>AP025361.1:6959500-11959500 GCA_030295005.1 Cephonodes hylas
GTTGGTGTTATACGTCTTTTGACCTGATACGACTTAGACTTTATGGCCAGGCTGCATATTTTTTTTACAAAAAGTTTTATTTACGATTAAAATATGTCGTTCTAAAATTATATGTAACAGGACTGCTTGAGTTTCCAAAGCTAAAGTACTTCGCTAAGATAAGTTATCTCCATGTCAATCTTTTACTGGGGTCTAACAACCCCGGTGACCCCTTTCAGTTAACATTTTTAAAGAGGTGGGGATATTCTGACTGAATTCATGCGTCCCTCCTATTGATCACCTCGTGATTTGTCCGCTCATTCCTTCTCTGTGTACGGTGGTTAGCAGGAATATTTTTTCCACCGCCTCAGATCCAAATTCTCCATCACTAATGATGAATGATTCCATCATCATGATTCTTACTATAGGAACCACGGCTGATAACAAGTTTTTTAAGGCGAAGATTGCACGGAGTGAACCTTTGAAACATTGGACCCTGAAGTACTGTAACTGTGTGGACTATTTTTGGCATAATAACTAAAACTTCAACATTTCTTAAAATTAATGAGATGCACACTTCCATTAGGGGAAATAATCGTATAACTAAGCGAAAAAAATCTGAATGGTTTTGTGTGTTGGTTCAGTTTCTTCCAATTGTTTTAAAAACTACACTCGCTTGTATCTATCGTCTTAAATACTGGCTGGGCCACGTATCCGCACTGGCGCCTGATGGTTATTACAGTTCGGTCTAAATACATAGAATGTTGACAGGCGAAAATTGAAAACGGCCGTCTCTCACAGGTTAGTCCTGTAACCCGACGTAATTGTGTGTAAAAGTTGCTATGCGTATGGCTTTGTAATATCTCAATATTTAATTTCTCCTGCCAATAGAAATTTCTAGAAAAAAAATACTTACTTTACATAATGCAACTGGTTTGGTTCATAAAATGTTTATGTAGGACGGATAACTCGTCCCAGTTCAGCCAGTTTGTTCACAACACAATCAAAATATAAGACAATTGTATGTTGGCCCTAAATAAAACGAAAACGCTTTATCTTAAGTAGTTTATTGGTAATACCGAGAGGCAGATGTGCTATAAATGTGTTGTAAATCTTGAAACTTACTATCCGTATTCCAAGCCCTTGTGACATTAAAAGGGTCGCGTAGAGGTGAAACTAACAAATCTCTTTGTGCTCGCTATTTACGGAGATCAACTCCGTCGAACTTTTGTGAGCGGGTGGGCGGTGAAAGGGCTTTCTTCGTTCGCAACAATACCTTTTAATCATTTTGATGAAACTAGAACTGTGGTTCTAAATATGTTGTAAGGTAAGTACGATTGTCAAAATAGTTTGTGTTTTACTGCTATAAACATAAGGCTTGTATTGTAATGAACATTTTTCTGGTTCTCGATACTCGTATAATACAGCACGTTTGTAGTATGGTCACAAACTATGTGGGCGTATTTTATTTACTACTAGAATTTCATTCAATTCCGTCTTTATTACACATTAACACAATTCCAAGTATTTTTACTGTTTTGAACCTATAGAATGAAATTAATTAAGCTTTAAAAGTTTTATTGAAAGATCTTTTTGCTAATTATTTATTAGTGTATTGATTGCACATTTGTTGTTGTTTTTTTTTTCATTAAGATTGTTTGTAGATGCTCAAAACACTAATAAGAACAATTCAATTCGATTTTTCAATATTCATTCAATATGATTTTTTAATATGATACAATATTCAGTATTAATATTAAAAAAAATCAGAAGTCAAGTTCTTACCAAGACAAAAAATGATTACAGCTCTACTTTTATTAAAATCCAATTATATAGTTTGGGTTATGAGCCATTATCTATGGATAAAATTGGAATTACTGTGGTAAAGAGGTAGAATCAAACATCGAGGATTGTTGAATAAAATTAAAATGGTAAAAATTTGTGATGAGCAAGAAAAGGAGCGGCATTGCGGGAAGTGGGAGTGGAGAAAGGGAATAAATACGATCAGTTGGCACAAAACCACAAGTTCTCTTGCAAAATATACAAATGGCTTTAGTAAATTGAATGAAAGTGCTCTCGGCTGATCGCTTTAAACTATGACTGTGTTTCTTTAGCAGAGGAGGTCTTTATGCAGCTGTGAAGTTTTTGCAGTTCATAAAAATATCTGTGCCTACTGGTTCATAGGCCGCAAAATTGAAGGGCAAATCTGTTGCTCACATATTGTTAAATCACGTGAATACTATTAGGTGTTATTGTGAGGTTGCGAGTGGACGAAATTGTCGTCATAGCTTTGAAAGGTCAGCGTAAAGCATCAGTGCATTGTATAATACAATTACGGTTGACTGGTGGTTACCAGTATGACCGTTAGTATTCTTCATACCAATTGTAAGGTAAAGAACGTTGGAATCACAAACAATATTGAGTTATATAAATGGATAATGATTATGCCGCGGTTTTATGTCGGTTACTAGAAACACTTATACGGCTTGTAGTAGTGGCTAAGTGATGCAAGTACTCGTATATCCATAGGTATATTGTTATAATATATGCGTGCACATATAACACATGCCGTTTAACTTGTAGCACGATGCATGTTATTACGCAAGTGAGCAGTTAGTGAGGTGGGGAGGACGCGTCGTGTCGGCTGGTCGCTGGCAACACAACGCGGTCACGGCCGGTTGTCGCTCCGGCTGACGCGATGTCGCGGGTGGATGCAAGGGCTCCACTACACGCCCGTGCTCTAGCTTAGGTATACATAGGGCTAATAGCTGGCTTTATAATACTTTTTTAATACGGGAACGACAACGTCACTAGTCATAACACTACCGGATTGTATGCGCAATGCATTATAAATAGAGCATCAAGTCTTGAAAGACTTCTATGGATTGTCATTTATCACTCAATAATGTTTTATTAACAATATACCCAATTCCCACACAGATCCCAATGAGGTTCCTAGGCATTACAAAGTGCTTTCTTGATCAGGAAAGCTATGACCATTCCGTCTTTTAAGTTATCTTTGAGGTTTGACCTTCAGTTGGGCATGGGCCTGTTCTACAACTGAGAAGGGTTAGAACTTAGTCAGTGCGGGTTGTCAGAAACGATTCTTTAAGATAAGTATGCAGATGTTCTCACGATGTTATTCTTAACCGTTAAAGTACGTGGTAATTCTACTTGGAACTATATTTGACAACCCTAAGAATTACGAGGGTATTTGTAGTTAATATTGTTCAAAACCATCATAGTTGATTTACCTTTTGTTTATTGACATGTTTTTATGACACTATTCATAATGCGATAATTATTATCTCGTTTATTGACCGTCCATGACATAATTTTCAATTGTAATAAATAATTTGAAAATATAATATATAACTTCAGAAATATGTATTATTTATGCATAGGGTTTATTATTCATCATCAGCTTAGTCCCACTGCTGGGAACGAACCTCCCCTACAAATGAGAGGGTTAATAACGGTCAAAAACAAAGTGTGATTGTTTAAGGATATTGCGTAAGATTTCACAAATGGACCATGTGAGAAACCAATAGATACCTAGGTATGATTTAGTTGAATGATAGTAGTTGTTTTTCCCCAATCGACTGTTGTTCCTTTTGTAATATTAAGTAGGTGTACAAACAACAGTAGAGTATGGCGTATATTCTTGAAAAGATGAAAGTCTTTTTGTATGACGCAAGATTGTCGATTGTATTAATTGATGTCAACGAAAAAGGAATATCACTTAAGTAAGTGAGTTATTAAGTGTTTATCGAGATATTTATCCCAGTTCGTCCGTATTATAGGGTCTTCTCGTAAGTATGTATCTATGCCTATGCATAGTCTATACTATAAGAAGGTGTCTGACGCATGTGATGTGACATTGGAACAAATATGTGGTGTTATTCTGTCTCTTGTTATTCCACGTCCCATTAAAGATATTACGTCTATGGTATATTCCAGGATATGACTGAGCTCTAGGTAGTGTTGATATATATACAGCTTTACTTATTTTGGTGTAAATTATTTTTAGGTGTGTATATGCGCAAATATGATTTTCTTATCAGTATTCTAATCATAAAATCGTTACTTAACAGTGTTTAGTCAAGATGTTATCATAATATTGAAAGATTATAGACATTGAATTAATTTCACAATAGCATTCTTAGGAGCACTTGTGTATTATAATTAAATTCATGTATTTAAAATTTTATAGACTCAATAAATTTGTATACATTTCATTTCATTACTGCGTGAACTTTCGTGTTTTACGGTATTGGTGAAGTGGTAAACTGTTCTTATTATAGATCATATATTTCTTCTGCGAAATGCGATTGACCTCCACATAAACGCGACGCTTAAAAATCATTAGTTTGTAGTAGAATAAAAATAAATTTTGGCAAACATTCTCCACTTCCTTGAACCATTAGAATTTTGTTACGATGACGTCTTGTCACAATTCCCAGAAAAAATTGCGGTAGTGATATTTACGTGATTTGTAAAAAATATCTATATGAATTTTACCCACTTGTAGTAATGCGCAACATTTATTTTTATTTATATTAGTACATTTATTTCAATACACACATCATTATGTCAAGGTATATAAAGTAATAAATAATGTCGACAGCGTAAGACAGCCATTTGGTACAGTCTATTTATTTTTAAATAAAATTTGATAAATTAAATAAAAAATATTATCATCACGCTTGTATAATCATTTTTTTTTATATTTGTTATTTTTATTAACGAGGGATGTTTAAAATTTTTGAATAATATTAGAGATTTTTGATGGTCATTGCATTACACACACTCGTGTAGTGTCTGGTCTCTGTTCAAAACGTTATTTTTTAAAAGGCATTTCCGACTTTTTCTTTCGATGTTACATAAGTTCGAGTCTTCATAATGTCTGTATTTATTCTACGTTCTCGAAATCAATCATCTATTTGTGATTATTGAAGGTTGGGACGGATGAGTTACACTAATTTAGTGTAAAGTAAATTTTACTAGTGTGTTTGCTGAATCTATAACAGGAAAAAGATTTTTCTATTACTGATAATATTTGGCCGTGACTATGTTCATGGTCAAAAGTTATCATTTAACATTTAGTGGTTGCGTGTTATTTTGCCAAATCAATCTTATCTAACTATATTTATGTCCTTTTTAATCATATTCAATATTTCTAAAAAGCTGATACAGGTATTGATTTGAAGAATTAGTGACAAAGTGTCAAATTTCAGTGCACCTCTTAAGTTACCGAAAACCAATGTAATATAATTTACTCATGTTTCTATACAAAAAAAATATTTATCAATAATTTTCATATGTTTTATACAAAGATATCTTAATCTGGCATTGAAGAGTCAATCAAGTGAGTGATCTCGATGTGTTACAGAGAACATGTGTCGCGCGGTAATAAACCATGATTATAAATCATGTTTCTGTCATGAACTAGCTCCAGTCTGTTTATCTTTATACGACACGTTTAATGATTCGTTATAGGAGTTTGTAGAAGTCACATGCTGACTTTATAGACTTAATAAAGTGTATAAATGGTTACATGGCAATGTTTCTATAGAAGAGCTCACAATTAATAACACAAGTTGCAAGCTATCTATCGCGTTGATCCTCCCACAACATATTAATTAGTCCTAAGCAGGCGATTAATCGACGATAACCTGCACGTTATTGTAATTCTGGTATTCCTCATTCATCGCCTGCCAGGTGCTGCGAAAAAATTCGTCTCGCATAACTTTACGGTCTATGAATGCTGGAATAAATATAATCATCGGTTTGAATTTTTTACCTCCTTTTGCAAATATTGATCCTGATTTCTGATCAATGATACATAATATGTCGGAGATTACGATTACGGAGATCCAGATCAATGTCATAAATTAGAAAAGCCAAAAGAGTGTTTTTCTTACTCTCTGGGGCCAACTATATAGTCCATAAGGCTTGAGTGGAAATCATTAACTAGCCACAAATATTTCTATTCAGATAGAAGATACATTATTATTTCCACCTTCTTACAGAGTTACTGTTATATAACAGTTATCGTTAAAATATTCTGTGTTTGTAATAAAGTAATAGACAAGATATTATAAACGTATTCTGCGATTGATTTATTTGGTATGAGCAGTTCTAAACATGTTCGTTCTATTTAGTCTGCTTGTATTTTGTTTAGTAATGGAACGGTGCAGTGTCCTCGTTTCGTTCGTGTGCGGTTCGCGCGCCTGGATGTCTGCGGAGCCCTGAACTCTACGACCGCTCACTCTTTTGTTTACCTATACACATTATCATTTAACTAAAGCAGATTGACGGCCACTACTATAATAGTTTTATATGGTATTTGTTGGTTCAAATCCAGTAATAAGTTAAGTCTTATTAGAATTTGTGTAGAACTTGTGATTTAACTCCTGATTGGCATTTTGGAACTTCATTGTACCTCCCTTTTTGTAACTTCATTAAAAGAAGGTAGGTAATCGTCTTTATATACCGTCTAGCATTGATAAGATAACTTGACATAGAAATTAAATACAGAGTCAAAATTCCTTGCTATAGTTATTGAAGTCAGAATAAATTCAAGTTTTAACCTCTTTCTTTAAAGACTTGTAAATGTGTTTATTTAAAACAAACGCCATGAAATGGTCTTAAATAATACTACCAAGCTTAAAAGGTCAATAAATGACGTTAATAGCTTGCTGCAATTAATAACGTTCAAATACGAACCGTCAATACTGATGTCATGATTGTTAAATGCACGTGTTTTGCTGATAACTGGTGATGTTTTATTATTCATCACCGGAATCAAGATACATTCGACGTTGTACCTGACTATTATATAGTTAATGTAGGTTTGCAAGCATTATGAGTCACTCACAAAAGGATGTTTTTTTTGTGTAGGACCTTGTTTTTTTTGGCTATTTTGTAATGGTTTATTAATAAAACAGATATTAAGCATCAAAGGTTTCTTGAGAATTTACAAATGCTGTATGTTCTAACTGGCTATTCAAAACTAAATTTTTAACACCATTTTCATTGATTGAAATCTTTTAGTTTATTCGATATGTGAATAGGTGATAAATAATAGTTATAATTAGTAATTGTTTCCTGGTCGAGCACTACTAAAAATAATTGCTAAAATTTAATGTTGGTTTGAATGCTACTAAATGGGGTTTGTTATGGATTACCGGTGAATTAAATTCTATATTCGATTAGTGTGCTTTGACCCGTATATGAATGTGAATGTACCATTGTTTAAAATCATATTTTAAGTTCACTAGTAGTTAAATGTCTAAAATTGTCGTCAACGTGGACCCTCCACGTTGCATATGATTTTAATGTTTGCTTTGAGTTAGCACGAGTAAGTACAGTTTACACAAATGTTGAACACTTGTGGATAACCATGGGGGATGGAAAATAATTGAAAACAAAAACCAATTGTAAATTCCTTGCATAAGGCCGCGCGACGAATTATTATCATTTGTATTCGTTCATATTCCATTAGTCATAACAAAGGCTGTATTATGTTCACGTATTGAATTAATTAAATGTTTGAATTAACATGTCCGATCTGCGCTAGCGTTTCTAACATCTATTGTACTGTTTACCTTCGTGACCAAGTATAACTATGGCCTTTGAAACTAGGGCAGTAACCTATTCCCTTAATTTAAAATTCAAACACACTCCGCGACATGCAAACATGGAATTTTTTTGTGCAACAAACGGTTCTCCGACAGTGGCTTGTTTAAAAAACGCAGTTTGTTTATTTCTTTCAATTGTGAATGTTTCAAGACGTTTTAACCTTTTAGTGTCCAATATTTTCTCGATAACGGTATTTATCGAATATTAACACGAAGTAAAAGTCGTACTGATTCGCTGTGACCGCCCTTACGCTATGCAAATGGCGCAATTGCTGACGCAACAATAAAGACAATTTACAGCAATTTGTTTTTATTATAAACCGCTTATTAAATTTGGCTTTATTATGGTGTTTACTTGAGCATTTATCGTTGACAAACCTATCAAGTGTGATTTCGATTAAATCTGCATTGTTAATTCTCACCTCACACTTATCGGGTTTCGCTAAGCCTTGGCCTGAATTAAAATTCACTGCTGACATTAATTTTGCTTTCTCGTCAATTCGTTTTGTATGTTTCTAATAATTAGATAAACTTATAAAAATACTTCATAATATTAGAAATATGTTTACTACGTTTGAATTGTTTATTGGTTTCACGGTATAAATGTATAGTGAAAGTGCTTAACACAAGGGTACTAAAACCATAAATGACGAAACGTTGTGTGGAAACATACTTTCATCTACCCCATCGGTGCTCCAGTCTTCTGTTAGTATGTGGAGTGGTGTCAAGTAATGTTTACAGATTTTATCAGACACTAGCTTTTTACTGCGTTCGGGAGGAAATAAGTAAATGTATACAAAAAATCCCTTTCTTGGGGAGGCCTACGTTCAGCAGTGGACGGCGATAGGTTGAGTATATATATACAAAAAAAAATCTCTAACTATTGTAGTAGGTTAAATGAAATCTTTTACGTCTTCGAAATTAAGCTCAAATGACATTATGAGATTTTTCATTAACTCGGACCGCATCCCCAATTCCTACAGAAAATGCATTTAACGTCATTTAATATCAACTAATGCCTCCTACTTCTCACATGTTCTAAAAATGGCACTCAACGAGTAATAAAATAATGGTTCTTTACGCCACAGCCCACATACCATGTTCTATTTAGCGCACCAGTCAATATTTCAAGTCAAGAGATGGTCTCAAGGTTTAGGCACGCGGTCGAGAATTTAGGCGGTCATGCGTTCAAACCCCAGGCACACACCTCTGACTTTTCGAAGTAACATATGTGTGTGTTCATAATGAATAATGATGTACTTTAACGGCAGACATCGTGATGAAACCTGCACACCTAAAAAACTTCTTAGGATCTCTTCTTAGGCATTAAAGCCTAATAGATATATTGTATAGGTACTCTCGCAGTTTTAACATGTACCCATTCCCGGATGTTACTTCGGTGGGTTTCATCTATACGATGTATCATTTAAACCGGGTTAATACTTTTTGAAGTTTTCGTATCGAGCAAAGAAAAAAAAAAAAATATTTTACTCTTCTCTTCTTCTTTCCTAGCTATCATAAAGAGAATTGCCACAAAACTTATATTGATTTTTATACTCGTATGCGTTATCAAGACATATGTTTGTATACATAAGTAGTACAAGTAGATTCAATATTTACTGTCCTCATCCGAAATCGATAGCCGATGTGGCATTGACCTACTGTTTTATTTTGATTGTATTATTTAGATTATGTGCAAATCTACTTACTGTTGTCAAGGCATTTTTTGTATGTGCGTAATGCATCATATCAGTGTTAACGAATAAGAACAATACTTTAAAATATCCTGAAAGGAATTATTTTCTCCATATCGCCATGATTTCAATCTGCATCCGCAACACAGAGTTCTTTTGAACTTATAAACTTTTTTCATTCGTTAATGTTATATTTTCCTTGTAATGAAACATCATTTGCTATGCTCATAAATTTTGAATTTTACCTTCTCGGATTCATACATTTGTATTAGATTCTCGGATGAATATAATATGGGCATATTTTGTTTCCAAATGCAATCCCTGAGCATTTTATAAGTGCTGTTGGCTTTTTGACCTGTCCCTTAAGGTTAACAAACTCCGGGCAAGGCAATAGCTTTTTATATTTGTTTTACTATTGAGAACGCAGCATCTGGGCGCGGTGAGACTATTACAAGTATCAGCAGCTGCATATTTACTGGCCGACTAAAGATTTCTATATTAAATATGCACTAGTTCTAAATGTACGAAAATCCTTGACCCACCTCTCGTGCCCGTGGTGTGTGACATTTAGCATGTAATGACTTTAGTTATTGGCATTTTAACGAGAGTTCTCATACTAAAATTTCCGTCTGGTCTGGTTTAAAACATTTTAGAATCGGACAGCGTGCTCTACATTTATTCTTTACATCATTTTGTGTAAATTTCGAAACACATTTTGCTAATGCCACATACTCGCATGATGATATCCCATACTTTTGATTTTATGAAACCATATTATTATTTTTTTCGTACCAAACAGTATTTCGGATATAATTAACTAAATTTTAAATCATTTTTATGAAATCATTAACATTCAAATATTAAGAATATATTTCAAGGAATAAAAGCCTTTAATATTCATTGGTAGGAAGTTTCAAACCGCTCATACAAAAACAGTTAGTTACGGACTAGCAAACAACAATTACTGTTGTAATTCAATAATTACTGTTGATTATTCCATTCATAAACACCGAGAGACATGTACAGATTATAGTTTCACTTCCAGCCACCGCCCTACCGATTTCCTTTCCGCCAACAACTCCTTGAAATAATTAGCCGTTTGCGCATTGAGATTTTCTCTCACGATACAAGAATTTATAGAGTAGATAAGAATTTAGATTGATGAAGTGCTTAAAGGAAGATAAGACAGAAAGAGTGATGAATGAAGAAAAAACGGCTGATAGGTATGTTTGGAAAGAGAAAACATACTGGACCGACCCCAAATACGATTGAGAACAGGCTTAGAAGATCATGATGATATAGGAACTTATAGAGAATTGTTGAAATACGCAATAGATTGATGAGGATTAAATTTATGGTGGAGGCACTGGCAGACATACCAAAACTTGTCGCTATTTTTAAACTTTATAGGTAAGCTCAGTTCTTTTTAAGAGTAAGTTTAAGTATCACTGGAGACGAGAATATGCCAAGACTCGTAACAATGGTTTTAAGAGTTGAAATTATGTGTTTCATCATAAAATGACGCAATTTCAGCATGTTCTTGAAATTTTGCAGGCTTATTTAAGTAGTGTGGGGTAATTAGGTTTTGGAGCAGTTTTCTTGGTAATGAAAATAAAAAAATATTTATTTAAATTTCCACCCTTCGTCATTTGCAGAGAAATAAGAATCTACGGCACTCTCAACTTTTCAATAGTAAGATATTCGAATCCAATATAAGATGTAAAATTTGTCGTGTTCACCCACGTAAGTGTATGCATTTTAAGGTCTTACTAACAATAAGTCAGTCTTAATATTTCTTTAGTTTAGGTGCACCGTAAATCGTAATCCTCTCTGTTTAATATTAACTGTCTCTATGCGATCACTACAATTAAACAGTCAAGAATATAAATTCCAAATGTTTTGACGGTAATGTATGAAAATCATACGGCTGCTAAATTATCCATTACAGTTTTAATGTCTTACGTTAACGTCATATTTTAAAATTATTTATTTTACATTCGCCATGATCTACTCCACTTTCCATATCATTTAAAACGTCCCGGCATAATAAATGTTTGCCTAGATGACAAATTCTTTCAATACAATTTTCATTTCTTCTGCCTTGTAATAAAAAGAAAGTAGCAGAATATAGAGATTAAAAATATATTTGTTACCAATTTTTCGCTGTAGAAGCATCTAGAGTTTCGAGCGCTATGTACGAGTTGTTAAAAACAAGTTCCCACTCATATGAAACGTATGCTACGAAAATGACCCGAATTGATGTTGGCGAATTTAATATGCGTAATTAATATTATGGCGTGACTCGGCAGACAGTTTCCGGCACGCCTCCAACGCTACTCTTTTCGACTTGATTACTATTTTAGGTGATTGTATCTATGCATTTATATTTATGCATAATCGCTTATGTGTTTGCATTTTATATAATGTTAATACTGACGACAAAAACGTTTTATGGATCCGGATATTTGAAATGAATTCGTGTTCATGGAAATATTGCGCGTTATTTTTTTGGAATTCATTACAATTTTTTTTTAAAATATTATAGCGACGTTATACAGGGTGTATTTAGACCGTGATCGAAAACTCAGGCAGGTAATAGCGATAGTGATTACGAACCCCTTGGCATTAAAGAAAATCCCGACAAAAAATAAAATTTTTGAGGTTTTCCATACAAACCACATACTTTTAACACCGATGGTTGTATGGAAAACGTCAAAATTTTTATTTTTTGTCGGGATTTTTAATATCGCCGCTGGGTTTGTGATCACCCTCGCTATTACCTGCGTCAGTTTTCGATCACGGTCTAAATACACCCTGTATACATAACAGACGGCATAATTATGTCGAGTAACGAGAGATAGAAGAGTTTAATTTTCTCCTTTTATTTCTGCTTAAGAAAAGAAGCTGCGTTTCATGAACCGCATGTTGGCAGTATTAAATAAAAAACGTAAGTTGTAAAATACATTTGATAGATCTCCTTATGTTCCTCCATTTGGTGGCTAACTGGATTCCAACAGTTTTTTTTGTCACGAAGTTTGAAGCCGCCAGAAGAGTTCTGCGCGAGTTTTGCAAATCAATTTTATGAAGCTCATAACTAGCCTAATACAAAAGTTATCAACCCACTCAAGGATTTTTGATAAGGTTTAATGATTCCTGTCATTATCAACCCGTGGCAACCAGTGTTACTCGTTTTACTTTATGTTCAAGGCACGAACGATGTAATTTAGTTATAATTATTTAAATTCAGAAATTAAAAAAGCAATCTAAATTGTTCCTTTATTTCGCATGTACCTACTACCTATTAATATTTCCAATCCGTCTTGGTCATGGATCTCTAAAATTTAAGTTAATGAAAAGCAATGATTTAATATCTATTACGACCAAACAATAATATTATTTATGTATTGTCTTACAATACCTGCTAAAGATCTGACTCCTTTTGTCATACAAATAATGTCATATGTTACTGGGAAAAATATTTCATGTTTTTAAAAGTTTGCACGTCTAATGAGTTTGGCGTTCTGATGCAATGTTTAAAAGAAGTGATGTAAATATTAGCAATTGTGGGTGTTTTCCATTGGAGTGTTCGATATCGATAAATATTTAAATATTCTGTCTGTGTTAAGACCTCTCGACGAAAAGTCTTATTCTTACATCTGAATGTAATGTAGTCGATTCAATCAGCTTGGTACTTGGGTATGGTACCTTGGTTATGGCTAGAATGATCCTACTTTGACAAAAGTGACGAGAAACGAAGTCATTCTTTTAAAATCGGAGATTTTTTCTTCTCCATCTGCTGCCAGTCCATCACAAATATTTGAAGGGAATACTAATACAGCGTGGAAACTTAATCCGTAGTTTTTGTGATATTACAAATTAACTTATTCTATGCGTATTTGCAAATGCAAATAAGAACTGGAATTTACTATAAGTTTATGTTGAAAGTCACGAGTAGTTGACAAATTCCCGATTAAAAATAACCTTCCTACACTAACAATTTTCGTACGAGTCAACAATACTCACATGAAGCAACATGAAATTACTTCAATATGCCTTACACACATAGCAAATAAAACTTAAATGTATTCAAATTGAATGTTCATTTATAGTTCGCGACTTGTGAATACGTACAGTTGCAGATGTTCACGTAAGTAAGCGGTAAAAGTGAAACAGTTTTATGAATATGCAAAATTCTATTATAAAAACACACGCACAGTTTGATGACCAATACGGTATGAGTCACGCGGCAAACTTATGTTTTTATTAGGTAATCTCTGAGTCATTATTATTCCCTAACGCATGAGATGTAGAGTAAGCAAGATAATGGTATTTCGTACGATAAGGATAAGGTGTATTATTGCATCAGGTAAATTTATTCATACATATTGATTATTATCATCAGTAAAAATATTGCGTAACTTTGTTATCGAAAAATAATGAATTTGTGTTGTTTACTAAAGATTTTGCTGGCAAATTTATATATTTCGCGAAGAGCCATCTAAATGTGTCGAATAGACGAATAGTCTACAAATGATATCAATGCAGTATATTGAGAGAATAGTAATTATATAAAATGAGAATGGGGCGGTCACATTCTCGTTCGTTTAGAAACTACGTATGCAATGAATAAGATATAAATCGGTGTAACAAATAATATCTATAATATGCTGCAAAATCTTAGGATTGATATTCTATTTCTTTAAAGGAATAATTCGGGAAGTATCGTTGGGATTTTTTAGACAGTGAACTTTCGTTAGAAAGTTCACTGTCTAGACAAGTTTCTAGCAATGTGACTAACATTGATGATTAATCTTTCGAAGTATAACAATGAATAAAGATGTTTCATAACATATTCGTGTGTGCGTATAATCTAATTTTTATTTTGGCAGACCGTATCAAAGCCACATTGGCGAAAAGATATAATCATTTGAAATTGTAAACTCTACGTCATAGAATGCGGAATAAAAACTTCTGAGACTTCTCCCACGGCGTAGGTGTAAGATAGTGATGTGTCGAATCGATTTAGATTGCAGCACTTTCTTTTTAGACGAAAAATCGATTGCTTAGAAAAAAAATATTAGTTGGTTGCATATATTTTAATTTAATGAAATGTTCCCCGAGTTCGCTTTCTAGGTCTTACAGAGTATTATTGGTGTATTCCATTAGGAAATTCCTAGAAGCGGCATGGAGTCAGCATGTACCCAAAAACAACATGCGTGGATATGTACTTTTGCAGACCACTTCTTCCATATATTTGTGTATGATTGCTTGAATGTACGTAACGTACGTATTATAATAGAATTTGAGTTAGAAATTAGAACCCAACGCGATAAAAAATATTATACGCAATTTAGCAACTTTATTTGACATATGTACCTACAATGTACAAAGTATCTAATTTTGATAACTTAGAAGAGCAATTTACTTAACACATTTAATATTTGACAACAAAATGGAAATGTTTTAAATCAAGGTGCTTCTACATGCAAGGCTGAACAAGTTCCATGTAAAGTACAAGGAAAAGTATAAAACGAATTTAATATAAAAAAAAGGATAATAAAAATAGTTATGTAACAATTGAGTCATAATATTTTTTATAATCGAGTTGCACTTCAACTCGATCCTGTTTATGAAAGAACAAGTTACTTTTTAATCGAAACATCCATGTAGTGAATGGAATCAGGTCTTGACTCAGGTCCAATTGCCCCGTCCCACCTCTATGTATTATGTGATATTGAGCAGAAAATATATTGCTAATGCCCCCACTACACTCGGCTGAAGATGTTCAAGGTTGAATTAATATTGCAAAATGTGCGGTTTGCGAAGTCACAACATGAATGTGCGGAGTTAGCTGCCGGCAAGAATACGCGCGCGAAAATCTTATAATTAACCATTGTTATTGTTATTTTACCCTATTTAATATTTCTATTTGATTCATTTAAGATTTGTTAACGCTTTAATCACGAAACTGTGCTGATTTATTTTTATAAGAAAGGAGGTTGTCTAGAGTCTAATCGCTACTATAAAGGTTTTATGTTGCTTATTGTGAAATAAAGTATGCAGAGTACGTAATAGAAACAAAGGAGAGGTCATTTCACTAAAGGGCATGAAACTTACGAAGGGTTCGAGCGGTAGATTAGAATTTTGTATAGAGTAGTGTACTAGTGTTTCATAGCCAGATAACCGATTAAAAGGTGAACGACAATTTATCAAAACGTTTCAATGCTGGTGATATTACTCTGAAGTTCATTCAAGTAAAGTTTTATTTTATGCTTTCTGGAACGTAGAATGTAATGAACGCCTTGTAGCTTTTTGTACTTATGAATGAAGCGCAGACCGGGTTCATGGTTGTGTATTTATTCTCTTGCGTGGATTTATTTATTGTGAATCTAGTTGAGCGCGTCTACAGAGACGTCAAACGGAAATTGCAATCAAGTCGCACCTCCGGACGTCATGTGGAAATCCCTCAGGCGATCTAGTGATATGCGATAGAAAAACATTATGTATTTTGATACGTGAATATGAATGCGTTTGTCCTGAGATGTGCTCACAGTATAAACGAAAATGTTGATTACTATTTTTTTTAGAATAAACTGGGTAGAGATTACTGAAGAGTATACAACAAAAAATACCCATAATATTCTGTTTGCAGTTACAAGAGTCAATTTGCTGCATCTCGCTGACGTTAATTGGATGACTTGTATAACTTTATAAGCGTATTTTCATCTATAAAGTTATGCCTACATTGAAATGAAGAAAATCACGAAGTGTTACCATTCATATTACGTATACAGTTTAAGTATGTTCAGAGAATGTGATCGAGCACTGTACAGGCTTCCTTCACCTGCTGTTTCCACGAATCGCACCACTACGCTACTACATTTAAAAATAGCCAGTGATCTAGAGCGCTTCTAGACCGACGCATGTATCGCACACAATGTAGGTTAAATTCTAAATGTAATAAAGGAAAGTTCATCGTTACGTACAAGGTCTGCGCAGCCGTGGTACAATAGGACCGGCTGCGAGGCGAACCTGCCGTTTTCCGGCGCACAGGTCGTGCCCTTTCAACTGGCAATTTTGTATCGTACTATATGCAAATATAAAGCCAACAATTCAGTAATACGAGTAACTTCGAGGCGAATTTAGTAGCGTATAACATGTCCTATTCAAATTTAATGTATGTAGTTATCTGTGTTCCGGTTGGTGATATTCTGACTGGTGTCAGGCCCATCTCTCAGTTCAGTGTTCTGTATTTAAAATTATATTATTAATTAATATTTCATTGTAAGGGAAAGTTTCGTTATTTTTGTCGATTACATGATATTAATACAGTCTAAAAAAATAATGAAAAAGGTGTTATGGCCAAAAGAAAAAAGAAATGAACTAAATTTCCTATACATCAATGAATATGTTAACATCAGCCCATTATACTTTGTAATTTAGATTGGTTATTTTAAAATGACCATGATATATTAAAAAGTCCCACACTCGACGTCGTTGAGTTACCGCCGTGTATACGAATTGCCATAATGATTTCCTTTACCATGGCCATTATCCAATTATGCCAATCATCTTGTTCGATTCGCATGGAAATAGGGCAGTTTTGTAAACAGGTTTGATTGGATGCTACAAGTTGTAAATCGTGTGTCACAACAGGTTTATGTCTGTGAAGGGAATAGATTGGGTTTCACTTGAATAGTGATTTGGTGTATTAACGGCAAAAAGCTGATTGATAGTGGCACATTTTACTGTTTTGTGCTTTGATTGTGTGTAAGTACACATTTGCTGTATAAAAACAATAATACTCAATATTATTGGAAATACGATTGCTTTGCTCCTGAGGTACTGAACTGTATAAAGGAAGTTTATAAAATATTTTCCTATTTTAAAATGTAAACACTAGCAAGTTCTCAGGGACTGCCGAGCCATGCGGAAAGAGATAAATATAAATCTTACTCTCCGATGTTAATTGCCATTTAAATTATATTCGGTAGCCGCGTGTTAATGACAAGCACCACTTTCTCGTGGAAGGTTCCATGCGGAAGATAGTCGAGGACATCGTTGTTTCCTTGCTGACTTAAAATTTGCACAGTGTTCCGCAGTTTTGCGCGAATTATGTGCATTCGTTAATGGGTCGTATTCTATGTATGTAATTCTATTCTAAGCAAAGTTGAATATTGAGTTCTTTGCAATTAGTTATGTGCTATCAAAGAAATTTGTACTCGTCATATAATAATAAAATGTATTTTATTACAAAATTGCATGAAAGTAAGACTTGGAATGATTTATCTTCTGAAACACTTGATAAAACTGTGTATACTATATACTACTTACTAGATATTTTTACTGTGCACGTACGTCGTAGTGTTTATATTCATTATTAACAGTGAAACACGTAACATATTATTAGCTCGAGTGAAGAAAATATCTTTCTAGAAACATATCGAACAAGCGCCTAGCTAACGAAGAAAGGTCATTCAATCTACGCGCGCATCGCCGTCTAGTAATGTGGCTTGTTAGTACATTTAGACCGCTTGTTTTTAGCTAAAAGTAACGTAAAAGAAAATTCTAGAAGGATATTGTAGAAGTGTCAATGTCGGAAGGATATTCAATACGTTTGTGTTAGCGTGCAGTCTGCTAATGTGGATTGTTCGCATTTTTGACACGGTAAACACAACGTCGACCTAGTTTCCAGCATTGTTTAGAGCGACGGCGCACGCGGCGCCTAGCCAAAATCTATTTTAATTTTTATCTGTGCGGCCGCTCGCGCTGCCTGCTTCATCTCAATTTTTGCAATGTTTACCGTATCGCCACGCGCTTTACAACGTGAAGCACATACGTTGTGGTGAAAATATCTAGGCCTACTGGTGCGTAATCGTAATTCATACTGCTGTGCTTGTACAAGTCGTGAATGTAAGTTTTAACGTAAACTTTAGCGAGCGGGCAAAGAAAACGACGACGTGGCCGAAACCACGTGTTTTCCAAAGCACGTGGTTCTAATACTATATAGTCTACGTATAAAAATCATTTATATCGATAAGATTTTTTAGATTTCTATCATCACACGCTTTCTACCTAGAAATATTCTGGTTACTGATAGTGTCATCTATATTAATTATCGCTGCACAAACGTGCTCTCTAGACAGAGCGCGTACTACTAAAATATCACTTTGTAAAGTTACTAATAATTTTTGATTAGCTTAAACTGTAGTTAGAGTACACCTTGATATATATTCTTTGGTGATCTCTGATGTTGGAATAAACAAAGAGCGTAATCAGGACCAATGATATTCACCGTACCGCATGCGTCGAGAATTATAACCATTTCCAATGATTTATAAGCTATTTCGATTTATTTATTAAAATCGACCTCATTAAAGCCTTTTCAATGTGAATGATCACCGATATCACGTGGAATAAGTTTTAATGCGAGTCGATTTCGATTGACGAGCGACCAGGAAGCTCTTTGGATGGGCCATTAATCGTTTTAATATTTTCAACCCTTAATACACTCGATTTAATTTTAGCTCATAACGTTCGTGTTGTATGATCTGGTCAAGACGAAAGTCGACGAAGGTCAATGGAGATGAGTATTTATGTTGGCGCATAAAGTCCGATCTAATGTTTGATGGTCAGTAGAATGCGATTCCAAAAGTGTGAACACAGTTGTTGTTGATATAATTACCTCATAAGTTACCAACGGGCAAGAGCATTGTAGACTATGTGCAGTTATGAATAAATATGCTAAAAAGATTTTATTGTTCTTTTCAGGAATTGGCGTCTCAGGTTCTAATTGTTGTATGACTCTCAACTCATGTACAATTTCTAAATTTAAGAATCACTTTTGGATGCATTTAAAAATGACTCGATACACGATTATTTCTTTGTAACAAAAAAGGCCATTACAACATCTAGGAAAAACGATGACACCTGCAACATTATTAAACTGTTCTGCATGGAGAAACCAATATTTACATCTTATCACAACTATGTATTATATTACAACTACTGGTTTATTTCTACTTTCTTGTGGTTTGATTGGAATGATTTTAAAGTATTTGAAGAATTTTGGTGAGTGATTAAAATCTAATGCAATACTCCTTTTTTAATATATCTTGGTTGCACGGGTTTAACTATGCTATCCGAACCTCATATAGGAGACCATGGGCATTGTTAAAATGGCAAATAAATGTCGCATTCAAATGTCTCTCTGACATTAATTAAAAGCTCCGATATATGGAGCAAATTTATACGAATAGTTTCCTGTATCGTGCCGTGTTATATAGTGCAACGTAAATTAATGTATAGGAACATTTTGTGATGGTTTAAATGGTTTCCGCCTTCTTGGAACATTGCCCAATTCATTTTAAATTTGCGTCAAATCCATTTGCGTACGCGGGCCTCCCGTTAGGTCATAAAAATAAAATCAGCTTGTATGTATATTAGTAGTCGGGGTAAGTGTGTGATTTACAGGAATCATTCTAATGAGTCTTAAAAAAATCTACAAATATTTTAAAAAGACTAGTTAAGTTTACCTGAAGCATTGATGTTTTCAAAAGCTAAAAAGAAATGAAATTATTTTTAGATTCGTAGAAATCCTCTATTTTCGTGTAAAACATAAGTATAAATCTTGACGTCTATTTCAATAATACATTTGGACTTTAAAGCATTCGTTTACAGATTTCCACGCACTCCTATATCTCATAGGAGAAATGTTTCAATTTTTACTCTTATTAGTCTAAAAAGCCGTTCCGAACTTATCTCCGTCTGTCTCTCTACACCCGACGAAGGTTATCAATTAGCCGCAAAGTTCATCTAACAGCGTGTCGTTTGACGTCACGGCACAGCGTTTGTTTGTTTTTATAAAGTTCATCAATCTAAACACATTTTTATGGGATTTTTGGCCTTCACCTGTGAACAAACGTTGCCAACAGTTTGTACGTGATGTTCTAAATATAATAATAACCTTTCTCCCGGATGAAATGGAGATGGAATAAGGCACGCGTCTCCTGCAAAGGTAACCGCTGCCAAAGTTCCATAGAACGCGCTATTTATGTTTAATGTGAAAAAACTAACGTGAGCGTTCATCCAACACACCGAAAAGTGTTGTTAGTCTGTCAAGCGTCTGTTCTAGAAATTCTTTTAGATATTTGTTCACTGGCCAAAACTGTAGTAAAATTTCGTACCAGGTTCTTTACGGTACTAGTGATCAGTGGAGTACTCAATTTTGTAGTTAACTTTCTAAGTCGCCTGCTTCACCTCTGTAGATATCCATTTGCTTCCCTAAATCATTAATTATTATAGCTCTTTTCTTATACATACTTGTAATTGTATGTGTCGTGACTCTTCTTAGAGTAACTTACATATTGTGAATGTTTCGTTTTACCTGTTGTTATTATTGTCTATTGCAGACGTTTAAATAAGGTAACCTAAAAAGTTGCTATCTGGTTTTACAAAGGTATCAATTAAATTCATGTATTTTTAAATAATGTGGTGCATGTTATTACTCCCACTAAACCACTTAATTGAATTTTCTACTCGCTTTGACAGTTCCTTTTCCCTTTAATTTTCAAAGGTTAGCCACGCAATTATACCATAAGTAGTGCGGTAGTAATCACTAACCCTCATATAAACCGCTATACTACTAACTAGACCACGATAAGAATACTATTATTAGGCATTTTGAGCTCACGCACGTTCATTTTGCCATTTCTACCCCTACGTAAAAATTGCAAAAAGAAATTGCTCCATTATATCGCTATTTACTATACGAGCTCCTAATTGAAACATAATGAACGTTATATTTTGTTTTGCCCTTTTTATTATGCACCCTTACGTTTACAATTTCGTAAGCTTTCTAAAAATTAACAGTGGAATCGGAGTAATAAGAGGAGTGAGGATCGTAGTAATGTCGCTTGTCCGACTTTTCAAACGAACATTCGTTGGAGAAACAATTAACGGTCCTCGCGAGCCAGATAGAGTTTGACGTGATCATTCGGGTCGAACAGGAATCAGACGACTATTTTTTATAATTATTATGTTTCTATAACAAACAATCAATCATGCGATGCGTTCACGAGAACAGGTTTAAAACTTAACATACATATAAGTACCGACTGCCACCTTCTTTAAAAAACTGCATTAGTGGACATTCTATCAAACTAAATAAGTTGGTTCTGAATAATATTCTAAAACTGTCAAACTGTCCCATTTCAAAAATGTTTTTGTTGCTGTTAATGTATTTTCTTAGATTGTTATAATATGTTTGTTATTGTAGCCATTTCGCAATTTAAAGAAAGGAGAGAAAACAGATACAGAAAGTTGTATTATAAGCTGCATTATACTGCAGTATGGCTGACAAATAGGTAAAAGTTTTGGCAACAACAACATTGCCACATTTAGAATAGGAATATATTAACAGTTTCAATTAAATCCGCACGCAAATAATGGTAATTGAAAATTGTTACGGGTCTTCCTATAGTTTTATAAGCGTGAGCGTGTTGCTACTATTTGCTAGAATTCAAAAAAGTATTAAGATGGTTTTCCTTAGACACTGCTGTTCCTATTCGGTCATTCGGGTGCCGGGTGTTACTAACCCGTTTTAATCTAAGCGTAACCATTTCGAGTAATAAAAATCAGCATACAGCTGATCGTTTATATATTCCATAGATAAGACTGCTTTCACCCACGGCGTCATGATAAAAATGAAGTATGTATTTTATTAGTCGATTTGCATTTTAAGCTGCGGCTCGTGAGGTGGGAGGAACAGGTCGGGGCAGGTGCGCCTCCTGGCTCTCTGTGCCGCTGCCAGCCATAACGGAACGCATAAACTCTAGCGACGGTGACGTCTCGATGCACAAGCCATTCTCGTACCATTCAGCTTCTTATTATTTCACATACATACTCCAAAATATTGAAATATTAAAAGGCGCCGAGAACTCTATTCAATTTCACTTTGTAAACTGACGATTTTGTATATGTTTTATTACCAGATTTATTAATAGATTGTGTATCAATTGCATTGACAACGTAAGTATTGATCAGATATTATGCAGGTTGATATTAATTTACCTTCCATCACCTGTACCTGATTTTTTTTTATTATACTTGGTTAATATCAGCAAAAATATTCATAGACGTAACAACTATGTAGAAAGATAAATGACTCATTTTTATTTTAAACGATACCTACATAAACTTATTCCAAGCTATTCTACTATCTATTCTATTTCTATTCTTTCAAGCTGGCACGTTGGAGTTCACTTGTTTTCTTGATCTTATCTTCTAACGATTCTTTTAAATAAAGTCTTATAAATACAGAAAAAGCAACATGCCCCCATAAAATATTGGAGATTGTTATTAGTGCACAGTTTAATCCAAAAACTGTACGAGTTAACAATAATATTGTTCCTGTGCCATTTAATACTTTCGGCTGGCCGTTCTGTTTTCACAAATAAATCATACTGACAGTTCTCTTTGAATAAGAACGCACATCCGTTTGTTTATGACAACTGTTTGTAATGTCTGACCCGGTTGGTTTCCTGTGAGCGTGTTTAGTGGAAAGAGTCGGTTAGAGTTCCACCACGCGTAACATGTTATAGCTATACAAAGATAAAATCAATGCTACTAAAAATGTTGGCGTTCAAATTTTAACTATTCATAAGCAGCACATGTCAACATTTTAAGTTAATATTACGTACACGATGATTTTTCGTAAACCGTAGATGAAGTATTAAATATCAGGTCTAAAGTCATCCTTTATAATACTATCAGAACTCAAAATTGTCCTAGATTTAATAAAATTAATTAAATTCATATTAATTACAAGATAATATTTTTATTGGCGTTTACTTTGTTCCCTTTATTTTTATGTTGATGTCTTGTCCAAACATGTGCTCTATGACGTAAATACAAAACGTTTAGTTGAAAACTAAGATTTTCGTATGTTTACTAATAAAACTATCAACCTGGTTTGAGATTAGATGAGGTCGGCTACGAAAATATTTCCAGACGGTGCACCATCTGCGCGCATGTGTCCATAACCACAATAGTTAAACGTTGCTTTACTAGGCAAGGCGCACCTAAAAATCACCATTTTATTTCCACTCACTAAATCATGTTTACCATGTTTGTAAATGGTGCATCAATTAAGCGAAGTAATTTTGTTCTGGACGTGCGTGTGCACGATGTGAGATCATTCCGACAAGCTCAGAGCGATGGACGCGTGCCTTACTTCATTCTGTTTCCTTAACCGGGAGATAAGTGCACAAGATTACGCATACATTACCGAAGTTGCGGTGAAAGGAAGCGTCCGATGAGACGTTTTTGCTTTGAAATAATTACGAAATTCATTAGTTCACGTTTAATATTCAGCAGCTCATGCCGTGCTATCATAAATTTTAATAATGAGCGGAAGAGCTATCGGTTTTCGATGGCGATATGTTCCTTTATGTTGCGTTATCAGGATAGCTATTGCGTCATATTTAATTTATGGATACCTTTTAGATCCGATGCTGTCGAAGGTTACATTAGCTATGTAAATGTTCTTTAATAAACTCGGATGAAATTGTATAGAAGATTCCGGAACAATTTATAAGTACAGGGAGCTTGGAGGCGGAGTCGCTACTGGTACAAGTCCGACCGGCCAGGAAGGCGGCGATTGTAGTTAGATAACTAACTTATAGGCAATTGTAGACTTGAATTAAAGCCATTAAGTCTACCGCTATGACAAGGTGTAGTTATAAGGGAGAGCTGATAGAGGCTCTCTCAACTTATGTAAATTTTGTTTTATAAGTCGTTGTAAAAGTGAAATGGAAACGTTTTGCTGTAACTGTATATCGAAATTATAGCCCGTGATTTATCGACTATAATTATTATAAAATGTCACTTGCATCCAATATAGTTATGATTTTAATCGTTTGATATGTTTAGAAAATATTGTACAAGGAACTTAGAAATTATATCTAATTTCATAGATAAGGCACGTCATGACGGCTTTGAGGTTTAGGCGTGTAGTCGCGAGTCTCGGCGGTCGCGGGTTTTGACTTTTCATAGTTACGTGTGTATACAAAATGCATTATCACGTAGGTACTTTAAAGATGAAGGAAAACAGGAGGAAACGTGCAGATCTAAATGTTCTTAGATATGTAAACTGCCAACTCGCCACTCTCAGTTGTAGCAGACGGCCATGCCCAGCATTGGAACGTGTATGATCTGACGATGACCATCATCACGAAATTAATTATTTATATAATGTAATATAGACTGCTTTCTACGGTTCATAACGTAACGTTTAGGTATTATAATATGTGCACATGTCCCTGTCACATCAGTGAAACATTTTGATGAAACTAACACAGTTAAGATAAAATTACGTTAAATTATTTAATATCAATTAGAAAGATGGGGTAAATTGTACAAAGAAATAAATACGATTTCTTAACTATAGTAGATAAATCGTCTGGAGCATTAATACAACATTTTTCTATTCCGATATTTATGTATACTCATTTAAGAGATATGTATCCGACAATTTGTTTATGAAAAACTTACGTACGATATATAAATATATTAAAAGGTATATGAAAAAAAAAAACGTTTAGGAAATAGATAAGCTAATTCGATAAATTTAGAATTTAAACCGAATCCCGATTCAGAGGCTATAATTATGTACAGCGAGGATTGTCAAAATACAAACATGCGCATAAACTGCACTAGCGCCCACTGTAAATCTCTATGTATAAATGAGTAGGCTTGCAAGTATTATTACCGAGTCGTGCCGCGGCAGCTCGTAAACATTAATACTGCAGTTAAAAAAGGTCACATTGAAGAGGCATTTCGTTTCCGTTGAAAGTCTCGCCAATTACAGCAAAGTTTGTTCCGTACGGTTAATTACATGAATTCCAATAATTTGCTTTTCGCTCGGCGATTGGCCTCGGTGATTTATGCATTAGCCGGCGACGTGACCATTGAGCCGGCAGTAACTTTATGACTAACTGCAAGTATTATGCGATGTCACGAAAATCGTGGCACATGGCTGCGGTCTCAGCGAACATGACAACTATCATAGTGTTCAACAATATATTGAACAGAATTATTCACATTGCAATGCATAGTTTTGCATGTCTGTCATCGCTGTTTATAATGTAATAAAGCAACCACTATCTCCCTGTTCATTTGCCGTGTTTAATTATAGTACTGTTGCTGTGAATTTTATGTACTGGCGCAGTGAGTAAAAGCGAAGTTCTGTGCATATCAAGTATCAAAAACCGTCGATCTTGCGTTACTTACAACATCATTTTTTTACTGACTTTTTTATTTGATATTATAATGTGTATGTACGTTCTCAAAGCTGAAGGTATTTTTTACCTGTATTTAAAATCGGTCTTCAAGACAAATAGGACTCGGGATGAACTTAGACAAAACGAAAATCATGTACAATAGTCATGTTCTCCCGAGGCCGGTTGTCGTAGGGGATGCCACTCTCGAAGTTGTCCAAGAATACATCTACCTTGGCCAAACAATACAACTAGGCAGGCACAACTTCGAGCAGGAGGCAGACCGAAGAATACGGTTGGGCTGGGCGGCATTCGGGAAGCTGCGTCATATTTTCAAGTCGTCGATCCCTCAGTGCCTGAAGACGAAAGTCTTTAATCAGTGCGTCCTACCCGTAATGACATACGGAGCCGAAACGTGGACACTCACCAAAGGCCTGGTCCACAAATTCAAGGTCGCTCAGCGTGCTATGGAGCGGGCAATGCTTGGAGTTTCTCTGGCGGATAGAATTCGTAATGAAGTCATCCGCCAGAGAACCGGAGTTATTGATATTGCTCGCAAGATTAGCACGCTGAAGTGGAAGTGGGCTGGCCACGTCTGCCGACGGTCGGACGGCCGGTGGAACAGACAAGTGTTGGAGTGGAGACCGCGTTTAGGCAAACGTAGTGTAGGACGTCCTGCAGCACGATGGACCGACGACTTGAGAAAAGTGGCGGGTAGCGGATGGATGAGGGCCGCTCAGGACCGGGATGGTTGGCGCTTACTTGGGGAGGCCTACGTTCAGCACTGCTGAACGGCAATAGGCTGAGTACATATTTAAATTGAATAATGACATGGGAATTAATAAGTTGAATTATTCAATATTTTTTTTATTCCATTTTTCAAGTTAGTCCCTGACATGATAAATAAAGTGGTTGAACATATTAGAATAATCTATACGAGTACGATTTTTCAAATTGAAATATAAAAACTACATTATGTGTATATAAAATATATAAGACAAAGTAAATAAGTCTTTACGTACTGCCTCTAAGAAAAGAACGCAATTATGATGTATTTCATGCTATTTTTTTAGCGTAACTTATTGCATAGGAATGTATATCGATTGTAGAATAGTTGTGACCTTGCATTATTGACAGGGCATTTCTTATCACATATCCGTTGCACCAATTATATAGGAAAGTCTTATGTCTAACGTTATTTTGCACGGTTTACGTGTAAAAAGAATGTCAGTCACGTCACCCAATTTGCGAGTGATTTGCATTAATGCTAAATGTAAGCAGTAATGTATTAATATTTAAATAATATTATATTTACTAAAAGAAAAATATTATTACCGGCTGAACCAAAACCAAATCAGGCTAAAAAAGTTACGAGGCGTTCGGAATTTGGTTTTCATGGATGTTAATTTCGAATTATTTTGCTCCCCAAAGCTCTCTACGCCAATGTTCACTGAGGCTATAACACCACCGCAGTTGTCTTAGGAATAATAAAAAATACCTTTACCAAAGTCTGCATATATCCCCGGGGTAAAAAGAGTAGTCTTGTTGACCAAGATTTTTTGGTTTCACGTCATAAAGTGCTGGCCTATTGCTATTCCACAGACAAATTATCACACTTCATGCTATTATTAAAACTAAGTAATGACTTAGATTACAATGTAGTAACAATTTGTTGTGATTATACAACATAAGTAAACACTTTAGTTAAGACTATAATAATTACGTGGGGACCTCAACTGGTGGCAGTCAATCGTAAATTGTTTGCGTCAGCGGGATCCTTGCGCAGGCTACGTAACTTTCTGCCGACTGCCACTAAAATTACGCTTGCACAGAGTCTCCTACTCCCTATTCTTGACTATGCTGACATCAGCTATCTTGACTTGACCGAGTATAAGGTTTATATTTGGGTTACGCAAATATGACCATATCTCCGAATATCGCATTAAGCTCAAGTGGCTTCGTATACGGCTTCGCCGGGATGTTCACATATTATCTCTCCTCTACAGTATACTGTTCAATCCTTCGTCGCCGCGCTACCTTCAGGAACGCTTTAGTTTCCTACACACTGCAAACTCTCATTCTCTTAGGTCATCAGAGAATCTAATGTTGAAGTAGCCACCACACAGCACCAGTTTTTATGACCGCTCCTTTGCTGTCCAGGGAGTGCGGCTATGGAACGCTCTCCCGCTAAATATAAAGCAATCTCCTTCGCTGGTTACTTTTAAACGAAGGGTTAAAGCTCACTACCTTTCCTTAGACAAATAAATTATATATATTTCTTTCTATACTTGTATATTTTTAAGTTTGTTGTATTTATATGTATGTATGTATGTGTGTATGTATGTATGTATGTATGTATGTATGTATAAATATATATGTATATATAATGTTTATGTATGTGTATTGTCCAGAGCTCCAGAGCACTTATGTGTCTTCTGTATAATAATCTTTATTTTCTGTATGTCATTTGTAAGCACCGCCAATCTATTACTTGTATTCCTCTCCCTACCTGGTTGCCTGGTAGAGATCGCTATTAGCGATAAGGCCGCCAATTTTTATGTGCCTAATCTGCCATTTGTTTTTTGCTTATTGTTACTTTGTGTTTATGGTGCTGTAAAATAAAGAGTTATATTATTATTATTTTATATTTTATTTATCTCCTTTTACAAGGGTACTAAACCTGGTGTACGGGTCTTGACCAAGCACATCAAGTTAAATGATAAATGTAGAAGTTACAGATGATGACGATAGGAATTTTCGAGTTAAGCGGCATGTGTTTAAAATTGTAGCTTTTTGAATGATAGATAGGATATAAGGTGGGGTTTTTAATATTTCCAGACTTTGTAATAGGCTTTTAGGCACTATTCCTGTACTAGAGATTACAATCGGTACTATTTGTACTGTCTGCGCTTTCCACTGCGTTTTTAATTGCAAGATCTTGGTATTTGGTTAACTTATCTGATATTGTTGATTGGATGTTATGGGTATTGGGTATGGCTATGTCAATAAGATATATAATGTTTTTAACTTTATCATGGAGGGTAATGTCTGGTCTATTGTAGTGTATAGTTTTGTCAGTAATTATCGTCCGGTCCCAATAGATTTTGCAGAAACTATTTTCATATATAGTGTGTGGTTTATATTTATAGTACGGAGTTTTTTCTTTTAAAAATTTATATTGATACGCTAAATGTTGGTGTAAAATTGCAGCAACCTGATCGTGTCGGTGCTTATAGTCGGTTTGTGCTAACGATTTACATGCACCGGTTATGTGCTGTATGGTTTCAGAAGCGGAGTTACAGTGTCTACAGAAATCGGTTATTTGACTAGGGTCTTTGATGATGAACTTTTTATAATTTCTTGTCGGTATGGTTTGGTCCTGTATGGCCAGCATAAAGCCTTCTGTCTCGGGAAACAGTTCTCCAATCTTGAGCCACTCGTTCGATTTATCTTTATCGACGTAACTCTGGGTCAAGTCGGATCGGTGTCTTCCGTGAAGAGACTTCTCTGTCCATTTTGAAATTTTTTCTTGTGTATTGATGGTTTTTTCGTTAGGTTGAGCGTGTATGTCATGCAGATTAAGTGGAGTAAGTTTGTGATCTATATCTGAAATATGTTTATGGAGCGATGACTGGTGTGATTTGGTATGAAAGTAGGATCTCAGCGTGGTTATTTGTTGGTTGTGTAAATTTTGTATATCTATTAATCCTCTTCCTCCTTCGTGACGCGGTAAAATAAGCCTTTCTATAGCGGATTTTGGGTGGTGTTTTCGGTGTTTCGTCATTAAAGTGTTAATTATTCTTTGGAGTTTTTTGAGATCTGACTGTGACCAATTTATGATCCCAAACGAATAAATTAGCACTGGGATAGCAAAGGTGTTTATAGCTTTAACGGTGTGTTGTGAATTCAGATTGGTTTTTAAAATAAGGTTTACGCGATATTTAAATTTCTTTATAAGTTGAAGTTTTGTTTCTTTTTGTTGAATTTTACGTGACTGATTAAAACCTAGATATTTGTAAGTACTGTACTCATCCATGGGTTCAATTAATTCGCCTGTCTCTAACATATAACTATTTTCTTCTATTTTGCCCTTACATACGTGTACGAGACAATAGCCTTAGAATAGTTTTTAAGAATAGTGATTTAATAAATATAGTAATTTTGTAAATAGATATAGATATTTTGTAAAACAGATAGTTTGTAAATAGAAAATAAATAAAGTTATTGCGGGCATAGCTTAAGATCGATAGTAGGTAGTGAAATAAAGAAAACAAATAGTTATAGGGTAGATGTATATTGTGATCAGGATGCATATTTTTATTAATAAAAAACAATGGGTGGACTCCTTACGGTATAGCAGCTGGTTAGAATAGTGTCAGTTTTGATATCCCCATCTTTGTTGCACGTATAGCTCTGTCCCGCTCTCACGCCGACAGAGACGCTGTTACGCGTGAGAGCGGGATAGAGGTTTGAACTGTATATAAGGGGGGCCAGGATCGGTGCAAAATCAGTCCTCGCCGGTCCTCGCCTCGCCTACAAGAACAGCAGAGCAAGAACAGTGGAAAAGCGCTATACCGAGGAAGCCACCCCGCCGCAAGATAGAAGAAGGGAATTTTATTCAGCGAATCGCTGCTCCCCGACCACAGTACCCACAGCGCTACAGAACCACAGTACCTACAGAACCACAGTACCCACAGTACTACAGATCCACAGTAACCACAGTAATCATAGTAACCAGCAAATAGTAACATTTTTTGGTCCTTCGAGCGCCGGATTTTCAAGAATCTTCGTCCAATAGCCGCCGAATCTTCGAGAAAGCGCCGGATTTTCAAGAATCTTCGTCCAATAGCCGCCGAATCTTCGAGAAAGCGCCGGATTTTCAAGAATCTTCGTCCAATAGCCGCCGAATCTTCGAGAAAGCGCCGGATTTTCAAGAATCTTCGTCCAATAGCCGCCGAATCTTCGAGAAAGCGCCGGATTTTCAAGAATCTTCGTCCAATAGCCGCCGAATCTTCGAGAAAGCGCCGGATTTTCAAGAATCTTCGTCCAATAGCCGCCGAATCTTCGAGAAAGCGCCGGATTTTCAAGAATCTTCGTCCAATAGCCGCCGAATCTTCGAGAAAGCGCCGGATTTTCAAGAATCTTCGTCCAATAGCCGCCGAATCTTCGAGAAAGCGCCGGATTTTCAAGAATCTTCGTCCAATAGCCGCCGAATCTTCGAGAAAGCGCCGGATTTTCAAGAATCTTCGTCCAATAGCCGCCGAATCTTCGAGAAAGCGCCGGATTTTCAAGAATCTTCGTCCAATAGCCGCCGAATCTTCGAGAAAGCGCCGGATTTTCAAGAATCTTCGTCCAATAGCCGCCGAATCTTCGAGAAAGCGCCGGATTTTCAAGAATCTTCGTCCAATAGCCGCCGAATCTTCGAGAAAGCGCCGGATTTTCAAGCAACTTCGTCCAATAGCCGCCGAATCTTCGAAAAAGATGCCAGTAACCAGATCCCGACACGAAAATGAACAGCGTCAGCGTTCGGTCGCCGCTTCTGCAACCGCCTCAGTCGCCGAAACATCGCAACAGTCGACGACAACAGGCACCACAGGGTACACAGGCACAAGCGCCACCGCAACAACGGAATCTGAACAAACCACGACGACGGAATTCGAACAATCTACGATTACGGAATCAGAACAAACCGCTGCGCAGGTAGAAACGGCACCGACACCTGCACCCGCAGAAGAAAAGCGGGCCGCCACAGTATGCAGCAGCAAGAGGCATCGCGACAGTAAAATAGACCGCGCAGTCAGACTGGCGCAAGCGAAAGAAGAATTACTTCGTCTTCAAGTCGAGCTTGCAGCCGCCCGTATAGCCACAATAGAAGCGGAATCAGATGCAGACAGCGAGGACTCGAGCTTTACGGGAAAGCTCACAAAACAGAGAGTCAACGATTGGTTGAACGACACTCGCCAACCAATCCTGGCTATAGAGGCACAACCCGCAATAGTTACAGAGCGAGAAGAGGCCACGCCCCCTCGCGCCACAGTCATAGAGCGAGAAAAGACCACGCTTCCTCGCGCCACAGTTATAGAGCGAGAAGAGGCCATGCCCCCTCGCGCCACAGCCATAGAGCGAGAAGCCACGTCACATCGCGCCACAGTATAGCACAGGAAGAAACCACGCGGTTTCAAGCAACAGTTATAGAAAATGAAACAAGCAAGCAACAATCAGCCTGCGACACACAGCAGTACAGCACGACGCCGCGACCCGATCTGAGGGAACTCGCCAACGCCATCACCCTCGCCGCGAAGTCAACAAACAGAAGCTTCCACGAATTGCCACTATTCACCGGTGCCCATCAAGAATGGCTGCTTTTTAAGGCAGCATTCCAAGACTCCAGAGCCCACTACACAGAAACAGAAAACATCGCACGCCTGCGACGCAGCCTGAAGGGAATCGCCAAAGAAGCCGTCGGAAGCCTGCTTATATACGGTGCGCACACCGAGGAAATACTGAAAACGTTAGAAACCCGATTTGGACGGCCAGACGCGATCGCTATCACCGAGTTGGAAAGGCTGCGAACACTACCACGGCTCACGGACGCACCACGAGACATCTGCACGTTCGCCACACGCATGTCAAACATCGTAGCGACTCTACGGATGCTGAAGAAAAGCTACTACCTTTATAACCCCGAGGTAACAAAGGCAGTCGTCGAAAAACTCACACCAGCTCTCCGATACAGATGGTACGATTTCGCCGCAACCACAAGGGACGACGAAGCGGACCTAGTGAAGCTCTCTCGGTTTGCAGACAATGAAGCACAGAAATGCGGTCCATACGCCTCACCGGAACCGCACGCGAACCTAATAGGCAGCGAGGACCGGCGAGGACTCAAGATCAACAGAAGACAGAAGACTTACACAGCGTCGCCGAATCACCACGACGAAACATGCCCGATCTGCAGCAATACGGGACATAGAATAGAACAGTGCACAAAATACACGCAACTCAGCAGCAGTGAGAGATGGAAAATGGCCAAAGAGAAGGCGCTCTGTTTCGCATGCCTCAAGCGAAGAGTGCCAGGTCATCGGTGCAGAACAGCTAAATGCGGAATCGACGGATGCATACGAACCCATCATAAATCATTACACTTCCGTCAACAGAAAATAGAAGAACCCAACAATGAAGTAGTCACCAGTACGTGGTCCACATTCAAGTCACAGTCTTACCTCAAGATCCTGCCAGTGCAAGTCTCCGGACCTAAAGGTAAAATGGACACGTACGCATTATTGGACGACGGCTCCACAGTAACGCTCGTCGATGGCGACATAGCGCGGCAAATTGGAGCCAAAGGGCGGAGCGAACCGCTACATATAGAAGCAATAGGGAACACAGAAGTCCAAGCCACAGACTCGAAGCGTGTCACGTTGACATTACGTGGCACCCAAGAAGAACACATCATACAGGCCCACACGATATCGAAGTTACGTGTGGCACCACAGAAGATCCCAAGAGCAACGCTAAAAGGCTGCGACCACTTAACAGACATCGCATCCTATCTCCATTACGAAAAGGGCACTCCGGGGATTCTTATAGGCCAAGACAACTGGCACTTGTTATTGGCAACAGCTACGCGGAAAGGGAAAAGGAACCAACCCGTCGCATCATTCACTCCACTCGGATGGGTGCTCCACGGCTCCACTACTCGGTCGCTTGGTCACCGATTACATCGAATCAATCATCTTAGAAGCATCGACGACGACATGAACGAGCAGCTGCGACGTTACCTCGCCATCGAATCGCTGACCGTCGAACCCAAGAAGCCGAGAACTGACCCGGAAGAACGCGCACTCAATGCACTGCGGGAGCACACACAGCGGCGGGAGGATGGTCACTACGAAACGGCTCTGTTATGGGAGAACCCAGCCGTACCCATGCCGCACAACAGAGAAAACGCTCTCAAGAGGCTTCTGAGCACAGAACAACGGATAGACAGAGATCAGAAGCTGCGAGAACAATACAATCAACAGATGGCGGCCCTTCTTACAAAAGGATACGCCGAAGTAGCGCCGACACCGACAGAAACGGGCAAGACGTGGTACTTACCCCACTTCCCCGTTATCAATCCAATGAAGCCCGGCAAGATTAGAATCGTCCACGACGCAGCAGCGAAGACGCAGAGCGTCTCGCTCAACGACCACTTACTCACCGGACCTGATTTGATTCAATCACTACCGGGGATTGTGATGCGCTTCAGACAGCATCCAATAGCAGTCACCGCGGACATCGCCGAAATGTTCATGCAGGTGAAAATACGCAACGTCGATAGAAACGCACTCCGATACCTGTGGAGAGGAGACGCGAGAGGGGACGCGAGCCCCACAGAATACAGGATGACGTCACTCATATTTGGAGCGAAGTCATCACCAGCCACAGCCATCTACGTCAAGAACCTTAACGCAGAGAAACACAGAAACAGCAACCCCGCAGCTTACGGGGCAATAGTGAGAAATCATTACGTCGACGATTACCTACAGAGTTTCGCGACGATCGAAGAAGCCATCCGCATAGCAACAGACGTGCGCGAAATACACAAACAGGCGCACTACGACCTACGTCAATGGGCGTCCAACTCACCAGAGGTACGCCAGGCTCTCAAAGCCACCACAGACAAGCCGTATACGCATCTGCAGGACGATACGACTACAGAGAAGATACTCGGCCTAGTATGGGATTGCCGAAACGACAAACTCTCCTTCAACACAGAGCTGGCAAGACTACCGCGGGGAACGATGGAAAACGACGCACCGACCAAGAGGGAAGTGCTCAAAACATTGATGTCGCTCTTCGACCCACTCGGATTAGCCGCCCCGGTCACATCACGGGCGAAGCAAATCTTGCAAGAGATCTGGAGGAGAGGTACAGACTGGGACCAACAAATAGACGAAGATCTCCGACCACAATGGAAGGAGTGGATTGGCCATCTACAGAAATTAACAAACATCAGGGTCCCTAGATGCTACCTGCACTACAGTGAAGCCACTCACCTCGAACTGCACACATTCGTCGACGCGAGTGAAGCAGCCTACACAGCAGCGTTATACTGGAGAGCAACACATCCGGACGGAACAGTCGCGACGACGCTAATAATAGCGAAGTCCCGAGTAGCGCCTCTCAAACTGGTGTCCATTCCCAGGTTAGAGCTGCAAGCGGCAGTCATGGGAAGTCGCATGGCAGCGACTGTTATAGAAGAACATGACCGTAAGCCGGACGCCAAGACCTACTGGACGGACAGCAAAACAGTACTTGCTTGGCTGCGGAATGGAGCGCGCTCTTATCGCCCGTACGTCGCGCATCGTATAGCCGCAATAGAAGAAAACAGCAGGATATTAGAATGGCGGTGGGTCCCGACAAAAGCGAACGTGGCGGACGACGCGACGAGGGACACGCCCCATGATTTAAACAGCGCACACAGATGGTACTGCGGCCCAGACTTCCTGAGGAACGACCCTTCGACCTGGCCCGTCGAAACGCCGACAGCTTCGTTCACTACCGGCGAAGAGAGAGTCCACAGCATAAAAACTACAGTCACAGCCCTCGCCGCAGCATTACCACCCACAGAACGCTTTTCCAAATGGGAAAAGCTATTGAGAACGACCGCACGAGTTCTACAGTTTATAGATAGTTGCAGACGCTCAGTCGCATCTGTAAATTACAAAAGAAACAAACGTCGAACAGAAAAGGACCCGACGTGGACCAAAGTTCCAGCAAAACCGACCGCAAGTTCGCGCCCCACGAAGCGGACGGAATGCACCACGGAACATAGATATCACCCCATAGACAGCACACTTCAACGTAGAGCTGAAGAACTGCTGATTCGTCGATGCCAGGAAGATAGTTTTAGCGAAGAAATAGCTTCAGTCAACAAAGGAGGCTCCCCACCTCCTCACAGTCGTTTGCGAGGCCTGGCGATAGAAGTGCACAACGGGATTCTAGTGATCAAATCCCGCATCCTGGCCGCAGAAGAGGTCTCCGAAGATACCAAGAGGCCAGCAATCCTCGACGGAAGACATCACATAACTCGACTATACGTGGATTATGTACACCGACTTTTGCTACATGCGGGAGTCGAGACGACGCTGAACGAATGCAAGCAACGCTATTGGATAGTGCGGCCGCGATCAACAGTGAAAAGTGTCATATACAGTTGTTTAAGTTGCCGTATCCGGAAGGCGCGCCCTCCGACACCAGCTACGGGCAATCACCCACCTTCTCGCCTGGCCCACCATCAGCGTGCTTTCACATACACAGGGATAGATTACTTCGGACCGCTCACAGTGACCGTTGGACGGTCAACACAGAAAAGGTACGTCGCTTTATTCACGTGTCTCACCACACGCGCCGTGCACCTCGAGATGGCCGGATCGCTCACAACCGACTCCGCCATCATGGCCCTACGACGGTTCATCGCTCGTCGTGGCTTACCTACAGAGATATGGTCGGACAACGGCACCAACCTACAGGGTGCCGACAAAGAACTCAGACGCTCCATCGACAGTGCGACGCGTGAAGATGCAAATCGCCGCGCCATCAACTGGCGTTATATCCCTCCCAGTGCACCCTTCATGGGAGGAGCTTGGGAACGTTTAGTGCGTAGCGTCAAAGTCTCCCTCGCTACGATATTACACGAACGCCACCCTACAGAAGAAACCCTAGTGACGCTTCTTGCTGAAGTCGAGAACGTCATCAACAGCAGACCACTCACTCACGTCTCCACGGACCCGGAGGATCCCGAAGCCCTCACACCCAACCACTTTCTGCTCGGTGGTCCTGCCAATCTAGCAGCACCGGGAGAATTTCAAGAAAACGACATAGCGAATCGCAGTCACTGGCGCGCCTCTCAGCGCCTCGCGGACCTCTTCTGGTCACGCTGGGTGCGGGAGTACCTGCCGGAGTTGCAACACCGGCGGGAGCCTTATAGTCGAGGCGAGCAACTGCGACTCGGGAGCATCGTCCTGATAGCTGATGGGACGCTGCCCCGCAACGTCTGGCCCAAGGGTGTAGTCGTCAAAGTCTTCCCGGGACCGGACGGAATTGTACGAGCAGCCGACGTGCGCACCCGGAACACCACCCTGCGACGGCCGACCAAGAAGCTGGTGATCCTGCCCGTGAATGTTGGAGCCACGCCAGGGACCAGTACTGCGCCGCTCCAGCCTGACAGCCGGGACGACGCACGGCGGGAGTGATGTACGAGACAATAGCCTTAGAATAGTTTTTAAGAATAGTGATTTAATAAATATAGTAATTTTGTAAATAGATATAGATATTTTGTAAAACAGATAGTTTGTAAATAGAAAATAAATAAAGTTATTGCGGGCATAGCTTAAGATCGATAGTAGGTAGTGAAATAAAGAAAACAAATAGTTATAGGGTAGATGTATATTGTGATCAGGATGCATATTTTTATTAATAAAAAACAATGGGTGGACTCCTTACGGTATAGCAGCTGGTTAGAATAGTGTCAGTTTTGATATCCCCATCTTTGTTGCACGTATAGCTCTGTCCCGCTCTCACGCCGACAGAGACGCTGTTACGCGTGAGAGCGGGATAGAGGTTTGAACTGTATATAAGGGGGGCCAGGATCGGTGCAAAATCAGTCCTCGCCGGTCCTCGCCTCGCCTACAAGAACAGCAGAGCAAGAACAGTGGAAAAGCGCTATACCGAGGAAGCCACCCCGCCGCAAGATAGAAGAAGGGAATTTTATTCAGCGAATCGCTGCTCCCCGACCACAGTACCCACAGCGCTACAGAACCACAGTACCTACAGAACCACAGTACCCACAGTACTACAGATCCACAGTAACCACAGTAATCATAGTAACCAGCAAATAGTAACAATACGGATAGTATTTTACACTTGTCTACACCGAATTGCATATTAATGTCATTTGAAAACTGCTGAGTAATGTCTATTAAGTTGTAAAGATTTTCTTTAGTATTCGCGTAGAGTTTAATGTCATCCATGTAGAATAGGTGGGAAAGAATAAAATTAGTGTCGTTACTTTTTGTATTATAACCGGATTTACTATTATTGAGGAGAAGAGATAGGGGATTAAGAGCCAAACAAAACCATAGTGGGCTTAAGGCATCGCCTTGGAAAATTCCTCTACGTATATGAATAGGTTGGGTACGGATGGGGCCGGATTTAAGATTTATTTTAAGCTCTGTTTTCCAATTTTGCATGGATGATTTTAGAAATGTAATCAGTGTGGGATGGATTTTATAGATATTAAGGATTTCTAATAACCAACTATGCGGTACTGAATCAAAGGCTTTGCGGTAATCTATGAACATGGTGTGAATATTTTTCTTCGTTCTGTAAGCGTTTGTAATAGTTATAGCATCAATCGTTAACTGTTCTTTACATCCTTGACTATTCTTTCGGCATCCTTTCTGCTCTTCTGAAAATATATTGTGTTTATCTACGTGGCTATAAATTATTCTACTAATACATGCTGTTAGAATTTTGTAAATGGTTTGGAGACATGTAATGGGTCGGTATTTAGCGGGGTTCTCGGTATCACTATCTTTAGGTAGCATGTACGTTACTCCATGTGTTATAAAATTAGGCATTATGTCTGGTGTTTGTAAAAATGCGTTCAAGTGTTTGTGTATAAAACTATGTGTGGATGAAAATTTCTTGTACCAATAATTCTGAATATTATCGGTGCCCGGTGATTTCCAGTTTTGAGTGTGTTTAATAACATCTATTACTGTATCTATTGAAATGTGTTCAAATTCCATTAAGGGAATGTTCTCTGATGTCTCATTAACGCTACTCAGCCACTCAGAATTTACGTTATGATGGATTGGGTTTTCCCATATATTAGACCAGTATTGGTGGAGTCTTTCTGGCGTAGGTGTTGGTGCGTTATGTATCGCTCTTCCGCCGTCAGGTGTACTGAGGCATCTGTAGAACACTCTTTCGTTATTTTTAAACTGTATATTCTGTTTTTTGCGTATTGTACAAGAAAGATATCTTTTAAGCCTACTAGCTGCTGCGTTTAATTTCTGTTTCAGTGTATCTAAGAAATGCTCTAATTCCGTGTTAATAAGTTCATGCTGGGCGTGGATCTGGTATTTACGTTTTATGGTATCAACAGCTGCTACAACCTTCTTACTCCTATTTCCCTGTATATATAGTAGAAGCCGCGCTATTTCGGCCCTAAAATTTGAAATTCTGTTCTCTAGTCGTTTCTGCCATGGTGGTTTAAAATTTTCTCTGTGCGGTGCTTTATCGGTTATAATTTTTGATCCATTACAAACGGCTGCTGTGTAGGCTGCCGAGTAAATAACTGTTTGGAATGTAATAAAATCTTGTTCTGGGTTTAAGTAGTTGGGTAAAATGTTTTTATCTATGTAATTTATAATAGCAGCGAACTTCTTAGAAGTTCGCTGTTTTGGTATGTAAGGCCTAGTAGTTGGATCAGTAAATTCAAAAGTATCTAAAGCTATTCGGAAATTTTCGTTAATCTGCTCAAAATTTAGGTTGTGGGACGTTTCTCGGCTATTTACTGCATCCTGACTAGACGTTGAGGTTATAATGTGTGTTTCATTGATGGGCATATCTATTTGGTTGGGCATATTCGTTTCTTCGGCAGTGTTATTGGGAGAGGGGTTCACACTTACTCTGGACCTGAGATGGGATTGTACTTCACGCTTTATCTGTGATAACCTTTCTTCTGACACCATCTTATTGTTAATTATGACTCTTTTTTGGTCAGCTAGCCTTTGTTCGGAGATGTGGGATAGGTGAGGATAGGTTTCTATGAATTTTAAGTGCATTTTTTTACAGTAGGCCGTGAGATCGGTTTCAAGTTTTGTGATTTCAAAATATATCCGCATTATACTTTCATTAATTTCGTTAGACCATCTCATTCTTCCTGTAGACTGAATTATGGTTGTAGGTTCCTGTTCATTATGTTTAAGATAATTAGCGACGTCTTTTTGAATTTCAGTAAGAATTGATTGAGGTAATAAGTGGCTGTTAACTATTGCTCGGCGCTGGTCCCCTACTCTCTGCTTTGATACTTCCATTTCTGGGAATTTTTCTACAAATGCTCTGTGTAATTGATCTAGGTACCCTCTAGTATTTCTTTCTAAATTAGTTGCGATGAGATATGTGCGCCATATGAACTTATTCATTTCTATTGTCCATTTCTTTCTCGCACGTTTCGATCCTGAAGTGGGTCTAGGACTGATGGCGTTTGCCTCCTGGACAACATTTACAGGTGATGACGAAAGTGATGAAGATGAATATGAGCGGAGCCTGTGATAGAGGGGATTAGGAGATGAGCTGGGTGAAGGAAATAGACTATGGATCGATGACGTTGGTGATAAACTATGATGAGAGGTGATGTCGGCTGTGGCATTTTTGTCGGTAGGAGCCCGCCTGTTCAACTCCTCACCGCCGATGGGTCGCATGCTGAAGCATCCAGCATCGGCTCCGGATGCGCCCCGGCGACCCCCGGGAAGCGGCCGTAAATTATATCTCCTATTATTCATTTTCTCCATAAGGGGTACCTTTCCTTGTTGGCTACGTAGGTTTCAGTATTACGCATGTCCGCCCCCCACGTGGTCTGGTGTTCGACTCGGACGTAAGGTAGGATTTTGGGGGGCTATTATTATTATTATTAATTACAGCTATAGTAGCGTTGAAGGCCTTCACGAGGTTCATCATCAGCAATAAGACATCCACTGCTGGTCAAAGGCTTCCCTCAAAGACTTCCAAAGTGTCCTATCAGGAGCGCCTTTCACGATGTTAATTAGACGATGCTCATCAAAATGGTCGCGAGTTTGACCGTGTACATAGGCAACCGTTTGAATTAAGTTCAAAAACTTCGATTCGGTTATTATAAGAACCAAAAGTCACTAAGCTACAGATGATACCCATTGATTTGTAATTTTGAATGACTGCAAAACACCAGTTAGAAATATATTTGATGTTTTACTTATTACTAATAATGAAAATGCTGTTTCCTTGCCAACTTTTTTCGCAATGCCAACAGCACAGCAATTTCGCCGAGTCACTGTACAAAGACATGTTTCCGATACCGTTAAATGTAAATCCAACCTCATGGGAATAGTGGCGTATAACACTAAACACACATGCGGCAGTAAAACGGAGTGGCAGATTAAAAATTCTCGTTTATCCAACCATGCCGACCCGCGTGATGTGTGTTGCCGTGTGTCAGCTGTTATCCACACAGAAATAACGAACTGCGCATCGGATGGATCCGAAACGGCAACATCTAAATATACTCCATAGCACGCCACATCCAAGGGTTACCCGTCGAAATGAAACGAGACGTCTGTGCGTACAATTTTCACATTATGTCTGCTTTCGTCATTTTGTTAAGAGCGTATATACAAATTTAGCGTCATTTGGGCAAAAACAGTACTTTTCGAACCCCTTAAAGTTGATGAAAGACCCATTGTAGAAATATGTAAATTACCAATTATTGTAGGCAATTTTGTCATCTAAAAAGTTAGTTAAGAACATTTTAAGATTTTTTCGTAAATTTTAATAAATAAAAAGATAACTGAGGTAAGGTCGTCAAAAATCACTTTTAGAGTCATTTTCGAGGCTCAAAATTTTGTTAAATTCATAATATATGTAATGAAAATAAAATGTTATTAAATAGACAATATCCCCGAGCAAAAAGTTAGTTACGAACATTTTAAGATTTAGCTCCAGTTTTCGAGTAATAAAATATCTAAAGCGTTCGAAATAATTGAGAAATTACTGTCTCTAAATATTTTTTTTAAACCTTATATGGTACTTTATTTAACAGAGCAATATTTTTTTATGAAAGAAGAACATATACTTGAAAACGTACAATTTTTATTTTGAAGAAATCAAACTTATTGCTTTTTTAATAAATTTTATAAAATGGGCTATAAAACGCTGCGCGCAGACCTAAGCAAATCAGTCCGCCGCATGGCCTTTCAGAGAGAGGACGTGTCGCTCTGGGCTCCGTCCTTGTATCGATGTTTTTAAGGTTATTACTCAAAGTTATAACTGACACTAACGTGCTCAAGGTTGAGTGCATTCTTGGTGGGAAATTTTGATAACATTAGCTGTAATTTGAAATTGACGTAAAATAAAAATGTAAACACGGATTTTACAAGGAGAGGGCACGGTGTGGTAAATTCACTTTGGGACTAGACTGCGTATTTCGACAAAGTCACCAACGGCGAAATGGCGTAGTTAGCTGTAAGTCCGCCTCCCACGCGGACACTCAAGGTTCGAATTCCGCATATTGATTCTTTTTTTTATTACTTTTTTTTTCTTTTTAAATTAACCATTTTAATAATTAAATGATTTCTTCATCCATTAACATTGCTTCATAGGAAATAGAACTCGAACATTGTGACATTGTTAAATTATTTTTTAGAGCAAAGTTTTAAAATGCTCAACTGCCACTGTTAATTTCATTTTTGAACTTTCACTATACATAGAATCATCAGGAACTTGTTCTTCAGCTGTTTGTGCACTAGTAACATCTTGATTCACAGACATTTTTATTAAAAACTCTTTAAAAAATTTATTTTGAATTTGATATAATTTCGAAACAGTAAGTCACAGAAAGCTACAAACTCTGTGAAGCCTTCAAATAGACTGCCAAGTTGGCCCAGACCAGAGGTTATTCTCTAATAAGAAAGGTAACGACAATAAATTCAACTTTGGGGAACATACACTACCTAAGTGTAATAGAAAAAAAATATTGGGGGTGAGCCTTGAGCGAAACCGGTTTGGTGAATACCCAAATAATATTTTATGTTATTCATATATAATATATAATTGAAAAATTTGTTAAATAATTAATGATAGATATAAATGTGGTTATTATTTATGAATACCATAATTATTAGCTGCTTTTTAATTTAGTAAGTATAATAGTTAATGTAAATTAAAATTAATTTAATACTTAACAATGTTTTTCTCTATTAAATTTATTTAATTATTAAAATAGTTAATTTAAAAATAAATAAATAAGTAATAAAAAACAAAATAGTCAAAAGCGGGATTCGAACCCTGAGCGTCCGCGTGAGAGGCGGAGTCAGTGCTGACTAGGCCATTTCGAAGTTAGCAACCATGTCGAAAATAAATAAGTAAACTTACATGTAAAGATTCAAAGAACAAAACAAAACATTTCGCGGCCGCCATGTTGCGTCATTGGTCATTTGATTATCTCTGTAGGTAGTAATATTATAGTAGGAGAGCTAGCATACATTTTTGGGTTGGTATTTTATGCAAGCTGAAAACTTGTTATAGCTCTTCTATTATATCCCAACACGGAACTGCAGACTGCCTCGTGGTCTCGCGGTATAAGTATGCGCCGGGCAGTATTATTGCAATTAGCAAATTTTCAGTAGCATTACGGAGTCTGGAAATGTGCCCGAAAAACGGCAATAGGCTCGGCTCCTATTACATGGGACTGGTACATACTTGGCGAAATGTGGTTGCAGAAATGCAGTTCTGCCTACCCCTATGGAGGATAGATACAGACGTGAGGTTATGTATGTGTATGTGGAGCTGCAGACCTGGCTATGAGTAGCGGGGCTAAATCAACCCCAAAATAAAAAAAATAAGCCCGACGTATTATTTTTATTCTTTTAACATTTAACTACAACATACATACATATATTGCAACATATATTGAATTAAATTTATTTTTAGATTTTTTTTTTAATTTAGTGATTAATTTAGCCCCGCTACTTACCAGCCAGGTCTGCAGTTCCGTGTTGGGATATAATATATATGACAAGTTTTCAACTTGCTTCCAATACATACCCAAAAATTCATGCCAGCTCTTGAACTATTAGCTCAATGCGACGAACTAATAAAATTGAACAAGCGAACGCCACCGCGGCCGGCGATGCACGGCGGCACCTTTGAAACCGCGGCCCCTTTGACGCCGCGCCTTGTTTGACAATTCGCCGACGCAACGAACGAAATAGATAAAAGGAAAAAATCAAAGGACTATAGCCTGAGTCCTGTCGATGGTAGAGGAAGCCCGTGCCCAGCCGTGGGACGTATAAGGGTTGATGAGAGAATCAAAACAAATAACAGTACTTTCCATATCGTAATTAAATGTACTTTTATGGGTAATTTCTCACTTCATTGCATAATTTAAATTTTATATAACACTAGCCGTTGCCTGCGACTTCGTCCGCGTAGACTACAGGGTTGAGTTCAGAGTCCTATTTATGCCCATACCAAAAATCATACGAATCGGTCAAAATTACGAGAAACCGTAACGAGCCGGCCGGCGCCTTGTGCATAAAGAATTGCGCGCTTGATCATTATTTTGAAACTGCGATGTCTTCTTAGATACTTATTGTAATTAAATTATGTAAAGGACAAATTTCTTTAAAATTAAATACTTATACTAAATAACGCATTTATTTGGATAAGGATTAATAGAATCTTTATAAAAACACCTTCACAAACAATGCTTTATGATATAACAAATTTGGCTAGCATAAAAGAGGTTATAGTGAACAAATCCTAAAAGTTAGACATATGCTACCGCTGACTTTTTTGTAGGCATTATCAAGCTCTACAACTTTTCTCTAGGACTTAACTATATATCTCCCATGGGTAAGGCTACGTTTGCAGAAAACCCATTCGTTCGACCGATTTTTCTCCGACTCACTTCGCAAATCCGGCCACAGCGTATAACTAATATCTTTTTTTCGGACTAATATATAGCCTATGGGACTCACAAAGAACGTAGCTTTCGATTGGTAAAATAATTTTCAAAATCGGTTCAGTATATCCAGAGTTTACTTTCTACAACGTCACAAATTCACAAACTCAATAACGTTACCTCATTATAATATTAGTATAGATAATGTAAGTAAAAGATTAGAACAATCACAATTTTATATGTGATATTTTCATTTTATTATCCATTTATGAAATTCGAGTTTACCGCTAAGGATCTCGGTCACTGACCACTGTTGTGTTATACACGGCGAGCGCCCGCCCCCCACACGTCGATGTGTGCCGGCATTTACGTTGGTGTGAGTTGAAATTCGGCGAGCGGCGATTTGTTTATACGCTCTTAATTAATGTCACGCTATATGCAGTGGTGCGCGATGTGTGCTTTGTCTATTATTACGTTGATAAATTGGACATTACGTACATACATTGTTTAATTGATGTACATATGTATATGTATGTTTATATAAAGTGATATGATAAGTGGGACAGCTTTTAATAGTTGCTACGTGAATTTGTTGTGTACTTGTTTTGTATAATGTTTGATTGATGGTTCTAAAATTAATTAAGTATATAAATGACGTAAATTTATACAGAGAGACATTTTCAGAGGTCATTGTAAAAGTGACTAAATGGTGTAATAAAAAATTGTTTATATTTTAAACATTTCATTTGCGAATTACTCGCGTGATAAAGTTGTTCAAATGCAAATATGATATGCTTACATTGGAGTTATGTGACTTTATAATCCCTAAAAGTTTGTGATGAGCGCAATTCAAGACAAGAGTTTTTTATTAGGTATTTTTAAGACGATTATTTTAGAGCCCTGATTTACATGTACTAAATTCTCCTCCTCTTCATTTCCTCACCTAAACGGGAATACATTGATAGTCCCAGGCATTAAAAAATGAAGCCCATATATGTAATTGGTCTTTTATTACACACGCTATGTAATAATTTTAAAAACAATACGCGTTGATAATAAAATTTAATAAGTACTTAAATTTATTATTTTGTGCAAATTATTTTAAAATATATTATTTTGAAGGAAACCCAAACAAGAATACAGCTTCTGGGTTGATTTAAAAAACTTCGTCGAGTGTTTTCGGTTGGATAAGGTAAGTCAAAGGATGAACTCAGTGGCGTGCCGTGTAGGAGATGCCTATGTTTATTATTCTAATGGTATTAAAAAGGAAACCGTCTATATCCGTAGCTTTAAGCAATGTGTTCATAAGATTACTACAAATAACAAAACATCGTACTTGGTAGGCAAATGGTAATGGTAAGTATAGTAATGGTGGTACTGTATAAGTACCTACATATTAAAATCAATATTTCGTACATATTTTTGTAAATACATCGGTGTTATGGAATTCGGTTTGGTTGGTTTGTTTAGCTGAGGCGCCAATTCTTTGTTCGTATTTTCAAGTGTTTTTGAACAACAAAATTGTATAAAAATATTATGTATGTCCCAATGCCATCTATTTTGGTTTAAGTCGCAATACCTGGGCAAAATACCTGGCGTATTATATTCCATGAATTGTTTATGAAAGAACTTATTATTTTTTATGTAAAATTTTGTGACGATTTTATAATACATCAAATTGAAATTTTATTATGTGCAATAATATCAGAGTATTTTAAACTGAGTAACAATTTATTATCAAATTTTGCCATCTGTATAAACGTTTGTCTATATAAACGTTTGTTATGTCGTGGGTATAGGAAACTACGGTGGAATTTTCGATGGCACAATCCCAGACTTACAATCTATCTGGCTGCATTCATAAAATAAACGTTACTTTGTGTTTAAACTACATATTTTCATATTCATTCACTCACGAGAGTTACTTTAAGAGTTAGGCAGTGGTGGAATTTCTCATGCATCTATTTTTCACCAAATGTATTGCCGCTTTTCGGGCAAATGTCTAGACTTCGTGCCGCTATTAGGAAAAAAATACAGATTTTTTTCAACATTCCTGATAGTTATATAATCTACAAATCAAATACAATTTTTAATTACAGTTATTAAAAACTCCGAGAACTTTTATCTCACATACATAGTTCCAAATCCAAATGAAACTCAAATGTTTCTCTCGGTTCAGACATAGAGTTTGCAGCAACTCGTGGCACTGACAGCAACTTTCGATCAACTGCACCGCAGAGGTTTCAAACTAACAACTCAACTATCTACAATCAACATTTACATTTGTGGAGAAGTTCCATTCATACTTCAAGAAATTCTAACGTATCGCGAATGGTTGACAAATATTTTTCAAAATATATAGAACATGGGATTGAGCAAATATTTATAGGGCTAACAAATGTTTGTCTGTGCAGAGATAGTACCCGTAATACAGAGCAAATTTCCGAACAGTCGCGACAATTGTCTAAAATTATGTATAAATACATAATTGGGCATCCAAAGGTAGAAAACCATTGTTCTAGAAAATTTGCAAACATTGTACAAGATTGCAAAACTGAATTGAATTGGCTTTAGATTTATATTTTTTTAGAAAAAGAATGTATAATTTTTTATGTTCTCATTATAATTCAAAAAATGTAATTTCTTGTAAAATCTTTTTTCTTCCCGGAAGTTAATTATCTTGTTGAGCGTATCTTTAATTAAAATTTGATAAAGTGGTTCACAGGAAGGTTTTATTTAAAGAAGGTTGTAGCGAATTCCATGAATATAAAAATAAGATTAATTATTAAGCTCTAACTTTAAAGTTTTAAAGCAACTAATGGGCAGGTGTTGAATTTAAAACATGTTTTAGTAAAGTAATTTTTAAGGGCACTAAGAAATAGATTAAGTAGTTACTTCATACTTGTTCATAATAAAAATGTTTCCTTTTTAAAATTAATTTTTAGAATGTTTTTAAATATTAAAATTATTAACTATAGATTAAATAAGTTTCTGCTCTTGATCCTTCAACGATATATTCTAATGTTATAAATGCCAAAGAACTTGGTCTGAATTTTACATTTTCAAAGCACATAAGCTATTTATTTCATGAATTTGTGCTCAGATAAAGCAGAATCTAACCGCTAGTAGTTATATGTATAAGAACGCAATGTTTACTATTATGGTAATAATTTGTAGCGATTGTAACACATGTCACCGCTGTTACAAAGCTACAATAAATACAGGCAGGGTGTAATATATTTTTACCGATTAAACCAATGAAGCGTAAACCGATGATGAACCGTGCTAACTAGTAGGCTCTTAAAAATCTTACTTTTACTTAAATAAAAAAAAAACATCATTAAAGGCCCGTCCAAAAAGTTTTGTTCTAAAAACAATATTCTTCTATTTTTAGTCCTCATTAAAACAATACGTAATTTTGCTCGTGCATCTATAATAGACACATTTTATAATACGATATTTATTATATAATTTATGTATACTCTCCAATCTCCATTAATAATACAAATGTCACTATAGGTCGGAAACAAGTTACCAACATCCAGACCAATCAATTAAATTAACATAAACATTTAATTGGTATTGAAATAACTCATATATTATTGTTATGGATATTGGAGTTATTTTTTCCTCGCGCGACAGAACTGCGTAGTTCGCGACCGGTTGATTAGTGTAGTTAATTAACAATATATTGATAATCCTACTTGGATAGATTTGTTTTATCATATGTTTGACTGTTTGTCGTCTGTGTGGACGACCTACTTTTAATGTTTGGTGTGTAAGCAATATCGCGTGAATTAATAACACGGCGTCACTATTTTTAGATATAGCACTAAGCCTCATGTGCATAGCAACAAGCTTAAAAATTGCCTTTGTATAGAGGAAGACAAACAATGATTGTGCGGTTAATTCGTGAAATCTTTTTGAAAATTATAAACGAAGCTAATTATAAAGTTAAATTAATTTATTATCAAAAGTTATACAGATAGTATATGTTTATTTTAATAAAAAGAAGATTTAAAATTTACTTGTAGGCGTATATTTAAATTCGATTCATTCACAAGGCTGTCATGTAGGTTAAACAAAAATCTAGAAAATAAGTCTGGTTATTACTTTGTAAATATTCATTCAAAGATTGACATTTGAATGAACGTGTTCTAAATACGCAGTATTTACTGTATAATCTCACGTGATAAGTTTTAACAGGGAATTGGTAAATAACATAAATATGTATGTTGATAGCTAAAAATATTTCGAAATAAAATAGTTCAAATATAGTTTTCTTCTGAAACATATTTTATAGTATAGTATTTATTATATTACAAACTTTATTATAGGAATTTTCACGTTTTTATTTGCGATAGGGATAACGGAGTTAAATAAAAATGAGGATGTCCTGATTCCACCATAAACACTTACCATAAACATAAAAAATATATTTTTTAACGCTTTTGGGCTTTTATGAAAGTACTGGTACTGATAAACATGCATAATATGTATGTACTTATTTCTTTAAGTCACCTTTGGATTATCCTCCTGTTTACTCTTTAAAGTTTTAAAAGCGACGCGAACTGCACACTCATGCCTGTTAATTCACATTTATTACGACCACATCGTCAACAGTCTGAGAACGGGCAGACTGTAAGTGACTTGTATCAATAACATTTATTAATAGACTTGAAGCGACTCCTGCAACACTTTCGTTTTATTAGAAAGTGCATTTGCTGTATTTATAATTAATTTTCACACTATGTTTATATCGTCTGTGGAATAAAATAAAGGATTTTGTAATATAAAAGTTATTATAAAATTGTGTGATAAATTTGAGGATTGTACACAACATGGGTATCGTGGGCTGATATTAAAATATTATCATGAGAACTTAATAATTAACTTTTTTGAAAGTTTTTATGGTTTGTGTTTGGGAATAGTAAAAGTTTTGTACTTATAAAAAAATGCAGAAGTTAAACATACATATATTTCTCGCTACTTCTTTTATAAATTACGCATAAGTTTGTATATTATATTAAATAAATATACATAAAATTTGAAACCATATCTTAATATGTTCTTTACTGGACAAACAGTCTCGGTTTCACATACACACAATACATATTGCACGTGCTCACTTCTCGAGCGATATATAAATCACCATCTTTCAGCTAAGTGGTACCACGATAATGCATTCCACTAGCAAACCTACGTGACCTACATATTAGGACACACCTCTTAAAATCGTATGTTAATATGTATTATCGGATACTATTTTTTAACTCTCACCACGTACTATATTTATTTTACTCTTATATAATGTTTTGAGTATCCACACTCAATATGTTCCCGGAAAACGGAGCCAACTATTTACGCCAACAAAATCATCCAAGACATGTGTTAAATGATGATTCTACAATTTTCTAACGATTAGTAACCAGTAAGTTCGATGAAAGTATTAAAAATGTATATTCTAGTGTTGTCAGTCATCGCGTGCGCGTTTTACATACATAATACTTGGCGGCAGTTATTCCAGACTTTCTTAAGAGAATGACCTGGCGAAAGGCGTTGGCTGTGGGCCAACGAGTAGACAACTTTTTGGTGTGTTCACGTTGTTCGCGTGGCCGGCGTCTCCCGATGTAAATGTTTACATAACACGGGAGTAATGAAATCGGTGACTAATGTGCATCTTGCTAGAACTTCTTAGCCAACCGCCAGCGATAAAGTTTTCTAGGAGTTTATAATTTTGTCTCGAAGTGGTTCGCAGAGTTTTTCCGTCACGTGCGTTTTCATGGTTATTTTGGATGTATTTATTGCCTTTATCTTACACATCAATAGGTTAGCACAAGAGCTGATTAGCGTTTAATTCCCCCACATTTTAGATGTATTTTATTGCGTAAAATGATTCCCGCTTTCAGCGTATTGTTTAAGGCTAAACTCAACCCTGGATGAGTAGTGGGAGTTAAGATACGAGTCAGAATCATCATCTGCGATCGTCACGTAGTCACGAGCTTTTTCTCATATTATATCTTTTTCTCATAGCATACCTCGCGACCGCGATGTGTCAACCTCTTGCTTTTTTCGACAGGCAGGAAATTTCGGAGCAAAATTCTATCTATTAGCTGGCCAGTTTGTTTTATCTCTGACATGTTTAATAATTTATTAATAACTAATGACGCTGGCGGTATTGCTTGTATGAAATTTCGAAAAATATTAAGAAGTAATAGCGAATGTTTTTATCGAATGACTATGTAAATCACAATAGTAAAGTTTTAGTGTATCCGGAAAAGACATCTATCTAAGACTCTGATACATGTTATCTTTATCGCATCTTCCCAACCAATAAACGCCGCATCACTTATTTTTGAAACATTATCAGACACTTATGATTTTGTTGACAAACATAAAATGTGCAAATTCTAAAAACCGATATTTTACGAATATTCGTTAGGAGGTCATTCATTTGGTCGAGGATGGGATTTGTAGTCTTCGATATTGAAAGAGAACTTCTTCATTGAGCTATATCTATGTACATGCATAGTAGGTAAGAAAAGCAAAATTCAACTACTGTATTAATTTTATTTATTATAGCCCTTTCAACGAACGCACCTCCACCCATACGAAGATTTGCTATTCTATTTATTCATTAAAATGTAATTATTTCCGCGAGACTAATCTAGAACGTGTATTATCAGTTATTTGGCATACAAAACAACGCTGCAAATAGTCTGGATGTGTAAAACTGTACACGATAAATGTAATGCATGATGACCATACGTTGCTCTTGTGCTAAGAGCTCTTTTTCTTTCATCCGAGTTATAAAAACTTCACCACGGCACCATCATTTGACATATCTTAGAAATTCTCTAACTACCATTAGGTGTGTTAAGGAATACGATGTTTCCGTTTGTTAGAGTTTGAGATGATAATTACGTAAACACAACGGGTGCGTAACTAACTTGTGAAGCAGTTGAATATATGAATCGCAGTAAAAATCTTTGTGGATATCTTTGCTTTCAGCTGTGGATACCCAATATATACACATATATATATGTTTAAAAAGTTGTAGATTCGCTGTCCGGGCAAGATTCCGAACTAAAGGTAGGTTATAATTATAGGTACATACGCATTTGAAGCTGTGATGTGCATCGTTGTTACTAGCGAATGGCTCTTACCATATGGTACTCGTTGTGTACAAACAGTGGGTTGTGTTGTTATTCAGGACGCGACTCCAGCGCTTCCTGGTGGGCAGACGTAAAGCAATGACGTTCGTTTATATGCATGTGACGCGACCGGCGCGGTGACGACACGACGCGCTTTAGAATACTTCGACACAAGTCCCTGGACGAGTTGAAGTCAGTTCATTGTTTGAGATTAAGGCTTTATCGTTACTTCATGATTGATTTAATTTGATATATTTTGTTGTCAATAGCAACTGCCATTTGTAAGTAAGCTTAATTATTAATTGAAATTTCCATATACATATCGTAGAATTTAGTATGGAATATTCTGGCTTTTAATTGCTTTTATTTACGAGTATATGGGCAGATATTAAAGTATTTATAAGTACAGTCTGCTGTCACTAAGGAAATTTCCAAAGCGTAGTAGTATTGATTGACGATCCACACGATCATGTTTGCGCCCACACGATTAAAGAATACATAATTTGATGTTCTTGTATATGTTTTAAAGTGATTTTTTTGGTTGTGATGATTGACTGATGAATTTGGCCATAATTATGATCAAAAAAGTCATTTTACATATAGATATAAAATGTTTATTCCGTGATAATTGATCACGTAAGCTCTTGGACAAAGTACGAATTTTAAATTATATATTGTTGCACTCACAACGGCTATAATGTGTGATAAGATATAGGGGAAACTGGGGACACTTGATCCCCCCTTTTGTTTTTCAACCCTCATTTTTCTTAATATTTATCGGATTTTAAATTTGTTGGTACTGAAAGACGTGAAATTTATTTGACTATACTATGTGTGATACCCTTTTTTTTTTTTTTTTTTTTGTTATCGAGGGGAAAGCTGTTTATGGCTCTACTTCCCGCCAGCCCGGGGGCGATGGGGGGCGGGAAGCGTATGTCGGGGTCACCGGTCTTCCAGCCCGGCGCGCGGCGACGTCAGGTCCGCGCAGGTGTTAGTGCCGGGCTGGGTCCCTACCAAAATCCCTAAACCGGCATATCGACCAAAACCCCCCGGTGGCCATCACCGCGCCGAGTGGGGCGACCACGGAACGTGAGCGAGAAGCGCCCACCGTTATACCGCAGTCGCCCGGTGCGCCTCCGGAACGTAAACGTCCCGGCCTTCACGAATTTGAAGGGGGCGCAGTTGCACCCCCACTATCTTGATTTGGGCGCCCTGGTTGTGAATGGGCGCCCGCGACGTACACGGGCCACAGTGCCGCCGCCCCGCTCGGGGTCACTTTCAGTGAGGACGCGCCGCCCCCGCAGCGCGCCCAGCGACCCCAAGGGCCCCTTTGAGTCGCCTCTTACGACAGGCAGGGGATACCGTGGTGAGATTCTAACGCCCCCTTGCCACAGGGCAGACTATGTGTGATACCCAACGATCTCAGTGTAATAATTTAGTTATAATTCCACTATAAGTACGAAAAGGTTAATGTATCTAGTGTCCCCTATATATGTTATTATGTACGACTTGATCCTCCCCATCTAAAACATTTGATCCTTGGGAATATCTCCCGAATTTAGTGTCGATATGATACTATTACAAGAAATAGATACTAAAAATATGTTCAAGATTGCTATAATCAAATTTATGTGCAATGAATATTTTTTTTAGTATTATGTACTCTTTTACCGTACCCCTACAACTTTTACGAACAATAACATCATTCACAGCCAGCGCCAAATATTTGTTTATCGATTTGACTCTATTTCATGCACCTTCTCTTGTTTTGTAAATTCGAGGCACTTGATCCCATAATAAAATTGAGGATCAAGTGTCCCATAATGCCAAGGACCAGGTGTACCCAACAGCGCGTAGGTTACATAACATTTAATATATAAAAGTATTTTAAGATTAAAACTTTTCTCTGTTACAAAAGGCTAGAAACATGGATAAATATTATATTAAAGCCGTACATAATCGTCAACATGTTTTCTAAATAATTGAAAAATTCAAATTGAAACTTACGAGAAAGAAGTTTCAGCAACACAAATCATACATCGTCCGCTACCTGCAAAAAGTGTCAAATCTGGCAGGTGTGTCACTATTAAAAAGTTGGCGGGTACTATTAACTACCAGTTCCGCCACTCTAAACCTTTTAATTGCACTTGGTTGCTTTGTAAATTTGGTGTACCTAGTCTCCCATAAGGATCAAGTGTCCCCAGTTTCCCCTAAATGAGACCCGAAATTATTATAATAATAGTAGGGGAATTTGCTAAGCAAGATTTGGGGAAGTTTTGTCAGACAGTGTACTTGTGTATGTTGATTCAGAATATAAAAAGGATAGCTGTTGTAAATTCAGGTCACTATTACTATGTAACAGCAATATTTGAATAATTCTACTTTGTTTACTTCACCTTGCCCGCTCAATCTGTCAAGTATATGCAAGTAAAAAAACAAGTATTATATTTATAGACCATACAATACTGGTTCGTGCGGCAACGTGTAAATCTTTTAAGCGCCGGCATATACTTTCTTAGCCTCTGGGGGCAATTGGTAGGTTTTTTTAACATTAACAGACCATAGCTATGCACGATATAATGCCCCACATCAATACATTACAAAATTGACCTCGGCGCCGTACACTGGTGATGGATAAATTTGACCCTCAATTGAGATCACGCACCTTTAACCTTGCCAGATATTAAAACGGTCTTCACGGGTGGTATGGTACACATCAACGAAATGTTCTCCGTACTTTTGCCCTAGTAATGCTGACGTTAAAATATAAAAAAAAAAATTAGGTCGCCGGCCTTCCCTTGAGTCCCATCTATTTCGGTTTGGAAAATAATTACTCCGTACGTGATACGTAAGGGCTAGTTTAGTATGAGGTGTTATAGGGATTTTTGGTTCTGACAACGTTCGCTGTTGTTTGTTCGTGGTGCTGTTGACTAAACACCGAACTGCGAAACTAGAAACTAAAATTTCGAGTTTCGTTGTTTTAGGTCAAAACCTAAAGTCCTTCGTACTTTACAATATCCATAAAACAAAATTCGTATCTGAGTGTAGGGTCAGATTTTTGAGTATTGAATTTAATATGATGTTTTAAATCCATAAATTATGTTTCTAAACGCTATGTTTTAAATGTACTCACTTAAGTGTTATATGTTGCCTTATTTGAGAAATACCTGCCTGTATGGTCGTGAATTGCCGTGTTTACGGTATATTGCCTAGTTAGGATAATGCACTTAGGTGTTTTTAATTCCTGTAATTTACTAGTAACGGATGATAATAAAGACAAAAATGACTGCTAATAGACTAAAGAGAGATTTCTGAACCCATTTATCAACAGCTAAATAATTTTTCATACTCAGCGTCCAGCGCTACTACTTGATGTAAACTAATGTAAAAACTTCATAATCGGAGTAGGGAATCAAATTCTGAAACTGTTCGGCCGCAAACCGCGGGATCAACGACGCAATCAAGAGAAGCAGTAGATACCTAATGTCAATAATTTTACGAAGACTTTGGTTTCCCCGTATACTTGGCAAGGAATCTATTTGCCCGCCCCAACACGACTATGACAGTTTATTTATGAAAATTATTTCGAAAATGACCACACTTCAGACGTTGTTGTTTATTGAGATAATATTACTGGTGAGTCATAAAACATCGAACGACTGAAATATTTCCATTATGTGAATGAATTTCACTCGGTATGACATCAACTGCTCGGCACACTGTTGAATCAGCTGTTCTGGAACTTTACGTTCAAATTGATATGACTTTACTCGTTGGATGTATTCTTGATCGTTGATTAATGAAATACTCATATCTACAGTCATCTGATCTGAAATGGAATTTTGTACGTGATTCGACTTTATTTGATAACCTAACCTAACTCCACTCAGTGCAGAGTAGAACTGTGCTACGTCCTATGTTTTCGCAAATTGAACGTGCCTGGTTCAAACTGAAAAAACATTATCTACAAACACCATGCAATTTATTGTATTAAAAATTGTGTTTTAAATTGCAATTCTGCACCAATTGAGTTTAATAAGGCCGCGTTAGTTGGTTCGTTGCGGCGATATCCCTGGGGACCGTCTGTGTACACACTATTGCACTGCAGTGACGTCATATTTCCAAGCTGCCTGGCTTATTACATGATAGCGCTTTATCGCTTGAGAAAATTATAAGTATCGTTAAAGCTTGCGAAAATAGCGCGGCTTATATTGGAGATTGGCATTATAAAACTTTAGATGTATTTAAGAAAGTCTGGAACGATGGTATGACTGATTAATCATATGCGCTTAGTGATGGCGCTAATGAGCCATGATATAATACTTGATTTAGCTTAAAGTGTTAAAAATTTTATCAATACGTAGATCAATACGTATTTGATCTCGAGATTGGATATTTTATGAAAATTTGTGGGTTAAATATTCTTTATGAAGTGAGTCAAAAATGACAACGCATTTTACAATAACCTGAACAAGTTTTGGTCATGAGGAACGTGTTTTTAATAATCAATAAAAAACATTGCAATACATTTTTGCTCTGGTATGTAATGTTGCAACATTATCTTTTAAATTAACATGTTCAATAAAGGCGTACACGTTCTCTGCTACTCATTAATTTACAAATGAATATAAACATACTGACACAATTTCGGAGCGATTCTTAATCGTTCGTATAAATGAAATTGATCATAAAAATATGTTGAGCAATGAAAATCAATCATGTAGAATATTTCCATTAATGATCTGTCGGACAAGAAACAAGTCACAGTTCAATGTGTGGACACGGTTTACAATTTGGCTTGACGATGTTGAATTGTCTGTTAACTGTGTAACCCACTTGGCTTTACCGGTGTTAAGAATTTGTATTGGCCTGTACACATGCTAATATAAAAATAATAAGTTAGCTTATTGGACAAGGGTTTGCTTTTTTATCTTCATATTTTTTGCAAACAATCATCCATTGTCACAAAAATATTAAAAAGAAAAACCATTAATTTCTGAGATAAGCCCGACCAAACGAACTTTGACAGCCCAACTTTTACCGGATAATTCTTATCCCACTTAGGTAATGTTTGCATGTGGAATTTTATCTAATAACTTTATCAAAGTAAATGAGCATCAATCTATGAGAGATAGTACGCGTAATATACGAGTAATACGTTCCCGTAGGAGAGATCTATGACCGTCGACTAATGGATATAGCCTTATGACAATGAAGATATCACTAACAAGATGCGTCATATAACTACACTACTCAGGCACTTTACCAAATTGCTGATTCAAAGCTTCGCCTACGTCAATTTTTTATCAACTCGTAGTGGGAATGATGAAATGTGTGGAAACTGCATTGCGCCCATTTTAACCGTGCCTCCAGATACCGGAGCAATGACACCGGCGTGAGTCAGCGCCAGCGATTTCAATCAGCGAGACGTCGCACCGATAGACCATTGTTTAGTCTGCTATTACGTTCGACATTTTTTTTCTCGATGTTCAATTAATTGCTGTATTTTACACTGGCTCAAGGCGAGTTGGTTCGCTTTTAATTTTTATGTACAGTTACAGAGTACTGTACGATATTAATAAAAAATTGTGTTTAGCATTATCAGCGGCTCTTGTAGAAACTTTTTAACGCGAAAGTGGCTCGTACTTAAACGTGTGGTATTTATTTAGGAATAATTTTAATGTTCCTAATCTGGGGCCTGTTGTTGTAAATATTTTGTGTGACATGGAAAAACGCAAGGGATTCACAAAAAACAATTTTGCTTGAGTTTTTTCTGATGCAATGTAATGATTTACTGAATAATGCAATTAAATATTCTTACTTTTGACAATAAATTATCGAAATAAATTCTTAGGTACAGAGTTTGGCTCAGATAGTGAGGTAAATATTGCTGCATATCTATGTGTAGCAAAGTTGTCAAAAGTAAAAAAAACATTTCTATATTTAGCTTTTTGCAAACCCATCCTTGGGACTATTATTATCAGAGCAGGTCCCTCAGAATGGTAATAATGCACAGCGTGTTACGGTGTTAGTAAAGGGAAACGAGTTGAATGAAATAGGCAATGTAAGTAATTATACCGAGGTGTATGCACTTCCGAGTCTGTACTTGGCGTGAAATACCACTACTTGTGCGAGGTTTTTGAATGTATTTACTGTTAATGCTATACTCTGACTCGAGATCGACGTGAAGATTAGATAAATGACGCTATTCATTAACGACTATTTCACGGTGAATGTGAGAGATAGCTCAGTATAACGGCGAACGGACTGCACAAGACTTGATTCTTTTCTTTTACGATGAAAGAGCTTAAGTCGTTTTTTTTCTCATTTAATCTTGAAATGAAAGATAGAGGAAGAGTTGACTCAATTTAGAATTAAACCTCCTGTATGGTAATTAGTAAAAATTTATAAAGGAGTGAAACAATAGTAGGTGTAGAAGTTTTGTTTATGCACTTATGGTAAATGCCATGGCGAAACTCATCGACTCACAGTTGGCGATGCAATAATCATATTTGCAAATGCATCATGGTGCTGAATTTATATTAGTTGGTTCTGCGCCACTCAACTTAATGTATACGTACGGTTACAATGTAGGTACATACATCGTTTAGATTTATTAGTGTCATATGCGAAAGTGAATTTATTGCATTTGGCTTGGATGCTATTTGGTTTTGCGTTATTTTGGTTACGACCATATGGCAATTTTTATTGCTTTTTGCAAAACACGCAGAATGTATTGCTGTAGAATAATCATTAATGATAGTAAGTTTAGGGAACACATTCAATGTAATGTAAGAAATTTTTGTTGGTGGTAGAAAATGAATAAAGTCAACCACACACCTACATATCCATATCGCTTTCTCGACAATATGCGAGCATAGTTTTATCGACTGGTAGAAGAGATATGCTGTATGCTCACGGCTGTTGTTAGAGTTGCATTTTTATCCTTATTTAATGTTAACGCCCTCAATAGGCGACGATACTCTAGCGGTTTCATGAAGAAGACTTGTAGGGAGACACTTTGGAAAACGATTTTATTTAGAGAATACTTAGAAATAGGTGCTAATTCGTTAATTTTACTTTTGTGTAAAAAATATATATTACCCTTAAATACAAAAATTGACAAAAAAAAGTGCTACAAGTAAGATTTTACTTTTCTGAATATATTTATTTTTATACTTGTATATTAGACCTAAAGGGAAGCTCAATTATTTAAAAAATCTATGAAGCTATTAAAACCGATGAAAGCAATAAAATCATGATCTTAAATTCATTCTTGCAACATTTTAGCGACGTATTTTTAATCAACAATAACAAGATGATAGAGCAGAGAGCTTTTGGCGGGATTTTTTATTTTATTCCCTACTTCTTAATTTTATTTTTAAAATCCCGTAGTTCAGTTTCAATAAACGATTTTTTCCTTTCATCTGAGCGCTACTACATAGAAAGTAAAGTCTAAATAATTTTCTAAGAGTCATACTATACCAACACTACAATTTAACAAAATCGTTGTAGGAGTTTTCGAGTTTATCCGTAAAAAATAATTTTAAGAGAAGTCATTCCATGAGTTTCTCATCTTGATGAACTATTGAGTCATTTAGCGCCTTATATTCCTGAGGACGCGTTCTCACTTCCTCGTATTGTGGAATAAATCACGTTAACTATGAGCGTGGCGTTGGTCTATTCCAGCATTCCCAGTATTTAACTTGAAGCTGCCCGTTTTTTGAACTTTTTAATAGTGTTCTTCATCGTCATAATAATACGTCTAGTTGGCATTTACGTGAAAACTATTAGAAACTATCAATTTTCATCCTAAGTAATTATGTTATTATTGCTTCTTAAACGCCTTATTCTGTGAAACGATGATAGGATCTCTGAAAAATGTTTGGCCCGTAAAAACCCGTAAAATCCAAAACGTAATTTATCATTTTTTTTTTTTTAATTTCTCACATAATTCTGTTTATTGCAATGGAATACTAAAGCCAGCAGGACTGCCGCTCATAAACTTCTCCAAATTCACGCTGTTGGTTCCGAGTTTCGACCTCTAGCTTTGGAAAAATCACCGCTCTACCTACTTTCAAGGCCTCCTATTGCATTATAAAATTTTATCAGTAATACATACGTAAATGATAATTTCTTTCCTATGTTTTGTAAGCAGCGGTTCTAGTTTAATTCCAGGACAGGTCTAGTGATTTCTGATTTATCACTTTCTTAACGGCGAATCAAATATAATGCAGAAGCGTGCCTGTCTCAGAATTCTCTAAAAGGATTTTTTTGGAAAACTTATTTAGGCGGATATTTTACAAGCAAGATCATCTTGGAAATCCTAATTTAATGAAATTTGAAAAGAATAACAAATAGTTTAAACAGTGGGTCAGTAGCACGTCTCATCTTTTTGGATCTGAACTTTCAACACACTCTTACATATAGTTATCTCAATTTCCCACACTGTAGTTGGCTGTTTATAAAATAAATTATTCGTATGAGTTTTAATATGATGTTCTCCTCGTTCCCCACATGCAGACGTGTTGATAACGCACGCGGCTCTTGTACAATTTTATCACAGTACTTGTCAACGTTTATTTGCGTGCCAGTTAAACGGGCGTTGCGTGTGGTACAATTCATTAACGCTTACATATTTATTGCTATGTCCTCTTTTGGAAAGTTTACCAATGTTAAAATGTATTATATGACCTTTCTGATTTATTTGCGATTACATATATCTGTCTGTATTTTGTGGCTTTTTAAATTATTTTGTTTAACACAAAATCATATTGATTATTGTTAAACTTCTAAGAATTATTCTTAAAACTGTTTATTACTATAATTAAAAAAACAATATTTTTTTCTATTATGGTGAAAATTTACTTTAAGCATAAAAATACTGTCTAAACGGTGAAGAGTTAAACACTTATAGAAATTATTACACATAACTTAAAAAAAAATATAGCTTTGAGCCGAGGTGGTTTCCATGAATAAAAATAGAACGAGTTTACTCACGTAGTTTTAGTTAAATTAACTAGTATGGTGGTAGGTGGTAGGCATATTTGTTAGAAAGTCTACGCAAACTAGATTAAGGAAATAAATAGGAAAGTAAATAAAGTAGTTTTTTGAAATGTAATATGGATGCAAATGTCAAATTCTAGTAGCTATAGTTGATTCATAGTCGTGGTTTCCGCGTGATCATGATATTAAATGAATCGTTTAAAAAAACTCAATCTACAAGTATGTACTTTTTGAGGTGTATTAGCCCATTGTTTGTCATTATCAGCTTGATTACTCGTAAAATGATTAAGGACCCACTGTTGGGTAGAGGCTCGCTCTAACGATGATTTGCTTAACTATTGTGCAATATTTATCATGGGAAAATTTTCACATTTGTAGAGCACGAGTTGAAAGAATTTTTTTACTGATAAATCCCAAGAGCCTGACTATTGCTCTGTGCTTCAAGTATGTTAACCTTTTATAGCTGTATAGTGACCGCCAGTTTCTCCACATATTTTATCAAAATCGCTTGTTATCCCTCATACATTAATAATCAAATTGTACCGCAGCAGCGAGAAATGCAATCGTGCATTCCGACAAAACTTCACGCGACATACGACAGCCGCCCATGAACATTGATAGCGCCACATTTGTGTAACAATAAAATATTATGCGACAGTTGAAACACACTTCTTTTCTCAGAATTCAACATTTTTAAACATCCAGAATGTATGTTTTCATTGTCTGTTGTTTGAATGACTGCATTTTATTATGTAATTAATTTAAAAAAATGCAATTCGCCAACGATTTTCTTTGTGTTTTTGTAATGACATGAATCTTGAAATCGTTTTGTAGAATTTCGGATCGTGATTGTATAATGTAGCAGTAACATACAAGTTGTTTTAATTTGACTGTGTTATGGTCTTGCGGCACAAGTATGTGCCGTGATGGTCAAGAGGTTCCGTGTTCGGTTCCCCAGTCGGGTAAATCTCGCAATTTCGTGGGACAGTAATGCATTACTGCACCCACACGTACCATTGGCATATGCCCATTAGGGTGATATGCACCTCTGCCTCTTTACAGTTTCTTTTATCCTTGCAGTTTAAAGGTCGAATACGAACCTTCCAGAAAATTTTATGTCTTGGGAGGTCACTTCTCACTTGCTTATAACTTTGCTAAACGTTAAACAAAAACATACAATAATGTATGTTGTACCGGTCGGCCGTACACGCGATTCTGTCAGTACGAATGTTATTGACGGAATTAAACAAATTATATCAATTTGTGTGGGCTTGTGATATCTTTTACACAACTACAAATAGACCGCAATAATGTAAATTAATGTTAAATTTGTTATGTCGATGCGGCTCAATTTTACCTACGCAGCTGAGCTTAAAAACTTACGATGGCATGTACAACTACTCTTTGATGAGATCATCGATTTTACAGCTGTAATAAATTTTGATCCCTATATTTTTCCGAGAAAAAAATCTAGAGCATAGAGAAATATGATACAGAAAATGGGCGAGTTTTATCTTAGCATCGTAATTCCACTTTAGTAATTAAATAATTTCGCAAAGTGCCTCGTGTATGTACAGTGTAAACTCAATATAATAAATTGATGAGCCTATGTAGGGCACCTTGCCTGTCATACAATGATTTGAAAATATCTGCAGGTTAATGGACGCCCAACTATAGTGGAAGGCCGAGAGGTAATTTAATCGTACGTAGGCTTCAAAGACAATTATCTATAAGAGGTTGTCCGTAGCGATAAGACTACTCTATCTTCAGTTGTAAAGGTGTTTTGCATCTTATTATTGTACGTTCTTAGTAGAAGAATTGTAAATGTTATTATAGTTATATTGTATCTGTTAATAAGAGATAAACTATCAAGCGGAAATCTATTACATAATAAAGAAGACAGTAGCTACTTCATAAATCAATAACGACCACGTTTAGTTTTGTCCATTATTTAAAAAAAAAAACATAGCTTTTACCCGCTTTCTAAACCTCAAAGTCTACACTAAAGTTCAAGATTTTTGTTGACATTTCGGCGAGGATATTTAAGAAGTAAACTGATTTTATTATAGTATTTGTAATTTCTAGGGAGCTCGTCTTTTTTTATTTTACCATGACTGTAGATTTTCTTAAAACAACTATGTTACTAGTAACCAAATGTCACTTCATAATTTGAGTTTGAAGTGTAGATTTGGAAATTAAGTATAATTTTAGAAATTAACACTTTTCTGAGCAGAGTTTTGCCAAATGCTTTATGTGGATTTCATACGTAAGAAGCAAAGAGTAGTATCGAAAACAAAAGTGCTTTGAAATATTTCTATGTGTAAAAATGTAAATTTAAAGGTTCTAATGTGTATATTATTACTTAGTGTACTATTGAAGAAAAAGTTAAAAATAAGACTGTTACTTAATATTTAGATACTTATGGTAACATGCCTTTAAACTTCTTTTTCATGCCTAAGAAAGTTGCTGTAATAAAGCTATGTTAATGTTTTCAAATTCGAACTCTAAGGCTTCTACAGTGTTCTCTATTAGTCTTTTAAACAAAACACTATAAACTGTAAGTATGATGACAATAACGAGTGACACGATTGACATAGCTGACTTTGTCAATCGCTTGAAAAAAGTGGATGTGTCTTACCATTTATAAGACTTATGTTCGTATGAAAACAAATGCATTTCTAAAACGTTTATTTTTGGCACCAAAACAATTGAAATGTTCAACACATGTGGAAGTTAAGAAAACGTGTACTTTCGGCGATTGCATCCGACTCTGTTTTCCACTTTCGATGCCAAATAACCGAGAAAGTATCAACTAAATTTAGCATCCATATAATTCTTGTTTACAACGTGCAACGCGCGACATATTGCTGACGTAGGCACGACTCACGAGCCTCTGAGACATTGCTGCAGCCATTGTTCGAATGCCGATTATCGTAACACCGATCGTTGTCTTTTGTTCAGTTTTGGCACAGTTGTCACAAGTGTATCCTACATAGCGGAAACTGGTGTATACGAAATCAACCAGTTCATATATTTCATTACATTCAAAACGCTTAATGCGTTTGTTATCTAACTTATTTGGGTCGCGGTGGTGACTGCTTTTGTTTTCATTCTTATTTATTCTACGTTAGAACGGATTTTAAAAATATTTGAATGGTTTTGCGTCATTATCATTATGTTTATATGAATCCTCCGTTACAATATTAGTTGTTGTCTGGATTAAGATGGAAATATCTGTATAATTTTCATTTAATTTATGTATCTATCTCCATACATTCATAGCGAATAATTACCCTTGCTCGAAAGGTAAGCATTAACAATGTTATTGTGTTGACAATTATTCTTAGTATCCTTATCCAACTGCATTGGCATGAGAACGAAGTACATACTCATGTATTTCTCGAATGTATTACTTGAGTAACAAACTCTTTCTCAACCTATACCAGTCCTTTCATTATCACAGGCATTTCTAATAACTGTTTTCTGATCACGATCCTCGTGTAGTTCACTCTAATTAGCATATTTTATGTGGTTCGTTATTCCTCATAATATAACATCTTAGGGGAAAACGTAAACATTAGATTCAATACACTTATTTTATTTGTAGTAATGAATATGGCATAAAATAACTGAATGCCAGATTAAGGAGACTAAGCTAGAGAAAAGTCTCTAAGCATTCAACCCGAGTTGGTATTTCATAGAGCAGAGTAATTCTTACACCATGCTTTAAAGATAAGCAACTACACGAGCAAAAACGTGATGTGTCTATAGTGTTCACGATACAATACGGTGCAGCGTCACGATCGTATTATGTACTCTAGCAACAAGGCCCTGAAAAGGTATAGAAAATAACACCTTATCATGACTCACGCGAACAACACATCCTCACTTATGTTTGCTTCATTGTGTCATTAACAGGAGTTGTTTCCGGAAGGTCATGCGCTCAGTGTGATGCGGCTAATTAGATGATCAATTTGTTGACACCGCTATATGGAGGTATCGTACGAATCTATGGAAATATTCTGTTTACTCGAAATGACGCTAATTTGTACACATTTCTATTTACGTTGAATTTTAGTGGAGTTACCGTGTACTCAGGTCGCGCTGCGAAGGTGGTTCAAGACGTTTTTTTGGAGTGATTTTCTGTTGTGTTTGCGTCATGTGAGGACATTTAAAAAGCAATGAAAAATATATTTTACGTTACTACATTTAGCTACAATATAACTTGTAGTTATTTGGGTTAGGCCCGTAATAGTTATTAGCACCAGTTTTATGAGAAGTGAAACACTAAATTACAACAGACCAAATAATGTAACCTTATTGAGATAACTTTAAATAAGAGTAACTTAATTAATAGTTGTATTTATCTTCTTCTCTATTATCTTAAAGGTATATTGGCATTTTTGGTGCTAAATTTCATTATGGTTGTTTATTATTGAGTCACAAATAACGGCAAGGCCGGCGCTGTGCGTACGTGCTCTCGGCAACGCACCCGCGCACCGAAGCCCTCAATTCTCATGCTCCACGCATTTTATCACCAGCGACGAATGGTTTCCGTAAATCACTTCGTATAAACATAACATTGCGCTTAGAATAAAGCTCCTCGACTATTTATTGTTTTAAACGTCTATGTAAATATTACATAGGTACGAAGATAAACTGTTTTACGAAGATAAATTCGCTAGCAGTGGACCGTTTCTGTTGACATTAATTGGAGTGTAGTCTTAACTTCATTCAAATGTATACGTAGCATAAGCTGCACTTACGCTTGTTCTTATTGGACGTCACAAGAAAAATTAACGACGTCTGAATGAAAAAAGATGAGTGACGTAATGAGTGCGACCTTAATATTGGATCGCACTAATAAGGTGTAAAACCTTATATCGGTCACAAGCTTAAAGCTGCTCTTTTCTTTTTCTATGGCTTAAAAAGAGCTAAAATGGATACAATTAGGGGCCTCCGTGAATATACGAAATCATACTTTAAGGTTAGGCTACATATCCGTGACACTTCTGTCATCGTTGACTGTCCATTAGCACCTGAAGTCACTTATTAGGTGAACAGTTTGTTTCTTGCTTCTCTGACCTAAAAAAAATGAACGTGTGGTATCGTTAATTTCTCTTCAAAGACACATGCATGTACTGCTATCAGTGACAAGATAACTTGCATGTCGCGTGTGACACTAATGTCGCCGCTTCGTGAATAACTGCCTGGGGATGTGTTTACGCATGAGTACTTTGTAGGACCGTACTACGCGACCGATTTACATCGCCTTGATAAACCCATTGTGAACTTAATCGTTTTTGTTATTTGTTAATTAGTAGAATTTTCCATCCCTCCGAGTGTATCCGTTTTCCTTGTATGTCAATATATTGTAAGTATGGCCCTATTTATTTTTAAAACATTAATAGATTCGCTGCGGTTTTTGTACTAAATTTATTAATCTGAAATAACATTTGCTATATTGATTTATTTTATTACCATTATTAACGGCAAGTGAGTCGTGTGAGGTTGACCGCCGAAATTGTTATAGTAATTTGGGTTTACGTAATTACATTGGCAGTAAATATTATATTTCCTGTCGACATGTTATATCGAAAGATACATAATACATGCCTCCAGGCAAATAATTTAGTACCGATTTTATGGCCTATTTGTTGTTAAATATATCTTTAAATATAACAACAATTGTAATATTGCAATTAATATAAGTAATGTAGCCAATAAAACTGGCAAACAGTAATAGCTCTTGTAAATATTTTATGAGATATTAAAGAAAGAATTAAAAATATATTCTGTAGTCATGACGTGCAAAAACGGTAAAAGTCAAATATTATTCATATACATACAATAAATAAATAAATAAATACACCCAACAGTCACATACATAGTCCTGATCCCACACTAAGATACGAGTCTTGTGTCGTGGGTATCAGAAACTACGAGAGACTTTTTCGGTCTCACAAACACCCAGAACCGAAACAAATATTTGTGGATCACACAAACATTTGTTTCGGTGCGGGGATCGAACCCGCGGCCGCTCGTTTCGCAAGCTGGTGTCTAGCCAACTGCGCCACGAGGCTGTCAAAATCTTTTTAAAATCTTTCATTTCTTGAAATTTTTTAATAGTATTTAACGTACAGTCTGTTTGACAAGAGCGTGTACGGCAAAACTTTTTTTTAGGTACCGCTAGAAGCTTGGTTGTAAATTTGGCAGGTAGCTAGCCCCTTCCCCTCAGATGCTTTGTGTATAGAGTTTCAGTTGTCGTTCGATCTTTGTCAGAGGAGGACGCATTTCGTCATGAGTGCTACGTACGCATCACGTTATGAAGCAGTGTTCTTGTGTTTGCATCCAAAAGGACCCAAAATGTCATACGCAGCCGCTGCAAAATACATGAAAAAGTCAAAGACATTTGTTATTAAGTGGGTGAAACGCTATTCTGAAGTAAAAAATGTCGACGATCTGCCTAATCGTGGCTCTACGCAAAAACAACGAAAAAGGAGGACAAAATGATTTTACGGGTATTCGAGAAGAATTCTCGCCTATCGTTACGTGGTGGTCAAGCGGTTTTGCTTAAAAAAGGCCTTAATGTGTCATGTGATACTGTAAGAAGACGTTTACTGGTTCATGATGTAAAATTTCGTAGCATAATAAAGAAACCGCTACTGTCGGAAAATCATGTTAAAAAGAGACTCACTTGGGCGCAGGAACATTTGGACCGGGATTGGGACAATGTAATTTTTTCGGACGAAGCTTCTTTTTAGGCACGTTCTTCTATCACTCATACCTGGTGTACCCACGCCAATAAATTCATCCAGCGGACCGTTAAACATCCGGTGAAGGTGCACGTTTGGGGTTGTTTTTCAACACAGGGATTTGGTACTTTGCACATATTTACAGGTAATTTAAATGCAGCTAAAATGGTCAAAATATATCAAATGGCTTTATTACCATCTGCTCAAAAGTGGTTTAAAAGGAAAAACATATATTGGCTATTGCAAGAAGACAATGACCCGAAACATCGGAGTCGTCTTTGTACAGCGTGGAAACAAGAGAATGACGTTGAAGTACTAGATTGGCCATCACAGTCGCCGGATGCAAATCCAATAGAAAATGTTTGGGCACTCATGAAGTTGAAGCTTCGAGGAAAGAAAATCTGGACTTTAAAACGATTAGTTCGTGAAATTAGACTTATTTGGAGGTCTTTGTCCCTGGATTATGCAATAAAATTAGTAGAAAGTATGCCTCGAAGACTCCAGTCAATTATTGATAATGGAGGCGACTGGACAAGTTATTAATAATAAAGCATCATTGTCTACATCATGTATAATGAGTGTATTTTTTTTCTATTTTTTATCCCAATTCATTCCCGAGTTTTGCCGTACACGCTCTTGTCAAACAGACTGTATATTGGCAGTTCTTCAATAAAAATCAACATCAAACACTCAGAAAAAATCGTAGCATTTATATTCACTTCTATTCCCACTCGAGATTGTAACACATTCGCAGGCTCCGTAACTGGATCAAAACAACCCTCGCACCATTCACCTGAGCGAGGGGTGCGGCGCGGGGTCGTCGACCTCGTCCCATTGCCGGCCGTTGACCTCCGGCCGTCAGCTGTTGTGTGCAACACATCGCACCACTATATAGGCATCTCGAGTTTGACCCACTTCGCAACGCTCACACATGTCGCCAGTTAATAGTCAACATGTTACATAAATTTTTCCACTCATTAGTATTGATAAGTTGTGTTTGATAATATTATTTGGTAGTTGATTGCTGTTCAGCGGTGAAAGTCTGTTATGTATGAATTTATAACAAAAGGTCGATTGCCACTTGGCTAAACTGAAGTTGGTTTGAATATCGAGTGTTTCTTGAGTACTAGATCTATGATTTTAAAATTACCTTTTCCGACCAAGACTTGACTTTTCTTATCATGTTCATTTACTAGTAGGTAAAAAAGATTTAGATTGTGGTTATGTAACGTGATTTTTTTATTTTCATAATACATTACGACTTTTTAGTAATAGCACAAAGTGCTATCTCCAATTTTTTTTCATAAGTATGTAGTGCCATATATGAGCGACGAGTGGCCTGATTTTGTAACCAAATGTTATAAATATGTTTATGTTTTTTTCTAAGCTATTCATACTTTTACTTGATAATATATAAACAGTACAAACATATCCTTTTCATATCTCAGAATTTGTAAATAACAATGTAATCTTATCATTTAAATTCAACAAATAATATAGTATTTTGGCTTATATAATTACATATACATATATTAAGCGTTGTTTTTAACGCGTGTACAATTTGTTGCAGTGTTTTTGCTACTTTGTAAGTTATTACCTATTGTGTTACGAGTCACGTTCGTGAATACTTAGACTATTTGTGGCGCTGTGCTTATGTCGTCGGTTGAACAATTATGTGTCATTTAATGGTAAACTAATTTATCCAAGCCAATGTAGACTAAGTATTTTTTACACGCTAGAAAAGGTCGTATTCCAGTTAACTGTGTTTTAATAGTCATTTAACATCAGACATGACAGCCTAATCTTTAAAGAATTTTATAAGAACTGTTTCCGAATATAAATTCCAAGTAATTTTCGATTCGCTGTTGACTTGTGAAGTTATGTAACATCACGCCTATTGAAGATTTTCAAAATATCGATTTTATCTCGTGAATGAGTTGACACACGTGCACAATTTGGCGAAAGTATAAAAGAAGCAATATCGCTCCCTTGGTTTTGATGTTGCCATTTGTATGGAAATGACGTTTTCCTTTCCCCTATGCCAACTAAGGCTGTAAAGATCATCCGCTGATATAAACTTTTCCTATTACACGGGGATTTATTATGCAAAAAATAAATTAATTACATTGTAGCCATTTTTAAAACAGTTTGAATGAGTGAAACAAATTCGTGTTTGTTATGACAAGATAACGAATCTATCTTCTACCTACAAAAAACATGGTTATGTTAGTGTTACATAATAAAAAGCCTGCGATATTTTTTAACTTCTATCTGATTTAAAACATGGCGATGTTTTCTTTATTCAATTAATGTAGGTATGTATAGGTATAATGTACACCTACTATTTAACCCACTCCAATATACATGTTGTTGTATATGGTATAATCTTTTTAGACATGAAAACACACAGTCGTGAAAAATGCGATGATGGAATAAAAATACTTATAAAAAAAACTAAGGATCTTACTAGTGGCGTCTTATTTCTCTTTCGAAGCATGTACGACGTGCAATCACTAAACATAAATATACTCAAAATTACCGGAATAAAGTATTCGAAGTCCATCGAGCGTGAAACGCGGATACGTGAAATAGCCTCATGACCGAACCCACTATTCTAAATACGAGTACTCCACATGTTCGTTTTGAAATATAGTCGGGAGTCCGAAAATACGTATTGGCGTCGGAAATAGATAACCTGTTTTATTTGCCTACACAAACGTTCACTATATACGATGTTTTGAATTCCTAACAACCAAGGTTGTAATAACGATGGGAATTTTAAATAGCCTACTGCTTGTGGCCACGTAGCTAGGCACCACCGGCGTGCAGTCAGCTCGGATCGATTTATAACTGTAATCGTTTAATGTGAGGGCATCAAACAAGTTCAACTGTGTGTTAACCCATTAGGTACCAATGTTCCCATTTGGGACATCTCACTTTTTGTCGATTCATTCATAACTACCTGCAATGTTTTAATAATTATTCATGTCATTAGTTTCTACACTGTGTGGTGCTAAATATCAAGCCAATTATTCACTTGAAATTATTGTCATTTATGTGTTGTTGATCAAAGAACGTAGTTTTTACGAGTTTCGAAATTTTCAATTGTTTCCAATTTGATTATTCTGTAATTCGGTGCAAGTATTTTATAATTATTGTAAAATAATATCAAATAGTATCTAAATAATAGCTTGTAACTAGTAATTTGATTCAATGGATGGCAGTACTTATTGAATTTCTTTATTTAAATATGTTCCCAAATGGGAACATTGAACTGATGGACTAAAAATTTATTTTGTTATTTTTTTTTTATATTTTTTTTATGTGCTCCTTATTATATATACTCTTTGAAAAATATGTCAAACAATACAGAAAAAAGTTGGTACTTAATGGGTTAATATAAACACATGAATAGCTTAAGAGCGTATAAACAAATCGCCGCTCGCCGAATTTCAACTCACACCAACGTAAATGCCGGCACACATCGACGTGTGGGGGGCGGGCGCTCGCCGTGTATAACACAACAGTGGTCAGTGACCGAGATCCTTAGCGGTAAACTCGAATTTCATAAATGGATAATAAAATGAAAATATCACATATAAAATTGTGATTGTTCTAATCTTTTACTTACATTATCTATACTAATATTATAATGAGGTAACGTTATTGAGTTTGTGAATTTGTGACGTTGTAGAAAGTAAACTCTGGATATACTGAACCGATTTTGAAAATTATTTTACCAATCGAAAGCTACGTTCTTTGTGAGTCCCATAGGCTATATATTAGTCCGAAAAAAAGATATTAGTTATACGCTGTGGCCGGATTTGCGAAGTGAGTCGGAGAAAAATCGGTCGAACGAATGGGTTTTCTGCAAACGTAGCCTTACCCATGGGAGATATATAGTTAAGTCCTAGAGAAAAGTTGTAGAGCTTGATAATGCCTACAAAAAAGTCAGCGGTAGCATATGTCTAACTTTTAGGATTTGTTCACTATAACCTCTTTTATGCTAGCCAAATTTGTTATATCATAAAGCATTGTTTGTGAAGGTGTTTTTATAAAGATTCTATTAATCCTTATCCAAATAAATGCGTTATTTAGTATAAGTATTTAATTTTAAAGAAATTTGTCCTTTACATAATTTAATTACAATAAGTATCTAAGAAGACATCGCAGTTTCAAAATAATGATCAAGCGCGCAATTCTTTATGCACAAGGCGCCGGCCGGCTCGTTACGGTTTCTCGTAATTTTGACCGATTCGTATGATTTTTGGTATGGGCATAAATAGGACTCTGAACTCAACCCTGTAGTCTACGCGGACGAAGTCGCAGGCAACGGCTAGTGTTATATAAAATTTAAATTATGCAATGAAGTGAGAAATTACCCATAAAAGTACATTTAATTACGATATGGAAAGTACTGTTATTTGTTTTGATTCTCTCATCAACCCTTATACGTCCCACGGCTGGGCACGGGCTTCCTCTACCATCGACAGGACTCAGGCTATAGTCCTTTGATTTTTTCCTTTTATCTATTTCGTTCGTTGCGTCGGCGAATTGTCAAACAAGGCGCGGCGTCAAAGGGGCCGCGGTTTCAAAGGTGCCGCCGTGCATCGCCGGCCGCGGTGGCGTTCGCTTGTTCAATTTTATTAGTTCGTCGCATTGAGCTAATAGTTCAAGAGCTGGCATGAATTTTTGGGTATGTATTGGAAGCAAGTTGAAAACTTGTCATATATATTATATCCCAACACGGAACTGCAGACCTGGCTGGTAAGTAGCGGGGCTAAATTAATCACTAAATTAAAAAAAAAATCTAAAAATAAATTTAATTCAATATATGTTGCAATATATGTATGTATGTTGTAGTTAAATGTTAAAAGAATAAAAATAATACGTCGGGCTTATTTTTTTTATTTTGGGGTTGATTTAGCCCCGCTACTCATAGCCAGGTCTGCAGCTCCACATACACATACATAACCTCACGTCTGTATCTATCCTCCATAGGGGTAGGCAGAACTGCATTTCTGCAACCACATTTCGCCAAGTATGTACCAGTCCCATGTAATAGGAGCCGAGCCTATTGCCGTTTTTCGGGCACATTTCCAGACTCCGTAATGCTACTGAAAATTTGCTAATTGCAATAATACTGCCCGGCGCATACTTATACCGCGAGACCACGAGGCAGTCTGCAGTTCCGTGTTGGGATATAATAGAAGAGCTATAACAAGTTTTCAGCTTGCATAAAATACCAACCCAAAAATGTATGCTAGCTCTCCTACTATAATATTACTACCTACAGAGATAATCAAATGACCAATGACGCAACATGGCGGCCGCGAAATGTTTTGTTTTGTTCTTTGAATCTTTACATGTAAGTTTACTTATTTATTTTCGACATGGTTGCTAACTTCGAAATGGCCTAGTCAGCACTGACTCCGCCTCTCACGCGGACGCTCAGGGTTCGAATCCCGCTTTTGACTATTTTGTTTTTTATTACTTATTTATTTATTTTTAAATTAACTATTTTAATAATTAAATAAATTTAATAGAGAAAAACATTGTTAAGTATTAAATTAATTTTAATTTACATTAACTATTATACTTACTAAATTAAAAAGCAGCTAATAATTATGGTATTCATAAATAATAACCACATTTATATCTATCATTAATTATTTAACAAATTTTTCAATTATATATTATATATGAATAACATAAAATATTATTTGGGTATTCACCAAACCGGTTTCGCTCAAGGCTCACCCCCAATATTTTTTTTCTATTACACTTAGGTAGTGTATGTTCCCCAAAGTTGAATTTATTGTCGTTACCTTTCTTATTAGAGAATAACCTCTGGTCTGGGCCAACTTGGCAGTCTATTTGAAGGCTTCACAGAGTTTGTAGCTTTCTGTGACTTACTGTTTCGAAATTATATCAAATTCAAAATAAATTTTTTAAAGAGTTTTTAATAAAAATGTCTGTGAATCAAGATGTTACTAGTGCACAAACAGCTGAAGAACAAGTTCCTGATGATTCTATGTATAGTGAAAGTTCAAAAATGAAATTAACAGTGGCAGTTGAGCATTTTAAAACTTTGCTCTAAAAAATAATTTAACAATGTCACAATGTTCGAGTTCTATTTCCTATGAAGCAATGTTAATGGATGAAGAAATCATTTAATTATTAAAATGGTTAATTTAAAAAGAAAAAAAAAGTAATAAAAAAAAGAATCAATATGCGGAATTCGAACCTTGAGTGTCCGCGTGGGAGGCGGACTTACAGCTAACTACGCCATTTCGCCGTTGGTGACTTTGTCGAAATACGCAGTCTAGTCCCAAAGTGAATTTACCACACCGTGCCCTCTCCTTGTAAAATCCGTGTTTACATTTTTATTTTACGTCAATTTCAAATTACAGCTAATGTTATCAAAATTTCCCACCAAGAATGCACTCAACCTTGAGCACGTTAGTGTCAGTTATAACTTTGAGTAATAACCTTAAAAACATCGATACAAGGACGGAGCCCAGAGCGACACGTCCTCTCTCTGAAAGGCCATGCGGCGGACTGATTTGCTTAGGTCTGCGCGCAGCGTTTTATAGCCCATTTTATAAAATTTATTAAAAAAGCAATAAGTTTGATTTCTTCAAAATAAAAATTGTACGTTTTCAAGTATATGTTCTTCTTTCATAAAAAAATATTGCTCTGTTAAATAAAGTACCATATAAGGTTTAAAAAAAATATTTAGAGACAGTAATTTCTCAATTATTTCGAACGCTTTAGATATTTTATTACTCGAAAACTGGAGCTAAATCTTAAAATGTTCGTAACTAACTTTTTGCTCGGGGATATTGTCTATTTAATAACATTTTATTTTCATTACATATATTATGAATTTAACAAAATTTTGAGCCTCGAAAATGACTCTAAAAGTGATTTTTGACGACCTTACCTCAGTTATCTTTTTATTTATTAAAATTTACGAAAAAATCTTAAAATGTTCTTAACTAACTTTTTAGATGACAAAATTGCCTACAATAATTGGTAATTTACATATTTCTACAATGGGTCTTTCATCAACTTTAAGGGGTTCGAAAAGTACTGTTTTTGCCCAAATGACGCTAAATTTGTATATACGCTCTTAACGTTGGCGCTTTTACTAAACGTGGCTGTAGAAATCTGGTGAAGATAATGGGTATAATTAATCTATATAATTATGTGTGAGGTCAAATGGTGCACAATTTAATTTTAAAAATAAATTTAGTATTACATAATATTTATCTTTAAAATAAACGTACATACGTCAACATAGAACTCTACGGTAAAAGGATACTATTATCCGAACCACTACTATTATGTGCTTAAAGAATTTCTGATTTATTTTTGTCTGTCAACCGACACAAATTACGAACGACCCCCTTTGGACCCCCTATGAGTCGCATATGTAATTTGAAAAGAGGGCTGATATAATTATACAAAATTATCGGACTTGACCTCACATTATTCTCCTTCTTATTTCTTACCCTCTCTACTATTACGTTACAGCCATTGTCCACTGTGTCTATATCATATTGAATACTTTTTATTCTCACGGCTACTCTGGATTCTTTTGTTGTTGAAAGTGGCAACAAGAAAATATGAATCACACGTGAAAAGGTTTTATATCTTAGAAATTTCTGAGTGATATTACGGGCTTGTCTAACGTAACTGCACAAATAAATTACAAAACACGTGCTGCACTGGAAGAAGAATGTGTAACATATTATATACGAAAAATAGTACGTGCGTTATTATAAGAAAAAATAAAAATATATCAGATTAAATAGTCATGGATAAAGACGTCGGGATGGTTTCAAGGCAATTACCGAAATGGATTTGACAAAGAAAGAAATGTTCTTTTTTCTCACGCCTCCGAAGATGAAGGCAGAGGTGCATTTTTGCACCCACATTTATCAAAGTATGTGTCAGACCCACGTAATAGGGGGCGTACATATTGCCAGTTTTCGGGCACATCTATATACTCCGTGGTGCTATTAAGAATTTCCTTTTGGAAAAAACAAAATATATTATTTGCCCGATGCAGAATATAAACCCAAGACCACACGGCACACACTTGTACCAATTTTTATTTAATCATATTTTCAATGTTTTAATAATAATTGTAATATCTCTTGTAAATTTGGAACCGGGTTCCGAACTCGCGTCACACCTATGTATATGTCTCGTTAGTACAATAAATTATACTTAATCGCTATATGAAAATATCATTTACAATATTTTTGTCGTTCCAAAAAACGAGTGACCCAAAAATTTCTCACGAGATGAAACGAAGGTCACGCGAGATCGCGGTCGCGGTATCATACAACGTGCAAACATATTTCGCATTCAACAATATGAAACATAGTAACAGGCTAAGAAATGTGTGATTAAATATACGATCTTATTACCACTTATATAAATTCATATTGTTTCTCGTTTCTTTATTTGCTAGTCTGCACTAAGATAAGGAAAAGTGTGTTTAAACCAATCTTTACTAAATTAGCAATATCGGAATTTTTGAAAATATAGAAATATTCTCTGCTTGCTCCTACAGCGATACTGGCGTTACTTTGTCACGTGGACTTGGAATTCGATTTTGAGCAAACGACTATGTATGAGTTCATGAATGCACCAACAATGATAATTATTATTCAAGTGTTTTTTGTACCAGGATATTTGGTCTCGCCGTATAAGTATGTGCCGTCCAATTTAGGTCCTGGGTTCGATTCCCGGGTCGGGCAAAGTGGTATTGAATTTTTCCATTAGGGAGGTTCTCGGTTGTAGTACGGAAATTGGATATGTGCGAGAAAAACAGAAGAAAGCTCGCTTACTAATACTGTGGACAAAAACCTTATTGGCGAAGGGGCCCTCTGTCAAGCCGTCGGGTAATTAATACTGAAGTGCGGCTATGTGTGATTTCAAAACGAAGAAATACAACTTATTCGTATTCTAACTTACTACGCACAGATTAAAGCCGGGTTAAATCCAAAGTATTTCGTTTAATATGTATCTATCTACAAATACATAGAGACAAGTATTTATGTATCTAAAAACAACCTTTCTATTTCTATGAATGGCATTACACGGCAATCAGGCAGTTGTACTGTAATGCAACCTCTTTGCCGATAAATCTCATTAATATTGTACGGCAATAAGATTTGTAATTTCTCACGCTCTTGGATACAGAAACGAACAATGTGGAGGCTAGTGAACTCGCGTGAACTGCGGGGAAAATTAAAAAGTGCCTACGCCACGAAGCATATGATATATTCCTTGATCACATTTCGACAAATATATTTATTTCTTAAAATTCACCATTAATATAGAACTTAAATAATTGTCTATGTGTCTTTTGTCTGTCTTCTATTTACGTGTTAACTATATTAATCCGACCGATCTCGGTGGAAGTCATTGGGGGAGGCCTATGTCCAGCAGTGGACCACGATTGGCTGACATGATGATGATGATGATATTAATTCTATTGGAGTGCGATGTGTGGAAATCAAAATTTATCTCATCATTTTAGATGATTTTTTTATGTTCTTTATCAGATTTGTTTTGGTTTGAACCGCTCTTAGGATTTGATCTTAATTACTTTGTTCGCTTGATTTTGTTGTAGAAACTGAATAGAATTCATAGTGCTGCAGACAGAGCGAAGGAAATTAATCATGAATAGTATTTTGGTACAGTTCGCAAAAGCATCAGATAAAAAGAAACATAGTAAACAAATGAGAAAAACACATCGCACCTCCGTTCAAATAGTGTCACAACTCAAAAAACCAAATTGTGGAGAAAAATGCATTTGAAACTTACATATTTATACTTTTTTACTTTTCTGCTCTTATTACAAAAACAAGAAAAAATACTGTAATATGTTCTAAAGTAAGGTTTTTTTGGGTTTTTAAATAGCTATAAAATGGTAAAACGTAATGATGGAATAAAAGGGATTTTAATTTTTTTTGAGCTTAGACAGTATTTGAACGGAGGTGCGACATGTGACATTTTAAAATATTGTAAATGGTCATCTACTAAAATGCACATTAGACTTTCATTTACGCAATTCTTCAGGTTACTTATACTTATAGTATTTTACATGTTTAAAGAAACAATATGCACCTTAATAAAAATCATAAAGTGATAAATTTTATTCCTAATAAAATTTTAACCGTTTAGGAAAATAGATATTCTATCAAGCCAGCATAAACCCATTTTTTGTGATTAAATGTGTCACAGCAAATATTCACGTGATCCTTATACATACATTGCACTAAATTAATGACTAATACAATAGATTTTTAGAACATGTCCTTTATCAAGAATCTCTCGCAATATCCAAAGAATTTGCAAACATTCAATTGGCTGAATCCCAAAGACTGGCTGACGATCCGTTTTTACCACTTCCTTCAGAGGTAACCTATTATTGATCGTAATTTTTTCTTAGTGCGTAGATCGGCTTTTGTGCGCAGATTCGTGTGACCTTCAACGTTTTGGCACCGCGCACACACCAGATGATTGACTGATTGCTGTTGCTATGAGACCTGGTGAGATTTCACCCACTTCCCTCGCTTATCTACGGCCTTTGTTTACATTTTAATTTGCGACAGTTTAAGCTTGTGCTTCTTATCGAGTATTTTATCACAACTAAGCATGGTTCAGGGTTACCGCATTTCGATTTGATTTGATTTTATTATAGTCTTCTAAGTCTTTCATAATTTAGTTGCATCATTGGAATATGATCTATAAATTTAATTTACATGTCATCGACACTGTATTATTGCATTAGGTTTCACAACCGCCAGTGCTTTAGGGATATTTCAACAAATAAAACTTTAAGTACTTAGTATTTCTAAGAAATTGTAAGCATGATAGAATTTACTTATGGTTACGTATTGTTCGATTGGATTATTTCTAGGTAATTCCAAGTTTTTTTTTTATTTATTTATGTATGTTTCCGAATCCAAATATTTTATGGAAATTCATGCTGGACATCTCAAAATCATACACTTGTATCAGCACGAAAATTTTACTATGTATTGACGTCGCGTGAATTCATTTAAAAATGTAAATTCGATGAACAATTACGAATCATTGCCGGCATCTTTATTTACTCAAGTATTTCATTAGCTACTATTATTATTAAATGGGTTTTTGTCAATGCGAATAATGTTTCAAGGATATATATGTACCTACACAGATTACGTTCCTCGCAATCTCGTTTTGGCAAAAACGGTGTGCGACTTGTTTACGCGATGTTATCGAACAGGTTCGCATTTATCGTCGTCTCGCCTGTCTTACATAACACGGTTTCAAATATATCGTGCAATTAGCAATATATCATTTCCGCCTCATATGTACTTTCATTGTTTACCATTGCCACTTGAGCTGAGTGACTTGGAAGCATGATGAAATAGTTGAACGCGCGAATTTCACTGATGCATGCGTTACATACAATGTTGATTCAAGTTCGCGAACAACCGAGATTAGCACCAGTGAAGAGGCCTCTGCCCAATGTGGCGTGATATACGCTTGATAAGATAACAGTTTGAGTTATTATTATCCTATCCCTATAATGCTGCTCACTACACGTAAACAGCGGTATTCTGATGCAAACTTATAGTTGATACTTGTCAGGTACATTCAAAAATAGGGCTGTTTTGCTATCAGAATAAAATTGACTATATTATCTATTTTTTTTTTTTTTGATAATTTAATAATATCGCGAGATAGGAAAATAAACACAATCTGAAGGAAAGTAATTGACAATGACCCAGAAAAAATATCCATCACTGTTTACGTTGACAAAATTCACATATCTCCAGTCAGCTGAAGAATCTACTTTGTACTCTGGATTAAATGCTTTAGTTCCCTTAGCGTACCAATCTCCGTGCTGTGTCTGGATACGCCAGAGCTTGATAATGCGCATGACTAATACTCCCTCCGGATATAGAATATTCCAGAAATAAGAATTACTGGTTATACTTATTGGTTTATCGGTGTATATATTGATTCTATTTTTTTGCCCAGCAGATAGATACTTATACATTGAATCGAGGGGTGTAAGCTTATTGTCGTTGTGCCAACAGTGTCATTAAATAGTTTTATATTTTTGCATTATTTTGCTTTGTATGTGAACAAAGCAGATAGGTATGCTCACACAAAATTTACATACAAAGGCTTATTTTTATAAATTCATCACTTAGTTTGGATTTTAAAGTAAAATATCGCTGAAGCTGTTCATTATTGTTTAAGCATTCCTTATGATGACTGTTAGCTTTGTTTCCTCTGCTTACCTACTTATTTGAATTTGATACTTGGGTGCATTTCCAATAGTATGTACCAACAAGTGAAAAATATTTGTGTTCTTTTATGGTTCGCCAAATGATACTTTGTTAGCACCGAATCGTCCTGATTCTATTTCTATTCTATTATCCTTAATCAACAGTTAAAATACTGAAACTTGATTCAAATGTATTAAATAATTTATTTATAATAGATCGGTATACACAACTTACATAATATTAAGCTAACTTTAGTTTATTCATTAATTCAAATACAAACCAAATACCTCAGTCATACTTATCATTAAAATAAGGCGAAATCGAATAATAATCGCCTAACCAGCTCACTACAAAAATAGCTAAACCAAACACTATGCATACCAAATCCAACTATTATATTATCGACCTCATTCCAACCCACAATACTTGAATTCAAAAGGTGAGAAAACCTTGGGCTACTATTACAAATAATTTACAAATTAACAACTTGACTAAAATTAATGTATTCAAAATAAATCTCGTATTTCTGTATTAAATAGTTTCAAATTAACCGTGGTTATAACATGTGGATTGTTAGATAAAATTCCTTAGAACGTTCCGAGGGACCTAGGCCACAAGCCTCGACCAAGGCGCGCCACTGAACTCGACATTTGGTTGTCGCCGACCAGTAGCAGCTGGCCCGATCCTATCTACAAGTACGCAATACAAACCTGTTCTCGAAACTATTTGTCCACGCAGTAACGCTAGTTTTGTGTGGGACCGTTGTCTGTGCATAGAAATGAAGCTGAATTTAATAAACACGTTGTTTTCCTTAATTCTTTATTAAGATTAACTAAGTCGTTAGTTTCATTAATGATAGCATATTTTTAGCTGGCTTATTGCACATTTGTAGTCATAAAATTTGTCTGCAAAGTAATTTGCTTGATGTTTTTAACTACAAAATAATAACAGTTATATTAATAGGGAGTTGCCTCAGAGTTATTAATTATAATAATAATATTTACCGTAAGATAGTGCAGTGAATAATTGAAGTGGTTTGAATAATAATTCCAGTTAGGCCAGTTGATATTTTTAAAGAATTATTTTAACGTTGCCTATTGTATACTATGTCGTCCGAATTCAATTTACCTTTTTCCTTAAAAGTTATTAATAATGGACAACGAAAAATACATTATTTATCTAAATTCACTTAAAGAGTTGTCTGTTAGATAAAGGAAATTCATTTATTATTTCAATTTTGTGGCCATTTTTATATTTTTATTTCTTGATTCTTCTCCTGGATTTCTTTTAAGGCGGAATTTTGGGGTTCTGTACTAAAATTCTAGTAACGATAATTAGATTAATCGTCCATAAAAGACAGTGTTGTCATGACTTTACACTTACCTAACAGAATGTACGAGTGTACCTACGAGTAATGTGTACGGGGGAGTCATAGTGTTATTGTTTACGTTCGTTATCACAAGACGTTATCCATCACTTGTGACAAACGGTCGCAAGGTTTTTATTTTGTTTACGCATCAGTAGACGATGACTTTATTAAAAACGTAATTTCCCCGAATGGGTTTCAATATGTTGTCATAGCCATCAATCATGCGATATCGATTACGTTATCCTTTAATAACATGATTTTTATACTTTCTTTGTGTCTGCAGATTTTTAACTTAAGTGATAAGAACACTCTTAAACAAATCCCGAAGATATATACGATGCAGTTTAGCTAATGCCATGATCGAGAGATTTTTTTAAGATTGATAGCTTTACATACGCCCGTCAATATTAACTAGCTATAAATTCTTAAATCATTACTTACTTACAGATATGCTAAGAAAATATATAACAACAAGTCATAATATTTCTCTTAATTTACAAAAAAAAGCAAATAAACATCTATCCGTCTCTTTTACAATGATTTCACTTATTTTGCAGCTGGCATAAAAACATTTGAATAAAACAATATAACTAGTAAACGTGTACTGTAGATTGGGGCACCGAGGAGCACGGTAATAATAAAAAATAAAATGCGTCAAGTGCGAACCAATTGGAGAGTCCGGTATATTATTGAAAAACAAACCAAAACTATATGCGAACAAATTCTAACGCGAAATTCTATTGCGAAATTCTGTGTTGGTATCAAAAAAGTACTTGTAAGTTTTTGCTCGTGATTTTTGGTCGCGTTACAGTAAAATTTCAACAAATATTTTTAGTGGACTCCCGCACAGTATTTTGTAGTAAATTTCCTTATCAACGGTAGCTACTTGAGACAGCAACAAATGATCAACAAAAAGAAGGGTAAACATTGACATAGTTGACACTGACTGCACGAGTCCTTTGGGACGACTAATTCAGAAGCAAAATCTATAGCAGCAGTAACACTAGACAAGAATCATAAATACCTCTATTAGCATTACATAATTCAGACTCGATGTCTTAACCCTTGTGTAATTGATGTTAAAAGTTATCGCACATTTTCCCACATATCCTGAAAGTCACTCAAACATTTATCTAGCAAGTAAATTTTAATGCTGTTTTAAATGTCATAGTCCGCTATAGCTCAAGAATTTTGTGACAATAAACGAAAAAATAATGGTAAAAGCTAATTTTACTTATATATCTAATTATCTACTATGGGTATTTAGTGCCGACATATTAATATTTTATTTCATGATTATTATGATGCCAAATTTTGTCACTCCAAAGGTTTACGTACCACAGCCAAGGAACCTTAAAAACGGAATGTAAAAACATGGCGGTGCCACGGCGCGGAAAGCGAGTCCACGTTATATAACCACTGACCTTGACTCTCGACGGATCGTTTATACTATTAGCCACGTACATCTACTTATATGGCGAGCGAAAAACTCAGCACAACAGCATCAGTATGCATAGCTTTATGGTGTTTATATATACTTGTCTGATTACATATACTTATTTGCTAAACTGTTCATATTTACAGTGTAAGTAAAGTTTGAGTCACAGAATATGGGTGTGAGACAGGCTTCTTTTAATACGTAGGTCAGGAAATATTAAGGCATTTTGTGACAAATGTATGTAAAATTAAAACGGTTTTAAGTTGTTTTACACTTGCTATCACAAAATATCGTTGAATACATCGGAAGTAAGTATGCTAAGCTGCTCAAGGAAATTTGTTAACACTAAAGCAGGACTAATCATGACAGCAGGTAAAAAAATAATGAGCTTGTTTACCAAAACGATAAATAGTAAATTTTCTAAAGCATAAATAAGAGTAGTACCTATATTATGTTGAGCTAATGTCCCTACTTCTCATCTAATAAGAGGCATGAACTTGTTTTTACCACATAATATGTTAATGAGAGGTGGATAAAAACTGCGTAAAATGTAAAAATAAAACAATTTAACGAATATGGTAATTAGACAATCATCAATCTACATCCGGTAATACAAACAGCATGTGAATTTATTTGGATGTCTCTAATGTTATTTTTATCCTCACGCGTCCAAGCTTCTATAAAATATACCTACCACATAAACATGGGACGAACTACACTGAATATCGAATGGGCGAAGGCGATCGCCAATTAATAATCTTACTATGTAATTGTAACCAGAATAATTTTTAGTTTTTAAAAATAATTTAACTATTCTTATCGGATTTCATAAATTTTGAAATTACTCTAAAATATACCTTTAACCAAAAAATACTTTAAAAACTTGGCTTGAAATTAAAATTTTTGTTTAGGATTGCATGTTGTTGGTCTGATTGTTTAAGCCCTGTAATTTTTCATTGATAACGCTTTGAAACATAGTATGAACTGTTTGTTATTATAGTGTAGTTTTTTATTATCTTCAACAATAGTTGCAGCGCTGCCAAGTGCCAACAATGGTTAGCTGAATGTTATGAAGTAGACCGCACGATTGAAACATAAACATTGTATGTTAAACAACTAATGTGAGGGCATCAACTAAACTCGGATAAGCAGGTCATGGATGGTAAACAACATGAACTGTGTTGCGTGTGCATTGTACAAAGTTGCACTGAATGCAACACTGCAGTTAAATTATCATTGTTATCACACATAGTTGCAAGGAAATACGACTTCCTTGAACATATGTCGATTGTAAATTATTTTGCGTTCCCCCGAGCTGAACTTAATGAGGTGTTGCTTGAGTTATCTCGGTCTATTTTAACATCTAATGATGCATATTAATTTTGATACGCATTTCCATTTGCAGCATTATTGCATGTCTAATATACTTTATTATTTGGCTCCGCGCTATTGTTCCAATACTAGCATGTTTTCATGTCACATTCTATCTATCTCGGCCAAAAACAATATTATATTCGTTTAGACGACCGTTTTTGTTCCGAAAACTAGTCAGATATACTAGGCAAAAGTAAACTGATGGCATCATAAAATGAATTATCATATAGTTTAAGTATAAAATATCAATGTTTTATATTTTAAATTGCTTATAATCAGGAACACCTATATTGTTGATTGCTAATAATAATCAGTTAAGACCTTCATACTTTAGTGTTGGCCATAAAACGCCATTAAAATTCTGGTTGACTTGGTAATACTATGTAAGACTATTTTATTACTGCCCGTTAAGTTAGACGGGAGCTGGGCGACCAAATGTAATTATGGCATCAGGTTAGATATTCTTGCAGTTTAAAAGCTACATGAGTATATTTTATGCTACAGACTCAATCTCGGCTAAACTTCCACGTATTAAAACCTTTTTTCTCATGTACTGCATTCTTGCATGATTATATATTTTTTCTTTTTATGCCCCACGTTTGCTTTTTACTATCGTCAGAGATAGTTTATTTTGGTATGTAAATGGCAGATCAACAGTGCATTGCAGACACTTTTTACATACTACAAATACTTTTGTAATACAATTGTAATAAATGAAAAAAGTTGCCTAAATTGACACGGTGATTGCTCTAAGCCATGTTATGTTCTAGGCCTAACTGCAATAAGCCTGCAATAGGATGTTAATCAACAGTCGCTTTACAAATAAAGGGAAGAAAGAAACAGACTTTTAAATGATATCAATGTATGTATATGTCCTACCGTAGATATACGTACGTTATTGTTTACTAATTAGCTAGAAGCGGGAGTATTTTTTTCTATTGTATTTTTTTAAGACTGCATGTCAATCTTAGTCCAGTATTGAAAACAATAAAGCAATAAAATACATAGCCTGTAAATTTCTTGTTATTGTTGGTTTTACCTATGTAGCAGTGGCCTAAACAATACTATGATTTAATTTTTTGATGCGCAAAAAAAATAGCTACTGAAAGACACTGTTTTTTACTTAGATGTTTCATTTTGGTTTTATGTCCCAGGAAATCCACACTCCCAACCCACATTGCTGATACAAATTTCAACAACAGAAAATTCCTATAAATGTTAGGCATACGACTATGAGAGGCTTTTCCTGGACTTCGTTCGATTCACCCTATTTATGCCGAAGATCAAGCATGATTTTTGTTTCCGTTTGAACAAACAATTTTCTATTTGATTATGTACCATTCGGTTTAAGTCATCTTTTAGTTATCGTAATTTGGAGTCATAGCCAAGGTACCAAATTAACTTCTCAGTTTAAAGAGATATTTTGAAATCCAAACTATCTGATACGTTACTTTTATAGCAATACACTGAAGGTCTTGCGGTCGAAAAATTTCAGAAATCGTAATTTAAAATACAATTTCAAGTTCGCAAATCTAAGGCGGGGTCGTCGCCGAAATAGGTCAGATCTTTGTCAAACGCTAATTGTAATACAACCTTCGATTCGAGCAATTCGAGCAAAGCGCCGTCTCACTCGATGAACACCAAGAAGTGTAAGACTAACGCACACCAATGAAGTGCCGAGTCGCTGCGAATAGCATTGAGTATTGAAATTATCTAAGTTTGCCTTGTGCCTATATAATTCTCTCCCAGCGCTTTTTCACTATATTTTAACTTAATTTTGTGTCGTATTAACATCAATTCGTTATATAATGAAGTATATATAATTAAAATAAATACAAAATCAACCCAACTTAACCCTGTCTCCTCGACAAAGGGATTATGTATTTTTAATTTTACCAACCATGTTTCGCCATTTGTGTTTTAAGTACCACGAAGCAAGCATCTTCTAGGTTTTTTAGAAAAAAATCGTATGTTTGTTGTTTTACGTTTGTTGTACGTTTTTAAATAAATATATTTAACTCATGTCAAATGTACAACCATATAACGTGATAAGTATATTGTTACTTTCCTTTTAGTGGAGCGCCGTAAGGTTTATACCTCGGAATCCAGGGCCAGTCAATGAATCTTAATATAAACCTTGAAAATATGTTTTTAATAGTATATAGAAAAATGTTAAAAAAAAAATTTTTCGCGCTCTCAATTTTTTTTTATTATTATTCATTTATTAATTTTTTGGAGTTTTAATTGATTTATATTAGTGAAAAGTCATATTTTAAAAATAACAACTATTACAAACTTGAAAACTTGATCTTGGATCTTTAGGGACTGCAGGTATACCGATGAATATAAATAAATACACTACTGGAAAAAATTAAAGGATCAAAAAATAAATCCAAATTTTTGGGCCGTAACTTCGAGAAAAATGGTCGTACAGGAAATTTAAAAAAAGAAAATTGTAGCTCCAAGTCTCTAGTTTTTGGATTAACACATTAACAAATTGTAGCATCAGTGGTTTTTGAGTGATCTTAGGAAAAGCAGCAACAAAACGATTTCAAAATTTTTAATGCTTCTTTTTTTTACATACGGGCGTGGAGAAAAATGTTCTTGCTTAACCCTTATAAAGATCGGATACTTTGTTTATTTAGCTTTAATTTCTATCTTTTAACACCTCGATATGTTTAGTTCTCGCCGAGATATCAGTCTACAAATGGAAAAGGATCCTTTTGTCTTTAATTATCGATATCTCAGCAACAAATAATTGTACACCAAGTTTAAGGTGCGTTTCAAGAATTTGAATAAATATCCTTTAACCACCAGCTATTACTTTTTCGAAAAAACAAGAATTCTTCTTGTTACATGAATTTGAAAATGCATCAAAAAATGAGCTTTAGATGGTGTTTTGGAAAATCGAGCGCTGGATCGAAAATATTGTGAAAACCAATAATGTTAAGTGTGCGTTTTACAGTTCAATATGTCCACAAAAATCCTACAAAGTGCCAAATTAATCCATCCAGCCATTTTTTTGTTTCACTCGATCGAATTTTTGAAAAAATAAGGGATCACGTTTTTGCTCTGCAAAGCTCATAATTTAAGAAATGAGAAATATTCTTTTTTAAGAGCTTTTTTCACATTTTGTTGTATAGATTTGTTGTTTTGGGGCAACTTGAGGAAATTCAAGTCACCAACGCCAATATTGCCCTTTGTTGCTATTGCGTGTGATTAAGGAATTTTCGAGCAACAATATTCACATTGACGAAATATTGAATTAATTGGGCGTTTGTACTAAAACTTAAAAGAGTATTTTTGCAAGTTCAAACATGGCTTGGAATGCGGAATATTGACACCGCAAACAATGATGCAACGACCAGCTCCAGAATCTTTATTAAAAATTATTTTTTGCTCATGCAAAACAGGATGTGGAGCATCTTGTGGGTGCAGGAAAAGTGGATTAAACTGCACTGCAGCTTGCTTAGAATGCAATAGTGAAAGCTGTGAAATGTACACGATGTAACAATGTGAATAGTTAATGATAATTTTTTTTTTTTTGTAACTTATTTTTTACGATAATCTAATAAATTAACATTGAAGTTACTCTGCACATATAATTTATTACAAATAAAACTAAATTTTTCACTATAAAAAAATTTTCTCTCTTCCGTCTCTCATTTTTCAGTGAATTGTTGTTAAAAATTGTTGTAAATCGAGATCGGTCAATTTTTTTTTTTAACTTTTTTATTTGAGGTTTTAATAATGCAGTCTCATACTTGATATACAGATTCATTGACTGGCCCTGGGTTCCGAGGTTTGACCATTTTTATGTCTTACGGCACTCTACTATTTGTCCTATGTAATTTTCCTGATTTGTCTAAATAGATATGATTCTCTGGTCTTGAATATTCCGATATATTTCAATTTTATCCTAATCAAAACATTTAAAAGCCAAGCTATTTTATTATGATACGGCGTCAGACGCCGGGCGATGTGGTTGGCTTCAATGTGCGTCAAGTTTTAACGCTACCTCTAGAGCCATCGACATCGGCCGCGTAGGCGTCGTGTAATTACTATCGAATGCCTATTGAATAACTACGGTGGAATAAATCTATTCAGAATCCACGAAGTTTGGTGCGGTAACTACATTCCATTTGAATTAGTTCTATACCTGAGTATAGTTTGTTTGTACCACTTTATAACGCCTTTGTATTCGAATCAGCCTTGGTACTAGACTAGCTTGGTGGACTAAGGACTAAATCCTCTCAGCTTAGAAAGAGGCCTGTACTGTATTTTATACATAATATATATAAAAAAACAGTTAAATATTCTCAACGCAACTGACTAAACCGTGGAAATTTTACGGTTCACGGCAAGCCTCCCAAATCGCTTTTATTTTCTGTAAGTCTAGCTCCATTTGCCTTATTTTTTGCTCTCCTAGCAGTGTTGTTGTTCGTAGTTTACGTGCTTTGCCTGTATTTCAAGGTAAAATAGATCAAATATGCAGTGATAGAAAACACCAATTATTATCAGCATAACAACTAAAATGCTTTACGCGATTGTTGATGGAATTTACGTCGTACAGAGTTATTGACGTGTACTAATTAGTTTTTTGCAACGTAGGTGCATAATTTATATACATGTCCAACGAAATAAAAAGAGACGTGAGATCACCGCGCCTCATTGAAGCAATGATGTTTAATGTGCACATAACGAATGGCGATTTTGTAACAAAAAAACGACTCAATTATCTTCTTGACAGGTGAATGAGCGAACACAATCATTTTAAAATTATTGTAATATGTCTACCAATGCAAATGTGATAAAAAGTATAAGAAACAATAGGTACTATTTGTGTCATAGTCGCATGAATTCTCCTTCATATAGTTTTTTCATTCAAAGTTTCTGAGACTGAAGATTTTGCTAGTATGATTTCTCTTAGGGATACTATACTTACCCATCATATATGATTCAACAATAACATATGTATTATTTATTTCAGTCTGACGGACAGCCATAAACTTAACATCTAATTACATTTTTTCCTTGAGCACCGCGATAAGAGTACCTAGATACCTAAGTACCTAGATTTACCTTCACAAAAATTCAATATGAAACTCGCTAGCTTTCATTCAGTTGTTTGCTCCACAGACGGCAACAAATTGTACGTAGTTTTTATCCAGAATTAACAAAAAGATTTCCGCAAATAAAAACGCCGGTATTGAAACGAAGTCGAGAGCGAAATCATGCACTCAATAAATCAAGGAAAAAACTGTGTTATCCGAATCAATGTTTGCCTTCAGCCATTCCCTCGCGGAATAAAGGACGAAGGTTCATTCGACAAATACGTAGACAAACTAGAGCGCTGCAAACATTCTTACTTTGTAAATAATGTAAAACGTTTAAGCATCAAGTAATCATTTAACTAATTTTGCTGCTGTTTTCGCGTTCGATACTTAACAGATATCCCCCTTTCACCTTTTTTCTTCTCCTTTCAAAAGACTTTTTCGTTAATACGTTTCTTTTATAGATAAATAAAAATTTAATCAAATAGGGTAACATGCTGACGTTTTCTTTAGAGCTAGATAATAAAATCTGTATAATTAGAAAAAGTACTAAATGCGATAATTACCATGTGAGCAACATCATGAATATTGTATATATTTCCATAGATAATTGAATTTTAATTAATACACACTTGTTGATAATTATTATTCAATTGAAGAAAGTTGTTAACACTCATAAGCCAATTAATTGCTTATGCACTTACAAAGGTGATTTCACATAAATAACCGCTAAATTAAGCCGGAATATAGTATCAGTGGTTGAAAATACTATCGGCGGTGTGAAAATACTCACTATGATAAAAATAATAAAATGCAATTGACCCCAGTATTGCGTTCATTGAGGGTTATCAACGTGAAGTGACATGATCTAGCTGAAGTAAAACCAGTGTTAATTCAAACAAAGGTGATATCAATAAGGGAAGTCCCACGCGCGCTTTTATAGCCATCTAGATTTACTGCATCATCGGAATAATGTTACAGGGCAAGTTCCATACAGAATTATTTTTACAGCTCATTGTTTTTGATTCCACCGACCTGGTTAAGGCTAACAAGACAGACTCAGGCTTAATTATTATCAATATTACAGGATGTGCTGAACAATGCGACTTTGTATGGTTGTATAGAAATTGATATGGTCTTATGATGACGTGATCTTGACTTTTTTTTGTAACTTGCAATGATCCACATGTACGGTCCTTCAAATCGTTTAAATGATATATTCTTAAAGACCGTCATCGTGAGTTCATTGACTAACATGTTATTTAATACATTCATTTGTTTTATTACGGTATAATCAGTGTTACGATGTGGTGCTTTGTGTTTTATACACAGACGTTTCTTTAATCTTGTTACAGTGCAAATTTGATTGGAAGCCAAAGGAATTGCGACTAACAAAAATCCGATTTAGCCGACGACAAATGATGTAATTGTAATGTGTAATATCATTCGGTAAAAATCTCATTCAAAAATATCGATTCTGATAGTGCGTATATGAAAGTCTCGAAATAATCTGCAACTGATAGGTACTGTAAGGTCTCTTAAAATTTATATGAATAGAATGGCAATTATATTCCCGGATTCTTGCTTATACCTCGAACTATAAAATTTTATATTATTCACGGTAAATTTTATCGCTAACTTGCAATATAAATTTTACAAGGAAGGTTTACTTGCTTACCTAATAGTTACCCTAAAAATTGTAAAAGCTTACTTCTTTTGTTTTGTAAAAATAATTCGTGGGACTTTTTTGTAGCGATAAGATTCTGTATATTATCTCCCCGCAAAGAATATAATGTATGTGTTACATAGGTTTGAGTACGGAAATATGTGGTTAAAATATTCTAATAATATTTATAGCCCTAACTTGTGTCTATGCAAGGTGTGCGATTTTTCTGGAAGTTTAATTTTCAAAAAAAAAAAAGCTATGTAATATTTCCGTTTCAATATTTTAAAAAGTAAGTCGCATAAAGTGTTATTTAATTAGGCACAACAAATCATCTATTTTAAAATTGTGATTGTGTAATCAGTGTTTTCATTTGTTATCGTCGGGCGACGTGTTCGCTTCAGGTTATCAGTAACAGTTTTACGTAAAGAATTCGAGATTAACTCTAGTTAAGTATTATTTGCTTCGGTTAAACACCGTGACAAAACATAGGAAATGATTATGTTTTTCATTCCTTTATCGATTATGCGACTTGGTAACCAAAACAACATCTTTGTTTTGCGTAGCAATACTCAAACACTTAACTTCAGTAAACAGCGCAACGCCGAATGACACGATCATCTTAGGATTTGATTTAAAAAAAACCATACGTCCAGTCTTTCTACCGTTCGAAATTCTTGTCTTCCTTCATCCAAGCTCTGAAAAAATTCACAGTCGGCACTTCTACTATTTCAAATTGTTATTTTTTATAAGTGCATAACAAAGTAGTAAAGTAAAGTAGTAGTGACGGCCAGTACGGTGATTGTATTAGCCTCCAAACTAATTATAATCGTCTTTAGAAGAACGATTATGATTATCTCGTACCAGTTGACATAATCACTCCGTCCTATTCGAAAAGTTGTTCACCCGATTGTAATTTATTATTCTTGTTCATTTGTAATTCAATAACCAAATTAAACAGCGATTGTTTGTAACGATGACTTGATAGTTTTGTTTTGAGAATCATAAATAATATTATTATTTCAAAATTTGCTGATCATTATCATTTTCAAGTCACGATCTGGTTCATTATTCCAGAAATTATGTATGTAGGTAAGAAGAATTACGACGCTATAATTGTCGACAGAATTTGCTCAGACGCTAAGAAACTAGCTGATTTAGAAAAAAGTAGAGTTCAGTACCCCACGAACCAATTGCCAACGAAATATTTTCCAGATCTGAGCGTTAATGCACGAGGAGTTATTTTTGTTGCAGATATAATGTAAGCAAAATTTGCTACGGAATAAATTCTAGGATTTTTTCTACAGCTGTCTTCAGAAAGTAGGATTACATTTTATTGTCATACTCGCACGAAGAATTAATTTTAATATTGCTTCCTTTCTCAGGACCCAGACTAATACAACCTGTGAGTAGGCGCTTTATTTATATCATTTGAGGTTTCGGGACGGCCCTTGAGGTTGGAAATTGGTCACACCTACGCCTCCAAGTATTACGTGGGCAGACGTATTTATTGACCTCAACTAGAGCCTCGTGCGGTACATTTGTTAACAGCTCGCAGTAAGTTGTTGGCCCGCTTTAGTTATGAAGACTGCTTTGAGGGCTCACCTCTTAAAAGATTCCTTTGTCGGCACTTGCCAATGGAAATGTGGGACGCGCTTGCTGCGACTTGCATGAAATGAGGAGCTCGCTTCTTGTGTTATTATTTTAAAACTTCACAGCATCTTTCTCGTGGTATAATATTTTACACTATGAGTTGGGCCCAACTCTATTAGCAGTGTTGGGCATTAATCAATTAACTTTTAATTAAACTAATCAATTGACTAAAAAAATAATTGCAATTAAATTATTTGCAATTGAATCAATTGCATTTAATTGTGTTACAATTTTTTTTTTTATTGATTGATGAAATAATTAAAACTAACAATTAACTTTTTTGCAAATTTTGTTCAAAAGGGTGGTCCGGTTCTACAACCGGATACATATAACCTTGACATATTCAAGTATTAGTAAAAATACTTGATAAAAAAATTTATTGTTAATTGTTAATTTTTTTTTGTAAAATAACTGACAATTGATCAATTGTTAAGCGTATAAAACCATGATTAATAATTAATTAGTTGTTAATTGCTGTCACTGCAGTTAACAACTAATTAATGGTTAATTTTTAATTGTTAGTTTAATTAAAATTTGCCCAACACTGTATCAGGTAGCAATTTGAGGTTCTTTTTTATTGTATATCATGCACTTAGCAAATCACCGTATTATTTATACAGCTTACTTTTGTGATTGTATATCATAAGGGTGATAAAGTCATTTTGTGACCAAACCCTTTTCAATAATGATAAAAAATATATGAAACTAATACAGCGTAAACAATTATATATAAGGGAGAGTCCTACAGTACCGGCCGGCATCCAGTACCGGCCAGTTGCAAGTTCTCTGATTTTATAATAGATAGCACTAAAACTGTTATCGCCATTTGAGCGGGACGCTAATCGAAGGCAAAGATCCAAACGGTGTCGATTTGTCGCGACAGGTTTCCCGTCATTGCAAAGAATTGTGTTGCGTGTAATGGACGTACGCTGCGAAACTAAAATTCAGTGGCTGATATAAGGAGTTTGGAGAACTAATTTAAAACCACTTAATCCAGGTATGTATAACACATTTATGAGATTACCAAAACTGTATTTTGAATGAACTGTTGTGCATTATTTATTTGACAGTAATCGGACACATTATTTATTTCGTTTCCTACAGTACCGGCCACAACATTGTCCTACAGTACCGGCCATTCTTTAAGTTGAATTTTAATAGATTAATCTTGTTTGCAGATACACAAAAATGGAAAAGGACCAAAGTGAGGGCCGACAAAGAAAAAGAAGGGTACCTGGGATCCTATGAACAGGCATAAAGCCATGGAACTAGTGCTGAGAAATGAAATGAGTGCACGTCAAGCCGCTGATCGCTGTCAGGTACCACGAACTACATTAAATGATCAATTCAAGGATATTCATAATAATCAAAAAACGTCTATTGAGTCAGTCAAGGGTCGTTTTTACAAGACTTTCTCACCTGAGCGCGAAATCATATAAGCAGAATAAGAATTAGAAGAATTTTCTACCCGGAAAAGATATTAACAAGAAAAGTAGGAGTTTGTTTCCAGGAAAAAAAGGTAACAGGAAGGGTTAAGTAATGCTGCCAGGACGAGTCGTAAGCAAGAAATCGAAGACAGATAAAAACGAAAACCTGATTGCTCCTGACAACCCGAATGAAGAGACTATTATATTTTGTCCTTTATGCCTTAAATCCCATGATGAGGATTACAAGTGTAAAAGTGGAAATTGTAAGGCTTGGATCCATAAGGCTTATGCAAATATATCTGAGATATCAATAAATATTATTCAATAAATATGGATATATATATTAAACCAGATCGTAAGTGGCCGGTACTGGGAACCAATTTTTTAAAGTCTGATTATTCCTAATTTTCTGATTGTAATAATAAAGCAGATTATATTTATAAATACCTATATTTTTTTCATTTTATTGATAGTTTATTACTTCCTTTATATATAACAAGGGTCATTGTGTATGTAACCTTAGGCATTTCGATTATATTGTTGATAACCCTTAAGGTGACGGTACTGTAGGACTCTCCCCTATATCAATCACAAATAAAAAAACATACTTTTTAAATTTATAGCCGTATACCGTGTGTAAAGATTCACTGCAAAAGAGATTCTAATAATATCCATATAAGTAGATACCACAATCTTTTATATTGTACCTTGTATATGTAAATAAATTAACCTATTCTTTTCCTAACTAAGAACATAAACGTTATGAACGCTCGACAGTTAACAATATACTTAAAATAAGGGTACTGTTATTTGATTAGCGTAATAAGCATATATAACAACAGTAACTCAACGCACACCGCACTAATTGACGGATGTTATGTGTTTATTCATAAAGTTTACTGCACTTCGATAGTAAGAAGCCTTTGCGAGGCAACCTTCACACGTAATGTATATCACTAAGCTTCATAAAAAGGGCAAAGGTACTAAAGCCTAGCACTAGTTGACCGCATTTATACGCATTATTTATATTACATTGTATTATAATTAAATAAAGGTGGTGCGATTTGGTGTCTCGTAAAAAGGATTATGAAGGGTCTTTGGGGTCGCTTAACGCGTTATTAATAGACAACTAGAAAAATGCGCACGGTGATCGAAAATAGACGGGCAGCGGCACTGGTTACCTGTTTCTGTTATAGACGCCTACGATTATCCAGGGCGCCCAATTCTAGTTAGTATGGGTGCAAAAATCACGAATCAAGGGGTTTTAATTATTAAGCTGCGGCGTTGGGATTTTCGCCACTCATCGTTTTATACCAGTGAAGCTGTACTCCATCAAGTATCAGTACGCTCAATATGCCGAGCCAGAATAATAAAATCATTCAACTGGTATAAAAAACCTCTGATGTACCTACAATAATAGTGCCAAATATTATACTATGTATTCGACATCATTTTACAAGGTAAAAGTTCCTCATGAAACACAACATGCTAACATATTTATTTTCACGGTCGCCCATCATCCTTGCCCGAAATCGAATCGTGATCGACTGAAGAGATGATAAGTTTTTACCTAGCTCTGTAATAAAAACTTGTTTACGGCACAATGAAAAAAGATTTTTTTCTCGTCATCAAATAACTGGATTTTCGCTCGATGTTCGTTTCATTTCCTTTTATAATCGCCTCCCATCGGCATTCAGTGAATGTTGGTTAATAAAGCGACGATTTGAAATTTAAAATGTAGCTTCATGCATTCGCCATGGAACTTTCCATGCCGCTCTATGGAATTAATTTGTATGTGTCTCTGTTTAGATAATGCGCACGCACACGTACAAGCGTTTTAAAGCTATGTTGACGATGACATCATTTGAATCTCGTATCAAAGTAATCTGGCCAAACTTGTTATGGAGCCAGTCTCGTGCCGAGATATGTAAATAATACAATTTTTGTACTGGCTTTATTTCAACGAGATCATAGGTTTTTATTTTCTATGTTTACTCCGATGGCTGATGAGTTTTCTGTAAACCTTGTACGACTAGGTGTTGATTTTCCAATTAAAATTTGTCTTACTTCTAAGTAACGTTTACTATAAATCTAACATAGGGTATAACAAATATTTACATTATACAAAATTATTTAATAATATTAAAAGACGCGTAATCGCATTTTTGTAAATAAAAGGTATTTCAAGTTCGCGACAAAAAATATGAAAATTTGAAAATGGATAAAATTTAGTGAATAGTGAAAAATCAGGGAAAAGGAGTTTATGGGATCATTAACATGTTCAAATCAAATATGGAAGTCACAAGCCGACCGACCATTTTAATATTTAAAGGCAAGAAGCCTATGAATTTATTTATCGATGGATTCCATAATATAAAAGAGCTGTTGTTTTTCAAAATATTCACGAATAAACTGGAAACATTACAATGTCAGGATACAATGGCCATCATCCTCACGAGTGCAACGAACCCGATGATTTTGCCTACAAACATGGGATCTATTTTATTCCGAAATATAAAATTCAGATGAGCTTGGCCTTGACCAACGTCGGTGCGTCGTGTATCATGGAACTTTACAGGTGTTTGTTTAGATGCATGATGAGAACCAATGCTTTTATATACATACTTTATATCCATTAGACTGTCTTTTAAGGCCCGCTGTACAAAAATGAGACATACGATTAAAAACTTCCGACTTCGATTCCTAGAGCGGACAAAGTGCTTTGGTGTGTTAGATTTTGTTTAAACTACACGGAAACTGGAACTGTACCTTTTAATCTGCAATATATGTATTTTCTCTGTATTTTGCGGTGTTAAAAAAGATTAGGTGAAAAATATAATTGTTAAATTCGTCTCTGCCTGCTTCATCAAAGATAAAGCCGTGAATGTACGTTTACATCCAATTACTATCTTGTTAGGACTGTTCTATTTACCCTATGTCAGTAGAGAATTAATTGATCAAGGAAAATGATTACATTAAACTGCCCATTTGCATTAAAGCGATTAGTAAACAACAGGAATAGAAAGAGATCATGAAAATGTAGGAAGCGGAAGGTATACTCGTATTAATAATGCTGAATTCCTTGTCAACACCCAGGCTATCCATGTTAATTAGATCTATCTATAACCTATAGATTGCTTACTATTACTTTAAATGCATAATTTTTCATCTTGTAACCTTAGTAAGCCAGTTTCTTCTTCTCTACCTCTTCAGTCTGTCTGTGCTATTAACTATTTCGTGTATTATTGCAACTTCCCTTAGCAAACATAAGACGTAGCTCCACATCCATAACTCTTTAGCAATGTAACGATCGATATAAATAAAAAACCAGATAACTCCTGATTTTAAATGGTCTCGAAATTGTTTAGGCACATCAATTCAGATTTTAATGACTCTAGGCTAGTAATTTTAGTAGTGTGTTATACTTAAAAATTAATATTTAATTATCATCCCATAATTATATATACTTGATCATTAAAAACGTATTGCATGATAATATCCTTAAGTTTGTGATGTCAACCACCTCGCTGCCAATCTGCGTCTGGACAATATCTTATTTTTGGCCAAATTTCTCTACAGTACCAGAGTGCTCAGAATATACCTAGTTGTAATACTTACGAAGTCATATTTACTATTGCAAGGTTTTGATTTAATATTCAGTACCACACAAAAACGACGCAGTTTATAACTCACTCTTGAGGTTTCCATTCTTTCTAAGGTATAGAAAAATACATAATATAACTGACATTAGTATGTAAACAAACACGGACTATTACCGAAGCGGATTACAGTTGCGAGCCTTCTCATAATTGGCTGCGTCTTATTTTATGTCTGTTGCGTAAACTATATAGATATAATCAATAACAGCATTGCTATATATACTTCAAAGAGTAAAACACGTACTAATAGGGTCAAAACGACTTTTTTAAATGCGGTTTTGTGTTTGTTGCATAGATACTGAAAATAGTAGACATTATGTTTCTCTAAAAACTAAGGTATAAAATAAAGAATCTTTGAACTTAAATGTTTAAGGCTATGATCGATAATTCCTACAAACTAGGTAAAAACCTTATAAGTTCTGACCAAAACAAAATTTACTGTACCTACGTACCAACATAATAGTGACGGGAAGTATATTGATCCTTATAATTGGATAACGTAAGGTTTATTAGTATAATAAAATAAAACGGTATATACCACTTACGCTATTTATTGCAATAAGTCTCATTTATGACAAAAGTAATTTAATGATTATGAAAGTGACGTTTATAAATGAAATGTTATAAAGTTAAATCCAAAAAATTGTAAGTTCATTAATTAGTATATATCAATAGTACAAAAACTATTGTATGTTCTTCAACATAACAAAACTTATCCTCCTTAAAAATATCACGTGAACATTTTTATCTCCGAATCGTATATTTTTCGAGGCATTAAATTAAATAAATATAAAAAACTAGCTTTTGCGCGCGACTCCGTCCGCGTAGACTACAGGGTTGAGTTCAGAAGGAAAATAAGTTGTAGTCTATTTTACTTCTCTGAGTCCTATTTATCTCCATACCAAAAATCATACAATTCGGTCACATTGTTCAAACGTGAAACGGTAACGCGTCGATCGGCGCCTTGTGCATCATTATTGCGCGCTTGATCAATATCTTAAAACTGCAATATCTTCTAAGATACTCAGTGAAATCAAATGATGTAAAGGGCAATTTTATTTAAAATTAAATACTTGTAACGAATAACGTATTTATTATTAATATCATATTTATAAAAACACCTTCACAAATAAAACTTTATTTAAAATAAATTTGGTTAGGATAAAAAACGTTATAGTGAGCCAACCAAGAATAGACATATGCTGTCGCGGACTTTTTTTTAGAACTTTTAAAGAGGAACATTTCTCTGATACATTATTTTAGCGAAACTTTAACCGTTTCCGCAGCGCACGCAGCGGAAGCTCATAAAAAGAAAAAAATGTCCCCGATTTTGAAACATTCTTTATTGCTGCTCCGCTCCTATTCGTCGTAGCGTGATGTTATATAGCCTATAACCTTCCTCGATAAATGTGCTATCTAACAGTAAAAGAATTTTTCAACTCGGACCAGTAGTTCCTGAGATCCTAGCGTTCAAACAAACAAACAAACAAACTCTTCAGCTTTATAATATTAGTATAGATAAATACACCCAACAGTCACACACATAGTCCTGACCCCACACTAAGATACGAGTCTTGTGTCGTGGGTATCAGAAACTACGAGAGACTTTTCGGTCTCACAAACACCCAGACCCGAAACAAATATTTGTGGATCACACAAACATTTGTCTCGGTGCGGGGATCGAACCCGCGGCCACTCGTTTCGCAAGCTGGTGTCTAGCCAACTGCGCCACGGGGCTGTCATTAGTTAACGTATAGAACTAACGTATGACAGACGTGTTTGCAACTTACTAAATATAACATTTATAGTAAATGTTGCGCTTACGTTGTACTAATATTTGCATACTTATGAGTTTGCTTTTCATATTAAGTACTCACGTCAGTCGGTTGTTACTTTTGCGTTACCTGAAATTTTTATGTTCAGGAAAATTGGATATTTTATGCATTCCTATTATTGGATTTTGAACGTAAATATGAATGTTTTGCGGTTAACCGCACTACACACGACCCAATTATATTAATTGATTGTTAGTTTAACAATTTGCTACTCGTTTACATACTTGCCGGACGTTTTGCTAGCCTTATTTTTTATCTGTGGTTAACTTATTATTTATGTAATTTCATAGCAAGTAACCCTTTTTATGGTGTCGGCAGAGTACCACGTCCCATGGTAGATATATAGTGCGCTTAGCATATTATATCGTCATTGTAATGACATCTTTTTACCGACTGATCTTTTTAACATTCTTTCCGATAAACGATGTTTTTTATATATTTTTCCACATTTTTACTTATTTTTAAAAGCTAAAGAGAAATATTTGACGTCAATATTGTATATAATGTGACAAAGTGTTTATGCTTATAAATTGGGATTCTATGCATTTATAAATATGCAAACTAAACAATTCAGCGCTTGGAAGGCTAATCTATATCTATACTATTATTATAAAGAGGAAAGGTTTGTATTTTTGTATTTTTGTATTTTTGTATTTTTGTATGTTTGTTACGAATAAACTCAAAAAGTACTGAACCGATTTGGATGATTTTTGGTATGGAGATAGATGGGACTCACCGAAGTAACATAGGATACTTTTTATCCCGGAAAATGTTGTATTCCCGTGGGATTGGGTATAAAACGCTATATTTATTTTACGCTTTCACGCCTAAACCATTTAACCGATTTTTATGATTTTTGGTTTGAACATAAGTAAGATCCTATGAAGTAACATGAACAACATTTTATCCCGGGAATATGTAGGGTTCCTGTGGGATTAGCATGTATTCTAACGCGAAAATGACACTGCCTATGTAATGCTTTCACGCCTAAACCTTTTAACCGATTTGAATGATTTTTGGTATGGAGATAGGTAGGGCCAAATAAAGTAACGTAGGATACATTTTATCCCGGAAAATGTAGTATTCCCGTGGGAATAGGTATTTCTAGATCTACTGAACAGATTTGAATGATTTTTGGTATGGAGATAGGTAGGGCTCACAGAAGTAGCATAGGATACATTTTATCCCGGAAAATGTAGTATTCCCGTGGGAATCGGTATTTCTTGATCTGCTGAACCGATTTGAATGATATTTGGCATAGAGATAGGTAGGGCCAACTGAAGTAACATAGGATACATTTTATCCCGGAAAATGTAGTATTCCCGTGGGAATGGGTATTTCTAGACCTACAGAACAGATTTGAATGATTTTTGGTATGGAGATAGGTAGGGCCCACAGAAGTAACACAGGATACATTTTATCCCGGAAAATGTAGTATTCCCGTGGGAATCGGTATTTCTTGATCTGCTGAACCAATTTGAATGATTTTTGGTATGGAGATAGGTAGGGCCCACAGAAGTAACACAGGATACATTTATCCCGGAAAATGTAGTATTCCCGTGGGAACGGGTATTTCTGGACCTACTGAACCGATTTGAATGATTTTTGGTATGGAGATAGGTAGGGCCAACTGAAGTAACAAAGGATACATTTTATCCGGATTTCTGTGGGATTTCCGTGGGAATCGCTATATTCAAGATCTACTGAATCAATTTGAATGAATTTTGGTATAGAGATAGGTAGGTCCCCCCAAATTAACATGATATACTTTTATCCTGGAAAATGTGTTCCTGTGGGTATGGGTACATGTTATAATTGCGAGAGTAACTCTGTAAATCTGTTACGGTTTCACGCCTAAACCATTGGACTAAGTTATATAATTTTAGGTATGAAGATAAATAGGACCCTGTGAAGTAATAATTAAATGTTCCCGTGGAATAAACATGTTGTAAATGCGGAAATAGCTTTTTCAAAGAAAAACTTTTTTTGGACACTTATGAGACGAATTAAAGATTCACTAATAATTATCTTTCTGCACTCAGCCCTAAAGTCTACGCAGACGGAGTCGCGGGCAAAAGCTAGTACGGGTATAAAAAAATAAGTATAACCTGTCTTTTTTGTTAATCTTACCGATAGCTTATGACACTGTTTCAGTAAACAAAATTGTAACCAGTAAGAATCAATAAATTGGTAGAAACTGAGGATTTGCCTCATGTATTCTTTATTACGTGTTTACGATGACAGATTGATATGAAAGTCTAAGAGATGTACATTAATGGAGTTGTGAGGTGATCGACACCGATTCACCGCTCCGAGCCCCATATGTATAAAACATCTCAACAGAACAGCGCAAAAGTCAACATCAGCATTGCAAATATGTTTTTCCGTAACCTTGGATTGGGTGACCGCATAATAATACACTGTCTTACAATAGAACGAAACACTAGTGGAAAATAAATACTTTTTTGACGCAGTGCCGATGAAAGTGTTTCCGCAGTTTGTTTTTAGGTCAATTTTTCAAATAATCTAATTTGTTAAAACCAGATGAGATGCAGAATATTATGTGAGCAACATAATGATAGTTATGCCACAAGTTTGCTATCCAGATTGAGCCTGACGACGCTCAGAAAGCTTATTGGATTGGAGGGCGACGCTATTAGATTACGAAGCTCTGAGCAGCTACTGCTGCTAAGTTGACTATATACCCAAGGTTATTATTATTAACTGCGTAGAAATGCTAAGGGGTTTGTTTATAGAGTTGGTTGATAGACTGTAACTAAATTTTAATTGTGCATAGTAATCGTAAATTACATGCAAGTACCAATCCTTCCAAGAAGCAGTGATGGCCTCGAGGTTTAGGCGCGCGGTCAAGAATCTTGGCGGTCGCGGGTTCAAACCCCAGGCACACACCTATGACTTTTCGAAGTTATGTGTGTATTCACATTGAATTATCACTTGCTTTAACGGTGAAAGAAACCTCGTGATGAAACCTGTACACCTAAAAATTTCTTAGGTGTGTAGTCAGCCAACCCGCAATAGGCCAGCGTGGTGGACTATGGCCTAAAACCCTCTCAATGGTAGAGGAGACCCGTGCTCAGCAGTAGGCGTATATGTGTTGATGAAAGAAAAGACAGAAAAAAACAATCCTTCTTATACCGGCCTAGCAAATAAATTCTCGGGCTCATGTTTAGGTCAGAGGAGGAGAGGAGTTCAATACTTGCCACGGTAGCGGTTTTTGCGAGCGCAGGTCGTAATGTCTTGCACTGCTTGCCTGCTGCCCGTTATCAACCAACTAAATTTGCCTACGTCAAGAATGATGGTTATACCGCCGAATTCGAATCGGTCGCCACAACCTCGTTCGCTAATCGTCAGGACGAATCCCAAGAAGATGATGTTGGCTTAAGTACTTGAGGGGATATTTATAGCCCCTTACACCATAGATCATTATATGCCCATTGTTATTAAGTACCTAAATATTTTTAACTTTTTCATTTTGTTATATATTTCGTACAACCTGTTTTCTCGTCCGGCAGTGTACACCATGGTAAATAGCCCATTTGTTTTGCTGTCAATTGTTATTATCCAGAAACTACTTCTACTTATTATAACGCCATACCCTTCGCGTGATGAACACCAAAAACGGCGCCTCCATTCTTTTACTCTGACAAGCTTATTTTGTCTATGGGTGCTATTGTCTATGTTTATATAACTAACTTACGACTTCTTTTTCTATTGTGAACCCGATTAGTTTGGTACTTTTGCTCTCACCTCAGATCTCGGAGTAGGCAGTATCGATATCTATAATTTCTTATAAGACTATTTAAGTTTCATTACATTTTGCTAGAGCGCTATAATTAATTTTATTAAATAATCGCGGAGCCTGTGGAACTGGTTTTTGGCATAACAAATATAGAATATCTTTATTAGTATTTATTGTAATGCTACGAAAATTATTTATTTTACATTGAGTGGAAAATTTTATGATTGTGATCTTTTTTAGTTATTTATATAATTCCACCCACATCTACGGAGTATTATAAAGTAAGAAAAAAAAAACATAGGATTAAAATTAAAGCGTAAAATATAATGTTATGACATGAAGAATGAAATGCATTTATGTGGACGCCGATACATAAACGAGAAATTCTCATTTGTGCTACGTCGCTTAGTCCAGGAGATCATGGGCGTAGCGTTACAAGCGTAGCGTACATAGTCAGAGATACATATTATATAAGAATGCTTGAAAATATATCAATGTACTTTCAAGTATAATAAGCCTGGGGAATTATTGGGAAAGCAAAATGAAAAATTTCAAATTTTTCCTTTTGAACTTTAACGTTGCTGTACTTTCGTATCGAGATACCGTCGTAATATTTTGATAAATAAATTGTAAGCATTCCACAAACTATATTTGGATTCCAGCTAACGGTGTTCTCCGCCACCATAAGAACATGTTATGTAAATCTATGATATGCTTCTCAATATTTTCTTGTCAAATGTAACAACTAAACAAATGTTTGAATTTCATCGTCCAAGACGGATTGAAGTGGTGTCTTTGGGGGTATGTCGCCATTTTTATGCTTTAAATTCATTACATTTCTATCTGATTATATAAAAACCGGCCTCAATGACTGCATATCACAACATTTTCTTTTTTATGATCAGAAAAAAATACGTATGCCGTATAGGTACTTTAGAAAGTCTATATTGAAATTACTCTTTTTGTGAGTTTTTATGTATGTTGACTTTTATTTACGCCTGTTTAAGGTTGATTTACAATTCATTGACTGTATATTTTATCTTAATCAGTTCTGATACATTAATGGCCTTGTGCCTCTTCAACTATCCGGTGATCAGAACTGTGTGACTACGGCTAGTGTACGTAAGCAAACGTTCTTAAGATAAATAGAAACAATCTTATGTTCAGAAATACAAGCATTCTCAAAATACTTATTTTTGCTCGTAAAAAACGTAAGAAATAGTAATAAACATGAGGCAATTCCGACCTATAGATTATCTTCGGTTAGAGCCTTACGCCATCACCTAAGCAGCCCACATGCTTAACAAACTTAACAATCTTGTATTTACCATTAATGGTCACGTTTCAATGTTGCGATATGTACTTATCTCTAAACACTTGCGATGTTTAATGCCCCGATATTACTTTCCAGTTTCATCCCCGTTCGGCCCATTGACATGCAATTGTATTCAGCCCATACAATTGATTATGCATTCTACATTTCTAAACCTATCTTGTGTATCTTAAACACGATGTTGTATTCTACGAAGTGTACTAACTGCTAATATTTGTATGGTCCAGTATTTGCATAAGTATTTTAGTGTTCACTCGCACTGTTTACGTGTAGTGGATTACGTAACGTTTGTTGCCGCTACAGTGTTTTTTTTCGCAGAATAAAGCGCTGGATTCGAGTTAACGCACGTTTTATCGGTCTTTTGGGACAGATTCGCAGAAGCTTAGGCCACCGGTTTTGGTGTTGGTTTTGTCAAAACTATTACATAATTTAAAATACAGGCAAATTTAATAATATACTAGTGATTCACGCAAGTCTCGGATTAACCGGAAAAGTCTTACAATTAGTATACCTACCATCGAAGGACAGTCCGGTCTTTTATCTAATGAAAGAAAAACAACAACAACTGAAGTAACCATGGAACAAGTTGCCCACTTTTATTTCCTGTATCTAATCCACTGTTTAACGTAAACCTTTGCTAGTGGCATCGATTAATCTATTTGTACGATACCCCTTCGTTTATTTATCCTTGATTCATTGGCCTTTTATTGGTCCACCAATGTACAATAGACTTGAGCTGTTCTACAGGACCGAGCATAGAACCAACGCAATATTAACCCCGACTTATTCTCGTAATATCTTCTGCGAGATGGATCAAACCCTACTTTGTGGCAAAACCAACACGCAAGCAGAAATGCGATATAAACGTCGGTGCAGTGTTTTATTTATGAATTATTACCAAACGCTTCACGCAAAATTTGCATTTAACATGTCATTGTTAATCTACAAATTAAACGCTACATTCCGTCAACTGAAGCCCACGCGTGTTTTTATGGTTTGAATAGTACTTTTATTGCATCCACATTCCATACAAAACTTCCTTAATCTCACACAGGTGCGCATTGTAAAAAATGTCAACCTGTCAAAAGTTGAGACTCTAATATTGGATCGATCCGGGCCCGTCGCACAATTCAACACGCAGACACCACATTCGGGCCCTCAAACAAAGAAGGGAAAAAATTGATCCCCGAGAATACCCCAGCGCACTCTTCGCTTTAAGCATAATGGGAACCTTTTCATCAAAAGTTTCTTATAAACGAAAATAAGTTTAATCACAAACGTGTAAAGTCGTTTTTCACTATTGTGTATACAGTTAGGGATCATCTAATAAATTTTCTGTGAATAGATTTACAACCCGCTTTGAATGTTCACCGTGGATGAGTGGCCGCTTGGTTATGTAATTGTGAAGTCAAACTCGAAAGTGTTATAGTTGAATACTAACGTTGAAGTACTTGGACGTCATTCAAAGTGATATTGTGGTCAAGTTGAAGCGTTGAACTTTTGAACCCATATTTTTTGGTACGGATTCTTTAGATATAGCTTAAGTATTTCGTAAGCCCTAAGGCAACGGAAATAGTTTTTTAAATTCGATTTACAAAACTTTTGTTAATGTAAAATATGAGACTCCTTCATAATAACAGTGTTTGTACGCATTGTGTCATGTGTGTCATGCCTATTAAAACAAAGCAAAACATTGTGTTAATTAAACTTGGAAAACTTAAATGATTCAAAATATTTCATGCAATCACTTTGCCAATCATGAAATATTTAGCCAGTGTAGACCAAAAAAGAGAATGTATCTCAAAATCGATTTAACAAGCAACATCATTCGGTATACATAAAAATGCCAAAGCATATAAAGTATAAACTTGACAGCATAATATTAATATGGACCCTACTATTATATTTATCTAATTGTTTATGTTCTATTGTATTGTATCAAATGGTCAGCTCCTGCAAAATTGTTAAACACAGATTAGTAGAAGTTTTTGTAATAAAAACAAAATTTTATATAATTATCTTTAAAGATAACAATTAATTTCAAAATTGTTTATAATTGACATTTGAAGTTATCATAACGATAATAGGTCTTATAATAATTTATTGCTATGTCTGCATAACAAACATAATATTATCAACGTGACTGGCCTTCTAGGACAACCATGTTTGGAACAATGATTAATTTATTTTGCTAGCTTCTTCGATGGTAAAATGGCATGCTTTCGTTCTGGTTAAGATAATTGTACAAGAATCAGATAATCTGAAACTAAGATAAGGAATGTAAAGTTTCAAAATGTCACGTAATACTTTTTATTTGTCCGTCCAATAAGAAAATTTCAATAATAGCGAAATGGAAGCCAAACGCCAACAATAGCCTTTATCGCAGAGCATTCACGGCTGCGAGCCCACACAAAGGAAGGGTCCCGAGCTCGACATACACGAATGCGTAGTAGGCCCATTATCCGACGCAGCGCACGTACTCCCACATAAAAGTAAAGTATAAATTTATTCCTTAAATTTTAACAGTTCGGTTTCACATGTTAAGATATAAACTTTTCTGTGTAATATATGACAAAAACAACTACAATTATTTTAGGATTATAGCCATAATGTCCAAAGTATCTAAGAATAGCAATTTTATTACATGTTTACTAGAAATGTACCTAGTGACCAAAAATTACAAAACAGACAGAAATGTTAATTAATGTAAACATGTGCTTTACTGTTCTTTGCTAAATATTTTTATCGTAAGCTTGCAATGATAGATAAAAACTATGAAGTAAATAAAAGTTATGTAATATTAGGTAGAATTTGCTTGAAGGTACCGTACAAACTTATTGAAGAAAATCGATTATAAACGGATGTTTTATGCCAATAGTTTGTTACTGCAAAGATGTTTGTTTGGTTTCATTTTGTTTAATTTCAAATACAATATAACTACCCACGTTCTTTCTCTTCTATATAACATTCTCTTTAATCCTCTTACTCCTCCCTATCTCAAAACTCGTTTTCATTTCCTTCATGATTCTCATTCAAGGTTCTTGAGGTCATCAGATAACTTGAAACTTAAAACTCCAGTCCACACTTCCAGCTTCATGGACAACTCCTTCACCGTCAAAGCGGCTAGATTGTGGAACTCGCTTCCAGTGTCCATAAGACTGGCTAAATCACTGCCTATTTTTAAAAAGATGGTAAAAGATTATTACTTGTCACACTAAGTTAAGACTTGTGTATGTATGTGTGTATGTATTGATATATGTATGTATGTATGTAGGTTTGTATGTTTGTTTGTATGTATATTTATGTTATTGAAATATATATTTTGTTGTTCTCTTTCAAAACTATTTTGTACACTTATAACTACCTCGTATCTCTGTTTCTACATGTCCATTCCTGGTTGCCTGGGAGAGATCGCCCTTAGGCGATAAGGCCGCCAATTGTACTTTTGTGTTTTGTTTGCTGTACCTTATTTTTAATTCTTTATTTTTGTGTACAATAAAGTATTAAATAAAATAAATAAATAAATAAACTAGCAAGCAATAAGCATAATATTATGTTTCGTTGTTCATGGCTTAGTTATTACTTACTGTTGTTTTATTTTCACATTCATACTTACATACGTACATTGGAACGACGTATAAAATTTTTTAACAAAAGAATAACAATTTGAACCATTCATGATTAAGCTATAGTCTGCAATGGGGGACTAACAAAAGGATAGCAGCACGACGTTTTAATATAAGGAAGGGCTACGTGCATCAATGTGTGTAGTAAGTAGTTAAGGTGCGCAACAATTCACAGAAATTATGTCAAAAATTTTAAAAATTTTCATTTACGGAAAGTCTTAAATGCTGATGTACACATTTTGTATTGGTGTTTAAAAAGAGAGCTAAACTTACCTAAGTATAAAAAACCCAAAAATTACAACTCAGCTTAAAGAATTCACCTTACTCACGGCTAGTTTCCTTCTCAGTCCTCATGGAAGCAGGTCCAAGCTTTTACACAATTAACTTACCAGTTTTAATATTTTACTGATCCATAAAAAATCACCAAATAACAATTTCTAGAACGGTCCTCCACACTATGCCAATATATTTCTTCTCAAAAATTGGCGATATGCTATCTTGAATAACGTGTGAGTCACTTCTAAGTCGGAATCCTTGTCGGTTGAAACAGGAATGCAATGACTTAGATTATAGTGAATGACGCCTACTTTTAAGTATATGTATATTATGTAGATCTAATGCCTGTACCTAACAGACGTACGTAGCTACCTATAACAAAATTTATTCGTAAAAACAACAAATCGATCAAGTAGATCACAAAAATAGCTTATCTTCATTATTTTATTACGCATATTCTTAATTTTCGGAGGAAAATCTTGACGTGATAAACAATATCTTACGCGCGTGATATGAGAAATCACATTATCGCTCTACGATTTTTCAACCGATGGCCCCTCAAAATAAATCTATACATAGACTGTTAGCTAAGTATGATAATTGATGGAATTAGAATGCACCAAAGTTGTAAAGTTGGATTGTAATGTTGCCAAGTTGGAATGATATTCAGTGTATATGTAGTGTTTAGCTATCGACTCGCGGCCAGTATTCGTTTGGGTTATGTTATTGTTATTGTCGGTCACGTAGGCCAGCGAGCGAGATAGATGGTGCTGGTGCAAGTGAGACAAATTAAACACTTGCGCTCGTTGTTAGACAAAGAAGGAAGAATGGCGTGACAACAAACATGGCGGAGCCGGTTGCCGGTTGGACCGGTCGGCTCGTACCACGTGCGTTCTGCGTCGTACAGCCGTTCCCGTGCCTTGTTTGTCAACAAATGCCCTATGAAGGTCATTCATGGAGAGAGAGAAGACAAAGGACTCCCATTGCATAATATCTTTTAAATAAAAGATATTACATCATTATGGCCCTGTTCAAACGTATGTACCTACATATGTGTGTAGATTTAGATTTAGTTTGGGAACATGATGTAATAAACTGGCTATATTCATTCATAGTTTCCTTTGTTTCGTTCTTGTGCGAAGTTTACTATAGATAATATAAACTGCTTTATACTGACTAAATCTAATTAGAATAAAATATGTTTGTATATTGTAAACTCCCATAATAATAAAGAAATTCAAATACGGATTAGGTTAGGAAGCCCATTTGCGAATTCCTTTATCATTTAGTATGTAAATATGAAATTATTTTAAGTAATACTTTTATAAATAGTTTTAATAGTAGTAAAAGTTATTGCAATAAATACTTGTTTGATTTTTAAACTGATATTCATTTGTTTGACTGATGATGAATGATAGTTTTGTTTTAAACGAAAGGAGCAAGTACTTATTAGTTATTTGTGTAGATTTTTTTTTCATTTACATAACTATAAATCTTTTGATGATATATCGCGTACCGGTGCCTAGTTAGGATGTAAGAAAAAAATAAATGATAAAAAATATAAACACGTCAGCAGACGTGTGAGTGAGTACGCATGCGCGGGTGATAGAGGCCACAACAACGACGCACAGCTTTGTAGACCGGCGGTGCGGAGTGCGGTGAAGTGCGGGGCGAACCGTCCTACGTATGTGCGCACCGGGCCTAGCCGGCACCGCGGCTGAATCCTCAGTTGGATTTCAGAACATCGGACGGGCGGGCGTGTGTAGGATGGATCGTTAGCGACAACAGCAGTTTTTTTCAATTCCGCCTTCTAGCAGTGTTTGTTTATTACCTTCCGGCACACTTTCCGCAAATCCTTCTCGAACGTGGTGCTTTTATATATTTAAATGTAATTTATTTTGACGTTGTATTTTCTATCTTAACTTTACGTCGTACCGATTTCACGTCGAGAAGGCGGCCGCCACAAGTTTGAAAGCGGCTTTTCAAGAGTAGTACACCTACTCGTCGTAAATCTCAATATCGCTGTATCAACGCATCAAGTTATAAGGATGGTGAAGAAGGTATCAGAAGAGAGTGTAGATAGCGGTAAGTAAAAACATTCATCCAGTTTCAATGACCGGCTCATTCATTTGTATTGTCCGTGCGCATCTTATGATATAAAAAGCTGATAAAGTGAATAATATAAACTTGGCAATTTAGTCTTCTATGTAAAATAGTCTTTAAAACTGTTGTGCCGCTACTAAGAATCTTCTCGACCATTATGAATCAGTCGGTCGCTTTAAATTGGTCATTGGTCCTCTAACCGCTTCTTGAATAAAACATTATCTTGATATAGCGTATCGACCATCAGGGTTTACTAACATGAGTTTATCAGTAGCTGTCCACATTTTGTATCGATTTTGTCTAGAATTATACAAAGGCTCATGGCTAGTGGGTGATAAGAATTAAAACTTTACCTTTTATAATATGTTATACCTATTGCATCAGACTTCAATGGTGATTAACATGTCTAAACGAGTTTAACTTTACTAATGCTCCGTTCCTGAACTTCACTCAGTATTTTTTAAGAACAATCCAATAATATACCTCTGTAACTGACCATTCTCAATACAATTTCAAAGTATGGTTTACGATGGAATGACGCGATATTATTTCTGAGTGCATTGCCTAGGGCTCGGCTATTTCTATCACTCTTTGTACGTGAGCTTGACTGATGCAAATGTTATGAAATTTTTTCGTCTACTAATAGTAACCTTAATTTTAAAGGAGGCATATTCTGATAAGAAAGTTCGTTTATCTTAGATTTTAATTATCAATTAAACAAATTAGATTTGATAAATATTTTTCACAACATAGTTACATACTTTTTTTTTATTAAATCTTATTAGAATTTTTGCGTGTTTATAAATAAACTTTCCTTGGTATAAGTTGATTAATTCATCAGATAGACTGTGAAGATGTAAATATTTCGTAATTAACAGTCAAGGGAATATTACGAGCACAAGGGAAGTGTGAAGCGATTAATTGAATTGAGTAAAGCCTAATTAAAAAACATTCGCGAACACGATAAAGGTAGTGAATAGGCAGTATAATAGTGTCTCAAATGTCAGAGTTCACGTAATAGCAGACCGTTGACCGGTCACCCACCTAACTTCACGGAGTTTCGCAATATCTGTTTCTGCAATATCACCTGAATATTACTCTGTAATGTAATTATGCTCCAGGTGATAAGTCAGCGTCTTTTTTGCTTTTGTAGGTATTCTTGCTACGTAAGTATTGTATTAACGTGGCGTGATTATTACCAATGTTTATTTTCATTTATACAGCAATTTTCATATTGAAATGGCAATAGTTTTGAACCTTAGTGGTTCTTTTACTGTCATAAAAGCCATTTTCGACAATTTTATTTCTTATTATATATTTTTTGCATAAGTTTAATAACTACAATAGTACGGTTTTCTCTATATTCTTTTTGAAATGAACATACGCAAGAATAAAACGTGTAAGTAACATTTCCCAAACAACTATGTTACAAGTAATATCTGAAGGTTTTCTCTATATTGGCCGGTATTTTTATAAAATGAGTCATAATTGACAGAAAGTTCTGGTACATTTAAAGTTAAATTTGCTTTAAATTTTATGGGAAGTTATCATTTATGGTATAAATTACAATCGTACAAGTGATATTTATTTTGGTTACACTTATGTACATGTTCCACTATGTATTAAGTTGATGTTATTTTCTTATAGTCATACTACAGTTAAAATCAAATAAAAAAGCAAAACAGTTTCATTTTGACAATACACTACTAGGTATTGTGAAGACACGAGTTGATGTCATCGTTCGAGAAAATTTGTTTACATGCAAATATCCTGCTTTCTGCACGTCTTGTTAGCTTTAAGAATTCACGACACCTTTCTTTGAAGTGCTAAAAGTAGTATTTTATGTTTTGCCTATATCCTAATAGCCGAAGTTATTGGTCAACGAATATTCTCAGCTGGAATTGAATTTCTTGATCACTATGAGTTACGTATTGTATGCTATAAATAAATAAAGGGAAGGGTTTAAATATTATATATTGGGCCTCATGCTTTTGTGTTAGCAAATAGCCTTAAAAACAATTGCCCGTTATAAATGTGTATGTAAAATGAAATTGGCAATGAATGCGTGTATAATTGAATGCGATTCGATTATTATACAATGTACACGGTGTACAATGTGACCGGTGACGCTAGTCGCCCCACAACGTTCACGGCCAAGGCCATCAACTAAAACAAAACTGCGCATTCGTTTCGAGTTACCACATTTTTACGTTACCCCAAGTCCGTTACTTGTTGTTATTATTACTATGGCAAGCCGGATGGAACGATGTGAGTGCTAACATTATAGGTTTTATAGCAAAAAAAGATATTCCGGTTTGATTCCAATACCCATAATTTGCAATAAAATTACTACGTTTTTAAAATAGTAACATAGCTATAATTTTATTATTTATGTTCTATTACAGTATTTGTATAGGTAGTAAATTTATCAGGCTATCATATTAGGAACTAAACTTTAACATGCGGACTTCCTCACAATTTGCCCTTCACCGTGTTTCGTAATCCGATCATGCACTAGTATTTATTATGTTATTTCATTTTATGAAGTCTAGGATGTTAGGAAAAATAGTTTTTGTGTCTTAGACTTAATATTTTCCTTTTGATCATCTCTGCACCATGTTTTCAATTTGACATACCGTATTCTTGTTAGATTTGTATTAGAAGGTTTCCTATGGTGTTCAATTGTAGTAAAAAAATATATATGCACGTTACTTATTTAAAGGCGCATAAATTAGTATAGGATAAGCAAACCTATTAATGTATCATTTTGAATAACTTAAAACCAGCTACTGACTTTCTCTCCAGAATCTTGTTAGTTTAAAACATCTATTTCAGTGTCTGAATCGAAAGTGGATGTATTAAAAGTCACATGTTAGAGCTGTTCACATAAACACATCATGGTGAACAGTTGGTTATCGGAGAACTGTTACATAACGCTTAGAAATTTGATTCGTGGTCAATTAAATGCAGTCAACCGTGTCTATCGCGTACAGCCGAGTAACCTTGGCCGTGAGCGGTGAGAGCGTATGTGTCGGCGTAATTTCTCCCTTCACCCCCAGTACCCCATTGCGCCTTATTTTCCGAATCGATTTCTGGCGCAGTTGCAGCGAATCCCGTGGTGCACGCAACTCGTGCCTGTGTTCCCATCGATTTATGAATTCATTGAGTGAGAACGCCGGTAAGTGTACACTACATAGCGGCGGGACGTTTGTTATGATGCGGTATTATACAAGTGACGGGAATAAAAAATCAAATTTATGATATAATATAATGTGGTAACACTGTAAGTAGCAATAATACACTTTGGATGAAATACCATCATCTATTGTTTGTTTTTTGTGTAGACTGCATTTGCGTACTATTTTGATAACTCATGATGATTGCTTAACTCTTTAAAGCACATGGGGTCTCATTTATGATCATTATAAACATCATGTGTTTAGTATGACTAAGGGACAATGTGCGTCATTAGGTTCAAACTAAAACCATGTGTTTCGAATCTTGCTGAGAGTAAACCGAACATGTTATGAAAAAGTTTATAAGAATTCATATTTTTTTAAATGTTTTATTATGAAAATTTTGCTTGCAAAGTATGTACCTTACATTATCGTGTAAATAGAGCCCTGTCGTTATGTGTGTTGGTCACTTTCCAAGGAAAATCATTAACCGTGCAATAAAACGTTAAAACATTTAACACAACCACTTTTTAGTGTGGATTTTACGTGTGTATTTAAGATTACATTACCGTCTTAGCAGCTCTTTTGCACTAATTAGAATCGTTTGCTTTTATTACGCCATTCACTTGTTGTGAATAATTATGTAGTTTTAACATTTGAATGCACCATTCGGTCTATTTGCTTCAAATATGGCGTTATTTCGTGCAACTGCTTTTCATTCAGTAAGCGCTGCAATTTTTAATTCCGGCTCGTTCGCCTTAATGTCGGTTACGAAGCATACCTTTTTATAGACTTCTTTTAAACAAGATTTAGTATTGTATATATAAATGTCTTGAAAGTTATTTTACAGTGTGGATATTTGTCAATTCGTGGCAAAAGCGCACGCGAGCCACATTCCATTTTAATATCACATTGGCCGTGATTTGAACACGACAATGAACGGCAACCTGGGAAAATGTTCTATGCAATTGCGTATAGAAGTCACAAGAATGACGTAATTCAATACCTTACAAACACTTTAGTAATCGACCCATAAACAAAAAAGGGTCTCGTAACTCATTGATTATATTAGTGGCGTGTTCATTAGGCAAGGAGTTAAATTAGTGAACAGTGAAAGTAGTACGGTATGCAATGTAGTTAGAACGCCCTAGTTGAAAGTTTCATTAGATGTTATCCGTTAAGTTCGGTGGTGCCAGATACTGGCAATTTATACTGAGCCAGAGTTCCACTTCTGTCGACTTGGCATGATGATAGTGATTATGATTGATCGAGACGTTGTTTTAGAAACGACACCAGCAACGTACGGCGCATGTTTACCGATATAACAGCACTGTTATTATGTATGTATTGGTTCAGCTTGCACCCCGCTGTGTGGTCTTTCCAAGCTACACATACATTTTATACAAAATTTGTTATGACTTGTACAGGTTACGTGCTCTTTTTCTATTTCAATGCTCTGCCAATTCGATATTTGAATAGCCTGAATCTAATCTACCGATTTCATACTGTTTATTACATTAAATCTACATACATATTGCGAATGTGAATGAACAAGAGAATTACGGTCGTGGAACTAAATATTTCAAGAAAAAATATTGATAACTTCCATGTCAGAATAAAACAGCGCCAAAGGTACCACGCCATATGTTCTATAGCGATTAGAAAGCAATATATCAGCAGCATAAGGGTACGAAACAAAAATGTAATGGGCGCCGTACTATCAGAAAATAGAGAGCGCTGGCGCCCGCGGCTGAGCGTTTATTCCGACCGACCAGATTAGAAAGTAGAAACTGCCAGTCTGAGGGCGCAAATGTCGCGGTGACAATTTAAGCATTAAACAAAGCTTTATTGGCGCCACACTCGATGCACTGTCATTATGATTCGGCATAACTAGTTTGAAGTACAAAGCGCGGTAAATTCAGTGAATATACATGAGATTGCGTGACCGGGCCATCAATTTGCAAAACCATGCCCGTAACTATTGTTTAAAAGCAATATTTTTCGAATGTATTGTTTGAATCATACGCTATTATTGTAATAGACTGTAACCAAGTCCCAGGTATTGGTGATGTCTCATTTTTTTTTAATACTTACTGCTCCGATAAGTGATCATAGACATAATCTGCCTTTTGAGGGCGTTGAAGTCTACTCGGCCATTTCTACGACGGTCGTTGATGCTTTGACCTGAAATAGGGTGGTACGATTTCGTAAGACGTTTAGGATATTTATTACGAGTTGTCGTTGTTTGTAGGGCTGCTTCGTCGGCGTTCGCTGAGACGTTTACGTAACTGGCCACGTTGCGAGCCGAGTGCCGTGTGCCTCGCCACGTGGAGGCGCAGACACCGCGACGTGTATAAACGATCCTTCGCCATAAGTGTACAATTACTCTGATATTAACAATATGCAATGTTACTACGCTCCGGGTGTTTACACTCATCCTCTGTCCGCACGTGAGACGTGCCCCTTGCACGGAACACCTAAAATATAACGTCATTATTTCAACTCCTTTATTACACAGTTTTATTTAAAGTAATCAAGGTGACACGTAGGTAGCGACATGGTATGTTATGTTTGATATAAATGAGTCAGTGTTTTCACGCCGCGTTTTCTTCCTGCACATACCGTTCTTTGTTTCCATGCAACGTCGAACTTGTTTACAAACATGGCGCCAATGTAATGTTTCATTAATATCTACATTAATTTAGAATATTGCGTACAAACAGGAAATGTTGAAACGGGTGACTGCGTGGGCGTGCCTCCAGCGCGATTGTTACACTCGTATGGTTATTGCGTATTTGGACTGGCATTCTGTCTATTGCTGCGCCTCCTTTGCTTAGGTCATCGCATGTTTGGGATTTATACAACTTTACAAAAAGGCATTGCCTATTTAGTACGACGGATCTTGCCTACACAATTTACGTCTAAACATTGTATGCCACGAATCGTGTAGAAACGCAAATTTATGAAGTAGGAAAACAACTTGGGAGTCAACCGATCACGTACGAAGCTAGATCTTATTATGTTAAGCGGTTTACTTACCGCTTAGTTTTTATCTTAACATTCGTAATCTTTGGGTGGCGCGCAGTAGATAACACTCGTTCCAATTACAGTTTCAGTTCTTACATTTAAGCGCGTTGTCCTCAGATGGCTTATCTCAAATGCTTGCGGAATAAACTTTAATCCGGTTAAAAATCTGGTGTGTGCAGCGAATTGGGTATTAGGACGCGTGGCTATTGAGGATGCGGTTGTGTTTGATTGATATCGGGAATGCGTCTGGCAGCTCGCTAGTTTTTACGCCAAGAGACGTCGCGTATCGCGGTGGGCGTGCGTGCGCGCTGGGTGCGGCCATGTGGGTCGTTGAACCGGCTTTGTTTGCCAACTCAGCGTGCATGCTCACCACTCGCGTCACTATTTTATTATCAAACCTTGTCGTCACACTTTTTCAGAAATATACATACGTTCCGCTTTGGGGTCCAGTTAATTGAAAACTTTTAAAAAGTTGTCCGTCATAGAATAACTTAATTGCAACTCGAACGGTGAAGTTCCTTTGTGTAATAACGATGATGATTCCTGTTCATGTGTTTCAGTACAGTAGCACTTCTCACACAGAATACTAATTAGCTCGTTTTCAAACACACGGACACGTAACAATCTGAAATTTTGAATCGAATGCGGTGAAAACCCAAACAATGAGTTGACTGATAACAAGGACTTCAAGTGAGAGTTGCTCATTGGGAGCCTTCTCATTGTGATGATGCGGTACATGCGGTACGCCTAAACGTAGCACTGCGGTTTATTCAAGTTCCTGTTCAAACATGGGATCTAATAAACTATAGACGGTGTTTTGTAACATTCGCATTTGATTTTTAAGTCTCTCACTTCAGCAGTTTTCTTTATTCTTGGTCTTAGGTACTACATCTTAATTTACCATTTTTAGATACTTTTTCATTGTTTCGCTGTATTTTGTAGGACTTTATTTTTGTGTTTTAAGTTCGAGATATTAACCTAGTGTTGTTGTTTGTGTGCAGGCGTGGGCCGCTGCAGCAGCCAGTCGGGCAGCGAGCGCGAGCAGGACGAGGGTCCGCGCGGCGGCAGCGAAGCGTCCGCGCCCGTGCCCATCCCCGACAGTGAGGACCTGCAGCGGCGCAAGGAGGAGGCGCGCAGGAAGCGCCGCAGGAAGAAGCGCTCTGGGAGCTCCGTAGTCACGTCATGTTTCCAAGGTAACAGCGACCATGTGTCTTATACGGAATGAAAACGAGTTCGATCTCCGCAACGAAACAAATGTTTGTATGATTCACAAATATGTGTTGGGTCTGGGTGTTCGTGAGACCGAAGTGTCTCGTAGTTTATGATACCCACAACAGTATCTTAGTGTGTATTATATACATATATTTTTTAGTGTTTCACAAAGACCCATAATTGTCCAGTAAAAGGCATGTAAAGTAAGATTTCACAGCCTACCAGTTAGCTCCGCTTCCAATAGTTATTCTAAGAATAAAACTGCCCCATTCATAGTGACACTGGTATGGTAATGGCATAGTTGTTGCATATGCATGATTTAATTTCCTATTAGAATCATGTAAATAAAACTTTTTGCCTTGAGACTTAATCTGTATTCCATATCAAACGTAGACTTTGCTACAATTGTATTATCTGTAGGTATATAAATTATAGTTGTTTACAAAACATTTAACAGCGTCATAACATACGTTTACAATCGCGTATTCGAAATTCATAGTAACAAATTTTAATACTTCCATTATCTTAATCAAGGCCGATTATTCCGAGCTGCGATTAAAGTATTATTGACCTAAAACAGAGTCACTAATCGCTCAATATAAACATAAAGGTAAATAAAATAAAATAAAATTGAAAGTTATAATTTGAAATAAGAACAACTATATTTTAAGCAATTTATCAGTCAATTTTTTTAACTCAATGAATCAGTAATCACGATGTCTTCGATACTTAAATAAACTAAAATCATACAGTAACAAGAATCAATATTAATTGCTAACAAAACCTATTCAAGATGCATTCAAGGATACCAGCACTTAGCATAGGACTTAACTGCAAAACGTAAAGCACTTTACGTCAATAATAATAAGATTGTGTTTCCCTCGCCGGCAGATCTGTACAAGCTTACGGGCGAAGTGTTGGGCGAGGGCGCGTACGCCTCGGTCCAGACGTGCGTTAACATATACACGGGCCACGAGTTCGCAGTGAAGATCATCGACAAAGTGCCGGGGCACGCCCGCGCCAGGGTGTTCCGCGAGGTGGAGACCTTCCACTACTGCCAGGGACACCCCAACATAATCCAGCTCATTGAGTTCTTTGAGGACACGGACAAGTTCTATCTTGTCTTCGAGAAGGTCAGTATTCACCATCAACACATACAATACCCGAATCTGAATAATCAAATAACTCGTTTTTGCTAGATTTTCATGATATATAGTCCCTATAACAACAGTTCGAGACCCCCATTTGAACTCTATAGGATAACCATTGAATTGAAGTACCTACAATAACGTTTGAAAGATTTTAACTGTTTGTGTATTATCATTTAATGCTCTCTAAGTCACGAATGCCGTCACGCCTCCACAATGCGTAGTAACAAAAAAAGAAAAATGTGAAAACGAGAATATGCAAATACCTTCATGATTTAGAAAGATATGCGTAGGCTGAAAAGTAAACTGGTTTCTCTATTCTACTAACAATACTCATGTTATGCTTCGGATTGCGGATAACAAGCGTTTTATTGTTTATTTGTTTATACACATAACTTTCTTTTGTTTTGATTGTATAATACAGAGTTCTGAGAAAATAAATGCTATTAAGATAAAGTTCTCGCATGTCATTCAAATAAATATTCAAATTTCTACGTCACTAATAGCAAAATTCTGATTGTGTTGTGTGTTACAGTTTGGTAAAAATCAATACGTTATTATGGGACTTTTTATATGAAAGAAATGTCCAGACTCAAATGTAGTTGAACTGAGCGTACAAATCTGGCAGGAAAAAAATATAATTAATGATAATAAAATCCGTATCTAAATCCTTCTTATTGTGACTTTAGAAGAAATAAACAAAGTGATAAATAATAAAAGGCATAAATATTGCTTTATCCTTGTTGAGAGAAGAGTAAGAAATATTGAATCCCACTTAGTATTTCTCAAAACTAGAACAAGGTGAAGATCAACGTTTTATTCGCCATTTGTTATTGTATTGTTTATGAAGCCGTAGAAACCGGCATTACACACTGAGCTTCACTGCGCCATTGGTGAATTCCAATCAATTATTACCGAGCCTAGGCTAGTATTGATCATATCATTATATAAAACGTATCGTCGATAGTTGAATACACCGTACAATGTCGGTGAACTAATAAATATGTGACGCACGATCGAAGAATTACCATTTTTCACAAACATTACTCATGTTTTCATTGATATTGTTCACTTTACGTCTCTAATGAAATGCAGGTCTCACATGAAATTTTTCTCGCACGAATGTACATTTCTGATTAGAAATAGGGTACCAATGGGGTAATAAAAAGAGACTAACAATTAATTGTTTTTGAATTATTATAAGGGGCTTGCTATAAGTATTTAAAAGAGCAATCGCTCAATAAATGTGTGACATCGCAAAGACCAATCTTCGTTAATCTATATCATGATATTTTTACCACAAGTGGTCCAGTATCTTTAATGTTGAAATATATTAACAAGGGGGAAATGTCACAATAATAAAAGGCTCATATTAATTGAATGCTGCGCAGATATTAAAGGGAAACAGGTCGAGAACGTTTATTATAAAAGTGGGCCAACACAATGTTTTATAATCAGACAAACGACAGGCAGACACGTTTATTTTCTTGACAATTATATTTTTATACATATAACGCGTTACATACGCATCACGTTTAGCCGTGACCTTATATTTGAGACACGTGATGAAAAAAATTGTTTTGAATAATATAATTTATACACTTAATAGACATAAAACCCTGAACCCATCTAAGTAGTATGTTTAGTGGTGGCTAATAGCCACTGGCTATTACCAATTTTAAGTATTTTCAATATTGCATACACCCAAAGTTGAATCAAACATAGCATAGTAAAATTGTTGGATATATCTGCCAGTCACAGTTCAAAGCTCAAAGTCACCTAGACATATTGTTTTGAGTAACCTTATATTGATATTAAAATTTTTGTTTAAATTGATTAAGCACTTGAAAACAGCTACTGTAAATTAGTAATCAGAGCTAAAAAGTTAAAATGACGATGAATAATTATTTGTTACGTGCATTAACTGCATGCGACAGTTGGTGTGGAATGGAATTGTTAGTAATGTAAGCAGAAGGAAACATAAATCATAAACCACAGTACTGGTAACTGTCATTCAACGGGCAGCCTGTTATTGTTTTCAGCTGATTACACAGCAATAAGGAAACTCCTGTCGTATCTAATTTGCTACATTGTATTAGTGTCTATTGAGTAGGTAAATAAGAAAAGAAAGGTTCTTATAGTTAAATTATAATGAACAGAAAACTCGTAATAATTATAAAAGAAAACCTTATGTTTAAGAGAAGTAAAGCTAGATGTTAATGATTAGGATCCTTCCTACCATGATCACAGATTTAGGTGGATTAGATTGTAATTTAGGTACATCGTCCATAACAACAACAAAAAATAGATTTATTTTCCCCGACAGTAGTTATTGGGGTTTGTCCATCCACCTTCATTATCGGGCTTATGAAACACTCACGTTGTAATATCGGCTTGTAAACGTGAGCCAGGTTATTGGGCTGATATTATACAGTTTATTACCTTTATCGGCAGTATATTCTCGTCTGCACCTACACGGCGTCGCTTGATAAACTCATTAACTGACTGTATTTGGGGCTTTCGACCACGCTCTTCCGATAGTGATTAAGCTCGGTACAGTCTCAAAGCTATATTTCAATCGTCGACATTTCGTAATTTCGGGAATATAGTATCAACTTGCCGTGTCAATTTTTTTGTATTCTTGCTTGTCTAAGGCGCAATGAAATGTGAACAGGGAACTATGATTACACATGAAGTAATGCCTTTTCTCTGTTAGTGGTAAATTTAAAGTAACTGTTATCACGGTACTAATATCAATGATTATTCTTTTTTGTTCAAATGAGTTAAATATTACGAATTAAAGTATTGAATATAGAGCATCTAAATGCTGTATTTCAAACCGTCGCGAGACAGTTTAATAGGCAGAGCCACGTGTGAATGTAATTCGGCAGTAAAACAGATTTTACGGCCAACAGTTCGTAAAGTATCGTGTGCACTTGAGCGCCAGTTGATTATAGGGACGGCCATGTTGCTTTACATCCACGTTTAGTCGCGTATTTATATTCAGAGCATCCCCGGCGTCCGCCAAAAGTCTCAGTTGACTTTGGAAGCCGTCGTTAATTGTCGGATAAAGTTTATTTTCCGCGATGTCTTATATTGACATTAACGTTTAATGATGAGGTGATTCTAGAGCGCGTGATGTCAATGAATATTCCAGGAGATTTTTTCTTAAGGTTTTTAATTGATTGTCCCTACTACTGCGTCCAATAAATTTATTCTTTAGGTTAATATATTTATAATAAATTGAGGAAGTAAATGCCTTTTTAAATGGCAAAGTGTTTTCTATCAAATTCTTTGTAGCTTACTTACCAGGGCCGTATCTAAAATTGATAAAAGAAATCGTGTCTTCCCAATATAAGATCCTATTGTACAGTAGGACTGAGTGCGTGACTGCTGAATGTATTCATGTAGTGATTATACACAATGTGTTAATGTACATGATTTGCTTGTCAACAGATCAACGGCGGTCAGCTCCTGGCGCGCATACAGGAGCATCATTACTTCTCAGAACCGCAAGCGGCAGAGATCGTGCGTGAGATTGCCAACGCCCTCCACTTCCTACACGGCAAGGGCGTGGCTCACCGCGATCTCAAGCCGGAGAACATCCTGTGCGTCCACCGCGACCGACTGTGCCCGGTGAAGATATGCGACTTCGACCTCGGCAGCGGGATCAGCTTCACGTCCAGCCTCGCCAGCCCGCTCGCCACGCCGCAGCTAATGACACCGGTCAGTAAACAAACTTGACTATATACACACACAACAGTCACATACATAGCGCTGACCCTAGACAAGACTTGTATCATGGTTATCTGACACTACAAAAGACTTTTTCGGTCTCACAAACTCCCAGACTGAAACACATATTTGTGGATCACATAAACATTTGTCTCGGTGCGGAGATCGAACCCGCAGCCTCACGATTCCCTCACGTCCCTATATACTATATACTGGCACTAGTTTTAAATTTAGTCTCCCATTAAAGTTTCCTGAAGTTATATCAGAGTTAGGAGCAGCATTTATGATCTGTGCTACACAAATAAGATCTTATTTGTATATTTTGCGTATTTTACGGTAGCGAACAGGCAATAAATTAGTGTTGTCATAAAAAATAGAATAACATAGATAAAAGAACGTCATTGTATTACCTTCGGTAAATTCCATATGGATGTTAATAAAGTCATAACATGTTGTGTCCTTGACACAATCGAAATGCTGATAATATTGTACGTAATAATACCAACGAACCTGACATAATCGGTTGGCTCTATAGGCAAATAAATAAAGACACGGCTCAATGTCGTATATCGGATACGTGTTAATTATTATGGTGTAACTCGAGATCCCTCACTCCCACAGACAGCTTGTTTTCACAACTCCATCTCGGATTCGATCAATTTAAATGATTTGTTGTGGCACCTGCTCATATGAACGTTTGGTTTTATTTTTAAATGATATGGTCAGTAAATTTTTATTCTTAAGGGTATAACAAATACTTGTTTATAAAGTTCTTAAATCCAAAATATTATTATATATAATTATATGAATAGTATTTGAAGTGGAAAATCGAATTATTTTACTAATTATTTCCAATACTCGTCTTTTTTTAATAAGGTCCGCCTTATAAAATAAAATCATTAATCGTACAGTAGAAGTTATCACGCCACTGTTGCCTTCATTTATAATAAAAACACGATAAAACAATAAAGAAACAAATAATTATCAAGTCAGTGATCAATGTGAGCCAATAAATATACAATGACATTAGTATTGCCCGTATTTTTTGTTTATTACTACAATAAATATTCAGTATGCGAGGGTTATAGAAATTATTTTTAATTACAGAAATTTATTATGTTGTTAAATGTACAGAATATCGATACTTAATAACCGTAGTTATGTTTATTTATGGTGTGTAGTAGCTCCATAAATATTACTATTCAATTAAACTTATTTTAAAAAGAAACTGTGACCAGAACGTTAGTTGGGTGAGTCATTGTAACATCAGCAAATTATCCCTTAAATAATCAAGATATACAGAATAAATATTTTTCTTTCCACTAGAAATATTTTTTGCTTAAATTATTTCACATTTTCATTTCATATTATTTTTTTTTATAAAGATTTAAAATTTACTGGTATCACGGTATTGCGCGTATACCTATAGTATTGAACTCTTATTCATAAGTCATTCGAATACCATTGTGAACATGTAAAATTTGCAAAACAATATAAATAGCCTGAATACAGGTGGCTGAAAGGGTGAAACCTTGAGAAATTAATAAAAATGACTATACAGCTGTGGCCATTGCGAAAACATATTTTTCGATAACAATGGTGATGTGTGTCGAATTACCACATCTGCCAGTCACCTTGCAGTATCAAACAATGCGTTTTATACTACTATCAATATTATAATTACTGTATGAATGACTATATAAAGCATACCGGTTTCGATACAGATTACGGGCACTCTTTCATTTTTATTGTTCTGTAACCGTGAATGCGTATTTCCAGCTTTCGTTTGATATCTCATCGATCTTTTACTGGCGCATAGAGCGTATGAGTAGTCCCGTATATTCCCAAGTCGGGCAATCTACACCGTATGGGTTTTAATTAGATTCGTTATCGAAATAAACTAGTCCTTATCTACCATTACCGTAATGAAATAACCGTGTGACTATTTTCAGCTACTTTTATAGTTTTTATTTAATTAATACTTTTTGTTACGATTTATTAGCAATAATTATTCATCTCCGTTCTACTAGTTTTATATATATATATATTATGATGAAAACATATGCGACATAAAATGATATTGATTAGTGATATCAATTTAAATAAAGAATCCATTTTCATTTCGCCTCGTGCAGTCGGTCCTTGCTGATTTGTGTTAATCTCAATGTTTTTATTAATGCAAATACTTAAATATTGTCATTAAAATTGCATTAACGTGAAGGTTCCGTAATTTTCCATTGACGGTGCATAAAAAATAAACCTCGTGTTGATAAGATACGTTATTATAAGATTATTGAGTGAATAGGACATTATATTGTCCGATATCACTTGATTTTGATATTTTTCTCATATTTCATACTCAAATTATGCTGTTAAATGTAACAAATCATTGATATTTAAACAAACTACTTTCTGTTTAGTCGCAGTGGGTGATAAAAAAGTGAATTTAAAACGCATTACTGTCCATTTTAAACAGAAATCCTCGCCCGAAATAGGTTAGACGGCCTGCGATCGAAGCGCTACCCCTGACATCGTCGCCCGTGTCTATGCGTAAATAGGTTATATGTTTTGATAGATTATTTGTCTACCTTTCTACGTCTTTACAGCATTAATAGGGCCAAATTATATTCCAAGAAAATGTATGACGATAGTTTATTATTGAAAAGTCTTAACTGTTATACTGTCAATATCCTTTTGTAGGCCGCTCTTTGTGTAACCACAACAATGACATGTTATACCTTGAACTAGGCTCGCCGATTCCCGGCTGGCTATTGGCATTACATAACTACCAATGCAAAACACTTGACTTAGTTACAGTGACATTGATACTATATTATCGGATGTTGGTCACGTGCTGGTGTAACTCGAATACCATTACTGTATGGGTGATAGGTAGAAGCAAGCAATATTTGTTCAGATTAATCGAGCAGATTACCAAATAGTTAGTTTGGATTGTTGTTCACTGACATGGATATAATAAAAAAGAGAAACAAAAGAGATTTGATTGATTGTTTGACCATGTACGACACGGACTATGGGATTTATGGTGTAGATGGCTTATGTATCTGTGGTATATGTGTAGATATACCATTACTAATGTTTGTTTTAAGCAACTGACTAAGTAGTACATATGTTTGTCTGCAGGTTGGCAGCGCCGAGTTTATGGCACCCGAAGTGGTGTCCCTGTTCGCGGGCTCAGCAGCGGCGCACTACGACAAGCGATGTGACCTGTGGTCGCTGGGCGTCATCGCTTACATCCTTCTCTGCGGATATCCGCCGTTCCGCGCCGACTGCGGAGCCGACTGCGGATGGGAGCGCGGGGAGAACTGTCGCGCTTGCCAGGAGCTCCTCTTCAACTCTATACAAGTGAGTAACATTGCATATATAAGCCCTTCGACATACATAATTCATTCCATGCTTTAAGTCAATAGAGTACGATACTTTACTCGACATTAAAAGGGTCTTAATGTAAAGAAATCGATCTGATAATTAAAAACCAAAGCTGTTTCACGTGTTCCTATCTTTACGATCAATTATCAAGATAACAATGGGTACTTTACTGAAGCGGCAAATAATAAACAATTGTCTTTAATTTGTTCCCTATGCTTATGCTATATTTAAATGTTACCATTCAATAGTACCTTCCTGCAGACCGGAAGTAATTTGTCAGAATGGGTTAAAACTTTAACTGGGTATTTGTTGTATTCTGGGTAGATAGTACCAATCATTCGTAACAGTCTAATTAACAAGTCAATTTCACTTTTATCGACCAAGTGTTTGAATTAATCTCCATGAGTTAATTTCCTCCAGTTCAATTTATTCATTGATAAATTTACATTCCTTAATTAACCGTGTGTTGAGTAAATATTAATGTGCGTATTCCTTGTGGTGTTCCAGGAGGGTCGGTATACGTTCCCCGAGGAGGAGTGGTCCCACATCTCGGGCGAGGCGAAGGACCTGATCCGGCAGCTGCTGGTGCGCGAGGCGTCGCACCGACTGAGCGCCGAGCGCGTGCTGCAGCACCCGTGGCTGCGCCGCGCCGACTCGCGCGCCATCCACCCCAACCTGCACACGCCGCTCAACATCAAGCGCAACATGTCGGCGCGCAACCTCTCCAACTTCGCCGAGTCGGCGATGGCCGTGAACCGCGTCATCCAGCAGCACTTCTCCATGAACTACTCGTACATGCAGCGGCCGGCCGGCGTGCGCTGCAGCAAGTCGTGCTACCCGAGCCCCGGCGCCGCCGAGCTGCTGGAGGCCGAGGAGTTCGCGCCGCTCGGCCTGTCGCCGCCCGCCGAGTCGCAGCTGCTGCGCCGCCGCCTGCAGGACAAGCCGCTGCCCGTGCACTAGCCGCTCGACACATTCCGCGCGCACCCACCGGCGCCGCCTTCCCAGTGAGGCTCGCACGAGCCGCATAAACATATATTTTTATTAATAAATAAAAACGACTGAGTAGTTTTTATCGAAGCGGGCGGCGCGGCGCAGGCGAGGCGCCTCGCGTCCCGCCTCCGACGCGTCGCTTCATTATTTTGGATTTATGAAATCCGCGATTTGAAGTTGAGCTTGTGTACTCGTGTAGTCGCCTTTCGTTCGTGGCCTATCCCTTGCAATAAATAGAAATTGTGTAATTTTCGATGGCGTTTTCGGATACTAGTCTGTTTATGTGATTGTTTTTGCATTTTTACCGACAATGGAAAAACCGCATCTCACTAATTAAGAATGAGTGAAATAAATGTTTTATATGAAATGATGAGGGCGATATGTGACATTTTATCTGAGGGTGCAAGTGTAGTGTAGTGTACTGTGGATGTATTTCGATCATTACGAATACGATGTAATTACGTGTTATAAAATAAATAATTAAGATTATAAATTCGCTTCGTAAAGTTAGAGACGAGGGACACGGAGCACTTGTGAGCTGTTTGAAGGAAATGTCATATATGTGCTATGTCGGTACATACGTTAAGTGTTGCATGGGGTTCCATGGAGCTGCCATACCATTGTGATCAGTTTGAATACTTTTATATTGCTGAAAGAATGAAGTGTTGAGATAATGATAAGTGTAGACCTGCTAGACTGTAACCTTGCGTAGATCGTTGATTGGAGAAAGAATCACGTAGTACAACCAGTTTGGCCGTTATTGTTTACATTTACATAAATTTTATATTTTTCAGATTATATTATTATGTTTTGTAATTATAACCGGGTGGCTTTATCCAATCAATTCTAAACATTACTTACGCAGTACTTTGTTAAAAATTGTTTTCGACTAAATCTTTGATTTAAAATGTCATTTGAAATACAGATGTTTGAATTTTCATGTCGTCTTTTATTTTCAATTGGAGCCCGTCCATGCAAAAGTTATCTATTTGTTAAGGAAGGCAGTTAACATTAAATTGCATGAAATTCTACGTCAACTCGATCGGAGTGATCGGGATGAGATATGTAAGTTGACGTCAATGCAAATAATTTTAAGCCGTATAACCGTATTTGATCAGGGGTGCGACGTGAAATAATTGATTATAATTGTTGAATGGAAGTAGTTGGATGAAGTAGTAATCATTCATGTTTTAAGATTATTTATTAATATCTCCTAATTTAAATAGACACTGGCCTCTTCTACAATGGAAAAAGTTGAAGCCTTGGTCCACAATGTTGGCCTAGGGCGGTTTAATGGACTGCACACCTAAGACTTTTGGCCATTACCTGCGATTTATATTCTTGTGAATTGGAATATAATGTTCGATTTTATTTATATATCTACTACTCAGGGTCAAGGAATGTATTCCTTAAAATTATTTTATGATCACTCCTATATTTTTTTTTTCTTATAAAAGGATGATATTAACTTACAGATTTATCAATTTGCGGTTTTTTTTCTTATTTTTAATGCAAAACTGCAGAGTTAACGCTTAGTCCGCAATTCATGAATGAAAAAATATTTCATAACGAAGTAAATTTCAGACTCATTCAACTTGCCGTATTGAATAGTTACCGTGTTATATAAAGGACGAAAATGAAATTCGGTAGGTTTAAAATAATAAATGTATTGTGTTTCAACATAGTGTATACTTTGGATCAATTTTTATTAGGCATTAAGTTATTTTAATCGCATTCAGGTTCACAGGTTGACATTGTTTTCTCTGTTATTTTTATTATCTTGATCTCATTTTACATTATTGAATTAATTCTGGGTACAAATATTTAATTTATTTTATATTAAATATAACTTTTGTAACTGACGTCATTCACCCAGAAGTAAAATAAGTGTTTAATGAAGTAAAGTATTTTTTCCAGAAAAAATAACGCTTATTACTTTAGGATTTGGACACATTTTGTATACTGTAATGAATGTATTATATGGGTTTTATAAACATTTCAATAACTTTAAGGTACATAGCTGTGCCATATTATGGAAACTTCCGAATAAAAACAGTAGATATATTGGTATTGAATGTTAACTAAGTCCAATCATTATAAGTAACAACGTAGTTTAATCTACATAATATGAGAATATGTATGTGTATTTTGTTAAAATTATGGCAGGGCGATTGTTGAGCAATATCATCTAAATAAGGCGGCGTGGTGTTACAACGTTGTAGTTATAACATCACCAAAACTCAGAATTGCATGTGACGTGGTTTTATCAAGTGAATATGTAAATGGTTTTACAATGTAAATAATAAATTAAATAATTTTAAACATTTTGTTTAATTTTTTTTATAAGATTCAAATTTGGTTGACAAGAATTACTAATACCAAAGCAGTCACTAATTTATCTGTAGTCTAATGCATAGTTATTCAATAGATTTAATGTGCTGAACCAATTTGAGAATTAGTACATTGGTATTTATTTAGATAGGATCTCAAGGCAAGGAGGGCCCTATTTATTATACAAATCCTATCTTTAAAAGTACCAAACAAATCATCGGGGTTAAGGAACAATTGTTTATTTTCCTCGCGGGGCAAGTAGATTATTGCTCTACTTCCCTCTAGCACTAGGGGAACGTACACCGTTATTACGCATCAGCTGCACCTCTACTAGCTTAGTTCGGGCAGCTTGATTATAGGTGGGCGCTTGCGATCAGCACAGGTCACAGTGCCGCCGCCGTTTTTGGGTCATTTTCATTGAGAATGAGCTGCCCCGCAGCGGGCTCACAGGCGGGGGATACCGTGATGGGATTCAAATGCGCCCTTGCTACAAGGCAGGGATTTATGAACCCTATGCGCGGTCATACATTTAAACGGTGACGAGTGACGATTGATGAAGTAAACCGTAAAACTCTTGGGGAACAGGTCCAGTTCACAGACACCGTTCTGACATTCGAAACTAACAACATCTGCAATTAAAAAACATAGAAATATAATGTTGTAAATTAATTATCATTTATAAAAAATAAATACTTATATTTGTTTGGATGTAATCAAACAGTTTTTATACAGATCAATATATTCACGTATTTTTTTTCTTAAGGGTATAAAACATTCGATAAGATAATCGACTAAACGATTCTAGTTGAACATCACTAATTGACATGACATGTCAAAAATCAATCCAGAGGGCGCTCTAAATTGCTCGGCCACGTAAGTCAGGGTCGTATTTTTCTTTCTTGGATTATTTTAATTACATTATTTTACATTCTGTCTTAATATGTGAGAATGGTATAATAATTTACAAGTGCTCGTGAAGCTTATTTGTGCATACTTCGTGTCACGTCGCGGTAAGTGCTGTTTAAAGTTCTTCTCTTTGACCATCCGTCATCCAACTAGTGAATTAACATGTTTTAATTGAATCCTTGTTGATATGAGTTTCTTTATCGTTATACAAACACTCAATAGTATACTACAAACAATTATTATATGGCTATATTCATTTTGACGTTTAAATAAATATCTCTTTCCAGATTGTTAAATCATGTCGAATTTACCTCCGAATCCATATAACAGCAACCCGGTGGCTTCTCAGGCCAACGCCAATACTGGGCAGCTTTTCAACCACAATCAACAATTCAGTCAAGTTCCCGCGAGCCAGCTACCGCCGGGATACGGAGGATTGAAGGACACGAACTCGAATAGCCCTTTACACGGGGCGGTGTCTGCGCCAAATAGTGTTGTGCAAAATGTGAACAACTACAATCAAAGTGCGAGTAGTTCTCCCGCGTTCAACCAACCAGGAATAATACCTCCATCACAGAATACTATGCAGCCTTCACCTATAAGGCCACCAACATCTGTGCAGCTTCCCTCTAAACCATTGCAGTTTAATCCATCGTCCTCATCTAGCCCACGGCCTATCAATAATGTTAATCCTTCACCTACCCAATTTAATCCTAATTATCAACCCCAGGGACAAATTAATGAAAATGCCCCACCTCTTGTTCCTTCTAGTCAGTTTAGTCAACCGTTAATGAATGGACCTCCATCATTTCCTAAAGGTTCTATGCCAAATCAGTATCCAGTGTCTTCTAATGCTTACACTTCTTCCATGGTGAGGCCATCTGTGAGTTCTGGTTATGGCTCAGGATCTATGAACCCACCTTTTGGTCCTCCACCAGTGTCAACCACCATGAGGCCTCCTGGGCCACAGACTATGACCAATCAGCCAAATATACCATTTTCTGGACCACCATCAGGATTAAGAGATAGCCCTTTAATACCAGGACCTCCTATAAGTGGCCCACCTTCTATGATACGCCCACCCATGGGTGGTGTTCCTTCTGCTGGACCTCCCACTGTCAGTGGGCCTCCATTATCTGGCCCTCCATCTATATCTGCACAAATGCCAACTAGTGGGCCGACTATGCCAGGACCACCTGTGAGTGGGCCACCTCCTGTCAGCGGTCCTCCTTCTGTCCCCCCTCAGTTGGGTACAAGTGGACCTCCCATGTCTGGACCTTTGGGTCAAAGAATGGGCATTAATGGACCTAGTTTAACAGGTCCCCCACCATCAATGCCAGGTCCTCCACCAATATCTAAACCTGGCCTCCCTGGAGGTCCATCCATGCCCCCAGGAAATGTACCACCTCTCCAACCTTATCCTAGCCAGCAAATTCCTGCTAATCCCCAAGTGGGTCCTGGACCTTTAATTGGACAAAATGCATTTGGTGTACAAAATATGGCAGCATCACAAATGCCTCCAATTGGGCAAAATATGCCACCATCAAGACCAATGGCACAGAATATGCCAACAATGGGTCAGAATGTACCAGCAAGAGGACAACAAAATGCACCTCTGCCAAGTGGAATTCCCCCTGGGGGACAGAATACAAACATGCAGAACAGATATCCACAGATGGCGCCAGGCAACTTCAACAATCAACCAGCAATGCATTCCCAGCATCCAAGCCAGTATCCTCAGCAATATAACACACAGGGTATGACTCAGCAAATGAGTCAGTTGAGTGTGACTAAACAAGGATTTGACCAGCTGTGGGGTCATCATATGGTGGATTTGCTGCAGTGTAGACATATACTTCCTGAGTATCCTGAAGATCCACCAGAAATACGACTAGCCCATCAGTTTGCGGATTCACCTAATTGCAGTCCTGAGTAAGTACTTTTGTCTCTTATGTATCATTTACTAATTGGGATTCTGCCAAAGGAATGAGAATCTGTCCTATATTTGAAATATTAAAAAAAACTCACTTTTGGTATTCATTTTAAGTTTTAACCTGATTTTGCTGCAATATTTGCTACATAAAAATGTTTGACATAATTTTAAATTCAACATTTATATTAATGTAATTGTGCATGTATGTATGGTGTAGTAATTTCATAATTCATAGATTTTTACTATTATTAAATTTGAAACAAAAAAGTTTGTTTAAAAATGTTTTGGTTGCATATTACTTAAAAAGAATTTTTTTTAGTAAAGCATATTTGATGAATGTTTACAACATTATTTTACATTGGTTTCAATCAATAAGGAAATTTTTACATTAATTACACAAGTAGTAGGGTGCGAAGTAGGGTTAACCAAATAATATGTTAGCCATATATATTACAAAGATTATATTGTTGCCTTCAGTTAGGTCTGCTTCATTGTTTCCTATTTTTATTTATATAATAATCCCCAGCAATCAATAGTTTGCAGTAATTTGGAAACAAACAATATGTTCTTTTTTTTCTGTCATTATAAATATAATCACACACAATAGGTCAATTATACCTAATAGTAAGTAATGAGTTTGGGGTATTTTTTGTTTGTAAACAAACAATTTTTTAGCAATAAGAATTTTATTAGATATCATGGAATGCCGAAGACTAATTTTGGTGAATTTTAAATACTTGATCTTTTGTAATATTAAATGATTCAATATGATTATAACTACTAAACTTGGAACCACATACAGGTTTTATCAGGCTCATTTAAATTGGTTCAAATGCACATTCAGATAAAAATAATTATTTTTCTTGTTTTTACAAATGTAAATATTACAAAATATATTACGATGTCACTTGACAGATAATATTAATCGAGTATGTGTACACAGCTTTATGTGTATTAATACATTACAATAGGGCTCAATTAACGTGCACACAATAATTTAACTAACATTATTTGTATTCTGAAATAGTTTTATGTTTTCTTATAAGTATGCTGTGTTCGGTAATATACTTTTTATTTTATTTATACTTATTTTGTTCTTTTTTCCTTGTTGTTTCGTAAATCAAAATACGTCAAAATAATAATATACATGAAAAAGGTTGTGCCAAATCAACATTGTAAATAATAACCGGTACTAATAGGATTATCATAAGTAGCTAATAAACCTTTAATTCTGCATACAATCGTTGTAACAGATGGTCTGTGTGATATTTTAAATAAAGAGAACAAAAGTAATTACTTTACAAGATAAATTTTACCAAAATAAATCGTTATCATTTTTATGGAGCATAGAAACATCTCGTTGTTATCATGTTCCTAAGCTTCTATTCTAGCGGCTATAAAAACCATTGCTTCCTTATGAATACGTAAGTGGCGCGCGTCACACGTTATCAAAAACTAAATGCGTCCGTTTGCACAATCCACGATACGACAGTCTATTGAAGTAAGGTCGTCATACACGCGCTTGCAGCGATGGGGGCAAAGTTTTAAATTTACTTATTCGTTGGCGATGTCGTGGTGATCTTACTGACCGGTTTTGTCGGGGAACTTCGTAGTTCAGTTGGTACATAAAATAAAAACAATTGTATGTGAGAAACTATTTATTGGTTCTGTTTTAAGTTAAATTTTGTTTATTAAAACTGGTCAAAATGAAGGCCATCTGCGGATCTCTGCGTTCGGAAAATATATTTTTACGAGTGTAAGATCGAAAAGTGTAATCTGATATCTTCACCTTGACACAAGATGTGTGTTTGTGGAATGAGTCTCAATTTTGGAGCCATTTTATCATTTAACTCTATACCTCTATAGTTCAAGTTGTATTTCACACAAATATCATTTATTTAATTTCGACTATACAATAAATATAGCTATCGCAGGAAAGTTCTTTATTGATGATGCGAAGTAGACGAAGAATATAAATCAATTCAAAGATAAGAAAACTATGTCGGACAAAGGATTTCTGTATAGTAAATGACGCTTTAAAATGACTTGTGTTTGATACACATATATTTTTAGTAGTGTCCTAACTTCTATTGCGGGGTACGAGTAACCGACATGTTTGAAATGTGTGGAGCCCTAATGCGGGTTGGTAATAATTGTTGAAAAAAAGTCTTAAGTGTGCAGTAAAATGACTAACCGTTCTCATGAATGAAGATGAAATTTATTGAATCATTGCTGTACCGAAATTTGTAGCTATTAATGCCCAATTATTTGGTGGTCGTCGCTACAAAACATTGTTGTTCTTTTATTTACGTGTCATTTACAAAAACACAGATTATTATTGATTATCGGATAAAGTTTAAAGAACTTTACTTTACCTGCGCTTCTCATAATCCTAAAAATCTGAACGGTCTCTTGAGTCGGATGGCAATTAAAATATGCGAAAGAGACTGTCACATAACGGGAAACAGAAAATTATTTTTTATCTACTTCAAATAAGTGTTAATGTACATAATATCTTGGCGCGATATCTCGACTCATATGGAATAAAGTACCATGTTTTTTTAATGAGTCTTATGCTGCTATGGTCATGCTGAATTTTTTGACCGTATATTTCCATTTAATAATAACTAGGGTCTCGCTAGTTTGAATTTACTTTTTGAGCCACGTTGCTCCTTGATACTGTAAATTAAAAGTTAAACAGGTAAATTTACAGCCCCAAAATGTGAGGTTGTAGAAGTCAATTATAGTTTCCTTTTTCATCTTGTTACCATTTTGATAGGCGTGTAAAGAGCCCAAAACTGCCAATGTATATACAAATACGTAATTAGTTTAATAACTTTGTTGTTGAAGACATTAAGGCTCATCAACCGTATTATGGCTTTATTTATAGGCAGATAATTAATATACTCGGTGATTACACACATCGCCTCAATCCCACAGAAAAATACTCATCTTGTAATCTTCATATCACAGTATACATTATATTTTGAGTAAACATTTTTTCTTTATTTATGAGTGTTTTTATTTCTATGCAGTAGTTACATGTTGTTTATGTATTGAACAATTCTGAGACTTATTGAGTATCTCGAGCCATCTAATGTGGTTATTTGAATGACAGCGGGCATATCAGGAAAATAGAAACAACGGATGTTTTATCTTCAATATAGTATAAATTCTTACATAATACGCCGTTGCGCGGTTGGTAAGTCACTATATTTCGAAAGGAGAGGCCGCAAGTTCGCGCCTACATAGATACAAGTTTGAGAGATTCGTAAATATTAGTTTCTAGGTGTTTACTATCGCCGTCCACTGCCGAACGTAGGCCTCCCCAAGATAAAAGTGCAAACCATCCCGGTCTTGAGCAGCTCTCATCCATCCGTTTCCCGCCACCTTTCTCAATTCGTCGGTCCATTTTCTAGATGTTTATGAGACTGAAAAGACTCTTGTAGTTTCTGATACCCGCGCCACACGACTTGTATCTTATTGTAGAGTCAGAACTATGCATATGATTGTTGTGTGTATTATATAATTCTCATATAGGTAATTTTCCGAGATTATTTACCGATATATTTTAAATAAATAAATACACCCAACAGTCACATACATAGCTCTGACCCCACACTAGGTTACAAGACCTGTGTCGTGGTTATCAGACACTACGAGAGACTTTTTCGGTCTCACAAACACCTAGACCCGAAACAAATATTTGTGGATCACACAAACATTTGTCTCGGTGCGGGGATCGAACCCGCGGCCTCTCGTTTTGCAAGCTGGTGTCTAGCCAACTGCAAACATAATATCTGATAGACGTAATTATATCGAAAACGGACCTAATATAATTTAGATTTGCATCGGCGTGTGTTTTAAACAGTTTGTTATCGCAGTAAATGTGGCGTGTTACATAACATAATTAATACGTTGATATAGAATGTATTTTTTACTTCATTGCTGCCTGCCATTAGATTATTTTTTACTTTAAAACAATAATGGAAGGAATTTTTCTCCAGGACCTAATCTTTTTAAAAAGAATAGGGGATGTCCCTTTCCAAGGTCCTATTTACGTATACACACAAAAAATATCATTTGCCCAGTTGTAGTGGGGTGAAACCAGACAAGATTACATTAAAAATTTTTGATATTAGAATTAGTTATAGATTGGTTTGCTTCTGTTTTTGTGTAATTATTTATTTACATTCATTTTTTTTGCGTAATTTGTGTACAAGAATATCAATAAATTAATAAGCTTATGATGAAAACTATGTTTGTTAACGTTTATCATTTGTGTTTTGTTTGCAGAATATTCCGGTGCACATTAAATCGTATACCGGAGACGAACAGTCTACTGCAAAAGTCGAGATTACCGCTGGGTATATTGATACACCCCTTCAAAGACCTAAATGTAAGTAAATAAATAATAAATTAGTATACACATGCACGTCATAAGTTTAGCTAAACATTATTTCGTTTTAAAATAAGATAGTATTTTATTTATTTGTTGGTAAACCATCGAAATATTGATACTACACTACCAGGGTATTAGAAACTACGGCTGCGTCGCAAGAAAAATAATAATTCTGTGGGGCGTCGTAGTGTAAATAAGTTTGGGAACCCCTGGCCTAGCTCATTCATATGGTTAAAAGCAAGCTTAAATATAAAGAACTAGATTAAACGCATGCGGTGTTTATATATAAAAAGGATCTAATACTATACTAGAACTACAATACTTTAAAAGCCTTTAAAGAAGTTTTAATTGGTCGGGTCAATACGCATGAATGAATGAATCGTATCCGTTTTATACACATGTAAAGTAAGTATTATTTAAAAACATAGTATCTTTGTTTACAAAATTATGTAACTTGAATTAATATAATTTGTATTTATACATAGTAACGAATGATGATCATTCAATTCACAAAACATTGTTGATAAATTGAACTCTCACACGCAGACTAATTAATATAATGTGATAATGATTGTATTATTGCTTATAATTATAAATTAATATATTTTTTATTATAACTATTATATAGTGTGTAAATATGCGACGTTTTTATAATACTTTATAACATCTCTAATTATTTTTAAGTAATTAAAAAAACATGCTGGAAATATTCAGCTCTGACAATGTTACACGAAACTGTTACGATTATACATTCAATGACTCCGTGGTACTAGTAATTTCCTAAAGATAAAACTTATTTGACCAGCGACATAAAAATATAGTAATAATAACTGTATTCAACAGTCCGACAGTAGAATTCAAGTCCTGGGTCGTGGTTATCAGAAACTACGAGAGCCTATCCATTTCATACACAATCAGACCAGAAGCATTTCTTTGTGGATCACACAAATATTTATCTGAGATAAATGTGGGGATCGAATCACCTATTCGGGGGCAATATACAACAAAAAGTGAAAAGAGAAACAATGGTCATGCATTTATAGTGTGTTCGATGTTTTCCAGCACCTGCCAGTGATCCAATGCACAACGATAGTGCGATGTCGTTCGTGTCGCACTTACATAAATCCGTTCGTGTACTTCGTGGACGCCAAGCGGTGGAAATGCAATCTGTGCTACAGGGTCAACGACCGTGAGTACTATCTTCATTTATTTCAAAACAATTGCATTGAAAACATTCCTATGATACACCGTGAAAGACTTTTCAAATATGCCAATGATAGTTTGTGCTAAAGTCTGTAGTATCCCGGGACATATAGAATTGATTTCTTACAAACATTTTGCCTCTTGGTGATAAGTTAAGTTGATAATAAATACTATTTTTATTGATAACAGGATTGATGTGTATTCACAATGATTTATCATGTTCTTTAACATTAAGAAAACATCGTAAGGAAAACTGCTCACCTTAAAGTTCTTAAGAATTTCAAAGGTGTGCAGTCTGGCACCCGCACTAGGCCAGCTAGGTGGACTAAGGCCTAAACCGTCTTAGTCTTAGTAGTAGAGAGGGCCCGTGCCCAGCAATGGGATGTATGAGTTGATGATGATGAACAGCTTTAAATACTGTGTGTGACAAATTGTTGCTCTCGTAGAATGAATATAAGATTTGTTCCTAATTAGCACTCCAAGCCTTAAGAATTGTACTGGCCTTATATTTCATTAACATTGTGAATTTAAAAGCCTAATGAAAATTAACTTGAACTCAATTAGTACTTCACATGAATATCTATGATTTAGCGTCTCTATCGATACTTTATTATCTTATTAACATGCTATTTAAATTACTATATCAAAATTTAATATCAGGCTCAGATGCTATCGGTTAAGTAAGAAATCTGTTCGTTATACATGAAATATCTGCTGCAAAAATTCTTGTGTAGTATTCATTCGTAGTCAGGTGTCGATTATACAATCGTGTCAATACCATGATGTATCTATGTCAGGGTTTCTATTGTATCGTATCTGAGTTGCCAAAACAATTGGGCAAGGTCAAGGTTAAAATGTAGGTTTTTTGGTACATGATTTTTGATGCGTTTAAAGCAAATAATAATTATTTAAAGAATATTTCGTACTGGAAATGTTAAATAGTTTGCGAAATCATTTTTATTTAATTTCAAAATTAGAAAAATGTTTATTATTGTCGTGTGGATATTTTTGCGTCCTTTTATTATAAGTAAAAGTAAGCTAAGCCAATCCTTATAACACCAACTACCTGTCATTAAAAGTCTTGTCAAAATCTGTTCAGCCGTTTCAGAGATTAGTTGGAACAAACAGAGGCAAAAACTGTAAAAAAAGTTATTTTAGTATGTTCCCCGTGTTATCATCATCGTCATACGTCCAACTGCTGGGCACGGGTCCCCTCTACTATAGGTCTTTCTTAGGTGTGTAGTCCCCCAAACCGCACTAGGCCAGCTTTGTGGACTAAGGCCTAAAGTCAACGGTAAAGTAGACTATAAACTACTACTATAAACAGATACCACAATTTTATTTATATGTTTCGATTTTGATGCCTTGATATTGATTGAGTTTGGACAAAACGTAGCATATAATTTTTGTGTGTGTCAGTGCCGGAGGAGTTCCAGTACGACCCGGTGTCGAAGTCGTACGGCGACCCGTCGCGGCGGCCGGAGATCAAGTCGGCCACCATCGAGTTCATCGCGCCCGGCGAGTACATGCTGCGCCCGCCGCAGCCCGCCGTCTACCTCTTCCTCTTCGACGTCTCGCAGATAGCCAGGGACTCCGGGTACTTACAGGTATGTGAGGGAAAACTTTATACACCATCAGCCTATATACGTCATATTGCTGGGGACAGGCTTCCTCAACAACTGAAAGGGTTTAGACCTTAGTCTACCATACCGGTCTAGTGCGGGTGATGCTTTCATACTTAAGGAATTCAGATTCGGGAAATCCTCAGTAGCAGTACAAATAGGTTGGCCAAGTATATCGTTGGGTATAAAACATTTTGCGAAAGGAGAGTGCAAAAATTTTCTTTCATTCTGGAAGTGTTTATTTTTAATAAACTACACATAAACTGACTAGTAGATATATACTAGAACTTCAATAGGATTACATACTTATATGTACAATATCCGGTTGCAGGTGGTGTGCGACACGCTGAAGAACAATCTAGATCAGTTGCCGGGCGACGCGCGCACGCAGATCGGGTTCATCTGCTACGACGCGCACATACACTACTACCTCATGAGCGACGGACTCGCCAGGCCCAAGGAGATGACCGTCATAGACATCGACGGTAACACACGCACTTTATATTCATGGCTCACCAATTTGTACTGACCTCATGCAGGTTGATTTTAAATTACTTGATAAATTAGTTTCACGATATATTTTTCCAACATTAAAATGATTAACTTAAAAAACTTGTACACATCTCTAATAATGTAGATGAAAATGTGTCGATGTTAAGAGCGTATAAACACCGCGCGGCTCGCCGAGTTTAGGTAAATGCGACGAGTGTCGATGCAGCGACGAGCGCGCGCGCCGGTTCTTACTTATTACTCAAAATATCAAATAAAATGAAATGAAATCATAATTATCGAATATGTATAGTGTCAAATACATCACTTAGATCAATTCCTTTTAAAGTTTAATTAATCACATGTTCGGAAAGCAGAGATAATAGCAAAAATATTTTCGACGCAAATTTCGATGGCGTAGCGCAGAGCGATACGTCCTCTCCTTGGAAGGCCTCGCGGCGGTGTGATTTGCACTGGCCTGGGCCCGGCGTTTTATAGCACATTTTAAAATATTCATAAAAAAATAAAGGAAAAAAATTTCTTCAAAACAAAAATTCTACGTTTTTAAGTACACGTTCTTTTATTAAGGAAAGTTGTTATTTTGTTAAATTGAGTATCATACAGGGGTAAAAAAAAATGCTATAGTAACAGTAATTTCCCAATATTTTGAATGCCTTAATTTTTTTTTTACTTGAATATGCAATCTAAATCTTAAAATGTTCTTAACTAACTATTTGCTTGGGGATATATACAATACAACAAAATTTTATTTTGATTAAATATATTATGAATTCATTTGATTTTTGAGCCTCGAAAATGACTCTAAAAGTGAATTTATGACAACCTTAGCTCAGTTATTTTGTTATTTATTAAAATTTACGCAAAAATCTTAAAATGTTCTTAACTAACTTTTTAGATGACAATATTCCCTATAATAATTGGTAATTAAGGTATTTGTACGATGGGTCTTTCATCCACTTTAAGGGCTTCGAAAAGTACTGTTTTTGCCGAAATATGTATAAACCCTCTTAAGTAATTTTATTATCTATTGTTTTTAAAAGTGTTTTATCTATTGTGATGAATGTTACATTTTGAATTGGCTAACAACGCATTTGTGCTACTTCTTTCCATACTCATTAATAAAATTACATCCTCTCCCATTTCTATTAGGTGGCGAGTTTGCCTAGGGTAGAATTTAATGAATTGCGTCTAGACGCGTTGATGCTAGGCAGTGAATCATACGTCCGAAGTGAATGCAGTTGATGTAAGCGAGTAAGCTGTATTTGTGCGTTGCAGACGTGTTCCTGCCGTCGCCGGAGTCGCTGCTGGTGAACCTGGGCGAGCGCGGCGAGGCGGTGCGCGAGCTGCTGTCCGTGCTGCCCGCGCGGTACGGCGCGCCCGGCCAGCCCGCCTCCGCGCTCGGCGCCGCGCTGCAGGCCGCATACAAACTCATGGTACACCACATCATACCAACAACATAGACAAACTAGTAGTGAGAGTAGTAGTAGTAACAACACAGTCACTAAATAACATGGTGTCACAAATGGCAGCCTGTATGAAGACAATACGGCGGTTTTGTATTCATACATCTACACACTTCGTGTTTCTGTTATTAGTCGATAGATGACTGGCTGTTGGTTTTTTGATGTTGATGTAACTGTGGATGTTATGCTTTAAAGGACAATTATTTTATGTTAAATTTATATTCGAAAAACAGATGATATCTTTGGTAATTTTGAAAAATGTTTTTTTTTAGTTAATCAAAATATCTCCATAAATGGAACTCCATGTTTAATTTAATTTTACAGGCCCCAACTGGTGGAAGGATCACAGTGTTCCAAACGTGTTTGCCAAACATCGGACCAGGCGCACTGCAACCAAGGTTCTTTATTTTTGCTTACTATTTTTATTACTATAAGTATAAAGTATTCATGTGTAATACGTAAAAATAATTCCATACATGATACTTGGTGGATCTTGGATCAAGCAACGGGTAAAAAAATATACAAGTTAATAAAGATTCCGAAGAGGAAGAAGGTTTTAGTGAAGGATTTCTACTTCCGAGTTTTGCTAGAATTATCATGACTTATTGGCTTATGATTCATGTTTGACTATAACTTATTCACGGTAATATAATGTTGCAGAGAGGATCCTAACGCCCGTTCGTCGAAGGACGTGGCGCACTTGAACCCCGCGACGGACTTCTACAAGCGGCTGGCGCTGGACTGCAGCGGCGCGCAGGTCGCGGTCGACCTCTTCCTACTCAACTCGCAGTATTCGGACCTCGCCACACTCAGTCAGTATCTTCACATGTAATTATATGTATAAATAGACTAATTTATGATAACTAGTATGGTGCAATAGGGTGGAAGTGGACTGTGTTAAAAATAACTGTGGATAAGACTTATGTATCAGAAAAATTCTGATATCAATAAATGATTGTTTTTTTTTAGTCTTGCGTATCAGTGAAGATAGAAAAATATATTTTTCATTTTGTCATGACTAAGTGTTATAATTGTACACTTCTTATTTTTGTGTTATTTTGTTACCTTTTTTCTTGTCTGGTTCTATCAACTGTCTGGTGTAACGATAAATCAGCATCTGAAACAGTTTACCATGAAACTGACTAGTGTAAAAATAAGGAAATATTTATGCCATGCGTTTATTCTCCTAGGTGGTATGAGTAAGTTCAGCGCGGGCTCTGTGTACCACATGCCGCTGTTCCGCGCGGCGCGGGCGCACCAGGCCGAGCAGCTCACCAGGATCCTCACCAGGTACCTCACCAGGAAGATCGGCTTCGAAGCCGTCATGAGGGTCCGCTGCACCAGGTAATCACATTTTTTTATTATTACAACAAGTACAAAAATTCTAAATGGTTTTTAGTGCGCGTTGTTTATTGTTTGCAAAAGTAATGCTGTGGGGCGTAGAGAAATGGTAATTCTATAGATCAGCTTAGCCGCATTAGTAGGTACCGACTGGTAGTCAAATTACCTTAAGATCATTTTGTCACCCATTTTAAAACACTGGCAATGTTAAACCGTTAATGATCAAGTTAATTGCTTTCTAGCTTGTTCTTTATAAAAAGGGTTAAAGTTGCATGTTATCAATTTCAGAGGTATAACGATCCACACGTTCCACGGCAACTTCTTCGTCCGTTCGACGGACTTGTTGTCGCTACCGAACGTGTCGCCGGACGCCGGGTTCGGCATGCAGCTCACCATAGAAGAGTCGTTGTCAGATCTGCAACAAGTCTGCTTCCAAGCCGCCCTGCTCTACACTAGTAGTAAAGGTAAACTATTTCTCAGTAACATTATGGTATAGCATAAATTATATAGCAGGCAGAAAAATGGAATGTAAAACGGTCTATTAGAAATTTAATTTTAAAAATATTTTTTTTTATTATGTGATTGAATTCATTACATACACATACAGTGTAATATTTTCCTAGCTAAGCTAAAATAAATAAAATCGAAATGACATTTGCAGTTTTTTATGTTTCCTCTAATTAAATTTTACTTCAATTATTACAGCTTGTAGTAATTTTAATTTCTGTCAAGAATATGTTTTTGTAAAAATTTTTAACTACTATACGTATTTGTGGACAGGTGAAAGGAGGATACGAGTGCACACGCTAGCGTTACCACTAGCGAGCAATCTCACTGAAGTACTGCACGCCGCCGACCAACAGTGTATTATTGGACTAGTCAGCAAAATGGGTGAGTCGTCTATACATATCTTATTTTGTTTTGAATTTGCTGAGTATTTGAGTAGACACAAATGCTGCGGTGCTTTGATACCTCGTGTGTTATTTCGATATTGTGTTCGGTTATATCGATATACAATAATAGTGACTGGCTCAGGGTCTCGCGGTACAAGTATTTACCGTGCGATCTAAAGGTCCTGAGTTTGATTCCTGGGTTGGGCAAAGTCTTATTGGGTTTCTCCAGTAGCAAATTTTCTATAAGAATAGCAATAGCCTTTGCCCCTATTACATGAAACTGATACATAACTGCCGAAATTTGGTCTACTCCATCAGTGAATACAGGCGTGAGTTTATATATGTATGTACTAATGTTGTGTATCTGGCAGCGGTGGACCGGTGCGTGAGCGCGTCGCTGGGCGAGGCTCGCGAGGCGCTGAGCAACGTGGCGGTGGACGCGCTGAGTGCGCACCGGCTGGCGCAGAACCTGCCGGCGGGCGCGCGCGCGGGCTCGCTGCTGGCGCCGGCCGCGCTGCGCCTGCTGCCGCTGCACCTGCTGGCGCTGCTCAAGCGCACGGCCTTCCGCGCCGGCACCAGCACGCGCCTCGACGACCGCGTGGCCGACATGTGCGCGCTCAAGTGCCTGCCGCTGGCGCAGCTCGCGCGCCGCGTCTACCCCGACCTGTACGCGCTGCACGAGCTGCGCGACCACGTGCCGCGCGCGCAGCATCCCGACGACGACACCGCGCCCGACCCGCCGCGCATGCACCTCACCGCAGAACGGTAACACACACATTTGACATGTTTAGCTTTATTAAAAAAACGCCCTAATATATTAAACAATAATATTGTTGACAGCCCCGTGGCGCAGTTGGCTAGACACCAGCTTGCGAAACGAGCGGCCGCGGGTTCGATCCCCGCACCGAGACAAATGTTTGTGTGATCCACAAATATTTGTTTCGGGTCTGGGTGTTTGTGAGACCGAAAAGTCTCTCGTAGTTTCTGATACCCACGACACAAGACTCGTATCTTAGTGTGGGGTCAGGACTATGTATGTGACTGTTGGGTGTATTTATTTATTTATATTTATTTTCATGTTCTTCGGAATTTCATACGTATGTAGTCCGCCTACCAGCACTTGGCCGACGTGGTGGAATAAGGTCTAAACCTTCTCAAAAGACAACGATGTATATGGGCTGATGAGATGAGATTTCTTGCAATTCAAAACATTTTTAATAACAATATAAAAAATACATTTCAGATACAGCTAATTATTTTTATTTTGACTTAAATACAGCGTATTCCAAATTCGTATGTAGGAAAAACCATTAATATTACAAATCTCTTATTACAGAGTAAACACAACGGGCGCGTACCTGCTGGACGACGGCGAGTGTATGATCGTATACGTCGGTAACGCCGTGAGTCCCGCCTTCCTGTCGGACACGTTCGGCGTGGCGGCGTTCAGCCAGCTGCCGGACGAGGCGCGCTCTCTGCCGCGCGTCGACAGCGAGGGCAACGCGCTGCTGCACGCGTTCATCGACAAACTCAACGACGACCGACCCTATCCTTCAGAGATTATCATGCTCAGGTTAGAACAAAACAATTTAGTTTATTCAAATACAAACACGGTTAACTAATAAAAAGAAAACACTGATATTCTAACTACTGAAACTATTTATCGATGTTAATTTTCATTTGTTTTGATTTCCACAGAGACAACTCGCCCTCCAAACAGCTGTTCACGGAGAGGCTCGTGGACGACCGAGTGGAGTCTGCGTTCTCGTACTACGAGTTCTTGCAACACGTGAAGAGCCAAGTGAAGTGAGTGGATTGAGGTGTCGCCGAGTGTCGCGCGGGACGGAGCGCGGAACACTCGTACCTTGTGTTAATGTCAAGTGATTGCCAAAGGAACGGACTCACGACACTGCCCTACGTGTATTAAGGTTTCATTCGCATTCTCAGACGTCGAGCTTCGACAAAACTCGATATAGCGGATAGATAAATTGTTGATATTTTAAACTAAAGGTTTCATATCGAAAGAGAACAATAACATGTAAATTTTATTCTAAATGAGGCTAAACAACTATGTAGTCGATGTATGAACGTAGTAACCCCTCTCTTGTAATCCGTCTCTCTACCAAACGACTGATTCGTGTAGATTAGTATCCAGTTTTCGATCGAAACTCGACTCGAATGTGCAGTTTGTGATGTAACATTATGTGACTAAAGAACTCGTAGTAGTCTCGAGTTCGCTACACAATAAATACTTTACGTATTATGTGACTTTTAAACACCATACAATTTGTGACGCAATTTTTAAACACTCGGATGAGATTCAAAAATAGTTACTTATGATAGGAAAAATGTTTACTTTAAATTTGAAATAGTATTTAAAGAAATATGTAAACAAATTATATAGAGATATAATAAACCTTAGTATATATTACAGAATGGAAAAATAATATAATGTCACTAATTGTGTGGTTTGTTAATTTAACTTACGTAAACGTGAACTGATGTAAACAAATAATGAGTGAAGTTATGTGTAAATAAAGCAATAATGTGTCTATGTAGTGTTCTTTAACATATCGATAATTTCTGCACGGATACTGCATTTGGTGATTGTTGGATTTTTTAATCTGCGCATTTCTTGCTTTTAAGGGTAGGAAACTTAATATTGTATTGTGGATTTATCTCGGATGAATTTATATATACAAAAGTAACTATGACGAGGTTACAATAAAACGTATATAATTAGTCTATAAACGTCGTAATAAAATAATAAAAATAATCACGATATGGAAGTTGGTTAATTCTATAATCGAGAATTTTGTCGTAAAGAACAGTACAAAGACACGAGTACACTTGCCTATTCCGACTTCACAAGAAAATGTTTCAATTAGAAGGAGAGAAACTTACTGCGAATAAATTGGTTGTTAATTATAAGTATATTTAACTTGTTTTACAGATAGAATAAGTGGCGGTATTTTTGTTGTGCATGGTACATACAGTATGGTGTTTCGATATTGTGTGACGTCACGCAGTCGGGGCTCGAAAAGTTTATACATTTAATGAAAATTTTCCGGCCATGTGTAAAGTAACTAGGCTTGGTTAATTGTAAGTGGGTAATGCTAGTCTTGAATCATTATGTTTGAGAACAAATGTTAGCGATTATTACAAATGGTTTACTAATTGTGGACTGAGTTTTTCTTAAATGTATAGTAATACAATATTTAATTTTTTATGTCGCGATGTTTAGACCATTTTTTGCAGCAACAGATACTAGCGCCCTTGTATAAATGAAGTTGTTTGTGTTAATAAGTAGCACGCGAGCGCCGGCTGTGGCGACTGTGCGCGTCTGTTGTACAGGATGCATGTATGTTTATTTTTCTACGTTGACTAGGGCGTGTCAGTTCATGCGGTGTGTTGTGTATCACATATTTTCTGAACTATGCAATAAAAAGAAACAAGATTATTTTTATTGTAATTTCGGTATAAGGTGTATCTATAATTTTAATTCTTTGTATGTATTAGCACTCGATATGGATTCGATTGTAAATTGAATAAAAAATATTTATGAAATTATAGTAAGGTATCAGTTTTATACTGGAACGTTCTCGGTTCGGATAATTTCGAGTTTGAATCGGCTGCATGTCGCGACGGCTTGGCGAGTACGCATACACTCAGATATACACGCTTTAGGAAAATTATGTCCATCACATAACATGCTATCGGCCTTTTCTGGTTACTGTGGTACGTCACAGTGGTTTTTACTGGGAGTCACTTTAAAACCACGTTAATATTCAGTCACTCACCGTAGAAACACAACTTTAATTTATGGGAGACGTCATCCTCTTGCTTTGATATTTTTATTATCTACCTACAGTCATCACACAAAGGATATGTTTGTCCCTATCCCACCACACACCCGCCACTGCAACTCCTGTATTCCAGGATCAACAGCGGCACGCATAGTATTGACGCCAAGCAATGAAGCTTAGCGAATCTAAGGGGACTTAACTTGTCATAATCCCGCAGCGAAGTGAATCAGTAAAGCAATGTAAAGGAGGAGTTGGAAAACAAAGAGTTGTCGACTTCCCTCCACAGCAAAGCGAGTGACAAAACATTGAGCTATGAAGTTTAACCTCACATAAAGAAAGACAATTACAATTACCAAAAATTAAGACGCAATAAACACACCACGGATAAATAATTATTGCTTAAATTGGACCTAACGTGCGAACTGATATACAGACTTCCAATAATAGGCATGGCAAAATCGCTGAAAGGCACGGAAATTCCTCCCAGATTCAATGAGGTCTGTATATAATCACAAAAAGGATATATTGTTACGCATATTCAAAGTAAGATTTTTTCGGCTAATGGTGTTCTTTCCCTGACATTGAGTCATTGACAAATTTTGCAGATATAAGTATTCAAGTTCCATGGATATTTTTCCATGAGGTTTTAATTTCATATGCAACGAATTTAAGCTCTCAGGATTATGAGAAATCTACTAGTTAGCTAAATATTAATATGCTTATCGATGTCACGACTAAAATAATCATCACAAAATGTTGTTACAATTGTATAATGTTTGCATATACGGATTATATATCTCAGATTGAACAATTTTATAATATAAAAATATAACATGGAAAGTATAATAAAATTTTGAGTTTATTCTGATGTTCCTTAAATAGGAACTAAAATTAAGTGAACATATATTGATTTATTGTCATATTTGTCCAAAACGATCAATAAATTGATTGGAAAGAAAACTTGTTAGCATCTTATAGTTATTACAAGAGCACATTCGTGATACTTGTATGGCTATCTATACAAGGTGTTCGGGCGATTTGATTCAATGTAGGTATTTAAAAAAAACTCAATTATTTTATTTACCACTGCTTTTCACGGTTTTGCTGTTTGTTTATTTACAAGAAAGCAGTTATCGTGTGATCCTAATTATTTTAAGCCAACGATAATTATGAGCTATCGCTATAGCGATATACGCTTCTACCGTAAATCTCCCTCAATAAATAAATTTTCGATAAATCTTTATTGGTATAGAACTTTGTACCATTTTGATGTGAATGGATTCGATTATAAATTTTCGCCAAATAGTTAGACATTACAGCTCGCATTTTCATAAATGTAAAGAAACAATCGTTTAAAATAATACGCTTTCATTGACTCTATTTCGATAAACAATTATAAAGCATGAGATCATGGATATGAGGATAAATTTAGAACTTTAAGTTCATTTTCTTATGAAGTGTACACACTGAACTGAACTTTGATACAATCTAGGAAATATAATTTCTTCATGGTTAAAATAGTTGTATATTGTTTATGGCATAATTTATCTGATGGGCATGTTTATGTATCAGCCATAGAAAATCGTATGGTGGTGGTGATCATCAACTCAACGCATTATGGCATAACGCATCGATGTATTTATTTACGGCACTGTTAGCGGACTGAACTCGAGAGCCTTGTAATTTGTTTCAATATAAACAATTCAAAACCACACTTGTTTCATTTTGTCCCATTATTTCAAGAACGTTGGTCTATTTCGCAAGAATTACATGTATTATTGTGAATAAACACTAGAAAGTTAAAAATGAAGGGGTATCAAAAATATATAAGTTTAAAAATACATAAATACTTCGCTAGGTATTCATTTGTTTTCTATCCAATGTGCTAATATTCCACAACAGTTCACACACTCCACACATGACATGTAATCCTTCGATTCAAGGGGAACGACCCAATGGTCTTTTGGAACATATTCGCCCCTCACGAAAATCTGGTCTTCAATAAGTGTCGAGAACCAAAGGTAAGTGCGCGCTCGCTTGAATTTGACCGTGGAGTCGAGCACCGCGCTGATTGCCCGCTGGCACACAGGATCCAAGTGATACGGAGTGTTGAACCGAAGATTCTGGATGTTGCAGCGAAACACCTACAATACATACATTTGTATATAGATGGTCTTTCATGTCTGCAATCTGCATGGAATGGAAAATCCCAATATCACCTTACATGAACTGACATTGGAACCTAGGAGCTCTCGATCAGCCACCGCAATGCGAGATTATTTTTACAGTCCATTTATAGCCTTGCATGTACCTACTTAGTACGTACATAAGATATCTTTAATACTTTGTCGTTGTCGGCTCAATGATGGTACTTGAAGCTATGTAAATGCAATTGATAAGATGTAAGGTACTTATGTTATTAAAATAGGCAATATGGAAACATACTAACTTCAAATCCACACATTTCAAGTACGCAGTAATTGACAAATTCGACTGGTACTAAGTCAACGCGAAATCCCAGTTTGCGAAGTCGATCTGCGGATGTTCCATGACATCAAATTAGCAAACAATTTTATAAATTAACATAATGAATACATTAATCGCACATCCGCTTGCACCTTGCGTTTTTGCAGCCAAGTTTCGCTAACTGGGCTTTTTCGCTCGCACGTAAGGGGCCTATCGCTGATTTTCGGGCAAATTTTTAGATTGTAGCCATGGAAATTTTTCATAAGTGTGGCTTTAAGATATTAAGCGATTCACTCACATTCGCCAGCCCAGTGCCTACCCTATGCAGGTACAAGGTCTAGAACATAACATACTTTCATGTATTCAAACATCATCAAAAAATATCAGGATGAATTGTTTTTATGAATTCCACTGTACGCTCCTTGTGGTACAATACCAACTCTTGTCATACCAATACTTAAGCCATTTTATCTTTTACACTTTAATAAAAAAGCCGCTTATGTCTTTTTACATTGTTGTAAAGTTTATCTAATTATAGTTTTTGACTTGTATCATCGTGAAGCGCCCATTAAATATCTACCTTAACATTATCATGACCCCATATATGTCTCACTGCTGAGTACAGGCCTCCTCTGCAACTGAGAGGAGTTTAGGCTATAGTCCGCCACTTTGACATAGTGCGGGTTAGCGGATTTACAATTTTTAAATATAAAGATTTCCTCAAATGTTTCCTTTACCGTTAATGTACTGAACTACGGTTCGTTATTTAAATACATAGGTGCGCCCAACAGTCACCTACATGGTTCTGGCCCCACTCTAGGATACAAGTTCTGTGTCGTGCCTATCAGAAACTACGAGAGACTTATTATTTATTTATTTTTATTTATTTAAAAAACTTACTTGTATATACACTAAATGAAAATGAAACTTAACTAATAAGGAATAAAATAAGAGGCGGCCTTATCGCTCTAGGCAATTTCGGTCTCATAAACAAAACGTCTTTAAATATTATTCTTCAGTTTAAAAAGCTCGTACAGCGCAAACACTTGCCTCTGAGACCTCGTAATTTCTGCGGCTTGTGGACGACTGTTTGAAACGAGGTGCATGGTCCGTAGTAAATTTTAATGAAATTTACTGACATATTTGATTTAAAACAGCTTGATTAACAAATTTTATACTACCTAAATACACAACACGAACGTCTTATTGGGAAGGGAACACTTAAAGGTTTTTTAGATTTATATATTTACTCATAAGGGTCTTTCAAACGTTAAAAGTCACAGGTTACGGCTTTCAATTTGGTATAAATTTATTAATGAGGTTACTATAAAAATAGGTCGCATAGTTCATATTTACGCTGTTGATGGTATGTATTTATTAAATGATTTATTAACCGTTTATATAAGAAATGTTTCGAAAATTCGTTTGAATAATACTGATCAGCAACGATCCAAACCGTAATATGTATGACGTATGTATGTAAGTACATACTTTGTAGATGATAGCACTGTTCCTCTTTACTGAGATTAGACTGCAAGATACAAAAGTAAACAAATCATTATGCACTCTTAGGTGAAGATAAACATAACATTAATTAAATGAGATGCTTTGTTGTTATGCCGCTTTAGTCTTTCTTGGCTTTAGTATTAGAGGCAATCCTCCTTTGAGAGCCTGTACAACGTTCATTGTTGGTTCCACTTGTACTTCCAGGGTAGAAGTAGGCGCCGGTTCTACGGAAAACTTTTGTAGTATCGCTGCCAGACCCGCCAGAGATTGCATTTCACCGAGTCGAGCACCTGAAATACAATGAATGTAATTCAATTTTAAAATATTAAAAATAAAAGCATCTGCATATATTCTTTGGATAAAATGCTGTACCTACGTAATGTTAATATCAAAGGTCATGCTACACAACGGCTAACTTCAGTCTACAATGCTAGGTTTGGCTGGATTGGTAAACTCCTGTATAGGTACATGAATTTTGGCAGTCCACGGCTAATCCTTATGGCCATAATGCAGTTCAGTTATCAGTAGGTATACTTAGGTAGGTATATTTATTTCAGTATCATTTTTCAACACGTTGGTAGCATAGTTCACTCGTATAGCGATATAGTGTTTGATAAATAAAAGATAACTGCAAAAGGAACCGCAAATAAACCATAATTATCTTAGAGCTGTGTAGTACCTAATAAATACAATTAAACTGTGGAAATTTCCTATTGGATGCAAGTAATGTTCTTTTGTACTTACCGATGCACGACCTTGGGCCTTCACCAAAAGGCATGTAAGAAAATTTATCAACATTTTTGATCGCGTCAGGAGCAAATCTTTGCGGCCTAAATTCTTTTGGATTGTCAAAATATTTCTCATCGTTGTGTATTGCTGATAAAGGTATTATAATTTTCACTCCCGGATCAATTGTAATATTAAGTTCTTCGATGGTGTACCGTCTTGCGCACACTCTATGCAAAACGCCGAGAGAAGGAAATAGTCTCATGGCTTCTTTAAAAGCCATACTTAGTAACTTCATTTCAGCAATTGCATCGTAGCATAACTCGCCATTATATTTGTTAAATATTTCGTCTATTTCTTCATGGATTTTACTTTGTATTTTAGGGTTATAAGCAAGTTGGTGTAAAGTGTAACTTGAAGCTGATGATGAAGTCTCGAAGCCTGCAGCAAAAAATACAAATACTTGCCCTACCATGCACTTCAAGTCCATCTCCATTTCGATAAGCTTTGGTGTTCCATCTGGATTTTGTTTTTCAATTGACTCCCCTGTAATTTTGCCTTGAGCCTCAAGTTCTAAGAGGAGATCTATAAAGTCGTTTCGACCACTCGGTTTGTAATTTCTTTGTTTTCGTATTTCTTGCAATATTTCAGCAATGCTCTCTTCTACTTTATAGTTACCGACGTATAAAAAGCTTCTTAGTACTGGGAAATGTTCCCATAACATATGCAACGTCATAATCCGCAACGACCTGGGTGAAGTAATGAGTTTTCCGAGGTTCCTGAACATTGAATGTTCATTGTTTATGGTGTCCATGTTAATACCAAAGCCACAAGCGCCGATAAATTCGGTTGTAAATCGTGCTACCAGTTCTCGTACGTCACAGGTTCCACTGCTTTTACTGATTCCGTCGGCTATGGTTTGTAGTTTTTTCGCACATTCTACAACCAGAGGAAACATGGCCTTCAACTTTGCGGTGGTAAACGCAGGTGTCAATCTCTGTCGAAGTAGTTTCCACGAATCACCGTCAGTGTGGAACAGGTTTGAGAATATTGCTTCGACATTTGGATTTCTGCCAGCTCCTCGTAAGTGGAAATGTGAGAAATCAACACTCAAGATCCGTCTAACTATTTCCAAGTCCCTTATTACCAATAACGGAGTAGTACCTTGATAGTAACCAACTACTTTTTCTTCTGGATATTTGTGATACAACTCGGTTGCAACTTGGGTAATGCTTTTGTATCCAAATTGGTTCGCATAATGGTTTCCGAACAGAGGCACCGGTGGATCATGTTTCACACTCCTTTTCTTCCAGTATTTATGATTTTTAGTGGAAAAAATATAGGCAGCGAACAAAATTGACGCGAATAGAATTAAAAACATCTTCTGTGGAACGATATTACTTAAAAACTAAATCCATGGAATAAATACACTTGAAGTCAGACACTTATCATTCGTACACACTGTTAAAAAGATAAAAGTAATATTGATTTATAAAGAGAACTGCGTGATATAAGCAATTTTTTATGATCGAATGAGTAATTTTGTTTTAATAGCTACTTGTGTAAGCTGGCTAAATAGCCGGTTTTAGTATCATTATTGAATAATTTCGGCAAATAAGCACATAGCGAAGTCGCCTATAGTCTGTTGCAAAATTTATAGATAAACATGTATTATCAGATTCTGGTCATTAAACTCACAAAACAACTAAGTAGCTCTCCCTCTGTTTAGTTTCCATGTTTTGCTTATAAATTAATATATAAATAAGTTAAAATCATTAGAAGTGATTGTTGTTGTGATTAAATAATTATTACCGATTGCATATAAGGTTGTTTCAGTTTTTATTTTATATTTGTAGTTTTTTATTTACTCACAAGTATGGGGTCACACAAGAGTTAGTATAAAATCATAAATGAGAGGGGTAGACGCGGTCTATCGGGACAAAATTTTAGGGAAACACTTTTGGATTTTGGGAATGTGTATATGATTAATTAATTCAAGTACTTAAAAAGTAAGAATAGCATGTAGAGAAAACCTGCACTCTTAAAAGCTTTTACCAGGTATTTCGGGACCGGATCGTCAACTAACCTATGCTAGGCTAGGGTGATTAATTTAGCGTAACCGCTTCCAGTTTTTCACGATGTCGGGTGGTAGTAGCTATCCGTTCGCATACGAATATCTTATCCCAATTTGGACAACCGGTAGTCTCACTCATCGTATGAAAGACAATTACTACATTGTCAGTAGTTAGAAGTGGTATTTAGTACTTTAATAATTTTTTCGCACATTTAATTTATATGAAGCTTAACCATAAATATCTTATTTCTTACTACCTGATCGTAAATTGCAGTGCTTTTTAGCCCCCCCCCCCTTATTTCCGAAACTATTGAACTTGAAATGGAAGTTTTGACAAAAAATACAGAAATTGGTTTCTTACTTATAGATTATAGGAAAACCTATGAGAAGTCCATGATATTAAAATAACATGGTAAATCACTCAATATTGTCCGTATCAACTTACATTTGCGGGTGGAATGTGCGGGAGAACATTTTTTGCTCTTCGATGTTAGATTTTGTACAATGGGTTTGTAGGTAAATATTCAATGAAATAAATACGCCCACAATGACCATGATGAACATGATAGGTAACATCGTACGGAACCCTTTTCATTCGAGTTCAACTCGAACTTGTCCCGGTTTTATTCTGATAACTTTTTTTAGGTACCTACCAAATTACCAATATCATGAGCACATAAAAATTTCAAAATTGGAATTTCATATTTATTATACTGGAAGTCCATACTTTCATGAAACTATAAATTCATTTGCTCTATAGAAAAAATTAGATTACTTTTGAGTATGAGTAGGTACTTTGTATTCTCTAATATTTTAAATTTTGTCGCAGTATTTATTTCAAAAAGGGGTTTTGAGTTTAAATGTTAGGATTACACCTGGGGCACCTCACTTATAAAACCTGCCAGAAAAGCAGGTATCGACCGTCCATAACATTTATGCTGTGATGCACGAAAAATGGATACTAATCATTCAGATACATTGTGCCTCGGCAACAAAGAAAACGAAGAAGGTTTAACTTATACTATATACGAGTATACCATGTGGAATCGTCTATCCTCGAAGACAAAGCTATACTTCCATTTGTATTTACGTTTTGCTAGGTGTATAACATCTATACTAATATTATAAAGCTGAAGAGTTTGGTTATTTGAACGCTAGGATCTTAGGAACTACAGGTCTGATTTGAAAAATTCTTTCACTGTTAGATAGCACATTTATCGAAGAAGGTTATAGGCTATATAACATCACGCTACGACGAATAGGAGCGGAGCAGCAATAAAGAATGTTTCAAAATCGGGGACATTTTTTCCTTTTTGTGAGCTTCGGCTGCGTGCGCTGCGGAAACGGTTAAAGTTTCGCTAAAATAATGTATGAGAGAACTGTTCCTCTTTAAAATTTCTAAAAAAAAGTCCGCGACGGCATATGTCTATTTTTTAAGGTTGGCTAACTATAAGGTTTTTTATCCTAACCATTTTTTTTTTTTAAATAAAGTTTTATTTGTGAAGGTGTTTTTATAAATATGATATTGATCCTTATCCAAATAAATACGTTATTCATTACAAGTATTTAATTTAAATAAAATTGCCCTTGACATTTTTTGATTTCACTGAGTATCTTAGAAGATATTGCAGTTTTAAAACATTGATCAAGCGCGCAATCATTATGCACAAGGCGCCGATCGACGCGTTACGGTTTCACGTTTGAACAATTTGACTGAATTGTATGATTTTTGGTATGGACATAAATAGGACTCTGAGAAATAAAAAAATAGACTACAACTTATTTTTCTTCTGAACTAAACCCTGTAGTCTACGCGAACGGAGTCGCGAGCAAAAGCTAGTATTAAATATAACGTATGTACCTAATAGGAAATGGGTCTTTTAATTCTCCGTGGTCAATTCGCAACTCATATTATTATAAGATACGATACGAAGTTATAAAAAATAAAGGTTGGCTTTCCCGACCTGCACCTTTTGTAGCGCTGCAAAACGCGACACTTGTCGTACACCGAACACACATCAGAATTTGCCTTTTTCAAGAATTAATAGAAAAACCCCGTATGCCCAATCAGAGAGGACATATGTATGTCCGGAACACAGCATGCAGTTGCATATTTGTGGAGTCTTAATAATAAACGTGGTGGAATGTTAGTTCCACAACAAAGTTTTATACTTATAAAACCGGATGGAATGGGTCAAAGTCCAACAATGTTGCCAACTCACCTTGTTTCATATTGTGCAATTTATTGTGGCTAAATTGGCATTAATTTTACTTAATGAAGATCACACGATCTCGTTATGAGATAATTATGCCGGGAAAATTAAGATAGAGATCATTACTGCGCTGAAATAAAAATTAATTAATTTGAAGCTGAGATTTCACACACAAATCTCTGTCGAACTATGAGTACATGAAGGACTTAATTCTGAATGTAAATATGTATATTGTAATATAATGAAAGAATATCGCTGATAAAAAAAAAATAGCCTGGACAAACTGGCAATTTCAAAAGCATTACTGCCTTATTTTTTACATCTCGTATGAAATAATGATTACGTATGTGCGAATGTACCTATAATTATCCCATGTTTTGGAATTACATGATTGGAACTGTAATGATGCTGCGATGATAGTTTGAGCGTTTGGTTGGTGCAAGTCGACGCAATTATGGCGGCATGTTTGGAACCGATTAACACAGGCTGGCTTAGGAACGCTCTTAGTCTCGTTTTCTTGACCCGAACGCAACTGTACACGTTTACAGAACGTAGTAAACTGAATGATTTAAAATTCGAGTTCTTGGAAGTTACTATGGCAGTAAATATTGTATATTTGAATTTCTCGGTACCGATTGATATACGTGCCAAAGATTTAGATTTAGTAAATTAAGTATATCGATACTGACTTTCGGTGCAATGTTTGCGCAATATTCACGCAAACTTTAACATCTAGTACATCGGAGAAAGTTTAAGAGTATCGCTTTAATTGAATAATCACGCTATACGTATCATTGTGGTCATTGTCATTGGTCTGTTACACGTTCCATTTTTTTTAAATATGTTCTTTTATTTGATACATAATGGTGATTTGAAAATTTGCTTAACCTTAAATATCTCTTTACCATATACCCATTTTGCATTAATGAAATTATTAATAACATAAGTAGAACAATAGGCGATGTTATCTCTGGGAGCGATCTCTTTCAAACAATATTTTTTTCTTGATTTTATTGAATAAAATTAAGTAAATGTTTCTTTTTTCACTCTTAATGATGAAATTTTCAACAAATTTGAAAAACAAAAAAAAACGCAATTAAAAAGATTATTTGACAGCTTATATAGCTAGATACTTATATTAGCATTACCAATGAATAATTAATTATTTTTTTTAGTAATAATACTTTATATATTTAAATACTAATTACAGAAAATCAAATTCAATGTCCACAATTGTAAAAATAAAGTAAAACTAAAACGTGAAAAATCGTTTAACAAACTATTTGACGGGCCCAGTGTTTTAAAATATTCAAATATTTAATGTAAACAAAATGTTTTACGCTTTAAATTAACTTAAAGTCTTTTAACCTCACTAAATAGTCGATTTAATTATTAAGTATATTGTAAAAAAATAATTGGCGGATTGTCACAGTTTCTCACGGAGCCGTATATGGAGCCTACGCGGGTTGGACTTTGACCAAAGCGTTGTTATCTACTCAGTACGATTGAAGCTATCCAACTAGACTACTGGTCCTACTAGTTACTACACGCATTGCGAAGACGTTTCTCGAGCAGTCAACATGATTTTACTGTTGGTCTTGCTGTTATTAGTTCTTGTCTATGTATATTTTACGCGAAATCACGACTATTGGGCCAAAAGAAATGTGAAACATGACCGACCTATACCAATATTCGGTAATCATTTTCAAAATATTATGGGACTTAAAAGTATCACTGAAATTAGTGTAGAAATGTACAACAAGTATCCGGAAGAGAAAGTGGTCGGTTATTACAGAGGAAACACGCCGGAACTCATTGTGCGCGACCTGGATATCGCGAGGAGTGTGTTAAATGTTGATTTCGCATACTTTTATCCCCGTGGGTTGGGCCGGAATACCGACTTGGAGCCGTTGCTTATGAACTTATTCCACGCCGACGGTGACCTCTGGAAATTGCTGCGAAAAAGGCTAACTCCGGCTTTTACTACGGCTAAGTTAAAGAGTATGTTTCCCTTAGTGGTGCAATGTGCAAAGAAAATGCAGACCGTGGCTGAAGGTGTAGCAACTCGGGAGGAACAATATGACGTTCGGGAACTGATGGCTCGTTTCACCACTGAGTTTATCGGCGCTTGTGGCTTCGGCATTCAAATGGACTCCATTAATGATGAGCACTCACGGTTCAGGGAGTTAGGAAAGACAATTTTCAGCCGTTCTTGGAATAGTCTCATAGTCATAGCCCTATGGGACCTATTTCCTGAAGTAAGAAAATTTTTGAAAGTCGGAGATGATAATGTAGAGAAAACTATAAGTGTTATTTTCGAAAACATACGTAAACAGCGTGGCGGAAAACCTTCAGGTCGTAACGACTTTATAGACCTTCTTTTGGAACTGGAACTGAAAGGTAAAATTCAAGGAGAGTCTATAGAAAAAGTGAATCCAGATGGGACACCTGTCGTGGCCGAATTAGATATGGACACTAAATGTATGGCAGCTCAAATGTTTGTGTTCTTTGCTGCTGGTTTTGAAACATCGTCGTCAGCGACAAGTTACACACTACACGAATTAGCTTTTAATCAGGAAGTTCAACAAAAAATTCAGAATGAAATAGACGAAGTGTTAGCGAAATATAATAATGAGTTATGCTATGACGCCGTTGCTGAAATGTCCTTATTAAGCGCTGCCTTTAAAGAAGCTTTAAGAATGTTTCCATCTCTAGGAACATTGCATAGGGTCTGTGCTCGGAAGTACAATATTCCTGGCCTCGATATTACTATAGATCCTGAGGTAAAGATCGTGATACCCGTTCAAGCTATACAAAATGACCCTAAGTATTACGACGATCCGGCCCAATTCAATCCAGAAAGATTCGTAGGTAAAGAGGCTAGCCAGTTCAAGTACACCTTCATGCCATTTGGGGAAGGACCTAGAGCTTGTATAGGTAAGTGTAATTATTTGTTATTCAACACGTGAATAAAGTGTTAATTGGATACGTAAATAACTATTTTATTGCAATACTAACTGAAGGTCGAATTTTACGACCATTAATAAGTGGGGTAATTATAATCCATTCTTATTTCTTTTAAGATATAAATATTGATAAACTTGCGAAATACGAAAGCAGGATGCCGTTGCCCATAATGATGAGTCTTGGAATATTTTTCTATAAAAGTGGTTTCCCCAAATGTGTCCCATTTTGGCTAATCACTAAAAGGTAGACTTTGATCAGTATAATGAGGTCAGCGGCACGAGTTAATTTGCAAAGTTCGTGTTGCCATGTAAATTGTCTTTTGCAAGAACCCAGTAACACTACACCCTGAAGTCTAACTAGTGATGTTTCATTGGTTCCACATAAGTACTTATGATACAGGGCTAAAAATATGTACACTTAAAATATACATACATTCCTGCCTACTTTTCTAAAATACGCCTCTGTCTATTTTGCCTATTTCTGCCTATTACATCAACTTATTGCTAGCCGTTTCCACGCAATCAGGGGAACCTTTTGCCATTAATAGGTGCAATTTCAAAATACGCAAATGGATCGAAGTATGGTTGTGTTTAGAGTTGAGGTCAAGAGCGACCAACAACGAGTTGAATAATAAATCGAGTAGTCGTACCGTCCTTGCAAAAAAATTCCATTTAAATTTAGAAATGTATTTTTATTTGTTATATTATTAGAAGGTTATATAGAATGATATGTTGTTTTAGATGAGTCGACAATGTTGTGTAAAGGTCAGCTAGTCAAGAATAATATTCTTACGATGGATGCCCTTATATTTTTTTTGTAGTGATAGTCATAGACAATCACAAGTATCATATAATCTTCAAGTACTGTATAAGTGGCACACATAAACATGTTAAGTGGTTTTTAATCTACGCAATCCAATCAATACTAGTAGACTTTGGACTCTTGATACAAATTATACGCCTAAACACAATGTTATTTATTATAGCGACAAAAAAAAATCAGGTCAAAAACACGCTGCCTATTTAATAATTTCAGTTTTTTTTTCTGGAAACTTGGTATTATTTTGCATAAAAATACGTTCCGTTGATTGCTGTAATAAATCAAGACTAATTAGAAGCATAAACGTCATTAAGGTTGTCTTTACGGGTGTTCTCACTTTTTTTTTAAATAGGTAGGCCAACATTATTATGTTGACTGAAAGAGATGTCATTATTGTTTCCTGCGTATTTTTGTTTTGACGCACGGCACGGTACATATTCAGATGATAGCCTTATTACTCTAGACATCTCCAGAGAATCTCGGCGGTCGCGGGTTCGAACTCCAGGCACACACCTCTGACTTTTCGAAGTTATGTGTGTATTCACATCGAATTATAACTTGCTTTAACGGTGAAGGAAAACATCGTGATGAAACCTGCACACCTAAAAGTTCTTAGGAATTTCTTAAGTGTGTAGTCCGCCAACCCGCACTAGGCCAGCGTGGTGGACTACGGCCTAAACCCCTATCAATGGTAGAGGAGACCCGTGCTCAGCAGTGGGCGTATATGGGTTGATGAAGAAGATGCAAAAGAAGACGATGTAAGAGACCTCGCCATGTTTAAAAGCATAATATGTCGTATAGAAATAATTTTATTGTCTGTCGATAAGAGTTATTTAGTATTGTAGTCGACTGTTGATGTAACAATCTATTTGTATGTTTACAAACAGATTCCGTCTAATGGTGTCATGTGAGTGGCAGTTAATCTTTGAGAGATTATTTAAACAAAATACAAACCAAGATAACAGGCAAAACTGAATTTTAAGCTTAAAAGGCTTAAGGTTCAATGTGCCATAATAAAAATAGAAAGAGGCCTAAGTGCTAATATTTTTTTATTGCCGGTAGCTAAATCATGCATCGTGTTTTTGCCTTTTAAAATTTTTGTAGAAAAATGAGTATAAAACAAGTATGATAATTAATCAAATAAATGAACATTTTATGTTCGATGGCTTTCTAGGAACTCTGCTATATCGGAATGTTTGCTAAAATAGATGTAGGAAAATTTAGTATAAAATAAGTGCGATGACTAAAAACATTAAGCACTAAGTACTCATTACTTAAAAATTAGCTAATTAGCTTTAAAAATGTAAGTGCTTATAAATTTTATTTTTCCAGGCGCTCGTCTAGGTGAGATGCAGTCGCTGGCTGGTTTGGCAGCAGTATTGCAGAAGTTCTCCGTAGAACCATCTGCCCAGACGCGACGTAAGCCGCTTATCAAACACACGAGCAACGTCGTCCAAGGGGTGGTTGGAGGACTACCCCTTAAGCTCAAATTGAGGAAGAAGACATTGTAAATTCCTGTGCTCAATATTTTATTTTTTGTAAAATTAGTTAAGCCTTATAAGAGGAGTACAGAATATAATTTCTTGTGCCTTAGCTTGGCATTTGATTCTCAAGTGATGATCACTTCCAGAATGTAATACACTCAAGAACGACATATGATCTCGTGTTAGTGGTCTAATTGTTCAAGATTGAAAAAGAACCTATTAAATTCACTTTATTACGCCAATATTGAACTAATGAAGTAATTGTATATACTAAGTTGGTTAGCTTTATACGTTTATTTTTTTACTTACTACTTACCTCAGTATACGTCGGTAGACAATTTACTATAAAATACCAGGTAAGGTAAGGAGACGTTCCCAATAGCTGTTGATATTAATTTCCCAAACGAAACATGTCATGCAATTGCTACGAGTACCTAAATTATATTTGTCTACTTCATTATTTGAATTACGTATTTTATATATTAAAACTATACTGTGAACCATGTATTAATATAAATAAGCTTATAAATAAATCCTACTTAATATTACCTACGTTTTTTATTGCACAATCTAGTTTTATATTTTTAGTATTTCTTAATTTTTTTTGTAAGTGAATATAAATAAAATTTACAGAAGTAAAAAAGTCATTAGTCACAAACTTCTCTTAGACCTTGATATCCATTTTATTGCCTATATGTGTTATTACTAGTGTTCACAGACTAAATGACGCTCTTGATCAAACCAAGTTATCATACTTCGAAATACTCCAAAGTAACAGTACCTACAATAAATAATTTTACGAGAACTTTTCGTTAAGTTAAAAGCGAGCCAATGATCTGTTTGTCAAATTTTCTCATTTGTAGGTAAAGACGTTTCGGTCACATTTGTTTTGTAACAGAAACATCCGCAACAAAATCAGTATTTTCATTTGTCTAGCTTCAATTCACAGATACCCAATCTAGTCATATTTATGCAGATATAATAATGGTAAGATAAATAATTCTTAGTGGTAACAATTGAATCTAATCTATATTGAAAACTGAAAGTGCATATCTTGTATTGATCTTGTTTATTGCTCTGTTTGGAAGTAAATGTTACACGAGGCAACCATAAATTTTTTTTACAGTTAGATAATTTAAGTAGTGTTATTTTTACAGTCAATTTATTCTTAATTAAAATTATTATACCGACTATTAAACACAAACAATAAAAATATTATCATTTTTCATCATAGCTTATTATCATCATACGTCCTACTGCTGGGCACGGGCCTCCACTACATGTGAGAATGTTTAAGCCTTAGTCCACTGGCCTAGTGGGCCTAGTGGACTCATAGCTAAATCAAGCTGGAGCTGGCGTAGATTTGATATAATTTAAATAATACAATACCTTGATCTCTTTTCTACAATGGAAAAATCGTAATGATTTCGACTTTTACTCGCAAATTTGGCTTAGTGGAATAGTATGAAGCTTTTCTAGTGTTTTTTTTTTATTTTTGCTGTTTATTTGATAACTTATCTTTCGTTAAACAATTGAAAAAATCCCACGCTTGATGATTAGTTAAATATATGGCGTTATTTGTGCAATTGAATTATTTAATCGCGTTTTGTCATTAATACCTACTTACTTTTTATTAAACGTAAATTTTAAAAGGTAAAGAAATGTATTTCCGCGCTCAACTTTCGTCACCTTTTTTATTGTCTTACGTAACTAGAGACTGTACGACTTTAAATTATTCCTTTATTCGAGAAAATTTCTAATTCCCCTATTGCTACTGAGAGTTGCATTGTTCAACCCAGGTATCGAATCTTGAAGTCTCTTGGCACGGCATACACAACGAGGAAGTCTAAAAATTCAGGGTCTATATCGTTAACTAGTTTTATGTTGACTAATTAACTTAATTTCACATAGATTACTTAAATTACCGATAATAATGTATAATATACCGAGTTTCTTTAAATTACCGATAAAGTTCTTATCAATAGTTCCGTAAATACCAATTTAATTAAAGGTAACAACGGTAAGCCTAATAAAATTAAAGCAATTATGTTTACAAAAAAAAGAGAAATAAAAACAGTGGTTTGAATTGAATTGACACTTGCAATACAAATAAAAGTAAACATTATTGGTAAACTAGACTTGCACTGCTTGATGTATGACTGTCAAAAATATACTGAGCTTCAAGATTAATTGGATAAACGCTTCAAACTATCGTAGACTAGCGGCATTGTAGAATATTTGTGAAATGATCGACAAAATGCGGGGTGTATAAAACTAACATGTAATTCTGCCATCCCGCATTAGACCAGTGTGCTGGACTAAGACCTAAGCCCTCAATGGTAGAGGAGACCGGAGCCCAGCAGTGTGATCTTTATGGGCTGATGATGATGATGAATTCTATATCAGTAGATATAATTGCAAACATATGTAGGTACTAAATTGTATATAAGTCCATTATATGATAACATTACGACAAAAGTGAAGGACTATAAAAGGGCTGGTGCCGCCGGTATCCGCCTTGGTAGGCGGAAAGCTATTTATGTATGAACGAGTATGTGTTTACTTCATTTAAATTCTTATCACTTGTGAGTTGTCGCATTGGGTTGAAGTGTTTGTTTATGTTATACCATTACGCTATTAATATCTTTCGTAGTGTATTTATTATTTGTTATTTAACATCTAGGAATGGGAATTTTCGTTTTCGCATATTATAGGGTCTACAGAAGATGTGAAACAGATCACAGTGATCATACTAGCGTATATGAAGAAGCTAGAATAATGTTCGGCTCTATTTCGTCCCACTACTTGGCATTGTCCAGGCCGTTGCTTCAAGTTTGGAGACTGATGACTTGCCAAGATTACATTGGGTCAGTCTAGGCGTCATTATGTTTTGATGTTATTAAATTTTTATGGCCGAGTTGTTCACTTATTAAACTTCTGGATAGATTATAGTTTATTCGAATTAAGACGAATGCACCTTCTTCGACACCAAGCCAAAAGAAATGAATTTAAATCTTAAAACTTTAAATACTTTACTACATGTGATAAATCACGAATGCATTCCATTGTTACATATTTATTCTCGATTTATATTTAACTTGCTCAACTAAAGCATTTTCTATGAAACTGAAGATGAAGTTGATTTTCTTAATATTTTAATAGAGCAAGACCATTATTACTAACAAATATTTCACATTAGTTACAGTTATTGGCAACGGCAAATATAATGTCCTCTTCAGATACGTTTTTTTATGTGAAAAGTTCTTTTGAAATGTCAAAACCGCCATAAATCTATATCGAAGTAGTACCTACATGTGCTTGTAATTACTACGTGACGAGATCGCCAATTAACAACACTAATAAGGATTGACATTACTCTGCCTCTGTCCATTTTTATCGCATACGCCTTAGATTATCATGTGTTTAGGTAAGTACCTACTTATGTATGTACAATATATGACAATCTTTTGCAAATATTCAAAGCCGCGGTCGAAGATCGATTTTGTATATGACGTACGTATCCTAAATAACTTGTACTATTACTAGTAGTAAACATTACTCACTGACCCCGTGACACAGTTAGCTAGACGCAAGTTTATAAAGCGAAAGACCACCGGTCCGATCCCCGAACTGAGACAAATTTTTGTATGATTCACAAATATTTATCGTAGTTCATTAGTGAAAAAAGAAAACTTGGAAATGGTTTAGGTTTGGGAATAAAAGAGATGAGATTACTGAATATAAGATTACTGTGATCTTGTCTCGTCCTCGCATGCTATCTGCAAGGGCAATCAATAGCATTTAGTTAGTTATTTCAATAGTATTTTCACATTTGTTTGAAACAATAACGGATATGGTGACCCAATTGTGCTTGTGTACAAGTTCATATTGTTATCATCACAAGGGGTCGCTTGTTTCTACGTTTAAATTAACAGGCATTGTATATTAGCTTTGTTCAAAGGAACAAACATGACATCCGTAATTGAGAGATTTCAATCAAACAGCTCTAACTATTTGAAGTTGTAATATCTAAAACACTTTTTAGTCTAACTGTTCCTAATATAAGTAAATGAGTTTATATATACAAAACAAGTGAACAAGTTACAAGCGGTTTAAATGTAAGTTTGCCATATAGCATAGAACTCCTTCTAAATATTTATAGCAAAATCACACTGCGAAGTGTGTGTCTATTTTAATTATGTTAGGAAATCTGTGTAAAAAATTGTCTCCGGGACGATGAGCACATTAATTATCATAATTCAACATCGAAAATTTTTAATGATCTATGGACTTTCAGAGTGTATTTTTCGGGTTAAATAAAATTTAATCCCCACATAATCTTGCAGAGCATTATCGCTTGGAGTCCTGTGTGCTGCAGTTAATGAAAAGTAAACCCAAGGAATTAAATTAAAAAATTCAATTTTGGGTATTTTATTACCACCTTAAAATAACAGTTGATAATTAACTATAAAATATTTTTTTTATTGCAATGATACAATCCAAGACAACAGGAAGCTTCATAATCTAAGCCATCGAGAGCTGTAAATAGCAACGGAGAAGCATTAAAGAAAAACTGTACCGACTAGATGTAAAGATATAGTTATGGTTGATATGATCTTGATGGAATTTTTTAATTAAATTTTTAGTGTTCCGAACCACAAATGTAAAACGGGACCTAATACATACTTATGTATGTACTATGTAGGTATTGGGTGTCTTGAAGTATTTACCATTCAGTATTCATGAGACTTAAACACAGTAAATGAAGCTGTGCATATAAAGACCCGAGAGAGTAATCAACTCAATTATAAAAATGAAATAATCATCACAAGTAATTAAAACATTGTATTTACTCAACGAGACGTGATAAGGATAAACAGCTCCCACTCTTCGCGGAGCACAGGTATGTTGATTCATGTTTGTCAAGTATTTTTTTTACTTTGATGAAGTAGGTAATGCTTGTCAAAGAATTAATGCGAACGGTCCAAAACCCTAGACAAAGTTACATGTATATTCTAAACTGCCACATAACTTAGTGGATTTATAACAAAGAGAACTGTGACATATTATATGAAATCAGGATTAAGATCTCCAAGTTAACATAACCCAGAAAAAAATATTTTATCTTACCCCTTCGTGTGCATCGATTAAAGAAAAAATTAATTGCTATTAATCATTTGTGAGCGTGACCGCCAAACATTCATCTGATTGGTCCAATATTTCGATCTAATCATACGGATGGATGAGGACAGTGTATCTGTTGCTAATCTACAAGACAGAGGTACACTATGCCGAAGGTTTTATCGCTTTCAACGCTTTCGAGATGGGTTGACATGCTGTTGTCTGCACCTACGTATGCCAAACTTCACATTCGAAATTTTCGATTCAAAGCACTACCGCTTCTAATTACTTCCTAAAGGAACTGCTTCTTGAGATAAGAGCATTTAGCCAATATACTAATAGAACCAACTCTTAATTATATGTATATTGGGGCATTCCACGTGAAGCGGACAAGTAAAAACCTCGATGTTTCCGATTTGAGTATATTCTACCGATATTTTTCTAATGTTCATACATGTATAATATATTTTGGTAACGATACAGACAGGACGCATAAGTTTTTACCTTGAAACACATTCTCTTTATAAGTAAGTATTTTAACTCATTGATTACAAATTGGGCACTATCTGTTACAATGATGTAAAAAGAAATAAAATATTATGTTAGATTATTTTGTGAATTTTCAAATTAATAGTAATTCGGACTAACATGTTAACAAAAGAAATAAAACGAAAAATAAATGTAAAAACAACCTCAATCTCCCAGCACAACAAATGAGCACAATGAGTAAAATAGCAATGTACAATAACGAAGTCACAAGAAAAGATATCAATTCTAAGAGAATAACAGTTTTAACAAAGCGTAGCGTATTCCTTGATTCATGGTTATAACTAGAGATGAAACGGATAGTGGTTTGGCCGGATACCGGATACCGGATATTCGGCAAGCTACGAGGCCGGAGCGCCGGATATCCGGCAGCCGGATATTCGGCCTTTCATCGCGTGACATGACGCGACCAGTTTGATTTGAAATTGGCGCGGTGAAGGAGATCGGAAATGTTCGGGCGCTTTCGGTTGTTTTCGCACGGGAGCGGCGATCGCCAGTGTTCGCAACTTAGGGATTTTCCCCCTAGATTTAGGTGGTAAATAAGTGAGATGGGATTTTTTAGCGGTATTTCCAGGGATTTTTTGGAACAAAAAAGGGCTATCTCACTTTATATCGTTGAACATGACACACTCACTAATTTGACAATACGACAATGGGGCCTAATGGAGCAGTGCATAATTTTTTTAAAACTATTTGAAAAAATCACCAAAATTACAAGTTCTGGCCTTTCCTGTATATCCGAGGTGATTCCGCATGTTTCTGCATTGAAGAAGTATTAAGACAAAAACGAGACTGCACAAAGAACTCCAGGCTTAGCTCGTATGAGAGCATGGGATTGTTTCAATGAAGTGGCAAAGGAATATAATAGTGAATGTCGCGATCAAGTAAAACAAAATCCAATTGATAACGAGATTAACTTTTTCTTAAAGACACCTCGAATCAATCGCAATCATGACCCATACATTTGGTGCTCGTCTAACTTGAATCAGTACCCACAGTTGTCAAGGTTTGCTAGAATTTACCTTTCAGCACCTGGCAGTAGCGTTTACAGCGAAAGGCTATTTTCCGAAGCTGGTCTAGTATACGAAGCCAAACGGAGTCGCCTCTTACCAACAAATGCCGAAAGTTTGGTATTCATTCACCACAATTTGCCACTTGTGAATCTTGAATATTAATTAAGCTGTGATTATTAAAATAAACCGTGCCCATAACGTAATGTGGTATCATTTTCCTCGTGTAAAATAATGCGATTTTTTTGAATATTACTATCCGGTATCCGGCCGGATACTGAGGTACTATCCGGTATCCGGCCGGATAGTGAAAACAAGGCCGGATAGGCCGGATACCGGATAGTTACCGGATATCCGTTTCATCTCTAGTTATAACATTGCATAATGCAACAAAAGTCAAAAGGTGAAATGACTAACACTTTTCATCAGTACACGGTGCAATTATAATAAGAGTATAGATTATGAGGCCTGTAATTTATTTTGCGATAATTAGGTACATATATTAGGTACATACATACTTATATTAGGTACATACATAGTTTTTAATAATTTAAGGTACGGTATAATAGGAATGATTAGCCATGTATGCAGGAGGACTTTGCTATTATCTGTAATTGTAGGATGCACAAAAAAGCTATCATTAAGTAGAGCTTAATTACTTATATATTAAAACTAAACCACGCACGGAACTGTAAGTAGATATAATATAAATAACTAGCTGTCCCGGCAAACTTCGTATCGCCCTACCAGTCAATGAATGTCTTGTTACATATTAACAAAATTCAATTTTTAATTACATAGGCATATGGGTGGTTATCTAAAATTTGGTTAACTTTTGACTTCATTTTGAAAGTGGTGTTTTTAGTTTAAAATCAGAACAGTTTATATTCTATGCTGAAGGTATAACACCTATTTAGCTGCATCTAAAAGGGCCAGTCACTTTACTTGATATTTTTAGAGAAATTTTGGATTTTTGAAAATCAGTGGTCTAGGGACTGACGAAGCGTGATAGGGACTGACACCAAACACATTTTCTATGTAAAATCACTTTTTTATTACAAAATTAGCCGTAACAAAAATTTATCTCTTAAGTTCACAACGTCTGTGAACTATAATCACAAAAATAATCACATTTATTAATTTTGCATATGTAAATAATGTATGGGTAAGTATCAATATTTCTTGACAATCAAATTGTAGGTCCTTTGAATCTAATACTTACAAACTAATAGTTTTTAAGTAATTGACAATTATTATACATAATCAGCCTTCTAATCAACTAAATTATAATTTGAACACAATATTTAGACTTTTAATAATTATCACGAGATCACAAATATTTCAAACTTAATCTACCTAGTACCTCGTATTTATTTTTATCACTATTCGTCTCACTTCTCGTAAACATTAACAGGGTTTTTAAATTTGTAAAATACAGTATTTCTCTTAACGATTACATTAGGAACTGAAAGTTTTTCTATAACGTCTTCGAAAGCCACGTAAGCGACATACTATCATTTATTTTAAATTCTGTGCCTTCTTCATAGCAAACTTTAAGGAACGTAACTGTCAGCTCTCCATCCTCATCATCATACTGTGGGCAAATTGCGGCGTATCGGTATCCTATATCTCCACTGCCATATCTAGTTTTAGTCTTCTCTTGCGCAATATGGCTCATACCTTGATAACGGCGTATCATCTTCAGAATCCGTGAAAACATCTGAAACTTGAGGCCGCTGTGTATTGGTTTGGTACATTATAGTCCCCGAGTTATAAGGAGCATAATCAAAATTATCACAAAAGCAACTTAGTGACTTCAAGACAAGTTTCTTGATGTTTGTAGATATGGCCCGAAACTTTATGCACTAAGAGAGTTCCTTTAAGCGGTTTCTGCTATTTCTCATGTTTCTTAAACATTTTGTTAACTTTTTCTTTGTCAACATGTTCGATAATAGAGATCTGTAAATTTGGAGACCTTTCTCGAAGCACAGCTTCAATTTTTCAAATTTTAAATTTTTTCCTATCTCCTTTTAGCCTGTTCAACTTTTTCTTTGCAATTTCCTCTTTGGATAATGTATTTTTCTTTCTAGGCGCCATATTCTACAATAAATACAAGTATTATGTTTAAAAATCATGCATTACCAAGTATGACCATCAGTCCCTAGATGTGGCGTCAGGCCCTAGTCACTATTACGACTAGGGCCTGACGGTCTAGGGACTGACGAAACGAAACAAAATCAAATGAAACCTATTATTTAAAACCAACATCAAAACCAATAGGCGGTCAAATTGACAAGGCAGACCAAACTCATATTTCCAAAAAGTAATGATATCAATTAGTTACAAATTATCTTTGAAATGACTTACCTAGGGCCTGAGAATTTGACTGGCACAGCACGTGTTCCCGCAGGAAAGTCGGCGACCGCACTAATAACAAAAAGGCTGTCGCGGCTTGATTCGTGTTAGCAAATAACTCAAACCGATGCTATGGTATTGAGTAAGTTTTGAAAAAGCCATGATGTTTAGTTGCCGCGTATTTTTGGATTTCGAAAATGACTAGGGCCTGACTATTTTTATCGCTTACACTTTTTGACTTAAAATAACGTGATGAAACATATTATTATTATAATTAAATCTTATTCACAGTGTTATTAATGTAATAGTTAAAGAATTAAAATAGAGTTTGATAAAATTATTCTTATAGACTTATAATTACAATGAAATAAATGGTAAATTCGGGAGATCTTACATGGCTAGGGACTGATATTTGGAGTAATAAATGTCATTTTTGGGAATTAAAGAATGTTATGATATACATGAAAATGAGTGACCAAATTAAATGGACTTTATAACATCACTTAGTAGTTTAAAATATTGAATATGTTTTTATAATATTGTGAAAATTGATGCTAACACCAAGTTAACCAAATTTTAGATAACCACCCATATATCATCATCCCCCTGGCCTGGTCCCATTTAATTACTTGGGGTCGGCGCAGTATCTCTTCTCCTTCCACACATCCCTGTCAGCCGTCATATCTTCATGCTAGTGTCTTACGTCGCCTCCACCCGGGCTGGTGCAACAACCCTTGCCCATTTCTCACAGGAGCCGGGTGATGCCCCTGCGCGTCGCCTACCGGGGGACGCCCTAACCCTGTCGCCTTTCTCATTATACATACTGCATAAATATTTTGGCAAATGTTTTATGGCCAGCCGCCTGCCTGTCACCAACCCCTCTTGGGACTTTCATTGTTTTGGGAATGGAGTAGAAATAGCCTGTGTTTGGGTACAGGATATTGCAGGTGAGGATATTTGTCAACGTTACTATACTACACTTGATGCATAAACAATAATGATGGCAGACAACTGTGTAGGGAGTGAGAGAGAAAGGAGACCGGCTTCGTTCTCATCCCTACTCCGTGCTGTTTACTGGGTCAGAAGTGACACCTGTAGACATCTGGCGGGGAAACTAATAAAATGACGATTGATCAGTTTTCGACCGGAGATGAAAAATGATTAAATTACTAAAATGGCTATGAGGGTTGATCGTAGAAGGGTGAAAATTAAGGATTGTATGTATTTTTGTATGTTGTATCATAAAAAAATAGAAACTAAAAATTTTGTCCAAAAAATAAAAAAAATTAGGGGTGGACTACCTCTAACATTTAGGGGGATGAAAAATAGATGTTGGCCGATTCTCAGACCTACTCAATACGCTCACAAAATTTCATGAGAATCGGTCAAGCCGTTTCGGAGGAGTATGGGAACGAAAATTGTGACACGAGAATTTTATATATAAGACTAGCGACCCGCCCCGGCTTCGCACGTCTATTTATTAAAAAAAAACGCATCAAAATCCGTTGCGTAGTTTCAATGATTTAAGCATACAAAGGGACATAGGGACAGAGAAAGCGACTTTGTTTTATACTATGTAGTGATTAAATTATGTATACAAATGCAAAAGTAATCTAATATTGAAGAAAAACATACTTAGATAAGAAAGACTTTCCGGAACTCAAGTTGAGTTTACCATTTTAATGCCTTAATTATTTACAACGGTAATCATTTGTAAATAAACATACCTCACGCCTATATTCCCCGAAGGGGTAGGCAGAGGTGCATTTCTGCACCCACATTTCGCCAGGTATGTATTCGTCCCACGTAATAGGGGGCGAGCCTATTGCCGTTTTCGGGTACATTTCCAGACTCCATGCTGCTACTGAGAATTTCCTAATGGAAAAACATAACATAACACTTTGCCCGACCCGGGAATCGAACCCAGGACCTCTAGATCGCACGGTACATACTTGTACCGCGAGACCACGAGGCAGTCGGCAGTAATCATTCCTATAGTTGTCAAATGGATAAAAGGTAATAAGATAAAAGCAGGCTCTTTAGGAATCAATCACATTTAATTAAGCCCCAAATAAAAAATATAATTTCCTTTGAGCCTTAGCAGATTGGTACAAAAAAAGTTTCGTTTAATTGAAATTGTATTTTTATTTTATATTTTACTGTAATTATCCTTGGTCGTCCGTGAACTGTACATCAACATTACGCTATCATTAATGATACTGATATAATATATGTGTTTAGATTAAAAATGTCTATTTACAATACTTGTTTTTCGTTGTACATTGTTAAAGCAGTTTCCGAGGAGTCAACATGATTTTTTTGTTGGTCCTGCTTTTACTCGTACTTTTGTATGTGTATGTTACAAGGAACCATGGCTACTGGGAAAAACGCAAAGTGAAACATGAAAGGCCCATACCAATCTTCGGAAACCACTTACAAAATATGATGGGGAAAAAGAGTTTTGCAGAAGTAACCGTTGCTTTGTACAATAAATACCCGGAGGAGAAAGTAGTCGGCTATTATAGAGGAAATACGCCAGAACTCATCGTGCGTGATCCCGACATAGTCAGAAATATATTGAATGTCGATTTTTCCCACTTCTATGTGCGTGGTTCGGGCAGGAACACTGACTTAGAACCTCTGCATCTCAATTTGTTCCATGTAGATGGCGACAAGTGGAAACTTCAGCGAAAAAGATTAACACCAGCTTTCACTACGGCTAAACTGAAGGGTATGTTTCCTTTAGTGGTGAAATGTGCGAAGAAATTGCAGACGGTAGCAGAGGAAATTGCAACGCGCGAAGAACAGTATGACGTTCGAGAACTGATGGCGCGTTTCACGACAGAGTTTATAGGTGCTTGCGGCTTCGGAATAGAAATGGACACTCTAAATGACGAAAACTCTCGCTTTAGGGAGCTCGGTAAGACAATTTTTAGCAGCCCTTTGAAGAACCTTATTGTGATAGCCATGTGGGATTTATTTCCCGAATTAAGCAAATACTTAGAGGCCGGCGAAAAAGAATTCCTTAAGGTTATTACTATCATTTTCCAAAATATTCGAAAGCAAAGAAACGGAAGGCCTAGTGGCCGAAACGATTTCGTCGATCTTCTCTTAGAGATGGAATTGAAGGGGAAAATTCAAGGAGAGTCTATAGAAAAAATTGGTGCAGATGGAAAACCAGTATTAGCAGAAATGGAAATGGACACTAACTGTATTGTGGCTCAAATGTTTGTATTCTTTGCTGCCGGTTTCGAAACTTCATCATCGGCGACAAGCTACACACTGCATGAACTAGCTTTTAATCAAGAAATTCAGCGTAACATTCAGAATGAAATAGATGAAGTATTGGCTAAATATAATAATGAGTTATGCTATGATGCCGTTGCAGAAATGACTTTACTGAGCATGGCTTTTAAGGAGTCCCTAAGGATGTTGCCACCACTGGGAAATTTGCAGAGGGTTTGTGCTCGCCAGTACACTATACCTGGACTCGGTATTACAATAGATCCCGGGGTGAAAATCCAGATTCCTGTCCAAGCTATACAAATGGATCCAAAGTATTTTGACAATCCGACACAATTTAACCCGGAAAGATTCAATGAAAGAGAGACGGGGAAGCTCAATTATACTTTTATGCCTTTCGGCGAAGGACCTAGAGCTTGTATTGGTGAGTCAAATTGGTTGTAAATATTTTTTTAAAGAATCATTTGACAGAATTAGCCTGTGAAAGTATACTTCGTTGGCCCCTTATTTCGTACTTGGATTTTACCTGACAAAAATGGCAATATACTCGAGCCTGTAAATGCTGCTAGCATTGCGTGCATGTATACATCACACAAATGGAAAAATACAATTAAGCCTACTCATTCCAGGTTTGATGATACAGGCATTAGTGTGAACAAATATAAAGATAACGGAAGCAAAATTGTGTAACAATAATTGTTAATCATAAACATGAACTAACTAACAAAACGTGTTGATACGCAGAATTATCTCATAATTGATAAGTACTTCATAATTATCAGCAGAGATAACAAAGTTTTACAAATTAATATTAATGTAACAAAATTTTTTCCAGGTGCTCGGTTGGGTGAGATGCAGTCTTTAGCCGGTCTAGCTGCTTTTCTACACAAGTTTTCAGTAGAACCGTCAGTTGATACCCGACGTACCCTTCGTTTGAATCCTACAAGCAACGTCGTCCAAGGAGTAATAGGAGGAATACCTCTCAAACTTAAACTGAGGAAGAAAACCCAGTGATTTAATTATTCTGCTATAATATATATTTTGCTGTATTATTAAATGTTTTTAATGTCAGTATTAGAATATGATGTTACCTGGATGCCTATGTGCTTATTATAGTTGCCAGATGTCGCTAGGTTATAATAGGTGATTAATATTATAAAATCAGTAGTCATTAGTAGTCACATATACCATAGTCCATAGTACTATTCTTAGCCACATCCGTGGATCGCATAACGGATATTTAGACTGTCTTTATAAAATTGCTTTTAACTGAAAGAAAGCGCCTTATAATTGTTGGCGCTACGCAATTAGTAAAGCCAGCCCACCTACAGCGCAACACGTGAATCAACTTAATAAATACATACTAAAGTGTTGAAATAAATGTAATGTGTGCAAATTGGCACAAATCTACACCTCTTACCATTAACATTTTATTTTCAGTTGAATGCATTAATGTTCCGGCGCTATTTATACAGCTCGAGTGTCCGCCAGTCAAACATTAAGCTATACATTTTTCAAAGGATTATTGCGGTAATTGATGGTGTGTCAGATTTAAGCCAGTCGCATAGTGATAGATTAAAAGTTGTGCGATTGTTATTGAACCTCACTGTAAAAGAGTTGTAGGAAATCCCACTGTATAAAATAAGGTGCATATTCTGATTGTATAGGGGTACCTACTCGATAAGGTTAACTTGTCATATCGTATCACGATACGGGATCCATTCTTTTAATCGGTGCGGCAAAAAATTTGGGCTGGCGATATGATCGTTGGTCTTTCCAATTAGTCACGACTGTGTTTAAGATGTATTTTGCGTTAAGAGCCAATGTGAATATGTATATTAAAGAAACTGTGAAGGTATGATTTAATTCATACAAACTGATTTTTTTTGGTAGGTACCATGTATATGTGTATCGATTAACCTCTTAGGAACAGGAAGTAGAAATATATATTTTACAAAAATAATTCTCATATGCGCTCGGCTAATGCCCAATAATAATAAAAAGCCCTAAACAGAACAGCAGCAATCCGAGCTGTAAATGAAATATATGCTTTTCATTAGAAAAAAACACACGTTTTAAAAAAAACAATTAATTGTTGCTAGAGCAGTATGCGATCCGCCTAATGCCACTTCACGTGGAAAACGAGAACATATTTTATTGCGTGCGAAATATTTCGCCGCACAATTTTTAATGCGTTACACGTGGCGGGACTGCTCGCGATTCGGCTTTGTTGAAGACATTATACGAGATGTCGATATAAACACTATGGCAAAACTATTATCGCCTGCGCCTAAATGTGGTTCGTGTCAAGTCTCAGTTTACTTTCTTCTTCCAAGTTCCTTTGTTGCGGGAAGCCGCTCCTTCTGTTGGTGGGTGTAGAAATATCGCTGGCCAGTGCCTACGTGACGTTTTACATGTTTCTTAATTGTAGCTGTAAAAATATCTATTGTGGTAGTATTTATTTGAATTGTATGAGTTCGGCATATACGTTCATAGATGGCGCTAAAATAGATTTTAAGTACGTGCAGAGAGATCGAAAGAGACCATACCTAAAAGCATTCTAATTCAGAGAGTCTCTAACTCAGATTCATTGGCCTACTACTTGGCACACACACTCGTCCGTCGGTGGTATGGCGATTGAAGCTGCCGTTTCACGAAGGTACAGGCTTTCATATGCAGTTTTTAATACCTTTAATACAATGCATATAATTGTGTGAGCATGCTGCTGTTGTGTGGTCCATTATTTTTCAATACATTTACATACATACGTATTTTTATCACAAAGTAACTCCTACGAATGATTAAGCGCAAAACCGCACGACGACGTGCATATAAACGAGTTAGACTCATTGAAATTACGAAAATTAAAAATGGAAGGCTTAATATAATTTAGTTTAATATAATGAAGACAAAAATCCTCTTATTGGTAATTCGGAAACCGTTAAATGCAGGTTTCTTGATAAACGCACTCTGATACTTTTTACAAACGAAGAATAGGTGCAGGAAAATCACGATGTACTAATATTTTTATGAAATTGGCAAAAAACTCAAAATTATGACACTCAATTCCGCATGTTTCGAATAGTTATGTGAAGGAGACGTTAATATTCTTTTGCAAAATGTATTTTAACACAAAATGATACAATCCAAGGCAACAGGAAGCGGCGACACCTGAGCCAAGGCGATACAAATAGATGCGAAGCTTTAAGAAGAAAATTTATGTGAATATCTACGATGCTTGATAAATAAATTTCAAATTTGGAATAAGGACGACCATTTATCTTTAAAATATTATGTTTATTTATTGCTGGCATTTGGTCACCTATTTTTATTATCCTTCAGGAAAGTTATATTTCCTAGGTCTGTGTCAGACTTCAGAATCAGCTGTTATACTCGTACATAAGTGTATTCCTAGCATTGTTTAGAAGATAGAAGCGAAGGAGATTGTATGAACGCATAGAATAACAATATTTTTGTCTAGATGATATGATAGACTTTAATTGTATTTTCATAATTTCTGACGCCTATTAGTCTTTTAGTAAATGATCCCTTTTAATAACAGTCAATTGTTTTTTAGCTCGTTGCATCGTTATATTTTTTACATGATATTTAAAAAGGTAAACTTATAAATCTGAATTATTAAGTTTAAATAGGAAAACAAATTAAGAAACATGCCGTATTTATAATGATTACACTGGAAAACAGCATATCTGTTGCATGAGATTTTATACATGAATCTGAACAGTTTTTCCACGCTGATTTCAAAAATATATGCCGTTTTTATGTAGCAGCTCTAGTTTTGGAGTTATGAAGTGACATGGCTTTTCATTGAAAATGCAAAAAGTTTAAGTTTAAAAAATTTATTAAATATATCAATTCCAAATAAAATTTCCTTTTTTTGGATTTTCTAGAGTCAGATGTATTATGAGTACAATTTTAAATGCTCCAACAATAGTCAACCGAGATATGTTCATTACAGTACCCCCAATACCATTCCATTATAGTGTAAATATTCTGGTAAAACCCTCTCCTTGTTCCTCGCATAGAAGTCACCGAGATTTTCAGGAAAATGGTCTAGATGACTGTGAAGGTAGTGAAGCTTAATACTCATGTTCCATCCAAGCCGCTGGAAGGGTATCAGCAGTTGCTGAACAGTTGTTCAGCGTGCTGAATGCAGCCGTCAGACATCCTATTGCCAAAAATGTTTCTTTCCTTCAATCGGGAAGCTAAAATTTCTGTTGCTGTTTTGGACAGTCTAAGGTTCCTGATTAAGTCATTTAGACCACCATTTAGTGGTCAGGGACTACCGTAGCAAATAAAATCACTGTCATTACCACCGTCGTCGTTTTTGGTTTGTCCACTTCACTGGTCTGGATTCTCCGAAGATGAACGTGACTGCTGTGGTGATGATTTGTCACTAACACTCAAGACTGGTCTTATGGCAGATTTTAAGTTGGATATATCCACTTAGAGCAATTTTTATGGTTTGAACGTATGATTTTCGTTACACAGAAATAACAGTCGTCATGATAGTTGGATAGTTCACGCCAAATCATAGGAGCTTTGAATTTAAAAGTGGGTATTTTTTTTGTTGGCCCACAGTCGCAAGGATTCAACACAACTTTTACGTACCAAACTTGGTATACAAGCTTTAACGTTTAATAGCAATAGAATCCCAAAGTCGTCGAAATATGCCTTTTTTATAAAGTCCGACACATTTAAACGAAATTTTTGAACATATATTCTCCACAAATAATCCAAAAACAACCAGGATTATTTAACCACTTCCTTATTGAGGACGACATAATGAAATTTAGAAAGGAAATAGTTAAGTTACACCGCTATTGATAGAAACTATTGACTTCTTAGGTAAATTCAAGACGGTACCTGTATCTCACTAACTAGAGCTGCTACAAAAAATCTGAGGCCAGATATGAAATCAGCGCACCCAAATTAGTAAACAACAATTGAAAAACTTCATGCAACACAAAAAATGTTTGATTTTGTTGTCCTGTGTTATTATAATAACGTTTTAAAAACATATAGTAATTCTCCATGAAATTCTAATGGATTTACCATAAAAAAAATATTTTTTATTGAATTTGCACGTATGAAATAAAAAAAGTAAATGAAATAGTTCGCATTAAATGCTGTAAATAATACAATGTTTAAATTATTTATTTTAACTAAAAGCCAGACTAAGATTTAAAAGACATTTCGTTGTAAAAGATCCGTAGTAAAATATTTTGAGCGGTAAAGCCCGATAAAAAAAGAAATCGCTAACAAAACTCAATGGAACGGAGAAATCACAAATCTAACCAAAAACAGAGAGGCGCATGTAAACAAAATAAGCGTCACCGACGTACGAGAATAACTATGGAATGCCGGATATTGCAATCCGTCCGTCATGGGCTCCGGCATGCCACGTAGCTACAGGTGCTTGCTGAATAATACTGAAGCCACTGCTTCAGTACGCGGCGAGACCACGCTCCGAGCGTACGCATGCCTCGAAACTTCCGAACACAACAAACATCGACACTGAACACGACTTATCAAATACATACAAAAGTGTAGCGATCTTGTGTTGTCTTATGAAAAGTGAAGAGTGATTAAATTGTACATATACCATAATTGAAAGTGATTCCGTAGTCATGAAAGTCCTAACCGTCGGAGATAAAGTAGCGAGTGTTGGGAGCGAAAATGAACCGACTGTTGTGGTCAATTCACAGAAATTGGCAAGAGAGGAGTTGAACAGGTATTTAGTAAATAAAATTATGAAAACCACTGTGAGTAGATAAAAAAACAATTCATGGAAATTCTAGATATGCACAGTACGGTTCAAATATATAATTCAGAAAAACAATGATATTTAATTGGTGATATAAAAAATATTTCACTAATCAAAGGCAAAACAGATTAAGACAAGATAATTACAGGAATAAATAAAACACATCTTTTTAATTATCTGACAATAGTAACATAAATTTATTGATTCATTTAAAAGTCTAATTTGAAACAAAGAAATAAACAAAATGTTAAAAGAACTACAAATTATGCAGACAACATTACAAGTGAACAAAAAAGCATATAAAGCTTAGAGAGCACAAAGACCACACATAGTATTAGCAAGTTCGCTAGGTCAGCCGCCCTGGAATGTTGCCAGGGTGACACAACCGCGTGGTATTCGGTGTTTACGTGCCCAGCCACTCCGCTTGTTGTCATGAATTGGACAGGAATGTTGCTCACTCAATAATGTTTTCCTAGTTTATGTTCTGTTTACGATTGTATTACTACATTAAGAGCATAAAACTTTGTTTATAAGGCGCGTTAATGTTTACGACTGCCCTTTGAAGCTTTGATCGATTATTTTCTTCAACACTTTGATTAACATCTAATTCCTTGCTGAAACACTTTCAGAAAACTTTACGATTATATATTTTAGGTTAATAACTCCTATGGTTACTAGTTTCTTTTCTGTTCAAAGTGAAACAGCTTTATTAAGATTTTTGTTTACCGTTTGCAGAATGTTTGAAATTCTGTTTCTCCCACAGAGGATGTCCTCTTGGAGTGTCTCGTGTGACTTCATCGGTGTACGTGTGTGGGGCCCATGCCCTGCCTGGTGCAGTGAAGGCCTTGCATCCTGGACTGATTGTCAGCGCTGCCCCAGAACTGCCACCGCCTCCAGAAGACTATGTGCCCAGACATTTCGTGCCCCTACTGGACACGCCCAACTCGGATATCTATCCGTTTATGGAGCGCGTTGCCGACCTGATTAATGAGGTAAGAGTTAATGATTCTACTGCGTGCTTTACTGTAATTAATATTTCCTATGGTAAATTAATCTTAGCATGATAAATATTTTTTACGGATGTGTTTATAATTCATGTTCTTTTCATTTACTATAGTTTGATAGTATATTTGATAAGTAATCTTTTTATGATGTAATACTTCGCGTTGAACTGGATCGAAAGTAAAATGTACGTCATTTTTATGTATCTAATACTTACCTATATACATTGAGTTCATTGATTTAGTCGGAAATATAACTCATGAAACATATAATAGAAGCAGATTCTGCATTTACTGCCATTGCTATGCACTTTTTTTTTTAATATATCTCGTTTTTTGTCTAGGTGGTCGCAAATGGAGAAGTGGTATTGGTCCACTGCGTAGCGGGTGTCTCGCGATCTGTCACGCTTTGCTTGGCGTACCTCGTCAAGTGGCAAAAAATGACGCTGCGAGATGCCTATCATCACTTGAAGCAAAGACGGTAAGAATTATTTAATTTTTAGGACTGTTTGTAAGATTTTGATTAGGCGTGAAGTTTCTTTTCAATAAAATTAGTCTATTACAGACCCAATACAAGATTTTGTATTAAATAGGTTTCCAATTATCAAAGTGAATTTAGGATTGACAGTCAAAGTCTAGGCAGCATTAAGTATCTTGCAAATCGCGTAATATTTAGAAAAGAATCTTGGCACAAACAATAACATTGAAGAATCTATTACGCACTCTATTTGGATTACAGAGTTCACACTGAATTAGCTAGGCGTGTTTTGCAAAACATAAAAAACCTGACGTAATTGCCAGCAGTCTGTAAATTGTATAAGAATATATTTAAAAGTGCGGAGCATCATCGTGAGTCACTGCGGGCGTTGTTAGGGAACACGTAATGTTCTGTCAGAAATTGTTATTTTACATTTTCGCAGCATTTTCAACATGACTACGTAATTAATTTACGATTATGCTGAGATGAAGACACAATTTTGAGTAAACAAAGGCTTTACATTTTTTATATCATTGTCGGATCATTTACATTCTGCCACCGCCAGCAGGCTTTTGATAGGATAAAAGGGGTTAGGCGTTGGTTTACCGGGAGGACATAATGGTTAGGGTTGGTAATTAATATAGAACTTTTTGGAATACAATACAATAAAAAGTCACTTGAAGCAGTATCTTCAAACCCTTATTGTATCACTACAATCATTCAGTATATCGAGTTGATTGATACAATATCTTTTTTTCTTTCAATAGGCAACAAATCCGACCGAACACCGGCTTCTTCAAGCAGCTTATCAAATTCGAGGAGCGACTCTTCGGAGAAGCGTCCGTTAAGATGGTTTATTGCGAAGCCATTGACAAAGAGATTCCAGATGTGTACGAACCAGACTACAGCGGAATGACCTGGTTCCGTCAGCGATACGGCCCTATTGAGAAGAGCTGAAGAACGAAAGAGAACGCAAGATAAGGAACGCTGTGATTTTTGCCGAAAGGGAAGTATGTAATATAAGACTGATTGGATGAGTGGTATTTGAATGGCGGGTGAGATGTTGTTGGGAATTCTGCGGTTTTTAGAAACATGTTTTGTTTGAGTGATTATTATTCTTTGACCTGTTTAATGTGAGAAATTCTATGATTCCTTTTCTTTTATGTTGTTAAATGAAAACATATTGAACGCATAATAACCGCAGAATAGTGATGTAAGAATGGTTGGTAGATGCGATTATTCTACATCTGTAGAGGTATAATATAAAATTTTAATGTAAGAAGGGCGTTTTTAAGCACGTTGTTATTAAGAAATTATTATATTTGATATCAATTTCGTACTTTTTCATTTGTTAATAACACAAATTTAATAATAATAATAAGGATTTATGCTCGTTCTTATTTAAGTGAATATTATGTGATATAAAAAATATTGTTTAAAAAATCTTATCTTACGTTGATGTATGTATCTCATAAGATTGATTTATATATAATAAAATTATGGGACCAAAAATAAATAAGCGATTGTTCGATTTACTTTTTGTGTTTCTTTTCCGCAAGGTATTGACCTTAGCATTTAAAAAGGAGGGTTTTGATCAACCATATGTACGTCTTCATAAACTGCATTAAACAAAAAAGAAATCAAATCAGATACTTACTCGTAAATACAATATAAAAAATTATATTTATTAAAAATTAACCCTTAATTCGACAGTGTCCGCTGTGACGAACAAGTAATTTAAAAAAATCTACTGAACTAGTTAAGAGAAAAATACATGAGATTTTGATTTTAGTGCGTAGGTAACGTATAAAAGATTTAATAAAAAATATAATTTGAATAATGGAATTACTCAAAATGTAATTTTTTGTCGAAAATGACGTTGAGGCCGCAGTCATCTGTTTTGCCCAAGGTATTTTGTTTAATTTTTAATGTTTATTACTAACTTTTAGACGATTTCTGTATTAATTTATATTTCTGGTAGTATATAAATCTGGAAAATAAGATTATCACGAGCTTCTACATTCATTTTCACCATTTTATCTGGCTCTAAATCTCTTGTCCGTCACACCGGACACTGCCGGTTACTACGTGAAGTACCTATTTGACTAGTTGTCCGGTGTGACGAACATTGCCAAATACGCTATGATTAATACTTTTTTTTTACATTTATTTTTTTTGCGTAATATCGCATATAGTTGAATGTATTCTTCTATAAATGCTTAGTGTGGGTATGTGTATGCTTACTTTTTTTGTTTTGCGTTTTTAAAGAAGCATTTGCATGGGCACACTAACAAAATATTAGCTCTGGTACCAAAACATCATGGCCTATCTGGAGCCAGTAATAAATCAAATTCTGATGAAGAACTGCATGTTCCACCTTCACAAGATTCTTATTTTTCATCTCCTGTATCTTCAATAGCTTGTTCTTTGGAACGGCTTAATACATAAGACAGTGATGAATTTGAACGTGAAAGAGTTTTTGAAGCCTTACCTGCTTCTTTTACTCCAATTTTTGCAAGAAGTTATCCCTATTTCATCGTAAGAACCAGTCTACAGCAATCTCCCGTCAATGTCATTTCTACCATCTTTACCAACTCCTCCATCAGTAGCAGTTACAGTTAAAAGAAACACAAAATCTAAAGTTCTTGTTGTAGTAGCCAAAAAGGCCAAGAAACCAAAAAAGAAGTTTAGTCTGACATACAAATGGAAGAAGTGGCCATTTCATCACAGAGTGAAGATCATGACATACAAGAAATTGAATCCCTCGAGTATTTCTACAGTTTTGGTGCTCAAATTTTATTAGCTTTAGGCCAAAGTATAACAAGGAGGCCCGCTATGATTTTCTTCGACAATTTTTTTACGTCGCCAGAAGTGCTTTATACACTGCGCCAAAATTATGGTATTTTTGCACTAGGTACTATACGCAATAACAGATTGAGAAGAGCAGAGACTGTGCTTACCAGTGAAAAAATTCTGAAAAAAAGGGCGAAGTAGCTATTCAAAATCTGAAGCAAAGCTTAAATTGAAAGATTTCCGGAACGAGATATTTTCTGTTTTGATCAAAATTAACATGTCAGCTAAGCGCACTAACCACGAAAAAACTACGATAAGGAAGGCTTGTAAGCCCAGACCAGTAGATGGTGTGCGTTATGACAATATTGGTCATTTTTTATCGACGAAAGAAGGTCATTGCATGGAGTGCAGTAAAAAGACTACTGTTTTTTGCATAAAAAGTGACGTAGGACTACGTTCTGTAACAAGAACTATATAATTATTATGTTTATAGTTATATTTGATTAGAATTACATTTATTTTTGTTTTTGATGTGTATTTGTTTTATTTATAATTTCTGTTAGTAATTTGGTGGAGTCCGCCCCAGCGGACATGTTGTTTCGCAAGTAATTCGTTACGTACTTGACAATGTCCGCTGTGACGGACATGTGTTTTAGCAAAAACTGTACAGCACAAATTTTTTTTTGCATTTTTCCTGTACTTATTTCATATCCAAAAATATAACTTTACTAAAAAAACACGGTTTTTTTGCTACAAAAAGTTCCGTCGAATTAAGGGTTAAGTATACACGATTATTTCTTTTGGTTCGGGTCGTTTCCGTTCATTTGATCCTTTAATGAAATTTGGTTGCGTCATCGTATTAATTTTCATGACGTCCGTAGAATACTCCATCAAACCACTTCCAGTACAACAATTCTTAGTTTCAAATGGCACAAGATGTTTGGTCATAGTAATTCATATAATTAATTTCAAACGATCAATTGCTTTTAGTACAAGCATATAGATTTACATGAGCCTATTCGTTCGTGTATTCATTATAATTACTATGTAGTAATGAGTAATGTTCATTGAAGTAGTGTATTGGCCTCGTGGCATTGAGCTGGCCGTCAGAAATAGCTGCAGTGGCGGCACCCGGCGGTCCGTCACGATTCGCGACGCAAGCTTCCGAGTTGTCCGGATAAATCACCGCGTGTGTTATGAAAAAATTGCACGTGTACTATTGTTGCATAAGTGGCTTCTTAATTTTATCTGGCTGGAATGTTTGCAAAAAAAAAATACTAATGTTCTGACTATATTTTTGAGCGATGATTAAGCTTCCGTTTTTGAAATTGTTACTACTTATTCACTGAATTAAAGCGTTTACAGTTCCTTTTAATATAACCAAGGAAAAGTTTACTACTTCATGGACCTTATTTTCCTTGCTTTGGACCCCACGCGAAAGCATTTCAATAGGATAGCAAAATCGACTCATTGCGTGTTTCATCCTACTCTATTACTACGGCACCGTTATTAACATTAGGGGTTGAGTTGATAGGCAAAATACGAAAATTTTAGAAAACTATAACGTTTATCTCAAGCAGAAATAAATAAATATATAAAATTAAATTCGTAAAAATGTTTAAAGGTAATAATTCTACTGAGGCTTCTCGTACCATGGCACCGTTCCCCCGTGCGTCGTAGTTTTGTATCCTGAACACGCACATTCCAAATATTCAAATGTCTTTTTATGATCGAAGTTAACGTCGTCACTGCACGATTTTCAGGAACGATATAGCTTTTTGTGATTTACAGTTAAGGATAATAAAATTAGTTTGAAAGTTATTACGAAAAATATTTCAGTTATTCGTCCTGGAATAGTTACACAATTTTCGCTCTTTAGTAAAGATCGAGAGTGTCTCTCGGTAAAATCTAGTACTGAAACTTTTGTACACAGTACAGAGTCGATAGTTGTGTTCATAAAATTTACCTAATCTCAAAAGGAATAGAAGAAAGATTGAAAGAATGGAGATGATTTTCCACTTGACAAAATATTGGACTGTATAGTCGATACATCATTATTCCTTAGGTAGAGATGTTGCTTACCGATAGGATCACCGGAGATATCTTTATTGGTTTATCTTAACGTCACACATAGGCCAATGCAATCGGAATCAAATAATTCTGATTATTCAAAATTCTATAGAGTGCGATTGGAGACAAATAAGGTTATCTACATTTTAAACTTTTAGAAAAACAAGGAAGTATAGAATCTTCTAATTTTCAGGACAATCTTTCAACACATGTAGTCACATGTTAAGAAGAGTCGTTTGGCGCAAAGTACATAATTTGCCAATATTTTTAGCATATGTGAGTGACGCCTTCACCTGGACGGGCAAATACTTGTACAAGTTCATTGCTACCGCTAATTACGGTGGACGCAATTAGAAACGTTCTTGGACAGTCTTCTAAAGTTTTTGCGCTGCCAGTTAATAGCTGCTCCGCAAATAATTTGAACTTTACATGCGTCAATCATGTGTCAAATGTATTTTTAAAGGTTCGTTGTTCTTATTGCGGACCAAGAATGGTTTAGTCTGAAGTTCGGATTTCTTGATGTTCTACACTGTATCTACGCTGATTTTAATTATGTTTGTAATTTTGGCAGCCATTTTATTTTATTATTGATTTTATATAAAATATGAAGTTTAAAGGTTTTCAATTCATGGTAAAGATATTTTGGATTCTGTTAACCTCAACTCTCTATTTATTAAGAAAGCCCTATAACTATGGGCATGACAACGTTGGATCAACATGTTTATATAAATTTGATTAGTAAAATTTAGAAATTTCCCAGTAACTTCCATTCAGGAAATGAATGATAATGTTGATGAAACAATGGTGATTTATAAAAAAATGTTTTTGAAGTCCCCTGATTGATAGGCAATGAGACATGCAAGGATACTTAGTTTTTTGTTTTCTTTTTTACTGACGCAATTTTGTAAAATATTGTCTAAGTCATTTAGTTTAAAAAGAAAAAGGCCCAAAATAAAGTCAAATTGATCTAGACATTGTATGTCTATGTTTATACGAGTATATTTACTAATATGTGTTTAAATTGCTACTTAAAAGCTCATATGGAAATCTTAAATTTCTTCTCTGCTTTATATGTTATCCTTTGTTAAACTCCAAGGATGACTGGGCATAATATTTTGGTATTTAGCCGAACTGCTTTACTAGCATTCTGACTAATTTCTTTGTATAAAGCGAAGTGTTTATTGGCGTGACCTCATCGTTCTCGAGATATCCTGCGGATATTTGAACAACGAAATAATAGTGCGTATATTTTAAAGAGCTTTTTTAAACGAAAATCTATTTTGCATTTTTAGCTCTAATCAAGTGCTCAAAAGAGATCTACATATAAACTGTTAAACATTATACAAGGCATTCTATGGTGATATGAACATATTGAATCGGGGTTAGCGTGTGTATCTAGTTATCGAGTAGGGCTATGATTTTCGCAATGTAGCTGGTAGAGGATGAATGAAAGAGGCCGTGAATCGATATCAGTGAAGTGTTATTGAATAGGTCCAAGTCCTGCTATAAACTGTTAGAGGCTGAAGACGAAGTTGATTGGGAAGTTATCTGGTTAGGAACACGTCATGGCAATGAAAAGCTGTTGCCATTTTCGGTCAATAATCAATCATCAAAATCAATAATGGGGCCCAAATTTTTGTACCAGTATTATTATTTAATAAGGGGATTTAAGTCAAGCAATCAAGTTGGTATGTTCGCATTTTAGTTCAGAGTGGTTTATCCCATTTTAATGTTTTTAAAGTGATTCACGTTCTATATCTAGAGACAAAAGAAATTATTTAAATAAGCGCGCTGACATTAGGCGTATTAAAGTGACATTTGGAATGTTCCCAAAGTGATAATTTGGCCTTGTAGGTGTACTCTATTTATATTTTATATTAATGTGCCAAAATGCTCCATAATTGTCATATTGTAATGTTATGTGCAAGGTCGCATCTCAAACGCGTTTGCCAAACCGTTTTACTAATATTATCGTCTTGTTTGCGCCCTTTGTGCGCGTTTATTTTTAGCTTTTTAAATATTATTTTCGATTTTGTATGTTTCTCTATTTCTTTTATCTATATGTATATTGGTGTTATACAGTCTCTGCCTATGGCAAATTGGACATAGGCGTGAGTTTACGTATATAGTATGTATGTCAATGCATTTCTAGCAGCACTTACTTACTTTTGTAAACAAGAACGTTCTACGAATCTAAGAATATTCCATCATGCCTGAAATAACTGTCTGAAAGAGATAATTTTAAGCGAAAAGACCGCCAATTGTCCACTGTTTTATTCTATTTAAATCTTCGACAATAAGTATTTTATAATGCCTTGCTACAGGGCAGAAGTGAATTGCAAACCTAAAATCCAAGCACAATTGTGTTCAAGTCCTGTTACTTGATACTTTATCTGGACAGCCCACATAGATTGGACATAGCGTAGTAGGTACATACTGTCGATTGTCATGCGGTCACATTGTCAGTATTTTCTATTCTTTGTTTACATAAATTATCATTGTTTTACTAATCTCAGAGACTGAACCTCGTTGGTCGAAACTAGCATTTGCTAATATGTGGGCGAGACTCTACAAGCATTCAAAAATGTTCATATCATTTTTATTTTTACTTCACTTTATGATCAATAACATGTGTTCCCCAGACAAATGTCGGTCAGAACTCTTTGTGCTTGATTTATTGAGGAATTCGACCTTCAGCACTACCTTCCGTGGCATTCCAGGCTATTTCCATTCGTCTCGTAAATAAGGCGGCCTTCCCAAAGCGCTGCTAATATAACAAAAATATTTACATCATTATGTAAATATAATAAACAATGTTTCATTTACGTTGCAATGTAATATTTGCTGTTTACAAATGTTAAATAGAAATTTATTTTGGTATTTAAATCAACTGATTTAAATGATTTAAAACTGATTTACTGAGCTAACTAGCTCAGTGTGTTAAGACTAGTAAATCTTGCGTTTATGTTATTGGATCTTATACTGAAGGTTTCTGGTATCGAGAAGGTATCTTCTGTAGATTTAATAAAATACGCCCTAAAGTCAACTGGAGCTTTAAGAGACCTTAACATTCATAACATAATTATTTGTGAAAGGTCTACGCAAGATTTATTTAATTTTGAATTTCAAACAAACAGATGTACTAGTAAGATGCTAAATGGTAATCAATAAGTTTGATTCATGGTGAAAAAAAAAATATGGACAGAAGGAAAAGGCTAGGGTTAATTGGTCTTTGGTTAATCACCTGATTGTATATTTCCTCCTTCAACAGTTCATCTTTAAGGTTCCACGATGAAAAGCAGAATCGACATAATAATAGAATAAACAGAAATCAAAATTTTTCTTTCTATTTAGGTCGTTTTATGAGTTAATAAGGCAAATTGTAACTTTCTACCGCTGAAATCCCTAAAATGGTTAGCAACAATTAGCATATTTGGTTTTGGTCTTATTTAACGTGTTTGCTACTCTATGGTTAATTATACTAGATTATTAGTTTTGCTTTACAAGTGTAAAGGAATAATTAAAGAAACCTTTCATAAAAAACATCGTTAATTTATATAATTATGCTGGTGTAAATGTAATAAAATCTTGAAATGAATATAAGTAGGAGATATACCTACACATAGACGGGATGCATTTGGTTAGCCAGCAACTTACTCTACTCTTGTGACATGATCTGATATCTCATAAAGAGATCATTGTCTACTTAGACCTCCGGTAACAGTGTTGGCCTCGAGGTTTAGTCGCGCGGTTGAGAATATCGGCGGTCGCGGATTCAAACTCCAGGCACAAAGCTTTGACTTATCTAAGTGTAGTCCGCCAACCCGCACTAGCCCAGCGTGGTGGACTTAGACCTAAGCACTCTCAATAGTAGAGGAGGCGCGTGCCAAGCATTGGGACGTACGAGTATGAACTGATGACGACAAGACCTCCAATTTTCCGCTATGCCTTTGATTTTCAACTAAGATACAAATACTCTGGCTTTACATTAATAGCTTATAGTGTTAGTGGTGTGGGAAAGTCTTATGATTTTCATCATTCATATTGCTAGATTGAATCATATTTTATAGCTTTAAAGAAGTCGTAAATCCGGCCACTACATGCAAGTATTGGTCGCGCGCGTGATTTTGAACACAACATTATAGATATAATAAATGTTGTTTATATGAATAGGGATTTGGAATAATTTATTGCGTTCCGTTTTACGAGAGCGAAGGTTTTGCCAAAAATTAGAAATAAACCGTTATAAATGGGTTTATTAACATATTTATATTGATATTTTTAAGAACATGTAATAGTGAATTCTCAACTCAAATAGATTATAGTGGCGCTTTCTGCGTTCTTTGTATATTCTTATCTTGGCGGATCTTAAAATTTTGTGAATCATACAATTTCCCTAAAAATTTACTGGCAGTTTTGTAGCATATTACTTTACTTGACATGGTACTTTTACTGAAAAAGTATTATTATAGTGACAATAAAACACTTATATATATTGATCCAAAACGAGTACTGTAGTAATATCACTTTTGATAAAAAGTAAACGTTGAACGTACACGTGGCGAAATGTGGGTGCAGAAATACTATTATATTATGTGTAACCACTATCCTGGAGAAGATAGGCAAAAGCGCTTTTACACGCACTTGCGTTGATGAGCGTATTCTAGTGTGTGGTTTTTAACTGTACACAGCACGTAGTGTTTCATTCAACAGTTTAATTAAAACATTGACCCGTGGCGCGCCGGGAATTGGGGCAAAATGACGTATGGGCCAACATTTGACGTGTCGCCACGGCGTCCGCCGGCTGGAATGTCAAAAGAAAAGACCGATGCTAAGTGTGTGGCGCAGCTTGGCGAATTCCGATCTATTTATAATGAACATATAGCAACCGAACGTACCGGCTGTCGTAGCATTCCGCATCTATATTTTATGCACATTCTTTGGGAGTTTTTAAGCGCCGTGCTCCAGAAATTTGTCCTTGTGAAACAGTGCAAACGAATGCAGCTGTGAATTGGGTTCGTGTGCTGCGTTTACTGTCTACGGATTCATCGGTTACGACATCTTGAAAATTTGGAGTAGTTGATGCATTTTATACTGATATTATGACAAATTATGATTTTAAGGAATGGAGTTTATCAAAGGCATTTATAGTATGAGGATGAGTTAATGCTTCAAGTAGTTAAAGTTTTTACAGAGAACTTACTTACATTACATAAGCAATAAACATTGTTTTCACTGTTAAAATGCATTGTGGCTTACGATTGCCATTACAAACTATGACATTGAGAGAAATGAAACAAAAGAAAGATACTAACGTTAAAGCCTTTCATGGTGGCTGCTGGAACGCATACGTGCGTATACGCCACAACAAGTGTCTTTATTTCTTATTGCAATCCGTAAATAGAGTCACCAGTTTGTTCATTTCCTTCATTCCTGTGGATTCTAGCTTCCAGTTATAATTAGCAAGTATTTCGACAGTGAAATGAAGCATGCCGTTACGAGAGCCAGTACTTAGAATCGTAGGGACCTGTCAAGGTGCCAGAGACAGCCCTAAACATACCACCTGGCCGGCAAACATTGGCGGACGCACTTAAATTCTTCATACATGCTGCCAAATTCAAATATTCTTAGCAAATGAAGTATCTTAGTAAATCATCTTAGTTTTGAAGGCTGAAAATCTGCCAAATAGTTATAATATTGTGTAAAATTATTCGAGATACAATTTTCAGGTGTTCACGTGTATTTTCATCGGCAATAATTATGTAAAATAACACCTTTAGCATTGGCAAGCGTTTTCACAGTTTCATGATGTGGCAAAGATAATTGTGCAGTTGGCATTAATAAGAATTGTATTTATAACTCTAACACGTGATCGCAACATTGTTAGGGAAAGAAGCGAATGAAGTGAATTGCGACACTTTTCATAACACATACGAAACGTTGGACCGCGCGTTCGATCTCCGCAACTGTCTCGACAAATGTGGGGGTGTGTGTAGTAATGGTTTCCGAAACCCACGGCACAAGATGTCTTAATGTGGGTTCAGAACTATGCATGTACAATTTGATATGGGTAGAAAATTAACAAAACATGATTTGAATTAAATACACGATAACAAAATAAGAATGCAACAAGCTGCACACTTATCTCTGTATGCGATTTCTTTCAGAGTACAGTATTTATTTATTAAAACGGCCGTATATTTTTTCTGCAGAACTATATTATATTATGTATGTTTATAGAGGAATAACATGTTTTTGAATGACAAACACTGACCTATGTATTTTTGAGTAAACAGTTAACAGTTTTATAGGCGTCGTAATATTTTTTGCATTCATTTGTTTTCAAAAAATTGGCAAATGTGAGTAAGGTCGTGACAAGATCAATATGACATGACGACTCGTTTGAATGACATTGTGGGAATGTAGTGATTGATGTAGTATTCAGTTGTTGTTTGATTCAGATACTTGGACGCGGGTGTTATTCAAAAATAAATTAGAAACTATGAACTAAATCGGTTTTGTTGTGTACTTAATTTAAAATACGTGATAAGCGGGTGACCACCTCAGGCAGTAATTATAAATAACACTTTGCTTGACCCAGGAAGCGATCTTCGCCGCGAGATCACAAGAAAGTCATCACATTTAGTTTTTTGTTCCTGAACAACAAATAAAGAATCTTTGAAGAGGGAAAGAATATGAGAAGGATATTAAGAATAGGGTAGTGTTAAGCATAGTAAAACTTTCGTTTCGCAGACCAACTTGATAACAAACCTGAAAAAAGAATCATTCATTCATCATACTGCAGAAAAACATAATTTTTACACTATTTGATTTAACGAGTAATAAATTTGTACCGACTACTTCTTAATTTCATCCGAGGAAATAATATTTTTTTTACAAATTCTACGATGAATTGATATTTTCAATTCACAAGTTTCCCTCAAACGTCTGGTCGAAGCACAATTGAATGCCCTTGAGCCAGTTGCTTCCGCTTTTATTCTGGGTTTATAGTCTGTAGCATTTGTAAGCCAGACGGCGGATAACGATCGGAAAATCTCAATCTTTTATTTGTATCACAGAGAATTAAAATTGTTAGTAGATGATGAGCATATCAACACATCAATATATCTAATTTACTGATTGCGATATTAATTTACAAGAAAAGTGACTGCACTAGCATAACATATAATTTGTGGTTTTACATGGCATTTACGAGTTTTCGTCGATACTTCAAGACTTTCAACTATCATTAAAAGAAAGTAATAGGCAATATTGAACCTCCAGAGAGAATCAAATTCCTAAATAGAATATTCGCATGCAATGTAAAATTATTAGGTAATTTATTTAGTGTCGCTGCACTGTAATATCTTACTATAACGGCGGTAAAAAATAAAAAATAATAGAAATGTTTATTTTTTAGATTGAATATAAAAGCAAAATAGGTGCAGCACCTAAGGTGCCAATGTTTATTAAATATACTTCATTACAATTATGTTGCTGATATACGATTCTAGTTTAATAAAAACACTAATCAATAGGTATGTGATACCGTAGTAGTATAATAACATTCTTTTTTCGCTTACTAACTTCCGTAGCACATTATTTCGATTGCCCTCTCGACAGCAGTCGTCTAAATCTGCCATAACGACCCAATAAAAATAACACAAGTGATTTAAATTCCTTTTCATCACTTCTAGGAAAATATAGCTACAAATATAGTATGCAAAAAGAAGGGCCGTATCTAGTGGAGCAGCCAATGTAATGCCAATTGGCAACTGCTCTCTCGTCACGATTAATAAATCACTACGCGGAGACACACCTACTTCTTTATTAAGTATTACGCACGCCTTCATATCGCTTTTATTAAACTTTATAATATTCACATTTGAAAGAAGTGCATTTCTTAAGTTAAATTGTCCAGGTATGTTTTTCGAACTTATGGGACGGACAACGCTACGGACTTTAATCATAATATATAGTTGCCAGGGAATAGAAGTACGTAATTGCGATCTATTTGCCTAATAAAGACGAGGCTTCAATTGCTAAAAGCAATCGCGATAAAGTTAATGAATAGACTGTCTATAACTTTAGTTTTTGTCTCGGGAAATAGTTTATGGAATTTACATTTACGAGTATTATAGCCTTTTCTGTGCAAAATCTATTTTGTTAATAATAGCTTTCAAAATGGTGACGTCTTTTCAAATTATATACCTGAACCATTTGATTACCTATTATAGAATTTGCGACTTCGTAACCCATGGACTGTCAAGCAGCACAAAGAATGTGACTAGCGACAGTTTCATTCCTCATCAACCCTCGTCTCGAATGTTCATCCATGCGTTTTGTCAACCGAAAATAGGTGGATTATTAATTAACTTGTGAAAATATGAGGAGCATGCACGTCGTTAAAGACCCTTCACACCTCTGCCACGCAGTAAAACCGCTCGTGTGTCGCGCAGTGGCTCTCCTAATCGAGGTATCGGCATGCGGTCTCCTGGCAACCGTCCAAAATGACACGAGTCGATGGAATGCGCTGGTTATATCCCCATCGCTCAGAAATCCCGAACCCAAATGTTAATGGGTGTGATGAAACCGCTTGGATAGAAGGTGTTGGCAGGTGGGCACTACAATTATTTCGCAAACTGCTGAATATTACCGTTCGAAATGTTAAATTTCATGTGTGACACCCAGACAGGTTGGTGCAGTTAGGCTACGAGCCAGATGTGTGACATCGGGCTTTTGTTATTTTCAGTAGACGTTAAATCATATTGCTATTTGGGGGACAATGTTTGGTTTAAATTGTTAAGTTATTTATCTTTCGTGTTAATTTTAATCATTTATGAGGTTTTTTTTAAAGCAATGGTATAATAAGGAAAAGATTGGGCTGCAAGGACTAATAAGGCAAATATTTTCGAAAAACTACTTTACTACATATAATTTCTATATCTATCACTGTTCTTTACGGTAGCAAAATATACACAAAATATTTTATATTTAAATACTAAGGATGTTTTAGTTTTGTACTAGTTTTCAAATTTTTAATAAACATAAGGAAATGAAAAAATTTTAATGTTTATTACTTCCCCAAAGAAATAGGTTGTTCATTAAGTTCATTTTTAGATGTAGTTATGAAAACAGAACTATCGATGTCTCCGGCTTGTCAACATGATACGTATACGAAAGCCAAGTCTAAATAGAGTCTTTATTGTAAAGGACTATTCTGTCTGCTCAGCCCACATCATGAAAATATAACTTCGATATATCAAAACAGTGTAAAGTATGTGCGGATAATGGTAAAATAGTTATATTGGAGTAGGAATTGCGTCTTGGTGCGAGATTTATAACGTTGAGATAAACCGTGCGTTACTGGTGTTAATGACCTTAGCTTTATTTCTAGACGAATTCTCTTACATTCTGTTATTGGTTTGAATAAAAGTATTTCTGTGCGGATTGTGTGTTGGATACTGTTACGGTTTTTGACAGCTAGAGATTTAACGTTTATCTTCGGGGCTACTTTGCTTTAAAACGATTTGTTATTTCTCTTTCGAGTGCATTTTGCACCCATATATTAAGCAAGCATTTTTTGACTGAGTTTGTGGGATTTTTAATTTTAACCCATCATTCAACTAGTGGGACATAACCGTAAATTGCGAAAACCGATATAAGATTTGAGGCAGTTTAATAAGTTTTTATCTTAATTAGTTTATTATAAAATATGCTCACATCGGCTAAATTCCACCTGGCTGGCTAGCGAACATAGTTGTCTTAAAGCAACTCTCCTACATTCAGAAATACGTGGGTCGGTTATATGTATGGTGGGTAAGTTGTGGCCATTATCCTCACTTGATGAGTAATCCAGTAACCTTCTGGAACCCATTGATATGGAATTTAGACAGCGGCTTGACGTGTTTACAAAACACCGAGCGCTTACTGACAGATCCAAACTGGCTGTGTTGTGATTGTACGATACACGCCCATACATACAGGGATTTGGTTTACGATATACAAGAATTGACATGTACCTTTAAAAAATACTTAGTCGTGGTAAATATAACTTCTACGGATATTTAAATGAATAAATTTTATTTTTTATTGTAACTGTGTGGGGTATTTAATAAAAGAAACTCACCTTATTTTCTATACATTTTTGAGCAAAAGATCAAGTTGAGCAAGCTTCTGTGTATTAGTATTTTAGTCGCGTCAGACTTCGTTGAACCATTTTTCGCTATGCCTCTTTCGTCTTCAGTTGGTTTATTTAAACTACCAAGACATTATTTATTTATTTTTCTATTAGTAATATTAAGTATTAAATAAACTTGCAATGAGTCGCTAAAAGATGAAGAATACAAATGTGTGCACACAGTACAATGTAGGCTAGTGGTGAGATAATTTTGATACGCGGCCTGAAATATTACGTGTCGCGAGTCGCGGCTGGACAATGATCTATAAATACCACGCAGCAATATTTGTAACCACATGAATCACATGACGAATGACTTGGATGAATGTACATGTTCATTAATAATTTTTGTATAAGGAGAGCCATGAGCTGGGGCCGTAAACGAAGGCCATTAAACATTTAAAGCAATATAGAAGTGTTACAAATCACAATGTATTTAAATTTTATAATTAAATTGATCGAGTGTATTATCATTTTTAGATTTCGTTAATATTCTAGACTTCTAGATGGCACAGCACATGCATGAGCCGAGAGCTACAAGGCGGTTAATAAATGTTATCATTTTTTAATATTACCATAAAATATTACTTTGTATTGAATTCCTGGTTCTTGTTCGATCTGTGGCTGAAAAGCTAAAAGGCAACTGTCTATCGCTGATGTTAGATAAACGTAGAAACTACATACATACATATAAACGGATATGGATGTTGAAAAGAAAAAGAGAAAAGAAAGATGATTTGCACGATTATTTATTTATTTATTCAAATTAGTACGGTTACACCAATTACACTAATCGATAATAATATTATAATCTATACAATATAAAAAAAAAATATCTGAAAATAACATTAACATAATTCGTAAAATCAAAAGCAAAAAGTTTCACCATTCAATAACAATTATAATTTATTTTAATAATACCTACGATGTGCAACAACAAATAAGAAATACATCGTATGCGCCTGATGTGTACATTTGTGTACAAATATAAAAATCACGAAAATTTGTATAAAAATAACTAAAACCAACAACATGTATGTAAAATATGACGTCGACAATATAACACATCGACCTATAAATATTTCATTACATATACTTTGATATTTTCTATTTTTTAGATATAAAAAATGAACTTACCTGCACAATGCAAACTTCGGTCGGCTACTGGTCATAAATTGCCAAAAACTGCCAATAAACGCCAAGAAATGGCGTTGGGAGTATCGTTTTCGGTAGTTTATTATGTGAACTAATTAACACAACCGTTTTTAGTTGCAAAGAATGTGAAATTGATACTTAAATATTTTTTTACATTATATGTGTACAATTGTGTACGCCAGGTCTGAAAGGGTTAAAGAACATAACGATGTGCAGCAAACAATAGAACAATGGGGGGATGAAATGACTAGTGAAACTTCGTGCTGATTTCAAATAGAATTTGTACGAGTGTTGAAGGCTGAACAATATTGTATATATGAAATGAGACATCGGTATGCAAAATTAAAATTCATATAAAATCTAAATTGATGTTATTATTTAGTACACTTTGTGAGGTCAGATGTTTATTTGTCTTCGCCCATAAATATATATCACATTAATTTACTGGTTCCATTTCAACAGTGTTTTATTTTTGGTTTACAACCTTATAATGACCGCATTATTAAATTTAAACGACATTTATTTTGCAATAAAAATAAAATTGTTTCGTCACTAAATTCCGAATGAAATTCTTTGTTCCGAAGGACAACGACAGCTGCTGTCTTGTTATTTTTGATGCTGTTTACGCATAAAGCTTCGAGGTCACCCATTGAGGGCACTTCTGTCCCCTAAAACGAATGGTCGTAATTTATTCAGCGAAGTGTCCGGGCTCAGTTGCTATAAAAGTTTACAAAGGCCTTATCAATAAAAATATTACATACAGCGTCACATGAAAGACTTGAAACATATATTTGTAGATCTCACAAACATTTGTCTCGTTGCGGGTTTCGGACACCACGGCTTCTCGTATCACAAGTTGGTGACCAACCAACTTCTGCACGACGCCTTCAAATAAAGAAAATAATGTGTCTTGGCATTCCTACATCAACGTCGATATTCAATAGCTTAGAGTTTTTCTGTCCCGTTTTCATTTACATTGCCTTGTTAAAATACATGAATCCCACGACATAAAATAACTAATTACAGGGAGATAGCCCTGTCACACCAATACGTGCATTCCACCACGTGCTAGCCTGGTATGAGGTAAATATATCCAGTTTATTGGGCCTGCATACCACTCCAATTCGGGATGAGCGGATGCCGGTGACCCACATCCGTCGCCACGGTATCCCATCGCGGTATGCGGCAGGGCCACCAATCATATAAAACAAATGAACGATACATTTTTGAGTATAATTATAACTGCTACAATATACTTTTGCTTTTAATATCTTTAGTTCTTTAGGAACTAATATTGTGTAGAGGAAACATTTGAATTATTGCTTGTTTATGATTAAAAATAAAAAATACTTGACAAATTTAAGTGATTTTATTTATTTATTTATTTAATTCAGCACAACCACATCACATATATTAATACATTGGTAGCTTAATAATTATTTTTGGTACAGATATAAAAAAACCTTGCGATGTAACGTAGGATACTTTTTTTCGCGTAAATAAGTATTGTTCCCGTAGCACAAGCACGGATTTTAAAACTGAGCCCAGGTGGAGCTGAGCGCCATCTCCTTTACTTTCTAAGTAATTTTTAAGTTAATTAAGTTCCTATGTTTTAGTTTCTAAGTTAATTTCTGAGTTAATTAACTTAATTATAACACTAAGAAGTGAGGCGAATAACATGGTAAGTTTAGGATATTGGCGTGTATGGCTATACAAGTACATATGTACATTGTACAATGTACGTGTAATTCTAGGTTATTGAATAGGCTTGTGTGTGGCTTAGAATACACAGAACATAAAACTCTTTGAAAAAAAACCGTAAATAATCCAGTCTCTACCTTTTTTATTTAGAATCATAAGCTCGCAAGCTCTAAAGTTGACAAGAACTTACCTATTTTTATTAGTACTTCCAGTTTTAAAAATGCCATACCTATGTACCTCATCTGAGGAGATAGTTAAATAAATTATGATAATATAAGTATTCAACATACTAATACTTTATTTAATAAATTTGTAAAGTAAAAATATTGGCAAACCTGCACGATTTAGCACATGCTTTGAAATTAAGGTCAACTTTTAATTACAAATAAATGATCAGTTTGCAAATATTTGAAGATAATACGTTCTTCGTTTAAATTCGACGAGATACACCTGATGAGTATTTTTAATTAAATGAGTAAATCGTTTCATTTTTTGTATATTCACAAATATTAAATAGATTTGAAAATCGACATACTCGTAACATCGACCAGTGTATATAAATGTATACCTAGTTTTAAAAAAAATAATAATATTATTATGTCTTCTTCATAAACTTGCTCCACAAGCATTTACACTGTAATCTTCATAAAAATGAGGTAAAAATTGTACGTTATTATGAATGAACGGTGTACATAAAAGCCAGATGGAAGCCAATGAATGGTAAGCAATGAAAAATGTTGTAAAGCAACTGTATATAGTCATTAAAAAACTATAATGATTAGATTTACTAGACTTTTCAATAAAAATAGAAGCAACGATTTTGTTTTCGAGTATTGACTTTCTTGTACAAAAAGACCACATACCGCCTTAGAATAAAAGGTCACATATTATACGAAATTGTTTTTTTTCTTGGACCTGTAAAACATATATTCAGTTTCACGGTTGAATGAAGATATGAATGCGTGACTGAAGATATGAAAGAGAAAAGGGTGAATGATGACATAACGGGTGATAGAGATGTATGGAAGTCAAAAAAATACTGCGCCGTTCCCAGAAAAAAACTGGGAACAGCGCAAGAAGAAGAATGTTGATCTACGAGGCTACAAACGGAGATGCCTTTCAGCACTCATTTTTTTAGATCCACTTAAAAATAAGGACGAACAAATAATCTTTTAGCGCGAAAATTCTCCCAGTAGGTACTAATAATTGAAAATTGCTAAGATGTGCGAAACTACATCAGCGTTAGTTTATTACGGCTTTAATTTACAAGCATAAACAAGGCCGAAGAAGGTCGGGCGGGCGGCGGAAAAATTTACGATGTTTGGATATATCTGCTGATTATTCTGATGACGCAATGTTGTACAGAGAATAATGAGATCGTTTGCAAATACCATTCAAAATATTTCTCGAAACAAAAATTGCTTTACTTGATACAAAAGGGTTTAAGATTTTCAAATTTCTTCTAACAGGTTTTATTTCACCGTTTACAGTACATCGGAAAATTTGAAGTATACATATTTTGGAATTTTAGACGTTATTGTAACGCCACAAAACGGGCTTCTATACAATATTGCCTTTAAAACTGTTCAGATATTTTTAATTGATTTTCAATCTTTCCTTATACGATACTTTAGTATACAAACTATTTCGATAAGTAAATGAGCCATTTGTACTTATTTTATACCTTTTTATTATAAGAGTCAGTATGTTGGTCTCTTGGCTGATGATAATAATGATGAAAAGTGAATTCCAAAAGTCATTATAGTGTTGCATTATAGTATAACTAAAAAATACAAACCAGTGTCCGACGTAATACGCATACAGTTAAATCTCGTCAGTTCCAGAAACGGTTTGGTAAAACTGTGTCGTGAAAAATATCTGGGTAAGGTTTGTAAACAACAAAATATTTGAAGAATTCGTTAGTTGTCGCGTGTCGTGTTCTATTATAGCGACTTTCGAATAGGGCTGGTACCAACATTTGCAGAATGTTTCCTTTACGGTTTTAAAGACATAAAAGTCTACTAAATCAAAATATTACACTCTCATTTACATAAACAACACGTTGGATATATCAAAATTCACCACAACAGTCTTGTTAGAAATATTTGTCACTTTTTTTTTTATTTCCCAGGAATACAATTTAAATTATGCTATAGCCTATTATAAAAGGTAGTAATTAAACAATACTTTAACACATCTATAGATTCATTTGTTAAAGTTATTAAAAAACCTATGGGTCCAAATAGTATAATATAACATAGTCGAATAATACTTTTCGTTTAATTTAGATTTCTTCATGACTAAGTAAACATAAGACTAAGGCCTTAACTCTCAATGGTAGATGAAGTTCGTGCCCGGCACTGATACGTAAATAATGGTGTATGTGAGATGAAAAACATAATCCAATAAAACCTTTCTCACAATTGGCAACCCTGCGTATTCAGATCGGAGACGGTCGCGTCGGCGCCGTCCACAGTAAATAACTCCGAGGTTTATAATAAATGTAACATTCGTAAACATTGAACAAGCACTGGCAGCATTGACGGGTTTTACGCAGGAAACATGTGGGTGCCTCTGTGAAGCCCACGGTTACATCGCACCTAACGCTTTTATTGTCCACTAGCTTTTGCGCGCGACTCCGTCCGCGTAGACTACAGGGTTGAGTTCAGAAAGAAAATAAGAAATAGTCTATTTACTCCTCAGAGTCCTGTCCTATTTAGGTCTATACCAAAAGCCATACAAATTGGTCAAATTGTATAAACGTGAAACCGTAACGCGTCGATTGGCGCCTTGTGTATCATTATTGCGCGCTTGATCATTATTTTGAAACTGCGATATCTTTTAAGATACTCATTAGAATCACATGATGTAAACGGCAAATTTATTTTATATAAAATACTTGTAATGAATAACGTATTTATTTTGATAAGGATTAATATCATCTTTATAAAACACCTTCACAAATAATGCTTTATTTTTAAATAAATTTGTTTAAGATAAAAAACGTTATAGTTAGCTAACCTTAAAAGATAGACATATGCTGTCGCGGACTTTTTTTAGAACTTTTAAAGGGGAATAATTCTGTCATACATTACTTTAGCGAAACTTTAACCGTTTCCCCAGCGCACGCAGCGGAAGCTCACAAAAAGGAAAAAATGTTCCCGATTTTGAAACATTCTTTGTTGCTGCTCTGCTCCTATTGGCCGTAGCGTGATGTTATATAGCCTATAACCTTCCTCGATAAATGTGCTATCTCACAGTGAAAGAATTTTTCAAATCGGACCCGTAGTTCCTGAGATCCTAGCGTTCAAACAAACAAACAAACAAACAAACAAACAAACAAACTCTTCAGCTTTATAATATTAGTATAGATTTAAGAGGGAATAAACGGCGTAAGTTGAATTGCTGGGTGTGGAAATTTTTAACGTTGTTGACAGTTCAAGGTAGATTCACTTTTTGGCCTCAGATAATGTTATGCATCAATTAAAACAATTAAATAACGTCCAAAGTCCATTACACAATACATTATGTAAAATGAGTGTACCTGTAGCAAAAGCGTATATCGGTTTTGCGTGGGAGAGTGCTATTTTTCATTTCACCTGTAGACAGAATCTGCGCCTCATTCTGAAACGACCTTCACGGGTACGGATATATTTGTATCACATGAAAAACAAACTATTAACGCGCTTTGTTTTTCATTGCATAGCTTAACTTATGGCTTTTGTAGTTTCTATATGAGCTAAGCAGCCAACGAGGACCTATTATAGAGGTTTATCGTTCTTTTCAAATGGATAAAGCAAAGAAGACAGAATTGTGTGGAATTGAAGAAAATGACGACTAAAAATTTATGATTAGATTAATGATAGTGCCACGGATAATTTCCGAACAAGCATGATTAAGAGAAAAAGAAAAATAGATATAGTTCTAAGTAAGATTTTACGACTTAGACTTAATAATTTAATTTCCATTATATTAAAAAAAATACTAAGCAGACTGTTTTAGATATAAAAAACAACAATCTTTAACATATGGGAGTTCAGAGTTCTATGTATCATGAAATCCTTCAGAATATATTTCGGCATACGATACAAAGGCCGATTGTATTAATATAAGGCGTGAGTCACACAAGTATTTTCACTAATGATGATGCTGAAGAGACGTTGACCCGAAATGCTGCGTCTCGTGTATCACCTACTGATGCTTTTAACTTCACAGGTGTTCGTAAAACAAGCGCACTTTCAAATGGGGTGTTAAGTGTATTGTTTGAAAGGCTGAAGCTTCAATTATATTTTGAAAGCAGGGTTTCAGCTGAACGCAGTAAACGTGATTCATGGTTGAATGATTCTTTTTGAACGTGCGACCAGGTATACGCAGAGACAACATTTATTTGTTAGAAAATTCTCCTTTAGGTTTATTGGCAAAGTCAGATTGTATCTCGTCGTTTTAAGAATTTAAAATCTACCAATTTTTTAGTTTAAATCCATAATTTGGATTTTCAAGATACTCATCGACTTCATACAGGATTATAGATGGTCGATTCTGGTTCAAATTCACATTTAATGCATACTGGTATATAAATTATGCAGACATCATTTATTTCTAACAGCTGTGCGTTAGACGGAGTCACAACGTCTCGAGCATGAAACAATAAGTTGTTAACCTCTATTCTCTGTGCCGGTACTAACTAGACTATTGGGGTAATTAATTAAACGGCTAAGATTTATTTCAAACTAGCCATGTTTATTGAGTCTCTCTTTTGATTTTAAATTACAACTTACTATATAATTTGTAAATGCTTCCCACTAAAAAAGCATGGACTGGCAAAAATTGTATGGACAATTATTATGTCATAAGAATTTCTAAAAGTAAAATGTGTCGAACTACTGACGTTTTTGATGAAGATAAACGTATTGATATGTTTAAAATATAACCATTATTTGCTAAAATTTATCGTAACTTCTATCAATCATTGTTTATTTTCTTACTCACGTGAATTTTGTGTAAGCAATCAAAAATCAAAATCATGCATCCTTATTTTTGGATTAAAGAAGTTTTACTTGTCTAATATATTATTCTACATTCGACGTCATTTCGTCGGGGGTCATGTGTAGAACATACAATTTATTGAAAGTGAAATAATGGAAACACTGCTTGATTTAAATTTTGTAATCATTAGTGGGAGGATCTTCGTAACAAAATGTAAAAGCTGCTACTATCAATTTTATGTTTTCACTACACCAAATTCTGAAGTCCAACTAAACATAAGCGTGAAAAAGGGTTATGTTGGTATGAAATAATCGGATTGAACTTTGACCCAATTATTGAAAATAATAAATAAATACTCCCCACAGTCACATACATAGTTATGATTTAACATTAAGTATTGTAATTGTAAGAGTATTGTACCTTGGATACCAGAAACGACCCGAAACTTTCTGGCGTCACAAACGTCTGAAAACAAATATGTATTTATCACATAAAGCTTTGCTCCGGTGAGAGGATTGGACCCGTGGCCTCTCGTTCTCAAGATGGTGTCTAGAAAAATGCGCTACGGGGATTTCGAAAATAATAAAATAATTATCAATTTGTTATATTACCTTAGTATGTGTTGAGTCAAAAGGAATGACTGCCTCTTTGTTCTAGAAATGTGTCTAACTTCTGTTGTAAGCTCGATTCATCTGATGGTTAATTTTAAACACACCTGAAGAAATGTTCCTTTAGTATGCATGATGCATATGTATGAAATGGAATGATTGCAGCGAATTTTCCTCCCTGTATTCTTTTCTCAGAAATATAAAATTCGTTTTATCTGCCGCACTGGTTACGTGTGTACATAATTTCGTCTCTTACATGTTTTTAGCAATTTATTAGGCGACCTAGAATTTAAATATTTCAAGTTCTATAAATGTATTTCAAATAACCTCGTTATATTCTGATACATCGACGACCCAATTTTGTTTCATGTGAATCGTGTTATTTTGGCGACATAATAATTTAAGCATGTGATTTGGTGTAGTGGGCAGTGCCGATTGAAGTACTACTAAAACGTAAATTTAATTCTATTCTCGAGCACTTGTTTTATTTTTATTTATACTCGGCGTTTTATGTTTGGCTCGTCGATCTATGCTACTCTCAATTTTTTTCTGCAAATTATGTCTAGTACTTGCTATACTTTTTTCTTTATTTTATTGTTGCATTGTTTGCATTTGTCATAAGGTCATTTGGCTTACACCAGTTTTAAATATACAATTCTATTAATTCCAAAAATGTTTTGGATCTGTACTTTACTATTTCAGACTCTCCAGTTAACTGGCTTGAGCATATATACATCCAATCGATTAAAGCATGTAGTCGTCTTGAGTTCCGGGTTATTTTGTATGCTATGTAACCTCTAATTTATTTTTAATATTGTAATATTAAATATTTGTATTCTATAACACTTAACGACTGTTTGACGCCGTAAAAGTGTATAATTCTAATCTATAGAGTGTTTTGGTGCAGGGATTGAGGACTATACATCTTTATTTTGTTTGATATCACATTATTCGTGTCCAAAATTATTAAATCATTCATCTATGTTGTTTGTGATTTTGACTTTCTATGCTAAACATCGAACCAGCAATTCGTGCGACGCAAAATCTGCATAAGGTTTACAAATTCTTGACAAACAGTCCAAAAGCATGCCACATTCCGATTCTATTGGAGCCAGTCCAAATCAGTTAGGGCTGGCAATCAGGTGTCATATCCCATTTGTCTATCTAATATATTTACGATGCATTGCCAGTTAGCATTACGATTCTATGATATGCGCCATACTCCACCCACTAACATGTTCATTGGAATTATATTTGATTCCGATTTGTGTATCGTAAATGTGCGCATAAATGAATTTGAAAATTAATCACGAACAATTTCGTAAATGAGGTAGATTGTCCACTCGATTAATTGCGCACTTGCCAAGTGTTGTTGTCGGTATTTCTGAGGATTATGCGTGTTTAATAGGTATTTGTTCAATAATTTATGTAATTTTCGCAGAAGTTGCATTTGATGTGTGATTTCAGAAAGCGTGCGTGTTTTCTATTCCGAAAACTATACCGTCTTTATCAGAATTCTATTTCTTTTAGGATTCTATAATTAAATATAGCACTATAAGCGGCATTAAGTTTAGGGAATAATGTGTTATCAAAAAATATTTCATTTTGGATAAACTTGCGGGACTTAGAATTACCAAGTTGTCAATAATATTTTGAACACTGTTTATTATCTTATACAGGAGGCGCAATGTCCTTTGCTGATTGCCAAGTCACTGATTGACCCACAAGATTGACGAACGACGAAGTCTTTGAGGGAGACCAATGTGTAACGTACACCTAATATAAATATTAGGGTTGGAGCATCTGCCAGTTAGTTGAATTTGACCTGAGTAATCAGATTATAGCCTAATTATGTCATAAGATCCAATACGTGTCATAAATTGAATTAGTCAGCCCCGTGACTTGTAGCCACATATCACCGAGGAATACATTGCGCCGCGCGTGTAAATCTCAAACATTTGTCCGTTGTCATATTAAATCTAGACGATGCGTCGTAACGTCTGGCCGGCGACATGCTGCATTCATCATGCGCATGCCGAAGTCTATGTGATTAATACCAGCGTTGAGAATGTGTTGGATATTGCTAACATTTCACTGGTCATTTGTATTTTCTGTTATTGCGCGTAACTATTGCGCCGTGTGTCAGAGACGTCGCATTTGGCCGTGCTTGTGCTGAGTGGAATATAGAAACAATCAATAGTTATGATAATTAAAGATACAACGATGCTTAAAACAATTGAAAAGTGTAAAATATTTAGCTTTTTGCCGAGATTTTATTACTTAAATATCTTAGCTCATATTATTTTTACAGCATGTACAAGATCAAAATTAAATATTAAACATAACAAAGTAAAATACATACGTAAAAATAAATAATCATATGAAAACATATATGAAAGCTATCAATATGAATTTAATTTTAAATAATTAAATACACCCAACAGTCACATACATATATGTATATTTTAAACAATAAACACTATTAAAATACGCAATTGGTACTTAATAGATAGGTATACTAACTGTACCCGAAATATGATTCATTTAGCACTAAATTACCAGCTCATGCCGGCTTAATTGATGAGGTCATTTCAATCGACTCACGAGGGTAATGTAGGCCATTGGCCGATTAGGTAACGCGTGAATTTCCACTACTTGTAATTACGGAAACATGTATACTAAAAGTTTGCTGTAATGCATAATAGAAGTACACTTCTCTATGTATTCTTATTGATTAGTTCTACCAAAGGACAGCTATGAACACTTCATAAAGGTATCAAATATCAATCATATTCTATGCATGTAAAGGCACCCAAAATTATTTAGTAAAAAACTGATCCAAATACTGCCACTAAACATATCGAAACTGTCATGAAACAAATAAATATGATAAGGTAAAAGAATGGTCTGTTTCGTTTCGCAAAAACACTCCAATAAATTAGCACTAAAAGGTGATTATATACCTAGTACCTACTGATATTCGTCCTACCTTGTGAGTTCCTTAATCTGTAAGCAAAGAGTAAGCGAAAACCTTGGCTAGTAAAAACTAGGACGGAGGGCAGTTCTGCACAGTTGAACGCAATCATTAACAGTCAAACACTCTCTTAAATCCTCCCACAGAGCTTCAAACAAACTAACTAGGGCAAGTGATTCAACACCTGAAGATACCAAACACATCTAGATCCACTTCAGTGAAGAGCTGACTGAGCCAAGCGTTGCCCAACGTTTCGAGGTGGGCTGTTAATTATAACAAAAGCATTTCTAAAGAAACCTACAGATCATAACGTCTTAATTATTGTGTTGTAAATAAGTAGTGAAAAGAGCAACAGTAGATTACCGCTTCTTAACTGCCGTTCATAATGTTTAATTCAGTTTTGAAATGACTGAATTTAAATTATGTTTTGTTTTATCGATGTAATAAGGATCAGTTAGCTCATTTAATCACACATTTACTGAAGTGTTAATGTTTTTAGTTTAATCTTATTTTATTCGAGTTCCCTTTAAAACACGTAGCTACCAACAGTATTCAAACGCTTTCATTTGTATTTAAAATTCACTGCTTTGCATATTTATTGATATTCCTTACAGAATTAGTGAAAGTAACAGGGGACTCTTTGTAGTATTTCTGCTGTATATAAAGACGCTACAAAATTTTAAACATTTTTTCCTTTTTATATTAACTAAAGATATGGGTCAGTATAGGCGTCGAGTTATCGCAAGCTACGTTTGTATTAAATATCTATTTTACAAATACAATTGAAGCTAAGACGTATAGACTTTGATACGTATAGCCGTATAGACGTAAAGCCACACCGCATTCTTGTTTTTCTTCCTCATTTTATTTAACTAGGATTGGACTTTTGGAAGATTTGGGAAGGTTTTGCTTAAGACTTGAATGGTTGGCGCTTGTTTAGGTCTTTGTTCAGCAGTAGGAGGTGATAAATTGACTGTAAACATAATAATGTATGCATGTTAGTTGAAAAGAACTAGAACTAGCAGAAATATCACACTCCTCACATTAATGGTACTGGGCCAACGAGATATTCATAAATAATAGAGAACAATATTGAGTACGTGCATTAAATATAACTAAGAAATTAGTAAGCCATTATTCACCGAATATTAGTCGAAAGCTAAGTAGTAACTAATTAATAGATGCCTAAGGTAGTCAGGAATCATATGATATATGCGTTTAGAAGTCTGTGATCCGTGCGCTTTGCACACTCGACCGACATACCTTCCTTTGATGTTCCATCACGTTTTCTGGATGAAGTATAATTACTTACTTCCTCATTGGAATTGTAATTGAAGGAGATAGTTCATAAGGCTGTCTTGATGGAGTCTACAGATGAAATGTAATTGGAATAATTTTGTACCGATCGATTTTTAATTTAGATTTAATTGCACTTACTGTTGGAAGCCAGTAGAGATGTCTTGGTGTTCTCTAAGAAAAATATGAGATCATGAAATTTACATAACCAATTCAAAACGATGAGAATTTTACAACTATTAGAGCCAAGTCGTCTTTAGATACTAAAGAACGACGCCTGTTTAAGTTATTATATAAAGACAGTGCTGCGGTAGCGTAAAGTTATCTAAACCCAATTTATGTTCAGCCAGATTCTGATATCAATAACGAATATTTTTTTAGTTTATTACGCCTAAAGCAATTTTCATATCTTCGATTTTCTTTTTTTTAATTCATTGAGGTATGTATGTATTATTATTAGCTATATGATAATTTACTTTAATAAAACAGAGGCCATACGATGTATGTCATCAGCAACTTAAATTAGTTGTAATATATACCGTCAACTAAACAAACGGCGAAATAAGATCATCGTCTAATAATACTCATGATCATACGAACGATATGTGGTATCGTTTACGAGCACTCAAAGCATTAGCGTTATATCAATATCATTACCTCCCAATAAAAGCGATTGCTAAAGAATTTCCGATTCGCAAACCGCTTGAACTTCAAGCGGTTTATTCTGGCTGCATGAATCACGGTGCAACACTGGATCGTGATGCGTTTCTACATTTAGCACGTGCGTTTGTGTGCCTCCTATATTTAGATTATCTACAGGGACATATCCAGGGTGACCGGTCAAGGCGAACGCCTCCCGCAAGATTTTCAGGTTTTTTCTGCGGAGACAGTTAAATTTGAATTTTAATACTATGTGACATAATAGAACTCAAGTCGACTGAACAAATTCAAGTACTTTTTTCCGTAGTCATATAATAATGATGCTTCTATATGATTTTTTTTGTCATTCGAAAACTTGATAATAATTGATTAGTTGCAACGATTACCATATTTGCATCAAATTCATGTTGATATAAGATAGAACATTGAGATGCAAGGTATCGAAGTGTAATTAAACTTTTTGTTTTCTACATTGTTGGTTAAAATTTTGCTAATATTCAGTTTTTTGATTATTATTTCTAAAGATTATTCACAATTTCACTCCCTAGCAACGTTCTCAATTTGTCCATATGGACGGCTTTGTATTAATACAAGCGTAAGTATAGACATGAAGATGCCAATACTGATTTATCGAAACCACTTGTCCCTTGTTGAGATAAAATTGGAGATGCATCTTCGAAGGAAAATCATGTTTGAAGCACGCTTCAAACACCGTTACTTGGGAGTAAAATATGGTTCTCTGGCAATATGATTGCTGTGTATATGTACCTAGATATTCAAAAATAATAATAACTTTGTGAATGGTTTACATCCCTTGGACGTTGCTAGGTGACCTTTACTGCGGTAACCAAACAACGGTGATGCTATAAAAAGTACATAGCTCGCAATGTAAAATGCTTTTGTTTACCAAAATTATGTAGGGGAGTGCTAATCCTCCACCTACTTATATTTCTTTAAAAATACAAACAAATTAAATGGCGCTAATAACTCAGCCCGACGTGTGTACGTTGTACTTGTCAAAATTTATAGACTTGTTTGTATCCGTTACTGGCAAAACATTGGAATTAATTGTAGTCTTGCGGCCAGACTGTAGTTTCATTATTTAAAATAAAATTTTCTTTTTTACTACGGTGGCTTTACATTCAGATTGTGATGGCCTCAAGGTTTAGGCGCACGGTCGAATCAAAAAAATATCGGCAAGTGCAGCTTCTAGCCCTAGATAAAGACCACTGACTTTAAAAAGTCATGGGTGTATTTGTAACAAATTATTTCGTAAGGACGGTGAAGGAAAACATCGTGGCATACGTAAGAAGTTCATAGGAATTTCTTAGATGTTTAGTTTGCCCAACCGCATTAGGCTAAATTTATTTTACTCACTCTTTTTAGCTGTAGAAAAGGACTGTGACGTAGATCCGCTGACGACGATGTTGGTTTGTGGGGCTAATTGTAATAGATTGTGTCGATAAAGCTTAGAGCATAAGGAAGAAGTCCCGTACTCGCAAGAGAGGATATGAAAGAGAACTCAAATATTCTAATCATATTGCAGTAATTCTGATTTGATGAAACCAAAGTGCTAGGAATACAATATTTATAATAAATTTGTCCTTCGTTATCGCCGTCGTTGTTTGTGTTTATGTTCCAGTAGGTGAATTAATAATGATAATTCCAATCAGTTACACAAAAATTGTCAAGGATGCATCCTGGCTCAAAGACTATGTCACATTGTGTAAAGTCGAAAAATACACGTCGAAGTGCGTCTTAACGTAAAAGCATGTTGCATCACGGATGAAACACTGCAAATTAGAGGCAGCATGTTTAACTTTTCTCAAAGAATGTAAACATCACTTCCGAAAGGTCGTTCTCAAGGTCAGAGTGAATCAACTGCTCCGCGCACCTCAATTTATTGCGAAGCATTTGCGTCTAGTTCAATTTTTTCAGTGTTTTCGACTTGAATAGAGCAGTTTATTTTGGATTTTGTAATAGATGCATCCGGTGTTTAGTAATGAACAATTTAAATGGCATATATTTCCGGATCATATTCAAATGTTTGTAATAAAGTTGTTTGTTAGCTTTTTAATTCGTTTTTGATAGCTATGTTAGTTTAACGGAGTATTAAAACAGTTTGTATATTTGACGTGTCTTTTGTGAGAAGTATGTATGTATATTGTAGGAGTTGTTACTTTAAACAATTAGTATAGACAGTCTGTGTTTATACTTTTGTACAAGCTCTATACAAAAAAATACTTACAAAGGTGACAAAAGAATCCCGGCACCTCTCTAATAAATATAGCTTTTGTCAGTAAAGTTATTAAATATTTTTTTAAACATAAATCCTATTCCATATAAGTTCCTGAGGAACCTAAAATAGCTTTATAACACTTGTATAAAAAATCGAAAGTCTCTCGTAGTCTCTGACATCCACGACACAGGATTTGTAACCTGCTGTTGAGTGTATTTATCTATTTTTTAAGGATAGTGTGAAAAAAATTCGTGAAACCTCCTTTCCTTTCCGCTTCACTAATGCTTTTTATCAGTAATTATTACTTTATTAAAATATAATTCAATTCGGCATAAACCCATCCAACACACGTTATGTTCACTTAAAACATAATTTATTTTATTAGACTAAAATTATACGATTGTCGAATAGTTTCACGACAGCGGGGTTATCATTGACAACGAACATTTCATCCAACTCTTTTGCCAACGTTTTATTTATGAGACGATATGAATACAGTCACTGGAAAATGCGTAGGTACTAAATAATAAAGTTATTTTTCTATTACTTTCAGACAGCGCATCGTCGTGGAATTCGGCCGCAGAGCTAATACTGTTGTGTTGTGTGGTTTGTTATTTGTTTTTATGGTTGATAGGGTATAAAGCTACATGCTATTATCGTTCAAGGTTGATGAAATGAGTGCGTTAATGTATTCTTCATCAACCCATATACGCCCACTGTTGAGCACGAGTCTCCTCTATCATTGAGAGGGTTTAATGCATAGTCCATGTAATGTATTAATGTATTAAGTAGAAATAATTCAGATCTATTAAGCCTATTAAATAAAAATGTGTTGTAATGCAAACCTCCAAACCAACCTGAAAATGTTTTTTAAATAAGCCATGAAATAAATAAAAAACATGCCTGGCTTATTTAAAATTCGGGTTCAACTGGGTTACTTCATAGTTTCAAGTCAAATGTTAGGTATTTCTTCACGAACTAGAAGAAATTAATCGAGACTCACTCTGCCAATCTGCATTTGGCCACCGTGGTGGACTAAGGCCGAACTTCTCTCAGTTTTAGAGGAAGCGCATACCCAGCAGTGGGATGTATGTATTATGAACTAATGAAAAATCGAAAGTCAGGCGTTTGTAAGCATTTTTGGTAAGCCGGTCACGCAAAACGAAATTACATCACATGCAATTAAACGAGTTTATTTATTGGAGTAATGTGTAAACGTAAATATATGGCGCGTAAAGTAATATTTTTATTCTGAATCACTGAAGCCTGTGTTACAGTAAAACAGAATTCTTATACAGAAACAAATAATCTGCAGTAAATAAATCGGGCATCTGTTTGGGTCTTCTGGTCTTCGCTTTAGTATCGTTAATACGCTTTTTTATTTCATATGAATCACTACGAGTGTGGTTGTACTACAGGTTATACATAGCTCTACTAACATCAATATGTCTATTTTAAACTGCATTATTATTAGATAGTGCGTTAAGTTTGTTGTGGTAGTATTAGTACTAAAACATTCAGATTACAGATATGTTATCATTATATTTTAATTTATTTCATGAGTTTTTTGTAATCCTTGTGGTATTACGATATCACAAGAAATATAATGATTCGGTGATCAAAATGAGCGATACTTAGATTACTCATACCGCGTATAGATAAACAGTAAGGAAGAGAGATATTAATATTATGTACTCCTATACGCAGTCATGTCATTGATGTTAGGGTCGCCGTCACCGAAATCGGTGAGGAGTGAGACTATGTATACTGCATGGTTCTAAAAAAGTTAACAGAGCTTAGTTGTATTCTTAATAGTAAAGAAAAATGACCCTTCTGTCTCCAATAAAAAATTTAGGAGTCATGTGAAAATAATAATGAATAAAACTGTTTTCAATACCAGATGTTAGTTTCTGCGATAAAAAAATCTAATTTTTATAATGTGCAATATAAAACAGTTAGGTAGTTTTATTACTGACTTGTGTTCCACTTGCGGTTTGGTGTGCATCGATATTTTTTGTTTAACACGTATATTACAATTATTTTGGTCAAGCTGCATCACGAATCAACATCATCGAACAAATCTTACTTGTTCAAAATGATTGGTCTTCTAACGTATTTAAAAATATACATACCTATAAATAAATATCGAGTATTTTCTGAAACATACGTTGGTACATGAGTGTATGTATGTAGGTATTGAGGTAGAAGCATGGTGATTTTTTATTCATATAAACATGACATGATATAGGTTTTGGTGCCACAAAGAGCTCCTTATTAAAAAGCATATTTTAATAAAGTATTCTTGATTCCAGCACATATTCTTTAAGCCCATGCGTTTATCGCAGTAAAATATCGGATGTACTAAGCCTTACTCGAAAGTTGTTGGTTATAAATTGCTGCTTATTCGTTCTGTGGATACATCGGCGTGGGCTGCGACACCAGTGTGCATACTTTTAGCGTGTTGAATTGATGTGTCACGCATAATGGTAATGGATTCGAACGTTTTCAAATCGTTATTGCTGGCAGGTGCTTGAACATTTAAATAAATGTACAGATTATGAAACACATTATGTAGTTCATATTGAGAACGTTAGAGCATTTTCAAGTCGTTCAACCCTAAGTTTTGGCTAGGCACGCACGGCTTTATGTTTTTTTTATTGATGGAAATGTGGCAACTCAAGGTAATAGAAGCCGAAAACATAATTGTTTACGGTTGGATCAGTATTGACTGTAATTTCCTATTTTTCTGCCTTCCATATACTCAGAGAGATAGAGTTTGCGAATAAGTCTTTTTTGGATATTCTACAATTATTTTAAATTTTACGTTTAGTCATGTAGAGCAATAAAGCCATGTGAAAATAGCAACTAAACCATAAGGCGAAGTAAGTATGCCATTGTTAGATTATTATGTCAATGTATAAATTCACTATGAATTATTATTAATGTCTAAAAAGGAACTTTGACCAACCAGTTTCATAAATAGAAAGTGCCGTTCTATTTTTAAACAGGGATTCATGAAACCATAAACAACATTACCGTGACTTCAATCTTGTTATAAAAAGTATTTTTCGCTTTATGATAACATTAAAGTTTAAATAACGAACGACGCTGTTTTACGTAGCGCTACGTCACAGAGTATAAATTAGCATTCGATACTCCCACTTCGTCACATGACGGCGATGATTTTAGGCAGAATGTACACACTCCGCGGTCGTCGTTCCGGAGTGTTGGCCCAGCTTCAAGCAATTTGTGGTTCTTTGTTGTGTAAATGGACTGTTAAGCCTTTTTTTAAATGAACTATCAATTTGGTTAAGGGATGTTTAAAAATATAATTCGGCAGACGTTGAGGATTAATTTGACAGGGTTTGTCATCACTTGTTTAAAATGGATACGAACTCACAGTTTGGCTTTCATATTCAAATTCTATTGTGAGATTATAGATCAGACGAGATGAGCATATGACTCATTTTATTATTATATTTTAAATTTTAACCTGTAAGTCGTTCTTAAGGAGTAGATACCGGAACAATGCACATGACAGAACATGTAGGAGAAGGTTATAAGGATAAAGAAAATGCATGCTTTGTAGGACTAGTTTCTTGACGTCAGTGTCATTGTTCGAACGAATGTAAAGTAATCTTATTCGCAGTACGAACCGGCCTGTCAAGTGTAGTGAAGAATAGGAACTAACAAAGACGTTGTTTAAATAAAAATATTAATTAAGTGTTACTAAGAATGATCTGTTATACGTATAGATGATGTTATTGTTTAGTTGTTGAGCTTCAATTATAATTACAAAGAGCGTGTCGCATATATTTATCTGAAACATTCTGTCACGTTAAAATCATTTGAAGGTCTTCTCGTTTTTTAATTAGTTGCCAACTGTTAAAACTTCCGCATTGTAGGTAAAAATACAAATATTCTATTTGTTTCACATAACCCTTTGAAATATCAAGGTAACAAGAGAGTCTTTAGACTGCCTCTTAAAATTATATGATTCATCGTGGGCAACTTCCATCATAAGAGCTCAATTCTTTGCTTCCTCTGTAATACAAACGAAAACAATACTAACCCAATTACCTTGCTTTAACAAATCTTTTGATGTCTAACGTGTACCTATGCCAACACACCAGATAAATAATATCATTTGCACCTAAACAATACGCCGAGTAAAAATCAAAGAACTTTTATTTACGCGAACATACGATACGCCCTTGTCAACAGCCTTTAAACTAGGCAATATTTATCCAACGAAACGCCCACGACTGTTTCTATTAAAAATAGTTCCATTCATTCAGTGACGTCATTCCTTAGTACACCTAATACGCAGGCGCATTAATTTTGAGCTCACAATTCATAGTAACTCCTACGCTTAACTATCAAAACAGTTCCATTCATTCACTCGGTCACGTCATTCGTTTAGTGTGCATGAACACTAAGTCAGAGATTTCGCGAATAAAATTGGCTGAATTGACGCGTTCTGGCTGAATGTATTAAAAATAGATGTTTTTAAAAACGGGTGTTATTGCGCGTATATGTTGGCGAACATTTACGTAGATAGTTTGTTTTTATTGTTACGATTTTCCACGCATTGCTATTTCGATAAGTAAACGATAGCTGAGTTGAGAACAGCCTACGTAGAGAGCCCAGGGCTCACACGAGCAAGCAACCTTTCGATTATTTCATAAGATTTTTAAAGTAAAGAGTAGGTAATAATGCTCAATTAAAATCAATAAAATCCACATTGAGCAATTGACATAATTTGAATACATATTGTATGATGCTTTTTAAAAAATCTATGAAAAAAGTATATTTTTTAAAACTTAAAAGATTTAAGTTTCCCTTTAATCGTCTTATATAGTACAATGGACACGATAACTGTAAAACAATATTCCTCTTTAATGTTGTTTCTGACGTACAAATTTTATTCTTGTTTGCGCCGAAACACATCTTTGTTGGAATCATAAACAATGCAAATGAATGGAGGCGTTACATCACTAGTGACTAATCTACTATGATATCGTTATCACGACTCATAAATTAGTCGAATATGTAGAGTTATACGAGTTAAAAGATTTATGTTTGTCGGTTTATGATCGGCAGTACAAATGCGTAATAATTATATGTGTTACTGAGTATATTTTTATTGGGTAAATGGGTGAAGGTTGTTTCAGTTGTTTGTCTATGGGATATTTAATCGATTTGTTAAACTAAATATTTGAATGTTTTAAAAATGGAACTCTATGTTATGTTTATACAAATTTCCTGTAATTAGTTTGAGACGAGTTTAGAGATTTCATTAATTCTATATCCTGTGTAATTTTCACGCCGTGGTATGGAGTATACCAGTATTTAGTACCTAACATCTACCCATGCAGGTTCCAAATACATATCACATTCCTTTTACAATCATGTTGCAATTCGAAATGGAACCTTATTTAGGATTTTGATTACGTATCAAAAACTTTTAAAAGCAATATATAACCTAATGAAGTTAATAAACGTTCGAAAAATTCTTGTATTAGCGCGGTATGTATTTTGTACAAATTTTGTTGTAGAGCACTCCTTTAAAAGTACATAGGCCTATGACTTAATAGGCATAACAAAGTTCTAAAATGAGTTTATGGAGGGGAGCCTAGTGTGAAGGTGAAAATAAAGTTGATAATAATTAATCTCTAAAAGGCAACTACAAAAAGTAAAATCATTATTAAATGTTGATGATGTATTTATTATGACAATAAAAGGAAAAAATATATACAGAAAGGAATAAAAATTAGTCGCTTGCGCACAAGCTGGGATACAAATCCCAGCAGAGTAGATGGTATTTTTTCTACGCATTCGTTTCATCGGATAAGTTTTTGGTCCCTATGAGACTTACCGCTGTCTAATGAACATAGTTCCAAATTTCATGCGGCAACTGAGATTTATCTAAACGAAAATCCTTGCAATATTTTTTCCTACCTAGACATCGAACGCAAGACCAACAAAGCCACAAATATATCACCGTAGAACAAATGAGATTCTCAAGTTCTAGATAAAATGTTTCTTGACTGGTTATAATTACTTACGTTTGTATATGACTCCTTACAATCATCTCTTAGAGATTGGAAGTAAATATTTGAAATGTCCACAATGCAGCATGTATTTGACTCTGATAATTATAATATGCCTGTTCGTAAACATTAATGTATATAAAAATGAATATTCTTGTATTCTATATACTTGGTTTAAATACCACACGATCGCTATCAAGTCGGATACGAATATCACACATTACCGAATGCTGTGACCTTTAAAAAATAATGACACTGCCATCTATGATCTGCTTGCTGAACAGAATGAATCCTAGGCGAAGCCACTCTCTATGTTTGTGCTTGCAATGGAAACAAATATTTTATTTTCGCCTTGTTACGATAGGTGGCGTTGTGTAAGAAGATTTTAGGTATTGGGGATAACATTTTTTTAATGTTTTATTGTCATTAATGTTTACGTAGTTAATAATCTTTTTGTTAAGCTACAATAATTATATTCTAACTTAAAAAAAATATGATAATACTCTTATTATGGTGGGGTGTAGAAAAGGACCTCTGCTCACTGCATCGGGGAAATATCGCGCGCGCGTGTGTGTGTTTTATTATACATTTTTCATTTGCATTACGCACTGAATTGTAGTTATTGTTATAACCTAGGTACTTGTATCATGAAAAATTTGCATATTCTTTTTATACAGGTACATTTCTAAGATGTCAAGTAAAATATCAAACAGTTTTAGGTCTGAAATAACGGTTAGCAATAATTTCTGCAGAACTATATTAAAAGCCTGAAAAAGTGATTGTTTTATAGTAAACCAGTTTTAACCATCCAAAATTCGCTTGTTCCGGGAAAACTTCTAAGCAAATAAAGAGTTGAATTCGCTACACAAATGACTTGAAAACTGCAAATGTAGCATTAAATTCTCTTTGGCTCTCATTTAGCGTTTCTCCGACTTTCATTATTAAATTATCAAAACGGTATTATTCAGACGAAACATTCACGTGTATTATTAAAGTACGAACCGGGCAAAGGCGCGCGGAGTGTGCATAATAAACAATTAAATATGTTGTTCCTATGTGGATGTAAATATTGTACCCATTATAAGTGTTAAAAAATTCGTGAATTTAAATATCTGTAATTTTTCTGCCAAAATTTTAATTGATATTGGCAATATCCGATAAGCAATAACAATATTTATCAAGCTTAATGGATTGAAAGGATCCATAGATTAAACCGGACAACAGTTAATGTGGTCTCAGCTGAATGTAAGCGTAACGATTGACATCCAGCCAAATGTTTTACAAATTACACATAATTCGCTGACAGCACCATGGAAGCCGCTCTCTAACTTCAATACCTATTTGTTATGAGTATTCGATTTATATTGAAACTCTAGAAATATTTCTAACATTTCTTACTCTTTCCTAACATTTGCGATGACAGTATCCATTCGCCCTACCGTAATAGGGACACAGTTCAAAGAGCGGGAGCGTAAAAAATCTGCATAATCGCCACGTCCCAAGAGAATTCATTATGATGTCTGGATAAATAAATATACATACATTTGTACAAACGGCACCACCTAACAATGGACAATTTATTATTTAGATTCTGTCGTTTTTCCTCCTTGGATTTTTCATGTAAATTTGTGTGGTCTCCATTTTGTATCTCATTCGGAGACAGTGATTAACAAAGGCAACATTAATAATTGCTTGAGACATTATTCTTGACGTGCAAGTTTTATTCATTTTTCAAAAAAAAATAAACATATTTATAAAGATCTGATCACTAAAAAAATATTGCGGAATTTTTGGATATACTTTATTAAAGCCCTATGGCTTACTAGATGCCTTTTAAAATGAGAAAACACCACCGGCTATGACCGCTCACTAATCCAAAGGTAATAGAGGTAAGCAATCCTTCAAGAAATAGTAAGTTTTCACACCGAAGGTCCGTAAGTCATAAATAGTATCGATAGATTATTTCAAATGAATGTCACTTGTATTGTAAATTAGATAAATTCAATTATATCATAAACAAGTGCCTGGACGATTCACTTCAAATTATAAAAGTTAAAACGACACGAGATAAAACGCATTAATTGAATTGCATCATAAAATTCAATCATAAACGTAAAATTCTATCCTTAATTCTAATGAAAACTATACCATTCACCTAAAATTTATCTTTCAAGCTAAGAATAAATAGAAGTCTAAGAGCTTCGCGGAGTAAAATTTAATTAAAAGCAGATCTTGTTACTAAACATTTTATTGGAGGCCAGTTCGCGCAGTCATTGTTTTGTCCTCACTCCGTGAATAAGATCCTCCGCTATTTCTTTTAATTATTCACCGCCTTATTGAATCTCGGAGACAAATGATTGGACGAAATGTCACTTACTTTTCTTTAACAGCGAGATCTTATTTAAATACTGTCAGAAGTACATCATGTACCTGTTAGTAGATAAATATAAACGGTTTGGCAATGGGAAACATTTTTAACAAAAAAGGAGTATCATTATAAAAAATAGGTATATACTTTATCATCTTGAAATACATATGGAAAAATAACTACGCTGCCTTCATTAAAAGATCAATGTCTACAATCGTACTGAAACTTCGGTAACAATTAACGATTGCAGTTCGAGACAGTTTTGCCTTCACCCTCAACCACACCTAACGATACTTTTGATAACTTTTTGTAATAATACATTCGTGAAACTACAGAGTGCCAATACTAATGAAAAAAATAAATAAAACACTAATAAAAAAAACTAATGAAAAACGTGATGATTATTATTAACTTCAGTTTATTCATTCTTAATAACGTGGGAACAAACCTTCGATGAAAAAAATAATTAACTAACACTAGGTATTAACTTATAAAATAAACGGTAGATCGAAATAATACATACTTAATTATGAATCCCGACAGTCTTTTGTCACGACTCTCTGTGTTACGTTACGGCGCATATACTTATTGTAACTTTAGTACTCATTTAGAAATTTATAAATGTTTTTATTTATTTATATAGCAAGAATATTTTACTGAACTTTTAGTTCAAGTTGGTTTTAGAATAATTGTATGGAAGGTTCATTGAAGCGAAGTGTGGGCAGAACTTTACGACGGAATGTACGGTGGTCGGCTGGAGATAGTATGGACATACAATACCTTTCATACGTCTCGCACACCTGTACGCAACGCTCAGTTCCCAAGCAACTCGTTAACTGAAGGGTCTACCTTGAGATAAACGGTACAGAGCTATTCAACGTCTAGATCCGACCAGTTTCAATTTTATATCGAGACATTTTGGTTGACATTAGAATGATGGTTGACTGGTATGTAATCCTTATGGCAGTAGATCTGCCGTTATGCATAGTATTTTTTGTTTATTTATATAGAACATAAAGCATGAATAAAGAAAACAGGTAAATTTTAATAACTAGAATAAAGAAGGCGTCAACTACAGATTGTGCGGGATATTGAAGTGGTTCTGCTCTTTTATGGTACATAATAGTATTTCAATATCTCTGTGATTCAGTTTATGAGACACCAATATATTTAATGTAATAGTTAGGTATTTGTTTTAAGTATAACCTGAATTAAAATTTTAAGAAGAAAGTTAAATATATTTCCTCCATAGGCTTTGCTCCACTCGGCTTAAGAAACCCTAATTATAGGTGGGAAAATATGTCCCAAGAAATGTACATTCCAATGGAACAGATAGTCAAAATTAAAAATGAGAGAAGATTTTGTTTCGAAATGATACGTGGATTCTTTCGTAGAAAGTAATAATGATACAACAAACATTAAGCTCGGAATCGAATGAAATGGTACAAAAACAGCGCCCTATACATCTTAGCTGTGTTTTTATTTTTAATTCATCAATGTCTTGCGAGTTTAATCATCAGGTTTAGCATAGCACGAATAGAGCAATCAATTTGAGTGTTAGCAAACTATAAAGAATTATATTTATTACACCAATTTGAACGTAAAAAATCCATTTATGTACTGGCTTTAACATTAGAACATTTCGCATACAAACAACATAAGCGTAGAGTGCAGTTCTACGATTTTGTAACGCTACGGGCCTACGTCGTATAGGACGCTATTTGTCTCTACGTAGATTAGTATGAGTGTTGCCGAACCATCTCGCACCTGAGACCAGTACCATGTAAACAAGCCCTACTATTTTACGTCTAAAACATGCGGACGCAATTTTTGGAAGCGATTGAAAATGCTCCTGAAGCGACCTTTTTCTATATTGTGTATTTTTCGTTGTATTCTTTAGAGAATGCTTTCGTACAGAGGGAAGTACTAACGTTATTGTTACAACTTGTAATACTAGTATACATATTATAATAATGAAATTGAAGCATTATGAATTTTTAGGTTTCTGGCTCCATCAAGTTATTCGCAGACACATTAAATAATTTTAAATTAAAACATTTGTTTGTAATTTGTATTAGAGTAGCAGATTTTTTTGCCTTAAGCATATAAAATTCATAAAAATGACATTTATATTTGTCTCACACCTAAGTCTGCACAGTTGCATAGAAAATTTTTGCTGATAAAAAATGTCTAGGTGTGGTGATCACATTTGGGGGCTCTAACTTAGATAGTCGTTGGAGCATGAAACATGATATAAGACCTCTCAATTTGAACATCAGACGCTCGTTATCTCCGACAATAGAATTTGCATCATCTGCTTGACCAATCGTAATAAATCCGTCTCCAGAATTTTCAGATTATATTCGCGAATATTTCTTACGCATACGCGTCGTCGATAAATCAAAGCCAACTTTGAATACAAGTCAGAGTGTTCGGAACATCAAGTTCGGTCGTTATCTCTGATAGGTAGATAAATTACATGTAAGCATATATCATTCCCAGGAGACGTTTCAATCGAGCACATTCCCATTAGCCGAGTTTCAGGCGTGACAGTCGTTTGAATGAAAACTTGAGCGTAGTTCCAGATTTATTGCGCCAAGTTGCGTTCGCGCCTCTGCTGGTGAACATCGATGTGCTTGCGTAGTGATTTGGAGAGGGTAATTTAAAAAATATATAAAAATACAGGTAGTGATAGCCTCGAGATTCAGGTGCCCCATCGAGAATCTCACCAGTCCCAGGTTCAAACCCCAGGCACACATTTCTGATTTTTCGATATTATGTGTGTACTTACGATGAATTATTAACTTGCTTATTATCGGTGAAGAAAAACATCGTGATAAATCCTGCACACCTAACAATTCTTAGAAGTTGTCTGCCAACCCGCACTAACGCCTTAACCCTCTCAACATTAGAGGAGGTCCGTGCCTAATAATAGGACGTGTATGGGCTGATGATGACAATGTTGACGAACAATATTTATTGCAGGACCAACACTTCCACTCTTCTAATCATTATTTCAGCCCTCATGTACCCATTGCAGGGTGTAGGCCTCACCTAGTGCTCGCCATTTTTCACGGTCTTGGTTACTCTCATCCATAGCTTTCCACATACATGGGCTATGTCATTCGACCATCTGCCACATACCACATCCAAATATTTCTAAATGCACGTTCCCTCTGGTGAGGACAACCGTGCGTTTATGTAAGTTGCTAATTACTTGATCAACAGAGCTTCAAAGGCATTGCTCTGTCTGTAGTCAGACTTGCGAGCTGTACGAGCGTTAATTGTCTTGTAATTGTGCGTAATTAATAATGTGTTACGTCATGTCTTGGGCTTGATGAATTGGTATGAAATTAAGTAGCTTTGTGCAGAAGGTTTTATGAGAGAAGTAATGATTGAGAGGCATTACAGTTATGATATGATTTCTAGAATTATACTATGACAAACATAACCAGGAATAGAGGAATAGGGGAGGTCTATGTCCCTATGTCCAGCAGTAGACATTAATTGGCTGATGATGATGATGAGTATTACAAAGTTTGATTTTTGTAGCGTAGTAAACACAGCTGCAATTGTAATAGGCAGCCTTAGTCGTACATTAGGGTAACTTTTTAGCCTTCGAAACTGGCTTTAAAGGAGATAAAAAATTATGTATAATTTAACTAATTTATCACTTGTCTGCCAATTTTGTTTTATGTAATAAATAAAATAAATATTCCCTAGAAAATATTTTACAATGTGGTAGAAATCAACAAGATAATTTTCTCTAAAGAAATGCAGACTGCCCCTTAATCTCGCAGGACAAGGTGAACTGTGATCTAGTGTTCTGGGTTTCATTCCTGGGCCAGCAAAATGCTATTTGGTTTTATTTATTTATTTAGACAATGTTTGCCTAGTTTAAAATTCTTGGTGGTCCGTAAATGTCCGAGAACGGCAATAAGTAATAACTAATAACATAATATGGCATGGTATTACTAGCTATCTAATGCTAGGTATTGAGTGTGATTAAATCAGGTACCACAGCGGGGACGTCAAACCAGTGGCCTGCGTGACTGCCTTGGGTGTCGCGTACGATTACGCAATATTGGCGGCATAAAGTACTCCGCAGCCTTATTCTATTACGATTAGAATGGATTAGATAGCAAACAAAAATAATATGAATCTTTAGTTTTGATTTTTTATATGTTATTAAGCTCAATTGACGTGTTTTATGCTGGGAAGTGGTTTGATTAGAAAAAATAATTTTGGGTGATACAAATGTTAATAATACGGGAGTAAGGGTGAAGATAGATTCTTATATAATATGTACCTACCTAATCGTGGTCTCACGGCACATTTATTCGTGCGATATAGATATCCCGAGTTCAATTCACAGATTGGGCAAAGTTTTATTGGGTTTTTCCATTACGAAATTCTCATTACATGCACAAAGTCTGGAAATATGCCCGAATAACTGAAACTGAACGATGTGAAATGTGGGTATAGAAATGCACTTCTGCCTATTCCTTCTAGGAATACTGGTGTGAGATTATGAATGGATGAATGTAATAGTTGTGTGCGTGTACCGAAGTGTAAGTGTGTTTGGGACCAGTATTTATTAATTTATGGGTTGTTCGAATGTTATATTATTTTACCATTAATTTGGAGATTTAAGGCAATTTAAGCTAGGGAGTTTAAATAAATTACTGAGTTATACTGCCGTTATTATTTAGAAAACGCGTTGACCACATGTTAGCATTCAGTATGTTTCAATGCGTAGTACCAGGGCAACAGAACACAATAGAATAGTGACGTACGCGCGCAGTACCTGGCCTCGACACTAGTGCCATAAATCGGAGCCACTCGCAACTGTCGTCGAACGTGCAATATACGAGAGTTATAGGGCCAGGAAATTAATTCTGTCGGCACAAGTAGGGTTATGCGGGAAGCGACTATGGTAACCATCAGTTCAGATATGGCTTTTTTATAAACATACTCTTACTTTCGGATTCTATAGATGAGATATTTTTGTTTGATATGGAGGATTCTTTGCTGCTTCGTAGAGAAAAATGTTTTTTTCAATGAATAAAATAAAATAGTCGTCTAAAAGATTCTGTAAAAAGCGTGCGTATGTAGGTGTTTGGAAATACGTTGATACTAACAGATCAATAATATTGTATTGGAAGTTTCGAAAGAACATTACTAACAATTAACGCTATGACGAGAATATAAAGTATGATAAATTAATCGCAGAAACGGAAACTCACAAGCCCAATAATCTGGAATTATAATATTTTAATAAATTGTAATAAAAAGTCGGTGAAAATTCATTGCGATAATCTATGCTTAAGAGTGTATTAAGCTTTCTATATCGACATTCTTGATTTTTGAACAATTCTTTCCTGTTGATATTTTTCTATCGTTAAAGTATGCTTCAATTATTTATTGATACTATCTATGATACCACTAAAGCCCGAGTAACAAAAGTAATAATAAGCATTATTTTATACAGTCTTATTATAATAACTTGGGTAAGTTTCATATACTCATTTAATTTTGACGAAACAAACAAATACAAAATTTATGAAGAATCAACATTAAAGTCCAGCATTGAAACTGAATATTATACAATAATTTACATTTCTTGTTATTTTCTTTCCTGATAGTGTGGTCACCGCAGTGGCTATGACAAACGAAATTGATTTTTCCCATAAGCCGCTTAGATAGCAGAACCCAACGAAATAATAACTATGTTTTGATGGTTTTTGTACGACATTATGTACAGACATTTTTCTTTATAATGAAAGAATACCAATATCGCTCACGTATAATATTATACTGGGACGTAAATATACGTCTGTTTGGATTAGCCTATTTCAATATGCGTAGAAGTGTAAGAATAAATAATAAATATACTTTAATTTATTTCGCGATAATACTTATAATATTTAGTTTGATTTTAGTGAATGTTTTTTTTTATTTAGAAAGAAAATAAGTTAAGAAAACAATAAAAACAAAACTCATGTTAGAAAATTGGGGTTAAAGACTATTGATCTCCTTTTTGAATTGACTTAAATTATTTGCGTTCTTTACTCAACCCACAAAAAAACTAATTTTTACTAAAAGCTAACGTATTAACCTCGACCAAGAACAGTGAACCTCACTAATAGCCGGGAAGCTATTCTTCACACGTCCCCCGTATGAACTCTCAGCGACCGTTTAAGAAGACAGGTGAGCTTCATCACTCATTGTAAGGAAACCACTTGGAACATCTCAGGCCCGTCTGCAGCCACCGTAACTGCAACTCGAGGAGCGTGTGTGGCGACAAGGAAAAAGACGAGTGTCTTGAGCGCCCTCCAAGGACCGCATCGTTAGCTCGAGTATATTTTGCCAGGACTCCAAGAGTGGTCTGGTATGCAAATTGCAGAATGATCCTGTGTGTATAGTGTTTGAATGGTTGATCTCTTCATAGATTCTCACGAAATTTGTATCAGCAGTGATTGTAGTAGACCATGGCGTTGTAGATGTTGTGTGGTTTTACGAGACGAGAGGGATATTCTAGGGTTGGGGACAAAGAACGAGAAAATACATCCTTAGATTTCTAAATTGTGTTTTAGAATTATTGTGCAATCTTGGAAGAGGCTTTATCCAATATGGACATTTGTTTCCTGACATACAGGACAAATAAAATTATTACAATTGATTAGTTATCCCGATATAATAACATTTTAATAGTTCTTCCTCATTGGCATTAGAAATTAGTATGTATCTATACTAATATTATAAAGCTGAAGAGTTTGTTTGTTTGTTTGTTTGAACGCTAGGATCTCAGGAACTACTGGTCCGATTTGAAAAATTCTTTCACTGTTAGATAGCACATTTATCGAGGAAGGCTATAGGCTATATAACATCACGCTACGACGAATAGGAGCGGAACAGCAATAAAGAATGTTTCAAAATCGGGGACATTTTTTTCTTTTTGTGAGCTTCCGTTGCGAGCGCTGCGGAAACGGTTAAAGTTTCGCTAAAATAATGTATGAGTGAAATGTTCCTCTTTAAAAGTTCTCAAAAAAAGTCCGTGACAGCATATGTCTATTTTTTAAGGTTGGTTCACTATAACGTTTTTTATCCTAACCAAATTTATTTTAAAATAAAGTTTTATTTGTGAAGGTGTTTTTATAAATATGATATTAATCCTTATCCAAATAAATACAAGTATTTAATTTTAAATAAAATTGCCCTTTACATCATTTGATTTCACTGAGTATCTTAGAAGATATTGCAGTTTTAAAATATTGATCAAGCGCGCAGTAATGATGCACAAGGCGCCGATCGACGCGTTACGGTTTCACGTTTGAACAATTTGACCGAATTGTATAAATTTTGGTATGGACATAAATAGGACTCTGAGAAGTAAAATAGACTACAACTTATTTTCCTTCTGATCTCAACCCTGTAGTCTACGCGGACGGAGTCGCGAGCAAAAGCTAGTTTTACTATAAATTTGTATGTGTAATTTTCCATAATTATGTTGAATGAATAATAGAATTGCGCTCGTACTATCGTAAACACTAAAAGGACCGGATAATCAGCCCAAAAAATCTGCAACCACTTATTTCATAGCAAGATTACTTTAGAAGTATTTTAGGCTAAATATTGATTACGTCACTCAAGAAATCGATTCATCCCTAGACGTTCTATTACATTCAAGTTTGATCCATTTATAGCCTGTGAATATATTGAGTAAGCCATGTCGGCATCTCGTGACATGACTTGGGCGGGACCTGACGCAGGTAACTTGGCATATATTGCCTTATAAATATATTGATAGACTACGTTTCTTTCGTATTTCGTTACGCTTCAAGTCAAATAGTGACCAAAGATATACTTTTTCTATAGTCATTCCGTATGATAGTTTGACGAAGTAACATTTATTATTGTGTACATAAATCTGTATGTATTACAGATTACCCCTCCCTCTTAGATGATGATGAGTATCTTTATTTATTAAAATGCTAGCTTTATTTTCTACCAATAAATATACAAAAAATAGGTTCTGTGAAAGTTGCGGTGAGATCGGTTGAGAAATAAAGTCATTAATATTTTTTCTGTTAGAAGTAATGTTTATTGTCTGTCTAACATATAAAATTTTATAGATTTTACGCCACCATTTCACTTAAACATTAAAAAATGTTTTTGCATATTTATTGAAATGCTTAAAATCTTTGTGTAGCCTTTCCTCGGTTCACTTATTCCTTGACACTGAATAATGAATGACTTCCCCTTCTATCTGTAGGTGCATGGCGAAGTATTCCCAAGCTGTGAACTGACATTACATCTCCCAAATGGCGTGTCATCCAAACAAACTGGGAGGGAGAGGGCACGCACTCGGTAAGGGAAATATCAATCGCTTCAAATTGCGCCCTCTGGGGGAGGACCTTGAATGCCAAACTCACAACTTGCCTAATGATGCATTACTTTGATTCACTGTTTGCGTATCTCTTCGCGGTGTGATTCGCATCTTACCAAATTAAACCCTAATACATAACACCTAAAGCGCATTATCCGTTAATTATTTTGTGGTGGTTGATATCTTTCAGAACATAACTATTGTCATAAGCAGGTTATCGACTGTTCCGTAACTATCCATTCTTATCGAAATGTCAAATCCAATTGCAAATTCCTCAATTCTGTTTAGTTCAGCACGACAAAGGACCGTTGAACGTTGGTATTTGCTAATGTATGTATCTACCTGAAGTTAGCTTCGCATTGCTTCAATTTATTCCTTGGACTTTTTATCTGGCAAACAATTAGGATATACTACCTCATAACGAGATTTGTGGAGTGACAATCGTTAGAGTCAGGTAACGTGTCATTAACAAAATGTGTCTCAACAGCAGGTAGGATCATATTCATTTCGTCCAAGAAAGTTTGGGCATTATATAAATTTATTTTTAGAATTGTATGACCTATTTTTACCTAATAATCACAACATTAATGAAGATAAACATAAAACGGGCTACAAAATACAACTTCCCCATTCCCAGCGACACGGAATAACAAACAAAGTATGTCCAACGTAAAGCAGTATATATGAATCAAAGCGAGTATTAAACACGCTTTAGTTCGCCTACAACGCCGCCAGCGGCAGTAAAGTCGCTCACTAGCGCCCCGGACGGTAGCGGCGATAAAATGAACTCTTTATTGCGGAGCGTGTATTAGCGGCCTTAATGTTGCTTAATTTGTATGAGCACGCATTACCTCCTTCTAAGAATTTGTACGAGTTTTCCAATGAATATTTACTTACTACGGAGTTAATTATTTTTGTAGTATTTGGTTCGAATAGAGGTTTGTAGGTCGATGGCGACGTGAAAGACGTATAATGAAAATCAGGAGTATTGGTGTTATACCTATGTCATTAGTGTTACTGGTTTATAATTGTGCTCATTTTTCTTTCATGAAATGAGTTTGCTTTGTCGAACGTTATTGTCTCATATGTTACCAAGGGTTTAATTACGAAGGCGAAAAATGGACCAAGGTATTGTGTAATGAAAATTGTTTGTAGACTGACTTGTATGGTTTTTATAAAATCAAAACTTTATGGAGTACGATTTTATGAACATGCGATTAAGTATTTTCGATTTGTAAATGAATTATTAAATAATTGCCCGCGACTTCGTCCGCGTAGACAATAGGCTTGAGTTCAGAAAGAAAATAAGTTGTAGTTTCTTTTCCTCCTCAGAGTCCAATTTATGTTCATGCCAAAAATCATACAAATTGTTTAAACGTGAAACTGCAACGCGCCGGTCTTCGCCTTGTGCAAAATTATTGCGCGCTTCATCATTTTAAAACTGCGATATCTTTTTTTTTTCAACTCAGACCAGTAGTTACTGAGAGCAAGCAAGCAAGCAAGCTTTTATTGCAGTACCACCACATACAGGCATCTGTCTAAACACAAGCCAAATTCAGGCATCCGTCAGTATATTTCCGTGATAAGATATGCACACCACCGCTCTTACTATCTTTGGGCGGCACTCGAGCGCTGCACAGCCGACGGGTCTGCGAGGCGCGTACTGCGTTAACTGTCACTCGAGAACCGAGGCCTGTGAATCTGAGTGGTGTGAAACAGACGACATTCTTTTCCAGCGAAATAAAACGTCCACTTTCAACACCCAGTAGAGTACTAGACTCAACCGTAGTATGTCTGCTGTTGGTTATTAATACTTCATTCTCTATGAATATGTGTATTTATTCTTTTTGTATTCCTAAATGTTCTTAATGTTCCATGTTAAGCAGTGGTGACCTCGAGGCTTAGACAGGCGGTCGACACACGTCTGACTTTTCGAAGTTATGTGTGTATTCACAATAAATTATCACTTTCATTATCAAAAGTTTCGCATTTTTTTATTAAATTTTAGACAAATAGAACAAAGTATAATCCCTTACGATCATTTGATTGTATAATATTTATTATTAACACGCATTTAATCCATATAGATAGTCTATACAAATATTTATCATGACTTTTAGAAAGAATATTTTTCCTTCATACAATCAATACAGGAGTTGAGATATCTCGGCCGTTTCCCACGGCTCCCTCGGGAAAGGTAAAAAGATATTTGGTATTCCTAGAAGGCCGGCCATGTCCCGAATCAAATCTCAGAATTACCGAGAATAAACGGTTATTATGAGATTTTTAGGGTTCCGAAGCTAAAGGATTCCTGTGTGTTTCAATCGTAATAAGTATCTTTTATTTTTTTTATATTTACGTTTGTTACATACTACTTGCCGTTGCCCGAAACGCTGTTCGCGAAATAATAGACTCAATAAGGATATTTTTCTTGTTTTTGGCATATTTTTATTTTATTACGCATTTGACGGTGATAAAGAAGTTTTTAGTTATGTAAGGTTTGTGATCTATACCACTATTGAAAAATATGTAAATAAATAAACTCAACAGTTACATATGTACATAATGCTGAGCCTGCATCGTGATTAGAGTCTTTTGTCGTGAAATGTCCTGTCATGTAAAAACTACATCAGAGTTTTCGGTCTCACAAACACCCAAAGAAACAAATAATATATTTGCAGATCACACAAACATTTGTCGCGATTTCAGGACCTTTGTGCTGCAAGCTGATGTCTAGACAACTTTAACACAGGGCTGTCACAATAGTAATGTACATATGTCTATTTATAAAACTTCAAATTTTTAATATACTTGGTATTGGTAAAGAATTGCAAAATGCATCGCGACAAACACCACAGGGTACATAAGAAATATATTGAATTCAAATAATAGTATCGCAAAAAGAGGAGACAAGATGTCAGATTCCTCCAACACTGAATTATTCCCTTGTTCATGCTGCAACTTGCCACTTCTCGGCCAACACTCCAAGTATGGCAAACATTTGACGGACTCAAAAGGAACTCTGGTGGTAGAAACATTCCTTGGCTCGGAAAGGGCTAAAAGCGGCAAATATCATCAAAGGGCTGTGTCTAACAATTTGTCGTCCCTTGATTGGGCACGTACACCTAACACACCTGTGTCACCCTTCGCTAAAGTGAGGACCCCAAACAAAGGAATAAAACGGCGCAAGTCACCAAATATAGGCGTTTGTGCAATGACTTCAGCTATATTGAAAGTTTAAGGAGGTCCCATTGAGTGTCCTCTTATTTTGCATGCGAATAGTCACGATATTGCGCTTGATGAATTGAAGGAAGTAATGGGTTCAAAATAATTAAAATTTATTATTATCTGAATGTGTTATAGAAATTTGTTGTAAACTTTTTTGCCGCGTATTTTTGCTAACATGTAATAATGAAATAAACTCTTTATTCACTACAACTAACTTCAAGGCTATATTGAAAGAGATGCTTCTGCAACATTGACATAATTAAGAAACGAATAAAAATGCCTTTTTATATACAAATTCAAAGTTACAACACATCTAGTACGGAAATGTACCAACGCTTTGCCCGCTACCTCTCACGTTTGTGCCACGCGTCAACCCTCCCGGTTGACAGGTGCGTGCGATTGTCGCCAGGGCCACTTGAATGCTTGATGCAAGGGATTGAGTTTTGAGCTTTTAGCGTGTAGTGTCTCGAGCACTAATCGCGTAAGTGCGACCGTGTTGTGAACAAATGGCGGCTTTAATTTTTATGGCTGTTCTCCGCTTCCATTCACTATGCAGATCATTTGTTCCTTGGGAGTGCTGTATGGCGTAGATGTTTGAATTAGTTATTTGTGCGGTCGTTGTATTTACATATGTTCCTGAAATTATATGGTTGAATTCCAATACTAATATAATAATATTTTTAATCGTAATGCTAGAGTTTTTGTGTATATTTAAGATGACTCTAGCAGGAATTGATTACGCGTCGAGTGTTAATTTACACCATAAAATGCATTGCGCAATTCACGGTTTATAGTATTTTTAAAATGATAGAGAACGTTAGAAGGCGACAAAAATATATTTAATTAATTAATAATTACCATAAGACTATCTTGATGTTGTTGGCTGATGAAGTTAGATCGTAGTCAATTCTTGAACTTTAAAACTTTATTTGGACAACTCGGCACCTATACAAATTCAATTATGAAAAAAATAGATACAAGTGACAAATAGCTTAGCTTAGCTTGTGATAAATAGTCGTTAGGTGATCAAAACAACGACATTTTGTTTCAAACATTTTGTATAGCACTACTAGTATATTATTATAATGTGTTTTTGTGTTGAGATTGATTATACATACGAACTCGTTTTTTAAATACTCAACTCTCGTATTTTGTAGCAAAAACGTTTGTTAGCTCGTCAACATCCCTCTCCCCCCGTAGATTTATTATGCATGTGATTCGCATCGTTTGGCCAACCGGGCACGATTATAAATTGTTTCAAAATAAGGACACGTTGCGGTAAACATTTTAAGCATACATACAAACATAACCTCACGCTTATATTCCCTAAAAGTGGTAGGCAGAGGTGCATTACTGCACCTACATTTCGCCAGGTATGTATGTATCAGTTCCAAGTAATAGGAGCAAGCCTATTGCCTATTTTCGGGCACACTTTAAGCAAAACATACTATTGGGACTAGGGAGCTAAGTCAATAATGGATGAAATATTCTTGATCTTAACTTTGCAAATATTTCATCATCATCATCAACAGCCTTTCACGTCCACTGTTGGACATAGGCCTCTCTCATTTAATGCAAATATTTAATTAATAATAATAATAAAGAAACAAGAAGCATAAGTAATAACTATTAAATTTTTGTCGTAAACCATTGGATTAAGTTCTCTACCTTTTGGATCAATGCTATAAACCGTGGATTATACGATGTATTTCATGGCATAAACTAACGTTTATGCGACGTGTAATCCGATCCTCTGAAAGCATTTCAAAACTTTTTTGCCATAAAATAAAATATGAAACAAAAGTGGTCCATATTTTTTAGGGTTCAGAAGAGATGTGGTGATGAATTTATTTCTAGAATTTAGTATGAAAAAAACACACTGGAGTGAAGCTGAATGTGTCGCTCGTGGATAAAACTACTCGTATTATCTAAATTAAGTTTGAGAGGGAAGAGAAAGATACGTACGTGGTAAGTGCAGCCGACACGGTCCAACGAATGCACATCAGCGCTTTTATGGTAATTGTTTGGAACAAACGCTAGTGTAAAACGCGGATGTTTTAAATTTTTTATTCGAACGGAAACATTTCCGCCGGAGTAGTTTGTGATGTTGACATTTTAAATGTGAAAATATTGTGACAGTTACGGATGGGAGTGCGCGCTGCGTCTGATAGTTTTATGCGGTGTCTAACTTTTTTAAAAAGCGGTCTATTATTTTAATCGACTTTGAAATTGGCGGTTGCGATTTAGTATTCTCTGTCTCGCATACTATATCACGGTTGAAATTAGTTTCGCGTTTGTTTTGGAGACTGTCAAAAGAACGCATTGTGAGATAATCCTTTTCACTGCGTCATGGTCGCTTGGCACAAATACGTCCTGTACAATTTAAAAGTCTTGGGTTCGATTTCATGGTCGCATAAAGTATTACTGGATTTCCAATAGGAAATTCTCAGTAGCAGCAAGGAATCTAAAAATGTGCCTGGAAAACGACAATTGGGTCGCCCCTACAGGTGGGGCTGATACATAGCTGGAGATTTGTGGGTGCAGAACTGCATCTCTGCCTACCCCTTTGAGGTACTATAAAGTCGTGGTTTTGAATAACGAACACCATTTATACATTTCATAATAAAATAAGCTCAACAATACCGCAATTTAAAAAGGATTTAAATGATTGTTGAAAGAGATAAGGACCATTTTCAAATATACTATTCTACCTGCACAAGCGAAGGATTAATTTGGAGCAATGCGCTCTAGCATTTGAGTTCAAAAATCCACGAGTTAATTAAACTGGAAGACCTTTATCCGATCAAAACAATTTTCCCCTTCAATGGCCGAGAAAATCTTCTTTTCTACTTTGTATCACCTTTACAAGGAGCAGACAGCATTTTAGTTTAAATTCTTTGCTGCTGATAGTATATTAAATTATGTTGCAGGAATTTTCTTTACACTATAATACGACTGAATTTTAAGTCTCAAACATAGCCTTCTTAAGAACGGTAATAAGTATTGAACGAAAATTGGACTTCAATTGTTATTTTAAAATGACTGTTTTATTTATTTCATAATAAAAAGATTTAATTAAAAAATACATACATATTAAAATATTTTAATGTATTAAATACTTCATAATCCAAAATACTTTGCACTAATGGTAGTGTAAAATTTTAGTAACCTTTGGTCCAATATAAATTATGGCACTTAAAATAAAAAAAAATCTTCATAAGTTTTGAATTTCAAACCACTTCCAACCGCACAATTTATTTTTACACGCAAAACACATATACATTGCGAAAATAAAAAGGATTTTTCTCGCTCACTTTAAATACTTCCTTTTCCCAACGTAATACGCCAGACGGCCATTTCCCGTATAAATAAATCCATCATTCAAATCCGATTAATGTCAGAATTATTTAACTACCTGCAGATTTGTGGCCTTGGGCCTTAAGTTCCACCTCGGATGTACGAGTAAGTCCTGGAGCTGCACTGACTAAATTACTTGTGTATTGTGGAGCAGAGTCTTACATTAAAATTTCAAGGATCAAACTTAATATCAAGGTACATGTAATAGTACCTTACCACGTAATAGTCGGGATTTTTTTAACACCAATAGGTAGGTTTGTGATTACCGTAGCTGCTACCTGGCTTAGTTTCCGATCACAGACTGAGTACAGCCTGTATATGAAAAATAATGGCAGCATAATGGCTTTGTATTACATAACAGCGAAGCCACTGGCCTTTCACCTTTCTTCATTTGCGTCGCGGTTGTAGAAAGTTGCAACTACTCTTATACTTATGAATCTCGTGAAATTGACACTAATATTCCCCTCTCGTATTTCCAAGGCTTCTTTATTTACTTCGCTATGAATACCGTCATCGGCGAAATGATTATCATATTTCATGTCTGCAGTTCGTTTGCTATTTGTAAATTGAACTTTGTGCTTTACTGCTACGGTGATAAAGTCCAAATTAGGGTTAATCAAGTCCAAAATGAAATTTGCAACGGTATTCTACATTAGGGTAACCGCAACAAGTCTTAAGCCACCCTCGGCAAGCCACCCCTGAAGTTTGCATCAGTTTTGTCTCATAGACGTCACAGTATTTGCTGAAAGTATTAGAACGTTGGATAGGTTTCCATTGCCAATTTCGGTAAATTAATAACTTTTATTAATTTGAAGTAATTTTTGAATCTTTTAAAAATAACAAATACACATAGCTGTGTAACCTGTATCTCCTACAAGTTAGTCAGACGTGCAATTCAGAAAACATGTTTTCTCAATAGTGGTTTTAGTCTCGCGTAATAGAAGTAACGGTAGTGTTGCTATTTTTCGGGTAATTTTCCATGCCCTCGTTTTTTAGTTTCTTAGTCGTATCTAAATATCAATCAAACCAGTTCAGTGGTTAAATCGAGAAAATAAAACAGACAGACAGAGTTACTTATGTTTTAATAATATTAACGTATCGTTTTAGTATCTAACATGAAAAATAACATATATTAGATATTTTAAAATATCTTATCAATGCTATGGATTACTAAAGACTAGTAACTACACAGTTGTGACGTAACATCAAATTAATTATTATTATTAATTTTGAACAGACATCCCAGTAGCAATTTTCCCGACCCGGAAACCAAAGAGTTAATGTGCAGTAGTTATAACAATACTGCATAAAAGTTATAAGTCATGAATAAAACAATCATTCCCCTTAGTCAATTATTTTTTTATACAAAAGAAATTAATAAGTTTCTGGCGATAAAAAATACATTTGTCGTGAGTCAATGCGAACGTATAAATAGCGAGTGACTTCCGATGTTTTCCTCCGAACGAGCGGGGACCGCACTGTTGGCACCGAGTAAGTGAGGCCAGATTTAATGTTCGACGCACGCTGATTTATACGTCTGCAATATATCCACAGCTTGATCTATACGCCTCCGTTTTTGGCAGGATTCAGCTCTGTTAAACGCTCCGTTTGGCTCTAGATTCCTTTTTCAATTGTTACTTAAGTTACGTCGACATTTTAATTCGTTTCTCTCCCGTCTCCTTTGTTGAAATTATATTTATGTGACTCGCAAAAAATACGTTCCGTAGTAATATTTTGTATCCAAGTTGTTGTTATATGGCAAATGTTTCGGCATTTGAGGATGTAAGCTTATATGTTTGTTACAAAATAACAATCGCAGATTTTTATAATAGGAGTTTTTACGCACAATTTATCTGTACGTTACAGATCCATTATTAATTAATTTTTAAATGCAACGCTAATCAAAATCGATAGGCGTATGATATAGGAGTTTTTATACGAGGTTTAATAACCTGTCTGTCAGGAGGCTTATGCGTTATCGAGAGGTCCTGAGACCGATTCTTATGTATCTCATACATATTGGATATCGTCTCAAAAAAGCAGAGTAACACACGGCTGGGAAAACCTTCGGTGATGCAGAACTGAAGTACCTACCTACTTCGTCATTATGTCTTTATTCATGCAAAAATAAAGAATCCTTAAAAAAGCAGTGACATATATGAAATACACAGTATTTACTAAAATAAGCTCTGTGCTTATAATATCAGAAATATGAGCCCTAACTACGTAAGTTCGCCTTCAGGAATCCATAGGAATAAAGTTGGAGCGGGCGCTTCGTCGACACGTACGGGAACAAAATAACAATGGAGCCGCATGATTTATTTACTTTGTTTTCTAATATGAGTTGGAATAACTTCCACATTGCATTTGCTGAGAGAATGTTGTTTCCATTCAAATGAATTATTAGCGTATAGATTTTAAAAGCATTGGTTAGTGTGTGAGAAGGTTTATTCAGCGAGGTTTAAAATGAATAAGATGACCATTAACATCTTTAAATAATTTTGCTATTTTAAAAACGTATTATATAAAGCTTTGGAAATTAAAAAAAAACGAGTCATGATGGCAGCGCGTACTTGTAAAATTTTGGTTCGTTCCCACATGTAATAATTACCTTACCGTAGATTGGAAAATGTTTGATGTGAGTCTTTGAGACTTACACGGAGGGCCGAAAGAAGATACAATAATAAGAAATCTTGTCTTATGTATCCATTAAACACTACGACAAATATTTTAAATATGTGTGGTACTAGTTATGACATAAATCTAAGCAAAAGCGTTTTTACAGACCGAAATATATGCATAGTGACTTTGATCCAACTGTAATAATTGCCTCGACTGAATAATACATTTTTTGATAGCCCATACTCTGTGGAAGCCGTATTTTATATCACTAATTTTAAGACATTTTGCTGTCATTTAAAATCATCATTATTCTGTTGTGACGTAAAAAACATTTTTCGTATCCGCCCCTTACCTTCCTGTCCCGTTTACTAGAATAAGCTGTGTAATTCAATTACAACTCCTTCACTGGCTACGGCGAAGGAAAATAATACAAAAAGTATACTCGCAAGGCTTCATAACTGGGAGGCGTGGGTCGTGGGTTCCTTTCCGCCGTGCTCTTTTATTGCAATGAACGTTCGAACCGGTTGTAGATTTTTACTTTACGACTTCCATACACCGCAGTTATTGGATATTACTTTTATATTCGCTATTAATATTTAATATTATTTATTGGTTGGCCATGTCTGGGTAGTTGTACAGAATAATGGTGTGTATTATTCAACTGAGGTGCTGGTTGTTGTTTAGTTATGGCTCCTCTTAATATTTATCAACATCATTTTTAATGGCTTTTAAATACTGACAACTCGTTTTAAAGGAGTATGTTTAATTACTAGTTCCCTTATTGTAATATAGGATCATTGTGTGGTAAGTGTTTTGATTTCTCCTTCTCTAGACACACTTTATCAAGTCTGATTAAATTTTACTCAAATAAAAATATTATTTTTTTTGCCTAAAACATCGTTTATGGCCTCATATTTATTCGTACAACAGGGTGGTTCGGCAATTTCATATCATAAACAGGCAGTTAACATAAAGTTTATTTAACAAAGCAACCTGTTGTTTTCTATGGCGTGATTTGTCACGGCAAATCTGTGCCACTTGGAGCTGTTTAGTTGTCTCCACTTTTTACAGTCGCATTGAAAAGAAATGTTGAGAAGGAATATATTCAGGAGAACTTCATGTATCCTTATATTTTCGTAGGCAAAGCAAATATGCAAGAACACAGCTAAAACACTATTTCATATAAAAAAAAATAATGAGCCCTCATATAACCTTTGCGCGTACGGGATTTTGGGTTCTCTTTACAGTTCGAAAAATGATTTATGACATTTTCAATAATATTACAAAGTCTGAATAGTGTCCAGGAACGGCGTTTGAACATGTTCTCTCATCCTACATTCGCAGCTATGCGTGGAACGGTGGAACGTAATTCACGTGAAATCATATCTGAAATGTGATTAGTAAAGTTAAAAAAAATTTAGCCTAGTGAATGTTAGTCGATCTAGTAAACCATAGACACCGTATGAGTCAAATTATTTTGTAATTTATACTATTTTGTAACTATTTTGTTTTTTCGTAAACAAGTAACAAACATCTCATAGTAAAAAAGTACACAGGTAGTATGTTACCATTACTCATTAAATCATTGTTCCCTTTTGTGTATTTAGCAAACGGTAACAATCATTAAGGCACGAGTTAATTGCCAGTAATTGACGTGCGCCTAAAATAATATTATAAAACGTAATTTTCAAACTCGACCTCTCTTGAAAATAAATTTATGGGGAAAATTAAACGATTCATAGGGAACATACTTTCAGCTTTCGGCAGTCACGCTAGGATATCCTTCATCGGGATTTATGATTTTATAGTTTTATTTGACTTTGTTGCTTGCTAAAAACAGTACAGTTTTTTCAATATAGGTCACGGTAAATGTCTAAATTTATACCTGCTGTTTAATATTTGAGGTCGGCATGGTTGACTAGCGCTTTACCCTTGTCCAGTAGGAAAGAATATGTACTATTGAATAAATATGTATTTACATGTCTATATTCGCATTCAAACCAGTATTCCCAGAAGGGGTAAACAAAAGTTCATTCCTGCTCTCATACGTGCCGCCTGTGGTTTTTGTCCAGCGTAATAGATAGCGAGCCTGCTGTAGTTTTTCCGGCAATTTAGTAGATTCCTAATGAAAATGAAAAGACAGAAGTGTAGATTGTAGGTAACGTAATAAAAAGAGAACCTTAATATTAGTTTGCAATAATAATATCAATAAAATAACAAAAATAAAACTAGCAAAATCGAACAAGGGATGTCTACTTGGCTTCGGCCCGTAAGCATCACCTTACTAGTACCAGTTTTACTGAGATTTCTCTCGAGAAAAAATAGTAAATAATAATAATTAATTCCTTTTAAAATTCCTTGATTTTATTTATTTATAAAAAAAAAAATATCTAAAACAATTACACTAATTCTAATAATTCTTTTATTACGCAAATGAGATTGAGATAGAGTAATTTGCATGCATGCATAAAAAATGCATTAAGTTCGCCACTCGAGTACATGTAGCAATTATTATTATCGCATAAAGCTTAATTCATAAAGAGTAATACCGGGTGCAGATGTTAAAGAATTCATATAACAAATTTCTTTTCACTGGATCCTAATACGCAATTTTTCCAGTGCCCCAGGCAAGGGTCGCGTCAAAGGATATAATTACTTGCGTTTCGGCAACGCAGATCTCGCCATAATCTGCCGAGTAATTCCACGATGTCTCATGGAAATTAGTTTTTATTTACCAGTAGTTTTGTGGATAATAACCTTACGGAGTCCATTTGTACAATAAAGTATCATAAATAAATAAATTACTGGTTTACGTCGTCACGCAGTTTTCTTGGGATTTACGTGCCTTAGAATACATACATATGTAGATGAAAGGGTTAAATATAATTAATTAAGAATACTCTATTATATATGTCATCGCATTGGTGAAAATTCGAACTGACCTTACAAATTATTTAAATAAATAATGGGCGTCCTAGTTTTTGTTAAGAAAATTCTGATTGAGAGTTCACAAATATGTAAACTGCCTCAAGACGCATTAAACAATACTTTAAGTGAATAAATCAATCATCAAAGATAGAGTAAATAAAATGAAATGAAATAATATTTATTGAATTTATAAAATGTCAAATACTTCACTTAGATTCAGTCATTTCAAATTTTACCACCCCGTTCGGAAGGCAGTCATCACTAGAGAAGAACGGGAAAAAAACTCTAGTGATTCTAGTATCGCGGAATAACGCCATTATCCAGTTTCGAATAAACCATCATGATCTTATTTATTGGCAATAGAATCTTAGGTATTGGATTATACTACATACATATACGAGACTACTAATGCAATCAACTTGCTTAGATTTATGTAAATTTTTACAAACAAAAGAATCAAAATATTTAAGAAAGCTGTAACATTCTTTTACGTTTCAACACAACAGTTTCGCCAGTTTTTATTTTCTCACGCGTTAAATCACAAAAATATAGGAACAAAATTCAAGTACATTCCATTTCGAGCACTCGACAAGTTCGCGAATCTTCGTAAAGTATCTGGGGAGTTTTCCGACGGGAAATGTGCCACAAAATTTCTCCCACGTATAACTTTCTAAACTCGATAGTATACGTATCAAAGCGGGAACATTCATATTTATTTATGCAGACTGCATAAACGTTCCCGAGAGAATGGCGGGGGATATGCAAATATAGGCCTTCAACTCGTACAATTAGAGGCGATTATGTCGCGAAATTGAATTGGAAAGTTGCACCCCGTTTTGTGTTGTGTTATTCCGTCTTTGAAATTAATCTGTTTTGTTTGCCGCACATCGTCACGTTTGTCTCGCGGTTTATTCGGGTGGAGAAGGTAAATTATTTCAGTTATATTGGTGTATATGTTAAAAACAAACATTGGTTTAATGTATCTTATTTTACATTTTTCAACCCATATAATAAATTCTTACTTTGGCTTTACTCTACGAAAAAATATTTTGTATTTATGCGTACTATACAATTATATCAAATATATGTTACCTCGTTCGATAATTCTGAAGTTGACGTTTTCGCTAAACGTTCCATCCATGTTTTTATATTGCTTTTTTCTAGAAGATTTTTTGAAACTCTTTCAAAGCTAATTTAAAAATGTGAACAATATTAAAATAGAAGTAAACAAAAATATATACAAGCTGTCCCCAATTCGTTAATATTTTTGTACTTTTGCCACCCTTCTTAATACATACGAGCATCCCTATCTACCCACCAAAACAAATATCGGGATGGGTATTAACGCCTTTTGTGCAAGGAATTAAGATGTATAAGTGAAAAAATTAAAAAGGCTGTATTGCGATTGGTGGGGTTTGAACAAAGCGCCCTCCTGTTTGCGGTGCGCGCTATCGCAGCATCGGCACATCACTGCACTCCTATAAAGTACTGCGCATTAGTCAAAAGGATATTTACTTAAAAAAAAAACATATGACACACCATTCATTTATCATGATTTTACAAGTTTTTTATAGTTATTATTGTACATTTTTTACAAATAACTATAGCGGTATTATACCAACAAATAAATGAAGTTTCTTTTAGTGAGATGAAATTTTAAGTACAGTCACGAATAATTGTAAATAAAACTGTTCATAAGCTTTTATCTGCTGCATGTAATCATTGGGAAGAAAATTGTACTAAAATTTTGTTGCTAGAGGGATAACGATTTAGTAATTTGTAAAATTTTATTTAGAACCATCCCTACCGTTCCTCATGTGTAATTTGTGCAAAAACTCATCTAAAGCACTCTTGTAGTTAACGTTCGGAACTGTTACTAAATAGAATCATTTTCGCATTTCCAATAATAGTTGAAAGTACCGGAGCTTCATATTAGTATTAACGTCTGAAATATTTTTCCTCGCCCATCGCTTTAAATCGGATTGGATTCCAAGATTAAATGTGTCCTGTATTAATCCGAGATCTATTCCCGAGCCAAGTTTCATTTAATTTTCTCCGCTGATGGCCGCTCCAGTGACATGAAAATACACTTAACATACGGTTTAACTTATTATTTTTCCCACAAAAAATTTTGTTAAATACTTTTTACATTTCTGTATTCGGAAAATAACTGCACATAATTAAGTATATAGATATGCTTATAAGTTGTTACTATTGCAATGTACAGATTGACAATATTATTTTATTAAAACGGTTTAACAACAGTTATATTCCCTGTAATAAATAGCATGGTTTAGTTAGCTGATAGCATAGTTTCACGGATTGGTTTATTAATCATCTAAAAAAACATCTGAAAAGCTTTTTAGGAATAAAAGGTATGAAATAAAGAACCAAGAAAAATATTTGTGGGATCTAAAATAATAAATAATTGTCATTAGTACCATGAGTGATAGCCACATTACAAGGCCTGTAGATGCTTGAAGTTTTAGAGATTTGAGTTGTATTTATTTTTGTGACATTATTCACGACCAATTGTGTTGTCATTAACGGGAATGTGCATTAAATCGTCGATTGTTTGACGTCGGCATTAAAACAGCGAAATGTCAATATTTGTCGGCAGTGCTCCGAGGGTGGAGGGTTTCAATCCCTCCTTGCTTAGCAAATACTAGAAGATTCTGTAGCTGTCTCCGCTCTCGTGCCTCCTTACAACGGGCCTTTTGTTAATCTCATTAATAAACATGAAAATTGCGGGTTTTAGCACAGTATACTGGGTAATGGGGTATGCAGACGAACCAAAAATAAATTTGTATATTTTCTTTAAATTGCATAGCTAAATTAGGTGTGTATTGTTTTTTTACATAATAATAATTATAGCCATAACGGCCTACGCATGCATATTAAGCTCGAGACCAGGTGTGTGGGTGTGTTAGTTTTGCCATATATTTTTTATTTGGAATAAATACCATCAGTAGATCCAAAAACAGCGATAAAAAGTGACCACGACAATTTTTTTATACATTTTCTCCGTGCAATGTCATCAAAAAATGTTTCCGTAAACAATTTATTATTGAAATATTTCTGAAATCAAAAAGAATGCTCGTAAGCCCCAAAACGAACAATGCGGTGGTGTCGATATAAATAAAAAACGGCTGCCCACCGGTACCCATGCAAATCCCCTACGCTGTGCCATCAATAATCGGGCAGAGTTCCCGGCCGATCCGGTGGTTCGCCAATCTACCGTAGGATGCTCCGGACTCGCCGGACGCGTTATTTATATTCCCCAAAGCGACCTATTACTCACACTTCAACACCAGCACTCCTTTGTTCGCGTGTTTGTGCACCGTTTTGATTTATAGCGGACCTGTCGAAGGTGTGAACGCGTTAAATCATTTGTAAGTTTTGTCCGAGCAAAAACACCGTGCGAATCCTTTTGTTGATGTATCTGCATAAATTTTGTGTTTGCAGATAATGGCTGTGTGAGGTTAGTTCTATAGCTTGGTTTGTTATTGGCTGTTTCGATTTTTTTTAAATGTGCATTGTAGCTGGCATTCTGTAAGATAAAATTCTTCATTTATTCATGTAATGGATTTTATGATATTTAAAAATGATTAACTAAAACTAATAGTGGATAACAACAATATACTGGTACTATAGTAAATATTAAATAATTTTCAGGGTGAACAATTCCAAACTAAAGGATACATTATTTTAATATAATTATGAAACATTTTCTCTTCAATATATTTTATCTACTAATTCTAATAATAACGAATTTGGTGAAAATTTTCTTGCATTTATAAATCTTAAACTCAGTCATTCACACATATTGATAGCACCAATTTCCTAAATTTTCCCCACAAATGCATGGGCCATTTACGTCCGCAAATAGCCACATTAACACACAATGGCTTAAGCCTTCTGGGCAAAAGACATCCATTAACCCGGCGTTCAACAAATGTTTCCAACGTCTTGGACCTTGGGCCGAAGCATCAAATTCTATCGGATGTTTGGGCCCAAGTTCCATCAAATTCTATTATAAAGATGCGGTGATACGTTTATTTATAGTTGTAGATAACCCTGAGTCGCAGACAGTGAGGCGTCGTTGTCGTGTGCAGTGGAGCGCGAGTGCGGGAAGGACCGTGAAATATGACTCGTACACCACATTTAACCAGATAAGCGACGCGTGAGAGCGTTTCGACTTTGTCTACAGTAGTACGGGTAATGTACTGGATTGAAATTACTGAATATATTATGAGGTATACAATTGGAATGACAAATATACTAATGTTAATTAAAAATTGTTTTATTACCTCATCGTACTTCATTCCATTTGCTTTAACACACTATTGAATTAACTCTCTACTAAATATATGAATAGTGGTCTTGGAAACATATAGTCGTAAAATTTAAAATTTTATCGAGTTAGTAAAATTGTTTTTATAGCACACTTCAAACAAAACAAATTTAATTTAAACAATATTTTTACCAACCCCATTTGAAATACTGTAAAAAATAAATAAATACACCCAACAGTCACCCACATAGTCCTGACCCCACACTAAGATACAAGACTTGTGTCGTGGGTATAAGAAACTACGAGAGACTTTTCGGTCTCACAAACACCCAGACCCTAAACAAATATTTGTGGATCACACAAACATTTGTCTCGGTTTGGGGATCGAACCCGCGGCCGCTCGTTTCGCAAGCTGGTGTCTAGCCAACTGCGCCACGGGGCTGTCGATTAATTATAATTGATATAATGGTAAGATTTAAAGAAACCAATCTAATTCTTTTATTAACTCGGCAAACTTCGAAACATTACTGTTGTCAATGTTGCATAACTACGACGTAGCAAATTAATGGCAACTTCGTAGCATAGCTACGAACCTACGCGAGTGCTACAGAAATAATATTTAAAATAAGTACCTACCCAAATCATAGACGATTGATAAGATCACTCCTTTGGGCGAAATACATCTAGGTGGCACAAAGTCCTTATTTTGATTCTTTCGTAACTTAGAGAGTCATTTAACTTATAGAGAAAAAAAATTATTTCAGTCATCATAATAAATTAATCAGAAAAAAACCTATGATAAGTGTCCGGTAATAAACATAGAATAACAACCTCAAGTAAACTCTCTACTATAACATAAATGAAAGACTACAAACGTTAAAGCCACTCAATAAACCATAAAGTAATTATACATCATTTTCACAGTTCAAAGACAATTTTCTTTCTGCATATATTAGCACATTCGATGGAAAGCGGCAACGTGAACGATAAACTACTTATTACAGACAAATAGCTTACAATTTGATACCACGTGTATTTACTGAGACCTATTTACAAACACACGGAATTACAGTGTTTCACGGATAAAGACAGGCATAAATTGAAGGGATAGTGCTGTTGGGAAATGATTATTTTCCCGAAGGTTCGATTACGTAGGAGGACGTGTGTTTGACTAATGTTTGTTGTCAATTTATAAGGCGTATAAGCCATACTAATTGTGGTACAATTATGTAGGTACCATGCGTTGTATAGGCCCCGGATCAAGTGAAAATGTAATTGGAATTCCCAGTAGTAGGAATGAGTCTGGAAATGTACCCGAAAGGCCGCAATAAGCTTGTCCTCAATTATTTGGGACAAAAATGTCAAAATATGTGTGCAGAAACGCACCTCTGTCTCATCTTCGGGAAATTAACAATAGGTTATCGCGCAAAATGTTGTAACTCCACAAATATTTGTTTCGAGTCTGGTTGTTAGAGAGTTTGAATATTCTCTCATAGTTTACGATACCCACGAGTTCTTATTTTTGTGTGGGACAAGTATGTGACTATTGGGTGTATTTGTTCATTACCAATACGTCAAAAAATTATAAATCATTACCTCTAAATCTAATGTACAGATCTAGCCAACAACATAGGAAATATTTATTGGAAGTACATTTCGTTTGACATTGATTTTCGACCAAAATACTCATGAATTTTGGTCAAAAATCAGTGATAGTCTAGCAAAAAAAAGCTCAATTATTTTGTCTACTGCTATCCCTAGCAGTAAAATACGCCCAGTCAATTCTGTCACAGTTCCAACTGACGTCGCTAATACCAGGCTGAATACGATATGTGCCATCGCGACACCTCATAATTGAGCTTTGGCACGCGAATCGAAAAATTGATTTATCGTAGGTTATTTTTTAATATGATGATGAATCAATGAATGATTTCGAAACAAAGAAATTATCATAACTTATCAGCCGAGAAGAGTTAAGACCCTAGGACGGGAAAAAAGTCGATGAACTTATATTTCTTTTGCGTCTAAATTTTTTTTTAGATTTTAAGAAGCCAAAACTACCAAAATGAATAGCATAAAATTTACTATAATAATTTAATATTATAATCTTTCTGATCCGAATAGCTTAGTAAATGCTAAAACTCCTTAACAGAACTAGCGTCCTGACTGAATTAATAAGGACCGTATATGAGTGACAGTGCAAGAAGGGGGCAGGAATACACGTAATATTCAAAGTGTCCTCCCTGTGACGAAAATAAACACACAATATCCATTTATCGACGCAATACTGTCTGTCATGTCGTTTGACACCGCGTATTACCATGAATACTGTATGTGTGTCATACTTGCCGTCTAATTGAGCTATTGGAGACGCCAATCTAAAACAAACTGGGGTTATTACGGCGCCAATGGGCCTTTATTAAAAAGTTAAAAGCGAAGTGTTCCGACGCGCCAACGGCTGCGCGTGTTCCCTCATTATTTATTTAAAATCCCGATCCGATTGTCGTATGTACGTTGCTTGAGTGTGGAACGAGTCACTAAAGAATGTCTTTAAGAAAAACTTTTGAATATAAATAATTTCTGGAACCAAAAAAAGCAGTTTGTTTTCAAATTTAATTATTCAATTAAGTAAGAGGTAGTTTCCAGAGAAGGATTAATAAAAGTCGTACAGGTACACTAAAACTTTTAAATATCAAAAATAGCTTTGTAATTAAATAAATTGACTAGGTTATTGATAGACTTGATTCAGAAATCTCAGTTGATTAACGAGGCCTACTACGGCCTTCTGCACTATAATTCCATCTATTATTATTTGGTTGGAAAGTAAAACACAAAAACTGAATGACTTTAAAAGTTTAATTATTCTTTCGTAAAGTTATTATCCTATTTAAAAATGTAATGTTTGTACCAAACGCTCTATCTCACAATTTACACCACATTCGATTCCAGACGAAGAGCTTTTAAAACTTAACCCTTATTTTCTCACTTTGAGCACTTTGAGGGATTACAAGAGAGCCGTCCTCTGTCCTCCGACCTTAGTGCGCAAGTATCTCGGGCTAATTCCCGTCGCCAAGCTGTTAACTTCTGCATTTGAATTTTAAATAACATCTGATGATGTTAATATTCCACCCGTTTGAATTTCGATTATTTCAAAACGGGTTTGCGAAAATGTCTTTCAAGAAAGACTTTGAAGGTCTTTTGCTTTATTTTTTATTTTATGAGTCAACTGGATGTGCCTAGTTGAAATTGTGTGTTTTTGTAGAAGCTCCAGTAAGGTATGCTTTAATGAAGAATAATATTTTTTAGCGCACATAACCAATACTGTTTGTGAAGGATTAGATTCGTGGCTTCTTCTTATTTTACTTACTCAGTTTTGGCTAGTAGGCTGCCTATTCATATGACGATACAAAAAACACATATCTACCTATTTAAACATTTAAATATGAAACCGTGCACATTTAGTAAAGTTATAAATTTTTTATTCATAGACTCGGAAAACTATTCAGCTAAATATTTTATATCTAGAATCAGCATTTCGGTTCTATTCGCGTAAAAAACAACCAGTTTTAAATATTTTAATTTAAAGTATAAGGGCGCGGTAAAATCGACGGATTACGCAAACGTGAAGCCTAAATATGCATGAATAAGTGAAAATGGTGGTGAGCTAAGGCTTTTTAACCGCAGCTGTGTACATTATCTGTAAAAGCATTCCATATACCACAAAGGGAAAGTTGTCCCGGTGTTGCGAGCATTGTTTACGTGGACACAGGAACATCGACCGTGCGAAATTAAAGTTTTACTGGACGTTCTCCACATTGCAACCAAATAACATGATGCATTTTTGATGTTTATTTGGCTTGCGATAAATTTTGTTATTAAGAGAATAGGGCGTACAATATACATACCAAGCAAATAAAAAGTACTAACTTGCTTTTCCAATTAAGAAATTTTTCACGAGAAATTGAATGTGAGGAATAAAGAAATAAATTAACGCAAAAATCACATACATACATCGCATCTCCGTTGAAATAGTGTCACAACTCAAAAAAATGCATTTGAAATTTACATTTTCATATATTTTTACTTCTCTGCTCTTATTACGAAAACAAAAAAATTCTGTAATATGTTCTAAAGAAAGGTTTTTTTGGTTTTTAAATAGCTATAAAATGGTAAAACGTAATGATGGAATAAAAGGGATTTTAAAAATGTTTGAGTTGTGGCAGTATTTGAACGGAGGTGCGACATAATATTATGTTCTTCTGACCTCGCATTAAGATTCAAGTCTTGTGACGTAGGTATTAGATATTTTGATTTTGAGTGGCTTTTCTGTCCCATAAAACTGAAACAAATATTTGTAGATCACAAACACGTTTTTCTTGGTGCGGGGATCACCCATGTGACAGCCCCGTGGCGCAGTTGGCTAGACACCAGCTTGCGAAACGAGCGGCCGCGGGTTCGATCCCCGCACCGAGACAAATGTTTGTGTGATCCACAGATATTTGTTTCGGGTCTGGATGTTTGTGAGACCGAAAAGTCTCTCGTAGTTCCTGATACCCACGACACAAGACTCGTATCTTAGTGTGGGGTCAGGACTATGTATGTAACTGTTGGGTGTATTTATTTATTTATTTATGGGTGCCCTCGACATAATTGACTATACAAGTCCTAGTATGGAGTCAGAACTATTTATGTGACTGTTGGGTGGATTTATGTTTTTATTTAATAAAGTGCATCCAGATTCATACATAGCGGTGGAATAACGTTGACAATAGACTTATTGTTCTTATTCTAGTAGTTTGTGGACAAAAAAATCTTACAGAGGATTCTTAGAAGGGCCGTTTCTGTTTCCTTATATGCTTACACAGGTCTTGAAAACAATACATATAGCGCAAGAGCCCGTGAACGCCAGACAACAGTCATTTTAATAAAGCTGAAAATTTGTCAGTACATGCTCCCAACACAGGTAAGAACGATGGCCAATTATGAAGTTTAGGTTGCAGTGGCTTTGGCAGGTACACGGTACTAAAGGTGTGAAAATACCGGCCTATTTTCGTCATTTTATAAAGGCTAATATTTTGATATTACCTTCAGAATATCATTAAAAATTACATTCTTCATTGACAGACACTTTCCATGGTGGAAACCCCTCGCCAGACACCCTTAAAGGTCAGTAAATTATGATTCTAATTTCGTCATTTTATAAATGCTGATTTTTATACATATTACTTGGGTAATGATTATATGATGTTTCCTCAGTAGCCAGACACTTTTGATAGTTCTAACCCCTGCCAGACAAGCGTATAAGGTTGCTGTAAAAGCAAGCGCGAGGCAGGATATATGGGTGGACACGTGGGTGGATGCGAGTGAGATACGTCTGTATTGTTTAGTATTTTGTACCCGTGTATATCAGCCAAAAATAATATTTTAGCTATCTTGAAGTTTGTATAAGTATTTTAAGTCCGAAAATATACTATCATACTGCATGTAGGATTCACTTTAATAATAAAATATCTTCAACGGAGAAATCATCCGTTAAAAGTGATTGGCACCATTATCGATAGTACCACCAAGAAGATTTTATTGAAATTAGTAGCATCATAGAAAAATATATTATTAATAATGGTCGTAGTCATTTATTGCTTGATTTATATGACTTATGTACTGATTCGTTGGAGAAAATATATGCAGATAATTCCATTGAAATAGTTGTTTTTTTTACTGAACACCACCTAAAAAAATAGATAAGAAGTTTTCTAAAGATATTAAATTCTTTATGGTCCAAAATAAAAAATACTAGCACCCAATTGACGAAACAGTACAGTAATATTTTGACAGTAAGATCGTATTTGAAGAATACATTTTATGCTATTTTTTCGTTTCTACCTATAAGAGCAAAATTTTTTTTTTCGTAAGATTAATGCTGCTTTCTGTAGAATATTTTTGGATTTTAAGTTGTCCAATACTGTTTCGTCAATTGGGTGCTAGTATTTTTTATAAAACAGTATTGGACAACTGAATGTAAGATTAATGCTGCTTTCTGTAGAATATTTTCGGATTTTAATATTACGAAAAAAAAAATTTGCTCTTATAGGTAGAAACAAAGCATAAAATGTATTCTTCAAATACGATCTTACTGTCAAAATATTACTGTACTGTTTCGTCAATTGGGTGCTAGTATTTTTTATTTTGGACCGTAAAGAATTTAATATCTTTAGAAAACTTCTTATCTATTTTTTTAGGTGGTGTTTAGTAAAAAAAGCAACTATTTCAATGGAATTATCTGCATATATTCTCTCCAACGAATCAGTACATAAGTCATATAAATAAATCAATAAATGACTACGACCATTATTAATAATATATTTTTCTATGATGCTACTAATTTCAATAAAATCTTCTTGGTGGTACTATCGATAACGGTGCCAATCACTTTTAACGGATGATTTCTCCGTTGAAGATATTTTATTATTAAAGTGAATCCTACATGCAGTATGATAGTATATTTTCGGACTTAAAATACTTATACAAACTTCAAGATAGCTAAAATATTATTTTTGGCTGATATACACGGGTACAAAATACTAAACAATACAGACGTATCTCACTCGCATCCACCCATGTGTCCACCCATATATCCTGCCTCGCGCTTGCTTTTACAGCAACCTTATACGCTTGTCTGGCAGGGGTTAGAACTATCAAAAGTGTCTGGCTACTGAGGAAACATCATATAATCATTACCCAAGTAATATGTATAAAAATCAGCATTTATAAAATGACGAAATTAGAATCATAATTTACTGACCTTTAAGGGTGTCTGGCGAGGGGTTTCCACCATGGAAAGTGTCTGTCAATGAAGAATGTAATTTTTAATGATATTCTGAAGGTAATATCAAAATATTAGCCTTTATAAAATGACGAAAATAGGCCGGTATTTTCACACCTTTAGTACCGTGTACCTGCCAAAGCCACTGCAACCTAAACTTCATAATTGGCCATCGTTTTTACCTGTGTTGGGAGCATGTACTGACAAATTTTCAGCTTTATTAAAATGACTGTTGTCTGGCGTTCACGGGCTCTTGGGCTAATAGAAATGATAACAATTAAGGTACTGGATATGGTTGCCTAATACTACACCTAAATCCCCCTTCTAAAGTGGGTCTTTCTAATCTTGTCACATCCATGAATTAGGCGCGTCTGTAGGTCTGTGTAGGCGTGTTTCGGGCAGGGAGGTGGACGATAAATTCTGCGCTTTGTGCTCTCCCAGTCGCTCTCCTGCTTTTTTAGGATGCATTTTATTAAAACTCTAGACCATACTGTTACATGAATGAACTTTATGATAGTTTTGATATAGTTGGTTTAGTGGTACGGTTGTGGCAAATATTTCAATACATATTCTGGCAAATGTTACTGCATTTATAAAAAAATAATATTTTATGAACACACATTGAGAAAAACTCCCTCTCTCTCTGTAATAAGTTTCCGTATGACATCTTAAATCCCCTGACAAGTGGCGAGATTAGTTATTAACCTTCTTAGCTAGACCAGTGTTGAGAAGAGGACTTTAGAGACCCAATAAATTGTAATACATATAAACTGCGATATGCAATTTTTCCTTTAAAGAATTACTAAATTTTTATTAGAAAGTACTACAATATCTAATGTAAATCACGCCTATATAATATCCCCTTTCTCTACGAAAGTATGATGAGAAATTATAGCCGTGACCGCATCGGAAGCAGCTGTTGAATATATAAAATAGAATTTCCGCTCACAATTGCACTGTAAAATAAGACGTAGACTTGAATGCCACCTACAAAATGCAACGTCACATTACGCTCCGTGTTACATTACGTATTCACTCGGATCTTTCATGAGGTGCAAGTTCTCAACGTGGTTTCGACTGCTTCCCGCAAGTATCTCATTCTGGACCTTTGTTCTTAAGTCTTATTTATTCCGTAATAAAGTAATTGGCCTAATGCAAATAAGAAGAAAAAAAATCATGTACATATAAAAATCTCTCATAGTACAATGAGAATTCCACAATTCCGATTCAGAATTTCCGCAATGACCATTAATTTTTTTAACTTTTTTTTTGACAGAAAAAAACAATTTAATATCATTTGTGGTATTAATAAACATATTATGTCTTGCAATCCGTGGGTTAATTGATTAAGTTTACAAAACACCTTTATTTATAGACTTCGGTGACTTAATAATCCCAATTTCAAACAAAATCGCACAAACCAACACCCCACACGTTCCTCTGTATATTTCCGAGCAGTCTCAAGTATAAAAGATAGGCATCAATCTTTTACATCACAAAGAGGCGAGCTCTTCGGGGATCACAATAAAAGTGCCGCGCTGCATTCGCGATGCATCCGATGTAGTTCTATGGAAGGGAATTTAAATGTGAAATATAGGGGATCATCTGCCATACATAATGGGTGTCATTCTCTAGTGTAGGAACGGGTAGACACTCGAATTTTCTCGTCAAAAATACGGGGCGAGTGTAATGATACATTGAAAGGCGTTTTATTGCTCTTAATGCTGTTATATGTATCGGTTTTGTTAATAAATAACAAGGCGAGAAATCAAATCAGAATAAATTAAATTTCCAAATCTTTAATAAAGCTTCGTATTGGGGCTTTAATTCCTCTAAAACACTGTTATTAAGCAAAAAGGAGCAAAATTAAGTGGGGTTCAGTCCTATAAGGTAACCAACAAGATATTTATTGGGTCAACCGCAAGAACTGGGGCTCTAGATATAAATATGTATGTATTTACTCTAACTAGAATAGTGATAACAGATTCATTAACGGATTTCCCTTTCACAGCCGGCATGTAAATACAGTGCAATAAAGCCAGCGGGCTTTAATGAAAACAAATGGAAAAGCGCTGCTTAAAAAAAACACGGCTTAAAGGGGCATTCGCAATGAGGACGCACTTTGGCATTGTGCGAAGAATAACCGAGAAAAATATTGTGTTGTGCCATAATATTACTGGGCTTCTGTAAATGGATGTTTTTGTATGAATACATTGAATAAGCTCTTATTATGGTAATAATTTATCCGATATATTAGTTCACATAGTTCCTACTGCCGGTACTGAGCATGAGTCTTTTATACAACTGAGAGGTTAAAGGCCTTTATTCCTTCTCACTGGCCTAATTAGCGCAGGCGGACAACATACCTTAAAAAAGTAAAACGCAGGTAAGGTGCACGATGACCACACATTTTAATTTTTAACAGAAAAGCAATTACTTTAAAATGCGCGACAATCAATTATGACTACACGCATTTATAAACGCTTCTCATAATGACAACGATTACCTTGTTGGAACTATGTTCTTGATATTCAAATATTTGTAACTTTAACGTGTCTTTTCTGCTCAGCAGTGAACGGTGATACGCTGAGTATATAAGAGGTTTCAAAAGGGTGATATTCATTTTATTTGATTGTATGATGGATCTTATAATTGAATTTATTTGAATTCAGAATTTAATGACTTGTCATAGTTATACCAAAAAGTATCATTTAGAAAAGTATGGCATTGTGCGAGTGCCTTTACCGCGGCGGTACGTGACAGCGACACCTCACTGCGAAGTTTTGACTCTCGACAAATTAAATCAATTAAGGACTCGCTTCCCTTTTGTGTGGCCAAATGTCCCCCATTTGTTCGTATTAGGCAAGATTTTTTATTTGCCGCTTTTATTAGCATTTTTGAATGCTCCTAGCCGTTGTTAGGGCTTTAATTAAACTTAACAGAGGTGATTTATATTGAAATCTTTTGATTTTTATTTAAATAATTTAAGGTTTGTACCATTAAAGTTACAATTTTATTGAAGATCGATCGGCGAAAGCTTGACAATGATAATTATCTAAAACATGTAATCACGATAGATTTTCCTTTAACAAAGAAGATTATGAAAATTTGATTCAAAACATGTAAGGTAAAAAAACGTATAAACGAATCTTAATATATTTTCTGTCTTAAGATGTCTTTTGGTAAGTTTTAATAGACCCAAGTTTTTTCACCTTAGGAGACAGAATTACTTTACAAAGAAGTAAATAATGTTAGATTGTGTGTATAAAGTATATTAATTATGAGATTTATAAAGCAAATTTGTTACGGTGAAATATATAAAAGTGAAGAAGAAAGGTACAAAACAAAAGAAGGCAAGGCAAAAACAAAACATGAATCGTGAAACAACGTGACAGATGGCGTTTCCGTTGAGAGCAATATAAATAGAACGGAATAATAATCTGTATGTACCGGCGCTTATAGAACAATGATTGTTTGTCGCGAAACGAGAAAATAAATTGATTTCGATTTGAAAACACGAGTGGTTTTAATATTGATGAACGTTTTTATGACGGCTACGAACGAAATTGTTTTTAGTAATGTTATGGAATTAGATTGCCGCTTTTCTGGAACGAAGGGCATGTTATAATACTGTTCCTTTTCCACAAACGATTGAGGTACCTCAAGACACTGTTGTCCCACCAGTTTTACGGCCACGATTTATTCAAATGTATGTATATGTTATGGACAATGTGATTAATTTGGCATTATTCATAGTGTCCGGGCAATATGAATAATGCCCAATAAGAGCGGGCAATGTGATTATAAACAATCAATTTATCACATTGCCCGGGCATTATGGATAATGCTAAGTGCCTATTGGGCAGAGTGATGTGAAGCATGTTTAATACTTTCAAATGAAATCAATTATCGGGTAGAGTAAAAATAAAAACATGTTTTATAGTTTAGTATTTATTTTTAAAAATTAAATAATTTGACTTCGGTTTAACATGGATTAATTTACGGAAGGCTACATTTAGAAACTGTAGTCTATAGTAATGCAGTTTGGAAGTATTTCGCACTCGCTTTCACTCACATGTAGGTAGATATTGCGAGTAAGCTGCAGCGAGGAATTAGAATATAATTCTTCTCGGCGTGAGTAAGTTAAATTATAAATCTAACAATCTAAATGGAAATCACATCTCCGATTATTTCACTTAACATTTACTCTAAAGTTAAAAGAGTCTTAGTAATCAGTTTCATAGGTAATAATAAATAATAGGTAATATCAAAAATAATATTGAAAACAACAAAAAAAAGAACTACCTGTGAGTAATTTAGTACTTCTAACTCAGTAATCAAATCGGTCTCAATATCTGAATTTAAAAAAATACTCGCTAGTTTTCAGCAGATGCTTCAAACTTAACAATTAAATAAAATTTAAACCACAAACGGATTGATCTGTGATCATCAAACTTAAAATCAATTCTCAAGTTTAAAGTACAAAAAGCTCTTTACGGTTAAGTTCAAAAGCTTCAAATTATATAAAAATTAAAATAATTTAAGTCATCAGCTTCGTATAAATAATCAAAAATAAGTTTGAAAAAAAAAATAAGTTGATCTATTTATTGGAACAACTGCTGCTGTGATTGCATTTTAAGCACCACGTAAAAATGTACATTTTAATCACATTGCCCGATCATCATGTAGCCATATTCATAATGCCGGGCAATGTGATAAATAGGTGACTTTAGATTGTAATTAATCACATTGCCCATTCTTATTACGCATTATTTGTATTGCCCGGGCATTATGAATACTGCTCGCATTAATCACTTTGCCCATAACATATATATGTAACATAATATCAGAGCTAAAAATCTTGCTTTGCTCTTATGACAGGCGTATCCATATTCTATGATTCATATATCACCCAAAACTCGAAGCTAATAAATCATAGTAATATTGACCCTGATATCTTTAGTCACATCCACAAAAGCATGCACACCTAAACACGTGAAACTCCTACAACTACAAAATGCAGTTCTATTCCACAGTGTAACCGGCGGGGTAATTAATTTATACGCTAATAAATTTTATTAGCGCCGCAACACCTATTCAGGTCTCACTACAAAAGTGTGGCGATAAACAATAATTTGTATGGCCGGGCCCATTTTTCGTTCACCTGCAAGCGGTTTTTGTCACAACTTTGCATATTCAAATAGCCGAAGCGGGGAGAATGGGCAACTTTAACAGTAAAACATTTTCGTGGCCGGAATACAGGGGAACGGTCGTACAGAAGGCTTGACCCAATAAGAAAAGAATACCATATATAATTAACAAAGAAATGTTCAATTTTGTTAAGAGTAACTGATCTGTGATTTAAATTGGAACCAAATAAAAAAAAATGTATCATGCTATATGTTTATTGTACGAACTGTTCTATTTAAAAAATAACTAATGGACTTTACTTTTCACGGAAATATCACATTTAGTTACTATTGTTGTTGACTAAATTTTTAATTATTGCTTTCATATTTTTTTAATTTTAGTCATCTGCCGTCCATGTTCTAAACAATATTAATGAGGAAAAACGAGCTAGATCGTGATAATGTATTTAATTATTGATTTGTACTTGTACTATTTTAATAATGATGAGACATGGTTTTTAAGATCGCTTGTACTCATATTTTGGTGAGCCTTCTCTCGCTCCTACAGTGTCTTGTGTCCAGAGCTATGTTTGCGCAAAAAAGTCGTGAAAGCCACAGACAAAACCGCGGGCGGAAAGTTAAACAGAAACAAAGCGACGCCACGCGGTTTTGTTTCAACTTTCCACTACAATGCTCCGTTTGATAAATACTTGAAGTATTTTATATTTAAGGCTGTATTTATATTGTTTTTCATTAAAGTTGCCGGATGTCGGCCTCGGCCAGAGCGTACTAAACGCTCGAGTTTCAAGGAATTTATCGTTCAAACTTTGTATTTCAACAGTTCTACGTTTTACTTGTTTTACAGCGAATATTTTGTGAAGTTGATAGAGCTCACTTTAAACACTCAGGATTTATGAGCAGGATGATAGATGGAACTACAACGTATACTAGTGAAGTTTATAAAATCTACTAAGATGGAATTTGGCACTGGAAACAATATCATATTTTACCTCTAAATGACCTATACAAGAACGAATCGAAAATTCACTTTGTGTTTGAAGAATAACGACATAGTTAAAATAATCGAGACAGAGCCAGAGAAAAAGTTCAGGTTTTAAGAACTTTTTATACGCGATCAAAATTCAAAACAAAAAAAGAATATTTAACGAACGAAAAATATTCAAAGATATTTATAAAAAAGAGAACGACACGAGAAGTAAGGAACACAACACATATTGCCTAAGCCCATTTGTTAGGAAGGAGCAAAAGTTGTTTCCAAATAAATGTAGGCTCGTATAGAATTTCCAATAAACTAGGCAGCTAACTGTCGCCGACAGAGCATCGGCGTAATCTCATTAATCTTGTCGTGACAACGTAATTCAATGTACCGTCCTTAGGAGATAAGACGATACCAGGGAAGAAAAAACTGCGAACTTTACTCGGATGAAAATATTTCGAGCTGGAATTAAATCGAAGCTTGGGTGTGCTGGCGTAGTGTTGTGTGTGAGTTTGGTTGGTTGTTTGGTTCGCTATCATCCCTCGTATACTGTACCAATTTTAATAAATTTTAGTAAAGAAAGAGATGATACTCTTTAGTAAACTTTAGTAACTCTGTAGTAAGCAGTGATGGCCTCGAGGTTTGGGCGCGCGGTCGAGAATCTCGGCGGTCGCGGGTTCGAACCCCAGGCACCTCTGACTTTTCGAAGTTATGTGTGTATTCACATCGAATTATCACTTGCTTTAACGGTGATGGAAAACATCGTGATGAAACCTACACACCTAAAAGTTCTTAGGAATTTCTTAAGTGTGTAGTCCGCCAACCCGCACTAGGCCAGCGTGGTGAACTATGGCCTAAACCCTCTCAATGGTAGAGGAGACCCGTGCTCAGCAGTGGGCGTATATGGGTTGATGAAGAAGAAGAAGAAGTAAACTTTATACGTAGTTTGCTTTTATTATGATAATTGTAACATCTTTGTAAGCGCCAACAAAGTGCAATCTTTGGTCAGATGAGCGTAACAGTATGCTCAATAGTATGCACGTAACGTCTGGTGTAGTTTATTATACTGACCTCGTTGAATCTAGGAGGAATTTCCGTGCCTTTCAGCGATTTTGCCATGCCTATTATTGGAAGTCTGTATAACAGTTCGCACGTTAGGTCCAATTTAAGCAATAGTTATTAATCCGTGGTGCGTCAATTGCGTCTAATTTTTTGGTAATTGTAATTGTCTTTCTTTATGTGAGGTTAAACCTCATAGCTCAATATTTTGTCACCCGCTTTGCTGTGGAGGGAAGTGGACAACTCTTTGTTTTCCAACTCCTCCTTTACATTGCTTTTCTGATTAACTTCGTTGCGGGATTGTGACAATTTAGGTCCCCTTAGATTCGCTGAGCTTCATTGCTCGGCGCCAATACTGTGTGTGCCGCTGTTGATCCTGTAGTACAGGAGTTGCAGTGGCGGGTGTGTGGTGGGATAGGAAAAAAAAGCGCCAACAAAACGGGCGCGGAACTTAATAATCATAAATTGAAAGACGTCCACTCTGGACATATGGCTCTCCTAAAGATTTCCAAAACGCTTCTGTCAGAAGCAGCCTGCCTCTAGCGGCTTCCCGCGAGCTTTGTTAGATCATTAGTTCCCCTTGTGGGTGGACGTCCAACTCTGTGCTAGCCGGTACGCGGCCTCCATTCGAGAACCATTCAGCCTCACGGAGCTTAACATTAATTTATGATAAATTAAATATTTTCCTTGCGATTTAAAGCTTTCAGAAGCTTGGGATAGTTTCTCCGTTAAAATAAACATTTTGTAGTTTGCAAAAAAACTAGATTTTTAGAGCAGCACCATGTTGTGGGAAGTATGTTTGAACGCATGTGAAATTGACAATATATTCGGTTGAAGTAGTCCAATGCTGGCATTAATTACTAAACCAGGCTAAGCTTATTAATTTAGATCGAAATAGGTTTTCGTTATACCCTCTAAAAATACCCATTATAAAATTTAAGCAATCTTTAAACATCCTCTTTGAACAAAATACAAGCCGTCCTTCAAAGAGAGTACCTACCATAAGAAAAAGGAATCGAAATACCAACTCTTGAAAATCAAAGAAGGAATTATTTCGGTTTGCACCTTCTAATCAACTTTGCAAATTCCGTAAAACGTGGCGTTTTGTAGCAAAACCTTTCATCCCAATTCATCAGGCCGTCACATTTTAAGATTGTTAAGCGACTAATATAAAAAAGATCTTTTTCTCCATTCAAATTCATTAAGATAGCACCCTCTTCAAATTATCCGCGCTGTAGGGTCCGGAGATGCACCTTATTGGATTATCCGAGCTTTGATGTCCGAAAGACGCTTGAGTCTCGTTTACACCGTGTTAGAGGTAATAAAAAGGAAGCCATTCTGTAAAGGAACTTTTATTAGGTAACATGGAAATTGGAAAAGTTAAGAGCATTGGGGATAACGAAGGCGCTATCTGTTCGATGGAATTCCAGGAATCAAATCCTTAATTTTTTTATTTACTTTTGTAATTCTGTTAGTTATTAACAATGTTTAAATAAGATTATTATTATATGTAAATTATAATAAAACGCAACGTTAGTTTGTAAACAGCCCCGTAGCCGCCAGCTTGCGAAACGAGATGCCGCGGGTTCAATCCCCACACCAAGACAAATATTTGTATCGGGTTTGTGAGACTTTAAAGTTTCTCGTAGTTTCTGATACCTACAACAAAAGACTCTTATTTTGGTGTGCTCAGACTTTAAATATATTTATGGATACAATGTTTATCATCCTTGTAATCGGGTTCGCTAATACTCGTTCCAGAATTATTCTAAAGTCTAAACAAAAGCATCATTGAAAAGCATAGATTCCGTATTCAACATATTCCAACATATATTCTAAACAATACCACATTAATAGTTCATTTCCAAAACGCACGTCAAACACTGTTTGATTGCATTAATTGAAATGAAGCTTAATCCTTTCAGAACACATGTTTGGTTTCCAGTTCATATTGTTTGCAGTATCATTGATCAGCTCCGAACAGCGGGACTCCGACAATCACCCATATTCACCTAACTGGGACACAACAGATTAGTTTGCCATGATAATTGACAATACAATCCGTCAGTGAGCGCGCTTGCGAACGAATACACTGACCCAGAGTGATAATGTAGACAGTAGGCAAACGTTGTGGTTATTAACTCAGGAAAATAAAAGACAATGATTGCACCAAAATTTTTGAAAAAAAAATTCATGTTATTATAGAGTAACTTCACCCGCGAAAATTGATAATAACTATAGCGCTTAGAGTCTAGATATTGTCATTTATAATTGGATTTTTTTATTTCCTTAGTAAAAACTTTCGTTGGATATTGTATTGCTTTTTTCTTTATATAGAAGAATATTAAAATAAAAATACGAAACAAAATCTCCACCAAAAATAGCCACAAACGTCACTGAACTTACTAACGCCAATATCAACAATAATAACAATGAGTATCGTATCGATGAAGCCCGCATCACGTTCAATGCCAAACCTCGCAACAAGCAAACAGCACGCAACGCACAAACATTGCCAGCGATCGCAAACCACCCTTTTTGCTAATCAACCATCTAACCGGCTGCATTACGCCTCGTGAATTATAGCTAGCGCATGCAAAACCGGCCGGCTATCGCGGCTGAAATCTCAATCTACCGACTAATGCGATCAAGATATCACAGTTGCGCTACTGTTCCTTATTGTATTGTTTATAATTGTAATTCGTCGTAAATTAATTGCGCGTTCGTATCGATTGAATTGTAAACATTTAATTTGCAATGGTTTTGTGATTAGCCGTCGTTGTTTAGAGTGAATAGGTATGTTGGTTTAGCTTTTGGTTGTTTGCTTGTTGTTGAATGTACTTCAAAACTAATATAATATTTGCGAATTTAATCGTCTGTTCGTATTTCATATCGTACCTATTAGATAAACGGGGATATTTCGTTACATGAAAGGTGATGATGACTTAGGGGTTGTTGCAGTTGTGTAGAATGAGATGTGTTGGATTAGTAAGAAACTGGGCCGGGTTAAGAGGAGTGCAAGAAAAATGTTTGAGGATACTGTGTATGTAAGGGGTAGACACAAGAGTATCTTAATTTCAGCTACGCTTAAAGATTCCTCGTAAAAACTAACTTTACAGAGGCCATTCTACTCACGAAAAAGATAAAAACACTTTAACTGGTCGGGGAAGTAAACATATATTTTTTGTTTGTTTCGAAAACACAATTTTATTTGACTGAGTAATTAATGTTTCAGAAATTGACCCTTGCGATATATAAAGGCTAAAAAATAAGGTACATTCGTTTCAAATATTCGTGGAGAAAGTCATCGAAGGTTGCTACCTTTAATAACTGACGCAAAAGTGAAGGTGCGACTGTAAGCGTGTCTAAATTATTGTAAAATTATATAAATAATGCAGACCGGTTTATCATCCACAAAATGCAACGATATGTTAGGCGATGACAAAGCTCCTGGTTTGATTTCCACGTCTGAAACGGAGTATTAGGATTGACATTATTTGAAGTCTGAAAATGAGCCTGAGTAAAAATATTTTTATACGAGTATAATAAATACGTTAATACAATTCCCAAAAAAAAATTTGTGCCTCATACGCTTCAACCGAGACCCCACCTTCGTGTATATATTATAATTATAGTTATATTAAGCAACTCTTAGCGCCGGATGATATGGAGCGCTCTGTGGTTGCAATTCGCACGTATAATTCTAGTAATTTTCGAGACCATTGACCGGGAAAATATGAATTTGCTGGCTATAGTTCAAAGAGCTTAGGGAGTTGCCTTTACCAAGACGTGCATTCATTTGTTTACGATGCGTATTAAATGATAATTATGAGTTTAGATTGCTTCGCCTTTTTGTACAAAGATTATCCTAATATAGAAGATGTTTATTTTGTGTTTACTGTAAATACCTCCATAGGTACAGCATAAGCTTAGGATCTTTAAGAAAACTTAGCAAGTTGGAATGTTTTTCCTCGGTGTAGAAAAACTATCTTCTTCTTCTTCATCAACCCATATACGCCCACTGCTGAGCACGGGTCTCCTCTACCATTAAGAGGGTTTTTTAGGCCATAGTCCACCACGCTGGCCTAGTGCGGGTTGGCGGACTACACACCTAAGAAATTCCTAAGAACTTTTAGGTATGCAGGTTTCATCACGATGTTTTCCTTCACCGTTAAAGCAAGTGATAATTCAATTTGAATACACACATAACTTCGAAAAGTCAGAGCCGCCGAGATTCTCGATCGCGCGCCTAAACCTCGAGGCCATCACTGCTTCCCTCGAAAGACTATACAGCATTTTAATAATATATGCAGCGCAGTTACTTTAACGTACAATCTGTATAAGAATCACCTGTACACTCTCTTCTCAAATAAGCGACACTACGATTCACCCAGTACTGTGGGTGTTTAGGGGCGAGAGTGATCACTTAGTGGTCCGATTGCTCGCTTTCCGTTTGCATGATAAAAAATATGTATTTTAAAAAACGCAAGAATATTGTCAACCCCTGTCATAGGGAAGAATATTCTAGCAATATTTCTTTTGTTTCGGTTTTATGTTATAGTCTATTTTTTGTAGTTTATTTAAATCTTTGCCCAGAATGCCCAGCGGTATTATGGATGCATTACGCATTTTTATTTGGTAGTCATTGATAATTTAAATTTACCAGCAAGACACTTAATTTTCAAATCAAATGCACTTTTTTATTTAATTTCATTTAAATTTTGCATTTCAATTTTCAATACCAACTCATGTGTATTCATAATTTGGGCTGCACCATTACTAGGTGAAGCACCAGCAATTCACTGTATAATAACAGTTCTTAATTCACTCATGCCGTTCACTCTCGTGATTGCATTATTGTATGGGCCCACTTCATGTTTGCATGAAAGCATTTATATCAATGGAGCACGTTTTTAATATTCAAAAAAGCATCATAATAGAACGCTTGCACAAATTGGAGGTCCTGGTGCGTCGCGTGACGTGAATCGTGAGCTCGTTCGTACTGCGTTCACTTGACTGACCGAATCGGCACGAGTCACGTGCTCGCTGCAATTGTTCATTGGACAGATTTGATTGTGCCGAAATGCACTCCCTTTTTCTGACGTGTGGATTTCTGACGAGAACTTGTCCAGTTCGTTTATCATGGATATTTTACATTGCGTTCTTGACTTATGTGGACTTCCTTGTTAACTATTTTCTTAGGGCACAAATGTCGACTTTCAAGGTTAGTTAAAAAAAAAAGAACTATTATTAGTATCGAGAATTCAGTATCGAGAAATGGTTTAAGGCAGCAATTTATTTTTATTTATTTATTACACTTTATCGTACACCACAACACATACAGAAACATGAATTAAGACTAAAGTAAAATATAAAAGAGTGGAGCAAATGGCGGTCTTATCGCTGAATATGCGCTGCGATTTCTTCCAGATAACCGTAGGATGGACTGGAAAGTATAAGAAAAACAGGGCGGGTGGGCACGTAGTAATAATACTTATAGATAAAATAATACATGTGGCGTACAATTAACATAGGAATAAACTGAACACGAACTACAAACGAATAATAAAAAAGAAACAACAATAGAAATACATATTAAGTATAATATCTATATACATACATACATACATAAATAAATCACATAATAAATAACCATTTTACATTGACTGTGACAAGTAATGTTCCTTAACTAGTTTTTTAAAAATAGGAAGTGACTTTGCTTCTTTTACTGACTCCGGCAGTTCATTGCACAACCGAGCAGCATTAACATTGAAAGATTTAATAAGGAACGAACTGCTATGTTTCAGAATTTCCAAAATCAAATTCTTTGAGGATCTAAGTGTTCGAGCAATCACAACTGAGAAAAGTTTATATACCTACCCAGCTTGCTTGAATAGCTCCTTGCAACTATAAATTAGTTTTCATTATATTATCGTATAACTATAAAACAATATGGGATTCTAATAAGCACTAGTTGGGATTACCAGTCCTGAAGATACCGTTAGTAATGTATGAAGTAAAATTATTCAAATCAGCGTATTTTATACATCAATTTCATTTTATATAGCTCATCAAACAGCAACATGGTTTCATCAATTTCGTTACGTCTTTCTACATCCATACGTTCAGTAATTAAAACATACTAAAATGTTTTAAATGGCGATATAGTTACCCTTGAATTAAGAATAGTTTATGTATGTGAGCAAAGCACAGATAAGAGAAATGTAAGCAAATAATACTATTTTGCCCAAGCTATTCTATTGACAATGTAAATAGAGCTGGTTACAACGCAGCTCTGGTACTACAAATAAGGTCTTTACAGAGCTTATACCTGAATATTTAGGGTTCATGTTATAATATCACTTGAAGCAAAATTACATGAGCATTGGGCAATCTAAACAACTGCGGTTAGGACTCCCGTTAAGAACTTAATCAAAATTCGTGAACTGCGCTGTAGTCGTACTTAACTCTTGTCGCATTTATGTTTATTCGCAGGTCCGAAGTTTCGTGCGGAAAGGCTTAAGTTATTTTGACATTTCGTCACTGCAGACTAATAATTCAAACAAATGATTTGCTCGCAAACAAGGTTTATTATATTAAATACACGGTCGCGTGAGTTTTATGCGTGTACTTGTTAAATAACTATAAACATTCCGTGTTTCAGTAGACTTTTGTTAGTGGAACAAGTGAAAACAACAGTTTTCCGCATATTACTTTCGTCGGTGACCTGTTATCGCTCATTTTTATTTTCGACACGAATATATTTTTCTATTTTAAAAAATATCGTTACGAATTAATTGAAATTAATATTCATGGTATGTAAATCTAATTCTCCTAATATTATAACTTGAGTAGAAAGAACATGTAATTACTAACATTATAGAATGATAAGAGTTTTAAAAGTTTGTTTGTAGCTAGTTTTACAATATTTTTGTTTATAATATGATAGAAGCAAAAAGTATAGTAAGTTCATAATGTAAGAACAATTTATTAGTGAAGTTTAAAAGAGGAGAACATAATTTATGACACTAAACTACAATACAATAACGTGTTAATTCAAAATCATTTATCCCACTCTCTTTACGCCTAACAAAGCCTAGCATTGCATAACCTAATATAAATTATAAACTAATTTAAAGTTTAAATGTGCAAGATTACGGAAGCATCACTTGCAAAGAAAGTCCATATACAAAAGTCCAACAAATATGTATTTATAATACTTTAATCCTCAATTACTGCAACTGTGTCATTTCACGTCGTGTCCCATTTGACGTGCAAGCTCTTTGACACGTCATCACGTCGATCACGGGATCTTGTTAGCGTGACGCGTGCGCCGCACGTGCTAGTTGCCGAGTGTTCTAATTGATAATAATTTGGCACAGTTTTTGTGTAGGGAATTGCACGCTAATTGGGTGGAGACCGGGCGTCTCTGAGACTATAATGTGTGTAATGTCACGTTGTTACTAATGAACTGAGAAGTCAAAGTGTATTATTATGTTCATCTAATACAAATATTTTTTTTTGTGATACCAACCTCTAAAGCTGTACTATAATTTATAATCTTGTCACATGCTTGCCGCAGCTTTGTTTTAGCACTTTGACTGCTGCGCTTTGAATAAATTAATTTGTTAAATTTATCCAATCATTGAGTTGTATATTTTAACTAACCTTTGACAATCGCGTTCGAGTAATCATAATCAATAATAAAGCCTATTAAAGCTTGAAACAAAACCCATTCATTATGATTTTCCTCACAATGACGTTCTAACATGTACCTTTTAGAACGCCAACCCGTAAAACCAAGATATACTATTAAATACTAAGAAGTAAGTGTACTCGCTGACTGATACACTTGTATGTATAGCTTAATCCACCATAAGTGCTTATGGCGATAAAACAAATCTCCCACACACTTAACATCAAAGCCACGTCAAGTGAAACCCGTAAACAGGCGGAGAGCGAAATAAATTATTTATTAATGTTACCGCTAGGGCTGTTTTCACATTTCGCCGACCACAGAGGTTCTTTGCAACAAATAGGATTTCACTATGAGGCACAAATCTGGACGGCCATCTGTGCCCGAATCTTTTAGGGGGACACACTGCTTTGGAAATTACCGAACTACAATGTTCGAAGATTAATTTTACATTATTTCAAATTTATATGTTTTGTATACTGTTACGTGACCTTTTTAAAGCCGGAGACCAGTCTGAATTTTTCTCGGGGAATTTGGGGCATTTGTTTTAAAGTAGCATCAGTATGCTCTAATGATTTTACATTATATTTACCAAAAATCTATTGCGATGTATGACAAAGTTATTGCTTTCTACTCTGCCTTACGGCAATTTGTGTATAAGACCTAACTGAACAGAAAAAGCGCGATATTGATTTAATGAACATACACAGCATAATATTATTATATGACAGCCTCGACGCTTGGTTGGCTAGACACCAACTTGCGAAACGAGAGGCCACGGGTTCTATTCCCGCAGCAAGACCAATGCGTACAGTGTAAACCACAAATGTTTGTTCGGGTTGGGTGTTTGTGAGACCAAAAAGCTTTTCGTAGTCTGATAGTCCACACAAGTCTAGTCGTAGCGTGGGGTCTGAATTATATCTGGGACTGTTGGGTGTACTTATTTATCATACCATTAGTCGTCTATACAAATTTCACGTGTGTATCGCATATTATAGGTCGTTAAAATTCAATTGTTGCTAGCCTCCCCGCCGGGTCCATCTCGAGAGCCCCCTCTATTGATGTAATAAGTCTATTGAGACTGCATAATTGCAAATCATTTGTGGGTTATTTGTCGTTAGTGCGCCGCGTGCAGGGGCGACCACTCCATTATACAGGGCTGTGAGACGCAAATTAATCGATATTTCATTATACTCTTGACAGTTTATTCTAATACTGCCAGTGAATTACAATATAACAGATCGTCCCGGTCGATTTATATAAAAAAAGGTACACTTTTTAAGTTTGTCTAATGTTTTTTCATATTGGCGAACGTAAAATATGATACTTTTTATGAATATATTGTATATTGTAATAATTCTCTGTAGCATATTTATTTATTCAAAGGATGACTAAAACGTTCGTTTGTTACATGACTCATTCGAAACTAATAATCCCATGAAACGGATGACAAGTATATGATGTAAGATAGATGACTGTTCTTGGAATATTTTCATGGCCTAAATGGAGATGTGACCTGGCTGTCGCAATTTCGCCTAACTTCATTATCACAATTCTATTCGATGATCACCGAAGTCTTAAGAAACTTTTCGGTCTCAAATCTACTCAAATTCGACACAAATATGTAGTGATGAGTATATTAGGTGATTGCCATCCGAGGAAATATAAATATTCATACTACCACCGACAACCTCAGTCACTAAAAAAAATATCAGTATTACTTCTCTTCTTTTTATTTGCGGTGGTGGTACCATACTTTGCTGAAGCGATGCGCACATATTCATAGCTCAATAATTTGAGCTTTTTCATAGCTTTGTCAATTACTGAAAAAATCGATAAGAAAGTTATTGTCATCGCGTTATCATAGTTCAATCAATATCAAGTTTTGTATGCTGTAGACGATGCGGTTCCGCTTTTAAAACATTGTAAACTTTTAAGATCGTAGTTGCGTTGTATTATGTAGATTTAGAAGTTGGATTGAAGAAAAGAGGTTAGTTTTAAGGACAATATATACAAAACGAAGATTCTATAACAAAGCTGTAGCCACATACTGGTCATGTACGACTCTTTCGTGTCCAATGACGAGTTAGATGTACGGCAGCACCACTACTCAATGCAAATTCTTTCTGATTCAAATGTTTCTTAAAGTTCCGAGTGCTGTGCCCCGTTTTACTTCACTCAGTTGCTATTACGAATAGTTATTTTAGTATTTCCCTTTGTAATGCAAATGCAAGTTTAAGCGTGTTGGGAAGGGTCTAATCACTTTGGTTGGTCGTTCGCCTTTAAAATACTTCACGGAAAATGTGTTTGTAGTAGCTGTTCTTTGAACGAGTGGAGAGTTTATATGGCTTTCTGTGCTGAAAGCTTCTCGTGTTACCCTATGATACAACTCCATCTGCATTTACTATGAAAATATATTTTGCAACACATTGCACTTTACAATGTGCGTATTTTTCTTTAACTTAGTTGCACAGTATACCAATTATGTACAATAAATATTCAAGTAATACTATATATACATTTTTAGGCCTTAGGTGTGAGTAGATAAAACTTTTATAGAATTGTATTGCAGTGTGATATTAAAGTCATCAATCAATCAATCAATCAGCCTATCGCCGTCCACTGCTGAACGTAGACCTCCCCAAGAAAGCGCCAACCATCCCGGTCTTGAGCAGCCTTCATCCATCCGTTTCCCGCCACCTTTCTCAAGTCGTCGGTCCATCGTGCTACAGGATTAAAGTTAAAATTAAGTGCTTAAAGTCATCTTGAACTATAATAGTATGATTAGTTGACCACTTCGACTTCTGTGTCATTTGTTTATAACAATATGATATAGAACAGTAGACTATCCTCCACTGTAGATTTTTTTTTTATAATCTGAAGAAGTTTTTTGTACTTAAGTTAATTGGCAGGGTTCACTACCAAGAATTACTAGAAGTAGTATGTTGTTATAGCCCTGATGTTTCTATACACTGATATAGCGCTAACTCAAGTAGAACTTTGTAATAAAGTGAACCCAGCCACTAGAAAGATAGGGTAAACGATTTATTAACAAAGTTGCGCTGTATGTGTTTATCAAAGGTACTATGAAAGTTGGTAAGTTTATATACACAGTTAATTAAGCTTAGGTGAGCAATCCGGTACTCTTGTAGGTCCCTACATCACGATGCGTAATCTTCCCTCATTTTCTTCGAGCCAGTGACTCATCTGTCCCCATCTCGGGTCAATGTCATACGACACTAAATAAGGCGAGACAAATAAATATTCTAATAACATCACATTCGAACACCAAGCTCGTAGCGTTCTGGAAATAGAGGTTATTTTCGCTTGTTTTAATATGAGTTGGCTGCAAATATAAGTTTGTGGAAACTGTAAGAATATCTAATGGGGTGGATCGAGAACTAATAGGGCCCGGTCGGAAGTGCGTGACGGTTTCTCGTATTACTTTATTATGTTCGAATTGGTTGAATTTGCTGCGAAAATAAAAATCTTTTGTTACGTATTTGTTAGGTGAAAGTGTAGCGAAGGAATGTGTAATTGATTTTGAATATCTATCTAATGATGCTTTGTTAATATTTTACATACTTATTGGACCTTATTGACTTGAATAATATACAACAATGTGGAAAGAAACATGACTTTTCCTAAGTTTGTTTATTTGTTTCCATTGTTTTTCTTATTTGATAAAGTTCATCCAAAGATTTTCTTTGAGAGATCGATTGGTGCAATAAGAGCGAATGATGCAGGAACGTAATTAGCAAAGACATTTAACCTATACGGTTTCTTTGCAAAAGAAGGATCATTTTACCGTATCTGTGTACATGTTTTACTAACTAACAAGTCCTAGGTACCTCAAATTAAGTCTACTTTATGGAACCTATTACTAACAGATGCGGACTCTTAAGAAAATACTTCAACAAAAATTTGAAACCATTTTTTTTAAATAAACAGTTGATAGTCGACTAACTACCACATTTCATTAGCAGTGACTACGTGCTAAGACCTGTGTAACTGTGTAACTTTAGCAGTAGTAGGTACTAGTAATAGTAGCCCACGTTAAATTTGACTCCAGGGTTGTGGACAGCAAAACCCATCCCCGATGTAGTGAAGTTTGTGCCAAGTAATTAGATATATATGGGCTAATTTAAACAAACAGGCGCAATAACAAACAATAACATCTTCATTTTAGTGATAGCCAAAATGAGGCCCTTCTTATAGTACTGTGTTTAGAAAATAACTACATATGTTATTATGTATAGTACCATAATTATGTACTTACCAACATCTATGTATTCTAATAAGTAAGTCTAATTTTCTATACAGTAACGTATAAAGCTCATAGAACTAAACATCTCAACTACAATACATAGATATATATACTGTTTGTACATTTTTTATTGTACACCAAATTAGCAAGAGGGTTGCAAAACGTATCGTAATTGATGTAAAGCCACCTAACAGGGGTGGCACGTAGCGCAATTATCTGGGGTTCCGCTAATACCACGCTCTTAACCTCATTTGTCTGGCTTATTTAACTACGAGCTGAATTACGGATAATTCGACGGATTACGTCCTTACAACCATTCGCCAAATTAGATCTTCGATTAGAAAATATGTTAATTTGCAATTATTTTTATAGATAAAAATTTAATTGAAGTTAGGTTTTTTAACTGACCAACGGCTCCTTTTTTAAACTAACACAAAAAGGCCACAAAAATTGTATTTCAAAACACTGGTTTTCGAATCATTCATTCTGTAATCGATACATCTATTCATTAATTAACACGATAAATAACAATACATTTGTAATAACAGCACGGATTCAATTTTGCAAAATGTGTGTGCATTTAATCACTGTAGCGATAGTGGGCCAGACGGCCGCTATCTCGGCCACATCGCCGCCCAATTACTGCCCACCCCTCTGCAGACGGGGGATGAAGATAACATCGCAGATAAAACCGGCGCCTGCGTGCTGCGTACCACACTGAATTGCAAAGATTTTTATGGCCTGCTCGCTTCTATTGATACGATTGATTTACAAAAACAAAACAGTTCGGGGGAAATTAATTAGTTTCTTACGAATTGAGGATTTTTTTACGATACGGTAACTACTTTGTTAGTTTGTTTTTGAGCAAAATAAAGATCAATACTTCTTAATGGTTACTAAACATCCTCGTCTATCATAACGCTTATATAACATCATAACGCTTATACATCATGTTATTCATGAAAAAGCCTCCTCCAATGTTTTAAATAATATCCGCGACCAATTTAATCCTTTTCTAAGATTCCACTTCTCACTTAAGCATAAGCTACCACAGGGGCTTTCAATCAACCGCGATATTATAATCTCATCACTGTGGAGGACGCAAGCCATTACATCTTTACAATTATGACAACACAGATAATGGCTGATTCAACCTTAGCAGGCAACCTTTCAATCAGCGCCCTTTGAAGTACAAACAATTTTGCTTACCACTAATGACGTCACGATGACATAGTGCTCGGGATAGGGTTGCTGCTCTGTAATTACCCAGAATAAGGGTAATTCGGCCAGCTGAGTACGCGCTGCTTTTTGCTCGTTAGTCGGGATTTGTGGTGCTAGTGCGGGCGGAGCGACTTTTTAAGATGACATCGTATTTTTCATACAAAAATGTTGTCGTTGAAATGGAAATACGCCTCTTTTTTAAGTTCTTCTAAAAGTGATCATGAGAGTACACTGCATCCGTGCAAATTCTCTCTAATATTCAGTTTATAGGTTTATCTAGACTAGGACTTTCAGCTCTACAGGAAACTAAACCCCATAACCCACGTTTTCAATGAGACTTATTGTTAGGTTTCCACGGTCTCGTGACAGCGAGCGACTTAAAGGAGATTTTATTAACAACTTCGTTACTTAAAATATTTGAAAGTAAACTTTACACCGCAAAAATCCTCTACGATTATTTTAATCATCACTTTTTATCCCGATAATACGTACGATGATTTTCTTAACAAAGGTATTCCACGCCAAGTATACTTAGATGTAGTTTACATGACCACAATTGACTTGACTGATATAATCCCCGCTGGCAGTGGCGCCACACGCACATGCTCCATTGAGCGTGAAAACGCCGAGTCATCGCCGCTCAGATTGCCGGTGAAACGACCGCCCCGTGTGAAAGGGACTCGTACTTATCAACAAACTCGATACACTTTACAATAACATTGAGCCGTCTAGGGCGCTCTTCTAAAAAATGTTGCGTATAGCAAGTTATTATGTATGTGATGTTATAGTTTGATACATAAATTCATGGCACAAAATAATACATTTTATACAGGTGCTGTTTACGTAGTAAAACTTTACTATTTAGGATTGATTTGATGACTACAGCGTGAGCGATGCCGAATAAAAAATAAGAAAATACTCGGCTAAAGTATCGGTTACCCTCAAAAACAACACATGTCAATTTTAATTACATTATTTTTCAATACTGTTTTCTTCTTATTCCTCTTATGATACATTAACATAACCCTCTCTACCCACAAACAAGTTACCTATACAAACAAAACCCAGCTCTTAATTTAGATGCGGGTTACTCCAAAACAAAAGCGTTTACGGCGTTTTTAATTCTTTCAACTCAAAGATTAACAGCATTAAATGAGCGTTCAGCCCGTTTGTGAATTGAATTAGGTACGAATGTCTGCGGCGGGCCACGATAAGACGAGAACCCACGGTGCCCCGAGGTTTCCGAACAATAAGCCAATTAGACAATAACCTCGCGACATGAATAGCTTCATCTAGGAGCGATGTTAACGTTTTCTGTCTTTCTTTGTTGCTGACAGTGCAGACGAGCGGGTGGCCTGTCAGAAAAAAGTATTAACAAATATTATTAGCCTATTTATTTTTCTTCTTCGTATAATTCAGGGATGTGTATTTGAGACTTGATGCCTAGGTTGCTGAGACGATGCTACGGCTAACAGCGTGTTTAGTTCCGTAGGCGCTTTGAATTATTAACAATAGATTTGAATTTTTATAAGTCGAAAGGGCTATTACATTTTTTTTATTATAAAATTTTGTACCAAGTATTAAAATGCACAAATGAATTTTTATTTTACGCTGTCACATGGAAATCAGAGCAAAATATTATCATAGAGTAGACGGACCTTATAAATGACGTTAGACTACTGTAAAAATACGGAAACGAGCTGCGAAACGAAACAAATTGCAAAACCAGAGACCTCAGAAGATTTGATCTTAGAATTTGGTCAGAACTCTGTATGACTGTTGCATTTATTTATTTTTATTCGGACGCGTTTATAAAATTATTAAGGATTTGCCAACGAAATTGCCCGTGTACGTCGAGCTGTCATTGTCACCGGCGTCGCCTCCATCCGCGACCTGCTTTCTCAGAAATCTCTGTAAGCGTCATTTGCACTTTTCTTGCGGCGGAAAAACATCGCAGCGAGATGAAAAATTAAATATCAACCGCAGCCGTGGCTACAATGCTCGGTTAACCTTCTTGGAAATTATTTCGGTTTTAATACTGACATTTTCTTGGAGGCAATGAATATGAAATCAGCGGATCAGCGGACTGGTTAAGCCGAGGATTATTTGGGTCAGCCTCTTTTAAAGGAAACGATTAGTATTGTTTGCGGAATTGTTATACAATTTTTGATATACATTTTTAGCTGTTTGATGAAATATTTTAGGAAATTTATGCGGTGAATTGTATAATGGTTTTGTAAATTTTATCTGATTGTAAACAATCTTAAAAGTTAGTTAAATTGTTTTGAACCTCGAATAACTTTATTAGTAAAAAAAAAATTGTAAGAATGGTTGCTATAGTTAAATAAAATGGATTATGAACGAAATAAAAACGGCAAGTTATTGAAACATGTGTGGATATTATTCACCTCTGTCTACATCTGTATGTTTGTATGTTATATACATAACACCGAAAAGTATAGTACAATTTGTTGTTGTTGCATGTTGACGCGCTCGTCTTTATATAATCCCATCGGTATTTTAGTATTTCTCCCGGCCACATTTCCGTAAAGCGACAGGCTTTTAGCGTTTAGTCAATCTTTCTCGGCGCTTTATTTGAATATATTTATTCAAGCAGCGATTTGCATTTCGTTTTCTTGTGGTTGTACGAAACAGAATGTGATTTTCTAATACTCAGGGGGCAAGCACTTAGAATACATTATGTACAATTGTACGTAATATATTGTGTTGGCAAATTAAGAGTTAAGTATGACTCTATTTATTATGTGTCTTCTAATAAATTTATCTGTCCATTTCTTGCGTACGCAAATCCTATAAAAATGAATTGTATAAGATTTACTGCATCAAGTTGAAGCTAGAAATAGTTGGTAAAAAGTCAACATCAAATTAAAAACTGTTAAAGGTCTTTCATCTACACATAAAAAGTAACTCTAAAATTGTTATATAATTTAAACAAAGTGTTACAATTCTGGTATAGTATAATGCCATAGTTTATGTACCTTTTTCCGCGAAGCAACATACTGCAAAAGGAAGTCGTTTGTCAGTACTATTTATGGCTATGTTTATGTGCCCGCTTGAGCGATTTTCTCTGGGGTTATATATATGTATAAGAAAATTTTAACCTATTTTATTTGTAAAGAACCATTTATATCTTGATTATTTCTTTATTTTCCAATATTAAGTAGACAAATCTACAGAGGAATGTATGTAGATCGAACATTTGACATTCTATATCTACATTTAACACAGTCATGACTTTATGTATGTACGCAAAAATAGCTTATCCCACATTTAACCACACTATACATGTCAATCGAAGACGTAGCAGCATTTTGGCTCCAAAATGCTTCAAAGTTTAAGCTCTGAGCCCAAATGTACTATCGTGTCAGCATTCCGCTCCGCTTGCAACGAAGGCGTCAGCTTGTCACGCTGTCAGACATCAGACCACGAAAGTAGCCGCATTTAAAACGCGTCGATAAACACAATAGGAAACGGAGGAACCGAACCATTATGAGGCGACGGTAAGGGTGCAGGAAGCGCAGAGTCATGTCCGACGTCTAAGAAGTCGCCCCCCTCGTCTGAGGCCGATGGCGAAGTTTACCCCAACTTGATACACTTTTATCTGTTAATGGTCTCCATCAGTCACTAACTCAATTTGTTTTTATGCCGAATATTTGGCGATGGAGGTGATTTTTCTTGGTAATATTAATATTTCTGGCGGACGGTTGTTCGTGCGGATTTATTATAGGACGGACTGATACAGAAAAACATTTTGTGACCAAATCAAATGGCTATAAGTTGTGGAAACTCAACAGTTGGTTGGTAAGGTATCAATAAACCAGCAACATACATATATGTTATTGCACCTTTAAACTAATTTTGGGCGTATATGGGTTGATGAAGAAGAAGAAGAAGAAGAAACTAATTTAAGTTAAAAGTGTAAAGAACCTTCGAAGAGTAATTTTAAACGAGATTAACTGAGGTGTAATTGTTGAAGTGTTTGATGGAAACTGCTGGAAAATATGCATTACTACCGAACAATTATGTCTATAAGGGGACTTTCAAGTATTATGTAAGCACTTGAGAAGGGTGTGGACTGTGGAGGTCTATGTTTTGCATACTTTTGATTACGTGAGCAGAAATTGATTGAGGAGCATGCAAACGAAATACTAGACCAACAAGGCGATAAAATATTTGATAAATAACCCCTGTAGCCTTAGTATTATTGTAAGGCAATTGCATATAATTCAGCACAGCTCGAGCACTTCGTATGAAGAGCGTTCCGATACAAACTGTGCACGATACACGAACGTGCATAAATTATTGTTTCGTGCCATTGACCGTTATTTATGCGGAACAGCGCGATCCTCAGACGCATAAATACGATTCCTAGCCTTGGCGCTTGCCTTACTACTGGTTTAAGATATTTAATCCTTATGCTATGCTGATCTTTTACTTGCTATCAATTATTTTTCCTTTTTATATGTGTGGTAATACCACTTCTAATTAACATGGAAATATATGTAAATTTATACGCTGATCTATCGGGGAATACCTTACATAAAATCAACGCAAAGCCCATTGTTAGTAAAAGCGGTACCTCAGAAAACACCACTTAAGAATTAAATACGAAATAATTGAGTTGTTCTACGACTTCTACGGCGTAGCTCGAACTCCCGGACCCGAAACAAATATTTGTAGAGCACACAAATATTTCTCTTGATGCGAAGATCTTTTGAAAAGCTGGTATCAAACCAACAGCGAATCGGAGGCTGTTGACCCACATAGCTCTGAGGAATTAATTGAAAATGAAGGAAAACCAGGATTACCAAAAAGCGCAATGTAGTATTAACAAATAAATGTCAATGCACGAAGCCAGTGGGAACCGACAGTAGGGCCCCGTTCACGATCCAATGCCCGTCTGAATTATAAGATGGCACTAAATTTTCCTATTCAATTTATGAGTTGCCGTAAAATTTGACGAGCTCCGCAAACGTCCAAAATTAATTACAACATAATTATTGTTCCATTGTTGTTATCGACTTGTTTACTCCGCTACTTGGTAGTAACCCGTTAGTATTAAGATGCCTCTGTAAAGTCAACAAGATAGTTTTATATAGTGTAAAGAAGTTATTTGGTGTATAAATTCAGTTTTATAGAGTTGTTTTTGATTCGACATTATGAAATGATTGTCTTCGTGAAATTTTTCATATATGTTTAATGCTTATTATACTTCTGCCAATTTTTATGCGAAAGTTCATCGCAAAAGACTTGGTAATTTTTATGTCTAGAAACAATGTATTGTCTCGAGAAATCGATAATACATATTTTTGAATCCACATGAAGAATGAACACATATAAAAACGCGGATTTATATTTCCAAATCCCATAAAACACAAATGTTTGAATGATAATTATTTTTGGTCATCATCAACCAATTGCTGGGCACGAGCCTCCTCAACAACCGAGAGAATTTTTGGTCTTTGTGGACCACGTTGGCCTAATGTGGGTTAGAGAAATACACATCTATGAAATTCCTAAGAATTGTTTGTTGTGCAAGTTTCCGCACCATTAAATAACGTGATAATTTATTTTACAGAATTTTGATGTTAAAGTATATTAGTTAATTTTGTTATAGTTTACAACAAAATGAAACAGTTTATCCACGAGCACAACCGACTTTGTGAAAATTGAAAATAGTTTCTAAGTTAAGAGAACGGGATCAAAAGGCTCGTTTGTGTAGTTAAGAAAGACTTTAAACTTGTTAAGAAGGGCTATTCTCACTACTTTGTTAATTCCTTAAACTGTGCTTACTTTTTGTTTTCTCAAACGATCTTAATAGAGGATATAACATATGGTAGCAGCATAGTAAGGTGCACTTAAATATTAAGGTAAGATAAAATGTAGATTCAGTTTATGTTAAAAAATTATGCAAAGACCGCACGGAAGTTCAATTGACGAATTTCGTATCGAGTTATAAAATATTAATTATTAAATAAAATTTGAAATCAAATCTCGGGGGTTGAAGAGCCGTGTAACTAGCAGACGGTAGGTTATAAGTACAAAAAAGTAGTTAAATCAATAATAGTTCCTGATAAAAAAAATCTAGTCTGAAAAAAAAATTGAGTCCATCTTCATTCTATTTGAAAAAGTTAGTCCTCATCGCAATGGCCGATGTTGCCTTATGATCAATCTTTAACCCGAGCTCATTAAAAAACGTAAAGTTTCACCAGAACAAGATATAAAATCAACAACATTCACATCTCAGGGGAAATTTGTAGGTCTTCTAGTATTAAGTTGTAGCAAGCGGTGCAGCGTGAAGGCGTTTCCTATACACAGCTATAAATTATACGCTACGTCGGTACAGCCGCTAGGAAACGGCCGGTTTCACTCCACCGTTTTGATCGTATACATGACTTCGATTGCTATTTCTACAGGATCGTTGGTTTAGGGATTATTGATTGAAATAAACAGTCTCATAGTCTCGCGAAACAAGTATGAGCCGCGCGATCTAGAGGTCCCGGATCCTATTCCCGCGTCGGGCAGGTTTAGTGAGATTTTTCAGGATTTTTCATTAGGAAATTCGAAACGAAAGCGGCATTAGGGCTGCCGTCTATTAAATAGAAATATTAACTTTTATTAAATTAAAATAAATGCATAAAACTTCTACGTAAAACAAATTTAAATCCCATCAATTAAGGTCCAATTCTTTAAGCCAAAACTCGGAAAATCATGTCATTCAAACGCACAAACTTCAAATAGCGAATACATTTCACATTTACTTAGCTTGAAATATTTTCCATGTTACAAAAACAGTCATAAAAGTGACTATCCAGTATTCCGTGTCCCGTACAATTTTCGCAAGACGCCGGCGACAAGTCGGCGCCGCTGTTTCTTTGACCCTGCAACCTATTCTGCTGCAGCCATGTAATTTCAGTAGTAAGTACCACAAATCTTGTTAAACAAAGAATTAATGGCGCTGCGATACAAAGTGCTGGTTTTATTGAAACCGTTCCGCTTCCTTCCACGAATTTCCGATTAATAGACACATTAATGCTGATTGAGGAAATAAATGGAGCGCATTGAATGTATGTTACTGCTTTCCCGTCTATTGGTTTATTGATGTTTATAATAGCGGTGTAGTACAACAGATTTTAGAATTTACTGAAGTTAATTCTTCTATCTGCGCTGATAGTCACTTCGCTTATTAAAGCAACCCCAAGTCTTCGCTCACGTCACATATGTTATGACTGTCCTGCAGAATTCTTACATTTTTTCTAAGATTGTGTTACATAAAATAGTTGTGTACTTTAAAAGTCATAGCTTTATCAATACACAAAGATTTGGCACAATTTAACATTCCGAAATAAAAAAAGCATTTGACGATACAAAATCGCAACTAAACGGACAAGGCATGACCACTACTGTAAAATCAGCCTTAACCCTCAACTGTTGAACCAGATAAGCAAATCGCTGACGAGTGCCGAACTTTACTGCGAACGGTTGAAAACTATAACAGTGTATCCGAAGTAATTGGGCACAAAAACAGCAGGTTCGACGGTCCCGAGTCCCGGCCACCGCAATTAGTGAGGTAACGACGCGCACCAACTAATGGCTCGGAAGTTTTGTTACCAACCACTAATTACTGACCAAGTATGCGGATTGAGTGATGAGAGGAAAGCCCCTTCATTTCAAGTAAGCTGGAATACTCCTAGAAAGAATTTTGTCCAGTGACGCCAACAAGGGAGGTAAATTTAGTAAATTGCAACCATTTTTAAAAATTTTAACGATGAATAGGTATTAATTGAGATTGCCCATGGCCGTTTTGACCGCGATTTTCAAGTAACTTCTTCTATGTAAGCTGTATTCCATTTTAATTTTTATTATTGAAAAAAGCGCCACATAAAATAATTTATGCAAGAATTTCTTTACATGTCCGATATGATTGTCTATCACTCGAAAAGCGATACAAATATAGGTATAGTTATACAAAATACTGCGTAATTAAGATTTCTATTAAAATAATGTACTGAATAAAAATCTTATCACCCAAAACAAGCAAACCGAAAACACGGCGTTGGATGTCTTCGGACCACCTATTTGATAAAAATCTCAGGAAGCCGGAGTATGCAGGCCGCTAACGATAGACCACTTTGGAAGCCTTTAGCGGCCTATGTCAATGTACGTCTTTAGGCTAGTGATGATAAGCCTTAACAAATCGTACGCCCCATTATTCGAGAAATATTATTTCGCTACAAGCTTATGACTTGACTCGCAGTATTTAATCTGGGTCTATCCAACTGGACATTGGCAACTTATCAAATATTTTCAAGCAGAAATCTTTATTCCCATTTACGCGGTTACCAAAAGCGATAAAAGTAGTTATGTTTAGATCTTATGAGCACTGTACTGAAGTGTTATTTAATTGACAGAAACGATTTCGATTTACACCTTCAATTTCGAACGCAAATAATAATCTTTCTCTCAACATACAAGTACCTAAAGCGGCCTTGGCATGCCCTATCAAACGCAATTCGGTCTTAAAAACAGTCCAAAATTGTATCAACTTTCATATTTGTACCACTACACATTACAACAAAATTTTATAAGCCAACGTGCATCTTGTACATCTCAGGGTTTCAATTAGATTTAGTGTTATCTCGGAACATCTTGCGAGCCCTTGCCCGGTCGCGTCTGCGATCTTTCTAACTGATAAGATTCGGCCTCGCAATGGCCTGCGTTAGTAAAATGAAGACGTGGAGTCGTTGGCAATCTCTTGATGAAACTAAGGACCGTTTTACTGCCGTTTTATTTGATACTGTATATTGTAACAGTATTAGTGAACCGTGTTTTAGCTTGTTTGAAGTGATTAAGTTGTCACGAATATTTTTTGGATGACTCTACTTGCATTATTGTATACTTAATGTTGGTATTTGTCACTCAATTAAACTCTAAAGTGAATAATCAATTATCACATGATTATTTTCAACTCCATTGCTCGAAGTATTACTTACTGAATTTAATAAACTCACATTTTTCATTTCGTTTTGATTACGTTTCGTTTGATTACGTCTTTGAGGTTTTTCAGCTCGAGCATAATATCGAGTATAGAGTAGTAGTGCGTACCAACAGAGACTATTTTGAGGAATCAATCCATTGGAAACATCAATAGTAAAACGAGCGGAATATCCAAGTACATATACATCGCTATAACTTTCCAAAGCAATAAAACTGTTTTAAAAAGCAACTACAAACTCTAGCAAATAAAATATTATTCTCAACATAATTTAGCCGTATAAAAGAGGTGAAGAAAATCACAATTCCCTTGTAAGTACCGATGTAATGTACGGAGTTGAACGTTAAACCCGCTCGCGAGCGTTGTAAAGCTATTTTCACTCGGCTCCTTAGAGAGAATTCCCTCTTTGAGGCCACGGGCGGGGCGACATGTTTTATTATTTCCTTTTAAACACTATTCGCCCCATAACGTTACATTTTTATTGAACGATTGATGGGTGGATGGGTTCTGCTGTATGCTGAAGATTCTATCGAGGGTCTGCCAGGATCATCCTATTATTTCATTGCGGTATGAGTGAGATTGTTATGAATTAAAAGTTGATTAAACTTTAGATAGAAATATTTCAATAAATGTAGAGAGGATAGATGTAAGATTTCACACTAGAACGCAGACTAATTTGAAAATGAATATCTACGGTTCTATCGCCGAAACACAGGTTGGGTGCATCCTGCGATGGTCGCCTGGGCGTTTATTCCATGGAATTACCCAATAAACACCTTTCCGTCAAAAAAAAATCATGAAAGTAATTTTGGAATATTGAATTTAAACGCGCATATTTTACATTGTTTACCTCTCCCGGCCGCCGCCAACTAAACAATTCATTGCAGAATTCACTTTTATGTCACTTATTTCAATAAACGCTTGAACAAAAAATACTTCATGTGGGTAATTTTAATCACGTCAGCCCTTTGACGGTGTGTTTGACACAGTGAAATCGTTACGCAAAATTGCAGAAAGTTTTGAATTTTTGTCTTCGACGCATTAATAAGAATTATTTTTTGGCCGGATTCCGCCTTTAATAACATACATGTATATAAAACGTTTAAAGGTAAGTAATAATATACATTTTATTGGATCGATACATTAAAGTCCATTGAATGGTTGAAAAGGTAGCGGAGAAAGAATCAGTAGGTACTATAGAAGACAGTGTTCTTTAATGGTATATTTTGTTAACAATAAAAGCTATTGCTTATTTACTGTCATTTATTTTATAAGTTATATTGACTTCTTGGATAGCTAATAAATTATTAAATTTGTTAACAGAAAAAAATATGTAAATTGTAATGTTGCATTACTCCAAAAAAATCAAAGATTTAAAATCATTTATAATGTGTCAACATTTAAGACCAATACTGTAATATTAACCAATACATCATGGGCTTGAGAAGCTTGACTCGCAGCGGCGGGGCCACTTAGACACCGCTAACTCCTTGCAACTCGCTAATTACTTCGCCAAATATTTACTTTGTAGAGATTCCCTTGCAACCCGCACCGTAAACTTAGTCACGAGCGGAGCGATATATTTCTAAAAGGGTTTTTAGGGTTTCGGACCTCAAGCGGCAAAATAAGATTAGTCAATTGTGTCTGTACGACAATGCGCCCTCCGCACTATAGATTTTTTTGTGTAATCCACTAATAGCTTTTTGAAATCCGTCACTACGAACAATAATATGTCTTTCGTTGTTTCTGATATTTAGACCGTAACATTTTATTTAAGGTATTTGTTGGGTACACTTAAGTATTAACTAGTTCAGGAGTCAAGGTTCAAGTGGAGTTGTTTATCTATGTCACAGTTACATCACAGACAAAACTCCTCATATTGTAATATATTTAAAACCGCAACAAACAACACGTTGCAATCCATGAGGCATGAAATATACTCAACAAATGATTCGCTAACGGGCAGCGCTGCGACCAGGCGGTTTACCGCACACCAAACACTAAACATTAAGCGAATTACAAAAATATACATACCTATTTGTTTTTTGTTTGTAATTTTAACAATGACAGTGAAGTATGACTATGTATTCTTTTCTGCAGTGATCAGTGAGCGTGAGCAACTGTGCGAGAGGCAGTCAAACTGTCACTGGATTCTTTCGTTAGGAAACTCACAAATAAGCAATTGCATCACATATTTGACATTTCATTTTAATTTTTAATTTTTTTTTAAATGTTGTGATATCTATATTCTATAATATTTTAAATCTGAATATCTGACCAATGTCTAAGCTGTGGTTGGACCTTATTTAAAAATCTAATTAATGTAAACATTACAAACAATAGTTATTTTATTAATCTAATCAATACTTGAGTATGGTCTTGAGCGAGGAATAAATATTATCCATTGTCCAATGACTCGCTGCCTAGCCAATAACATGTTTTCTACCTTATACAGAGCGTCTTTGCTACTTAGTTACGAGTTAGGACATTCTTGACAGCCACCGAAAGATTAAAACTACATAAGATAAATGTCCACATTAAACTTAAGGTAAATATATTGGTGTTTAATTACACAGTACCATATAAAAACAGCTTTTAAATTGTTTTAATTTAAATCACTGCGGCAGTGCGGTGCCTGGAAATGTGCCCAGTTAAAAACAATACGACTTTAATGCTTTTCATTACATAAAACACAGTATGTGGTGAAAATTGAAACTACCGAATATGATAAAAATTGGTAGTATGTAAAAAAGACAATGATTTGAAGCCGTTGTCATGTCTCACTCTACAAATATGCTGATATAAATTTTTCTTGGATATCTAAATATAGAGTCACGTTCTACGTCCAAATAAAGTAGGTAAAAGTTCAATTCAAAGATTTTCAGTTAAAGAAAAGCACTACCGACCTACCTTACATTTATATGGTAGCTCCCGAAACATGCATTCTAACAAATATATTCAAAATAGCGAAAGATTTCGAGTCCCCTCTCGCATCGATCATGTGTTGTTAATTGAGTAATGGCCGATGCGACAGCCAGCACTGATTGATCGTACACAGCTAAATATGATGCATCGTCTTTAGCTGTATTCAGAGATTTTTAGTTTTTGTTTTCTAAACTTTAGTATTTTTGTTAGTCGAATTAAAGATGTGTTATTTGCCAATTGTTTTTTTTATTCTTGTTGAGTTTATATTTTCGATAGTGTATGTGATTATACTAGTATTTAAAACAAAATCATAAAGAGACAAAATTGTTGTTAAGAAATAATTAATGACTAAGCAATTTAATTAAACTTTATCTTCATTTTAACTACCATGCTTCGTATCCTAATTTAGAGCAATTAAGACTGTATGTCTGTTGGATGAATTGATTTATATTTAGCAACGACAACAATGCAAAATATCCCATCAAATACAAAAATCAATCTGACTTATCCAACAGTATTTTGCGCAATAACATTGGACTTGTACCTTCAGCGTAACGCTCAAATTTCTCCTCAGCTAGAAAACTCAGTTTAGCTTTTGCAATGCGAAAAGTGAGACAACTCGGCGACGTTGGCACAGTCACGTTAGTTTACTTCAGTTGCTAGTATTTTCACAGACTTCACAGTGTCATGTTCTGTTGCACGGAATCCGAGGTAGTCACATACTTCGAGAAACTTCTACACAAAAGATGGACACAAGAAACTTTATAAATCATATATTTTCGAACTCGCGTGGAATTTTAGTTGAGAATGACATTGTGAGCATAAAAATAATATTTTTACAAATGCTGTATTGTCATTAAAGCCAACAATAAACATTACTTATTCTTTTACTTTATTTATTAGCACCCATTCTATTGACATTAATTTAAGTCAAGTCAACTTAAACAGTTTAGTTTGAAAGTTCCGCAACAAATTATCCGAACGACACTTGACAACGACAAAGGGACAAAAAGTACGCGACCATTCTATTGAACGGATCAAGAGCTCCGAATTAACACGAAACAAAGGACGAACTAGCAAAACGTTACAAACTTTCCATCTTAACTCATCGGGGAAGTTACATCGTTACAGAAAACGTGGATAGCTCAGAGTAGTCGGGAGGCTGCAAATATTTGATCAAACCGTAGCGTCGTGTCGGGACAAAGGTGCGGAGATTGGCCCAATTTGGCCAAGTCACGTGCCAGCCCACGGCGCTCCGTTCCAATCGTTTTCATTATTTTTTTAAAGAAACATGTGTTAAATTATGTTTTAGTCATTTGTGGGGTGGCAGGATGTGCGGGTTTAAACGGTACATAATGGAATATTTTTTTATTCATACAGTCTGTGACATGATGTGATTGGTATGCTATGAAGGTATAAAATTTTTATCCAGTGGCAATTTTGAGTAAATGTTATATTTCATTTAATATATTTCGAAAAATTAAAAAATAGGTTTACTCTCTATAAATCTGTTTTTGTACCTATATTATATATACTTACTTATTTTTAAAAGACTATATTCTGTTTCGATCGCTTCTGAACAAATAGCGGTCAACAACAACAAAGATACTCAGTCGTTGATCAAAATAAATATACATGTCTAGTTTATTTAATCTTCACAACGCTCAAGACTACAAGTTGAGGCTGGCTCCAGGAAAATATAAAAGCCAGACAGACGTATCTCACGCGGCGATTTTTATTGAAACTTACGTACAGCAATAAAGCCGACGTTACGTGGTATTATCAAGTATAATTTAAAGTTTTATCGTTTTCATTTCGAAGGACTTATTGTTGATTCTTGCCTTTCAATTTTATTGACACCCGAACGCTAATAAAAAATTTACGAACGTTGTTATGACTTCAGCGAAGTTTGATGGCGAGATGAGTTCATATTTGGATGAATAGGATTAGGAAATATTTTATTTTGTTATTTATTTTATTGTTGGCAATGGCGTCAAAGGAAAATTAAAATTACCGGAGCGAATGTTAGGACCCTCTCAATGGTATAGGAGACCCGTGCTCAGCAGTGGGCGTATATGGGTTGATGAAGAAGAAGAAGAAGAATGTTAGGACGGTGTGCCTTATGATTGATTATGTTAGAGCATGTTAAATGTTAATCGATTGTGATATAATTGTTTTAATTATTTACTTTTAGAATTTGAAAAGTTTAATGTCAGCTCTGATACGATTAGTTAATAAAGCTTGTTAACAATGAAAAAAGATTCCCTAGTTAAATTATACTTCTTAAATAACACATACAAAGCAAATAAATAATTCCTTATTTATTAATTCGATGATTTTAAAGCGATGCTTTCAAATTAAACTCAATGTAAAAATAATTGGTAACTTTTTAACAAAGATAAACGAAGTAACTTCATAACTGAATGCTGCTTAAACGTTTCAGTAATTCGGTAATCGGATTTGGCGCGCTTTGATCTCGAGACCCCGTCGTAGCTAATCGAGTCGACGAGGAAATAACTGTTTAGTATTTTATTTACCGTCATCCGTCTTGGGGAAATTCATTTAAATTGCACTTGTTCCGTATTAACATTTTATTCTAAACATAATAACAAAAGAGGACCGGTAAATTGAAAATTCATTTTTATACTTTAGTCATTAAAGAAATATTGTACGGGCAATTATCGATATTAACATTCATCATCAACATAATATACGTTCCATTGCTAGGTTCGGGCCACCTCTACTACTAAGACGGGTTGGGCTATAGTCGACGCTAGCCTATTGTGCAGAATGGCGGACTACACACCTATGAAGTTCCTAAGAATTTTTAGGCGTAGGATTCCTCACGATGTTTTCCTTCACCTTAAAGTAATTGAGAGTTCATTATAAAAACCTACACACTCAACTCCGAAAAGTTCCAAAAGAACCCACGACCACCGAGATTTGACTCTAAACCTCGAGCTTTGGATTTTATCGATTGTCTAAGTATCGATATACTAAATTGTTTAATATCCCAAGATTATTTTCAAATGAGTTTAAAAAAAATATTTCCCTCAAATCGTTTATTCCACGTAATACTATGTCAAAATTCTCATGTTTGCATTGTCTCGACTCTCGTGTTTCGTTTAGTGAGCGAGATTGCCGTAGGTCCTATTTGCTGACGTATATTCGTATCCGCTCAGGTATCGACCAACAGACACGGGACTTAAAACTCACAGCAGCTTATGTATATGAATACGTAGATATAAGTGCACCTATATACAGGGTTGGGCAGTATTTTAATTACTTGTAATTAAAATACATAATTGAAATACAAATACGTATTTTGTATTTGTATTTCAATTACTTCCTTAAAATGTAATTTGTAATTTGTATTTTAAATACCTGACGCCGAGGTATTTTGTAATTAGTATTTTAAATACTTGAGGATTTAAAATACATTAATATTAAAATACAATTAACCACCATGAGTGCAATAGTGGTAAGTGGCGAGAAACAGCATAATCCTCTCAATGAGTGAAACTAGTATCAGGCCTCCAGTCCCCGGCAGCCCCACTATTCCTGGTTACGGTAGCGGCCATGGTAACGGCGGGGCAGGGGGTGCTAAGAATCCACTACCGGCCCCGGCTACCACACCCAACGACGACTGGCCATGGTTACACACAACATACGCACTTTGAGGACAAACGAGAAGATTGTTGATTGAATTGAGTGGATAACACTGGGACATACTGGGGTTGTCGGAAGTCTGAAAAGTCGGGGAGGACATGACAACCCTGAAGTCCGGTGTCCCGAGGAGGAGTCGGATTTCTCATCCACAGGTCTCTCATTAACAACATCGTATCCAATGAAAGTGTGTCGAACAAGGCAGTGTACCTCATACTCAGAATATTCAAAAGATATTCGTTGAAGGTCATACAGGTATACCTCGACACACCCAGATGAAGAAGTAGAGGAGATCTATGAGAACATACGTCGAGCCATACATACTTCCAAAACGTACTTTAATGTTGTTATGGGAGACTTCAACGCAAAGTTGGGCATGAGAAGCGATGCGCAGTTGAAAGTGGGGCAATTTGGACATGGGCAACGCAACCCCAGGGGTTAGAAACAGACCGATTTTCTGGAGAAAGAGGGACTCTTTGCGATGAATTCTTTCTTCCAGAAGCCGCTTCACAGGAAATGGACCTGGCTGAGTCTTGACGGTTCTACGAGAAATGAGATAGACTTCAGTGACGTCTTTGTGATCAACAGGGTGAAAACCGGCAGTGATCACCGAATGGTTAGAGGCTCATTGAATATCAACGTCCAGTTAGAAAGGCGTCGCTTGATGAAGTCTACGCTTCGACTTACTCGCGCTCATATCCAAAACCCCGAGAGCTTTTAACTCGAGCTGAAAATTCGCTTTGAGTGCCTAGAAGAAAACCGTGTAGTGGACGAGTTAAACAGCGGTTTGGTAGAAGCTATCCGCGGCGGGATCTAAGCATTTTAGACCTCGCCGTAGAGATAGACCACAAAAACTCTCGTTCATACTCTCGACCTCATGGCTGAACGTCGATTCCGATCGTCCGTCGTCGATCGGTTTCCGAAAAGGCTTTAGCACCTTAGATCACATCCATACGCTTCAGCAAGTTATACATAAAACCGAAGAATATAACTTGCCGCTTTGTTTAGCGTTTGTAGACAATGAAAGCCGTTGATTCGATCTAGACGTGGGCTGTGCTAGAGTCCCTCCAGCGGTGCCACATTGACTGCCGGTACATCAAGGTATTGGAAAGCATATACAGCAACGCCACCATGTCGGTCCGAGTACAAGATCAGAGCACGAAGGCTATTCCACTATAGAGAGGCGTGAGACAGGGAGATGTTATATCCCCGAAACTGTTCACTACTGTGCTGGAAAACGCCTTCAAACTCTTGGAGTGGAAAGGATTCGGCATCAATATCAACAGCGAGTATATCACACACCTTCGGTTTGCCGACGATATTGTAGTCATGGCAGAATGGCGGAAGGTCCTTAGCACTATGCTCGAAAACCTCAATCGGGTCTCCCAATAGGTGGGTTTGAAATGAACATGAACAAGACGAAAATCATGTCAAATGTTCATGTTGTCCCCACCCCAATCGCAGTTAGAGGCTCGACTCTCGAAGTTATTGACGAATATGTCTATTTAGAACGAGTGGTCCGGTTAGGCATGTCGACCTTCGAGAGAGAGGTAAATCGTCGAATCCAACTCGGTTGGGCAGCGTTCGGGAAGTTGCGAGACGTCTGCTCGTCCGAAATACCTCTGTGCCTGAAGACGAAAGTCTCCAATAGTTGTGTATTACCAGTGATGACGTGCGGCACTGAGACGTGGCAAGAGATTCGTAGGAGAACTAAAGTAACTGACATAGCCCAATGGATTAGCACGTTGAAGAGGAAATGAGCCGGTCACATGGCGCGGAGAACTGATGGTCGATGGGGCCAGAAAGTTCTCCAGTGGAGGCCACGTACTGGCAAGCGCAGCGTGGGACGTCCCCCGACAAGGTGGTCCGACGACCTTGTCAAGGTCGCGGGACGTCGATAGCTGCAGACGGCTTCCAACCGATCCCGGTGGAAGTCATTGGGAGAGACCTATGTCCAGCAGTGGACTTCGATAAGCTGATGATGATGATGATCAATCTTTTTTCCTAATCTTTCCAGACCATGCAGATTACTTATTAAGTATTTTGTAATTTGTATTTGGTATTTTAATTACAAATAGCTAAAATACTGTATTTTGTATTTTATATTTCAAATACCTTACTTAAAAGTATTTTGTATTTCGTATTTTAATTACTTGTGATAAAGTATTTTGTATTTTGTATTTCAATTAAAGTAAAGCATGTATTTTGCCCAGCCCTGCCTATATATCAGGTGACTCAGGCATCGTATTTGTTCTTTATTGTTAAGAGTCTTTCTGTTTTTTCTCCAGTTACAAATATATTTTTGATTTCATTGTAACAATTAGGTGCAGTGTATTTAAACAATACTTTCTTGCGTAACGTGGAGCAGTAATGAAATAAGTAGAAGGTAATATAAGTTTAAAATGTATTACATTCCATGATATATTGTAAACTTCATTACTTAAACCGTTTGGTAAGTCAATAAGCCATAGCAATCCAAAGCCAGTTAAACAATATCCACACATAGAACTTGAGAAAACAATTGGCTTGCTCGTAGCTTTGTGCAAGAACCGTTTGGAAGGTATAGTGAGCTAAATTGCTTGCAAATTGATACGTCCCGGCCTGGTCGGAAACAATTAGAGTTCCTGCAGGGGCGACGTAATGACGCTATAATCCCTCGCAACACAATTTCTATTGTTACTTTCATACGTATTAGACGGAGAATATACTGTTTCTTATATAGAACGTTTGTGGTTTAAAAACACAGTGCTTTATTTTTGTGCTGTGGAAATTTCTGTTACAAATAAGTATTAAACTACATTATATTCTGGGACTTAAAACAGAACTGGCGGAAAAGAGGAGTAGAAATACAAATTCGGTACCCCTTCGGGAATACAGGTCTGTGATTATGAATTTTGCTAGACGACTCATTTAATACGATAGAAAAAAATGCTGATAATATGTAATTTTATGAAGCAAAAAAGTAGGACGTGAAAATTACAATCGGTTTAAAGTATTTTTGAAACTCAGCACGCCGCCAAAGATTAACTGGAGATTTTGAAAACAAACAGAAACAGTGTATCACTAAACGCGACACTAGCCACATTGCGTTCAGCGTATCGTGTAGGCATTAACTGGAAAAATACCGAGTACAACCATCAACGGGCGCGCTTCAGTTCTATCAAAACGGTCCTTTTCACAGTTTTTTTTATGTAAAAAAAATGTGAAAAGTGAGTGAAAAATGAAAACATCACGAACACGTCCCGTCGCCCCGGCCCGCGGCGCATTGTCACACTACCCTCCTGCCGAGCGGAAAAATGACAATCGACAAAGACTAAGCGATGTAGACGCGACAATGACTTTTTCATTATTTCTGCCTATCACTTGAAACTTTACTATAGTAATTACGCTATATGAGAGTTAATGAAAGGCGTTTATACTTAGTCTATGCCGCTGCTCTATTTCACCTATACGTTCAATATTTCCGATATTCTTAAACAATTTTCCAGGATATCGCTGATCTTTTGATAAATTCTTTCGCCATAAATGTGAAATTATTAATTACTTTTAGTATTGATTTATTTATCCATAACCATTTTTTTTTCTAAAGAAATATTAAGGAAGTAGGTTCTAATTGAACACTGGTTAAGAGAATTGTTTATTACTTCTTTGACAATTTATTCAGTACTGTTTCAAATATTTAATATGAAGTTGGTTTGACGCACCAGGCATGATTGCTAATCTACGCTAGATTGATTTTTGTGTAGTCTTTTTAGTACTTTTTTTTTTATTTCTATTACGTTGTACATTTATTTCATCCGCAAATATTATCAATGCCGCAACCAATCTGGCATCCATATAAAGACTCTTTGATATTCACAAAGGCCGGATATGGCGGAAATTTTTCAAAAGTTCGCTGTTTCCTGCTTGTTGATTGTATGCATCCAAGTGAAAGAGCGATTTTTTGTGCCCGTATGCCTTCAAAAGACTATCAGCCCGAACGCACAGACTTTCAGAAATTAGTCAGAAGCCCGACACCGAGTTACTTTGATTCGACTGTTCCATTCGTAAATGGTTTCGGATTTCAGCTGAGGTTTTCCAAACGGCTTCGTCACCAAAAGCTGTCTCAGTAGATTATTATAGTTTTATTTCAACATTTCATAAGTATCCAGTCCCCCTTTACTTCAAAGCATTGGTGTTTAAGTCAACTAGATAAAATCATTTATATGCCAGACATTATAGAGAAATCATTTTGATGAATCATCATTCGTTCCTTCGTTTTCCTTTTTGAATAATTATTGTTAAAAGTTCTTATTAATAAAATTATCATAGCATCGGCTATTCCATTGATTTCTTTGTAATGCTCTTCCTGTTTACGCAATATGTTATGAATAATCATCTCCATTATCCAGAGCATGATAGACGACTAAAATATGTTCTTTTACAATTTGCGTATTTGCAACAGAAGCTAGCCCCTGAAGTATACATTACGTCCCATACAAGACACTCTCCGTTTTCCATGAGTATGTAATCGCATAAAGAAATTCTTCTACACAGCGATTTCCTTTTTGTCTCCGTTTCAAATAAAGATCAGGGGCGGGTCGTTAGAGATGCACCCACGTAAGTCGATCCTCATCTTATTATATCAATCTTCTTTGACATCTTAATGGATTATATAAAACATCTTCAAGGGGAGGCATTGGCATTAAGAAAAAAGTTTTGAGTGGCGTCTTTCGGCTGAAACTTCAGCTGCGTTGGAAATAATGTAGTAGGACTATTATGCGGTAAATCACCGTTGGCTGGAAGTATGAAGGAGCGAGATAGTTACGTTCAACAGGAAAGCAAAGGAAGCTAGCATAGGTTTGCCAACTGGTTTTAATAATTTCTTATGTGTGTTTGGACTGAAATATATATTTATAAGTTTCAATGCCACGAGATGTGGCTGTGTAAACACATCTAGTTCTAGAACTATGAATGTAAAAAAACCTTATTTTATTTTAATAATTTGAAGTACGTATAAGTACCTAATAAGTATAAGAAAAAAATCTGTTAAAGAAATAGAAACTACCGTTTACTTACTTTTCAGTACTATCTAGCAGACAAGTAGTCATGTCAAGTCCATGGTCCGTAGTTTCGGACAATCTCCATGATATCACGCCACTCACATAGCTAATGACAATATTCTAAAATTTAAATACACAGTATATCAAAATGTGCATAAAATAGCGTGGCTTAAAATATCACTTTTACTTGAAATAGAATTTTGCATATAAATCCCCATTGGCGACGTCGCATCTCGGTGCAATCCCAGCCGGTCGCCCGGCCACGGGAATTTATTAGCGCGGTATAGCGGCTAGATGATACGTACTCAGATGAATGCATTTCCCTTTTTAATAAGACATGAGATGCCGCGTTCAAAATTTTAAATGGTACGGATTAAAAAACAGAATCTAGTAAAGTCAGCCGGCATTCTTTGTTTTGATCTAAGAAGGTTTAATTAAAGTTTAAAATTTTGATCTAAAATGTTGCTTTATTCGCTTATCAACAATTATACCGTTTCTCAGGTTTGTAAATTATTTTATTTATTGTTTCATAATTATTGGTTATAAATAAATAAATAAGTAAATAAATACACCCAACAGTCACACACATAGTCCTGACCTGAAACAAATATTTGTGGATCACACAAACATTTGTCTCAGTGCGGGGATCGCACCCGCGGCCGCTCGTTTCGCAAGCTGGTGTCTAGCCAACTGCGCTGTCAAACTGGTGTGGTATACTTATATTTATTTCTGTTGCCATTTACCCAATAAGACTTCCCGAACGAAATCATGTCAATGCTTCTATTCCTTAAAAAAAAGTCAATGTTTTTGCATTCGTAATATTTATAAAATAAGATGTGAAAAGCTGGATATATTTCGTGTATAACTTCCGACAAATATACACCAACTACACCTCCGTAAGCATAACTTTACCATATCAAAACATAAGAATGTAGATAAAGAAATCGTTTATTATGCATGAGCTGAGTCTGTCATATGGAAAGAAATTCAAATGGGAGCAAATAAATTTTTATTCGTTTCATGGTGGCCCTCTAATACGGTCTGTTTTGGGAAAACCATAAACTTTACTTACGGTCAAGCTGTAATAAATATAGGATACATAAAGCATATTAGAGATAAGGATGAGAATATTTCAAGTTTTTTTGTATATCAAATATAAATTCCATATGCTAAATATCTAGACCTATCTTAGCCAGTATAAGTTTCTTCTGAAGATTTAAATTTGAACCATAGACCATCAGGCAAAATAGTTTAAAAAATGCTTAAAAATGTAATTTTATAATCTAATGATAATATTATTTATTGATTCTTACGAATTTAATTTCGTATAGTTACTGTCTAATACGTATAATACTTGTTAAATGCATATCGAAAACAAAGGATCAAGTCAAATACACAGTACATGGCGTCACTTACAGTATCTGTAGTTATACGAAGACTTATGTAAAAGATACTGAGGGTCCAACCCTCGGCTTTGCAAAAATAAGCCATAGAAATTAAGCACCCCATACATACCTATACTCACTGCGATTGTATGTATGTATAGAATTACGTCTATAGTTGTGTATTCAGTAAGAAAATTAAGTTATTTATTCAGTTGTATTCGAGGAAATTGAATATCGATTTTATACATATAATTTTAATATTAAACAGATAAAATCAGGAACTTGTAAATGCAATTTATGTCGTGATGGCTTGGATATTTCGACGCAATAGTCAAGTCTTAATTCAGCGATTGCGAATTCATATTTGAACAAACACCTCGTACTTTACTAAGTCATGGGTGTATTTATAATAAATTATCACGTTGTGGGACAACCGTCACACTTACAAAAATCTTAGAAATTTCGTTGGTGTGTAATCCGCCAACCCGTCTTAGTTGTAGAGACGGCCCGAGCATATATGTATATATGACGTTTATGTTACGTATATATATAAAAAAAAATATATTTCCACTGATATATGATAAATACCTCGGCAACTTGGAACACTAAAAATGCCACAATATTATCGAAAATTAATTTTGTTTCGTTTATTTTCTACGAGAAAAGTCGGTAACGATCGTCGATTCAATGAGTATTGGGCGAAGTTATACTAGACATTAACATAAAACATCAAAACTCGCATTAAAGTGTCCAAATACCCTCGCTTAAAATATTCCCCCATGGCGCTGTCTGAGCTTGGGAAAGCGAGGACAGTTCGACGCGGTCGAGTTCAACTCATAAACTTATAGCTGGTAAAATTTTAATTGTGTTTTTTTTTCACCACTTTGCTAAATAGTTTTTTCAAAATTATTTAAAAATAAAGTGTCTCATTTAAAGCAAGACTTTATAAAAGTTATTTTTGTTTAAAAACATTCTTCATGGCACAGATGTTAGATATCTGTTTTATTTATTGTGTGTGTGTTTTTTTTAACATTGAAATAAAGCATTTCGTCGACGATTAACCTTTTAAGAAACGCGTATTTGATCCCTGACGATTTTTAATAAATATTTTATTTTTAAAAGCAAATTCACATAATATAGATTATATTAAAAACGATAAGCACATTTTATTCCTACACTCGCTTCTAGATACACGCTGCAATTAATTTGAAGAATCTAGTAAAAATATCAATAATCAGAGTTAAAGAAGGGCAAGAAAAACCAAAAAAGGTTCTATTTTCCGCTAAAGTTCAAAAGCATTTGTATTTCTCGTTCGAATCTTATAACTTAACCTACGATTCGAGGCAGACTATATATTATTCAGCCACATCATCATACTTGAACAATATAATAATTATCATTTATCGTAACAGGTTTTATGTTGCGGAAAGGGTCCCTGGGTCCGGGTAAAACCGCCCACGAGCTGTTAAACCTACTGCCTTGTGAAAAGATTCTAATAATATTATATACCGTGGTGACAGAGCTACGAATCTAATAATTGAAAAATTATATTATTTTTGGACAGCTATGCACTTATTAGATGTGCAGTGTGCAATTGAGAAGTTATAGCTGAAAATTACCATAAAACGGTAAAATGTCTAATATACTCGTTTCGAAGCGGTACTAGTTTTAAAAAACAGTATAAAAAAGTGTTAAAAAATGACGATTCAAAAGAACTTTATAAAGTCTATTTGAATAAAGGAGATTTGACTTTGGTGTTCATACATACGTACATACATCGGTATATAAAACGAGTAAGTTATTCACATCATAGTAAAAGAAAATTCTACAAAAAAAGTAAAAAAAAACAGTAGTATACTTCTAGTATTGGTGAAAAACAATCCTTTTTAGTTTTGTGGGAGTCTCAAAATTAAAAAAAAACAATAGATTTATAAGCATATCACGAATACAACTATTCTTCTGACCATTCCATGAAACTATGCTAGTCTGTCAACTATAGGCTGACCATAGAAGTGTCGTCCGAAAGGGCGTCGACTAACTGAAACGAATACCTGTAATCACACAATTATGATCAAGATACTAAATCTTGAATGGGATATATTTGCATGGAACAATTATGTTTCAATACAACTCAATCTATACAAAGCTCCTATATGTATTGAATATTTCTTCTCATTCGACGGTAGGTATGAGGATACCTTCAATCCTTGCGGCACCACACGCACTTAAGGCATTATCCATGTCTGAATCAACGGTTTGATTGCCAACAGTCTGCCCTGAATGGCTCATTAAACCGTATTTATATCCTTCAGTTTCACCTAAGTTGAGAACGCTTACTACCTTACTTCTTGCCTAGTTCAATGGAGCAAATTTAGAACTAGATATTCGACAAGGAAGATAAATCTGGAATGTAGATGTGGTACAAGTTTCTTATAATAAACGTAGAGGAAATGAACAAACAGTGTTTGTTTTTAAATGCCAAAATTGTAAAACATTAAGGAGTTATGATGCTATTACAACACGATACCAAACGAACACACACCCACTATTATACAACTTGAATCTACCGTAAAAGTCAAAACAATTAATCGTAAGTTACTTGGTGTTCACATAAATTACAAGTGAATATAATACAAAGAATGCCCTTTTATTCGAATACTGAAATAAGTTCTACTGACCTAGTAACGCTTTTCCTGATACAGGAATCGTAGCCAAGACTATTATGCCGCACAAAACACAATTTTGGGAGATCAGAAAAATCAATCTACTGCAGTAAAATATAAACAAAATCAATTTAAGTTACAAATAATGAACTAATCAAATTGCAGACGAGAAACTTAGCACACGAATCGCATATCCACGTCTCGTAGCGATCACTGTTCACAGGCAGACGACCGGATGACAGCTCCGGTGATAAGCATGAACTAATCCGAACAAAATGCACATATTCGTACAAAGAGGACGCTCGTAAAGTTTACGATCCGTCGCGCCCATGGGATGTCCCCTCACAAAGGACCAACTGGGGAGCTTGGGGCATCTCTTGCAGATTTTTGTTTCACTGTGACGTCACATGCATAACTACACTACTGTTATGCGGAGATGTATTACTTTTAAATTTTTATGACGTGGCAACCCTAGTGGTTTGCAGTACCTTTTCTTTTAAAAAAGAATTGACCTTGGCGCGTTTTTGAATCTACTATTTGGTTTTAGTGTAAGCGAAACTTAAGTTTAAAGCCTAAAAGGCAGATGTAATCAGAATAGCGCTAAAGAAATCAACTAGAAGCAAACAAAAAGTATTCCGTGTCTTTTCATGACCGAGATTGCTGGAGTACTGGTTTCGGCATAATTACATAAGAAACATTAAATATATGCCCTATCCAAATTTTTCGAAATAAATTTAGGAATATCCAACGTCATTGTTTAAAACTAGGGATAACCTATTTTTTCATATCTAGACTAATATAGAAATGTTTCTGTGAAAGACAAAAGGCTCACCTCCATTACGAGGAACTTTAAACATAGCTAAAGCATAATTATTCAAATACATCCCTGTCTACCCCTTCGCAGATACAGATGGTATTTGTGTGATATTAAACCGAGTACAATCCTCCGCATATATTTATTAGACTGTAAAGAAGAACGGAGTTTAGAGTTGATGGCATACGTGTGCACTTCCGCGGAACGCAGGGGAACATTGTGACTCCGCGAAATCCTGAATACGCACTTTGTGATGAAACATTTTTGACTTGCACGACCCGCCGAGCGTGTCATTCGGTAAATACCGGATCTTTTAAAAAGGACTTGAAAAGATTACTTTCATTATTAATAAATACTTTCTAAATTGAAATCTGCAGATTGATTTTGAAATTTGATTTTATAACAAGTCAAGAAAAGAAATTAATAGATGCGATGAATAACTATAACGTTCATTCGAATTGAACGGTTTTGACAGCCCCCGTGGCGCAGTTGGCTAGACACCAGCTTGCGAAACGTGAGGCCGCGGGTTCGATCCCCGCACCGAGACAAATGTTTGTGTGAACCACAAATATTTGTTTCGGGTCTGGGTGTTTGTGAGACCGAAAAGTCTCTCGTAGTGTCTGATACCCACGACACAGGTCTTGTAAGTTGTAACCTAGTGTGGGGTCAGAGCTATGTATGTGACTGTTGGGTGTATTTATTTATTTATTATTTTATTTATCATATTTAAGGTGAAAATTTAAGGATAAGTCACAAAAATACGAATTATTTTGCGTTATTTCTTGAATGACTCTGATATATTTTCCATTACATATTTAGTCAAACATTGTCCAAACAACATCGTCCGTGAAATTATATCTGTATTAATATTTAATCTTTAGTAACATTCTTATCGGTCTATGAGATACAGAGGTATGCACCAGTCACAATGAAACTACATGCACTCACCATCGTGTCAATTTAATATTTACCCATTGCATTGTACTAAATCTGGCGTTAGCCTTGGTCAAATATCTCATCACCCGCTTTGTTGGGGCGAGAAGCTGGCAACAATCTGTTTCTAACTCATCCTGACTGTTTTCTATACCTATCATTAGTTTCTAACTAGGTTTATTACATTTCTTGCGTGGATTTAATAATTGTAGTTACGGCTGTGTGGTGAAATAAGAAAAAAAATGTACTCTTTGCTAAGAGCATATCCTAGTAACTTTTTTACCCGCATCGATCCAAAACACTTATGCAACCTCTTTTAACGAACATAAATAATAAAGAGGTTTTATCCGGCGCAACGAGTTGGTGAAGTTAATAAAATATATATCAAATATCGAGCACTCACTCTGATTGGTGGCAAAAAATACACCAGTTTCGAAGTAAACAACTTCGCCCACTACGCATTAAGAGGTTTTTAAATTTATTCACCCTTCCATTCTGCAAGTTTCTCGAGGAAACTTTGAGGAAATTCAAGCGATTAATCCGTACGGAGTGCACAAAGTTAAGGGTTAGATTTGCATAACGACCCGACTAAGGAACATGGATATTGGAACGTGTACCTACAATCACGTCAATAACTTCTCTTGTAGCCACGACTGCATCTGGATTAGATTTCTTATACTTTTCAAACTTTAACTAAGGGTACATATGTAGCTTTATAATAACACACAATCGTCCTATAATTGGTATTTGAAGAGACTATAGACCAACACCAATTTTAGTACATTTATAGACTAAACAGTTGTAGATTTTTAATTTTTTATAACAGTAAGAACAAAAACTGTTTAAGAGAATATTGTTTTATATCAAAACAGTAATCAGCATAGTTAAAATCTTCTACAACATCTAAACCATCTACGATCCATCAACAATTAGGATGGTTAAGTGTATGAACAGTTTTGAAAGAATTTTTGGCGTTGTGAAGTATAAAAATGTTACTGCTAAAAGAAAAGAAAATACCTATCTAGTTCGAAATCGATGAGTTCTATAACATAATTGATAGCAGCTAGGGAGGCAGCCTCAAAATAATTAATCAACATTTGAATCACGTATGCCCTCAATAAAGAAAATCTCAGAAAAGAATAAAAATAACTTGATTGATAAATGTTTCGATTCATTAGTAACATGGCTTCATTCAGACTAATGTGTTTATCATACAATCTTTTAAAGAGAGCTTCTTTGTTGTCTTTTTAGACTCCAGTATTAGAAGACTAGACGGATGCAGTTCAATTGAATCTCAACTATCTGATACTACTGTCATAAAAATACACAGGAAATGACCATAAAGAAAATCTTTCATTCCCATCGTTGATGCAACCTCTCCATCTCTTAGAATGTTTTAGTCATTTCAACTCATCGGGCCAAACTACGAGTAAGATAAACACAAAGAAGTCCTTCTCATCTTAAGATACTTTAAATAGCACTATAAAGTATAGCTCCGCTTTCTTCGCTGAAAGGCGCAAATATTTTCCAAAACCATTTATGCATTGGCACCCCTCCAGGCTTCACGGCGCGTTATCCACGTCAGCGCGCTGATGAACCGGTGTAAATCAGTGGTATTTCCTACAGTGGCACGGTAGTGCACACTAAAAGCGTTATTTGTTATCCTTTTGTTACACGCGCATCGAGTGCGTCGAGAAATGTTATGAATGGGAGAACTTATGAGCGCGCTCGCCGCTTGAGTGTTTCGGGAATGGGTTTTGTTTAACCAACATGTAGTACAGCGGACAAACTGGTTATAATACGAATAAATTGCGAAGTACGATTAAGATCGATCCGACTCTGAGTAAATTATACTATCGTATTAGATCTATGGAGCAAAATAATTTTCTTTTTGTTTATTTTTAGGAAAACAAAATATTGGGATACATTTTGTCGTGTTTCATTGCCGTGGCCTCCGCTTTTTCTTTTTTTTAATCGAGTTCTTTAAGTGTAAGTTCCTTTTATTAGTGGTCTAAAAAGTTTATCTAAATTGACATCATGTTTAATCTCCTGCATTTATAAATTCGGATGTATACAAAATTAATTGGCATCTATTAAGACATAAATATCAAACGCTTCATGATTCAAATAAAAAGGCGCTATTAATGATTAAAAGGAATTAACTTTATAAGAGATTCGCCAGTGCACTCATCTTCAACCCTTGCAACTTATAAAAGTAAAAATGCAAAAGTAAAAACCACAGGTGCCGGCCCTTCACTAGATTCTTGACAAGATGTCGCGAGGGGGCTCGAGGTAAGCGCCCTCCAATTAGGACCAGCTCTTGTGACTGTTTTGCGAGGCTCGGAAACGCTTTTTAAATGCCCTGTATCTAGTACATACTTTTTCTGATGCTAAGATGCGTGTCTTAAGAAAGATGCTTGGTTATAGTTTAAAAGCTTTTTGAAGGCTGAGTGCATTTGAATACGAATACTCCAGTATTATTAGTTTATCAATTCAATTTCAAAGTTAGAATGTTTACGACTATTAAAAAACCTTGCGCTTCTGGCATTCGACTGGAGTAGTTTAAAACTGTTTAGTAGTACTGCAGCCATAACTAAGCTACTATAGTCAAATGAAGTAAATTAAATTTAATACATATTGAAAAGTCACTTTCTTATAAAAACAGATGGAAATCATGATAAATTCCGAAAATCGATATATCCTAACTGTATCGTGATACAAATGATACGATGTTAATAGATCCAAAAGACAGTACGTTAAGACACTCACCGGATTCCCGCTACCAAAGTTACTCGACGCCGACGATAGGAGTTAGACTGACGATAGTTTCCTACAGCCACTTACCTCTTGTATCAGATAACACTTGTTTCTACGTTTGGGAAACTTAAGATTTAAAAAAATAGTATTTTTTCCGTTTTTGCCACATTTAGGTATCACTGCCGCTCTTACTGATCTTCATTGGTTGTAATATTCAACACATAATAAATTTAACTATTAGTTCCCGAGATCAACCAAAGAACAGTGTAAATGTATGTATTAGTTTTAATCCACAATAAAACTACGGATCAGGCGTAATATAAGTCAAACTCCTCGGAAAAATGCTGGACACGCGGTCGCAATTCAAAACGATATATGTACTTCAAAAGGAAGAATCAGCGGTATATTTTGCGGGTAGGCAAACGATAACGAACTCTCTTGATTGTAAAAAAACATACATATAATTATTTATAAAAATATAAGGTAGTTGTATTTTTCTTTTTTATAGTTAATCGATAAAATGAATTAATTGAATGAATGAAATAATTAATTAATTATAATGAATTCTATATTTAAGAATATATTGAAAAATAAAAGTTTTATTTATAAGATTTTTTAATAAGAAAGATTTTTTTTATAGATTTTTTCTAAGCCATTAAATTATGGCCTTATTTAAATGACTAATTACAGTCAATTAAACAGTTGTAATACCAATAATGCCTGAAATCAGCCACGATTAACACCCAATATCTCATTAGGTCAGAAGTTGGACACAGATAACAACATTGAGAGATCAGCTACGAGAGTGGTCGATTAGTGACCACCGGAAGACTAAAGGACCGGCCTACCCTTGTTAATGGACTCATTTACTGATAGGGCCGCAGGGGCAGTTAATAGATATGAGACTGCATACGGTAGATTTAAACGAGCCTGAGGTCATCATTCATGTAAAATAGTAGGTAGAAAATAATTCGATCATCATAACTGGTTGGTTAATAAATCGATTATTTCTATAATGTGTTAGAAACAAAATGTGAGGTAAACCTTAAATTTAATAACAGTAAAAAAATATTTTAAAAACAAGCTTTTATTATGCACAAAAAAATAAAAAAATAAACTAACACTTTCATAAAATTCGTAGTTTTTTAAACTTTACAAGTAACAACCGACAAAAGTGTTCAGTTTAACTGTTTGATACAATTAGTGTGAGTAGAAGTATGATACATAAACGTATATTATCTATAACCAGTATATTAATATTGTAAAGTGATCTACAAGCTTGTCGCGCAATTTCGTTAACGCATAGACCTCGCCTGCGACAAGCTTTTAGATCACTTTACAATATTAATATACTGGTTATAGATAATATACGTTTATGTATCATACTTCTACTCACACTAATTGTATCAAACAGTTAAACTGAACACTTTTGTCGGTTGTTACTTGTAAAGTTTAAAAAACTACGAATTTTATGAAAGTGTTAGTTTATTTTTTTATTTTTTCGTGCATAATAAAAGCTTGTTTTTAAAATATTTTTTTACTGTTAATTTATTTTTAACTTTTTAGTTGGACATATTCCTTAGTCTATCCATTTCCATTAACGCTTCATTGTTACAAGGTCTTTTTCCAGTTAATTTTGTGCAATCTAATTCTTCAATTTGTAGACCGTCTAAAGACTTAACTCTACTAAGAGCTACATACGCTTGCCCAGCAGCGAAGAGTTTTGAACCCAAATATACCACGGCATGTTCAACAGTGCTCCCCTGCATTTTATGTACTGTTGAAGCCCAGCATAATACTAGGGGTAACATTCTTCGTTCCGCGGTGCCGTGACTATATTTGGTCTGAAACTGCACTGATTTGGGCTGTATCACATGCATACCATCGTTCCCGAAGTTTATTCGAACTGATGGAATATCAGTATCGTACATTTGTGCTCTACGGAAGCAAGGCCATATAATTTCTTCGATACATCCGATAGCACCATTCACCAGTCCTTTTGATACATCTATATTAGACCGTAACATGACCTTGGCTCCAATGAATATTTGTAATTCTTTTGGTAGCCCTCCTGTTTTGTTGATATCGGATGGTATAACAGTATTGATATCAATGTTATCATTTTTTCGCGTTGCATCAATTAAGTTATCCTGTGCCTTTATTGTATGTATAGTTACTCCTCTAGTTCTAAAATGTTCAAGGACGGCTTGATTATGAGAGTTTACTTGTTGATTAGTGGGATAAATACGTAGAGCCTTTTCTATCGCAAACTCGCCTGTTGCTTGTTTATTTAGTTTGCTCATTAAAAGAGAAAAATGCTCTGACTCAAGCTCACCAATTCGCAATGCATTTAATAGATCTTTAAATGCAGTGCTGCCCTGTTGTCGCATATTCTCGGTCAGTTCAATTAAAGAGAACGAACGCCACAGATGTGTTGCTGGAATTAGTCTCGCAGGTTGATCAAAAACTTGATTTCCCCGGACTGGAGGCAACTGCATCAAATCACCAAATACACAAATGTTGATACCACCAAAGAGACATTCGCTGTTTTTAAGTTGTTTTAGTCGGGAATCTACCATACAAAGCATTTCATAGGGGACCATAGAAATTTCATCTATGAACAAAAATTCTATGTTTTGCCATTGGTGTCGCATTAATCGCAAAAAATTGCCAGTGAGAATAGGCATTTGTACTAATCTGCCATCTTTTTGCACTGGCAACTTGAGTGTAGAATGCAAAGTAGACCCCCCGACTAAGCGCGCTGCTACCCCAGTTAGTGCACAAACTTTAACAACCTGTTTGCCATAGCATCGATTCACTTGATTTTTTAACATATTAAATAAAAACGTTTTGCCAGTACCAGCATTACCTGTTATGAACAACTTAAGACGCTCGTTGCTACCATTATGAAGCTGTTCTGAAATACTTTTAGTAATATACAAAAATGCAGCATTCTGTCCAAAATTCATTGCTCTTCGAGCGTTAACAAACTCATCATCGGTCATGTGCTGTTCTGGCATCTCTGTCTCTTCTTCTAAATGTTCCTGTTCAGCTTCTTGGTTCAGTATTTCAAAGGCATGAATTTGGTTAAAGGCATTTTCTAACTGTCTGTCACGCTCTCTATATGTCTCTAATCGTGTATTTGTTTCTCGAAGATTTGTTTCTCTTGCCATGAATGCTTCTCTAGACGTGTCGTAGTCGACAATCAACTCACTCTCATTTCGGTACGGTACATACTGAAGTAGCAAACTATAGTAATAGTTTTCTGGATTACAGGTGGCCACAAAATACGGCACACGTACGACAGCTGGAACGAGTCTTATTACCATTTTGCTATTGTCAGTTAGAGTAATTAACCGTTGTCTTGATTGTCTTACTGGTTCATAGACATCAACAGACTCTTCAGTGTGCTGATAAGATTTCGCATAGTGAGGTTCAAAAAGCATTGCAAATTCAAGAAGACACATATTATTAAAGTTGTAATCTGGGTGCTCAATGGGTCGTTTTTCGTAACGGTCAAATAGGTTGTCACAGTATCCCGTGGTCCTTCCGTGGCCATCAAATTTAAGAACCCGGTATCTTTGTGCGGGCTTTCTGGTATTTAAAAACGTGCACTTTCTCGAACTGTCTTTAAGGTTCAAATGGCAGAGTCTGTATGCATATTCACACGCTGATACTTGTCTTTCCTGTAGTATACGCATACAAACTTTAAATAATTTCCGTGATAAATCGGTCTCTTCTCGTTGAATTTGCTGTATTGCGTGTGTTACACTAGAATCAAGTTGTGTTGGTTCACATTTGGAAACATATTTCGCGATGTAAAATGCTATAGCTTCATTTGTTCCACATGGCTGAATATCTATATTAGCTTGCCAAACTTTTAAAAGTGTTGGGTTATAGTTATTAATCCATTTATCTACTGGTCGACGTTTAAGTAAGCATATCCTGCCTGCATTCCGAATAAATTCATCAGACGAGTGAGAAACAAGACGAGTTTCAGCGCATTCCTGTCTTGGAAAACCGAACCTGCAAGTTGATGAATCATTGTTTTTATGGCAAGTGTGAGTGTGCCTGTGTACCTGACATTTTTTGACAAGATCATACAATTCAGAAGTTTCAGGCGGCAGTTCACAACTACATACGCGATCAAGTTGTCGCAATCCCTCTTCTGTGTCAAAAGATAGATGACCTTCAACCCAAATGACCATATGAACATGTGGGCTTCCACGATTCTGGAACTCGATTCGCCACCAGTAATCTTTTATTTGGCCTGCAAAAATCTCATCATTGTTCAACATGAACTTCATGAGAGCATTGAGGCGATGCATAAAATGCCTACTAACAACGACAGGATACTGTTCAATTAATCTTTGTGTGGTTATCATATCCAAGTCATTTGGGTTTACGGTTGGTCGTCCATCAGCAATCAAAAGAGCTTTTCGCATATCTAGCCAGTTGATATCATTGCAACTTAATGTGACAAAGTAAGTTGGTGGTCCAAGACATCGAATTTGTGCTAAAAGTTCATTTAACGCTGTACGCCAATACGCTGCTGAACCCCTTAGATTTTTAAGGTACAGATGGACATCTTCGACTTTGCCGTCTTGACCTTCGACTTTTTTACAGCAAGCGGATATCGTCGATTTTACTCTATGATACTCAAATGAGGATAAAGCATAAAAAAGATAATCGTTCCGTTCAAATCTTGAACCTTGTCCTAATATTCTAAACTGGTAGTAATCTAGCGGCGTAATTTTGACACTTCTCTGTTCTTTTAATCCGTTAACTCCATGTGGAAATAAGAAAAACCATGCAAATTCTTCCGCTTTTCGTTCATGTGTGTCATTAACTATATTGTTTGTAGTTTTTCGAGTTATTTTGTTTATATTATTTGACACATCCAATACTTGTTCTTCTGTAGGTTGCGTACTATCTATTGGAGCCAACATTGTAGTCTGTACAGGAATAACATTTACTTGCAGAGGGATTTCCGGTTGCGGTATAAGTGGTTCTATATTTATTTGTGAGGTTTGATTCAAATCCGTTTCGACATCGCATGATATGGTTGACAAAATAGGTGGTAGTAGGGATTGTTCTGAAACAGTACCTTGCTGTAAAAAGTTATTTTGATAAACATCAATGTAGTTTAGGGTATACTGTATGGAGCCTGATCCAGTGGCACGTTTGCAAATACGGACAAGATCATCCAATGTATCGCATTGCAGAACACAAGCTTTGCCTTTGGCTGCAGAAGCGCCAGCACCTTTAGGACCGCATGCGTGGGAGTCAGTGAAATAATACTTATTATTATAATTCATGACTCCTAGAGATTTGGAAGCAGCAATTAAGACACCAGCTTTATGGTTTGCAAACATTACAATCAGAGCTTCTTTTAGTGTCATACCCAAATTTTCATTGTTTACCAAGTCGCGCAAACATCCATATAAATTTGTCTCTTCGTCATATTCAATGCTAAAAGAGCAAGAATACATGATGAACCCATTTTTAATGACATTAAAGTGGCACATTTCCAAATAGCCTGTCTCATCAATAGTAGGTACTTCTTGGCAGTCTACTGATAGTTGTCTTATTAATGCATATATCGCATCACCCTCGAGCATATTGGAGTTAAGTATATTGTTAGTCCATAGATGCGGTGATAATATTGCTGCTCTTGTAACATTTGCTAGCACCATAGCACAACACTGCCTACCTGCAAATTCTGAATGAAATATTTGCTCATCTGCTTGGTGCCAAGAAGCACGCAAGATGCGCAGTGAATCACTGATTATAGTATATGCAACATTATCAATAGAGTTTGTAACTTCTTCACCTATTATATGTTGATTATTATCTTGAACATTAGCACCTGTTGTAGTAATTCGAATCAGGTCTTGTTGTAATATTGGTACGTTGTTATCTGTTACTACATCACAATAAAGAGGATTGTTATCTATGAGCCACTGCAATGCCTCATATACACGTGGTCGCGATACAGTAAATTCCCGCGATACATTTAGATTCTCAAGATGTTCTGTAATAACAACCATACCAATACTGTCTGTAGCTCTAGGCAACATGTTAGGTAGTTTTTCCGTAAATTCAAATATATCCTGAGCAAAAAGAACGGCTTGCCCTTTAAATCCATATTGACCAAAAAGTCCATCGTATTTAACAATTTTTAGGAATGGTATAATTCTTGACAATAACCGCTGTTCTGGTTGTGTTAACTGCTTTATTACTTCAGGTATATCACCGGGATCTAAATTATTCCAGTAAGCTTTGGGTGGTGCAACTGTTTTGTTGCTAGTAAGATGTTTCTTACAACGATGACATAACTGTAAATTTTCTTTGCCTTTTAGTTCAGCAGGTAAGTAAGGTACATGAGTTAAAACTATTTTGTAGGTTGTAACTTGATTCGGATAACATTTTTTAGTACATACTTCACATACCCGGTCACAAAATATATTTATGGTTTTTCGAAATGTGTCTATTTGTCCATTTTCTGTCGATTTTGCTTTACGACGAGTCTCTCTTTGCTCATCGGTTTCAGCATTTCTTACTTCACTGGCATGTATCCGCATACTTTCAATGCGAGCCTTCCGTTGCTCGTCTGTTTCTGTATCTCTTACTTTGGAGGCATGTATCCGCATACTTTCCATACGAGCCTTCCGTTGCTCATCAGTTTCAACATCTCTTACTTCGCTGGCATGTATCCGCATACTTTTAATACGAGCCTTCCGCTGCTTATCAGTTTCAATTCCTCTTACTTCCTCGGCATGTTTCCGCATACTTTCCATACGAGCCTTCCGTTGCTCATCTGTTTCTGTATTTCTTACTTCGCTAGCATGTATCCGCATACTTTCAATCCGAACCTTCCGTTGCTTATCTGTTTCAATACCTCTTACTTCGGCGGCATGTATCCGCATACTTTCCATACGAGCCTTCCGTTGCTCATCAGTTTCAACATCTCTTACTTCGCTGGCATGTATCCGCATACTTTCAATCCGAACCTTCCGTTGCTTATCTGTTTCAATACCTCTTACTTCGGCGGCATGTATCCGCATACTTTCCATACGAGCCTTCCGTTGCTCATCAGTTTCAACATCTCTTACTTCGCTGGCATGTATCCGCATACTTTTAATACGAGCCTTCCGCTGCTTATCAGTTTCAATTCCTCTTACTTCCTCGGCATGTTTCCGCATACTTTCCATACGAGCCTTCCGTTGCTCATCTGTTTCTGTATTTCTTACTTCGCTAGCATGTATCCGCATACTTTCAATCCGAACCTTCCGTTGCTTATCTGTTTCAATACCTCTTACTTCGGCGGCATGTATCCGCATACTTTCCATACGAGCCTTCCGTTGCTCATCAGTTTCAACATCTCTTACTTCGCTGGCATGTATCCGCATACTTTCAATCCGAACCTTCCGTTGCTTATCTGTTTCAATACCTCTTACTTCGGCGGCATGTATCCGCATACTTTCCATACGAGCCTTCCGTTGCTCATCAGTTTCAACATCTCTTACTTCGCTGGCATGTATCCGCATACTTTCAATACGAGCTTTCCGCTGCTTATCAGTTTCAATTCCTCTTACTTCCTCGGCATGTTTCCGCATACTTTCCATACGAGCCTTCCGTTGCTCATCAGTTTCAGTTTCTCTTGTCTGTGACACATGTGCTCTTACACTTTCGGTACGAATCTTTCGCTGTTTGTCTGTCTCAGTTGCTCTTACCTCTGTAGCATGTTTCCTCATGTAATTAATACGGATATTTCGTTGTTCTATCGTTTCATCTGCTCTTGTTCGCTGCATACGTTGTTTCACGTTGTCGAGCCTTTGACGTTTTGCATCAGTACTTTCATTGGCAAATTTCTGTTGCCGTTTTAATTTTTCCTTCTCCAATCTTCTTTTTTTTTGTGTTGCTGTTTCTTTTCCCATCTTAGTCCCACGAGTATCGAAGAATTATACCGTCCACCCTTTCAGAGATTCGAATAAAAGGGTAAGGGCAAAATATACAACAGGGTGCGCCCTGGTTCCCTGAGGTGGCGTTCATGACATCATATTAGACCCTGATGCCACTCATTTCTCGGCACGGCCTCACCTTAAATTGGGTACTAGAATTATGCGCCACTTGTTTCAGGTTGTACCTTACTTGTGCCTCACGAATACTGTGATCCGGGTTTGATTTTGGAGTTTTCCTTCTCCTAGACTGGTTGCAAACCAATGCTATCGACGCCAGTCTCGCCGAACTACACAACGTTACCAAAGTAACTAAGGTATACCTTAGTTCAGCACAAACTGTTCACGCGAAGTGGGGTTCCGATGACTATATTCAATCTCCGTCATCAGAGCAGCTGCATCGTACCATAATATTATTGTATTGTTATCAAATTTCCGTAAGAACATAAAATTTCAACTCAATCAACCTACTGGATCTGATGTACCTGTGGTTACCCTGCGACTCCTCATGACACCAGGTCAATGATACCTTGTTATTGTATTGTCATCAAAGTTACGTCGTCTTACCGAAATTCAACTCAATCGGTCCATGGGAACTAGTGTTCCTATGGGCACCTTCTAACTCCTCATGACAGCAAGTTAATGATACCTTGTTATTGTATTGTCACCGAAATTACATAGGCATTCCAAATTTTAGTTCAATTGGTCCACAGGAATCGGAGTTCTTATGGGCTTCTTACAACTCCTCATCAGATCAGCTCCATGATACCATATTTTTGTATTGTTAGTGAAGTTACGAGGACATACTAAATTTCAGCTCAATCGGTCCACAAAAACCCAAGTTTCTATAGTCACCTTCCAACCTCATCATCAGACCAGCTCCATGGTACCATATTATTGTATTGTCATCCAAGTTACGTAAGTATACTAAGTTTCAACTCAATCGGTCTATTGGAAGTGGTTCAAATCTTCCTTGCAAGATTTGTAAACATACAAACATACATACATACATACATACATACATACATACAAAAGTGAAGTTAAATAAAAGCTTGTAATAAAAATAGAATCACATTGAAAATAATATATCGATTCGGTTCATGATTTTGCCAATTTCTTTTTCTGTAAGTTAGTAATATATTTTAATTGCAAGTTTTATTTTTTAAAATAAAACAGAAATGAAATACGTATGCATGTGAAGCATATTCATAAAAAACATGGTGTGCGCAGGTATACCCATCGCGACCGTAAAAGGAAGTACGTTCAAAAACAACATAACACCTTCATCTTTATGAAGGGTTTTCTTTAATACAAGCCGAATAGAAACTCATGAAACTCTAGCGTTCGGTGCAAGTTAAAAGGCCGAGCGATTTATTTGATTGTCTCGTAAATACAGTTTACTTAAACTACTCTACACAATCTGAAGCTTTGTCGTCCAAACAAATCATAGCTATTAGATTCAATATTACTTCTCTATAAATTTCCTGTTCGCGTGTCATTTAATAGATATAATTGAAATCTAAGAGTTCAGCATTGATATTTTTATACTTTCTCAGTGGAAACAAAAGGAGTAACCCAGTTTATGCACGGGGTATGAGCTAATGCCAATGCTACCACAAAATCACGTTTCATGTACATCAATATTTTTTATTTCATCATGATTTCAAGTTCTTTTCAACAAAATGTATATTCTTCTCTTGTGCCTTGCACCGTCCCAATACGAAGCACCGTGTCGGAACGTGGTCTCAATTATTAAACAATGCAATCGTCAGAGACGCAGCGCAACCCTAGCTTTAATACTTGAATACCTAGAATTTGGGTCAGCGGACGTGGAATACACGATCCGTGTTGCCAGTGAAATTATTTAGTGATGATATCATCACTTGAATTTTACATCCCTTCCAGCCCTAACTGCTTTTCGAATTTATCGCCCTTTTCAGGATTATATTTAAATCATAAATTTTTCATAAAATTACTTATTCATAAAAAAGTAAAACTTTAGTAAATTGAATAATTTGTATCGATTTATACGTCTTACAGCTGGATTTTAAAACCTTTTGTTTTTACCGGCAAATTTATTACATATTCGTAATTTAATTTGCCTGTTTATTAAGTATAACTGTATTTTCAATAAATATTTTTTTTCATTTTGGGTCATGTTCATCAACGTTATCTGTATCAGTCGTAACTATGTAAAGTTTTATTTTATTTTCTATCGCGTCATAAGTCATAAGACAAAGCAATAAAAAGGCATAGTATAAACATACTTAAACAACTTAAAGGAAAGGAAACTATTTGGGTTTTATAGAATAAAAGCGGTTTCTCAAAATGCTTATATATTTTAATTCGAAAGTTTAAAATCACTACATTTTTTTCTTAACCAATACAATACAGTGTCTATTCTTTCATTATATACATCTAATAATGTTTTTTAAACATATCTTTATAAAATATTCATAAAAGCATTTCTAATAAATGTTACTTTGATTTTTAAACTTTTGGTAGTTCGTTTTATACTGAGAAATAAACATTTTTAAACAACTTAACTTACACCAAATCCATGAAAAACATCTTTTGTATGGCTCAATAATAAACTTTAAAAAAATTTAATGACTAAAATCAGTGTAGGATAAAACTTAGAGCGAAGTGTGAAGTTTCTAAATACTATTGGTGTTTATTGTGACTTCTGGTTGAATTAATTCCAGAATTTAAATTAAAGCAGACAAATACTCGATCGCACATTTCATTCTCAAACAGCGATTAGAAAAATGACAAATTAATAAAAACATTTATTGTCATAACATTTGATTACGTACTTTATTAATAAAGAAAATATAATCAAAAACACTGGAATAAACAATAGCAAACACGTTTGATATTACTTTGGTTGAACGCGAAACATTAAAAAATAATTGAAATAGGCCGTTCTTGCTGTTTGAATGAGATCGACAATGCGCAAAGTTTTATCACAATCTAAAATGCATTCAATTTCCTCCCCATTTCGGTGGGTTTGAATAGTTACACACACCGCAACAATACAATTCAATTGGGGAAACAGCGTCTCTCGACTACGGTGGCGCAATCAACCCTGCCCATCTCCCTGAACACTCTCGACAGATTAACCAACATATTTGCGTCTTTGTTCCTGCATAACCACAAATTCAGAATATTCTCCGTGGGCGAGCACGTATTCGAAAAGTAATAATAGTAAGAACATATCCTCAACTTCTCTGCTAACAACCGCCAGTCGTTCCCCTTGGACGTCTGGCAATCTAACAGCTTACAAAGAATAACTCTATCCGAATTAGTCAGAACATTAGTTCGGTAATTATTGTCAACGCTAAAATTACTTCTGAATGTGTTATGTTTGTACACAAAGTCGTACCTGCCCGACTTTTTAGTCAACGAAGAGTAATTGAAAGGGTTCTCGATAACGTTTACTGTGTCTACGGTCGAATAACTGTGTCGTTTGCAGTTCGTGTTCAAATCGTTAGTTTTCAAATTGAAATTGACGGAATTGGACTGTTTCTGCTTTTGGTATATTGAAACGTTCAGCTCCAAACAGTTGATCGAATCTGTTTGGTGTAGTATGAACACGCACGTCATCGATTTGACGGTCAAGTTCCAAATTTGGGAGTAAGGTATTTCCTGGTATTTGCCGCCCGTGTGAATCTTCCACCCCACGCCTACATCTCTGACGTTAATGCACAAATCGGAACAGTTCTCTTGAAAATATATAATCTTCGGGTCACAGAGCAGCGAGCCTCCAGACTTTTTCTCGACATCCAAACACTCGTTAAAAGCGTAAGGAGTGTCAGCGAACACGTGAGTTCGCAAACTATAAAAACTATCGTCCATTTTGGACACGAATAAAGCCAGTTTGAGGAGCTTAGCGTCTAAGCCGCTGAAACTTCGCCCGACTAAAACGAAGTCGCTTAGAAATTCGCACACGATGTAAAGTTTGTTCGGGTCTACTTGGGCGAAGATCGGCGTGCCGGGCGTCTCTTGACCTACAGTGAGGACTTTGCGCCACTCCGACGAGTTGATCTCCTCCGGTTTCTGAAGAATGGAGAGCAGCCAGCTGGTGTTCTTCAGCGACGTGCAGTGTGGGATTGTTATCACGACGCCTTTGCGAAAATGAAAGTTCTTCGGACCGCATCGTACTACTGGGCTCAACTGGGTTTCGCCTGTCAAAAGTGCATTGACATCTTACTAAATAAGGAATTATGAACCATAGTAAGAATACTATGCATTAAAGCAATGTTTCACAGTTAGGTGATTTTTGAATAGATGGGGATTTTATAATCATAATTGTCACATTAATAAAATTTACCTATACTTTAACGTATTAAATAGTCTATCACTATTCAACAATTTTCAATTCCAAGGCCTCTCGATTGCAACCGCCTTGGGACCAGCGAGACAGATTAATTATGTATTCCATTGTAAAAGTAGTGAAATCACAATACATTTTTTCAGATAGTTACGATAGATTAATTCAACTTAAACACACCATCTATTTGATAAAGTCACCATAAAAAAGTTAAATAGATAAAACGAAACACAACCAAAATCTTCTATACAAAAAACTCAAATAAACGTTAAAAAGTTATCAATATCAAATTAACAATAGTTCTTCGCTCCAATTGTCCATTGATCTACCCATAAATAACTAATACAGAAATTCTATCGACGCGTCCTAGTTGGCGCCTCCGGCCAGAACTAAGTCGTCTGACATTTGAGATTTAGGTCACAACACCGTTAATCCTATTTCGGAACAGACACTGCCTTACAATGGACACGGGTTAATATTAACCAGAAGTTTCTTGCTTGCTGTGACACCCTTACTGGTGTCTGGAGTCCACCGTTCTAGAAACCACTTTATACTTCTGTGATATGGTTGAAAATAAAAAGCAAACAGTATTCATGTATTTAGGGATGCCACTGCGTCGTTCTTTATTTCCAATTTAGGTCGGAGAAAGGTTGCGGAAGCTATTAACAAGGGATTAAGGGGAGGCTTTGGTCATCTGAAAATATATTACTTCTTTTTGAACTCTTAACAGGATATCGAATTAAATTTCCGAATGTACTTTGATTTGGGAATTATTGATAAAGCTTTGTAATATTGAACTTCAAGTATATTTTTAAGTTGTTTATTGTGCTAAATGAAATTCATACAAATTTCGGTAATGAAATAAAAAATACAGTATCTACAATGTACAATATATGTATACAAGACCTTCAAGTTTCTTACCTTCTTGCAGCATCGGTCGGTTCCACTCCTCATCAACAACCTCTATTGAGAACAGTTCGTCTCCCTTATCAACGACACCGTCAGGAACATATAAACTAACACCACATTTGTCCAGACTTAACCATTCACCATCAGCTGTCACCATTTTAGACTTGGCTGTTTCAAAATGAGTGCTCACGTATTTAGAATCTGTTGACGTGTTGTTTTTCAACGATGGCGACATTTCTACACTCTCGTTATACGACGAACCGGCTGAAAAAGTTATTGTTCTTAGTCAAGAATGTAAACTTGATAAGCAAAATGCTATTAGTCATGCACAAAATAATTGCAAGCGAGAAACTTAAAAAAAATATATGAAATCTTAATTTCGGCTAGCATTTTTATGTTTTATAAATCCAAATTATTCGAATAAGTAGAACTATTATTTAAGTTTAAAACAAAATAAATCCATGTTTAAATGTAGATGTAATGAAATGTAAAATATTTATATAAAAAGAACTGATTTCATGTTTGGGTAAATTCATAATTATTATTATTAAGTACAAATAGGTATAAACATGCAGAAAATTACTTTTTAAACAATAAAAACATAAATACAGCCTAACATCAAATTAATTATAACTGTATAGTTATAGTATTACACAAACGATGGAAATTAAACTCTTGGTTTTATGTTACAGAAGATAATATTTGAAACAACAAATGATGAAGAGCTGTTATACCTAGCAGATCGTATTACTTTACTAAATTGATGATAAACGTAAAATTATTGTTTATAAGTATACTATATTACTACTTAGTTACACCGTTCTAAGTATTACAAACTAGTGCTACTAACTACGGCAGAAGTAGTATTAGGCAGTGAAAGTGCGTCATGACTCACAGCTCAAAAAGCAGCTTGAATCAGAGCGGTCTGATTCGGCGGCTTCCTTGCAAGCAGCGTTCCTTTCCGAACGATCCCTTACCTCGTGATCAATCGGCGCTATATAGCTATAACAAAAAATATTTTGGATAATGAACATTTCTTTAATTTTGCGTATAACTTTCTCCGCTTTTTCTACTACATGTTCTTAATCAGTACCTTGTTTAACCTTATCATCATCACCATCTTCATAATCATCGTCATCATCACCCATAAAACATCCACTACTGGACACAAGCCTCCTCCATTACCCTCGTATACTTATTGTTATCAACCATGAACCTTTAGCACCACCACACATAATAGTAACATTTTGATTGAAATTGTAATATTATCTTACCTATTGGCTAATTGAGGCACTTCATACAGGTGTTCGTGTCGTGTGTTAGTAGACGTGCTTGTGTGTCGATGCGTGCGTCTCGAGTCTACTGTTTGGAACTCCTCATGTATCGTCAGGTCTGGCTGGTTGGTTAACGTTCGTTTTATGACGTTCCCGAAATAATTCGTACCTGGTTAATAGAATATTATTAATGAAAAGCTATAAAAATGTATCACCTATAAACGTTAACTATAACCTAAGTACGCTTCGGTCTACTTTTACTTTACGATTGTCCTGTGCCGTTAAGAAAAAAGAAATGCATACATAAATGTTTAAGTAGTAGAAAATGTATCCACCATTTTTAAGTAACGCTGAACAAATTTATTCGATTTGCAAATTTTAAAAAATCTTATTCCAATTAGGGTTCTTAGCGGAATTTCGACTTTTTACTTTCAAACTCATTAACTTATTATCTAACCTCAACAATACTTACTAGAAGGTGGTTTGGCGTACGGAGAGGTTTCCGTCATCTTAATCTTCATATACTTGATGCCCAACACAATAACAACAATAAATATTAGGAACGCAATTGACAATGCTATTAACAAAGGCCAATACGATGAACCTGAAAACACATTTATCACTGTACACCTCAAAATAATATTTGAGTCGGGTCTGTTTGTGCAATTGTATCGAATTAATTTAGCATTTATAAATTGATATTCTGTTTCGTAACGAATTATTCAACAAAATATTAAAAAAGTGTTTTACATCTACTTAGTTAAACTAAAACTAAAAGTTAAACTTTCTTGTTTAACATAATTTAACATCAAAATGTGTTTGACGACAGCATTTCATGTGTAGTTATTAAAACTTGTTATAAAATACAAAAGTGCAAGTAAGAGGTATTTACAGAAAGCAAAAACGTTGATTGTTGAAATTGTAAGGTATATGACATTAACTTACCATCATTAATGATTTCAGATTTGGAAGTCCTCACACACAAAGGGCATTGGGCCACTTGGTAATCCTTTCCGAGGCATGCTGTGCTTGTCAAGCAACGTCGTCGCCGGGTTTGAAGACAATCTGAGTCACATCTAGACCATTCAGACCATTGCGACCAACGACCTAAGGAATATTAGTGTTGGTCAACTTGATTTATTGTAAAAATACTATAAAATAATTAATTACTTACCTAACAAAATGTCTGAAGATTCGTCAGCCAATTCGTCTATTCCATCTACATACAAATCTGAAAGGAAATGTTTTGATTCAGCGTCTGTATTTTGATAAAATCTTAACTTCACCTCACACTTCACTCGATGTAAGAAAACAATTATAAGTAAATTTGAAATCTGTATATTAAACACCGTATTATCAGGCGCAATATCTATCTAAAAAAATAAACAATAGATATAAAAGTATGCTGCCCAAGAAATGTTCATATTGACAATGTTTTTTTTATGTGATTAATTTTTAATAAGTAAAATTATTAAATGTCACATCTGAGCTGTTAAAAAAGAAATACCACAGTACCCATATCACAGTCCATGTCGCAGTCCTGGGTCTTCTGTACATTTGTTCCTACACACGGTTGGCCTCCGTTCAAAGGCCGAGGCGCCGTGCAAGTCCTTTCCCTTTTCCTTCCCGTCCGCCCTTCCCTTCGTGAACAACATTCCTCCCAAGCAGACCATGTGCTCCAACCACCATTCACTTAGTAAAAATTAAATTATTTACATTTTTGTACCCGGCTACATTACTGATAAAATCTTGTGCTTAATGGATATCATTTCATTAGAGAGTACAGAAGAGCTAATGATTTTTGTAAAAGGAAGTTTTATTAAAGACGACAGAATGGACTCAGAACGTAGTTAACGGGGCGGATGAAAAGCCTTCACCATGCTTCGATGAACACGTCAAGCCGTCAATCCTTATTAATGTTGGCAATGATAAATGACTGGTGGATACTTCATTATTTTATTTATAATTATATATCATGTACTTATCAAGTCAAAATATACTTTTTTAATACTATCTAGTTCAAGCTCTTACTAATCTTTAATTAAAGCTCTCGACATAACTTTATTACATTCTATCTACCTGTCGATCAAAACATATTTTCGCCCTTTACAATTCGAAACAACATGACAAATAAAATGACACGCTGGCCTGTGTTAATTTACACATTTAACAAATACGTGTTCAAAAAAGGAAATCTTCATTTTTTCACTCTTTGTTATTCGAATGTAGGCAATCGCAAAATTTACAAATATACATATATTTGAAATGCATGAAAGATTTTTCCATTTGCACATACCGAAAACTGTTAGCAGCGCAGGTTCAGACAGCCTTTTTCCTGCTAAATTTTCAGCGACACATGTGTAGTTCGCCATATCCTGAAAATTGTTTCACAATGAAATTCTGTTTCGTTTGTCCGTTTCATGAATGTGAAATGTTTAGTAGGAACTATTTTAAAATGCCTGCCTACGGGAAACAGTTCAGCTTTAATTTAGTGAATGTGAAGCACTGCTTTTCGCAATTTTTTTAAAATAACGGATTAAAAAGTTACGTTTCATTTGCGTATTTGAAAAAAAACTATTCTTGTTTAACTATACCTTTTTTTAAAAGCTATTCAAATTTACTTATAAATGTAAAGTAACAATTTTATAAATTAAACATATTTTACGAAAGCAATGAGATTAAGCGCCGAACTAATTAAGTATACCAAGGATAATTTCATTTGTGAACTAAACTTATAAAAAATATTTTTATTTGAATCCTTATGTAATAAAAGTAAGATTTTATCTCAAAATTATAAGTTCTATAAGATTATTCGTTAAAAAGCAAATTTATTTATTAAAATGAATAAAAACAAAGGAACATTGAAACGCATCATTTAACATAATATAAAAAATTCCATTATATTTTACTTGCCAATAACGTCGCTTGTTTGATGACCAAGTCTGCTTCCTTAGTGATCTGGACATTGTCGTCGACCACAACGGGAGCACCGTTCTTCAACCAGTACAACTGAGCAAAGGGCGCGGCTGGGGGCGGCTCACAGCGGAACGTTACCGGCGTGTATTGTTTTACGAGCTGCGACTGAGGTGCCACGGAAAACAGCTTCTTTATATCTAGATTGGAGAATGTACAATAAGAATATGAGGTTAATAAGTAATTTGAATATACTGACACGAATCTATCGTCTGAAATAATATGGAATACATAGATAGACGAAATAATAAAATACATACCCACGCTGACGTGCAAGTCTTGTGCCATGGGTGTAAGAAACTACAAGAGACTTTTTGGTCTCGCTACAAACCTGATCTAAAACAAATATCTGTCATGATACGGAGATCGAACCCGCATCTCGTTTTTCAAGCTGGCGTCTTAACTACCGCGCAACGTTGAAGGCAGATGAGCAATAAATTATGAATAATGAAAAGGCAACTTGATCCCCTGTTTTAGCATCACCACATTTAGTATCAAATGTGTTTTCGCTTGGCCGCAAAAGTGTGCTCTTTAGAAAATGCGTAATAATTAATTGTCTAGTTGTACCCGCAGTATACATGTGTGATATGAAGCAGCTTTGAGTACGATTCCCGTGTGGAGAAAAGCATATAAAGGTTCGATTAAGAAATTATTATAGTAGTAGTAGTAGTATTAACACTTGGCCCCACCCTGGAATCGAACCAAGGACCTTTATATAGCGCAGCATATATACCCGTGCCTCGAGACCGCTAGGCAGCCTATTAGTATACATTATGCAGTAAGATATTCTTACACAATTCAATAGTTACTTATTCTCGTATAACCCTTACGAGAATTTTAAATACGACCTAAACAAACATGTGATCCAGAGATACTTTTTGATGTATTTACATGATTTTTTTTTCTGAATTAAATTGAAGTTAATTAGACTGCATTATTCAAACATTAATATTGTACTATAACAATGGCCTTATCGACGAAGTTACACAAGTGTTCCACTATATGACAGAACGAGCTCCGAACGAAGTCGGCGGAGCGTAGGAAACTTGACTGGTTGTAATTTACGAGCCACTGATAAAAGCCTTCGGATGTCTGAAGGAAAATGCTAAAGATAGGTACTTTACATCGGCGAGTAGAGGTAGTAAATCAGTTTTTAAAATTTCACCGCCACCGCACTCTGTTGAAATTGCATTTTTCGACGTTTAGCTGGATAACAATTTTATATTTTGAAAATTGTTAAAGGGTTTATGCAAAGTTTTTTTAGAATTAAATAATCTAGAAACAAATTGAAATGAATACTAAATTAATCATTGCTTTCGTACATCTCGTTAAACGCATAATGAAATCAAGAAACTTTCCTATTTTAAAATTCTGTTAAAGGATGTCGCCGTAAAAAGTTTACAGTCAGCTCATTGAGTTCAAATAGTAGATACTTTAACATTGAAAACATATACGAATGCATTATTGTCACGAGGATAGCGCACAATCGAAAATTCTCGGATACAATTATCGGTTCGAGAAAAATATTAATGAGCTTATGAGGCGATACAAAAACTTACCTATCTCTTCTTTATATTTTCATTATTTTTAATGTCTTTGCAGGTTGACAATAACCTGAGATCCTTTTAAAATTTTATCACAGGGTCAATTCTACGTCTGCTGCTGTCGATCCAGGTGTACAGAAGTTTCTGTGGTGGATATACCATGGGATAGTGATAAAAAAATACTCACAAGCAATTTCAATGGCAGCCGGTTGACTTCGTATTTGTCCTCGACTGGTCCATGCAAAACACGAACATTGGTATTTGTCGTTACCAAAATATTCCTCTACATTCTCTCTGGTCACTTTATGTTCGCCCTCTATTATTCTCACTCCAGTTTGTGGATCGACAAATTCCGAATTTAATGCTTTTAATTTTACACCGTTGCATTTGAAGTACACCTTCGAATAAAATTTAAATAAAGAATTAATTTAAAATTCATTTTTTTAAAATTTAATAATTACATAAGAATAAAAAATTATAAATTCGTAAACTTACCAGGACTTTCTTTAGTCAACGAAAGCGTGACCTAGCCTTCTAGATAACAGTTTACTACTAATAATATTAAGTAAAACTACGAATATACATGTATTAATAAAAACTAAATTGAAACATATATTTCTGAAACGTTATGTGATGTTAAATTTTGATTCACCGACAACTTAAAAACAAAACACTATCAATCTATGTATTTCTATCATCATCATCATCATCATCAACAGCCTTTCACGTCCACTGTTGCACATAGGCCTCTCTCATGGCACGCCACTGGTTATAAAATATAAAATTATATAAAATTAATACTTATAACCAAAGTGGAAAAATTCAGAGGTCTTTTACGAAGAAAACTTTAGAACAAGTAGCAACTTACTTCCAAAGCATTAGCTGCACGACATTTCAAAGTTGCCGGCTTATTTTTAACAACATAAGTGTTCTCAGGTTCTAAAAGAAATATGGGCAGATTGTCTTTGGTCGTATGCAAAGGTATTTTATCATCCGCCCCTTGGTTCACATTACTCCTCGGTGTTGCTAAATCAGGTGAATCTTTGTAATTCAATTCTTTGGTGTCGTAATCATAGTCGAGATATGAATTCTCATCTTCTTCATCATCTTCCTCTTCTTCATTGTGAATGAAGACAGGTGGTAGATAATCATCTTTAGAGTTTTCGTCGTTTGCTAATGATAAAGAATCGTATTCGTCTCGAATGTTCGCTGATGCAACATCTTTTCGATGATTTATATCTACAAGAAATAATTTATAATCGTACTCTGTTTCAGTTGTAAGTATATATAATAAAAAAATGCAGACTTTTCTTTGCAAGCAATCTAGATAAATGTTATTAAAGTTGCTGCAAACAGCCATAAATCAATACGAGTTACAAAATATGACTTATATTACATATATGACTAATATTCTTTGATAATCATTTTACATATTTAGGATGCTGCTGTGGCGCTAATTAAAAAAAATTTTTTTTAAATAACATCTAGCGGTTTTTTTATTCATTTTATTCAGCATAAGCATATTTAAAAAAACCGTATTATTATACGGTCTGGTATGCAGCATGAATCTAATAAGACACTACTAAACAGATTCATAAATTATGAAATTCTCATACTCAAATTTGGTTATAAACATTTTTCATGAATTTAGTTATCAGTAACACATTTTTGTCTTTGTGACAAAAGTAGGTAAATAAATTTACTGAAAAAGAATAACATAAAGAAACTTACTTTTTTCGCTGTTCTGCCCTTTTGCTGCGATCGCAAATTGTACGTGGATTACGTAAAAGCAAATCCAAAAATTCACTTCCATTTATAAACTTATTATTTGGCAAATTATTTAAAATAACAACCGCCTCTCCACATTCATTTTCCATAACTGTTTTGATTTTTGCGTAGAACTACATTGCTTATTTACCAAAAGTTGTCAATAACATAAATACACCAGGAAAGTTTTACAGTCGTGCCATAAAAAAAGTTCTGTTTTTCTGTCACTATTTTCACAAAACACGTAAAATTCACTTTTAAAACAATCTAAAAACTTCTCGTGACTTTTAGATTACGAGAGAACAATTGAGAGTTTCCTTAATCTCGGATCTTTTCAACTTGTCCTATGAAAAGGTGTTCGTAATAATTCTCGCGAAAGTTTCGCATTTCACCCCCGGCGCCGGGTAGGTGTTAACGTCGCGACGTTTGCAGCTCGACTGCTATTATAAGGGATGAACAAAGTTTCCAACCCTACAAAGGTCACCGTTGCGCATGTCCTGAACTTTTAAGCAGCGGAGTTTCATAAAGAACAACTTCATAAGCAGGCGTCTTTTGTAAAGCGTTTCCTTTAATAGTTTTAAATGAGTTTATTTTAAACGTACTTTATTTTACTTATACTATGAAATACGCATACAATGTAATGTAAAGTTTTGAATGTAGAGCTAACTAAGCGTTCACTAGATTTCCTTAATAATTGAAATTATTTAAACAGCATCGTTATTCATTCGTTAAAAGAGCTTGTTTCTTTCTTTTTCTTAATTATTGGTTTCAAGAAAATTGTCACAATTCGTATACCTACTTTATAAATTGCCACAAATACTCCTGCATTTTGGAAGAACTAATAGAAAAACCCATTAACAGTTTGCCAAAATCAAAAATTTTACCTCAACTCTCTAAAACGCAGTGAAAAAAAATAGAAAAACATTTACTTTAATATTTAACAAAAGCATCGTCCGGAAATGCAAACACAAATAATATATCGTCCAATGTTATTGGATCGTGGACAAAAACTGTACAATGTAATATCCGTTCACTGACAAACATTTCTACATTGAAAAATAATAGATTTTTACGTTTTTATTTTGAATGTTCTATAACATAGGTTGATAGAATTCTTTCTTCGAACAGATAACTGGAGATGGGTTTCCCCTATACCTATTCAAAGTGAACTGTTGCTATTATTGGATATTGCTTGCAACAAGTAAGCGAATGTTTGGAGGAAAGTTTAAAGCGAAAATGAGGTTTTTAGTCACTTTTTGTCCTATTGAAAATTGAAAATTAGCCTTCCAGGGTATTCAGTTTCGGAGATTTCAGTACGTACTAATTCAATTCAGGATAGAAAATTTCTTATGTATTACAAAAAATCATACGATTATGTAAGCTTTATTGAACGTAATAGCAAGGTATTACAAAAAAAATGTTTTCTAAAATCTCACGTTGGTCCATTAAATATTCCAGCAAACAACTGCTCATCGTTTACCTTAACAAAGTACAAGAATGGATGGTTGACAACAAATCTCATAGGTAGAGAGATGAGGGCTATACCGATAACTGAAAAAAAAATTGTTATTAACAGTAAAAGTTGATGTAGTTCTATTTATTATTATCTTTATTTTAAGTATTTTCTAATTAATTACTATTTAGATCTCGAGGTTTAGGTGCGCGGTCGACATTCTCGGCGTTCGCGCGTGTAAACCCAAGGCACACTTCTTCTTCTTCTCTTCATCAACCCATATACGCCCACTGCTGAGCACGGGTCTCCTCTACCATTGAGAGGGTTTTTAGGCCACAGTCCACCACGCTGGCCTAGTGCGGGTTGGCGGACTACACACCTAAGAAATTCCTAAGAACTCTTAGGTGTGCAGGTTTCATCACGATTTTTTCCTTCACCGTTAAAGCAAGTGATAATTCGATGTGAATACACACATAACTTCGAAAAGTCAGAGTGCCTGTGTGCCTGGGGTTCGAACCCGCGACCGCCGAGATTCTCGACCGCGCGCCCAAACCTCGAGGCCATCACTGCTACACACACATATCTCTGACTTTTCGGAATTATGTGTGTTTCATAATGGATATATTACCTACTTTAACGATGAAGGAAAATGTTCCTACGAAGCCTGCATGTCTTGAAATTCTAAGGAATTTGTGCTAGTGAACTGTCATAAACCCTCTCAGTTACGAAAGGTCCTAACTCCTATGCCTAGCGTATCGAATGTAGGCAGATAGAGATCTTGAAATGACTTAGCTGAGAATTTTCTTACTGTCTGTAATAATTCTATGTAATGTAATATTATTTCCCAAAGCCCCGAGGCGCAAATATTTTTTCTAGAATTTTCTCATACCTACTACACAAGAATTGTATCTTAGTGTGGAGTCATAATTATGTGTGACTGTTGGGTGTATTTTAATTTTTATATGCGTTCCATACATAACAGTAATGAACGTCTAGAAGTAGTCTCTAGTTTTAAAATTAGAAATCAGAAATCAAACACTTACCTGACGCTGCCGCTGCCTCCGTGCCTTTTTCATTAACTTCTATAACGGCTTTGTGAACTGCTTTTGAGATGTAAACTGTATTATTCCTTACTATTTCCGTCAAACCCGAATCTTTACTATTAAATATAGTTCGAAGACCTATCTGAAAAATGTTATAACCTTTTACTTAAAGTGAACTAGATTTCATAGAACTAACCAACTTGATTTTTGAAAAAGCGGATAAAATGTTCGTAAAAACTAAAAATAATGAAAGAATAGGACATTTTTATAAGCAAGAAAATAATATTTTTTGTTGGCTCAATATAGTGGCCAATCTTTTACTGGTAGAAAGCACTGTATATATACTATGTACCTATACAAGGAGTACAAAGTATCAATACTCACATATATAGATAATAATAACCGTGTTCAAATATTTTTATAGGCTACATTAAATGTATTACCTTTTCATACAAATCTCTTAAATCCATTTCTGATTGTATTTTAAATTTCGGTATAGTTAGTTCCATGTTAACGAAAGTCAGTCGCTTAAGTTCAGTATTAAGGATCTCGGGAGCCAATTTCAAACTTCGAAGTAGAACTTGTAACCCATCTTTTAACATAGGCAACACGATGACGAAAGACGCGTTGTCACTAGCATAAGGTATCTCAAATATCTACAAAACATTTTAATTTAATAAAACAATTGGTACATGATTTAGATTTAGGTGCATGTTCGAGAATCTCGAACTTATTCACAATGACAAAAATTACTTTAACCGTGAGAGAAAACGTGAGAAAACCTACACATCTAAAAGTTTATAGAAATTTCTATATCTAATAACTGAATTTCTCATGGTTTTTGATATCTTAGTCGCAAAACTTGTATCGTAATGCAGTGATGGCCTCGAGGATTAGGCGCGCGGTCGAGAATCTCGGCGGTCGCAGGTTCGAACCCCAGGCACACACCTCTGACTTTTCGAAGTTATGTGTGTATTCAAAATTGAATTATCACTCGCTTTAACGGTGAAGGAAAACATCGTGATGAAACCTGCACACCTAAAAGTTCTTAGGAATTTCTTAGGTGTGTAGTCCGCCAACCCGCACTAGGCCAGCGTGGTGGACTATGGCCTAAACCCTCTCAATGGTAGAGGAGACCCGTGCTCAGCAGTGGGCGTATATGGGTTGATGAAGAAGAAGAATGGGGGTCAAATCTATTATGTGACTTTTTTTACGTAATCAATAACTAACTTTTAAAAGTCATAGTTATACGAGTAACAGTCCAATGGATTCCTCGGTAACTGTTCGAATTGTACTTATAAAACACTAAAATAGAAGAACTTACTTGGGCTTTGATCGAATTGCTTTGATAATACTTATAGTTGGCGGTATTCGATATCATAGGGACGATGAGCGGGCCCGTCGGCGACAAAAATGTGGAACTGAAAACTTTTTTGAAAGGATACTTCCAATTTCCCTAAAATTAGCAAAGATTTAAGATTAAACTTTTATTTATCTGTAATTTTTTTAGAATTATAAATGATGCATATGAACGTTTATTTTAGAGGCAGTTTCTTAGTCGCCAGTCTCTGCGTAAAATAAGATATCATGTTTTCACCCGCGGCTATCATCTACATGCTGCAAAAGACTTCGCCTATACAAACAGTTTTTTCTAAATTTATCTACGCAAGAAGACGTTTCCTATAAAGGTAGTCACAACTTAGAACGGTCATGTTGAGACAATTATCTCCGGACACTTAATCCTCTACATAGTCGACGAATTCATTATTTTTATGAGACTTCAGTCTAGTCCATATTACCTGTGTTACATTCTATAATTTTTCCATAACCTTTTTACCATGAGATCTTTAGCAAGCTAGCATTATTAAGGCGATATACAATCTAGACGGCATTTAATGATTTTCTTTTACCAACATAAAAGTAAAAGGAACAAAATAATCATCATTATTATTAATCAATCATCAATCAATCAATAATCATCATTATTAATCATCAAAACTTACGGCGAAGTATATGACGTTGACAAGAACCATAGAAGTTGTCGGGGAAATGTCACCAGGGGACAAAATATCGGTAATCATATTTTTAGTCTGTCTTGACACCTGCGAAAAGTGAAATTTACGCTTATATCAATGTTTGTTTTTGAAAATGTAAGTAAAAATTCCAATTTTAAAATATTGAATCAGCCAGTAGAAATTCCTGCGTGCGTAATTTTGTTACCAACGACGAGTAATTTATATTTATACGAAGCTATTCTATTTGGACCGCACCAGTTAACAATATAATATGCAACATAGTTAATTTACCAGAACCGGTTAACAAAATCTGATATTTAGGTAACTAGATTCGGTTCGTAAAACATGTCCATGTATTATTCTACAAATACGTTTCGAAACAAATTACGTGACAATAAAGGTGAAAATTTTGTTTGCTCACCCATCCATTGATTTCGTCGACAGCTTCTCCAGGGTCGTCAAAAGAGACCTTTTCCACGTCAGATTGGAAAATGCTTTTGACACTTTTACTAAAATTAGAATTTAGCTTCATCTTCTTTGGCAAATATATTCGACTGGCTACGTCCAAAGTCACTTCAGGGAGAAATTGTAAATCCTTTATCATTTTACTAAATAATTTCTTGGCCTTCGGAGAAAAATCGCATTTAATCATTAGTAAATATTTAGTTCAAAAATCACACATGACTCTTCATCTCTTCGTTTCTAATTTTTATTCTCATTAATATATATTCAATGCCTGGAAGCAATCGCTGATAGCGATAAGTTCGCAATTTATGATACCACCTTATTGAGAAGTTACTAACACATATGTTGTTTTTTTTTGGTGTACAAAAAAGAAATAGCCCCCTATTTCTTCGATCAATAAATAGCTGTCAGATGACAGTTAATACAAAATCTAGATGATGTCACGATCGAAATTGGGAGGAAAAGAGACAAAAAAAAATATTAAGACACTCACGTGTTCCTTCTTCTTAATACCAATGGTAGCCATGATTTCACGGAGTGCTGGCCCTTGGGCGCCAAACACTAATTTACCAAGCGGCAAAAGCGCTGACAATGGAGAACACACCACGTTCTGTAGGGGATCTTTTAACGCTGCTTCCTGATATGAAAAAAATATATACACTGGACGTATTACTCGAATAACTACAAACTACAATCATGACTGTATTCCCGAAGAAGTTTATTCGTTAATTTTAAGAGAACAAAACAAAAGTAAAAAGCTTTTCAGAAAAAGGCTAATTATTTCCGAACCTACGAAAACCGCGACCTTTAGATAAACCGTAACCGCAACCTTTAGATCAGTGGTCGGCAATCCATGGCCCGCGGACGTCTTCCTTACCGCCTGTGGATGGCCTTTATATATTTTGCTACTTTTCGGCCCTTGCCTGACAAGAGGTTGCCGACCACTGTACAACCAACCAATACTTATGCTGTAAAGCCAACCAAGTTTAAAAAAATAAAACACTTTTCTTAAAAAGTAGTTATCAGATGAGTTGGTTTTAATTTTACTACTCGAGCATTGAAATTGTAGAATCCGAGTTGATTTCCGCATCATTTTAATACCATGGCGGCACCGAACATCGACAGCAGTCAAATTTAGTTTAATTACAAAAGTAATTGTTTTAAATATTACCGTAATAGTTCCCTTATTTAATAATCACATCATTACACAAATTGATAGATTCGATATTAAAATTTAATTCAGCAGGCAAAGCTAGGCACAACTGCGATACTAATTAATATAAATAAACTCATTGGCGCAAACGAGGTAGCACTGCAAATATTAGTGCAATTCAGTAATTGTTATGTTGCTGCATTTTGTATCCATATGACATTAAATTGTAAACAATATTATTAGATTGTAATCTAATTTTTAGATTAGAATTATAATTTATTAAAAAAAATGACATATCGTGTTGCTGAGGGAGTTTCTTAACGTTTCTTCTCCACAGCGATAACACTTTTCGAAGCGGCACTAGTTTTAAAAAAAACAGTAAAAAAAAGTGTTAAAAAATGACGATTCAAAAGAACTTGTAAAAGTCTATTTGAATAAAGGAGATTTGACTTTGATTTTAATTTGAATACATTCAAAGAATAAAAAAGATAATCACGCTTGAATTTGCTATGTAGTGGGAGTTTTAATAGTTCTATGTCTATCAAATAGTCTTGTGGCGCAGTTGGATAAAACGAGAGCAGCTGCTTCGATCCTCTCAGCGAGACAAATTTTGGAGTGATCCTCAAATATTTGTTTCAAATATAGGTGTTTATTAGAGATAAATATTTTTTGTAGTTTGTTATACCCACATCATAGTCATTGTGTGTTAGTGTGTGGTCAAAAATACAATAAATATATTTATTGATAGGCCGGAAAACAAAAAATATTGATCCAATTTTGTGAGTTTTAAAAGTTGGCGACTATCAGTTTTTCAACCTGTTCTATTCCATTAAAGAGACTTACCAAAGCGAATGACCTCTTTAGACTTCCCTTTAAATCTAAAGTTCTGTTACTTCGTATTTCTTCACTACTTTCATTGTAATTTGAATCCGACCATGCCTTCTTATGTCGCTTTGTTAGTGCCGGAATGCACAGTAATGGTAAGAGCACTGTAACTTAAATGTTAATAAAAAGTGTTTCATTCTTTGCCTTCATTTCAAATTATATAAATAAACACAAATTCTCTGAAGGGACTTATAAGGAAAACTGTATCAAATCCAAATTCGCTGCGTAGTTTAAGAGATATGAGGAGAAACGTATAAAGTAAAAAATAGGCACTTTGTTTTTTAGTTATTATTGCTTTGACTTTGCTTCTATTGATATAAATCATTTTCATGAAAAGTAGCCATAAAATCAGCCTATTTCCGCCCACTGCTGAACGTCGGCCTGTTAAGCAACCCTCATCCATCCGCTACCTTCTTCAATTCATTAGACCAACCTGCTGCAGGATACAGTGCATTACACTGCTAAGTACCCTATGACTCCCTCTAATATCCAGCCCATTAATCGTTTTAATTATTATAAATAATTATATTTAAGTTCATTCGTCGATTTAAGTATCATAGACAACCAATTTCACTATTATAATACTAAAGATATCAATGAAACATTTGCATAATCCAAAACACTTACAGATATGTGAAGCCCTCATAATTTCGTGAATGCCTGCATAAACTCATGCGCTAGAAAATTATTCGTTATCTATCCTCGGCATTAAAATTCAATGTGATACTGAATCCAGCATGCATAATTTTCCAATTACGCGCACAATTAGTTTCTCATATGGATTTATGCAGTGTGCAGATTTTAAATCAATTAACTTGTGGTATCCAAATGTGATAATCGAACGCATTACATGGATTATGATTCTAGTTAAATGTAAAAAATGATTGACACATTCTGCATAAATTAGGCACTGTTTTATCATAACATAGTATAAAACAAAGTCGCTTTCTCTGTCCCTATGTGCCTTTGTATGCTTAAATCTTTGAAACTACGCAACGGATTTTGATGCGGTTTTTTTTAATAGATAGAGTGATTGAAGAGGAAGGTTTATATGTATAATAACATCCATTAAATATCACTATTGCACCCGTGCGATGCCGGGGCGGGTCGCTAGTTGTTAAATAATTAACTTATAAAGATTAAGAAGAATGAAATAGAAAAGTCTTATAGTCTAGTCCTGAAATTCAGGTAGGTACTTCTTTATTTCAAATATTTGTCGCGATTTGGTTTCCTCACTCGCGATTACTAAAGACTTCTGTAATCGGACTTCTTACTTCCCCTAAGCATTGTTCGATCCTGGCATTAATACATTAATCAGTACAAAAGAACATACCTACCTATTACCTATACAGTTATTCTGAAAAGCCTAGATAACTAAAATTGACATTGCATAGGTTATGCAAATCTTAATGTAGATTTAAGTTAAGTACTCCAAAAGAAATCGATTTACGGCATAACGAAAAATTAAAATTTCGTGTGATCATAAGTCATCGTTACTTGAAACGAATATTCTCTACGGCAGTTCAAGTCTGTAAATGTGCCTAAAAACGGCAATCAATTCACCCACATTACGTGACTCTTAAAAAAGAATTGGATGTGTGTACAGGCGCCTTTGCTTACCCATTTAGAGATATGGCCGTGAGTATTATTTATGTAGGTATGGATTTCGCGAATGTACCACAGCGCCTTCTATATCCAAACTGGCAGAACCTTCTGGTATGATTTCACCCATAACTCACCCCGACTTCCTTTAAGGAAACTTCCTTTGGGTAGTTTCGTCTACTAGAAAAAACTACGGCACAATTTTAAAAACACTATAGATTCTAATTAAGATTTAAGTTCAGAAAAAAATAATTCTTTATGCCATCTATCCACAAAGCATAGAATTACAATGTACCTATGTTTCAGTTGGTACCGGTACACTTAATTTCCATCTAACCAAACGTCAAAAAAGGAAAATCAAAACATGGTTGCTCTTGTGGTCCTATAAAATACCTATACACGATCCCGGCAGTCTAATGATATAAATGAAATAGTTGACAAAAAGTGTAAAAGTATTGTGGTGTGTTGCATTATTAATACTTTTCTATATCATATTATCTATTTACCGAATAGAATTTCTTCATAGTTTTGTGAATTGTGTTTGAATTATCGATCGCACAAAAATGATTCCAAATGAGATTTTCGCTGAAGATCTGATGAATATGGTGATTCGATACGGTCTGTACATAGGTGCAGCATTTCAAGTTGTATGTTTGCTTGCGTGCGTTACATTAACCGACGAGCAAAGTGAAACACATCCTTACGAAAAGGTATGTAAATTGGGTTGAAAGCGGCGGCTTTGCTATCTTAGTTTCTTTCTTAATTGATCATATATCTTGGTAAGAATTGTAACGAAACCTATACTAATTTAAACAAATAGTGATATCATTAACAATTATTATTTTTTACAATTACCTATGTAATTTCTTATCACATCAAATAAGTCTTTTAACGTATGAACAATGTGAATAATTGTTGTTTTTTTATTTATTTCAGTCATACACAGATAGTGATGAATGCAGTTCTGAACAATCATCCCCTGGTCACCGAGCCACCATGTCTCGTGCCAGGCGGCATGATAAGAAGAAACGTCGTTAGCTCAGAAACAAGATGTGGAAGTAATGGTTGACGTGTCAAAGCTAATACTATTGACCTGTTCCACTGATGGTAATGAGTTAAAATCTTATTCTATTTATAAGTTATATTTTTTACTTGTAATTAAGCATGACTGAATGAAGAACAAATAATATACAGCGGCCCCTTAAGTATTGGCCTTGTTGACCTATTTAAAAATACTCAAAATCTTTTATTATTTATGCTTATGTGAGTTCTGAGAGTGAATTATTAATTTATGTTATAGTAAAAATACTGATAAACAATGCAATGACATGACACAAGATAATAAATCAATGTTAAAATATTTGTTTTAGGCCTGGGAGTTTGTGAGACAAAAAGTTATCTCATAGTTTTTGATACCCATTTCTTCCTATAATTTTTTTTTTAATACATATGTATTAAAAAAAAATATTTGTATGCATGTGAAGATGAAGTTTAGAATACTTTCAAATAAATTCTGTATCTGTTTAACAATTGATTAAATTTTATTTCCATGCAGTTAGTTTAGCTGAGTTTATGTGTCAAATAAAATAATTAACTTGTGGCAACATCATATTTCTATTGAGCATTTTCATACTTTATATTTAACTTGATACTCAAGTAGTGTATATGATATTATGAAAATATATTTTATTATCATGGAGTGTGTGTAGTTTTAAAATTAATGTATGGAAGATATATCCATTGTTTATGTAATCATACATGAGAACCATAAAGAAATAAAATATACAAATAATATAAAGCATTTTATTTACTTTGTTACATGGACTAGAAAATTTACAGCATTATGTTTATGGTTTTGCTTAAGTATACCAATCTCATTGTACTCTTTATTATATAATAAGAATTTGTACAATTATTTTCCAATGTCAACCAATAATAAATATAGTATGTACATATATATTCCTTTACATAAATTCATAATGTGAAATATAGTAAGGAAGTCACATGGCAAATTATGTATAAGTTTTATTAAGTTTACGAAAAATGTTATTATACAATAAATAGTAATTGACATTATTTTAACTTAAGGCACACTACACCTTAATTTCCAACAACCGAAAACTATAGCACAGTTAAATATAACTTCTTAAAACCTGTTTGTATATAAATAACATTTTGTACATTATAAACAATGTAAGTACAATAACAACACTTAAGGCACTTTGTTTACATTTAAATACTTTAAAATAGCACCGAATTCGTAACACCAAGTATTGGTAAAAATAGTTTCATAAATCACAAATCTTTCATGGCACTTTTTACTGGCTATAGGTTTATAAGTACATTTAAATTATCTAAAAGCAAGGATTATATTACCCGACATAACATATCAAATACTTTTGCATTATTGTCAACTTTCAAAACTACATGTTTATAAGTCGCAGAAATCATAAGACCAAAGAAAACGTGATAAACTAAAAAAATATTCATTTTGGCATACATGGGAATTTTTTTTTGATAATTACTATACATGTTTAATTGGTCTCTATTTCATATTTTCAATTCGTTGTACGAAGAGAGCTCATGTCGGCGTGGCCTTTTCTTATAAAACATGCATTTTGTGTAAATACTTAATGATTGCACAAAATATCACCGCGTAAATGTACGCATTCTGGTATTAACAAAATAAATCCCTACGTATTATTGCACGCAGTGAACAAAACACAACAAATATATAATAAGTACGTACATAGTAATGTATCTTAGTCGAAGAAAATATCACGTTTGGCATACTATAGCGGAGCGATGGTAATGCAACATACTCAATGCTTCCGAACATTGTTAAATGCAGCGTTTATAAAGCAAATTGTTATGAAGTAGTTGTTAAATTCAAGTTGTGCGATTTCAAGGCGTCCACCATATGATTGTCGGACAGAAACTGTTTAAATGCGTCCAGTTTCTTGAAACATATTGTGATACAACATGACTTTTTCTTGCCGCAACACGACCCATCTTCTGTTTTTTCGTCAGTACTGTGGCAGGTCGGGTCTTTGTTAGAATGATCGCAAGAACACTTTAAACTATCGACAAGAGCTGGTGCTGGCGCATCTTCATCGCACTCGTGAAGGGTGAATATTCCTAAGTCTTCAAGATTAGAGTTGTTATGCCGTCGATGGTAATGTAAAAATGTATTATGGTTAGTATCCGTCGCTTGGCCGCATCCAACGGCGCATTTCATGGCCGCATGGTCACATTCACAATTGACACATGAGCACGTATCTTCCGTACAGCTTTTCCGAGCTTCAACTGGTGCCTCATTGCTGCAGTTTCTACATTCACCTTTCGAAGGATTGCATTGACAATTAGTGCAAGAGCAGATACCAGCATCAGCAGCTAACTGTTCCAAAGCATTCCTCTTTGCCATTTCTTTACCAAAAATGTTCTCAGTTCTCACCACATACATATCAGACGGAGGTTCATTGTCAAATAACAACGTATCCTCTAAATCTAAATCCGTGTTAAACAGAACTGAATTTGCTGGATTTATTTCTATTTCGTGTTGGACCTTCGATGGCGGGGGTGTATTGAGAGATCTATCATCATCAGGTCTGAAAAATATATCCAATTCCGAATCGAGTTTGTTTGCTTCTAGATTAACTACAATTTCACTGTCATTGAAAACCTTGTCGCCCACATCTAATACATTTGGAGTGTCCAGATCAAAAGACGTGTGAGTCATTAGATTTGCCGTGGGCGCAACATCCGTACTCAAATCTATATAACTTTGCATATGCGTCGGAACAAACGTTGCTAATGTGAAAATGCTTTCTGGTGCTTGTTCCTTTATACAGACAGGAGTTTCTGATATTGAAGCGGCTAGAGCGCTCACATCAACCCAAGGCGCTTGCAATTCTATTTCATTTGCCAAAGCCAGTTGAATTGCTTTCGATTTAACTTCCATTTTCACGCCATTGTCAACAGCAGGTTCCAGCGGCACTGTCGGCTGCAATTCATTTACATCTACCCACGTGTTATCGGAATCCTTTTTCTCAGATTTTACGTTCTGGAACGGAGAAAATGTTAGATTTGCCAAATCATAATCTACAGCGAGGTTATCTGCTTCGTTATTTTTAGTATTGTTAGTGGCATCGTCGAAAAGCAACTTGGTTATATCTACGTTATTGACGCTTGTTATGTCCTCTAAGCTCCCGTCTGTCGAATTGGATTCCGTCGTGATCCGGCCGAATGATTCCAGTAGACCGTCCCAGTTCATTAAGTCGTTCGTTTTTGTCGGTTGCGGGCCTGTCTGTTGTGGTTGCTGTATTTCTCCCACTTGCACAATTTGTATATTCGCCAATGTTTCTGCCTCCATCTGTAAACAAAATTGAAAAATGTATCTTAAAAATATTGTTCCTTTCTAATCTAAATTTTAATTACAATTTTTCAAAAAATTACTTGTATATAAATTCTATAATACAATGGTTCCACCACACACATGTGAACTCAATGTCTTTTTACAGAAAGAAGGTTATTAACAGAAATCAGCACTGCACTCTGTATCGCGATACCAACGGGTCAAAAACACAGCAATGGTATACCTGGTGTTTCTTAGCGTGTGCCCGTAGGCTGGTGGCGGTAGAGAAGAGTCTCCCGCAGCCCGGGGCGGCGCACGCGTGCGGCCGCGCGCCTGAGTGCGTCCGCCCGTGGGCCTTCAGGTGGTGCGACGCCGTGAATGACTTGCCACACCCCTCCGTTCTACATCTGAAAATAATTTCATACATAACCTCACGCCTGTATTACCCGCGTGATAGGCAGAGGTGCATTTCAGCTCCAACATTTTTAAGGTATGTATCTCTCCAACTTAAAAGAGATGCGAGACTTTTATCGATTTTCGGACACATTTCCAGATTTTGTGCTGCTACTGAAAACTTCCCCAGTAGCACTGTCCTACCCGGGAATCGAACCCAGAACCTTAAGATCGCACAGCACATACTTGTACCACCAGACAACGAAGCACACCAAAATATTAATGGCACACCAAAATAGGAAAAAAAATCGTTGTCAAATTAATGCAAGTACAATAGTTGAATAAGATCTATTCTTAACATCGATCTAACCTGTAATTAGTAGGCATACGTTTGGTTTTTACAAAATAAGTACAAGTGTGAGTCATGTAAAAATACGAGTACCTTAAGTATTTTAAATATTGTTTACTGATTGCCATGATGTTGGAACCATAAATCCCGCCACGAATGACACACGTTTCATGTGCTCTAGTATTGGCCTGTGCAAATTGATTTACTAACCGGAATAATTTCGTCGACATGTGAAGTAAACAATCTTAATAGTTGTTTTCCAGTCAAGCCGAGAAATAAAAAACAAATTTCCGCTTACTTGTAGGGTCTCTCTTGTGTATGTGTCCGAATATGTTTCTTGAGATCGCTAAGCGTTGTAAACACCTTGGTACACCCATCTGATTTACAGTTAAATGTATCTCCACTGTGTATTCTTTGGTGCGCTCTTAGCCTGCAAATAATAATACGATTATCAATATTCTATTTCATCTAATACCATTAACGTAGTATAATTTTTTATCAACCTGTAGAAGTCCAACTACTAGGCCTCCTCCGCTCTCCTTCGGGTTATAGAGCTCTCATCAACCGTCACTGTGGTCTAAATATATCCTTAAAATTATAAAGGAAATATATTATGCACGAAGATTTTCTCTAAATATTTTGGTTTAGAATTAAAGTTTGCGTTAATATTCAATATGGTTTTAAAGTAAGATTGCGTCATTTTTGCTAAACAATTAAAAATGCTTAATTACCAAATTCAAATGTTTTGAATTAAAAAAATAGAAAACACTAGATAATAATAGTAGCAATTATATATTACAAAAATAAAGTGGGTTATTTCGTTTGTAAAAGCATTGGGCAGATTTTATAAATAAAAATGTTTGATAGACCATACTTTTTTAAGATTTATAATTTTGTAGTGTATATTTTTTATTATTGCAATAGTCCTAAAACATTCTGTGTTATAAGGATAATACAGACACTGATGCCAAGCAACTATCTACATTACTGGCACTGTAATAAAACACTAATTATTTTTTACTCTATTCTATATTTCTATTCGTTGGCTACTAACCAAAAAACATTAATCACATCCACTTTCAGAATCGTGTATTTTGTTTGAAATTAATAAATTTATAGGATTATGAACTTAAAAGAATATTCATATGTAATGAGATGGCAAAGTGCAGCTTTTTTTGTAAACACTTTTAATAAATTACTCAGGAAACGGAAATGGATTGAAAAAAATTACAATATTAAGAAAAAAATACATTAAATATAAATAATATAACCTAGTAGTTAGTACTTATGACATTCGGTTTTGTACAAATAAACATAAAACGATCTTAATCTAAAAAGGAACTAACGTAGACATTTCTACGCATGAGTAAAAAATGAAGAGACTGGCGTAATAAATTTCATTGGAAGAAAAAATAAATACACATAAAAAAATATTGATAACCGCACTCCTGTCTAAAAATAACGCAACTTTAATACGCTTAAGATCACCAAAACAGATAAGAACAGTTGCGTGGGATTGGAATATTTTCAAAACATATAAATTATCGTGGCATACAAATTACAACTGTCTGTTGTATACCATCTATCAGTCGTCAGTGACAATTATAGCATTGTTTTACAAAAATAAAATTATGTGTGTGTGACACTGTGTAGTACATTATCTACATCAATACACCTATAAAGCTGAAGAGATAGTTTGTTCGTTTAAAAGTACAATTCTTAGGACCTTCTAGTTCGAATTAAAAAAATCTTGAATAGGCCAATTATAGAGGGAAGCTATATTACATTGTCTAGCTATGACCAATAGTACCGAAAACGCGATAAAAATCTAATAAAACCGAAGGGGGAATCGATAAAGGGGAATAAATATTAATTTTAAAATCTAAAGTCTTGCGTACGGAGTTGTTGACAACTGCTAGTACTTTGTACATTGTATCACACCCAAGTATAGTGTTTTGTTGTGTCATCATGTAATGACTTGCAAAATTATTTAAGAAATTTTCCTTATATATCTTATACTTTATTATCATCTGATCTAAAGATTTCAGTTTCGATTTCCGTATACATATTTGCAAAACATGGTAATAGAACCCTGTTCTAAAGTAATCCTAAAAATTTGTCTTCAAGAACATCAAAATTAGACTTCTCAGCTGTGAAAAGTTTTGTATGTTTGGTTTGTCATCACTACCTAGTATAAAACAAAGTCGCTTTCTCTGTCCCTATATCCCTATGTATGCTTAAATCTTTAAAACTACGCAACGGATTTTATTGCAGTTTTTTTTAATAGATAGAGTGATTGAAGAGGAAGGTTTATATGTATGATAACATCCATTAAATATCAGCATTGCACCCGTGCGAAGCCAGGGCGGGTACTAGTTTAATTATACTTAAAAAATAAAAGTATTTGTACAAAGTCTCCATAACATCTACTAAGTGTAAAGCGGGCGATCGTGAGGTCCCGGGTTGCGAGTCGGGTAAAGCTACATTGGAAATTTACATTTTATGAAACTATTCACAGTAGTAGCACGCAGTATAGGCGTCGGTCCGAAAGACAATTAACAGTGTTGATTCCCTAATTATGTGTAACTTTAAAACACAGCTGGTAAAAAGTGGTCCCATTAGGTTACACCCATTGGGGTTACCAGCATCAGATCATATGCATTTTTGTATTTATAGCTAGTAGCAGAAAATCCTTGAGCAGCATTTATATTTAAAACAGGTGTAATTAAAATCACTGACCTGTAGAGTGTATTGAAAGCTTTCTTGCATCCATCATTGCTGCATGTAAAAGGTTTCGCTTTTGTGTGGGCCCTTACATGAATTTTTAAACTGTATGACGTGAGGAATGCTTTTTCACATGATTGCATGGGACACTTAAACCTGTATTCACCTGCAATACACAATTTTTAAGTGAAAAATAACAGTAATACAATCATAGATTTAATAATCTATAGGTTTACTGGCATGAGTGTCTACAAGAGTTATTAAATTTAAATTACAATATGATGGCAATACTACAATTGTTATTAGAATTTGTATGCTGTGTGTTTATCACATAAAACAGATAATAATGCTTGATATATTTTTATAGGAAATGTGATAAAATGATGAGTTTCATTTTTACAGATTACAATATCTAAAAAAATTTACAAGTTTTTCTATAATATTGATAAGGGATTAATGATTTGTTAATCTTAAAATGACTCTTGTATTGATAAATTTCCTCTATTGATGGAAAAAGTCTGATAATCTATGTTTGTATTCAATGATCTTTGCCTCATTTAAAAATCATATAAAATAAAGAATACCAGTAACAAAAAAATGTGGAATTATTTTGGGTCCTGAACTAAATTTTTATATTTAGGTAATCATCGGTTTTAGTGTAAATTGTGTAGAACTAATTGTAAATAGTTATTACAATAACTATGACTGTTATATTGTATTACAATTTTATGTTTTAAACCACTACTTCTTAAAGTTTGTGACACTACAGTATGTGCAGAACTAGGTACAATCAATTTAAAGAAATAACTTTTTTGATGTATTTTTTCACATAAAAAATTGTTTCAGTCACTATATATTACACTCATACATACACATTTTTACAAAACTATGACCAAGCATAAAATTTAATGTACCTTTGTGTGTTTTCATGTGTGTCCGCAAGTTCCCGACTGTGCTGTATGTCCTTTCACACCCTTCATATTCACATTTGTACCTCGCACTGTTGTCTTCCGTTTTCCTTTTGCTCTTGTCCATGTTTGATTTTGGCATTTCAAAATTACACTTTGGCATCTCTGACGTCTCATCGTGCCTAAAACATAGTTAACCAGGCCAGTTATAGTAACAGAAAAAAAAAGATACCTTATTTGTTTTTATTAGATTATCAAGATATATATGTACCAAACTGAGTGTTTTTTTATATAATAATACACATATTTAGAATTTAAATTCTGTTTATATTTTTTTAATAATTTAAATTTGAATAATTTTTTGTTTAATATAGTTGTTTGAACCCAATCATTTTTAACTTCATTTTCCTTTAATTATAATTATTACAGATTTCCTCAACCAAGTTATGCATGGTGTCCTGTTTCACGAAAAGATGAATCATACCTTAAGTCTTAGCTTTAATAATAAGTCTATATTTGTAGTGTGGAATATTTGGATTACATGAATTAATTTATTACTACAGGCATTGATATTTGTCAATTACTTAACAAGATATTATTTCTTGATTTATTTGTTGTTATATTCTGTACTTTTATTGTGATGTTAGATTGATACTTAGATACTTATTCACAGTAAGTGATAATATCTATCAAACATGTCTCACATTGCTTATTCTTTAAAGGGAAAAGAAAATATGTAGTGTAAGTCTGTTATTCTGTTAGGTTTTTGGGTAATTGTCTGACAAATGGGACTTGTACAAGAGCGAGTATTGGGCTGGTGGTTATTGAGAAAGCTTTTAGAAATACTTGTCCATTAAATACTTCACGAAATTGGCAAATTTTCAGAAAAACATACCTTCCAGATGTAACCCGACAGAGTATTCATTGGAGAAAACAAATTTAGGATATTCGCATCACATAGTGATGGTAATGTACCAAAATAGAATGCCCAAAAACGATATATACGAGAAAAAGACCACTTGTGTACACCAAAGTGAGTGTGAAAGGGATAGAATATTATTGACAAACAGCTGATTGGATAATTGTTTCACAGTGGAAAATAGTTATATATGTTTAAATTAGCGATTTATTATCTGAAGCACTTTACAATAAGAAGAGATAATCAAAACTCACGATGATAAGCCTTCATGAGAGTCAATAATATCTTCCGTGGCGATTAATTTGCTTTCAGACGTCACGGCACACTGGTAACCACTTTTAACATCATTACATACTTTTAAACTGGTGATATCCTTTTGAAACTTTTCTAACTGTATATCTCCTTCAATATTATTAAGTAATGTATTATAATCTTCTGGGGAAAATGAATTTATATTCTTTTGTGCCGATATATTAGATTGACCGCTGTCAGCTCGCCATGCGGCCATGTTTTTAAGGACAGTGCTGCCCTTATGATAGGTAAATGTCAAAACTAAATCGGTAAACTTCAGATTTTTATCGGTAAATGGTATGACAAGCAATTTGCAGATGGCGCTAATTTCAAAACTCCGTAGAGAGAGTTGTAGCTATGAAAAGCAAAGTAGGCGCTCACACCCGCTTTGAGAACTCCCGACAGAACTCCCGTTATAATGAACACCACTTGTTGTCTGCGCGGGCAGTGCGTCGACCGCACGCCCTTCCACTCACGCGAATGTGTTATCTTAACCGTCGAAGAAAAATTCGCGTATAAAAGTGTGTCGCAGTAATAAATAGAATTTATTTATTTTAGTTCAATTAGAGCTGTTCCATTTATAAAATGTGTTCAAGAAATATTGTCTCGTTTTATATTAACTTGGTAAGTTAACTTAAAAATAGTACATTTATTTTAAAAATATTATTTTTGAAATTAAAAATATCTTAAAAAATCTGAATATATTTTTCAAAATTATAACCAAACCAAAACAAAATGCAACTTATTGTTTTTATTTCCTTACATAGGTAAGGGAATATTAAAAAATAATGTCCGAATATATTAATATTTAAAAATAATTATTACTTTGGTTATTTACCCACAGTGCTATGTAAGTGACCAGTGATTTTAAAATATTTTTTATAGAGGTAATCAATAGTGAATTAAATAACATTAAGCTTTCACATAATATATTTCCGGTCTATCAAACCGTTCCGATTAATCATAAGATTATAACAAAATATTTTTGTTCATTTGTAAATGGAACATAAACTTATTCTAAGTCCATAAAGCATTTGTTGCATGGTTGACTGACTCATTGTCCATGTATTCAGAGCGCACCGCTCAAGGAGATAAGTAAAAAAAAGCTATGAAACACTGGGTGTTTATCTTCATTTTACTGTTAGGCATCACCTAGCCCCGTCTGAGGCATTAACGTGTCATTAGTTGAAGGTTGCTGACCGACATCATAGGCTGTCTTCATCCGGCCAGATCGCGAGGCTGCGAAAATTAATGTATGACGCTGTTATTGCTTGATTAGCGACAGCGTGTTCACTATCTATGAAAAATCAACGTGTCAATCATATTAGCAGAGTGGTCGTGTTTAATTTACGTGTTAAGTACAGTTATGACTATGAGGAAGTAACATGTTTTTCAGATGTCTGTGGTTTTGCAAAATGTTTCGACTCTTTTTTGTGGTTCTTGTCGACTAACTTTATTTGTTGACTATGAAGATCTTTTACATCTCTACATTTCAATAGCATAGTATATATTATAGTATGGCTTTGTTTATTATTACATTACATTAACATTTATTACCTAACAACTATTTGTACCGTTTAATTAATTTATGTGTTTCCCACTACGGAGTAATGGACCGAATAGCTAATACAAAATATGTATTTTAACAAACCTAAATTCATACGTAACGGTTATTCCAATACCCTTAATACTTAAAATGCATGCTTATAAATCGTTACTTGTAATTAGTGCTGCAGTGCGTGAGTACGCAAATATTTGAATTGTAATATAGGCTAGTCGTGTTCAAATTTAAAACATAATGAATATTCTGCATTTTAATGCGGAATTTCCTATGCCAATACGAAAAAGGGACTATTGTAAATTGTAATATACACGTTTATTTTTATTTATTTATTTATTTATTTAAACTTCATTGTACACACAACACTTAAACTAAGGAGTACAGAAGATGAGCAGAGTACAATGGGCGGCCTTATCGCGCAAGGCGATCTCTTACAGGCAACCATACAGGCATGGATTTGCAGGAAGAGAAATGAAAGGTAATTGAGGTGTACTAAATACAGTGGCTTGCCATATTATTATGGACAGTCACATTTTTTTCATTTTTTTTCTTTGAGCACATTTAACTGTAATCTTAAGTGGTGTAAGACTTGTTAGAAGTCTTTTACACATTCACGATACCTCTTTAACTTAAATTTTAAGTGGATTTCAAGTGTTGGAGCATTCATTTATTTTTAAAATATTTTTAAAAACGGGAGAGTCGCAGAATCGTTGACACGCGTAAAAATAGGAGACTTTAATAATATTATTTTAAAAAGCTATTTAGTGAGTTTGTGTTATAAATATTAATTAAAAGTAATTATTATTTTATTGTTATTGATGGAAAAGTATTTTGGCGTCAATTTTTATCACAATATTATTATTATTACTTTTTAATGGTACTCAGTTCGAGTCGACGGGTTGATTTGTTTCCAAAAAAAAAATCTGTGGTTAAAACCCTCCTCCTGCATCCGAATCATTCTCAAAGGAAGATAGCAGAACTTGCCGGAGTTTCTTAGTCCGCTATTAGTAAAATAAAAATAAATTTGGAATAAAATAAGCCACTTTTGCCCAAAAGAAAAAGGAAATGTTGAAGAAAATTGATTACCACGCAATGGTCTGATTGGAAAATTCGGGATAATTGTTTGCAAAACTGAAAGAAAAGTGGTGATCTTTTAACGTTAATGGTTCGGGAATCTGAAATACCAGTTTTTAAGAGAACTGTACCGCGGAGGTTCGCAGAGGAAGGTCTGACAAGTTATCGACGATTTGAGAAACCGCGTTTGACTGAAGCAATAAAAAAAATGGCTTGCCTGGGCTTGTAAGCACCATTCGAAGACTGGAATATGGTCAGATTTAATACTAGCTTCTATTTTGATGTTCTCAAATAATTTTTTCTCAAAATTATTCATAAAATTACTTTTTTTGGATGTGTTTCTCAGACGAACGTTATAATAACTCGTCTCTCAAATCGTCGATAACTTGTCAGACCTTCCTCTGCGAACCTCAGCGGTACAGTTCTCTTAAAAACTGGTATTTCAGATTCCCGAACCATTAACGTTAAAAGATCACCACTTTTCTTTCAGTTTTGCAAACAATTATCCCGAATTTTCCAATCAGACCATTGCGTGGTAATCAATTTTCTTCAACATTTGCTTTTTCTTTTGGGCAAAAGTGGCTTATTTTATTCCAAATTTATTTTTATTTTACTAATAGCGGACTAAGAAACTCCGGCAAGTTCTGCTATCTTCCTTTGAGAATGATTCGGATGCAGGAGGAGGGTTTTAACCACAGATTTTTTTTTGGAAACAAATCAACCCGTCGACTCGTACTGAGTACCATTAAAAAGTAATAATAATAATATTGTGATAAAAATTGACGCCAAAATACTTTTCCATCAATAACAATAAAATAATAATTACTTTTAATTAATATTTATAACACAAACTCACTAAATAGCTTTTTAAAATAATATTATTAACGTCTCCTATTTTTACGCGTGTCAACGATTCTGCGACTCTCCCGCTTTTAAAAATATTTTTAAAATAAATGAATGCTCCAACACTTGAAATCCACTTAAAATTTAAGTTAAAGAGGTATCGTGAATGTGTAAAAGACTTCTAACAAGTCTTACACCACTTAAGATTACAGTTAAATGTGCTCAAAGAAAAAAAATGAAAAAAATGTGACTGTCCATAATAATATGGCAAGCCACTGTAAATAAAAGACATATCGTAAATTAAAATGTAAGAATAAAATAATTGAAAAAAATACATCTAAGTAAATATACATAAACATACATACTTACATACATATATAGATAAATACATACATACAAACTAACATACAAGACATATGCCTTCAATTAGCAGGACAAGTAATAGTCTTTAAGTAGTCTTTTAAAAGATGGCAGTGACTTAGCTCTTCTTATCGACCCTGGAAGCGAGTTCCATAGTCTAGTAGCTTGGACGGTAGAAGAACTGTCCATAAATATACTAGAGTGCATGGGCGTTTTAAGTTTTAAATTATCTGACGACCGCAAGGATTTGGCACGTTGTACTCTTTTGCAAAAACAGAATAGATTAAATTAAAGATATCGCCTAGATTCCATAACTTCATGTCAAATAATTGTACATAGACTAATCAGTTAGTCTACCAGCTCAGTATATCAGTATATCAGGCATAATCATTAAATTTTTTGGAGTTATGTTCACTTTTAAAATTTGTGCCATTTTAAACTTAGGTATATTATTGTGTGAATTTATAGATTTGTGGTGGCCACATTATCTTTTTCTAACGCGGTTCTCCAAGCTCTGACTAAAGTAGTTTTCTCTTTAAAGTGTAGGTACTGTCCCGTTACCCAATATTAGATCATGTGTAACTTATACATAAATTTTAATAGAACCAAAAACAAACAAACAGTTATATTCACATATATTAAAAAAAACAGTTTTGAACTGAAGCCTGCTTATTATTCGTAAATTTAAAGCAATGGTATAGCTAAGATAATTTTTAAGGTGAAATTAAAATACATTTACATTCAGGTGTTTTCGCCCTAGTACAAAATCTTTTTGGAATCAGCTTTTTTGGGGGTATTTCCAAATAGATAAGACTAGTAAATACTTAATGTATGAAGTGTAAATAAATAAATAAATAATAGACCTTCAAGAGAATAGCCTATATTTTCTTCAAAGACCGGTCACGCACCAATAATTCCTCTAAAATTTTGGGTGTTCATGGGCGGTGCCTCCTTTCTCATAAAAAAATGAAAAAGAAAGAAAATTCACATACAGTAAATGTTACCCTTAACAGTTCTATGCTATTATTTTGTTTTCACGAAACAAGCAATCAAGCTGAAACTTGATTATAGTTACTTTTAAGTTCGGTCTACAGACTTATAATCAAGAGTAGTGATATTTATTGTTGACAATAATGTAGGTTTCGAATCAAAGTCCAGAGAAATATGCATTTGACGTTAGCCTAATGGCGAGAAGGAATTCCTCAGCTGGAGGACTTAAAGATTCCGCTTTTTTTCAAACAGTAGTACTAAAATGACTTACTAAAAGCGAACTTCAAGACATAGAACACTTCTGAATTAAGCATTTCTTTATCAGCTTACGTAGCGACTACGTGAAAAAGGCTCATATAAAATTAATAATTATTTTTAAAAAATCATAGCAAGTTTCTAAGCAAACCATTTTTTCCTAAATTAACGTAGGTATAGATAGTTTACGAGTATAATAGTCATTTTCTCGGTCTTCAATATTTCTCCTATATGTAAACTTTATAATCCGTTGAAATATTTGTAAACTATTCGTCAAAACATAAAAAGTATTCAATGCACACCGAAGAACATTCTTAACATTTTCGACTCAAAGTTCAAGGGTAAACGCACGTCCCTGTACGTGACATGACTCAAAAGCGTCGCACGCGTAGAAAGTTTATGTTCACATACATAAAAGTCATCGTTTCTTATACTAGGCTGCAGTTAACTTGCCAGCATTGCGCACGTCAAAATAGTTATGTTAAATGCAGTTATTACCCGAACGGGAGAAATTTCTGATTTAGCACAGCCATGAGGAGATTAACTCATTTGTCTCGGTTACTGTCACACCGGAAAATATCAGGCTATACTAGAAACCCTTGAGGCAATTTAAAATTTCCTGCTTCAACTCGTCGGTATATAATTTCATTTCTCGACACATACTGAGTCATTCAATCTTCATGTGGGTTCAACTTCTATTACTCGTGAAATGAGTAGGCTGTTGTCATGGCATGGTTTTCAATACTAAAATTATCCAGTGAAATTTATCACGGTTGCATCTTCAACTTTCGCGATCTAACGTTATACTTTTTTAAATGTAAATGTTTTGCAATTGGGCACTCCTAGTCGGAAATCGAGCATCAAACTGCCGTTGAGAACGTGCTTTCCATACAATAGACTCCGGGGGCCAGAATACTTTCGCTGCTTTTTCTATATTCTAATTTCACTTTTGCATCGATTCCTCACGTCCGTAGAGAAAACATATAATAATAATCCCTAAAGACTAATCGTTGCGTCAATTGAGACTTCGATGAAAGGAAATGTGTTTGTGATGTAATGAAAACGATAGTTCGTGAATTTATGCTTATTCAAATTATTGATGTTTTGCAGGAAAATGTCACTTTCGGTTTTAATATGGATGAATATAATTTAATTAAAATAAATTAAGTAATAACAATTGGTCACATCTATTGTAAGTCGTTGGATTAATGATTCAAACGTTTGATTATAATATTATAAATGCTTAATATTATAAATACTAAGTATTTACCAGTTCAATTTTCTTTGTTTTTTAATAATAATGTTTTTTTTTATTAATTAAAATCTAATTAAACAGCTTTATCTCAGTAAGAATACTAATATCAATTCAAGTTGAAAAATTTAACCCGTCACTTGCCCGTGAAAGTGAAACTCAATAACTTAACCAGACACCGAAAGGAAATCAAATATGTGTGATTGAAAACCTTCAGTCGAGGGTCATTGCTATTGATATATGATACAGCTAGCTTTAGATAAATGATTTTAGATTGTGAAAAGTAATAGCATAATTATAATGATTTAACAGTAGTCAAAGCTTCTCTTAAAGCTACATTGTAAAAATACTGCAAGGAGTAGTTAAGAAAATTGCATTTGTTGTAGCATTTAGTTAGTTTTATTAACATTTATCTCCCTTTATTCTTTTTTTACCTTATGTACATTATGTCTTTCTATACAGAATCTGCGTCAATTGTTGTAATGGCTTAATACTCATCATTACGTTACGAAAACGAATCTAAAAACCCATATCCGTTTTAAAGCTGTAACTGTTTTTAGCTTCCATCATTTAGTATCGGTTGAAATATATTTTTTATTATAAGTACCTATATTATTATACTTATTAGTATCCTGTGTAATAAATGGTGTATCGTCTAGTATTGAAAATTTTATTACACCTATGGCATTTAGCTTTTAGCTGTAGAAATCTTTTAGCGATTTTCATGGGTTTTAAATCTTTATATTAAGTGTTCTGTTTGTCCGAGCTGTACCATTCTGATTATGATTATGATAATATTCTGTCAATTTGTAACGGCTATGAATCTATGTACATGGTTATTAAAGGTTGTAGACATGACCACTTGTTCGAAACAACAGTTCAACGACATGTTATTCACACTGTGACCCAGATTTCTGACGCTGACACTTTCTTCTTGAGGGTGTTTCTGATTCAACGCACACTCGATTACCCTTTCATTTCCGATGAAACATCATGACTAACAGCGGAGATCTTACTTTTTTATCTATTGGTTAAGTTAACGCACAATGACATTAAACCTTTTTATATTATTTATGTTTTAATTATCGATCGTTAACGGTTCTTCTTCAGTTTAGGGTCATGTTTCAGTATTTTTAGAGACGGCTCCACAATTAGAAAAAATGTTTTATGTCTATGTACAAAGAAGCGGTGATGGCCTCGAGGTTTAGGCGCGCGGTCGACAATCTCGGGGGTCGCGGGTTCGAACCCCAGGCATACACCCCTGACTTTTCGAAGTTATGTGTGTATTCAAATTGAATTATCACTCGCTTTAACGGTGAAGGAAAACACCGTGATGAAACCTGCACACCTAAAAGTTCTTAGGAATTTCTTAGATGTGTAGTCCGCCAACCCGCACTAGGCCAGCATGGCGGACTATGGCCTAAACCCTCTTAATGGTAGAGGAGACCCGTGCTCAGCAGTGGGCGTATATGGGTTGATGAAGTCTATGTACAAAATATTTTTCTCAAAGAAAAAAAAGTACTCCTAAGTTTTTAGAATTGGAAAATCGAAAGTACCTTGTTTTCTCCTGTTAAAAATGTTGAAATTGGACTGTACTAGTTAAATTGAAAAGAATTATGACCGCTAAATTAGCAAAAGTATAATATCACAAATAATAACAGCCATCTCGATTTAACAAGTTGAGAATTGAAACAAGTGTCGTGACACAATTTCTCGCTGACTAGTTCGGAAAGTCCACAAAAAGCACGCAATGCCACTTTTCTAACAGACATACTGGGCTTGCCAAGTCACGATTTATGGGGACCTCGGAAACTGTTTTCTAACAAACTCATCCTATAGTAAGCGCGTTTAGCAATGGATTTATACGTGAAAAGGACAGGTTTTGTTTGTAAAAGATAGTTGGAGGCGGTAAGGAGATCTGTGTCATTCGGCCGCGGCATACATTCGGCCCTGACCGTGGCTCACGCGCCGGTTATTCGTGCAACTTCCGATTATGCATTAATTAAATTTTAATAAGTCTTTTTTGTGTAAATGTAATTAAAATTATGAAATAAAATAAAACACAAGAGATTTATTTGAAATTACTAGATATTGTTCTAATTACAAAAATGGAGTGTATTCTATTTTTAAACAGTGAAATATTTAATTATTATTTTTTAATTAGAGTAATTTTATTTTAACTTAGAAATATTTTTTGAAAAGTTTTATTTACATATTTTACAAATTCATAATTTACCTACACTTAAATATTTTTTCTAGTGACATTTTAATGACTAAAGACTACTTTCATTTTTGTAAACGTTACTGAGAACCTTCTCTTTACTATAGGTACTATAATATTTGTTTGTTTACAATATTACAGGCCCTTCTCTCATGTTACGTGGTAGCAGAGTGCGGTCCGAGATTGAAGTTCGCGTGGGGTGACGCATTACAAGGAACAGAATGTCCTGGACCCGACGGTGCGCCGTATCCCAGGTGAAAAAATCGATTTTTAAATTACATTTTATCGATTGTTAACCGATTATATCAGTTGCAAAGTATGTTTATGGAATTAGTCATTCTAGGAATCGTTGTTATTGATTTGCATTTGATTCAAAAATTATAATTGAATGTAATTAATACTTATTTCGAATTACGTTAATATTTGAGTATTGTTTAAATAAATGTAAAACAAGTTGCCGGACCCGGTAATCGAACCCGGAAGCTCTTGGTAGTTCACCGCACTATACTAGTACCAATATAAAACATTGTTTATAAGTTTCAAAAGTGTAAAATGCGCAGAAAAATATTTGTCTCTTATTTAATTCGCATTATCACTCGCAGGTGAAATCATAATGGTGGTTAATGTGCATTTAAAAAAATACGCTTCGTGACGCATCACAAAACAGCGATGATTAAACGTGTTCGTTGCCATGGTAACGTACTACAGTCTTTTTGTTTTCACATGTGGTCAAAGCGAAAAGAAAGTATGTTTAAGCTGTCGTTAAAGCAACTATTGACAAGTATTTAATTTTTCGCATTACCTAGTTAGCTTAGAAAATCCTAATAACAGGTACGTGTAACTATGTACCTATAACGTACAATGACCTAGTGGTACGAGGAATACCGGTTATTGGCGGTTTCACAGATTGACTAAGGCGCAGCCGTACATTCGGTTGAGAGAGAGCGAGACAGAATGAGTTGTATTATTAGACGCTACCCAACGTTCACTGGTTCGGGTTTGTCCGGCTAAAACTCGGGTAAACTCGTGTATAGACGTGGGTCATTTCGATTTTGTGCCGCTCCCAGTCAGAATACGTAACTTGTTGGCGTTTTGTGTGTTATTGTAGTTTTTTACGCTGTGATAGAGTTTTGTCTTTTATGTGTTGTTTATAACTTTGTAAAGTGTTTCGTACGTTCATATTTCTCATAAATGGATACGAATCAAGAAATAGACGTTGACAAAGACGAATTTTACTGGCGATTGCAGGAATTAATCAAGAAGCAAGCAATAAATACATTACTATATCCGCGTGAACAGTATAATAGGATGGTGGAGAAAATAAAATTATCAAAAATGAAAGCGAAAAAGTCACCGTGTGATTATCGTCGATCCAGAAAGTACGATATTGTTGATACACCCGAAGGCGAACGCATATTCGCCATGCCAACGCCTTCAGACAAAAACAAGAGACGGTTAATGTTGGTCGCGGTAGAAGAAATGTATGACATTATACGTGAGTACCATATAAAATTAAACCATGCTGGAAGAAGTAGAATGATGATGCAAATTAAGCGCAAATATAAGAATATTACTACCCAAGTTGTTTTGCTTTACTCAACTTTGTGCCCCACTTGTAGCTACAGACTTGTGGGACGACAAAGACCTTCGCAGATAAAGCAGGCCAAATCAGTTTCGTTGGCTGACATTGAACATGATCCTATATCTGAACTTTCGACGCGGTTGGAACCGATAGTGACAGACACAACACCGGAGCCTGGTTCGAAATACCCCGAATTATATTCGCGTGGGCAAGTCGATTTATTGAGTGTAATGAACGATTCTGGCGAGGAATACAAGTATTTGATGGTGTACAGAAACTATGTAACGAAATTTATACATTTGAAAGCCATGAAGCAGCTATGCGTAGCAGAAGCTGTCGATGCTCTCCTAGAAATATTCCTTATATTCGGCGCACCAAACATTTTACAATCTAAAAATGGTGTTATCATTGCTAAGCCTATTTGCAGGCGTATAACTAACATATGTCCGGACATAAAAATGGTATCGTCAGAAAATGTATTCTCAACTCAAGAATTTAAAGGAAAATCTAATGAGGATATACTTAAAATGCTTAACGACTGGCTAGTGAAAACACAGAACGTTAAGTGGCAGGAAGGAGTTAAGTTTGTACAACATAAATTGAACACGACATTTCACGAGGTACTATGTCGAACGCCGAGTGAAAATATATTTGGAGTAAATCCAAAGAAAGGATTGGCTTCGGTCATGTCTAGTAGCGATTACGAGGATTTACTAACAGAACAGGATCTTATTGTTACCTTAGAACGGAAGCAAGAACAAATACCGAAACAAATAAAACTTGATGAAACTTTGATTATGCCATGTAGTTTTATTAAGGTGGAAGAAGAAATATTAGACGACGAGGATAGTGTGGATACTATGATTATTTAGATACGGGACAACACATTCCAACAACAACAATATTGTGGCAGGTAACTAGCAGACTTGCATTGGCGCATTTATACAGGGTGTATTTAGACCGTGATCGAAAACTGAGGCAGGTAATAGCGAGGGTGATCACAAACCCAGTGGCGATATTAAAAATCCTCGCAAAAAATAAAAATTTTGACGTTTTCCATACAACCATCGGTGTTAAAAGTATGTGGTTTGTATGGAAAACCTCAAAAATTTTATTTTTTGTCGGGATTTTCTTTAATGCCAGGGGGTTTGTAATCACCATCGCTATTACCTGCCTCAGTTTTCGATCACGGTCTAAATACACCCTGTACTGTATATACACAAATGCATATGTTTATTACACATGCCGGCGTTCGAAAGACACGGGCAGAGACTATTGACTGCCTCAAACCAAGATTCTGTCACAACTCGTCGATTCATCAACATTCTTTTATACATTCATCTGCGTCAGTTGTGGATGCTTCTAACTTGACCGGTGCGTAGAACATTCCGTGTATAATTTGTTTGTTTATAAAAAATCACGTAAACTAAACCTGTTAAAAATAAAAACAAAATTGGAAATATTCTCTGAAGTATCTATTTATTTCATTCAGCTATTTTTTGGCGAAAGAGAACTCCTATAAAATAATTCGATTGTATGAAATATCAGAATTATTTCACTCAATCCCATATGCATTAAAATCACATTTTATGTTAAAAAAAAACATACCTAAATGAGGATCGAAACTAAACTCAAAACAAAAGAATACACCGTTTTCAGGTAATGGTGTCCTAGTTAAGTGAACAAATATATTTTAGGGTCATACAAATTCACCTAAACAAACACATCCGCAAATTAACTTTGAACAATCTCAGTACCGTTAGGATGTACCAAGTTCTGTCTTGTTTCGTGGGAACATTCTCACCATGGCTGTTTCCTACCACGCGCCATAATTACAAAATAATCTCTATTATGTCTGCCTGATTATGATGCGCAACGGTACATGAAAGATCAATTTAGTTCGCATTTTGCATTTGAATATGCGGGTTTATTTGATTACTCTGGTTTAATGACACCGCAGTGTGTTGTTTAAAAATTTTTAATGCATCACTTAGTGGCATACTTTTTGTTTTAAAATCTCATTTTCAACCGTTTGTTTTACTTTTTCTTTCACGTATTTTTTTAAGAAGTTGTGATTTCCTTCGCCTTGTTTTACTTTATTATTATTGGAGTAGATATAATAAATAACTGGCACCAAATTAGACGTGTTGATTCAATACTACTTATGTGCAATATTGATATGAATTTATTGCCGTGCAAGAATAGCTCATCGCGTACAAAACTAAAGAATACAACCATTTATAATCGTAGAATGACCAACCAAAACGATTTCTTTCACTTTCTAAGTATACATTGTTTGACCACACCTCGCCTAGCGGTACTTACGATATTGCTTGTGCATAATACTAATACCTTTTGTGTTCGAAATTATTTATTGAATATTGGCCTACATAGAGATGTAGGCAGAGTAGGGCAGGTGACCCGGTTTTGGCCATTTTAAGAATTTTTTAGACTTTGAGGCTCTATCATTTTACAGTTTTTGGTATCACGGACATATTTCTTGTAAAAAGTGATTAAATATATATAAATCTAGCCTAAGGATACATTTTTTTTCATAATGATTCACTGGAAAAATAATCCTGTAGAAAAGAAAAAAAAATGGGAATTTGTGCCACTTTTGGCCAGATTTACCCCATTTCTGGCCACAGTCATGTGCCAGTTCTGGCCATCAAAATTCATAAAAAAAAAAGCAGATAATTCAAAGTAATAAAAAGTTTATTCGAAAATCGCATATTTTACGACTAACGGTCTTTATTTAGAGAAAAATAGCTAATATAATATTGATGACAAATATGAAATATAATATCTCAGCTTGAATTAAAATTATTTCTTCTTTTCTTTATCAACTCATATACGCCCACTGCTGAGCACGGGTCTCCTCTACTATTGAGAGGGTTTAGGCCATAGTCCGCCACGCTGGCTAGTGCGGGTTGGCGGACTACACACCTAAGAAATTTTTTTGGGTGTGCAGGTTTCATCACGATGTTTTCCTTCACCGTTAGGCAAGTGATAATTCAATGTGAATACACACATAACTTTGAAAAGTCAGAGGTGTGTGCCTGGGGTTCGAACCCGCGACCGTCGAGATTCTCGACCGCGCGCCCAAACCTCGAGGCCATCACTGCTTGAATTAATTCTGAATTCTGGAATTCTGCTTGAATTAATGCTTGAATTTCGATGGAGGCATTATAATCGTAACTCTGAAAATTAATAGATTACTTATGTATATCAAAATAGCTAAGTAATTAAGGTCAAAAGTGGAGTTCTACGTGCACCACTCTTGGCCAGTCATGTGGCCAAAGATGGGAAAATTCATTCATTTTGGCTCCATTAGTGGCCACTCTCATAATCTCACTTAATAAACAAATAGCGATAAAATATCATTAGTACTATTTAGACAGTGTATTCTTAATGAAGGATTAACATAAACATTAAAGAAATAAGAAGGGTTTAAAAAATAATGATTGATTACTCACCCGCTCGCCTTAGCCTTTTTGCTAAGACTTATAACAATTGACGCTCGTCAAAAAATAATGACTTGTTGGATTGAAGTGAAGTTTGACACATCAAAGCTGTTAACGCTATCAGTTTTACCAATATTAGATATATTTATTCCCGTAAACCTTAGAGTAATATATTTGTCTTTGCCTTAGTTATAACGATTTGAAGTTCTAAATGGCCACAAAGGGGTCGGTGGCCACAACCGGGTCACTTACCCTACCTACTAAGAATGCAGGTAGGATATTTGTGACTGCCTGATTATACGAGGCGTAAAACCCGTCATGCTGACCTACTCATGTTCTTCGTGTTACAGATTCTGCCTGTTTACCTATAATTGGTGTAGAAAATTAATTTATAAATAATGCAAATACATAATGTATCTCCTTAAACTATAAAGTTTACATCTTCATTAAATAAGTTCACTCGCAGCATTAACCAATAAATTATTTGGTAAATGTTTTTCATTTGCAGGCATTTGGTGAATCGAGCGCTGAAGTCAGGTCCATGGAGTCAGTCGTCGCGGCAGGGCAGGGGAGCGAGGACTGTGGATCCGAATATCATGCGGAGAGCGTTACTGGAGGCGCACACAACATATTCTGAGGGAGTTCCGAGGATACAAAGCAGTAACAGAACGGGTGAGTGTGTGTTTCCTGATAACAAGTTGTAAATACGAAGATATAAAAAAAAATATCAAGAGAGTTAACGCATTTGAGCAATAGGTTTACACCCCTGTGGCGCAGTTGGTTTGATATCAGCATGCAAAACGAGAGGCTGCGGGTTCGACTTTCGCATCGTTTTGAATGTGGGTGTCTGTGAGATCGCAGTCTTTTGTAATTTCTAATACCCACAAAACAGCACTTGTAACCTAGTATGAGGTTAGAACTATGTATGCGACTGTTGGGTGTATAAAAATGTTCTAAACTATTACTATGTGTAGTATAACAGGAACTAAAATTGAAGAACCAGTTTCAATATTACCTCGATTTCAAGTCTTGAAGAAAGGCATAAAATTGCCTAAATAAATTTTAGGTTACTTATTATTAAGGTTTTAGATAAGATAAAAAAAACGGTCTGTATGTTTTTAGATTTTAAAATAATCGGGTAAAAATTTTTATTTCCCCAGCTAAAATCTACTGCTTGATATACCTTACTAACCTTCACTTGTCTTTTCATTCCAGCACGTGCCATGAACCTTCCTGGCATGGCTCCCACAGCAGCCAATACTTGCGGCGGCGGCCGACTGTGTAGGACCAGGTTCAACACCACGGCGCCTCTGTACGGAGTGTCGCTGACGTCAGGACAACCCGTCACCATAGTGCAGAAGTTCCCTGATCTACTGCAGCAAGTTGTGTACGAGGTGTGCGAGTAAGTATATGGACCTCTTTGGCGAATGTTGTTGAGAATTAAGAAATATTTCCTTTTCATGCGCTTCTGCAATGGATGAAAAATGAAAAGATCACTGTTTGTACTGGATATTATCACTATTTTGTGTAACTGTGTATAGCCTTGAGCAATAGCTATGAATTTTAGATTTTAGTGTATACAGTGCCACTTAAGAGGTTCTGGGATTGATTTTTCGGATCGGGTTTACATGTTCGTAGGACTTTAAACACTACTGACGAAATATAAGTACAGAATAAAACGCCAAATGCTTAAATAGAATTATTTTTCCAAATTTAATTTTTTAATCTCAAAAATCTAATACAATAGCTTTACAAGTCGATGCAATCATATTAAATTCATCTAAACCAGGTGAGGATATATTCTTTAAATGTAATTACTTGAAATTCTAACAACATATGACGCTTTCATTTTCAAAAATCATGGTGTTATCGCTTTAATCTAAAAAATTGTACCTAATATTTGTATGTATTCTATGTATTTTTTTTGTTTTCGTGACATTGAACATAAAGAGAAAGAAATAAGCACTGATTAGTTGAAGCCAGTTTAAAAAATATTACGAATAATCGCATTATACAATATCCGATTCTTGGTTGATATTTTCAATATTTCTTTCCAGATCCAGCGAGTGTTCCGTGGTAAGAGGTACGTGTTCCCAAACGTACGTGCCTTATCTGTTTCTAGTGCTGCCTCTAGGTCCAGTAACGCTGACGGGTCAGGACTACGTACTAGTTGAGTCTGGATGCGCATGTCGGCCTGATCCCATGTAGATCTTGACTTCATTTATGACGAGTCCAGTATGTAGATATGGGGCCATCGAGTCAATGTTCTTTTGTAAACTGTACACTTTTCTAGTACACATTAACTGAGTCAAAGTTATTGTTACATTGAATGCGGAATCTTTTGTTGACGACGCTCATTTGTTTTAAGAGAAAGTATGAAAGGTCAGTCATTGAATAGAAAACGAACTTAATTAAGAAAGAATTGATACTGGCCCCATATTGTTGAAGCCAATGTTAAGAAAATTGCATTTATTAGTTTAATTTACTTATTGATGTATTCAAAACAATACGAAATTCCGTATTACATTATATAAGATTGGAAAATAATTGGTAATCTGTAAAATCGCCGAAAAATTAATAAATCAAAATTGTAATATTTTTCGACCATTTTGCGGTTCAATATCATCTGTATTTTTAATATATGGACTGAGTTTATTATTGTTAATCGTATCATAGATATTTATTGAAATTGTTGACTAATATTAAACTGGGGTAAGATTAATTATTCTAGCCCAGGCAGGCGCATCTCCAACCCACATTCCTTGAGGAGCAATAAAGTTAATGATTATAATCTTACTTTAAACCATTAATTTCTAATATTTTACTTATAAAAAATTGAATTGTTGAAATTGAAGGGAGCTGTAAAGAAATGAGAGTTAGTTTACATAATTGCCTTGTATTAAACTATTTCAGTATTCTTAGATTTTACAAAGTAATAATGTAACAATCGCGATCAGTTTTGTGGAACTTAAATTAGCGAAAATAGATGTCGTCATTTAACTTTGACATCCCTTACGGGATATAAACGATATTTAACTTATAGATGTATAAATTTTCTTAGAAAGCAAGAATCTTTCTCCCTCTAAAGATTAAAAAAAAATGTATACTCAATATGCAAAACTTTTACTGTATAAAGGATCACATGTTTGAGGTCTTATACAAATAAACAAATTATAATTGCCCCGTAGAATAAGGATTGAAGTAGTTCTTTCCTTAAAAGAATCAATATTAGTTTTGGTTTCGTCTAACCGTCTATAATAATTGTGCATATTCCCTATTTTGATATTGGTCAACAAATACCGTTGTATAACGGTATAATATATGAGATATATGTGAATTAATATAATGTTAATTTTATATCATCGAACGCTCGTGTTACGTTTAGTTACTGTTACGAATAATGTATCAAACGTTATTAAATTATTATGGAAATTTATACGGTGTTTATGTTTTATTCATGAGCTCACATGTTAAGATGAAAGTGATTATGTTTATGGATTCGTCCTTGATAATGAGATTATTAAATATTCAGTAACGGGTCTTGGCTTATATATATATATTAGAACATAATCAAGTTCATTAGCACATCAGATAGTTGTGATGGCCTCGAAAAATAGGCGCGCGATCGAGACATAACTTGGTGGTCAAGGTTTCAAAGATATGTGCATGTAAACAGTGAATTATCATTTATCACGCACTTTAATGCTGAAAGTAATCATCGCAATAAAACCTTTACACCTAAGAGATCTCCACAAGAAGGTTTTTAGATGTTCTTATAGGTTAAAGCCGCATCAGGCTAGCATGGACGAGTATGACTTAACCCAACAAAACGGTAGTCATAGCTGTTGCAGTTTAGGTCAAAGCCAACAGTAGGACATATTATAAAAGCTTATTATATAATATGACTGGCGACCCGCCCGGCTTCGCACGGGTGCAATGCTGATATTTAATGGATGTTATCATACATATAAACCTTCCTCTTCAATCATTCTATCTATTAAAAAAAAACCGCATCAAAATCCGTTGCTTAGTTTCAAAGATTTAAGCATACAAAGGGACATAGGGACAGAGAAAGCGACTTTGTTTTATACTATGTAGTGAAGATCCTAGCAAGCCCCCAAGTGGGTATCAGTGACGGCTCTTACTCGTACTTATAACATGGTACGTATTGTCTCTGCTTGCTAACTACAGAAGAAAATGTAGGTAATATTACTGACGTAATCATGATAAAATTCAAACCCAAAGAATTCAGAGCATCTTGCTGTAAGCATTTGGTTTGCTACAACTTTTACCACGTTGTAAGCTATCGTCTTTATTAAGGACTCTTCTTGCGTCATCGTAAGCGCAATATCTTACTTGATTTTAATGATTTTTATACGTTGGAATAATTAAATATGAAACAAACTACTTTAAATAAATTTATTAACAATAAAAAGCTACACATGTTTTCGAGTAGTAGGTATACAGAATACAATATATAGGAATTTTGTCGTATTTTAACTATAATGTACTTCAGAGAAATAAGAAGGACTTAGATTGGAAATTTATAAGATATAAAATATGTTTACAAAAACGCAGTTGACCTAAAGAAACAGATTAAGTAAAAAAAGAAGTAAAGTAACTTAATTAACATTCACGAGGCACAGAGTATCAAACAACTAACTAAACTTACAATAATAATGTCTATTTATTATTTGACTTAGAAGATATATCGTCGCCCCAAGGTATGTGCAAATAAATTATTTTGGAATTTAACGATATTATCATCCTGACGGACTGGATTTTTATCAACATCCTAGAACAGAATATACCAGAAAGTTATGATGATGATGATGATTGCAAGGAAGGAAGTTGTGATGATCATGGTGATATGAATTGAACTAAGCCGAAAATGTTAAGCTTTTTAGTTACATGACTTAAAAACGATGCTATGATCAAGTATGAAGAGGACAATGATGATTAGTAGGCACTAATATATGATAATAATGGTAATTGTGAAATGATGATATATGAACAAGAAAGACGAATTCAATTATTCAGCCTAAGCACACTGTAATGCTTTATACCAGACATAATAAGAGCAATTGCAACCACTAGTAACTTTCTATGACCTAGTCGATATTAGGGGCGATTTTTATGAAATACCAATAAAAGAATTATAAAATTAGTAAATGGCGAGGTGACATTTTATGAAACTGTTAGATACAGTGAAATATAATTAAACGGAACGAATTCAACGGACTTATTGCACTAAATCTTTTTTTGATATAACATTGTATTTCGTATCGTAACTAATGACTTGATAGATATTTCATATTTCCAAGCAAATGTAACCAACATTTTCTTCGTTCGAGCTATTATTTGTCTTAACGTTATATTGTGCGTATGCATTCCCTATTTTTTAATATCCTATCCATCTCTTGACCACAACTGGAATATAGTATTTATAATCAGTTCTAAAATATTTCTTTATCTCAACTGTTGTGGATAATAAAAAAGTTAGCATCCGTTGCAAAATAACCGTTACATTAATTGTGTCAACCACAAATACTTTTTAGACCTACAATTTGTTTACGTCAATCAACGGCGGACTACAAAAATAATACAAGTAGACATTATTACTTATGTATCTATACTATATTTATTGCTCGTAGCGGTAGTACTGTGGGGGCGGTTGCTGCGGCCTGGGCTGAGGAGCGACCTGTTGTTGGAGAGCCTGTGGTTTGGGCGTCGGGATCTTCACCACGATGTCTGTAGGCTGTCTTTGGACCTGTAAAGGGAAAACGTATTTTAAACACCGCAAAACATATTTACTAAAGCTTATTCATTATCATCTTAAATGTTATTATAATTAGCGTAATTGATAAAACAGAATGAGGGCACATTTCAACATCTATGTAAATTAAAAAAGAAAAAAACATTTAAATCAATGTTATGTTGGTTGGGTCAATTATTACATATTAACAAAAATAATCTTACCTCAGCCTTAAAACCTTCTTTAGGGTCAGCAGTGTAGGTAACAGTTCTGATGAAGCCATCGCTGTCGACGACGGAGTAGGAGCCCTTGATGACGTCACCATCGCGCTGTTCCTTCCTGTTTTGGTAGTTGGTGAACTGGTCGTCGTTTACGTCGAAACCGAACTGGTATGAGGGATGAGGCTAGAAAAAAAACTTTGTTCAAAGTCTGACTGATACTCAATGTGTCATTGACTTAAATAATAGTTTAGACGAAAAATCTTCAATTATCTTTTTTATCTTCGTATAATATGGAGAACTAACTAATCAGGATCTTTTTAATTTCAAGGATGTGATGAAAAATAGAACGAGATATCTTCTAAACTTTAAATTTAAAATTTAATTTAATTTGCCAGCGTGGCGGACTATGGCCTAAACCCTCTCAATAGTAGAGGAGACCCGTGCTCAGCAGTGGGCGTATATGGGTTGATGAAGAAGAAGAAGAAGAAGAAATAAAAAAAAATCGTTTGATGAGAAACTGATAAAAAACTGGGAAAATTTTGTTCGGTGCGGTCTAACTTACAACGCAAATTACGTATCAGAGTTTCCGAAGCGTTAAGTTCATAACACGTGATATAACACATCAATCGAAATTGAAATGTAATTACTAGTGTTACATATTAGGTTTATTATAAAATAAATAGATCACTTTCATAATCAGTTTTGTGTTACGTGGTATGCAGTAGATTGTAGACTAGTTTCCGAGTGAAAGTAGTTCGGGCACCGGCCACTACACTTAGATTCGATCCATCCGTGTGCATTCAGCCTACTGTATTGTGTTCCCTCGTAAAATAGAACGCGAAAGGTAATTTATGCTGAAGCAATAAATGCTATGTTAAATTATGGCCGCTGTACTTCCGCGATTGTTTTGTTTTGATCGTATCTTTAATTGATTTAACGACATATATATTAACTGCAGCAGTAAACAAGAATTCTATTGAAATTAAACAACGGTAGTAAAGACGTTTCTGTTTCCGTAATAAAATCGTGGAAAGGAACCGAAACTTACATATAGAATTATATTGATTGTGTGACTAATTAAATCCAAAGGAAATTAGATCATATTGATTGTGAAAGAATTTGTATTAAAAATACATAAGGGAAGCGATGGATGGAACTAACGACTTAATCACGCTCGTTAAACTTTAATTCTTATATAATTTACTCTACATGAAATAAGATAGCATGCGAAGAATATTGGCGTTATTTTATCAAAAGCCTATTGAGTTTTTAAATGATGAATAGTAATGAATTATCACCATTGTTTTAATTATTAAATGTATCATTATCCTTCGAAAAGTTTACAGCATGTTGATCCAAATGCCAATTTCAAAATGAAAGAACTGGTTTTAAAATTATATGAATACCAGAAATGCGAGAAGTATTTACCAGAGACACATGTACGTACATGGTAAGTGGAGTAATTGCAGGCGGTTTGCATTATAAATCACTCGATGCAATGGAACGGGTTACCATTACCCAATGTACCCGAAATATAGGCCGATGTCGAATGTTATTACTTTTAAAGACGTGTAAGTGCCCTTGACAATGATGAAACTCCATCAGCAGCTTTATTTACGGTTGACCTGGATTTGGGTAAATTTAATTTCACCAGTGTTTTGAGAAATTATGTGACTCTGCTTACGTCATAGTCTTCCTGGGGCTCGCGAGGATCTTGCGGTCTCTGAGGCTGGTACTGCGGTTGTCTGTACTGAGGTTGAGGTTGGGCCTGAGGCTGCGGTTGGTATTGTTGTTGAGGTTGGTATTGACCTTCATTTTGTACTGAATAGGCCTGTGGAAGAAGGTCAAGTTAGAAATAAGAAAAGGTTTTTTGGAAAGCTTTGAACAAAAAGAAAGAAAAAATGTAGAGCTGATAATTCTGAATATAGCGAGGCGAAGTTAAATCTTGACTAATACTTACGAGACGAGCAGGGGCTGGAGCTGATCCAGGGATGTGGGCTGGTCTGGGAATCACTTGGGTCTGTGCCGGGGATGGTCCGCCTTGCTCTGCCAAGTATTGCCTGAGTAGATGCGGCGGGATGCTTTCTGGCTGCTGACAAAGGAAAAAATCGTAAGTTAATTTACCTCTCCAAACAATTTTCATGGCGACTTGCTGGACGAAAAATAATGTCGCTAATAAAATTGAATGTATAAAACTAATGCAATCATTTTGATCGTATTACTTCTACCATACACCAATACTTATGTTGAAAACCAATAACAACCTATATATACCATAGGATATTTGTACGTAAAATGCCAAAAAATGAGATCGAAAGATTTTTGATAGTCTATGACTGTTATAATATATTTTGTATTAATTACGTCGATTACTTTAATTACTATTCCTTTATTAAAATTTTCTTTTACCCGATCTTTGCAATTTTATCTTTAAAATTAAGCAAAACATTTTGCATTTCCACGTAGGTTGAGTTACTCTATTTTACAAAATGTATACGGTTTGTTTTTGTATAATAGACTGAGACGCAGCAGTAGAAACTTGGACTGAGGATTCTTGCATTCCTTGATTGGTAATTGCCTTCCAATCTCAATCATCATAATCACATTCTGCTTTTCAACATTCGAATTTCTCATAAAAAACCGCAGCTTTAGTTCCACAGATGTTATGGCCTACTAGTTGCGTTGTAATATCATTACAAACGTCTTCAGTGACCGTTTAAATTTCGTCGCGGTCTGATGTAACTCGGGATGCCATTCGTAACAATCTTGTAATTTTATCTTCAGTTATATTTTTTACTGCCTATTCGTATTTTTTATTGATTGAACAATACTTTTCCTAGAATTAACGTCTGGAAATTTTTATTTAGTCGAACGAAAAAAGTATTTCTGAATAGATCTCTATTCTAACCTACTAACCTAACAATGCTATTCTTAACATTGTAGCATATTGCCAAAAAATACTGATCAACACCTTCAATGAATAGTTACATTTCATAAACTCTAGGAATAAGTTGAATCTAAGTTTCTTCTTCTTCTTCTTCAACAACCCATATACGCCCACTGCTGAGTATGGGTCTCCTCTACCATTGAGAGGGTTTAGGCCATAGTCCACTACGCTGGCCTAGTGCGGGTTGGCGGACTACACACCTAAGAAATTCCTAAGAAATTTTAGGTGTGCAGGTTTCATCACGGTGTTTTCCTTCACCGTTAAAGCGAGTGATAATTCAATTTGAATGCACACGTAACTTCGAAAAGTTAGAGGTGTGTGCCTGGGGTTCGAACCCGCGACCGCCGAGATTCTCGACCACGCGCCTAAACCTCGAGGCCATCACTGCCTACACATACAAATTCATTAGAGTACTTAGAGTGCTTGCTATTTAACGTTATCGAAATCGGTTTGTCAGGTACGTGACAGCACCAGTACGGAAGACGTAAATATTTAACAGATTGGCATTTACTTTACATGCGACAGATTTAATGAACTGCAACAACAAACACTTTAATAGTTATTATTACTACTTTCCATACTATTTTTGCATAGACAGTAGGTGTACCAGAAGTGTGCTATAAAAACAAAACTTTTTCAATATTGTTTCGTTATTTGAATAGCAAATAATCGTGAATAACTGTGAAAAAGAAACATAGATGACATATCCTTTCCTAATATAAGTATATAATTAACGCACAATCGATTAAAGAAAGTGTTATATTGCGTATCGATAAAAATTTATAATCGGTAATAAAAACTTCCCATCCACTTCCACACCATTTATCACGACACTACCGTTGATCTCGATTATGTAACTCCACTTAGATAATGCTCATTAATATGGGCCAGTTCTGCAATCGATGGATCTCGTTAAACACGAATAAAACGGTCTGCTTGCGTTGTGAAATGCGTACGAAACTGTAGCAGAAGTTAATGCGTCGTGCACAATTAACCACGGTTGAAAAGAAAAATAATGGGGTTTCTAGTTATTATTTGGCTACAAACCAAAGATTAATATGAAAATATGTATTTATTTATTGATATCTACTAATGAAATAACACATTTTGTAATGTTAATATCTAATCATTTTTATGAATGCTATATTTACTGTCTTGATATTCTACAATTTTTTTTTTTTTAATTTTTGCGATACATTGCTATTTTTTATAGTAGAAATATACTTGCGGGTATCTGACGACTCAAGAACCATCGTAGAGATGAACATTTTTAGCTTTTTATTAACTGACCTTTGTATTCCCGTCAATATTTTTACATTGTAATTTGCTATATTTTATATATGCTCATAAAGTAGCAAATTGTCAATAATGGATTAAGTCGAGGTATCAATGAAGATTGTCATGACACGCACAATTGAACGATTCGCTAAATTGCATACATCCTCATATTGCGAATGTGCCCTCAATCCATCACTTCCTATTTATTGTTAAAGTGGTTAAAGTATCAGTGTAAAATACTTTGTACGTTTTTAAAAACAGGTATAAAAATACACCTAATACCGCACACATAGTTCTGACTCCATATTTCGATGCAAGGTTAAAAAAAACGCTAAAATTTTAAAGGCAACTTGAGCTTTTAGGCTTCTATGGAACTAACGCCACTAGTCTCTACCTCTTTTTTATTGTCAATTTAAGTAGCGATTTGTTTTCGCGCGTTTTTCTTGCTTATTAAAAATACCCTTAGCTACAGATTGAAACGGATAACTTTCACCAGAGCTTAATTTTTTTCTGTAGAGCTGTAGGTGAAATAGGCCTGTCATATTAATTTCCAAAAATCAGGCCGGGTTGGCAGTTATTTTAGAATTCGATGCCAGTTTAACTTTAATCAGTAACAAAGAATAATTCGGAGTAATGAAGGCTTCACTTTAATATTATGCTTTTTGAGACAAGCTTACAGAATGACTCAATGCATGTGATGGCGGGTAACAACCGAACATCATTAAGGTCGATGCTCTTTTCCTATAAATAACTTGCAAGGTTCTCTGCGAAAGATCGTGAAAATACCAGAGGTTAAAGCGTAAAGGAGTTTTTATGTGCAATTAGGTCGCGGTTGGTAGTTATTCATTTTGAAAAAAGAATAAATCTAGTGTTCGTAATTTAAAATTGGCTAAGCTCATTGTATTTTGTAAATTGCTCCGCTTAACTATGAGAATGACTTGATGCAATGCCGAAAACAATGGTAGAGCCGTAGGCGCATAGAGCAACCGGATAGTGACTCAATCTACAAATGTTAAGAGGTTTACTGTTATTTATCTCATCACGACTTTATTTATATTGTTCTTAGTATTAAAATATTTGTGCGTATAAAAAAAAAATAAAACGAAATACATTAGTTATAAAAAAATATTTCTATAAAAAGACATATTAAAGTAAGATATTATTTTATTTGCTAACATATTTCAACAAAAATTGCGGATCTGAATCTTAAAATCATAAAATGTGCGGAAAAATCATATACTTTATACCTATTTGATAAACAAATAGGTATAAAGTACATGATATTGTAAATAACTATGGAAATTAAGATGGATTCAAAGTTAAATCCTTTTTTATAATATTAATTAAAAAAATAATATAAACTCACTTGCTGTTGTTGTTGATAAGGGTGTTGAGCTATGGGAGTCGCCAAAACACACCCCAGGACTGCCAACGTTACGCACTGCCTCAACATTTTGCACACACAAAAAAAATATATTATAATTAAATCAAGTTCCTTTTTAAAAAAAATAAAGGCCACACCACACTCGCGTCCACAATTACGTATCGTGCGATGCGTGTAAGTAACTCTCACTTTATATAGAGGCACCCCTTCTAGTGATGAAGGCGGGAGTGGTGTGGTAAAATGTGCATGTGTGCTTCGAAATTTAAAATCAACCATTAGTTTTTCGAGTGTGTACTTGGATTTTGTATACTTTCATTAAATTCTTTGTTTCTAATCACAAATTAGTGATTTCTATTTAGGTATCAGGATGTACACTATTATCTAACTTATTCGTTAAAAAATTACTCCAAATAGAAAGTTTCCGAAAACACCAAATTATTATGCAGTAGACGACAATTAGTAAGTTAGACGATTATTGGTAAAACTTTAATGAGTATCTCTTGTTAGTTTGTTTTTGTCCTTATGCTAATGGTTTTCATGGTATTACGTCCCTCGAAGGTATTAAATACCTAGTTGCCATATTTTAACCGATACTCTTATACACATTCGCTCTGATTATCTTTTACACTTTATTAAAAACCAATAATATTTCCATGTATTAATATTATTGAGAAGGCTGCCATTACACATTTTATAGTTATATGGTTATGGTTTTGAACTAATAATAAAGGATTAGATTATATAATACAACTAATACTGTTATGAAAGGAGAAAAAGAAAAGAAAATTAAGTAATACTCTTAAAACAACGACTTTATTGGAAGCAATCCTAAAATCGACATTTACGTCGGGGCTTAAAATTTAGTGCGCATAACATAAAAAATATATAACATGTATTTTAAACATTCAAACATTTACATGTCCAACCTGTATTTGGAGGATTTCATGGACTAACGATTCCTTTCAACTCCAAAAACAGTTGGTACCTAGTACTATGTACAAAAACTAACGTAATGAATGTAATTAACATTAATTATTAAAAATCACTAGGTATTGGAAAGTCTACCAAGGACTCGTTTATATAAATTTTATGTTTATTTTTGTTTAACATAAAACTAATAGAATGTTCTACTTAAAGTAAAGAAACAGTTGTATCAATTCTTGCCAAAGACTGATATCTTGGGTAGTCAAAATTATTACATGCTTCTTGGATAAATCTAAATTGGGCCGATAACATTAATTATTAAAATAAGTTTAACAATTGCTTGCATATTACTTGTCCAACATTGCAATCAAAGAGTTCTGTCTTCGTCATTAGTCCATACCTATACTTTAGTTTATAAAGATAAAAAGTAAATAAATAGATATACTATTTAAAAAAATAACAAATTGGGCTCATGTAACTACTATACATATTAGCAGGTGTTAAAAAGTATCGAATTTCATGTTAATTGAATTGAGAAATGTTATGAAGCTGTTGTAAAAAGCCTTCGGCATAATTAATTTCGACAATTGCAATACTTAATGTGTTCAGAGCAGTTGCTATCGACACTCTTTCAGAAACATCTTATTTTACGACTACAAAATGATAATATGAATCTTAATGAAGATATTCAAGCCGTAATAATATTTACAGGCAGCAAGGTTAAACAAGATATGTAGGTCTGTGTTGCTAAAACTAGAAAGGTTGGAATCGCTTGCTGTTACTTTCTTATAGATGCAGGATTGAAAGAAGTTTAATGAAGGAATTGAGCTAAGTTAACCTAATTTGAAAAAAAACTACTACTTAGAAACTCACGGTTTTAAAGTTTCTCTTTTAGGTTGTCCTAACAAACCTTTTTTAACTGTGCAATTGAAGCATTTTATGATTTTGCGACAATTAATGTGACAACCTGCGACAATAAATATGAATATTCTACGGGCACTGAATTGGGTCTTTGGTAAATAAAAAAATCTTGCTTCAAGTCAGTTTCTCTTGCAGCGGTACCCTTGTTGAGGCGAGTAATTGGTAATGTATTTTCAATTGACCACGACACCGCTCTTCTACGAAGTACGTTAAGATAAAAGGGACCTTACACAAGGATAAAAGCTACTTTATGACGTGAAAATTAAAATAGAGTTCGGCCTTTGGTGGACAAAATAATTAAATGAGCGCGACAAATTATATTAACAATGGTATATAAGTATAAATAGTATCACATTTAGCATTTAAGTCAACGGCTTATGAAAACCGGAACCAATTCTGAACTTACTTATTGTTAATATGATTAATTAAAATTACTTTGTTGAATTCTACTGCGTGAGAAATTAAAAGTTTAATTCAAGGTTAATACTAATAACTTTTCTTAACTGGAGCACATACTTGAAAATTAATAGTCTGTAGCAAAAAGTTGGTAGCTGGATATATGCCCGGCCTTCGTATCCGAATTGTGTTACAGTAATGGAGAGTTGATCGTATAAAGGTTCGCGATACATATAATGGTATCCTCATGTCACATGGTGTACCAGTCATACTTTTAGAGTTGGACATGCTCTCGAACATGCATTTATAAGAAGAGTATATGACTAAGACCGCATATCAATCATCATCTTAATAGTTCAATAAAAAATATGTTGCTTTTTTAAATGATACACCGTTATTGTTCTCCGAAGCTCGTGAGGACTTGGCTGCCCTCGAGAAGGACTACGAAGAGGTCGCCATGGACTCCGCCGAGGGCGAGGGTGAGGGAGCCGAAGAGTACTAAGCCAGCTTATATGTTTTATGGCGCACTCGCACCGATACATTCCCGGTGATTGAAATAAAAAAAAAACGAATATACATGAAAAATGTGGTAAAACAAGACATAATGCCAAGTGCTTAGTTGTAGGCGCGCTGCCATGAACTTTTGTATGCTCTACATTACTGGTTTAAAGTAATGAATACGTGGAATACTACGGCTTCATTACAGTCGTGGTTATGCCCAGCAGTGGGAAATTTATGGGCTGATAAAGTGATATAAAAGTAATTTCTTAGTTGTGCAATTCACCGCACACTAGACTAGCTTGGTAGACTAAGGTTCCTGTCATTTGTAGAGGAGGCCCGTTCCCAGTAGATTGATGCATTTCGATTAAGATATAATGTTGTATAAATATTTGTAAAACTTATAAAGTATTTGACAGAAATGTATGCCCTGTTAAGTATACGTATGTGTATAGGTAACTAAGTGGTGTGTCATCCCATCCACCCACAATATAGTAGGCATTTGCAGTTACTATGCTGTTCGTCTTTCGACTAAATTGAACGTGAAGGTGGATTTTAGTGCTTTGATAAAAAAAAATATTTACGAATTAGAACAAAAATAAGAAATTCTTCTTTGTACCCTAACTGATGCCTAAATCGTCACAAGCAATGCCTGAATTGTTAAGCCAAGCCGAGTCGTGCAGTCCTTCCACTCGACATGTGACTAATGTCACTTATTAGTTCTGAATAGTTTCTAACGCAATTTGTTTTAAGCCTGGCCTTGACAGCGCTGTATATGCCAATGCACTCAACGTACTTAATACCGTTGCGTTCACTTACCAACGAATTGTTTCATATTCTTATTGCCCTGTGTCGTGACTTATTATATCATATTTTTATCTCTATTGGGAGCCATTTTGTAAGCTTTAGATCTTGTGATACCAGCTGGATGTCCGGTTATGTTAATGGAGTTTGGTATTTAGTTAACAAAGTTGCAATTATATACTAAAACGTGTGGAACCCATTAAATTAACCTACGTAAGTATGTCACATTACGAGATCAGTTATTCTACGACCGGTGGATAGTGTTCTATTTCAACTTAACTGTCTAGTGCCAGTTTTGGTATAAAAATAACAAATATGTATATGGCGGAGTATTCCTATTGATGGACAGTTATTGCACCTTCATGTAATGTTACATCTACTTAGTAAATGTAACCCATACATACATTCCAATGCTATGCACGGCCCGAGTACACTTCCTACCTGTAACGGCTAATCCTTAGGGCTTATATCACCGGGCTTCTTCTTAACATACGTAACACCTACTACTAGCACATTCTCTAGGCTGGAATCCCCATCACCACTTTGGTAAGCCAGTCCGCTTTTAACTAACCTATCGATGACACACAAGACCACCTACATTCGATACTATCTGTAGCTCACCTTTGCAAATATTCTTGTTAAACAACATCCATCTGAGCGAATGGCATGAGCCTATTCTTAAGCCATTAAACAGTACTTTTAGATCTAATCGTTCTAGATTTAACAGTTGCCCTAAATTAACTATCTCTCGGCAAACCACTTTCTTACGCAACTAAGCCTTAGAATGTAGGTTTAGGCAGTAAGCCAAATGAAATCAGCTCTAAATAAAGTTCTGCCACGCCACAGGGGATATTTCTCATTATTCGATTCGTCTTATGATAGCGTATCTTTGTGGTTCATCTGTTACATGACTACTACATGCGCGGAAAGCAAAACTTTAAAAATAAATTGGCTCATTTAAATATATAAGAATTCGAATCACGGTGTTCTAGGAATCTGAGAGAAATATTTTTATTGTTATAGTTTAATTTCTATGTGCAGCGCAAATCATAAAAAAATTATTGTACTAAAGCAACTAATATTAAAGTTTTTGTCAATTTTGGAGTCAATAATGTGATTTAAATAGTGTGGGAAATACAGCTTCCTTATAATAAACAAGACTGAAAGTTAAAAATTGAAATCTATACTAATATTATAAAGCTGAAGAGTTTGTTTGTTTGTTTGTTTGTTTGAACGCTAGGATCTCAGGAACTACTGGTCCGATTTGAAAAATTCTTTCACTGTTAGATAGCACATTTATCGAGGAAGGCTATAGGCTATATAACATCACGCTACGACGAATAGGAGCGGAGCAGCAATAAAGAATGTTTCGAAATCGGGGACATTTTTTCCTTTTTGTGAGCTTCCGCGGCGTGCGCTGCGAAAACGGTTAAAGTTTCGCTAAAATAATGTATGAGAGAAATGTTCCTCTTTAAAAGTTCTAAAAAAAAGTCCGCGACAGCATATGTCTATTTTTTAAGGTTGGCTCACTATAACGTTTTTTATCCTAACCAAATTTATTTTAAAATAAAGTTTTATTTATGAAGGTGTTTTTATAAATATGATATTAATCCTTATCCAAATAAATACGTTATTCATTACAAGTATTTAATTTTAAATAAAATTGCCCTTTACATCATCTATACTATAATATTATAAAGCTGAAGAGTTTGTTTGTTTGTTTGTTTGTTTGAACGCTAGGATCTCAGGAACTACTGGTCCGATTTGAAAAATTCTTTCACTGTTAGATAGCACATTTATCGAGGAAGGCTATAGGCTATATAACATCACGCTACGACGAATAGGAGCGGAGCAGCAATAAAGAATGTTTCGAAATCGGGGACATTTTTTCCTTTTTGTGAGCTTCCGCGGCGTGCGCTGCGAAAACGGTTAAAGTTTCGCTAAAATAATGTATGAGAGAAATGTTCCTCTTTAAAAGTTCTAAAAAAAAGTCCGCGACAGCATATGTCTATTTTTTAAGGTTGGCTCACTATAACGTTTTTTATCCTAACCAAATTTATTTTAAAATAAAGTTTTATTTATGAAGGTGTTTTTATAAATATGATATTAATCCTTATCCAAATAAATACGTTATTCATTACAAGTATTTAATTTTAAATAAAATTGCCCTTTACATCATTTGATTTCACTGAGTATCTTAGAAGATATTGCAGTTTTAAAATATTGATCAAGCGCGCAGTAATGATGCACAAGGCGCCGATCGACGCGTTACGGTTTAACGTTTGAACAATTTGACCGAATTGTATGAATTTTGGTATGGACATAAATAGGACTCAGAGAAGTAAAATAGACTACAACTTATTTTCCTTCTGATCTCAACCCTGTAGTCTACGCGGACGGAGTCGCGAGCAAAAGCTAGTCAGCTATAAAGGATACAGTTAGGAAATCCGTTTCTAATTAGAATGTTGCTTTTAATGCGTGGGTATTAGTTATGAAAGACACAGCCAGCAACGCTGGCAAAAAATATGAATTTCGTAAAGGTAAATAAAAGTTAAAGGTAGGCTCATAAAAATCAGTCAAATGTCGTACGATTTAGACACGATAAAGCATGTGTCAATATGTCACTATAGTAATTTCGGGGGAGAAGAGAACCCGTGTTAAATGTCATAGCCTTATGCACATATGGTTGGTTGTAAGAACAGCATTGTTTGCCCCATACTTGCAGTATAACACGCTTTAAACATTCGTAGCAATGTTAAAGAGCTCTAAATATTTATTTATTGTTCGGTTATGGTTTTACTTACCCAGTTACAAAGTATATCAGGATATTCTTATCATGAAATTAATTCATGACCTCTGCTTATATGGGCTGATATTTATGTTCAGTATTGCGATAGATACAACGGCGTTAATTTTTATTGACAGAATATTCCACGCCCAGCCGACTGCGGCGCAGGCACAATTTGATCGTGCCCTAAAGGCTATCAGCTGAGGGAAATGGTTAATACCTTCAAAAAGCAATCAATAAGTAGGTGTAAATAATATTTTTTTAAAGTACTTGAGTTGCCAGTAGGGATTGCAATCCAGCGGCGTTTTCAATCCAGCGGAATTTTTGCTGAATCCAGCTGGATCCAGCGCGGATCCAGCAAAACGTGGAACGAAAATAAAAAGACGACATTTTTAAGACTTTTTTTATTAATTTGTACTTCTTACGATAATCTTTGAAATCTTCCACTCGTTTGGTGATATATTAATTTGCTTTGGTTTTTTGATAAGTTGAGATCAAAATAATCAACATAAAATTAAATAACAAACATATAACCTTATATTCATATAACATTTAAGATAATGTTTCTAAGTAAGCACTATCTTATTAATTACGCTTATGTTTAATGATAGGACGGTTAATCAGTAGCATTCAGTTTCACAAATTCTTTTAAAATTAACTTAATTAACATTCTTTTACAAAAGGACCGTAACAATAACACTATTTTCATTTTCAATAGTATTTTTGTATCAAACAAAAGAAGCTTTGAAATAATCTTCTCTCCGCTCGTTAATCCTTAATAATTAAGCAGTTTAAAGTCTGACGATAAGAGACTACTTCTTTTTTTGAATTCTCTGAAAGTAAGACCTTAGAAAACAAATTTTATCTATAGTCTTATCTCCCAACCTACTTCGCACAGAACTGCATATGTAGCCGGCTGCTGAGAATGCCCTTTCGGCCTCTACACTGGTCGGTTTTAAGGTCATTAAATACTCATAAACCATTGAGAAATGTTCACCTCGCACTCCTTCGCTCTCATAAACGCTCATTTCTTTTTTCAGGATCTTTTCGTAATCTAATTGACCACTTGGCTTTTGTTTATTAAAGTTCTCCTTCTCTCTTTTAAGTTCTATCTCAAGCTCTAGCTCTAAAGTCATTTTAACGGGTTCTGCATCATCATCTACACGATCTTCTTCTATCTCCATGGTATCTTCTTGCACCGGCTCTACAATATATTGTTTATTTACTCGTTTTAACAATGTTTTTATGTCCTGCCGCATCGCATTCTTTTTTGGCAATGGAAAATAGCCAGGCTATGGTAACAGAACGGCAAGTTGCCGCGCCGATTCGAAAATGGCGGCAACTCAAAACTAAACAATAGAAATTGATACGTTTGCGGATCCGCATCGCTGGATCAAGATGTATGCTGGATCCAGCATGTTTAAAAAGGCGCTGGATCCAGCTGGATTGCTGTATGCTGGATCCAGCAATTGCAATCCCTAGTTGCCAGTGCACATCAAAAACTGCAGTATCACTTAAATTGGGATGAATGTGTTGCCTATTTTAGGTAGGTTTTCCTTAAGTTTCTTGGTATATTTCGATAATTCGTGCCTCCTGAGAATTTCTTGCTACAATAACGGGATAACACTTGGCACAATTTGTACTCTCTCAATTGTACAGCGCGCACTTGCGCCGTGGGATCAACGAGGAAGACAATTCCTAAGTACCTATATATTTATTTTTCAAATGCATTCGTATTATCTGTTTGCATGCCAACAAATGTAATTATAAGAGCATGTATGACATCTATGAACCGTGTAATCTAAGATTTAATTTCAATATCATATTGCAAAAATCCGAATGTGCACTTCGATTCAAAGACATTTCAAACAGTGTTTAATTCCCAAAGATTATGCCACGATAGCACCTTAGTACAAGCGTGTTGTACAAGCGAAGCTTACTGTATAGCTTTTATGATAGGTTCTGTCAACCTCAATTGATAGACCGTGTACACTTTCGAGAGGCGGGCGTGTAATTTGTGTTAGCAACAGTTGCAGCATGGCAACAGTTCACATCTACGACGTGTTTACTGCATACAATTTATATACTGACCTTTATAAAGCTAAAATTATCAGGGTACTTATGCATTGGGCGCGGATTTCGATCGCTTATAATGGTAGTTCGAACGAGGCTGTCCCATTTTGATATTCGCGTAGCGTATCTAAAGTTAATTTGCAATCAGTGTTAACATGATAATATAGATTTTATACGTTGTTAATCCAGTAACGGTTAGAATAATAGGATAGTTGTGTTACTTTTTTATGTCGGTGGGTTAGTCGTTAAGGATTAAATGTGTGCTGATTAAGTAGAAGTTGCACTTGAAGTAAGATAGCCAGAAAACAAACATGTAGATATCTAAAGCAAGAAAAAATGTAAGGCACAATCGCATCATGGAGTCTGGCAAAATGTCGCACACAATTGTAGTTCTGACTTTACGTTGGTAAAATACAGGCATGAAACTATTTATGCATGTGATCTTTTTTGAAACCTAACGAATCTTTTTGACTCTATACCTAGTTTTTATTTCTTTGATTATGATTGTTTGCGATTGTCTAAGTTTTCACTTTTCCTGATATCAGAAAAACATTCTCAATGACTCTGTGTGCAATACAATTTCTCTTCCAACGGTTTCTATAAAATAAACCTTAGTCATAAAACGCTTGAACGTGACTCTAATGGACGTATGGTTCTAATCAATAAGATTACTTGAATGCGCCCTTATATAAACTAGATAACGTGAAAATTGCACGACGTGGAAAGCGTAATAAATCCGAGATTTCTTTTACGATCTTTCTTAGTCATTACGCACTTAGTGGACCACTAACAAGTGTACTTTATAGAAAACCAGAAATAAAGCCTAGATAAATATCGTATGGGATAGCGCCATTTGCGGTCGTGTTTTAGTCATTGATAACTAGTAAGATGAGGTTTCCTTTAGACCAAATCAATATTATGTCAATTCAGTACGCTTATTTAAAACGTATTTTTTTATTTTGTCTTTGTGGTAATTAAAGCTGTGTTTATGCCTTCAAATTGACATTCTATTTTCCGATACCTGTTTACTTTACTTTAACTGGGGTAAGTATATACATACCCTCAAAGATAGCTACGGGCGAGAGAAAGTATATATGTTTAGTACACCAATACTATCTGTCGTTCATGTGCCTATTGGTGTAAGCGAAATTTTCGGCGTGGCACGTCGAGTCCAGCTAACTCTGTCGTGCCATGTGACCGGCCGACTTTTTGTCACACGTAACTGATAACCAGTTCTGGGAGCGTACAATCACTGGGTATGTTGGTTGCTAAATGTTTCTGCACTACATTCATAGCTATACCATGCTGTTAAGAACATATTAAATTGCATCATTCACTTTAATAATAATTTTCCAATTTTTAACCTACATTAGGAAATGTTTTAACACGGTGTCATATTGCTGAGGTAAATCTTCAAGTGCAGTTGTAGTTTAGAATTATCTGCTCCTGGGAAAATATTGAGGATGCATTATTTAGTAGTATTGATGGCCAGCAGTGATGGCCTCAAGGTTTAGGCACGCTGTCGAAAATCTCGGCGGTCGCGGCTTCAAACCCAGAAACACACGTCAGAATTTTAGAAGTTATGTGTGTATTTAACGATGAAGGAAAACATCGTGGTGAAACCTGCACACTTAAAAGTTCTTAGGTATTTCTTAGCTGTGAAGACTGAAAACCCGCAGTAGCGTGGCGGACTTAGACCTAAACCCTCTGAATAGTTAAAAAGGCCCGTGCCCATCAGTGGGACGTTTGTGGGCTGATGTAATTTCTCAAAGATCATTTAATCATAGCCTTTGGAATAAGATAATTACATTATCACAGGATGAAGATATTTGTTGAGCAACTGCACATCAACAATAAGATTTGGCAAGTGTTATTTTCGAATTAGTCATGGAGAATTCAATTGCCTTCACATGACTCTGTTTTGAATACCTTGCAGAAATGAAAGTACGCATTAAGCAAGACATGCATACATGTTTCATGCATCTACTAATTCCAATGTTCCTTTGTCCCACTACTTAAGACCTTCAGTATATGGTAATCATCTATATGGCTAGCCGCAGCGGGCCACCAAGGAAAACACAAAATTAATTTTATTTGTTCACTTTAGAATTTATTGGTATTCTACTCACTAAACATTAGTGCAGTAATATACATAGCAATAGAATTTACATCAAATAGGCATCAGTGATGTTGGTTTAAAGAATTTTAGTTTATATTATTTATTTATTACATCAATAAGTGAGCCTTAGAAATTAAAATCCGACACATTCACGATAAAAATCTAGTTACACTGCATCACTCATCGCAAATCAATCTTAATATGGACTTCAACATCTTTCGCTATACCTAAACACAATTTTTTATCGAACGAAGCTCCATCAAACACCTTAATTTAAATAAAGGCTTTTTTAGCGTCACTTCTGTTTAATAAAACCCGTTTTATTAGAGTACATAAACAAGGAATACACCTAAAGTAATTATGGATGTAAGGAAATGGTGAAAGTGTGAAGCGGCCGTGGTGCTCGGTGTTATTACTGTACCGATTAGCACGATGTTCAAGGTAATTGTACCGTCGTACATGTTCACTGTGTATATAATTACCTTGTTTATTTTCACACGTTTTCTTGTGAGCAATTGACAGATACAAATTGACGGGCTCTAGGAGCAGAGAAAAGCTAGTTATTCCATTGTAAAAGTTACCAGGAATGCCTCATCCTTGCCCATAAATAAATTAGAATTAAATCGACCTATGCATCGAATAAAGTTATATGTGCTTTTGCGCAACTTCTCTTTCTCAGCGATTTAAACTTAATTGGGCACAAAATTATCAGTAAATTTTTATGTAGTTCAAACAACAACAAAATTTATGATCATTATTACTTTACTAGTGCAATATATAAACAATGTTAACTCTATTATAGACATAAAAAGTACATTGGTGCTATAGTCATAAGTAACCTTATTCGATGCATAAGTCGAAATAAGCTCAATGCTTTCATCATTTTAAATGCGGATCAATTTCTTTTACTTAAATGGGTTTTTACATACACTAACTTATGAACATAATAGGCTCTCGCCTATACCGCGACTGGTTAGGCAGAGATGAAATACTGCACTCACATTTATTCCATATACGTCCTACTGCTGGGCACGGGCCTCCTCTACCATTCAGAGGGCTTACGCTTTAGTCCAGCACGCTGTCCTAGTGCGGGTTGGTGAACTAAACACGTAAGAAATACCTAAGAACCGATATGCATGTAGATTACTGAACAATCTGATAAATCAAAAGGTTATAAATTTGCATCTGATACAAGTTATTGGTTTCGAAATTAGCAATAACTGACTTTCTAAATAATTCAACAACATTTAAGTTGCAACACAAGCCAAGACGAACTGTCTTAGTTAAATTAAGGATATCCTTCCAAAGTAGTTCGATGTTTCTTATTATATAATAAGTTCCGGTCATTTATAGAGGGAAAATATTAATAATTAACTCTGCATTTAATAATGAATTATCGCGATTAAATATTTTGAAATATTTATCGGCAATCGTAATCGAAAGGGATGTAGGAACATTTTCTTTTTTTTTTATACGAGGTGACTTCCATGCTGGAAAAATAAAATTTATATTCATGAACACATTTTTTCAACTAGAAAATAGCGTGTCTGGCGACATGTCATCGTTTCAAATTTAAAAAAGAATGTTATAATAAATTAACTTTAAGCACAAGTATGTACCTGATCTCAAAGTTACAGGCAACTGCCCCGTAGCGCAGTTGGCTAGACACTAGCTTGCAAAACAAGAGGCCACGGGTTCGATCCTCGCACCGAGACAAATGTTTCCACAAATAATTGTTTCGGGTCTGGGTTTTTGTGAGTCCGAAAAAAGCTCTCGTAGTTTCTGATACCCACGACGCAGGACTTGTAACCTAGTGTGGGGTCAGAACTATGTATGTGACTTTTGGGTGTATTTATTCATTTTATTTATAACCTGTTTCGTTTAACATCTCATCTCAAGAATAAGAACCGAAGTTTTTACAAGATTTAACTATTTATAAACCATTTATCAACGATGTTCCTACAAAAAAATATAATTACGGATTGTCAGAAAGGTGGTTATACTTATCGTTGAAAACGTACATACACAACGTCGAAAACTATACTATAGATCCACCTATACCTAACTGCCTGGTCAGGCCTGGTGCCACATGACGACACATGCTTTATAAAGTAAAATTATATCACAGGGCAGGCGAGTGACAGTGCGTAACACTTTGTGTCGCAACAATTTTGCTCAAGAGAGAGGCGTGGTCGGGTTCACTGGAGCACACAACACCCCAGTTATAAAACTATTACATGACCGTAATATGGACTTTGCAACTGCCCTTGTATGACAACTCAGACGGCTTCACCGAATATTTGCTACAAACACTAACTTAAGTCTAGTCCTTAAAAGCGTTTGTTTTTATGATAATTTCTATTACATTTACTAGTCATGTTTGCATGGTGAGGCCTAGTAAGTCTGGAATTTATGTAAGTAAATATTATGAAGGCGAGTTACTGAAAGCTGGTATGTAAATATGGATAGGCGGTTAAAATCACAGTTTTTATTCCATTTCACGAATGAAAATGTTGTTTTCTTTAAGCTTCTGCCAAGCAATTATAATCATTGTCAATAAATATTTTTGGTACAGATAGTCAATAAATATTGTGTAGTACAAATTAGGGACCCCGAACTTATTTTTTTTTTTTGATAGAAAGTATATTATATGTTGCAGATTATATTTTCGAAGAGGTGTTATATTTCTTCATTAATTTTTGATAGGTGTCAAATTGTTCTTTACTATTATCTATTAGAAAAATCTAGATAATGTGTTCAACCGAACAATGGATATTGTTTATGTGTTTCATTTTACTAATTCATATGGATTAGGGTCGATGCAATTTTGCATGACATGTTTTCAAGCATAGCTCTGAAATATATTGTAATTAGTCGCTTATTAGAATCGAACAGTATCAGCGCTAGCTTTAATTAGAATATTTCAATTTACCAACAAGTCTGTTAACATTATTCTATTAATAATACAACACTTTCCTAATCTACCGATTGAGTGTGGTTTATGAACTAAATTTGGCTTAAATTTATATATTCAATTACTAGTTTTATGTCAATGCACTAACAAGGTCTAAGGCCTGCGGAAAGTTTCACGCATTCGGAATGAATTCGATCCTTCTAGAAAATGAAGAGTGGTTATAATGTAAAAATTAGAAGTACAAGTCTTAAGTTGTTGCTAATGTTGACGTAGGCTCATCTTTGAATACTCAAATACATCGCTTTTGAATAAAACTATTTTTTATAACTTTTAGTTTATTTTTTTATTTAAAACTGTACCTGGCCTATAAAAAAATGTCCTTATATCTAGGAGATTTAAAATTTCACATCGTATGGAATATTTTTGATTTTGGATTACCTGACAAATTGAGTGACGAAAAATATTAATTTTGTAAAATCAATTTCAAAATGGAGCAATGATTTGTCTTATTTGTTTATTTTCGCAAAACGTTAGCTTATTATTGAAATGTTGTGTAAATTATGTAAAAAATAATCTGTCAAATCATTAACAAAGTTTTCAGGTACTTTTAGTGCCTAAATTCTATTAAAATTTCAGAAATGTATTACACACTTTTATTTGGATCACGTCTGAATCTTTTTGTCGTTAACTTCGACTCAATTTAATTTAGTTTTTAGTAGGAAGTAATCGTAATACGTTCACGTATACAAATAAATAAAAGTTGGAACATTGAGAAACTCTAATTGAGAATAGTTTGGAATTTCTTATTAGTGTTTAACAATTCTGTTGTCGTCATACCATTAAGGAGAAAGAGATACCATGAAAAAATCTGCTTTATAATCCCAGAAAGAAAATAATCCATAAATAGCGAATTTTTAATTTATATAAAAAAAAACAATTTTCAATCCAAATTAATTTAATAATATCACAATAAAATCTACGAGTAAAACTAAATAAATAAAATAACAAAAATCTTGAAGGGATCTTTTACGAGGCATATTTGTCTCCGACGTGGTGCCTAACACCCCATTTGTAGTTGGCGTTTTTGTCTGTCTTCACGAAAGTGTGGACTGGGCCAGTGACTCCGCTGGACCCCCTGTGGTCCGAGTCGTGGTCGTAGTCATGGCCTCGCTTTGGCCTCTGCCGTTCCAAGTGATCTTGCTCGGCTGCTGGCTCGACTGTAAGGGTTATACTGATTAGTCATGTTGGAATGGAGTGTATTTTTTGTTAGATTCTTATGTGTCCGGAATTTATTTTAGACCCGTACGTACATGTTACGTTACACGCTTATATTATGAATTTGTTAAGAAATGTGAGTCAGCGACGTTTTCTACCTTTAAAAATAATGGACCTCACAGTTTACATGCTCAAATATATAACTTCGCCAAATGCATATAAGGTGAGGTGAAAGATGACATAACACAAAATAATAACTATTTATTCATAAAAGAATTGATCGACATAACGACTTTGATTTGTACTGACCGTCGTCAGTTTTTCGCGTTGAATGCGGCAACCGAATTTAAACAGGTTACTAGCATTACCAAACAACAAGCAAAATTATTAGCAAACATATTTAAGGCCAAAACGGCGCTGTGAAAGGAAGAAAGGTAAACGGGATTGCTAAACTATACCTGATTGAATTATGTCAACTACGCTATGAAATTTTAAAGGGAGATAACGACAAATTGTTGATTGCTGGTTATAAATAAATACAACATCACTATAACATGCAGAAATTGCAATATTTTTTTTAACAGGCAATACATTGCAATGTGTTAATTTAAAGCCAAAAGACCAAAGCTCAATTTGTTAATGTAATTTATACACACATAATTTGCCAGAATTTCTTGGAGGGGTAGACAGAGGTGTATTTCTTCACTCACATATTGCCTGGTACATATCTGTCTCTCGTAATATGAGTCAATTACTCCGTGTCGATACTGATAACATCCTATTGGAAAACCTAATACCAATTTGTCCAACCGGGGAATCGAGCCTCGAACCCTTCGACATGACGCGAGACCACGAAGCAGCCATGCTTATTTTAATGTGTAGTTGAATTTTTCTGTGGCGCTCACGTATTACCACGAAAACTTTGTCTCATAATTAGGTTGTCGTAACTATGTCTGTCATCAACAACCTATATTTCTAATAGCCATTGTGTAGTCAATATAGTTATTGCTGTAACTTTGCCGTGTCAAAAAATAAGCTTACATGGGAGGCGACGTGGTGGTGGCGCGTGCGGTGCAAATCTGGTGACCCTGAGGGGTACTCTCTGAACTGGGTAGAATGGTAGCGACCACGCTAATGTTGATGCCAGGATACATGCCAATAACAACTGGAAACCATAAGAGTTTTTAGATTACATATTTTTTTCTTCCAAATATTCGCTTTTGGTTTCAAATCCAGTATGATATTCTGGACACTTCACGGAGAGGGTTACTGCCAAATGCCAATTAATTATAATTATTCACATTGTTTGACTTAAGGGCGCACATTTACGTGCATACTGTTTTCGGATACATTTTCCAACTATGGATGTTTACGAGAAGTCCTTGTTTTTTAGAAAAGAAAATTTTATAACATTTTCTCGGCATCGTTAATCGTAAATCATTACTCATAAAACAATTGTAAATAATAATGTTTAATACTCTTATATCAATAAACATAGTTTAAGATTCGTTGTAAATTAAATTGAAACAACAATTAATTAAAGGTGAAGTTATCACGTCTTAATTAAACGAACAGTATTGATTGTGGTTAGTTCTATTATAAAGGTGTCTCGACTTTACTGTTCCATTGGAAACTGGCAGTGAATGTTATGTTAGATATCGTATTTCCTATAAGTCACCTAACAATCACTCAAGCGCGTGTAATTCCGACCTAGCCGAATAATATGCATATTTTGTAGTATCTAAAACATGATTATCACCTCTGTGAAAGTAACTATACCTATGTATGTCACATTTCTTAATGTGCCTGATATTTGACAACTAACACGTCCTTGTAGCTATGTTGACTGGTAAAAAATAGTCATCATCGTTATTGCCAGCCGACACTCCATTTGAAGTACGCGCTAATATAAAAATAAATGAGAATTATACGAATACCTTATACGAATACCTTGAAATAACGTTTTTTAATACGCCAACTGGGAAATTTCCGAACAAAAATGCCGTAAGATATTCTTGTTTGAAAAAGCACATTAACACAAATCTATTTACGTCTCAATCGTGCCATGACATCCATCAAGCAAACTAATCTCATTATATATAATTGATAATAAGATCCAGATGATATAATAACATTAATTATAACACAGTTGAAAACATATTTCTACATTATGTCAGCGATCTCATTAAGCAACGCATACTTAACGATAACGTGAATTAAGTAACACTTAAACATAATTAGCCGCAATCATTCTATAGTATTATATAAATGAAAGCACGAACTCATTCTGGGCACGCACTCAGAACATTGCAGTTAGGCAACGCAAGGCGCGGAGAGGCATGCCAATTTGTTTTTAAAACGAGATGAAATAACCTGACTGAAAACACCACTAAGAGATAAAAGAGAAAGGCCAAATAAAGGAAAGATGGAGTGCGTGACAGAAGGTATCAAAGAAAAAGGGGTGAATACAGACGTAAAAATGAGAATAGGGCAAGCAAAGGCGATGAAAACTTGTTGTTGTTACTAGCAATAAACAGATTTGAACATATTACCAATTGCTAAGCCTGAACTCGGCTATTTTTGAAGTGATGTAATAAGTATATTACATGAACGTAGGTAAGATCAGTTATAATATCACGATACGCTTAAAAACTAACAACGCACAATTATGCTACAACGATCAGAATGTAATCGAGACTGATTAAGTAGGAAATAATTATTTATAATTGGTGAGAAGATAGCCATTACCGTAAGCATAATACGTGTGTTGAAAGCATAAGAGTTTTTATGAAGATGGTACGGTTTGAGACTTAATCTGCATGACATACGATACATACATCCATTTGATACCTTATCAAACTATACACACACATACACCTGTATCCCAGAGAGGGTAAGTAAAGATGACATTTTTTATCTCGATGTTATTCCTACATAGATTGGACTATTGTAATACTTCCAAACCTTCCAAAGTTGTTTTAAAAATTGAATAGAAATACCTTATCACTGTGCCCGACCCAATAATCAAACACAAATTCTTTCGAGGGCTCGCCCATCCTTATGCTGCGGACCATCGGGTCATGCACAACATATATTACACAATTCGAAGCTTCCACGCGTCGCTACCATTTGAGGATATCCCCAAAAGACTGAGGCGTTATGCAGCGATTTAATTTTCTTGCGTTGTCTATTCTCATTACCTATGCTATTTCTACATTTAAAATATATTATATCTCAATTGTATCTTATAAATTTAAGTCCTTAATTTAAGTCCACTAAAGAAATAGAATAACTAATTTCATAGGATCGTTTAAAAGCAATAAAGGCTTCCATGGCGCCCTTTATTTAACAATGCATGGGGTCATTGGAATATGATTATCGGCCGACTAATAAAATGAATATTTGATTTGCACACCTACAGTTACTAAAAGAAAAATATGGAGTACAACTAGGACTAAAAATAAAATTTAGCTTGCAATGGTGGCCGTAAAAAAAGGTAAATCTCTCGGGGAGGTAAAAAAAATATCTTAAAAGTAGAACATAAAACAGTAAGATTCGAAATACAAAAAATACCACAAAAACAACAAGTAGTTCATCTGTTAACCTAATTAATGCAATTGAAAAAGCTTACCAATATCTTAGCGTCCATGTTTGGAAAACAAAATTGAACAGTAATTTGCGTGTGCCAGATGGAAATGGCGGCCGTGGTGTCAAATCTCCCTTTATAAAGTAGAAAGAAAACGAATTTAAACACTTTCTATAGTTCGGTTTTACGCTTCAATGCGTGTCGACTTGGTTCAGACGCTTTAAATCGATGTCACTCGAATCATTTCCAATGGCGAATTAGTATTTTAAAAATATTAAAAAAAAAATCGGAGAAAAAGTATGGCACGGTTACGAAGTGTGTAACAGACGGTATAAAACAGGTTGCTTGTTAAAAAGTCAAGAGTATAGAATAGAATAAGATTATCTTGTAATAAATATTTAAATATCATTATTCTTTATACTCAGTCTACCTAATCGTCAGTTTTGGCCCAGTAACTATAGTAACGTTTCGAGTATGTACACTTAATTTTAACGTTATCGATAAAATTAATACAACTCTGCCTATCCTTCTTGTATGATTTTGATACAATTAAATATAAAGTACCGGAACGTTGAACTAGTAGTACTTGTGATAGCAAAATAATAGTAAGTTATAGACCATTTTTTTTCTGGAACTGAGAATAAGTAGTTACCGATTACACGCCAAAGTTAACAAAAGACGAAGACTTGCATCAACAAGGTTACAATAGTTCGTAGAATAATGTCTCGTGCTTCCTTTGTGATACTGTAACAGTACTGGGTTGATACAGTCACGACTGAAGGAAAAATGTTTGAATGACTTGCTAAACCTCTTTTCAATTACAGTAATATTCAATGAACTAACTAATTTGAAGGATTTTGTTATTTTTGTCTTTATGATAAACTTAGTAATTTTATCAATATTGACTTGTCGGAAGTACTAAATGAGTTTTGGCCCGTGCTCGGCTCGACTGCCTCATGGTAGTAGCACAAATATTAGTCTTTTCCATACCCTAGTAAAGGTGCCGCAAGGTGGCTGGCAGCGGTTGGATGAGGAGAGCCGAAGATCGAACCCAGTGGCGTGCCATAGGAGAGGCCTATGTCCAGCAGTGGACGAATAAAGGCTGATGATGATGATACCCTAGTAAATAGGTATGGGTAAGATCTGAGTGTATATTAGTAAAATTTCTAGTAGGCATATTGAACAAATGAAATTAAAAAAACGCATTGCACAGGGTATGTACAATACATAGGTGTTACAATATTGGTCCATTTCACTATCAGGAGAATACCGACTTGCTTAAAATGTAGTCACAGAAAGTACCGTTAGATTGCCATAACCAATCTGATATAACAAAGCCTAAAGGGAAAGCGGAACACTTTCCACTTCCCTATCACCAGCCCAGCTCGAATCACGAGAAGGTATAAGGTGTACTAGAATATATCTGTAGACACTATTACGACATAAGCATCTTACTTTCTTAGTAATAATGTTTTTCTCCCACTATCAGAATTCTAAAAATTATCAACTAATTTTCTTACAAGATATTTGGATACAATTCCAAACGAGATCAGAACTAAAATCATTTAATTTTTAATTCGAGTTTGTAGTGGTGTGATACAATCACATATTTTATACGAGAATGGTTTTGACTAAATAGGAAAAGATGAAAATATTATAAAAGCAACAAGAAATCATGACATCTAGAATTATGAAATAGTAAGCTGTCTTAGGAATCCGATTCCGCACTTCACGGTTCACAGTGTATGCGAATTATATAATGGTTTAAAATAATTCAGCTGAATAATGATGTAGATTATGGACAGCGTTTGTTTTTGTACAAAAACTGCTTATTCCGGTGGAAGTTTATGCAATAATTTCGCAAAAGCGTTACGTTTTCTTTATGCATCATCGGAGTTTTAGTAAGCGTACTTCCACTGCAGTGTTCCGTGATGATACTAATTGTTGAGATTTTGTCATGGCCAGAAACAAAAGAATAAATTTTACTTAAAAATGAAAAACCTTTACAGATCGAATTTAAAGATTTTGTTTGAAAATAATAAGTTTACCTACTTCGAATTCCATAAAGACTTAGATAATGGTAACAGCTAGGTAGTGATTTTCACATACATACATACATAATCTCACGCCTGTATTCCCCGAAAGAGTAGGCAGAGATTTCTCCACCCAGAGATTCGTGCTTGATGCTTGATGCCAGAGATGAGATGATTGTCTTCATGCCATTTTAATATTTCACCATCATCTTCAGCCTACATAGACCCCAAAACTGAGAGAGCTTGGATCTGAGTCAACCAGGTCCTACGGAACTGAACTACACTCCTACAGAATTCGTAAGAATTTTTAGATGTGTATTTTCCTCACATTAACATTAATAATAATTTCGAAAGATATAATTCATTTTGAATGGTCAGAGGTGGGTGTGCCTAGGGTCTGGACCCGCGACTGTCGAGATTCTCTCGAGGCCATCACTACTTGCTAAATCTTTAGTCTGTGTTACAAAATTGTGACACTACTTAATTTAATATTACTTGTATCAATATTGTATTATTGTGGTGTACAATGAAGAATAATAAATAAATAAATAAATAATCTTACTGGTTACAAGACGACGCTATTCTGGATGATGTAGTGATCTCTGAGTCCCACTTCGGAACCATGATTAATAATAAGTTATTGTGAAATATCATTTTCTTGACTGAATGCTTAAAAAAGCAATTTGCCAAGTTCATTCGAACGTCTGTTAGTAAATAGTTTTGTAAAATCTAGATTTACATTATTTGACTTTTATTAAAAGATTAGACTTTTAACACTTCATGTTAGTCTTTAATAATATTACTGGCTTGTGACTTGCAAGAAACTTTTATTAAGGAGGATTTCATCAACTAGCACTATGGTAATTATAATCATTACAGCCCAAATAGACTACCATCTAGTGAAAAAAAATCATTCATCAATTACCACAATTACGTCGGTAGGTGTATTATGTAGGTACCATTCTTATGGTGATCCTATGACTCTAATTGCAATTCTGCTAGAATTGTTGCTCCATTTCTCTGCAATTGTAATTGTGTCACGAAAAAGCGTAATTGTATTTTTTTGATTAATTAATTACGTCTATCTCAAGTCTGCGTAATTTGTTTACAATGATTTGCTAACTAGTTCGCAGATTATTTGTGTAATTACGTAAAAAATTGTCAAGGTTTTGATATATTGTAATTTTAGAGAATAATTACTACCTATTTGGTTTATATTCTTCGTTCAATATTGGTGATTGGTTCATTATCGATTTGCTATTAATGGTCATCTTTCGCCATTCGACAAAATTATACTAAACTAATCGCTTCTTCACGCTTAGTAATTATTATAATTAACGAACCTCTTCTCGAAGGCCAATATAATATGGGCTACAGAACTTGGTTTCAGGAACAGAAGTCAACAAGAATACGCTCAAAACATAGGAAAAGAGCTTCTTTACTCGATTTTGCTACGTTTATTTATAACTAATTATGAGTAGATGTTTTGATAAAATTTAATTACGTATCCAAAGACAATTTGGCATGTTCCAGTTGACTGCCGAATACAATCAACAAAACACTTCGGCGCCAACGACGCGGAGGACCTCCATTATGCACTGGTCAGTTTATCATAGATGGTAAACATTTTCTAAATATTTATTTAGTTCACATTTCACGTGAGAATGATATGATGATAATTTATTTATTTAAGTACTCATACTGGCTCGTTTCACGGCTCGGAGTCATTTTATTGCGTACTACTGTTGACACTGGTGTACAGGCGGGTGGTGGTATAGTTTTTCTTTAAGATCAAATGCATTAGCTAATATTAAAATTATAAGAGCTTGAACCGGTCTAACTTGGCTCAATTTTCACTTTCATAATGAGCATATTCCGGGAATAAGCTCAAAATTCAAAATTACGTCCGGGCGGAATCAGACCCTACCGCTAGTAGTAGTTTGTAGACGGACTAAATTCATCTATACAAGAAAATTCATCTATGCCTTACAGGTTATTAAGGTATGTTGATATTAGAATCTAGTTTATACCAAACGGATGAGAATCAATGTACATACCTACTCCATAGTAGAGTGATTAAACAAAATATAAATAAAATAGTTTTTAATTGAATTCATCACACGATAGCCTAAATTTTATGAAACGGAAGGGTTTTACTTTCCACTGTATATTGACGATAAGGGTTACCAATGTGATGATCCCATATAAACAACGACACGATACTAAGTACAAAGTTCCAAATAGTTGACGATCTCTGTTAACAGTGAATTGTTACCGTCTTGTCTATAAATGAAGTAACTGTCATCGGCAACACAGAACCACCATTAAACCGTCGAGATGTCACAACGTCTACTGCATATAACGGTATTAAAAATTACTAAATTCTATTTAAAATTACATTCATACTCGTGTCGTGATGTGTTAGTGAACAAGAGTTAGTGCTAAATTATTATAATAAAGATCTTGCCTATTGACAGCGTTGATTAGGTGTGAAATTCGGTAGTATACAATATTTTTTCGGCGATTATTTACTTTGGCATTCCGTACAAACTAGTCTCGATCAAATAACTAGTAATTCGCGAAGGTATTGTAGCTATTAATTGCCTTTCCAGAACCTTCAGTTAATATTTCTATTAATTGAACTTTACGTGGATCTTGAAACGCAACGCATTATTTGGGTCACTGTAATTAAATTGTTTAATTATAATTTCCATTACAAAAATTGATTTTTCGCCATTCTTTCATGTAATTATTTGTTAAAAACGACTTTTCATCAAAAGTGCTAAAATATTGTAGATGGCTTTTACTAAATCACAACTTATACTGTAAACTTTAGAATCTAAAGCTTGTCTTAAGTAAGAAGAAATATGACACTTAACTTTTATAATAATTATTTGTTTTGTTTTGAATAATGTTGTGTTTCCAGAAATGCTTTTGGTACATCCTGGTGCTTCATACAGTGTCACTATGGAGTCCAGTACGGAGTGTGACAGTCCGGACGCCGCCAAGCAACCCATCCACAATAGAGGCGCAAGCTAAATTTTTCCAGTATGTAGTACACAGTTTAATTTAAAATTTCATTCCCCATTTAGCTTCACCAGGTAGAAAGCGACCTCGTTACAATTATTCAAATCTTAACCTTCGTTCCACTCGAGATCGATTGTAATTATGGTATGCAAATACAGTTTCGTTTCATTTGCGACAGATTTTTTCTTTTGTTTACTTAACTTACGATCTGATTGTGAAGCGGTAAAAACTGCAACCAATTAATGATTGCAAAGCAATCTGTATCCGGTGTGCAATGTTTAATCTAATTAATTTAGATCGTTGTTTTCAGGGACTAAGATTGCAAGAAAATTATGTAATTATTTTGCAATACATATTTATTACCCTTGTGTATATAAAATTTCGCATAGCGCAATTAAGATGATAATCAGAGTTTTGATTTATTAACTAATAATAATGAATGTTTTCTATACATTCATAATAACAAAATACTTGTAATCAACTAATCATGTTATTATATTAGGTACATTTCGCCGATAAATCCCCCAGGTATTTTATGGAAAAAGATAGCTTTTAAGAATCGGATTATATCAAAGGGTATGACACACAGATCTTTGCAAGAACTCACTAATGATAGTGAAAAAGAATAATTTGCTTTATAGGGATTTTTTCTCAGTACAGTTGAGCCCATACAAGATAGAGTTCGGTCACGTCTGCGAGGACCCTGACACGTGGGAGCAACGATACGAGAAGAAAGACTTTAAGAACCACAGGGACATGGGAAAAGTAACGCACATTCTATATAGCTCTGTCACTAACTGTTCTATGTTTCTTTCTCTGTCTCGCTTCGCTTGGCTTGGCTGAAGGTACAGGCATTTGCCTACGTCGGAGGACTTCGATCAGGGCCATCGTTTGGGAAGCGAACGCCACTTCACTGAGCGACATGAGAGGTCAAGACCCTCAGCGGGACAGTTCGCCGCTAAAGTATGCTTTCAATGCTTAATAATTGATGTATTTGCAGTAATATCCTTAGTTCGTTGTGCATGAATAACTATATCTGATAATTATCAACAACGAGTAATTTAATTAGAACATGAACTGAAAATTCCTGCATGCAAAGCCAAAATTATCTCATTATTATATTTTTTTATATAGCGCGTTCATATGCCTTAATTCATATCATTTTGGTTAAAAAATTGTGATTCTAATAAACTATCATTTCCATCTCATTACATATTTATACATATATGCCACTAATTTTCTGTTTCCATTCTATTAACATTACTGTCTTCTCTGACCTAATTTTATAGTTTTTTATTAACTCTATACAAATATATCCAAGATCATCATGCAGAATTTTTGTTGGTAATTTTAATTGTTCTATAGGTCCGTTGGGGAGACAAAAAAGGTGGATACGGTGAACATTACTGGGACTTGAATCACGCTGGACACGCTGGTAACCACGGTAACGATGGACATGAGAGTGATTATGATGATGGCTCATATCATGAAACCGATAACAATGAACATTATGATGAACCAAGTGGACACACTTATGGCAAAGAAGAATATGATCCTGAAAGAGCAAGCTATGAAGAAAACGGCCGAGCTAAAAGAAGAGCTCATCCATCAAGAAGAGTTTCAGCTGAAAAGAAGGCATATGAGGAAGAAGCAAGACCGCAAAAACAGAAAAACAAAGAGATATTACAAACAGCCGCTTCACAAGAAACCGATTATTCTGAAGAAGAAGAAAAGTACATTAAACCAAGAAGACAACCGCACAGAAAAGAACAGGATGAAGAGAATAAACCAAAAAGTGAGCGGAATCAAGTAGTTTTGGTTGTAAGCAAGAAAGATGAGGCTGAACCGCAGCCTACAGAACAAACGCCAAAAAGGCAACCAGAGCCAACTCATTTCGTACCTTATGAAGGCGGAGCAGGAGTGAGACAACATCAACAGCCGGATGTCTCTGCAGTAGCTACCGTTCCGAGGCTTTTCTTGGAACCTTCCACAGGACACGTTGTTGATAGAGCAACTGGGCAAGCGTACGTGTTGCAACCAATAGCTGTTAATCGTTTTAATTAGATATACGTTTAGAAGTACAATATTATTAAAGTCGTTATAGCTATTTATTACTTTGATTAAAAAATGTGTTACAATTTGTTTGTTGTTTTATTAATTCTCTAGACCTAAGTATAATGAGATAGACAAGCAAATACTCGTAGATGATTTCTACGATATTCGTTTCTTCTTCTTCTTCATCAACCCATGTACGCCCAGTGCTGAGCACGGGTCTCCTCTACCATTGAGAGGGTTTAGGCCATAGTCCACCACGCTGGCCTAGTGCAGGTTGGCGGACTACCCACCTACGAAATTCCTAAGAACTTTTAGATGTGCAGGTTTCATCACGAAGTTTTCCTTCACCGTTGAAGCAAGTGATAATTCAATTTGAATACACACATAACTTAGAAAAGTCAGAGGTGTGTGCCTGGGGTTCAAACCCGCGACCGCCGAGATTGTCGACCACGCGCCTAAACCTCGAGGCCATCACTGCTTTATATTTATCTATTTACCGGAAGTTAATTAATGAAAATGTAAAAATTGGATAACTCACCATGAGTTCCGATCTCGATAAAATATTTTCTTATTCTTTCTTGTGAATCTAACGAAAGACGCCGGTATAAGTTTAACTTTCATATTATGATCTTGTCATTTCTGAACACACATGTATTGTATTTGCGACTTTCACAACTTATTTTATGTATATATTTATTATTTTAATTATTCAAGTCATGATTTCATATATCTATCATATATTTAGATATATTTCATTAATTCAAAGTTGTTTGCGTCAAAAATTATTATTATTTACTATCATTAAATAACGCTTCATGATTCTCGTATATCTTATCTTATGATAATCAAAAGACTCCGACCTCCCAAACAATACCCCTTGCCCTATGGCCACAATAAAGGACCTTCTATTGTTATTTTTTGAATGCAATGCAAATCAAGGGGTCAATTGTGATCTTTCTCACGTCCCTTTACCGGTCATACAGGTTTGATAAACCCGGAGATAGAAAACGCTTTTTATAGTAACTGTTATTTTGCAACTGTAGCTAGCGTTCAAAGTTATTACAAGAGTTTCGGCTAAGTTATTAAGTAAAAATGAATTGCATTCAATGTATTTTGTCTTTTTTTTATTACCACGTTTTTGTGATGTAAAACTTGAGATTTATTTTTCTCATTTGGCTTTGAAATAATTCCGTTTGTATTCAGACTATATTTCAAAAATGTACTGTAAGATTCAAGTTTCACAAAATATAAAAGTGGTAGTTGTTCATTAAATGTAGAGAACAAATGTGTTTTATAGGGACGAAACAGGCTTGAGATTGCAGAAAAAAGAACATAAACTTTAATTAACTGACAACACACATACCTACCTACTTAATTATCCCTCAAATATGTGGCGACGGAACTCCATTATGAATAAGAAATATTCACGAAAAGTTTCAGTTCTTGAGTTCACCAACACCAATTACTGCCATCTGATGATCACTTTATCGATTTTGCAGAAAATTAGATAGCTGTCACGTGCTATTATTAACTTTTTATGATAATTTGTCTACTATTATAACAGCTATTTTAAATAAATATACACAATATTTAACAATACACACAGTTATAAAGACAAAAGAGAAATATAATTATTAAAAATCAGCTAACCGTTAAGTAAACAAATGGAACAGGTTGTCTTTATAATAGGCGAACAATAATGGTCCACAATCTCCCCTAGGGTCTTTAAACCCACAGATGAAAGTCGGGCACGCGTCGGAGATGAAAAAACTCGATGTATAAGGGTTTATTCAAAAGGTACTCGGTTGATTATCCCAAGTGATGCTGATATAAAATTTCATATTTCGTCACCTTTTATTAAAAGTTCTATTAGGAGATCGTTGAAACTTTAAGGACAGTGTTTCATTTTTTTCTGTAGGGTCTTCGGTGATTGTAAAAAATAGAAAAAAAAATAGAATATCTTTCTTTAGTAGCAGTTCCGAAACGGGATTTTACATCGCGTGTAGATATGAAGTTCGAAATGATAAAAAATTTATAAGTGATGGTTTAGTTTATTCCTGTAAAGAAAAAAAATTTGAAAACAAAAGGAAATCACAAATGATAAATCTAACATTTTTTTATTTATAAATACGGATAATCTTGAAGTGACTGTGCCTACATAGTTAAAAATATAACGAAACACGCATTAAATCATCATTATCCTTTAAAAGAAAGATAAATTGTTTTATTACATCATGCAAAATTCCCACAAATTAATCCTTGCGAAATAACGGTCGGCACGTAGGATATTCACAAGACGGTCAAAGGGTCTTAAAGTCCACCCTTGAAAGACAAACCAGTTTGACCAGTTCGCCGTGGGAACATTGTCCACTGCTTGTTACTTGCGAATCACCGTCAATAGCCAAGGGTGGCCTACACTTGTTTTCAAAGGGTGGATCGTAATGAAAGGACACCTCGTTCTTTAACACACGGCTGTGAGGAACGGTGAATTTATTTGCAAACTTTACAAGCGTAAAAGTTACTATGAAAGATTGTTAAATTTTGTATAATTAGACTGTGCTCCGTAATAAACTAAAGCTACTGTAGAGTACTCATTCTTTAAAGAAACTTGTTCTGTTCTAAACTGACAGTTTACTAAACTTTCCGTTTTAAGGGAAGGATCTCTTTCAGAGTATATTAAATTTATGTCTTACAGTGCTCTTCGTTAAAATAATTATAGAACTATAGAATAGGAAGTCGTTTTAGTGATATGGAACGAGGAAACTTACTGAAAATGGATAAGAGCGTAGAAATCTTCAACTTTCTTTGCTTTGTTGTGACCGTATCTTCATCAGTACAATGTAAGTTAAAAATATAAAAAATAACCATTGTTTCAGCTTAAAACATAAATATTCCACATATTTATAGCATCAAACAGTTTTCTATAATATGCAAAAAAAGTATGATGTCTGTTAAACTACAACAAAGTTCAAACTATTTTTCCGGGAAGAACTTATTTTATTTCAACACGCACGGTAAAGCGAACAAAAATCTTCATTCACCATTCTCGTAAACCGTGTGTCACACGAGTAAAATTGCGATACATGCAAATAAAGGGTCATTTCACAATCGCTGTCCCTATTATGGTGTACGCTGTCCTTTCTCACAGTGCGAACTGGTCAAACGAGTTTGTGGACGAACCCTTTCCTACGGTTTGTAGGACAGCACTGTCTTCCCGGCCCATTGTCCACGGAACAGGTTATGAAATACGATGTGAAAACTTAAAACATTTCATTAGGCCGAATAGTTTTTTTTACTCAATTAAACTTTTATAGCCTTACCTACAATCGTTAGGTAATTTAACTGCTTTTTCTCCCTTTCTCTAGTGTCCCAGGTCAATAGAACACGACAAACATTGCTTAAATTCTTGTATTAAAATAAACTTTTGTAAGTAAAACTATTAATTAAAACGCAGTTTTCCTTGTGAGAGATGACGCCGAAATCTCGGCTTGTATTATTTCATTAATCAACTTCTTAATCTTTAATAATAGATAAGTTGAAAATAATCTTGATTAATGCTACACAGAACAAGCTTTCATCTTTGGTTCTTTTCATTGACTATTTACGTGGGTAAACAAAGATCGCTCGCAATATAACTCAATTGGTAAGCTTTCTCTAAGTTTGATAAGGTGATCAAGAAGACTCACGCCGCCCAAAATCTTATTGGAATTTGTCATTAGGAAATTCATTAGCAGTAAGGTGTTAGGAAATAAATGGCAATATAGAAACTCGAGTAATTGTCCTGTGTACGTACCTATGTATGAAATATTTAAAACAATTTGCCCATCTGGGAACCGAAGCGGTCACCCCTCGCGACCAGCGTCTTCCTAAAAACCACATTCGTGGTCTTAGTTTTCCATCTCGGTCTTTATACCTACAGGTCTGGCTAAAAAAAAGGTATTGCAATAAGTTTTTCTTTGCTTAATATTATTATATGTTAAGAATTTGCGGATCGTGTCAAGTTAATTAGTATTACATTCTTGTGTATTTAACAAGAGGTTAATATAACAATTGACATGTTATTAATTGTAACAAAGTCGTGAGGTCTTGTAATTATTATGCACGGTTAAACATTATTTAGCAAATAATCAAGACGGAAATTTTTTAAACTTCGAAAGCAGCATGTCGCATAATAATAATCTTATATATAAAATTCTCGTGTCACAGTTTTCGTTCCCATACTCCTCGGAAACGGCTTGACCGATTCTCATGAAATTTTGTGAGCGTATTGAGTAGGTCTGAGAATCGGCCAACATCTATTTTTCATCCCCCTAAATGTAAGGGGTAGTCCATCCCTAATTTTAATTTTTTATTTTTTAGACAACATTTTCAGTTTCTATTTTTTTATGATACAACATACAAAAATACATACAATCCTTAATTTTCACCTTTCTACGATGAACCCCTACTTTTTATGGTTGTTTTAGTAATAAGGTAGTGTCGCCGAAGATGGCCCGGCTCCTAGGATAGCCCACTTTTAAAAAAATACAGTTATGATGATTTGAAACATTTCAAATTTCGTGGGTTTATGCTACTAGTATAATAGACAATAGTGCAAGTTTGTTTTGTTACCGGCGCGTCACCATTTCGAAATCAGATGTCATTTTGCTTGGTCGTGTCAAGACGATACACGTTTTATAATTTCAATTATCGAAATCCTTTTGAAAATTAACAAACTTAAAGCACATCTCTTTCTTCTAAACTGAGGAACTTAATCTTTAATATATTTATCAGCGAATTACAGGCGAGTGTTTTTAATTGATTTCTCTTTTGGGATTTTTACAATATTTTACCTAACTCGGGTGTAATTTCCTATCATGGCCCATACTAGAATACCCATACATAGCCCGGGCCTTTCTAGGATTATTGAAATGAAGTATGTGTGGGTTTAACCAAAGACGATGAGGAGCATTTCATATGTCCAGAGTGCAATCAAAGTTAGGAGTCAATTAAGGACATCTAATTTGTTTGTTTACGTCTAATTTTTTTTCGCTAATCAGGTATATTTTGATTGATCTCAAAGTAAATTTTCAGTATTCCTTAGATAGCCCACCTAGAATAATTTAAAAAATTATATTTAAGAAAAAAAGAACTTATTTAATTTTATTTTTGGTAAGTTAGTTTTAAAGTTGATCGCAAAGTAGAATTTAACCTTCTTTAGTAATTTGTTTTTATTTTATAGTTGATTTTTATATTGATAGATTTAAGATAGCCCACATTTAAATTTTTCGTTAATTTAATGCCTGTTATGAATAATGTTATAAGAAATATGTGTTTTTATTTCGATATTTTATGTTAAAAATATTTAAGTGTTTATTTTGCATATATTTTCATTTTTATTTTTCGGGCCATCTTAAGCGACCAGCTTCCCAAGATAGCCCAATACTATGTTTCTGAAAAGTGTTTCAATTTGTGTTAAAATGCCAAAAACTGTACTCCTTTTTTCGGTATCTTGTTTCTCAAATAAATATATTTTAACTTCCAACATGAATTGTCTTCACTTTATTAATCTGCAAGATTTCACGAGGTTTTCAAATTAAGTGGGGAAGGCCCACTTGGCGCCTGTACCTTATTTTATCGTGCTCGACAACTGATTAGTAATAATTATCACTTGGTAAGTTATCCCCCCCCGGCATCTACCGGTGTCACTTCTCGCCCAGTTATCAGCACGGAGTAGGGATGAGACCGAAGCCGGTCTCCTGTTTCTTTCCCACAATAAGCCTTCCCTCACACCCTCAACAGTTTTCGGCCATTATTATTATTTAGCGTAATAGTAACGTTTACTTATATCATTTTATTATATCAGTGTAACTGTATCAAAGTAAATTTATTAATAATTTGCTAGACTATAATTATTTATTCCTTTTTTATCAATACCTATATCTATACAATTATATAAAGAGGAAAGGTTTGTATTTTTGTATGTTTATTAAGAATAAACTCAAAAACTACATCTAAATCGGTTGATTTAGGTGATAGATGGGACCCCCCGAAGTAACTTAGGATACTTTTATCCCGGAAAATGTAGTATTCCCATGGGAATGGCTAATCTCTGAATCTACTGAACCAATTTGAATGATTCTTTTTGTATAGAGGTAGGTAGGACCCACCGAATTAACACATAGGTATAATGGGATAAAAGTATATGCTGGAAAATGTATTACCGTGGGAATGAGTAAATGTTATAATTGCAAAAGTAACTCTATATGTCTGTTACGCTTTCACGCCTAAACCATTCATTGTATGAACATAAATAGGATCCTGTTAAGTAACATAGACTAGAATTTATTTTATTTCTGAACTTAACCCTGCAGTTTACGCGGACGGAGTCGCGGGGAAAAGCTAGTACATTTATAAGTATGTACGTAATAAGTCTTAATATTTGTCGATTTAGGGGTTGTTTCATTTTTAACACATTTAAAGTGAGGAAACCTATAGATGAGACATGTAAAAATAGCGCCAACCCGTACCTACTAGTCCTGCTTGGTGGGCTAAGGCCTCTGAGATGTAGAAGAGGTGTTCTGTAAAGAGGTGCGTAGAAGCAGAAAAATATGTTTAGCAATTCAACCGTGAAGGAGAGCTTCACTGTAAATTCATATGCATATCTGGATACGGAGACACTGCAAGTAATTTTGTACTCCAGTTTTTCAGTTCCAGTGATATGATTTTAAACGAACTTTCACCCGGTGCGACCGTAGTACAGCTAGATAAAACGAACAATGTAGACTGATTTCCTGTTTGCAATAAATATTTTACTTTATGTACGTTGCATCCCCAATAATGATTTTTTTAAGTCCCCCTTTATTTGCATTTTATAGAAAACCAAGTACTTACTTACCTCAAGTTGCGACTTTACATTATTACAGAGGTGCGATATTCTATTGTTTGGTTGGGTTTGGTTTTTAAAATTCGTTCCGAACCCTCTATTTTACTCAATAGCATAACATTACCTATGTAGGATATTTCCTGTACATTATAAATTTGAGTATGGAGCAGCAGCAAAGTTCATAAAAAGGCAATATGTTAACGTTAATTCATTTACGAAAATATTTAAAGAAAACAAAAATAAGAAATATTCAAACGGTTAACCAATAAATGATTCGCAAGAGTAGGATAGATAGTGCTAAGTGCAACGTCTTCGCATGAAGGAAATGCAATAGAGAATGCTGAATAGAGAAAAAAATTGGGCGGGGTTATAATACCCCTTTTAAATTTTTAATCGATCTTAAAGGGTCGGCGATAACTATTATGACCTTCCCAAACATTGTTGTCAGTTTGATACAAGTTATCGTGGCGTGTACATCATATTAATTATAAGTTTTGTTAAGTCCGAAATCGTAAAATCAAACACAGCTTTTCCTGGTGATGGTTATTTATTAAGGATTACATTTTTAAAGGTAAGCCAAATTATATTAGGAATACAAATATATTCGTTGGAATAAACATATGTTATTTGAAATGGGATTACACATTTATTATATTCTACAATGATTTTGCTACATATAATAAATATAAATGAAGCAGGTTGTCTACTAAACGACAGTTTAATCTTGCTTGATTGCAATTTTTTTGTTTATTTTTTCGTCGCTTTTACTGTTTTTTTGCTTTTTTTATTGTTTATACACTTTTTACTCAGGCTCGTTCATTCGTAGACGAGCGAAATCTTCGAACACGATGTTATCCTCTTCCTCGTTGGCGTAAAGTGTATTTTCATAGCGGTGTCTCTCAATCGACTGCATTTTCTTCATAGCATTTACGCGTTGGCGTTCAATAGTGCCTGGGAAAAAAGGCAGTGATTTAATCGTAATAAACATTTTAATACATCGAACACAAATGAAATATTTTAATGTTAAGTACCTTCTGCGGGATGTAGCAGCTTGAAGGGCACATCAGTCGCAAGTTCTCCTCCAAGGGTTCCGCAGTTCAATTTGACGCGCACAGAATAAGAAACGACGATACCAATGGCATCAGCTGGGCATTTTCCTTCAGCAACTAGAGTGGAGCTGGCCAGATTAACGTCGTCTTCCTTTAGATGGCCATCCAAGGCAACACCTGAAATAGAATATTTTTTGAAAGTCTCAGAACATTTCGCTGTTCGAAATGTTCTTGAATTAACGTTTACTTTTTTGTCCTTATTTCTTATTTTTTTAAATCACATCATCATAATTTTAATAGTATAAGAACAAAAAAACAAAAATATTTTGCAGTTCATCTATTGATTTAGACCACTTATGGAAATGACAACTATTCTTTAACTTTGTATACTAACCACGCACATCCCTGCTATTGCGAGCCACTGGCACCAAATAGAAGGTCTTGGACAAGCTTGCCCCAGGTGTGACTGGGCAACCTTCACGGCTCTCCAGGGAGGCAACATGGCGGCTAAATTGCGAGTTGATCATTGTAATCTCGACATGCTGCACTACCAAGCAGCGAATGCTTCGGACAGATTTCCTTGAGTTGTTCGAAACGATTACATTAGCAGCAATTTTCTCTCCGTGGTAGTAAATTTCTCGATCCAGAGTTACTTCCAGATTAATCTTTCCGTTGCTGAAAGTGAATCCCTTGCTAACAAGAGAGCTGGGAAGGCGTCGGCCTCGTGAAATTGGAGCGTGTTGCAGCTACAAAATAAAATTAAAACATTCCATATTTTCTCAAGAGTAAAAAAATCTGTTCTTTAAATCCTTGTAAAGTCGATAGAGTTACCTTCTTGATGGCTAGAGTAACTGAGCTCCTCTTATGGCTCTTCTGGTCTTCCTGTTCAGCGACATAAGTTCTAACACAGTATTCAACACCCATTGGTTTGCCTTGATCTTCTTCGGCAGGTTGGAGTGTCACCTTATTGGTAAAATATTATTATTAAAATAACTTTCACCTACTTAAAATATAATATGAAAAGATTCAATATTTTACCGAGCTAGGAGACATATCAGGGAAGTTGAAGGTGAACGGAAAGGCGTTGGGGCCGAGTTTCTTGAGTAGTTTCTCCTGGACTGGGGTTAATTCCATTTTGGAGTTCACCATGGGCACAACTTGGTCTTGGCCAATGACCATTTCCTTAGAGAATTTCACTCCCATCACTTCATCCTCTTCCCGACCATAGCGGTAGGTTGTTACCAACTGTAGAAATCACAGAACACATTATTTCAGCTCGCGACACTTTAACGGATTCAATAGCACAAATTCACCACACATATTATGTAATATACCTGGCTGTAAACTTTTCTTCCTTTCAGGTATTCCGTATCGACCACCACAACTCCATCAACGGGATCGCAGTAATCCACATGATCAATGAAGTCGCGTTTGCCAAGGTAAACCGTGATTTTTCCATTTGGGGTAGTTTTCTTGAATACTTTTACAGCGACCACAAAGGCCATGGAAATGTAATCCAACATTTTTAAGGTCAAATAGGGGGACTTTTATGGAAGGAAAACTTTTGAAATGAGAGTAACTGAAAGATTTTTGAGGGGTGCACTGGACTATGTTTGTTGAGAAGCGCTCACCAGAAATGAATAATGCAAGCAGATTTTCCTTATATATGAGGGTAACATGTGAGGTTTCATGCAGATACGTTTACGGGCTAATAGGATCCTGACCGTAGGCGTGTGTTAATAGGATTATAGTCGTGTGACGTATAAACTGCGCCCATCTAATCGATATGATGGCACAACACTATAGTCATCAAAATTGATATTTGGTAATGTCATTGTAATGACGTTTGTTTTGAGGTTTTATGTTTGACGTATAAGAACAAAAGTTCGGTCTCGCAATCGTAATATTAATTTTAAATTTGGAGCATTCTGTTTATAATAAGATGAACGAAACTTATAAGAATCTTCTTGAATAATATTACTGCGTCGTATCTTTTAAAGAAATGTATAGCTAAAGTGAGTTTTGTTTTCATTTTTCAGATAGTTTATGTCGGCCAGTATTCTCATTAATGTTAATTGTTGTTACTTCAGCTATACTATCAGTATGCCGACGTTCTTAACGCCGGGGCGCCACGGCTACAGCGTGCGGTTTTCAAGGACTCGTCCTGATGCCTTAGCAGTCGCGACAAGCCAATATTATGGGCTGGCTGGTGGCGGAACCCTATTTTTCCTGGAATTGGCACCTGATGGAAGCACGATACTCGAAGTGCAGAAGTTAGAGTGGAACGATGGACTCTTCGATGTGGTAAGACATTCCAATAAGATTTGATATTTGTTAATGGTTGGAGCAAATGAAAATATATTCATCAGTATTTTTTGTCCATGTTATTACATGGTTTGTCACCGGCATGTTTAGTTACGCATTTATTTCATCTAAATCTAGGAATACAATTATATCATTTGAGTATATTTTTGGTTCCAAAAATTGAAAACCCTTAAGAGAGCCTGTTGGCTACATTTTATTTTATAAAAAGAAAAATCTTTTTGTAATGGGATTTTTTTGTCATTACAAATTATAATATTATATATTCTGCATATAGCACCAAGATATAGGATCTCTGTAAAGAAACCTTTTTAAGGAAGCTTAACTTTATGGATATGGCTTTACATTGTTTTATAAACAAAAACTATTATATGCCTTGGTAATTGTTTTTATTGAACCGCAAGTCTACTGTGAAGCCACATAACATTATAAATGTGTGTACCAACTTACCTCACCACAAAGTGACTTATGGGATTATATTTGTATTTATAGCCTTCCTCATACTCAGCAAAATGTCATGTTATTAATTGTTTTTGCAAGAAGAATTTTTTAGTGGAAATATGAGCCAATTGCAATACTGTAAAAAAAATTCTATGGAGGTAGAGATAAAGAAATATTTTTATAATTTAATTTTTAATATTCTAAATGGTTGGATGTACTTGTTTAAAAACAGCCTAAATCTAACTTTTTGGATACAAACCTTTTACACTATATATACCTGTAGGTGTATAATATGATTTCTTCTTAAAAGGAATATAATAAGAAACATTTCTTGTCATTGTATCTCAAAGAATTATGCAAGATAGTTTCAAGATAGTTTAATACTTTTAACATAATAATTATTTCATAACAAAATATAAATAAAAATCCTTTGCATAATCATTGTTGCCATTACCACTAATTTGTTTTATCATGCCGTAATCCACTTATATCAGTGTTATAAATTTTTATACCTGAAAATGATAAAGAGGTATAAAATTTAAAGCAATTAAAGAAAATAATATTTATAATATGAGATTATGATTCCCCAATCTGTTAGGCCACCATGTTGAACTAAGGCCTAAAACCTCTCAATGGTAGAGGAGGCTTATGCCCAGTAGTGGGATGTATTAGGACTGATAATTGTGATACACATACAAATTGTTATTGATAGCTGGCCAAGCAAGTGTTTTTATAAATAGTATAAAATATAGATTGATTAATTTACTTCATTAAGGTTTACATAGCACTTGCATTAGGTTATTAACTGATTAAACTGTATATTTTTTAGCAGATACTAATGTACAAAACCAGCAGTTTTTTGAAAATTTTTAGATCAATATATTTTATGAGGTTGACAGAAGAGTATTTCTACATCAATGCTTCATTTAGTTTAACTGGACATGATCATATTTCCGTTTACAAGTTACATATTGTGAACCTGTATTGCAATAACACCTAATTGTTTCCTTGGACCAACAAGGTAATTAAATTATGATTAGTGTATGTATCTTCACTTATGTACTAGGAAGAGGATATTAAGGGAAAGAATGATGCGAAGGACTTGGATGATAGGGCTTTAAAATGAGGAACAAGAAACACTAAAAATATTGGCATAAGTGAACTTGAAGTTACACCTGACTGGCTTCACTCTCTATGTCACTGTGTTAACATCTTGACTGTAATAAAATGCAAAGTTTTATCATTATATGAAAAACTATTTCTACTACATTGTGCATATATTTTTCAATGTTATGTGTCTGGGACTTAGAATTTTAAATTGGATTACAACATTATGCCATGCCGCATGTGAATAATGCTTGCCGCTTATTCTGTTCCACTTACTATACTTAAGTTAACAGTACATTAAAATGTTGTAGCTTATGTATTAAAAATAGCTTAGATAAATATATCTTCATTTTGTAAATAAGACTGATAAAGAAACAAAAAATACTGCAATATAAATTTTTAAGGATTTTATTCGCTTAAGCCATTCCACCATATTATTGTTTCATGGTCCAACTTTCTGTGACATATTTTTAATCATTAAGACAGTTCAAGGAAGGACAAGAAACAAATATCTATGTTGTAAAGTGATTTGAAAAGACTAACATAAGACTACCTTCTTATTTCCGCATACCAGTAAAAATAATTGTTATCAGACACATAGAGGCTGTTTCTAGAATGTGAAGCACTTGCATCACATATGTGTCATGTGTTAAACCTTACAAGTATCCTACCATCAGCAAATCTGAACTATGACAATGCCTTTAAATAATATATTGTTACTTCATGTTAATTTTCTATAAGACAGTAGCACCTACCATTAATACCCTGAGTCTCATAGTTTCGCCAAATAATTTGACATCCCTACTAACAAGTCTATCATAATAAATAAATCATTCTTCATTCAATCCTCGGTTGTCTGGAAGAGATCGCCTTGCGCGATAAGGCCGCCTTTTGATGGCACTAGTCACAGACTGATTACAAGCTTGCAATCACATCGTCAGTCTGGGTGTTTGTGAGACAGAAAAGTCTCCTTGTTTCTGATACCCACGACACAAGACGTATCTTAATGTGGGGTCAGAACTATGTAATGACTGTTGAGTGTATTCATTTATTTATTATTTGATGGCAGACTATGATATGAATGAACCACAAAGTTTTCATTCAATAACGCAACCATCTTCTTCCCAGACATGGTCAGGCACGACGGATGGCGCGGCGGCGTGCGGGGCGGGGGACGGGGCTGTGATAGTATGGCGGGTGGGTTGCGCCGCGCCTCTCAGGGTGTTGCGGGCCCACACCAGTGAAGTCTGCTCCGTGGACTGGCCCAGGAGCCATTTACTCAGCGCCAGCTGGGATACCACTATCAAATTGGTTTGTTTATGATTTGTTATAGGCTAATGTAATAATTAGATTATTAGATATTGCTAATGCATGCTATATACAGTTGTACAGATGTATGCATAGTGCACTATGAGCGCATTATTTTTGAGCCAAATAAAGTTTAAAAAATATGTGTAAAATTCCCTGGATAATATTTTAATAACATTCAAATAGCAGTCTAACGTTAATGAATGACTAACATTTTATATTTTCTTCCAGTGGGACCCAGATTCAGAAACATGTCTCAGTACGTTCGCGGGTCACTCTCAGCTGGTGTACACCGCTGCGTTCTCACCCCATTCCCCCGCCACCTTTGCTTCAGTGTCCGGGGATGGCCATCTCAAGCTGTGGTCTTGTACTGAACCGGCCAGGCCAGCTGCCGTCGTCAAAGCTCATGATGCGGAGGTATTTATGAAGTTATTGAAAAACGTTAAATGTTGGACTATGGGAATAATAGAGGAGTTCTTTTGTGTAGTATCACTTGATAATTCTATTATGAATCTAAATTCCACACCCTAGTAATAAAAGCAACTCTTGAGTACTCTTGAGTACAATACGTTGAGTAAGAAAGTGATAGAATAAAAGTTGACAGATAGAAAATAAATAGTAATAAAGTATTTATTTGGGAGAAAGACCAAAGTAAAGATAGTTGCAATGTGTGAAAAATGACATATAGCAGTATTTATTTACAGGAGATAAAAATGTACTATGCTGATGCTAAATAAAACCTTAAGAAGGATTATAATAGTCGGTATGATCAGTTTATAATAAGTATTATAAAAACAATAAATTTTATGTATATTTACAGGTTTTGTCATGTGACTGGAGTAGAACAGAAACGCATGCTCTCGCCACTGCGGGTTCAGATGGCCTAGTTAGAGGATGGGATCTGAGAAGACTTACTTCTCCAATGTTTACATTAAAAGGTAATTTGTCTATGAAATATTTTCTTTGTTTCAGTAATTACTTTACTGTTCAAACGTTACATGATTGTTTCGTCGTGTTCGTACATATATGTTATGTATGTAGGTATGTACATTTAATATTTTTACTTAGGTCTTACATGTTGCTTGAATAATCTAATTTCATGATGCTAGTGGCTGAGCCTGGCTAGGTTCTATCGTAATTTCATAGAAATATTTTTCTAGACCGATTCACCACTGTATAAATGTGATTTTTCTATCTAGTTGCTACTATTGATTAATATTCTTTTCTTATTTTAACTCGTTACTTATTCAGCCAAAGGTAACTTAATTACTTCCGCCTAAATTATTTAATAAATCAATAAAATGTGAATGTTTACAGGTTGTGAGTGTGCTGTAAGAAGAGTCCAGTTTTCACCACACGCACCCTCTGTTTTGGCAGCTGTATCATATGACTTTACAATGAGGTACCTAATATTGTTATTCTAGTACTATAGTTAAATCCGGGTTCGATTCCCGAGTTGGGTAAGGTTTTATTATGTTTTTCTATTAGGACATTCCTAAAAACGCCAATAAATGCGAAAACATGAAAAACAAGACTTCTCCTCAGACCTAAGGTACTATTTGCCTATTACAGGACAAGTATCAGCTATTTGATAATATTCCTTTCTATCGTATTAGGTAAACTGTCATTAGCGGTGCCACTTATTTATTTATTTAACTCTTCACTATACACAATCTAGATATACAAAATATATTATATACAAAGCAGAGGAGGGGTATGTATATTATATTATGAATGACAAATGTTCCAGGATCTGGGACCTGAAGCGCGGCTGTGACCCGCTGGAGACGATCCGGCACCACTCTGAGTTCACGTACGGGCTGGACTGGAACGCGCTGCGGCCGCACCAGCTCGCCGACTGCGGCTGGGACTCGCTCGTGCACGTCTTCACGCCACGCTCCTTAGTCTGAGAGTATGGGACAGGTAATGCAAACTCCTTGCTGTATATACTGCTTTGGTTTATTGTAGGTATAAAAGGAGGATGAATGTGGAAGGCGAATTTGAATTTGGAGTAGCACAATGTGAGGCAGAACATGGATTGTGACTCATGATAACTGCTACCGGCATAAATGTTTTTTTAACTGTCAATATCCTCACAATTTTGTTGCTGTCATGAGCTCCTAAATATTAATATAAAATATGTATCTCCGTAAAAAAATTCATATGGTTTTTATGTAAAATAGCCCTATCTCATAAATATGTTGTCCTTCATTGGAATTTAAAAATTGATAAATAGAACTGTCACATATTTTCATTTTAGATTATATTATTTTTAATTAGTTTTGTTCAGTGTTGGGCAAATGTTAATTGAACTAACAATTAAAAATTAACAATTAATTAATTGTATTTGCAGTGACAGCAACTAACAACTGATTAATTATTAATCAAGGTTTTATACAATTAACAATTGATAAATTTTTAGTTATTTTGCCAAAAAAAAATTGACAATTAACGACTAACAATTAATTTTTTTACCAAGTATTAGTTTAAGTATTGGGTACATGCGTGTGCGGATTTGTTAAGTTTAGTGTCCCTACCTAGTCATAAAGAGTATATGAGATAATTAACGTTAAACATCTACAAGGTTTGCGGACCACCTTTCCGTACAAAATAGCAAAATTTAATTGTTAGTTTTAATTTTTTCATCAATCGATTGAAAAAAATAATTGCAATAATTTAATCGCGAGCTGCAATTGATGTGCATTAGTTTAAATAATTCAATTGTAATGCGCGATTAATGGTTAATTGCAATTGATTCAAATTCAATTAATTTAATTGCAATTAATTTTTTTGTCAATTGATTAGTTCAATTAAAACTTAATTGATTGATGCCCAACTCTGGTTTTGTTAATTAATTGTGTATAACCAAAATTAAAAGTGTATCCATTGTTTTCAGGTAAACGGCAGTGTATGTGATATGACAAAAAAGGCTGTGTTTGGTACGTAAAATAGTGCCAAAGTGGATTGTATAGATGTAAATTTATATTATAATCAGGGTTTAACATACGCTTCGCGAGCGGTGTAATGGTGCCTAGCGTTTAAGTGGAGATGTTGAAACAGGGAATAATTGTTTGCTGTGCATTGAGGTGATGGAAGCGATAGTGTAAATACACACAATATACACACATATAGTACATACTATGTAGTATTTCGATTGTATGTTCAACTTCCATATTTTAATCCAGTACAAATATTTTTTACTATATCTGTTTTGTTATGAGCTATGGCTTTCCTATAGCAGTCAGAATTTAGAGGATTTATTTTTACTTATTCTCAGTTGATGCTTGAAACCTTTACTAAATCTTAATTACTTTCTATAGTCCAGTTGTTAAACATATGATGATTGTTGATTTTGAACTAGGCAAAGAAGGAAAAATGTCAGCTGCATGATTGAAATCATACAGCAAGTCTTACAAATTCAAAATATAAAAAACATTCCTATAATCGGTAATTAAAACCTCATTTTAAGTATTGTCTTACCTGTTATTGTTTTAATACAAAAAACAGATTTTGCATCTATTAATGATGGTTGTAACCTTTGTATAAAAAATATTGAAGCATTTTCTTAAGTAAAAATGATAAGTGTAAAATAATATGTACTTGCTTAAAACGAAGTAAGACATAAAACTGAATTTATTTTTTGTTATTATATTGACTATTCTAATTCTTGTTAAAATATTTGTAAGTTACTTGACTGAGTTTGTGTTTAAGCATTCCATTAGAATGATTTGTGATTTTTAATATTGCATTTGAATATTACTCAAATACTTTATAATAATAAAGGACCATCTCTAGTGACGACTTAACCTTTAATGTGCATGAAAGTGGTAAACTGACGTTTTGAAACATACCACATGAGCTATTTGAGATTGATTCGTAGAGATGGTATACTCAACTCTTTATTACCTGACACAGATTATATTTGTAAAATGTCATACTACCTTTTAATAGTGGAAGGTCGTCAATTTAAATTTCTCACTTTTGCATTTATATACGAAAATGATTTATTGAATGCTAGTATGTTAATAGTTATTTTTTATTATAACAATCAAGACTTCTTTATTTAATTTATATTTATACTTTATAAAAAAATATATAGTTATGTTGTAATAAACACTTTAGTAATAATAAACATATTTTAACTTGCAGAATCGAACTAGTATTATAATTATCGATAAATTGTATCAATCTTGTTTTTGTAAATACTTTTTTTGTATAATACGCTTTGGTAACCTGTACCTATATTGTAGTTCGCTTGTTGAAAATAACGAAAATTATAAAGGCAATATTTCCTTATTAATGTGTTTTATGGGCTCCATAAATTGTACGTAGATTTTAAAAAAGCATTTATGTGAGTGATATGTCGATTATCGATAAGTCGTTATAATTTGTATTCGTTGTAGTAAAATTGTGAATAGTTTTACTAGTGACGTCAAATAAGATTTATTAGCCTTTCAGTTATGAGTTGTGTAAATATTGAAAAGAAAATAAATGGAAATAATTTATCGATCGTCAATTCTAAATCAATTGCAGTATCGTTGCAATCAGAGTAATCGGCAATTATGTTAATAAATATATGATTCCTAATGTGTAATTGATGTTTCCTATGTTGCTTTGTTTTACATTATTGTATATCTGTATCTAAGATTGTCCTTATTAAAGAAATATTGCAATAATTAACTCATCCTCACACGTTTAAATGCACATGTGTTATTTGTTTCGCAATAAAATTTTGTATTTATCCAATTGAATAAAACCATTCTATTGAATACGTTGTTTATTTTAACCACATTTTGTTCTGAACAGAATATTTTTTGCTACACAAATTTTACCTCATACTGTTAAAGCGACATCTATCGACAACAAGTGGTACTAACTCCGTACATGGGTTTTCAATCTACGAATTCTTCCTTCGATGGCGCTGAGAATGAAATAGACAGATTTCAGATGTTCCCTGTCATGCCGACAGATGTCTGTTAAGCTTGATGACGGAGACAATATATGGGAGGCGGTTTTCTTAATCTCACTGTATCGGCGTAATTTAAAGGTTTGACAACTTTGCTCATGGCGCGCACTCGGCTTCATGGTGCAAGCTTCGACGACTTTCCCGAGGTGTGTTTCACACTGGTATGCCTCGGTAGGTGGCGCTAAATGTTTTGTAACTGAAATAAGTTACAAAGTGAAAACTCATAAATAAATAATAAATAAATACACCCAACAGTCACATACATAGCTCTGACCCCACACTAGGTTACAAGACCTGTGTCGTGGGTATCAGACACTACGAGAGACTTTTTCGGTCTCACAAACACCCAGACCCGAAACAAATATTTGTGGTTCACACAAACATTTGTCTCGGTGCGGGGATCGAACCCGCGGCCTCTCGTTTCGCAAGCTGGTGTCTAGCCAACTGCGCCACGGGGGCTGTCTCGTTTGTTAAAAGTTTCCTACTAATTTTTATACTCATTCTATTAAATTTCGTTTATTATATTTAAACATTTTAAAGATGTTAGAGGTGAATATGTGAATTAATGTTTGCTGATATGATAACACTGATGAACAGTAAATTTGTTAAATGAAATCAAGTCATATTTTCAAACACTACTACCTACCCGTATATAAACCCCATCCTTAGTTTTGTTCAATCACCCTCAGTTTTCAAGAAACAACGACTTACTCGATTACGCGAATTTTGCTTACCGACGTGTGTTTCCGAATAAATTAACGAAAAAATATTGTATTTAAGACAGTTTTTTTTAAGATTTGTGTTATACATCATAATAAGATGCCGAGGGTGTGATTAAACCATCCTGATAACTTCTGTTATATTTGCGGTCAACTTACTGTTAAAAGTCAACGTCGTAGTTTGACATCATTAGCTAAAAACTGTTATTTAAATATTTTGGTTTTCCGGTGCAAAATTTGGATAAAACCTTGATACTTAGAGTTTGCTGAACACAGTGTGTCATTTTGTTAACATCATGGGCTAAAGGATCTCGTCATATGCTGTTCGCAGTTCCAATGATATGGGCCGAACCGAAAGACCATGTATCAGATTGTTATTTCTGCCAAACTGCTATAAATGGTATTAATCACAAATCTAGGCACTCTGTGAACTATCCAAATCTACAATCTGCTCAAAGACCTATCCCATATAGTGATGATTTGCCTGTTCTTCAGCCTCCAGTAAACATGGATAACGTGCCCGAAGAAAATGTATCCGAGAGTATAAAAGAAGGAATATTTGCAGGGCCACAAATAAGACACCTACTGGCTGATAAAGAGTTTGAATAAAAACATAATCCGATCGAAAAATCCGCATAGACATGTTTTCGAAATATTGTTCGTAATTTTCTTGGAAACCACGGGACTAAAAACTGTGAAGAGTTAGTCAACAACCTCTTAGCGGCTTACAAGGACATGGGATGCAATATGTCGCTCAAGAATCACTTTTTACACTCGCATTTGGATTGTTTTCCTCAAAATTTGGGAGCCCTTAGCGACAAACACGGTGAGCGGTTCCATCAGGACATATCTAACATGGAAAAAAGGTACCAAGGCAATTGGAGTCCGAACAAGTTAGCTGACTACTGCTGGACGCTCTAAAGGGATGTACCTGACGCTAAATATTCTCGAAAAGCCTGAATAAAGGCATATATAACTTATTTTTTTTTATTTGAAACATTTTTTTCCCGTTTTTATTTAAAAAAAGATTAATGGCTGTTGCATAAAAACTGAGGGTGATCAAAATTTTCTAAAAATGCAGATTAGTTACAGACAAGTTGTAGATATAAAATAACCCATTCAATTCCATTTAACTTTCATTAAGGTCATTTTTGTCTATCAGCCTTTGCCTTTTTTTTTGCCTTTTGACTTTGGCGTTGTTCTCGCGAAACATGAGTGGCATTTAAGCAGTAGACAAAACTTACAGTCTAGCAGATTAAATTGCATCGTAAATACGGAATTTTAAGCGTGTGTGTAGGTACTCTGTGAAGTTCTACATAAAAAGATGGTTTGAATGATTCGAAATTGTTATAAGCTTAAATATAAGTTAATGGGATAGGCAAAAGACTGAAAAGAGCATTTCGAATAATTAATTATTCAATTACTACTTTTCATGTCTTCAGCAAGTTGTCAACGATCAAGTTTCGTAGGCCTGGGCGCCTAGGGTAAGATTGGAACTTTGGTTCCTTTAAAACATGTTGAACTATGACGGAACTTAGTTCAGCTCCTTAGGCGGGTCCGCGAATTCGACCCTTTGGGGTTTGTGCCCCGCGGCTATCTTTGGTTACTTGACGCTGCAAATTATATCGAATGTATATTATTTTAAACTACTCTAACACTTTGTTTATGTATAAATTTAGAAGAACGTTAGTATTCAATGTGTTTATTCATAAATATACCTAAAACTTTCTTTTATAAACAAAATTATCGTTAGATTTTGTAGAAGTAAATACATGTGGATATGTTTGCAAAGAGTTGATTAGTCGACCATGGCGTTTTCCATCAATGTTAAATTTCATGATAATTCTATGTTCCCAACTGTTGGGATGGAAACTCAGAATACATAATTCTCTAGGTCGTCAATAATAAAGAAGTAGATACCTATATCTTTGAAAAAAAGAAACAACAAAATAGAAAATATCTTATCCTTACGATTTTCCTTAACTCGACCGATGTGTTTCGACAATAAGTTGCTGTAGTAGCGACATGATGCCGCCAAATGTGTCTTGACACATTCCTCCGAACAATCAGCTGGGGAAGTATTTAGTAGATATATTTTTGGCCGGATAGTCTACAATCTCATACATTTTTAGAATAATATTAATAAAGAATCTTGAAAAGAAAACTCTAACTCAAAAAGCCAACGAGAAACCTAAGTTTTGATCTTTACATCAATACAGAATTTTCTGTATACTTTTGTTGTAATTTTTAAAACCGACGATGAAGGAGAATTAACACAGTTTCCTTGTAGTTAAATTTTTCACGTGTCGTTCATTTTTCATAGTGTGCCGGGTAAGTAAATAACCTGACAACTTGTAAATGCAATCTAGCCAAACAAAGATTTCCTTCAGTTCAATATAGTCAATAATAAAATGCGTAATCAATTTACTTTTATCGTGGGTCAAGTCGACAAACGATACACCAAACGACGACTGTGTCTGAGTGTTGACGTCAGTCTCTCTATTATTTTTCTTAACTGCATTGTCTAGAAAGAATACGTACATACTATTAGCGGTACTATCAATTCCAACTACCCAAGTGTTACAATAGAACTGTATATTTTTTTAAAGAGTCAAATAGTGTCTGTCATTACACATACATACATCAAATAAAAGTAACTGATATTTAAAAGTCCTTGACGTGGAAAAGGACACTTATTAATAAAAAAAATATTTACCTGTTTGAATTGACTGTTCCACACATTGTTTTAATTTGTATACGTGAGCGTTGGAGCGTGAGTAGTTGGACGTCATCATAGTCGCCGAGTGAACTTCTAGTCGTTGAGCCATTGGAAATTTTATATCTTGGGAAAAAAATATATTACATTTGTCATTATCTTTTTGCAGTAGAAAACAGACGTACTTAAGTAAAAAATATTATTCATTTCTAATGCTGGTATCTTCAACGGGATTAAGGTGTGTTTCTATGGAAGCTTTTGCTAGCTACTATGTACCGCGTTATAGGGATCGAGCGTATCCAATGAGAATATGCAATGTGAGAACGTTCTTCAATATTTTGCTAAAAAGACCAGAATTCAAATACCGACACCCGCCTCCACTTCATTAACGTCGAATTCATTAGGCTAATAAATACGAGTTAAAACATCTAACAGTCACACCCAGATACCATTATTATTAATCCTAAGATAATAAGCCTTGTACAACTCTACTGACTTACGAGTCCGAATGTTACGACATTCAGTAACATCAAATAAATGTCTCGTTTCGTGTAAAATATTTATTTTATTTTTTCGTTAAAAAATTGCTTATCAAAATAAACCTTTGAATCTATAAATTTAAGGTAGATAGTGACAAAACAGGATAAGCTTACCAGTTTCAAGTGGTCGTGAAATATTTGACGTTTTTGTTACTGATTGTTGTTTCGTCAAAAAGGGTGAGTCCTGACACGGCTTTAAAACTTCTTTAAAAACTAATTTTGTAGTATCATACAGCGCTTTGTATACTGCAATCAGAAACTTAGTAAAGATATCGACAAATATCCCATTACTTATTAGTAATACAGCACGTAGTATAAATTGTCATAACCTTTGGGCGAAAGAACTTCTCCCACATCATTGCCAGTCTTCTTCTCATGCATGATGTGGTCCATGTAAATAGGTTCTACTTCTGAAATTTATTAAAAAAATAGATTGAATTTTAAATATTAGATTAGGTACCATTTACCTTCATTATTTCTTTAAATGCAATTCCGATGGTTTAGCGGAGATTTTTGTGATTAGAATACATGAACCCTTTGTATAGGTCTTGGGCATGAAAGTACATAAACTTTAAAGCTCTTTATTGTAATACAACAAATCCGGGGTCAATATTATTTTTAAAAACTTAAAAAAAATATTACCAGTTTTTTTATGGCCGTCACAAGTCACAGACTAGGTAAAGTCTATATTTACTATGAACTTACATTCATGTTTAACAAATATCAATGAGGGAGTTATTATTATCGTAACAGCTCTAATAATTTGATTCTTTTATTATTAGGACTCACCAACATCATGATTTGACGGTTGTTTTTGAATGGCTGCATCCGTTTGTTGATTATGTACCACACATCGAGGTTCTCGGTAAACAAATACACAGGCTGTAATCATTAAATCAATGGTTTACAACTGAGTGTATTTGCAGGGCAGGAATTTGAAGTGATTTAAGTTTTTGCGTAAGAAAATAGCTTTTTTAATTCGACGAATCGCTATATATTGCACCTGTAATTTAGTATGCGAGAACTTTAAGATTGTTATCTTGCAATTTTTAGTTTGTTATGGTGGGATAGTCTCTATATACGCACGTTAAAGATAAAGATATTCTAATGAGAGTATCACCTGATAATTCGTTAGGAAAACTTTTGGATTGCAAGCATCGTGTAGTCGTTGGGAGAAGACAACGGGAGGTTATCGCAGATGCTGACTTTTGATTCGTGAACGCCGTAAAATCAGTGGCTGCATCACAAAAAAAAAATAGATTTATATACAGTTTTTTCAACATTAAAATTATTTCTTTATTAAAAATTGCCTCCACTCTATTGCATATTTTATTTCATTTTTAATGAAATTTAATTTGTAGTTGAATTTGCTAATACCGGTACTACTAAAATAAATAAATAAACAAACTATTTACTAAAAGGTTGATTTATTATTAGTACATTCTCACCTGCATTGCAAATTTCTGGGGAGGCTTGTAGGTTGAATTCTCTGACGTCTCTTGTACCTAAATGACAATAAATTAAACAAAAGCGTTACATTTTAAAATTGCTTCATATACAAAAAATATGGGAGGGAAGACTTGAAACATGGTACGGGTCCGAGAAAGTAGATAACATAAAGTACTAAATTCAAATAGCATTGGAAATAAGGCATGGGTAACACTTTCACAAAATTATTAATATAGGACTATTATTACAAATACCTGAAGTTGCCTTATCAATCATAGTTCGAATGTTGTTGCTACATTTGGCAATTGAGTTTTTGTGTTTCTCTAGATCTGTTTTGACAGGAATTACATCTTGCAGACTGTCGTTGGACAATGTTATTTTTGGCGATGTCGGGACCACTGCAATTGTTAATTATATAAATAATATTTTACTGCGCCAAATAAATTTATTTTATAGATTTATACATATAATTCGGTAAGGGAGATTTCTGAAAGTGCAAGACATATTTTTTTTCATATCCGGCCTTATTCCTTTTAATTTTGGAAAACGAAGTCTTATTGTATAGAATTGCTGCTAGAAAGAAGTATTGATACACTAATGTTATAATAATTTAGCAATCGGTCTTGTTTATTAAACTATATCAAATGTCGTAAATAATACTACCGTTGTTTTCTTGTTTATTTTTGTCAGCACTATTTGCTGTTTTCATTGCGCTTGTTGAACAAACGGTTTCAAGGGAAAGTGGTTTCAAATCTTCAAAAAGGGATTTTTCATTTTGCAAAAATTGGTATGCTGAAATTAAACGCTTTTAAATTTAAAGGAATTGCTACAAGTAAATTGTATATTTGTAATACCAAATGAATAGATGTGTAGGTACATATATACGAAGTATGAAACACATTATACCATATTCTCCCTTCTGCAGCGAAGCGCATTTTCTAATCCAATTGCTCGCATTTAAAGCACTTGATGGCATCGAATTAGGATGTTTCTCAGAATTATTGTCTAAGTAAGGATATCGTTGTCCGATTAATCTTGATAGAGACAGTATTTTATCTTTCATAGCATCTTAAACATGTAATATGTTAATGTTATTAATCTGATCTGTATCGCATAACAAAGAATTACTGGTCGTGGCAAAGTTCATTAGAGCATAGTAGTACAGATCAAAACCTGTTATTGTTAACAATTTTAGGCTTGAATTGAACATACCATACAGTCAACATTACAAAAAATGTCTTTCGGTAGTAATAAAAAATACACAATTTACAAATAGGCATATTTTATTTTCCGAGTGAAGTTAGAGATGAAATTTGAGTAGAGTATAAAATATGTCACCGTGTATTATGGGACTCCTTTTCTTGGAGATCTTGGAAGGAATCTGATTGCATGCAGATGTTATTTTCGCATTTCTTTGATGTGTCGACTTTGTTTGAGTGGCGCACTCCGTACCTTGTTAACATAAAGTAGAAATTCTTTTACTGATCCCGTGGTTTCCTTCACTTCGGCTCATTTATTATTCATTGATCACGCACGAAAACATGTTATTAAATTATTGGACGTTACTCATATAAAGACTTCATCAGGACGTTTGAGAATTTTGGAGTGGATGCTAATACATGAATTGGTGGTTTTTATTAGTGAATAACTATCTGCGTGGTAGCTTTCCTATTATAATATACCCACAGTTTTTTTGTTACACATCAACTTTCAGGAATAAAACGGAAATATATATGAAACTTACACTGGATGATCCGTAGTTCTGTATTAGTGCCATTGTCGTATGTCAATACTGCACATCTGCATTTACCTGATAGAAAATATTAGTAAATATATTCAAAATAAAGATGTTATTACATTTTTAGTATCGATAAGTCAATACTGTAAGTAAATACTGTAAAAAATACCATTTTTCTTGAAATCATCAATTTTGAACATTGATAAAGCTTGCGTCGACTTTGTAGTACAGTTCGATGCTTGATTCGGTTGTTGATAATTAAACTGCAGAAATGCATCTGATGAAGTTTCTGGTGAGTAATAGTAAAAGGTTATGTTTGGGAAAAAAATATCATTTTTTTTTTAAATCTCATTTACATCTTGTAACGTTGTTTAATAATACTACATTAAATTCAACTAGGGCCGTTGATAATGAAATTCAATGAATTTTTTAGTACCCATAATTTATGCACTTTTATACGATAAAAATACGTCATCGTAGCACCGAAAAGAATCATTGTAGAGATTTGTCCCCTCACAATCCGTTGAGGGTGCCATTAGGGGCATTTGTAAAGAGTTACGAGAATAAACGAATGAAAAATCACCGCTCAGTACCAGTAATGTCGCGGGACGATCCTCTGCTCTAAATGTTAAGGAGACACTCAAACGCATTTAGATCTTCGTTGAAAATTATTATAGTATAATTCGGCATTGGAAAAAAATATTTAGGCCCAATTTAGCTGGTGCTGGGTGCGAAAGTCCACTATTGGACTTCGACATCGACCTAGCGTAGTTTAGCCGAGAACACGTCTAAGAAATTTCTTGTGGACAACTTTTTAGGTATGCAGATTTTCTCACGATGGTTTCCATCATAGTTAAAGTGTTATAATTCACGGTAAATACCTACATGTGTGTTATCCTCAAAACGACATATGTATTTATAAAATGAAATATAAAGAGAGAGAGCAATTATAGGATTTCAACCAACGACCATACTTGCACAAATTTTCCTATTTTGCTTTTAAATTTACCTGCATCGTTGTACTCTTGCTCTGTCTGTGTAGTCATCTCTGCGACCGATTGAGTGAGTGTATAGGCAGACATCAATACGCTGTGGCCAATATAACTAGATGGTGTCGGTTTTTCATCTGCAATAAATGAATTTTTCGAATATTGATTTGTACATTTTATTTAGTCTTCATAATTAAGAATACAGTATATCCTATACTAGACAAAGGAAATATAAAAACTGTTTTTTGTTACATGTTAAGTATGGGTGAAGAGATTATCTCTAATATACATATAAAATTACCCGTTTCCTTATAGTTTCAATTGGAACATGTATAATTCTTTTTCAGAAAATTTATAATGTTTTACTCTTTACTGCGCCTTAACAATCAAATGTTTGAGAAAAACGCTCCCGTTTCCTGGATGTTTGCAGTTGTATGGAACGCGTAATTTGTTGATATTAGGCGCGTTTTCATTTATTTGAATTTCTGTTGTTTGCGTTGAGACCGCCGAGGGCTCGAAACCATCAAGTCGTCGAATTGAATTTCCCCAAATGTAATGTTTTTGTTTTTAACTTTTTGTTAGCAATTTATTGTTTTCTTTACCGTGGTTTTCCTTCCTTTTTTTATTCCGAAAGTATTATTTAGACGCCATTTAAATAACCAGGTTGTGCAATGTAACTTTTATCCTTTCCACAAATTAACCTAATTGCTTATATTATTCCTATGAAAAAGTAAGAGTTTACCTGATTTATTTCTTGAAGGCTTCTTTCCCGATATTTTTTCCACTGACTTCACCAAAGATTTGCTGGTTCCAATGCATTCTTGCATCTGTGACACAGGTTGTGTTTCTACATCTATATTACAATATGTTATAGTCGATACTGATTTTTCTTCAAGCGAAGGTTGCTCAAATTGACCGAAGCCTGTGATTTGTTCAAAAAATTCGGTTTCCATTCGTTTCTGAATGTCACCATAAGATTGAATAGTATCGGATTTGTTTTTTATTGAAGTTTTATTACCAACTTCAGTGGTATTTGTCAATATAGGTTGAAATTCCCTCTCAAGTTGAACAAAAGTAGATATAGATTCTGATTTTCTGCTAGCTAAAATTGTATTACTCGCTACACTCGTAGAATGATCAATCAATATTGGTTTCTCTTGTTTTGGAATTGTTTTAGTAGATACTGCTTTGTTTTCGAATACAGTAGTCTCCATATTCATAACATCGTTCTGTACTTCTAATTTTGGCAAACTACCTTCGGTACAACTCGCCACGGAAATATGTACAGTCTTCTCGTCTTGTACATTACTTTTGTACATGAACTCAGTTGCTTGTTCAACAAGTATTGGCTTAACTTCTATCTCAACGTTGGCATAAGCATTATTCCAATTTAAATTCTTTTCAATTATAAGCTCTCTTTTTGTTCCACACGCATTTCTTGTAATCTCTTTTATTCTTGCTTCAAAATCAGTATTCATTGCTATTGTAGAAACTGATTTATGTTTGGTGAAAACAGTATCGCAGGTTGTTGGTCGGCTAATTAATGTTGGCATTATATGTTGATCCGGTGCGGCGTATATACCAGTAGACATTTTATTTATTACAGGGCAGTTTAAATTGATAGGACTCGTAGATGATTCTAAAACTACAGGTAAATTAATTTCAATGTCAGCATAAACTGCAATGGACATTTTTTCTTTAATAGAAGCCTTATTTTGAACGCCATTCTTAATATCGCTTTGATTTGGTTGAGTTTGCGCTTCAATTATGTAACTAGAAATTGATATGGGTGATAGGCATTGCTCTGAAAAACCAGTAATTTTAAATGTTAATATCGATAATTCACAATAAAACACTAAACTTTTTATTATGACACTTGATTTTGTTCTATTCAAATCGCCCCACATTCGATTAATGAGGTTTATGTGTGTTTGTTGCCTTTTCACTTTTATATGCTTTTATTAATTAAAAACGGTAAAACACGGCTCTAAGGTTCGTCAAAATGCTTAAAACTTTTCTTTTTGCCTGTCGGGAGATAAATGCAAACATAAAACTTTGAATTGGCCGCTCAGGGCGTTTTAACGCTATTTTACTGGACTTTGTAGTAAGTCAAAAAGAGAATACACGGCTGTAAACTCGGAATTTTCAGCAAAATTTACTTTTGACTAACCTTTTTATTGTGTAGTAAATCATTTAAAGTCGCACAAAACAAATTGCGAGGGAATTCACAATTGAGTGAATATTACTCATACAAAAAACTAACGTTTGCAAAAAATACCCCTAGATGGTGGATTCCTTTCTATTTTTTATATTTTTTGAATGGAAAGTCTTCTCGATTGAGACGAAGTATTAACAAATTATTAATAACCAATTGGTAAGAAGTTAATAATTTGTTATCAATATACATATGATCATTTATCTCTCAGTGATATTTTATTATCATATTTTCGTCAAAGTATTTATGATAGAAGCTCAAGCGGGTAAATTCAAGCGGGTGATCGTATTCATTGCGTATTTCGTTTTTCATTTACAACTACAAAACACATAAGTTAAAAGACTGAAATGTACAGACTGAATAGCCTTAATCTTTATAGAACACGGGGTTAAGCTTTATTCATTAGAGCTAAAATTTTGGGTTCTCCACCCAACTCTAAGATACGTATTCTTTTAAAATCAATGGAACGATTAAATAGCGTATGATTTATTTGACTTCAATATATATCTTGCTAAATGGAATATCTCGTCCCTTACCATCGAATTTATGGTCGGATCGGTGGCATTGACACTTTGGCAAATACATCGAGGCGGAACAAACTTCATTTCCATTCAAAGCTTTAGTGGACACACCTGTTAATTCATTATTTATTTAAAACATCGGTAGAAGGGTCCATGGCATAAAATAAATGGCTTTTTAAATATTAAACAGGGTGTTTAAAAATCTTATTGGGATTTATTGACAATGAGATCGTAAAATATCTGATATGTAAAACATATAAATAATAGCGGCCAAAAAATCAGTTTATGCTTTAACTTTAACGCCTAAAGCGCTTAAATGACGAACTTCGGTGAATAAGTGAAGATATTTATGGAGACTTTATATACTTTTGTAATGGCATTTTACCTGTGTCAATCATTTCTTTATGTGATGCAATTACTGATGCAGATTTCATAACAGCTGATGATATTGACATAAGCTTAGGTCCTGTAAACAAAATAACTGAGACTCTTCTAGAGAAGCTGAATGCTATAACAATATGTTAAATTTTTACGATATTATTTGATGATACATTTTAGGATGAATACTGCTTCGTGGTCTCGCGGTATAAGTATGTGCCGTACGATCTAGAGGTTCTGGGTTCGATTCCCGGGTCGGGCAAAGTGTTGTTAGATTTTTCCGTTAGGAAATTTTCAGTAGCAGCTCGGATTCTGGTAAAGTGCCCGAAAAACGGCAATAGGTTCGCCCCCTATTACGTGGGACTGATACATACCTGGCGAAATGTGGGTGCAGAAATGCACCTCTGCCTACCCCTTCTGGGAATATAGGCGTGAGGTTATGTATGTATATGTGTACATTTCAGGAGGCTGCTTAATAATTAACAAGATTTACATATAAAATTAGAAAAAAATACTTGTATGTGTAAATGTTGTTATCACAGGCATTGCTTGAATGGAAAAGTTTTTCATTTTCAGCTCAGCGTTAGATGTACCTTTAAAAAAACAAACAATTTTTTTCAGGGCATCGTCCCACTGATAATTCTTACAATCATTTGAGCCGTGGTACCGGGTTCAATTTGGGTATTGTTTTTTTCATTAGTCTTAAGCAACAGTTTCTAACCCAAGAATAGAACCCTTTCTGGGTTCGTGAGCACACAAATCCTAATTCAACGATAATTAATTAACATAAAATGGTACACAAAAGTTTTCTATGAAAATGAGTAGGTAAGTACTTTTACTTTTAAGCATTGATTATCTTAATTGGACTATGAACGAATGAATACATAGATGGACCTGGATCCTGGACGGATTGTTATTAATATGGAATGGACTTGCAAATTAAAATAATAATAAAATGTACATTTCTAAAAGTATATTGTTACTTATTATTAATGGAATAAAGTCTAGGATAAGTTACCTCATGTCCTTACTTGCATTCATTAATCATTAATGCAAGCTTATGGAAAAAACATTAGGTTGAAAAATATATAGGAAATTCAGATAAAATCTTTACGATCTTGTACATATTGTGATAAAATATAATTTTAATTATATTGCCAACTTTACAACGAATAGTTTTTGTTATATTTTTCCTAGAACTTATTTAACAACGCGGCTAAATTGCAGCAGTTTTTCGTAAATTTTATATTTTACTATTGCAAACTAAAATAAAATATACTGACTTGTTTACGCAAATAAAAACTTAAATAATTATTTAAATTTTAAAGCATAATTTAAATATCCAACTTATCGTGGACATAAAGTTATATGATACAAAACAAATGAATCATACCGGAACATTCAGCATGAGTATTCCATTCCGTGGGCAATTTGAAAAGGGCAGAGATAGCGGCTGATTTCTGCTCCCTCAAAACTTTATCAGTGCCTAAAAGCAAATATGTGTCAGTGTACGTGAAGGAAATAGTCTCGCTGATTTATGAGGGAAAGTACTTAAACTGCCCGATTCACAGACGTATGCCCTATTTTAAGGGCTTGATGTGTATTAACATGATAGTTTCCTTACGAGGAATGAAAGCAAACTTTATAGCAGTGCCACTTCAATAGTATTAGAACAGTGGGTTAAGTGCTTTCTAGTCAAAATATGGCTTACGAGGACCATTGTATCTCATTCTGCACGGTTTTAAAGTTTAAAAAGCCTCGCTGTCTAAATCGGCACTAATAATCTAGTTCTATTATTTCGCACACGAATAGCCCACTTGATGCATAATGTTCGTCAAAACGAATAAGTGTCCAATTAGTGACTTTTACGTAGATTGATTCCCATCAGTAATACATTTTCTTGCCATTCGACACTTTATTTGGGCAAGACCTAACATAAAAAATGACTAACTTTTGTCATTTTATTCCAAAGTATACTTGTCTAGTCCAATTTCCTAACATCGAAATCAAATATTACTTCAAGCATATAAATTGGTGGCTGTCGACACTTTTATGATATATCTGCGGTTTGTCCTATAAGTTTTTTGCTCCATGCGGTAAATAACAACATACCAGTCTCCCTGTAAACGAACAGACTTGTTTGTACTTTGGCGTCTTCCCATATAATAGGACGCTGCAGATAGTGCATCATGCGAACTGAAAACAAAGTAATTATGTAGGTGTTTAAGATAAGAACTAATACTTGGAAACGAAACTTTCTAGCTTGGTGACGATAAATTTCCGTCCAAAAGCACCAATTAACTTAATAGTCTAGTCAACATGTTCAAAAACGTGTTAAATAGAAATAAAGCTCCTAAAAATATGAGCGATGGCTCATTCGATTCGGAATGACGTCTAGAAAAATGTTTTTGAAGGGTATATTAGCACATAAAAAATTGCAATTGTTATTAACAAAATAAAAAAAATAAAAAAGGTATTTAGTTTTTCGTTAATAACTTAAAAAATAATAATATTTAAGGAATTTTGAAAAAAGATCCTGAAAGAGGAGAAAATTTCCAATAAAAAAGAATTATTTCCCGGAACTTTATCTATATTATTTATATTATTTTTTTTATACTGAAAATAGAGCTCCGCGAGGGCGTTACGGCATAGGCGCCGCCTAAAAAGCCGGTATATCACCTAAAACAATTTATTTTTAATATTAAATGACAATTTAAAAATTTGAAAAAATTTTGGTGTAAAGTAGACACTTGAACGAAAAAAACCTCGGTGACAAATTTTTTTTTTGTCGATTTTTCAAAAAGTTACATCATTGTTAATTAACTAATTTTTTTCCAATCTCTGTTTTTATAAATTACGGCATAACATTTTTAATAATTGATCTAAAAATCTTTTCGCTTCGTGGAGCTCTTCATGTTTATGTACCTTATAAAGTTATGCAAAAAAAAATAATTTAAGTTAATTATTTTGTTAATTATAATTTTTTTAAATGAACTAAAAATGAAATTTCTAAAAAATGTTATTAAAAAAAAATTTTTTTGGTAATGTATTATTATTGCTGTTTTTGCATCTAATATAGGTATTAATTATCATCGGAAATTTTTTTTTAACGTCATTTGTTAAGAAATTATTTATAAACAAATAGACTATTTTGGGACTTAAAAAAAAAATCTTTATACCATATTATAGCATAGGTGGAATAATGATTTTTTTAAAAAAAAATTTTCTTAAATATTTTTTTTTTATATTTTATAATCGATTTTTTTATATTTCAATTGTTTAAATAATTAGTTCAGAAATTATATTATTCTTAAAAATAATCACTGACCCTTTTCAATAGAATAACAGAGAAATAATTTTTTTTTATAAATAAATTAATTGCTTATTAATTTAAAAATTTGTTATAAACAAATAATATTAACCGTTATATTTTTTTCGAAAACTTCAAATAATTACAAAAACAACCATATATAAAAAAGTTTAGAAAAAAAAAAATGTAATAAAATAAAAAAAAATACAAAAAAAAAATTTTTCTTAACTTTTTTTATATATGATTGTTTTTGTAATTTTTTGGAGTTTTCGAAAAAAAATATAACGGTTAATATTATTTGTTTATAACAAATTTTTAAATTAATAAGCAATTAATTTATTTATAAAAAAAAATTATTTCTCTGTTATTCTATTGAAAAGGGTCAGTGATTATTTTTAAGAATAATATAATTTCTGAACTAATTATTTAAACAATTGAAATATAAAAAAATCGATTATAAAATATAAAAAAAAATATTTAAGAATTTTTTTTTTTTTAAAAATCATTATTCCACCTATGCTATAATATGGTATAAAGATTTTTTTTTTAAGTCCCAAAATAGTCTATTTGTTTATAAATAATTTCTTAACAAATGACGTTAAAAAATTTTTTCCGATGATAATTAATACCTATGTTAGATGCAAAAACAGCAATAATAATACATTACCAAAAAAATTTTTTTTTAATAACATTTTTTAGAAATTTCATTTTTAGTTCATTTAAAAAAATTATAATTAACAAAATAATTAACTTAAATTATTTTTTTTTGCATAACTTTATAAGGTACATAAACATGAAGAGCTCCACGAAGCGAAAAGATTTTTAGATCAATTATTAAAAATGTTATGCCGTAATTTATAAAAACAGAGATTGGAAAAAAATTAGTTAATTAACAATGATGTAACTTTTTGAAAAATCGACAAAAAAAATTTTTGTCACCGAGGTTTTTTTCGTTCAAGTGTCTACTTTACACCAAATTTTTTTCAATTTTTTAAATTGTCATTTAATATTAAAAATAAATTGTTTTAGGTGATATACCGGCTTTTTAGGCGGCGCCTATGCCGTAACGCCCTCGCGGAGCTCTATTTTCAGTATAAAAAAATAATATAAATAATATAGATAGAGTTCCGGGAAATAATTCTTTTTTATTGGAAATTTTCTCCTCTTTCAGGATCTTATTTCAAAATTCCTTAAATATTATTATTTTTAAAGTTATTAACGAAAAACTAAATACCTTTTTTATTTTTTTTATTTTGTTAATAACAATTGCAATTTTTTATGTGCTAATATACCCTTCAAAAACATTTTTCTAGACGTCATTCCGAATCGAATGAGCCATCGCTCATATTTTTAGGAGCTTTATTTCTATTTAACACGTTTTTGAACATGTTGACTAGACTATAAATAGAGTATATTTTTATGGTTTTTCCAAAAGTTAATCTGACTTAAGAGTGAAATACATACCTGCATTTTTATGATACCTTAAGATATAAGTCTTGGGTCAAGAAAACCAGAAGCTACTGGAGACTTCTCTCATTTACGCAAGCAGATCCGAAAAATAACCTTTTCACAAGCTAGAATAATTTCTAGGACAATGATGGCGTGTGTTATAGATAAATGATATTGAAATAACTTACTTTTCTTCACTTTAGATGGTGATTTAGACCAATGAGCCCATCGCTCTGCAGTCTTTTTCCATACGTGGTTCCATTTCTTACGACATATTTTTATGGCCAGTTGTTTTCTGGACGAATCAATTCCATCTAACATAGAAATGAGTATTTTTTACATTTACCGTCATTATTATTATAACGTCAAAAATATGAGCCTGACTTTATTTGCGATTTGAGTAATGAAAAGGAAGATACTGAAGGAACCCGCATTTGGAAAAGAATTACTGAGAGCCTTTTTTAGAAATTTATCTACATTGGAGATTTGTTGGGTTTCCAATATAAAACATTTTGTAACAACCTATTGTTACGTGATTTTTTGTATGTTATTTCTATGAGAAAACTGAAATAAAACTAAAAATTCGTATTAAGTGAAACGTAATATTACTTTCACAAGAGCCATTTTGATATCTAGTGCTGGGGTATCTTTTAAATCTTTGGCATTTCACGCAGCGTCTTTTTTTCTCTTTCAGATTTTTTATCTTGGAATTTTGCCTTAGATCTTGTTTCTTCCAGGACTTTTGGTTGCGATAATTTTGTTGAGAATCTAAAAATGTGATGTGACATTAAAACCTACATTTTTGGAATTATTTTATAAGATCAAGTAGAAAGAAAAAGGCAAAACGTATGGTCACTTTAATTAAAGCCGTAACGGGGAATATTATTGACAAAACCAATAAAAAGTAGTGGTTCTAGTAACTAACAAAAAAACAGCATTCAAATGTTACTGTTGCCTTTCTTTTCATGTGATGTGATGAAACAACAGATGCTATCATTCCTTCATTATTCCTTCTCTGTCTTAGATACACCTTTTTAAATAAAGAATTATTATACTCAATCAAATAAAAACTGCATATTACAAACAATAATATTTAAAACGTTACTCGAGCAGTCCAACAACTTGTCATCATTTTGACTGCAACCTTGATTCACGAACTGCGAAGTAGCTTCTGTGTCATTCAATATGTTTTGGTCAAAGCTCTTGCATCCTATTGACATGCACTGCGAGGCCCAATTATCTTCATATTGGCTCTCAAGTCCACAGCAATCATCTATTTGTTCCATCGTAAATTGGCTTGATAAGTCATCTCCAATGTCCATATCAGTGCTAACGATACTGCTCGGGGTTTCCGGTGAATCAGAACCTATTGATCACAATAAAATGGTATAAACGACGTAGGTACTGAAAAACATGGTCCCAGAATATCCCATACTAAGATGGGTTTTCTTCACCATCTTTATTTATTTCTTTTAAGTCATGATTTTATTCATATTCAAAACATAAGACCTGTTTCTCTCATTGGAGTATTGTTCATACTATTTATCACATTAAAATCCTTAATGGTTTTAGATTACAGCTAGCTAGTAACCATAAGTAGATCTGTTACGTCACCTTCGAAATTAGTAGTTTTTTGGAGTGTTTCTGATGGACATTCGGCGAATGAAGATCTACGAGTATCTTTACGACTCCCCTCGTCCTGCTCACTGTGTTCATTAGTTGTGGGACTGTATGCTGAATTTTCGAACAGTTTAGAGAAAACTGGCAATATAAATAAAAAAAGGTTATTTATTTCCATTGCAGCACAAAAACTAGGAAAAATTTGTATCATGGGAATCGACGCCGTTAATAATATATATTAAATGGTACAGTAGTAAATCAATTTTAGAGAAAATTATTAACCTTATAAATTAATTATAGCTTCGTACATTATATAGTAATATATAGTAATACTGAATAGGGCATATAACGTTTCTCCGAATGTGCATTGAAAGAGTGCATAGTCCATAAATCAAATTATATTGATGTCAGAAAATACGATAATGTTGTTTCAGAAAAAATACTAACAATAATAATGGTTCAATTCTATAAAATAAAATCCACATTTCGCTGTATTTTCAGACCCACATCCTACTCACATTAGAGAAATAGAATAAGAAAACTATACGTACTATAAGTACCATCTTTGGAAACTTTTACTTTTTCATCAGTTTTTTCTAATTTTTTATCATTAAATTGTTTTGGATCTTCTTCGTTTTCTATAACTATTGGTTGTACAGTAGAACCTGAAATAATGTTTTATTTGAAAAAAAAAAACAAATGTATATTAACTTAGAGTTAAACCTAGTTAATTAAATTAATTGATTACCTTTTATATCACATTGTTTAGAGACAAGAAATGATAAAGTATTATTTTTATTTGAAACATCCACCCAATTATCTTCATGTGTATTAATGTCGCTTGAATCGTCCGTTTGTTTGGCTTTAATATCAGCAGCTTCACGATTTAGAGGGCTCGAAGAGCGATATCCTAAAACAACCATCGCAAAAACAATACAGAGTTAATTGTCAGGAAATTATAAGATTTTATCCACGCTGTGAAGCTTTGGTTTCATACAAATTTGTTTATGTTTGCGTAGAAATGTTTATTGTTTTATATCAAAGCTAAAAAGATACCAGATTCATCGTTAATCTCCGTTGATTCCATTTCTGATGTGATCCATTCGCTCACATTGTCATTTGTTGATTTAAATATTTGTTGAATAAGATTTGCTCTGTCCATAACGAGTAATGGTTCTTCGCAGCTGGTGCTCATTGCTGAAGCAAATGTAAGACGTTTCACATGATTAATGCATAAAGCAATACCTAAATGCTTAATTATTTGTTTAGTGTTCTTACCAACGTCAATTACTCCTCTCATTGTGTCGTCATAGTCGGTCGATGGCCGTAATTGTAATGTTGGGTTGGATTCAAAAGAATTTAAAGGCGTATTAAGTGACATAAACCAGTCTGAAAATGTTAAGCAGTATGGTATGAATATAATATAATATATGTGCAACATATATTATATCATGAAATATTTAAAAACCTCTTTTTATACAAGAAAATAATAAATTTGCTTCTTTGATAATAATTAAAAAATTGTTGTCTGAGAAATATCTGTGCTAATCCCTTTGTTATTAAGTTTAAAACAAAGCTGCTTTTGCCAAAACAATAAGTAAATGAAGCGATAAACAACGTATTTATTTACCATGAAAACGATCATTTTCCATAAAATTGTGCCTTCGATATATTTGTCCCAGTGTGGGTATCGGTTTCGCTGACACTACAGACGTTGTTTGCGTACGATCTTCGGGACAAAAATCTGTAGTAATAAGTGAATATATGATGTTATTGTTAATTTTGTTTCATACGTTCTTGTTCGCGTTTCAGACGATTAACAAATCTGCGGTAGGCCTTGGCCATAGCTGCGAGAAAAACTTCATGTAGTTATACATACGACTGAGACCACTATTATTTTAATAATTATAGGTAAATTACCTGCATTAATTAGCATTTGGACTCTTTGAACGTTCTTTGCTTCGAAAACCAGACGATCTGACGATACTTTCACTGTCTTATCATTATCTATTGATTCCTCTTGAGCATTGTTTTGTCCAGGTACGGCACTTGATTCGTGCTTCTCTTCTAATAGACAATTTCAGACATTAGTAGTTTCAAGAAAGTGTTTGTTAAATATGTCAATGTATGTTACTTACTCGGGTCAATATTTTGTGGTTTTGGCATCTGACTTAACCTTTTGCTAGTGCCAACAACATTGGTGCCTACAAAAGAACAAAGTAAATTATATTTGGATTCTAAAAGATGACTTTATAATGAAAATGTTATGCAAAAAGCAATCAACACTAAGCATAAATGTTTATCGGTAAATGGAAATCAATAAATACCCGTAACCTCTTTCGCGCTTTGCTTGACAACGTTCTTATTACTTCTATAAAACGAACCATTTCTAACAAATCTTGGTAATCTACTTGTGGTCTTCTTTTTTGTTTGATCTCTATTTATTGGTTTCACTGGAAATACTGTAGTTTTTAATAAATTTCACTATAAAATATTAATTAAGTCTACACTACATACCATATTTGACTTGTTTATCTTTGCTGTCAATATTTTTTGGCTTACGTCCACAATTACCAAATAAATTTGGAGAATCTAATCGTATTGTGTTTTCAGTTTCCATTTGTAATTATAGTACTTTTTAGGATTTTCTTATAAAGAAGTGGAGGATAGTAATCACCGTAAAATTCTATACAGTAGTACCTAATAAAATCCACAAATTGGTATATTTTTTAATATTTTATATAAAACTGAAACATGCATTTTGACAAGTGTCTAAATTGTTTTCTTTTCTGTGAAATCCTCTTTATTGATCATCTTCTTTTTCTGGGCCAGGAAATGGATTTTTACTAGGTCCGGCTCTTTGTGGACTGATTTCTTCTAATTTCATTAAAAGATCTTCTTGTACACTATCAACTATTTCTTTTAGAGTTTTAGCTGCAAAATCAGAATAAAAAAATGCGACATCTTTGGATTCTTGATTTTTAATTATAAGTAGAGAAAAAAAATTCAAATTCGATTGTTTGATAATTTTAAGTTTTTTTTACTGCTACGTGGTTATATATGGGTATATACAAAAGTATATCCTTTACACTAGTGTCAGTTAACTATTTTGGACGCAATCAAGTTGCGTTTTTACTATAACTATTGTGTACTAATATAAAACATCTCGGCTTGCGTCGCACACAAATGTCGCGAAGAAGAATGTAGCATGTTATTCATACCTGTTTTTTGATTAAATTCTTCCGCAATTAGTGATATTTTCCTAAGTGTCCCAACGTATTTTTCTATCTCACTGGCCACGTCATTATCCGCGCCTGTATTCACAGCTGCATCCTGCATCATGGCTCTCCTCCTTTTATCGGCAGCTATTTTCAAGACTTCGCTGTTAACGAGTGGCATTTTAGGCATTTTGAATGCTGATATGTGTGAGGCGGTATCCACTTGTTCGATATGATCATCTTCGATAAGAGATCCTGTCATAGGCGGCAATGACAAAGCATCTTTGGATATAAGTTCTGGTGCGAATGATTGCAGTGTTTCGATTTTCATTGGTGAATCCTTTTTGGGCGGTGATTTTCTTGAAAATTTGATCGGTAATGCATTTGTAATGCTTTCTATAATTGTTTCTGAAAAATTTAAATACCCTTGTTATTTTTTATTAAATTTTATGTATACAACAAAATACCACAAAGTTATATTGGGAAATCGTTTTACAATTTGAATACTTTAAAATAGTGCATCGTTTTGAAAGTTCTTACTCAACACTTACGGACAATATTTTTAGGTGATTCCTCTTCTTGTCTCCTTTTTGACGCCAGTTTTCTAGTCAATTCTGCCAGGAACATTGAGCAAGTGGGTCCTAATAAGAAAAAAATATTAAAACACTAATTTGACCTCCAGCCAATCGTTTTCTATTATAAGTCTTTATACCTTCAGTTTTGTGTTTTTTTGCTGTTTTTGGTTTTCCTGCAGATTTTTTCCCCTTCCCCTTATGACGAGTTGGTTTTTCCATGGCTGTGAATTCATAACGGTAACTATCAATATTTTTAGTCGGATATGGGGATTTTATTTCCAAATTGCACAATAACTATTGTGTTGATCCAATAATGGGCACCCCTTTGAGGCTCTTCGTGTAGGCTTTAGGCAAAGTTAAATCGAACGGCCGTTAATTGCTGCCGCGTCAATCACATACATGTCGGTAAATATTTGGCCTTAGACTGACTCGACATTATCGTGAACGCAATGGATTTTCGACCTATCACGTGAAAAATACTAATCATACTAAATATATTAAGGGCTTGTGGCAATTAAAACTTTGGAGAATTCATCGACGTAAATTCGTACAGAGGTGTATGTTTGCATTTTATTTCATTTGATAGGCACGAGTACAGAAAGTAGTACCAACACTCACCCTCAAGCAATGGCTTTGTTTGCTACAAATCTGGTAATTTGATATCAAATTAATAATGCTTTATACATAATAGCAGGAACTTTGGGAAGTCCCGTATTTACGGGACTCCCGGGTAAAAATTTGTTTCCTAGTTTCCAATGTAACTAGAAATTTGATTAAGTTAAACGTGACATCCATCAAAATGACAGCCGTTGTTAGGGGTATTATAGAATTTTAAATCTATGGGTTCCTATTTTATTTGCTAATAAGATACCTACTGTTTAGCACTAGCCAATTTGTTTAAAATAGTAGCGGATTTCATTTTCATAGTCTCTTTAATTTATCCCTATTTGACCGAGTAGTTTAGTTTAAAAAAAATAACAATTGCTATCTGTTTTTAAATAAGATTTTTTACTTTTCTATACCTATACTATATATGTTTTTTGTGTTTCTTTATGAAGTGTTCCTGTGGAATGTGCACGGGTTTCTTAATTGCGCTCGAGGACAATTGGGCCTTTGAATATTTCTTATATGATATAATATAATTCTCTATCATAATTTAAGTCTGAAAGAAATAAAACGAAACAATGTAGTTTACAAGACTTTTTTATTGGTTTAAAAAGTTATGCGTTTGATGTCGTCAAAAATCCGAAGTTAATCTGACACATGCATCCAGTAAGGGTAGTTGAAACTCCACCATAGTCCAAACTCCAGATACCTTTTATAATCAATTCTTAAAATTGCAGTTTTAATGTAATATTCCTTCCTATATTCGTCCTTTCTCTGTACAATCTGGAAGTAGTTGCTACTACTCCACACCTATTAGTATTGTGCCAAAGAATATTACTCAGAACTTTAAATACTCTTGCACTTATCATGTTCCATACCTTCGGCTCATTGCGGACGCGTAACAGGTTTCTGAAAATGAAATACATCACACTTTGATGTCATCACCATTTAAAATTCAATCTGTAGCCTCGCTTATACGCGGCGGATCATTTTTAACAATTCAAGTGGAATTTCAGACGGGTACCTCACTAAATGTATTGTGAACCAGTGTCCCGGAAAGAACGCGTGGGATGGTATTTATTATGTGCCTACTTTCTATTGGGTATTTGGTTTCGACACTTCGTAAAAAAACTCTCGTAATATTGGTTAGCTCCTGAAGTTTTTGCCACCATGTTAGATACTCTACACATTTAAAATTTATGGCAGAAATCCTTTCTAACAGCTAGTATTTTTAATATGGCAATTAAAAAAGTGCCTTTAAGAATATTTTTTATTTTTCAGCTAATTTTTACATATAATTATATTACAGGTCTATTACCAGACCTGGAAAAATGTGGTTTCAGAAATTTTGTCTACCATTCAGTGAACACATGTGATGTTATGTATGCATGAATTAAATAGATGTCACTAAAAAGAGGGTTTATTATGACGATGTGAGTTTTATAAATACTAGATAAATTATGTAGTCGATAAAGGAACTTAGCTACTTTTGTGCTAAATGGCAGCATATAATCTATTGCCAGTCGATCGAATGGAAGGCCTAGGTTTATGACTGAGATTTACATACTAGAAGCTTGCACTACATTGGTCATATTTACGTCAGTTGCCGTAGGTTCTTCGCGAGCAGCAGGCGGGCGTTGGGTTATACTTGTTTGCACCGCTTTTGGATTGTTCGTGTTTTCTGAATGGGTTTGTATTAGGGTTGTCGCCGTTGCTGGGGACGTCGTCTGCAATTCTGAAATGAAACCCTTATTAACTTTCGGCTTTATCTTATGGAATTTCCCCAAAGTTTTAAGATCAGATTCTTGTAAACCCTAAGTCCATTGGGTTATGCAATCTTTGTTAAATCTTTTGTCAACTCCCCAATTCTCAAGATTGAGGTTGATAAAATCAATTCGTAACCCTTTGCTTGTCTCATAAATGTTATATACATATGTGTTTAGGTCGTTTGATGGTGTATAACTTTAAAGGTAATTTGAGAGCAGATTCGAACTTCCTAAATTAAAATAAATTAATTTTCAAACAGACAAATACATACAATGAAATACCTCCAGAAACTGAATATTGTTCCTAATTTTATTTTAAAAATACGTCGTGATTTATGGATATCTTTAAAAGTAAATAGTGTCTATCCCACAAACTCCTGTATTAAAAGCATTTACTTGTAGACCTACGATGGGGCTTTTGAAATAGGTGATAAAAGTACGTTTATGTCACCAATCGAATTGCTGACTGAAGGTCAACTTATAGTTACCCGGCATGGTGTGATAGCTCCCATGCGCATCGAAATATTCATCTTTGGAAAGCTCGTCAACAGATGGCACCACAGAGCTCGTCTCAGACATCGTCGCTGACGAATCACTTTCATGCCTTTTGATGTGTGGCATTTGATCTTTCTTCTTCTTTTTGAGCCTCTTGACCTATTAACAATAAGTAAATCAATATCAGTAAGTTGTTTGTGCACCCATGAAATCTAGATATAGTTTTACAGAAAAATATAATTGCATCAAGCGAAACTTCGGCGACTTGTTCAATAAATAAGACTAATTATTTAGATAGTGCCTAGGCAAAGAAAAAGAAAGGCAGAGAAAAAAAATAATAATTATGAGACAAAATTTTATTGATATTTTTCTCGTATATATTTTAAATAATGATTTTTATACATCAAGATACGATGCCGGTAACGGAGTTACCTATTTGCCAAATTTATCCTTGGCACAAGTTGTTTGGATTTTACAGCAGTATTACATAAAGTCGTCGTCATTTTGGAAATCGTTGGAAATAGAAAAGTAATTCATTGCCAAAAATCTCTGCACTAAATCCAGAGTCAAAAGAAATAGAATTACTTGCGACTTCCATTCATTCCTAAGGCAATCTTTTGAATTATTAGTACATTTCTTATGATTTCTTACTTTCGATAACACACGAGTTTTATATACACTCTTTCAATAACTTTTTAATAAGTAGTATCTGATTTGCAATTTTTCATTTAGAAAGTCCAATTTTAGAAACTTTTGAATTAACAGTTGACTTTTCTCTAAAATAATAAATAGCGCGTACGTCGAGCAAACTTACGTCTTAACGTAAACATACTTAAATCCACTAGAAAATTAGTTAATATAACCAGTCTTACGGTTGCCACAGGTACTGCTTTCTGAGGCGTCGCTTCATCTTTCACCAGGTCATGAAGCTCCAGAACAAACGGCTTGTGCATATCAAATAGCCCAGTATTTGACGACGACGAAGACTCTTCCGTATCAGTCAGGTCGAGGATGTCGTCTATTCCTGGAAGAGCTGAATAAACGATACTAAAAGTGGTTAAGAGAGGAACAGTTTGTTGGAATATCTTTAGAGGTAATCGTATGTATAATAATATATACAGAGGCTAGCTACCCTATTCTCTATAATGGTGGAAGTTTCAACCAAATGTCCTAAAAATTATATTAAAAATTTTGACGCCAGCTGTATGAGTAATATTTTATATAGATTCTTAATACTTTTATTGACTGCAGACATAACTAACATAGCTTTAAGGTATATTGCTTTCACTTATAAGTGTAAATATTGTGAAATATACTGTGGAAGACAGAAAACAGTCGAACAACATAGGAAGTCAAAATACGTTTAGTATCAACAATCCCGTCAAACGTTGTTACGAAATTGCGTGACATGGGAGAAAATGTGCATTAATTGTTTAAAAGCTTGCTGCTTTTGTTGTCATTTAACATAATGATGTTAGGAAGGACAACGTTTTGGATATAATGACACTTAAACGATGATGATGATACGAAGATGGCACTTATTTTAAAAATTACTTTACTTGTGACAAGTGAAGTTTTCTTTAAATGGAGATTGTCGTTTTTTATTATGACAGCAACTAATAGTAGTAGCTGTGTCAGAATAACTAGTTCTTTAGACGCTGTTAAAGAGAATCTACTACAGCACAAAAAAACCTCTTGAAGGTTCTCATTCCTATACTGTCCCGTGCATTTGTCACTTGGATATTGATCCTAATATTATTGAGCTTAAAATCGCTTTTTTTCAATGAGTTCATTCAATACTTACAGTAGTTTTCGTTATCCATGTTTGGTATTTATAAATGATCTATTGAATTTATGTGCACATTATAGGATTCACGTTCGCTTCATTTTGGTATTTGAGTATATTTTTCTTGATTTTTAATTCACCATCTTACAACGAATAATTTTCCATATTTGACAGGTGTCAAAAATTGACAAATATATTCCATATTTAAAAGCAATAAGACTATTATGAAAAAAGTTTTTACATACCTAGTAAGAAGTTTAAATCTCGACAATGACGTCAAAACGTCGTCAGTTGGAGGCACACGTAGGCTTTCTATAGTTACAAAGAATTATGATGTTGGTTTCAAATCAAAGAGAGAAACTAATTAAAACTACATGGCTATTTAATTTAAAATATGTTTTATTGTTAAATATAAAATATGTTTTTTGCATTAAAGGCAAAAAAATCATACCTGATGTTAAGTATGTTGGAATTATCGCTACTCGATGCCGGCCTTTCGAGGTTCGTCTACACGCTACGCTTAAAAAATCGATGGTAGTATCAACGAACATATCCGTAGGCAAACAATTCCGCAACATCCGAACAAGATCCGAACTTGTCTTGTTTCAAGCCGGAGCAATAGTGACCATGAGGTTGTGGAAGTCAATACACGTCTTTTGTTATGGAAAGTATCTTTGGAATTAAATTTTACAACTCTAACGTGTATTCACCGTTGTAAAGACGGTAGACGAGTTTTATTTCATAATTCTTGGTGATTTTATTTTATATATGATTTTTAGTTTTACCGCTCACACTCATTAATATACTAATTAAATTAAAACTAATTAAGTGTATTAGTTTTTATGCGATAACAAGTCTTTAAATAACTAAGGATAAATACTTATTAATAGGATTTTCATCCGCCTTCCACTAATATTCTCATACTTATCAAAGTTAATTAAAACAAAACAGGGAATGATAGCACACCGACAATGCACCAAATGTGTAAGACTATCAAAGCCATTAAATCTCGATTAAATCTTTTCAATTGACGAAGCTTTGGCTTCTACGAGTAATTAAATCTGAGTGTATTATTTAATGCATGTGAAAGTGGTAATGTAGCGTTTAAAAGTCTTTGTTCGCGCAAGGGTAAGGTCGCGCCAAATAAAGCGACATTTATTTTTTACACAAGCCATAAAACTTGGAATGGACGTTGCCCTCTGTCGGAAGGTTTACGATGCGATTGACAGTGACCTCAGAAATTGTGAGGGTGATTTGTGAAAATTTTATCAAGATTTAACTAAAGCGTGCGCGTCGATAAGAAAATGTATGAGATGAAATGTGGTCCTCACTTTGCTCAAGATTGGTATATTTTAGAATTTAATTAGTATAAAATTAGATTTATTTTGCTCCTAAAAGTAAATCCTTAAAAGTATCTGAATATCATGATTCACGAGGGAATGGAGTTCATTGACATCATTATGTTCTTGGAAAAATGCACAGTATTTGCAAACTTTATGAAATAGATAAACCTATTGGGTAACATAGTATATTAAGGTATTTTGAATATAAAACGTGTAAATAGTAGCTTTGAAACTTCCCTTGCTTTTTAATGGACCTAGTCGTGTTTACATCCAAACCATTTGACGTGAAACTTATAAAATGCGAGGAATATTTACAGCCAGTATGCAAAAGCATTTTCATTCACAGGATAAAGTTTTGTACAATTCGTATAACAGTTATCGTGGAAATGTCCCCAGAACGCATAGATTTATATCCAATGCTTACCAAGCGCAGCTTGTAAAAACTGCCAAGATAATACTATGTGCGACAAGGGAGATTATGGCGACCACACTCCTGATGGAAGTGAGATATTTCATCTTATTTTTACAGTAAATCATTCTATATTTCTTAACAAAACATTTACTTACATCTGTTTTATGTTCTACGTTGGTGGGATCGGGTAAAGAGAGTCCCCCTTAATATGACCCATAAAATACATGAATTTTGATGTGTTTAGTCTTTGTTGAAATAACACAGTCCTTTTTATAGTTTTCTTAAAATTTTGTACCTATCTATTAAATATCATATCAGGTGGTAAAAACACCAATAGAAATTTAAAATATATTGGTGGATCTTTATAACTAACTTTTATCCATTTGGAAGGAGCCCGGCGATACGTAAAATAACGCCTTACTACAGAACAGCGATTTACTTAAAAATACTATTTGCTGGGAACCCTACACACAAGTTTTCTCTAAAGAATTTGAATAGAAAGTGCAGCCAATAACGCGTTGTCTCGCCGTGTGGCACTATCGGCGTCGCAGGACTCGCCGTGACAATGTACACGTGGACCGAATCACACGGCCCATAGGGTTTTATTGGAGAACATTCAAATCACTTTACGAGAAGGTTTTGGTAGTATGAATATTGGCGGTGGATGTCACAAATACGCTTTGTTGAAATATTATGTTAATGGAATTTTGTCTGACATTGAAATGTAAGTGCCTATTAGAAAAAAATATGGTTGTACTGTATTAAGAATGTTGTATATTTTACAGTTAATACATTTAATAGTTAGGCCAAGAATCTATTTCGCAGGAAAATTGTGATTTGTGTGTTTGTAAATGTTAAGAAACTCTTGCGATCATACTACATTGAATATAAGAAATGCGTGTATTCCAGAAATTACTAGACAGAATTCCTAAAAGTCCTATACATAAATAAACAAATCTTTCATCCATTGAGCATGGAAGACACCGCGCTACTCTGACAAATTACCGTCAAAACGTGGCAATGAACCATTTCCACGATGTTTTACGCATCCTGTGTGTTTTACGATGTTTGCCAAAGCGATGTTTACGGTGTTTATCCACAACGATGACAATCCGCTTTGATACACGCGACTCATTTGCTATAAAAGTCTATTATAAATGTTATTTATGAGTGTGCTGTTTACTAGAACACAAATATCGGCGAGAATGCGGCAAATGTTCTTGAAAGCTTCATGAGTATGAGTATCTATTTTTTTTTGCAAAACCATTTATTCAAGTTCGACCCCGATGTGAAAGGCGATGTATATTTTTTGGATGTGATTCCCTGTTTGTTAACTTGTTTTATGCCTGAATTTAATGATTTATAATATTAAAACTTGTATGTCTCGAATAGTTTTTCTATATCGACATCTCGCCAGCTTTGTTTTAAGTCTCACCTTAATGCCCCCCCCCCACGTGTTATTTTTCGGGCACATATTTAGTCTATGTTTCACCTAAACTAGAAAGTTCTAAAGTCATGGACCGCATTTATGCTGACAAACAATACAGTTGGCGTAAAAAATGTAATGAATAGGTATTTTAAGGTACAAAAACAATAATACCCAAATCATTAAATACAATATGTGGCATGTACGGTTGTCTATAACACGGTCAGATAACGGGTAGAATTAATGGAAATACGACATCCCCGAGAAACAATCGATCATCGCACATGTCTCCTACACTTGCCTTAACACACTAGCGTAAGCAACTATGTTAGACCACAGTTATCGGGAAAATATGTTTTGTGGTATCATTGTATTTTATACAGGTTTTAAACATTTACAATTGGACTTCTATCACAGTACGGGAGGGTGTAACATAAAAGTGAGCAACTTATTGCTGGTTTTCAGGTATATAATAAATCTGACTAATTTGGCAATGGATTAGGATAGACATTACTAGGGTATTCATGAGGCGACCGACAAAAGTTATTGAAACTAGCCTTTTACGAAGGCTTAACACATGTTAGCAATTCGGTTTTTAGTCATTCTTTTCTAAATAATATACTGGAGACTGAGTCTATTTGATGTTGTTCCAATGATATTAAATTGCACGCGAGCTACAACGAACGTAAAGCGAATAAATAATATTCGTTTACAACCGTTTTAATTAAAACTTGGCTATAATTTGTATCGTGATTTATATGTCATGCATTAAGATATCAATCGCTATTTCCGTGTCGGAAATTGTTTTGTGAATGAGTTATTAAATATTTCAAAATTATTGTTTTATTACATTTAATTCTATAAATTAAGCAATAATATTAAATGTCATTATCAGATGCAAGGTGAGTGGATAACTTAAGATTTGTTTGGAGGGTAAACTTAATTTGACTACGTAGAAGTTGGTTAATCTTAGCAGACGAGAGCAAAATATTTTATGGTATAGATTATAAATATTGGATTATAGTAAGCACTATTTGTACCTTTCATAGGATTGCTGTTATTTTGATTTACCAAAGTGATCTATTTGAATTCTTGTTAACATTTGCAGTAAATGTTGATAATCATAAACACATCAAAACTGAAACCGTTGGGAATACGAACAACGTGGGCTTAATTACGTGTTATTGGGTCATTAAGAATGGTCAAAGAGTTTGAGATAAAACCACTGACGTCCTTTTCTTTTACCTGAATAAACATCCATTTCCGTACCATCTATTAAGGTTTTATTGTTCTTCGTACATGCAAATTAGAGGTGTTTCTCGCAAATTTCTTGATTTCTTTGACCTGGAAATTGTAAACCATACCTAAGACTTTTTACATGAATGTAGCCTCCAACTACTCCTACTGCTCAAGGCCAAACCAGAGACAAAGATAATCGTATGTATATAAAAATTCATGTTAGATTTTCAGACATTTTATATATAATATGTAATAATTATATATACAAACATTGCCCTTAAATAGAAGGCTCTTTACGGCGTCAAACAATTACTTGGTTATACAGAGACTTACACGCGCTTAATTACTTTCCCTATTTACCTAGATCCTATACAATCAACGTAAGCTCGAAGCAAATATACGGTACTTGTAGAGCTCTTGTTGAAGTTTCTTACAATATTTAATTACTTCAACATTGATGACTAAAGTATGTTTCGAAAAACAAAGGTGTATGTTTTAGATTTGAATCAACAATGACCGTGAAAATGTACTCAAAAACATTTTTTACATACATATTCCGAAATCGTCTAAGAAATTGTTTAAATGACTGATTCGGAAATTTGACTAAAGTTAATTCACCAAATACAACATCTTGTAACAATCTTAGAGTAACATTTAGAAGTACGTTGCCGTGATTCTGTAAAACTACCCTTTTATCATTTTAATATCTCACACAAATTGTTATTTTACATATTTAATCAGGAGCGGTTATTACTCTGTCGTGGTTATTAAAAAGAATGACTTATCTGTCGCTAATAAGACCTGTTGATATCTAAATAAAATTACTCGTAGTAAATATTCTTTCAGACGAATTAATGAAGGCATTAACAGTTTTCATCGTATATGTATTAAGCCAACATATTTATAGATACTCGTATACCTATATATGTTAGCTAGTCGAGGGGGCTGATTAATCCTATTGATAGCAATTTTACAGAAAAAATATTCACGACGACCAGGTCTTCCATGCAATTTAAAAATGAAACCACTGTTCAAAAATTGAGTTTATTTTGCGACTTAAGCCGGTCTCCGAATTCTCAAATAAAGTTCTCTCTCACAGTTCCAAACTACTTGGAGCAATCGTGACGCGAAAGAATTTCAACGGACCAAGAGCTCTATGTTACTTGAACTTTGTTTAATATCCTCGCAAAGTTGTATTAATTGTTCGTACATTTAATTAACTGAGAAGTACTACGGTTCTTAGTTTGTTGACAAATTTGGGTCAACATATTTCGTAACGAAAGCTACTTCCTGTTTTGTTAATGGATTTAACAATTGTGTTTGTAAGTCAAATTTAATATGACTTGTATAAAAGTTCATTTAAATTCATTTTTATTTATGAAATGCGTGATGGCCTCGTGGATTAAGGCGTGAAGTCCTATCAGCCTACAAATCTTGAAGATTGTAGAAGTTTTGCCGGTTTTTGAAAATGTATGCAGGAAGGTAGCATCAGTGATGGCCTTTAGGTTTAGGCGCGCGGTCGAGAATCTCGGCGGTCGCGGGTTCAAACCCCAGGCACCCACCTCTGACTTTTCGAAGTTATGTGTGTATTCAAACTGAATTATCACTTGCTTTAACGGTGAAGGAAAACATCGTGATAAAACCTGCACATCTAAAAAGTTCTTAGGAATTTCTTAGGTGTGTAGTCCGCCAACCCGCACTAGGCCAGCGTGGTGGACTATGGCCTAAACCCTCTCAATGGTAGAGGAGACCCGTGCTCTGCAGGGGGCGTATATGGGTTGATGAAGAAGAAGAAGATGCAGCAAGGTAAATAGATGGTCAAAGATAAGAAATTCCGAAACATCAAAAAAATATTTATTCGACCAGCAATACCTGGCTCTTAATTTATTACTGTACGTAAGTTTTCTATGAGACTATTGGCAGCACATACGTATAGACCTGCAAATTAAATATGTATATTATACATTTGATATTTGTACTTTCGACAATTAAAATAAAATATTTCTCCTTTTAATTTGTAAGTAGAAGAGCCCGAAGCATGTAAGATTCTTAAAGGTGTAGATCTTCGATAACGTATATATATAGACAGGTAGGATCATTCCAATCACTTTTCGCCAGTCCACACCCCAAAACTTACCAGCAGTCAGTTCGGTATTTTAACTTTGATAACACGTTCCAACTTCACAACTGGCTGATTTGAAGTGACTTTCAAAATCACAATTCTTTCGCAGAGAAAAGAATTGAAATTCCCGATATAAAAGTATAAAGGACATGAATAAAGATGTGAAGTGTCACCCGGTGTGGGGAGCATGTTGAATTATTCAATAATATTCTGTGAACAAAACTCATAGCCATTTTATGACGAGGCATTGTGATACTTTCGTAATAAAAACGTGTTTATCATCTTCTCACCTCTTTGTATGGGATAAAAAATGTTTTGCTTTTGTTGTGGTAACAGCCTTAATTTTAGAAGTGATATTTATGGCAAATACATTGTTTTAATGGTTTAGTAATTAAAATTTAGATAAATGGAATTATCTTAACTAAAATGTAATGATTAAACTGTTGATAAAGAAATTTGTTATAGATATAAATCGAGGCTCATTCGTCCGCGTGTTAGAACGCTGCTTTAAAAGAAAATTAAATGACAAACTATTGTTAACTATAATGTGTTAAGTAACATTTCAATTTGGATGCTCCAAAGCAAGCCATAGGTAATATATGACAAATAAATAAATTATAATTTAGAATTTCTATCGATTTTTTGAGTGAAACGATTTTTGAAAACATTGTAGAGGTTTACCAAATGTAATCGAATCTTTATACATCTTTAACCCTTATATCTCCGATAAATCTTCACAATTCTTGCTTACAAAGAGTTTGCAAGACAGACGACCCGAATCGGGCTACCATTGTCCGCCTGGTCCTAAACGCTTAACTTTATTTTTACTTGAAACAGTTTAGTGCGGAAACGTTAATTTTAATTAAATCAAGGGTCAATACAAAAGAGCTGGCGAAATATAGCTTGTTTGCCTTTGACCTGGTTTACTGGGTCACGATACATTCAACTGCTACAAATTTTCATTTGGAGTCGTTGCCTTGGATTGTGTGTGAGCGAAATTTTAATCCTTAAGACGTGGATGTTTTACATGTTGTGATGAAGGGATTTCATGATTTTTTGAGGTTCTAATAGCATTTAATAATATGTAGGTGCAGTAAGCAAACATATAGTTTGCCAATCATTGCCCCTTAAATGACGTGGCCTTCGTACCAACAAATCATTATCTTACAGTTTATTAACTTTTGCTTTTCCCCGGCTTATGACAGTGGTTTCGGCTAGAAAGAGTTGGACTTTTGATGAAGTTCGAGTTGACTTGTGGTTCTACCAATTATACAAGTTCGACAGGTCAAGTGGTGTCAATATGGTAGCCTGCGTAAGTAGCTGGTACCAAACATAACATTAAATATAAAGTTTTAAGTCAATAAGAACCAAAAAACAATTGTACATCACACAAATTTTTCTCTCTATGCGAGTTCTGACTCGTGAATTCTCGGTTTACGGACTGCCTTCAAATCCAATTTCAGTTACTGGAATAATAGAAAAGATGGAAATTTGAGTTTTTATCTTCAGAATAGCGCGAAGGAAGCTTACGACAACTCGAAATACCGAACAAACTTTCGGCAAAGAAACTATTTAGATTAGGTCCTGTTACTTGCTCTAGGATTTAGTTCTCACGATGTTCTATTCAAGGTAATCTCGTTGAAGTCATGTTGTAGACTTTCTTCAGACATTCTTTTACAATAGTTTAAATAAGTTTTAACTGGTAAACATAGTTTATACCTTAGAAAATAAAATTAAATTTGGAAAATAAAAATTATAAAATATTCTTTTCTGTCAGCAATACTTAAGTTCGGTTTATTACTATTTTTTTAAACAAACATTGCGTTTTTTACATTGGAGTATAGGCATGTACAAATGCGATTTTACCAATGTCTGTGTTTAATAAAATAACCTATGAAGTCTATGATTAGCATGTAATATATTTCTTAATTTCCATCCCCTCAACAAAGCAATTGTAACTGCAGCTTCAAATTTCGAAGTCTCCACTAAACTGTATTAAACACACGTCCTTCTATTCATACTTAGGCACAAATACTAGTATTACGGACACAAAAACCTAATAACTGTTAGGCGTTGTCCCTTCGCAACAAATCTTGCCAACAATCCCACTCGTACATTATTTTGCACTCCGCTGTGGGACGTGGATAGCTCCGACGCAAACCTTTTTGGTTTCATATAGGGTTACTCAATGTTTAACATTATTTTTGTGCGCTCCATACATCGTTCTTTTGTCACAATCTGTGGCATATTTTTGAGTTATATTTTCTGGCCTTTAATTTGATTGTAGTAATATGAATATTCGTCAAAAGTTTCATTAGTTTTTTTAGTCAATTCAGTGATGTTTAGAAAATCTCTTGTACAAATAAGAAAAAGGAAAAAAGTAGATCAAAATGTTATAAACTCTGTATCTCAATCGACTTTATGTCGTCCTAAAATTTAAAGATTTTTATTATATAGATACGACGTACAGTAAAAGAAAAATAATGATTTATTCGCAATGAAATCCATTTGAATATTTAAGTAACAAAAATCCATAGAGTCGGAATAATATTCCCACAAAATATGTTTTTACACAATACATCAACATATTTGTCAGCGAAATAGGAGGAAAGGTCAACACTGTTTTCGATTCGAAACATATCTTCGCTGTTGATTTATCTGCTCATATCTAAGACAGCGTCACGGTACAAAAATATATGGGTATCCTACAAGTCTTTGAAGTATGGAGACGTAGATATGTCGAAGTAGTGACGAACTATGAGAAATAAATTGCTGAAACTACCACTCTTGTTTCTTAGTTGAGCTTCTTGAAGTATTTGACGGATCGATGGTATCCATCCACGATACTGTGGATTAACTTTGAGGGCAGTTCTATATTCGATTAATATTACTATCAATTTGTACCCTTACATTAATCAATTTCCAAACTATATTTTCACAAAAATATATTTACAGAGTTATACCCATATACGGTAAAGCGGGGAACATATTTAGAGTCTAAATTTTGCAAATTAATACAGAAATTGTTAATGATAACGCTTATTTATCAGTAAGCGAAAAGAACTTTGCTTTACGATAGAGAAACATGGAGGATGAATACCTTATTTCTTTCAATGGAAGAGTAAGACATATTATGCCCAAAATTATACAGTGACATTAATACAGTGCATTTTTCACAGTAGATACTTCTATTTTTTATTCATATTAAAATAATAAAATCCACTTATACATACGACACAAAAACCTCTTATCATTATTCCTAGTACCTATTAGGTTTCAACATCATTAAAAAGATTGAATATGAAAACATTTATCAAAGCATTAATTTCAAATCAGTTGATAACTGTTGTGCCAAAATCTTCTATTTATGGATTGATTGATTACATTTAATTACAGTGTTTCCATTACGCGAAATATCTTCTTGAACAGACAATATTAATTCTAAGAAACTTATTCCTGCCGAATCATATAAAGGTCTTTAGTACATAAATATTCATAAGCATCTTGTTAGTATGAGAGGCTGGCAAGTCTTAATATTACGACGTATAACAATATTTGCTTAATAACATTATTGGATCATGAGATAAATAGACAAGTATTTGGATAATCTTATTAATTTGATATTTAATATTGAATCTCTAGATTTTGTTAGATGTACACGTTGTGTAAATATAATCTGTGTACCTTCAAATAAGTTTACTTAATTTTCAAAGGGGCTTGTACTTACGATCTATGCTAAAAATTAATGGATTTGTATCTTTTTACATTTTTTTATTGTGTCTGTTGCTCTTTCAAGGTTAAACGGCCTAACAAATGTTATACAGGCACTTACCATAATCATAGGCTTTACTACCTTACTTACCTTACTTAACCTTAACCATAGGCTTATACATGCACTAGGCTTTCTGTTAATACTTTTTCAGTCAAATTTGCTTAGAATCGCTACTGTTATTATTTGTTCATTAGGTTCATCTTCTTAATCTATTTAAAGTTTAGTTCAACCTGGGTACCAAATTATTACGAACAAAATTAAATATAAAAATTTGTTTACAACCTACGTAAACCCTGTTGCATTCACTTTGGTTTTTCTGGTGACAAGTTATTAGTAGTCATCGTATTTAATGTGCACATTAAATCCGATTAAACACATTATAAACTCACCACAAGAATTAAGCCCAAGTTTATTGGATTCAACATAAATGGTAGTGAATATGCCAATAAAGTTGCCTACTGACGAGAGAAAGTCACTATGTTACTCCATGTAAGTTCATATGAAAAAAGAAGCCACTGCGATTAGTGTTACGCTTGTAGATAACAATATTGCACTCGCCCCAAAACTTCCTCGACTTACAAAGGTCAAAGCGATTCCGTTCTACTGTCAATGTAATCAGAGATAAAGGACGAATTAAGCCGAGCCCAGATTTATTTGAGGCTGTCCTATAACAGCGCTCTCTGACAAAGACTTTTTACTATTCTCCTTAGCCTGAAACAAGGTCCCTGTGATTGCGGCTTAATCAAATTCAGTTTCCGTTAGTCTGAATAAAAAATTCTTATGATTCGCTCAGGAAATAGGGTATTAATATCTCTTTTCAATTGTCATTTACATACTTCTCTTTAAAATGTCGCCGGGAGCGAGAAGAAAGGCAATTAAAGACTGTGCTTCTAGATAAGAAAATAATAAATACGTTCTATTCTAAATAAATTTATTTTTCCTTTACATTTGCATCTGGGACAGTGGAAATATATTAGGAAAAACATTTTACAGCTAATTTTGTTAAACGTTTAGTTATGAAACCCTAACAGTTTTGATTTGTAAAAATGTCATTTCGTACGACGAAAAAGACATTTTGATTCATTTGTCTTTCATTCAATTAATAAAAAACACGTATTTCTGCAGACACGCCTCGCAATCTCAGCTTTATTCAATCTAACGTCGCAATGTTTTCTTCTACTGTCTGTGGTACAAATTATTTTTAGAGATCTGCAGTGTGTACACCAAACCCTTTTAAGGCAAGTTTCTGTCGTAGTTTGAATAAATATACAACTTTGAAATCGTGTTAAATTAATTAGATGTAATTGCTACATACATAAACTGACACCTGTATCGTGTATTCAATCTTTTTCAACAGTAAATAAAAGTCATGTATATAAAAGTTGAACCATGATTAATACTGTTATGCGATTTGAACAATACCTAAAAAACAATACTTCACATCAATTCCATCTACGATTTCAATAGATCCTATAAAGGGACGTTTAAATTCATTTAATATCCAGCCCCTATTTTCCTTATTTAAACCCTAATACTGAACATTTCATCACTTACAACTCAACCTTGGCAGCTTCTAAGCGTACTGCATCATTTCGCTAGATACAATATTTGCTGTAAGTGTTACTATGAAGTCTCTCTCGAGTCGGCGGGAGCACATTTTCATATCGGATTAAAGCTATTACACTTCAGGCAGTCTCGGTATGATTAAATACAGTAGTAAAACTAGATGATTTAGTTTTAATGCGTGGAACTCCGTCTGCCGTCCGGAAACTATGAATAAATAATTTATTTCTGTAAGTTATTTTATATCAAATATTGTTTAATGTATTTTAAGTTCTTGTTTATTTTGTTGTCAATAGTAGACTTGAAAATTCTGATTTAAATTAATCTTATAAAAGTGTGCATTGTTCACGATGTATCTTTCAATATGATCATAATAGTAGTGTGTAATGTTGGTATTTACCATTTACTTAACATACACAAAGTTTCTATCATAAACATATCGTTACTTTTTATTAACATCTTTAATATTTTCAAACTTTTTTACATCTTTAGTTAGGTATATATTCTGCTCCACGTATTAAGGAGCGAATCGATTGCACTTTTTTAGGCCGACTTGTAGAATCAGGCCTATTTTGAGAATTGCGTATAGGAAAGACTTAACAAAAAATAACCCATCTCGGAAATCGAACTCTACGCACACGTAGTACACAGCTCATCAATAATATTAAAGACAAAAGTTGCTTTAAACAAAACCCACATTATATGAATATTTTTTTGTAACCATCAGTCACATACACAATTTCTACCCAAAAATGCGAAACTCACAATAAAACAAAAAATTGTCTTGGTGCGAATATAGCACGGTTTTCGTGTTTTCTAGTTGAAGTAAGAATAAAGTATGGCCCGGTCTTATCACAGCACGTATATAATTAGATAGACATCTGGCGACGCACCACGTTTTTTGCCTAACATTATCGACATTTGGAGTTGAATGTGCGATTCGTGATTGGCCAGCGCTTGATTGATGGACTCTATCAGGCTTTATGCGAGGGATTCTGCTGGTTTAGTACTCCTTTTGTGTTATTAATGCGTCCTGTCCTATTGATTGGATCCCTCGAGTATCGGAAGACAGAGAATGTTAAACTTCGATTAGGGTCACCCACATTTTGTTTTTCTGGGAATTAACGACAGGACAATGTGTTTAAATAGTTCTGTTTATATTAATTAAAATCGGTGTTTGATCGATAAATACTTGTTTAAGTATTGCGGAAAAGTGTATGATAACTGCCTTTTGGATGTATTGTTGGAAAATATAGAACTTACTCGTAGTTCCGCGTGTGAAAATAACAATGAGGTAGCATTCTATAATTTAAAACCTAAAACACAGCGGTCGAAACGTAGATGCAGAAATGTAAAAACATGTAAAGCAGCAAAAACAAAGGCATGGAGGAATAAAATAAGAATATACATTTCAAACATTTATTCTAAACTTTGTGTTTTTACAGTGTATAAACAATGTACATTTTTTTGTATTTTCTTTCTTAGTGAAAAATAGTAACTACTATAATTTACAAGTACAAATACATTTAAAATATGGGTGGCATTACTTGATAAATAATATTATTTCAATAATGTATTAAAAGTAAACGCATAAAAAAATATTTAATCCTACCGAACGAGGCAATATTATTAGAAAAAAACGGTAAAAGTATGAGCACAAAGTCATGAATCAAATATACAGTTTGAATGTCGGAAAACCATACTATAAGAAACATTATTTTTAATTTAAAATAAGTTTAAAATATGAGGTCTTGAAAGTAAGTCAAGTATATAATATATTGCCTTAATTTTAATTGAATAAAACGCGATAACACACTTATTTTCTCTTAAAATACAACATCAAATTAAGGACGTAGCCGTGAAGTACAAGGGCGTTCTATTTAATATACACGAAACCTTGGTTATAAATAAATTCATTTGATATTATTAAAACATTAATTATAATTATATTATTTTTTACATTTTCATAATGGTTGAAATAAGTACACAGTTAATTCGACCTAATTCTATGTAGTGGCACCTTCACTTAGTGATCATCTTCAGCGGCCCATATACGTCCCGCTATGGGGCACAAGACATTTTTTCTTTTAAGTGTAGAGTATTTATTTCCGAGAATCAGAAATTCGCCAATTAATAAAATTATACTGGCATTTTTGCACTCCTTTTCACAGCAGTAAATCCCGGAATACAACACACTTGCATGGACCTCTTTTACTCAATATTAGGGAAAAAACCTAAAAAAATATTGGCTACGTCCATACACAATAGTGTTTAAATAATATACATAGAACCGTTGAATAAGACTAGAAAGGAAATGGGAGCATGGTGTGTGTGCCAATCCTACGATTAGATTATTACTTGTTTGAAATAGCCGCTTATTAGCATTTCGGGTAGCGTGTAGTATCAAGTCTTTTATAAATGTGTGAGAAACCTATGCTATTTCAGCTATTCATTTCTGTTTACTATTTTTTTTGGTCGTGTAATAGTAGTTGAATGAATAGGTGACAGACAAGCAGCGCCACTCGTCCACAAAACGTCTATTTCCCTTCTTATCTTATTCAGCTGTTTTTTGTGAATACATACATATATCTACATACAATATGGCGCAAGTTATATATAAGATATGAAAATTATCAAATCTTCATGTCATATGTTGGATTTTGTTTGCTTTTGAATCTTTAATGTAACGTGGAGTGCAAAAGCAAATTAATAAAAATCAAATATGCATTTTGTTCGAGATATTTTGCTTCATTTTTTTCAATATTAATCGTAGTAAATGAGGCAGTATAACCAGTTTTTTTAGTTTTATTTAATCTTTGCGCCACATTACATATTGATTTATCAGAAGAATGTGTTTACAAACGACATAACCTACGTGACTAGAGTCTGACTCCAATAGTTTGGCACCAATTATCTAAATAACCTAAAAATGTTCACATAAATTACGATTAACAATACTTAATTACGTATCTACATGTATTTGGTACGAGAGATCCGTAAGTCGTACAAAATTGTAGACTGAAAAAGTAGTTTTTATTTTAATAAATAGTCCCTGTATTCTGTTTGTTACTTACAATATAATAAATACGTTTTTCAAACAGTAATACATATTTATAAACGTTAGAATCTGCACTAAGCAAAAAATATCAACGACATTTTTTTCCATCAGTATTTGTTTGCACAGATCTTTCTACTCCAGCATATAAGTGAAGCAACATATTATTAAAACACGTATAAATAAATTAGCTATTTGTCAACAAATAAATTAATTGGTTCGTTGTTTTGGAGCTAAACCAAAATATGATTTTAGAGTAAAATGTTTGATACTTTCATCAAACACGAGCTAGGCCACGAGCTAATGTTAGTACAGCGACCGCAAAACACATCGCTGGTATACAAGAGCATACGTAATTAAATTCTATCATGAATACATTCTAATTTCACAGCGTAATGTATACGGTTTGATATCAAATTTAGCACTCCACTGAATCTAATGCATATAAACAATTTGATTGGAGTCGAATGTGGTTTATATCCACTCGGCTTCGTGCCTTTGTAATTGTCTCTTTACTATTTTATTGATTTTACGTAATGATAAAAGCAAAATAAATTAAAATAGAGAAATTTAATTTATTATTTTTCGGTTTTAAAATCCTCCTAAAAATTTGGAATTTCATAATGCGTTGTCACTTATTTCGATTTATTACTGGGCCTGAAGCATTAACTATTAGAAACTAAAAAAACGTATTATTCATGTTTCTTTAAAAACGTTTTATGCTTTGTTTTGCAGTATATTTTGCTTTAAGCAACATATCCCAAAATCGCTGTTATGTCTTACGTAATTGATTAAAATACGTATCAACTATGCCATGCATGATTGCAAACTCTTTTACCATTGAATCTTTTAAGATCCAAAGGAAAGAGTGTCATGTATGTGAACCAAACTTCTCCTAAAAAGATATAGAAAACGACATACAAGCTCTTACCTTTGTTAAAAATCTTATACTTAATTAGTGATGTCACAAACATATTTCTAATTATCAAAAGTAAAATTAAAATAAGAAATAGCCTTTTCAACTTATAACTTTTTAATTTGTGGTTATGACACAAAAGTTGCTCTAGGCAATAAAACTAAAAAAATATACCTATATTTCTAATAGATATATAATACTTATTTGCAAAAGTCAGAAGAGAATTTATGTTCGTAACATCACTTCACACCCATTAACCTTTATAAAACCTTACATTTAAAGTATACATAGAGGTATTAATTATAACCAGGCAAACACTACAAGAAAGTGTCGTCTCGTCTGCGTTGTGGATGGCAGTTGTTATTGTTTTGCTGGCCTTCAGGCAAATGCAATCGGACTTTACGAGAGTTAGTGCTGTTTGTCTGATGGATTCTCTGCTTCGGGAACTTAATGCTGTCGTCTTTTACCTGTCGACAATGTGGTAGGTTAATTAAAATACACTAAATTTCGTGGATACAAATTTCATTCTCCGCAAATGGTTCGGAAAACGACGTTAAAAATTTTAGCCTCATTCTGCCAAATAGCTCTGTGGCATTAGTAGACGAATGAAATCAAGAACAATTATTGGGTGTATTAAAATATTATTTCTTTAGAAAAAGACCTTTTTACTGTGGAACACGACAAAACAGGGTGCATATACTTTTGCGTGCTTCACAATTACAATCGTTAAAAATTGTATGCGTGCGTTCTTTGTAGAGGTTGATCTTGGCGTGGGACTAACACCTATAAGATTTAAATATTAAAAAAATATTGGATCTAGACTTTGACTACTATGACGCATGCCATAGAATCAATATTGCTTACCAGACAAATGCATTAGTTTGCTTGTCTGGAATTTACGATTGACAAACTGTCTGAGAATTTCATGTCTAGGTTCGAACGTGCTTTTAATATTACATTTTGTCTAAAATCTAAAATATTCAAAAGCTTTTAGTTGAAGTTTCACCCTCCAATAGGCTTTGATGGATTCAATAACAGGGCTTAAAAGGTTGCTCCTAAATATTAGCTTCTATGTAAAATGATTCAAAGATTTGCCAACGTCAATACTAATATTTTAAATAATTTTCAGTAACATTCGCTTTACGGAGCTTTTTTAACGTAACAAAAAAGATACTTAGTAATGTATGCTCTTGTAGTAATGAAAATCGTCAAGGTTAACATTAATTATCCTCAAGTAAATTTAATACAGTTATAAGGAACTCAAAATGAAGTGAATATTATATTTTTTTAATAAGTGAGATTGCTGAGAAGAAGCCTTTAAAAAAAATGTTTGTTCCTTACCCTGATAGTGAGGTCATGCCTAGTTCTTCTGTGCGAAGAAGTGAGGAGTTCTGTGTGCGCCCGTGACTCGTTGCCCGCCGGACTGTCGCTCGACTTCATTGTGCACCAGAGCCACTTGTACGGCGGAATGTTCCTGTTAAATATAGGTAGGTAGTATGAATAAAGGGCACATATCAAAGTTCTCTCATGTACGGTTCCCACTTTACTTGAGTCAAATTTCCATTAAACTAGGTTTTATAAAAACTTAGGGTTGTTTCAGATGTAGCTGGATATGATATTTATCTACGAGTATAATTTCCGTGGACGCTTGCATATTTTCAAATAGGTACTAAGAAAAATACTTTATGTCCCTAATTAGTTCTGGTAGGTATTGCAAATCCTAGTCATGTCAATTCTCGAATATCTACTGAGTATCACGTTATAGTGGGCGAGTTTATAGACGTTTACTGGTCCTTTTATATGACGAATACGTTTCTCCAATAAAAAACTTTAATAATACGAATCGAAGCCACTATAAAATAGGAATTAAGAAGACTGTGAACACACATTATTTTTTTTAATTAGCCTTATAACAAAATTTTATTAAATTTTAACTTATATTTACCGCTTATTTAATTAAATGTTAACCTTTTTACATTAATATAATTTCTTCGGTAAACATCGTTGTTTAATTCAAACTTTTAATTGTTTGGTGGAATTTGTTTCTATTAAAATGTTTGCTTTCTCGTGATGATGTCGGGTTCGGATGTCAAATAAACGAATGAGTTCGTTAAGCGTTAATTAATTAATTTGGAATCGGTAGAGTTGCGTCGGAATTGTTTCCTTTTGATGTTCCTTTGTGTGTTTGACGCGTGTATCATACATATTAGAATTGTTATATTTCATGTTCATAGACTTGTTGGTTTGAATCGAATGCGGTAATTTCTGAAAATTTCCCAACTTGAAAATTATCATGCTTGGTGGAATGAATAAGAAAACTTAAGGTATGGATCTCGTTAGTTACAATGATAAATATAATTAACACATTTTTTTTGCCACTGTTATTCTTCATTAAAAAAAACAATGTTTCTTTTTCTTACTAAATTTCGCACCATGTGTATGATGAGTTCGTAGCAGTCTGAAATTCTAATTTGGGAAAAATACAACTTGTTATACTTGATTTGGTTGGACTTGTCGCATTTCCAGAAATACATTAGCAGTTAAAAAATATGTAGTATAGTCTAAGAAAAATATTAATGTAATCAACAAAAATATTGAATTATTACTTAGATATTCATTGCTGCATGGACTTAGAAGGTCTGATTCCGTATACGAAGTGAGCCAGCGACGTTACCTTGAAATTCATAAATCGTCTATACGGGGCATCAGATTCTTTAAGTGCTCGCCCAATAGGCGTTTTATGGCTTAAGTAAAAGCACATAAACCGTAGTGTCGTTTACTGCTAAGTGCAGTCGTTTTGTGTTTACTGCGCTACCGTTACTGTAGTTTTACTGAGTTCACGATGTAGTTACGGAATAGTTTGGTTGTTGCTCACCGGGGTACACTATCCTTTAGTGTTTTAGATGTCATTAGGAGAAGTTTTTGTGGGATCACGAGAGATTTCGAATGTTGACCTATTGTTGCGTGTTCTACCTTAACTTTATGTCACGAGATCACATCGAGATGAAATGATTGTCTGAGTTTTTTTGTGGTTGTTATTGGCTTAAAAATGAACATGCTTTTTAATATTAATAGAAAGTAGACTACTTATTAACGAGCAGTGATGGCCTCGGGGTTTGGGCGCGCGGTCGAGAATCTCGGCGGTCGCGGGTTCGAACCCCAGGCACACACCTCTGACTTTTCGAAGTTATGTGTGTATTCACATTGAATTATCACTAGCTTTAACGGTGATGGAAAACATCGTGATGAAACCTGCACACCTAAGAGTTCTTAGGAATTTCTTAGGTGTGTATTCCGCCAACCCGCACTAGGCCAGCGTGGTGGACTATGGCCTAAACCCTCTCACTGGTAGAGGAGACCCGTGCTCAGCACTAAGCGTATATGGGTTGATGAAATAAGTAAGACTACTTATTATAAGTGGTCAGAAATGTTCACATACTGATGCCAGGCTGATGAGATGCTTCACTCTACTTTTAAATAGTTCGCATTCAGTGATCAATGGTTAAAAAAAGAAAAATCTATGAATTAAATATCAAATTATGTATGTCTATACGTACGGGTTAAACACGTAACCCTCCGTCGCAAGCGGGTAAAAATAATGCTTTCACTACATTTTCACTGCTTCCCTAAAAGTCAAAAGGCTTTGTATATGCAACCGCACTCGCTTATCAACGAACTCATTCCGGTTGAGTTCACGTGTGTTTGAGAATCTTTTTAGATACGTTCAGTGAAGCATGAGCGAGTATGACTTATGGACCTTTTTATAATTAACTTTGGTTTTTAACAGCTGCTTTCTTTTACGTATTACACAGGTCAACAAAAAAAAAAAATTTTTTTGGGTTTCTGTTCTAATGCTTCGATTCTGATTCCAAACATCGAAAAATACTCGGATATCAATTTTTAGGTCTTAAAGTTTGCTTTTGTCTGATTTATGTTGATAAGTTCGTTTGAAGATTTTCATTGATTATTATAGACAATGGGTGGTAGCACTTTGATTATTATCTTAATTGCAAATAGTGCAATATTTTTAATTGACACTAGTGAGTGTTTACTTGTCCATTACTATTTAAAAAAAATTATTACAGTTATAACAACCGACTTTTATGTCGTATCTAGATAGAAAATGGCAACAAGACTGTGTAAAGAAAATGTTGATTCATTCTGTTTTATTTGCGGTGAATTTATCAAAGCAAGGATAAGGCGGATAAACCAAATATTCTTGTCACCTATGCTTATGGAATAGCAGAGCAGACTTAAAACATTACCAACGGCGTATATGGCCTGATCGACTTTAATTTCAAATTTGAAAACATAATATGAATGCTAAACCAATCGTCAAGCCCAAAGATATATTGATACCACCGTAATGTATAAAGTTAGGTCTAATGAAGATAATTTTGAAAGCTCTAGAGTCTAGATCATAATTCGGGAGCTTTTAGATATTTAAAGAGATTCTTTACTAAATTATCTAATGCTTAATAATTATATAATTATCTAATTTGTCCAACCTGGTATTTAGGGGTTCATACGAAAAACGCAAAAAAGCAGTGATGGCCTCGAGGTTTAGGAAAAAGCAGTGATGGCCTGGTTTAGGCGCGCGGTCGAGAATCTCGGCGGTCGCAGGTTCGAACCCCAGGCACACACCTCTGACTTTTCGAAGTTATGTGTGTATTCAAATTGAATTATCACTTGCTTAAACGGTGAAGGAAAACATCGTGATGAAACCTGCACACCTAAAAGTTCTTAGGAATTTCTTAGGTGTGTAGTCCGCCAACCCGCACTAGGCCAGCGTGGCGGACTGTGGCCTAAACCCTCTCAATGGTAGATGGGACCCTTGCTCAGCAGTGGGCATATATGGGTTGATGAAGAAGAAGACGAAAAACGCCCATACATGCATAAAAGATCAACTAAAAAAATCGTTTTTTGAACTCGACTTTTTGTTATTTTCTATTTGTTTGCTATTATTTGTCATATTTCTTGTATAAACACACTTTTTGTGTTCAATAAAAAAAAACCTTATTATAATTTTAAATAAAATTAAAGAGAATAGATAAAAAATTGTATACATTTTTTTAAATTCATAAAATTGCTCTATTTTCTACAAAAGCAAACTTTGATCAGAATAGATATTTTTTTATTTATTTGTGACATAGGAGAAACTAAAATTTCATATTCAGGAGCCAGACCCAAAAATCGTGTTGACCAGTGTTATTTAAGATTTGGAAAACTCTTTATTCAACAATATATAAAATACGTACAACATTTTCTCCATAAACAAGAAAACACATAGTAACATAAAAATACATATTTATTTTCTTTGTATTATTGAATTAAACTTCTGTCAGTCTCGTAAAGAATGACTTAACTTCTCGCTTTTGTTTATTGAGTAATAAATTACGCCTGGGCGTCTCACCTAGTACCAAGTTCTTGTGAAGCCTATTCTTCCGAGTAAGCTAGACAATAGCATACTTACAAACTCTCATAAATCATTGGAGTGAATTTTACTGAAGTATTTAAATGAAATAATCTGAGATTCTGATGAGTTTCATTATTTAATATTTAAATGGCATGACATCGTCATCGTGGGGCTTAACTTAAAGGAAAGGAAAATGGATGTAGGAGAATCTTTCTCTCTATCCAGTTATAATATGTACATAGTATATGCGTAGTCGTATATAGGTATTAGCCCCTCGTGTCACCCATACCTAAATATGTATTCTCCCAACGCACTTTATTTAAATAAGACCACTTCTGTCTCGTGAACCGTTTATATATGTTTTGCTTACTCCATATTTTAAGAGAATCTCGGTTGGATTGATTCATTTCAATATAACCGAGTCCAATTCGCATCTCAATATAAATCGGTGTTCGTAGGCTGATTCAACTTGCGCGTGGGTCGCGACGCTCTACTAAATAACAGTATCAAGTTTGTTAAGTAAAGTACACACTATATTAGCAAAATTATTATTACTGAGATAAAAAAATCTACTGATAAAAAGTTTGAATATATTACCACAAGAATTGTTCTATGGAGCAATAGAGTCAAGTTTAGTCTAATTTATACCTCAATACCAAAAAAATACTCTTAAATCCAACGGCTTATTGGTTCATACTTTCTACGTTTATTTCTATTTTCGACAAAAATAAAAAATGATTAAAATAAAATGAATAATTCTATTGATGTACGCTTGAAGTTATATGTTTCTGCTCCATATACAGGCAATGGGAAAGGCCAATTACCTTGTAGACGCTCTAAAAAAGAAATACATTTACGCTAAAAGCCACGGATACACAACCTAGCAAAAATCTCAATCCCGTACATTTTTTTCAGAACGTATTCACTAATCCGATCTAAATCCGGACACGCACAGAAGCGACAACTTACCTGAGGCTAATGAATATCCGATTGGAGAATATGAAATAGATGACGGGGTTCGCTGCCGAGTTGAGAGGCGCGAGGCTCTGTATGAGGGAAGCTATCGCCACATTCACTTGGGTGTCGGGGACGTAGCCGTATACTTGCAGTAGGTCGAAGATCATGTATGGAGACCAGCAGAGGACAAAAACTGCGAACAAAATGACGTGTATGAGATCGAGGAGGTTACTTGTCAAATTTTAGTACTATTTTGACATATGACCTTTAAGAGTCTTCTTCTTCTTCATCAACCCATATTCGCCCACTGCTGAGCACGGGTCTTTATACCCTTTATGTTTAATATCTATTTGCGAAATGGCGTGAATTGATGAAATATTGAGGATTGGTGAATGATAATAGTGAATAAATTCGGTTGCTAAAAAAAGGACTTCTAAAATGTATGTAAATACGTGTCTGTATCCTAAATCTCGTTAGGGATGTGGTTTTATAATATTTGTTTTAAACGTTTTTTTCATTTATTGGCACAACAGACATTTTATAATCTCTTAGGTTACGTTAAGTAATCCAAAAATGTTGTAGAATGTAAACATTTTATTTAAGTATACCTAGAAAATTAAAAGGTAAAGTTAAAATCTTTTCAATTTATTTAGGAACCCTGATTTTAGGCCTAGATAGGGCGCGTAAGGTTTTCTCTTTACTCGGTTTTATTTTGTTAGTCACCCCTATTTCGAGATGTATACCCCTGTATGTGGTTTGCACGTTAAATAAACATTGTTAAGAATGAATTTGATTTAAAAAAATAATGACTACGGGATTGCTCTTTATTTCCATGGACTCATTTTTAGACCAGAGAAACTGTTTAAATATTTTTTACAATGAATGGATACAATTTCGGAACAGTGAGTTGTTTTAAAATTTCATACTATAAAATATTTCAAGTAATATTTTAAGTCAATTTATTCAAAGATATAAGTTTGTTGAATGATTGAATAAATTGAAGCAGCATAAAGAAGCGATATTAACTTCATTAAAATTTAAGAGTGGGTTTTTCGGTTTTCGTACATTACCTACAGTTTCCCTTTATTTGGTTTGTTTGATTGAAATCCTTTTGGGGTAGGCAGAGAATATCGAGTACCTCGAGCTACCATGCTGACAGTCTTTTTACAATTCTTCAACATTCATACATATCCTCATACACATAGCCTGTTTACTTTGTTTGCCTGACTAACAACCTATTAACCATTAATGTAATTAAATTAAAAATTATTGTATACTAGCACAAAAGCGCTTTGGTAACTTAATCAATTCGCAGGCGCCATGAAATTTTACTCTTTAAATATTCCATAGATTAGATCATTTGATAGTTATCTAACACTTTACTAGAAGTAGTGAAACAACCACAATATTAGAACAAACAAAAATTACAAAACGTAAAGACTACAAAATATACCTTACTAAGCTGGGATCGAGTTCTGAATATAATCAACACAAAGCCTAAAGTAAAAAGGTGGCAAACTTTTATCCTGTTGTACAAAACCGGGTGATAAGAACACGATGAGAATTTCAATATAGAAAGTTGCGTTATATAATCACAAATTCTGAGCGAAACAGCGAGACTATGGATAAGATCTGCGAGATGTATGCTAATTCACGCGTTCAACAAACAAGAGACACTTGAGATAAAGAAAATTGGATATATAGCCCGGTAAAATTTTATGGTGTTACCATGTAGGAGCAGAACCATAAACAGTTTTTGTTATTGTCACTTTCTTCGGCTAATTTATAGTTATGCTGTCGGAGAAGACATGATTGAGTATATCAATTTGACGATCTACGTTGGTATTCAGAAATGTGTAAGCGCTGTGGCGGAACACTGGCACTTAAATAATGGAGAACATCGGGAAATACTTGAATAATAAAATATAAAGGGGAATAGGAAATTAAAAGTAACATCAGTAATTTGGTATTTTTATGATATGAGTAAGTATTAAAGCAAAGATGAATGCACGCGAATACTTTTTTCCAAGACATTACAATGTTACATTAATGTCTATATTCAATCAGATCTGAATTTTATTATAGAACTACTCATAACGGTGAAAAAACACATTTGTAGTTGATAATAGCATATTGCGATGGCTCGCTTTGAGACAGTATTTTACCCATGTGAGTTGTTATATTTTAGAAGAATGAAAATAGGTAATTATTTTTCTACTTTCTTACAAGCACTATGTTTTTAATGCACCGATATAATGTAAGAAGTTTTTATGTATTTATTTATACCAGACGAAATTTTAAGTTGCTTGCTACGACCGCGGGGTATAGGCGAAACTTCAACCAGTGATAAACCGAGATGACTACCTCTGCTACGTAATCGTGTGTCTTTATATACGGCACGGCTCTTTCTATTAGGTTGTTACTAGTAACCATGAGCCATTTTTATCATAATTTGGTTCATAAATTATATAGGTATAAACAAAGGATTGCTTGTCTTGCTTGAAGCGTACTTGACTGTGAATCCCATGACGGGAAATATTCCTTTAGATTTTACCAGATGCAAAATCACTATCATAGTTTGATTTTAGAAACGTGCCCGCAAAAAAACTTTAGACTTCAACCTATGCCCATACATAAAGGGATACCGGTAGGAATTGAACTTATTTTATTATTAAAAATATAACAACACAAGAAAATCAATGGGAATTTCCTATATCAGAAGAGCAACGATAAAAATCACAAATCGATTTGACAACAGCTGTTACAGATATTTTAAACACTAATTTATTTATGATGATTTTTATGGGCGAAGTGTTCGGCGTAAGTGCGGTGACTCCGCCTAGACATAACGGAGGGGGTCGTAAAGTTTTATTGTGCCCGACGCTTTTTGTGGCCTCTGGTAGTACCAGACCTATTTTTCTTATGGGTTTCTAAGAGATTTGGTCTCATATTATATTTTCACGGTGACATAAAAATTCGATAAATGATGTCGATAAATGGGGTTATTTCCGTTATTTTTAATAAAGTATTATATTCTTAAGTGTAGTGGCACCTATGAAAATGCTGAATATGCAGAAATAATTAATTAACAGCTGCAAAAATAATATGAATAACAACGCTAGCTTCTAAAAAAATATCAAGGTGTCAGATTAAGGTTGAAGAAAAGGTTTTAAAACTCTATTTCAGTTATCAACAAATAGTCGGTAGTAGCGTAGATGTATCAGAATAAAACGAAAAAAAAATAAAAAAATGAGTACCTAATGCGCCCACTATGCAAAACAGCGTAAACTTATATTTTTACACTTTTACGCTCATTCCGGTAGCGTGTCGGTAAACAAGCGTGTTGATACGTTTGTCATGTTACGTGACGTCATAATCGCGTAAAATGTTTTCACTGGCGTGTCTGTCTATCAAAACGCAATGTTTGCTTTTAATATCACTAAAACGCGCTTAAGCCGTTGTACGTAACATATGATTGGTTAGTCACAACATTTGGGGCTTTATATTATGAAGTTTGTTTTCCTATAATAAAATATTAATAAGCAGCTTGGAAAATTATGGAAGCCTAAATAAAATCGATTCTTTGTGTGTTCACAATAAATTTTCACGTATTTTAAAGGTGATAAACCTAAAAATTCTTAGGTATTAAATAATTTTCTAAAAAGGTGGGCATTCCGCCAACTAAATATCTAGTAAACATAATAAAAAACTTTTCAGTTACATTTACTTACCGAAAACTATAACAAAGGTCATTTTGACTGTTTTGATTTTGGCTTTGGGTATTATGCCTCTGCTGCTGGCTCGACGACTGTCCAAGTCGTCGCTATCTGAAAAATAGCTTAAAATTAATAAAGAAAATACTTATGTTTAAGTAATTCAGTATTTTTCCGCTAAGAAAACATAAATAATATCCTAATTCCTAATCCTACAATGACCCTATCATAAAATGCCCTATAAGAAGTTTCACCGTAATAGAGAGTATTTCTGTGTTAAGTTTGTCTCAGTATCAAATAATGAAGACATTATGACATGGCATATATAAAAAGTAAATAATATTTCTTAGTCTTCCAAATTTGGAGTAGAAAGCACATCATTCACTGTAATTAATCTGCTTGCCACACAAAACACTGATTGCAAGTACGACGATGAATCACCGAAAACACCAAAGATTAACTTGAATATATCACAAAGATAATTATGGGAGATTTTGTGAAACCTCCCGTCTGCTTGTTCGGGATACAGTCGTTAATTCAAATGAGTCCGGTTTAATGGCTTTTGGGTGGCCGTAAAAAATATTGTAATTTTTCGCTTATACACTTTTACCACTCAATGACTCGGAGTGAGACAGTGTTACATTATATGAACATTTTTCATTACTTTCTCCTTTTGTACGGATGTTTCGTCCGTTATTGATGTGTTTATAATGTGAGTCCGGATTTAGATTTTTGTTTTTGATGAGTTTTGTTTTTAATGAGTGAGTGGTTGTTTGGTTTTATAAATCTCCGGTAACACATCTTTGAATGAATGAACTGCGTCGACACTTCCACAGCCCCAACTTAAATTCCATTCCTGGGTTGGATAAATTGAAATTTGTTTGGGCTCTAGGAGTATATTTTTAGTGGCAAAGCGGAGTTTAAAAATATGCCCGTAAAACTGGGTTAGGCTCGCTCTTATTAAAATCATTATAAGTAAATGTATTAAGTTACACCCCGCTTTTATAATCATTTTATTTAACATAAACGTTATTTTCGTATTAAATTGGGACTAAAGCGTATTTAACTCAAATATTCTTCACAACAAACCCTCTTAAGTCGGCGGTTCATTTTATTGCAGCCTACTAAGGGCTACCGGGCCTTATATTCAGACACATAAAAGTCCACTGGCTCTCGTCTTCATATTTCATAAGTGAAACGTATCGGGGCTCAGCTCACGTACAATCTAATTTGCTCCGTTGCCGAAGAGCTTTCTTCAACAAACATTTTGTTTTACCCCTTTCTTATTGTTTCGGTTTCGGCGAGTGAAGGCTTTATTTACTGGGTTTGTTATGTGAATTAAATCATGAAAGAGTGTGACATAATAGGTACTGATACCTAATTTGGTATTAAATCAGAGTTTAAAAGAATGTTAAAATTTACTTCGTTGACTAATATGTTTAATCGGTCGTGATAAAATAAACTTTGTGTGCAAGTTACAAGAGACAATTTTTTAGAATATGAAAAGACAAATCAGCTTATGTTTTGAATCAAACATAATTAGTATATTTTCTTAACACAACTTAAAAGCTCATTTACTACAACATAGACTCTATAACTTCTAGACAACAGAAGTGTCCGCGTAGATATATGGATGAAAGTAGAAAATAGTTGCTTTTATTCCATTTGGTACGTTACTTTAATGCATATGTAACTCACATTGTCTGGTAGCGGTAGCTCGTCGTCCGAGAACTCTGTTGCTTTTCTGTCGTATCGTGACGACGATGACGCCGTAGCAAGCTGAGATAGTGAGGGCAGGTGCCACGAACAGCGAGACAAATACACTCGTCATCCAAATACGCCACTGGAGTTTGCTTATACCGGACCAGCATTGGAGTATACCTGGATGGAATTTAAAACTATATTTATTTTGATAGTTCCATGGTGTAGTTGATTAGACAGCTAGCGAAACAAGGTGTCGCAGCTTCGACTCTGCATAATGACCGATTTTTATGAGATACCAAAAAATTGGTTTCAGGTTTGGTTGTTTGTGAGACTATATTGGCTCTCTTAGTAAAAAGTACTACTATAAAAACACTACTCGAATATCACATTAGCTTTTGAAATTATTCGACACAATTTATAATTATCACGCCATACTTAATACTCATCATTACAGTTGGTTTTCCTAAACCGCCTTGCTTCAAACACTTTTAGGTACTACACGCCTAACTTTAATTAATTACGTAAACTTTAATACGTGTCAAGAAAATTACGTTTAGCCATAACGGTACCACGTGCTACATTAACTCAGCGGGCGCTTGTGTTACACGGTGAGTGAAGAAAGCCGTTTTTGGCTCGAAGCCACCATACAAACTTGGTATAAGTTGTTTGGCTCAAATGTTACAACTTTCCAAGGTAGACACAGGGAATCTTTTTATCTTGCCCCAGTTAATATAGCAGCAACAATCAAGACAAAAATCAACTAGCAAAAAAATATTAGGTAATTTAATTATAAAATATTTTGCGAAATTTACAACCCAGGGTAAAAAAGTGATTAAAATTCCAAAAATCCTCATGAGACTTGTGTTCAAACCGAAAATGTGTGGAAGCATGTAAGGTCTATGAATAGTGGGGCGCATTGTCATTATAAGGTTACCTTCCACATTGGCTTCGTTGAAGAGGAACAGCATCGGTACGCAAAACAGAAAGCTGAGTAGCCAAGCGCCGAGAATGAGGGCACGTGCTCGCCGCCCTGTTTGGAAAGAAAGAAAATTGTAGGAAACATTATCACACCTGAGGTTTAAATCATCACACCATGTAAGCAGCGAGGTAAAACAGTCATTAGATAATATAAACATTTGAATCCACAAGATTAATATTAATAAAATTCATTTGTCATTAAGTCCGCTTTTATACTACTAAGTATACAAAGCTTTAAATTTATAAAATGAATATTTATTATTTCTAATTAACCTTTAATATTATTATTTTTTTATTTTCTTAACCCCTATTCTTCTATAGCCGTCAGTAATCTAAATAAAATATCGGAAAGTAAGTAGACATAATAATTCTTAAATACGACCGCAAATGTTCTTTAAAAATCGTATGAAATAAAGTGCGTGTTCATTAGTGCTTTTATAGACTACTAAACTACTTTTCAAAGACTTCTTAGTGTACTTACAGCTTCCCGTGAAGTTCATTGGATGAGTGATAGCATCGCATCGGTCCACGCTCAAAGCCACCAACACATACGTCGAGGAATACGTGACCACACCCTGAAACAGAGCTCATGTTAAAAGCTTTTGTTGTATTCAATTTTAGGTGTGTGTTAGATAAGAGTATGGTGATATGAAAATCTAAGCAAGAAAATACCAATGTAGTCTACAAATCTACACATAAGTTATCTTAACGTGAATTCAGTGTACCTTTGTAAGTATTGAAAGCTTCTGTTTCTAAAATGTTTGCTAAAAATATAGTTCAAGTGATATGAAAACTACTCAGGTGCATCAAAGTTCCGATTTTTTTGGTGTTTGTTTCAAGACATACGAGTATGTATTTAATAAGCGGCGCAATGGGTAAAAACTATTTTGGCGGCTTGCTCTAAACCAAATGTAGCAACACTGTCTGATCTCATAGCACGATTCTCCATGTATTTTTTTACTACAGTCGTTTCTCAACAATGGGTACAATAATGTGGCCTTCAAATACAAGTAAGTCTGTCAACTGATGCCTTATTGGGCACTTATACTGTTATTATTTAGTACTAAACTCATTCATTACGTTTGTAATGCAAATTTTTGTTATAATAATGCATTTATAACAAAAGTCTGGCCTCGAGGTTTAGGCACGCGGTCGAGAATCTCGGCGGTCGCGGGTTCGAACCCCAGGCACACACCTCTGACTTTTCGAAGTTATGTGTGTATTCAAAATTGAATTATCACTTGCTTTAACGGTGAAGGAAAACATCGTAATGAAACCTGCACACCTATAAGTTCTTAGGAATTTCTTAGGTGTGTAGTCCGCCAACCCGCACTAGGCCAGCGTGGTGGACTATGGCCTAAACCCTCTCAATAGTAGAGGAGACCCGTGCTCAGCCGTCGGCGTATATGGGTTGATGAATAATGCATTTACACAAGCGTATGAACCTTCTAAATGTGGGTTTAATTGTAGACAATTTGTGTGTCGCACTCTGCACATGCTCGTATATCATTTAACTCGTAAGTCGTCTCCATTTCAACAAACATAATTTAAAGCATTGTATCCGCAAAATACAATGCTATAACCGTGCTTTATATGTATGCATAAAATCGTACGTGTGTGAAGTTTATGTAATGTTAATTCTGTATATCCTATCTATATTAAACTTAATGAAAGAAAAAATTAGTTTTTCTAATACAACGTTAACCGTGGGCTTTTTTATTTCAATTTCTTTTTTGAACACTTAGGATCTTACCTGTAAATACTTCATCATTTTGCACGTTATCGATCCGGCGAGCCACGTGATAGTTATTCGTTGTATCAAGTCCGGAAGAACACTTATTAACCCCACCAAGAGATCTAAAACAAAGTTTATTTTATTCTAAAATCTTTTAGAAGCCTTGTAGTACAGACTTCAGCTACTAAACTAATTGTAGGTATCAAAATTTATGAGAGACTTTTCGGACTCACAAATTCCCAGACAAAGAAGATTGTGAATAACATAAACATTTATCTCAGTGTGGGAATCGAACCCGCAGCCATTCCTTTTGCAAGCTATTGGCTTACCAACTGCGCCACACGGCTGTCAAATGTTTATGCCTACTTACCAGCGATTGCTAGTTGCATTATGAAAAAGTTCATTCGACTCTTCCGAGACTTGGTGAGCAGTAAGGCCAGCACGACGGTCGCGTTGCCAGCAACGATTGTCACCAGCAGCATCCACAGAATCGCCAGTTGCGCCGACTGCATATGCATGTAAATATTATTATAAGTGCCATCATCGATGACTTTCATTAGATACTCAACATTATTTTAAGTTGTAGGAGTAAATCAAACCTATTTGCTGAAGACGTAGTTTAGGGTTGATATACGTTAGGTCCTCGAATATCCACTAAAACGAGCCTTAGAAATAGGATCTCGGAATAGTGTGTTGGGTCAAATTTTGAGGCAGAGTTTACAATGTGCTTAATGTTTTAATAAGTGATTTAGTTGGCCGTAAAACAATGCCAAAGTTTAGTGCGTGTTTTTAATACAACATTGAATGCTTAATAAATGGTATTTAACGCTACAATGCAATCAATATACATATATCAATAGTTATTATACGCCCAAAAGACAATACAGTAGTAACACCGTGCTGTTACAAACAATAGTTTACAATCTTAGGAAACTGAATCCCATTCCTAGTCAAATTGTTATACCCAGGAAGGAAGTATAAAAACAAATGGCTGGTATGCATGTAATAATGCGCGAAATGTAAGGCGAAATCCTTTGAATGGGGTCGGCAATGTCGCGATGTACGGACATTATGCAGAATTTAAAATATCCTGCCATCGCTAATGGACTTTGGGTTTAATTTATGAGAGAATGGAAATTTATATGCTCGGAAACGTAATCATCTAGAATACGATATATATAATTGGGTGCTTAATTAAACCATGATTAAGCAGAAGCTGCGATTAATCACGTATCATGAAATTCAATTACATTCATTTATTTTATTTTTCACACTATTGTACACCACAAATAATTGTCTCAATGTCAAATGATCTCCAAATAATCAATTAAGTACTAAGTGGTTCTACAAGGATTTAAATTATGAACATCCATTCCAAGAACAGAATTCGTATACCCCAAAATCGACTGAAGTATTCATAAGTGTCACATTCATTTTTATGAAAGTGGGGATCGAACTTGCCTCTATCCATATGTATCAAGTCATTCAACAGTTTCGCCTGACGCTTATCATTTGACCAGCCGTATAGAGATTAGAATACATCGTGCACGTCTAGACCCATACTTCAGAGCCCTTCCCACGCAATTTACTGTGACCCTAACATCCGTAACATAATCACCGTGTTACAATTTTATTAAAACGACATTTTGGCGTGTCGAGTAACATCTTGAGAATTAATTTAACACTGGACTGCTTGGAGATAAAACAGACATTCATAAATTTTCAGAACTATTATTAAAACTAGTTGTGAAAAAATATATCTGTTTTCTTTTACTCCTTATTTAAGTGGTTAGGGCAACAGAAACTGCTTACTAAATTCAACAATACAAGAACCCTTAGGAACAGAAAATCTACCCGACAGAATGGTTTATCTTATTGTAGGTACAGTTATTTCTAATAAATGTCGCCCAAGTTTGTGTACGTGCTACGACAGATCTTGGTACTATCTGCAATAGTTTATGCTTTGACTGATAGTTGGGTATCTAAATGTCAATCTGCTGCGGTAACTTAATTTTACTGGGTAATATGGATCTCTCCTATTTATAAGTAAAGTTGTTAAGCAGCGTTTCATTTGCAGAATATCTGCAGTATCAGATAATTGCAAATTATTTTGTCTATGTAAATAATAATGTTAACAAATATCTGCTGATCTGTAAGAGTTCTTTCAATCTGTTTTTGTTAATCTTATAAACAAAATATTACTTAATTATTAACAACTCACGATTACATAGAGAAAAAAATTGGAGCCTTTTTTGTTCTCGTAGACGGTGCGTTAAAATATACTTCCATTTAAAATAAGTAAATAAATTCCAGCCGAAACATTTTCAAAAATATCAACAGCTTTACATAATGTTTAACCCTGAATTTACACTTATTTGCAAGTCTCATTAAAATAAGGTTAGAGAGGACGCGTGGAGCAAATGTTTCGTTGTAAATTACTGCGCTATGGTTCGTATGACCCCGTTTGTGTAAAACACGATGAACGCAATAAAAATATGTTTACTGGTTAGTTGAAACTTACGTTAAGAGGCATAAGATGTAAAATGTTTTTGGTAATGTTCTATATAACTAAGCCAATCAGCACGAAATAACTTTTAACTTTATTGATAATATGAATTCACGAAAATCCTATATTTTTATTCTTTGCATTGTTAAAGGCCTCAACGATGGTCCTTCCATCATCATCTCCTGTGTTGATGTGTCTATAAGGGTGATTCTTATTCACATTGGAAGATCTCTTTGCTTTTTTATTTTTTCTTATTATTTAAATGGCCTTTCGTGTTAAAAATCCGTTCTTTAAATTTTCTGAACTTAAGTAATATTAAGCCCTCGATTTAACAAAACTCAATAATAATATCGTAGTCATTGATACTGTCTATCAAAGGGGCTATAATTTAGCTTTACCCAGTAGACTGAACTCAAAGCACTGCATTGCTTCTTGAACGATCTTTCATTACTCGATTAAGTGTACCGTGAGAGACTACATTTAATATAGGTTGTGAATTACGGATAGCAAGTTATAAACTTGTTTCAGAGCGAATAACAGGCGAATGAAACTTTGATACTGGAAATATTCGTCGGGAATAAGCTGCTGCTTATGAATTTGGGATAATATGTAGACAAAAAATTGCTGAAATCCAATTATTCAGAACAGTATTTGTTTATATGTTTTATCGTATTTATTTTAACGGAATGAAAATGTTTTTACTTCTAACTTTCTAATAATATTACATTTTACTTTTTAAATGTGCAATTCAAATGACAGACTGCCTATAGCGGTCATGGGTTCAATTTCCAGAGCGGGGATAATGTTACAGGTTTACTTCAATATGACATAGCTGCACTACGACCACACCAGTATGACTAGAATAGTGGTCGAAAAGGGTTCGGCACCTACAAGCAAAAGTAATAGGAAATTTTGAAAAACGGTTGCAATCATGTACCTCTGCCTACATATTCGGGAATGAAAAAGCGATGGTCTAAGTATATGCGTGTATGATAGTTAAATCTTAGAATAATGTTAAAACAATGTCATAAAGTTGTTATTAAACAAAACACGACGAAGTGACTGTACCTGATAAACGACATAAGCTTGATAATATGCGACAAATCTTCTTTATTTGAACATGCCAAACCGTCACTAAATTAACCGCTAAAAAATCTATGATTATAAAAAGTAGTGTAATTACCTGGTAGAAATAAAACTTGTTGATGACAGTCGCATTCCCGGAGTAGTTGGAGTACAGGAGGCTGTCATTGATCTCAGCGTACTCGCTGCAGTTTGAGCAGTCTACCTCCTCCATGACCGTGCTTCTTCACATCTTGTATTCAGTATCCTGATTGACAAAATAATTCAAATGTAAATATTTCGTTTAAGTAAACCAGAGTTTTTAACCCTCCCATTAACTATTAAAACATCAAGACACGAGCCCGACTAGAAATTTCGTCTAAACTACGTAGGTACATTTTATCTGTTCGCTAAGAAATATCTTATTTCATTAACGTTAAGAGGGAACGGAGTTAATTGCCAAAATGAACCTTAATGTTTAATTAATGAACCTTGTTTCACCCCGAAAGATATTCTAATTGAAAATGTTTTAATTTCTTAAGTAATCTAATGAATTTCTAAGTCGTAAGTATATACTGAAGCAAAATTTCTTATCTACCGCGAAGGTACGTGTTCTAAGTTTGGATATATTACGAGGCTAATTACTGGACCACTCATGAAAGTTTTGGTCGTGTCAAAAGAAACACATCGAAGCCGAATGTTTCTCGACTCTCTTTAAATTACTTTAAACATTTTAAACATTAAAATATATACATTTTATGTACGTACCATAATAGATTTGTTAAATTATAATACATTTTAAAAATAATTATTTTCTTTAATTTGAAATTACAAAAACGTACCTAAACTGTCATATTCAAAGTTCAATATTGTATTTTGTTGCCGAAAAGTAGGTAATATTTTAGGAAGCATAACTACGTTTTCAAGAATCTATTTATCAACGTCACTGCTAAAGTGTCATTTGTGCTAAGCTTTCATCCTCAGCACTTGTTAATGGCATTTTTACAGTCTAGTTAGTTTGACTGAAGTATTTATTACAAATATTTATGACTGATTTTATCGTAAATTTATTAAAAAAGTTAAGTTAAAAGCAATTTGAGATTATCGTGTTTCGGGTATTAATAGAACTTTTCTTTTAATTATTCAACGGGAAGACTACTGTGGCGCTTAAAAAAATCGATTTACCTTGGATAAAAAGTAAAATTATAAAAATACCTATGAAAAAGTAATTGTAAATTGGTCAAGTAGTTTATAGGTAATTGTTGTTTTTCTTGAACTATTACATTATAATATTATCATATAAGCTTTTAGGTTTATTTTCTTGTTGGATTTTTACATTATTGAAACATTTTATGAAAATATTATATCCACTAAAACTATGAATACGGATTCGATCATCAAATTCCATCGTAAAAATGCCGTCGAGTTTACGATGTCACATAGCCGGTAAATAATAGCAGACTGAAAATCATGACATAAATAAAATACGATGGATCGTACTTGAGGGACCTACTTTAATCCTACAATACTGCTTAACGGATAAATTTGTTTTGTAGCAACTGATGAATAATATTAAATTTTGTGAACATAATATTTCATATTCAAATGTATTTTTTTCCAGTCATTTGCTGCTAATTAAAAAATATTAAAATCATAACTGGCTCGTTGTGTCGAGGCACTGCTCCGTGCAATCTGGATGCCATAGGTCTAATTCTTGAGCCTTGCAAAGTGACTCTGGGTTTTTCTAGTGGGAAATTCTCAGCAACAGCATATACTCTGGAAATGTGCCAGAAAACCCTAATGCTGGTTTTCGTCTCCTACTCACTACAAGAGACTTAATAAAAACGGAAACGTGTCTAACTGGCTACATAGATGTACCTCTGCCTACCCTATCGGGAATATTGGCGTGAGTGTCTATGTATCTTTTAGAAAAAAAAACAGTTAATGAAATGTTATAGATGGTAGTCCATGACCCTATCCGTAATATACTTATTTAAAGCTTTCTTTTTTTTAGTTTGAGTTTCTATGAATTACCTTGCAAGGCCATCAAAGTTTTAGGAAAACTATCAGTGTAACGCAGATCTCATAGAAATGCTTGTTTTTGACGACAGACTACAGTAATTAATCCCAAATTAGATACGAAGTTCAAAAGATAATGTCGGCAACTCTGTAATAATTGTATAATGTACGTATTGACTCATCACTTAGGGGGAGGTGGGGTAGATTGATACACAAAAATTGAAAATCAAATAATATGTGAATTTAAGTCATATTTTTGATTAATTTTCAAGTCAGCATTTAGCTATATGTATTAATATTATAATATCAATCATAAAAATCGTTTAAGATGTGAAACAAAAGGATTAGTATAGATTTTGTAAAAAATAGAATTTGAATCAATCTGCCCCACCAACGGGGCACTTAGATACATCACTTGGGGCACTTTGATACTAAGTGGAGATTGTATGAAATTGGTTGAAATTATAATGCTTTCATTAAAATATTACTTTATTATTGTGAAAATATTGTAATTAGTCTTACAAAGTACTTGTAGCTTATCCAAATTAACAATTATGAGTATCACAATTATCCAGAACAGGATTGCCAAGACTGTCCTTTTATTAAACAAAACTCAGAAAAACAAACAAAAACAATCGTAAAAAAACTAATACTTTAACAAAATCGTACACTTCGGTATTTAATATTATTAAGAACGCTTCTATTGCTAAATTTATTGCACATTATATGCACTTAGATCAACTGGAAAAGTATACATAGAAGATGTTCGAGCTGTGCCTTTTGTAAAATTTGGTTTAGGCAAGTGCAAAACAACATCTCTAAAATCAACGCTTGCTTGGTCTTCTACATCAGGAAAAACAAAAATAGACCTAGGATTTTTTTTAAGATATGACACTTGATATTCAGTCAAACTGTATTTAGAAATGACTTTGGCTACATAATGAACTACAGTTTTCTTTTTTTCAAATTTAATAAGAAGGAAATCCCCAATATTTATATTTTCAGGATCAGGAATGTCAAACTCTTCTTCACTTCTATCATCTGACTCTTCATCATCGTCATCATCGCGTATTTTCAAGAACTCATTCTCACTGGAATCCGAGTCTGACTTTAAACGTAGACAGACTTTTTTCTTTTTAGGTTTCTTAGTTTCTGTAAGTCCCAATAAATTTATTGCTGTTTTTAGTTCCTTTGCTTTTTGCTTCATCAATTTAACTTCTCGCTTTCTTTGTTTTTCGTCGTATAATATTTGTAACCGATTTTTTTCCGGTGTGTAAGTAAACCCTGGATTTTCCTTTTTCTCTTCCTTTCTTAGATGTTTTTTCATTGAAAGCCTTTTTTGGATATGGTCGTACAGCTGCTGGAGATATTGTGTTATTATTAGTCTGAAAACTTGGTCCAGCCTTTGGAAGCGGTGAAACGTTGAAAGGTAGAACAATATTTCCAGATGTATCTAAAGGGTCTGTTTGCGTTTCGTCTCTGTTGAAGTTTTCATCAATAGTTTCATCGTTTTGACGTGTTTCCGGTTGTACAAAATCTACTTCCTGTCTCTCTAATTCTTGATCATTTTCTTTCTCTTGAGATCTCTCACTGAAAATTTCTATAGGTGCAAAATCATCATCCCCGAATGCAAGCCTGTTAAATGGCCAAATACCTGGCTTTGAAAAACCGCTTGTGATGTTTCTGGGTGTAAAAGACTCCAAAAAGGCAGATTTTGAAAGTTCTGCAATGTTATATATAGATAAAGTCTTGCCAATATTTCTAATGTGCCAATCATTGAATGCTACTTTTAGTTTACTTTTAAATGGACCAAAAACGCTGATATCAAGCGGTTGTAGTTTGTGTGATGTGTGTGGCGGTAAAGAAAGATAGATAATCCCATTGTCCCGACAGTAGTTCACAGCTTCAATAGAAATATGTGACTCGTGGTTGTCACAAATAATTAGAATTGGGTTGTCTTTAGTGCATGAAGTATGTCGTTGAATGTGTTCAAGAACTTTGATATATAATTCAGCTGTCATCCACCCGCTCCTGTTTGCCAAACCAAGACTGCCTTGGGGAGCTCCATTTAAAAACGGGTCTTTAAAATGGACTCTAGGAAAAACATAAGCAGGAGGAAGAGCAGCACCTGTTGCTGTAATTATTCCACAAAACGTTACTAGTTCTCCACGTTCCGCTGATACAATTTGTCCTATTTGCCTTTGTTTTTTTTCAGCCAAAACTTTAGGCGTTGGTAAGACTGTATTAATGCCTGTCTCATCCAAATTTACTATACGGTCAGGAGTAAATTTATAGCGTAACATTACACGCTCAAAATTATCAAAAAACTCAGCCACTGCAGTCTTATTAAATGCGAAACTTCTTGCGGCGCTTGTATTTTCAGGCTTTCTTAAGCTGAGCTCCTGATTCCTGTTTCTAAATCCTGCTGCCCAATCTTTTCCGGCGCGTTTATTTTTTTTCCATGATTCTGGATATTTACATCCCAAATATTCTGCATACTCATAAGCTAATGTTAAAAGTTGCTGCAAGGACAACCCATAATGCACGTTGCTGCAAGTCAACAAATATTCTGATAAAACTTTCTCTTGCTGGGCAGTAAATACTTGAGCAGCAGTATAATTTGAGCCATATAAATTAGAAGATGACAATTGGTTGTCCCCAGAAGCTTTTCTAATCTTTTCAACACGATGTTGCAGAGTTGCAGTTTTGATGCCATATTTTTCGGCTACTTTTCTAATAGATAATAAATAAAAATACCTTCGAAGTAACTTCAGATATAGCAGTCTTGATCTTCTCTTCATCTAAACTACGTCTTTTAGTCTTGGGCTTGTATGTGCGCACCATTTTCTGAGGACAACATAAAAATATAGGTATAATTTTAATTAAGAATATTTAACAAAATTTTATAGGGGCACATTGATACACATCAATGTGCCCCACACTTTACTGTATCTAACTGCCCCAAAAGTATTTTTTCAAAATGCAAATTTTAGTAAAAAAACTAACTGATTTATTTAGAAAAAAATACTTAATCCATAATATTAAATGCCCTTACTTACCTTTGGTATATGGAGATCCTCACTAGATAGTATTAAAAACCGGGGAAACACTTTTACATTTTACGTATATTTTTAGTTAGTAGCACTCGAAACACGTTATGACTTGTAGATCGCCAACGGCTGACTGGCTGCCGGTACGAACGCATAGGATTCGTTCAAAAACTTCTATGAGAATTTTAGAGATGTCATCACTCAAATACATACAAAGGATTAATCGATATTACGTATGTATCTATGTGCCCCTTGCATCAATCTACCCCACCTCCCCCTATTAATTAAAGTTCCTTATACAACCTCTTAATAATCAAACCCAGACGATCTCCTCTATCGTCATTACTTATACTTTAAATATTAAGTTAAAACATAAACGGAATTAGTTTGATAATAAATGCTTAATAAAACAACCCTCTCAATTGCACACGAGGCCCATGCCCACCAGTGAGACGTATAAGGGCTGATGATGAAACCAATTTCTAGGATAAGATCATTTATTTAATTAATACTGTTTCACTACGTTTTCTTCTTAACCTTACTTTACGTCGTCTTATTTTAATACGCTTTTATTTATTTTTAGATAAAAAAACAATGTTTTATTTCCGTATAATTCAGAGAGCACACGCTCAATGTTTTTGTAGCTTTGTAGGTAGTATTTAACGCATATTTTATTAAAATTACACTGAAAACAATTATTTTCACCTCGCAGCGCTTGCAATGCGGCCACAAACCCGAGACGTCTTAAAGCCGGCAGCAATTTAACTGTTATTCCAAATGAGTATGAGGTTTTAATGCACTTGGAGGTGGCTACAAACGTGCCAAATGCCCTGGGGTATTTTTACACACTCTCAAGATTTTTAATGAAAATTACTGTATATTAAACCGAGCGAGTCTGATTGGGCTTCTCATGTGTTTTTCTCTGAAGTTTTTTTGTTTTTTCTAACTCTATAATACGACTCCTCTTTCTTGCTACTGTGCTTTGTACGTACGAATTAGGGCTTAGTGTTCAACATATTCCACTTGATTTTTAATTTCTTTATTCGCATGATCAAATAATTTGTGGAATAAATAAAATAAAGTTTTTTTTAATTAGAATAATTTTTTCAAGCTTATAGGAAAGCTAGGTGGAGTTTTCACACGTGAAAAGCGTAAAATTCTTTTCTTTACTTTATTTATGATTAGTAAGTACTAGTAGCACTCCATTCGTGAAATTTTAAAGATATAGGTACTTACAGTAAATTTCAAATGCGACAACTGTCAAAGAATTAGTCAATATTTTATGCCATTTGGTTTAAACGAATGATAAAAGTATAATTAAAGCCAAATCTTTAAAAACAGAATAAGTTGAAAAATAATATAATAAATGAATCTAAATTATGACTCGTACTATTACTAAAACAAATATTCTCAAAGAAATAAAAGACATTTTAAGGCAATCCCATTCCAAATTATTCGAAAAGGGAGCATAAATTACGTGAATAAATCAGTGTAATTGTTATTATTTCCTTCAAGGAAAACCTAGACTAGTTTTATGTGATTGTATTTTAATGAGAATAGCAACTGGTGCCACTCGCTTTGTAAGGTTTAAGTAACTCAGCTCTCGACAAAATTCGTCTTCCAAATTGCGTTTTATAAAATTAAAAAAAGGGTAGAAAATTCTCACTTCATTTTTCTAACGCTGGTTTAGAATTTGGTTGCTTTTTATATGCTTAAAGTGGCAGCACCATGATACAATTTTATAGCTTAATTCTGAAATGATAGTGGCAGTAATAGAATTAAGGATTTAAATGCGTAGCTATGTGAGAGACATGACACATAATGAGGATGACCAGCGATTTTTCCACGCCTTCAACTAACTTACTTCCTATAAACTCTCAATACCTTAGTGAAAGCTAAATAAACTGGTGATATCAAATGCGTAAAAGCAATATCGTGACTACAAAAATTGAAATTGACTTAACCGTGGTATCATATTTCTAAATAATTTTAGTTAATCAAATGCAAAGACGCGCCTTGTCGTACCGCCTATCACCACAATTATTCATAGCTGCGTTTACACCTTAAAGTTACTGAAATTACCTTTAACGTCTTCCTAAATAAGGTTCATTTTCCTTTGACACAAAGTTAAGTAAGGTGGTGTAATCCATCAATCTGGCAGAGATTGGATTGGCATTTGAAAGTGATCTAATTTATCAAATATTCACGCGAAACTTAATTTTATTGTGGAGAGCAGGTGCGAATATCAAATCCCGATTTATTAAAATACATTTTGATAATAGTTCTCTGGACAAATTGACAAGCCCCTATTAATTAAACATTGCTCATCTTGGATTAATATCCATCATTATAAAATTGTGGATTTTATACGATCGCTTAATATTCTGAAATGAATATTTTTTAGCCATTATTATCATAAAGTGTTTATTTAATTGGGGTCATAATTGGCGAGAGGTAGAGTATATAATTGAGAGAGATCTGTATTCAAAGAGAAAGTAAGAAAAGTAACCCTTAAAGGATCATTTTGCTGTCCATCTCTCTGTCTGCCAAGATTCTTTCTCTATCTAACCCTAATAAAAAAATACCATAACACAATAAAGCATATTTCGTAAAGGAATCGAAATTTAAAGGGAATTTCCCGTAGACCTAGAAGTAATAAAATTTAGCAAGGTATGTTCGTCTTATTTTTTAGATTCACAAAAAGTTATAGGAAATTTACATCTGCCAGGATTTACCTTAATAATTTTAAAATTAAAAATCCGTATCCTAAATATCCATAAATGCACTTCAATTTGAAAAATATTCTCATGTCGGCATTGGTTATTTTTTAATTAGCGGTAGTTGAAAATCATCCTTTTAGGTAAACAAATATAGATGATACTTAGGAAAATTTCAAGGAAAAAATTCTTTGGGATATAAAAAAATATATTCCAATATTTAGAACATTTGCGTCGTTATAATAGGTTATAGATATCATAAATTCCTGGATCTACTTTCGACTAATGGCTTGTAAGCAATTTAATGTCTGCCATAAAATAATGTAGGTAAATAGACGAAAAACTAAGCGTATGTCATTTATCTTCAAACTACTGTGTATTAATCCTATATTCACGCTTTAAAAATTCTAGATAATAAAATTAATACATGGCCAGTTTATTTTTTTTTAATATTAGTTTCTCATACAGCCATGTAAAACAACGTAATGATTATTATAGATCATACTTTTCTTTATAGAGCTATTAAGTAATTTGAATAATTTTGTAAAGATATATTAAAAAACATGCTTCCTACATTCATATGGGAAGTGTTAGACTGCACTAATGTTTCGCTAATTGTACATTTGGATTAATTAATTTTATGTCATCGTGCTAGGCCTTTACCCTTTCTACTAATAATAAGTTGTTATTTAAATCCCTTACCAATCAAAATCTATAGATGTTTAACATGCTGTATTTTTTTGTAAATCTCACTTGGAAAATAGAAAGAAATACGTTATTTACTTACAATTACGTTTCTAAGAATATCCTACTACCCTCATAAAAACTATTGAGTTGGAAAAAAGACACGTCTCAGGAACTGGGTCAGTAAAACTTCGTCGCTCTAAAACAACGCTAGATTGTTTTGCATATCTAGAATAGTTACACTAAACGGATCAAGGAACTAGGGTGAACTGCGAATAAGTTTCAACATTTATACATATGTACATTCCCTTTCATGCCATTACGTCCGAAGTAATGTGCAGAAGTGCATTTCTTGAACGTATCCACATTATAAAAAAATTACGTAATGAAACAAAAACAAATGCAAAAAAGAAGGGTTGGAATCGCAGCACTCATTCATCGCACAATTAGCATCGCAATGGCAGTAAGATTTCCGGGGTCGATCGTCAAATTAAATTCAAGGAAGGATCTTATTAAAGCCTATTGGAAGCTGTAGGAAATTACAAATAGCTCGTTCGCGAACCTCCGGCGGATTACGCTTGAGTCGCGCCACGCTCCCCTGTGCCACCGGGTAATTGGATTTATTACTTGCGAGGATTGATTTCTCATTTCTATTCTTCGAACATTTTCATTATAATAAGTAAGAACCAGCTGGCTTAATATATTAATAATATTTTAGTTATTAATTTTCTCTACAATAACGTTCCAACTTAAGGAATTGTTTTAACTTGCTAGGAGATAAAAAAAGAAAATATATTTCTTCCTTGTAATATTTAAAAAAATCGGTCTGCTAAACTGTGACACAAGCGTGATTAGTCACCAAACTTTCTCAAAGCCATTTGACTCACAAATACAATTTGGCAGTTATCGTGTAAAAAGTATCCAGCATCCAAATACGTAGTTCGCAATTTTTTATACCGAAGATACTTTAAAAAAAATGAAGTTTTTCAAATCTATCCATGTATATATATTTCGTTATGGATTTCAGTTCAAATGTTCAAGAAGACGAAATTGCGAGCAAAACCTATTGAAGAAATAAAAAACATCCTAACCTCACAGCAAAACCGGATAATTTTCCTTAGACTCCATCTAATCCCATTATCTACAACGCTTAATTTATTTGTATAGTTTAATTAACTGACTTTCTTTATTTTCTCGTGGCATATTGAAAGCGCAGAATTGTTAAGATCTTATCTATGTATGAGCCCGTCTGGCACATTGCAATTTTGTTGTAATTACTTTTAAGAAGTTATGTGGTGGCTGAAGTTTTGTGGTATTTTGTTCCTTTTATTTATATCATTAGTTTTATTATTGTGAAAGTTTCTTTCTTTAGATATTACAAATTTAGTAGGCTATGCAATAAACTTTAGTAGCCTTCTATGAAACTTGAAATATGGATTGGAAAACATGTCTAGGGTATATCTACCTACTCCTTGGAAGTACAGTGTGAATAAGTGTGTGTGTTCTTTATGATAAAAAAAAGGAAACTTAATGACCTGTTATAAAGCTAATGATACTTACTACTTACTTACTGTATAGTAAATAGTACACCGATAGCTTTCGTGCAACAGCCAATTGAATGAAATGAATGCTCATTTTCGAAAACACCATTTCAACAGCTAAAACTAATGCAAGTTAAGCCGACCTAATTGAAATTGAAATCTCGTGATTACTAAACCATAAAATTCACCGAACGAATTTAGTTAGAACTGTAAATCTAGTTGAAATACACAAAATCCGTTCTACATAAGTACTAGATATTCATTATAGCCCCGCGAATTCAGAATATTCTTTCAATTCAGTCAGTTCTTTGTCAAAGTAATTTTGTTTGAAGCGAAACCTTTTCAACGCTTAATTCAATTTGTGTGAGTATTTTTTGCTGCCGAAACTTCAGCTCTGTCTGTCAGTGTTGAATAATGTTGTACAATGATAACAAATGACGTTGCAAGATAAACGGAGTGTGAGATAATGCCTAAAGACTAGCTTTCTTTTGATTGCAGTAAACGATCCGAGTCGACTTTTATCGGTACTTAGATTTTAATCAACGTTGAAAAATCGCTCTGAGTATAGTGAAATATTATTTTTTAAAGAAAAGAATCGCGCATATCTTTTTATTATAATGGTATGTGATTTTAATTAATGCTTATGAACTTGAGAATTTGATTTTTTTGTAACAAGAAATAATTAATTAATTATTATCAGGGCATTGTGTCATGAGAGGTGGGTGTCTCTCAGCACGTAAGGTTATTTCTTCAAAAACATCTTGTTTATCGCCAGGTGCGGTACTGTTACATTTGCATGTCCGCATAAAGAAGAAAAATCCTTGTAAGTTTCAATGATGTAATTAATATTGAGCAGTATAATTTTTTTTTTTCTATAGTTGACCTGAAACTACATAAAATTGTTATATACAATTATTTAAGATAACATTGCACTGTGGTAGAAACTTATTTTTTTAAACTCGATTTCCTGAAAACTTAAAACAAAAAAAATATTAAAATTTTTGATGCATGAAAGGCACTGGAAGTAAATGATCATTTGTGTGATCACTTGTATCACAATGTAATGGTAAATGATTACCATCAGTGGAAGCGATTACTGTTTTGTCTATAATGTATAGATAACAATGATAATTCAAATATCGTGAAAAGTATATTAAATTTAGAGTCCTACCTTCAAGTGTAAAATTAAGAAAAGAGTAGTAAATGAAAAAATCATATTAAGAGAAGCTTATTTTACACAGTTTAATGAAAGTAAAAGTAATGAACTCCGAGCTCAAGATATAAAAATAAGGCTAAGAAAAATTCAGGCTTATAAGTAGAGTTTATATTTTTTCTTGTAAAAATTTGCGAAATGAAATTAACCAAATAATTATTTCAATTAGGCTTCCAAAATAATGTAGACAAGCTTATTATTTTTCCTCGTAATTACTGCTGAATTATGAAATTAATTTAAGGAATAGTTGCGCAATACATATTTAATAAGGAACATAGAACTAATAGTTCTGAGAAGATACTAAGTCCATAAAGTATTATATAGCGATTAACTGTTCTCAGATTCCCAAATTTTGTGAGTACAGCTCAATTTCCTTCTATTTTCTTCTAAGCAAGTATAATTAGGTACATGTGATTGATTTATGATTGTTTTTTTTTTTACAACTACCTCGTGGTCTCGCGGTGCAAGTATGTGCCGTTCGATCCTGGGTTCGATTCCCGGGTCGGGCAAAGTGTTATGGGGTTTTTCCATTGGGAAATTCTCATTAGCAGCACGGAGTCTGGAAATGTGCCCGGAAAACGGCAATAGGCTCTCCCCCTATTACGTGGGACTGATACATACCTGGCGAAATGTGGGTGCAGAAATGCATCTCTGCCTACCCCTTCGGGGAATATAGGCGTGAGGTTTTGTTTGTGTTGTTGATTGATTTAATAAATTAAAATGCAAAAAATTAATGGAGATATTTGTATAAATTTAAAGCGCCTTTAGAACACGCTGCCGGAATTCGAGTGCAGAAATGCCTAACCCTTTGACAAATGCAGGATGTAAGTATTTTAAGTTAAAGCGGTCTTAGTTTAATTAAAATTACTAACCAAAATCGAAAAATCTCAACTTATAAAATTTCCAATATCGCCTAATATTTCTGAGTTGTAGATTTCTATAAAAAGGTATGTCCGTCAAACATCATAATATCGTCATTAAAGATGATAATAATAACAATATCGAAATAAATGACATTCGAAATTCTCCACGCGGTACAGTTGGTTGCGGCACCAGCTAATCTATTGAGTTTACCGTGACCTGGAATTAGGAATTCGTATTATACCCCGCTGAAATACAAGTACATTCCCGTATCTTAATATTCATACAATACACCTACACTATGACTGGAATACGTGAATACTTTTTAGGAAAATATGTATTGTACTTTGAAACCAAGTCAGTGGTTCGAATAATTTGTTTTTGTACGGATTTGATTTCAGCGCGCGCGGTATTCTCTACGCGCTTGTCAGAAGAAATATGTTTGGAGCAAACATTGCGAAAGCTGTATTATTTACTAGACAAATGGTCGGACATGTTGTTTGGTATCATCTCGAATATAACAAATGTCATTTACTGTTAGTTATATTTTCCTGCTCGCCTATTTAAAGTTAAATATTGTTCTCCTTATGCTTATCTTGGGTATATAACATTTGATTTAATAGCAAACATATTGGTACAATATTTCTAATATCCAATGTATCGATTATTACAATTTGCAAATTTGGCCTCTGGCAATGATATAAGACTAGCTTCCTTTGTTAATATTATAACTTCAGAATATTTAAGTAATATTATTCATTGTTAAGTCCATAATGTATTAAATTAGCCAAAATCTATAATTGATTAGAACTTAGCATGGCCTCCGCAGTTTAAATTTCAACGTGTTCACAAAGTTTTGACACGTTACTACGAGGCTGAGTGATGGCGGAAATTGAAATTTCACGCATCCATCACCGGCAACACTTCGTGTCGGTGCGGTTTGTTACGAATATAGCGTTCGATGTAGACACTTGCCTTATCTAATATGTCGTGCAGTCAATTTGGACTAGGTATATTATCTACGAACATTTAATGCAATAGCTAAAAACGGAGAACTATAATTTATTTTATTTTTATGGTAACAGTTTAATAAATTAAACATAAGTTGTTCACTATCACTGCATAAGCCTTGTTGGTCCTGCTATGAAAAAGCGTGCTGTATTCATCTAAAGTTTGAAACGTATTAATGACTTTCTACATTGGATAAATAATCAGATGTCCAGTAAATACGATAAATTTATCCCATTCACTAGGGATTTAAAATACCTATCTACCGAAACTTGTTGAAGTACTAGATAAAGGATACATACATTCACCTACCACTTCAAGGAATCAGGGGTGAGTATGTATGTGTGCGTGTACTTGTGTCAGTCTTAAAAATCATCCTAATCGCAGGTATAAAGAAAAATCGGCATATAAAAAGGAAAGAAATTACACATATAGACATCTTTGTATTTGATTAGTACAAACAAGGTAGACCTTAACTAGCCCAACAGAATGTGGGCTCAGTTCAAACATTGTGATTGAGCACAATTCAGTTTTGCAATTGAATATTTTCGCAAACAAGGCCAAATTATTCAGCAAAGCAGGCGACGATGGAATTATATTACAGTAATAAATGTGTGCACAATTTGTTATTAATTTATCGCAGTCCCGTTCATCGCATACATATTTTATTGAGTTCTGATGAAAAATCACGTGACGAAAAAAAAAAACGATTGTATTATTGAAACGTGCTCAATGGCTTTATTCAGGCTGGTACGAAATTATCATTTTTTATATTGCTACGGCTTAAATAACCAATCAATGTTCTAATATAAATTTTAGTATGTTATATTACGAGAAATATTAATAAATAAGAAGAATACATAGTTACAATATAAAAAAAAAACGTTTCTTTTAATTTAATTTGTTTATTGTTTCAGTTGCCACTGGATGGCAAATATTCGTCCCATATATATTTGAATACATGTCTTTACATTGTAAGATTTATGAATAAGATCCGAAAGAAAACAAATGGCAGTAGGAACAGGAATCTTGCTGGCATAGAAATCAAGGTCCCTCCCATGGGTCAAACTGTTACTTTTTTGCATAGAAATTGTATACATATTCTTATAGTAAGTAATTTTCGTGTATAGGCGAACTACCAGAAATAGATGAACACTGATCCGATTGTAATTACATGGCCTTAACAACTGTAACTTTATACAAGCTGATTCAGTTTTAATTAAACACGGCAATTAATCAACGTAAACTTCTCAAGTAAACAATAACAAGCCTGTGCCCGGGAGAAATGGTTAACTTAGGCGAATAAATTTATAATAAATATTTCAATTTAAAAAAACAAAACATTTGGTCCGTCATTTGGGTGCTTTTCTTTAATAAACTACTTTTATTTTTCTCAACGCTTTAAAATCTTGACAGGTATTTAAACACTCAAGATTTTCATTTAATAGGAATTTGAGGCAGATGTTTACAAGTCTGGAAGAAAAACACTTAAACTTACATTATGATTTTAAATGCCGAACTCTTTTTTATTTTTATTTTACTAAGACCTTAACAAAACGGCGGGCAATTAAATTCAGAAAAACTATATTAAGTCAACAAGGCTTATGGACGTCATTAATTACTTACGTTACAATAAAAAGAAATTATTTCGCTTGACAAAAACCTCTAGTACTAAAAGCAGAAGCCATCACAACACGCAGAATTCAGTAAAGTGACATTCATGAATAAGCAATGTAAACAGCAGAACACACAAAAACATCTGAACATATCAGTAACACGAGAGTCGTCGGGAAGTTCCGTGCCATGGTACCGATGTTCTACAAGGCACCTCTTACATATTCTTACATACTTATCAGAAATTAGGTCTGGTTGTGCGTGCAAAAGGCCGCAATTGTTATTCAAGTCAACAGCACCGAGTTGAGCCGAAAATTGCCGAGCAGCCCCGAGGCTTCCGCTTTGGGATCCCTTAGCACGAACTGGATGAAATAAAGGAAACAATCTAAAGGCTTGTGGCGTGCTCTTGATAGATGAAAAATATCGTCGTTAGCAACAGTGCGGGCCGATTTATTCGATTCCTTTGTTTGCCAATATTAGAATGAAGTAAATAGGCTATCGCTTTGATGTCTACGCCAATTGAAGACATGTTTAATGTATCGTACTGTTCCACAAAGTCGCAATAAAACATCTTTAGTGGTAGGAGATTACATTTCTATGCCAGACGTCAAGGCACTTTATTTGGATAAGAGTATTTTTGGTACCTAATTATTTTTTTTATTTCTAGTAGGAATCTAAATTCTATTATCTGTCATAATTTTAAAAGTTATTAGTTTAATAATTTTCCACTAAACCGGGCCAAATGATAGTATCTCGTGATATTGTTTTTTAGGGGCCAAACTCGCTATTATCCGTTTGCTGTCGTTTCACAATCTTCTTCTTTGACAATCAAATTTAATTTTTGAAAAAGGTAGAGTTATCTCAATAAAAAAGAATACTTTAAAATAAGTTTACTAATTTTGTGGTTAACTGAAGCTCAAATTACCCAACGAAATAATCTACGTGATCACTGGCGTTTCTCAACTAGCTAGACATGTCTGTAACTCCCAATTAGTATTGCGGTAATTTTTATTTATAGTGGGTATAACTGCGGTTATATAATATTAAACGAGTGGTACGGAATTATGAGATGTTATACTACCCAACTTTATGCTTCTGGATATGAGCCATTGTTGCAAGCCATGCCAAATTCGAACATTAAATGGCGTGAGAAAAAAACACCACACCAAGCAGATTCAAACTTGATTCCATATGTAATCTGTTTATACAGTTTTTGGCACGAAGCGCGAATAAAAATAAGCAACAAATGATTATTTCGATGTTCAGTGTATGTATTTTTTTATCCTATAAGCTTTTCTCTTAGATTTTTATACCGTATCATATTTGGTACGGCTGACCATGATAATTATATTTTGTACAATTTTGTTGTAACTTGGTAGGTTAAAGAAGAGAACGCCTATATAGGTATATAGAATATATGTCTCGTCATCGGTAGTAATTATATTATTGATAATATAACACAACGGTACACCTCTATGAAGAAATATACCTTTGCTTAACCATTTGGGAAACAGCAGAGAGCGTATGCTTTTTGTCGAATACAATAAAATGGAATTTTAATACTAAACGACACTAATTTTGAATCTACTTCAAGAACTGTATTTATCTGTAAGAACTTCTCGGAAATATATGGATTCTCCGTAGATTATTTGATTTGCACGGAAATCGTGCCACGGAAAAGACAAAGCGCATTTCATATTATTGAAAAATATTCGACAGGATGGAACATTGACTAAAGTAGATTTAACACGAATCGTAGAGGAAGAGCCAGCTCAAATATAGTTGGTAAAGGTTACATATAACAAAAACCAAATTATTATTGTTCACAAAATATGATGCTACTTTTGTCATCCAAAACCGATACAAAGCACTTAGGTCACATAAACATTCCGCGCATAAATCAAACTCGTCTTTCATATAGGCTTTTAACCCCGAAGGCTATCAAATGGGTTTACAGCAGATGTAAGTATGAGAAACAATAGTGCGTTAATAAACAAGAGACGACGATCGGGCTCTTAGGCTGTCATCACAATGTAAACAGCTTTGTATTTATTTAAGTACAATATGAATAGGTTTCATCAGCCAAACTCATTAGGACTAAAACAAAGTTTTTCTGCATTGCACTTGATATTTCCCCAAACGTAACTTGTTTTGATTTTTCTTTCTAATCCTAAATTATTGTGAATTCACGTACATTTACCTTAAAAGCATATGCTACCTTTTATAAAATCGTGCCTGCGTAAAGCCGCCTTAGGCTACTGGTTGAAACAAAAATAAAAATTTAAATATGTTCCCTACCCAAAAGGCCGATGTTAAATAAGTGCTACCCCCATAGATCCCAAGGCTGATGCGCGCCTGTATCGAATGGTTTCCCAAGACCCTTATCAATCCACTTAAATCGAGGGCCGATATGCACCCCTCTAACATAGTGGCGATTCCCGTCTTAATGGCTGTCGATTCTAGATAAGGTTAACTCCACATACTGTCAGCGTACAGTCTCGATATGTTATCATATCGATATGTTATGATTTTTATGTAATTTTAGAGTCGAGTAATGTTTGTACGGAATTATATTTTAGAGCCCTAATAACATGAATGTGCCCGGAAAATGACATTAAGCGAAATACGTGACTAGCTGACGCTGGAAATATTCGAAAAACTAAGCCAATAATCAATTATTTTTTTTATTATTTATGAATATAAATAGGAATTGATTTAGCCGTAGATTCCTGAATAAATTTTATGTGATCATAAAACTGAGGGGTACTCATACTTTATATTAATAAAATGAGGTCTATAATTCATATTCGCGTATTACTCAGCATAAAAATGCCTCTGCGGTATCCATTTTAAAAATATTCTCCCCTTGCATCTTATGAGACGACAAATTGAATTTTTCAGCGGCGATAAATTCCACTCCACGTTGAATACCAACAAAACAAGATATTGTACTTGAATATCAAGTAATGGGTATAAAGTAATGCAAAAGTTCGAATTATTCGATTCAAACCGCACAAGAATGAAATGATTTAGACTGTAAATCTGCTCTAAATCTGAGGTTTAACTACAAGTTATGTAAATTAATAAAAGGATTAATAAAAATGCATTATAAAAAGTGTGTTTAAAGATAGGATATGTCATATAAGACATTCACCTTAAATGTCCGTTCCGTTCAACGGATAAGTACTTGGACATAAAACTAAAGGCAACATCTAGTTTCCTTCGTACATCTGTCACGTATTTACTCAAACTAGAAAAATCATTTAGCCCACCCTTACCTTTATAAATTGAGTTTACCTTTTCTACCTTATTTTAGTCCTTTTATTGAAACCATGCTTAACTAGTCAAACTGACAATGTGAAAATTGAGTTTATCTTATATCGTGAAATATTTTTTATAAGGTTGATGTTGGCTGTGACTATGCCTGTACGGAAATTAAACCAGGTTAAATTGAGCGTTAAATTTAAAAGTTACTAATTTTCTCCCCAAACCAATCCCAATGTACCATTTAAATGCCCATCAAAATGTTTATATCAACTGTAAAAATATTCATAAATGTATTCATAATCCAAGTCAAGACGATATCATTTTCTAATTGTAAGCTAACGCGTCTGTATTGGCCTCATGTAGAAACCTCCTTACAATAGAAATAAGCCTGCCTAACACGTACCTATACGGAATGATTACATAGTAGGGATTGTAACTAATCGGATTGTGAAATGAATAGACAATGTAATCGGATTATTGTAATAACTAATGTTTACGATCTAAACGGGTATTGATGTAACAGGTGACACCATAGGATATTTAAGCTTATTACAATCGATTTGTCTACGAGTATTAGGATCGATTCCCGTGGCAAATCCAGTTTATTAGGAAAATTTACTATAACAGAACCAAGCGTGCCGCTATGACTAAAGCTCTAAAACCTACTACGAAAATATCGTTGTAAAAATACATACTGTTGTCTACGTTCTTAGGGATACAGAAACGCATATAGTAGAATAATCGTAATACATGAAACATCAATTATATCTCATTCACGATAACTTGATTCTTTTGGCATATCGACTAATGGTGGGAAACAGAAAATATCTAGTAGTTCAAAAATATTGCGTTTTAAAATACTGCATTATTTGTGTAATTCTTTATTACTTTCAACATGTAAAACATTATGTAGATAAGCGATGGTGGGTCATAATAAGTACCTACTTAATCTTCTTCTTCTTCTTCTTCATCAACCCATATACGCCCACTGCTGAGCACGGGTCTCCTCATTTGGTAATTGTTTATTACTTATAATACTTGTTAATTTTTTTTGGAACATGCGTCAATCACAAAGACACAACCAACCTTCTTTCTCCAACATTCTGAATCCTTTTCTGACGTTTCTCTTTGCTCATATCCTTCACCTTAATCCGAATTCTAGAAAAACTCGACAGACGAAATATGATTGCGATACACACGTACTTAAACGTAACTTTGTTATTAAATTCATGGCTTATCCCCTAGTTTTCAAATATAAAAGCAAAAGGCAAAAGACTTACTTGCTTTGTCTTTCATTGTCTTGAGAATTGAAGTGATATGAATACCCAAGTCTACCATGCACGATTCAAGAGCAAAGTTCGACAGGTTTGTCATACCGCAAAGATCAGACTAAGCTGTAAACCATTTAAAGTACCATAGTCCATAAGTGACCTAATTAATTAATATTTGTACTGTGAAACTTTGCGTGTATGGATTTTTATTCCTATTTGACATCAGAACCGCTCAAGGGATCTGAATTAAATATTCTGAATATAATAAAAGTTGCTATAGTATATAGACAATATTATGTATAAAGCAAAAAAAATACATTTCAAAAAAATCAAAGAAGGCGCGGATAAAACGCGAATACAAATTTAAGAAAACCGCACAATATATTTCAGTTCCGCGTACGTCCAGCAAGTCAGTAACATTGTCCATCTTCGCGAAAGTACTTGCAGCGTTGTAACTTATCCCTTCATTTCAAGCAAAACATCCGAGTTTCATAATACGCTCACAAAAAAGGCCCCGGCATAAACGAAAAATTTCAGCCTGAATCGTAAAATATGCCCCGGGGAATAATTTTGTACACCGTGGACTGAGGAAAATTACGTACTGCTAGTTCATGTATTAATTTGTTTAAATCCCGGCAAGGGAAACACAAAACACGTGCAAAAAAGCGAATGAAGTAACAAATTTTTTTTTTTTTAATATTTGATAATAGTAGGATGTAAGGCTCGGGTCATCTTTGGCGTGTGTATGTGTTTTTTTAAATCGAAGACAATTCTACATCCTCGACTACCTTGTGGACTGACGGCATTAGTATATGATAAAATCTCTAGGTCTCGGGTTCGACGTCCAGTTCAAGTAAATTGTTAGTAGGTTTTCCCTAAAGAAAATGCTCATTAGCAAAAGAGACTTTAAAAATGTGCTCGAAAATGACAATAAGCTCGCCCACTATTATGTGGGTCTGATACATTTCTGGCGAAATGTGGGTGCAGGAATGCACCTACTATTCCTTCCACTTACTACTAATTTCTATCTTCTACCTGCCTCTTAATGAGTGGAGGCGTGAAGGTATACACTATACATTTATATGTATAATTCTACACATCATGAAAAAATCGTGAAGATAAAGTCCTACAAGAAAGAGGTTATTATTATTCCAGTCTATTCAGATAGTACAAGTAAGTAATACCAGGAATAAAATTCGTATTTTTTCACCTTTCGTCCGATATGTTTGTACGATAGCTAGAGGTTCATTTCAGCTCATATGTGTAGATAAATGAGTATCTAACTAAGCCGTAGGATTAGTAGCGCTATTAATTCATAAGAGCTAAGCGGGAGAATAAAAAAAAAGTATTTTATGTTACTCCAGAACGTTTTAAAGCAAGGAAAATCATCATGCGATACACTCACGTATATGTTTCGATATTGGAAGGACATTGTCATACACTTGGCACACCAGATGTGTGATATTATTAAGGAGATGATTCTAGTATTGAAACGCGATATTTCAGACCCGGGTACTCAGAACATATTAGTTGCACAATGCGGTGGAACCAAGACATAGTAAACTTTGAATTAGATCGCGTTTTTTTATCACCTAGGCCACGCGAACGGCTGAGAAGGAAAACAGAAGTTTCTCTTTAATCTCAACATGCCGGTAAAGACTAAGTCACGGCTAAGCTGGCAGTTTATTGCGCTTGCGCTACATTACGTCAACATTTTTGTGATACAATCAGATCTTATCGTTTAAGTAAAATATACAGTTGCTTGGTCTTTTTTACAAGTGCTGAAGTTTTCTGTTTATTCTCTAGTTGCGTTGAGTCGCGCGGGTAATGTATATGAAAAATATCTTAAAGTATTACTTTTTAAGATTACTTTGATAATATGCAACTTCGAGAAAATTTAGATTGAAACAAATAGATGTAAGGCGAAATTTAAAGACGGTTGTTTATCACAACTGAAAACGTGCATAGTTTGAGTGTTTGGTAATCAATGTGTTCCGTGAGTAGGGTATATGCGTACTATCTGGCTCACTATTTCGGGCCATATTTGAGTGAACCGACTCGCTCGCCTAAAAAAAAAAAAAAAAAAAAAAAAAAAAAAAAAAAAAAAGTTTGGTGTCTAATTGGGGGTTTTAGGGGACGCCCGTTCGATCTGTGCTATCCGTTTTCTTGTATCTGCAACCGTTACGATTTTACCTAATGTACTGCAACAGCCCCACTACCCCTAATTACCTCATTACGGTACTCATTACCTGCTCTTAATTACGGTCACCCATTGTGTTACGACTCGACACTAATCACCCTTAATCACCCTGTTCCTCATCAATAACAACACATTATTTCAATTGTTTATGCTTTATTCATCCAAAAATTGACTTAAACATTATATCCACTAACATGTCATTTTTTAAGGTATCCATATTGAATTGGTTGAAAAAGTCAGTGTTGGACATCCCATTAAACTTATAAAATATGTACAATATACAGTACTCTCCACAAACTGAAGTCCAATCATTTTGTATCCGGTTACTACAAAATTTCCATTGCTTTGAATTTCTATTCAAGAACATTTTGTGATAGCCAGTAGGACAACGACCATATGAATCGAAATATTCTCCAACACCGCGACTGTCTATATGTATAGCTATCCAGTGAGATCCTGGCTTTGTGTCCGGGTCCAAATTGCTTATAAGATACATAGGAACTTGTACATTCATTGGCAATCTGTTTGCAGCATATACATTGTACTGTAGACTTGGATGAATTTTTACTAAGCATTGTTGAATTTCATTAGTATTCATGGCTGCATTTAATTTTGATATGACTGAATAATTTGCTGGATCACAGCTAAGTGAAAAGATGAAGACATGGTACACATATATAAGAGGTAAAGAAGGTGTAAATAAAAGGTAAGGATAATGTTATAAGAAGCTTTATTTTAATCATAAACTTAGCACTAAGTAATACAATATTTACTATACTAGTCTTAGCTGCTATAATCAACAGTTACATTCCGATTTTTATCTATTTCGATAATGTTATCAAACTCGGCATATACCACACAGTTTATTGTTTGAGTAAGTGTGGATTCAAAACGAACTTCTAATCTTACGCTACCGTGCTTTATAAGATTCCAATGACTCGACGAGTTGGCTGATAAATCAGGGGTAAGATCAAAAGCTAACAAGCAATATCCATTGGAATATTTATCACGAGATATCCCATTACCTTCATTTAGAAAATGTATTCCCGTTCCTGAGAATAAGGTATGATAAGTTGTAGTAAACAATTTATTCTCAAACGATGGTTGCAAAGCTTTTGAGGGTATTTGTTGCCCATCTATGTACAAACAAAATGAGCTCATATCATAGTTTTCAAAGTTCAATGGATTTTTAGTTAGACTACCATTGAACGCTGCATTATTAACAAACCCAACTATACATCTTTTAGGTACTTGGCCGAGAAAAATATTATCAAGTGTTTTTCCTTGAACTCCTGATGGTATTGTTAACACTTTAACTTCAGCTCGAGTTATGGGATATTTTGCAGTAGTAGATGCTAGAACTTTTTGATGAGCAAGTAAAACTGATGGATTAATTTTTGTTCTTCTTACAACGAGAGTTGCATCTGTTATGCTAACTTTAAATTTCATGTCATTCGATGAAGCCATAAGATTAAACGATTCGCGAGATCTGACTAACTTTACACTCATTTCGACACCATTGATCAAACAAAATGAGCTCATATCAGTTCATATTTGAGAAACTATTACTTAAATGGTATGCAAATATTGTGAAATAGAGATAATGTAATTGATTTTTAATGTTGTTATTTATTGAAACTAGATATTTAATGATTTATTTGAAGAATGTCGATTACGCTAGTATATAAACCCACAATGATATTGAAATGATACAGTCCCTAGTAGTAGTGGTACGGTGAATTAAGTTAACAACAGTGAATTACAGTGTGCAACGATATTATGGAGGTAAGACACATTTTTATTAATTTTGAAACTTATTGATACTGGATTGTTAGTAGAGTTTCATTGCGTATTTGTTATATTGTTACAGAACTCATTCAGTTATATGAAGGAAGGGAATACCAGCAAAGGCTTCTATTACAGTACACTCTCGGATTCCGAAACTGAGTTGGAGATAACTGCACCACAACAATCGAACAAAAGAAAAGAACCAGAAAAACAAGAGATCGATGATCTTTTTCAAATATCACCGAAAAATAAGAAGAAAAAGACATCAAGCACTGTGTCTCGAACACAGAGTGGAGGCACTGCCTTTATAACTACAAACAAAGATGATGAGAAAAATTCTACACACCTCATAAAAATCGAGGTGTACGATCTCAACAAAATCGCAAAAATTGAACCCCAAGAACACTGGAAAAACAGTGAAATGAGATTGAAATTGTACACGACGAAACGAACGAAACAATTCGAAAATGTTGAAAAATTAATATACACTATAACAAAAGAAATAACGACCAGTGAAACGTGTAAAAAATACTTGTTTAAACACAACAACAATTAGCTAATTACTAAAGAGAAATAAATAAAATTGTGTTTTATATAGAAATTGTTTCATTTTATTGTAAGACTTCGTATATGCCTCACGTGAACAACATGTATCATTTTATCCATCCCTTTACTGCAATAATTGCAGGGCCTAGTGGATGTGGAAAATCACAATTTGTAACAAATTTCATCAAATACAAGAGTAAAGTATGCAACGTAGATTTCGTTCAAATAACTTGGTGTTTTGATGAAATGCAACATCTATATAACCTAAAAAATGTAAACTACTTTCAAGGATTACCCGATCTGAACATGTTTGATGGTAAAGAGCCCAATCTTATCATAATAGACGATCTCATGAGGGAATCTGATGGACGCATAGTTGACATATTCACAAAAGGTAGTCATCATAGAAATTTAAGTGTTTTTTATATAACTCAAAACTTGTTTCATCAGGGAAAAGGACAGAGGGATATTTCTTTAAATTCGAGTTATATTATTTATTTTAAAAATCCTCGTGATAAAACACAAATTCGCTATTTAGCACGACAAGTATCACCAGAAAATACCAAGTTCATCGAAGAAGCGTACAAAGATTCTACTAAAGACGCTCATGGATATCTAATGATAGATCTTAAACAAAATACTAATGACCAGTGTCGTATTAAAACAAGGATATTTCCTAATGCCGGATTTTGTTCTATTTACATACCGAAGAAGGGCTTTAAATACGACAAGAATCAACAAATTTCCATCATTTATAAATAATGCAGGGAAGCTTAAAGACGCATAAAGATTTACTCACTGCATTACATACGTTGAAACCAAAATATCAAAAAGCATTGTTAAAATCATGTGATGAAGATGAAATAAATTGTATTTGTGAGTGTGTTCACAACGTTTTACAGGGTAAAGTTCAATTAAAAGAAAAGGAGAAAAAGTCTCTCAAAAAACATAAATCTTTACTCCGCAAACTTGTACATAAAACTACAAATAAAGTAAGAAAAAATATAATAATTCAAAAAGGAGGAGCCTTTCTACCTATTATATTGGGTTCTATACTTAGTGGATTAATAAGTGGTCTTGTTTAAAATGGAACATGCTAAGAGAATGGTACTTGTCGAGCCGAGTTTGATTGAAAAAATATCACAAAGAGATTCTATGGATAATCCAAAATCACGATTAGATTTTGAAATGCAAAATATTTTAAAAAGCAAAGAAGATGATAGACATAAATGTATTTTGTACTTACAAGTTTTACAGAGATACTTACACTTTACCGGTGAAGATCGTCAGCCAATTGAACTCCCAATAATAACTTCACCCAATTCATCCGAAACAATCATCAAAAATCAGCCTAATGATAAAAGTATTAAAACAGATGTCCCAGATCCAGTTGTTAATCAGACGTCAAACCAAGAAGATACTCACCAAGAGAGAAACACTATACAAACAGAACATGTTTACTCATTAAAACAAATTTTAAGCCTTATACCAAAGACTTATTCGAAAAAGGGTGAACTCTTATTAAATTTGCTCTCATTGAACAGACACAAAATTAATTGGAATGATGAAGGTACAGTTTTTATTGGTAAAAACGAGGTAACTGGAAGCAATATTGTAGATTTAATTAATGATACATTAAGACCACTAAAAACGAATGATCCTATTGGATGGGAAAAATTTGCAAAGGCATTGAAAGACCTTAAAGTGCCTCTGAGTTACGTTGGTAATTCGAAAAGAAGTAAATATATTAATCAATTACAGCTAAAAGATCTTGGAGAAAAATCTGATGAGGAATTTACTACTCCGGTATCTGCTGAAAAGTACAGTAGAAAAGTAAAAAATAAAATAGATTGGGAAAAATGGACCCCTTATTAGAAATTAAAAATATTTATTATGATGCATCAAACCCTGCTGGTTATAGTAGTATTATGAAACTAACTAAAGCTATGAAAGGTAAAATGACTGCAAAGGAAGTAAAAGATTGGTTGCAGTCTCAAGATACGTATACTCTTCATAAACCAATTCATAAGAAATTTCCTCGAAATAAATATATTTTATCTAATTTAAATGAATTATGGCAAGCAGATTTGAGTGACATGAGAACTTATAGTAAATATAATGATGGTTACAACTATATATTGTGTGTTATTGATGTTTTTAGTAAGTATGCTTATGCTAGAGCTCTAAAAACCAAAAGTTCATTTACAATAAAACAAAGTTTTGAAAGTATATTCAATGAAGCATGTACTACTCCGACCCATATACAATCTGACAAAGGTACCGAATTCGCTTCTAAAGATGTTAAAACATACTTTAAAACAAAAAAGATTAATTATTATACTACAAATAATCCTGATATTAAAGCTAGTATTGTTGAAAGATTTCAGAGAACTCTCAAAACAAAAATGTGGCGGTATTTTACTCATAAAAATACTTATAAATACATTGATATTTTACAAGATCTATTATATGCTTATAACCATGGTTATCATTCAAGTATTAAAATGGCTCCATGTGATGTAAATTCTAACAATATAATGACTGTTTGGAATAATTTGTATGATAGGGAAACCGTAAGAACATCTAAAGATAGCCCATTACCAAAGTTTCATGTTGGTGATCATGTACGCATAACAAAATATAAACATGTATTTCAAAAGGGGTATGAGTCTAACTGGAGTGATGAAATATTTGTAATATCTTCTATTATAGATAGATCTCCTTGGGTTGTCTACACTTTGAAAGATTTGAAGCATGAAGTAATTGAAGGTACTTTTTATGAAAAAGAACTACAAAAAGTAAATTATAACCCCACTTCAAGTTATAAAATAGATAAAATAGTCCGGACTCGTTATTCAGGTCCCAATAAGCAATTGCTAGTTAAGTGGAAAGGTTATCCCGACAAGTTCAATAGTTGGATATTAGCTTCAGATTTAAAAACAATATGATAAAACACAATTTTTATTTAACATTACCAAGTAACAGCTCTATGGAATACTTTCCGGAAAATAAGACAACTATGTTTTCTACAAAACTACCAAAACCCATAAAGTTAGAGGGGGAATGGGTTGTTGGACTGATAGAATTTCAATATCCGTGTACTATGTTTACTGTTCAGGAACATGAAAATGTTTTATATATAACTAAAAGAATGTTAATGCCAAATGAAGAAACACCATCGTTGGTTTACTATAAAACCCATATTCCAGCTACAAATTATGACAATATAAATCATATTCTGTCAGCCCTAAATAATGTTAAAGAAAAGATAAAATTTCGATATGATGAAATATCTAAATTTGTTTCCGTGGCAGTTATGGACGCTTCAATTGTATCATTGAATTTATCGCCAAAATTGTCAGTTCAATTAGGATTTGAACCCAATAGAAATCTTGTAGAAAAAGGGATTGGCAAACGCCCTGCAAATTTACATTTAGGATTACCATCTCAACTATTCGTTTACTGTGATATAGTTGAACCTCAGATTGTTGGAGACGTGATCACCCCACTATTAAGAATTATTCCTCTTGATCCCGCTAAGTATGTATATGGTGCCAATAAAATGCATGTCTTTTCACCTCCTCACTACATACCTGTCATGCGCAGAGAATTTGACACGATTGAAATAGATATAAGATCAAGCACAGGACAAAAAATACCATTCCAATTTGGAACGGTGTGTGTTAAACTACATTTTATAAAATTATAATGTATCCCCGAACTAATATAACCTGTCCATATGAACATTACTATACTCACCAAGCTGGTTCAGGAATAGGAGTAATCTACAAGGGAGCCCCTTATCAACGTGGACATGGAATTGGTAGTTTCTTAGGAGGATTGTTTCGTTCAGTTTTACCGTTATTATCAAGTGGGGCACGGACCATAGGGAAAGAAGCTTTAAATACAGGTGTAGGGCTTCTATCAGATATGGTCAGCGCACGACCAATGGAAGAGTCAATCAAAACGAGACTTAAAGAAGCTAGTTCAAATTTAAAGAGAAAGGCTGATGACAAAATAGATAAAATAATGTCTGGTTCAGGATATATATCAAAAAGAAAAAGATTATCTCCATTCATTACACCATCAGCTGCGAAGGTGAAAGGAATAAAAACACAAATACCTCTAAAATACAAAGATATTTTTTCATAAAATAAAATGTCGTTTTTGCATAGTCATTCTTGTGAGTGTATCAAATCAGAATTAGATTTATTTGCTTTACCGTCGACTCAAACAAGTATAGAAAGTGGATTGTGGATACACTACAAACCCATATCGTCTTTAGCCGATGATGGTCCCATAGAATTTCAAGTGCCTGGTACTGGAGATGATTATATAGATTTGTCACATACTCTAATTCATGTAAAAGCGAAGATATTAACTCAAGACTCATCAAAACTGAGTGCGTCAACTGTAGTCGCCCCTGTTAATAATTGGTTACACTCACTTTTTAGTCAACTCGATGTTTACTTGAACCAAAAATTAGTTTCACCGCCCAACAACACATATCCCTATCGCGCCTACATAGAAACACTCCTTAACTACTCCCCTGCTGCAAAAGAATCACATCTAACATGTAGTCTTTGGTATGAAGATACAGAAGGAAAAATGAACGCAACTGATGAGACAAATATTGGTTTTACTAAAAGACAAGAATTAGTATCTGAGAGTAAGGAAATAGAAATGATTGGTCATCTGCACGGTGATATATTCAATCAGGAAAAGTTTTTAATCAATGGTGTCGAAATGAGTGTAAAGTTAGTCAGATCTCGCGAATCGTTTAATCTTATGGCTTCATCGAATGACATGAAATTTAAAGTTAGCATAACAGATGCAACTCTCGTTGTAAGAAGAACAAAAATTAATCCATCAGTTTTACTTGCTCATCAAAAAGTTCTAGCATCTACTACTGCAAAATATCCCATAACTCGAGCTGAAGTTAAAGTGTTAACAATACCATCAGGAGTTCAAGGAAAAACACTTGATAATATTTTTCTCGGCCAAGTACCTAAAAGATGTATAGTTGGGTTTGTTAATAATGCAGCGTTCAATGGTAGTCTAACTAAAAATCCATTGAACTTTGAAAACTATGATATGAGCTCATTTTGTTTGTACATAGATGGGCAACAAATACCCTCAAAAGCTTTGCAACCATCGTTTGAGAATAAATTGTTTACTACAACTTATCATACCTTATTCTCAGGAACGGGAATACATTTTCTAAATGAAGGTAATGGGATATCTCGTGATAAATATTCCAATGGATATTGCTTGTTAGCTTTTGATCTTACCCCTGATTTATCAGCCAACTCGTCGAGTCATTGGAATCTTATAAAGCACGGTAGCGTAAGATTAGAAGTTCGTTTTGAATCCACACTTACTCAAACAATAAACTGTGTGGTATATGCCGAGTTTGATAACATTATCGAAATAGATAAAAATCGGAATGTAACTGTTGATTATAGCAGCTAAGACTAGTATAGTAAATATTGTATTACTTAGTGCTAAGTTTATGATTAAAATAAAGCTTCTTATAACATTATCCTTACCTTTTATTTACACCTTCTTTACCTCTTATATATGTGTACCATGTCTTCATCTTTTCACTTAGCTGTGATCCAGCAAATTATTCAGTCATATCAAAATTAAATGCAGCCATGAATACTAATGAAATTCAACAATGCTTAGTAAAAATTCATCCAAGTCTACAGTACAATGTATATGCTGCAAACAGATTGCCAATGAATGTACAAGTTCCTATGTATCTTATAAGCAATTTGGACCCGGACACAAAGCCAGGATCTCACTGGATAGCTATACATATAGACAGTCGCGGTGTTGGAGAATATTTCGATTCATATGGTCGTTGTCCTACTGGCTATCACAAAATGTTCTTGAATAGAAATTCAAAGCAATGGAAATTTTGTAGTAACCGGATACAAAATGATTGGACTTCAGTTTGTGGAGAGTACTGTATATTGTACATATTTTATAAGTTTAATGGGATGTCCAACACTGACTTTTTCAACCAATTCAATATGGATACCTTAAAAAATGACATGTTAGTGGATATAATGTTTAAGTCAATTTTTGGATGAATAAAGCATAAACAATTGAAATAATGTGTTGTTATTGATGAGGAACAGGGTGATTAAGGGTGATTAGTGTCGAGTCGTAACACAATGGGTGACCGTAATTAAGAGCAGGTAATGAGTACCGTAATGAGGTAATTAGGGGTAGTGGGGCTGTTGCAGTACATTAGCTAAAATCGTAACGGTTGCAGATACAAGAAAACGGATAGCACAGATCGAACGGGCGTCCCCTAAAACCCCCAATTAGACACCAAACTTTTTTTTTTTTTTTTTTTTTTTTTTTTTTTTTTTTTTTTTTTTAGGCGAGCGAGTCGGTTCACTCAAATATGGCCCGAAATAGTGAGCCAGATAGTACGCATATACCCTACTTCCGTGCAATGAACAGATTCTTACATTTATATTTGGACCAAGTAAAGCAACATGAAATGATCTTTTTGTTGACATTGTAATTATTAATTAGTGGTATTGTGGGATACATCGTAATGAGGGATGTCAGAGGATGATTAAGACAGCAAGTCTTGGCGTAAATTAATAATGCTTTAGAAAGACGCATTATATGAAATCTTCGTTAGCAAAACTTTTGGTTTCATTCATACTTTACGCAGCACGTATCATTCTCTGTCGCATTAAGTAAATATAAACCATTGTTTATGTCATTTATTGAACAGATGATGTGTTTAGCTTTAGGAACTATGAAACCGGACACGTAAATTATGATTGTTTTATATTTCTAGACCGCAACTATGAGCTAAGGAAAGCAATATGTTCTTAGAATGAATAATAAAAATAATAAATAATAAAAATCTTTATTTATAAAAAGTGATTTTATACATAAATGAGAATATCCTGACCCCACAACTAGCGCTAGCTGTTCTTCGGAGGTCAGTCTTTTCTTTCCGCTTATAATACAAAAGATAAAAATATACTTAAAGGTATAACTATCACAAAAGAAACAAGGTAAGAAGGTAAGAAGGATGTTCACTATACTAACTTAACACTAAAAATTAAAATTAGACATGTAGATGTGAGTATGTATGTATATGCAAGTGTATGTGTGTGTGTGTGTGTGTGTGTGTGTGTGTGTGTGTGTGTGTGTGTGTGTGTGTGCGCGTGCGCGTGTGTGTTTGTGTGTGTACGTATGTGTGTATTAACTAGTGTTGCCCAAATGCAAGAACAAGACGAGACTCAGCCAGTCTTGGTCTTGGTCTTGCGTCAATACACCTGGTCTTGGTCTTGGTCTTGGTCTTGCGCTCCCAGTCTTGGTCTTGGTCTTGGTCTTGCAGCAAGAGTCTTGCAAGTCTTGCAATTACCTATTAGTCTATTACTATTTATTAAAGTTTACTTTAAATCTTAGAAAATCGTATTAGAATTGGAACATTGTGAGCTTGAATTAACATAGCCATAGTAAAGATCAAGCAGATTAATAAATAACTGAAGATTTGATAAGAAATTCGAAAAATCAACTGACCTATATGTCGTTTACCATGGAAGTAACTGTTTCTTAATAAACATTTATGATTTATAAGCTTACATTTGCTAAAACATGTAAAAAAACAAATTAATTACAATAACTTGACTGTATTTTAAAGAACCTAAGAATATTTTAACCTACGCCACGGTAAAAGTATTATACAGTATTTTAACTCGGCCACATTTTGAGAACAAAGGCCTGCCGCCGCGCGGTCGTAAACATGCGATAGGGTTGCGCACCGCAACATTTTAATTAAATCTACCTGCGTTGTCTTTCTATCTAAATAAATGAAATACTTTGTGAATGGAAGTGTGTTTTAAATCATTTCGACGTATCAGTTGCAACCATTGAAGACGGCTGAAAAAAAATCCTTTATAATTAATAATTTAATTTAATTAATATTTAAAATAGCAGCACCGAATTAATTCTTTCCAAATAAACAATATTTTAATAAAATTGACATCAAGTCAAACATCTCAAGAAATCACCGCTAGCCTCAGGCACGGTAATACTAATTACCGTGCCGCAGGCGCGGTGAGTTCGGCGGCATTTATCAAAGGGATTTGGGTCGTCGGCGCTTGCCACGTAACACTACTAGACAAAATAATTTCAATCTTATGTTTATGTAAATAGAGTTGCAAAGTTTTTTGAATTTTTCGTTAACAATGCAAAGTTCGTGTTTTAACAAACATATACTAGTACCGAGAAAAAACGGCAACCATTACATATTTATTTGATCATTTAGAGGTATTTGTTGTTAAAGCGGCAACAGAAATACATAAATCGGAGATAATTTCAACTACATGTCTAGCTTATTTATTTTTCAAGGGGAAAAATCCTTTAAAAACGCTTAAATTACTTACGTACTTACTAATAAGTATAATCATTGTATAGTCTCACCTTGTGGAGTTTCCAGGAAATCTAAAAAAAAATAATCTCTGGGTGCGTTATTGAAGAATTCATGCAACCATACACAGCACAATATATTCTACTTGTCATTCTATAAAAATCGCGCGGTTACTGCTTAAAACGACACCCTCCGTTCGTCACTGCGGCTGCGACACAGTCGTGACTGCCTGCTTGCCGAGCGCGTGCCGAGATCGGGCGCGTAGGTATAACTCGATTTTGGCCCGTTTGTATGAAGATAATCTACTGTATATACTTTTACCGTGCCTACGCCCTGTGGCGGCAATCAAATAGTGTCAAATGTTGTGATTTCGGCGCGGCGGCAACGATTGTTGTATATGATTTCAAAAGAAGCCGCCGGCGCGTGTATCATAACCATGTACTTCCGAAAAGCGGCAAATTACTTTGAGAAGTAAGTACAAAACCTTTGATGCCGCATTATCAAAGTCACGGTAAAAGTATATACAGTAGATTATCTTCATACAAACGGGCCAAAATCGAGTTATACCTACGCGCCCGATCTCGGCACGCGTTCGGCAAGCAGGCAGTCGCGACTGTGCCGCAGCCGCAGTGACGAACGGGGGGTGTCGTTTTAAGCAGTAACCGCGCGTTTTTTATAGAATGACAAGTAGAATATATTGTGCTGTGTATGGTTGCATGAATTCTTCAATAGCGCACCCAGAGATTATTTTTTTTTAAATTTCCTGGAAACTCCACAAGGTGAGACTATACAATGATTATACTTATTAGTAGGTACGTAAGTAATTTAAGCGTTTTTAAAGGATTTTTCCCCTTGAAAAATAAATAAGCTAGACATGTAGTTAAAATTATCTCCGATTTATGTATTTCTGTTGCCGCTTTAACAACAAATACCTCTAAATAATCAAATAAATATGTAATGGTTGCCGTTTTTTCTCGGTACTAGTATATGTTTGTTTAAACACGAACTTTGCATTGTTAACGAAAAATTCAAAAAACTTTGCAACTCTATTTACATAAACATAAGATTGAAATTATTTTGTCTAGTAGTGTTACGTGGCAAGCGCCGACGACCCAAATCCCTTTGATAAATGCCGCCGAACTCACCGCGCCTGCGGCACGGTAATTAGTATTACCGTGCCTGAGGCTAGCGGTGATTTCTTGAGATGTTTGACTTGATGTCAATTTTATTAAAATATTGTTTATTTGGAAAGAGCTAATTCGGTGCTGCTATTTTAAATATTAATTAAATTAAATTATTAATTATAAAGGATTTTTTTTCAGCCGTCTTCAATGGTTGCAACTGATACGTCGAAATGATTTAGAACACACTTCCATTTACAAAGTATTTCATTTATTTAGATAGAAAGTCAACGCAGGTAGATTTAATTAAAATGTTGCGGTGCGCAACCCTATCGCATGTTTACGACCGCGCGGCGGCAGGCCTTTGTTCTCAAAATGTGGCCGAGTTAAAATACTGTATAATACTTTTACCGTGTCAAAGTGCCGATGGTTAAAACATAATTATGCATGCACTCAGTTTGATTTTAATGGATATTTTTTTATTCGCTATGTAGGTATGTTTATGGTATTAGTCGTAATGCGCATAGGTCCAGTTTTTCATATTCTTTGATACAGTTTTTTGCGTCTCATAGAATTCCTAAGCGTACCTATACACCGAACTGTTACACCTAACTACTCCGTAAAATAGCGCTAAGTCCTAGCTGCAAGACGCAAGAGTCTTGCAGGCTATGTCTTGTTCTTGCTCAAGTCTTGCACGGTCAGTCTTGTTCTTGGTCTTGCTAAAAATACGCGGTCTTGTTCTTGGTCTTGGTCTTGCAAAAACGCAAGAACAAGACCAAGACTGCAAGACCAAGACTGAATTTGGGCAACACTAGTATTAACAATACTTCTTATTGGTAACAATGTTCTCAACATCGGTGTAACCAAATTTGGACAGCCACTCATGTAACTTCCTCTTGAATAAAAAATTAGACAGCTTTTTTACCTCATGCTCTTTCATTAATAGATTGTACATGTTTGGAGCAACAACATTAAAATTTCGCTGTGCCATTGTGGTATTCACTCTGGGCACAGGACATCCATCAAATCGCTTTACAGTACTTGGAAGTGTAGGTACTATTACTTTATGATACCGCCTTAGTGTCTCATAAACAAATAATTTACGTACTGTAAGGACATTGGCCAATCGATAAACATCATCTGTTGGATGTCTAAAAGGAAGACCTAATAACACCTTTAATACAGCCCGTTGCGCTCTCTCAACAGGTAAAAGGTTAATTTTGCTAGTATTACCCCACGCTGCAATGCAGTATCTCACAAGACATTCACAAAGGGCCCGATACGTTTGTATTAGCAGTTTTACATCAGCCACATTTCGTAAATTTTTGAAAATATATATTAACTTGCGTATTCTATTTGTTGTGTTGAGTGATTGTGCTTCCCAAGAAAGGCTATCGTCAATTATTACACCGAGATATTTGATCTGTGTTGATCGTGTTAAAATATCGCAATTACATTTGTTAAAAACTGTGTTACGGTTGCAGGGAAAAGTGTGTATTTTTAATATTATGTCGTAGCTGGGAAGATTTGTGCGTGACTTTGTGAAGCAAAGGTATTTGGTTTTGGAGGTGTTAAGTGAGAGTAAATTATCTTCCAGAAATGTGGTCACCTTCGCTATCCCTAGTTCAGCTAATCTATAAACTTCCTGCCACGAATTTGCACGGAAGAGTAAAACAGTATCGTCAGCGAACATAAAAATATCCATATTAGTCATCGTAATCCTAAACATCTGGTTGATGTATAGGAGGAACAAAGTTGGACCGAGAGTACTACCTTGTGGAACTCCATATGAACAAGGGTAACCATCGCTAATATGTTTATCAATCCGTACATGTTGCTGTCTATCCGAAAGATAAGTTCTGAACCAATCTAACGCTATACCTCTAATACCACTATACTCAAGACTATTTAAAAGAATTGGGATAGATACAGTGTCGAAGGCTTTTTGAAGGTCAAGAAAAACTCCGATACATTTTGTGCCACTATCCATATATGTAACTAAGGTATTAATAAATGTTAGTACTGCATCATTAGTAGATTTGTTTTTTCTAAATCCAAATTGATTATTATTGATAAGTTTATTACTTTCTAAAAATTTAACTACTCTAATATTGACTATTTTTTCTAAAATTTTTGATAGAGTCGGTAGAAGAGAGATAGGTCTGTAGTTTGAGGGATGATTTTTGTCACCTGCTTTGAAGATAGGGCAAACTATTGCTCTTTTGAAAGTTGTTGGATAAATACCTGTTACCAGGCTGGAATTACACAAGTGCGTGATTGGACCAACAAGACTATATCTATTCCGCTTTACCAGATCGGTTGTAATATTGTCCCACCCAGGCGCACTATGTGATTTTAGATTAGCAACTATTTGCAGGACTTCTTTAGGATCCGTAGGGCTTAAAAATACAGAATTAATAGACCCATAAGTGGGATTGGTTAGTGCTGCTAATTTACGTTCATTTTTGTTAATTTTAATAAGAATTTCATTTGCCAAAGATTTACCAATTGATGTAAAGTAGCTGTTAACTGCATTTAAAGAATCAAGTGGTGTATTTTTAATATTTAAAAGTTCTCTAGGTATAATTTTTTTGTTATTAATGTTGCAAATTTCTTTAATACTCAAATACCTCATTTGTCCCCCATAAATTGGCGAGTGCATTCGAAAATCTTTGACTTTATAGCTAGAGAAATATTCCCAAGTAATAGCTTCTATTTTGTGCTGGCCTATTCTTAAAATAAACTCAAATCCATCCCACTATATGCCACAAAACAAAAAAAAAGGAAAGCCTTCAAGATCTTTTACTTATGTAACATAGGGGAATACATTTTAAAAGAAATTAAGATATTTTAAGCTAGGAAAAGAATGTATCGTTATTACAATAGAGTCTTATAAAAGAAAAATATTCGTATAAAAATCTCATAAGTATTAAAAAATTTCTTGTCAAAATATTCAAATTCAGATGTTGCCCTGTATTTAGATCTTAATCAAAAACACGGTCACAGTTAATTTACGCTGTAACACAAATTTATCATATTTTGAACGCTAATATATCCGAAACTAATAACTAATAAATATTATGCTGTGAAATTGGCTTTACGACGCCTAATTATTCTAGAATGAGGTTAATCTATAATATTAAAATCCATGTGGTCGATACTGGCGTATTTTAACCTGATACTAATATCAGATGTTTGAAAGTTACGCTGCCATAATCAGTTGACAGCTGACTGGTGGACATAGGCCTCCCTCAATAGAGAAGGAGGGAGGATTTGCCAATATTCGCCATGCTTGGTAGGCGGTTTAGTGAGTGTAAGACACTGCTGCTCATTTAATAATTATTATTAATTATAAAAAAATCATAGGTATGTTGAATGATTTTTTTTGTTCATATCTTTATTGAAAAGGGTTTGGTTATAAAATGACAATTTCATTGTATGATTTAAAGTATAGTATAGATAGAATGTATTCCAAAAAATTCACTCACTGAAGACACCGTTCATATTATATAAATAAATAAATAAATAAATAAATACACCCAACAGTCACATACATAATCCTTACCCCACACTGAGATACGAGTCTTGTGTCGTGGGTATCAGGAACTACGAGAAACTTTTCGGTCTCATAAACACCCAGACCCGAAACAAATATACAAATATTTGTCTCGGTGCGGGGATCGAACACGCGGCCGCTCGTTTCGCAGGCTGGTGTCTAGCCAACTGCGCCACGGGGCTGTCATATCGAGGGCATAGGGGCGTTACCAGTCATACTTCATCTCATGCTAGGCATCAGATTTTTGGGACACTCTATCTTTAAACTCTTTTGGTCTCACACGGATTATTTCGTTCTCAACCATACTAAAATTATTATTTTAGTACGAATATTTCTGTTCTTTTACTTCTTAATGACAACTTAATAAATGTAAAGTCTAGTAATTCCTATATATCTATGTAAAATAGTTAGTCTCATTCCATTTTATTTGAAAAGTTGCCCATGTCGACGCCTGATAAACGATTCATAAATTTACATAATAAATAAAATCATTTTTTTTCTTTGAAAATAAAGCTTCATATTGACACGAACATCGCCCCCGCAGCATCCTCGAATATTGATTAAATAAGAAAAGGTAATATATTTCTCGTACAATGTAATCGAAATGGCTAAACACCACAAAGTATCCCAACAGTGACAATCAGATCAATGTAATACAATAAAGAAAACAATAAAAACGGAGCCAATAAAATTGGTAATACCCGAGTCGACAAATAATTTTATTATCTGTAATCGCTGTCAATGTATTAATAAACAAGAATCTGTGTACTATAAACGGATGATTTGGAGCGAGAAGAAGTCGGTAATTTAATTTATGGCTGCTCCAAGTAAAATAAATTGTACGTTGTTTATGTGTGTAAATAGATAATTTGTTTACGAAAAAGATATGGCTTGAGTACATATATTTTTGTTAATAGAAAATCTGGGGGATTCTTTGTACTTGGCAAGATTGTAGAAGATTACATATGCATGTTCATTTTAATTACCTAATTCGTACCAAAAATCATCAAAATCAGTTAATCTTTTTAAGAAAATATAAAAAATTACTTTACAAATTATTACAAAGCCAAGAAATTGTATTCTATCTATGCGTGGTATGCCTATCATAAAACTCAAACCATTAAGTATGGTCCAACAAAGAATGGCCTTAGCATGTTTTATTTTTTCACGCACGTTTGCCAGCTGTGATTAGAGACGTACAAAGTAGGTGGCTATTTTCATACTACGTGGTGTTGCTGTGATTTCCCAAATTAAAAACCTAACTACACTTCAGCCCACCCAAGAAACGAACTCAGGGCGTGTATGCCACACAATTTGAGATCATTTATTATTTTAACAATATGAATTCAATACAGATTCGTTTTCTTCATAATTAATGTTAGAAATTCGGTTCGCCTTGCTAATGACCCAATTGTGATTGAGCCGTTTATGGAATTCTGATTAACAAACGATGGAGGAACGATCCCTTATCGTTCTGACCGAACTTGGAGATTTTGATTCGTATAATTTATGGAGTTTGTAAAATGTGATTAACATTAAAGAAATAGGTTGGATTATTTTGTGGAAATTTATGGAATGAAACAAAATTTTCTATTACGTTAAAATGCGTTTGGTGTAATTAGGAAGGCCAACTTATAAAACGAAAGAACGATGGTCCCATGAAACTCTAGTCCTTTTTAGTTAAAAAACAAGTACAAGATCCAATAATCTTTTTGAGAGATCTCCGTATTTATCAGTAAAATAGGTTTTCTGTGTGAAGAGAATCATCTGTAAATATGGTTTATTTCTTATCAATAAACGCATAGCAAAGTTTTACGACTGCCGAGATTGCCTCTTAAAACATAGTGTAGTCCTCACGCACTTATATTGGAATTAATATAAACAAATGAAATTATACAAAAAGAATACCATTTTCAAATTGGTTATTCAAATTAGAAACTCAAAAAAGGAAAATACACCAATCGACATTACCTGACATATAGAAAAATGCCGTTATTACCTCTATAATTTACAGACCAATTATGTTTATTACCGATGTCCGAAAACATATTTTTTGTGCGTAAGTCCAACAAAATTGCCATCTTTGGATATTTTAGGATCTGCCGCAGCGCTTAATGGTAGGTAATGTGGTTTTTTATGCGGGAATTATGGAAAACTGGCGGGGGGCCAGACAGAATGGATACTGACGCCGGTGCCCGCCTCTGGATATTACAGATTTTCACTGGAGTTTCTCGCAAACTTTTTGTAATAGCGATCAACAATTCTTGAATTTTTTTGCTATACTTCAAAACTTAGAATATTTTAGTATAGTTTTTGTTGTGGTAATTCGCTTGACGCTATTTTGAAATACCATGAGAAATTTGGATAATGTCGTCTACATGGTAGATATGTGAAATAAGTATTTAGATATTCTATACATTAATTATTAATTCAATAACATTGAAAGGGCTGGATATTCAATCAAATAATTTATTGCTACATGCTACAACTTTTATAGGTTTATACGTTAGGACATCTATACTTATTCATAGTACAGAGGTTAGAAACGGACTTTTAACGTAAATTTGGAAAAAAGTGTATTAAATAAATAAAAATATGAATCTGCAAACCCATGTTAGATACAAGATTAAGAGTGTATACGGCTACATGTGTTTTTTTCCTTTGGTGTACACCAAATAAAAATCTATTCATTTCTTAATGAAATGTCCATACGCCCTCATCATATAATCAAAGGAAGGAATAAAAACCAACCAAATGACATTGGACATTGATCGATAGTTCTTAATAATCAATGGTGTTGTGGGTACTGTTTACGAAATTGTATGAAAAAAGTATTCTGTAGTGAAGTGCTTTTATTTATTGTTTCGGGCTCAATAAATTACCGTTTGATTAATGACCTTTTAGATGGATGTCTATAGTATTGATATTAGCCCTTTGTAAGCCCTAGTGTCGATCGTGGGACCTCAGTGTCGGTATTTCCAAAGAATCCCAAATCGTAGTTTATAATGATTTAATGATTGCTTAGTACATTATCATTTATAATGTCAAATTGCTTTTGTTACAGAAAGATTTAATGGTTATTATGCAAAAGTTTGAAGGATCAGTTGGGCTTGTTGGCTTCTGTGGGGTTACCGGCACTGGGTAATTTCCTATACTTAATATTAGATAAGATTTCAATCTCTCGGATGCCGTACAAATTTTCTGGCAGCACGTATAAAATTTGCTGTAAAACTTGAAACAACATATATGGGTGTCCTCACGATGTTTTTGTTAAGAATCAAAATTCGCTTGGAAACCATGATCATAGTCGCTTAACAAAAAAACTAATGCCTGCAATGTGTACTGTTTACAGTCTTCTGTTTGTATTATATACTATTCACTTTAATTAAAGAGAAACAGCAACAAAAATAAAAATATATTGATTGCAGCATTCATTGTTCCGGTCTAAGATAAACGAAAAAAAAATAGTAAAAAAAATAACTATTGTTTTTTACGTATTTGTTTCGTGGTCAATAAATATTTCGTATATTATAATTAATTATAGAGTAAAGATATTATAGGTTTATAGGTAATCAGCATAATAAATGTCCTAAGTATATACTAATAAAATTTAATATTTGACTTAATAATAAAGTAACAATAGGCCCCATTTTCCTATTAAATTACGATGATTTATTAATCGTAACAATTTTCCTTAATAGCAATAAAATTCAGCCATAAAAGTCGAACTAACAAAAAATTACAACTTCATTAATGAGTTCCGGCGACTGCGTTAGTCGAATATTGTCCAAGTTTAATGTCGCGCAATTACTTACAAGTATATGCCTTGGGAACTTTTTTAATCTTCCGTAACGACACAAAAAGTTTATTTACAACACACTGGCACTAATTTATAATCGTCTTCTTAAAAAAAAACACACGATTGTTTAATTAATTGAGTCAAATAACTTTTAAGGAAAACGATCGCAGAATGTCGTCTGCGCGCGCTCTCACTAGCGTCCACCCCGCGCGAAAGCTAGCTTTAGAATCTGTTGGGTTTTCTTCAATGCTGAAAACAGAGTCGATGTGGCGTACGCATGCTGTAAGGTCCTTTTCACACTGTATTAAGGACGTGGTGGAACGGCGAGCATGCATTGAAAGTTTGAAACGTGTGTTCTATTTTTTGAAATTGGAATTGTTTTGTGATCGTTGTTCGATAAGTACTTAGATGATATAATTACTAGATAGAGCAAAAATGGACATTGTCGAAAGGATAATCAAAACATTTTCAAGTTGCTGTTTTTTTTTTAGATGGGAATTGTACATAAAGCGGTTTACTACTTTCTAAAATAAAAATACATTACATTAAAGTAGAACATTTTAATAAGGTACACGAAAATTTTAAAAAGGCTTACGAAAGGGTGTATGAGTTTATGAGAGCATGAGACGAATATTGTAATAAGATCGTAATTGCTTTATTTAAGAACTAGCTTTTGCCCGCAACTCCGTCTGCGTGGACTATAGGGTTGGGTTCAGAAAGAAAATAAGTTGTAGTATTTTACTCCGCAGAGCCCCATTTACTTAAATTTACAAAAATCATACAAATCGGTCAAATTGTTTCAGCGTGAAACCGTAACGCGCCGGTCGACGCCTTGAGTATATTATTGCGCGCTTGATCATTATTTTGAAACTGCGATATCTTCTAAGATACTCATTGAAATCAAATGATGTAAAGGACAAATTTATTTTGTATTAAATACTTGTAATGAATAACGTATTTATTTGGATAAGGATTAATATCATGTTTGTAAAAACACCTTCACAAATAATGCTTTATTTAAAATAAATTTGGTTAGAATAAAAAACGTTATAGTGAGCCAACCTTAAAAGATAGACATATGCTGTCGCGGACTTTTTTTTTGAATTTTCAAAGGGAAACAATTCTGTCATACATTATTTTATCGAAACTTTAACCGTTTCTGCAGCGTACGCAGCGGAAGCTCACAAAAAGGAAAAAAGTCCCCGATTTTGAAACATTCTTTATTGCTGCTCCACTCCTATTGGTCGTAGCGTGATGATATATAGCCTATAACCTTCCTCGATAAATGTGCTATCTAACAGTGAAAGATTTTTTCAAATCGGACCAGTAGTTCCTGAGATCCTAGCGTTCAAACAAACAAACAAACAAACAAACTCTTCAGCTTTATAATATTAGTATAGATTTATTTTGTATTGCGACCAGTTGTTGTCGAAAGGATGCGTTTGAATTTACTTTTATTTTTTATTCATCATTCCATTTTTGAAAACTTCCATCCAAAAAGATGCTTTATAACATTAAGTTTATCGGTTTTTAGTTAAGATATTAGTAATAACAGCATAGTGTATCAATTGTAGACGCAAGTTAGTGTTAGAGACAAACAGTTGCCAATTTATATTGCGTAGATTACATACTATAACGCTTAAAAAATCCAGTGCGTCAATATCATAATAAGTATTCATATGCAATGAAGTGTCATTCGGGGACATTAATGCATTCAATTTATTAAGATAAAAATGTTACAGTGATATTCGGTTTCACCTTTTGGAAATTCTCAAGAGCAGCACGGAGTCTGGAAATATGCTTGAAATTCGGCAACAGACTGGCGAGCCAAATTACTCATTGCACCGTAAATGGGACGCTCTTTTACGCGCAAAATAAACGTATGTAATTTATGTAAGTAATCTACGTGAGGGGTTAAGAGTAACATCGATAACACTGAATCTAATTAAGAGATTGTCGTTGAAACTTTCAGTCCAGCTATTACAGCAAAAATGACATGTTCTTTCAAAATATGACTCACTAGATAGATTTTCGAGTGGTAATTTGCACTTGAAATCGCCATATGGAATAACTAACGAGTCTCAGCTAAAGAAAATGTTCCCTGTAGGTTACACAAGCACCAGTATCTCTTGAAAAATGTAGGTTATTGAATCAGGTTTCAAAGACATTTTAAAGAAAAGAGCGAGGCGAAAAGAAGAGTAGAAGTTAAAATTAAGAAAAATGAAGATAGGCGATATCTTGGAAACTTTGATAAAATATAATAATAACCAAATTAATTTTTCCTTTTGTGTCAATTTTGCCAAGGTAACTTAACCATTCCTGAAAATATATGGTAATAGTTATAACTTATACGGGCAAGGCATAGGGTACGTCAGAGCCTAATTTCGAAGAATAATTAGAGTAGCCTTTACGCTTTGTTCGACTCCTTTATGGATGTAATTAACTTCAAGGAATCCGATATAAATGGACCGAAGGCTTAACCCGTCACCCGCGTGACCGTTATCACAGATTACAAGTGGCCTGACAGACCCTATCGATACTGAATTGCCTCATTTTCACTATGGGGATCAAATAAATTTGCCTCTGCTTGAAATTAATCCGTAACCCTGAAATAACATTAGCCTTTTGACGTCGAGCCGAGGGTACTGAATAATAATTTAACGGTCGTCTTGATGGACTGTAAACGTTGGCAGTTAATTTTCATAAATCGTTGTATTTTTTGGGCATTTCTGCTTTCGATTGACCTGATTATTTACTGCATTAATTAAATTTTTAATGAATAGTGTTTTGAGATTGGCTTGTCACATTTGTTATATCAGGAATAACTAATATTTAACGTCAGTGCTATGGTCTTTTTGATGACCACTTTGAACACGTGTCATTAATTATTTCGTTTTTTGCTTTAGAAAAGAACTTAATATTAAAACTTGCTTTTAAATTGCTGACCATAATACGGAAGCATTACAATGCAAATGTGTCCAATAAAATTCTAAAAATACATACCCGAATGAAGCCTTTTTATAAAGATTGCCGCACAAAATTGCCATAACATATCTGAATATCCATTATTACAAGATGACTCTTAAAGGGCCGGATGAAATTCTATAGACGTTCTTATGTAATCTTCAAGCACTTATCATACTCTCTTCCTCAATTTCGACGTCATCGATAGATATTGTTTCTTAATGGATATCATTAATCTTTGTACCTTACACATCGGACTGATTAATTGTCAGACGGTTTTTCAGACATGGCTAAGAAGTTAATTTTTCAACTGGACCTTACAAATCGACTGTCAGTTGCAGTGTATTAAAAATCTTTAAAGCATCAATATTTCAAGAACGAAAATATTATGGTATCGTTCATATTTTTATTACATACGTAAGTTAAATCAAAATGTAACAGCAAAAATAAACACTTTTGTTCGTACATTTCTTGTCTTCTAATTTCAATGTTTGATGCTAAATGTTTTACGGCAAGAATAATGTGGTTGAAATCTTAGTTCGATAGATATAGATTGATGATATCATGAGTTTGGTGTGTTGCTAACATCCTAATAGAATCGTAGATGTGAATTGTTAATCGACAAAATGCACTCATGTTGATGAAACGCTTTTTACGGTTTCAGGCGTTGGCCAGCTCTGATGGTCTAATTAAGCAAATGAACGACACTAAGTACATGTTTGTTTTATTAAGCTACAAATCTACTGTAATCACTTCCTTGCAAATGGAGTGCTTGCTTTTGTACTGCGCTTACATGCTTAATGAGCTAATTCATGAAATTATTTTGGTATGTTTTAATCGCTCTACTGTCTTTTGTTTCTTTCTATGTATGGTTATCAGCAGCCCAATTTTAAAGTCATGAATAGTAATTACACACATTTATTAGACATAATGTCGTGCTCACCATATGTGTCAATATAGTATATATAATACAATGTTATTGTAGAAACAATAACATTCCATGACATCGCAATTACCAAAACAGTGGCTTCTAGTCATTTTCTTGTAAAATGTATAATACAGAATTTAAAATAATTTTGACTATTTCGAAGTTATCGAAATATCCTGACCAATGTCCTTTTTATTATCTCTCTAAAGTTGGGTCAACAACTATAATGAAATAAGTGAATAAAATTCACGTATTTTATTGTATACTGTCGAACCGAGGTTCTTACATAAGGACGTTATCATATGTGGCAAGAATTGAACGCTGCTATTTATGGCGCACCATAACGTTCATACGCTATTTTAGACTGAGGACCCTTTGTTTTACGACATCCATTCGACTATTATTGACTTCTTCCGGTTGCATCACAGCATCATCGATTAAGGTATCAGGTTAATTCTTCGAATTTGAGTGTTAATTTTATTTCAGTGACCACTCCTTTCACGAGCTGATGTCTAGCCATCTCCATCAAGAAGACTGTTAAGATGTCATATACTCAGCCTATCGTCGTCCACTACTGAACGTAAGCCTTCCTCAGAAAGTATCAATCATGCCAGTCTTTAGCAGCGCGTTTTTCAAGTCTTCGAATCGTTGTGCTACGTCCCACACTACGTCTGCCTAAGCGCGGTCTTCACTCCAACACTTACTTGGTCCACCGGACATTTCAGGCATATTTTATTTATAAGTCGTAAACATCTTCTTATGAAAGACCTCATATTTTTTTATTCATTTATCATTTTTAAGTCTATATTATGTCATCAATGTATTTGTAATATTTAACTTACACAAGAAAAACAGGATTAAAATCATATGTCTTTTAGCTCAGATATTTTCTAACATGGAGGCCTTCGGATAGTAGGTAATAAAGGTAGCATTTCCCTAAGGGACATTTTAGGGTTCACAAAGGGATATCTAACGTTTGCATTTTTGCTTTATTTATTGTTTCTTGATCCATTAGTCACGAGCTAGTGTGATTTTATTACTGCTTCAATAACCAATATTATTAGGAAAACTTTTTTTATTTTTTGCAGTGACAAACCAATGTTAGAACAGCTTATTTAACATCAATTGATAATAAGAATGCAATTTTCTTACTTACATAAAAAAATATTAAAAGAAATAAGAATCGTTGTATTGTGTTTCGTGACGTCACTATACGTCAAACGTATTATATTTTTTGTAAAATGATGTATTACCCTATATATTTAAAATTTTACCATAATCATTGAGACTACAAAGGGTCATAACAACAAATCCAGGGTCGAAGTACTAATCAAAGTTGACATCGTTAATGCTAAAGTTTGAATTATCAAGCAATAAAACTTTTTATAGCCGTTATTAAAACTAGTATAGAAATTGCTCTTCAGTATTCGCCTATAGTTTGAATTGAGAGTTATACTGTAATTTAGTCAATGGTCCGCTTGGTTTAGTCTAAAAGATGAATGAGTGTGGAAGTTAGTGAGGTTCACGGTTCAATGTCCAGATCAGGCAAAGCTTTTTACTAGCACAGTGTACGTGAAAATGTGCCAATGTGTATTTGCTTAGGAATATTCAACAATACCGATTTTCGATGGTGATCGTTAAGGCAAAGACGTAACAACCGAAGGGTCCCATAAAAGTTTTAAAGCCTTTACTTTATCATTTTCGAAAGGCACTTACGTACCTCCTTCTCTCATACTTTTAGCAGGTCTTTTAAAATTTGCCAGTTTCCACCCCACTGCGTTTTACGTTATTATTTTCGTATCATGTCTTATGGTTTCCCGTTTTATGGTGAACTTGGAGCCATCAAGAGGTCAAGGTCAGTCAAGAGGAAGGGCTCGGGTTATGGGGATATAAAAACTTCGCATCCTTAATAATAAGCTTTGTGCACACTGTCGCTAAATATTTGCTTGGTCAACTAATATTCAAGGCAATGGAGCACTTTTAAAATAAGAATATTTTATCTAGCTATATTGAAATTATAGGCTAAATTATAGGCAGGAAAATCGAGAATCATGTACATATTATAAAAAAATCTATGTGACGTGCAGACTTATGTTAAGTGCTAATGATATGGTAAATAATAAGAGTGTGTTTACTTAATAATAATTAATTTATTCACTTAAAAACAAGCTTTTAATCAGGCAGGGCCTCAAACGAATGTCAATCTATGCCAATCCCAGGTCGGATTGCCAAAAGATACGAATCAATTTTGTTCTTAAAATTAAATTACTATTGATTAAACGAAATTATAATTTTCAATACGCGAATATGCACTATGCTCGGACATTATATACGATACCCTAGATCACGCTTTATTGAGCAAATTCATACTTATTAACAGCTTTAGTAACAATATAATAATATTACGGAGTTCGGATCAATTCAGCCAAGGCGAGCAATTAATTGCACAGACCACTACGCGAACATAATTAATCCTTATGGCGTATGAAACGTTTCATTTACAGCGTATTAATTGCCTTTTTAACGGCTGTGCGTTATTTATTTGTTTTCTTTTTCTTCCCAATTGGAATTTATTATGCCAATGTTATAGTAAATCAATGTTTTTTCTACTTTTTTATTTATATAATCCTTTTTAATTTTCTTAACCAGCCAGGAGTAAATAAAAAAAATACACTGTGTAGCCTTATAGTTCCCTGATAAAATTCTAACATTATGCGTTCTTCTTAAAAGGAGCTATTAGCTGAAATAACCTTGCAATTTATTAACCGCGGTCTTCGTTCGAGAAAATAATAAAATTGCCGGACTTAAGAAAATATGGATATTTAAGTTCTGTGAAACGAACAAAACATAGTTACGTCAAATCTCTAAAAGTCTATTACTGGCATAGATTTTTCCTGTAATATTAAAAGACATAGTTTAATGCAACAATTAGTGTCATCATACAAAATTTCCAAGTATTTTGTTCCAAGTTGGAAGCAATTTGCTCGAAACAAAAGAGGGTGCAACCACAGGATGGCATACACGCGGCGAAAAGCAGAAAAAAATAACAAAACGGTATTGCAAAAAATTAAAATTAAAATTTATCTGTGAAAAATCAATATAACGAACCGAAAACCTTGAATTGTCAATGTTTGTCACGTATCACTGTTACGTTAGGATATTGTAATGGATTGTGTATTTTAATATGAATACAATCTTAGCATTAGTAAATATAGCATCTACTCCTAATATATAATTAGAAAATACTGCATTTCACTTCCATTGGTAGTAAGGGCTAATAGAAATTTAAAGGATTAAAAGAGTACACTCGATATTTTTAATGCAGCTTAAAATACTAATGTAGCAAATAATTTGTTACAAGTAACCATTTAAGCGCCAAACCAGTGTTTAAGATTTGTCATATTAATAACGAAGTCAACTTATTCTAATTTCGAAAATGATCCAAAACATATGGTCGTCTGTTTATTGTAAATTAAATGTTATCACAAGAACAAGACATACTCTTATGCTTAAGAAAAGTGTACAGAATTTCGCTTGTTACAAAAAAACGATGAACTGAGGTCACAGAGTTCACTGAGAGACCCACACATCCTCGCTGTCATCTGCAGCTAGAGACATTTGTATAAAATTCTTCAGCAAAAAGTGAAGGAAATTTATTCCAAGCAAAAGAATTTGTGAGAAAGACTAGTTAAATGAAAATGTGGAAATATACATTTCAATATACATAAGTCAAACAATTTCTCGTAGCTTCGTTTGTTGAAGTAACATGTCTTCTGATTCATTTTGTATGTAAAAAAATATCATGTACTTAATACCAGTGGCGGTACTTCCATAGAAGCCCGAAGGCCCGACTTGCCTTACATAGTTCCAAATAACGATCTTAACGACTATTTATTTATAAAATAACGCTATAAACGTGAATGTGAGTACTAACCGGTAGGTATTTATTAGTCCTACGTACCAAAAAAAATATGCTGCTACTAAATAAACATTTGGGCTTGCCTTAGTTTGACACCCTAGGCACGCCACTGCTTAATACATACATGCTCGTGTCGGATAGTTCGTCTTTTTTTATCAAGTTGATTAATAAATTATCAGTCAAGGTAAAGCGTTCTTTCTGCTATCTCAACGCTTAAAGCAGAGGATAAAGAAAGATTTACAAAGCGGAACAATAAACTATAAGAAATAGCGAAAATGTTCGACTTTCACAACTTTATTGGTTCCATGGTTTACTTAATTATGTAGATACCCCCCCCGGGAATTATAAATGTCTTTTTTAAATTTAAATCTAATTTAATTCAAATTTTTAAAATCTTGTGGGAGAAATACGTGCCGAACAATAAAAATTTTCCGAATTTGAATTGTCAAATTTCACTAAGAAATTGTCGGTTGTAGGTAGGTTGTAGGTTCAATTCCCATTAGATACTAGAGACTTTGAACGCAATTGGCGAAATGTGGTTACAGAAATGCATCGTTGCACCCTTGTGTGTATACTCTCAAGGTTTGAATTACAGCATTGGAACACTAAAATTAATTACGATAGTTAAGTCAAAGCGATCCAAGTATTACCTCATTGCAATTGCATATTTAATCCATCCCAGAACTTTCTGCAACTGTTTAAAACGTCGGGAACGCGGTGTTCTACAACATTCATTTTAGCATCGACAGCTAAGTTTGTAATCTTGATGGGATAATTTAATTTGTCTTCTCAACTTTTAGTTGCAGAAGTCGGATCTTGAATTTGTTTGTTAACTTTATGCACTCATTTAGACATCAGATAGGAAAAAATCTGTAAAAGCAGTTACCAAATGGTAAGCAACATTAATTAAACTATTATAAATGTGAACAGAACTTACTAACAATGTAATAAAAATATAACTTCAAATAGTAAAAAAGATTGAGAAAACATAATCTTGCTGGCAATCTCGTTGCAAATGTAAGGGTCACATACATTTTTTCACTTAGTTAAGAGATATTTGCAGGATGACTGGTTATTTTTTTACCGTAAAAACCTAATTACAATTAACTCGATGCTTAGGTACATTAAATCCTAAACCCTTACAACAAACACACCGACCCAACCAATCATTCTGAGCGACAACAAAGCAGGCAACAATTTTTTTAATTAGCTAAATATCTGTCAGCAATAATGGCTCAGTGAAGTAATAACGGACTCATTATTCACAAGCCCTCGTTTTTCATTATAATTTGATTTGCTGATAATGATTTACGTGTTGCGTTTAAACGAATATCAGATCGAAAGAATGCATTAAGGAAAATGCGATGCAATAAATATGCAAACTTTACAAAAGATGTTATTTGTTATTTCGGACAAGTGAATCCGTTGCTGCGTCGTCCAATGTAAAAATAAGCATTTCAGACCGAATCGCCGTTTGTAATACCTTCTTATTAATGCGCGGTTAGGCGCCAGGTACAATTCTTAAGAATATTCAAACAAGGAAAAATATTTATAGAATGTTATTTTTAATTTTGGCATCCAGTTTTACAATTCTGGACAAAGAGGTCTACAAAGAGGTTTAATATGTCATTTTTTATGCTGATTGCTATGCGTTCTAGGTTCACGTGTAAGAGTATACTCTTTCTACAGTTTTAATTTTCGGTGAAGATAATACAGCCACTATTATACTAATAAAATGTTTTTGAGAGCAGAAAATTTCCCTTCCAAATGACATTCACAACAAGTGCACAAGCGCCACGTCATCAACCTTCCCCATTCATGTTTTGTTTGAAATATTCCGCTTTATTTCATTCAAGCGTAATAATTGACATAATTTCTCCGCTGTTCCGACTTGGCCCTTGCAATTCGAAATTACCATTCTTTAAGGAACGGAAGTTTTGAAATTAGTCCACCTTTACAAATCAAGTAATGGGTGAAAATAGCTGGTTGTAATATATCAAATGTTTGGCCAATGTTTGTTCCATATCTTGATTTTATTTATCTACATATAATTTTATTTTATTTCATTAATAAGAAAGAACACTATAATTAGTAAACACCATATATCAAAACATATTCGCTCAGTCATCTTACAAGACACAAAGATTGTATTTTGCGTGTGCTGGATAACCATACTCCCTGTTTGCCAAAGACATTGAAGCGAAAGTTGACAAAAACTATTGTTATTTATGCTTAGAATACGTCCAAACTTTGCACTGGAAAATGTCATGGGGTTATTTAATATACAAAAGTCTCCGGAGCTCGGATAAATTCCCGTCAGATAAATAACATATGAAATAAACACACTGCGAAAGGAGATATGTTTCCGTAAAGTATTGCAAGTCAGCGTTTTCCGTTTGTTTCGCAGCCTTAACTAGAACGCGGAAGAGATCCCGTCAAGTTAGTTGTGCTGACACAAACTTGCGGCCACGTCTTGGCGCTATTCCAACAGCACTGTATTTTTCACAACAATTTTTATGGTACGATTCATAAAGCACCTTAATTTACACTGTAATCTGCCGTACTTTATTGTTGTCTTAGTTTGAGCTATGTTTGTGGTATGGATACTTTAAAGATGGATAACCTTTGACTGGGTACTGTTTTTTTATTTCTTTTCTTTACATTAAGAATAGCATATTTGCTTTTATAAATTTGTTGACGTTGTTTAATAACTTATTTATAAAACGCACTGAATCGCGCTATTGCCATAGGGGCATGCCATTCTAGCTCTGTTTTTTTTTTATTACTCATGAGTAATAAAAAAAACAGAGCTAGAATTAAGTTATTAAGCCGATACCTGAATTAAGGAATTGTACCAATACGGGTGATAATAAATGTCTGAAAAATATCCCAAAAGAATATATAATATTTATATTACAGGTATTTAACTATTACTATTTTAAAAAAATCATCCCTAATATAACAAGGAAATTCATAAATTCTATTTCAAACGGTTATCGAATTTCTGCTATAACAACACGGCCTTTTCATACATCGTTCATTATCTACTGAAGAAAAGCTCTTGCCCTCACTCCGCGGGCTATATTTAAAACTTGATTGATTGTCGAAAGATAAATCATTTTGCTCAACAAAGTATTGCCTTGACGTGTCTTTAAAATATTGACGCCCACAACAATTGTTCAGCTTTACGCATTGTTTACGTACTTAAACCCATAAGATGCTAGAGACACGTTAACAAGTCTAAAATAATTCTGACGTTTTATTTTTATTCATAATTACAGATTACTCGATCTGTAATTACATTGAGTATATATTTGAGAGTACATTTAAGGGTTTTGGATTATGTGTGTGTATTAAAATACCATTAGCATAAAGTGGAATCAATCGAATAATAAAAACAATATTTTAAAGGCTAAGAATATGGACGAAAAGATAAAAATGTATTTGCTCGTATAAATCGCAATGTAACCGTAGATGATATCTAGTGAAAATATTATTACAAAACCGAAACGAACGGAGTTCTAGTTTTTGCGACATTGAGAGAAATACATTTTCCAAGTGGGGATGGAGCTGTCGTCGATCGGCCCATTTGCACAGACGGCACTATTTTTATACGAGTCTAGGGTTCACTGCTGACCGACCTCATCATTTTTGACTAGTTTAGTTGTTATCTTAAATTATAGTTTCGGTTTGTGGCGCGCAATATGAAAATTATATTGTAGAAATAAAGTTTAGATCGAACTGCGGTGTTAGGCTGATAAGATAGAAAAGAAAATGCAAATACTATAATAGCAATTGGCTTGACAAGGGTATCGAACCAGAGGCCACTAGGAAGACCATAACATGTTTATTCATCACACAACTTCAAGCTTCTTAAGTTTCGCACTTGTTACAGAAAAGGCTGCGAATTACGAGTATTTATTTATTTTTTTTCTCAAATGTTCAAAGAGGTTACAATGACAATCTGTAACCTATGACATAGTTTTTTTGTAAACAACTTTATTGAAGTTTTATATGGAGATGGAGAAACTTGTTATTACAAAATTTATTGAGAATAATTAAATTATTCGACTACAATTTATTTTACTCAATAATAAAAGCGTGTTTTGGGTCCGGTCGGCGTTTTTATTGTACCGTAAAAAATTGGCGTTTGTCTGCCAAGAATACTTAAATATTTTTTGATTTCCATCCACATTTCCAGTCTCAAACTGTTTTACTGCGCTCATGGGTATTATAGAGGACTCTTATGTTCCCTAGGATATCATTATTTTTTGGCAAACGTCATTGTGTTTACTGAAGTACGAAGATTATGTTACATTCATACGGATTATGACCTACTTAATGACGCATCATTGCTTTTGAGTGATCTTACTATGAACATTCATAATTATTTACATTTCAATTCTTAACACTCCTTTTCATCCTGCCCCTTCCATAAAAAACTCCTCACTAAGATACAACCCATGTGTTACCCAAAACGAAATGTGTATTTTAGGTCAAAAGTGCGACTCTGATAATCTGAGAATGCATCATACCATCGTTAACGATACTAAGGATTACGTTAAAACAACTCTTATAATAGCTAATTAGACTGCTTCTAAAATATTTATATTATAGGTACATTTCACAACACTACTTTGGACGATACTTATGTAATAATTCAATTATAACAAACTACATATTAAAAAATAAAGGGCAACGTGTCAACAGTAGACTCACTAGTAAAGGAACGTGTTTTGTGTAAATGTAGTGTCAAGAACGAGCTGTCGGGACCGAGACAAAGGTTATGCACACGTGTTTTCGGAAGTAGCAGTCTTTGTAGACAATAAGTTATTTTACCACATTACTAATACGTTTTACACGAGTTAATTAGGCTTTATAATTTAAATATATTAAGAAATAGGATAGTATGAAACTTGAGCTGCAGACAGCTGCAAAACGAAGAGCCGCTAGCTGCATTATTACAACATGAGACAATTTTATGTACCTATGTTCCAGAAATAGTTTAATTACACTCAATAAATATTAATTGTATTTAAATGTATTGTTAATAAAATCGATTTACTTGAAGTTGGATTATAAATTATTCCGGACTATAGAATATTTACTCCTTTTGATAATTAAATATTCTTATAATTATACCTTTTCAACCTTCCAATCCCTGGATAAACCATTGAGAGATCGGTATACCATGTATGGACATTTCTTTCATATTTCTACTTATTTGTATGGAGTGTACATAATTTATCAACAACTTGTATATATGTATTTTCATGCCACAACTTAGGCTCTGAAGTAGTTGAATAAAATTTTCCGATGCAACTCGGTTCGTATTACATTCCCTTCCGGCGAGAAAAATACAAACGAGAATATGGAATATCACGGGCAATAACATTGGTGTAGTTCCTGAAAAAGACTGTATTTTTCTGGCTTCTTGTTCTCATATTACAATATTTTATTTTGTTGCTAAACCACACAATAAATCTGTAATGCTGTTACTGTTCTGCAGCATGATTTCTCTAAAAGAATTTTTGAAACACAATTTAAACATTTCTGAGCGGATTAAAACTAGAGTTCATTTAGATATAAAACCTCATAAAAAGTGCGAATCCACTCCGTTCAACACTAAAACATTTATCTTCACGGATCAACACACACTGTCTTATTTATTGAAAACTTGTTTTTACTGGAGTTTCGCGGAATCCGGAGGATTTCTCACCCGCCCAATCCTGGCAATAAAATGTACCGTAAAACCTGTTGGCGGGAACCTCCTGATAACGAGTCAAGGGCAGGCAAGGTTGGGGACACGAATCATCTTTCAAACAGGGATTTAAAAGGACTCTTTTATGTTGGATTTAAAAGGGTGGCAGAAATGGGTCCAAGAGTTATGATCAGCAATTCACACCTTAGAAGTTTATATAAACCGGTTAAGATTGGTATTGTATTTTTGTCACAGGACGAGATAGGTACATTAATATCAAGTAAGATACACTTGAGCGTGGTGGCTGAATGCCAAATCCAATGCCAAGTCAATATTAATGGTAATCAAATATCTGTTGCAGATCAGAATGATTCTACTAAAACTTGCTTGAAACTTCGAGACGTCATTTTCGTATTCATGTATTTCAGTGTTAGTCACTTGTAATTTTTTTGGTATCTGTTCTAAAAATGATCTGAATTTGAAATATTATATGGTATTTTCATGGTAATTAATTTAGAATTAGATAAAGATTTTGATTTATTTTTTGGAGGTCATTGGGGCTTACAAATTCAACTTTGATAAATGCATTATTATATACAAATCTTGTAGTTTACATCACAGCATTAAAGCTAGCAAGCGCAAACGAGATAAAAATATTTTGCCTTCTATCTAGTTTGCCGGCGCGAGAACATCAACGCGAGCCGAGATACGGTAATTGAGTTTTCGATGCTCATATTCCGGATAAATTTAAACCAGCGTTTAATAATGACATTTTTATTAGATATTGAGACCTTTTTTATCTTCTACTAATGTGGCAATAGAAAAAAAATTGTACTTGAAATGACAGAATTCTAAGTATATAATTAATCTTCAATACGAGTATGTATACGCTTCGAATTCTGATTAAATTTAACTTCGATTACCAAATCGATAAGATGTATCGATGTTTTTTACGCAATACTCACAAGGAACAACAATTAACTGATTTTTAATAATACGGAGATAGTATGCATGGGTTAATTATAGTTATATTTTGAATCCCCGCAGGTTCATGTAATTATGACGACTCGATTAACAAGTAAGTAATTCAAATACAAATAATAAGGAAAAGTATAAAATTAAGCTTCTGTAAAATTTTGCGTGGTTAAATACGAAAGTCAAAAAAAGCGGCATGCAGGCTTGAAGTCTCATTATCGGGCTCGCTCGAGCTAGTACTCTTTTTTATTTGAAGTGTATTGGAAAGTTTCCTACAAAATACAGAAAAAATGGAAAAGTCTGCTGGTAACGAGTGGACATAAGTTACTTTCAAACGTGCTTGTGAAAAATATGATGTTTAAAAGTTTTTTCAGAAAACACAAATAACTAATACTAGTATTAGTTACAGTCACGGTTGCTATGGTAATGTCTACTATTGCAATTTTAGTAAGGAACTGTAGGTTTTGTTGCAATTGTTTGTTTCATTAGTATCGTTTGCTTATTGAAACCATTTGCAAACTTCTGAAACCTATCTACCATATCCACGCATGCTTTATTTTCTATCAATTTCATTCACCTATTGTCTTATTCATAAACATAAAATATCATATAAGTAAACAATACCTAGCTACGTCGTGCGTCTTTCTCGCTGAATAAATCACAATTGCAAACACCATAAAAATCTGTTCAAATTACTAAGTGCAACGAACTCACCCGATTTAACGTAGACATTTACTGCTCAATAAAAATTTTCGCTCGTTTCCCACAATTAGGGGAGATATCGCCGCGGTCTAGGTAGCTTAACGTTACGATGTTTCGTGTAATTTGGTTGACTTAATTAATTTCGAGATCACTGTTTACTGCCAATTTTCTTGGTCGCGTACTCGTGAACCTTGTTATTTGGCGAAATGTTTGTCACTTCGGTGTCTTCAATATAATTATAGACTGGGATGTTTCTGTGAATTCAACGGGCCGCACTGTGGAATTCTATTTTCTCGAAACTCTACAAATAGTACGCTTTCAAGTGGCGGACGGTTTGCTAATTGTTACAGAACGATGTAACTGATGGCTTAGATAAATAAACTGTTGATATTAATTTGTAAAGTTCATAGCTAATTACAGTAACTCATGGCTTCGTATAGATAGAAATTATATTTTTGGATTTGGTTTAATATTTATAATATGATAGATGTATCATATTATCATACGCACGTGATATATGTACATAGATTGGGTAAACGATGTCAAAGTTCGCTGTAATCTCGATCTCTCAAGAGATCAGTTGGCATTCCTTTATAAAAGGGCAGTGTCTCCTCAATTAATAGCCTCATCACGTGAATTCATTGCCATAAAACGACTTTATTAACTACGTCTACTTGACAACGGTTTTAGTGAAGTATTTCATGTCAACAACATGTTTATCAGACAAAATTATTTCTGAAGTTTCTTATTTCCTATTGTTCCTAAAATATTTAGATGTTTATATTATTTTTGAGGAGAGTCTGAATGACTTGAAATAATAATGCCGATTTTAATTCAAAATCAATTTAAAGGGCAGAATTTGTTTAAATTAGGATGTAGACAATAATTTGGTTACTATTAAATTAAAACATAATATAAGTATTTCGTTTTTATTTTATGATCTCTATTTTATTATTATTCTTTATGCACATACGACTACCTTTCACGTTTTTTCCTCCGACAAGATCGCTTTTTCTACTAATTTAGTCTATTGTACCACATATTTTTTTTATCTTATGTATATAATAAAGTATCAAATAACTAATGCAGCATACAAACTAAACTAAGTTCACCCCGTCAAATAAAAACTATGAAATATTTTATTACACATGCATTCATGACCGAAATAACTTTCGAAAATTGAGTTATTTATGGTTTCCTGTATCACTATTTCCCGAAGGAATTAAACAGCCCAGTTTTGGTTCCCTATTCGCACTTTTGGAATGTTACCAAAAAATGTTCGGTGCCGAACGGACACATTTGCTAACTTTCCCAATAAAGTGAACGAAGTTACAAGGTACTCAGGAATAGTTGTGCGTTAAAATCCTTTGTCGGTCCTTTATGGTTTTGACAGAGACGATCTCCATGACGTTTTTATTATAATAGGTGGAATTGATGGAGCAATTTAAGGTGTAGTGGCCGATGGTACTATAAATAAAGTATAAATTATTTACTGGCTTAGAAAGAGAATAGTAGATATACATTACTAACAAACTCCCAACAAAACTCCACTAAAAATATTTATTTAAAAATAAAACCTTAAACAAGTATTAAGTAAATCTTAAGATAAACAGAAATGTTTACATTTTATTTAGTATAGTTTGTACCCGTCAAATAAGCATTTCCAATCACCGTAAAAAACCTTAAACAAACGAAAAAAAGATAATGTTTTTAGTATAAGTCATAAATACATCTATTTCAATTAACGTAACGTTCCTTTTTTATTATGTATTCACCCCATAAACATCCATTAATTACATACTGTACCTGGGTATTGGCCTGCGAGATTCTAATGGAAATATGGTTAATACTTTTAAACACTTATCTGTTTTGAGCTACAAGTATTCTGGAATCTGGATCAACAACAGCTAATGTTTACGGGAAGCTATTGTTGAGAAATAAGATCTATCTTAGTCAACGCGAAAATCAAAACTTTTTATGAAATTTCTCGCGACACAAAAGTTCTGACGGCAAATCTTGATTGTTGTCAAACTCAGAAGCGAGAAATTTAATAAAACTTTCTCCAGTATTTCATCAAGTTAAAAGGCAGATTGTCTTTTTAAAAACCGTGCCTAGTCATCCAGCGAAACTGAAGGAATGTCTACTTTCTGTTATTCTTTGATTGTGCGATTTGCTAAATAAAAGTTTAGTAAGTTTTTTTGACATACACGTAACACACGGCTTAATATACTGAGTGTGAGTCATGTAATACTTTAAATAATAGTGAACAGATGCATTAAATATCAAATTATTACATTCAACCGACAGTATGAGTACCAAACAGTATCACATTTTTTTTAAGAGTGGTTCAAAATCAAGATATTACAATGAAATTCCGAAACAATTGTATTTATAATTAATTATACAGCAATTAAAGGATTAATAAGCTTGTAGTCATACGTTCCACGGCAGGGATCAACTTTACAACTGAGAGGGGTAATAGTATAAAAGTGATAAAGCACATAACAAGGGACGTATAACATTTCTCCTCTGTGTTATAATTCTCCAGTCAAAATTAACATAATTCAAAGAAAATCTTGCAAATGAAGTCGTTGTTGACTGTTCCGCCAAACTGGCGCGTAATCAGAACTTTTTGTGTGGGTTTTTTGACCGCTTCAAAAAGGTTTACCTTGAACAAAAATAAAGTCAGCTTGTTGAATGAATTTTTTAGACTTGAAAATGGCCTGAAGGTTCACATAAAATTTAGAAATTTTTAAACCTACATCAAAAACTTGTTTATCTTGAAAAATTCCTGCGTAAATTAGACTCTTGAGGGATAAGCGTGGCTGCACAGCGTAATGCCCGCACGCCGCGAAGATGGGCTAACATTGAGAATTAATTTCAAATATATTTGGAAATGTTGTTGTGAAATAACCTTTTTCTCAAATAATGCATGCTCCATAGACTACTACGACGTAGACAACTTTTTCTTATACTGAGATTTATTAATGCTGAGCTTAGATCCTGTTAAAAATTATTTATATTGAATAATAAATGTAAAATAGTCACTCGAACCCGTAATAGTGAGTTTGACAATTTCTTTGCAATCACACAGTATAATATGGTTATAGAAAGGAATATCATGCAAAGTACTACCAACTCCCACGCCCCAATCCACATCTGCATTGAATTAACCTTTGAAGAGGAGATTATTTAAAGCACCATTATTAACCCAAAGGGGCTTATTAACTTTAATAACGAAAAATAAACCTGTTTATTTCCAAAAAGGCTTCCTTTCATGTCGCCTATACAATTAATATTCCATTTTGCTTTCTAAATTAGTAAAGTACCGATAAATACGTGCAATTAGCAGCAAATCTTAACATAGGTACTTTAAAGTATGTGAAATTTCTTTAATCGTATGATGTAATGGTTTCTTTCTTAATAAACGAAATAAAATTATTTCTATGCCTAAATCCAGTCATACGATTGATAAGAATGGCGCCAATAATTTAATTCTATCTCGAATTACAATTTCTTTTACGTAAACGTACATTTAGCAGGACGTATGTACAGTGTATACAAGCTTCCAAAAGATTGCAATGGGTAAATTATATTCTTCTTCTTCTTCTTTATCAACCCATATACGCCCACTGCTGAGCACGGGTCTCCTCTACCATTGAGAGGGTTTAGGCCATAGTCCACCACGCTGGCCTAGTGCGGGTTGGCGGACTACACACCTAAGAAATTCCTAAGAACTTTTTTTGGTGTGCAGGTTTCATCTCGATGTTTTCCTTCAGCGTTAAAGCAAGTGATCATTCAATTTGAATACACACATAACTTCGAAAAGTCGCCGAGATTCTCGACCGCGCGCTTAAACCTCGAGGCCATCACTGCTTTTTAGGCCATTTTTATTTGGTAATAGATCAATAATATAAATACAGTGTCTCAAAATGGCTAACAAAATTAAGTGAATGACACCAAGCGTGGGAGTAAAGTCATCTCCTAAGACTGAAGTTATGACTGCCTCGTGGTCTTGCGATACAAGTATGTGCCGTGCGATCTAGAGGTCCTGGGTTCGATTCCCGGGTCGGGCAAAGTGTTATTGGGTTTTTCCATTAGGAAATTCTCAGTAGTAGCACGGAGTCTGGAAATGTGCCCGAAAAACGGCAATAGGCTTGCCCCCTATAACGTGGAACTGAAACATACCTGGCGAAATGTGGGTGCAGCAATGCATCTCTGCCTACCCCTTCGGGGAATATAGGCGTGAGGTATGTTTTTTTTTGTGTTGTGTTGTTGAAGTTATGGGTACTAATTACTCAAAATAGCTATTTAATTAATCACATAGAGGGCCATCCATCCTTTTAAAAAAATCGGATTCTCATGAAAATAAATTTGTAAACAAACTTATAACTAATTGTAATAATTTATAAATAAAATTCATCAAATACCGAAAAACGTTTATACGAAGCTTCGTTTTCAGCAAAGGACGGTGCTGTCAATGTCGCGGACAATCCCTTGCCGAGCCCACTTTATTAACAAAACGAGTGGGTGTCCAGACCTTCCCAATATTGTACTCCTATATACGCATTCGGACGTTAATTTCGTCCAATACGGAGTGATATTACCAACAAAGGCTTTAGCATTATGTTGAGACAAGTTAACAATGGCCAAATTAATGTACGTGGCCCCTCTTTATCCTTTGAGTCTAGACGGCAGCGAGACGGTACATGGCGATATTTACCTAAAACACACATCAAAGTAATGCCTATACAGAATGTCTCAAGGCCGTAATACCGAAGGTCAGAGTTTATTTTAACTATCCGTGATGATACAGAAAATTTTATCCGAGAATCGAAATCGGAACATTTCGTTACACTCTTTGTTCATTATTACCATCAGCTACACCGTTCCACTGCGGGCGCGGGTTCCTCTATATCTGACAGGGATTACCTGGTTTGATTTACTAGATTTTATCTTTCCTGTGCATATCAATTTCGGAGTAAATTATGATTCACAAGTTTCTTGCTAAAGTAGCTATGTAGTTGACCTAATTCCAAAGTAATTTAACATATAAAAACAGTAATAATTGTGGCAAAAAGGCACGCGAGATTTTTCTCACTAAATGATACTCTACAAAATATGTGCTACAAATACCACTTTCCATTGAGAAACATAACAAAAATGGATTCTAAAGAATGTCCTCTTACCATTAATTTTAAGATAATTGGCTATTAAATATTACAACGATCCTTAAATTTAATACGATAATTCCGACCGATACAGATCAATAAGGAAGGCAAAATTTTGGCGAGAGTCCAATAGACAACTGACAAACGCATACAATCGAACCGCAAACTGCTGAAGTTCGACAATAGAAACCGATTTATTTTGTATTAATCGTTTATTTGACATTTTTCGTTCCTTCTTTAAAGTTCAAAACAAATTCTGTAGTATGGATTATTCAGAAATATCTATAATTATCGTTAAAAAAGCGTAATTAAGCGTAGCACCCAATAATACTGGCTCACTGCCTTGTTGTCTCGCAACAAACATTCGTTCCATGCGATCTAGAAGCTTCAGATTTCATTCCCGGTTCAAACAAAGTGTTAATGGGTTTTTCCATTACGGGAGTCTAAAATTTTGCCCCAAAAACTGCCAAAGCCTGGCCCCCTCTTATTCATCATCATCATCAACCCATATACGTCCCACCGCTGGGCACAGGTATCCTCTACCATTGAGGGGTTAGGCCATAGTCCACCACGCTGGCCCAGTGCGGTTTGGCGGACTACTGCACACTTAAGAAATTCCTAAGAAATTTTAGGTGTGCAGGTTTTATCACGATGTTTTCCATCACCGTTAAACCAAGTGATAATTCAATGTGAATACACACATAACTTCGAAAAGTCAGAGGTGTGTGCTTGAGGTTCGAACCCGCGACCGCCGCGATCACTGCTTTTTATGTCACTGCTTTTTACCTCGAGGCCATCACTGCTTTTTATGAGGCCAAAACACATTTGATTAAATGTGGGTGCAGCATTGCACCACTTCGAGGAAAAAAGTCCTGAGTTAATGTAATAATTGTAAGGAAGAACTAAACCAGAAAGACATACTACGAAAATACTTCTGGCAGTATTCATCTCAAAGTAACAAATGACATCGTAAATATGCGTCGCTAAGGATTTAACGTTGATAAATCACAAGAGCTGAAACTTTTAAATTTCGGGTCTCAACAACTTAAAATATAGTTCAAGTTAAATTGTTTCGGTTTCCAATCCGAGTAATGTAGTTTGAAATGTCGGATTTATGTGGAGGTTGGATGTATTAGTTCTGCGGTTTCGTCCTGTTTGATAAGGAAGATTCGAAATTAGAGGATGTTTAAGACAGATTGATAAAAATGAAATTCCTAACCTACATAAATTAAATATTTATTATTGTTTTGAATTAAAGCACAATAAAATATTTGAACTAGAATCACTTTAATTACATAGGTATACAAGTTTTAAACGTTTCTTGTACTTTATTTAAGTGACAATTCTCGAGTTGAAGATAGCAATTCTAAAAGCGATGAAACAATGAAAACCGATTCATGAGATCACGTTGCAATAAAATTTTGGAAACCATCCAATCATAGTCTCAGTGCATTTGAGAATGCTATAAAATATTTTAATCCTTTTATTTGTGTCATTCCACTATGCAATTATTTTTATTAAGTACCCATAAAGCTTTCAAGCTGGACAGTTCTTTAAATTTGCCCTTTCTTTAATCTGAAACTTGGTTTAGCAGAATAAGTAGTTGGATTAAGTGGCTTAAGAGCAATGTCACCAAAATGATAGTATCAAATGCACTATGGGTGTTTTTATCATGGGTGTTACTTTACATCATTAAGTTGAGAAATTAAGCGCTTGTTTTAGAGTAACATGAACCTAGAATTACTAAGTTTAAGTTTTAGAATTTATGTTAGCATTTTCTCAACGCAGAACTTGATACAAAATAACAACGTCATAGCTACTTTGAACACTTCAAAAATATTTTTTAATTAAAATTGACTTTAACGGGCCTGCTTGTTTAAAAATTGTAAATTGATTCAAATTTATCATTCAAAATTCCTTTCACAATTTCGAAATTATTTTCCAGTGGAGATTAAAAAACTGTAACCACATAAAATTGATTCGTTAAACGCGATCAACAAGGGGTTTAATACCCTCTCTTCGAATTCCAACATGGCTGGACGCATGATTTTGTTTCTGTCACAAACTGATACGCTGCCTACTAGATAAGGAAATAGTATAATCTTGATCTGACGACCGAAAAAAATAAAATCGACAAATGCTAGAAAACTAAGAAAAATCATGTTGTTACACTAAATAATTGATTTCATTTATAGGAAGGGGGTGAGAACTCAAAATCTGTTTTACAAATTAAAAAGGTCCATACAAATATTTCCGCGGGTCTTACACGATGCAATATACATGAATATAGTGTGTCAATTCAGTACTATCCTTACAATCGTATTGCTTGCATAGCCCGCTTATTTGCTATGCACACAACCATCCAAAGCCAATCTGCTATTTCGCAAATAAGACGTCCGAATAAAACCTAGTGGTATCTCGGTTGAATTGGTGCACGCTACAATATTGTAATGGTGCGGTCGCGACCGGCCGGATATCTCTAGCCCCCGAGCGTAACGGGCGGGAACAAGGTCAACCCCGGCCATGGCGACGGTCGTACATGTTTCGTACGACGAACCCGATATTCACAGTCACAGGGGCTGTTGTAATAAATGAAAATCCCTGCAATGTTTATAATGTTTACCGAATCGATGCTATGATTGAAAGAGTTAGGTCCGTGTTTATTGAGTCCGTCATTCTATTCAAAAATGATTATCATAAAAATACCCTTTAAAGGCAATAAACTCACCCTCTATTGCGTGGGACTAATAACAATTGGCGAAAAGTGGTTGCAGAAATATACTTCTGCCTCGTGATGGACATTTTCATCCTTCTCATTCGTCATGTTTATACTTAAACTTTATTTAAATTTAATTAACTTGCTAGTAAAGTAACATAACAATAAGGCCCAGTACTAAAATTTATGCCGCCACCATCTCACCCGCATTTGACCTTCAAAATGCTGGCCTTAGGGGAACTGGTAGACCGTAGTATCATTACTCGATTAGTAAATGGTTTACAAAATGAAATAGTCCTGTTTTGTTTGAACTTTTTTATTCCATTACTTTTCATTTGTGAAATTAATTAGAAATAACTAAAATTTGCAAGCAGTGATGGCCTCGAGGTATGGGCGCGCGGTCGAGAATCTCGGCGGTCGCGGGTTCGAACCCCAGGCACACACCTCTGACTTTTCGAAGTTATGTGTGTATTCACAATTATCACTTGCTTTAACGGTGAAGGAAAACATCGTGATAAAACCTGCACATCTAAGAGTTCTTAGGAATTTCTTAGGTGTGTAGTCCGCCAACCCGCACTAGGCCAGCGTGGTGGACTATGGCCTAAACCCTCTCAATGGTAGAGGAGACCCGTGCTCAGCAGTGGGCGTATATGGGTTGATGAAGAAGAAGAACTAAAATTTAATGAACTATGCTATTTTTTCTAAAGTTCATTACCATTTTACTGTTATTTTTTCGAAGTTAAAGAATTCATTGGATTTTAGTTATAAATTATTGGGGTAATTTTTTTTTGTGCCCAAAGGTGACATAGGGATAATGTTTTATCCTTTTACAATCATTGAATGAAATTTTCTCGTCGTGTCATCATTCACGTCAGTATTCTGTAGGACCGAGCGGGCTTAATCATGGGGATTCCTTTCTATTTTTTTTATTGCTGTAGATCAATTATTTAAAAAAATATAACTACATCTTGCCGCCGATAAAAACGAAAAATAAAAGAACTAAATAGGAGGTCGATACAGTAACAAGTTAATACACATCAATGGACTTATCTCCTTCACAAAACATAAAAAAACACATTCCAAATAAAAAGCGAAGAGAAATATTTTGTCAAAATATTGTAAGAAACACTGATCCTTTGAATAGAGGCTTCCAGTCGTCCACATCCCATTGGCTGAAAGGAATCATTCTCTCACAATACATGTCTCGTTGCGTTTGTATCGAAATTTCTTTTCAATCAATTCAGAGAAACGTCTTTAACGCGATTTACTGAAGAGACTTTCCAGAAATTGGTTTTCTGCTAAATGTGTGTTAATGATTTTTGACATTATTTTGTCAGAGTTAAAAATATTGATACAAGTGTCTTATGTATAAGACAGCTCGGACTTAATGGTAAATTAATGAGGCCTCTCTCTAGTTGTTTATAAACGAAATATTTTCACAATAAATATACAGTGATAAGACATTTTTTTTATTTTTAATGGTACGACCTACAAACTGTGCTGTGATTCGTGTATCTCTGTTTCTGAGGCTTGAGTTTGAGAAATTCGCTTCTTATTATTTTTTTTTTTATATTCAAACATAACTTTGTGAGAATTTGTCGAGTTAATTCAGGAGTGGATAAAAAATATTTTCGTGTTTTTTTTTTTAACAATTGGAACATGATCTACCTCCATATAATGAAAGGATCATCTTGAATTGCCCCGTCCATAGATGGCGCTGGGGTCGCAGACGAGATCTCAGACGTTTTCAACCCTCGCGGTACACGATACGCTATCAATGTTATGTTATGGTGATCGAACGTTTACAAGTCTAGACATTGGACAGATTTCGTGCTATCGTTACGGTTCCCACGCAAAACTTTATCCACTTTATTGTTTGATGGCGTTCTGCTCTTTTAATATGTTTCGTCTTTAAACATTTACCTATTAAGTTCCTTAAATATTCATTATTCATACTTTAAATTACAAACGATACTAGTTAAACAAATGTCGATAATGAAAAAAAACATTGTGATATTTTATAACTGCTATTGCAAAATTCTACAGACATAGACCAACCATAGTCATTAAAGTGGTTACAATAATATCTTCATAAAAAACTTGTATTTTCTGCTGAGTGTCAAATCACAACTATGACATTTATGACTATTGGATACATTTCCGTTTTTTATAGTGTTGGAAGTGGCTATAATGTTTTTTTTTTGGTAGATATTAAAATATGTTTTACAGATTCCATATTATAATACGAAAATAGTAGTGGATGTTTCAACCGAAAAAGTAAGGATGAAAGACGAAGAAGAAATAAAGAATTCGAACGAATGGCGCCCTTTAATCGCAAATTTATCCGCCATGATCCTTGTACGTCATTATATGAAGATGAAAATTCATTTCACGTTCGCTGTTCGCGTCGCAGCAATCGACAATTCAATTATTAAGCCGACAAATTTATCACTTCGCGAATATTGTTTACAACATCGCAATAAACCAATATTAATATGGTTTAAGATGTTATGAATTGATTGTTTATACAGACAAGAATTAATCGCATGCATACTACAAACAAGAAACAAAAGGAAATAAATTTCAAGATAGAAAATTTACAAAAATAGATTAAAAAAGTTTATGAAATGGAGTTCAAATTTAAACAGAGTTAATGATATTCATGTACAACTCTATCTTTAAAACAGTGGGCAGAGAGGTATCACCGTACCTAGCTTTATGAGCAGTCGAACATGTAAATAAATAAATTGTAAGTAAATTTCGAAACCTGTAACTTTTAAAAAGTATACCCTAATTATGCTCTCAGGAAATAACCCTATGTTGTTCATTATTTTTGATGTCGAGTTAAATCCAGCGTGCTCTACATGGCCCCTGTGTTTGATTACACGGTAATAAATTTCAAGAATTCACGAAATAATGGACTAATTTTTAGCTGAAATATAAATCTTTCGAGAATATACCTTGATTTTTGTACTTTACCGAATCATTTATGCTAAAAATAATTAGACTCGTTTATTTAAATTAAGCTTTTGGTGTTCAATAAATCAATTATTATTTAATATTTTTCCATTGTTTTCATCTAAAAATTTCCGTACGATTATTTGATTTTTGTATTTGAGAAATCTTGACAATGGCGTTCAATCAAATAAAATTATATCCATTGCTCCCTACTTATACGGGATCTTCAACGGGAATTCGATTGGATGTTCCCTATGGAGTGCCAATTTTCCTGGTTCAGCTTATTCGACAATAAGACACAATTTTGCGACGAGTGACCGAAAATCGCATTGAGTTTATATCTTCATACGAATTGATATTATTGGATGAAAACAGATTTATTTTTTAGAAACCAGACATTTTGATTGATTTAGAGTTGTCTGAATAGTGACCACTGAAAGCAAATGGATGACATCTACTGCTGAGTTTCATATTCTCAATTCCTTTTGGTAGGTACTAGACACGGCAAAGCAGCCACAGTATTGAATAGAAAAATATTGATGACATTTACGGGACTGCGGTTATACAGACTTAATTATAAGTCGTCAGTCCCTTTATTAAATTATGCTATTAATTTTTTTTTCAGGCATACAGTTTCAATCACAATATTTAGCTTTACTGCTATGGTAACTGACAAGTAACATAGAATTCACAGAAAAAATGTCACATACTTTTTAAGGGTTTTGAAATAAAATAAATTATTATTTTAGAAAAGAGTCATGTTGTACACAAACAAAATACTCATGATAAAAACCTATATAATTCAATTAAAATTATTCATTCATTTTTAAGTAGGCCATGGAACCGAATAATATTCCACGCTACCCTAGCACGATAACATTACCGATATAAATGTAATAATTAATTTATTTCTTTTGTAACAACAAAAACCTTTTACGGAACTTAATTTTCCTACCCATTTTACCCCTTAGGAGTGATTATGATTTTATTTTGTGCGATATGAATACAAAATATTTAAATTAGAGTTAGTTGCTATCACGGCCGCAATTTTCGCGACCTAAGAAAATGGTTTGAATTTAGCACGTCTTTATTTTTATAGGATAATGTTATCGCTGAGTTTTTGGAAATGATTGTTGTTAAGGTTAGTGTAATAACATTTATATTTACAGCTATGCCTTGTGCGATAATCACTACATAGTATAAAACAAAGTTGCTTTCTTTGTCCCTATGTCCCTTTGTATGCTTAAATCTTTGAAACTACGCAACGGATTTTGATGCGGTTTTTTTAATAGATAGAGTGATTGAAGAGAAAGGTTTATATGTATGATAACATCCATTAAATATCAGCATTGCACCCGTGCGATGCCGGGGCGGATCGCTACATTTGTAATATGTATTCCTTAACTCCTTAATTTGTAGATAAAACAGATATGGTATGAGCGATTAATTAATATGACATAGCATAATAATGCGCAAATCGCATTATCGGGATTTATACACATAGATACAGCTGACTTGACCATAACTTGGATTACAAACTTGCTGCCGCCCCAATGAACGAACACGTTCCGTGCATTAAAGATGTGGAATCGTTGCTTTTGGATCAGAAAAGAATCAGATAGTATTACATCATATTTACATACGTACACAAACAAACCCTGATTGGGTAGGCAAAGGTGCATTTCTACACCCACATTTCGTCAGTATGTATTAAGTCCCACGCAATAGGGGGCGAGCCTATTGCCGTTTTTGGGGCACATTTCCAGACTACGTGATGCTACTGAGAATTTCCTAATGGAAAAACCCAATAACACTTTTCCCGACCCGGGAATCGAACCCAGGACCTCTAGATCGCACGGCACATATGTAAATGTACCGCAAGACTACGAGGCAGTTGATAATAACAGAAATAACACATTCCAGTACTTACAATAAAATAAATTAAAAAATTTGTCATTTAAGGAGCTCGATGCTATTTTTTAAATCACAAACTTAAAACAGTACAGATAAATTAATATGTACAGTAGATACATAAATTTATCGAATAGTTTATTTTTTATGTAAAGGAAGATAAATATAATAAAGTGTTCTTAATATTTACCGATAGTAAATTAAACAACAACTATCCACATCGAGCAAATCTTGGGTTTATGGTAGTCTACAAAGCGTAGGTGTGTAGTTAAATTGGAATTCCTTGGGGTTGAGTGTCCTTTCCAAGTCTGCTATCGCAAAACTTTGACTACGTGCCTGACACTTATTACAAAAGGATTTACAATTAATCACAAACGCTTAACTCTATTTCCAAATTTACAAGATTTCTTCACTTACATAAATATCTAAGTTCATTTTTTGTCACTAAGAAAATGAGTAGCGATCATTTTCATTAAACGTAGATGCTGATGTGATAAATAGTTATGACTAGCATAAAGAGTTTTTTAATAAATCGATTTCGGTAAGTATTATATCATCACCATCGTAACTAGTCACAGTTAGAACTGACATTCTACATAAGAGGAGCTATAAATGCCATAACACCCTGAACGAAGTAACAATATGCCTACTTGCAAAAATCTAAAAGAAATAGATTACACTACAAACAAATCGCCAGAAACATTATTCGGAAAAAACGTACAATTTTTACAGTTCGCTTTATTTTCTCCGCAAAAAAATACAATTACCTACTATTTTCAAACCACAAATTGTACCGAGAAACCGCTTAATTCCACCAGTACAGTTTAAGGGTCCCGTTGGGAGATAAATACGAATTAAAATGCCACAACACTCATTCTCACAGCATTACCGGCGCGCAGTGGACGACCCCGTTCGTACGATCCTAATGCTTTGTTTATTTTAATTAAAACTTTTTCTCTTATGCTGTTACGAAAACTATTTTAATAGAGTAGTTCAGTTAAGTTATATTTTAAGTTACCTAAATTAAAAAAAGGATTAAAAAGTCTTGTCTAAAGCCTTTATTTAAATAATTATTATTTTTATTATCACCTCATTTTTTTTTAAGTGACACGGAAAAGTTGCACTAAAATGCAGTGCAGCCCAAACAGAGCGTCGATTTGAAGAAGTGAATACGTCTTATTCAATTGTTCTGTGTTTACGACATACCTACATACATATTTGAGAATTCAATTCTGTAAACTTGTCAGATAGATCAAGAAATAAACATATATTAAAACAGAAAACATTACTCTAGAGGTATAAATTCAAATTCTTACAACGATTATACCACACCAAAAGCAAAAGTTGGCCAATGACCATAAATATAGAAAACTATACAATACCGGCGGCACGTGCTGTCAACAATGACAAACTAGTTAAATTAATTGCGCACTTGTAAGTTCCCTATGGTGTCACCTACTTAACAATTTTCATTAGCGTATATTGTTTAAGTTCCACGTGACTTAGTAAACTTCAGGTGCGGAGAAGGAAACTGTACTGCAAAACTTATTCAAACCTTACAATCTAGTCATTGTCCATGTACGCTATTATATTATTCAGATGTATTGTTTAAATTAATTGTATCGGCTGTAGTTATATAGAAATATAAATAGGCCAACGCCTTCCTATTTTGAATTCTTTAGGTATCTAAATAATAAGTAGGTAATCAGAAATGTCTATGTTTTATCTTCTAGAAGATACACACCTGCAAGTCTGGATAGGTTTTGAACTAGTGCACGCTGCTTGGTAAGCTTAAGGGCCAGGCTTCAAAACATTCATTTGTCTAAATTTTCTGGAAAGAATTTTATGACGTTTTTTTCTGTAAGAAGTCCCTACTAAAGATGGTCTCAATTTTTATGTTTTATGGAATGGAAACTCACAAAGAAATTCTTAGTATTTAATTTTATTAATAACTTATGTAAGAATCAAAATATATATTCATTATTCAATGAAACCAACCAATAGTACTGGTGCTTCCAGAATAACTTAATCATATCATCGTCAAGATAAATCTGAAGTGCGAACTTTGAAATCGGATTTAAAAACAGTATATTAATATTTAATACGTTGGTTTATCCCTCTAAACCCTATTCTCAATCGAGTGTAGTCTAGACGCGTACAGCAATGACTTCAAGTTCATTCTGAACTATGTGAGCGGATTATAAATTAACGGTGAAAAACACATTTTAAAATCAAGCTTTTATTATGCACGAAAAATTAAAAAAATAAACTAAGAAAACATTCATCAAATTCGTAGTTTTTTAAACTTTACAAGTAACAATTTACAAAAGTGTTCGGTTTATCAGTAGAAGTATGATACATAAACATATATTATCTATAACTAGTATATTAATATTCTTAACTGATCTAAAAGCTCATCGCGGCCGAGGTCTTTGCATTAACGAAATTGCGCGACAAGCTTTTAAATCACTTAAGAATATTAATATACTAGTTATAGATAATATATGTTTATGTATCATACTTCTACTGATAAACCGAACACTTTTGTAAATTGTTACTTGTAAAGTTTAAAAAACTACGAATTTGATGAATGTTTTCTTAGTTTATTTTTTTAATTTTTCGTGCATAATAAAAGCTTGATTTTAAAATGTGTTTTTCACCGTTAATTTATTTTTAACTTTTTAGTTGGAAATATTTCTAAGTCTATCCATTTCGTAGTCATACCGAAATTCAACTCAATCGGTCCATGGAAACTAGTGTTCCTATGGGCACCTTCCAACTTCTCATGACACCAGATCAACGATACCTTGTTATTATGTTGTCACTAAAAATACAAAGGCATACCAAATTTTAGCTTACTTGGTCCACAAGAATCGGAGTTCCTATGGGCTTCTTCCAACTCCTCATCAGATCAGCTTCATGATACCATATTTTTGTATTATTACCGAAGTTACGAAGACATACCAAATTTCAGTTCAATTGGACCACAAGAATCTGAGTTCCTATGGGCATCTTCCAACTCTTCGTCAGATCAGCTCTATGATACCTTGTTATTATATTGTCACCGAAATTACATAGGTATACCAAATTTCAGCTCAATCGGTCCAAAGGAATCGGAGTTCCTGTGGGCTTCTTCCAACTCCTCAATAGATCAGCTCCATAATATCATATTTTTGTATTGTTACCGAAGCTACGAAGACATACCAAATTTCAGCTCAATTGGACCACAGAAATCGAAGTTCCTATGGGCATCTTCCAACTCTTCATCAGATCAGCACCATGATACCATATTTGTGTATTGTTGTCGAAGTTACAAAGACATACCAAATTTCAGCTCAATCGGTCCACAGGAACCGATGTTTCTATGGTCATCTTCCAACCTCATCATCAGACCAGCTCCATGGTACCATATTATTGTATTGTCATCCAAGTTACGTAGGTATACCAAGTTTCAGCACAATCGGTCTATTGGAAGTGGTTCAAATCTTCATTGCAAGATTTGTAAACATACAAACATACATACATACATACATACATACATACATACAAAAGTGAAGTTAAATAAAAGCTTGTAAAAAATACACTTTTCGAACTCTCTGGTTTCTTATTTTAGATTCGTAAATTTGACTCTAGTTGCAGACCACACTCAGTTCAAAGTCAAACACACACTCTCACAAAACAGTCTCACAAAAATCCACAATTTAAAATACATATTTGCAGATCGCCTTAACTTTGTAGGTTCAGAAAATTAACCAGGAGTATAATTGTCATCAATTGGTTCAAAGTAACTTATTTTATTTTAAATTATTACAAGAATTGAGTATTCTTCTTTAATAGCGCGAGTAATGGCAGCCGTCTTTACAACTTTTACCAAAACTCATTTGAGTATAAAATAAATTATTTTACCTAATTTTAAACGGCTGTTTCCTCGAGGAAGTAGGTAAATGCAAAATTATGCTACCTACTTTAACAGTTATGTTCCTGGATTCCACGTAATAAGTAACTAATAATTGACGTAATAAACCCTAACGACATTGCTTAAAGCCGGCCTTTTAAACCGCAATCGTTAGGATGATTCATAATGCAGTTACAAATTTCAATAATATCTGCTGTTAACTATTGCTGATATGTCCGCTATTGTGTTATCAGATTTGAGTAGGTATATTTATGCCTTGGACTGCCTTTGAATCTGATGGTCAGGTTTGGATAGTTTGAACTGACGAGAACCCATAGCGCCTTGTGTTTACTACTCAATAGAATTATACCAGACTGTTTGATACTGTTTCGCTAGGTGGCTGGCAGCGGTTGGATGAGAAGGGCCGAAGATCGAGCCCAATGGTGTGCCATAGAAAAGGCCTATGTCCAGCAAAGGACGTGAAAGGCTGATGACGATGGCGGTGGTTTGATACTGGATGTAGGTACACACGGATTGAATTCGGAAAATGGCCTTGCATCAGTTCTAACGCCTGGCTTTTTTAGTCTTTATTGAGCATCTGCTTTTTTATTTTCTATGTTATGTTTTAATGTAATTGGAAGGAACAAAAATACGCCAATGATACGACACATTTAATAATTTCATCTAAAGAATTATATATTTAATACATTTTTATTCACAGTACAAAAATAATTGTACAATTTTCGTAAGCCTCTCATTTGTCCATAATTTACAATTATATAATACATAATATATCGATGTATCTTAAATTAAACGGGTACTAATCTTACATAGTTAGGGTACTTATAAAATTATTTATTAATACTTTTAATATAAAAATCTCTACATTTTTAAAATAAGTCGTTATTTTTCCGATTAAAAATTAATTTCTTTAACCAAAGCGGTTCTGAAACACGCGCATTCAACGCTTACCTACCTTATACAAATTTATTTATGTATGTATTTAGGTTTATATAGGTTTTTTTTATATAAGCCTTATTAAACTCTCATAGAGCCTATGTACTGAATTGGAGCGTTTTAGAAGTCGCAAAGAACCAGTTTTCTTTTGAATGTTACTTTATTTTCTCACACCGAAAAACAATTAGTTGAAAAGTATCTGGAAGACATGTTTAATGTTGTCATTTAGCCTTATTTTTAGTACTTAAAGGATTTTTCAATATAAGCCATGAAAAACTTCCCAATCTCGTAATTAAATAAATAGCTCCTGCTTTTCCAAGGTTTTTCGATATTAATTATTATGTACAATTTAAGAAGTGATGATAGTCTTTGGTATTTGAAAATTGCTTAATTTCAATGATGGACAGTTGTCGATCTGATAGAGAATATGTTAAATTTAAGTCTATACAAAATCTTGATAATTTAATTCCTATACAAGTGTTAAGAAATGTCACTATTCGAATTCATTACAATTTTCACACCATACTGAAACATAGCTTAAATTTAATAAAATATTATAAAGTAAAAATAAGTACTGATTAATAATAAATGCGCCGTTCAAACGTTTTGATCGTTGGACTAGATTTCTTTATATAAAATGAATACTTACAGCTAAAATTACATTTTATGTATACGAGTTTTGTACGTGATGTACTGGTTATGAAATATACCGATGCGTTCTCAGTTATTATTGATTTATCATAACATACAATAGTTTATTTTGACACTTTATACAAATACCCATTTGAAATATACCATGCCTTTAATTCGAAAATCAATTATAAATTTTATATGCTCGTTGATTACACTCAACTCATTCAATAGATTTTCGTGATATAGGCACAATTGCTCTTTAAGAAGTCACATTGATAGTAACATAACCCAAAGCAACACTTTTTTAGTTCTGTCAACCCTAAAAGTAACCGGTCGGATGACTCTAGAATGTTCTGGAATCAGTGACGTCACGATAGACTCGAATTAGTTCAGTAGGGTTGTGCGGCGTGCGGACACGCCGGGAATCGTTAAAGCATCACATCTCGGACGGGCTCGCTGATGACGGTCACTCGCTGTCAGTCCTTCGGGGAGACTAGCACTAGGAGCTGTGTGCGGCGCGCCTCCGTCTGCGGGCGGGAGACGCTGCTACTGCGCGTGCGGTTCAGTATCTGGAACAATGTCTAACATATATTTGACAGCCTCTGACGTAGTGGGGGGCAAACATTGGATTAAATGTTTGTGGGACCGAACAATTAATTAGTGCTGGTTGGGTGTTTGTAAGACCCAAAAATAAAGTCACGGTTCGAGGTGCATTATGAACGTGACTTTTGGGGTATTTATATTATTTATGCATAGAACATTGGTGTTCTAGAACTACAAAATGTACCAGTCTTATGTTATTTTTCAAATATCACATTCACATACCCACACACATAAACAATAACACAAACATACACATAAACCACGCAATAATTATATCGACGATACATAATATTGCATAGCTGAAAATTGAACTAGAAGCCTATGGCGCGGCACATACTTTTACCGCATGTCGATTCGGTTTTATTAAAATCTAAATACATTTCAAATTACCATGGCAACAGAATGCGTTCGTTTGGTGTGTGTGGAACTGAGCAGGTCAGAGTTTGCGGTGGAGTCTGATCTGGAGCGGAGAGTGCCGCGGCCCAGTCGCTTGCGGCGGCGAATGCACCACAACCATTTGAATGGCGCCACTCGTCTGAAAAAAAAACAATGTTTATTTTATGTTATGGGAAATAGTATCTTCTTGGGTGCAAGATTGCAAGAGCCAAATTAGAGTCTGTCATAATAATTATTGTTTTAGAATGGTAAAAAAAATAATACAAAGAGAGGGCTTAAGATGATTTATGTAATTCAGTGTTAAAGTTTTGGTAAAGGTAAATTCCTTATGATTTAACAACTATCAAAGAGAGGCTTCTTCCAGGCTAAAAAAGGGTAATCTAAATGATCTTATTTGATATCAAATTACTAAAGAATGTATAGATCTTCTTTCAAGCGAATATTTTTATTTGAAATCATAATTAGGTTAAGGTATTTCAATCTATCAGCACCTGGAGTATCTATCAGGAAATTAATAATCACCTTAAACTGGTACATATGTGAGGCGAGAACATGCAGCATATCAGCGGATTCGCCGCAGAGTTGAGTGGCGCGAGGCTCTGTATGAGCGTGGCTATGGCGAGGTTCTGCTGCGTCGGGGGTATGTGCTTGTACACTTGCAGCAGGTCGAATACTATGTACGGAGACCAGCAAAGCACGAATACTGTAAAACATAAGGGTATAGCGTTAAAAATAACTGTATTTTTGCTTAAACTATCTATCATCTTTCATAGACGTAGATCTATCAATCAAGGGCTTCCAAAACAGTTAATAGTGGTAAGGCTTTTGTCGACTATGCTGGCAAATTTCGAACTGCATTTATCTAATTCCTTGTAACATGACTATAGTTAATAAACAACACAATATAACATTAACTGGTGATAAAACTGTAATGTAGCCACAGCTGTTACTTCAAAGAAAACTTAATTCGAAAAGAGTAGTTTATTCTCAGGTCGTGTGTTTTGTCATAGACTTTGGAAATTTGAAGAGACTTTGAAGCCCAATTGATGAATTATTGATCTTATGACCCAGAGTAAATGCAAGTAATTAAACACTTCTCTTGATGCGAAAAGTAAACAATAGAGGGAGTCTTCAGTATCTGTGTTTACATACATTTCGATCTAAACCATCAGACCTTTACTATCATGTCAAACAGCTGAACGCTAATAATTTTGGATTTCATATTTTTAACGACAGTCGCAAAGTAATTTAAAAAGACGGTATTATTTCAAATTTCTAAATTTATTTATAGACTTACCAAAAACAATAACGAAAGTCATCTTAACACTCTTTATTTTGGCTCTGGGAATGAGTCCTCTGGAACTCGCCCGGCGGGAATCCGGGTCGCTTTCCACCTGACCTGGTAACAAATATATCTCACAGTTAAATCTAATGCTGAATGCAAAACTATTTGTAGCACTTCTCAGTATTTTGTGGGTGGCACGGTATTTTTGTTTGTTGATCGTAACTGTTTTACACTCCATTATCTATGAAAAATACTGCAGCAATTCAATCATTTTTTCTTTAATAATTGATTGTCACTGTAAATTTCGTAAAAAGGTATTCAATATGTAGCTAGGTAGAAAACATCGTAGAAAATTTATGATTCTTTACATTTGTATTATTGGTTTTAGACTTCTGTATTAGAGTTTATAGTCTTCTAAAAGATTATAAAAAAAACTATTACACTAGCTTTAAAAATGCTTGTTTCATATTCTTTTATGATTTTGGAATGCGTAATTGATTTTTATTAAAAAAACAAATTTGCCTCCGTCTTCGAGCAAAAAGGCATGATCGTTTATTCATATTTAGAATAATAATGATTAAAAAAGTAGGTTATACACTAACCATTTCTCATGGTCTTAGTTCTTCTAGAGTTGATGGGCGGACTCATGACGACAGCCTTGCTCTTGGTCCAAATGGTGAGGACGATGACGGCGTAGCACGCCGCGATGGTAAGCGCCGGCAGCACGAAGATCATCACCGACACTAGCGTCATCCAGATTTGCCACCGCGCTGGCGTGCCCAGGTCTATCCAACATTGGAGCTGACCTGGAATTTATAAGAGAAAAATTTGATAAAAAAGTTCTTGTAAAATATTTGTTTAAACGAGTAGATCTTATCGGTTGCATGTTGAATTAGTACATTCTCTCATCATCATCATCATCACCAGATTTAATTTCGTCCACTGTTGTATATTTTATAATTGACACTTAGAAGCAACTCTTAGCAACAGGTGGACTAAGTTCCGTTTGCGAATCGCGCAAGGCCCAACCTGATTTTGAATTACATGATGGATCTTGAAAACTATAAAAAGCTAGCTCAGCTACTCTCACGTTAATTTGTGGTAAGTATTATATTTTATAATTCAGAATTTCATTTGAGATCAAAATTATAAATATGCAGCACTAAATTATTACATTGATTAGACTGTGTAACTTATTAATACGTGACAAGTTAAGTTTTATTTCAGTTTACAATCTTACCTTGAACTTCCTTAACTTCGTAGAGGATCAGAAGAGGTATGGAGAAAATAATACTGATTAACCACGCCGACACGATGAGGGCTCGTGCACGGTTCCCTGAAAATTAAACCAGGTATTCCATTATCATCACATATCAACATCATAATTTGATTCAAACAATGCTGCCGGAAAGCAAAAAGAGTATGAAAAAGACGATAGATCGGGTGATAGGTAAGTAAACAAGTAAAAAAAGAAACGAATTGAATTTAGTGGAGTAGAACTAAATCTTTGGTATCACTATAGGAATATATAGAAGGGTACAATTTTTCAAATAAATCTCCCTTTTAAAATGATATTTTTCCAATGCTAACGCTTAAATACGAATTTGAATAGCTTAAGCATTGCGAATGTATGTAATCCAATACAATGTAATTGATAGCGCAATAATAATAAGATCGCTTATTTAATTTTAATTTATGCTCTTAATGATTCAATTTCTTTAAAACACCCGAAATTACATTTCAATCAACTACTCTGTCAGCAGTAAGAATCGTAACGGCGAAATAGAAACTTTTAAAATTCGAATTAAGCCAATAAAACCATAACGACACTGTCCGCTTTTGTGGTAAATAGAAAAATAAAACTTTTAACTGCCTATAAATTTTAAGACACGATTGAATTAGACAGTATTTTTTAAATTGACTTGAAGAATGACGTAAGGCTAGTTACACATCAAAAACTTTTTATTAAATTATAATCTACTAGCTTTTGCCCGCAACTCCGTCTGCGTGGACTACAGGGTTGGGTTCAGAAAGAAAATAAGTTGTAGTATTTTACTCCGCAGAGCCCCATTTACTTAAATATACAAAAATCATACAATCGGTCAAATTGTTTCAACGTGAAACCGTAACGCGCCGGTCGACGCCTTGAGTATCATTATTGCGCGCTTGATCATTATTTTGAAACTGCGATATCTTCTAAGATACTCATTGAAATCAAATGATGTAAAGCACAAATTTATTTTGTATTAAATACTTGTAATGAATAACGTATTTATTTGGATAAGGATTAATATCATGTTTGTAAAAACACCTTCACAAATAATGCTTTATTTAAAATAAATTTACTTAGAATAAAAAACGTTATAGTGAGCCAATCTTAAAAGATAGACATATGCTGACGCGGACTTTTTTTTAGAATTTTTAAAGGGGAACAATTCTGTCATACATTATTTTAGCGAAACTTTAACCGTTTCTGCGGCGTACGCAGCGGAAGCTCACAAAAAGGAAAAAAGTCCCCGATTTTGAAACATTCTTCATTGCTGCTCCGCTCCTATTGGTCGTAGCATGATGATATATAGCCTATAACCTTCCTCGATAAATGTGCTATCTACCAGTGAAAGAATTTTTCAAATCGGACCAGTAGTTCCTGAGATCCTAGCGTTCAAACAAACAAACAAACAAACAAACTCTTCAGCTTTATAATATTAGTATAGATTATTCCAAATAGCATTGAATAATACATTTCTTAAGCATGAAAATAAGATCTGATCATCTAGTAAAATAAAATTTATATGTGTAGCAAAAATTTGGGCTTTTCCGAAAGGTTTTTAATAATTGCTTTTAAAGATCTTGTATGGAGATGTTATTAAACTAACTTACTCTTAAAGAACATAATTAAGCTACCCAGAAAAGCTAGATAAGCATTTACTTGTTAAGCAATTATTCGCCAGCTGTTTATTTCACGTGATATTATGGCACGATCTTATTATTTTTCTATTGGTATATTTTTAAGCTCCGTGCTACAGAATGTTGGTAAAAAAAATCTGTAACCTAACCGCACGCACTAATTTATTCACAAGGCAGTCGTCCATTCAATAATTGAGAAGCTTTACAATAAATTCTAACAGGAGGGATATAAAAAAGTGTGAATGAGCGCCGAAACGTTGGTAATTATATGTTATTTATTGTAAATGAAAATTGGAGCAGAAGATGGGCGACTGTGCGGAAATGTTTATTGTCGGCGTATTTCAATATAATCTTGTTATATTTGTGTCATGAAATATAAAGATTGCTTCGTTGGTGTTAAGTTTATATATAAATAAAAAATCTATTTTTTCAGTCAGCTATAGGTCAGTTGTTAATTACATTGAAGGTCGACTTCGAGGACTAGTGGTCTCGTGGCACAAACATATTATGTGAAGTGCATCCTAGTGACCGGTTCGGGAAAACTGTTATAGGGATTTTCCGTTAGAAATTATGAGAAGCAGCATGGAATGCTGAGGTAAAGTTGCAGAAATGCACACTTACCTGCTTCTTAAGGTAATACAGGCGTAAGGTTGTGAAAGAATATACATTTCATATCTAGAATTCGTTATACTATTCCCAATCTATCACTTTGGGGTTTTTTAAATTAAGAATTTTAAAGGTATGTTATTAAATTGTTATACTTATCTGTTTTTTTAAATATTATATAGTCATGTTTTCGGGAATTGTTAACATGCAAATAGTTACGAATATTTTTTATGCAAAATAGTTGTGTAACCCAAGAATCTAAACCAAGGATCTCATTAATGAAACCCTGAAGATGTTAGGCAAATAATACTTACAACTCCCTGAGAAGTTCATTGGGTTTGTGATGGCGTCACACCGGTCTATGCTGAGCGCGACGAGCACGTAAGTAGAGCCGTACATCACCACTGCCTGGAAACAAGAGAATTTCATTATTAAATAACATTCATAGTTACCCATATTGATGGCGATATTGAGAATTATTTTTATTTACTGATAAAAAAAATGGCGACAGTGGCCCGGATACTAAGTATGATGGAATAAAGCATCAAGTAGCGAGGTCTTCTATCTCTCATAACTCTACCTACCATTTTAAAACATCGTGAAAAGGTACTTTATGGTGCCTGCACATACCTACGCAGTTATTTGGAGCCTACATGTAATCACATTGTTTGATTTTTTAGCTCTGTATTAGTCGTCTTACGGTCTTAGTTTTCGATTAAGGTTTGTTTACACCCTAATCAGTAAAAGCTTGTCACGTTCACGTATGTTTTCATTGGTTAAGTAATAGACCGATAAAATATTGTGTACCTACTAGTATGCGGACGTTATTACGGTGTCTCAGTATACACTACAGTTACCACAGGCGTTACTGCGACGATATCTAAACGAAAAAAGTGTCGATGAAATCCTTTCATAGTAAAATAAACCCACAAGTTATAAATCATACAAGTCAATTCAGGATATTCGTAAATGTCAGGAAATCAGACATGTAAATCGAACGAACTATCCCGTCAAAATATTGACCGTTTTAAAAGTTTATATAAATCTTTCAAAACATCATTTCGTGAAATTAAATGCAGAAATAAACCGGGGCATTGACGTCAAAGACGATCAAAATTGAGAAATCAAATGAACGAATGTTTACATTTACGGTATGACTTTTAAACTACGGTTTGAATGAATATTTAGTATTTCCTCAAGCTAATACAAAAATTTACTGAACGGTAGATGAATACTAAATGAGATTTATAAAATGAGACTAGATATAAAAGATAAGTAAGTATTTTTTTCCGACTCATTACTTAGTCTCGCTGAGCTTCACTGCTCGGTGTCGATTATATCTATGCTAATATCGATCGGTCTGAGATAGGGAGCGGTTGTTAATATATTATGAAATATATTTGTAAATTAAAAAGAAAACGTTTCTTCTTACCAAAAATAAAACTACCCATCATTTTATTACCAAAAAACACACGAAAATTCAAAATAGAGAACAACCTGGGCAACCTGTGATAACAAAGGCCGTTGAGTAATCGAAAATTCTTGTAAACACATAAACATAAAAAAACAGCCGGGTTCACCCGTGTTTACACACACGTTGCCGAATGCGTGTCTAACATTTTTGTTATTTGATTTGGCACAATTCTCTATTTTGATTAGAATTTCACGTCAAACGTATAATTAGAATGTGAATGGTCGCAGATGTGTAGTCTAAAGTAATAGTTTCTCAAAGTCGAAGATTAATAGTTCACTAAGAAAGTAAGCAGACTTTGTTTGTTAGGTAATACTACAATTTTACTCATATCAACAGCAACTAACATTAAATTAATGAGTATTACACAAATAATGTCATAATTTTTTTTAACCGACTTCAAAAAAGGAGGTTCTCAGTTCGATTGTTTTGTATGTATGTATGTATGTTTGTCCGCGATTATCTCGCGTTTGGCTAAAGCTATTTGGATGCGGTTTTTTTTAATAGATAGAGTGATTCAATAGGAAGGTTATAGGCTATATAACATCACGCTACGACCAATAGGAGCGGAGCAGCAATAAAGAATGTTTCAAAATCGGGGATATTTTTTTCCTTTTGAAAGCTTCCGCCGCGTGCGCTGCCGAAACGGTTAAAGTTACGCTAAAATAATGTATGACAGAATTGTTCTCCTTTAAGTGTTCTAAAAAGAAGTCCGCGACAGCATATGCCTATCTTTTAAGATTGGTTCACTGTAACCTCTTTTATGCTAACCAAATTTGTCCTAAAATAAAGCATTGTTTATGAAGTTGTTTTTATAAAGATTATATTAATCCTTATCCAAATAAATGCGTTATAAGTATTTGATTTAAAAGAAATTTGCCCTTTACATCATTTGATTTCAATTAGTATCTTAGAAGATATCGCAGTTTTAAAATAATTATCAAGCGCGCAATAATGATGCACAAGGCGCCGACCGGCGTGTTACGGTTTCACGTTTAAACAATTTGACCGATTTGTATGATTTTTGTATATTTAAGTAAATGGGACTCTGTGGAGTAAAATACTACAACTTATGTATGTTCTATCTGAACACAAACCTGTAGTCCACGCAGACGGAGTTGCGGGCAAAAGCTATGTATAATAACATCCATTAATTAAATATCAGCATTGCACCCGTGCAAAGCCGGGGCGGGTCGCTAGTTTAATTATAATTAATATAAAACAAACAATATATCATTAAATATCAAAACAAGGAAAGGTTACTAAAAATTGTGTATCACTACATAGTATATCACTATTCACTAAAAAAACTTAAAGTAAATTCCTATTCCAACTAAAAGAACTTAAATCACTAAAAAGTATGAAATAAAAAATGAAATACAAAAAAATCAAAATAAAAAAAATGAAAAACAAAAAAATCAAATTAAAAACAAAACAAAAATTCTTAAGTACTTAAACTATATTTTTTTATGTAAAAAGGAACCGCCTTCAAAAAACCAACTGAAAAGAAAAAAATAATTTTTATTATGAACACCTGTATTTCAATTTTGCATAAGCAAAATCATGTATATAATCAATCAATCAACAAATAAGAATATAAATTAATAATTAACGGTTATATGTAAGTATTACTTCTACTTTTTGAAGTCGGTGCCAAACCAACAAAACCAAAATATTTATAGGTAAGTATGACATATGCTGGTGGGGGGGGGGGCGTACCCCACCCGGGCGGAGCCATTAATAATAATAAACCAGCGTTCTTCTTTGTCATGAAAATTTGTTTGGCACCGATTTCAAAAAGTAGAAGTAATACTTACATATAACCGTTAATTATTAATTTATATTCTTATTTGTTGATTGATTGATTATATACATGATTTTGCTTATGCAAAATTGAAATACAGGTGTTCATAATAAAAATTATTTTTTTCTTTTCAGTTGGTTTTTTGAAGGCGGTTCCTTTTTACATAAAAAAATATAGTTTAAGTACTTAAGAATTTTTGTTTTGTTTTTAATTTGATTTTTTTGTTTTTCATTTTTTTTATTTTGATTTTTTTGTATTTCATTTTTTTGTTACTTTATTGACCTGCAGCCTGTTTTCATTTATTAAAAAAAACATTTATGTACTTGACTTAATTCTTAGTATCCAATCTTTTAACACGATTAATTAACATCATATTTTGATATTGAAAATTCCTTTCTATTTAATATCACATTAGGTAGATATGATCCGTGATTTAATTAACTCAGCGCCGACAAGATCAAAATACAGTGACTCAAAGCAACTTTAAACAAATTAATTAATCCCAACCCTGAATTATTAGAACTACAAAACTATAATAGGCCTGTCTTACCTTCGTTAATCAAAACCCTCTAAACATCATACGAGTTAATTGAAATTCTCGTATTAAATATACATTATACATACACAACTTTAGTATCGATTCCATGTTGGTTAAAAATAAAAGACAGTCGCAATTATTATACATTCAAATCAGAAAGGAGGTTCATGATCTTCAAGCGATTGAAAGCTTGTCAACACAAGATCTACAAATAATACAGGTAGTCGATAGGTACAGGTCTTTTTCAAACCAGATAAACAGAGGCTGACCCAAAATACGATACATTTTTCTGATTAGTTTGGTGCATTTCACAACTAATGTAAGTTTTTCCCTGTACAAGCGGATACAAATATTCCACTATTACTAAACCAGTAAAAATAATATATAGGCATTCCTCGAGTTTCAAACTTTTTCTAAAAGAAAATGTACCCACCTGAAGAAATTTCACCGTCTTGCACATAAATTCTCCAGCAAACCATGCTATCGTGAACTTCTGAATTATATCCGGGAACACGTAAATAAGACCCACGAACAAATCTGTAACAAATAATGTTAATACCTACTTAAAAAGTATTTTATACCTCTTGGTAACAAAATATTGAAATATTAAATGATCAACTGTGGCAGTGATGGCCTCGAGGTTTAGGCGCGCGGTCGAGAATCTCGGCGGTCGCGGGTTCGAACCCCAGGCACGCACCTCTGACTTTTCGAAGTTATGTGTGTATTCAAATTGAATTATCACTTGCTTTAACGGTGAAGGAAAACATCGTGATGAAACCTGCACACCTAAAAGTTCTTAGGACTTTCTTAGGTGTGTAGTCCGCCAACCCGCACTAGGCCAGCGTGGCGGACTATGGCCTAAACCCTCTCAATGGTAGAGGAGACCCGTGCTCAGCAGTGGGCGTATATAGGTTGATGAAGAAGAAGAAATGATCAACTTATCTAATTTTAAACTTAACTAAACTTTTCTATTATGTAACTTTTTCCCATCGTTTCTAAACAACAACAAAATGCTAAATACGTTATTAACTGAGAGACAACTCAATTTCATTATTCAAAACCTTTATACGCGCAGTTATGTGGCCCCTCGACCCATCACTATACACATACAATAAAACAATATTTACGTCCACACGGCCACTTTCCATGATGTAATGCTACACCACGAGCATCTTGGCCCCAAGTTAATCCAATAAATCATCCAAAAATACCATTGGTGCGGGAAAAATATAAAGCAAGTAACGAGTCATAAGGAAGACTGTACGGCGAAAACATATATTCCGAGAACTCTTAACAATTTTATCGGTTTAAAAGATTTACAAACACGTCCAGTTGTTTGGAATACATCCGTTACTTCATTTTTACTAGAACGGAAAAGCTCCGGATTGTATAGCTAACAGTTTTACAGTTGGTGCTAACAGTTGGTGGTTCAGTATCATAGATAAAATTTTCAAAACGCGAGGCTGTGAATTTGATCCAAATACAAAAACAAATGTTTGTGTAATCGACCAAATTTTTCAATCCTTGGCACTTTGCAACAGCCGTAGAATATAAAATCTATTGTATTACTACACAGTATGAGACTGTTTTACGATTAATGCCTATTAAAATCTTTAGTCCTCCATTCCTAAAAAGACTATAAATCAATGGAATCCGATACTCCTGATTCTTTTTACAAATATTAAAAGGGGTGACAATTCCTAATAATCGCATATATGAGTTTGTGCCTTAATCAATCACGCCGGCACAATACGGAATGTTGATGACGAAGATGACTAAGCTCTATGAGACCAAGGTAAAATCAAAATTACCTTTATGTTGCCCTGATGTAACTAACTATGGAAATGGGGCATATTATATACATGAGATGAGATTTCTTGATCAGTAAAAGAAACCGCCTGATTTCTAGAAGCTTTAAAGCACTTCATCAACCCGTATACGCCCACTGCTGAGCACGGGTCTCCTCTACCATTGAGAGGGTTTAGGCCATAGTCCACTACGCTGGCCTAGTGCGGGTTGGCGGACTACACACCTAAGAAATTCCTAAGAACTTTTAGGTGTGCAGGTTTCATCACGATGATTTCCTTCACCGTTAAAGCAAGTGGTTATTCAATTTTGAATATACACATAACTTCGAAAAGTCGGAGGTGTGTGCCTGGGGCTCGAACCCGCGACCGCCAAGATTCTCGACCGCAAGCCTAAACCTCGAGGCCATCACTGCATCAAATTATTTAATTAAATTATTAAATCAAATTTAAAGCACTAGGACATATTATCAAAGAGCGATTAATTTTGTATAGAAAGTCTACACAGATTGGACACTATATAATCTTAAGTTAATATCTAATTATCTGATACGAGATCAATACCTTTTGTAGGCACTCTCTTGAGTCAGTATTTCATTTCGGAAAATCAATTGTTTTATTTATATAAGGCGTTTGTGGTTTTTTGGAATAATAAGCCTGATTTCTCGTGCTTTTTCATCAATTTATTAATGAGATTACTCTTATGTATTACTAGTATTACTACTATAAATATTACTTTTTGTAACAACACAACCACTTCCGAAAACCACAAAATTTCACAGAGCCTTTCAATTGCTATATGCATTTGCGTATTGGAAGTTGCAATATCATCGAAGAAGCAAAGCCTACTGCAAACATTTGGTCCAATATGATACGCAGTTTGTACGCAGATATCATCATTGAGCTAGCGATCTATTTCACTAACACACACTCACGTCTTAACATCCAAAAAGACAGGCAAAGGCCAAATTACTATACCCACGCTTCGCCAAAAATGTTTTAAATTCCACATACCATTAAAATCCACATTTAGTCTTTTCAAGACGCGGATACACAAGGCTGCTTAAGATTAACTGAAAATCCCAGATTCATTTTACCAAACCTAGGACTTCTGGATCTCACGCTACAGACTTGTGTCGCGGGATCACGTAGCATTAGTGCCACTCTGTTTATTTAATTATTAGTTATCAATTTAATTTGCAAATCATCTGTTCAAACACAATGCGAATTGGTATTATCACTCAATAAATTATGTTTACTTAGTTTGGCCCAACGACTATTCGCCTGATCGTTACAAACTCATCAGTGCATAGATCCGGAAACATATTTGCCATTAAATCTTTCTAATATTAGCTCATCTATGTACGTTTACCACAAGTATGAAAGTTCTAGTTTATTCTACTGGAAACTGATAGTTCCGTTGAATGTTTGAAGCGTTGAGAGTTAAATGTAGACATAGTATTTATAATGACTTTTAACACTTATTAGTTATGTTTTATGACAATGGTTCCGAGTGTTATTTTATGGATGTTATTTGAATTGTGAAAAAATTAAAAAAATCTCATGAACTGACATACATTTTGGGCCGGTGGCAAAAGTCGGTATGCAATAAAGACATTCAATTCCTAGGTTGTGCAATCTGTTACTGTTTTTGAAGGTTTTTCTGTATTGGTTTGGAACACCATAATGCATGTTGCATAATTTTTTTCCTACGTGTTTTATGTGTTTTACAAAAATTGTTCTTCTTTAATGTGTTCTTCAAATAAGAGCGATCAAGTTCTTCTTTAACAGCTTCCTAAGCTTTTATTGAATATTGGCTCCACAGCACTGTGCATGGTCATGGTCGCTAATCGCCATACTGGTAAATCTCGCTCGGGCAAAGCTGGGCTTTGCAGCACTTTATTTGACATATTAATTCTTTTTTGCTGTTTTTATTGTATAAATATATATTACCTGCTATTGCGAGCTGCATGATGAAGAAATTCATTCGACTCTTCCGTGCGTTGGTGCATAGTAGAGCCGCGATCACCGAAGCGTTCAGCATCACTATTGATATGAAGAGAATCAGCATCACTGTAAATTGGGCGGTCTGAAACATTGAAAAATAATAAGTTAATCGAAATATCAATAACATTTTACATGTAGACATTTAAATATACAAAGATGTTGAAACGGCGTTTTAATAAAAAAAAAACTAGATTCAGAATTTAAAAATGTGATTTTTGGTTTTTACTAAAAAAGTAAACACGAAATGACAATTAGTCTTAATTTTTATTATATACAACTATAATATTTTGCAACGTTCATTGAGAACTATTCGAGAATCGGGCAAATCGTTTTTTAGTTCTTTCCTTTAGGATCAATTTTAATAGCAACACGGAGTCTGAAAACATTTCTTAAAAACGGCAATAGGCTCACACATAAGAAATTAAAAATGATTACCGATACGTGATTGTGTGAGTTATTAAGGCTAGTATGAGTAGAATTATGGACTTGCATCAAACCCAATTCGATCGAAAACAAGCTATCACGCACAAAACGGTTGCAATCACTACAACCAGGCAAACTTAGGTAATTATCCACCACATCAATCAGCTCGCGTTCCACGTGGGTACTCAGCATTAATCTTATTAAGAACTGCCAACACCTTTCGTACAAGTTGTAGATCCAAACTCCTTTGGATTATGAAGTTTCCGCTGGCTCAAACTAAAACGCGAAAAGTTTAAATTGAAAGGCAAGCGTGAGATATTATTGCTTTTGTTACTTTCTTGATACTTGAAGACGTGCTTTTTCATTTTCTGTTTTTAAATAGTAGGTAAAGTTTTATCTTCTGTATGTGTTACTTTGATTTTTAAGATTAAAACATTCCAATTATCGGATGATTCAGCAAAGTAATTCAATTTTATGAATTAATTGAATTAATAAAATCTTACGCCCGAGTTATGTCATCATGTAAGATTTATTGCAATTTCCTCCGTGCCCTTACTAATTCTTTAATGTAACTCAAATAAATCACCATATTTACATAAACCACTGATATCACATGCTCACGGATCATAATTTTCCTGACCCTCTTTCATGATGTGTGAAACATCCGGTTCAGAAAGCAATTTAGAGTTGCGCAAACACGTATACACATGTTTTTTTGGCATAATTTTTATTCGGTTGTTTGTGAATTTCTTTTTGCGGTCTACTCTTCAAATATAGGTTTTATTTGACCCGTTTGTTTCCAGTCCTCTCATTGATTTTAGAACTTTCCATAACAGCGAGAATCTAATTTATAAAATTAAATATTATTTCTTTATATTTCAACAGATGTAACAATTTCTAGAATTAAAAAAAAACCTTGTATCCTTATTCAGAGACGTGGATACCACAAACATCCACAATATATTCGCCTATTTAATCTAACCCACAACACACCGTGTATCGATAACAGCCAATCCATCCACATCCGCTGACGCGATATCGGCGACAAAATGATTAAAATCTATAAGCAGTACTCTCAGGTGTAAAAGCATTGTATCAACGGCACCGATACGGCTATCTATGACAAGCTCTCAGCGTATCACCGAGCCCCGAATATCCATTACACGATTAAAACCTTTCAAGTTTTATTATACTTAATCTACCTGAAAATGTGGTGGGTGGGACCGACGCGCACATCGGCTTTTATGCGATTTGTACATTTGCTTCAGACAGTTATGTGTTTACATGTACCTACTGACGTTCAGCGCTTGTTTGTACCTATAAAGGTATGAAGATTTTTTTTAGTATAGCCTTACTACGCATAAACATTTCGTTTGTATCTTATGTAAAAATGTTAAGCTTTTGGTGTTGCTTATATTTTCTATTAATCACCATGGTGTGGCCGATATTAATAAAAATAGCTTTACCCTTGAGACGATCTATGTGAACTTAGCTAACTATGTTGGCTGTTCGTGTACTAGAAACTAAGTTAAAACATACTGCAAACTACACAATTCAGTATCAACTTAAGGCTTCCAAATGAACCTACAAGTTACACTAAGCTATGAAATAATAATTTCATTAATTAACCTTTAAACGTATATACCGATCTAAGTATAACTTCGATATTTTTTTACTGTATAATGTAATAAAACTCGACAAAGACCTTTATCTCATTAAACAATCCTGTTTTTCTACGTCGAATTTTAATGAAAAAGTTTTCCATGTCATTATAGAATGTGAAAAACACTTAGTAGATATAGAATATAATGTCCTAAATAACGTGGAGGATAGTAGTTTCATGGTCAGTCTGTCGTCGGAAGTTCGAACCTCCATAACTCTTCAATGTGCTGCTCGAGAAAAAATGTTATTGACAGCTTTGAGTGCTCTTTATGCCTTGAGGCGACGAGACACATTCAACACTAATAGTTTCCTAAGTTTGCTGAGGAATACTGCTTTTTATGTTCTGGCACAGATTACTAACAATAAAAAAAAGAACTTATGTAACAAATAGCTTGAAAAATTCAGTTCTTTAAAAATTGGTAACTTATTAACTTAAACTGGTTAATTAATGTTTACATTTTTTGTGGTATCCATATAACAATATTATAAATACAAAAGTAATTCGGTCTGACGACACCGTCGGTCTAAACACCGGACTGAGCTGAACTAAACTTCTTTTAATGGTTTTCAATAAGGAGATCTACAAAAGCTTGGGTAAAGACATAGGATATCCATATCCCGGAAGAATGAAGTGTTTCCGTCTGTTGAAATTCAAAATTGCATCTGGGCAAAGCCAGGTCCCACAGCTCGTAAATAATTAACTTTTTTACAACAAAAAAAAGATTTTACGTCTTATCTGCGTTGGGCTATTTCGCTTAGATTACATAATTCTGTAACATTACACAAAAGCTTTGAATACATATGAACAATTTTTTTGCGTAATATTATCTAATTTTCATAAATTCTCAAGAGAATTTCATCTTTTAAAGGTTATTTTGGAAACGTGAAGGTCGAGACGTGTTCATACGTTATTATTAAAAGATGCTATTAAAAGATTGCTAACATTAGAAAAAAGTAATATTGATAAAAAATTAAACACCTTTTTAGACTCTGTGCTGTTGATAATAAAACTACGGGAAAAATCCAAAGACAACGCTCGATCCGAGACCTGTCGATCACAGGTACCATCGAACGATACACTAAAGAGGTTGTGTTTAAAATAGACATTAATTAAAGTGCAACTCACATCGTAGAAGTAATACACGTTGACTACTTCCCCGGTGGTGTTGGCTGGGGTGATGGCAGTCGTGGGAAACTCTGTCGGCGTGGACAACTCCACAAATTCCTCCTTCATGATGGCCGGTTCCATAATCCTGCAGAAAAAAATAAAATATATAGGGTCCATAATATGTAAGTATTTCTTTTATGCTCAGCAAGGTAAGTAGGAATTCGCAATTTTTACCGCTGTTTTATTCGTGTTTATCCGAATATAAGTTATCTAAGTACGTATACGGAAATCCTACTGTTAAACGTTGCAATCATGCGAATAAAACAAGAATGCTTTTTATTGGTGATGATAAAACGCGATAAATTAGACGAATTTGTAGATAATAATCATTAAGAACCAAAAAAGACAAGTTAGCAAGGAAAGGACAGCATGAGCGTTAAGCTAAGGTGTAGAACCAACGTTTTGCTACTCCTGTTTAAAGTCCAAAAAGCTATAGCTTATAGGATGTTGCCATTTATGGAGCACTCATAAATACTTTGGACTGAACAGAGTCTTTCTCTTACAAAAAAAAGACATATTTTGCATTCACATTAACCTTTGCCTTTTAATGATGAATCTGATTAAAATTGTAACATTAACATAAGAATACCCCAAAGTGCTATAAATAAAAGTTTAAACAAAAAATGATTAAAATAGACAAGTAAGATATCAATAAAAATGTAAAATTTACAAAACTAAATAAAAATACAAATTTATCTTTTGAGATATTCAATGGAACTGTCTCCATGAGTAATTTCAAAATTATACCCGACCCATATCATGGTGTTCTACATTAAAATTGTTCGCAAAGCGTTTTAAATATTTAACAATGAAAATACGCTCTTGACCTCTTGTTGATGAAGTTTTAATCCTTACAATACTCCGTCGTATTACTTTCATAATGAGTTTCAAGTAAAGTTACTGTTCTCACAGTTCAACTAAATTAACGAAAGAAATACTTTTTATTATATTTGGAGCATGCACTAGAATATTAAATCATTTATATCAAAAATCAAAATATTCTTCTGTTTCATATTTCATATCTTGGAATTGATTTTTTTTTAACAATTATTATTAATAATAATTTATTATGATTCTTAAAATGATTGCCAAACATACACATTATGGTCGCCGTGTCTCTAACACCAATTTGAATTCATTTAATAAATCAAAAATATTTATTGACGCCATAAAATTCAATTTGTGGTGTTATTTTCTAAAAACCACAAAATAGCATGCATCCAAGTTTTATAACCTATTTATGAAAGCAAATACAATGACTGTAAAAAAATATAAAAGCATTTATAATTATAACTTATTTATGGGTTATTTTTTAATCTCATGTGAAAAAGAACGTAAAACGTTACCATTATCCTTTCAATTGCTTTTTGTACAAATACAAACATAATATGCGGCGAAGATCAAGCCGACCGCTACACGCTACAGTTTAATTAACCTGCTGAAAGGTCATCTTCACGTTGTTACTCTTAATTAAACTTCTATTCACTGTGTAGACAATTATATTTTTGTTTTTCGTACTTGATTTCAATATGCGACAAGCAATAAATAATGATTTTCTTTTCAATATGACAAACTTTAATCCCAGAGCCTAAATTTTTTATCGGACTAATTACAATATATAAAAACTCTTCCTTGGTAGTGTCAGATCCAGTAGCTTCATATTAGACTAAACCAAGCTTGATATAAAAATCCAATAGTAAACACAGTAAAAAGAAAATTCTTGCTCCATATTAAATTTCAGTTTACTGTTGGTAAATAACTAGGAGAGATAGTCTTATACTCGTAGACATTCTAAAAGAGAGGAGAAAATAGAAATCCCTGCATAATGATGTATCTGGACTGATCAAGATGATTCACAGTAACTGAATGTTAAGGAAAAAATAAATAAAATTATTAAAAGAATACGTTTTGTAATTTACTATCTGTATTATTGGAATGCTGTTATCCAGTTCCGTTTCAAATAATCAGTTAATGTTTCCGCTCATCCCTATTGCTTTGCGTGTGTTTCACCGAAACATTGCAATGGCCTTATAATTTCATGGAAGGTATTCTATTTGGATTTTCCTTGTGATAATCACATTGGAATTCACTATAATTTATATAGTATAGATGTCATTATAGTATCTATATGTATCTGTGTATCTGTAGTGTCAAATAACACATACCGCGTGGATATTCCTTGTTACATATGTTAAGAACGAAATTACTCAAGGTTTCGATAATCCCGGGGATAGAAAAATAGTGTATAATTCCCCACGGCTTTACCCGTGTCAAAATAGATTTTCCGGGATATATGTCAGGTTCCTCCATATTAAATTTTGACAAAATCTGAAGCGCTTGAAGTAACTAACATATAAGCCCATTTACAAAACTTTGTTACGTAATAAATGTCTGATATTGTTTAAGACCAAAATTTCAATAGTTTATGTAAACTTAATCTTTCTTTACTACCTATAAAGATAAAGTTTTGATATTTCACTATCAGAAACTTTCCAATTTCTCATTAAGTTTGTTATCATGTCAGCGTAGCTTGCTCAATTTGTTCGACCGTTTCCCTTAGATTGTTAGATTCATTAAATCCATTGGCAAATACTTACATTTACAACTTTGCAGACATTGATAACATCTTTGGTAGTTTGTTATTTCTATATCGATCTATATAAAAGGATAGTCCAAAATAGAGGAAGCGGATTATAAAATAGGTTCTATTAAAATATTCGACTTATTTGTAATCTCACAGGACAAGTACTTTGGTTTACTAGTACTACCATCTCGAGGTTTCAGGTTTGATTTATTATATATTAATATAATCATCAGTGGCAACACGACGTCTAGAATAGTAAACGGGAATAAACTCTGAAAATTAACGTGGAATTTTAAAAAAAACTGGCAAGGTTTCCCTATGGCTAGTCTACAATTTATCTTAAAATAACTAATTTTCCAAAATCTGAGCAAGTAAATGGTTAATCCACGGTAAAGACAGGCTAGACGTAAACTAGGCCACCCGTTAAAAGAAATCTAGCGGAGGAGTACATTTCTAAAAAAAATAAGAAAAGCAATCCGAACGGAAAAACAATAGGCAAATGTGCATCAAGTTGGTTTCTCGAATCAATTCAGTTTTACTGAAGTCACATTTTCTTTTTCAACTGTAATAACACAGTTAGAAAAACAATCCAAGATGTTACCTCATATATGTATAATGTATATGTAAAAGCAATGTAATTTAATCTCATATTAGTCTAATAATATGAAGTGGATATATTTAGCGATTAAAAGCCCATGGACCATGCCATAGTTGCTGTAATCAGCTTAAATAATGCACTGCATTTTATCTTAATAGCAGTAATTAACCTGGTTTGCATTATTCCACCGCAGTAGCAACACAAAATATTTAATAATAAAATTAGAACTAAGGTCTTTTAATCGCTAAAAACAGAATTAAAATGCATTTAAAAAAGTAAGAGATATGATTGCCTCCAACTTAAATCTTAAGGTACCACAACAAATATTTATTTAGTTGTATTAGTCCAACAAAGAGAAATGACAAACAAAATATAAATATAGACTAATGATCCAATGAAGTTTCCCAGCAATGCATAAAAAGTCAAACAAAAATATACAAGAAGTCAAAAGCATTCGCCTACTCTCAAAAACACTTCTTATTTCTTCTTTTTAAAACTTCCGCACGAAGTGTACGTAGAGATGAAATTTTTTTGTTAAAGTTCGTTAATTAAATCGCAACCGGTATCCGCCGACGGAAAGAGAGCAACGTTTGGAACAAGTTAATTGAAGCATAAGGACGAGATCTTATTTGATAATGTGACGTTTCGGCCCCTTTCGTCTCGATTTATCATGCGGGTGCCGAGATTATTAAAATAATTTCATTTTTATTAAAAAGTATATTTAAGTGTGTATTTTAAGCGACGACTGTTCCATGAACAGTTCCAGACTTAATTAAAAATGCTGCTTTTTTATTTTTTTGCATAACCTGACGGTCTATTTACTTTGTTCTTGTATTTTGAAATATTAACAGGACTACAGTTCTCACGAGAATTTTGTCTAATTTCGCATAATCCACCGTTGAATAACTTCGTAACTATAATGGAGGATTGTGTCCAACAACGGAGCGAATATAGCACATTACACGAATATTCCTGAAGGAGTAGACTAAGGTACATTTCTCCATTTTCATTTCGTAAGCTACATTTTAAGACTGGCGCCATAGAGATAGTAGAAAAATAATCATTTCTGCGCCCACGTTTTGCCAATTTGAGAGATCCCTCGTCCTAAGACGAGGCCAGAAAAATGCTGTTTTCAGGCACATTTCCTGACTATCCCGACGAAGAGGTTTCTGTTAGATTTTTTTTTTCCTACCTGGACATTACTATGGTGCCTTTTGACGTGTAATGCTATTAATATAAGACTTGCGCTAAGCAGTAGAATTTGTACTTCATGTGGTTTTAATGTATTCATCTACGATTGAAAAAACGTCTCCTAAATTAGAAGTCAGCACATTTTTCTTATGGTTTCACTTTTAAGGAAGAACTTAATCCATTTCTCATATTAAGATACACACCACAAGACTAAATTATCAAGTCCATTATCGAAGTTTCGCGAACCCCACATAAATATCTAATAAAGATAATTTATATGTGTGAGTTGGTACCTAATGATCGCTTGGTTCACGATGTGGAAATTGGGTTGAATGGTTCCGGAGTTTCGACAATATCCCGAACAATGTTTCATCCTTAATATCTTATTTTGGAACTTGTTTACCAACAAACATGTGACACTAAATTACTTTAACGATTAATTGTTAAAGACAAACCATTAACATTTAACAGCTAAGTCAGCCTGACAAATAAAAAAAATCTAGTATAGCATGTAAAAAAATCTGTTATCTTATGCAGCCAGAGGTGCGATATTTATATGTTACGCGAAGGTTTCTGGCCCTCGGTAGTAGGTATACTTATTATATCAACATCATTATCTATAAAATATTATTTGCTATTACCATAAAATTTGACACTGACACTCACTTCTGTATTCACTAAAGAAAAAACAGGGATTAATTTTTTTACCAACTTTTCATCATTGCTATTTAAGTTTTTGAAGTTATTGTGTAACATTTCATACATTAACTGAAAATCTCTGAAAAATAAACTCTGCGTTTAAAACATTAAAAAAGAAAACAATTTTCGTCAATCTTTTTATTCGAAAAATGTACTAATATCTCCCAGGATTCCAAAATATATAACGAATTTTTTAAATGTTGCAGCATATTATATTTACATTCAAGTCGGCAACTCCGTAGTAAGCCCTTCAAAGATTAATTGGCGGAACGAACGCGCAAAACCTTGTCTTATTTATGAAAGGAGAAAAATAACATTTTCTCGGCAACAGTATTGTATTGTAATGTAACATCTTTTATGAAATAGGATGCTCAAATTTATTTCACACATTGAGTATTCGCATGAAAAACGAAGTACTCTTATTGCTATAACTCAATACCGTGAAAACAGAAGAGGTTTTATTAAGCAAAAATTATTGTTATAGAACCTCAGCACTTTTATTACCGATAAAAAAGTGTTAAGCAATCCTTTCTATACTCGTAAAAAAGAGTGGCAACGAAAGCTACTGTGCGGCTCTTCTCAAACCTACTCGCTTGCAAGTTGAACTAAACTTAAATCTGTAAACTCCTTTCGTATCATAAGTTATAACAAAGTTTTATTCTCTTAAAGAGTCTAGGCTTAAATGGATAGTCGATTAAAAAATATAGTTTCAAGTTGGGGTTTAATTTATTTATTATGCATATACTTACATAATATGTACGTTCACCAAACTTGCCAGAACGATTTTTAAATGTAAAACAATATTGAAAGATATTTACCTCGTCTAAATTATCGAATTGATCTTATAATGGAATCCGTGACTTTCAATAATAAATTGGGTTAAAAAAACTGTGGAAGAGAATTAATTTTATTATTATTGGAATGCATGTTAGTGAATTGTGAAATGTAATAAATAATAATATAAATTGCGGGAGTATGAGAATAGGCATGCTATGTATGTATACATTTAGTAATTACATACATAACTGACACTTGTATTTAAAAAATAAATTATGGAAAAGTCCAAGAACATATTGTCGTTATCAGCCCATAAACGTCCCACTGCTGGGCACGGGCTTTCTCTACCATTGAGAGAGTTTAGGCCTTAGTCTACCACCTTAGTTTGGCGGACTATAGGTACTATGACTATACTAACACCAACCACCAGTCACATACAGTTCCAATCTAAGTCTAATCCCCACGGCCTCTAGTTGCACGAGCTGGTGTCTAGCCAACTCCGACAAGGGACTGTAAAAAAATTATATAAATCACACCACATTTTTAATATCTTTGTACGTATATTTTTGCACACTAAATTTCTGCTTAAGCATCTTGCCTAACCACAAATTAAAAATATTACTTTTCTAACAATCCGTGCGTATTTTGCGGGAAACAAAAATGTGTTTGTTACACGTCCAAGGAATGTTGGGTTTTATTGCCGTGTTTATGTTCTTAAATGTTGAAAAGATTGCTATTAAAATGATATTATTTTGACCTTGAAAATAGTCGTAAAATTTTTGATTGCTCCTGGAATTCTTGCATAATTCTGATATGTTTCATAACTAACACTAAATTGAATAATGATATTGATTGATGAAATTTAAATCGCTTTATCGTTTATCTCACTTCAGCCAGGTTTAGATTTTAACTAACAAAGCCTTGTGACATGATAAAATATATAATTTAGGTAAATTACAAGTACAATAAATTTATCTTAATATTGATATTTTACTTTTATATATTCATATCTGAATATAAAATTGATATGAAGTAATAATTGAAAAATTCACATTTGTTTTCCTGTTATTAGTATTGACAAGTAATTACCTATGAGCTACTTCTTTTCGCTTTCTCATTTAAAATTTATAATCTTTTTCACAGAGCATTAATTTCAGTACCAGCATTTAAGAGTAAAAAATTGCGTCATATCCAATATCGTTTCCTATTTCACATTTATCCCTCTCATCAGCAAAATTATTGCTTTTCATGTTATGACGCACGACACATCGGTATGGTATCGTGCAATCTCCTAATATATGGGCCATGATTATTTATCACTCGATGCCGGTCAAACTTTTCTCCTCATATCACCAACTTTGCCAATGTCTGCTGAGCAAATGGGACATTTTTTCTCCTGTTAAAGACGAACGAAAAACCCATTGGATTATTATATTTGTGATATTTATTTGTGGCAAGAGTTACCTTGTTTGTGTACGGTTTGATGGTATTCAGTTTTTACTTTTTAAACAGTTTATTCTGTAAAAGTGAACTTAAGCAACTCTTATAATAATCTGAATAAATCAATCATCCCTACAAGATCAATCTTCGTTTTCTATCATACATGTTATACTACTAACACAGCACTGTTATCACAACACGAATGCTAGCTGCCTCATTCTGGAGGATCAAGGGGCTCAATGTTTTACTGACAAAAATGCACTTACTTTTCAGTCAGAATTATTTAAAAAATATTTGATCTTTTTATTTAACTTTTGCACTAATTATTTTGTACCACGTAACTTCAATAATACCATATTTATTTTAGCCGATGACTAGTTTCTAATCAACCGTTTTAGTTTATTGTTTGTTACATAATATCATACATTGCCCTACAGAGCCTTTACTGTATTCTATTGATGAAATCCTATTACAAATTGCAGTGCCTCTTGATCACACCCCGAAGTGCATTTAAAGCGAGATCCGGAGATATCCTCTTACGATCGGATCGCCACGTGGACAATAGTAGTATTGTGTCGATATACGCCAGTAGTCCCCATTGGAGGATTGAGTGGAATATTTAGCACTTTAAAGCACATGACAGACACAATACCTAATTAATCTTATAAATAGACAAATATTATTTCAACATTGTTACTATTATTGTAACCAAATCCAAAATATGGCACAGGAATGCAAATTTTAAGTTTTTATGTTTTCATGTGGTATCATGAAACAAGTTACTGTTGTGGAATGTACAGATTTCGGAAAATAATTATAAGCGACAGCACGGAGTATGGAAATGTGTGTGTATAAATCCATCTGCGCCGAACCTGGGGAATACAGGCGTGACTTTTTATAACACGCCTAGAAAATATATTCTTGCCTGTAATTATTATAAATACTGAAATAAGTTTATTTATTTTTGTTAAAGCGTAACTTTCACGCCTAAACCACAAGTGATTTTGGTGAAGCAAATGATATGATTGAGAAGCAAACAATTTCAAAATTTACCGAGTTAGTAATTCATCTGGTCAAATATATAATACAACCTTCGAATTCGATAAGACAAAGGATTTAGTTTGAAATTAATTTCCTATCCTACACGGAATGATTGAGTTAGAACCGACAATGTTGGCATGCCAAGTTATCAATTTATCATACAAATAGTTCTATTGTCGGGTTTGGATGGATTAATAATTTCATAGATTTTATAATATAACTCGCCATGACGAAATTATAGGAAATCATTTCATGGCAGCGGATTTAATTTATACTGCGCATGGGAAGATAGCCGTTAAACATACAAATTTTGTTACAGATATGATAATGAATGAAAAGAAAGTGAATAAAAAAAGTTAAGTACATGCATATATTTTTATGGTTTTCTCGTTTCGATATTGGTAAACAAAGAGTGGGAAACTAACAGAGAGAAATTATGTAAAGCGATGTTCTTCAAAGGGTGGATAACCTGAGGTGAATGAAAGAAGCCGAAGAACATTTTAGCGACCTCTGTTTAATAGTCTAGGTTAATTATTAGATATTATATAATTATTATAAAGAGTTTAGAGAGGGCCCTTGCCCAACAGTATGTCGTAAATGTTGTAAATCTTTTAAGAGGGTTATTTACGATAATGTCAATGTAAGGAAAACGACTAGCGTGTTAATCGCATTTACAAAACATGATAATGAATTAAAAAGTGCCATGAGTGATGGCTTCATTTGGGACTCCATACTAAAACACCAATTTGTAAAAACCAAGCCTTGATCAGATTATTAACGCATTTTGATGTGTGAAAGTAGAGATTAAATTAGCATTGAAGGCCAATTTATGGGAATACCGACACCGCAAAATCCGGTAATGATAAAATTTCACCGAAGCTTGGGATGTTGCGGTTTTAAATGTTATCAGCAATATCCTTTTTTTATAACGAAGATAATCAACAAATTGGAATAAACACGAATGAACGTTCTTCTTGAAACTCAAGATATTTAATTCAAAAACAAAAAATATTACAAAGAAATAAATAATGTACTCATTGACGTCATTACTATAAAAAGGTGTTCGTGGGGGCGGAATAGCACGCTATTAACAAAAGGCTAGTACTGTTGGACACAAGAGGAAAATCTTTATGTGCACCATTACCTCGGCCTGAAATAAGAATTTTCATACATCACATCACCAAACTGTAGAATTGTTTAGAAGTCCTTACTTATTCCGCCTATTTTTACTTTAAGCATAAAGTGTCGAGTTATCACTGTCTTTTATCTTTTGCCTTTCTTGTACCTTTATTTATGTCTTAAGTAAAACAATTCTTGCATCTTGAAATACTTATAAGTGTATCTTGCTTCTGAGTTGTATTATGTGTAATACTGGCGTTTTATTTCAAAACGAAGCAATTTGTTTGAATTTCACTGTTCCAATAAGTATATTAAGATAAATGAAATTCATAAACTGCCTTTAATATTGTGGACACAAATACAAATAACGGGACATACAGAATAATGCAACATATTATGTTCCATTAATATACATAATATACCTTTACAGTTATATTTTTGTATGCTTTCATTGTTCCTTATTGAATTCATTCGAAACCGTGGCGTTATTAAATTTTAATGCGTTGGTACAAGCTCAATGTATCAATTGATATTCAGCTGTTTCACCGGGGTACGTTGGCCGGTATATGAAATTTCATCGGATGTATTCCATGCGAAATCGCTTATTGCATACTCATCGTGTATTCGAAACTCTAGACCGTTAGCTTCGAACAAGAATGGCCTACAATAATGTCAAGAGGTTATTCATGAAATTTTAGGCTTGTATTTACTGCCATCGTATTTGATTTCGAACTTCATTAAATTTATATAAGACAGGTATAGACCTGTCCACATAGTATCACTACCTAAGTGGTTGGTTTGCGATCAAGTAGTACCAATTTTAATGCTCGAGGACTCTGTTATTAGTTTCGTAATTGCACGAGGTGAGATAATTATTTAAAAATAGCAACATAGCGTTGTAAATACTTATAAAAACTGGCGAAATCTTTGAAGAAATAGATTTCTGCCATTTTCCTAAGAGATAATAATCGTTACTTCTTATTATTAACTTACGTATTAAGTGAAACTTTAAACGATAAAGTCAGTAATGTTTAAGACTACGTTTTAACCCATAATTTATCAAGTTTGCTTAATTTCAAATAAAGGCGAGGAAATTATGAAGATTATACCAATTAAAAGTTGATAATAGTTAATTCATTACTTAACGTCTTTATTATATTTATCTTAGTTAAGTAATGATGGAATAATTTGTAGCAATTAGGTTAGATGTCGAAAAGCAAGTCAAATAATTAAGTAAATATTGAATTAAATTGTGATCAGCACTTTACTATATAACGTGATTGAATAAAATTGAAGGTATTGAACAAAAGTAAAAAAGATTTAAGGTACACTTATGTAACCAAAAATCATTACTTCCATATAGCTTTTGTATCATAGAAACAACACCCGAGCAAGTCAATTCTGTAATATCTAAACTGGTTACAGCTTGGCTCTATTACATATCATATCCCGAAGAGTTCAAAGTTCTCCAATAAATTTTCTTCATATGCTCCCCGTCTAGCATAAACCTTCGGGTATCGATTCTCGACACATTCACAACATCTGCGAGCGTATCTTTATGAGTCGTAATTCAAATTTGTGTCTTCATTAGGCAACGATATGAGAGTTTTATTGTTGCCAGCGTAATGGCATTACTCGCTTAGTATCTTCTGGCTTTTAGCCCGATGTCTGAGGCCTTTCTGAATGCTTGAGTTATTTCTCTGTTCTATTTTATCCCCCGTTGGTTGCAAGGTAAGCATTTTCCTTCATTCACTCATATGAGGGCACTAATCTTTATGAACTCCTTACGGAATAGCTAATATACGATATAGTTCGTCTTCGCTTAATTTATTTTGATACTTGCACAGCATAGACATTGTCCGATGTCAGTAAATTCTAATGAAATGTTTATTATGTATTAGGTATAGAATTCGAAATGTCGTGGCCTCGTTTAGATACAAGATTTTTTTAACCGTTTGCAATACCGAATTCAATAAAAATATCGAACAAATATAGTGTGGTTGTGTATTGGATTTGACAAGTATCATTTAGACTTTTGGGACTTGACTGGAAAACACTATAATAGTTACGTAATTTAATCAGACCAGATATATTAATTAAAATATATAATTAGAGATCCAAACTGAAAAAAAAAATAGGTTTATGTAATTAATTATCCAATGTAAATTTCCATAAACCTCACAAGGAAAATGTTAATGTATCCAGTACATATTGAGCCAGCATTAGGTTTTAATTTATTAACACACGGGTACACCGACCTTCACATCTTTAATCATTAGATCTGTGACCTCCGAACCTTGTAATGACGACGAGAAATTTTCATCGAAACTTAATATTGTAATAACGATGGATTCTTCGGTAAACCTAGCTCGAAGATAATTTAATAGTGTGTTTATTCAAAGATTATGTAGACGTTTTGGTAGTTAAGAATTAAATTTTTGGCACTCAATTATCTTTTTTTAGACTACCTAATTTTATATTCTATATATATCCCACGACTCCATCCTTAATATATATTCAAAGAATGGCTTTGATTATGTAGATAGTTATAAAAATTAGAACTGTGAGTAACAATTGAAATTAACTTTCGAGTATCAGCTGAAACGGATTTTTTTTAAGATGTTGTGATTTTTTTGTTGTGTATGATTAATCTCAATTTAAAATATATCTCTGGTTTGTGTTGGTGACCTGTGAGTCTAGAGTTAGGTATAGGAAGCGAACCAACGAATATGTCATTTAAGAAGCCTCTAGTCAAAATCGTCAATTAATTTGGAAATTCCAAACATTCTTATTAGTTTTGATACTTTAAAAATACTAATCACAACAAATGAAAAATATATGCCTGTACAAACAATCTGAATAAAAGTGATTACGACCCTAACTATTTGGAGTGCTATGTCAGTAAGTACTTCAACGAATAATTCACTCCGACAACAACAAAGGCAGTCGTATTTTATCGTATTGGCAAATTCAGTGTTTACTCGTAAATCAATCGGTACAAAATTAATATGGAGATCATTCCGGTTACGCGCAATTCAAATGATAGGTTATTTGTTATTGTTACGTATTGTTAAATCGTTATTGCAACAGAATTATCTATCGTGATACAATTCATTGTTGTTTGAGATGCAAACTTGCATATAGACACCTGTAATCCCGAAATAGTGGTGAGGCAGAGATGGATTTCTACGCCCACGTTCCGCCACCTATATTTGTACCACTATATTACTGACTAAGACTCTGTATATCGCACACATTTACAGACTCTGTATGTATGGTTACTTGAACTTTTTTATATGGAAAACTGAAATTAATATGCCTAGCCCGGGAATGGAACAAACTAAGCAATCATCAGATATATGTCCGTCAATTTTACGCGTGACAACCTCGACAAGCTCGTTGGAAACTAATGGAAAATGACATGAAACGAAAGTAGTGCATATTTACCGTTTTGTGCGTTTACCTTTATTAGTTCAACGGCTCAGCAAGTTATTTTAACAAATCCCGTCTCGGCAATATTCTTCTATTTCTGTCGAAATAACATATATTATACGTATCATTTGCTATTGCCTTTTTGTTGCTTCTTTTTTTTAATTCATATATTTCTGTACTGACCTTAAAATAGGTGTTATAAATACACATAAAAAAATTAAGTTATAAAAATCTAATTCCCATCGTCTACATAGTCTAGTTATTTTAAAGAAGTAAATTTGGAGTAATCTCTACGCATTGTTGTTAAGCATAGCACAAAAAGACTAAAATAAATAAAGATCATAATATTTAATTCAAAAGTCAATTTATCGGATCGTAAACTAACCGTTCATAAGTAGTCAGCAAAGTAAGCAACTCTTGAACAACTTGAAGAAGTTTAAGATCGGGAATGGAAGTCTGAAGTTAAGAGGATTTTAAAAGTATAAAATTTTTGATACATTAAAACTTACACCTTTTTCCTATAGCATCAGACAGAGACGATTGAGAGCAACAGCCTACGATCTTTATCGGCTCTTGCACTATATACTTTTTTAAGTTTAAGATTAAGAATCCCCATAAAATTATATATATATACCTAAATAATTTAAACGTAAATTAAAAAAAAAACATTAATTTCTGCACCCATAACTATACTGAATAGCGGGCAGGGTTCAAACTGTTTGTTATTATTAATGCGTAGTCCTGAAACTGATTTGTTTATTGTATAATTATGTAAAATAGTTGGGACATCCTGTGCGGGTTATCTATTTATCTGTAAGCAAGGCACGTTTTGCCGAAGAGATCGTTTATTAAAGCACCGCTCGTCTTGCAGCCCGTGCGAGAAATGTCTAATGGAAAACGTCTCACGCGATGTCAGCATTATCAAGGCGAATTTATCAAAAGACCAAGAGTACTTTTTTAACTTTTGAATACCAATTAAATGTTCCTGTTATGTGTGGACCTCCGTGTTGCCATGAGGTCACGCAAACTGTTCGGAATGCCTTTATAAGATGGAATTTACTCGATATAATATATCACTAGCGGTTGTTCCTGTTTTGCTTATGTTATTTCAACCGATTCAATGCCAGAAATCGTCCGTATTGGTTAAGTAGTTTTGAATTAATCTGTTAAAAACTTTGTTAAAACGGATCAAATATTTTTTCTTTATCATCTGTATTTATGCTATTTATTCTATACTCTGCACTTATATGCCCATTTAGTGCTAAAATAACTTGCTCTGTCCATTCATGCCTGGGGCATTGAAATAAATTGAAAATAATGGATAACTTTTGGTACCGTAATACCCATGTATTACGATATTATATTATTACTTTTAGAAAGGTGTTTTTTTTAATTGTTCCCAGCGAAGGTGGTCACAAACCGCTACTATTAATAGCAATAATAGTTCTCTATTTCTCGCATATTGGTAAATATTTTAAACTGTGGCAGATCTATAAAAGAATCCAAGGTCACAAACAAATTTATTTGGAACCACGTAAAGGTTATTTGGAAATTCCGAATTTCGCACGGCTTTGATAATTAGAGAATCGCTTTAAAGGGTTTTTATTGAACACGAAATTTATTTACAGATCGTTAGCGCCGCTAATTTTGTAAACCTCTTATTGAACCTTGGTAATTTGTATAAACGGGGAACAATAATTTACTTTCCAAAATATTTTCGCGATAGTACATTTTTTTAGATAAATATCCGACGTAGTGCTTGTATTAATTATGAAATTATAGGCGGAGCATACATCATACTAGACCATAATAGATTATAAAATATTGGTGTATTGGTAAAAGAATCAGCGTTGCCTAATCAATGATGATTCCAAATGTTTTGAGATTTTTCATCATAATTCAAAACGTGAAAAAGATGAAAAATCATTATGATAACCCTGCGACAACTCAACACATGTCTTATAAATGAGTAAGCTATAGGCATTTAACCTTATGGCCATCAAGATCATGCCATCATTTACAGCATTTTCAGGCCGCTGCTAGGCATAGGCCTCTCTTTTAGCATGCTATACGTCCCTATCCTGGGCCAGCCGCATCTAAGATCTGCCAGCTAAGTAGCTGGTCTGGTCCACGTGGACCAGAAGCATGCCATTACTAGTCGGCCAACTCTCTACGTGGCCACCACTGCCCTACTCCACCTCCCATCGACGTGCCTCACCAAGGTCTATTCTATCTTGTACCAAAATCCATCTATTTTTTTCTGTGACTTAGGTGTTTAAGAACAAACAAACTCCTTCGTGGATTTACAATATTAGGATAATATATTGAATAACATTGGTACTTGCTCTCACGCTTACTGTATAATTCGTTCTAGTTTTTTAAGGCCTTGTTTACAATAATTAAGCTTTTTGTATTCACCAACTTCCCGCGTCTCGGTGCTTTACTTGCAATTATTTAGTTACTGTGCCTTGAATAAAAGCACTTGTTGCGTAATATTTAAAGTTGCTACAAAACTTCTTTCTGTTAAGCATGCCGTTGATGTTTAAGGGGTTGGCAGCAGGATTGCCAGACAATGGATATGTATGTTTTATTTTGTTTATTCTATAAGTTTCCTTTTATCATAGCCGGGACAATTCAAGGACAATGATACAACAAATACATTGATTGTCGCGGCCATATTAAAAAGATCTTTTTCTTTTTAATTTCAAAGAATTTGTATTCGAAAATGAAAATGCCATTCATTTTCAGCATATATGTACATAGCAGGTAATAACAAAACTTATAAGTTTTTGGAATGTGATACATTGAGGACACAAGGCGAGACGCGAAATTCCGAACAATGCCCTATGTTACGGGCATCAAACAAGCCTAATTGGCAGACGTATATTTGTCTAGGTTCGCCTGCCATATTTTCTATGCCGCGCAATAAGAGGCGAACCTAAAGACGTTTTTCGGGCGCATCACTAAGAATTTCCTTATAATAAACCTAAGAGTTTAGCCCGGGCGTTTTTGATTGGCATGTACTTATTCACGTGATCAGCGAGACTAATTAGATATTTAGGAACCTCTGTAGTGTTGTTATTTTAAACTTCATTTTACACTCAAAATATTTTGATTGAACGAAAATATTTCACCGTCTGAACATTGAACAGTTCGTCTAGCTCAAATTTTGGAAATGTGAGTTTTGTTTTTAATTAAAATTGTAGTCCCAAAGTCGGTTTAAACAATACAAAAGGTTAGAGAATTTATTTTGTTTTAATTGTAGACAATTAGTTTTGATTGTTGAACACATTTTAGTCTCTGTAACTTTTGAAAATAAATTATTAATTAATTTTGGATGTTCGAATTAAAAACTAATTTTGTGACTTAACTTATTAAAAAGTTAATTTTATAAAATATATCATAAATGTAGAAATCAAATTGTCTTTGCGATGCGATCTCTACCGCCAGTTGTTTGTCTTTTTTAAAAAATGTAGTCAAACACCATAATCGAAGAAATTACATACATTATAAACGAAAATAACAATTTTCCTCTAGAATATAGACTCTACGTCTCCGTGGTACAGTTATTAACATTACAGTGTCCCGTGACAGGGCGGGGGTCAGTTTTTTGCTTTTCTGATACTTACGGCCCAAAATGTGGGATTGAATCACATAAAAGCTCAAAAATACATGTTATTCGCAGTTATTAAACCAGCGTCCCGCTTTTAATAATTTCGTACTCTAATACTACGTTTAAAAAAATCATTACAAAACTCCGCTATCATGAGACAAAGAGACAATTGCCATGTATTGTTTCCCGAGTAATATTTACAAAACAACAAAGCCGAGCCGTCGGTAAGGTTTTCTGAGTTATTTAATAAACCGTTAAGTTGAGAAGGGTTGTCTTTCCGTTAGTCTTGTAAAGATAAGGGACCCTCTTTATTTCATTCGTTTTACAAATCGACATATCTCATTCTGTCTTCTGTTTTAACGTTATTTGGATAAAAAGATTGGAATAAGACAATGTTAAGATTTTTTTTACATTATAATAACTTTATATTCATACTAATGTTGCAGAAGCGAAAGAAAGTTTTTATAAGGCATTGACTGCCTCATGGTCCTGTATAAGTAAGTGCCATGCGATTAAGTGGTCCCGGATTCGATTCTCTGGTGGAGCAAAGTGTTATTGAGTATTTTTATTAGAAAACTCTCAGTAGCAGCATGGAGTCTTGAATCGTACCTAAGAAACGGGAATTTACTCGCCCTTATTATGAAGGACGAAAAATTGGGTGCAGAAATGCTCCCTGGCCCTGGCCACAGGCATGAATGTATTTTTGTAAGAAGACCGTGAACGTAATCCAAGACCGGCAAAAGCAATAGTGATTACAAACAAATTGGCATTAAAACAACTAAAAAATGTCGTTTTCCTAACAACCACATAGGCTGAATTACTATTGTTGTATATTAGGTACATATATTACAATGCGCGAAGAACAGTAGCAGGTAAGTGTAAGAATTGAAGGTAACGCGCCAATAACTTTATCTTAACACCTGACACAATTAAGGTTGCTCGGAAAATTTACGCTTCTATTACAAAACTCAGGGTTGTAAGAAGAATGGAGAAGAATAATAAAAATTCTTACAATTTGAATGACAGCTAACCTAACATCAAATTCGATTGAACATTTTTTTGAAATCACATTCATTTTCTTTATCATAGAAAAAAATACACATGAAATTTCGAAGTCAGCGCGCAAACACATATTATCAATAGGTACCTGATTTCAATGTTTATCAAACTTATTGAAAAAGAAAAACATCAGTGAATTCGCAACACGTGTATCCCTTCTAGCGTTGAATTTGTGTATTTTTTATATTTATTCTGTTCATTTAAATGTGGTGTTGGGTAAACACTCGTTAACATTGTTGACGATAGGGAATGGTCCCAATGATAGCGGATATTATTAGCGTATCTTCAAAATTTAAAATTTGATATTATTAAATATTGATTTAAATTTAGTTTAGGAAAGTGTCTTAAGCTCTTTAAAATAATTCATCGTTCATGGATGGAGCGATAACCAAAACACTTGCATTTTAAACACGTAATAAATAAATAAAATTTCCGTCCACTGTTTGAATATTGTTAGTGCATTCACTAGGTAAATATTAGGCTAGTATCATGCTAGAAACAACTGTATTGTTTATAGATATCTGATACAGTTGAATGGATTTTCAAACAAACGCTAATTGGTCAATAGAGCCGACGATGCATAAAGCTACGGTAGGAATGAAAATGGGAATATAATGCAAGGCTTAAAGGTTTTCTCGGAGTTTACTGCACGGTGTTTGAATAAAAAAAAGATTTATCGATGATGCTACATCATGTTATTTAATTGTTAGTGTTCTAGGTTAAATCAATAGTGAAAAGGAAGTAAGAACTTATGGAACCTTTTGAATGCCAGTGTAGAAAGTATTACACACAATAATCTGTCACAGCACAATATGCAAATAGGTAACTTAAAAAAATATGCCATCACCGCGATGATATCATTATTGACTTAAATATATTATAAAAAACATAATACAAACATAATCATTGCGCATAACTCCCCTGTAAAACGGACCATGTAAAAACAAAGTCAACATAATTCTGGTGTCCAGAATTTTGATTTATAAATGTTTTTCACGAACAAATTCTCTCTGCAACTCTCTGAGGAAACTGTAGAGTAAACTGCGAACAAATTTTAAGGACCGTAAAGTGTTGAGTTACGTGTAGCAGATATTTAGCGAAGATTGTGGCAATTAAATCGCTATTGCGTTCAAAGGAACTGTTAAAATAATTTCGCGTAAAACTTGGTAGAGTAAATACTATTATACTGTAAGCTGTTTTTTTATTAATAAGGCAAGATTTTTTTAATAAACAGCTTTAACCCATTATTCGGTTTTAATTTTTTTGACACATGTTATTTTTTCAGTAAATCTTCGTAGGAAGGATTCCAAATATTCCTTGTTAATAATAACTTCTATTGTGACCTAACGAACACTTTCAAGGCCAGACAAGTTCAGAAACTTCTCCGAAAATAACTGAGTCGCGGAGAAAAATAACTTACACAAAGGGTAGAATTAAGGTTCGCAAAGCCAAATTGCTTTGCCCTGTGTAAATTGGTTCCTCTTTATCTCTTTAACGAATTCGGAGAATTTTCATTGAAAGCAATATATTTTGGTGCGAGGTCGCTTTTCGACAGCACCAAAATGTTGGATCGACAATAAATTTCCTAATCCACATTATTAATTGGTGTTTTTATTTGGCAATTAATTGGCTGATCATCAATCATTGAGTGTTCCAAGGACACGTCCGGATGAAACAAACGTTTCCTTCGGTCTGTAACTTCCTGCTCTTATTTTTAACTTGCGGCGCGGCCCGAATTTACCCGCAGCCATGCAATATATCGACCTATACGCAGAATAAAGTTATATGTGCTTTTGCACAACTTCTCTTTCTTAGCGATTTAAACTAAATTGGGCACAAAATTATCAGTAAATTTTTATGTTCTTCAAACAACAACAACAAGTTCTACTTATTATTACTTCACTAGTGCAATATATAGACAAGTTTAACTCTATAAAGACATAAAAAGTACTTTGGTGTTATAGTCATAAGTAACCTCATCCTATGCATAGGTCGATATAAAGAGGTAGCCTTAAATTCTCGGAAAGGTCCCATTTCTGTACAATAACATGTACCATGTTATTTTAGCGACTTAGCGGTTAAACTGCTAAAGAAAACCAAGTTGTTTTTCAGATACATAAAATTGTAAATAGGTACTAGGTTTGCTTAGGGTGCGGTGTTAACTTTATTAGAAATGGTAAAGCTATGAAAACGTCGGATGAAACTGCAATACAAAGTAATTAATAAAATACGTATTTCAAACACGTACGCACTTTCCGTATGGTGCATTTAAATTTTTGTAGGAATATGAACATTTTACTTAAAAAAAGTTGAGCCTATTGCAGTCTACCAAAATAATTTTTAGTCTCAAAATATTCATAAACTGATGCTTCTATAAATCGGTCGGATCGTCTAATCGGATCTTCTATAAATTTTTAGTCTCAAAATATTCATACACTGATGCTTCTATAAATATTTTATTTTCCTAAGAAAAATGCGAAGAAAACAAAACTCAAATGGAAAGCAATCACGATTCTAAGAGCCAGTATATTCTGCAATTGATGTTGTTTAATTTATACTCGTAAAGTCCAACTCACCCAGAAAATTCTAACTCATATTATTAAGACAAAGCACCTCACGGGATTAATTGCTGCCAGCTGCAATTTCCAAAAGCAAGTGCCCTAGATTATGTTCTGGATAGGTAACTCCTTAATTGCACGAAATTCTTTGAAGGTAATGGCCTAAGTTCGCAGTATAAATTCTCAGACTAGGTGAGAGTCGCCCAACTCCGCGTGCCAAGATCAAGGTAAAATCTTTAATTGTGAAGACGTTAAAATTCATCGAATTACTAGGAACATTGTTGAATATATAATTTGCCTAATGATCTGTTGGTATAAGAGTGTGCAATGCAGTTCATAGGATGATGAGATCGATTTTTTGTTTTAAGCAAAGTGGGTGCTTTCTATAAAAAAAAAAAACTAATAGCAGCAGTATACAAATGTGCTGAAAAATAATAATACTGAAAAGTAAGTAAAATTAATGCATACTCTTATTAGAATTGAAGTTTTTGTCTGTGATTAAAAAAAATAATTATAAGTGCATTCTGCTGTTTTCGACTTCAAATAATACATTAAAAGTTTTTCCGTCTAAAAACGCAACTTCAGTTATTTTATGTAGTGATGTTATATTTTCACCTATTATTCCCAGCATAAGAGACGGCTTATTGTGAGCTGCTTTGATCCTTTAAATCACAAACCCAGATCAAGTAAATCCATCAAGATCAAATGACAATACCTAATCTTTTTTAAAAATATTTTATTTACAGAAATGCTGTGTTTTTATCGATCTTTTATTAAAGTTAGTTAGTGGACCTCCATAGAAATCAAAATTATTATTATCTATCATCATCATCATTATCATCAACAGCCTTTCACGTCCACTGTTGGACATAGGTCTCTCTCATGGCACGCCACTGGGCTCGATAATTATCTATACGAACAAAATAAATGCGAAAGTAATTCTGTCTCTGTTACGCTCATTTCTTAAACTGATATAAATAATACATTATTTTGACAGGTTACAAGGTTTCAAAGGTGTTGCGTTAATGAAAGAATACGTAAAATACATTTATGTTTTAAAACGTAATTTTTAGTACAGCGATTATTTCGGTACGACGCGGCTGCAAATTAAGAACACATCAAAACAAATGCTCTGTTTACATGATCGCGAAGAAATATACAATTTGATATTATATTTATTTTTATTTCAGTAATTGTTTATTGTGATTACATATTAATTCCTAATTTCTACAAAGCTAATAAAAACTTTTTATGTGGCTAAAACAAAAATATATTTTTTAAGTAACAAAAACTAATATAACCTGAAACTAACGTATTTTATTTATAAAATTATTTAATTCGATATCATCAATCAGCCTATCGCCGTCCACTGCTATATTAATTTAATTCGATAAGTGTATATTATTCCATGTAATTGAAATGCAAAAAAAATATTGAGATCAGTTCTTGCCAGTAAGAAAAAGCCACCAATAATACGGCATAGGCGTAAAGCAAAAACTCAAAGCCCATCCAAAATTAACGCCGCATAAATATTAGCGTGTTCCTTTTAACTCTGATTGGTGATTTAAAACAACAATAAAGCAGTCCAATCGCGGCGTCAGTACTCATTTCATACACCTAAATACATCGTTAACCTATATACGAAGATTCGATGAAAAATGTAGCTTTTAACATTTATTTATATGTGTTAACTAAATGGTCGGAAATGCATTTTGGCCGGCAACAAAATTTGCATGTGACGTGCGGTTATACCTTTTTATGTGTGGACGAGCGCAATTTATAAGCGATTACGATAATTTAATATTCTCTTAGTGGTGCATAAAAAGTACGTTAAGCTTTGAGAGCGGCCGCGATGTGAACATGTTGTTAAATTTGCCACGGCTACCCTTTGGCTGAGGAAGAGCCGCAAAGAATGTTTTACGTCACGAAATTATATATTGGAAAACAAGTTAAAATTTCACTGAAAGTTAACAAATATTATGAAACGAAATGTCATGATTAAAATAATTTGTTAATATTTGGACGTACAATATCACATGGTAAAATATCACATCCCAAAATTTTCCATCCTTTTATCACCAGCTAGCACCAGTAACTGACAACATCTATTCTCACTTAAAATCTTTAAGTCAATCTCCTGAATTTCTAAATGATTTTTCAATCACTATTGCAAAGAGAGTAACAGATTCTGCGCATCAAAAGAATCCAATCAACCTTTTTTACGAGGATAATAGAAACCTTTTTGGTGATAAAACATAAAAATACAATTTATATTTGGGTGTGACCTCTCGATGGCCAGTATTGACCGTGGCACATCATTAACGACATCTGGAATGATCAATTTCGTAAGTCGTAACGTTTTCAGTAACCCGCTGTCGCCTCGTAAAAACCTTTCAATAAAACTCTGTCAGTGTAATGTATAGGAGACAGCGAGCAAATCTATTAAAGTAAATACTTGACAACATGATTCAAGATTTTTTTAAACTATTCAAAACAAGTATATCTGGATTTTACTTTTAAAATTCTAGATTCCTTAACATGCAAATAATATTATCAGAGATATGTAAAATTAGACAGATATCAACCCACATACATAATACGTCTCACTGCTTGACACGAGCCACTTTTCTAAGCGACAAAGGATAACGGACTGCACAGGTTAAAAGTCTTTTAAATTAGCATTTAGGCAAGCAGAATTTGTCACAACGCTTCCTTGCAGTTAAAGTACGAGATTATTTTTTCAAAAAAAAAACATAAACAAGGGCGCTAACATTTTGTATTCAACACGCGTCAATCCATCACGAAATTCTCATGAATGCCTGAACTCATTATATAAAAAAATAAAAGAATAAAACATTCCACATGTTTGAGTATAATATAGGTATGTGTTATATTACCTTATACTTTGTAGATTCTATTCCAAAATTTATGCAGATAAATTCACGGGTAGAAGCTATAAAAAATAATACCGTACAATATTTATCACCGACCTTGAATTCGCATAAACGAATGAACCATCTTAACTAAGAGTTATTGAATAATAAAAAAAACTAACCGATGAGCAATAAAACAGAATAGCCAGTAAAATATGTATGACGCTAAAGGCTGTTACTCAGACCGATGATAGTTTTCGTTACCTTTTACGACTCGTAGGTGTCAACTAGCTTTTATTCCCAATCAAATCACAATGAAACTAGATTATGACGTGTTATAATGCTCTGACGTCATAAGGTGTTTACCCTGCGTATACCAATCGGTTAATAGCTAGCACGCTATGAAGAAGTCATGTTTACTACGCGTTTAATGCATACAATCTGATTTAATTTATCTAAGTCAACCTATAAAAGTTTTACTGCAAGGGACGGGTCTTCTCTAATCTGAAGGTGCTCAAGCCTTCATCGACCACGCTGGTCTAGTGCAGCTAGGTGGATTTTATGTACTCAATAAATTATTTATAGAAAACTCTTAGGTATGCGGCTTCCTTACATGAATGTGTTATGCAATGTGGGAATTTTCGACAATAAGCTGGTGAGAGAGTATGTGTAAAGTACTATAATATGTTTGTCAATAACGCGTTAAAGAAAAGGTATTAACTGTAGAATTAAAGTTACAAATTGTAGTGTGAATACACCACCCTAAATAGCGTGCTCCATTAGTGTAAATTAAAATGTAATCTCATTAATTATACGGCTATTATTGTTGATTTAATAATACATTCGTTTGTCATTTGTTTTACACTGTAGTCTTTAATATATTACGTAACTTTAAATCGAGCTACTTGTTTTTATGTAAATTCAATTAGAGAGCAACTGTTGCAATTTGCTAGTATTCAAGTGAAATTTAAGTCATAAAATGAGATTAATGAAGACCTTTGAAATCTGTCACAATTAATCGTAGTATATGTATTTTCTAATTGATCCGAATTTAAGCTTTCTGAGACAGTTAAGTGATGACCAAAAACAGGGTACATATAACTGCTATATCTAGATCGCGATTAACAAGAATATAGCCGATAATTATTATTGCGTTTAGCATCTCTCGAATAGAAACATACCCAAAAGAAATTAATAATGTAACCGTATCGAAGTCGGATAACATTTTACTCTACTTTTCATGTGGATATTTTCAGTAGAAGAATGAAACTTGGGGTTTTTGTGCCCTAAAAAGATAAACGGCCGTTTATTAAATACCTTTTTGTTTCCAAATGTATAACTTGATCCAGAGTGATACAATTCACATCATTCATTTATGTTCGAAGTCAATTTGCGCAGGGTTTAACTGACGAAAATACATATCAATGAATTAAGTATCAGATACATTCTGAATATTTACACAATAATGGTAATAAATTAATTTCGACCTTTATTTACTTGTCCTCACGTGTCATTTTGAAGATATTAAACGTTTCCTATCACCCCTATACATAATTACCATTAAATTACTAATTTAATGTGTCATTGTCATATGCCATTATAAGATAATAAAATAACCATTGTTTTTACAAAATAAATGTTATTCTAATTAAAAAACAACATTTTTAAAAAAGCAAACATTTTCTTCAAAACGTATAATTTTCATTTATGCTAATCTCCGCTAGTGGCTAATGTGAAGAAAAAACAACGTAAATTAGATTTCTGAACTCAATCAATGAGGTCATGATTCATCTTTATTATTTTTTTGACCAGACCAATTTTGTTACAGCACGCTGTTACGACATTTTGTATTGTTTAGCACTTAAGCTGACAATTCCCCTAATAAAAATTAATTTGTTTTGTAAAAAAATTCTTTCGTACTTACCATCCTAAGGTCCTGTAAGAAGAGCCAATAGCAATATTCGTAAAGGCATAAAACGTATGCATATAACAACCTCATTGCGTCCTGATGTTCCCATCAAATTTTATATCATGACTCCGAGAGACTAGTAACCGAGTCACAGTAGTGATCAGCCCAGTCAATGGTATCCGACGGCAGTTTGTGAAGGGTAGGCGTGTAACAGGCTAAAAAAATAATAATGAGAATAATGTTTGAAGGGATAAAAGTAGCTAGGAAATGTAACGAAACTATTATATTATCAAACAACATATTTTTTTGTTTACGGTAGAAAGTTTGTATTAAATTTTATATGTATTTCGCACTGGACAATGCGGAGTCTAATCACCAATATTATGGCAGTGGTTTTAAGCCGTATCGGTCACGCGAGTCTCAATTGTTAACATGAAACACAAGTTAAGTCAAGAATCTTAACTCCGAAATTCGCCGCAATTCCTTAATTAATGGGATTTTCCAGACCCAACACTGATAAATGCCAGGGTATAGTGAAATTTGTTTAAACGGTTCTTGGTTTCGGCAAAGCTAAAGATTTCTTAATGATCATCAAAAACAGCAATTATGAACTTTTTCTGCAGAGTTTTAACCACTTCATGAACCTTTAAAACTCTTTTATGCGGCTCTTTTTGGTAAAAACATTTTTCATAGGTAGACTCATTCTGTACCGATGTTAAAAGTCCAAATCTATAAAAATTAAGCAATTCTTAGTTTAAAAAAGAACATGCATAGTGCTTTTTTATAATCTACGCAATCGGTCAATTTTTAATCATTTGGCATCAGTGAAATAACCGGGATATTTAATGGTTTAAAAAGAAAAACATTATTTCAAGTGTTTTTGTTTATTATTTAAAACGTAAAATTATTGCAGGCGACTTCTTTATTTGTTCATACATTCATAGACAATTAATGTATGTATAGACATAAAAGAAACGTGAGCTAACTTACTAAACATACCCCAAAGAAATTTAAGAAAGCTATATTAAAGGGCGATAGTAAAGGTGAAAGTGACCATTCACACATGAAGCACGTAGTTCACGATCGTTGTAAGGATCGTTTATCTAGACACTACTTTTATGACATTGGAAAAAGTTTATACGACTGACTGTTTGTAATGCAATCATATTGCTGGAAATCTAGAGTATTTTAACAAAAAATCGTATGATTAATAAATCATTATCACTGTTATCGCTTTACCCATATTTTGATCACACAAGCAAGGAAAGAAAAGTAAATAAAATTGACATACAGCTGAAACAATTATTTCCGATAAGGCAACATAAAAACGCCTTTACAAATTCTATAGAAAAATAATACCGCATATAATATAATCATATTATAACCTTTACGAGGTAAAAATACTCTCTCTCAAATTCGCATTGTCAAGGTCGAAGGCGGAGGGCGACGCGTGGCGTACCATCGGGAACAGGTGAGTTATGACACACATGTATTGAAAATTTGATTCTTTCCATGGACGTATTCTACATTTTAAAATAGGGCCGTAAATAAACAAATACTGAGGTAAAGCGTTTTCGATATTTTTCATGTAAAGTTTCAGTGTAAGTATATGTAAAGTCCCTAAAATATATAAAGAAAGAATATCACTATTCTATGTATTAGTCATTGTAGATTTGCTTAATTATCTTTAAAATGTCAACATAGGTACTAATCTCCACTACATGCCTCCTGCGTCAAAACATACGTAATAAGCAATGATAACAAATTAAAAAACAAATGTTAAGGTTTGTTTTATTTACTATTTTTACATTACACGCTGCTTAATTCAATTAATTTTAAAAGTATGATATAAAAAGATGATAAATATTTTTCCCCTTTGCAGTGTATTATTAATAACAAACCCTGTTACGTATCTTCAGCTCTTTTTCTTTAGCAATAAAATAAACTATAACTCAATAATACGTTACAAAGCCTACATTTTCGTTCCCCGATCGAATACGAGAACATGTGATTGTTAGATTACCAAGGGGATAAGACACAAAAGCCTGCTTCGAGTACGCGCCTGGCGCAAACCAAGTTTTCTATGAGAAACGGCATGAATTTTTCATACAACCGTAGTGTCTTGTGACAGTGGAAATGAGATATCGTTTTATTCACACACGTGTGTTGAAATTTATTTATTTGGGACGCCATTGTGTATTTTCATTCGATATATGGACAAAGGATCTTGTTTTACATTCATCGAGATACACGCTAAGTAATAATAAATAAAAATTGACAGTACGTACATCAGCAGCCCTTATAATTAGTGTAGATGACCAAAATGATAAAAAATAGTTAGAATGCACGAGTCGAAATACCTTCAATACCTTACTTGTGTGTCATTTTATCAATCACAATTTACGCATAAAAACAAGAAAATATATTCTTCGCCAGGTATTGACGTAAAATCGTAGTAAAAATAATAAAAAAAGTAAATTTATCAAAAAATAAATAACAAATGAACACAACCAATAAATCTGTTTCCTTTTATAAGCACAATTCTGTCCAAATAAAGAATTAAACGCCAAGAGACTCCCTATCTCATGTTACTTAATTACGCCGGCCCGCAGATCTGCTTTTTCACGCTATGCCAAAAGGACCTAGGACTACGAGGAGTAGGAAATTCGCTCGCAAACTTTAAATGAATTTATGAACCTTTTGTACACCACAAGATTTGGGTGGATATCAGAACCTACGAGATACTCTTCAAAGCCTAAAAAGATCCAAAAGCAGTCATTTTAGACCACACAAAATAATTGGTCTTTGTCGCTAAAATTAACCCCAATATCTCTAGTTACAGAGCGAGGTATTAGTTAACAGCACCACGGCAAATACCAATTTGCTAAGGCCTCGGAGTATGAAGGATTCAATATTCCGCTCATAATATCAACAGTATGTGCGAACGACTCTTAATTCTCCCATTAAAATTCAAATAAAATAAAATGATAAAAGTGCGATAAAATCCCAGAGGGTTTATTTTACAACGTCGTATATGAAACAGCAGGCGGTACTAACTCAAGGTTCCCTGTAAGAAATTATTAGTACTTACGTATATAGACCTATATTATTTAACTGCAGCCCTTGAATACAGAACAGTAAAAGCGAGAGAGCCACATTGTGGCTGGTTTTCTACGACGACGTCATGATTGGACAACCAGAATAATATTACAGAGTAGGTAAATTTGAGGTATCACTTAGATAGCCGCGATTGTTTGGAGTGACATTTTTAAATATCCAGGAGTATTCAGTAATACAACAAACGGATGTAATAGATTAACATGATAGTTAGTTTAGTAATATGAGTTCAAAGACGTCGGTATGAGTGGTGATACCATTATAACGCCTTAAGTTCCCTTTAACCCTGAATTTTCTAAACCCAGTACAAATATGTGCCGTGAAATTTATAGGTCAGAGAAAGTGTTGTAGAGTTTTTCCATTGTGAAAGTTTCAGTAACAGCCCGGAGCTTGGAAATTACTTGGAATGACTGGAAATGGAACTTTAGTTATTTATCTTCACGGTAAAGTGACTGCACAATAGTAAGACCGCCATTGCAACAAAGCGTCGACTCGCTAAAAGAAAGTACAAAACTTTAGCGCCTTGTTACTACAAAATCAATAAATTGAACAAGAAAAACAAAAAATATTTTTGTATTGTTCGTGACAGAGCAGCGTTATTGGGGCGATACCTAGCTTTCTAGAGCCGCCGGGTCGAAGCCTTTTTAACTCTATTGTTATGTTTAATAAAGTTGGAACTTTCCCCCTTCCCAGAAATGTTACCAAAATTCCTCGAAAAAAGTAATACTACAGCTTGATTAAATAAGTTCAAAAGTAGGTAGGAATAGCTTGCAAGCCAGTCCATGACAATGTAACATCACAAACTTTTCTAATAACGATGAAATGTTTCCAAGCCATTTTTACAAATATTTCCCCATTCATTGTTATCTTTGGAGCGGAATACATTTTTTTCCTAACACGAAAACTATGTGACATCTGAAAACTGGTGAAATGCGATGCAGAAAAAATCAATTTCTCTCATCAGTCGTTACAATAACATTGGCTATTCAAAATCAGAGGGATTTTTTGTTGAGAAACGCTTGTGCGGATAACTTTGTCAGATTTTCAAAGTCTTTTGCCATGTTTCTTAGCCATGATATAAAAAAATAAAAAGCTAATAAACCAAAATAATTATCATAAAATGAAACAATGCAAATTGAAATATATATCTTATAATATATATATATATATATATTAAATATATACCTTCAGCGGTATTCCCAAACAAGTACGATTTAGGGACCTTCAAGAAGAGAGCTTATATCTTCCTCAAAGGCCGGCAACACACCGATGATTCCTCTGGTGTTGTGGGTGTTCATGGGCGGTGTTGACCACTTAACATCAGGTGGCTCATTTGCTCGTTTGCCTCCTTTTTCCATTAAAAAAAAAAAAAAAAAAACACTCTATAAAACGATAAAAAACATAAACATCGAATTTAAAATGTAATAAATAAGACAGATCATTCAAAAACAATCTCATAAAACAGGCGGTGTGTGTCAGCCGTAAAATATTCATAATAATGAATTCTAAAATTCCAATTGCTGTGGTCATAACTATAGAAGCTAATCGTAAGTGCGTCTGTGAATTTGTCTAACCGGGATATTTTGACGGAATTGGAACACTTTTTTTAGATTCTATTTCTGTTTTGCCATCGCTCGCGAAAATAGTCCTACGCCGTCATATTTTACGATTTTTATTATCGAAAATTGTCAATTAAGTCGTCATATGTTGTGATATATGCGTTTGATACTTTTTGATGTGCGTCTGTATGGCGCTGCAGTTACAGACACCTGTCATGTCTAGCGAATATATACGAACTCATTTATTACTTGAACTCAATCGAATTTATTCATAACAGACGTGTTTATGTTAGAAATAAATTTTATATGGAGAAACGTATAAAGCTTAAGTATAAAAAAACCTCTACTGAGTACCATGAAATGATTTCTACTCTGCATACTGTAAATATTTACAAATACAATGTATTGCCCTATGCGGTGTTTTTAAACGGATACCAATTGTGACCTTGAGATCATTGCTAATTTTTTAAGTTGTAACACTATGTTATTTTTAATGGTACCAACGATCAAATCTTTTCATTTCTTTCTTTCCTTATTACCTGCATGACAAGTGTGAGATTCTAGGGAGGGCCTCTCTCAAGCGAAGTATCCTTCAGTTGAACGTGCATGATGACGATGACATATACATTCTTTTCTTTAACAAATAAAACATATTCAAGCTATTTCCTCGACCAGCACAAAAGGTAGATACAATATTTCTTTCCATATTGCTTTTTTGTCAGAACATACTAAAGGCTTCGCTTTGTGTCCTATTTCAGCCAATTTGATTGTACGGCTTCAAATATCGGGCTTTCCTATTCAAAAGTAGTTTATATTTTCTGAAGACGTTATTCCCTACATATATAAAAAATAATACATACATAAAAACATGCCTGAAGCCCCGAGGAAATAACATTATTCACATACGTCGCCGGACTTGTGTTTTAGCTAAATCAATGTTAGAATCAATGTTCTCTTCTCGGTAACAAAACCCCAGACTTCTGAACCGCTCTCCACACACGTATGGTCAACAAGATAGTCAATACGAAAAAACTGTACGATCTAATTACGCCTAAATACAGTCGAAAATTCAGAAATATTTTCTTACAACTGATTTGTAAATTACGTAACACGCGCAGAAATAAATCGTGCTGTTCCCCCAACATACTGCACTCGTCGTATTAAAATACCATTAAGGAATGTACGCTGACAAATACGCCAATCTGTAAATGCCTTCTCAGAACTCACAGGAATTCAACACTCGAGTTAAAATACACACGGCCTCACCGATCTTAACACATTGCATTTTAAGCAACTTCAATGAATTAGTTAATAATAAATGCTTGGGAGCTAGTAAACTTTTAATATAAATATCGGAATGTATTAGGTCGTTAACTAACTAAGTCCCAAGGTAATGTTTTAGAGTCTAACTCAGTTTATGCCTTAACATCATCATCATTAGCAGCCACATGACGTCTAGAAGCTGATATTGTATGGTCGTAAAATGTTAACTGCTAATTCACAATTTTATTTATCGTACTAGCATTATAAAGCTATGGGACTGATAGCTAATATATGACAAACATTCAATATTTTAGATGCGACAGAATACACTAAGCGACAAATAAGAAATCGTTTCATTCTAGCCAGGGGGCTAGAATTGATGACGATTATAAGCTTATGTTGGCTGGCAGCGGTTCTATGAGGATGGCCGAAGATTGGGCCTAGTGGCTTACCATAGGACAGGTATATGTATATCCAGCAGAGGACGTAAGAAAGGCTGCTGCTTATTATAATGATGATGACATCAATTATCAAAACTTCAGTAATCATAACCAATATGACATACCTATATTAAATGACTATATAACTCAACAACTAGCGAAAGCTCCAAATTGTCTATACTAATGAATTAATCATTCCCTTATGCTTAAAATATGTCCACTTTGCCACATATCGCTATGTACGAGTACGTTAGTTAACACGCCTTTCATCAAACTAATGAACTAACATAGCCCCTTATCTTACTGTACATCACGGAATACTTGTAAGTCATGTTTCTCATCGTGGTACAAAGTTTTAAGCTCCTCATGTATTGTAACAAGGAAGGCATCATTACCCGTACAAACCAGTCTGGGATAATCTTACGAATTTGTCGTCCGCAAGGGACCACAGCCGGTTGCCGCAAATTAATCCTAAATTGATAATTTATTGCTCAGTTACTACAATTTGGGGTCCACTTGTAGTACGGCCAGTTTGAAATGCTCCGTGTTTTAATTTAACGACACTTCATATTATTTGCGTATTCGCAGTATAATTGTCATGTAGAGAATAAAAGTCGTCTAATTTTCTTCTATGCACAGCTGGGAATATAAGGGCTTTTTAGTTATTAAAATTCACATAAAAAAATCAAAATCATAATTTTAGAAATTTTAAGCATATAACAGGAAATTAAAATTCTTTTTAAATCCCTTGTGATGTAATCTGGTGAAAATTAAACAACAAAAAAATAGACAAAATAGTAGGAATTTTCTCGCAAAATTAACGAGTAAAATAACTATATTTAAGTAAGTATCTATGCCAATAACTCAAAGTTACGTCCTACGGAATAGTAAGTCAACCTTAGTTAGATATCAAAAAATCTATTCTCGGTGTCAGCTTATAATGAAATGACAACGGTCTTAATTTACAATATTCGATGTACATAATATAATAAAATATGTATAAATACTACGACAAAAATAAAGTAACCGTATAAACATATATTTATAGAAGTAATAAGGAAATCCTTCATAAGTCTAGAGTACACTTTCTTCAACATTGTAAACAACTAGAATTTAAATAAAGGAAGGCAATAACAGACGTCCTTCATAAATTTGTTAACATCGGAGGCATAAACAAGCTAATTTTAGCAATAATCAAAATAATTATTTCGGGGCTAATGTCGGTAGAGTAACGAAGCTTACAATGTTTCTAGAAAACTTCTTCTCGTTTCTAGAATACGATTATTTTTTTACATTGACACAACTAATAGATCGCATTAATACATTACTAACTGTGATTTGGTCCAAAAAGTAGTTTGACAGTAGCTAGTAGTTCGGTAATATCTATATGACTCTCTCCTAAGAATGATCGAAATTATTGTATAGTCTAATTTCTGTGCAGCCATAACATTTTATTTTTCGTAAAATCGTAGCTTCTCAACATATTTTAATAATAATAGAATAAGTACATACCCATTTCTGGCCCTAAGATATACCTAAGTCTTGGTGGTTTTACAAGGATTAATGTTTTAATGAGGGAATTAAACCCGAGGCTTCTCAAGCGTCAAATTATTAAAATCTAAAAAGAAAGATCTTTTTTATGGGTTGTCTGGAAGAGATCGCTAATAGCGATAAGGCCGCCCATTGTGGCACTCTTGGAAATTTTTGTAATTAGTTCTATAATATGTTATTTTTGTGGTGTCCAATAAAGCAAATAAATAAAAAAATAAATAAAAGAGATTCTCGTATTGAGAAATATATAAAAAAGTTCAGTGAACAAACTGACACTATGTCCCACACCTGCAGTTCATATAAGCTCACTTAGAATGTTTTCAGTAATTTAATTATATTCACAAAGCAATGTTTCTGGTGTTAGTGCAATTTATAGAAATTATTACATGTTAGGAAACGTGGTGCTTTAGATGAACATGTCAAATTAAAAATTAATTTTGTATTATTGTTAGTAATAATTAAACTACAGTACAATCAGTATAACTCTAGGTATGAATGATGAAATTCACCTTGATACCATGTTATATTATCAAAACATTTATTTTATTCAATAAAATCAGTCGGGGCCCAATGTCCTTATCATCTGGCTTACCGTTTCCTGTCAATGTAATGCCTGTTGACACATCTTAATAGAATCTGTGGTTCACTGTGGACACCGTCGATATGACGTAGCATGGGACCCAAATTCCATTAATTCATGATTAAAATGGTAAAAACAAAAAAGCCTTTTAATCGCTTTTAAATGAGCATTAAAAAGTATTGCATCTTCCTACAATTTTGTAATTATGTGTCTAAGAAAACATTTTTTAATAAACCTTCTCGTAATCAAATTTTAAAGATATGTCTCTTACATTCCTATTCATTAATCATCCTTTAAACTTTACTATGCTAAGAACTCTAAAGGGCATGAAAATAATCCATATTGAGCCTATGAAGCCCAAAAATTACTGGATATAAAAACTCCTTCGACAGCATCTGATAAAAAGTTCGATATGAGCCGCAACCGTAAACCACGCGAATATACAAAGCTTTTTGTCTTTACGGTTTATTTATAATTTTACGAGATCGTAAAATATAAAATTTTATAAGCGATGTCCACTGTTTTGTACACTTGTAATTCTCACTATTCACTTTATACAAGTGATAATGTCGAGAGTTATGCTACCAGTAATAAAAACAATAATGTCCTCTCAACGAGTTGAAAGAGTTACAGCTTTGTTATGTCCGGTCAGAATCACTAGGGCCAGTGGGCGAAAATAGTATGTATATAAAATTTTCACCTCCGTCGTTGTTCAAGTATTAGAAAAATCAGATTCCACGACTTCACTTGGACTTATAGTGGTGATTCCTTAGTCGAGGTAATCGTTGTTGAAGTGATAATTGTAAAGAAATCTTAAAACAAAACTAAAGGAAATCGAATGTATTTAAACCACTGACTCGTGATATCATAAGCATGTGAAACTTCTGAATCTCTGGAATTAGGCCCGAAAAACAATAAAATGGTCGCTCTCCATTACGTGGGAGGAAAAACACAATGGGTGCAATATGCGTGCAGAAAGAATGAAATCGAAACATCACTATCATATTGCAACTATCTCACACAAAACCTACGTACATATATGAAGCAATAGTCTTTGCTTCTTAGATTAAGATTGTCAGAGCACTACCTGGCTGTCGTCAAGATATACCAGGACATACCTACTAAGAATAACATATACAATCGTGACCCAACCAAGTGTATCAAGATCTGAGAATAGCCTGTCTATATGCAAATAGATTGCTTTGGGTCCACTGCTAAGAAGTGTAGGAGTTTCTCGTCAGTTGTCACTTCATTTAGAGCGCACCGTACTTACCGTTCTTAGCCAGTGCTTTCATTTTGTTGTATAAAAATAGCCCTACAATAACAAAGCCTAGCGTCTAAAGGGACCGATGTAATATAAAAGTAAACCTTGGACACGCATTGACCCAATGTTATTCTAGAAAAACCGTTACACCCGTTCAATTTTATCCGAAGGTGTAATAAACATAACAGAAAAACGAAAGAAATATTTTATGCCTCGGAGAAATAGATTATTTTTTATGCCTCACTTCATAACAACTGGAGTAACGGAAAATAATAAAATTATATCTGCTAGGAGTGATAACCGTATCTTGATCCTGCTAAGATGTTGTTTACCTTAAAATAATTGCTATGGATTGTTATTATGAGGACTTAAGGTCGCAAATTGTGCAAATGGAGATGAGCTTTGGAATATTCTCTTTTAAACGTGTTTTCCCTGATGCTGATTACTTAATAACAGGTAATGGTTCTATTATTTTATAGACAACCCTTATTTAAAAACTTAAAAATGTAACATCAAATATAATTTACAAGTAACATAACCACATATTTTTTTGTTAGCGCAAAAATATTTTCTTATCAAAATTTGCTTCAATTACTTTTCTGCTTGTTAAATAAAGGGTTGTTCTTGATGGTTCAACTTAATAAAATAGTAATACGTCCATTGGTAAGAGACATGACAAAATGGTACGTCAGCTATTGTAGAACAAAACACTTTTCAGTTTAATGTTTGTTAATCATAGAAATACTTGGCTCATTAAGAAAACGGAATCGTAAAGTTTTATTTCACCGTGACATCGAAAAACATATGACGTCAGACCTATACATAGAAAAAGTGATTGATAAATCCTCTGAAATCATGACGTAGGCACTTGTGGACTACACCGATCATCAACCTTGGCATTGATCGACACGTGTGGAGGCCAAAATTATGAGATTACACAAGTGCTTAACATTAGTAAAGAATTTGATTAGCCACATGTGAAAAAGCAGATCCAATCTAGGTCCGGAAGCTTAACAAACCGCTCTTGAGGTTAAAACTAAACAATGTGTTTCTGCCCACGGCGTGTTGTTTATTTCAAAATACATAGAAGAACAGGAGACCCATTGCCCCATCCGCGTATATGCAGTGGGAAACTCCCATATTCAATTTCTGGTAAAGATAAATAATGTTGAGATTTCTTGATTAAGAAATTTAAAAGCACCTCAGAGTCTTGAAATAAACTTCGTATTACATTAATCTTGACCATAATCTTAAAACTTAGTAGCAAAATACAACTTTCTTAACGGAGGTACGGATATAAGTCTGAATAAAAAAAATATTTTTCTTTTATTGTAGTGTCAACAAACGTCATTGCCTTACGGCGAAGTAGGTAATCCCTTCTAAGTAAGGGAGCTAACAGGGTAACATACTCGTGTGTTTACCGTAGATATTTTTTACCGACCGAAAGAGCTTGTACTAATCCCTTCCGTAGCCGAAAACTCATGGAGAACGCAACCAGCCTCGATGTAATTACACGCCTCCGACAACTTTATTCGTGCCCATTCGTTTTTGCATATCCCTGTGAAGTTCCGAAATTATGACACAAGGAAGTGTTTCACACGATTTGTAAATTTAATGAGCTCATTAAAATGTGTTGTAAATCATCGTTATTTGAGGTATTAAATATTTCATCCCGTGCAATTCTTTATTTGCATACGAGTATAGCGCCTTGGTGACTTTGCGTTCAATGTAGCGCGTAGGATGAAAAGGTTTCAGGTTCGAAAAGTTTAAGTCATAAAGTCTGCAAATGTGGCTAGCTATCGGCAGGCTCCTCCCTCATGACGTAGAATAGAAAAATTACATAGGTACGTACATACATATGTACTTGTATAGATGAATGATACTTAAAAGAAGACTTAAACTGTTGAAAGGTATTCAAAGTCTGACAATAACAAAAAGCATTTTTATTCGTCGGTTTCAATATTCTATGACAAGTTAATTCATTTCAAGGAATTAAAATACATGCAAATTAAATACTCATGAAGAATTAAACTGTCGAACATACATTTCTAACATGGCTCCATTATACTATGAACGTCTCATATCCTTTTATTTTCTCTTTTCCAATATAAATGTCTCATACAGTCCTTTGTTCGGGACGAGGGTTAATTACCACTTATATGGTCAGCCCGCTTGTTTACATGAATTCGACATATGAGGGAATGACAAAAATCTCATTATCGGATCCGTTTCACGTAAAACATAATTTTTCTAATATGATATTGGATATCATAGTTCCTCTTATGTTATAAGTAAATCAAATTAACCCTAATTAATCTTAGATAGTAACTAACCTGACAAACGTTGTACAAGTCTATGAAATGTGAAAATTTTGTTTTTCTACACAATGTATAAAATACACTTGTATCTTCGCAGGTGTAGACTGTGGGAATATGTGCATTTCTATGCAATGTTAGATTAAACAAATTACAGAATAACGACTACCATGTGCGAGATTTATACTACATTCATAAGTTACCTAATGTGCTAACATGTGTTATACTTGAGTCGCCGGAACTGGGTTGCGAATATAAAATAATGTGGTAATAATTATCACATTCCTATACGCAAGCTTTTACACTTATTGGATAAAATATGGTTACATACATCCATAATGTGAGAACGCTCTTTTCTCACAATTTTTTCGTAATGTAAAATTTAATTGGAAGAAAGTTGGGGCCCTGGTTATAATTTCTATCATCTTAATCCACTAATAAATACAAGGTACGAATAATCTTTGAGAATGCAAAACAAAATGTTTGAAAGTTGATAAATATGTAAATTTTAATCATCAAGTGGTTACATTAATTTGTTTTCATTTATTTATTTTAACGCGTTAATTTAGTTCTAGTTGATTGAATTGCCAAAAGGGCTTATCTCTAATGTAGTGTTTTGTCAAATTGCCCTTTCAACTTTCAGAACGACGTAATGACCCAAGGTGGGTCAGGAGTCAAAACCTCCCTGTACATTAGATGAGGGGATTTCGCCCGTAGCCAGCCTAATGTGGGTAAGGTGAACGACATTCTACCGAAAATACGCGTGACATTGTGTTCAAAAACTATAATTATAGCAACAAAGTCTCATTAATTTCAGCTGCGGTGCGCTCGAGTTATTCATGCTAACATAAATTTACCACAACTGCTTCAAAATTAAATTGGCTCTCAAATGCACAACGAGAAATGGAATATATACAGGAAAGTTCGTCCTTGTATAGTCATAATTAAATAGTTATAATACATACGTATACTTACGCCTACATTCACAGAGTGGTAGAAAAAGTTTCATTTGCTTTATATCTTAAATAAAGAAAAGTTAAAAAAAACTAAGAAACACGCTTTTATATAAAATTCAAATAAAAAAGAAAACATTTTTTTCTTCATAATTCTACTTCATTTGACTATTTAGATATGAAAGAAAAGTAAAGTGACGTAATTTTACTTTACCTACTCTATTAAAAATATCCATGATTTAGAAAGATTTCTAAGCAACACTAAGATATATTAGTCTTACAAACACCGTGACCCTAACAAAATTTATTTCGGTGCGGAGATCACACCCGTAGGTAGATTCTCATTTTTAAACAAGTGACAAATAAGCGCTACGGGTGCTGTCATTTTATTCTCAGTCTGTTTTACCACGAATAATATAGGAATGTAAATGGTCCAAGGACGTATCGTACTGGGAATTTCAAATTACATTCATTAAAAAGAGCTTTATTTATGAAATGAGACCAAAATTTGGCCTACTAGCCATATTAATTTTGTTGTTTGCACCCACGTAAAAAGTTAAAATTAGAACCAACAATAAAATTCCACAATCTTAAGTAGGCTCTCACAAGATATCAATTGTAATTTCAAAAGAGCTTTTGGTCAGTAATAAAATAAACACAATGCAACGTGAAATATACTTGTAAGGTCCATGATTTTCACGTTTACAAAAATAATTAATTAGTGTATAAGAAACATGTTGATGTTTTTTGGTCCTGCCCATTGCTTATTCTCGTAGGATTATTAAATTTCATATAATGCATTAAATAATCATAAAAAAATATTCAATATCACTCACGATTTTCGTAAATAAGATAATCCACTCTACTCTGGGTAACGCCAATTGGGTACCTGGAAATAAAATAATGTGGTTAAAAAAATGCAAGTACATGATTTTTATGTGTTATACTACAGAAATTTCTCCTGTTAAATCGTCCACACGAAATTTCTCTCGGATTCTGGTATCAACGATTCAACAATATAGGAAAAATGCATTATAAATGATTTATTTATTGTTGGCCAAATATCTTGTTAATACATTGTAAGAACAATAAAAATTTGTGCCAAAATTCAGGAATAACGCATATTAAAATTAAAGTTATTCCTATATTTCTTTCTGTACCTAAATGTCAAGACAAAGATAAATGGGTATTCTTAAAAAAATCACCTGCGTTTTAAATGGTTAATGTAAAGCATAGATACATCCTTGCAAATCTAAATGAAAGAATCTCCAAAAGAGTGATTTCAAGTATCATTTCCCTCTGTGGCGCTGATGGTTATACACAAAATTGTGAAACTAGGAATCCTGGGTCTGTTCCCACAGCGAAAGCCGGTGCCGATTAAATCAGTCATAATACAAAAATAAGTAGGAAGCAATAATTCTTTCGACTATTTAAAGATATTATTTCTGATGGATCACATGGTTAGACTGTAATTTGCGTCAAATTCCTTTGCCTTCTATTTTTTAAATTGAATTTGTTACGATTAAAACCAGATATTTGATAGATGCGGCTTAGCGATCACATAATGAACCACAATTTTGCATACTGGAGTAATCCTATGGCTGTTTAATCGTCGTAAACTGCGAATAAATTCACAACGTGGTTTCAATGGCGTAATGTGCACACTAATGTGTCACGAGCGATGCTGTGACATTCTGCGTTCAAGCTCAGTAGGTAGTAATTGCAATATGGCAAGTGACGCCACGGGGCACCCCTGCCTTTCTTCTACTAAATCTTGGGTTAGTAAATGGGTCGCAGTGGTTCAAGTCAGCCGGGTAAGTCTCTTATAGTCTACTAGTTGTTGCCCGCCACTCCGTATGCGATACATTAAACTTGAAAAGGAATAATTACACTATTTTATATTCCATGGCATCTCCACTTTATGCAGCATATACAGCGTATAGCTCTCCTCGACAAATGGACTATCTAACACTGAAATAATTTTTTAAATCGGACTAAAAGTTCCTAAGATTAGCGAGTTCAAGGAAAAAAATGTCTTTAGCTTTATAGTAATAATATAGATAAGTGAATTTTTTGAATTGAAGTAAAAGCATTTCTCAAAAATTTGTTGTTAGTAATAGAAAGTAAAAAGTTTAGCTGTTATATAAATACACCTTTTCAAACTTTATAGTTCTATATTTCAAACATAAATAGAATGAAGAAACTGCCTTGCTTCATCATGAAAAATACAATGCGAATAAGAGGACAAAGCACTTTTCAGAACATGCATTTCATAACAATAGATCTCGTAAGAGAATAATGCATTAAACATTTTTCTTTTACAACTACATATAAGGAATTGGCTTAGTGATAAATAAGAATTCTTCTGTTAAAATGGAGAGGGTGAAGTTTGATTAATAAACATTGACTAAATAATATAAGAAAATGAAACTATTAGCTTAGAAATTATTAACTTTAAAAAGACACACAAACACAAACATACCTCACGCCTATATTCCCCGAAGGAGTAGGCAGAGATGCATTTCTGCACCCACATTTCGCCAGGTATGTATCAGTCCCACGTAATAGGGGGCGAGCCTATTGCCGTTTTTCGGGCACATTTCCAGACTCCGTGCTGCTACTGAGAATTTCCTAATGGAAAAACCCAATAACACTTTGCCCGACCCGGGAATCGAACCCAGGACCTCTAGATCGCACGGCACATACTTGTACCGCGAGACCACGAGGCAGTAACTTTAAAAAGATCTTATCGATTTTTTTCTAATATCTGGCGATCTTTCTTATAAAAAAAAAAATTAAAAAAAACTTCTTATTAGCCTTTTACTTACTAATAAATACAACTAAACGCTGAAATAATTAGGTTGGCACCTCATTTTACCCGAATTTAACACACGTATAACACGGCATGTATAGCTGGTCAAAATAACTTATCATTGACCTTTACCGTTATATAACGCGACCGAAAATAGCGACCGCCCACGTCGACATCGCCGCATCTATATAAAAAACACGTCATGAAAATATTGTAATGAATCAATCTAAACAAACGTTTTACAATATAGCTTCGTAATTTGTTCGGGTTATACTCAAGATGTGTTACGTGATCGCTGATTTATGCTTTATCTGACGGGTTCGAGGTCGAGTGAGTAGTTTTAAAATAATTCTGTTATGATTTAATTTGTAAAAATATTTTGTGTTATGTCAGCTATCTTTACATTATTAACCTTACTATTATAAACTTTGTCTCTTTAAATAGCATTTATGCATTACTGAAAAGTGACACAATTGGATACATGGTTTACAGTGTAACAAACGTAAACGTTGCTGTAGTAAATGTTGTGCGTGAAACCGTACCGTCCGAGAGAGATTTGAACCAACGAGCGTCAAAATAATGCATGATCTCTTAGTGTAATGATATTTTCATGATGAATCATGTAAGCGCATCAACTTAGATTTAAATCATCTTTATGAAATTTGCATTTCTGTCCATAAACTCGCAAGACTTTAAAGAACCAACCAACTTTAAAGACCAGTCCATATAATATCTATACTTATATTATAAAGCTGAAGAGTTTGTTTGTTTGTCTGATTGTTTGTTTGTTTGAACGCTAGGATCTCAGGAACTACTGGTCCGATTTGAAAAATTATTTCACTGTTAGACAGCACATTTATCGAGGAAGGCTATATAACATCACGCTATGACCAACAGCAGCGGAGCAGCAATAAAGAATGTTTCAAAATCGGGGATTTTTTTTTCCTTTTAAAAGCTTCCGCCGCGTGCGCTGCCGAAACGGTTAAAGTTACGCTAAAATAATGTATGACAGAATTGTTCTCCTTTAAAAGTTCTAAAAAGAGTTCGCAACAGCATATGCCTATCTTTTAGGATTGTGTCACTGTAACCTCTTTTATGCTAACCAAATTTGTCCTAAAATAAAGCATTGTTTATGAAGGTGTTTTTATAAAGATTATGTTAATCCTTATCCAAATAAATGCGTTATTCATTATAAGTATTTAATTTAAAAGATATTTGCCTTTTACATCATTTGATTTCAATCACTATCTTAGAAGATACCGCAGTTTTAAAATAATTATCAAGCGCGCAATAATGATGCACAAGGCGCCGACCGGCGCATTACGGTTTCAGGTTTAAACAATTTGACCGATTTGTATGATTTTCGTATATTTAAGTAAATGGGGCTCTGCGGAGTAAAGTACTACACCTTATTTTCTTTCTGAACCCAACCCTGTAGTCCACGCAGACGGAGTTGCGGGCAAAAGCTAGTACCTATGTATGTAATAAAAGAACATGGACATGTAAGTCCTTAATGGTAAATTGTAGATATTATTAAAACTAATTAAATTAAATGCTTAAAATAACTCTTAAACGATTGCGATTCAATGCATCATGAAATACATATTCAATAATAAAAAAAAACGGTACTTATTGTTGCAAGCCTATACTACTCGTAGTTTCCGGGCATAATCCAGGGGAAGCCTTTTGCCCTTGGTCAATAATTTTATAGGGTACCCAGTGTGCAACATTTCATGGCAATGTTTTCCTTATTTTCCCTCTCAATGGACTACTGCGGCTTAATATTAATTTCAAGACGAAACTCTCGTCCATAAACAAAATTCCCGGTAATGGATGGACTTACACCCGATGTAAACAATAAATTTGAACCATTAAAATGTCGGCCAAAAGTTTTGATTACCACCGTTTATTAATTCTAGTTTGATGAGCCTACTAAGTCGCCTTATTATTGTAAATTCAAAAATACATTATTTCAGCAATCAGGATCCAGTCATTTCAAAAATAATAAACGTGGAGTTTCTTAATAGAGAATACCATTCTGGTCAATGTAAAGACTCATTTAAAATACATTTCTCTGCAAAACGAGGCCACAAATCGCACAATGCCTAGAACTGCCGGCAAAACATTGAGTTTCGAGAATATTTAAAGTTGTTTATTCTTGCAAGTCGTGCACTTGGTCACAACGTACAAGTTCGTGTGTTTGACTTGTTTGAGAACATAACAGTTGACAATTGTAGTAGCTGAATGAGCTTTCGCTTCGTTGGAGTCGCCGCTTATTGTTCAATTCTAGTAGTTGAGTAAGTGAGGCATTGTGCTCACTATGACATAATGCACCCTATATTACGCCTTGCGGTCTTTCAAGAATTCTGATAAATTTCTTTTAATACAAATTTATTTCACCCCTATATTTTGTCAGTAGCATCTATCAATACCTTTTCTTGCTAAAACAAACTTAGGCTTTAAATCTTATAACAGCATATTCACACATGCCCAGATAGTAATCGCCTTGTCCTGTATGTATGTAGCTATACGAGAATTAAAATTTCAATGACGCGGTTATTCTATAAGACTTAAATGTACTGACAATATGTAGGTATAACAATGCACCTCTGACATCGATACCCAACCCGATTGTGTGCACTATTAATTGGGCGCTAAGCCAGTATGCTGAACCAGTATAATATAGTACTACAAAGAGGCGTGTATATTTTATAAGTCCTTCAACATTTCCAAGAAATCAATTCCTTTTACAGAGAAACTCGTTGTCGGAATAGAGTAGTTAATGAGTACAATATTTTATCCCCCATTAACTCTCTCGTCGACCGGGGAAATCACGAATGACACAAAATTCATGAATGAAATTAGGTAACATGATGAATGAATACGAAATCAGATTAACGATCGCAATTTCTTTCGTGATTAACTTTTCTCGGTAGCGTCTTTAGCAGCGTTATTGGAATTGTGCGGAATTGGGGGACGATCAAATTCCGCAGACTGTAATAACTGTGTAATAAGATACGTAAAGGATATAAATGGTTTTAGAAATATCCTCACTTAATTATTTTGATTTGTAACCGTAAACGGAATTCGGCTTTCAAATTCATTCACATTTCGCCCGTGGTTTTTCTTGCGTTAAAATTTGGATTCATAGAGGAACGACAACTATACATACAAACAAAATGCTGGGCGTAAAAGTCATGTTTTTTTTATTTCTAGTTATATATTATCTATTTAATAAATATGTTTCCAAGATGAAATGTTTATTACTCAAAATATACTCTTTATCTAAAAAAAAATCATTTGTTAAGTTTTTCCCGATCAGTTATAGAGGAGCTCCAGGTGCTTCAACTTTCTCAACAAGTGTCCTCTGATTGTAATATTTTAATACGTAAATCCTCTTTTAAAAACCGTCATGTTTTACCGTTTTGATTTGATACATTCTGGACAAAACTTAATCTTGCCAGAAAAATATTGAAAATCCAATTACTATTTTTCGAAAATAAAAACGAGGTATGTACAGTAAAAAAGAAAGCTAACGTAATAAATTTACTAGACAAATTTTAAAAACTCCATTTAAAGTCGATTCAATAAAACCGAAACGTTTTATAGATTTCCAGCCATTTCGCAATCTGTTCATAATTTTTAACATGAATAATTTGTTATAATAAAAAACTAGGAAGCGTCAAGATCACGCGGGCCATTACAAGTGTACCGGTTTCTAAGCAGATCGGCTATATATCATTCTATTTTAAATTTATGAAAAATAGTGTACCAGACTTATGACGTATTGTTACAGGAAATTTATAATATTAACACCCACAAAAAAATAATTGGCAATGTTATAAAACCACTCGAGATTCCGTCAGTAGGCGCCGGCGCCGCGTTCGCTTTGATTTCTGCGTTGGCCACAAGGCGTCGTGCAAACAGACGCTGCTACTAATAAATTGTTTATTTCGTTATCACAACTCACTAGTTTTTCTGACGCAAAACACGATTCATTTATTGCTGGCAAGTTTATTCTTTGAAGTTAATAAAAAAAAGATTTACAGCAGCATTGCTGGTTAATATTCGAAGTCGAAATGACAGCTCGTTTGACTTTTCCAAATTCAAATGTTTAACGATAAAGTCATCATAGACAAGTGCGGATGTTGTTTGTGATGTGATAACAGGCACGGTAGATTTAGCTTTAAAGTAGTAAATTAAATATTTTATTTGTATCTGTCACAAAATGTACATTATTTACGCCTTAGAAAAGATTTTCTACTTTATGAACAATCGATAATGTTTTGAGGTACGCAAATTTGGATTAAGCCTTAGGCCTCGTTTTTATACGATATTCTGAACATATGAGTATAAAACCCTTTGTTGGCCCTAAACTATTTAACATAGCTTTAAAAAGTTACTATAAAAATCCTAAATTCATAAGCGTACCTGATTCGATTGATACGTACGGTACCCAGCTCGAAAGTATGTGAACCAAATGAACCAATACAGATAGTGCATGCACTTACATGAACCAGATTCTTAACGGTATGCATAAATGTACAAGGATATAAATAACAATATTCTTCGTGTGATTTCTTAAGGGCAATTTCATTTACAAACGAAAACAATTTAAAATATATACGTTACGAGTTCCATTCACAATAAAATCGATACACAAAGTAATTTTGTCCATCGAAATTGACTTGCGTTATTGGTATAATGCGAATACGATACATTATCGAGGTAATCGTTTTGAATAAGGCCCTTTTTAAGGTTTGCTAAGGGTTCATTAAATAAAGGTATGAGATTAAAAATAAATTGTGTTGAAAGATGAAAACTGTTTATTGGTGCGTTATGGTTTATGAGATGTAATTTTTGTAAAAGTACTTTTGTATACCAAAACTCGTTTGTTCTTTATAAAGTACCCGCGGGCAGCCACAGCTACGCCTTGTTGCAATGTTTTTTCTACTGTACAAATTCTCTTTAATCACATAGAACAACTTTAACTTGTCGAAGTAATGGTTAAACCTAATAAATCGTATTATTTCCCCAAATCCTGGCCCAGAGGTCATTTACCCTAACTCTATTTACATTAAAAAGTAATAATATAATTGTTAAAAATAATATAAACAGAAAGGTTCCGTTGTTGACCAAAAAAAATAATCTTTATTAATTGTGTGAACAATCCAAATTATAAAGCATTATAAAGTGTCAAAACGTCCAATATCCATGGCCTTGACTGAGAGCGTGAGTATGATAAAATGTTACAGTTTTACTTGTATGTTATTATCGCAGCGTATGTCTAAATTAATGCTTTCACTCTTATATTTTAGAATGCCTTTTAGTAAACAGTTAGGATTTGTTTAAATTGCTAAATGATGTAAGAAGCCAGATATATATTTCTCGCTTAAATAAGAAAACCATCTGTTGTCTTACAAACATGCGTATAAAATAATAAAGTGAAGAGACCACGTGTAAGATATTTCAAAAATAATTTCATACACAAGCTTCCATGCAACGGCAATATGATTAAAATTGTGTTTCGTATCAAGTTTAATATCGTTTCATAAGAAAATTGGTTTTCTTGTCTATAAATAGATAGTATTGAGGGTTAATTATTTGAGTTGAAATACATAAGCCACATTTCGCGTGATTATTTCAATTAGATAAGTTTTGTCCGTGCACTTGAAATCTATTAATAACGGCGTGTAACCTGACTAATACATAGCAATTAGATTGTAAGATTTGTCTGTATTTTACTGCTGCTATAATATATAGTTATAACAGACGGCTTTGACAAATCTTAAGGAAGTCTCGGTAGAAGTAACTAATATTTCAACCCAAGATGTATAGGTTGACCTGCTCAGATAACTAAAAATTGATCAACTGTTTATTGTATAAAACCACCATTAACAATTAATCAGTTGTTAGTTGCTATCATTGCAATTAACAATTAATCAATTGTTAATTTTTAATTGTTAGTTCAATTGAAATTTGCCCAACACTGCTTGAGCATATTAACACTGCTCTCGTTTTGATTCAAATTAAAATGTATTATCAGCTTAGATATCTGTATTGTGTAACTCGGGTTATTAAAAACAGCATTTCGAGCTCTTGTTAGGATAGTTTTGCATTGCAAAAGTGTAAAGCCCTAAGAAATCATAACTGCTTCGGGGTCTCGCTGCACAATATTGTCTCGGATTATATTCAAGAATCGAACAAAGTATTATTGTGTTTTATTCATTAGGAAATAAATGTTAAGTACCTTTACGACTTCATCTCATTGAAAAAAAAAATACAACAGCAATGCTTCTTCACATCGTCTTTATTTTTTTTTTATCTTTATTACCAATTCCATTAACTACGAGCTGACTACATGGCTGTAGTATCTAATTGCCCTTTTTAACAGCAAAATACTGATGGTAAACTCGAATTTATTATCAAGTCAATCAACAGAGACACATTTAAGTAGTGTCATAAAAAGTCAGTATTTATAAAGGCCTTAAATTAACCTTCTATTTGTGAGAGGTTTAATCTCGTTAATTCAAAACTAGCTTGTGTCGTAACTCGTGACTTTTTATAAGAATTATCATACTTTTGCTAAATAATATTTGATAGGAAAACGATTTCTTTGGACACTACTTTAGTTGCACCCTATGTAATATAAATGTCTCAAACATTTATCTTGAATGAAGCAGTTTTATTAAGGCTTTAAAATAAAATTGCAACTTGACGTCCAGAAATAAAAACTCAATTAACACAGCCAGAAAACCTGTATGATTTTTTTCTAGGCTGTGAACAAATTGACTTACTATGATGTGCTGTATCGATTCTTTTAATTAGGTCGAGAATTTTGCCCTTAATAAAAAAATAAGGTCTTTTGCTAAATTACATTCTATTATTACAATTTAAAATAAAATAACGCATACATACACAGGTACCTGTGTACATACGATTTTTTTCATATATACGCATTTTAACGATACAAATAAAAGAACTTTGGCCGCCTCTGAAACAGTTTATTATTCTTTGACAATTCGTCAAATAAAAAAGATATAAAGCAGTAGAGATAAACTAAGGTGAAAGTTTATCCGTTGACTACAGATGAGGTACTTAGGGTTGCTGGTGATGTTGTTTACAATTGTAATAATCATAAACACGATTGTTTTTTTTTTGTTACCGTACCTATTTATTGGGTACTTTAGTATAGATTTTATTCTCGAAATTTATTCTGTGAGTGGTTGTACAAGCAAAAATGTATAGGTTCCGCTGTGTGATCGTATTTTCCCTCGAAATGATTTTTCTTTTTTGTAATATTGGCAAACCAAAATGGAATCAAAAATGTCAGTCGTCCCATCCGATCTAACCGGTTCAATTATAGCGTAAGCCGATCTGACTGACGAAAGAATTTAACTTCTATAACTTTGAATCGATATGTTCAGCCAATGTGCAACACAAAAGTTCATATATGCTTTTTTTTGGTGTTATTATTCTAATAAATAAATATGTGGCTTATAGAATTTTGACAGATTCTTCTTGTCTCGTGTCGGCAAATGACGCTCTATTTTACGCATGCCTTTAAGTATAGGATTCTTTCGTGCTAGACCTATATTACATAAAAAAACTGTTTCATGAAAGTCTTTAATGCATACCAGTAATTTCAATTAACGTTATTACAGTATAATGTAACATTTGTTCGCCATTAAATTATGTATCTCATCTTTCTCCAAGCCACGCAAACGACAAAAGGGCTTACTGCGGACCTTAATAAGTTTCAGCCCGATACACATCCATCTGGGCCCCAGCAATGACCGTGAAAGGAAGTTTTATCGCGTATAGAAATCGTAATTGGGCGGCGTCAACGTGAACAACTTGGGCTCAGACGAAATTACAGGACAGATTTCTCGTCATCTGGCCCAGAAATTGGGAAATATATGGAGTGATTGACACTTGATTGACGGTTTTCTTATAGGACTACATGTTCTGATGTCAGTGTCCGGTATAAAATATAACCAGGTTTTTGAGCTTGACAATCTGTATTGAATTACATACTTTTGTCTGAGCTAGCCCTTAACCAAATTAGGATTATGAAAAGTAAAGATCATTGAAAATTGCGGGAAAAAGAAAAATTTATATTATTTTGTGGCTTACCACTAAATAGTGGCTCACGGGACTTACATAAAAAAGATATGTTACTGTTTCAACTGTGTTATGACATGTTAGACAGTAGGTACATGCTTTACATAGATCTATCGCCGTCTAAACATTCAAAACTTTATTAAACGTATAGAGATTTAATGAAACAAATGAGAAATTACTAAAGGAATACAATTCTATAGGACTCCTAATAACCTTATTGACTTGAAGTACGACAATGTCCAATGCTTTATTTCACGCATTTTCCTACGGCTAGATTGTAATGTCCTCAGTCGACCTACTTACACTGTGTAAACCTATTTACAGTTTATACCATTGGTATTCCACGTGCATTTCTCACGTATGCGCTTATCCGATTCTAGCATTAACGTAGGCTACAGAGTACTAATTTTGAAACGAAATATAAACCAGACACACTAAGTCAGACCATTCGCGTGTATTCGAATATATATTTACAATAAAAAACTGACATTAAACACTTACTTTTTTAAATCGCCTTTTCAGTATGGGTACTTTGAGCTATAAGCGTAGAAGATGATGGTTACCGTTTCAATCTTCAGACACACTTAGCGATAAAAGAATAAAAAATCTTTTCACTGATTCGATGTCTATCATTTTTCACCATAAAACACAATATATTTGATATATTCAATACGTATGAATATGCTCACAAACACAAAATATAAATATTCTCTTTTTACGACAATCGTAGCCGCACGAACCAGCAAGGCGGCAATACAAGGCAACTTATAACAAGCCCACGAAACAAAAAATTCTTTCTATGTGCTCGATACTATAATAAGAAAGCAATAAAATACTAAATAATCCAAGAAAACTACAAAAACACGTTTCTATTTCTAATCTATACTAATATTATAAAGCTGAAGAGTTTGTTTGTTTGTTTGTTTGTTTGTTTGTTTGTTTGTTTGAACGCTAGGATCTCAGGAACTACTGGTCCGATTTGAAAAATTCTTTCACTGTTAGATAGAACATTTATCGAGGAAGGTTATAGGCTATATATCATCACGCTACGACCAATAGGAGCGGAGCAGGAATAAAGAATGTTTCAAAATCGGGGACTTTTTTCCTTTTTGTAAGCTTCCGCTGCGTGCGCTGCGGAAACGGTTAAAGTTTCGCTAAAATAATGTATGAGAGAATTATTCCTCTTTAAAAGTTCTAAAAAAAAGTCCGCGACAGCATATGTCTATCTTTTAAGGTTGGCTCACTATAACGTTTTTTATTCTAACCAAATTTATTTTAAATAAAGCATTATTTGTGAAGGTGTTTTTACAAACATGATATTAATCCTTATCCAAATAAATACGTTATTCATTACAAGTATTTAATACAAAATAAATGTGTCCTTTACATCATTTGATTTCAATGAGTATCTTAGAAGATATCGCAGTTTCAAAATAATGATCAAGCGCGCAATAATGATACTCAAGGCGTCGACCGGCGCGTTAAGGTTTCACGTTGAAACAATTTGACCGATTTGTTTGATTTTTGTATATTTAAGCAAATGGGGCTCTGCGGAGTAAAATACTACAACTTATTTTCTTTCTGAACCCAACCCTGTAGTCCACGCAGACGAAGTTGCGGGCAAAAGCTAGTCCAATATAAAACTCAAGGGCAGGGCGGTGAGTTTGAGTGTGCTGTCAATGAACAATCTACACTCAATTAATTTACAGTAAAAAATGTTCGCGAATAATGGCACAATGTCTACGTGGCATACGTTCTCTATTAAACAGAAAACGCTACAAAGTTGTGATGGCCTCGCGGTTTTAAGGGCACGGTCGAGTTGAGATCTCGGCGGTCGCGGGTTCAAACCCCAGGCTCTCTGACTTTTCTAAGGTGTGTGTATAATCACAATGAATTATCTCGTATGTAAGCAGTGAAGAACAAAAACTGGGTCACCTAAAGCTTCGTATGAATTTCTCCCTCTTTTTCGTAGCGAGCAGTCCGCCAACCCGTACTAAACCAGTGTGGTTGTACTAGATTTACTACGAGTAGACTTAGCTATAACTATTAGTTGTTGAACATGCCCGTATCTAACAGTAAAACGTACATAGTGTGTATATTTTTAAGCATATAAGTCACTATCAAAGCGTAAGCAAATACCTTAGATACTACAAGCAAACGAAAGAAACTCAATGTAAAATTGCTTTTTTTTGGCCATCCTTCGTAGCGAAGTTAACACGGACTGGTAAAAAGAAAGACAGCGAGCTCGATCCCCGCACAGATGCGAATTTTTGTGTGAAGCACAAATATTGGTTTCGGACCTGGGTGTTTGTTGGACCGAAAAGTCTCTCAACTCAGAATTTGTATTTTGGTGTAGAGTAAAACAACAAACACTACACGTGAGTGTAGGGTGTCTTAATTTATTTCTAAGATTGCAGTATTTCTCGTTTTCAGTAGCGTCCATCTGATTATACATGGTCTGTATAAACTATAATGTACATTATCCCTGAGGCCACATAAAGGCGAAGTAAAAATTCGTAATATTGTTTGCTACCACGTAATTAAAATAAACGTGCCCAGTGTTGCCATAAATTTGTTTTATAACTCTTAATGCCTGGACCACATTAAATCACGTATTTTTTTCGCAAAAATTTTCGTGATTTATTCCAGCAATTTCAATTCGATCTACCAGATCTTGATGGTTGTATTCTATAGGAATAAAAAAATACTATCAAACATTAAGTGAGGAGTGTAATTACCTACCTTAAAATTACATAAATTTTGATAAGTAAATGTTTTGAAATGAATAAAAACGTACTGCTTTCTTTGCAAGAAACCGTATAGTTTTTGAAGATACTAAAATAACAATTTAGTTTTTGCGTGGAAAGTAACAAGGTACCTATGATTTATATTGTAAAAATGTTGAAATTAAACGTATAATTTTCAATTAAAACTTAGAAATTTTGCCCAATCTACAAAATCAGATATTTAAGTTGAATCATTTGGGTAGTATTTGATCCCAATTACGAAGACTTGTTAAAAGCTTACCAAAGTTCTTGCGGTTACTTCAATCTCTTTTAAATACCTACGTTTGATTCCAGAATTGTTACCGCTTAAAAGTTTGTTTTATTTTTTTAAATGACTGAACTTTCGTTCTATAATATTTATAATGACACTATACTGACTGACCAAGTAGTATTTTGACAGACATGTAAAAAAAAAAAATTATCGTAAACTGCACAAACACAAAAGTATTTTCATTTTAAATAAAAGAATAGGCCACGTTCAGTTTGAGTTGACCCGCACTGGGCCAGCCAACCCGCACTGGGCCAGCGTGGTGGACTATGGCCTAAACCCTCTCAATGGTAGAGGAGACCCGTGCTCAGCAGTGGGCGTATATGGGTTGATGAAGAAGAAGAAGAAGAAGTTTGAGTTGAACATGTATTTTTATCAAAATAATACAACGTCGTGATATTAAGACAGGCAAGAGTTTATATATGAAAAATTAAATCCAACATCTAACAGTCTGTTTTTAAATAAAACAAACAAAAGAAGATCGCAAAAACGTCAAAGCAGGCCCTAACTTTTCGAAACACCACTAAGATAACTTGTTCAGAACTTTGACAAATCGATGAGATGCGCCTTACATACGCTAGGCGTCCTACGTGCTGAGCTCACAAATGTTTTGTATGAAGGGCAGAGGGAAGTGCTTAGGAAAATATATCTGAGAAACGTCGAGCCCTTTGACGACGGTGGAGTTGCGACCTTGCAGAACACTCTGTCGCACACCTGATATATCAAATTATAGAAATTACCTCCCGAGGCCGCAGTGAATGGCATTTATGTAATTGAATATAATACGCTTAAAATACTTGGTCATTAGCACAGAGCCGCCAATTGTTTTGAGATCACGGGGAGGCGATTGCTCTACAGGAGTACAGTTTCGCAACTTTCAATAAAACACTTGGAAGTCAAAGACAAACAAAGTCAATTTGTTGATGGGTCATTTGTTGGTAGTGAGTCGGTAACCTCACCAAATCTCATAGAAATAATAGCTAGAAAGCTAATGTTGAGTAACAAACAGAAGCTGACATATATCTCACTCTTTTTACTCTTGGTTAGACAGTCAATGAAATTATTAATACTAAGTAACTCTCTATTTGTAAACATTCCCAATCAAAGTGTTTAATAAAAGAATACAGCGTAAATCTCTTAAAAAATAAACAAGAGATTTTAATTCCAAGTTTGTTGTAGAAAAACGTTTATTTGTCGCCTGAAAGTAAATTAAATACAACTTGAGATTGAATTATCTGCCTTCAAAACCATTTGTGTGACGTCAATGAACTTTTCTGTTTTTAAACTAGCCGTCGCATAGACTTTTGCTTGGGTATAATGTTTTTAGACATATTTGTACTCTTTGCGAACCTTACGATTCAATGTGCCTCTTTCAATATTCATAGTGTTCAAATTACACACTTTTTTAAAAATTTTATTCGTATAAATGAATAACTTTGACTCATTTTTCATTTCTGAAAAAATAAAATAGATAAATGTATAAATTTTATCACATCCGGTTTATACACAAATTGCACCCGGTATTATTATACAAGGAAAAAAATTACTACGCAATACGGAACAGAAGAAATACGTAAACATAAAAGAGAAATCTAGTGAAAGCGTCATGAAACACAATATGTCCCTCACTACGAATTCATGTTTGTCAAACTTACTCATGACATAAAATATGCAATTATATAAGAGTGAACCGACCGTCAGTTCTCGACAGCTGATGTTTATTTGCTACCCCTACACAGACACCAAACTAACTCCCGTATTCCGTTGTTCTGTTTACTGTTCCACGTGCAGTGTACCTATAGCGCAGCGATTTGGAAGCGTTTCTGTCACAGTTCAAGTTGTTTTATATACGAATAAACAGGGTAAAGTGTCAGATGATGATGATGAAATTAGTGAAGAGAGTATGAGTCTTAAAATCTACTTACCTGACACGCCCTAACTTCAAATATTTAACTTTTTGCTATTGATTATATTTTTAATTAAAATGCTTGTGATGGGATGTAATTACTTTAATTATATTCAAGTATTAAATTAAACACGCGAAGCTCAAATTTTTCCTGACAGACTTTTTAACAGAAAACCAATAAAAAGTTTGAATTCCTTTCCATTTGACGTCATTAATTGAAGAGCAGTTTATAAAACAATATATAGGACAAATTTTGGTAAAACTGTGTCCAAAGCTTACTCATTAATGAAAACCAACAGTCGGACGAACAACTGTCAGTTACAAAAAGTACAAATGGATGTTCACGAGTCGCAATGACAGAACCAATTTCGACAGAACAAGTTCAACAGTACGGCAATTTTAATCGGTTACATGCAAGTCATGTTATCTAAATCGATGTACTATATCGCCCTGTGTATTTTTGATATACTTCAGTATTTTTGAAATCACTTCAGTGCCATCGAAGTATAGTATTAAGCCTACATGGAAAAAAATGAGAAAGCTGTATTCACCGCGTACAAAAATAGATAGAGAAAAACTAACCGCGTTTCTTACCAGCAAACAAATTGAGTAAACCAGATTCCGCTTCTACAAAAGATTTATGTGAATTCTCCTTACCGTGCGGAACGCTTCAAGATGCTGGCAAAATTATAAATTTATTCATACCAGCACAAAAGTATTTTTTCGTGATTTCCTCTCTTAGCTTAACAACTAACGCTTTTAAATATGCATACGCTATTTTTTTCTGTTTTTAACTGTGTCATTTTTTAAGGAGCTTTACGATAGATTTTGAAGTCGGTAACAGTTAAGCAGTAAATAGCAGATATTTGTGATTAATCCAATACCACCACGCTCGATCTTCTAACCGCATTGGTGATATCAGGATCATGAAATTTATCAAAACATACTTTCTAATATTTCTTTATATGTTATATAATCATTTATGATCGCCTCAGATAAGTTTACATTTTTATCTGAATTAACTTTTAGGGATGACCCAAAAATATTAAAATTCTGATATCTCAACTTAACGGGCTACGCTATTATTAAAATGCAAACACGATTGGCGAATATTTACGCTACATTCGCCATTTCAGAACATTAAAATTTATAGTAAATGTTGACGCCAGCCAGACTGGTATAAAATAAATATTTATTATGCTATTCTTTGCAACGTATGAATTTAATATACGATTTACGGATACGTCGTACCCATCAGATAAGGAAAGAAAAACTATTATGTTTGATAAAAATATTTTTGATTAACTCTTTAGAGACTTTAATTCCTGTATGTTTATAACAAGAGTTGCACCTACCTCAAATTATTTAGCAATACTTTATACTAGTTTAGATATCCGTTTGATATCGCCTAAATGACACTTTACACGGGAATTGAACCCAGTAACTAGCTCATTAGGAAAGACTCGAGAAGGATCAATGACACGCTCGGCAATATAATTTTTAGAGTTTATTTCCTTAAAATACCATGAAAATATTATAGCCAGTTCCTTATAGGAAGGAGATAACGCATCAAAGCAGAACAGCGTCTGATAAGTTCCAGCCAGTTTACGATGTACTGCGATAAGAGAATCCTAAACATGCTGCTGATCACATCGCTACATTTTTAGGGTTTTACGACGGCCTAAGATTATAGTCTGCAGATACGCTTCCACAACCACATTGTTTTATAAAAACAAAAATAAATGGCTTGTTTTGTGGTATGTATAGAAACGTGTAAAATTTCTAAAATTTCTGTCTATAAATAAACAATTATTGTAAGGATTCAGCTTATTTCTCCAAGAATAGTACAGACTCGCCCATTATAAGAGAGTAAAGGAGGGAAATATTTAATATTTCCATTTAACGTTTTTTCCGCTTCGCCCTTAACAACGACATCCACTTCACACAGTTTCCGCAGATATATATATTTCACATTAATTCTTCAGGGTTGAGCAACGGTGTCTGCAACATATTATATACGATCATCAAAAAAATAATGTTTACATACGAGTACTCCTATATGTTTCCAATGCAAGAGTATTTCTGAAGTCAATACTTCACATTCCAATGGGAACAGAGCAAACAAAGGACGCAATGCCTCTGTGTATTGGTCAGGAAGTAATAAAGCGCCAGTTTATTTTATTTTTCACAAACCAAGCTTAATTGAAATGGCCGCAACCATCAACCTTTTAGCAAATATCTGCTTGTATCCCCGAGAGGAAGAATGTGATAAATAATGTATTGAAAGATTTATTTCTCAGTGCCTTAACGCCTGCACTGAGTAAGGGAATAAAACGGAATGCTAAAATACTTTGTAGAATTTTTCACAGTTGCAGATCCGGTTTTACGCGGTGAATCTTGTGAATTGATAGTTTTCCTTCAGTTACATTAGTTTGTAATAGAATTGTTTTTATAAGGTCAACGTGTTTTTTATAAATGGGGAGCAAAAAACGATAAGAAAAATGCAAAATAAAAATGCCATCAACCAGATCAAATTTTGGGCTTCACAAAAAATTCTCAAATTTATGTATTTACGATAGAATCCTTCGCATTTGTATAAAAACAACAAGCATGTTTTTAGAAAATTGTAGGCAAATCATGGTTATATTTTTATGAATTTTTAAAAAGCACGTTAAAAGAACGGGGCTCCCACGGGATCTGATGGAGAGATCGCGTTTGCTAAATGTTCAACATTACACTAACAAGCTCGCATAAATTTAAATATTTTTTCTTTACAAACACTTTTTATCCTATTGAAATTTAAATAAAAATAGTGAAATATAATCATTTTTCCCAATTTAAAATAATCGTCTAAAATAAAATTTTAATTACGAATTATGGGAATAACACACAACAGAAAATTAAAAAATATAAGTTATCATCAAGCACTGTGCAAAAATTAGTGACAACAAATCGATCTAAAGAGTATAGCGAAACGCAGACACTACCCTTATTTAAAGACGACTTAACCCTACTACCAAAAGACTCGGAGCTAGAAAGTAAATCGATGAAAAATAATTTTCAATCTTCTGGCTCAGGAACATCCACATTACCGTTACGCACTCGTCCCCACTTAATGCCCCGCAATCGCTTCAGAGCCATTTACTTCCTATTATTGCACATTTAGCCTGTCCCATATATCTCGCCCTAAGTCCTTAGGCTACATGCAAAAAGTCAAGGACGGAACCCTGATGTAAGGGAAAAATTAGAATTTATTCCCTCGAACCAAGGGCGCGGCGCCAATTGAAGGCAAACGCAGGGTCAATAGCGATGTGGAAGGACGCAAATGGAAACGTGTTCTGATAATGAAACGAGAAATAATCGCGACTCACTGCTGGCTCTACATGTTTTTTTTAAGGGCAATGTAAAATGAAACTTTTAGTGCTGTATGCTTTTATTGTGGCCAGTATTTTATTAAAACCTATATAGAATGAAAATATTCCGTTTTTTTTTTAAAGGTAAGCACAATCTTCCTCCATAATTTAAGGGGTTGATTGTAGTTATACATAATTATATAGGCTCTAAATTATGATAATTGGAACAATTGCGCTAGGGCATTATCGTACTCATCTCTTTTTTATCTGAAGATTAACTGTGTCTATTACCTAGATCATAGAGACTCAACATTCTACGTTAAAAGAATGAGTCTAATAATTTTATTCGACAACAATTTGTGATAATGGTTACTATTATCTTAAATAGTAGATATTAAGCTGCTGACTTCGAATGAGAGCAAGATCGACTGTGTTTTCAATTTGCTTGATTTTTCACAGTCTGTCTTAAAATATTATACTAATCTAGTTTTTTACTTTAGTTTTCAGCCAAAGTACTTTTCACTGCTGGACACCTTTTCTACCATTGAGAGGGTTTATAACATCATTTTCAAAACAATTAAAGTTTTTAAGAAATTATTTTCTAGAATGTTTGCTTTACCGATGTTTTATGACGATAGCACTATAGTTACCTATAAAAATTCTGCGCCGCGTCAATACAATAAATAATTATGTACCCAATACAAAGATAAAAAGCTTTTCTATTGTCTTAACGTAACACTCCATTAAACGCATTAGCACAACAGATGGCCCAATAACAACATTATATAAATCGCATTTGGCACTTTACCTACTCGGCTTAAACAAAAACCTGTCACGCTACAGTAACTTATTTACCTTAAAATCTGGTTAAAACATTTAACTTCTGCAATGTCTCCGAAACTTGGTCTAGCTTGCTCTTAGCTTGCAGCGAGTTGAACACTGCGCGTATTTAGGGTAATGGCCTTATTCGAAATGTTTATAGTGTACTCGATTGGCTTACTGAAATGCTATTGCATACTCTCTTGGGTGATTAGGACATATTATTGACGAAAATTTAATAATACAACATTATGTGACGATAGATGTGATAATACTGCGACACAAAATGAAAGTTAGACAACGGCTTCGGTGTCCGGTTTTGGATATTACAATATTTGTGTTGAATTCTAAATAAACAACGATCATGCATGAAATACTCGAAAGTTCTTTGGAAAAAACTCGTTCTATAACCTAAATTAGAATTAAATTAAAAACAATTTTTGTTTCAGTCTCACATTCTAGCGCGACGTGACTGAAATTCTATTTGCAACATTGGTATACCAGCTCCATCTGCCTTTTTTGTTTATTTTACATTTTTTGACTAAATCCCTGTTAATTGGACTGATTTCTACAAAAATTGTCATCATACAAATTAATATTACTAAATTTCATATTATTTATTGATATATTTTTAGCTTCATTTTACACATAAGATTTGGAGAAAACTATGGATGGAGATGTAGGAAGAGAATTGGAAGGTACTCCTAGTTGTAAGTAAACATAAGTGCAGAAATGCACCTGTGTCTTTGGATATAGATAAGAGCTTGTACCTATATACCGATTTATACTTACATCAATAGGTAATTTAATAAAAACATAGAGAAAGATTTTCACATCACAAAATATGTGAATTTGTGCTATAATCACACGCGGACCCTTCAACTCATTGAGCCAATTTAATAACCGCTACGTGGATTGCCTTAAAAAAGAATCGAAATCAAAACGTAGCTCGGCCTTTTATATTTGAAATCATACACATCCATTCGGTCTTTGTCACGTTATAATTTTTTGTGAATTGGGTTTACATTTCCGTTGGCAATAAAAATATCAGTTAAGTAAGTTAATTCTGCGGCTCAAAGATTCAGTACAATAAGCCTTTAAATTGGTAATTTTCCGAAACCAAAGTTTAAGCTAGAATTCAGGGGTTTTTAAGTTTAGTTCTTACAAAATATCTAGCGATACATATGAACATAAAATAATATGGGGGCAATCAGTTTAGTTACAACTATTCTTAGGGTTTCACTAATAACAACAATGGTTGTACTTAGAAAATCATATAAAAACATACAAACTTATACGCACTCCGGCCTATGTCCCCTAAAGGAGTAAACAGAGCTGCACTTCGCACTTGCCCTCATTTCCAGATTCCATGCTACTACTAAATAACGTAGGTACTGTTTTTTAAATGCATAAACGCAATGACACTTCGTAAAGTAATAAATAATAATTTAATCATAAATACCGCCACAAGTCACACACATAGATCTTATCCCTCACTATGATGTATGCATACTATGTATGTGACTTTTCTGTCTTACGAACACCCAGATCAGAAGCAAAAATTTGTAGATCATACAAACATTTATTTTGGCGCGGGGATCAAACCCGCAACCTCTCGTTCGCAAACTGATATCAAGCCAACAGCGCCATACGGCTTTCAACTGTCACTTATACCGCGAGACAACGAGACAGTCGAGTCGATAAGGAATGTATAAAGAATACGGTACCCCAAAAGTAACATACCTCGTTCCAAGCATTCATTTCCTGCGGCAATATATTTATTAATAAACACCTGTACTCAATAAGCGCAACATTTACGTCGGCATTTATGAATGGCTTACACACAGGACATTAATATTTCGTGCAAATCGTGAATTTGGTTGCATAACCGAAGTGACATTGTAAAATGAGCAACAGCGTTTTAAATCATGACGAAATTGAAATCATATAGTTGATTTCTGCTTCTCGAGACTTCAGCTGGCCGTATTTGCGCGCATTTTTTGGTAAGGAGAGAAATAGAATTAAATAATAATAAATAAATAAATACACCCAACAGTCACATACATAGTCCTGATCCCACATTAAGATACGAGTCTTGTGTCGTGGGTATCAGAAACTACGAGAGACTTTTCGGTCTCACAAACACCCAGACCCGAAACAAATATTTGTGGATCACACAAACATTTGTCTCGGTGCGGGGATCGAACCCGCGGCCGCTCGTTTCGCAAGCTGGTATCTAGCCAACTGCGCCACGGGGCAATTATGTGTAATTTGAAACAGTAACCTTTCTTTGATATTCCGATAAGAAAGTTATAGCATTACAGGATATCTTGTACACTGTAAAAATATTTAGGGTACAATCTATTTAATGGTTTCATTTAATATCGCAAAAGCTCTTTCGTACTTATAATTTTACACGATATTTCCATAACCACGTATAATTTTTTACTTATAAAAATAATTTAATCAGCTCTTCCGTTCTGGCACCGCGTGTTACTTGATCCGCGCATCCAAAGGTAAATATATTTGCCTTTTGTAATATTGCCGATAGGATTTTAGTTTAATTTTTCAGCGATATTTTATTATGCAGGCCGCAACTCCGTACCTATGTGAAAAGGAATCATTTTTCCTCGTTTTGCCTCATTTTCTTATTATAGTAGCGTGATGATTATAGCTTATACCTCTTGTAAATAATTAGACTATTCAATATAAGCATATTTTATAAATCACGAAAAAGAATACTTTCACGCTTCCTTGGTAATCCATCATAAGATCACTTTATATATCTACAAATATTACTTTTGAAAACAATTTGATCGGCCGAACTGTTTCACTGTTAGGCCAATTACGTCGACAGTTTAACGTCATAAAGAAAAAATATCCTAGAGAAGACCTGAAAACAATATTTTCTTGACCTACACTTAATCTGTGTATTTTATCTTACTACAAATATTAACTTTGTAGGAAAATCATCCTTATTTTTTTAGATCTCACAATATAACTCAGATTTAGGATGCAAGATCGCAACTCGGGGCCAAGCGATAAGAACTTTTAAAGAACGCCTATATGGGACGCACAAGTACAGCTGTTGCCAAAAGTTATTTTTGCTAAAATATATAACGGAAAATTGTTTTACATAAGCTAGCTTCAGTCTGTAATACCGGTCTCATTTATATATTTGTAGAAATGGTGCCTATTATCCTACCATTCACTTTTGGCGTGTAAATTGTTAAAGCGTGAAAATAAAAATTAAAAAAATCACTGCCAATCCTATCTTGAGTTTTCAACAGCTCTAATTTATTTTTTGATTAATTAAGTTCAAGTTCCAGAAGCAGGCGTGTGGTACGATAGTCTCTTCTAAGGCCTCTCGGCTATAGCAAAAGCCCGCGTCTAACAGTGAGCAGCTGATATAGATAGATGGTATACTAATAAACAATGTTGCTTTCGCGTACAAGTTTGTATAGTAGACACCAAAATTACAAGTCAACTAGAGACAATTATATCGCTTGTTGTACTAATATTACAAGCTTCAAAGGGAACTTCAGGAGAACTCACGCATTAAATTATTGTCGTACGTTATACAGGGTGGGCCAAGAATTCGTTAACATTTAAACCTAACATCCCGCGCTAATACAAGTCGCGCGGGGAGCGGGGAGGGAACTTACCCCTAGCTCGCTTCTCGGAAATTTTGTCGCAATGGATCGCTTCACGGGACCGCAGCGTGCTTATTGTGTGAAACAATTTTATCTAAACAACAGTTCGCTCATTACTTTGAGACGCTTATTTCGCGTTGAATACGATTTACACAATTTAAATCAGTGTCCGAGTGCTCCATTCATAAAGAAATGGGTTAAGAAGTTCGAAGAGACGGGATCTACACTAAACGTGAAGCAAACCGACGGCCCACGGACTTCTCGGAGCGAAGAGAACGTGCAGCGATTTTCCGCATAAGTTCGACGTTGATTCATCAGTTGATTGATCAGTCAATTCTGCTGAGAATATGAAAACGTTACGGGAGTTCTTGGCACCGAAGCTACAGGAATTTGCTGGCTACAATAGTAACACATGGTTTCAGCAAGATGGAGCCACTTGTCACACATCTAACAAGTCCCTGCCGGTGGTCAAAGTAATGTTTCCGGAAAAGCTGATTTTCAGACGAGGCGACATCCCATGGCCACCCAGGAGTCCAGATTTAACCCCAGCAGACTTCTTTTTATAGGGTTATTTGAAGAGTCGTGTATACATCCATAAACCAAAAACACTAAGGTGAATTAAAGGAAAAAATTAGCGAAGACATGTCGGCGATCTCGCGGTCTCTTTGTCGACGAGTATTCGTAAATTTCGGTGCTCGCTTAGAAGAGTGTAAAAATCGAAACGGTGGTCATATAGATGATGTTATTTTTTAAAAATAAATTCCTAATCATTAACCTTTTTATCAATAAACAATTTTAAAAATATGTCAAATGGTTTTTTTTATATGATTTTTTAAATTGTTAACTAATTTATGGCCCACCCTGTATAACTATTAAATTTATGAATAAAACTGATAATGAACCCTTTGTCATGAACGTATCATACGCAATAAGTGTTGCACGTACTTATATGCTGCATTATACTTATTTAATAAAATTATTATCCGCAATAATGTATGAAATATCAACATTACCAAATGGCAACGGAAAGGTTAATATCACTCAACTGTTCCAAAGAGCTCCAGGATCATAAACAACGTATATTTATAGATACATTATATTAACATATCACTAACATTAAGATATGCCACAAATGATTTTTGAATAATCTTAGATAATCAAAAGAACTTTATTTATTTACCAGTAACTTTACTGTAAAAGAAAGTTATGCACATCAAGAAAGAACTGGGTAAGATTTACTGCAAGCACGTAGTCCGTTTTTTCGCAGCTCAATCGAAACTTCCTAACAGCTCTATCGACCAAATAAAACATTTAGCTCATCGATAAATATCGATTTTGCGCTATTATTATGACAGACACGTTGCTGTTCACACACTTCTAATCTCGTAAACCCACAATAAAAATAGATATAGATCGCAGAACAAAATTACAGCGTTATTCACACTTCTATAGAAAACAATCACGAAGCAGTGTTCTGACGAATGAAACACAGTTAAAACACAAATAAAATATCGAATCAAACATGGTGGCTAAGCAATAACTGAAACAAAAGGACGGTCTGTTTGTAGAGTTTGTTATACCGTCCAATGGTCTGTGAAACGAGCTACAAAATCCTGGACGCGTGCGGTGCGGAAATGTCATACAGTTCTGTTTGGGTGGAAATTGAAATTGCGTATGTATGCGGAACAAATACCTACAGCTGCTTCATCGTCTTTGTTCGTAAACCACACACAATTACAAAGCTTTAAAAGAACACTATTAGGCATAATGTATATGAAAAAAAGAAGAAACTTTTTTCTATTTTTTATATTTATTGAGTTTATTTCGGAATGCCGGACTTGACCACTTGTCTATTCTAGCACTGCATGTATTGCATTTTGCGGGAAGAATATTTGGAACACCGTTTTCTTTTTAAAGAAGTATTTGCATGAAAAAATAAAGAATTGCTTCTTTAAATACTAGTCTAGTGCCTTTTAAAGACATTATATAAACAGAACAAATGAAGTAGATTATTAACATCCGTGATATCAACTTTAAATTACTCTCAGAGTTCATGTTAATAACATTGAATTAACACATTTATAATTACATTCGTCGAATAAACTCAATTACGTCGTGATCTTGCACTTGAATTCTATTTATACTCCGGCCATATACATTTGTGAAGCGTATCGTAACGCATGTATCTTTGTTAAAAGGCGCGAATGAGAATAATCGCTTTTGTTTGAAGTTAACTCACATGACAGTCTCGTTAGATCCGCGACATAAATTGTCTTCAATCGAGAAATTCTGGCCATGATTTCCGAAGAGAGTAAAATAATAGAAGACTTTTCTGTTACTCAATTCTCAGTAAAACAAAACCTCCTAAGTTAACCTATATCTTGAAACATAACTAAAATAACCCTAGAAGCCGCATTATAGTTCAAGTGGGTAAGTTAGGTGTGCTTTTAAGAAACTGAACGAGATTACGATATTGTTATAACACAAATGCACCCCCAGAGACAAGGAGATTGATAATGCAGATTCAGATTGCGCTAATTTTACGTTAAAGGTTACTTGAGTGATAAAAGCCTTCAATATATTTCCTTAATACCTTTTTTCTGGCCCGATACTTGCCATTAGGAGACTACGCCCGTCTTAATTTAAATTGTTTTCTACGCTATAGAGTTTCGTAAGCTCACAGAGAATAATTACAAACTTCGCTGCTTTAGGTTATCCAAATGATCTCCAAAGAAAAAAACAATAACACTCTCAAACCTAATAGCAAATTAATGGCAACTAACAAAAAAATAATCCAATAAGACACTGAACACTTATTTTTTATGTGATTTTCCAAAATATTTGCGTAAATATCACCGCTAGGAAACTTAAAAAGGCCCACTTACTTCCACTTGTACCGTCCGAGATTGGGAGAGTTTATGACCCAAATCTGGTAATTGTCACACGAGTAAAGTTGAACGCACTCACAAGATGCAGAATCGTTAAAAAGTTCACACGCACGAGAGATAAAACGAACCTCTTTTAATTCAGATCGGCATTTTTTGCGGCCCTTTTTATACATTCGATGTCCTTTATGTGGCCTATAACAAAAATATTGCATGTAACCTACATTAGCATCGCATAAAAGATGTATCATGTAAACTCGCCGATATAATATACAATCAGCAGTTACATAATAATCTTATCATCAAAATTAATAAGCACAGTCTAGTATAGTGTTATCGTGTGTTGTATTTTTTGATACAATTTGCTCGTTTTTGATAGGGATATGAACAGTAAACTCATATACCATTATATTTTGGTTAGAAAACCTATCCAGCACTTTTATAATGTTTCATATAAAAATCTTTAAACTATAATATATTTAATAATAAAACTATTCTATTTCGCACGGTCTAAATATCCCTGATACGTCCCGTGTTGCGCAAAGTGTTTTCGAATTTATAATTAAACAATTCTCAATAGCAGCACGGAGTATGGAATATGTCCATAAACGGCAATAAGCTTGCTCCCTATTACTTGAAATCTAAATACCTACACGGGGATAACCTTTGGTATAAAAATATCCCTTAGGGGGCATAACTGGCATATATAAAAAAAATATAACATATTAAATGATTACGCAGAGAATTGTTTATATTTTTATTTATCACAGTTTCGCTTTAGCTTCAACAGACCAGAGTTACATACTAAAAAGTCAAAACCGCAAAGCTAGGTTGAAACGAGAAAAAATAGCTCACAATTTAGACGTAGGCCCGAGCTCGGTCGTTTTATCCTTGCCGCTTTGAGCACTGCAAAAAACAATGCGAACTTCAAACATGTCCCACAAAATGGCAAGCACTTTGATAGTTGCTTTTGAGATTTTTTTTTTAGTTGCGTTGAACAAAAAGGATAAAATCGCCGCAAACCTTGTATACAACATTAGTTCTCCTTGTTTATCTGGTTAGTGGAACCTTAGTGGGCTTGTATCACTATATATACAGAAAACTGGTGTTTCAGAACTATTTTGTTGATTGACCTTAATATGTAGTTTCTAATATTAATAACAAAATATTTTTATATTCGCGTACAGAGAATAATGTTGAAAAGGCCCAAGGACAATTGGAAACGCGTCATTACGCTAAGAGCTGACCTCGTAATCTCTGCAAAAAGGTCATTACGAAGAAAAATGTACCTTAATATTTTCAAACAATTTATTTTAGTGTCCACTAGGCACAATAATAAAACCTAACTTTATACCTTTCTTGTAGAAAAACATGTTGTTTCATTTCACTAATTAGGCATTAGTATTAGGAACTACGAGAGACTTTTTGATCTTGGTAACATTTAGAGCCGAAACAAATATTTGTGGATGACACAAAAATATGTCACTATGTAGGGATCGAACCCGCTTATCGCGAACCGATCGATGTCACGCGCTTGTGTCTAGCCTATCATGGGTCTGAAAAAAAATCAAGTAATTATCACGAGAATGCATCCTCCTTTCCTTTTTCTGAAATATTCAATCAACGAAAAACCAATATCTAAAAACAAATCTCATAAATATGCCAGCCTTTTTAGACTGAATATACGCAGAGTGGTATGAGAACGGGTGAATGATGCTTGTTTTAAATCGTACTACAGTTGCTATTCGTGTTCGAATGATTATCCGGCCACCGAATATTTAGGCTATGAAAATCTAAGTGTCTTTTCTAAATTCAACAATTTTACATCCTAGTTATCCGTCTGGCTACAGTTAGATTGTTTCCCCTAAAAAATATACATACATCCATGTAAATAAATGGCTCTTTTTTTAAGAATTTCAATGAATTTTAATTACTAATTCGTATAGTTCATCATCCATTAACTCATTGTCATTGACTTAACCGATAGTAGTAAATGGGTTACCGAATTACTAAATTAATTGGTAAGCTAATTATTTGATAAAAAAAAAAAATTTTCTTTCATCACAATTTTTTTTTCTATTTGTCTTGACCTTGTAGTTCAGCCTAGAAACTACAAGTATTATTTTAATTGCCCTTATAATATAATATAAGGAATAAGCATATATTAAAAACTTTGTTAATTCAAAACCGTTGAAACGTTAGAAAACAAATCCCACTTGACGATACATAGTTAATGTATAAACCTATGTACTATTGATATTATAAGTTTATGAACCAGTAGTAGCTGAGCGACATCAACAACATAAAGAAACCCCTCATTCCTCAAAAAATCCAATGGCCAAAGATGAGACGGGTTCACACATAGGTACATATAATACAATATGTATTGATAGAACTTGTGTCTTTGGGTAGATTTTAGATGTAATTGTTAGGTGCATTTACTTATTTTAGAGGATAAAGGGAGCCTCGGAGGGAGCTGACTACCTCGTGGTCTCGCGGTACAAGTATGTGCCGTGCGATCTAGAGGTCCTGGGTTCGATTCCCAGGTCGGGCAAAGTGTTATTGGGTTTTTCCATTCGGAAATTCTCAGTAGCAGCACGGAGTCTGGAAATGTGCCCGAAAAACGGCAATAGGCTCGCCCCCTATTACGTGGGACTGATACATACCTGGCGAAATGTGGGTGCAGAAATGCATCTCTGCCTACCCCTTCGGGGAATATAGGCGTGAGGTTATGTATGTATGTATGTATGATAAAGGAAGCAGGGTATTACGGAAAATCAATTTGTGAATACTGATAGCTCATAGCAGTATTGTAAATTGAAGCAGATTCTTTAGTGGTAAATAAAGTATTCAACCTCTTAATCATCATTGGAAGCATTTTATGGCCTTTTTTTTTTTTTTTTTTTTTTTTTTTCCATGGGGAAAATCCTCTTGGATCCCCGTTTCCAGAAGGCAAACGGGGTATGCCGGACTTTTACCGGCTAAAAACCCCATGTTACTCCCTCTGCACTTTGGAGGGTCTTCGGGAACTCAAAATGAACGCGCCGAATTGCCTCCAGTGCCTTGCTTATAAAGCACGCATCGGCCTAAGCATATTTATGCTCAGGCTTATGAATTGCGGTAAGTGTCGCCACCTCCGCGTCTTCTTCTCTGGGCCGTAATTGCCCCCTTTCTGTGGCGCTCCGCAGTCTCTTTCTTAACCATTACGGTTTCACAGAATGCGACTACGGCATTCCACTTTGAGTCTTCCGCCAGCATCGCCATTACGACTGCCGGTAGTGTAAGATTAGGTCCGATTTGATCCACTAGGATTTGACGCTCTAATTCCCATGCAGAACATTGCATGAGCGTGTGCGCCGCTGAATCTTCTTCGCCGCAGTTGCAATGAAAGCAATTCGCCGATGCTTCGCGACCGATCTTATTCAGGTAATTACCGAAGCATCCATGTCCGGTAAGTATCTGGGTAAGCCGGTACGTGAGTCGTCCCTCTTTCCGTTGCATCCAAGCTTCAAAGACCGGCAGGATAGCTTCGACGACACGTTTGTGAACATAAGGCTCTTCGCTAATTCGCAAACGCCACGTCTCGAATGCGTTAAGTTGTTCCTGCTTTCGGATGACCATCTCTAAAGCCTTTGTCGGCTGACCTCCACTCGCATGTCGGATAGTACGAATTCTTTCGTAAACCGTTGCATCCCTATTAGCCAGTATATCTAAAGGAGGAAACCGGGCTAAGATTGTCGCCGCCTCAAAAGATATCGTACGGTATCCACGTGAAATCCTTATGGCAATCTTTCTTTGTACGCTGTATAGTTTTGCCCTACAGCGACGCACTCTCATTCTTTCCGCCCAAACAGGAGCGCCATAGAGCGCCATCGAACGCACTACACCTGCATAGAGGCGGCGAACTTCCTCTCGCGGTCCTCCAAGATTGGGTAGTATACGATGCATTGCACCTGCTACCCTCTCAATACGCGGAACTAAGCATTTAAAATGCTCTTCAAAGCTCCAACGACCATCTATAACAAGCCCTAGGTACCTTATAAACCGATGCACTTGAACTTCTGTCTCCCCCACTCGAATTGATAGGTTGGGTGGAATCTTGCGTCTTCTGTGGAACCATAGCGCCTCTGTCTTGTGGGGCGCTATTTTGAGGCCTAGCTCGTTAATTTTTTCAACAACGATTGTTACCGCGCGCTCCGCAAGCTCTAAGGTCCGCTCAAAAGTCTCTCCAGTAGTAAGGATCAGAGTGTCATCTGCGTAGCACACGATATTTGCACCATCTGGTAGATCAACTCGCAAGACTGCATCATATGCTATGTTCCACAGAAGTGGACCCAACACAGACCCTTGAGGAACACCGCAGTTCATTTTTCTTCGGATCAAGTATTTATTAGCATCCACGTATTGTATGTACCTATCATGCAAGTAGGCTCCGATTATAGCTTGCAGATACAGTGGCACTGCATGATACTTCAATGCTCTCTTGATAGATTCCCATGGCAGAGAGTTAAAAGCATTGACGATATCCAGGCTTATCGCCAATGCTACCCCGCCTCGGGATACAATCTGCTCGGACAAAGAGCGAACGCGGAGGATTGCGTCAACTGTTGAACGCCTTTGTCGGAACCCATATTGACTATCAGCTAAATCAGGGCCTATTTGCGTCAAATGGTCATTAAGACGGGCGGCAATTATTCTTTCGAATAATTTGCCAGCCTCATCTAGCAGACATATGGGGCGATAAGCAGAAGGAGAATCTGCAGCCCTGCCGTCTTTTTTTAGAAGGACTAATTTAGCTTCCTTCCATGCTTTAGGAAATGTGGCAGTACTAAAGCAGGTGTCGAACAAGCGCCTGAGTCTGTCCCCTAGTGCAGTCGAAGCTAGTACCCAGACACGACCGGGAATTCCGTCAGGACCCGGAGCTGTATTTCGAAGACTCAATCGGGCTAGAGCTTTTTTAAGCTCTGACTCTGTTACTCTTAGTTCGTAAGACCAATCAGACGGTAGTACCTGCGTATCAGAGGAGACGTCGGACCCCACCGGGAATAAGGTGGTTATAACACGCTCCAGCAGATCGAAATCAAGGGTCTCTGTGAGAGGAGGCGTCCATGGGCGGAGCTTACCCAGCACTAGCTTGTATGGCCGCCCCCAAGGATCTCTGTCGAGACCGTTTAAAAGTTCAGCCCAAGATCTTGATTTCGCATTTTTTATGGCAGTCTGAAGGGCAACAGTGGCTGATCTGTACTCTCCGTAGGCTCTTTTTATGTCTTCGGTTGTTGCTCGCCGTCTCCTTCGAGCTCTGGTGTATTGGCGTCGATTGCGTAAACAGGTAATGCGTAACTGTGCAATTTCTTCCGACCACCAGTACACTGATCTTTGATTGGTACGCTTGACCCGGGGCATGGCTGCATCGCAGACGCGCGTCATTGCTCTTTGGAACCAAGTTGCCTCGGCATCTGCATCGAAAGGTGTTGTTTCGGCGCTATTCGACCAGGCCACAATATTGGCAGCAGCTATTAGCATGTCACGATTTAGCTTTTTGAGGGACCAACGTCGTGATTGACATGAAGATCCCTCTGCTAAATTAGCGTCGGAACGACTCCTGGTGACGTTGAAAGTTATGTGTCGATGATCGGACAGTGTGACAAGCTCTTCTGCAACACGCCATCCCGATATTAAATTTGTTGCAGAGGGTGTCGCCCATGTCAAATCAACGACGGATTCACCTTGCCATCGCACGCATGTGCTCACTGATCCTTGATTCATTAGTCGAAGATCGAGCTCAGCCGCCCAATCTTGAATAATCTCTCCCCTGCGGTCATCCCTGCGATTCCCCCAAACCTTTGAATGGGCATTAAAGTCGCCTAGAATGATCGAAGGTTGAGAAGAGTTTCTGCGAATACAATTACCCAGTTCATGTAAATAGTCCTCAAAGTCAGAAATTGGTTTGTTTGGTGAGATATAACATCCCACAATGGCCATGCAGCCCCACTTTACAGCAATAAAACCCTGACCTTGTTCTAGAACCGTACATAATGGGGCGCCATTAATGTTGCTCCAATAAATAGCGACGGAGCCCTGTGAATCCGCATACCATCGAGGATGGTCTGGAATTGAATAAGGCTCCGCTACTATTGCTAAACCAATGGACCGTTCCGCAATGGTTTGCATCAGCAGGTTTTGCGCATTGCGGCAGTGGTTCAAATTTCCTTGGAGTACTTTTAAGGCTGGGAATGTGCTGTATCCATTGCCTCCAGGGATTCATTGACCCGATTCTTTACTTTCTCTGCGGTTGTGTCGCTATGAGCTGAAGTAACCTGCTTACTTCGGCTGTTTTTCTTCGTAGGTGGGCCACATTTTTTTCCAAGTCTATGGTCTGATGGTCGCCCCAAGTCAGCGCAGAGTGGACATTTAAGTACCTGTGTGGTACATTGACTTGCTCTGTGACCGATTTCTCCACACGCATAGCATCTGTTGCTCCTATCAATATTATTGGAGCACTTGCTTCCCACGTGACCTTTCTCTAGGCAACGGTAACAGTGAAGTGGTCTAGGCTCGAGTGGATCGACCCTGACTAGGCTCCATCCTATGCGGATACGCTTAGCAGCAGTTACCTTGTCAATCACCCTGAGCGGGCATCTAGCCCAGCAAGTTCCCATAGTGTTTGGTGATCGACGGATTTCACCTACTTTGATATCGTCCAACGAACACTCACCCACTTCAGCAAGAGCCGTTGCAACTTCTTGAGAAGTGGTAGCATCATCTAGGTCTCTTATTCTAATATCGCCAGTTCTAATTGGCCGTCTAATGCGAACGTTTTGGCCTAAGAGGACTTCGCGCATGCGTGCCGCCAATTGCTCCGATTTGGCTTCACTTTCGGGACCATCAATCATTAAGAGAAGGCCACCGGTGATGGCTCGTTTAAATCTAACGTCCTCTACACCCAAATCGGACACTTGGATCTTCGATTTCACCTCCTTCGTTATTTCACTGTACGTGACGGAGTCGTCAAGCACAGTGACTGAAATAGCCGCAGTGGCGGGCGAATTTCCTACTTTCCGTTTTTTGTTCTTCTTTTTGGATGTTTTCTTAACATTCGGACGACCAGTGGAGGTCGAAATTTTTGTCTTCTTCGCTGCGACAACATTCCAGGGTTCACTAAGTGACGTCATGGTCTGCACCTCCGGGCCTTCAACTGGAGGCAGCTCGACTACTGTTGGATGCGTCGTACCGTTTTTCTTAGATTTTTTTTTCTTCCCCGAGCTGGCATTTAACCGTTGCTCCGGTTGCTGCTTTAAAATATTTGACGTCTTTCCCAGAAAGACACCAGTAGCTCCAATTTCATTCTTGAAGGCTTCGAACTGGCTCTTTACTAGTACTTTCATTTGATCCATCATTCTTTTTTCTATGTTATCCCATTTAGGGACAAGAGGGACTGCATTCCCTTGGCTACGAGGCGGATCGGAAATTTGTGAGGTTGTTTGGTCCGTTGAGCTCACAAGGTTTTGTCTTCGGAGTTTCGCTAGCTCACCGCTGATATTGGAGAGCTGCGCGCGTAACTCTACAATCTCAGTTTCCAGTCTTGCAGTGTCAAAACTGGCGCTTGACCTCCGTGACAGTTCATCTACCGTAGCTTTTATCCATCGTACGGCCACCTTCAGTTCGTGAACATACTCGCCTTTAAGGTTACGGGACTTTTCCGTAACTTTTTCTATCGTCTCCAGATGTTGTGCAATACAATCCCCCAATTGCTCTTGGGGTTTCGATTGCACAATATGGCTCAATTTATCCAGACATGGAAGCTTCTTCTTCTTGGATTTCGAAGAAGTATATTCTCCTTTTGTTTCCACTTCCGTAGTAAGATCACCTTCATCTGATTGTGCGGCCGAGATAATACTTCGCTTTGGCACTGGTTCAGTAGGGGTAATGGCCCTTGGCCTCCCCCGTTTTCGCTTGCTCGGCGCTCCAGAAGCAGTTGAGGCTAGCGAGAAGTATGAGCCGTCGGACTCACCTTCATCGCTTTCCCCAACTTTTGCATTACCGGGCGCATTGGGACGCACAAAGCATCCACTATCTCCTCGTGTCACTACCGCTGGTATTGACATCTCATTATTTATTTTCAATTTAAGGTTTTGTTGGCTATTCATCTTGTTCCCACGAGTTTGGGGGAAATAAGAGGTCCGCCCAGGCAGAGCCCCCTGTACCTGGGTAAGCCTAGCGTAACCCGCCAAGAGTTTCGGCCGGTTCTCTGGCGGGGGTCGCACTAACAACCGAACCACCCATCGGCCATGCATCCTCTCGCGGTGCGCCGCCGCTTAGGATTCGGGGTAATTTTTTATAGAGGTTTTCTTCCTCGTAGCCCGGCCAATTAAGGCAAGACCCTCGGTCCTAGATAAGGCCGCGAGACATGACCACGACGCCTTAACTAGAATTACGAGATCGACGGTGGATGAGATTTATCCCAAACTGCCCGACGGGAGTGTAAATCACGCCGAGCCCGTCCAAAGCCATCCACTATGCTCTCTGCTATTCAGAGGGCATTTGGAAAACTTCACCTCCCTGGTTTTGGTCCACGTCGTTTCCGAGACCTCCCATATTGGGAGGCTTCCCCTATCCGCCACCCGGGGGACGCGCCCGATGGGAGACCAGTAACTCCACACGGGAGCATTTTATGGCCTACGAATTATTTTATAGCCCTTATTATACTAACCAGCCCGCGGCACTGTTTACGTGTTCTGTAAAAATATACTGATGGACATGTTATTGTTTACTTCTTAGCACGGATTTGCATATAATTCCGCTTGTAGGAACATATAAACTTTTGAAAATAAACAATAGTCTGGTAATACAGTAAGGTCTAACAGACGTAAGCAAACGATTCTGTAACACGCATAGAAGGAGTTAGATTTCTTTGTTTTTGTTTTTTGTAAATAAAAAAGGTATTATTTAAGATATTTTTTATCTAAATGACCACAAATTAGCGACTTAATAATCAAGAAAGATATAAGTAAAAATATTCTCACTAATGATTGGGATTAAGGATTCTTTTATAAAAGCTCCACTGTAAAAGCCCAACCGATATAAAAGTTGAAAGAAGAGATTTTTATAATAAAGCTTACATCACTCTTCATTACTTATCTCTCCATCTTCATATTTTTTTCTTCTAACTCTTCTGATGCAAGGAAAACTCGTCTCAAGAAATACAATAATCTATTTAGGAGCAGTCATAGTATGTCATTTTACAGAAATTAATTTTAAATCTTTGAGAACAACTAACCTCATCGGTCAAAATGCTATGTTATTTATGGTATGAATTGTATTTTCAAGTGACTTTAGGTCAAGATTTCATATTAAATACTAATATTTATTTGTAATTAAGAACTTCAAACAAAATTAATTAAAGATATGCATTTGATAGTATTCTGTAGTTGAAGCAGACGCCCGTTTTAATTAAATTGAACATTATTTCGTTGGTAGACTAAAACAAGACAAGATATAAGAGCCGTAGCGGGCTTGTAAACGCAGTATAGACAATTGCAACTTGTGTTCTAAGACAATTCTCATTTTAACTAAAGTGTTGTTGTTTATTTTGATACCGATGTTCGCGGTACCACTAATAGGTAATCTCTACTATAATGTTTAATTGTCATATATTGGAGTTAAATAGAATTAAGCACACACATCCACATTTTAGCAAAGCAAAGCAAAAGAAGCAGTGATGGCCTCGAGGTTGAGGCGCGCGGTCGAGAATCTCGGCGATCGCGGGTTCGAACCCCAGGCACACGCCTCTGACTTTTCGAAGTTATGTGTGTATTCACAATAAGTTATCACTTTCTTTAACGGTGAAGAAAAACATCGTGATACAACCTGCAAACCTAAAAATTCTCAGTAAATTTGTTAGGTGTGTAGTCCGCTAACTCGCACTAGGCCACCGTGGTGGACTATGGCCTAAACCCTCTTAATTGTAGAGGAGACCCATGCCCAGCAGTGGGACATATATGGGTTGATGAAGAAGAAGAAGATTCACATTTTTATTGATATCCTCGTATGAGTAGGCAGAGGTGAATTTCTGCATCCATTTTTCGGCAGTTGTATTTTTAGTCCTACGTAATAAGGAGCGATAAAAGATGGGAGGGATAAAAAGTGATACTTTACCCAGTCTGTGAATTTAACCTGGACCTCTTAAGGCCTTAGGCCACCCTAGAATTTTCAAAAAATTGTTTTTTTTTTTAATTCCAAATGGTCGGACCTCAAAAATGATGTCCCAGAAGATTATGGCCGGGAAAAACCTGTAGGTACTCGGCTTTCGAATGTTTGCAACGCGCTAAAGCTATAAATACTTTGGCTGAATGCGAACATAAGCCAACTCTTGCAATTGAAGTCTATGAAGCTACCAAACCAATCTATGAAGAACTGACAATGAAGATCTTCTAACTCGGTGCTTCGTTGGTTACACACAAAACAATAATAATAATTTAAAAAAAGCTTCAATTCCACTGTGTGGGCATTGGCCCCAAAATCTATTTCAAGTGGTAAAACAATTTGGATGTAGCCACGGATATTGCAGTTTGTGTGTTCAATGATGAGTTTGTTTCAATTTTGCACAAAATCAAAGCAATGAACTTGGAAATCGGCCCGAACAGCTACGAAATGTGCCTGGAGATCGACAAAAAGCGCATAAAGCTTGCAGAAAAATCGCTGTCCGACCAGGTAAAAGAGGCAAGAATCCCTTCAAGATCAAGCAGAAAAGAAATGCAAGAGCAGGAAGATAATCTGAAAAGCCAATTGGATGGTGCAGGCATCGCAGATTAAAGGTATTGTGAAATTATCCATGATTTTCTACCACTCAAAACTTTAAACGCGTTTATCTCAATAATGTATTTTTCAAGTTGGCCGGACTCGAAACTCAAGCAATTTTCAACCGATTAACTTGAAATTTTGAAAATATCTTGAAATATACATTGTACGTAGGATTTTTTTTATATTGCGTAGTTCATTTGTTATTAAGAATTATGTGACAATTTTTCAGGCAAATTTGTCACTTTTCACTTTAGAAGGGCGCCATTTGGCCAAAAATCAATTTATCGCAAAAATCCTACGTACTTCCATAGGACAATGTATATATCTAACCGGGAAATTCATTTGCTCATTATTATTTTAAAAATTACAGGAGCTGTTAGTCCGGCCGTGGACCCCTAGAAAAAAAAGACGTCATCGCAAAAACGCTGCACAGCCGCCATTTTGTAATGAATCGCTTCAAAAAAAATATTATAAGCAGTTTCTGATATAGATAATAAAATCACATTTTGATTTATTTTGTAGTTTTTCTGAGAAAAAATCCCCAAAACGCCTATTTATTTCAGCCTCTAGGGTGGCCTAAGGCCTTAAATCCGCACGGCACACAGCTTAGTAACATTTTAATATACCATTAATAAACCACTATACCTATGTATACCACCTATATTAAATAGGCAGTGGTAGAATTGGTAACCAGCCACCGCGGTTGGTAGCGCAAATATCTAACCCCAAATTTCTATTTAATAACCAATATATTTAAACATAAATTGCACTTCAAAATTGAACTTACAAAAATGAGATCAGAGGCTACTTACACTATGTTTCTACATAGTATTTGCATATTTCTATACGTACTAATAACATTCGATTTTCTAAAATATGTCAACTTTGAAATACAAACAAGTAGTCAACAATGTAAACGTCAATGTAAAGATATTTTCACTTAACGGTTAAGTGTCACTTGATGGGTGCAGCTAAGAATTTTTAATAAAAAAACGATTCACCACTTTTTAATAAAAACATTCATTTATAAATTATGGCAGACATTTTATATCCTTTGTGGCTTTGAACCGCTTTTAAAAGTATTCCTTAACGCATTTTTTAGCTCAGTTGGTCTTTTTTATAGAAATAATGAACGTCGAACACACAGACCTTGGTAAGAAGTTCTGCGACTTATTATTTCTTTTTAAAGTGGTAAAGAAGAGTTGTACTCAAATTGGACAAATGCAACATAATAATAATAAATAAAGAATAGGCCTGCTCGGCAGCGGTGATACCAAAACCTAACTAATTGTATTTTAGGGTCTGATCTTAGTTATGGCTATTCGTCTAGAGTTCGAATTTGCTAATGAAGAGAAATTCTTATCCACTTAGATAGGAGTTTTAAGATGTGTTCAGAAACTAGCTTAAAAATTACAAGTACCTATATAAATTTAAAGTCCGTGCAAAAGTCACGGGGCATACTAGCTTATAATAAAAGAATATTATTTAAATAGTGAATTAAAAATCTAATAAAAGTATAAATTGCTCGGATACATGAATGGAACTCAAGGCCTCGCATTTCTCAACCGGACACACGTCCGCTGCACTACGGATGCATAATTTACATTAGTTGAATGTAATAAGACACGATATTGTGTCGAAACCGCTTCTCACGCTTTACGATTCGTAAGAAACTGTCTAAATAGTACAGGACCGATGAATGTTCATCTCTGTCCATCCAAAATTTTGATGCAAGCCAGTTAGTTATACCCGGATTGTTTATACTATCCTGGAGTATCACCCGGACGCTTAAGGCCATTAATATAAAAGCCAGAAATAGCTACAATATCGTTCTTTTATTTTACGACTGTCAGTCTTAAATCGGAATATAAAGAGAACTCTTTTATATGAACTGTAACTGTCCGCAATTTATCTTCGCACCAATTGACAAAATAATGCTGGCCAGACATACAAAATAGTCTTATTCCACTTAGTAAATGATCATAAAGTATTTAGTTTTAAATACGCTTATATTTATGTTTCCCATTTTTTACAGAGCAACCTTGAAAACATTCTATCAAAAATATATTTTAATGACGTAATGTATGTCTGTCACACTTAATGTTTTTGCGTAAAACATTTGAAAAAGGGGACTTCAACAAATTCTTGCAATTAATCTTATTTTATTCGCGTGAGTTGATTTTAAACTGTCATAAACAAATTGTTTTTAATTTTTATTACTAAATGATAGGTAAAGTTAGAATGGATCGCAATTACAAGGGTCGCGGGTTTAACTTTAACATTTGTAAGCTACACACTTGGGTGTGTATTCTCGCCTCATCACATAAGGAGAAGGCAGGGATGCATTTCTGCAACCAAGTTTGTAAATCGAAAGTGGTACAAATTGAGGCTATTACCGTTTTTTGGTCTCCTTTACGGACTATGCTGCCACTGAGCATATCACAGTATAAAATTCTAATAACACTTTGCATGGTTCGGTAATAATCTAATCTGTTGGTTACAGTTGTTAGTCACCGCTTGCGGAAGCGGTGAGGAAACCTGAGAAAACCTGTGGACTACATGCTAATTATATATGAAGTCCGTATAACCTAACTTCGTCGAATATTCATTGTTAAAAATACGTTCCATAAAAATCCTACATAAACTTCGTAAATTGTAAACCCACCAAAAGCTGTTCTGTAAAAATCCAAACGTATTTATCATGAAAACTAACAGTCACTTCCGTATGTACATCTGATTCATAGTAAAATCGCTATTTATAAACTACAAACACTGTTTCTAACGTTCGTAATCAAAAGCATGAACAGCTAACTAAGATAAAAAGGGAACGCTCTACGCAAAAAGAACACAAATTATTGGGCCTCATACATACATATAATGATTAAATAACTATTTATCTACATTATGCTATGTAACTGTACACATTACACAGAGTGTTCCCAACATCACGCCATTAATAAACCACGCACATAACCAAGAAAAGATAACACACGCACTTTTGGTCATAGAAGAAAAAAAATTATCATCAAAATAATGAATTGAAACAATTTATTTTGAGGTGCCATACCTTTATTTCAAATACGAGCACATTTTTCAATATTTACCTACTTAGTGCTACTAAGCGACATGGGTAACAGAACAAAACCCTAATAAATTCAATTCAATTTTTTTTTGCAAAACTACCGAGTTTTTTTTTAAACTTTGTACATTGTGAGGGAATACCTTCATTGATTTAAATTAATGCCAAGATGCCGGGTTCTTGTATGGATGACGTCTATCGATATCGGCCCATTTACGTATAAGCTTTACTCAGTCCTCTCTTGTGGGTGAGAGGTTATACCTAAGTATCTTTATTATGGTTTGTAATACTTTATAATAAGGTATTCTTTGGATGAATTTTTACGTATGCAGATTTTGTCACGACGTATTTCAGATTTTGGACCAGGCACACTGCATCATAAATTATTGCAGTAGTCTAAGTACTTTTTCATACCATGCCTCTGACTAAATAAACATAAGGCAGCAAATATGGCGCAATGGATTCACAAATATTGGCGGTCAAGGGTTTCAATTCTAGGAATACACATCTCTGTGTTCTTTCCTCTTCTTATTAGCGGTTTTGAGATTAATGGTCACACATTATAAGAATAAAGAAGTATACTGTAAAGAAAGAAAAGAAACCTACCCTAAAGAAACCTACACCTTAAAGTTTACAAAAAAATCTTAGGGTTGGCATCGGCCAATCCGCACTAAACTAGCATTAAGGAGTAAAGCCGAGCTTATTTATATTTTGATGCAAATAAATTAAATGGCATCAATATATTTTAAGTAAGGATTTCTAAATTTAAAACACCTAGGTTATTCATATTATGTAGTTATTCTGCTTTAAATCTTCATAAAATTGGCGGGCTTATGCTAGCCTGTAACATGTGTTTGTTACTATGTGGACGACATAATATATGTACTTCTCCGGGAAATATTAATTAATTAAATCAACATGAATTCGAAATTAAAGTGAAGCAATAAATTGTTTGTCAACAGATTCTTTCGCGTTGTGGTTCTCGGTATTCATAATGAAGTTAAAAGTTCTGCGCCGCCCGCAACATCTGCGTGAAACATCAAGAACTTCAGAAAACTTATAAGACAAGTACGGAAAAATCTTGAAAATGCATTAAACCTTCAAGATATTTTTTATTTTACTTACCCTTCAAATTTTCTTTAAGTAAAAGACCTAATAAAAGGGTGAAATCCATTACTCGTATCTTTTTATATTTTAAATATTTAACTGTAAAGCAGAAATCTAAGTTAATATATATACGAAAAATGTTTATATACAACGTTATTACAACTTTTAAATTTCCATTTCATTCACAAGAAACGTATAATTTACAATAATTTATTTTACAATGCGAAGGGAAAATATTAAATTATGGAGGTAAGTTAAATTTTAATACTTTACATTAATATTTCAACCAATGTGATTAATAGGTTTATACAAAAGAAACAAATTGTGCAAATTATTAACATAGATAATAAATATTAAATGCAAGCTGGAATTCCCGCCAACGGGAATAACTTAAAAATTTGCGTAATAGGTAATTAATAACAAAATTATCAGACGCGTTGCGATAACTAAAAAAGCATGTAGGCCAATAAATTTAAAAATTTACGATTTTTTCATTGTAGTATGGCACGTTGCATTTAAAGCAAAATGCGAATACAATTGAAAGAGTTCCAGTCATAAAGTTTACCGACGCTATAAAGTTAATAGTCTTAGCCCTATGTTAGTTACCTTTAAATACTTGATTACTTACAATTTTATCTCCAAGCCTCAATCTATTACAGACCTCGCCCTTCCAAACTAAGAAAACATTGTCTATACTCATATATCACTCAAATTAAACTCAACTTTTTAAATTCAGAACAGTTTTAAGAAAAAAATATCGCATCACTTAAAAACTTTTTTAAAAGTTTTATCCAACCAGCCAGTTCAAGTCACGTCGCTTTGGAACATTTTTGCTTTTTAATTTATTTTCTCAAGTTTCCGATCGCGGACTACGGCGGCGAGCAGACAGCCGACGCGTTCGCTCTCAACCGCAGTTAGACGACAAGTGAAATGAACAAGGAGCGTTCCCACTTCGTCCCCTATATCAAACGTTATACCATCGGGTTTTTTTGCAACCCGATTCGTGTCAATCAATTAAAGAAGATTACACTTACATTGGGCAAAGTCAACGGTGATTTTAAAAGCCCAAGATCCATAACGGATACACATACTTGAAACATTTTAATTTTAACTGGAGAATCAAAATGTTTTTATTTGAGGATAATATTTTTTACTCACGCTACGCCTTTTATTCCATGGACTGGGATATAATAGAATTTTTTTTTATTATACTAATACATTTTTATTAACGTGTTTAATCCAGATCCATCCAGCCATTTTGTAAAAAATCTATGGACATGTTAGTATAAATTAATAATCTATAAGTTGTAATAAACCTGGTAACAAACAGTATGACAATAAATATATTATGACGAATCAACCCATTACGATAACAATTACAATTCTTATCTCGTGAAGGTCAAGGTCGTCTTTTCACTTATTTTTATAATAAACACTGAGCCAATGAACTTAACACTGAACTTTAACGCATTGTACTTATGTTTTAAATTGTCAAGCTTGAGAAGCAGTAACATAATGATTGAAGCTTACTGATTGAAAAATAAAATGGATATAATATGACTACTTCAGCAGCTGGCCACGAATCTTATTTCCGATTAAGATCTATTGCGATCCGATTTCATTTCTCTTCGGTAAGTTCATATAAGATTTGTTTCGGGAACTATAATAGTTTCCCAGAACAACATGGGATGGTTCTACTGGGCGTATCAGAACCAGATATAGTACCAGAAATATTTTATTTTTCTAAATAAAAAGAATCCCGTACCTTATTTAGGATCTGTGTTATCCCAGGGTTGTTAAAATGCGTCAAAATCTATTAGGCTTTTCTCATTTTCATTAATAAGTCGGGACTGGAAGGGAAACTATGGACGAAAAAGTGAAGCGTGGCGTAGTTGACTCGACACCAGCTTAAAAAACGAGAGGCCTCGGGTTCAAACCTTGCAGAGTCGCAAGATTAGAAGGTTTCTTTTGTGATTCACAAATATTTCTTTCGGTTTGCTGACTGAAAAATATCTCGTAGTTTCTAATACCTACGTTTCATGACTCGTATATTAATGTAGGGTCAGAACTATGTATGTGACTTTTGGGATTTATTTATTTAAAGTGATTTGCTGCTCCAACATTAAATGCTTTTAATAACCACTTCATTAAAATTATTCTTAACTTTTATTCCTAATACCAGGAAATAACCCAATTAACTAGGTTGTAAATAAGATCTAACGAACTTTGAAACTAATTAGCTCAGGGATAGTTATGAAATATTTAGTGGTAATGTTCCGAGCCATGTGTGGGCGAGCTCCACCGAAAGTTTTGTTTGGATTTATTAGTCTAAGCACCGTCTAAGTCTAATAAGCCAGCGTTCGAGAACCTCGGCAGTCGCGGGTTCAAACCCCAGGCACACATCTCTGACTATCCGAAGTTATTTGGATGTATGTATGTGTTCTTAGAAATTTCTTAGGTCCGTATGTGTTGGTGGACACTAACCCGCACTAGTCCAGCGCGGTGGACTAACGCCTAAACCCTCTCAATGGTAGAGAAGGCTCTTGCTCTGCAGTTGGATATGATATGACGTGTATCGAATCCCAAGAAATTCAGTCCGTCATACGTAGTGTCCTGCATCACGATGTTCCAACTACTTGAAAAATGTATGCAAAATGCTCAGGACCGGAACAGTGGACGGTTATAAGCTGAGTATATAAAATCATCATAGACTTAATGCTCGACGAGCCTCCCCTACTACTGACACTTGATTAGGCCTTACTCTACCAACCTGGCCTACTGTTGGGTGATGGTATGTAACACTGAGAGAACAAACTAAATACAAAGACCTCAATCTAATTAACTCTAACTTATCCTTTCTAAACTACTTTAAGAAGTGGAGTAGAAAACTACTCAACAGGGTTTAGGCAACTCTCTTTAATTCCGAACTTCAATCGTGTACCTTTAAAATGATTGAAAAATGTTGGCTAAAATATATTCTGTTAAGTAATGTTTATCTCATTGACAACTGTTGAATCTATGTACCTAGTTCGTGGGATGTCCGTATCCGCGAGGATAACGACGTGCGTAATTAGGTATAAAACTTCCCATGGTGACGTTATGTATGACGTCATAGTCTGATTATACATAGGATTACTAAAATATGTATATGGACTGACATGAGATTCAATCGTTAAGTCTTTAATCTGTAAAGTAAGCCCAGATGTAAGTGTAAGATTTTTAAGGGCGTTTATGTTTTTACCAAAAACACTTTCAACTTTATAAACTATAGCTAATTTAACTACTGCTTAAACGTGGTTTGACGTGCTTTCTTGATTACCATTTGACGTTTAAGGCAGTGACAAAACAAATTTAAATAGTAAAATAAAATACTAACCTTTTTAACTGACTGTTGGGTGTATTTACTTATTTATTGAAAAAGAAACTTTGAAATAAATAAAGAAAACGTTTTATTATTCCACAATAAAAATATAATTAGTAAATGATGAAACAAAAAATATCAGGCTGGCAATGACAAGTACCACTCGTTCATTCATCGATTGCTACACAAAGTAGGCACATTACAACGCTGTTTTTCTGTAGGAGCCAAAAATATACCAAAATATTCAGGCATAATCTTTAAACAAATCCATTCACTAGAAATTCTATATGTATTTTATTCTTTTTTATTACTAAACTTTGCTTCACCCATTACTAAAGAAAAGTAGATAAACTCGAGGGCAGACACAAGTGTAGAAACTCTTTGCTATTACAAAGAGGGTTTCAGACTAGGAAAACAAAAATCCAGACAGTTTTCATCTATCGTTTAAACATGTTTGTTATAGATCCTAACAGAGACAGTAAGTTCGGAAGTTCAGTGACACCGTAAATCTGTGTAATTAAGCTAAATGTTGGTGTGCGGCGCCTTATATGGACATTGGCTGCAAACTTTAAAACGAAAACTTCATATTAAAGCGTATGTTTACGCGATTATTTTAATATTCAAAAATGAAAGGAGCGTGGTAAGTGCCTCACGTAGTGAATGTAATGTGAATTTTATGATTCTTAAATATTTTCCCATAAAAGTGAAGTTATCGCAGCAATTTTCATTAAAAGAACGTAAATATTGGACTGCCTCACTGGTGGTGCGGAAAAAATATTTGGGAGTAAGGTGTTTTAACTTTAATTCCGAGCAATACAGTATTGTTGCTACTTATAGTATAGGAGTTGGATGTAAAAATACGCATCTGTATTTATCACCGGGAAAACAAGGGCAAATTATGTGAAATCCCTCCATTATTTCTGGAACTGATATATCATACACATAACATGTTTTGACTACATTTAATTCACTATCTAAATGTCTTTGTGTATCGCTATAAAATATAAATAATTCCAGCTTGGGATTCAATATATTGGAACACACATTAAGTCCATTATACTCATTGAAAACAAAAGATTTCTCGGAAACAAATTGTCTTCACCAAATCCGAACATTATAGTACACATTTCCACAAGATTTGACAATAAACATTGCGAGGCTTTCCTCGGTAAACGAATTTGGGAAAATGTTCAATTTGTACTGCGAACCTTCTGTTACTTGTAAACAGCGGCTTGTCATCTCGGCTTTGCGTTTTATCTCGTACAATTTCAAAGGTAAACTTATTTCTCTCATATCCTGTCACTTTTATGGAGTATTGATATTGAGTTTGTATTAAGTTTTAGGATTGATTTGTTGAGTATAGCTATATATAGTATAGCTATGTGCCTACCAAAAAAATGTGGGCTAACTAATATTTATATAGGTTTATTAATTTCAAAATCGGTAATAAAAACTTCATTCTTTCCAAGCTTTAAACTAAGCGTAAAGACTGTTAGTGGCCCACGTGGTTAATTCGACTTACGAGAAACTGTTGCTGATATTTTGATGGTAATTGAATATTTACGGCAGCAACGCGCTGTTCCCGAAGAAGGGTATGAGATGAGCACGTTTTTAAGTTTCATTCTGGTGAAAAATAGCAGTCTAAGTCCTCCTACAAAAAAAAAACTACACTGTAAAAATAATAATTTATTAACTCATGGGATAAAGAAAAATTTGTAGCATAATAACAAGCAAGTCTTAATTGTTTTTAGTGAGTTGTAGTAATTTTACCAGTTGTGAATAGAAGATATTAAGATATACCGGAGACCTAACATTAGTTGGTACTTTGAAAGTCAGTTCCTTACTGAATTTCAATGTATGCCGACAACCGACAAAATCCTTAAAAAATTAAAGAACATAATATGCACGAACCGTAATGCATTATAACTATCTATATGCGAATCTTGTGACTGCGTTGTAAGTCGCCCAACGAAATTTTCACTCAACAACAGAAAATACCCTTAGAAATACACTGCCCAGAAAATGTATTTATTCCCCAACTTAGACTTAAACCATTAGTTTTGGGGCTATTATGCCCAAATTTACATCGACTCTCTGTTTACAACTTCCTAAGGTCCATAATTTATTGTATATTAATCCAAGGTTTATTGTAAGTTCTATAAAAAGTAAACACAGCCCTGAACCAACAAAAGCAACTAAAATAAGCCAGATTCTACGAAAACTTCGATAATAACTTTGCATGTGATACTCATCTGTTTTCCTTTATATCTTCCTGTTTTTTCGCTTGACCTGTGTTTTTATGCCATTACCTAACTGTGTCTGATCCGATAAAGCCCGAGAATTAGTAAACAATTCTAACCAATATTTTTCTGCACACTGTGTATCATAACTATAATTTTTGGACGCATTACTGATGGAAATATGTTTGATAACAAATTTAAAATAATTGTAAAGTTTTGTATCATAAATACGCATAAGCTTGTAATTATAGTATGTAAATACATGTATACTTGCGTCTAATTTTTTGGTAATTGTAATTGTCTTTCTTTATGTGAGGTTAAACCTCATAGCTCAATACCCACAGAGGCAGGTACCTTAAGCGTTAATGTCCCCTGGCAAAGTATTTATCCAATTAGTCATTAGGATAAGAATTATTAATAATATGATTTCAGCGAATTATTACAGATATTCATGACAAATTCTTCTTTTTTGCCAATTAGATATAGGTAGGTATAGATTGCCTGCTAATTGGCAATAAATCTCATTAATAACTCAGTGCCCAGACTTTTATTGCAAATAAAGACAGTCTGGTAGACGAAAACAAAATGAGACGTAAGAAACAGCTCGACTAGGATTTAGGGATAAAATAAGAAACAAAACAACGAAGATTTAGTATGCATAGTTTTTCAGTCTTTTGAGAGCAGGCAGAGATGTTGAGCTAACATGTTTTTTCATATGAGCACGATGCCTTCCAATGAAATAAAGCCAAGACCTAACATTTAAGTCCTATGTCGTGGGCTAGGGGTTAAGGAAATAGCCAGAAGAAATATCAAGCTAACTGCAATGAAAATATTACAAACAAAATAATCCTACAACTTTTATCCACATTCAAATGAATATGCAAAATTTCCCTAACACACTCTTTTATCAGGTTTCAAATGCGCCGCTGAATTAGGATTCACGAAGTTACTTCCCACGCTATCTATTATGATAACAATTTTTATCTACCTCTGGTCGATATTAATGTTTGTGCGGCGTAGGCACACATTTTTTTATTATTCCACCTTTTTGTTAAAAGAAAACTTTTTGAGCATCGCAAAAAAAATGTGCAATTGCCTGATATTTGGTGATTAATTTTCCGAAGGCCAATCTGCGGGTGATAACATTTTCGAAGTCAGCAGGTTTGTAACATCATAATAATTATTATCTTATGTTGTTGTAAAAATGCAGCGTTTGTCATCTTGTGATAGACATTCGATATCATTTGAAACAACCCGGCAAATAAAGCGTTACTATTTTCTGCCATTGCATTGGTGAGATTCGTGCCTATATGTGAATAAAATAAAATACCTTCCAAAGAAATCCAGGATAAAAAACCACCGCAGCTATATATCATTGACAACAAAAATGTCTAATACCCAGCCAATTTTCCTTTTAGCCCACTTTTTCCACTTCCCTTGCACGTATAAATCATCCCTTCGCATTCCCTGCGCCACTGACCGCACTTATTGCATTATTACACGTTACTCCTTTTAACATCATTCACTGAGAATTATTACGCTTTTTTACAGTTTAATTTAAAACTAATGTAAACCTACGTGTAAGAAGTTTATTTTTAACTCCATAAAAAGGTATTTATCATTTGAAAAGAGAATTTATTTTAGTTGTCACAGTTATAAGATATATCACAAAAATAGCTATGACTGTCCATAAATAAAAGCTTCTAATTTATTAAAGCTTTTTATTAAAATCTAGTAAGACATGAGAAACATTATCTAAAAATTTGCCAGAAAGTAGTCCAACACTTTTCAAGCACCATCGCTAACCATAAATTATTCCCTACAACAATGGCGCCTGTGCATGATCAAAGAAATGTCAGTGTTCCATATTTTTTCTCTCATGTTTACTCAGAAGAGACTATTTTAATCCCACTATTTTATTTGTTGTGCGGATCACGTCGGTTCCCGCACTACAAGAAGGTACTTTCATGTTTTCCCATTTTTCCCGCAAAACTTTTGTTAACGAGCCGAGGACACCCTGAACAGTGTTACGCGCTCTTCATCAGTAGCCACTGGAAAAAACTTTCCGAACCCTTCCCTCGTATAAATATTGGTAAAAGAATATTTTATTTCGTTACACAAACGCATACTGAATATAAATAAGGCGCCTTCTTTGATAAAACGTGGCTCGTGACGGCATTTTTGCATTTTTTGTCTTCGGGAAAAACTGGTCGCGAGATATACACATCCGCGTCCCATACATTATCTGTGAAATAATCTGCTTCACTGACAGATAAGCGGATTGCGAAAGGAAACTGAACTTCCGAACGTACGATGGCGGAATAAAGATATTAAAGTTGCAGTGGCAGTGTAAGTTTTGAACGGTGGCCGTTTACGATATCAGCAAAACAATAATTCACGAAGAAGTCGCTAAATCGGCTTTTGTATGCTAGTTCGGTTTGAAAGGTCTTTTTGTCCTGCAGTTTGACACGAGTCTCCTCTAGTCTCAGAGATTTAGAGAAAACACACCACCAAAATATAAAAGATTTATAAAATTAATGAAATGAGACCATGTTGTTATTTTGAATATAATTGTACTATCTATCTATTTGTAATAAATAATTCAATTAGACAAAAATGAAAGAGTTAAATAAAAATTACACGTTATTAAACGTCAAACTAGGAACGTTTAATTACATTTTAAGACAGTCTTAGTGGAGCGTTAAAACTGATAAATTGTCTCCAAATATTTTCAGTACATCTAGTAATACTAGATAAACTGTAAATAATGGCTTGTTCTATTCAACAAAATCTGATACTTAATTAACCTTAAACACGGTGACGCTATAATATGAAATTTTACAATTTAGAGTGCCCAAGAACAAGTAAGGTTATAGAATGCAGAAATGAAAACTGACAGTAAAGTCAAATAAAGTAAAATATAGCGTGTTAATGTTACTTTAATATGAACTTGGAGAGCAAGTAGGTTACGTATGGCTTTTACGTAAAGCGCTTCGCTAGTTCATAAAACGCACCCGTATTATGAAGCCGTTAATTAACCCCTAGTCGAATTAATTTAGAAACGTTCACTTCGTATCGGAATAATTATTTTATGTGTCGATCTATTAATGGAACGTCACCTATTAATTTCATATATATTTTAGTACAGACGTTACCAATGGGCTACAGTTTAAATATTAAACCTGGAGAACTAAAAGTTTATAGATCAATTTGGAAAGCGTATAACATAATTTTATACCATGCCCCCGCACGGCTGCACCCTTATGTAAGAGTCAGATTTGAAGGTTAATGACACTAGATACCCAAGGCCAATTTTCCTCTTGATTAAAACAAGTATTCCTTACATCAGCTTGTCCTAAGAAGCATGTAATAGGGACAAGCCTACTGCCGTGATTCGGGCATATGTACTTCTGAGATCCGTACTTGCTCTTAAACAATTCATTATAGAAGAACCCTATAACACTGCTAATACTCTGAAAGCACTGAAATCTAAATCAAGACCTCTCAAAAGGCATACTATTAAAATAAATTCAAATTGAGAGCTCTTTTTTGAAAACAAAAGAACAAAGAGTTCTTTACTCTGACGTTACTTCTTAAATATTTATGCTTAATATTTTCATGTTTGAAGATCTACAAACTTCCAAAGAGCCTTCTACCGCTTGCAATGTGGTGCCAATAAATTCAGTATTATTTGCGTTATTCTCTGGCTAATTTTATTCCGAGTCCAAGAAAAGTATCTCCCCAGAGGCTGCTGAGTTTCACTCCTCGGTGTTATTTCTGTACGCGCTTCTGTCAATCTTGATTTACACGACATATCTTATAAAGGGTAAATGTATAGGCGTAACATTATGTAGCTATTACATAGTTGTGATGGCACAGATGATTAAGTGCAGTTTGTGGATACTCAATGTAGCGAATTACAATCTCAGACTTGTATGATTTTTTGAAGTTCGAAAAAAACTGATAAAGAACAATCTGGATACCCCGGAGGAGGTATTATCCATTCCCAATATTAGTGAGAAAAAACAGCTACCACGAAAACAAAATATAGTTTACATAAAAGAAATGAAAAACCCTAAGTTCGTACGCGCGTTCATAATGTTGAAAATAATAAAACTACTATATAAAACACAAAACAGGCTATGAAATTTAAAGAATTTTCCAATTGGGAGTTAGTAAAAACATGTTTTACAACGTAGGCAATTTATTGCATTTTAAAAATGAAAAAGTGTTAAGGACCTTCGAAAAACATATTTTTATTGCATTGAGAACCGAAGACTTTACGAGATTCAATAAAAAGCAAATGTCTGGATAAGAGCGGGTAATCTGCTGAGTTATGGCGCGGTCTTTAGATGATAAGTCATAAAAGTGCTCCTTTTTACTCGTAGTCTCGGACATATTGCGTTTCAAAACTAAATATAACACAACATACATAAACACAAAATATTCTTGAATTTTATACGTTCATCGTACATATCCAGCCTACCGCCGTCCACTGCTCAACGTAGGCCTTCCTAAGTAAGCCGATCATCCCGGTAATGGGCAGCCCTCATCCAACCGCTTCCTGTCACTTTTATCAAGTCATCGGACCATCGCCCTGCACGATATCTTACACATCGCCCACCTAATACGTTGTACAGTACTCTAAGACTCGTCTACTGCACCGGCGCACTATGGGCCAAATCGCTCATTCTCATATGAAAAATCTGCAGGTACTTTTTTTCCATGGCGTGATCGGCCCACTTTGACTTTAGCTTGCTAATGTTGCGGACAATATCTATGGCAACGTTATTCCTAATTATCCATTAGATAAGTAAAATATTATTCGAATAGATAGTGAAAATCCAGATCAACTGGGTTGGGTACTACTGTCGCTCAGAAAACAATGATGATGCAACAGTTTTAAAAGTTATAAGAGACTTACTATTCTATCCTTTGCGCATGTTTTGGAAGGAAGGCATGTAACTTGTAAGTTGTAACCGGAATTTGATGTCAGAGTTTTACATATTATGTATTATATATAATATATTACATAATATTTTCAATACACAAAACTATTTTAAGCTATTTTGTTGATATTTTCATCGCGTAATATAAATCTCAGTATAATCCATTAATTTCTAATGATTAGTAGTTTCGCCTCACAAAATTGCAATTATCCGTAGCACCAAATTATTAAATAAACACCTTCGAATTCAATAAATCTTAATGCCGAATTCATTGCGGGAATTTTATTTGATTATTAGTTTACCAAAATTCTCGCTATTTTTATTAAGGACTTAAAACTCAGGTGGCGAAACGTTGATGTAGACATATATACACTCTCCAGTACTGACATATCTAAATATGCTTGAATATTAATGTTGATGTTCTATGTATTTTAGGGTATTTTTTTAATAGTACCCTGTAATTTGGCTCTAATTCAAGTTGCGGTGAGTTTACTTCTTCATCAACCCATATACGCCCACTGCTGAGTACGGGTCTCCTCTACCATTGAGAGGGTTTAGGCCATAGTCCGCCACGCTGGCCTAGTGCGGGTTGGCGGACTACACACCCAAGAATTTCCTAAGAACTGTTAGGTGTGCAGGTTTCATCACGATGTTTTCCTTCACCGTTAAAGCAAGTGATAATTCAATTTGAATACACACATAACTTCGAAAAGTCAGAGGTGTGTGCCTGGGGTTCGAACCCGCGACCGCCGAGATTCTCGACCGCGCGCCTAAACCTCGAGGCCATCACTGCTTATACTGCTGAGTTTACTTACCGCACCAGAATTCGGAATACATTTTAATCCGATCTGAGGAAAAAATTAAAGCATGTTACTGATTGCGTTTCGATTATGCCAATTGCATGATTTACAAAACAAAGCAACATTTCTTGCGATACTTAAGGGGGTATTCTAGTCTAGAGGTCCGAATTTCGAGCGTTTTTTGGCAATTAATATAAAAGAAGCAGTTAATATTTTTACTATAGAATTTTTTATCATTGGTTTATTGATATTTCAAGAATACAAAAAAAAATACATTTAAAAAAAAATAATAAATTTTCAAAAAGATATAAGTCCTTGAAGTAGAGAAAAAAAAAAAAGGCCGTGTCCTCGTGAAAAGGATTTCTCCCCTTGTATTCATCTGAAAAAAAAAACAATGCCAAATTATTGATCAGTACAAATGTCATTATCGCACAAACCAACAAAACTTGAAAAAAAATTTTTTTTCACAAAATGGCGGCTGTTTGAAAATAATGGTCGATTTTTTTACTCATTTTTCAACTTCCTCCAATTTTTTAAAAATATTACAAATTTGAAATTTTCAATTTTTATTGCTTTGTGCAAAAGCGAGATAGTTGAAGAATATTCATGGTAAATTTCAAGTAAATCGGCTGATTAGAACCTGAGATATCTGCATCACCGTATCGAAAAAAGTAGTTTCGAGAAAAACGCGTTTAAAGTTTAACGTTCAGTTTCAAGCAGCATAACTCTGATAAAATAGTACGTATAACTTACATTCTTTTAATCAGCCATCCCAGCTTCATACATTGGGCCTTCCTCTACTTCATATTGACTGTTTTCAGCATTTCTCTCTGTATAACGAGCAGTTCTTTCCTCTTTTGAAGCATCTGAAGCTCGAACCTCAGACCGTTTAATTCTTACTGCGTTGCGCCTAACAGCAAACCCATGGGATTCCAGACCTATTTTTATTCTCATTAGACTCATAATTTGTAAAATAGGATAAAAGCCTTCATTAAAAATGCAAACTGCTAAACAATTAGCAATCTCAATTGTCTGGGACCCGGCATGGATATGTTTGGGTGCAAATGTCCATATTAAAGAGTTCAGTGACTCGTTGTTATTTTGAGTTTCACTGCCCAAGCAACGTTCTAATAAAGAATCATCTGATAAGGATTCGTAAATAGGTTTTATAACCTTTAAAACCTTATCAGACCGCCCGTAGTCTATTGTTACAGTCGTCCGCTCAAACCGGTCTAGTTGCCACGACACTAAAACGGCTGTAACTTTGAAAATAATTTGAATTTTGAAAAATCCTTCTAGGGAGATATTTTTGAATATCTAAACTATTGAATTATGAAAAAAAATTTTTTTCATTTTTTTCAAAATTCTAGACTAGAATACCCCCTTAAATCCGATTCTCAGGCGAAAAGGTTATATGCACCGATAAGGATATACACATATATCATTTTCGTACTTATTCACGTGTTGACAATCGCGAAGGTGTCTCGGATATCCTTCTCTAGAGTTGCAAGACGCGTCCGCACAAACATCCTGTAAGTTGAATAATCTGGCTAGCATCCAAATAATCCTAGCTATCGTTTTCAAACCGAAAATTTCTTCGTACGTTCAATGTATTTTTATTTATTTTATCGGTAAAGATTGTTCCTTAGACAACTATCCACAAACATCTCAAGATGTATATTTATTTCTTTATTTAATATACTTTAATTTGAAGCATGAAGTACAATTAACGCCGGAACAAAATCAGTTGCACATGTGCATCCAATGATTAGACCCACCCAAAGGAATCCGTAAAATTCAATGACGTATTACCGATCTAGACATATTATTATACATACTTCACTGTTCCCATCATAAAGCGAATGATTTCCGACTCGGCATCCTCATAAACACTAATATTTTATTATTATACTCAATTACATAGTTGTGATTCAAGTGTGTGTAGAATATGTAAGTAAGTAACCCTAAAGAATAAGTTTTCTCATGACTAATTTCTTCGTATTTATAGCATGTTCTATAACTATAAATGAACACCGCTTATTGGATTTAGGTAACTATCATTATTTTCTTATGTTTCGACATCTTATAGGACTTCCGAGTAAATAAAAGTAATTACCATCAGCAAACTGTATTAGTTTTATTTTTAAAATAGGTTCTTCCGCACACAATTTTGATCAATGAGCCTTACATCATACCTATTTGTCAGCAATAAATTATTTCATGCTGTAGGTACATTATAAATTTTATATCGTACATCATCAACATTCAATTGCTGTTAATTTCAAAATGCTTTGTAATAAGTATACGTGAAAGGATGCTTAAGCATACATACATGTGTAGGACATTAAAGGGGCAATAAATCGTGTGCCATGAGTATCATTCACGGCGCAACCTTCGCGCAAGTTCTTTGAAAGCCTTTTTAACATTTTTCTTTGTCTGTGCAAAGTGTGCCCGCGTACATGGTAATGCACACTTAAGAACAAATAAATTATGAATGTAATACTCATTCAAATAATTGCAAGCTAAATGTGGATGTTACAAAAATAATAAAATATTAAGTGAAATATTGTGATAAGTATGACACTAAGTCTTACGAGTCATAGATCATGCGAGCTTTAGCATCTGAATGTTAAAAAATAGCTAAATATATGCTTTGTAGACAAAAAATACTAAAATTTCTTTTTTCCAAATGCAGAATCAAGATGATCCTTTACTTCAAGACCTAGAACAATAAAAAATAGCACACATAGTCAAACGATGCCATAGTTTCATTTTGTAAACTAAATTCACATTAACAAATCAAACAGACATTCTTTCATGCATTAGTCCACACGAGAATGGCAACCGCAATCTATAAAGCTAATCAGTCTACATATATCGGTATTTCGCCGAAGCTAGCCAATATCTTCCTCAGCGTAAAGCCAACTTGTTTACGTATAACCGAACGATTTGCAATATCCACTAACCAAATCAAACCAACTGAAGCTAACTTACCCAAACGTAGTTAATGAAATTCCTTTCTCTTTAACGTTAACAAATGACTAGCACATGCTCTGGTTGCGTTCGGGCTTAATAAAATATATTATAAGATACTTGGAATAATACAGATATTAACAAACGAAAGAATGTTTAAAACTTCCTGTGAATTCAAATAACAACTTTTTACCACTGTATGAGTAACAGCGAAGTGTGGATTCTAACTGTCCATTCAAACCTATATTTATATGCTCATAACTATGTATATTCTTACAAATGTAATTTCATTAATAGCCTTCGTAGAATGTTTTCTATTCATGATAAATTCAACCAATAATACTCTCACAAACGCGCTAACAACTTAATATTAAAGAGTCCCTGGTATTTTGCACCCAAGTGTCGTCGCATAGACCACTTCCCTTATTATGCGCCATTAGTACTCCTTAGTGGACTTAACTCGTGTTTCCGTTGCTGGATAGGACCAATAACATTATAAAACACTGCTTAATGCTGTGACTCACAATATCCATTCATATTAATGTAGAAATTTAATAATGGATATTTATTATCAATGGTTATTAATAAGGCATTGTATAGGACCGACAAAAAATATAAAATACACTACCGGGTGTGTTAAGCTGCGTGGAAAATATATTTTTATCTGTAGTTATTAGAATGCGTATTAAATTGTGAGCTAAAAACAGGATTTGAAAAAATAGATGGAAATAATTACGTATCTTATACCTATTTATACATACATTTATAACTTTTGAATCGATGTTTTACTTTTTGTTTGTATCCGCCAACCCGCGTTTGGCCAACAAAGTAAACTAAGACCTAATCTTTGTCAGTTTTAGAGGAGGCCTGTGCATAGCAGTGAAACTTACATAGACTGATGTTGATAATAATTTATAAGAAAATTCGCATATTTTGTATGAACAGGAAACGATAAAAACCTATAGGGTAAAATGCGAAAGGCAATATGCATGTATGTATAAAGATGTTTGAAAAGGAAAGGGTGTTGTTCGCTGATACTAAACTTAAACGCAACAAACAAGTTTTCGTCGTAAAATAAAATCTTCTAAGGCTATATATAAAATGACACGATTTTACTGCTTTGGTCCTGAGATTTCTAGTAATGGCTTGTTGCTTACTGCTGGAGAAAACAATCCACTGTGTTTACTACATTTTAAAAGTTTCCTCAGATAACTGTCGTTAATTTTGTATTTATATCTAATAATGTGTAGTACATCATTATTACCGTCTTCACTTCGCTTAATGCCCACTATTACTGGCATGGACTCATCATTCAATGTTCTTCAAATATATTTAATAACTTACAAGTTTGTTTGGACGTATTGTGTCTGACGATGATAATGATATTGTCATGCCTTTTTGACACAGTCTGCGTCCGGTCTCCACTTTTACCACTTCACACTACTAATCTGTAGGTCTTCCTTGCTGAATTATTTTTATTCTTCGAATCGCTTCGTGCAACATGTGTCTTATTATTTATTTTTAAAATAGATATCTAACCACATATAATTTATCATACATTGATTAGATTTCATACAATACTTTCATAAAATCATATCAAAATAGTATGGACAAACATCGTGGCACGTTCAAATACTGCTGCAGGCAATAGGTTGTTATTTAATAAAACGCAGCATTTCGATTTTCAAATAAAATTGTTTCATACAAAAATGTAAGGATTATGTTTAGGTCCAATATATTGAATAGCCATTCGCCATATAAATCACAGTGTGTAAGAAAAGAAAATTGGTTTTATAAATACGTATATACGAGTACGAACAAGAACGCCTCAAAGAAGGTGTGTTCGAGTATTAATATTTTAACAGATCCATTTGACTTGCGGTTAAAGTATGAGACTTGCGACCGATTTCTTGATTCGACTTCCAGGTTAGGCAATTTTACTGAGTTTTTACATTACCTACAATAATAACAGCACCAATACTACCTTAAATATGCTCGAAAACAGCGGTAGATCTCGTCTCTGGTACTTGGAACTTAAGAAACTGCAGAAATATGAAAACGAATGGGTATACATCTTCGCCTATAGCAAAATAGCGTTTACCATTCTTATTCATATTCGCTGTGTTACTATCTATAAACACAGTTTTTATTTATGACCAGTCCATAGACGAATATTTTAAGCAGAATATAAAAATGTTTCTACAAATATGAAAACCGCCGTGATTCGTCACAAAAAATCTACTTTTGGTGAAAGTACACCGCGACATCATGAACAAATAAAATAAAAACTCAGTTTTTTCTTTATACATAAATAAAACAAATTGCTTTAAACCACAACTCTACCAATGCACTTTATTATTCAAAAGCCCACATAACAGTATGCGTTACTTTATTAACTTAAGAAAATATTCGTTATTTTTAATTTGATATCCAAAATAAAAAATAAACAAACTTGAGTACCACAAAAAATAAGCCTCTAATTTTTTGAAGTGTAATACTCAAATTTGTAAGTGTGGACAGATAATCCGAATGTCAACCACGTCGTCCCTTTATTAAATTTTATCGCAGTCTTAAACGAAGTCAGACGGGATCGTATGAATATGGACCCTAATTTGGATTAAGGGCTTTAGCTCTGGACAGTCGAGAGGGTTCAAGACTCTGCATTTTTTTTTCAAGATAAAACTTTATTGAATTCTCTCATTTGTTTGTTCTGCGTTACATTTGTGTCTTTGAGGAATGTAGATGAATGCAATTTGTGTCTTTATATAAAGTTGTATAATTTCAATTATCACTTTAACCATAATTAGAACAAGTAATACTCTTTTATATAATATGATATCTGTAATACTTTTTTGAAGATTAAAATTAAAAAAGTCCGAAGACTTACTGTGAAATGCGCTCTGAGCATTGAGCGTAACAAAGTGATGACGAAAGTGGATTACAGTGCGCCTCGCCGTCTACAACTTTAAATCTTTGGGTTGGATGTCTAAGAAATTTCAAAATGGAACGAAGCGCCCACACTTTGATTTATTATTAATCTTCTTGAGTGAACCTTTAATTTGTGCTTGATTTATTTTGACATCTATACGTGATTTAGAACTTTTCCATTTTCTCTCTCGTCACAACAAAATCCAATCATTTCTTTTAAATACATAGCTCTTCGATAAAATTATTACTTAATCTCTCAATAATCTAAATAGCCATCAGTTGAAAAACCATCTTTACCGTTCCAATAATTGAACTGTATTACAGTTATATTTGCAAGCTTTTGCCTATGGCGTCGTAAATATTGACAATGTTTTGCCATTACCAGGTAGTAATAAGCAATTTGGTGCACGACGCTCTAGATTCGATCTGCTGAGATTATTCTAGTAAGTATGAACCTGAACATTTTATCCCCTTTCTTAAGTGTAAGTCTCAACCTATGAAAGTCTAATAAGCTTAATTATGTTCTTCCTTAGTTTCATAGTAAGAAAAAAAATCATTTAATCTTACCATTTTAATTTGCAAAAAGTATATGGAACAATATTTGTACAGTTTCGAATGCCAAGACCGACAAATCTTCAATAAATTAAAGTCATAAAATTCCTTACCATTTTGAAGTACTTACACTTTAAAATTTCAATATAAGTGGGCGGTCATCCCACACTGCATCCCCTAAATAACAGAAGATGAACCATAAATTAACACCCCAAAAAGTTTTTGATGAATTTATTTTCATCTCACGATGTACTTGAGTGCCGAATATAAACATCGCGTAGGTTAATTTTACACCGAGGAGTTTTTATATTTAATGTCAGCGATTTACCCCTAGATAGCGGCCGGGTGCACGGGTCATTTTATATTTAGATTATCTTAAATTAAAAATGGTATAAATTAATTATTTCAGCAATTGAGGTAATTTTATGTTTTCTTATGGCGGTATTGCATCGCTTGGGGAATAAAACTTGATTAAAATACCCCATATATTTAGTAATTGGTTTTTCCATTACTTTTTTTTTTGTAATGGAAAATATCAATACCATTTTTTTTTACTTAGGATTTTTTTAACGATCTGGCGACTGCATCACATAAGCTGGTATAGTCCGCTTTATTTTGACGTGACTACATGGTAATGTAATAACCTAGGTATCGGCTTATAGAGAATGCGTCACGCATAAAGTTCAAGTGTAAATAAATAATGTGAATAACAGGGTAGATTTTTGATTTTTTTGCAATTTAATGCTCTCTTTGAAGTTCACTCAATTTGAAATCTAGTTCCCTAATGGTTACCTTACCATATCAAAACAAAATTAAACGTAAGCGTCAACACAGTATGGTAATTTAATATCTAACAAAACTTCTTAGTGTCTCTCAAAAGTATAGCGCAGTCACAAGCCCTACAAGTTCTATAACAGAACTCTTCAAATCATCTCAATTTAATACATGTCACATAAGAAATAATACTTTGAAATTGCAACAAGACCTCTCAGATATTATCTTGCTATTTTATTTCTGCGGTTTGTTCCCAAACTATTAAAACTTTAAGTTCAAGATGGGTTTTTATAATTTATGTGACAATTATAGGTCCTTTATATTAGAATCGTATTTTAACTGTGATAATAATACTTTGAGATCGTATGAGGGTAAGTAATATACCGTGGACCACCACACTGGGAAACTAAAATGAACGTAACTGACTACAATCTATGATGTTTACCATTACTTGTCTTTTATCCATCTGCTGTGATTTACCTGACTGAAGTACTTTATTGGTAATGAACTATGTATCAACAACATACCATAGCAAAGAATATGCATACATGTTTATACTTAAAGTGATTTGAAAAATTAAGTACCTCAGAAAAAAAGCCGAAAATCCGCACAAGAATTACCTTCAAACATGCCAGATTTAAAACAAAAGTTCTATGTTTTACGAGAAAATTGGGACCGCACATTTAAACTTAGCGAACCTTGCAGTAAACAGAAGGTGAATGAAAAACAAGCGAAAAATTTCCAAAGAGTGCTCATGCACATTGAAAATGTTTTCCAGCGAGTTCCACAAGGAACTTTCTCGAGGTGCGCCATTCAGTAGTCTCATAAGAGCGCATTAGGGAAAACTCGTTTATCTTAAAAGGTTGTTTGAGGTTTCATCTTTGTGTCGACATTGTGGTCTATGAATAATATTACGAATAAAGGTGAGTTTAAAATTTTCGGACATCAAATAATTCCATTCTCGTTACTTTTTCTCTTCATCATTGTTTCCTGTTTTTAACTGTTCTTGCCTGAAATTCAGTCCATATTCATTCTTGATGGAAAAGTGTAAGTACCCAATGATGTTTTTAAAAAATTAAAAATATTCTCAATCTTATTATCTATTTCACTCTACGATAGATTTTCAATTACTCCATAACAGTAAAAACGTAAGATTCAATTCTTTCCTTGCAATACTATTTAACATCTCGCATTCACAAACCCGCGATGTACGAATATAAGTAAAAGTAACGTTTGTGGTACGGTTTACAAGATTTCCAGATTAAACAGAAATAAACAAACATTGCTTATTTAATGGCACAGAAAACTATGGCGCAATCGTAGCCATGTGGCGAAGTTTTGGCTTGTTGTACGTTGTTAACGCTGCATCTTGTGATCTATAAATAGACGCGAATGGATACAAATCGCGTTAACACGTAAAGATTAGGAAATGGTTCCGGTGAAATTCTGATGAACCTCACGTGATGGGCCGTGGCGAGTATATAATTACATGCATACATACATAAATAAACTCACGCCTGTATTACCTAATGGGGTAGGCAGAGGTGTATTTTTACACCCACATTTCGCCATTCAAGTATCAGTCCCACGGCATAGGGGGCGAGCCTATTGCCGTTTTTCGGGCACGTTTCCAGACTCCGTACTACTTTACTGAGCATTTCCTAATGGAAAAAACCAAGAGCACTTTTCCCGACCCGGGAATCGAACCCAAGATTTTGAGATCGGACGGCATATACTTGTGCCGCGAAACCACGAGGCAGTCAAACTAGTACTTATTTTAAAACATTCTATGCAAAACTTATTTAAAGTTTTAATCGGTGTTAAACTTATATTCTAAGAATCCTACATATAAATTCTCACATTGATGCATCTTGTAAAGATGTAACAAATTATTTATTCATTAGCGTGTCGTCATTTAACGCTCATAAGCTTTGAACAGTAGTATCGTTTGCCTTCTCCACATATGTTGTCTAGACAACCATATAACGCCTTCATTTGTATGCATTTGATACTTGCTCTTCCACTGAACAAGTTAAATCGTTGTTTGTAATTTCACGTGCATTTTCTTGTTTAATCTGCAATATCTTAAATTGTTATTATACTCGTTGGATTTCTTCGCATGTAGCTGTTCGCACAAGTGCACTGACAATGATAGAAATCTTTGAGTTAATACGCCCTGATGATACCGTCTCACTGTTCCCCAAACAACCTGTCAATGGGGATTCAAGCTCGCAGGTTTTAAAATTGTATCATTTAATGGCTCCTGTCTCTTAAGTCAAACTAAGATCAATTTCTGCACATCAAACCAGATTGAAGTGAAATATTAAAAATAAACAATTATAATTAAATAAACTAAAATCATATTTACTTAATTTCTTTTCATGGAACATCGATTCGCGGAAAACATCGTACTAACCTCTACCTCAATGTGAGTACATTACGTCTATTACGTTGAAATAGTAATAACGAAAGTATTTGTGATCCACAAAAGTAACATAGGGTCTAAGTCGTTGAAAAGTCTAACGTAGTCTGTGCTATCTAAAATATGTATTGTGTTGTCTTTACCTAAGGAAAGGTTTAGTTCGTGATCAATGGGTCATTTATTAGGTATGTAGTTCGCCAAACTACACTGGGCTAGCGTCCAGGACTAAGACCTAAACCCTCCCAATTGAAGGAGAGGCTCGTGCCCAGCAATAGGTAGTGTAGGGGCTGACGGTGGAGTATTTACTAAATATTGATTCATTACAAAAACAAATCTCTTCCAAGGCTGCACATCCATATATAGAACAGTAGATTCATCTGTTGCAATATTGACGTCGTAAAACTCTCCAATAAAATCAATACATACTGACTTATGTTCATCTCGCGTTTATGAACAAATAGAAATAAACTTTACGATTGATTTCAAAATACCAACTACTGAAAGGTCAGTGTACGATATGGACGTCCTCCTATAAATTTTGCAAGACGGATAACCTGCATTCAACCTTAACACAACCCATTGATATAAACACAAGTAACGACTCTTTTAAAATACCTTATAAGTCACCTTTCTTTGCCAAAATAAACAAATAACTTTCTTTAAATAGCAAGTAACAATGCGGTTGTGACTAAGCAAGATTTTATATTTAAGAAGAATAATATTTTAACAATACAAGCATACAACTAAAATCAACTCGAATGTGCATTCAAATGTGTAGTAACTAGGGGATTCGATCCCGGTCGATTTTTGTAATCCCGGGATTTCGGGATTATCAACAGTTAATCCCGGGATCCCGGGGTAGTCCCGGGATTGTATTAGTAATAAAAAGTGGTAACAAAAAGAAAGTAAAGCATTTTAAAATAAATCTTTTATTTTAAATCTTTACTTAAATACTAAAAAATAAAACAAAATTATAATTGCTTCTGATAAAATAAACAAACTAAGCCCTTTTATCTAAACAAAGAAACGCCATTGTACTATAAAAAAGACCATGCAACAGAGATCAATGTATTTTAAATAAAATATAAATACAGGAACTATAAATTACTTATTTAACCCACGAAAATAAAATCTTAGAAATAACAACGCATCCAACGTCTCATCCGAAAGCATACTTCTTAATTTGTGGCATATGTAGAAGCAGAAAAAGCGCGTTCAAGCTCGATGGAAGTTGGAGGAATCGTCTATAAATTTTTATAGGTCTTCTCCAAATTATTGCCTCGTGTAAAACTAGCCTCAGAAAGAGTAATTTCTTGTTTAATGATCTTAGAAAGCACATTTTTATTGATTTTTATTATAAATATGTCAATCCCGGGATTTATTAAATTTAATCCCGAAAATTTCGGGACTGAAATATGACCGGGATCCCGGGATCCCGGGCTTCGGGATCCCGGGATCGATACCTCTAGTAGTAACCCACTTAAACGAACTTATTTCTAAGTATCGAGTTTATTCGAGATCCGTATTACTTGAATTTCCTAATGGATGAACTCAATAACACTACCCGGCGTAAATATTGAACTTGCGACTTTTCACTCAAATAACATACATACGTAACCTTATGCCTGTATTCCCAGATGGTGTAGGAGCAAGTGTATTTCTCCACCCACACTTTGCCCGGCACGTATCAATCCTACCTAACAAGAGGTAAGTCTATTCACGTTTTTAGAAAAAAATCTTTACTATTACTGCTCGGCTCGGGACTTAAAACTCCCAGGCTTATATACACGATTTATTCAGACCGTGATCGGAAACTAAGGCAGGTAATACCAGTAGTGATTATAAACCCCTTGGCGTTCATGAAAATAACAACAATAATTAATAGATTTATATTAGATATAATTTAGGAAAACGTATAAATGTATATTTTTTGTCGAGAATTTCTTTATTTCTAGGAGGTTTGTAATCACCTCAGCTATTACCTGATTTAGTTTCCGATCACGGTCTGAATAAACAACAACAAAGGTGTTTTCACCTCTGTGTACTGCGCACCGGCATGACACATTGAACTCGCAGACATGCACTTATCCGCTGCAGCTATTTCCACTGCACTTCACTACTGCTCGTAAATAACAAGAGAAACGCAACCGAACGCACCACTAAATCAGAAGCTGTTTAGCTCGCATGACTCATTCATACAGCCAGTCCTTTTGGGCATTTTCAAATGATAATGGTGTGTTCTACCCCGCGTATTAGCTGTGCTATCTCCAGTGTCTGTATAAACTGCGCTAAATTTGGTAGGCGTTTTGATTCTTTTAAATATCATTTTATTTTTACATATTTAATTTTAATTAAAATATTGTGCGTCTTTATTCCCTTATGATAATTAATACAATTTACGACTATTAATAGCAAAAAAAACTTACATGAAATACTGCCAATTTACTAGACATGTATAGCAGCGTGGATGGGTCAATGTCCGAAAATAGGTTTTAAAGCTATCTTACAGTACAGTAGAAGAGCAGCTCATATCCTTCTCAGAAATTCACGTCACGAGGGCATAGTACCAAGTCACATAACGAAAGATACATAGAAACGTCGCATCTTTCCAACCGAGCTACTTTTCACGTAAGGTTCCCGCTCGAGGTAAATTCAGTATTCAGGTTTGTTTTACATAAACTTAAAGAAAATACTGATCTTTTGGAACCATTGCAAAAACACGGTTTGTCAATGGTGGAGCTTATAAAATAAATAAGTAGACTTTTTCTGTATTTTTTAATATAGCATTTAGAGGGAAATATAAATTAATATACGTAGTACCTACAACCACAGAAGAGCTGAATAAACATGCAGCCAAGCCAGTACCTTCAATGTTTTCAAACTGTAAGTTGAATATTTTTGTACAACATTGTTAAATTAGTGACGCTCAATTAAAAATGCTTATGACCAGCAGTAGACTGCTACAGTCTCATGACGGTGATGAGGAAATTATGTGCCAAAAGTATAATCAGTGATGTTCCTGGACGGTATATCGGGCAATAATCCAATTATAATAAATATGTCTTCAGTATCGAGCATAGTGTTAAAATTCTACCTTGACCGTAACACCTATATTTCGTTGTGAAACGCATTTTCCCACGCGTTTCACGCTTTCAATACGGGTCCCGTATTTATTATTATCTGTGCATCAGTATCGATTGAGAATGTATATTATTTCCCGGTTTGGTTTTGCACTCCATTTTATATGCTTTACTCTTTCTTAGATGAGTTGTCTAGTTTAATTTGTTGTCTCACGCGGTAGGGGCGTGTTTATTGTAATTTTTCGGGGAAAAATGTGATTCACTGCTGTTACTGAGAAGACAACGATGCAATTTAGTTGCTGAGCTAGGTAATCGAACGCTAAGCCTTTCGATCGTAGGACGGATGCTATTCTATTTATCTCTGCAGTCTAGATATATTAATTCAAAGCATTAACCTTCAAAATAGGCCTACTAAAATGTAGAAACTAGAGACCAGATTATGACTTTTGATCTTATGAGCACACCACAGTCAAGTTCTATTACATCCAAAAAATATAACCAAAAGTAGATTTTAGATTTGTTTATTGTCTACTAATTAAAGCATACTGCGATCATAATTCACATTCTCTGAGTTGAGTGAAATCCCAATTACGTGATAAACTTGACTAAGTACCACTTATTAACAATTCAGCGAAATCACCGACGATAGCTTTGACAATTATTCCCATTATAACGGAATATTAAGTTAAATTTCAAACTTTGTAGTGGATAGGCGAGGACAAAGCTACGAATGTACGCTCATTTGATTATGAATTTTAAGTTGTGGCATTTTCCGAATTTTCAAACCCCAAAGCTAATTCACTTGCTTTGTGAACCTTATTAAAACAACTAAATTCTTTCCTATTCTAATCTATCGTAGAGGTGGCAAGTACCCAGCAGTGAGATATTAAAGACTACTTAGTTGTCTTGCGGCCTGGTAATGTTTTGACCACTATCGATTTCGGTGAAGGGTAGTGTTATTGGCTATTTCCATGTATAATAGAATTGACAATTATATACTTTCAACAACGGCGTGGAATCTAAAAAAGTGCCCAATGAATGGCCCAAGGCTCCCTTATATTACCTGAGACTGAAAACACAATTTGGCAAAGCGGGAGCGCTGAAACTACCCCTTGGGAATATATTCGTGAGAGATAAATAGCAGTCATCATAATCTACCTAGAGTAGCACTTAGAGAAGTGCTACTTTATACGAACTTTAAAATACTATGAACAACACATTATTCGCATAAATTGAAAAAATTGCAAAGTTATATTTACCATTAAGAACAAAAGGCGTACTTTACAAAACATTAAAATAATCCCTTTAAAAGAAGAAAAAAGCAATAGAAAAACTAAAATGGAAATATGTGGGTGTCATTTTAACAGTAATCTTGGTAATTTATCAGACTTTCTATGAGTTGGGGACGTGATCGCACTGTATTATTTCAATTCTACGAAAGTCAAGGAATTTCATGACACATTTCAAGAGAAGGCTTCGATATTAATTTTATAAAGTGGACCATTTCAATGCTATTTTGTGTGTATTACGCTATTTGCGAAGAAATTTTTTGTTTAAATACCGTACGCTGATTTAAAACTTCTTTGCTGATAATAGATATGGGTATAAAAAAAATATCAACCCATATACGTCACACTGCTGGGCACGAGCCTCCGCTCCTATAGAGAGAGTTTAGGTTTAATCCATCACGCTGACCTCGTGCTGGTTAGAAGACTACACCATCATCATCATATTCATCCCACATTAACCTACTGCTGGGTATAGGCCTACAGATTTCAGAAAACTACCGACCCTAGAAATTCCTAAGAACTTTTGGGTGTGCAGGTTTCAGCACGAAGTTTTCCTTCGCCGGTAAAGTCAATAACAATTTTACCGCAAAACTGGGGTGTACGAGTTTCGTACAAAAATACCTTTCCTTTTAAGGGTGACATTTCTAAAGATCCGATTTAGTCGTCATTTCTTCCACCAATAAATCGGTAGTTTGTATCCGGCCTGCAATTTGTATTGACCTACCACTAACATAAATTGTTAAGCCTGTCTATACGAAGATCTTCATTACCGACCTAATTCGACTAGTGAGTAAAAAGTGTGCATTCATCAGGGTGCACAAATAAAACTTATGGAAAATTGAATTTAAATCTACTTTTGCGCTTTTTTTTGTCCTGTCTTCCACGTTTTCTATTTTTACAGTTACAAACAACTACTCAAGAGGAAGATTCATATAGACGGCAGAGATGAATTACCGTCGGTAAGCCGCTCGCTCGTTTCAAGTACCCATCCCATGTAAGAAAGTTATGTAGATTTATTTGTTTTTCTACAAGTTGATGGTATGGCATAATTTTGCTATTGTTCCTATGTGACGAGCCGCATTACCAAGAATATGTAAGTCTACAATACAATCTAAATACTTCACTATCATTCCATATCTGAATCTGAATTTACTGTTCCATGCATGTTGAATGTTCTGCCTATCATCATCAGCCCATGTTCGTCCCACTGCTGGACACGGCACTCCTCCATAACTTGGAGTGTCTGTGACTTAGTCCACCACCCTGGCTTAGTGCGGGTTGACAGACTATACAACTAAAAAATTCCCAAAATCCTTCAGATGCACTCGTGTCTACACGATGTTTTCCTTCAGCATTAACCTACGTGTTAAAATATAACATACCAACCCAAAAATTTTTAGAATAACTTGTAGGAACTAATAACAGCATTGTTCGCAAGTTCACAATTATGTTAAGCATTAGAATTGACTTTATGAGTTTGCTCTAGGTGTAAACTTGGAGTGGAGTCACTGAACGCTATATTTCTGTGGACTTTGCCACGACCTTTCAAAGTCCAATGGCGTCATTTACATCTTTATCCCAATGGTTACAAGCAAATATTTCCGTAAAATATTATCTTGCATTGAAAACTTTGCTTAAATTGTTCACTTAGTTCTCTTTTAGCAAATAATATTTCGATAACGTCCATTGGGCTATATCAATACTAAACTACTTGTTAGCAAAAGCAAACTAGCAATGACACAAAACTAGCAAAACTTTTTGTTATTAAAATGCTTGCGACCATTATGTTCCTACATTTAATATACTCATTTTCACTACTATTTATCAATATGCCATCAAATTACAGCAAACAATTAAAATCACCGGTGACATTAACGGTTGAATCCTTCATCAATCATCTCTCTTCGGTCTATATTGACCCAGAAATGGAATCGTCTGGAATATTCCGACAATTAATTGCCTCACGTACTGGAATGCATCCCTTTCCATTAAACTAGATTTCAATATGTGTAAAGTGTGCATGTCCGTCCACACGACTCCTCGCAAACCGTATTTGTATGGGAAGTGGGTTACTTCAATTCAGATTGCTATTGGTAACTACCGCTATTCAAATCTCTTGAGGTTTAGCTATCTATTTCAAGGGGTATGTTAGTGTTACAATTATATAGTTTGTCAAACGATTTGTTGCGTGTAACTTAAATTTTATGAAGGCACTGATAGCCCCTCTGACTCAACAAATATTTTTTTCAAGTAAGAGATATGATATCAGATAGATTTTCTGACAAGCACAACATACGATTTTTTACTTACAACGAATTAGGGTCTGTATGATTATCAGATACCATAGTAATACTGTTAGATACCATTACCGATACAATAAAACTTTAAGAAACGTCATCTTAAATTCGTACCCACGTCTTATATTCCTAGATTTACTCTTCATTTTCTGAATATCACCAAGTTCTTAAATGTTCATTGACATATTTTTAGATTGTATTATAATTAAATTCAGATACCTCAGAATTAAAGACGGGACGACTATTAATTCTAGAATCCATCACTTTCGATTCAAATAAAGCGACGCTGTGTCTAGGAACCCTATCTCAAATGTTTGACAGCTGCGTTTAATAAGACACCGTCTGGGAACTAGAATTTCAAATTTCTATTATACACATTGAAAACTTTCCTTTAGATACTAATTATTGATTGTCAGTTACAGTTTAATATTACTTCTGCTGTCTGATTGATTTTGCAAATGATCTTACAATGTAGGTTCATTTGCACAAAGAAATTATTCGTAGAAATTTTAAGGAATCCCTTTATCTAATACTAAACAGTAAGTAAACAAAGGTCGATATAAGTAACTGCATATGTAATATTTGTTGCTATTACTTTCAATATTTTATGTAGCAATCGTTTATTTCCTGAAACCAAATTTTTGGAGGTGACTGGCACCAGTTTATTAAGACTCAGTTGGTAACTGTGTTAATGTCAATACGCTAACTCTATGTACTAATGGGATATTTTTTCTCTAAATGCCTTTATTGTCGCGGTGATTAGAAATCAATAAAATAAAAATTATAAAAATGTTGACTATGAACATTATAACAGTAATATAAAAAATTAGAAGTAGCGACCGTAAAATATATTTGTTTACAAAATATTTTTCTTTTTTGCAGACATTCGTGAGATCATATTGCCAGATACGCGAATGATTAAAACACAAAGAACAAGGGAACGAAGCAATAACGCTTAAAGTTTACGACGCTGATGTTGCACAAAGTTGAATATCACTCCTGAATTGCAAGTAGCTGGACGTCTTCCATACATTACTTTCTACCTGCTGGATAAAAAACAAAAATGTAATATATTATTATTTTTTTAATAAGAAACTTTTGTAAAAAAGTGTTATTCGAAGCATTTTTTTATCGATGTGATTATTTAAATAGGATAAAGTGAAGAAAATTTTCTAATAAAAAGCACTAAACATTATACCTCTTCTCTTCCCCCTCCATCATCCCCCTAGATCACATGACGTTCTATATTTTGACAGATTGATAACTCCGTATGTGTTGATTACTACGGAGTCCCACAAATAGTGCACAACCTAGAAAACATAGCTAAATGCTTAGAAACCTTAGGGTAATAGTAAAGAAGACATGTGATCAGAAATCTTTGCATTAACTTGATGATAAGAAAACGTACACGAAGTAAATGAATATAATGAAGTCTTGGGAAAAATAAATCCCCCAGAAGGAGTTTCAGATATGACCTCACACCAGAAACATTCCAGCAATTGATATTTCGTCGATGACGCGGGCGATTGTCATGAGGAACCAATATATAAGTTATGTCTGAAGATCAATAGTAGCACAAAAAAGAAGATAAATAGCATTTTTCCGTTAACAAATCTTCCTCAAGAGCACATTAATGTTATCGTTTTGTAATGAACAAACCAGACCTATAATAAATCTTACGCAGCACTTATCCGCCGCGCGTATGGCAACACTTTGTACCAATAATAGATCCGCAAACATGTGTCTGAAGAGTCTCCATGTATTTTTGGGTGAAGATTATGGAAGAGGTACATTTTTTAATAAAACATTGAAATCAAAATAAAGGCTCTAAAGCTATGTACGCTATTTCTTGTTAATCATAAAGACAGTGACAAATAAACAATTGAAACATATAAAAAATCATCGTCATCATAAAGGTATATAAAGTAGTAAAGTATAAAATGCATTCTACTAACTAAACAGCTATATTATTTTTAATATATATTTACTCTTCATTTTATTTCCAACATTTTAGTATTTAAATATGGACGTTGTACATAAGTTTCAATTATAGAATAAAATTATTTCTTTATAGAACTAAAAGTTGGCTAACTTTGCCTTTGCAACTCCAAACAAAGTCACAACTATGGAGCTAAATTTCGATTTATTCAAAATTAATTCAGAACAGCGAAATTTTAAACAGCCTGCGAGTCCGACTTACTATAATATGCCATTTCTACATTCCAACCGCTTTGTCGGTTCTACGACATAAACGGGGGCGGACGCTCCTTAATCGCACACTTTTTAATCGCACGATTAAAAAGTTATAGGTTAGGTTCCCAGGTAGAACAATAAAAAACAAATAAAAAATATTTATTTCACATTCACAATTGTACAATTTGTTACTAAATGTGCCCTACAAACGGTCAGATGATAGGTTCAGATTATCTGACATATAAAGGACAGCTATTAAACAAGAGCTTCGGACTCTGTGAATCAATCCTACTGTGATAATAATCTTCACTCCACCACTCATGTCGCTGAATATGTAAGATTCCTTTTTCTGGTGCAACAAAGCATTGTATTTATTTAAGCGAATAATTGTACGTATCAATATATTGCAAATATGCAAGAAACGTAATGTGAAACTATAGGACGGAAGAAGGCAGTATATAAGCTCCAACGGATTAAAACAACATCATGTGAGAATTCTATTTCTACACTCTTAAAAACCTAAATAAAACAATGAAATACCCACATGAAAATTTATAACTAGTGGAATACACAAACGTGTTCTATTTCTAAACTATTACATAACTTATAGTGTTTTTATAACAATGTGTTTTCCTCGCTGAAAAAATGACTAAAGAAAACTCAGCGTGACGTCACAAAGCGCATTAGCTTTTAATGTAAAGAGCAAATGTATTTACATTTTGTCTTACATCGGATCCCGGAAAGATTCGTCTTGTGTGCGTCATGCTATCAGTTCTTTGAGGCAAAGGCACACTCGTAGCTATGTATGATACATAATATTATGTCTTATTTACAAAATTTGTTAGGATAAGCAGGTGAGTGTTTAAAAGCCAACATAACGAAACTTTTGTTTAGTTCCGCATAAAGCGAGACGAACATATTGTATTTAAAGGTGCACAATTCCAGACTAAGTACATTCAGCTAGCGAGAATTTCCAGAATGGAAAATGTACGTAATTAAAGCGTTTTATTTAAAGTTACCAAACTAGAAGTTAAATAACTACTTTAATTCTCAAATTAAATAAGTAAACATACCCAAAAACATATACATAGTTCTGACCCCACACTTAGGTACAACACCCAGATCTGAGACAAATATTTGTAAATCAAACAAATATTGGTCTTGGTGCGGATATCAAATCCGCGGCCTCTCGTTTCGCAAGATGGTCAAGTAAAGTCTCTCCTCGAAGACTGAAAACATTTCCATAATTCTATAGTACATATACAAAAATACAACGAGCCATTATTAATTTAAACAACATCTATGATCCTAAAATTCAGATGAGGAAAAAAGAAGGGTACTAAATTACATACAAAGTTTTTAGCGAATGCAATGAAAAATTGGGCCAATCGAACTCAGCCGTCATCAAAGTCAATTATACCGCGAGTGTGAAGTGGATTTATTTTCTTTTTACAAACCGATGAAGGATTTATTGGTTGTAAGAATGATAAAATAAATACCATCGGTAACATTTAGTTTAAAAGCTCCGGTGTTTGGTATGGAATAAACAATTTTTTGCAACATTTGCAGAACTTCGGTTGGATTTCTTGCAATAAACGTATTAGGTTGTAAGTTACAAATGGTAAATTTTCACCTCCACACATTAACATTAATAACTCTAGATAGATCGTAGAAGCATCTATACACTAATTTTAGAAACTTATTCTTTCATGCAATGCTATAGCAAAAAAGTCTTTATCTGATGAAAAGATGCACCTTTTCGTCATTGTACGATCGCAATCGTACATAAAAACAAACTAAGAAGATATTGTAAATTTCTCTAATAATACAGCTTTCCTATAAAATAAAAGGACCGCTTGCAAAAAAATTAAAGGGTCACGATTCTAGAGACTTCATTAAAACTACCTTACTTAACTCAGTTCCCTATATAAACTACGAAAACCATTGGTTCAATGTAGACAACAATAAAATTAAGGAAAGACAATAGACTATTTTATGTGTTGGAATGGGACGTTAACCTTTATTTATTTGACTATTTCATCTAACGGCTATCATTCGATATCTCCATCGGGCTTGATCCAACATGAAATTTTATCATCATCATCATCATCATCAACAGCCTTTCACGTCCACTGTTGGACATAGGCCTCTCTCATGGCACGCCACTGGGCTCGATCTTCAGCCCTTATTTTATAAAAGGTCTTATAAATAAGACTGTGACAGTGTTCCTACACGTCCGTAAACCTCACACTACTGGGCGCATTCTTCCTTTACGGATTTAGACTACCACGCTGGCCATATAAGTTGTTATAGTTTATACTGCTGTGTTCAGATATAATTTCAAAAGGTCCAGAGTTCAATACGTAATCGATTTTTTCACTTAGGAATTTCAATTACAGCACGGATTTTTGAAATTTGCACCAACAACTGTAACAAATTCGTCCCCTATCAAATGAGTTTCGCAAAACTTGGAAACAAAATTACATCTCCGTCGACTCCTTTCGAGATACAGGTTTGAATATATTAATTATCTTTAACTTAATCTGCTTCTAAAGTGTACTATATCACATAAACTCAATATTCATGTCTGTATCACTCAATTAAAACTCACGAAGTGACTAAACCGCCAAATTTAGGCATCCTTATGTAACATTGTTTAAAAGATCGCGTTGAGCAATAAAACCGCCAATTGTGCTTCTTTCTGTTTGTATATAGTTTTGTTTATTACTTCTTAGTGTACAATAAGGAGTTTATAGATAGATAAATAAATATTAATTATTTATTTATGTACGACTCGAACGAAGATAGACTAATTAGGTATTTATTTAATCACAAAGGCATGTAAGATTTTTCAATATATTATTCAGCCTTGTGTTACACAAAGTGTAATTATCGTTGAGTAACTAGTGTGTGTTTCATGATTAGGGATACCTTGGAGAATAAGGGAATTATTGCCTTGTGGAAATAGATCAGACATTGTTAATTGTAATACGAATAAGTAGAGATAGAAGACGTACTTTATCCCATAGGATATAACCAAATTAAATTTATGTGTAAATACAAATAACAGTCGGCTTAAATAATGTCGTGATGACAAAAAAAACCCTGTTGTGAAGAAAACATAACATCCTCTATTTAATTTAAGAGTAATGACGATGTAGGGGGTGCTACGAACCCCGGGTGGAATCCCGCTACGGGGAGGCCTATGTCCAGCATTGGAGGTCTATCGACAGATAATGTTGATGATTATTAATCATAATTTATGACTAATAATAACGGAAGAAATTTCAAAATTGTAAAAAAAATGAAATCTTAATTTGATCCCTCGATATATAATGTAGTTCTTTGTCCAAACTAAATCCACCAGAAAATCTTACTTCATTGAAAAATCTATTAGGCAGATTCCATTAAAGTGAATAGGATTTAGGTTGGAAATTCTCTTATTGTACGCAACGAAAGAAAATGCCGGCTTTTATAAATGGTAGCATAATTTACCCATCTACGTGTGTTACGTTGCTTACCTTCAACCAGCCTTATCTCAGACGCGCTGAATTTCTTGGAGAATGTAAAAACGGTAATCTGACTTAATTTTGCTTTAACGTGTTACGGTAAAGTAAAGGGTCTATTTACGTGAGAAATTGTCGGAATAATTTAAGTTATATTCGAGACACGTTGAACGGGCCGGTGTGTGATGACTGTTCAGTAATGTAAAGACTTTTTTCACGAGTCTCACAAGATATATATCGGTGTAAAAATACTGGTTAGGTCTTACCTTTTCCTGATTATTCTAATTGAATTGTTCATAATTTTATGATTGCAATTCACATCTGCACAGTCTTGGATATTTTCGTCAAACTATAAAAAAAAATTAAAAACATTCCAAATAGTGTAACAACGTTTGAGATCCGAGCTTCGATGTTTGTGACAACTGTTATAAAATATTTCCGTATCTTCCGTTCTCATGTTCCCTTGAATTTTAACATTACTTGAGTCTTAGTAAAGCCTTTATTCTTAACACCACCATCCTGTGATGTTTTTAATAATACAAACCGAAAAAAAGGTAAAGGTAAATTATTATAATTTATTTTAGCGCCTACAATTATAAAATAGCAAATACACTCAGTGAATATTAGCAACTCCTGAGATATATGGAATGGAATTGGCTGCTCCTGTATTACCTGCTACAGAAATCTCCCTTTACCTACCCCTTCAAAGTTTAAGTACCTACAGAAATAAATAAATACACCTAACGATCACATACTACATAGTTCTTACCCAAACTAGGATAAAAGTTCTGTGTCACAATCATCTTTCTCAGTGTAGGGATAGAGTACACCGATTTAAGTAACTGTTACTTATGAGTTACTGACAGATTAACAGACAAGGTCTAATGAAGCCAACTTGTAATTGACATAAACTTAATATACCACCTTGCAGTCAATCACGCGGCCGTAATTAATGCAAGAGTCATTAATAATGCGGTAATCAATTCGTCGATACTAATTAGTAAAGCTCCCCTTTAATGAAGGTAAGTGCAGAGTAAACATATAACACTATATATACATACATTATGTACACTATTCGAAGTTATGAGTATGTTCGCAAGGAATTATCACGTATTTTATCGGTAAAGTAAAACTTTATAAGAAAGACTGCAACCAAAAAAGTTTCCAAGATGTGTAATCCGCCAACCCGCACTGGGCTAGCATGGTGGACTATGGCCTAAACCGTCTTAGCTGTATAGAAAGCTCAGAGGGGTTTCGGGTCTGACCCCCGGTACGAGCAAGGTTTAACTCAGTTTTTCCCATGAGGAAATTCTTTGTTACAAAGTCTGGAAAATGTGAAATTGCAAAAATTCTCCTTTCATGAATACAGCCATGATAATTCCAGACTTCATACATCTATTAAAAATTTCCTAATGTAAAACCTAATAATACTTTGCTCGACACGAGAATTGAACCCGGGACTTCTGGATCGCACAGCGCCTACATGCGCACCGAGGACTCGAGGCAATCTCGTTTTCTATTTTTATTGCTATAGACTTACGCTTGACTTGATGTTAAGCGACCATTCGGCCTACGCTAAACCAAAAAAGGTTCCTACGTTTATTTCACCTAAAATTATCACTGCGTAAATCCGCACCAAAGTACTACCTGCCCGACATGACGTATCTAATGTAGGTTTTTCCTCGATATAATATGACCTTTTTCAATTTCCTTCCAATCACTTTTCTGCCTATTGGAAGAATTTATGAAATTGCGTCAGAGTGTGAATCACTGATAGAGAATTATCTACAATCATTATAGAGTTAAGCCAAATCTTTATGGTTAAAAGGTTCTTGAATCAGTCGCTTTATATTAAAACATACTAGGACTAGTTATACCAACTCAGTGTCTTACGTGGTTTACTTCTTTTGCACATATTATTTATATGTATGTAGGTACTTATATGCACTTACGTCCGGTTTCCTCAAAAGAGTAGGTGGGGGTGTACACTTTTCTTTCGGTAATTGTTTTCATCCTGCATAACAGTGGCAAGCCTATTGTAGTTCTTCGAACACATTTTCTTGCTGCATGCAACTGGAGCTTTACTAATGGCTAAAACCAATAATACCGCGTTTGTACGTACATATGTACTTGTGCCTCAAGTGCACGAGGCAGATATAAATTTTAGATCTTTTGCATGTAGTTCAAGTACATAAAAAGTAAAGTTGTTTAAAATGTATGAAATACGTGAAAAAATGAACCACAAAATCCTATTACAAAATTATCGTCGATCACGGCTCACGAGAAATAAAACCGTTCAGAAAGTCATGATCAGCATCTTTTATGGTTAATGGAGAGGAACATTAACTTTCCCCGTATAGGTGAATTCCGAAGAAATTCCCATACTTCCGTAACAAGGACGATCTATTTGCAAGTCATGCAGTCAAATTTCAGATAATTTGCCAAGATAAATGTTGAATTTCCGCGTAATACGAAAATGTGGAGAAAATACGATAAGGAACGTGTACAGAGATTCCCATTAATATATTCTTGAGGTTATTTTAAGTCATTTTCGAGTAACGTAAACCTCATTCATGTTTTATGAAGGTATGTCGATGTAGCTTAAGAAAATTTTGGGTTATTGTTAAGAATTATGTCTATTTTTCTTTAAGATATTGATGTTGGAACTAAAGACCGATCCCATACCTGACAGTTCTGTGGTGTGGTTGGCTAAATAATACTTCGCGAAAAGAGAGGCTGCGAGTTTGATCCCAGCATCGAGACAATAATTGGGTCTGGATGTGTGTGAGACCGATAAGTCTCTCTTAGTTTCTGATTGGGTATCAGAAACTCGACACATGACTTGAATCACACATGAGATCAGAAGTATGTGACTTGGTTGTACTAAATTTATTAAGTGTAAACCACAAAAGTACTGAAATGAAAAATAAGTTTTCAGGGTATATCGAATAAGAAATAAGTAATCATTCTAATACACATACTGCATTTTTTTATAAAAAAAATTGCATTTCAAGTTTTTCTATCGATAAATAATATAAAATCGTATGAGTAAGTGAAGTGTTGCAGGATTGATGTATCTACGTGATGTAAGAACATATCGGTGCACTTACAAAGATTACCAATCAGTGGAATTCGTTCTTGGGCAGATTTGCCAAGTCAGTTATGAGATTTTTCCTAAATGTAATAAATGTCGACACGAAGCAGAAAACCAATAAATATTTTTTCGATTTGGAAAAAGTCATTCACAAAAACATTGTTGTTTTGTTTCTTAACTTAATAGAGATAGGTAGGTAATTTAATATCTGACTAACATATATCGACATAATTTTGCGGACTGATGAGAAATAATTGTACCCTAGTCAATACTTGTGTTGGAGACTTGTGTAAACCAAGAGATTAATCACTTCCTAGTTGCCATTATTAGTCTGCCGAAACCTTATAACAAAAAAATCATAAGATTTTATGTTTATTAAAAACGAGATTTTTCAATTAACTCTTCGAAAGTAACGAGAACTTTTTATAGCTGTTTTAAATAAGTCGAGTTTTACACCCAACAAACACTGGATTCCCTTCGATGGATCTAAATAAAGCCTCCCTGATTAAAAAATAATTTAACAAGGATTCGATATGTAATAATGAAATTTTAGATTAAGTATGTAATTTCAATTCGGTTAAATAAACCATTGCCAGCGCACGAACCTCTTCGGTTCCAATTATTAACATTTTTTTTTATTCTTGAATATATGCATACTCCATACTCTCGCTAACGTTTTAGAATCATTATGTTGTTTTAAGAACAGCATTTTTATTGACTGAAAGATTACCTACCTATTAAATAAATAGAGATTTTATACAAATACTTTAAACGTAACTTACCAAATATTTTTCCACCACTTGAGATGTATTATAATTAAATTAATGAATTTTGTTGTATGCATTTTTTTTTACCAAATTCAATTCATTTACTTCTGTTCGGCGAATTACTTCACAACAGTATTTTTTATATGCAAATGTTGGCTTGCCTAAATAAAAAAGTTTCACAATGCACATAATTCTTACTTGGTTAGAGTAAAGATGTAGATGGGTATAGAAATAGACGACTATGTACCAACCATGGCAAATTTGACACATATTCGGTCCAAATATAATTCGATCGCTAAATAAACAATTCGGAGAGAGGTCGCGGCCCCCTCTTATTGAGAGCGATCAATCTCTAACCCATAAGTGTGATGTCGGTCGCCCGACGTCTCTTACCTATTTATCTACAGCTACTTTCAATTTCTATAACGTTCTTTTTTCACGTCCTTGAAGGTAGCTATATCACATAGCATTAAATGCGTCGTAATTTTTTTCTTCAGGTTTAAAGTGCGTGTTAGAAAATAGGTCCTATTTGAAGCAGAGATACGGTTTGTCGAGGCACTTCACCAATGACACTTATACAATTGATGACGCATACTATGTTTTTCAATCAAATAACACGTATATAGCGAACAAAAAATATTTTGAACCGTCAAGATTCAATGGTACCATGATACGTACTTGGCTCCCATGAATCAAACCTTACCCTAGCTTCATTATTCCTTTTTCGTTCCCATTACTCGTCGATTTCGTAACAGGAATTAGCATTTTTTCAGCCTTTAATTGATTTATTCGCAATGATTTACATAAAATTATACAAAATTACTCTTAGTCACGAATTCATCTGCGTGGGTTTTAGAATGGAATTCACAAAGAAATTACAATGTTAGAACAATCACAACTACAGATACATTTATTGTCTGTTATTGACGAAGCCCTCGGGAAGCCTTTTTGAAAAAATAAGTAGTACGATTCAACCGTGTGAGAGACTCATATATCTCTGGAATAAAATTCATCAACATCCCCACGGCATTTTATTGGAGGAAACGTAGCAAAAAAAAAATCGTTAAAGTAGGTAAAACTCGTTACAGATTTGATAGTATTCATTGAAATGCTAGTGGATCATAATAAGCTTGAAATATGGTAACTCACATTGTCTTGCATTTTCAGCAAACAAAAACCGACATACCTAGTTGTATGATATTTAAAGGTTATATTTATGTATCCTTCAACTCTCCGTACGAATTAATGAGAACAGTTGACGGGCAATTCGAGACTCATAGTGTCTAAACTTGGGACCTGGGTAAACTCATCGTACGTCAATCTTAGTCCCTCATTAAATTAAAGGATCGAGGTGACCTTCGTTCTACGTTGAGTAAATTTTATTAATCACGTAGCACACGATGCAGGCATAGCCAAGTAGACATAAGCAAAAATAATACAGTAAATCTAGATTAAATATGTAAATTAAAAATTGACTTAAATTATCATCATCTCATCGCGCAACATAGCAAATCTATAAATTACATATCTTTTTTCTAGATGTTCATAATAACACGATCAACGAAAGTGAAAATTGAATAAGAACTGATGATTCGTATTTTGAAAAGTTTTCTAACAGAAAGTGCTATACCCCGTACGGTCGAGTAAATCCCCATAGAGCGCAAAGCCATGACTCCCCATAATAAGTTGAGTAATAACTTGGGAAAAAATTAGGTCACCCACATAGTGACGGCTTAAGCGCCTCGGCACGTATGGGTTACATTGGCAATTTTACATTTTTTTCTAACAATGTTATCTTTTCAGCCCACGCTTTACCATTTCAAGCTTCGTTCGTTTATGTTTGGAAAGTTTACTGAAGTCTTAGTATGCCTTTCTTATCTTTATTTATTTTTTATTTGCATACTTTATATTTTTACTGAATATTATTTAATGAATTTTATATTTTTCTGATTTTATTGCATAATTGGACAAAGGTTCCAACACGGCGTTAGACTCACACCGCTTTACGGCCCGGTAAGACCAACTACAAAATTGGCAAAAAGTCTCCGTTGAAATGTACCTTTGCCTAGTCTTTCATCATCATCATTTTTCTGCCCTGCTCCCAATTCTTATTTGGGGTCGGCGCAGCATGTTTTGTCCTTCCAAACAGGAAGGAAGGACAAAACATGCTGCATAAGAGTTTTGGGAGATGTTTTACGGCCGCCCGCCTTTTTTTTTGTTATCGAGGGGAAAGCTGTTTATGGCTCTACTTCCCGCGAGCCCGGGGGCGGCGGGGGGCGGGAAGCGGATGTCGGGGTCACCGGTCTTCCAGCCCGGCGCGCGGCGACGTCAGGTCCGCGCAGGTGTTAGTGCCGGGCTGGATCCCTAACAAAATCCCTAAACTAGCATACCGACCAAAACCTCCCGGTGGCCATCACCGCGCCGAGTGGGGCGACCACGGAACGTGAGCGAGAAGCGCCCACCGTTATACCGCAGTCGCCCGGTGCGCCTACGGGACGTAAACGTCCCGGCCTTCACGAATTTGAAGGGGGCGCAGTTGCACCCCCACTACCTTGATTTGGGCGCCCTGGTTGTGAATGGGCGCCCGCGACGTACACGGGCCACTTTCAGTGACACTTTCAGCGACCCCAAGGGCCCCTTTGAGTCGCCTCTTACGACAGGCAGGTGATACCGTGGTGAGATTCTAACGCCCCCTTGCCACAGGGCAGGGCGCCGGGTCTAATTGTCTCTGTTGACCCGGCGCCTCCTTCTCTGATGTCTTTGGCGGGCGGGATCGTTGATCTCTCGATCTCGCTCCGCGCTCTCCTTCTGCTTCATGACGTGCTCGCAGAAGGAAAGCATCGCTCGCCACGACCTCGGACTCTCGACCATAGAAGATACGACGGCCGAGAGCGAGAGGTCGTCACCGACAATAGCGCAGAGAGTGCTGCGCTTCACCACCCAGCCTGGACACTCTTGTAGTGTGTGCTGGGCTGTGTCGTCCGGGCAGTTGTCCCGCCTGCCTGACGCCAACCCTCCTTGGGACTTTTATTGTTTTAGGAATGGGGTTGGTATAGCGTGTGTTTGGATACAGGATGATGGTAAGGATGTTACAGTCCCGGATAAGGAGTAGTAGGAGACTGCAACAGCTCAGGGGGCCAAGGTCGCGTACTCGTAGCCCTGTTCCATGACTGGCTAGATCAATGGAAAAGGCATCCCCTGACCATTTTGTCTAGCCTTTCAAGACGTGAGAATATTTATGAGAGTACGTATTTGTTAATTTATACTAAGACGACGTAAGGCCCAGTATATTCCAACTTGTTTCGAGTGTCACTCACGTTTTTCCGATCTTAGGTACTTATGTCGCATTATAAGCCTATTTCTGGCTACTATACCTCATTCACGATAACTTGTTTCTTTTGGCAGATGTCAATTTTTCTGAGACATGACTTTGAAATAAAAAATGTATTATTTTAATGATTTGATAAATATAAAAAAATACATACAACACAAAAGTCCCTAAAGATATAAGCGTTATCCGAAAATGTTGAGACTTTATTGCTTCAAAGTAAAATTAAAATAGGAACACTGAAAATAGTAGCAGATGCAGTGATGGCCTCGAGGTTTGGGCATCTCGACGGTCGCGGGTTCGAACCCCAGGCACACACCTCTGACTTTTCGAAGTTATGTGTGTATTCACATTGAATTATCACTTGCTTTAACGGTGAAGGAAAACATCGTGATAAAACCTGCACACTAAGAGTTCTTAGGAATTTCTTAGGTGTGTAGTCCGCCAACCCGCACTAGGCCAGCGTGGTGGACTATGGCCTAAACCCTCTCAATGGTAGAGGAGACCCGTGCTCAGCAGTGGGCGTATATGGGTTGATGAAGAAGAAGAAGAAGAAGAAAATAATAGCCGCTTGTACAATGCTACATCGATCGGACGGAAAGGGACGTAACATCGTTCATATCGATGTCCACGTCGATAATTTTACTGAACACTATGATGATCATGGCTGTGCTCCTTTTTCTTAATAATAAACGGTTTTATGTTAAAAAAAAACATACATTGCAATTTTCAAGATAAATGTACTAAAAACCAAAAAATAATAAAATAGATACAGTCGTGGGAATTATAAACATATGCATAGAGTAGACTAAAATAAAACCGTGGAGCATGTCGACTAGTGATGGAAACCAGAAAATATCTAGTAGTTCAAAAATATTGCGTTTTAAAATACTGCATTATGTGTGAAATTCTTTATTACTTTCGGCATGTAAAACATTATGTAGATAAGCGATGGTGGGTCTAAGTTCATAATAAGTACCTATTTAATATAATAGGGTTATTTTTAGACCTCCTGCCAAATTTAAATACGTGTTTTAGACCACGAAAGTAAACAACTTCCCCAAAGAAATACAATAAACTGCCAAAAGAATCAACTTATCGTAAATGAGGTATAGTTGCTTTAAATGTGACAGTATTTCCCGCCTGTTAAAATTGAATTATTATCGCATCGAAAACAGAGATGGAGCTACTGCAGAAATTGTGGCTTATCACGGTGCAACAGTAATAGCGAAATTCTGATATTTAGTACGTTAAACGCTATTTATAACCGATGTTATGCGACAACAGTCAAGAAAACAAGCAACCAAAATTATGATCATATCGCATATCCTACATTTGTGCCTAGTTACTATTGGAGTAGAAATAGTATTTTACTTTTTTTCAATTACTACTTCTATAGTTGTGACTATCCTAGTAGCTATCGTCACTATATATGCTTATTTCAAGATTTATTTTATTTTCTGTCCGTAATTTCTAGTACCTAATCATGTCTTTAATTTTGCAATTTTACTTTGACATAACCCTACTTACCTGTCAGAAATCCTACTGTTTTCGCAATTATTTATGTTTACGGTTACAAAATGTTATCAAATTGAGACTTGTGTTAATGATACTAAAACATGGTTAAGAGTCATGGCTTTAACTACACCTACTCGCCTTTATTGTCCGGGTAAGTGTATTCTGTTCAATTTTCTTATAGGACTTATAGTATCTAATATGAAAAGCAGGCAGTTGAGTGTTTTCTTAACATAAATTATGAGTGTGTATAATTATTTGTGGTCTAATTTATATGTTTTACATTCGTTTTAGTCCTTTTAAAATTATAAATTATCATGTTTATGAGTTAAAAAATATAAAACTCAAATATTATTCCCTTACCAGGATATAAATTTCCAATAAATTGTCTGCCATTGAATTTTACGAAGTATATAAATATATTCAGGATAAACAAAAGTGTCTTTAGCACAAACATTGGGTATTTAATGTAGGTATTATCTAAACAGTAAGTACTGAAACAGAATTTGAAAATGCAAATCTCCTTCGCCTCACATTAATGTGCCATGGTTGTACTACAGGTTATCAAACATTTTTAGTGTATCAACACCTGTTAGTAGTTAGGAATTGCTTTATCACTTAATTGTTGGTTAAAGAGTTAATGGCTTGTACTTAAAAAATGTAAAACGCATATTCATGAGCTGCGTTACATTTCAATTTAAAAGCTGTGTTTAGAGTAATTATAGGTCTCTTTAAAACTTTTTATGGCCACCATATGGCCAGTATGGTGCTGTTAGAATAGAATATTAATTGATTCTACAGTTCTTTACCACAAATCCATAATATATGTAATTTTCTACTTTTCATTTCCTAAGTGATGTTTAACTCAAATATGGAGCTGTGAGTATGGCCATATTTCAACAAATTCATATAATGCTGTTTGGTAGGTTTTAAAATCATTAATAATTTTAAAAATTCTTAAATCTTACTATCTGTCTTTGACTTTGTTTTGTTTCAATAAGTGAGCAGTAGGAGAGATAAAAAAATCTTAATTCATAAATAAACATTTGTTACCTAATCAAACTATACAACTGCGAAAACAAAAATGATGATTATGAAATATAGTTGTACTAATTTATTATCATTAAAATGATTTAACAATTCAAAAAAATATAAAATTAATTCAGTATTATGGTATAGAATAAAGCTATAGGTTTAAACAAAAGAAATTGTTTGGTAGTACTTGTTATGAAACATGACAAGTTTATTATGTTAGTAGGTATATGATAGGCTGCATTTTGATTATGTGGCATAAAATTTCAAGTTTGATTCCTGGTCAAGGAGTGCAGCAGTACTTGGATTCTATATTAAAAAATTCCCAGTAGCAACTAGGAACCATACCTTAAGGTGGCAAATATCCCACCATTATGTCGGTTTTAGGAATGGCCAGTGTAAAAAAGAAACATTCTTCTGTCTAACCCTGTCAATGGAAGTAAACGTATTTATGTATTTGTCAAGTTTGTAAAAGTGTTTGCGTATTTTCCAAGTTTTGCACAATATTCTTAAGCAAGAATGAAGTGGTTCCGGCGATTAGGTCAGCTACCGTCGTACACTACGCAACACCCTCCGAACGCGAGCGACCCTTAGCTACCTTTGAGCTACAGTTTCAAGTGTTTTCTATATAGCCTATTAACCTGATACCCTTTGAAAAGTTTTTCGTATTGTATTTGTATAGCGAGGGAAGGTTCATTAATGTAATGGTGACTTTTGGAAGTTATGTGGTATTCACTATAGGTGTATTATCACTAGTTTCAACGGTGAAGGAAAAGATCGTGACGAAACCTGCACACCTATAAGGTCATAGTAATTTCTTAGTTGTGTCGTCCGCCAACCCGTATTGGGACAGCGTGGACTACGTCCTAACTCCCAATGGTAGAGGAGGCCCCTGACCAGTACAGTAGGACGTAGTATATTGGCTGATGATTATAGAATATATAGATAGAATCATTATATCAGAAATAAGCCTTCGTTATGACCTTAAATATATTTATTGGAAACACAAATGTAGTAATTAGTACGTTTATATTTAAACGGTTTTTCCAAGTTCTTCGTCGTGAAAAGGGTTGTATGTTTAGTCAATTCCACGGTATGGAACATGACCAATATCGTGCTATAGGAAAAACCAATAAAGCAAGATCCTCTGTTGTATAATCGCATAAAAACTTAATTCGGCAAAGCGAACTGCGTTAAATAATCTTTTAAAACAATGACTAAACTTATCATTGTTAGCCTACTAAACGGAATCCATGCGTGGTTTATTCTGTGATAAGTGGGTTTTCATTGTCTTTGCTTTAGCTGTGTGTATGCTCGGGGTATTTTCTGTAAATAAAACAAGTTTTTAAAGTCAATAATACTGTGGAAATCCTTAGGGCAGCAATAAGCAACAGTGTGTTGTAGGTAATTAAAAATATAGTTAAATAATTTCATCCAAAACTTTTTACCAAACCGACGTTTATAGCATTTACGATGTTTTTGTTCATATAAACGAAATTTCTATAGTGCTATGCCCTATTAGATTTACTCCGTGATAAAATTTTCAAGCTTATGTTTCATCAATGAACATGATGATAAATTTCAGTCTTTAAGCATTCCTAGGAAACCCTTTATAATAATAATTAACTCGCAAGCATTTTGTACGAAAATTGTATGATACATTCCACGTTGACTGACCTGTAGTGCAGTTTGTTAGACACCAAATCGTAAAACGAGAGGCCGCAGGTTCGCTCCTGACACCGTGACGAATGTTTCTGTGATCGACGAATACATATTTTCAGGTCTGGGGTTTGTGAGACCGAAAAGTCTTGTAGTTTCTGATGCCCCACGACACAAGAAAATAATTTAAGAGTTTATTTAACTCACAATATCCCAATGTGGATTGGTAGACTGATCAGGTGTACAAGTTTAGATCAGTTGTCTCACATCATCATGATTTATCAAAATCGTGTATGTCACACCATGAATACACATCGGGATTTCATTCAAATCACCGTAAATTATGTAGCAATTATCGGGACATTTCAAATACTTCGCCGTATTATTACGCTTATTATACTATGTAATTTCATTTACAATGAATAAATGTTGCTACAGTCAAACCATTAATTTATTGATATTAGAAATTCCTTTGTTTTGTAAAAGAGATGTCACAAGTACGTATGTTAGTCAATAATAAGTATAATATGTGATGACATTTGAAAAACATAAAATAAATTTATTTGTATTTCGAATTTAAATATCCTCATTAATTACTTTTATAAATGGAAGCATTTTATTAAGTGCTATAAATTTGTCTTCAGAATATATCTACGTATGTACATATTTGGATTTCGTATTTGACTAAAAAATTAACCGTTACTTGGCGCGTAGGCAGCCTACCGTCTGCGGCGTGTAAGTAAATTCCCATCGGCTAAGTTGATACGAGTTGTCGTGTCGTTCTTAACAATGCACACATATTTAATAACAAGTGGGGGGTGCGAGTACGCGCGAGTGGGCGATCTAATTCGCCAGGCAAGCGAGCCCAGTCAGTTCGCACAGAAAAGTGAGAGGCGCGGGCGTCGAGCGTCGACTTGCCGGCCTCGAAAACTTTACCTTTGAACTCCACCGTAAGCCAATTTGAACTTTATTACCTGCAATTAAAGCTTAGGTTGGGTTTGCAGTGTTTTTTATGGTGTGTCGAAACGCAACTGCTGCCAGTGACCCCATTGTGAACACCAGTGTAGTGCAAAATGAATGAAGAAAATTCAGTGAGTGAGGATATGAAGCGGCAAGCGGCGATGTTTTACAACACCACTCAGAGGTTTGTTTGCGCGAATTTGGTTGTTTGAACATCAGCGGATGTGGTGTTGAATTTTTGCGCTCTTCGTTAGTAAGCCTTCGCTTAAATTCTCATTTCCTTATGTAAAGGTGGTAAGGTCCAAAATTGCTTAAGATTCGTTGTAAAATCGGCAACACGTATATTTGTCTGCTACTTGAGCTTCATGTGAAATCCGGACAAACTTTTTGTCTTGGATTTTTAAGGTCTGACTTCATCTGTAAAATATTTAAACCAGCCGTTGCAGTTAAGATATAACTGCCTTCGCAAAAAAAAATCGAATGAAAACTTATCTTAAACATAATTCGCTTAATTAATATTTAATGGATCTAATTAACATGCCTTTTATAATCAGAGCAATATTATACCCAATCGTTGCACTTTTTCGAGAATGAGTTTCAAATTATTAATTTTTAATTACTTCGCTGCTTAAATATAAATAAGTCAATAAATGGAGTTCTATAATATGTTACAAAGTTATTTACCATGTGTGTTCGAACACCGTATAAAATTGTATTGTTCAAGCATAAAATGTAATAATTAAGTTCTCATGAATTTTCGTCTTAATAAATTTATAGTACACACATCTTTTATTATGTCGAGTCTGCTTTGATATTTCGAACATGTGAGTATGCTTTTGTGGTGTATGTGACAAATCAACTTTATTTATAAATAGGTAAAGAATGTAAGTTAGGTCTTAATCTCTAATAGCACCAACATCTCTTTCAAAGGATCGATGGTGTGCTATAGGGTGCCATACCTAAGCAATTGATTGTATTTTCGTAAATAATAATAAAGAGAAAATAGGGATCAATTGGTACTTTTAATCTGATATTCCGAGTCCATACTAAGGATTTTCATTCCCAAATATTATTGTGGGGTCAACTGTGAATGTTGGGAATTACTCCCTGTTAAAATAAGGACACACACTAAGACCAAGTTACAGACCTTGTCCTCTGTTAATTTAATATAATGCCAACCGACACTTAGGCAGCCTATTATATCTGCAATAGAAACTACCTTCATAGTTCATATATTGTAATTTGTAAAATAAAATAGTAACAAAAAGGTACCTTTCATCACTGAGCATGGCGGGTCAGTTTCTCACATCAGAGCTAAAGACAGGTCATCTGATAACTTATTTCTAATCTCATATTTTATACAGAGTTTTTAATTGATTTCTTGGCGGTAATAAGTTATAATACATGCGACACTGTGAGGGCGGGTGGTGGTGCGAACGAGCTTTCACAGTGACGTCAGTGGTCTCAGAATTAATTCCCGTAGTCATGCAAACATCTGTATGACGTAATGTTACGTCTTATATTGAATGTATTGGCGCCGTCTCTTATACAGGGTTTAATGCTGTCTCGTCGTGTTGAATATCGTCAATAGCTATTGTCCACTGCAAGGCAAAGATTTCCAATCCCCAGTCCTTCTTGGACTTTCGTGCTCATCTTTTTGTAAACCTGCCTAAACTGCTGACGAACATAAGAAGACAATGGAAATAAACTAACAATGGTAACATTATAATGCTGATGAACTACAAATAATAAAATAAACGCCACGTACAATAGGTTAATGATAAATATCTATTACTACATTTCATTTGTGCATTACAATTTTGTACATTATCTGACAATGCACTTATGCAACATAATTGTTACATAAACAAATTATAAATAGAATTTGTATACTTCTTTTCTTTTGAATGCGCAAATGATAGCTCTTACGTCACCCTAAATAATGTATAGGGAAATCGACGGTTCGATGGTCGAAATCGAAATCGATGGTTTTCAAGAGAGCGATTTAAAGGTTCAATTGAAGTTTAAATAAACTATTTATTTTCACTAAAATGACTTTTGAAATTAAGTATAATTAACGCTTAAACTTAAAGTAATTAACGCTTCTTGTAACAGTATAGAAAAAATATTACATATATTCATGCTCATGGAAAACTTGATAGGTTAACCGTTTCTTCGTTAGTTTTCATCAGGGTTAAGTCGGGTATGTCCGTTTGTACGTCTATCTACGACCTATTATTTTTAATGATATACATTTAAATGAATAACAGAACTCCCAAGATATTATAAACAATTAAAATCAACTAAAACACTGTTAAAAACACCGGCACTCCAACAAAATACTCGAACATGACGTTATATTCGAACTTCGAACACTTCGAATAGCAATTTTTAAACATGGCATTTTGCGTTACGTACGACTGTCCGTGTATACCATACGTTCCGTCATCCGTGAAATGTGTTAGACTTGTTACCATATACCTACGTCCTACACTTTACCTATGAAAAAAATATGTGAAATAATTAAAGAAATATTAAATTGGTATGTATCAATTGCATATATTTACCGATATAATGCAATAAAAAAAATGATATTTTCGACATGTCTTTTTGTACGTTAAACCTAAAAGTATGCTTTAGTAAAATGTTACACTCAATATTTCTTACTTGGAGATTCTGTCTATTAAATTGTCTTATTCGTCACCTTTTATGTCATGTTTTTTATTTATACTGGCAATGGTTATAGTGCCTTCGATTGAAAGTACAGTTTGGCCGAACATAAAGAAAGAGTCATTGCTGTGTCTGTGAATTCAATTAATGAATAAAAGTTATAAGTTGATATTATCCCGTCAGCATCTACGATTGCTATACTGCAACACTTTCAGGTGCAAAAGTACATTGAACAGTATTTTTTAAGCATTTAGCTTACATCTTTTCTTAACATAAAGAATAGCCCACCACAAGGATTCTATTTCAGGTTGCAATTAAAGTTTAATCGAGTTTTACTTCAGTTGTATAACAAAGTACATATCGATCTATGTTATTATCTCGACGTTCCCCTCCTTTTTAACCCGCGCTTTTTCATTACCTTTTCTCTTAAAACGCGAGGCGCACTGTGATTAGTCTATACGTACAATTTCCAAGTATTTCCTTGAGTCTTGGTCGAATTTTAATCTTTTTATTTGGAATTTTATTTCAAAAAGCGATGAAATACCCAAAGTATTTTGCTATTAATTTTGAGGTATGTGCAGAATTAATTGCAATTTAAATGATCATCTATGACATAGCATTAATACAGATAAACATTATAGTTAAATGGTATAGTAAAGGTAATAACGTTAATGCACTCAATATTTGTATAATAATAATTTTAATGAACGTTTATAAAAACCTAATTAGCTTAAGTTACACGTCTTACTACCAGTTTGAGGGATTAGGTGTGACGATATCCACTTGAATTTTACGTTACGGGTTATGCGGTTGTAGCTAATATGTGTTTCTACGTCGAATTTCACGTAACAACATCCGATCGCTAAATGGAATGCATGTCTGTGCACCGCTTTGTGCATGCTCATGAACCATAAGAAATCACGTTTTGCAACACGTTCTACGTGAAACATAATTGCGTATGGGGAAAATGTGATTACCAGACGTATCGGGTATGTGTTTGTTTGCTTATTTCGATGGAAAATAAATATTTTTCTCGTATATGGTATGTAAACCCCTTTTTTGTTTTTGCGTCATGTGTGTGAACGACTCTTGATCCCGTTCGGACGAAGTGTTATTGATTTTCTAGTTCTAACATAGTAGGTACATTAAATTCAATCTGTTTGCTGTTATAACCGTGTTGTGTTTATACATTTGCCTTTTCCATTACTAAATTTATGTAAATCGTGGGAACTTTTAAAAATAAATGTTAAATATAATCATCACGTTTTTCCTATTATAAATTGTAGTTACTTTGTATGCGATTGTACATTATAGGTACGTCACATAAGTAAACAAATTATCTATTGCTATTTTTGAAACGCTTTAAAACTTAAGCGTCAGCATTTTCAAATGTCAGTTTCCCTATTTAACACTTAGATAGTTTTCATCGCTTTGCTGCTCACTCTCCATTTAGCATTGGTGCAAAATGGAAAATTGCCCAAATAAGCTTATAAAAAATGGTTACAATTTGATATCAAAATAAAAAAAAAGCAACTAAAATTCTTTAATACAATAACTGAGTCTTTAAATATTAACATTCTCTGTCATCTCTGCTAAATGCAGCCTTATCATCCTTACAAAATACAAACACGAATTTTAATCCACTCGGCTTCTTTGGTGTTAGATTATACACTGCCAATAATGATATATGTTCTCTGAATCCCTAGAATCACGTTTGAAACAAGCGGCGACTGCGTGCGTGTACAGCTCATTAAAATTTTAAATATAAAAAAATCTCGTCTCTCACTGACCTTCGCATTTCCTGCTTTTTATTGTGATCAGTCGCACTGATCATAGTGTGTTAGTTATTGCCGACATACATATGTCATGAAATGTTTATTGCATGCGTGATACGTGGCAAGAAGTATTTTTGCAAATTCATATTGCACGTGATTGTATGAAATCGCACGCAACCGATACATAAATAACAACGAATAAATAAATACACCCAGTAGCCCGATACATAACACTATTAGACAGGTCTTGTGTCGTGTTACATAAATGCTATATGTCAGGAAACTTACCAGTCTGAGATAAATATTCATGTTTTTTAATAAAGTAAAAGCTAAAGCTTTGCATAAATGAAACAAAATCATATTTATGGAATCAATAAAATGTCAGATACGTTACATGGATTTTTTTTACTTCACAGTTTAAAAGGTAGAGTTACCACTAGAGAAGAACAGGCATGAAACTCTAGTGTTGCCTTTTAATTAAAAAAAAATATATACAGTATTGATACAAAGATAATATTTTCCGAATCAGAGCAAAAAATCTCATCATGATTGTATTCATGTAAACTTAAAATTAGGAGTTCAAAGATCCTAGTAATTTTCCGCGATGACACACAATTATTATCTTCGGTCCAACGGCTTCAAATTATGCATTCAACTTCGCATTATTACGTTTACGAATAAGAATATACAGTATGTAATAGTTTACAGTTATGATTGTCTCACCTAGGAAAAAATAATCAAGGTGAGAATTGTTAAAACTCAATTATCACGTGCTAATCTATGTAATTATATAAAAAATACACCCTACAGTTAGATACATACATACTTATACACATTCATACATATCTACGTATGTACCTGTGATCCAACGCTAAAATACGGGTCTTGCGTAGTGTTTATCAGAAAGTACTAACAAATATTTATTATTTTATTAATAGTAAGTCACACAAATTATTTGTGGATCATACAAATGTTTCTCTTTTCCGCGAACCTGCGAGCTCTCATCAGCAGGTGTGCTCCACATCTGAAGCAGTTGCATCCCATGAGGAGGTTTTTGTTTAATCACTTTACCTGTTGTTTAACGCTCATGTGGTTTTAAAAGGTGTGCATCTACACTACCAGAAGGTAGGAATTAAGTCCACTTTTAATGTTATTGAATGAAGTGACAATAAATAAAATAGAAATATATAAATAATCAGTGAAGTAAAAAGTCAAACAGGAGAGGAGGGGAAGTAAAGGCACCGACCGAGTTTATTATTTTACATTCACACGTCTAATGTTACTTATTAAGTTATTCGCATTGCCCTTGGATTCAAGTATTGCAAGTTTATTATGAAGTTACTATTACTTATTGGTACTTAGTTGATTTTACAAATATTAAAAGCATTCTAAATTCTTTAAACATTCCCGCGTGCTATAGTAAAGATACTAGGTTTTTATACAGTTCGTGTATTTTCATGTTCCTTCTTTGCGATTACGATAGTAGAATATGACTTTCTTCGGCTTTTGGTTCTATTGCGAAACAATTCTGAAGATGATCTCGTATTGAAACGTGCAGAATGTTTAGTAATCAGTATTAAGTGCGGTCGAGATTATTGAGTGGCGAGAAATGCCGTTCTTTCATCACAGGATATAATTAAAAAGTTTTGCTGAAATACCCTTTAATACTGTAATTAACAGACGCAATATAGGACCGTTTGGAAACATGCCTGCTTGCATAACTTTATGTGCTTGTCGAAGCAAGACTAGCACGAACTACGTTCCTTTTAATTTACACAACATAGAATCTGGAAATGCGCATTTGAAATGCTCGCCACCTATCACATAGTGACACCTTTAGGGAATACATGCGAAAGTGCTTATGTGTGTTTATGTATATATTTCCAGCATAGGAACTCCTTAAACCGCATTAGATAATGCAGCCTTAAAACTTCCCCGTCTGTTTAAAGGGTCGGACAAATATTTAAAACAATGTTACACAATAGCAACAAAACCACTATAAGTAATATACCGTTGTGAAATTGCAATAACCGTCACACCTACTTTCACATGTACCATGATAGTAATTCCTGGTATTTTTTTTTGCATATCCCACATACTTCTGGTTAAATGACTGCATAAATATTCTGTACACATCTAAAATGTGACTGTTTGTGTACACAGTTACACATGATTACGCTATTATCTCGCTTGTTAGCTGGTCAAAGTTTTCCTAAATGTCAACTTAAATATTGAAATAACGTTGTTGGACAACTTACATATCATAAAATAATAAACAGGTTTTTCTTTAGACACCACTCACTGGTCTGCCAGTCGTAAGACCTCTTCAGAAAATGCATTGGTAGGTTAAAATTTCTTACATAAGTCGAAGTAAATAATTATTGTTCAAGCGAAGGGATTTTAGGTATTGCTTTTATAGTAGACTATTGTAAAAAACAAAATTGAATAGTCTGCAAAATGTTTATATTTTGTGTGCTGAGTGCTGACATATTAAAATAGACAACGAATATGACTAGGTTTGGCATTGTTTTTTATTTCCACATTATAAGAACAAAGTATCAATAAGAGAAATTGATAGCATAACAAATTTAATAAATGACCACTACAAATGAAAGGATTTCTGAATTATTTATATCAAACAGTCAATGCCAACGGGAAATTGCCAAATATGAACAAAGGTCAAAAGAAATATTTCGTCCATAAGTAAATCGATGTTGCTACTTATGTTATTTCGATACAGCCAACTCACGGTATAAGGAAACGGTTAGTAGTTTGCCGTTTTGCCCACAATCACACCAATTACTTTTCCATCAAACCCTAATAGCGTTCAGGCCGGTAAGTTAGTCCTTGCTCCCATTGGGCCTTGTTTATCCCGAGCCTTATTTATGGGGCCTTCGTAATACATTTTTAATTCAAATGGCTTCAGAAAGAAATAGCAGCTAATGCGAGGCTTTTACTCCAATTACTTCATAACTCATTAGGCAGCAACCCTTGGTAGGTGGTTACTTTTTTCTGCGTGATTATAACTAGTTTTATTTAAGGAATTATTGAATTTATACTTCGCCTGTACTATAGCAGTAAATTGCAGTATCGAAATAAAATTTGTGTCTGATATATATCCAAAAAAGTGGACGATAAGTAAAATAGTACCGATTTGCTTTAAATCTCTGTAATGTACTAAATTCTAACTTTTCTGGCCCATGACTAGGAGTTAGCCTTACGTATACGAGTATAAATAGGTATTTAAATATTTGAAATTTTTTCATGGTGGTTAAAAGTATACAAAGTTTAGGGTGATTGTGTGCTAGGATTAGCTGTAGCTACCGACGAGACTCTGCCTCAGTAGACTGCGCATCTTGTCCTCGATACCATTTTACCTTTGTGTCAAGCAAAAATAATTCCACCAGTAAGTTTACATTGTAACGGTGTAATAAAAATATTTGCATCAATGTAAGAAAACATTGACATTTACACACAACTGTTAGTTATTGACAGTTACCAGGAATGACGAATCAACATGAAAAAATAATTCAAGATGATACCTCGCCAAATATGTGGAACCTGAACAAACATCGAATGTTTATCCGACGCCCATTATTTGTATTGCTGTAGATGGAACCAGGAATTATTTTGACAGGCTGGTTGTAACAGCTCTTTGCTTTCGTGTTAACGCACCTTTTTAAGTGCCTAAGTTTATAAATCGAATTTAAGGTTTAAGGACAACGCTATATAAGTAAATTTGGGATGCGGTACAAATAGACTAACTCGTTCCAAATGGAGCTATGGTGTTGTAAGTCTAATGGTTTTTGTTTTTATACTGACACTCTATACAGACCAGACGATACCTGTTGCAATAAGAGTACTATAGAATCAATTTGCTTAGTATGGTTATCGGATCACCTTTTGAGTAGTTTGTTTTTGTCTATCTGCTATGATTTTACCATTCTGCTCAAAATTTACCAAGTTTAATTTATGAGTGCTCAGTAGATTAATTCCGTACAATACAAGATCCTTTTCATTATTAACTTTGAATATTTTTGGAATCAGAACTGCCGTCACTTATTCTGTATTTAAAGTGAAGACTGATAGTAAAATTATTTTATATTAAAATTCGAACACGGACTATGACTATCAATCTTCATCTTTTTCAATTCTATACAGAAATTTTGAAAGTTTGGAAAGTCCGATGAAATATTTTTTTCTTTTTTATACACTTTAAATTTCTATCTTTTTCGAATTACCTATAGATAATTATTTTACTAAATTAAAAGCTTATTTTATAATTTTCCTGGAAGTCATATGGAGAGGCCTATTTTCAGCAGTGGACCTCTTGTGGCTGATGATTATAAATTTGTTCAGACAAAAAAAGTTAATAAATGCCGTACCCCGCAGTCGTAAAAGTAGTTAATATCTTTCACACAGACACGGAAGCTTAAAACAAAAAGCAGAAGTTTATCAAGAACGTCAATCTTGCATGTTTTATAAATCTAATTTACTTTTATTTAGAAAATAGTGTTCAGTAAAATAACGTGATTTGCCATAGATTACCCCGTTCCTTCGCACTTTAGCAAAAAGTCGAGTTAGTGCGGCTGTATTTGATTACTGTAGTTCAACAAATGTTGATCGGATTTTAATGATAATTTCGTGCTCTTGGTAGATTTATGGAAATAGCCAGCGTGTTTGATTACGAAGCAAATTTATCACAATTTGACCAAGGATAAAATTTACGTCTAAAATGTTAACAATTTTATGTAAAAATGAATTTCTTTGTTTCAAGTAATGTTTACTAGATTTTAATGACATTGACAGATAAATAGGTTATTATGAAATTATATTCCGAAATTAAACCCTAAGATTAAAATTGCAGGTAATTATTCACAACGTTGCCATATTATTAACAAATTTGAGATTTTGAATAAATAAACAACTTGACACAAATCATAAAATAGTCTACGCCATAATTTATTAGGAACTTCATTTTGTTACAAATGTGTCTTACGAAGCGTTGACAAAGGCGATAAGTGATTGCCAGTTATCTCGCTAACTATCCGCAACCCGCTAACCATTCGTGAAGGAAAGACGTCACCTTCCTTATTATTGCATTTCATGCTTCGATACAACGACAATAATAATTAAGGTCGCAAACAATAAGACGCTGTTCGAATTATCGTCATATTTCATTCAACCGTTTGATCGATAACGGACTGCATTAGTAGATAAGCAATATTGACTTCTTCGTCAGTCCTACGGTACAAGTACCTACATTGAGTTCGAATCTTGAGACCCCTATACCCTCTCCCGGTCAAGCTAAGTTCTGTTGAGTTCTTCTGTAAAGGAATTATGAATAAAAAAGGGTTTTCTCTCCATGACGTAGTGACGAAATATTAGAGTAAGAATGGCATGGCAGAGATGTTATCTCTTAAAGAAGACAGGCTAGTATTTAATACTGAAAATACCAAGCGTCTCTCATTTGAATATTACGTAATCTTAAAAATGCTCTTATAAACACTTGATTTAGAAATATTAACGTTGTGGATTGTATTCCTTTCACAATAAAATTATAGCTAGTCGAATGGTTAATTTCATATCGCGAATCACTTCAGTAGACGTTTTTATATGCTTCATTATTATTTATACCAGCTCTAAGTGATCTGATAATGATAATGCATTATTATTTTTCTTATTTGTGACACTGGACATTAGTATCAGAACTATGCATGATTAAGTCGTGTGATATTTATTGTAAATACCTGATCGAATGACATTAAATGAGTTTCAATATTATGCATTGTTTTAAATTATTTAAATACATAAATATCCTACATTGCGACATGATCTTTAACCGATTGTAAAGGAACCAGTTCCTTGTTTCGCGATGAGTGAATAAATGTTCAAAATATCGAATCAATCTAATTTGCTACTGCTTTAATAATAAGGATAATTTTCTAGCATAGGTTTTTTATCATGTGTAATTTAATAACGCTATCTAAATTAAATGTCGCATGAATTAAATAATTAAGTAATATTTGAAAATGATTATTATAAAAAAATATATTTTAAAATTCTGTTAGCTTTTAAACATGGGGGCAGGTGAATTTTGGAACACAACAAGTTACTTCGCATCATACCTACTTTAAGTAATTGTAAGGTGTTAGGATTTTAGAAGACTATATTTAAAGTGCATGCAGCTGTCACTGACAGACAGCCTGCGAGCCAAGCTGACTAGCGCATTGTTATTATTTCAATAATAAACTTCGACTTTGTATCATGTTCTTCACTTTACTTCATAAAATTATCAATTTCACTATTTTACGAGGATTATGTTGTTGGACACTAAAATAAATTAAACATTTAGTAAGTAACGGAACTTAAATTGTTTGTATTTTTTTTTTTCAAAAGCATTTGTTCGCATACGATATACACATATCTATGTATGAATTATAGGTGTTGATTACATTAAAACATTTTTTATCGTGTATGACAAACATTCACGCCTATATTCCCCAAAGAAATTACCTAAAGTTGTTTTTTTACAACCACTTTTCGCTAACTATCCTTTATGCACATCCTTGTGGGGGCGTGACTATTTCCGTTTTACATGACATGCGTCTCACATACCAATAGTTTTTAATACATAAGCACCCATACACTCCATACAGTGTAAAATGTTCTGAAATGTCGATTTTGCAGTACAAGTGTTAAGCACAAATTAAATCCTATGATCATTTAAGTTAGCGTATCGTATTCATCACTTAACAATATGCGATCTTTCTCCTTAAACATTCCAGAGAATCCTAGTAAAATAAAATACCAAATCCGATTCAATTTAAATGCTTAAAATTTTAATTTATGAATCAAGGTTTAATGACGTCCATTTATCAAGCTACACGCTTAGGAGCCACTCCCATTGAATAATACACAAATAACTGTTAGAATGTTACTGTATAGGACGCTAGAGCCGTAACCAACAATCGCTTTTTATCGTAATCAAGAAACGGTTGTTATTCTTCTCGATTGATTGTTAATCGAAAACGCACTAACAAAGTAATAATTTACGGTCGCTAAAAGAAACGATAAAAAATTATGAAATTGACAATAATGGTTTCGTTATTTTGCAACTGCCTCGTGGTCTCGGCAAAAGTAGGTATCATACGATCTACTTGCATACATACATTAATATCCTCACGCTTTCGTTCACCAATGGTTTAGGTAAAGATATGTAGTGCACGTTATTCTTGAGACCAAAAAACATAATAGCGGCTAGCATTGATTGAATGCCTATCGTTTACTTGAGATATTCAGCCATAAATCGGCAAACATTTGTGTAACACTTAGCTTTTGTGTGGTAGGCAATACATAAAAGAACATTTTAGTAAGGTTTTCAAATACGGCAATAACTCTAGTAGATGTTGCCTTATCTGAGAGGCTACAAAGGAATTAGGGCGTCGTAGTCCTACGCAGTTTACGGGTTTAGGCAGTAAAACCGATATATTTTTGCAGATTTTTATGGTGTCACTTTGTCAATAAAAAAGTTTGATTAACAGATAAAGGAAATCGTTGTTATAAACAATAATGCAAAGATAAATTTAATTAAAGAATTAGGTCAACTTCCACCTTTTGCTGCTTAATAACTCAAATAGGAAAGTCATTTTTTACAATTGATCTAACATTTAATTTAGGTTTCGAAACTATTTACAACTTACTTGTACCTATGTACGCGCATAGTCATATGAATTTTTATGACTGTATTATCGTTTTTTTATGTCTAGCGATGAAGTGATAGGGGCTGGTGATGATGATGATGATAGGTATCTATCATCGTTATACTAACTTTTGACGTATAATTGAATTTTACAGGCATATGTGTAATCATCATCGTCGCATAACATACTACTCATAACTTTTTTCTCTCTCAATTAATAATCAGATCTCATCTAAATTTCCCAGAGACATAAACCTGTTTTTCTTTAAAAGTAGTATGTATAGGATTGTTGCCTAAAATTAATTAAAATAACAAATAAACTACCTAAAATAATTGTGACGATTAGCGATAGATAATGGGCGCCATACACGGTATGATTCGTCTGTACGATCGATCTGATGAAAATCAAGACGATTGATCGCGTCAAAAATTTTAATACAAAAAACAAAGTAAATCGTTAACGATCTTGACATACACCGTTGATTCGTCGTTACGATCGGTTTGACGCGATGGATCGTACCGTGTATGGCGCCCATTACTGTAAGCGTTTTCGGTATTCTATTTAGATACACACATGTTAGTGCGATCACTTGCTTTGCCAGTAGATACAAAGCACAATTTTTTACTCAACTAATTAAGTGCAACAAGCTATTTGTCCTTTGTTTTGTGTCTGAGAGCGGCGACCTAGTGTATATTTTATCCTATTTCCGCATATTTCAGCAATTATGGCGATTTATATGTCCGGCAGAATTTTTGTCGCTTCAAGGGTGAAAGGAAACTGCATTCCTTTGTTCTATACATAAAGTAAATAAACCATAATTAACCATAAATATTTGTTTATTGTATTGTATTGTTTTTCCTATCAGATTTGTATTTCACTTATATAGGCAAGGAGTAACATCAACAAGGTGTGTCACATTCAACGTGTATTGACTATTGTCGAACCAACAAGATGACCCAATGTTTATACTTTAGCAGTTTTTAAATAATTGCGACATACTTGTCAGAAGGAAGCATGCCTTCTAATATCGAATGTTTGCAGTAATGTGCTAAGTAAATGAAACACATATTAATGATACGAGTGCGAGGATCGAACCCGCGTCCTCTCGTTTCGGAAGTTACTGGCTAAACTGTGCTACGGGGTTGTCGATTTTTTTTGTTTCAAGTATATAGTGTTTTCTTGCAATTTTCCACAAACACAAAATGGTTAACCTAAAGCCTAATTTTCCTAACTGCATTTTTTCAGAAATTTGATAACGACAAGATTTTTTTTGTGTAAATATTTGTTTCGTACATCGTCGTTACTTGAACTGAAGTGTTTCTGGTAGTTTCTTATATTGACGATAAAATCGATATCTTAAGGTGAAATCAGAACAATGGGTATTGTTGGTTGAACGCATTCATTCATAACGGTAAGAGATAACAGCTAGCCATAAATGCCCATATCACTAGGCAATGCCGGTCTCCGTCAACCTCATTTAAAGAATTATAAATTTGCTTCAATTAGGTTATTACTTAGCTTACTTAGTCATTAGTCGAGATAGAGAATACCGCTGTTGAGAACATGTGTGACTATTGGGCGTATTTATTCATTAAGTAGAGACCAACATGTCGTCTCGTTATTATATACCTATAGTCAAAATATACAGACGTGCTGTTTACAGTTGGTCATAATATGCCTATCTTCGTTCTAAATTATTTTTATTGCCTATAAACCAATCTATAAGCAGTTATAACGTTTTATAAATTTTCAATCGGCCAAATAAAAGGCAAACCCGTAAAAAAGCTTTAAAATGACAATTGGGTCACAACCCAATTAGATAGGCCGACGCCATTCTCGGCATCTTACGGTCGCCATGGCGTGGCATCGAATTAATTCCACCACAGGGAGTTCTCTTAATGACGTGTACCATGGAACTGCAGTAGATCCAAATTTATGCGAAATTCGAATTAATCGCGCCTTGTGCTACCTATTCCCTTGGTGTTCATTCTCGCGTAATAACGGGCGCTTGGGTAATAGAGCCGCGGTTTAAGAACTATAGGCTAAAAATTTAGGGGAAAAACATGGTAACGTATGAAACGAGAGAAAAATTGTGAAAGTTACTGATACTCTACTAGCTAATAGTAATTTTACAAAATTTCTCTACTTTAATATCTAATGGAATAGGAACGCCGCGGGTTATTTATTTATTTACACTTCTTACATAGACAATGTAAAGGTGGACTTAATGCCTGAAGCATTCTCTTCTAGTCGAACCAAAAAAGGGAAACAAAAGAAAAAACAATAATAACATCCGTAAGAAATGCTTTATACCTCAACAAAAAATATTAAAAATAAATACAACGTCACAAATGAAATTCGATCAACCTCAAACAGTCTTATGCAACTAAATCGAATGCAGTATCTCAAAAAAAGATAATAAAGCATATTAAAATGATTTTAAAAGTAATTACGGTTGTAAGACCACACCTTGGACGCGGCAAAAAGCCTCCGTCGCATTGTGCACCAGAGAGCGATACGGTCATCCGAGCGTCGCGAATGTTTTCTGTACAAATTATTCACGCTTTGTAAATAAACTGTATAAATATATCTCTTACACTGTATTGCACCTGTATTTTTACACATTTACATACAAAAACAACTCTTTTGTTCCCATATCTAGTTTGTTCTTGTTTGTCTGTAAAGGCAGGTGGATGTACCTACTGAAATTTCATGCACAGCTAACGGTATTCTTAATAAAAAATAATGTTTGATTTATCATCAACCAATAAGAGGACATAGGCCATAGTCCACGACGCTGGTCTAGTGCGGGTTGGCGCACTACACACCTAATAAATTCTTAAGAACATTAGGTGTGCAGGTTTCATCACGATGTTTTCTTTCGCCGTTAGAGCAAGTGATAATTAAATCTGAATCCACACATAACTTCGAAAAGTCAGGTGTGTGCTTGGGGTTCGAATAATGTTTAATTGTGTTTGTTAAATATTTTATCAACATACAATACAATTTCCTCGCCAATCAATGTTGATCTTATGTCGTAGGTATCTAGACTACGAGAAACGACTCGATGCGGGATCGGTCTCGCAGTACGAGATACATTGTGCACAAATATTTGTTTTAGATGTGAGTGTCAAACTGAAATCTCTTGTAGATTCTTATTGATACGATACGTAGTAGTTCCCCTACGTATATCTTAATGTAGAATTACCTATCCTTATATTTATATCATTACTGTACGTTTCTCTTGTACCGGATTCTAGTAAAAACAATGCTGCCATACTAGATTTCATTTTAAGACATATTAGAATGTAACCTTGACTATAAATGTCTTTAAATACTAAAATTAAAATAAATGCCTTCACGGTTGCATGATTTTATAATTTACTATTTATATAAATGAAGATATATTTTTTTAAATGAGATGTGGTATGTATTTTTAAACATAAATAATAAAATAATTCTACCGTGACACGACTAGTAACATTCCGTTTAACATCTCGAGACAACTGATATCCAGCTCTGAAGTCAAACAGCAACCAATTACACAGTCATACTGCAAAATATTGTATTGAAATAACTATAAATTTCTAGACTGCTTTTTACTTTCAAATTCACCCAATTAATTCATATTGAAATTATAGGTTTACGGAAATGAAATAGCATGCAATTTTATACGAAAATGAATGGACTAAACGACCTCAAGTGTTTCACTTTCGCTTTAAGTTTTACTTCTAACACTAACGTGCTACGCGGAATACCAGTGATAGATAATTTTAATATTCGTATTTTAAGCAACAATAATTTTATGCCAATCTCAACGATTAGTTTCTTTCTATTGATCCAATGGTGACTTTAACGAGTTTGAATCTCATGCACAAAGTTTTCTTAGACATAGAAATTATCGATCCGTTATTAATTCTGCATTATGCAGATAGTACTAAAATAGATGTTTTCTGAACATAGATGCCGAACACTAGAAAAAAGTTTTTAGGGTTTTTCCGTCAGGAAATTCTCTATAGCACGAAGTCCTGAAAAACAGTTCTAGACTCGCATATGTTATTGGATTTAAAAAAGAACTGACAATACGTGATATTTAGTAAAAGGTTTAATTTATGTTCGTTGTTTTAAAATACGACACTGCTATAACGTCTACAGTATCCAAACCGCGGGATTTTTTATCAGAATATCTCAAATTATAGATCGAGGTAAATTTTCTGTACCCTAAATAAGAATAGTAAGCATATGTAATGAATACTAATGTATGAATACTCGCATATTTCACAGGCGAGTGAAATAAAAAACAAAAAAGAAAATCACACCTCTTGAAAACTTTTATGATAAAATAGCTAATAGCACGTCTGAGCTGTTTGGTTTAGAGACAGAAAAGTCGTGCATTTGTGGAGACGAAACTGTAATTGAATACATTTTTTGGAATTTGTATTTAGCTTCACAGTGAATATGACCATATTATTAATGATTTATTAAAGGCTCGGATCTTATTTTTGCTATATTATAAAGCCAAGGACCTTATACATTGCTAAGTTCCATGTAGGTACAAATTAAGATTTCAATTTATAATGAATACATGTAGGACCACTAAAAGCTTGGTCTAAAATAAGATCTCCAATATCCGTAACTACTACGACAGTCTGTCTAATTAACTGCTATCCAACGTTTCTAGACCTTATATCTCATACGTACTCACTCTAATATTTAATATGAGACCATGATATTAAATTCCTCTAAGAGCTGCTTGAAGGAGCGGAAGTAGGCGTGTATTACTATGTAGTATGAGGTTGTGAATATATACTAAGGATCTCTTTCAATAAGTCAATCTGTTAAGATGAAGGTACATAGGTATTTGACAGTACATGTCTTTAATTTGGTCTAAGGTCATTTTACATAGCAAGCTTTGCAATTTGGTTTTTGTTTCAAAGCGTAAACATTTGAATTGTAAGTTCGGGATTGAATATAATATGGAATTCTCTGCTAAAACAGAATTTATTGCAGGAATAGGAATCTTTGGTATGCGTTTGTTTTATAAAGACATTGAATATGAAAAGTATTAGAAATGAAGTTTCTGCGTTAAAATTTTGAATAAGGAAGCGTAAAGTTTATTTAGCTTTATTTTTACAAATTTCCTACATTTTATCGTATTCAGTACACTTGTAACAGAACTTGTATGGAAATGAAGTGTTTTATCGTTGATGACGCAACAGTTTAAACAATAGCTTCTCTATTACAGCCAACAAAAGTCGTTTCAACCGCGCAAATTACCATAAAATGCCTTACGACGAATCCACGAATTACCAAGTTGCGTCAGAATATATTCATCACCGCACACTTTCACTCTAAACAGTATGCAGTTGCCAACATTTCTGATATTCTAGAGTTAGTATCGTTGTTAGTACAATATTCGTATACTTCCAAAAAGTGAATAAATTAAATATAAACGAATATACAATTATGTAACCAAATATAAAATCTGTCAAAGCAACACGCGCAGATCTGTTGCATTTTGGCATCATTCTGAGTAGAAGGCCTAGACAAAGTCACATTCGTCAAACGTAGACGCTTTCATAAAAAACACTACGTGCCCCCTGCAAAGGAATAATTATTTAGATAGATCATTTTGGCACGGCTCATACAGCTATCAGCTATCCTCCTCTGAAAATTCTCTGAGTTGGGTGATCAACAAATGCTAAACTTTGACTTTTCATTACAATGCGCTCAGCCAAAATCGGGCCGCCAGTTAATAATAAAACCTTGAATTGATATAACTTTCAAGAAAATATAAATTATGAAAGCGTTCTGAAATTGAAATTTCTCTGTTATCGTGCGATCAAATGTCGTGTTCTAGTCAGTAGCTTGGAATGATCCGAAGTCAACTCATTTTTATAATATAATTCTTTGTCAGAACTATAAAGTCTGGGAACTGACAAGACAATTCGTATGCGGAAATAACATGTGACCTTTTGCCTATTCGTGAACTTTAGTTGGTACGTTTAGCTGTTTAAAATTAAGGTCAAAGAACATTTGTGTCTATATTCGTCACTGAATAAGATGGGCATAAAACAAAAACTACAGTCAATAAATATTAATATATTCGAAAACACAAGTAAAAACTAAAATAAAAGAAATTGATTTTTTAATACATTTCTAGTATTTCAAGATAGCTTAATAAATGAATAAAAAAGAAATTGAAGCTAAGCTCTCCACTTTCAGCTTTATTACAAAATAAAGACTATAAAGTACTGAACTAAATCCACGTCATGTGTCCCCTTTGATTCGTGAAGCTCAAGACGACGATCGGTTCACTCGTTCAACTCGTAAAATAGACATTTTCGAATAATAACATGATAATTGAAATAGACGTTGATTTGATCCCCCACTCTATTTGGTCTACGTATTTGGTCTACAATAGACTAGATCGAGCAATATAACCAAAAATTGTACTTAACACACGTTCCTATCTAACTCCTATACCTATGTGATGATGATCTTATTATTCATTCGATCTTTTCTACTATTTGCCTGTTGAAAATAACTTAAAAAAAAGCTTTAAATGATAATTTCTTACATCGAGTTCCAAATGCGAGCAGTTTAATTCAGTGTAGTAAATAAATCTCTAAGCTCGTTATTAACTGCAATAAATTCGTATTCATGCCTCTATTCATAAAAATAAAAGCGCGTAAATTGAAAGATTAAGTGGCGTTAAACTACTGCCTTGGAATTCGTATATGTTTATTTCCATCTCAACTTCATACTTTTACATAATCGCTGCTAATATTATGCAATAGTTCAGTTGTTTTTTACTGTATCACGTCAAACCGCAAAACAATTTTAACAAAGAGATGGGATCATGTATGTATGTATATAGTAAAAACAAAATGTGTATGCTATGTTATCCGGTTAAAGACTAATAAAAAATAACTATAGGTAACGTTGAATATAAAATCATTTAAAGATAAAATGTAGTAGGCAAATATCTAAGCTAAAATCTAATTATGACCTTCCTAAATATTTTATGGTGACGAATTCTCATAGATCCAAAGTTTGTATGTAAAGCAATGACGTACACATGTTCTGCCCAAATAGAGTAAGTAGTGGTAATAGATTTGGGGAAATTAAGGTGCAGAAAAACACCTCAGCCCACCACTGACTACTGCGATAAGATCTTGAGTATAAATTTATGTATGTATATTTTTATTTCCCAGAGAACAATCAAAAGACCACCAACTGACATGGCGGTTCTGGCAGCGGCGGAGGCTGGTGGTGGCGTTGCTGGCGTTCTTCGGGTTCTTCAACGTGTACGCGCTGAGAGTGAACCTCTCCGTTGCAGTGGTGGCTATGACGGAGCCGGTCGAGACCAAACTGGAGAACGGAACTGTGGTGATTGTGAGTACTCACTTCTACATAAGTATTAGACAGCTCCGTGATGCAGTTGGCTAGACACTAGCTTGCAAAACGAGAGGCCGCGGGTTCGATCCCCGCACCGAGGCAAATGTTTGTGTGATCCACCAATTTTGGTTCGGGTCTGGGTGTTTGTGAGACCGAAAAGTCTCTCGTAGTTTCTGATACCCACGACACAGGGTTTTTATTCTAATGCGGGGTCAGAACTAGGAATGTGGCTGTTGGTTCTCTTAAAAAAAAGAAAACTTCTACATACGTATCTCGTAGTTCATTACGTCTACTATCTTGCCCATTAAGACTTTTTTGTATGTTAGCACGGTAAGCGTACCGCTCTAGGTATTGATGTAAACTGCAGTCAGTCATTGTTTTGTAAACTAATTACAAAACAGGTAGAGAGAAATACACTAGGGTTTCTTATCCGTTTTTCGTTAATAGAAAAACGTACATAATGTGAACATTTCATAGATACGATAAATTATTTTAACTTAATTTCATAAACAACTGGTGTAAACTTGCGATGGATTAGCTCCTCAGCAAAAGAAAATTTATTCCTGAATAATTGCTTTGGAAATTTATTTATACGACACCCCATAAAACTGCGGCTCTTGACGGTTCCCTAGACTTGGTGGCAATAAATTTTTATTAGCTAGCATGTAATCAACCGATATAGCGTAGAATTATCCATCGTATAAAACGGACATTAACTTGATAAAAGAATATTATTAGGTTAAATACATTATTATTATTTTGTTTAGTATGTGGTATGTAGTAGATGTATTTATCATTATCAACATCAACCCGTTTACATCCCACTGCTGTGCTCTGGTGTCGAGATTCTCGACCGCGTGTTAAAACCTCGACGCCCTCACTGCTATCAAGACTCCCATCTCAGATCATTCCATATACTCTCTCAGGCCAGCATATACAAAGAATATAAATCTTAGTTATGTCTATAATATAATTTAACACAAAGTATTAGAACAAATCATACAATCTAACAATAATAATTTAAAACCATTTACAAAAGTGTTTGTTTATTTATATCAAGAATATAGTTTACAATGATAATACATTCTCACAGAAACAATTTCAACCGTAACAGTTCACAGGTGGTTTTTGTATTGTTGACTCGATTCGCTACATTAATTGGACAATAATATTATTACAGCTATTTACTTCGAGTTTTACAATAGAAATAAAAAATAAACATAAAAACATTTAATTACGCTGTATTTTCATTTATTTAAATTTATCAAAAATGTTTCAATAAATAATGATTATATTAATTGTTGAGTGGAATGTTGTCGCTAGTTCTCGTAATATACCTATAATCAATTATTATGACGACCTCGATGTTCAGGCGCGCGATCGCGGGTTTATATCCCAGACAGTAGACACACACCACTGACTTCAAAGTTATGTGTATTCCCAATGAAATATCACTCACTTTATCGGTGAAGGAAAACCACATGTTAAAACCCCCACTCCTAAAAAGTTCTTAGCAATTTTTAGAAATGTGGTCTTCATACCCAACCCGCACTAGGACAGCGTGGTGGACCCTTAATCCTCTCCATGGTAGAGGAGGCCCTTACCCAGCGGTAAGACGTATATGATCTGATGCTGCTGATGACGACAATAGAAAACACTGCAAAGTTTATGTACTGCATAATTTTACAATTTTACAAAAATATGTAGTTATATATTAGGTGTATTTACAGAACATCAAAATTTTCAATATCTGAATAATGTCCCATATTACATGCGACGTAAGGGCTGAAACTGCGTTACGCGGGCCCGCGCGCGGTTTCATACAAAAGTGCTCCGTCGCGGGAATCCGCGCGGGCGTCCGGCACGGGGAGCCGAGCCCCGCACCCGCGCGGCGGGGCCCGTCTCCGTGCTACGGGAACCGTCGCAGGCGCACGCGCGGTGCCCGCCAGCGGTAACACGCACGGACTTGTTCAGTCAATAAACGGGCTCACTAGCTGTCTTTTCTTTTTTGCCAGTCGTCATTTTGCTGTGTATAATAATATATTAAGTTCTCCATGGACACGACTGTATATGCACACCGTTAAAATTGAACTATCGAAACTGCGTAAATCCGGTCTCCGCGACGGGTACCCGCGACGGGGACCGTCGCGTTTCCACGGAGCCCGCCCGCGTGTCCACGCGAGTAGACGCGCGACGGTTGCCCGTCGCGGGCGCCCGCTTAACGCAGTTTCAGCCCTAAGACGTAAGCGTGTACGTAATTTTTTGTCAATATTAATTTCAGGCGCCGGAATTCGACTGGAATTCTCAAACACAAGCCATGGTTTTGAGTTCGTTCTTCTACGGGTACTTGTTCACACAGCTGCCCGGCGGCTGGCTGGCGGCTAAAATAGGAGGTAACAGGTTCGTTCCATTTGCTAGAATACATTATACATCAAAGCTTTTTATGCGCCCCTATAAACGCACTATAAATTTATCCCAGAGGCACTTGGCTGTAGGTGCAGACAGTTAAACTAGAGTGTAGAATTTCCTAGAAACAGGATTATGACAAGTCAGTACGATTGTGACTGCCTTTTTTATGAGAAGAAAGCGCCTTACCTCTTTTGGTGCTTTGGGGGACGCCGTAAGGGTTATGTCGGATCCTCCAGCCTTCCAACTTCGCGGTCTTCCGTTTAGCCATGCTGGTTTCTTAGACAAGATCCTACGCCAGTACATCTACTAAAACTTTTTCTCGCCCGGCGCATCGTCCAATTGTGGACTCCTTAAAATTCCTGAATGCTTGGTTATTCTTGGATATCTTATACAGAGAATGACATCAAGTCGTCTTGGATGTGATGGTGGTCGGCGGTCCCTATCGTTGAGTTTTACCTTCTCAGCTTACCTACCACTACTTATTTCAGAACGATTGAGCGCTTAGTCCTTATTTGCATCAAATATATTGCTTCTTTAAATATTTTTTGGTTTTCTACAGACGTCGTAACAATTATCTTTGAACTTTGAATATGCTTTTAAAAAAAAATGAACACAATTATCCAATGAATGCCACTGCATATGGCTTTTTTTATTTTCAGGGTATTCGCGATAGGAATAGGAGCAACATCTCTACTAACGCTGTTCACGCCACCTCTCGCACATACTAGCACGTTCCTGCTTATCACCGTGAGAGTCATCGAGGGACTGTTTGAGGTAAGTCTTATAAAAATAAACGTATACTAACTATGAACGATCATTATGAGATTTTAATTTAAAACAAACATCATACAAATAGGAAAGTTAAATGATTCCCAATTTAATCGGAGTAAAAATAAGTAGTATAAATTGCATAAGTTATTGAAAATTTTAATACTGAAATAAATGTTTAAGTTCATATTTGGGGAATGTAAAGTAGAAAATCATTTTCATTATAACGATTTTGTTTAACATAAATAATAATTATTGGTCATAATTATTTTAACAATACATACATCTATCTATAAAACGTCGAGAATACAACGCATTTCAACAAAATATGTATTTAATTATATATTTTATGTCATAATTGAAAAACAAAAAATATTGTATTCCATTGCTCCCTACATTATGTGCTCTATTACAAAAGGAACTGATTCAAAACATTCTATATGTAAATGTATGTATGTATGCATCCATGTATTTATGTACATATACTGTATGTAAGTAAGTACTTGTGCCGCCAGGGCGTGACGTACCCGTGCATCCACGCGGTGTGGTCGCGCTGGGCGCCGGCGACGGAGCGCGCGCGGCTCGCCACCTTCGCGTTCAGCGGCAGCTACGCCGGCACCGTCGTCTCCATGCCGATCTGCTCCCTACTCGCGCACTACACCGGCTGGCCCGGCATCTTCTACGTATTCGGTAATACTATACTGTCTATTATTTATTTCTTAAGCGAACACCAACCCGCACTAGGTCAGTAGTGGACTAAAGCCTAAACCCTCTCAACGTTAGAGAAGGCCCGTGCCCAGCAGTAGGACGTATATGGGCTGATAAAGAAATTACAGGCTGTAAACGGACCATGATCGAAAAGACAGAAAATAGTACAAAAATTCCGAAAAAAAATACGTCTTAGCGGCCATAATATTTCTTGTCCCAGTTATCGATCACAGTCTGTCGTTTTCGGGTCTAGGCGTTGGTGAAACCAAAAAGTGTTTTGTAGTTTCTGATAACCACGATACAAGACTTGAGTCTGAGTATAGCATCAGATCTATGAATGTGACTATTGGATGAATTAATTATTATTAACTTAATTTGAATTATATGTTTTTAGGTATCATGGGTTTGGTGTGGACTACAATATGGTGGATCGTAGTGAAGGAGTCTCCAGAGAAAGATCCGCACATAACACCAGCTGAACTCAAGTACATTCAGGTATAAATTAATTAATTAAAATTTATTAAATTAATCAGTTCGAACTTTTCATAGTACAATTCTGTGATCATTTAAATGACAATATCATTTATATTGTCAAAGGCTTAATTTTCTTGAAATAAACTTTTATTTTTTAAAAGATTTTAGCAGTTTTTACCACGTTTTTAATTTATGTTCCACACCTATTGTTCGAAGCTAATACTTATATACATCATCATAGCCAAATAAACACTTAATTTTTACAATAGCACGATTAAAACCAGTCTTATCTATTCCGCAATAAAAGCGCGTTTTGTGTATAACCAAATATACTAACCAATGAATGTATATTCCAGGATTCCCGCGGCACGCAGGCGGTGGAAGGCTCCAAGATCCGGCACCCGTGGTGCGCGATGGCTCGCTCCGGGCCCGTGTGGGCCATCGTCATGGCGCATTTCAGCGAGAACTGGGGATTCTATACTCTGCTCACATACCTACCCACATTCATGAGAGGTAAATGAAAAAAAATCTTAAAATAAAAATATCTTGCCTGTTCTTCTCAACGACTGCCTTCCGAACAGGGTGGTACACGAAATTTTGAAATGACTGAATATAAGTAATGTATTTGACATTTTATAGATTCAATAAATAATATTACTTCATTTCATAAATGTTGTAATACAAAGTAAATATAGACATCAATAGATAGAAATCATTTGGAGAGGCCTGTGTTCAGCAGTGGAGCCTTGTGGCTGATGCCTGATGGATGATAATTAAAATAATTTAAATTAAAACTATCGGTTAGCGCCATCTATATAAATTACTCTTATCACTTTGACGTTTACGCCTTTACTTGTTTTTTACTTTTGATGTCCAACTTTCGTTTTATATATAAAACCTGTGCTCTAAGGTTCAAGACCTAAAGTTGCCCATTTTGTTTACTTTCCAGACGTGTACAAGTTCGACACGTCACAAACGGGCTGGTTGTCCGCCGTGCCGTACCTCGCGATGGCGATAGTGCTGCAGGTGGCGGGGCACATGGCCGACTGGCTGCTCAAACGGAGGATACTGTCCAGAACTAATATAAGAAAACTATTCAACTGCGGAGCGTTTTTGTCACAGGTAACTTCTTGTACAGCGCTATCTATTGGTGGTTTGTTGTACTAATACTTTTGTAAATAATTATACATTTTGGAAGGATTATAGTTTTGAATGAAATGTATAATAATTTAATACATATTAAGATATAGATCATATAATAATCAATATACAATATTAAAATCAAGTTATGTAAGCACTTTAAAGTTCACCAGGACGGTAAAATTTATCAATAGTTGCCAACATGCAAATTTTACACCATAAATATGTAAAATAATGGTATGTAGCAATACATTACATCAAAACTGAGGGTCTTCTTTTTTTATAAAAAATCATAAATTTACTTTTGAAACCCTGTTACACCAAAAGTCCCTATAGTAATTAGGGCGAAAAGTCTTTGCTTATAGGTTGTATATTAAAAAGTACTGATTCATTATGTTCACCCGATTTTCAGACGATATTCATGGTTGCGGCTGCGTATTCCTCTACAGTGATCCAGTGCGTCATATTCCTAACCATTGCCGTCGGTCTTGGAGGCTTTGCGTGGTCCGGATTCAGGTATACATTTATTACTATTATATTAATATTCGCTCTACAATGCGATACGTACTAGTTTTACGAAGACATTCATAACCCTCAAAGATGAGATATTGTAACAAAGAAGTGCATTTATACTTATACAATTCAATATTAGTGATTATTACAGCACTACCAAGTCCGGGCATTAAATCCAGATTTTCTGATTACATAAACTTATAATGTACTAATAAATGTTTTATGTTATTTCAGCGTGAATCACCTAGATATTGCACCGCCGCACGCCAGTGTCCTTATGGGCCTTTCTAACACCATAGCAACACTACCTGGTATCATCAGTCCACCGCTAGCTGGCAGTATTGTCACGGAACATGTATGTATGAATATTCATATTTAATTATAATAGCTAAAATTATACATGATTTGATGCTGTATTAAACATTTCCAAAAATGCCTAGTGTGAATCTCTTACTTTGTCTCCTGCAAGACCGAACTTATAGAAAGGAATTTTAATGTCAGCACTGGGCAATATGGTTATTTATAATAAATGAGAGAGTTAACTTTAGTCTATTGGCGCCCCTAAATATATCCTATAAAAACAATTTTGTTAAATACTATTTAATAAATTTATATTTTGGGGACGATTTCAAGGTAACTTAACGTAACTTCCATGAAATGTTTGTTTTATATTTTTATAAAAAATACTAAAAACATCCACTATTCTATTCCAGCGAGCCGACCAATGGCGCGTGGTGTTTTTCATATCCAGCGCCATCTATCTGATCGGTGCGATAGTGTACTACATCTTCTGCTCGGCGGAACTGCAGCCGTGGGTCGTGGAGGCAGACTCCGACGCGTCCTTCGACACAGATGGCGCCTCCGTCACCACAGCCACCACCGCGCGGGGATACGACAACAAGGCCATGGAACATAATTCAGACATGTAACACTAGAAGGCAAAATTGTGTCGATTGGAATCCATCGTATTTTTTTTATGCGACAATTTTTTGAACACTTGCTTATGTACTGGATCAGAGTTAAACAAAAATATTTTTTTAATAATCGTCATGGCAAAGGTTATCGTGTTAAGCTGTAAAAGCATTGATTTCTGGAAAGATTGCTTATTTAACCAGTCGACATATTTATGCCATTCAAATCTCATTGCTTCATACATATTAATCCGAACTAGTGTCTAGAACCATAAAATTTTTAGGGAGTAATTTGTACGCAATCATTGGTAATGGTAACCCTAATGGATTGCCGATTATGTGACTGTAATCTATGATAACTTCCTTTAAAAACACTGAGGGAACATATTATATGTATGTGTACAAAGGTACTATGATAATATTTGACCATATGTACTTTAATTGAAAAAATCATGCATGTATCTTTTATACACATTATTCATTTCTCTCATGACCCTCGTTGATTGTTATTGCAAATAAAACTATTTGAGCTTAAAAAAACAACTTAAATAGAAAATAGTGTTATAAATAAATGGGATTAATATTATTATGAATGGTAGAATATAGAAGCTCATTTTCCTATTCACATTCCAATACTTGAAAAAATTATTATTGCCCACACACTACTGTTGTGGATAAAAAATTAACGTAGTAATTTCTGATCGCTATTAAATAAATTATAAAAATGTAATACATTATTAGAAATGTTTAATATTCAGACTAATCGTGACTTTTTTGAATGATGTATATTTTAAATATTGTACAGTTATACATTGATTTCCTAAAACTAAGAGAATGACCTCCTATGCCTTCACATTCCGAGCTTTATCTTCAGAACTGTTTATATGTTATAGTATGTAATTATTCCATAAAAAATATAAGTAAGAAGATAAAACAAGGCTGTAAGATTAATACCATTTAGAATGTAAGTTATATAAATGTAATGGAGAAGAAAAAATAGAATTTCTGAAGACTCAGAAGGCAGCTAATTAATACTTTCATGTTATATTAACATTTTTTTATATTATGAAAGTTTAATTGCCATTTTATAACTTGAAACTAGGTAATGACTATTGTGACTTTTTCAGAATATATGTACATAATATATATTCATGCCTCATCCACAAACAACAGAAATGCTATAGATAATATACGGTTTTGGTAACTGTGCAAAAAATGACTGAAAAATACACCTCATGAACAAATGTCAAAAGCTAAATTTTATTTCAAAACATTTGTCTTCTGTTTATTTCTACATCAATAGTATTGTAATTGCTATAAATTAAGTTTATTGATTTGATATTACGAGTATATAACGAGTTCTCTAGAACAGTTATTAAATGTACCTACAATTTTAAACAGTTGCAGTAAACATTTGAAAAATTAACATGTAGGATGGTATTAATTGTTATGAATTTTGTATTATAAACAAGGAGATCTGATTTACATGTATATGTGTTAGTTAAAATGTGATAATTTAGAATTAAGTCAACCTTTGTTAGCAGTAATTTTGGCTTTTGTAATAGTTTTGAACTTGTGAAAATTATAAAAAAAATTGAGGACAGAAAAATCTCTGTATATATTTGACGTTCAATAGGCACATTGAAAAATAAATTTACAGGAATAATTTCGCTTTATTAAGTCCAATTTCCGGAAATAATGGCAAATTAAATGATTGATCATAGTATTGATTAATGTCCTTGTCACAACTGACTATGTGTAACTATTGTAAAAAAATTGACATGAATTTTATAGTGTACATTTGCACCAACAAAATTAATCATTCTGTGATTAATGAAAAAAAAGAGATGATGGAACCTGATTTTTAATACCTATTTGTTACTGTTTTAATTTTGTTGGTGCTTATCTTATGTTAGGTTAATTGAGTATGTTGTAAACTTTTGTATATCTCGCTTTATAGTATGTAATGTGTATGTAAAATATTAAAGAATGAAATTATTCCACTTTTTTATTTCTGAACCCTTTTAAATTTTTAACCCTTGAATATTTGAATATACAATAGTTTAAAATTTAATAAATGTATGTCAAATCTAATATCCCTCGAACTGTCATCAATAAGTGTAAATGAAGTTGTTACTGTTTGATTACTACATAAAATTATGCTAGCATAAAGTAAGAAATATCGTAAAAAAATATACGTAATATTTAAATTTCATGTTTTCGATTGAATGGCGCAGTACCAGTCCGAGCAACGAGAAGCTGTGGATTCGATCCCCACAAACGACATACAAAGTCTACAAACATCATCATCATCAGCCAATTCTGGTCCACTGCTGGACATATGCCTCCCTCAATGACTTCCACCGGGATCGGTCGGAAGCCTCCTGCAGCCAGCGACGTCCCGCGACCTTGACGAGATCGTTCATATGGCCGATGAGGCCAGAAAGTTCTCCAGTGGAGGCCACGTACAGGAAAGCGCAGCATGGGACGTCCCCCGGCAAGGTCTACAATACTAAAGAGCAATTATGTTATTAATTAAGCAGTGATGGCCTCGAGGTTTAGGAGAGAGGAGAAGGAAACCCCAAAGCATTCGCTTTATATTTACTAAAGTCCGAAGATTGGTCCATGATGGGCGCGGGCCTCCTCTACAATTGCGAGAGTTTAGGCTTTAGTCCATCACGTTAGCTTAGTGCGTTTGGCGGACTACAAACCTAAGAAATTCCTAAGAACTTTTAGGTATGCAAATTTCATCACAATTTTCCCTTCACCATTAAAACAAGTGATAATTTTCGAAGACAATATGTTGGGGAATTCTAATGCAGCAATGCTATTTAACAAATGCACAGTAATCTATAATTGGTAACTGAATCCCGTAGGAAAAATTAGATACTGGTACATTACTAAAGCTTATTCAACGCCATCTCTCGGTTTAAAGGCGTAAAATTAAACAAAATTCGAAGTATCTTCTGAACTCGTAATACATTGTCGTAATTTACTTACAAATATCGCGTATTAAAATAAATAATATAATTCAAATAAGTAATATAATTTTTATGTATAGTTATCCATCTTAAAAGTAAAGGTATTTGACTTTGGAAATAATCATTTCGAAAACCTATTACTTTTTTTGTTTAGTTTCTATGTAAACACCGTTATATTTAATTATTTTAAAATATATAAAAAATCTATTCTACTTTTCTTGAAGCAATTTAGAAATAATTTTGTCCTAATACAGTCCCTAAAAGAAGTAAAAAAGTGAATCGCTTATATAATCTCTTCGTTATATTATTATTTGCAATTATCCTTTAATTTTGTATCAGCCATCAAGATAAGAATTATTTTCTTGCTCACAATTACCAAAATTTCAACAGCGGAACGCCGGAAGCTAAAGAAATTTACACTAAAGGTGTGTTTATCGGTTTATCGTTAAACTTACTAATATCATTATAAACAGCTTAATATAAAAATAATTCTTTTCATATTTTTTATTAGGTCACGAATCAATCAAGAGCAATATTATACGAAAATCGGATATGTATTTGGATTCTTAAAGTAAACAAACATGTCGATCGACCGCCAATTTTGAACTTAAAGCGACGTCACCGCCGGTATTTATTTGTCGGCAAAAGTATAAAGGACGCCGACACTTTGAAAAGTGGCCATTTCGCCGATCAGTTTATTAGGAGTACATATCTCGCCGAGTTGATTTCGAATTGATTTTAATATTTTAATCTAACGAAATGGTTGAGCCTAACAAGGATTTGACGCGGAAGCTCTTGGACCTGATGCAGGAGACGGGGTACCCCCTAGTGCAGCACAATGGACAACGAAAGTACGGACCGCCGCCAGGATGGACAGGCCCGCCTCCGCCGAGAGGGTGCGAAGTCTTCATAGGAAAACTTCCAAGAGAAATATTTGAAGATGAGCTGGTGCCTATCTTCTCGAGAGTTGGGAAGATTTATGAGATGCGCCTCATGATGGATTTCTCTGGCTCCAATCGAGGCTACGCTTTCGTCACCTACTCCACACCAAGTGAAGCCTACAGAGCGACCAAAGAGCTCAACGGTTTGGAAGTACGTAAAGGCCGCCACCTCGGAGTTGTAAAATCTGTTGACAATTGTCGACTGTTCGTGGGTAACATTCCGAAGACCAAAACAAAGGAAGAAGTAATGGAAGAACTGTCTAAACGTGTTGCTGGTATTGTCGATGTCATTCTGCATAAGAACGCCTATGATCGAAGACTTAATAGAGGATTTGCGTTCGTGGAGTTCACGTCTCATCGCGCGGCGGCTATGGCTAGGCGAGCCCTCGTGCCTGGTTGTATAAAGCTGTGGGATCAAGAGGTCATGGTAGATTGGGCAGAGCCAGAACCCGACGTAGACGAAGAGCAGATGAAAACCGTAAGTATCTTTATCTCTTCGATTCGATTATCGATTTTTTTTATTGTATTAGTCAGGCTATCGAACCGCGAATTTTAAACAATTTTTACATGTATGCTGTGCTATTGTTTTAGCTAATGCGAAATATTTTGATAGCGCGGCACAATCATGAATCGTATCTCGTTACTATTGGACGCGGGACGCCGCCATCTTTGATGTAAATATTATGGTTCTCGCTCGTAGGTACATAGAAACTTAATTTATTTTGCAGGTTAAAGTTTTGTATGTACGAAACTTTTTAATCAAAACCTCTCCAGAATGCATCCAATCTGTATTCGAGACTGCTATAAACAACAAGGTGCAACGCGTGAAAAAGATTTACGATTACGCCTTTATACACTTCCACGAACGCGAACATGCGGAGCTTGCTATGCAAAAATTGCAAAATGCAGATATAGATGGCAGTATCATAGAAATCCGTTGGGCAAAGCCTGTTGTGCGAGAACTATACAAAATACAAAAGCTGAGCAGAGGCAATGCGAAATTTAACAACCTTGACTTTTCTCAAACACTGTTGCTTTACAAACAGCATCTGGAGAAAAAAGAATACGCGAATTCTGGAAAGGAAGATGAAGGCATTGGCTCTGCTTGTGCTGGGTCAGTTTGTGAATCAAGTGAAATGAAGACCTTCACCTATGACCCAAAGCTGAACCAGTACCCTGTGGCCCCAGCAAAACTTGACTCTATGTGCAAAAGGTAATATTATTAGATTAGGTTCTTGCTGATAGTACAATGTTAAACCATGTCTTATTAATATTCTTTTTGCAGGTACATGTGGGCCCCACCAGTATATGAATACCAGAAGAACCTTGATGGAGCAGGCAATGAAATATGGACTGGAAAAGTGGAGTTGCCTTATGTGGGTCTGCCGTTGCTCACAATTCCTAGACACATTGGTCCCCTTGTAACTGGTCCTTGTTATTCCATGCAGCAAGCTCAAGTTGAAGCAGCTGAAAGTGCTCTAAATTATTTGAAGGTAACACTATTTCCATTAATAAACTGGTTACTCTAGTTTCAGGCAATTTTTATCTGCATACCCCAATACATAGTGCTCAGTAAATAATTGATTCATTCTCTTACAGATGCTAAGGGCAGATGTCATTCAGCGCTCAACATTGCCTCCAATGCAACCAGTATACCCTTCTGTGCTTCCACCAATGCAAAGCTGTATTACCTTCCCATACCAACTTTATCCAAACCCTTCACAAATGCAAGTCACAGGTCCAACTATTTGGAGAAGTGTTTGAAAATCTGAGTTTGTATAGTTTTTGGATATGTTATGCAAATTGCTACTTTATCATATGCTGATAAAGTAGTATTTGCAACTGTGTCAACTTGACTTAGACTGAGATGTATTGCTTTCAACAAAAAAGCATTTAATTAGATTTAGTATGACCACCATGCCTATAATCAATAAGTAGTGACTATTTTTCTCTAGACTTCATAATTTGTTGATTATATTTAATGCTTATGCATTGTATATTGTTTCATTCTTATTTTAACAATAAGAATGGCAATTGCAGATAAATCTATTTTGGACTATTTTAGGATGTAGGTTCTGACAAATGTTTATAGCTAGTGCTGAGGAAATTAGGAATTTTAGAGTTGCAATATTTACTTTCAGTAAAGTGCACCACAGTGCTTAATTTTTTCATTACTCATTTTAACAATAAGAATGGCAATTGCAGATAAATCTATTTTGGACTATTTTAGAATGTAGCTTTTGACCAGTTTATATAATGTTTATGTGTTGAGGAAATTAGAAATTTTAAAGACTGGCAATATTTACTTTCAGTAAAGTGCCCCACAGTGCTTGCTTGTGTTTATATAAAGTATATTCAGAGATAATGCACTGAATCCTTAACTTAGACTTCTGAATCTGTATTTTGTAAGCTAGAATAAACTATTTGATTATACTGAATTCTTGTTTTTTTTTCCTATTAAATGGTTCTTCAAACTAATTATAGTATAGCATTCCTTATGCTATGGAAATGTAAATGCAACTAGTTCAAAGGAATAAGTAGTCTTATTGATTTACTTAGTGATTTATTGACAAAATTCTGTAAGCCTCTTAAAAGGCCCAATTACAGTATCTTGAATGCTCTAAGGGTACAGGGATTAACATTAGTAGTGAAGTACTGAAAAAAATGAGTAAATTGTTAAATTTTTTTGTCAAAATTATTGTGCTCTTTTGCAAATGAATCTATAATTTGCACTGGTCAGATGGAAGGCACGGGGAGCCCTCGGATATCCGTAAATATCCGGGTTTACAAGCACATCCAGGGTCGCATAGTTTTTTAGCATCGCATTTGAACAATCCTACTTTCGAAATGCACAGCTCTGGAGGGCAAGATCTTTTGCAGTCTGTGTATTCTTCATTGGGACGCGTGCAGTTATCTGTAAATGAATCGTGTTTGATTTTTAGTTGTATCCTATAACTCCTACTCACAATATACTTAGGAAGTTGGTTTGGTGCCTTTAAGCAGTTATTCTCTAGCCTGTTTTTTAAGAACTAATAATAATTGATAACTCTTGATTCTGTATTCAGGCAGTGTTAAGTCAAACTGTTAGCAAAAAGAAGGTACAAAGAAATGCATACCTACAAGAATACTTGAGTCAATGACATGAGAATTAAGATAAAAGATGTTTAAATTTCAATGGCGGTAATAAAAACAATGTAAGGTAGTAAGGGCCGTGCGGGGCTAAATCATGGAGGTATGCGTAAAGTAAACGAACAAGATATAAAATATTTGTTTATTACTACAAAAAGGCAGAAAATACTTATATACAAATACAGTATTGGCTTATAGCATAGCATAAAATCTAGATGATAGTGCCATCTATGATTGGTTCTTTAGTTGCGGGCACTGGTTTATGGGCACACAGGGCCCTTGACTCTCAAGCCTCAGGTAGCCAGGTTTGCAGACGCAGCGTGAGGTACATGATTCTTTAGAATCGCATTTGTATCTTGCTACCAAAGATATACAAGTCTCAGGAGGACATGACTTTTTACAGGAGTACTCTTCATTAGGAGCAGTGCACACACCTGCAAATAAAAATGAGAAATTGGACTTCCAGAAATATGTCAAAAATGTTTTCCTATTACACTGTCTAATATAAAATGTTTGTAAAATAGCTTAATTATCTAATAGGTTGTCTGCTTTCTTAGTCTAGGCCTAGGACAACCGTTCGGAAAAATACTAAAAGTATGTTTAATACGTGTGCAACTACATGTAGTTGCGGACGTACCTTTTGTTCGTGTTGAAACATTGTTGCCTGATTTCTCTCACTTCACATTCGTATTTGAACGATCATCATCGTACAAGATCGATCTTTCTCATAAATATTAGTTAATTTGACCAAATACTACCTAAATTTGCTTTGAGCTTGCTCTATTGATTGCTCGGCAAAGAAAACGAGGCAAAGTTAGTAAAAAGGCAGTTAAATTAGCTAACTTAAATTATAGGAGCTGGTTCTTTAAATCTTTATACCAAGACCACACCAAGCCATTATCAGCTTATAATCGAAACCTATGCAATAGTAGGAATTAATAAATATTTACCTCTAATGTAAATTAAAGGAGGAGGGGTGGAACGCTTCGGACGTAATGCCGGGTTACCTGAAAGTACAAAAATTGTGTAGGACAAAATAAAAAAGAAACCATACCATATAATACTCTAGCGGCGAGTTACAAAATCATTGATTAAACAACGTACTTATTTAATAATTGTCTCCAAGCAACGTTTTGTCAAGAACAAATCTACATTAAGTTGATTTTTTTACATCATTTATTTAAGTACCTACTTTTAAATATATATGTGGATACTTACTGCACTTCTCAATGGGGACACAGATCCAGTTCTCGTCTCTTGCATATCCGTCCTTACAGTAGCATTTAGAATTGCATCTTATATTCCTTATGGGACAGTTAGTTTTGTTCTGTTTGTGAAGATTGGCACACACGTTGTCGCAAGCTGGGCCGCATTCATAATATTCGTTTGGTCCCGTACACGATTTCACTGGAAAAAGGAAATGCGAGGGTAAAATATCCTATCTATCGCTTATATTCTATTCACGTCTCAGTACTCTGAGAGGGATTTACTCTAATTGCCCGCCGCCTTAGTGAGAGTTGATACTCCTCTGAACTTTCTTATTTGCGACCTTTTTATTATCAAAAGAAAGCTGCTAAGATGGTCTTCTAGAGGTGATTGGAATGCCTATGTCGCTCAAGTACCTATCTGTTAACTGGATAAATCGGACAACACGATTTATATACTATGCCTGGACGTGAAAATATTTATAGAACTTTTCGCTTTTAGTAATTTCATAAAGGAAAACCAGCAATACATAGGAATACCTATAATAACCCGGTATACAAAAAGACATTATTAGTCACTCGATCGCACGTCGCAGGTCAACGATGAGTGTTGATGCTTTGTATGTTATTTTAATGAGTATATCATTTGTGTTAATGTTCAGCCGTGAACTGATAGATAACTCTTAAAATTTCAAATCTTTACCTGGCGGAATGTAGGGATGGGGATGATTTTCCGTTTCATCTGCGAATATAATGAGAAAAATAAGGTAAATAATAGCATAAAGTATACATATTGCATACTTGACTGCCTCGTGCCGTGCGATCTAGAGGTCCTGAGTTCGATTCCCGGGTCGGCCAAAGTGTTATTGGGTTTTTCCATTAGGAAATTCTTAGTAGTAGCACGGCGTCTGGAAATGTGCCCGAAAAACAATGCAATAGGCTCGCCCCCTATTACGTGGGACATACTTCGAGAAACGTGGGTGCAGAAATGCATATCTGCCTACCCCTTCGTGAGGTTATGTATTTATGTATGTATTTTTTTAAGTTATACTTTTGCGCATTTTTTTATATGAACCTCGTAAAAAGCTCAACCTTATCTTTGGTTAAGTAAATATAATGAATAAATTTCGACAGTCCCGTAGCGTAGTTGGCTAGACACCAGCTTGCGAAACGAGTGGCCGCGGGTTCGATTCCCGCACCGAGACAAATGTTTGTGTGATCCACAAATATTTGTTTCGGTTTTATTTGGGTGTTTGTGAAACCGAAAAGTCTCTCGTAGTTTCTGATACCGACGACACAAGACTTGTACCTTAATGAGGGGTCAGGACTATGTGTGTGACTGTTGGGTATATTTATTTATTTAATTTACAATTTATTTATATAAAACTCACTGTTGTTATTAAATGAATTGGTTCAGCAGTATCTAATATAGTTTGTCTTTGTAGATGTTATTTTTAGTGAAAAAGGAGACAAACAAACAACTGCTGTTGAACCACATGATGATAAATGCCTAATATCGGTCATGAACCATGCTGTTTAGTTGACTTTCGAGAAAAAATAGGCTTTTTTAAGATCCTTTTAAGCGGAATCCTTTTGAAAACACGAAGTAAAGGTGATTACACTAAGATGTTGCGCGAGGAAGGAACCTAAATACTGAATGATAAATATAGAAATAAATCGTTCGAATGACATACAAGCGGAAATGACTTTACCTTCAGAAGTTTTTGAAATTTCACGTTTCTGCTTTATTGCAGGATTTTCTGGAACAATATGAAGTAATTGAACACTATAAAATGTATGTAAAAGTAATATTAATAGGCATATTAGTATTTTTTTAATGTTATTAAATGTTATTTACATTTATTTTGATGCACATCATACTGAAGGATGCGAAATGAATAACACTACAAATTATAGGTGCGATACACTAACTGCGATTTCTTCCAAACAATACAATTTACAAAAGAAGCATGTAAGTATACATTGGACCTTACATGATACTCTAAATACTCTTAAACAAAGTGTGTAATATTTTCAGAAGTTTCAATAACTCCGATTTTGACCACGCAAGCAGTGATGGCCTTGAGGTTTAAGCGCGCGGTCGAAAATCTCGACGGTCGCGAGTCAGAACCCAGGCACACACCTCAGATTTCTCAAGTTCTGTATTTATAATGAATGATTACTTGCATTAACGCTGAAGGAAAACATCTTGAGAAAACCTGAACACCTAAAAGTTCTTAGGAATTTCTTAGGTATATAGTCCGTCAACCCAAATTAATCTTAAAGTGTGTTTTTTAACTTGGACTTACTGCACTGGTGTACCGGAACACAGGCCTTTGTAGCGTCTCTAGCGTATCCATCTCGACAGTAACATTTAGGATTACATACAATGTTCTTTATTGGACAATTGGTCCTGTTTTGATAATGGAGTTCGGAACATACGTTGTCACACTCTGGGCCGCAGTCAAAGAATTCGTTTGGACGGGAACATTTCCTGCTCTCTGCAATTTGATTTTTTTTTCATAGTAAGAAATAAAATAAAATATAATAAAAGTGTTCAAACCTACTTCTGAGTTCATTAAGCTTAATTCGTATATTTACGCTGTATGGTGTACAATAAAGTAAGAACGTATATAAATAAAGTATTTACATAAATACTTGTCATTTTTTACTTACAATAATACTTTCAGGAGTATATAGCTTACTTATCTCATGCAGCATTTACAGCTTTAAAAGTTAATAGCATAATTGTATAATTAAAAATTACATATAAAGCTATTTCTAAGTCTTATTATACTTATTTATATTCCATCTTTTAATAAAGCAGGTTTATAAAAGTGTGGTAGTGAGACATAAGGTATAATAAATGAAAAACCATTTTTTATTATTGTTCATATTTTTTTATTTAAACATATCCCTACACCGCATATATTAACGTCGAAGCATTCAGAATGTGAAAGCATGGCGAGGCAAAATAATTTAAGCATCGATACCTGCTGGGGCGAAGCGTTTGCGGCGAGCGTAGTCGTCTGGAAATAAAATAATATTATCGATTTATTTATTTAAAACTTTATTGTACACATAAAAAAGAAAATGAAAATAAGATAGAGCAAACAAAATACAAAAGTACAATTGGCGGCCTTATCGCCTGAGGGTGATCTCTCCCAGGCAACCAGGATTATTAACCATATTATGTTTCATATATAAATTTATTGAATAGTGCGTAAGGCCATATACAAATATGAATACATAAATAACTTCTCAATGGATTCAGAATTGTTTTGATAGGCCAAATAACTTTTCTTTAGCTCCGAATATATTCTTTTATCGGTTGTTTTATAGGTAATAAAAGATACATACTATAACTTTAAAACAAATCTACATTTTCAGCATACCACAATCTTTTTCCAGAATGCATTCTCCGTTATCGTTCTTAAGGTATCCTTCATCGCAAATACATCTGAATTGACATATCTTCGTACTTTCAGCCGCGCAGCTCACAGCTAAAAATCGATTTCTACAAGTTTTTTCAGGAGGGCAAACGTTAACACATTGTAGCTTCTCGTGAGGCCGGTTGCATTCTGAAAATAGTTCTTATTTTAGGGATACATATTTCCTCTATAGGGTGTCTCTTTGATGCATCGCAAGCAAGTAGGCCGGTTGAGGTGACATAAATATACTTTCTAGATTAGAAAAGGTAGCAGCACGGATTCTGAAAATGTGTTCTTTAATGGCAATAGGCACATATTCAATTACATAGATCTAAAGATATTATGCGATATCATCATCATCATCAACAGCCAATATTCGTCCACTGCTGGACTTAGGCCTCCCCCAATGACTTCCACCGGGAACGGTCGGAAGCCGATTTATACGATATGCAGGTAAAAAAATTGAATTTCCGTTGTTGTAAGTATTTAATATATTTTTTTATAACGAAAATCTTGAGAACTTCGTTCAGAAAAAAAAAATTAAAGAGGTTTTCCTATAAAAAAAGGTCTTAAGTGTGGGCTTACACATAAAAACATGCATATACACCTACAGGCTACAATAATATTGCACAACATATCTGATTGACAATATTATTGAACGTGTAGTGATAATATTGAAACATTGCGCAGTAATTGAACAAAAGATTGAGCGACCTTAATTTTTATAGTGCAATATTTTTTTCTTGCTCTGTAGGCTTAATAATGCGCAATATTTTACTTTTTTCTTTTTAAAAAAATCACCAGTGTGGCTGCCACCAAAACTTCGCCGTCAGACATGTTGCTCGCACAAAAATATTGATCAGAGTGGTTTGTTAATTTTATTGAGAGAATTTATTGAACGTTTGGAATCAAAGGGGGTATTCAATATTATTGTACAATAAAAAGATTGTGCAATATTATTGTAGGTGTATGGGACGTCTAAAAGTATCTACAATTTTAAAACGAGTTCGACAGAGTATCAAACATATATTGCATTTAAGAACGATAGCTAAATGTCATTCCTTTATTCTTATTTCTGAGTTCTGACTGTCACGAGTGTCATAATAGTAAACAAGTATAGATATGTGAATAAACAGTTTTTAAACTGTAATATGTGTGCTAATTATCTACCGAAAATGTTCTACAAGGCAACTACCGGTCAATTGCGCCAACTCTCAAGGATTCTTAGTTATCAATTTTTAAAGCACGGAAACATAACCTATAAACGCAATATTTTGTTCAGAAATGTACATAATATTAAGTCTGGTATTGACGATACAGTATTAGTGCAGAGTAAGTGCAGTAGCTTCACATATAGAACGCACAATTGCGGTGAATTACGTCCAGATAATGTAGGGCAAAAGGTTACACTGTGTGGATGGGTGCAGTACTCCAGACTTTCTAAGTTTTTATTGCTCAGAGATGGTTATGGCCTTACGCAATGTACTGTCGCTGATTCGAAAGTAAACCTGACAAATTTGCAACTTGAAACAGTCGTTAAGATTGACGGAACACTTGTGTTGAGGCCCAAAGATATGATTAACCCCGAAATGGCAACAGGGGAGGTAGAAGTTATTATTGACAAAATAGAAATTCTTAATGAGGCTGATGCTCTTCCATTTAATCTGAGAGACTATCAGAAACCAAAAGAGCAGTTGAGACTACAATATAGGTATCTAGATTTAAGGTTTTTAGAAATGCAACACAATCTAAGACTCCGCTCACAAATGTTGCATAATATGAGGAGGTTCTTAGTTGAGAAACATAGTTTTGTTGAAGTTGAGACACCAACACTATTCTGTCGCACTCCTGGTGGAGCAAGAGAGTTTGTAGTGCCTACTCATCATCCTGGATTATTTTATTCATTGGTGCAAAGTCCACAACAATTTAAACAAATGCTGATGTCAGGAGGAATAGATAGGTATTTCCAGATAGCAAGATGTTACAGAGATGAAACAACAAGGCCTGACAGACAGCCAGAATTTACACAATTGGATATAGAAATGTCTTTCACCAACCTCAATGGAGTACTCACATTGGTTGAAGATTTACTTGTTGAAGCATTTCCTAAGTCATTACCTAGGCCACCTTTTAAAAGAATAACATATAAGGAGGCTTTAGAAAATTATGGCTCAGACAAGCCAAATCTAACTCATGACTTGAAATTTATAAATATAAGAGATTATTTTCCAGACAAACTGAACAACCCAGAATTTAAAGCTTTTGCATTGCCATATCCAAAAGAATTAGGAAAATTAACCACAAAATATAAAGAACAAATAAGGGAATTAACAAAGAAATATAAGTCAAAAATTGTGCTGTATGAAAGTATGTCTAAAGAGTTTGGTATTGACTTATCAGACAAAATTCAAAGTAGTGTTGGAAATGAAATGGCTGTAATTGTTTCTTTGAGTGATGATGATAATGCCTGTTTATGTTTAGGTGAGATTAGAGAAATGTTGGCAAATTTGTTGAGTTCAAAAGATTTACTGAAATTCAAAAAGAACATTCAGCCATTGTGGGTTGTGGACTTCCCATTATTTTTAAAGGGAGAAAATGGATTGGAGACTTGTCACCACCCATTTACTTCTCCTCATCCTGAGGATATGCATTTATTAGACACTGAGCCACTGAAAGTTAGGTCTCTGGCTTATGACATTGTTCTTAATGGCAATGAAATGGGAGGAGGATCAATTAGAATACACAATGAAGAACTGCAGCGAAAGGTTATGAAGATATTGGATATAGACCCTGAGAAACTGCAACACTTTTTAAATGCCTTAAGGTTTGGATGTCCTCCACATGGAGGAATTGCTCTTGGACTGGACAGATTGGTTTCTTTGGCATGTAATGCTGAGTCAATAAGAGAAGTGATTGCATTCCCTAAGTCACATGACGGGAGAGATCCACTTTCTGGAGCACCAAATGTTATTTCGGATGAAGACAAAAAGTATTATCATATTTAATTTATGTTTATATGTAAATATACTATTTTTTAAATCTGCTTCATATATTATTATTGTTCCTAAAGCTGTTTTTTTTATTTATTGTTCAATAGCTGATAAGAAATATTAGCCTGGTTTTAAAAATATTTTTAGTGTTAAAATTTTTCCATAATTGATTATTGCACATACAAGGGAATGATTTAGTATTTCTGTAAAAGTTGCCTTAAATTATTGGGGCCTCTAGAATCAAATACCCTCTTATGTAACCCTTGGAATCAAAATAATTTAACCGCTTCATTCAGGTAAAAGTTATTTTTTATTATGACATTTAGCATCACTTATACACCATAATTGTGATTATAGTTTTATTTAGACACATAAATATGTAATTCAAGATGCAGAAAGCATATCTTATAAAAATAATTTACAATTAGAAGTCAAATTTGCTTAGAGTACAAAAATGGATTTTAGTAAAGTGTTTTGTCTTAGATTCCGGTAGTCTATTAAAATAGTTTGTAGGTACGTAAAAATTGAGTTAAATGTGTTCTATCCCAAAATATTACATGGTAAGAGCCATGGCCTTCAACAAGATACATTTCTAGACTCTGTGCTGAAGCTGGGAATATACAGGGCGTATTAAGACTAACAAAGACGTACATTTAATTCCTTTGGTTGTTACGAAAACATCAAAATTTTATTTTTTTGTCGATATTTTCTTTAACTTTAGAGTTTCCGATCACGGTGTGAATATACTCTGTATTTATGTACGGAAAAGAATATTTATTTACTTGGCAGAACCTAGTAATGAAACCCGTGACCTTTACTCCGCGGCACAGACGATGCTCTAAGTGGTAAACAAATCTTTACAATCTTTACTACTAATGTTATAAAGCTGAAGAGTTTGTTTGTTTACTTAAACGCTTATGTCCTGGAAATTTTGACCTGATTGATTTTTGTTTTTAGGTATAGAATAGCCTGTTTATTGATGAAGGCTATAAGCTAAATGCTATTACACTGTGATCAACTTACGTAGCAGCAAATTTGGCAAAAACTGATGAAAAAGATATTCGTTTTAGAGTCTAATGTTTCGTATCTATACAGAGTTGGGATCAACAACTACCTACATATTATTATATTACATGATAATGTTGTGATATCTAAATAGATATCAACGTATAGTTATGTTATTAAGCAAAATTAAACCGCGCTACCAATTACGAACAGGCAGTTGTTATGAATATATTAAAGTGGGAATTAACCGAGATGCCATATTTTTATAACATTTTCCTCATATAAAAGACAAAATGAGTAAAGGAAAGACACGCCTCACGTACACTTTAGGATTATGTAAAGCCCCGTAGTAATTTCATTATCATGGTCAATGTCGCGGAATAAATTTTGCTTCCAATTTATTTACTTATGGTCGTATCAAGGTAAACTGGGATTATTTTGTTGCGCTAGAACAAAAAAAAAACAAATTTGAGGTTTTCGTTTTTCTGCTTTTGATGTTCTCCTAGCCTATGTTGCTAAGTGTAAAGGAAAATTTTAATAAAAAGGATTTCTTCGAGACAGTCACTAAGATATTCTTTAATACTTAAATTATTTTGTGTATTCACTACACATTATAAAACAAAATCGCTTTCTCTGCCCCTATGTCCCTTTGTACGCTTAAATCTTTGAAACTACGCAACGGATTTTGATGCGGTTTTTTTAAATAGATACAGTGATTCAAGAGAAAGGTTTATATGTATAATAACATCCATTAAATATCAGCATTGCACCCGTGCGAAGCCGGGGCGTGTCGCTAATGAAATATAAACCTTTATATCTCTATAGCTCTTAGGTTGTTAAGTAGCGTAGATACTCGTACGTTAGCAGTAAGGTTGACCTTTGGTTTTGTTTATATAACGTGCCTTGGTTGTAACGTATTTATATTGTTTATGTTAGGTACATGCTATTAGTTGCTAAGTTAAACATAAACAATATAAACATATAATTTCCAGTGCAATTGTTGCATTTCCGCTTACTCTATTATTATAACTCATTATACGTAATTTTTCTCCACTGTGTGTGTTAATGATTAAACCTGCAGCTATAAAAAAACTAAATACGTTTTCATGAAGTAAAATCTACTTGTGTATTTACTTCTAGCATTATTTAGTAAACAAAACCTGATACATATAAAAAAATACGAAAAGCTCGCATTGATTATTTTGACTAGGGATATAAAAGTTTTAAAAATTCATTTATTCTCTGGATGGCAATTAGTGTGCATATGTACTTATAAGTATAACACTTGGAGTCGTATGTACTTACATATACTTGTGAGGAAATATTTATTTTACTTTCCTCTACATTTTTTTGAACGTAATATGGTTGCGATGTTAAAATATGTGTATTTTTATTAACTAGGCATGTTAACATTATTCAACATAAAAAATCAAAATTATGACTTTAACTTCATAGTTTTGACTAATAAATCGGATAAGTAGGATTGATTATGTTGAAATTACAGACTTATTATAAATTTAAAATTATTTTAAAATAATAGGATTTTGGTTGGTATTTTGTGTTTTGTGTTGTATTTTGTGCTCTTTGCATAGGTTTAATTGAAAAAAAAGAAATAATGTAAAAAATAAAACTCACCAGGGCCTTGTGAAGCACACAAAACGATGAAGCAGGAAAACAAAATGCACAGAGTTCCTTGCATCTTGCCTGTTGGACTCGTTTTGCCGCTAACGAGGTCTTTGATATCTTTTATACCCGATTAAAGTCATTGCTATGAGGGGATACAAATATTTTTTCTTAGTAGGAATAATCAAAGTATGTACGCGTAGTTACTTATTTTCCTTAAGGATTCGCAAAGAAAATATTGTGTTTTGTTGATCTGAATATTTTTCACTGAATTATATGTCTTTAAGTTAAATTTCTGTAGAATGTATAGAAGTCAAATTAGAAATAGGTACAGTTCAAGATTGAAATTTAATTCAATTTTTTTTTTTATAGTTTTGCATGTCCTACTAATATTATAAACGCGAAAGTTTGTAAGTGTGTTTGTTACTCTTTCACGTAAAAACTACTGAATGGAATTAAATGAAACTTTACAATAATATAGCTTATACATCAGAATAATTAATAAAATACTTTTTATCCCGGAAAATTTGGTATTCCCGTGAGAATGGGTATTTCGGAATCTACTGAACCGATTTGAATAATTTTTGGTATGGAATTATGTTGGGCCCACCGAAGTAACATAGAATGCTTTTTATCCCGGAAACTGCAGTATTCCTATGGGAATGGGTAAATGTTATAATTGTAAGAGTAACTCTGTATGTAAGTTACGCTTACACGCCTAAGCCATTTGACCAATTTGAATAATTTTTGATAGGGATGTAAAAGGACCTAGCAGACGGAATCGCGGGCAAAAGCTAGTGTGACTATATGTTTCGAAGGAGTTGGTTTATCAAGTGTCAAGTGTGAGTCAGAATTGTAGGCTGAGGGTTCTGCCCCTCACACACTGACTCATAAGCAAATAAATAAATAGTAACGTACTCGCACATTTTTCTGGACCTACACGAAGATACAAAGTCTTGTGTCGTAGTGTCCTGTGACGTATCAAGCCCTCCCAATTTGGAGGGGTCCATAATTGGACGGTGCGCTGGGCGGCAGCGAACCAGCCCTGAGATGCTGTAAAATCGCCCTAAATGTGCGTGATGGTCACCGAGAGGTTTTAGTCGGTATGCTGGCGTAGGATTTTGGTTAGGGACCCAACTCAGGTAAGCGGACAACTGTTTTGTGCGCCGAGTTGGTAGGCCAGTGACCCCGACATAGGTACCCCTCACGGCCTCCCCCGAGGTACCGAAAAGGGGAGCTTAAGGCGCTTTCCTCTCGTGGAAAAAAAAACAGTTCAAATCTTTGGCACATACCTTAAACATTATATCATGAAATTGTCAGCAACAGAAACATTTGAAAGTATATGGTTACTTTAATTGTCAATTATATGGTAGAACGCGTTATATTTTCATAGTCATAAAAAACAAATCGAAAATTTAATCTACATATAGGACAAATTTAAAATAATGAATTTCGCAAATATTTTACTTGCAGTTGTAATGAATTAACTCAAATATTTGTTTATTACTTTTATGTTAACCATACACTATTTACATATAAGTAATCATCGTAATTAAAAACTACGCAATTTCTTATGGGATAAATATTTATTAATCTTTTATTTTATTTTATATACAGTATACTCGTTAATATCTTTGACAGTATAACCAACCTAATAACCAAGAGTTGAGATAAGATTATGTAAAAAATATTTAAGGTGAAGACGTCTCTTGAGGTTGTTTCTGACACATGGGTGCAGTAGACATTTCTTTGCATTTGCATACTGGTATGCAAGGTCCCGAAGCAGTCTGCCGTCTGTATCCAGACTTACAGACACAGCCCGGTTCACAACAATCATCTTCACATGGGAATTTCGAAGTTAATGCCCCGCAGGTGTCACCAGGACACGTTCGTTTGCAGTCCGTGTATTCTTCATTAGGATCTGAGCATTCATCTGGAAAGTTTTCAGAAGTATGATTAATGATGGTTTCAAACTAGTCGGTGTTTTGGGTTCACCAGCAAAAAATTTTTCGTCCAGTTGTTAGGACCCATCCCAATCTCCACCTAACTTTACCCATTCAAGTTTAACATCTATCGGAAAAGAAAACGCGTCTTATTGGCTTCAACTATGTGGTATGTGTGCTCTTGAACCCCTGTGTTCACTACGAACGCGGTATTAAAATTTACTGACACACTACACCTCACCTTAATATAATTTAATATTAACTTAAGATTTAACCAAAAGCCTTTAAACCACTTCTACCTAAAAGTAATTTTATATAACGTACTTGTTTTTCATCGAGAAAAAATATATAAACGCCACTTCTTTCAGTCAACTTTATGAGCAAAGAAATTCAAACTTACTTGTCTTCGGGTCACATTGTGTGTCCGGTACACACGTTCCGTTACTGGCCCGTAGGAAGCCTTCTTTACAAACACAACCTTTTTGGCATCCCTCCACTTTATCTGGCTCACAGGTAAATATTTCTCGATAATCAGAAAAGTCTGTGCAGTTCATAGGTCGACACAGTCTTTGAGCGCAGTCTGTATATATTTCATTTTTCGGACAAATCCCGGCTAAAATATTCAAAAAAAGTAAAATATTTGTAACTTGTAATTTTTTAAGTTTATTTTTATATCTAACCATATTAAGTCTACCGAATTGATTGAAGTAAAAGTGTCGTCGTCCTTGAAATTCTACACTGCCGTCAGGGAAGCGCTGGACAGAAACCGGTGGAAGCAGATCATCCGCTCCAGATGTCACCCTAATGCTAACCACGATCCTTAGATATGAGGGACCGATTAGAGAGAGAGTATTGATTGATTTGCTCGGACACGGTAGAACTGACAGTTTTAGTATTAATCCTTAAGTAAGTTTTCAGTTTAAGCATGATAGGACATGGTCTGTATCAGCTCACATATGACCAGATCAGGCTTCCTTCGTAGCTGAAAATGTTTAATAGTAAAGAACTATTTTCACTTACGACACTTTTCGTACGGTACGCAAATTCCTTTATTATTCCTCCAGTAGCCTTTGATACATCTGCATTTCGGGTTACATTCAAGCGTTATGCCTATCCGACCTGGTAGAGGACATTTTCCAGAAGGCGTTGCGTCATAACAGCTGTCACTAGGACAGCCTGGTGGACAAGAATCATACACTTCATTGGGCCGAGCGCTGCAGTCAAACGGTGCTGCAAATAAATTTGTATTATCTTGAATATTTGCTATAGTTAAAACAAAAGATTTCTAGTACATGCACTCTTTAGTAGGCATGTGTGCTCTCATTATTTTTGCACGATTATGTTTGTCATGTTAATGTTATTATTATCTTTTCTATTATCTTCTTAAACTTTACACGATTCACATTCAGTATTGAATTCATCAATGTCAGACCCCATTTTAGCTTGGATTCTACCTTACGTTCCTGCGACTCTTAAAATGCACTACGGTTTTCTAATTTAGTATTTCTTTAGCGAAAATCTTGTTTCAAAACTGTGTATAACTATATAAGTTAGGTATATTATTATTATGAAAGTCTATTTCTTTCTAAAACAAAAGTCATACAAATCGGTGTAGGCCAATTAGTCTGAACTGCAGATAGTTTCGGGGAGCAGATCATATATAAGTTACTTTCGCAATTTTATAAATAGGCCAAATTGAACAGTTACTTACGGCAATCTCTAGTGGGTATGCATGTTCCGTTTTTAGCTCGACTGTAGTTGAAATCGCAATTACAAGCAGGTCCTCGGCAATCTGCCGTGCAATACTTTGGTTTAGTGTCTGCCTCAGTTATGGGGCAACTCCTCTCTGTACAACTGTTTGCGCAGGAATTTAAACTTTCGTGTGTACCGCATGGATCTGAAATTGCAACAATTAATTATTAGTCCAAGTTAATATATGTAGTTGAATCAATGATACAAAAAATCATATTTTTTTACAGGTACTTACTAAAAATGACGTCGCATTTGTCCTTTTCTACACAAGTTCCATTTTTATTTCTTAAATATCCTTCTTTGCATACACATCCACCCGTACACTTGGACAAATCACCTCTGCAAACGTAGTCATCAAACCTCTGTGAGCAGTTTTGTGTTCGACACAAGTACTGGGTGCAGTTTACGTACTCTTCATTTATGGGACATATATTTGCTGGAATATGAAATATTTATTAATTGCAAGCAGATTCCCATTCTTATTTAAAAAATCGAAAAATTTTCGCTAATCGAAATTTTCGCTTTCGAAATCGCTAGGTCAAAAAAATCGTTAGGTCAAAAAATATATAAAGCAAGTTTTTAATACTGCGTATTCCATATTATTTACCTATAACGTTTAAACATCACTGTGATATTACACATTACTGTCGCTTCATATGTTATCCCAAACCAAAAGATCTTACATACTTAAAAACATATATCAATACATAGTTATTTTCATTGAAAGTAATAAAAATTTAAGTTTTGTCTGCTCATATTTTCTTCGTCAGATTGATAGTTTATAATTATCATAACATTGTTGTCAATAAGCAATACTTTTTACCACAAAAAATCAATATAATGTTTTGCAGTCTTCAACACTTACGACATTGCGCATAAGGTATGCAGATACCATCGTCGTTTCTCCAATAACCTTTAGCACATCTGCATTTAGGGCTGCATTCCAGCTCTACCCCTATGACTCCTAATTCAGGACATTTTCCAGTTGGCGTGGCGTCCCTACAACTATCGCTGGGACAGTAGGGTGGGCACGAGTCAAACACCTCGTTGGGACGAGCACTGCAGTTTATTGGCGCTAAAATACATACAGTTCTAAAGATAAAATATTGGATTCGGATTAAGTAAGACCATTAACGTGTTTCTGATATTCGTGAAGCTAAGAGCTTATCGTCAATTTTGAATATTATTCCTCTGCGTCGATTAGATAAATCACCGTCGTATTAGTATTTTAAATCTTATCTCTTTTAAACTCGTCTAATGTTATTAACTTCATTTATATATTAAATTATCATCATCGTCTAGCCATTTTCCACAATGTCTTTTGCATTTGTTTTATTATGATTAATTTAACGATTAAATACTTACGGCAATCTCTAGTGGGTATGCATGTTCCGTTTTTAGCTCGACTGTAGTTGAAATCGCAATTACAAGCAGGTCCTCGGCAATCTGCCGTGCAATACTTTGGTTTAGTGTCTGCCTCAGTTATGGGGCAACTCCTCTCTGTACAACTGTTTGCGCAGGAATTTAAACTTTCGTGGGTACCGCATGGATCTGAAATTGCAACAATTATTAATCCAAGTTAATAAAGTTGAATCAATGATACAAAAATACAGGGTGTATTTAGACCGTGATCGAAAACTGAGGCAGGTAATAGCGAGGGTGATTATAAACCTCCTGCCATTAAAGAAAATCCCGCAAAAAAATAAAATTTTTGAAGTTTTCCATACAAACCACATACTTTTAACACCGCTGGTTGTATGTAAAACGTCAAAATTTTTATTTTTTGTCGGAATTTTTAATATCGTCACTGGGTTTGTGATCACCCTCGCTATTACATGCCTCAGTTTTCGATCACGGTCTAAATACACTTTGTATAATATTTTTTTACAGGAACTTACTAAAACTGACGTCGCATTTGTCCTGTTCTACACAAGTTCCATTTTTAGCTCGTAAATATCCTTCTTTGCAAACACATCCATCGGTACATTTGGATAAGTCACCTCTGCAAACGTAGTCATCAAACCTCTGTGAGCAGTTTTGTGTTCGACACAAGTACTGGGTGCAGTTTACGTACTCTTCATTTACGGGACATACATTTGCTGAAATTGAAAAAATATCATATGATCAGATTCTTCTATTATTACCTATTTTCTTACAAAAATGATTGTAATGTTTTAGCATAAAACTATTCAACAATCATATAGGTAGACTAAAGTAGTTTGAATCTGCCGCGAACACTGTTTTTTTCGAAGAACCTATATCTTTCTTTCAAAGTATCATATTTTTCAAAGTACGATTGGTCTTTTACTTTAAACTAAGATAAACGTTTTACATTATACTTTACAGTGTCAAATACTTACGGCATTGGGCATAAGGTATGCAGATACCATCATCGTTCCTCCAATAACCTTTAGCACATCTGCATTGGGGATTGCATTCCAGCTCTATCCCTATATTCCCGAATACTGGACATTTTCCAGTGGGTGAGGCGTCCCTACAGCTGTCGCTCGGGCAGTAGGGTGGGCACGGGTCGAACACTTCATTGGGACGAGAACTGCAGTTAATTGCCGCTAAAACAAACAATTGCTTCATTATTGGTTTATTAGTTTCAGATATTTTTTTATTTATTAAGAGTAGTAGATTTTTGATGCGCTTTTTTAAATGTTTTAGTAATCTAGAGGTATGCAAGGAGAGAAACTGGGGCCAAAAAAATTCAATCTATGAATTAAAGTTCATGTTTATGTATTTATAGTGACTCGATTTCACCTGAACTAGCTATACTCAAAAAAGAAACAGTCTGCAGTTTTGTCTTTAACTGCCCCGTCGCGCAGTTATCTAGGCAAGTTTGTGAAACGAGAGTTGGAGTTTGTGAGTCTGACAAGACTTTCCCAGTTTCTAGAACCCAGGGCACAATACGTTCTTAGTGTGGGTTCAGAAGTATGTATGGATGTACGTATGTATGACAATTGGGTGTATTTATTTATTTATAGTAGTAAATCAGATACAAATTTTGTAGAGCGCATTAAATACAGCAAAATACTTACGACATTGTCTAGTAGGAATACAGCTGCCGTTGTCACTGCGCCTGTAGTTAAACCCACATACACAACCTGGTCCTTTACAAGACTCGAAGCAAAACTGTGGCAGAGTATCTTCTTCAGTCTTCGGACATTTCTGGTCCGTACAATCATTTGTGCATTGTAGCTGTACCTCACTATCTGTACATGGACTGGGTTCTGAAACAAAATATAATTCAATAGTACATCTTATTAAGCCCCGTGTTGTAACTTACGATCAATATTCATGATTAATTTTTAAAGAAAATTGTTTTGGTGGTTCTAGTTATTATTCCTGATATCAGTGTTACTGCGGGCGTCTTACTGTTTTGATAATACGAGTGCATATACTTTGTGTCCGGTACCATTTAAGATTAATTTATCTACATAATATAACAAAAAAATAACTAGCACGCATGGACATAGGTATTTATAAATGCAACTAATAATTCTCAAACAGACTTACTTGGTGCAGCTTTGCATTTATCCTCCAAAACGCAGGCGCCATTTTCATCCCGCAAATATCCTGCTTTGCAAACACAGTCGGATTTACACCGTCCATATGTTTCATTCAAACACACAAAGGCCTGATCCTTCTGCGTGCAATTTAGAGGTCGGCATATTTTTTGGATGCAGTCATTGAACTCTTCGTTTTTGGGGCAGAAACTTGCTGTAAAATTCAAGAAAATTTACATTTTATATTAATATTACAAATAAGATAATATATTTAATATTACATATAAATACTACTCACGGCAACTGCTAGTGGGTATGCATGTTCCGTTTTTAGCGCGACTGTAGTTGGGTTCACAATTGCAGGCAGGTCCGCGGCAGTCCGCCGTACAATATCTGGGCTCAGTATCTGCCGGCTTCGTGGGACAATAGCTTTCAGTACAACTGTTAGCACACCCAACCCACCTTTCGTGATCTCCGCATGGGTCTGAAAATGTTTGAAACATCATAAACTAAAAACATGAGCCTTTGACATACATTACAAACTAGATAAGCAAAAAATTCTTTCAAGCTATCACTGTTAAAGGCATGAATATGTACGTTTTATTAAGATGTATTGGTTTTTGGGACAGATTCTTTTTAGACTAAAAAAATCTCAATGGTAACATGGGGGCTGGAAATGTTCTCGATAAATGGCACTAGAGTCGCCGTCAATGAAGGTGGGATATAACATGAATGAATACTTGAATGGATATCTAGTTTCCAGTTTATGATAGATACTCATACTTGAAGTCCTTGAAGTTGCTTAAAGTCCTGGCTAGATTGCTATAAAATAGAATTAAGAATAATTTTATAGGAACTTACTAAAGCTTACGTCGCAGTTGTCCTTTTTTACACAAGTTCCATTCTTGGCCCTTAAATATCCTTCTTTGCATACACATCCACCGGTACACTTGGACAAATCACCTCTGCAAACGTAGTCATCAAACCTCTGTGAGCAGTTTTGTGTTCGACACAAGTACTGGGTGCAGTTTACGTACTCTTCATTGATAGGACAGATATTTGCTAAAAATTAAAAAAATATTCACGTCGGATTCTTAGATTACCTCTTTCAATTTTACTACAAAAATGAATAAGATTCAAATTTTTGGATTGAATTGCTAGGATTTTTGGATTGATATCTAATACATATTTTTTTCGACCGGAATTATTTTTGAGTAAATTACTCCTTGTTGCTACTTGGGGTTTTTGAATGGAAAAACCAAATAACATTTTACTCGACTCGGGACTTTTAGATCGCACGGCAGACATTTGTGTCTTGAGAGCACGAGGCACTCAAATAGATACTTACGGCATTTTTCGTATGGAACACATATGCCCTTATCATTTCTCCAGTATCCTTTTTTACATCTGCATTTCGGGTTGCATATCAGGAGAATGCCGATCCTGCCAAATATGCGGCATTTGCCAGAAGGAGAGGCATCAAGACAACTATCGGTGGGACAGTATGGCGGACAAGCGTCGTACACCTCATTAGGCCGAGCACTGCAGTCAAATGGAGCTGAGAAAAAATACATTAATTGTCAATTTACACTAATATTATTAGCGAAAATATTATAGTTCTGTAAAAAGTCATGTACTTTTTGGTTGTATCAATACCTACTGTCGTCTCAGTTCGTTTGATGATTATTAAACAAAATATTATCATTCTATGTTCACAGCTGTTACAAGACCGCCATTTGTACGTGCATTCCATGTAGTTTTTCATTCTTTTATTTATTTTATTATGTTTGTGCAATAAGGTTTATGTGTATGATATTAGGTTTTTTAGTTATCATAGAGTTTTCATTTATTAGACTTGAATTTGATATTAAATATGAACAAAAGCTGCTGCTTTAAAAAAAATACTTTACGCGCACTATCGGATTGGATATATGGGTCAATCAACTTTTATCTGTCCTATCAGTACTATGTAAATTTGTCCCTCAGTAGGTTAGTACAATGAAACATTAATTTTTCCAAAAAAATTATATATGGCAATCCATTACAATGAAACATAATTATTAATTACAATATCTACTATGATGCTAGTAAATAGATTTTGTTTGCTTTAAAACCTTAACGACCTTTTTGCATGTTTATTTTAGTCCCTATTATATTTTATTATTCTGACTTCCACCGGACAACGGTAAAAAAGTTCCAAAATCCAAACATTTATGGCGTGACTACTGCTTGGAACTCAAGTCGATTTATTTCGTGACAACATTCATCCAGCCCCGATTTTGATTTCATCTTTTCCGCGGCGCCAGTCGACCGAGTGTATTTTGAAAAAGAGCGTGGCTTTATTGTGTGTCCACTGGACAACCAGCACAAAAACTTTTGTATTTTATATATTGTAGTAAATTAAAGTGGAATATATTCAATTTAATGTATATTTTTTACTGTGCGTAAGACCTAATTCAAAATATTATTATTTATTACCTGGGAGCGGAAAGACTAATAAATATCACCACCAGTCCCTTGGACATCCAAGATCGTTGTCTGAATTATTCAATATTTTCTCTTCTAATACTGATAATTATTTTCAAATAGTTGTTTTTTTATTACATAAAAAGAAGAAATACAGGCGATTTCCATCATAGAGTCCCCTTTGGACACCCGAGTATTTCCTATGGACAAAAGTCTATGTCCACTGGACAACCACTTTTTTCTTATCTTCTAAAGACACATTATCGTCATTTTTACTTTAAAAGAACAGTAAGGTTTTTCAAATATGATTCTAATATTTAAAAGTAAATTAACAATTTGACTGAATTTTTAAATGTCCAAGGGACTATCTTAACTACAGTCATATGAATTTTTGAGTAAAATTTACCATAAATTGTTCTGCTCTGTTTGAATTCCTTAAATATAAATAATTATCAACAACAAATACGTATAAAATATACAAATTTAAGAAAAAAAAATTGATATATAAAATCTATCATTGATGGTACATTTAAAAGTTGATTGACCCATATACAAAATACATTTTGAAATTTCTTTTATCAAGATAAGAATATAAGTGTTTTAGTTCATACCCTCATACCAATACTAGTAGTGGGAATCATTAAAAACCACAACGTCCGAATAGTATAAAAATTGTTGCTTTTTATGCTAGCAACGAAGTCTATCATTATCTCCTTCTAATTGTTTCTAACTGGATAATCCCAAGAACCGGAAAGTGACGTGCGTCGCTATGGCAGGTTTAAAACCCAATCGACATATAATATTATTTTGATATATGTGTATTTTTTTTAGATTTTCGTTTGAAAACAATAAATTTAAAAATAACGGACTGATGTGAAGAATTTTTGGCGAGAAGGGGACAAATAATACTGGTCCAGACCTTTGGGTAAAGACTTTTTTATTAAATGTGATTGAACGAAGTGATGCCCAACCGCTAGATGGTATGGTGCTCTAACATGGGTAGTAATTAAATAGCTCCTAACTTCATACTTACGACAGTCTCTAGTAGGTATACAGGTGCCGTTTGCAGCACGCCTATGATTTATTTGGCATACACAGCCCGGCCCTCGGCACACCTGAGTACAGAGCCTTGCTTGCGTGTCTTTCTCACTCTTCGGACAGTAGCTGTCAGAGCAGCTAGTCTTACACGATACATTATTCTCGTTTACTCCACATGGTGATATTTCTGTAAAAGATTTTTGTTAATTTGTAATCTTTGATAGTTTATGAAATTTATATGAAGCTAACTAAAAACGTACTAATTTCTAGCATTTTTCTGTTAGGGCCAATTAAGCGGATTTAATTATAAAAAAGGCCAGTGAGTAACTGTGGGACGAACATATACTTAGGGGCTGATAAAATATAACGAGTCTTTAATTTCGATGGATAAAGGACCAAAAAGTTAAAAATGGTTTTAACAATATATTATAATATCGCTAAATTATATTATTTACCTGTAGATGCACCTATTGGATATACCAATGCCACTAAAAGTAAATATAATGCCCACATGTTAACGACTAGACAGCTTGTGAAATAAAAATTATGTGTCATCGTTTATATGTATTTCCGCCATAACGATTTTTTATGTTTTCGTCGATCGTCAAATATACATTTTCCTCATTGACACAGACCCATGCGAATTATTTTTGAATATTTCGCTGCCATATTTTAAATTGTTTAATTTTTATTATTTTTCATTTTGTAAATAAACTACTCTGTTCCACCACCCTCTCCAGTCAATGTGCTTAACATATCCCTATTTAATAAAATGAGGGTACATTCCCTTTTTTAGTTTTGTATCTGTCTGTGGTGTCAGAATTTCTAATCGAATTGACCGATAATTATGATACGTTTTATTGCAATGCACCTATTCAATATGACTTAGGAGAGGGTAGCGTATATCGGGGTCTTCCAAATATGACCAAAATGTCACCACTAAGCTACGTAGAAGAGGGAGATGTATATAAGATATGAAACCCTAAATCGTCTATTGAGTACACCTTATTTTCGGGCTCATTCGATTTGTATTGGCTGGTAATATTCATTTCAATGACTTGATGCTGGATTTTTTTTATTGGTGTCAGGGCTATTTAAAATTTATTTAAATTAAACGCTAAAAACACTTATCTCTGTGAAATTATACTATAAAGGGGAAAAAATAATTTCCTGTATACTCCTAGTATTTATTAATAATTCCGTTTCTGCTTTTAGTTCACGGAATAATCTATTACTTTCTTACTTTAGTATTAAGCTATTTTTGTCAAATACATCAGGGCGATTTCTTTCATTTATGCCTTTGCTCACTCAAATTAAACAACCTAGATTATCATAATCTAGGTTCCTAGATTATGATAATGAGTTCTCATTTAATCATATTTTTTAATCTTTCCTGCATTAAGTGCTTATTAAGATTTAATAAAGAACACTGGTCTTTACTGAATTATATATTTATTTATATTTGAGACACTTAACAAATCAACTATTATTAAATTTATTATATTGTAAGTGTCATTCGTGTGCTCTGCGCGAATAAAATTAGCGTCGTGTTTATAAAATGTTTTACAACAATGTTTATGTACATATCGTGGCTAATTTAAAGTTCGAAAAACTCTTTTACGATTAAAATTATGACTTCTGAAATCATCACAATATTAGGTACGCCGCAAAAAATGTCTGAAATCAAAATTTCATAATAACACTGCTGATCTCTGCTGATGGTTTAATAACAATATTAATTACAGTGTTATGTGTTTTCAATTAAGTTGATCGTTTTGAGGAAGTAATTACTGAATATGTGATTAATTAAAATGATTCATATTTATGTCAACAATTTGCAATTAACGGCGTGCCAATTAATTGGAATACAATGTCAACCACGATAAATTGCGGCTCTACGGTAATAAGCAGCCTCTGTATAGTATGGATCTATTTGAATTTATCTGACTTCTGTTTCCGTACTAATTTAATCATCGCAGAAAGAAAGTTATATTGTGGTTTGGATGATAAATTTACTTATGCAGTGATGGCCTCGAGGTTTAGGCGCGCGGTCAAGAATCTCGGCGGTTGCGGGTTCGAACCCCAGGCACACACCTCTGACTTTTCGAAGTTATGTGTGTATTCACATTGAATTATCACTTGCTTTAACGGTGAAGGAAAACATCGTGATGAAACCTGCACACCTAAGAGTTCTTAGGAATTTCTTAGGTGTGTAGTCCGCCAACCCGCACTAGGCCAGCGTGGTGGACTATGGCCTAAACCCTCTCAATGGTAGAGGAGACCCGTGCTCAGCAGTGGGCGTATATGGGTTGATGAAGATGCATTATTTGTACTTTACGTGCATTGTCTTAGGTTTTTTTTAGTTGTTTAGTCTGTCAACTCGAGCTAGGCCAGTGCGGTGGATTAAGGTCTTAACCCTCTCAATGATAGAGAAGGCTGGTGCCCAGCAGTGTAATGTGTATGGGCTTATGATGTATGTATGGTCAAGGTCTTGTCTCCCGAAACAATCTGTCTAGTAGTGGGACAGCGGATAGAGCACAAAAATACTTACAATGGATTTACGAACATTTAACGCGATGGGATATGAAAATTAGTACTTCATTTGTTTATCTAGTGCCAGTCTTGTTATTTAATTTTAGGCTTGGTGTTGTATTTTGCATGCTTGATGCAAAGACTACGTATAAGCCGTAAACTAGAGTGTATTTTCATACTTACTACATTGCTCGTAAGGAACGCAGGCGCCATTTAACCGCCAAAAACCTTTTTTGCAACGACAAGCCGGTTTGCATATCAATTTCGTCAAACTATTGGAAGTGTCCTGATCTTCATCCAACACGGCTTCCGAACAATCTTCTCCAGGAGATTCTGGGTAGCACGCTTGGTACTCCTCATTAGGTCGGCTGCATTCGAATGGTGCTGAATAGAAAAAAAACAATTGTTTATACTTCAAAGTATAAACGTGACATAATTAAATGTTACAAGAATAATATAACCTAGATTTTTTGGTGGTTAAAATCAAAATTAAATTTACAGAAGCATTTGAATCTATTAGTATATAGCGATAATACAGTTCCGGACTTCTTGCTATTACTGAGAATTCATGGAAAACCCCAACAACTCGGGAATTTTATTTTATTGCTTATTTTACTTACCAAGATTTATGTCGCATGGTAAATTTTATGCTGTCAATATACTTTTAAATCAAATTTATATGATGTCAATATACTTCAAAATCATATTCAAATTTCAAATAAGTACTTACGACATTCTTGTATTGGAACGCATGACCCATTCTCGGCTCTATGTGTGTCCAATCCACATCGACACTTTGGGGGCGGACATTTCTCCGGCCTTGGACAAGGTGTGAAGTCGACATCTTCGCTTTTGGGACAGAAGTTTATAGGGCAGTCTACCGGGCAGTCGTCCAATATCTCGAAACGGCCACATTCAGGCACAGGTCTTACTGTAGGCGTAACCAGTGTCGTTGCTGGTTCTGGCTTCGCAGTTGTGCTAAGAGCCGTTGTGTTGCGATTTGCTGCAAAGATTTACAAGTAGGTATTTATTTTGATCAGATCTTGTTACACCTTACAAATTTATAATATCAAATTTATAATATCGAAAGCATCTGCTTGCTTGTTTTTATTTTTGAAAAAGATGCAATTCAGTTAGACTACAGTACTGTGGTTTTATTTAGAACAATATTTCCTATAGCAGATTAAAGTATAAATGCAAACAAACCAGTGGCACGTTAAAGTAAAATCGTGGAAATACCTCGACTGGCGGTCGAAAAAATGGTTAAAAGATCCTTAGTCAGTCAAGATTGCCAATTTGTATGGTAGTTTTCACATATCTGGTACCTCCCGGATCGCTACCACTGTACTCGGGTCATCTAACCTAAGTTTGTGACCTGCGTCACCGCGACCTAGCTAAAATCTTAGATCAGGCTAGAGATACGTGTGGGGTATATTAAAAAAAAATACGTTATCTGTATGCCTGAAACTAGCGCCTAAAAATATTGTGGTTAAGTTTATTAGGAACACTATTGATTCAAAGCTCTATGTAAAACGTTAAACAAGCGCTAATTAAGCTTACTTACGAAGACAATAGATATGTAGACTCATTGAGTATATGTGAATAACATGTTCTGATAACATTCGTGGAATCTGTATAATTCACATTATTGACATTGACTCCATATTTGCACGGGGGAATTCCTACTTTGTGTCTACGAGTTACGATTGCAGAATATTTATTACCCGCACTTGTTGTCGAAACTACGAGTTGACTTTAAAAGGAATCATCATCATGTTTACGTACGTGGTACACACGTATGCAATTCACCAATCTAAGCCTTCAGGAAATTAATTTCTTTGTTGTACATTTCTATGTAGCATGTATTCCATGTGTATGTTGCGTTAAGTAGCATATAGTATCAGTGGCGTGCCTAGGGTGTCAAACTAAGGCAAGCCCAAATGTTTATTTAGTAGCAGCATATTTTTTTTGGTACGTAGGACTAATAAATACCTACCGGTTAGTACTCACATTCACGTTTATAGCGTTATTTTATAAATAAACAATTGTTAAGTTCGTTATTAGGAACTATGTAAGGCAAGTCGGGCTTTCGGGATTCTATGGAAGTACCGCCACTGTATAGTATAAGCGATAAGTAGCATATAAGTAGCATAGCTGTCCGGTATGAGGGGTCTCAAGTGAGGAGTGAGTCTCGCTACTTGACGCTCTCTTTAGACAAAATCGTGCTTGCCATTAGTAACAGTGTTAAAATAATGGCGTAACAGTTTAAAAATTCAAATAATAAAGTTTACTTCGTTTATTTTATTTACTTACGGCATTTTTCATAAGGCACGCAAACTCCATTTAACCTCCAATAGTTCTTCGCGCACCTACAAGCGGGCTGGCATTGTAGTGTTATTAGAATATTGCCGATAGCGTGGCATTCTCCGTCAGATGTCGCTTGTGAGCAGTTTTCACCCGGACAATATGGCGGACAAGCGTTGTAAACTTCATGGGGCCCGTTGCATTCAAAAGGAGCTGGAAATGAGAATGATGATTATGAAATTTAATAATACATTTTGTTTATTTTTTTTAATTTTCGGGTAGTCTTATTATGAATGTAAAACAAGTTCCAAAATGTGCATAGGTAGTTCAGATTTAAAACCAAAGTATTTGATCTATCAAAAAGGAATAGCAAAAGAAAATCTATTGGAAATCTTTGTGCTCGGTGCGTCCTCACGGAAACATATTTTAATAGTAAAATGCGCGAGATTTAAATCCGGGACCTCAATCAATTACATAGGTAGTTTAATAATTATAATCAGTTTATTATGCTATAGTGGACCATGCTTTATTACAGTCATCACCCTGTATGTATATCCCTGTATCACCAAAATGGTAGAAAGAAATGGATTCCTGTACCTACAGTGTAGATATAAATAAAGTTTGCATGTATTGTAAGAAATTTATCATTCTTTTAAAACTATTAATGTATAAAAAACTAAGTCTGACTCTAACCTCGCCTCGGGGTCACTGTACTCATTATTACTATTTTGAGGTTTATTGTAGCATTATCTTTTTACTAGTAACCGTCATTTTATGCGACATGTAAATTTATAACGTCTTAGGGTTTCGTTGTTCGTACCTTAAAAAAGGAAAAACAGTAACGGTATAATATGGCCAGACTGTGATTGTAACTCTCTCTGTGCCTGTTAGTCACAATCAATTTCAATCAGTCAACTTGAGGATGAAGTTGTAATTTGGTACATATTAATTTCTATACTAATGACATGTCACATGAAAAAAATTAAAACGAGGGTTATTTTTAGCGTGTTTTGAAAATACATATTATTTACAAAAAAATCTTACGACAGTCTCTTGTTCTAATACAAGTCCCATTTTCAGCTCGTCGATAGTTGAATCTACATTTGCAGGCCGGTGGTGGGCATTTGTCTGGTTTGGGACATGCTGTGTTACCGTCGTTCCGACTTTTTGGACAATAATCAGAGGGACAATCAGTAGGACACTTGTCTTCTATCTCGTTGTCGCCACATGTTAATGTTGGAGCAGGTGTTGTTAATTGATTTACTGTTGTTTCTGTTACTTCTGTGTCCTCGCAATCTGTTTCCTCAGTTGGCTTTTCCGTCGTAACGATTGTATTATTTGTTTTCGCTGGAAAAAACAGGTGTGTTTAAAATAAATAAAACATAAATCACTGATTTATTTAATTACCGTTTACATTAATATCGGAAACACCACATACCGAGAACCATAGACAAATCTGAAATTTTATAAATAAAGCGCAGCCTAAGTCACAAATAAGGGCATACTAAGTGGAACAAGAAAATACAATTAAGTTAGGAATTGCATGCTTAAATTAGAAACTTAAACATTATGTTCTTGATCTAATTCCTAACTGCACAAACTAGTTCATGAATCTTTTAGAGGCATAAATGTGTGAGTACAATTCACACCATCGTAAGAAAAATTGTCATAGAAGATCAAAAATAGTGTATCGTTTAAAATGCAAAATTCTACTTACGGCACTATTCGAAGATGCCATTAAGCCTCCAAATTTCTTCTTGCATCGACTGCTGGTTGACACTTAACTACTACCAGTATATTGCCTATGGCAATTAATTTAATTGGGAGAAAAAAAATAGAGTACTTACGGCATTGGTTGTAAGGAACGCAGTTTCCGTTCAATCTCCAGTAGTTTTCCTTACACCGACACGCAGGTTTGCAAATTACCGGTATTAGTACCCTTCCTTTCAAATGGCATTTTCCGTCTGGTGTAGCTTCCGAACAATCGTCTCCAGGACAAAATGGGGGACATGAGACAAATTCCTCATGTTCTCTATCACATGCAAACGGAGCTGGAACAAGGAAAAAAATGAATGAAAGAACTACTAGAGATCTTTTGAATGTCTGTTTTAATTATGTTTGGTGAAGGTATTTATTAATTGTGAAATTTCTATTGGATGACAAAATCATCTTTATTTAACTCGTTATGAAAAATATATAATTAAGAGGGTAGAAAACTCACAATACTACCTGTCTAATAAGCGGGCTAAGTACATATTTTTTAATGTTGATTTCAAATATCAGATCTCTGGTTGTCATAAGAGTTTGTAAAAATGATGTATTAAAATACATCTCATTATCATATTACGTATGTATGTACCTACATTTAGCGAAATTGCAATATCAAAGTTCAATTTAATACCTAAAACTTAGAAATTACTTACGACAGTCTCTAATAGATATGCAAGTCCCATTGCTGGCTCTGCGGAAATTAAATCTACATTTGCATCCTGGAGGCGGACATCTTTTTGGTTTCGGACAAGGTGACTGGTCTGTGTATCTGTTCCTAGGACAGTAATTGGCCGAACAATCGGTAGGACAGTCGTCTTCTTCTTCGTTGTCCCCACATTTTGGAGGGAGTGGAGTAGTCGTAGGTTTTTTCGTTTTTCGACTCGTGGTAGGAGGTTTACTTCTCTTTGTACTTCCTGTTGTCGGTTTTTTAGTAACTGTAGTATTTGAATTTTGTGCTAAAACGTTTTTCAAATAATATTTATTATTGATCCATACTCATAATATTATAAACTAAACCGCTGAACCGATTTGATGATTTTGATAAAGGTAAATATAATCTTGAGAACTGCTATGAGGTTCACATGCTGGGGAAGAGTCAGACTCAAAACAATTTTAACTGATAACCCTGAAAGTTGTGAAAGGCGTATTTAATTTATAATAATACTAGAAATAGCATTTTTTTCCTATATTTTCCGCGGGATGAGCACAAGATTATAGAATATAGTATAAGAAATTCTCGAATACAAATATGATTATTAGAACCTTTGCCTGAATAGCAACATAACGAGGGCAAGGCTAAAAATATAAATGATTGCCATTTTAAAATACCTAGAAAAATTTGAAGGTTGCCCCCAAAAAATATGAGGATAATAGATTACATGAGACACAAATTAAATAGATAATTCAACCAACTTTAAATAATAGTCTTTTTATTACGTAACTCAATGAACTTCACTACAGGAACTAGTGTTGCAATGACTAAAACTTACGACATCGTGCATATGGCACGCATATCCCATCAAGCCTCCAGTAGTTCTTCTTACATCGACAAGCCGGCTTGCATTCAAGCACTGGCAGGTGTCCAGGCAGATGGCACCTGCCGTCTGGAGTCGCTTGGGAACAGCTCTCCCCAGGACAGTATGGGGGACATGGGTTGAAAATTTCATTAGGTCCTTTACATTTAAAGGGAGCTAAAATAGGAAGGTTAATTAAAATACCTGTACTAGTTAATAAATTTAAAATAATGTGAAGGAGTTTCATAGGTCTTTAGAATCAACTAATTCGTTAGATGGGAGAATTTATATTTTAAAATTATTATAAATCGTAACAATTATTTTATTGATAATACAATTGGTAAACTTATCTACATAACCGATATTTTAGGAACTGTTTAAAAACTATGTAGTGAGTTTTACAAAAAAAAAAAAAATGAAATTCTAAATAAATTTGTTCAGTTAAATTGAAGGGCAAGATAAATATTTTATGTACTTACGACAATCCCTAGTAGGTATACAGGTTCCATTCGCTCGTCGTGAGTTGAATCTGCATTTGCAAGTCGCCGGTGGACACTTTTTAGGCTTAGGGCATTTTGCCTGACTATCGTGTCTGCTTTTAGGGCAATAATCAGAAGGGCAATCAACTGGACACTCGTCTAAAATCTCGTTATCACGACATTTTGGTAATTTGCCAGTATTGTTTTCTAGCGATTCGTCAGAATCATCGTCACATTCATTTGCTGTTGGAAGGAAATATTGTATTAGGGTTGTACGTTATATTCCAATTTTAGTTTGCAATAATTCACCTAAGAAGCTAATTTGTTTTCTAAACAGGATCCACAGGGAACGATTCATAAAACAAAAAACCTGCACTTCGCAAAACGGTTACTCTAAATTGGAATAACAACCAGTACTTTACATTTTTCTTTATGCGTATAAAAAAAAAAAAAAAAAAAAACATTTAACTGCAATAATTGATGCAGCAGTGTAGTGTTTTAATTGTTTCTTATAAATATGTTTCTTACCTGTTACTAAATTACTAAACAGAATGGCACTCACGACAATAAATATAAAACGTGCCATACTGTACTCGTAGTCGGTACAGTAATGACTAATTTATACATAGTAAAGTATTTTTTCGATAATCTTTATTTTAATTATTTACTATTTAAACAGGTGACTGATTATTCAAATCGTGTCAGCAAATTCTTGTTTTATAGTTGAATTTACGTTTTTCATGAACACTTGACTTTGATATGTTCAAATATTGAACAAAATAAATACCCATAAAACTATTTAGAAACAAATCTATTTTGTCGTGATTTTGTGTAATGTTACAAAACTGTTTTTTTTTCTACCAAACTGCAAACTGCATTTTTCTATAAAATGTTTTTTAAAACACCGTAGACATTGGCTATTTAATTTTTTATTTCTGAAGTGACTTAAAAGTATATTATGTATAAAGTATTAAGCGAGAGAATAAGGTCATAAGGTGCAAAAATAATAGAGATAATAGGTTCTTTCCCATCATATTTATTTAGCCAATATCTGATGTTATAATGTAATTAAAAATTTTAAAATAAAAATGAAAAACCATATCAGGGACAAATTAATTTTCGCAGTTAAATAAATAGCAGCGAATGCTTCCTGTACCCTGTTCTAATATTTTATTAATAACCAACGTACATACACATAAGTTGCTATTAATATTTGGTATATTGAATAATTTAATATATTCAGCCTTTGATTGTGATTTTAAAAGACGTCAATTCCGATACTAAATAAATAAAATTATAATAGTCGCACGTATGGCAGCTGTTTTGGCAGAAGTCATTAATTAGTCATTATATGTAAGTGCTCTTAGTATTTTTACATTAAATAATAATTGTATTGTTATTTCTATATTATTAAGTTTATGTTTGAATGATAGTCACGTGCCTCTAATTTTATTACGTAGGTGGGCGTACCTACGTTGCGCTGCAGGTTTTTATTTCAGAACCTTTTTATGGTTAAGGTCTTTTCGATATAGTAGTAAATCCATATATACTGGACATTTGAGAGTCGAACTCGCATCTAGAAGATTCTGTTCCAAGAATGAACGTTTTTTTGAATTTCTGACCCCACACTAACATGAGAATTGTGGGTAGAAGAAGAGGAGTCATTCTGGTTTTACAAACACTTATACCCGAGACAATGTTTGGGGATCACACATGCTTTTGTCTCAGTGCGGGGCGATCTCTCATTTCGTAACGAACAAGGGTAATCGAGAGGAAAGTAGACAACCAGAGACAAGAATGAGGCTTCGCATAGCGCTGTCAAATCTCTCCTAAATATTAACAAAAGACTCCGAACGATTAGTTGATAATTTCATATTTAGGTGTTAATAATAATGATTAAGATGCATTATCAGATGTTGAGTTTACCTTAATTTTCTTTATTAAATTTCAAAAATACGACCGCGAAAGTTATGTAAATGCGAAAGTAACTCTAGTTCGAAAGTTTCGCTTTCACGTCTAAAGTAATGAATCGATTTGAACGTATTTGGGTATTGAGATAGATAAGTTCTTGGAAAAAGACCTAAACGTACTTAAGTTTATACAATTGCGCTAGGACAGAGGCATCGTCAACAGATAAAGTTTCTTTATGGTTATGGTTAGTGAATCTATTTTACAATGTAACGTACTACCGATAATTAATTGTTCACAACATTACATTACATATCATTACATAACAATGTTAGCGTGACTGATCAAAATAAAGAAAAGATTGAATATTCAGAAGGAATAAACGAATTTAAGATAAACAGTATATTGCATAAAAGATTAGGTAATTCCGATGTGAGTCTAGTAAAAAATAAAATTAAAATGCAAAACTAGTTTTGTTCGCTGTTTATTAAAGTAAAAGATCAACAGACCAACTTCAGACTAAGAAGCATAATCATAAGATGTTAAAAATGTATGACTAGAGTGGCCATACGAACATTGCAAGAGTCAAGTAGTAGAAGAACAAGAGTACAGGGAGGCATAGAGTGTAATTATTATCAGTATGTGAAGTCTTTGTAAATCAACTGTATCTATTCATAACGTCTTAGAAAGGTATTATTTGCATAGTAGTTTAACCAAAGTATCAAACGCAACTGAAGTAATATGCTAATCATTGAATCATATTATTTGAATTTTTATTATAAACACTTGAAATAACAAAGCTGATAAATTGGTTTAAATTATATGTGTTTTACCCTGAAACTTATCGCGCACAAATACTGCCGGCGCGAAAGAGAATTCTCAACTATTATGAGTTTAAAACATTAGAAATTACTTAGATTCAAATTGTATGCTTACTTCAATTCAACTGTTTTTTGTATGTTTTTTTTTTTCAAATAGTTTGGGAGATTTCATTTTGAAAGAAATGCATTTGGATATACTAAAATTAGATCGTACAATGTATTGTACGATTTAATATGGAACCTACGTCTCCCCAAGTGAGAAATCTTCATAGGTGATATCTTAATAAAATAATCCGTCTCGTCTTCTTTCCATAACTTAATGAAATGAAAACTCAAAATGTAAATAAGTATTTAATATATTAATAATCTATAATGTGACACTTATGATTTAGACATTAAGTAAGTTAAGGGCATTCACTGTAAGGCACGCATACACCATTTTTCCTCCAATACCCTTGGATACATCGGCAGGCCGGTTCACACTCGACGACGAACAACAACAAGCCAAAGCCTTTGCATCTTCCATCAGGTGTCGCCTGGACGCAATCATCTTTCGGACATAATGGGGGGCACGCCACATACTCTTCGTTTGGACGGTTGCAGTCGAATTTTGCTAGAGATAAAGGAAAAAATATCGTTTAGATTTTTTTAAGTAACAGAACAAGTTTCCTTTTTTTAAAGACATGTTTTGATATTTGTACGAAAATAACAATATTGTTCTTCAAAGAACCGGTTCACGGATATAATATGAAGAGGAGTAGACATGTGTTAAAATAGCTCAGAGGAAAGGTCGGTTAATATAGGGGGTGTGGTGAAATATTTTTGTGTATCGAGGAAGGCACTAAGTACAAGTAGCACAATGACTAAGTTGAAATCTTAAACTTCTTGTACAAGCTTGTTTTAAATTTTTCCAAAAAGGTGCCAAAAAAATACAATTTTTTACTTTATTTATATCTATACATGACAATAGAATAACAATGGAGTTTTTGTACTTACGACAATCCGTCGATGGGATACATGACCCATTAATAGACCGCTTGTAGTTAAATCTACAATCACATACACTTGGTGCACAACTGTTGGTCACGGTACATCTTGTGTCGTAATTTTCATGTTTTGGACATATCCTTAGCTTACAATTTCCATTACATTCCTTTTCTACCTCCTGGAGCTTGCAGTCTAAATCTAAAAACGAAATTTGACATTAACATAAGTATTTATCGCTTCACAGAAACAATAGTATTCTTTAAAAGCATTGACCTGAAACATGCAAGAGATAAAGTATATTATTAGTTATTAAGAGCATGATAATTTGTCAAAACAATATTATTCATTCGTAAAAATCTCACGAAAATATTATTGCTCTATTGTTAATAAAACGCAGAAACATAAAGGCGCTGATATTACCTGCTAAACAGCTCGTGACCAACGCGACCACCAAACTAATAAACACAATGTGCGTCATTTCGCGAGACTGCAGCATCTCTGACTGATCGTATTATTTAAGAATGCTAGTCATCATTGGTTACTGTCTCTTAAGTTGTGGGAAAACTGACTCAAGTTCCGTACAATTGATATTCCTCAATCAATCTGAAGTATTTTGTGATAATTAGCGCTATCTATAAATTATTTAACGAACTTTTTGTATGATTATTTTGCAAGTACTATTAGTAACGAAGTAGTTATAATTTAATCCAATAGATGGCAGTTTACATTTACATTAACAATTTTCGTGTAAAGCGGGAGGTCAGAGTTCAATAACTCTAATGGCCGAATACTGAAACGCAACTTAAAAATTAAGGTGAACTTAAACGTCTAATCCCGTCTTATTTTAGTCGGTTAAAATAGACTTAAAATTAAGTAGCGTTTCAGTATTCGGCCGTAATATTGATAAAAATATTACATAAATCACGACTTTTTTCTATTTTTCGCATAAGAGATTGCGAGCCTTAGCTATTAATAGTATATGTGTTAATTTTAAAAATCATTTCATGTTTTGAAAGCCTGTGTTCTACAGTGGGCGAATGTAGGCTGATAGTGACGATATATTTACCCATGGGTTATTCGACGCCATAAGAACTGTCGTAGGTGTCATTGCATTCCCGTTGTTAGTAAAGTTTTTGTAAAAGCACCTGACGGAAGACAAGGCAAAACTCAACTCTGATGGAAGGATGCGATAAGTAAAAGCGTCCGGGACACAATTATGAGTGAGCCGTAGCGGAAGCGAAAATTATTTGCTCCAGTGCGGGCGTTGTGAATATTCCTTTAATAAGATATATAGTATTGTCTTCTTTTTTGTTTTTCCTTGAAGAAATTTTCAGTAGCAGCATTGTGGAGCAGCAGAAATGAGGTTGCTAAAATGCAACTTTGCCTACTCCTTCGGGGAATACACGCGTGAAGTTATGTATGTATTTTATTAAAGAATATCTTACTATGTATGAAATTTAACATACCTAAACTTAAAGCGAATTCAGTGAAACATTGTAAAGCCCCAAAAAAACAACTGCAACTATTTACAGCGCAAGCCAGTTAACTAACTACCCTTTGCGAAGGATAAATAGCTGCACAACATTCTTGTAAACTTCTTGCCCTTCCAACAGCTACTGTTGAGTAAAAGGTACCTTATTCGTACCAAATATATTTTATTTTAGGTTTTTATAGGCTTTTATACTAAAATGTATTTTCAAATCTTTTAATCATGTGGTGTTATGAACGCGAAAGTATGTTTGGATGTGTGTTTCTCTTTCACAAAAAAAAAATGCTGTGTAAAGCTATACGTATGAAAAAATAGACGATAATTGTATGAATTATCCAAAATATAACGTTTAGTGTAAAAAATGTATTCATGAATCTTTGCCGAGAAACTTGTGGCAGGCGTTTTAATTTATGCTACTTAAGGAACATAAAATTTGAATTTGCGCTCGGGCGGAGCCGGCGCCTACATCTAGTATTAATACATTCTTTGGATCCGCAGATGAGATTATTAGGAGGGTAAAAACAAAAATATAAAAGCGATCAATCAGATGTCCTCAATCAACGCAATGTCTGTTATAAAATACGTATTAAAAAATGCATAAAACCTACTCCAATTTTCGCGTATTTTATGAGTTCGGTACTGGCGTTCTATTTCCATCAGTCATTGTTAAGTTTTTTTATTTCCATTCCCCGGCCGTCGGATTTCCATGAAACAAACGGTCTGATAGCCCAACATATGCTCGATACATCACGTCAAAAATTACTCCCCAGCGAGTCATAAATAAAAGTATTCTTTTAGGCCTTTTCCAAGCATCGCGGCCCCTATTTTTAGGGGTCACGGGGAAAGAAAAATTTAAAATGAATTGCCTTTACGAGTTTCTTAAATTATGAAAATAATTACAATCCATTAGTGAATAATTTCGGTTCGTAACAAGAATATTTTTTGTTTCAAACAAAGAACGGCGAATTAGATTCCGTAAATTAGGTATAATGGCGTCTAAAAAGATATTTTAATTAAGCTTTCTTTTCTTACTATGGGCATTATAAAAATGACAAGGACCAACATTGTATGGTCCGTAACTACAAACAAAAAAAATCATCATTCGTTGACCTCAGTCATTAAACATAATTTTTAGCCCTACTGTAAAGGTTGCGTAAACTATCCGTATGAAATCAGTCTTCAACAAGCAAAGACCGTTAATACAAGACTTTTGTTTTATATATATTTTTAGCAACTCTTCATATTGTATTTACTTTTTATTATAACAAACAAATCAATCACAAAATGGCCTTGAACAGTGAAACTTGCTTAATTGTTCCCCGCCGAATACAGAAAGGCATCCAAACAGCTCTATTTTAATAATACGTCAATTTGTAAGCAACGCCGGAGGAGCCACGTCTGTCGGCTCGCCAATGTCGAATTCATTAATTAGACATTCCCTGGGATTATATTATTTATGCCGAGTACATTACTTTTCCTATTCAGGCACAATTTGTTGGACCGAGGACCAAGTTCTCCGTTTGTAAAATTATATTTTTTCCTCTCCTTTTAAGGCTGTTTTTTTCAATAATTTATTGGTGCTTCGAAGAATTTTTAGTATTACTAAGCAAACTTTTCGAGTGGCTAAGGTCACCCCAATACTTATAATAGGAAAGTAACTTTAGAAAGAAACCGAAATAACATTTAACGTGTTATCAGTAAAACAATAGATTCCAACTACACTACTATTTACTTTCATAATAATCCATTAATCGTCCATACACCTATTCTGTTTGATGATACCCCCAGGAGTCAAACACTAGCAACTACTCTTTCCACTAAAATTCCATTAAGTAAACTTGCGAAACTTCGCATTAACCACATCACAAGCGTCGGGAATATCCTTCGGGACGTGCGGTTTCCTACCATTAGTAATATTACATGTGCTATCGATATTTCTTCATGTTAATATTAGAGCATTATATGTATTACGGAATATATTAACATTAATGAATGTTATACGTGACAATATAATAGGCGCAAAATGTAATCTCGATCATTCTAAATTAGACAATTATCATCATCAAAATTATATGTTTTAAGTATATCATACCTCAAATACCTTACCACCAAGTACCTACCTCAAGTACATCATCATCATCATCATCATCATCAGCCTTTATTTCGTCCACTGTTGGACATAGGCCTTTCCTATGGCACGCCACTGGGCTCGATCTTACAACATCTTGTCTTATCAAGTACATCATACCACACCGTAATATAATCGTAGTTCAAAAATAATATATCTAAACAATTTACACACTGATCACTCTATCATCCGAGAAAACAAAGGCTATATCCGAAGTTTCCATCAAATAATAATAAATCCAGCCAACTGTTTCCTAAAGTTAAGCTAAATCATCTTGACAAAGTTATTCAATTTACATATTTTAATGAAATGCTCCACGGAATAATTAAACGCATCAAAAATTGTTTTCATGGCGACGAGAGCGATGCTTTGTGTCCTTTTGATCCTTTACTTACCCTTTGTTGTTGAGAATTAATGGATCGGAACGTCTTACACAACTGAATGTCTTTGATCAAGGATTATAGAGCTTTCGGTATTAAATCACGTCTAAATGTAGGCCATGTCTTGTAACTGAGATAATAATGGAAACGTTTAAGACATTAAAGAAAGCAAGAGCTCATTAGGACCTTGGTGTTTTTACATGCAGGGCGCAGTTGCGATATCTCTGATCTAATTTTCAGGTTAAGAGTTACTTGCTGTTTTTTATAACATTCTGGGGTAAAAGGTGCTACATAGCGATTACAAATCTTTCTCTCCCCGTCAGTTCTTTCTTTCCTTCAGTTATTTTAAAATGCTTCTTTAGTTTTCTTCAATTTGACTGGTTATTTGTAAGCGGATTTTGGGTTGTGGGGTGCCTACAGGGGCATATACGAGTACAGTTTTTGGGTGTGGCGGTTTTACGTAGCCACTGATTGTCTGACATGCACTCATTAGCTACGTTTATTTATCTATGAGTTAATAGGAAACAAAAGAATAGAGCAAGCCCACTTGCTTTGAGGCTATACCTAATCGGTATGGGTTGCTCTCCACCAGTAAGGGGAACACTGACGTTACGAGATAAGGGCAGGCCATTTTTTTTTAACATTTTATCAGTGCGATACGAAATCCAAAGCTTTATTTCCCTAAGTAGGGCTCGAAAGGGTAATGGTTAATTACGGCTCGTCTATGATATTTCAGGGGTTCGGCTTGTATGACGGTTACTTACATGAAAAACATAAGACTCAGTTTTAGATGGATTTGGCAGCAGAGCATTCTCTTTGTAGTTTCAAGAGAGCCTAGTGCAACCGTCAGCTTTTGTTCAGCGTTTTCAAAGCGAGTCGTTTGAGTGGCCAATGCAAGGTCGTCAGCATAAATGAAGTGCTTCATATCGTGTAGGATAGACGTATCATTGACGTGGACATTAAACAGGGCCGATGCGAAAACACTACCTTGTGGGTGACTACTCTTATTACACCACGATAGACTTTTCTCTATGAATGAAGTGTTGCTGGACGTTTACAAACGCGCCTTCTATGCTAAATAATAGACAACCTAACTCAAGTACGGGTTACGTTATCTTTTCTTTAAGCCATTCCCAAAAATGTCTTTCAAAAAGTACAGGTCTTTTTAATATGCTAATAGTATTATTTCAACTTGTAAAAGTAGCTTGTTGGAAATTTTTTCGTGTGAACTGTGAGATAATACATTGTGATAAATTGATGCAAGTGATGTTCAACTCTGTCTTACTCGTCCTTAGGTTCAATTCACGTTAAAACATTTTCGGACTGCCGTAGTAATTCAATATCGTCATGACCTTTCCGAACATTTTGAATTTCACGAGAGTAGATTGTCCGTCTGCTTAACAAATTTATGAATTTCTTTTTCGCTCTAAAACAGATTTTTCTCATTTTTATTCGTGGGACTTGAAAGGTTTGTCCTTGTTACTGCTTGGAAATGAAATATGTTACGAGTGGATTTTATACGATTTCAGTAGGTACTTACTAGGTACTTACGTCAGAATTGTTACGTCACATTTTTACCGGTTATACCTCAAGCGTAATTTCGTCACTGTTGGAATGCATTCTCTACTATTGAGAGGAGTTGTCTTAGTCTATCACGCAGGTAAAGTAAGGATCAGTAGAATTCACATACATAAGAATTAAGAAAGTATTAAAAAAACTTTTAGTAACATGAATCTCTATAATGTTACCTTAGACTAGAATATGAGATAACTCAATTTAACACATTGCTTTAAGTTGAGAATCTGCGGCTCAAATAATGTCTGACAACCTAGTTTTGTAACTACGTATTTTATGTTCTCTTTATAAACCACTATGGCAGCGTTTGGTATTTTTAGTATGTTGGTAAGTTTCAATAATACACCTCAACCCGGGAAAAGAAACAAAGTCCTCTAGATTACATGACACACAAAAATATGTATATATGTATAAAATATACGATATATGCTAAATGTCAGTTTGAGGAAAAAATAATGAAGAACAGCATTAAATTTAATTAATATTTATCCGGTCACTAATATCACTCTATTTCAATTAGAATATTAATCTGTGTTTAGACTATTTCCATTATAATTACGTCTATCTCTTAGGTTTCCGCTGAGCCTAATTGCTTTCACATTGACCTATTCCGTTTAGGTACAATGTCTTCTAGCGCGAGCTTTGCGCAAGTACTAACTAGCTGCGGCTGTTTCTCTAAACCATAGTATGCATGAGCACACGACCGCGATTTAAATCATAATAACAGTTATATAAAATTTACACGCTATTTAAGGATTAAGCGACAAATTATTCAGATTCTCAAAGTTACTTCATGTTATTCTATTTAATAATATAAAACGGATTACGTCTCTATCTCGTGTATTTGCCCGTGTGGAATAAATTTTCACACGAAAACCTCTCTTCTATTACTAACAGGGATTGTTCTAGCACATTGGCTCATCCGCGGATTGACACCCTTGACGTATCTTTGAATTTTTTTTGAAGGCCTATTCTGAATGCAGTTTTTTTTTACTTTATATGTTTCCTATCGTCGCTTATTTTATTATAAGTCAGAGTTCCATATTTAAGCTCAGCTGCTTGCATATGTACGTATGTAAATAATGTTAAGTTTTTATTTTATCACATCCAGAGCTCCATAAGCCGTCTAGAGAGATGAGCCTCAAAAAACATATTCCAAACATGTATAAGTACCTACTTTTATTTTTCTGTAGTTAAAACTGAACAGTTTTTTTTCTATATCCATTCAGCCCTACGATAACGCGAGAAAGGTTGAACCAATTTTCCTAAAACTTTCGCTGGTAGTTCCCATCCTCATATTATTGGCCTCTTCCTCTTTCGCAAAAGTGTCGATTCCCAAGAGATGTCGCTCCGTTCTAATGCTGACCAAGTTCGGTGAAGATTTATGAGTACATAAAGCGCAACTTTCGGGATGAATTCTGAAGAATAACTTGGACACGCAAAGTCACGCATCAAGTTTCATAAGTTGCGAGAGATTTCGAAGAATTCAGAAAAGAGGGTAATATTTGAACTTTTTTTCTATAAAATAATAATTTATGGATTCTCAGAGCGCATTTCGACTGGTCATCATTATCCCGGGCGATCTTCAAAAGAACAACCACTCGCCCCCAACGTACTGCCTGGTACATGGTTTTACTAATATTATTTTTTGAATTTATTTTTGTCTTTCCTAATACATACTGTTTTTTCTCCCCACATACTGTCACCTCGAGTAATGCTAGTATCTTACCACTAAATTAAATACTAATTTACGATTTCAACGAAGGTTTGCAAATTAATTCGGTTATTAAATTGTTCCAAAGACCAATATGTGACGATTTGTAAAAATTCGAATCGGTTATCGAAACTTACACGTACATAATATGTTTCATAATCAGCCCACTTAGTTCTGATAAAAAAGTGTTGTACATTCAAGTAAAAGTATATACGGACATGACTCATGAGGCAGGTACGCACGAGCTTAACACATATAATGCCGTACTAACAAATGAACTAACTGTATTTTTTTTTTGTAAAATACGGTCATGGAATGTGAGGAATGTCTTAATTCACTATTTTCGTTACATTTTACATAATGTAATAGTGAAATAAATAAATAAATAATGGTGGCTGCCATATATGGCTGACGCGGCGCCACTGTAATAAAATTCTCAATGGGGCCGCGTTGGAAAATGTCAGCCATATGTGGCTGACAAGGCATTATATGTGTTAATTAAAACTATTGGCTCAAAATAAAAGGCAAAAAATATTTCGCCAAAAACAGCTTAAACAAATTGGGAACTCATTTACAGCGAGCTTGTAGACGGGGCAAGTTTTACCGCATCCGAGAAGATTGTGCAAAAGGTCCCAAATAGTAACGAGTTGAGGCCGCGACGGACCGCGATGTGGAAGCCATTTAACTTGCTGACGAGTTTTTCGTCCCCAACTTTGATACTTATTTAATGAATGCGGATTTAGCATGTTTAAACTAATTAATGAATCAGCGATTCAACAGCTTGCTACGCGGCTGGTACGTACATTGTGCATATAATTTTAGATCTGGATGTTTGTGAGACCGAAAAGTTTCTCGTAGTTTCTGATACGTACGAAATATGTCTTGTATCCTTGTGTAGTGTACAACTATGTATGTAACGATGGGTGTATTCTTTTTATTTAAAAAAATATGTTTTCATGACTGTACCTGCGTGGGCTACTTATAGACATTTATTGAAAGGAGATTGAAATTCAATTGCCTATATTTATAATAGGCATTAGGGTGTCCCAGCTTAGTAGGGCGATTTTTTTTTCTCGAAATTAGATACGCATACCCTCTATATTTTTTCTAATTGACCCTAATTACTCAAATACGAAATATTATCGAAATTGGATAGCGGCAACCCGTGCCGACTTGGTGGCAAAGTTTTAAGAAAAAAATTGTATGGTAATTGTAGAGCACATATAAACTCAATTTTTATTTTCAAAATTATATCCTGTTTCACCAGTATTATATATATATTATTAAAACAGGAATATTTGTGATATTTTAATTTAAAAGTTTTCATTTTACTGTTAGGATAAATCACAGGAAAAATTGCTTTAGTTTCCCTTTAAAGGTGACTTTTTCACGCAAATGTTGTATCAGTATAACTGCAATTTGCAGTATCACTAGCGACTTTTAGTGTCATTATTTATTTCTTAACTGCTTGAAAAGAAGTATAACTAGTCTGTGAAGTAAGCAACTCATTAAGAAAAGTATCAAAATTTTTAAAACGATTGAAGAAAAGCAAGACTAGTTTTTGATCGAAATAAAGTCGTTTATATCTTTCTAAAAAAGTAAATCACGCAGATATCTTTCTAGGGGATATATGAATTGATGGATCCTCTTTAGTTAAGCTTTAAAATATTATCATTTTTGGTTCCTGGTCTCCATCATAGTGATATACAGACAAGACAGCTACTTCATGAACCAAAGATCAAAAATGCTGAAAAATATTCTGTGTAGTCATTTCTGAGTTAATTTTATTGACAGTTTCCCAGGGTTTCAAAGTATTAAGCAAACATAAGTCGTGGTAAGGTGCCGTCACTGATAATAAACAATGCATCCAAGCCTTAACATGGTATATAGCGATGCAAATCTAGATGTCTAATAGTGCAACTTTTTATTAGTAATTTACAATTAAAAAATAAGTTACGACATTTTTAATCAATTAATTGCTTCGGTCATCATGGTGTCTGATACATAGAACTTGGAGATCGAATAGTCAATTTTCTTTCTGTATCACCACCAAAGAATATGATTATAGCTATAACTGTTAATTCTTGATAGCCAACCCTTAAATTTCCTTCATAATTCTGTCCGGTAAAACGATGTATATCTATTTATATAACTATATCTATTATCTAGATTTATTTTTATCAATTAAAGGGTACTGGCGTGTGCAATATACAAAAAGTAGTCCAAGCTTGTAACAAACTCTTGACGACACTGTACGAACACATCTTGCGATTTTTCCGCATTATTTGTTGATCTCTTCAGAGTCGGTATAAGGCAACTTATTTCTTAAAATTAGTTTATTAAAGCTTAAATAGGCATATAAGCCCTTTAACAAAAAATAGTTAATCTCGAATAGTCAGATTTGCGATTAACAAAATTCAAGTTTACTACACGAATTTTATTAAACAGAACTGCCAATATTTGTTCTTTACAGAGAAGTTTGAAGCCGTTATTTTAATGTTTTGCACCCCCCTATTAAAATTTGCCTTTGAAATCTTAATCTGACATATTGATTAAACAAAAAGAGGCATTTACCAATACAATAAACAAGCAACCACGAAACTTCCATGCGAATATTGCGACGCGCCGAAGTTCATACAAAGTATGTAAGTACTGAAATACATGAATGCAAGTCGGCACGGGTTGCAGTGGTCCTAAGTTCATGAAATTTTATTTATAAGTGTTTTAACACCATTCGAAAATAATTAGAGGGTATGCGTTGACAAAAAAAGACTTTGATTTTTTTGGGACACCCTAATAGGCATGGTATTAAATTTTTCTATAAGCAGATAAAATAATTTATTTTGGTATTAAAAACTTTATAGCTATCTTCAATGTTTTGTCTGTTTGTTTACGGGATGATATAAAAATCTGTTTATCTATATGTATGCTTATAATGTGAGCTATAGTTTGCGAACCCGCATTAGGCCAGCGTTGTGGACTAATCTATGTACTTTGACTAAGAGAGAGGGTCGTGCCTTGTATCTACATGGGTTGGCCTAGAATCCATAAATGAGTACATTGCTTTTTTTTAGTTCTGAAAATAACATTTACCTTAAGAACGTTTGAATGCCAACCGAGTTAGACGTACATACCCTACACTACGTAATCGTATCTAAAGTTCTAGATCAAGAATGAACCCCATGTTATTGTATCCGTCGGTATTTCTACGCCATTGTGACATTTATCGGTATATTTCAGCAAAAGGATTGAAGATTGATGATAGTTCGATACGCACAACCTTCTTCGAATGAGTAAATTGAAAATGTCAATGCTAAGAAAAATACTTCTCCGGGTAAAAACAATATTGCTTTAACGTTGATTTATAGAGCTATAAATCATATATCATCATATTTATAATTTTGTAATGTAATAAGCCAGTTCTGCTTTATTTGTATAAAAATATTTAAGCGAAGGAGAAAAACAATCACAGTTATTTACGATGATATTATTGTATCATCTTCAGCCCGAATAAGTCTCATGTTCAAGCAAGCACGGACCTCCTTAACCATTGAGAGGGTTTAGGGCTTACCCCACTACTTACCTAGCATTGTGTGCTCGCCTTTAAGTATACTTAAAAAAAATAATGCATAAAGGATACATGATGCAGTTTTTCTGCAATTGTACTACTGATTAATACTCTATCAAAGTGACGTCACCTTTACCATCCAGCAAATCATCAATATAATTAATACTATAATTAATATAAAATAGCTTCGATGGCCGCGTTGAGTACCTGATTTTGAATGTATGTTTAAATTTGAGAAGCGCATGGCGTAGACACCAACTTATTCGACTAAAGGCCGCAGGTACGACCTCGCACCCAGAAAAAAGTCTGTGTGTTGCACAAATATTTTTGATGAGTGTTAGTGACATCGAAGTCTCTCGTAGTTTTTGATACCAACCACATAGATACTTGTATGTTAGTTTGGGTGCAGAACTATGTATGTGAGGAGGCCGAGACGCTCTCATCTCGGAGGCGCACTGGGCGACTGCGGAACCATTGTGGGCGTTCCTCGCCCACGTACCGTGGTCGCCCTACTTGGCGCGAAGATGGCCAATAAAAAAAAAAAGAACTATGTATGTGACTGTTGTTTGTATATGATTGTAAAACATTTGCTCTACGAACTCTCCGCGAGTTACTTCGTTTTCTCATAACACTATTCTGCTCTCGTAAGTTCTGAGTATATTAGTTTTAATTGGCGTAATTATACAAACCACCGCATATAATAATTAATTAATAGAACGGTATTCATTACATGAATAATGCTGATAATTTCACCTATTTAAATATTCAATGTAATTATGAAACGACAACATTAATTAACTCCGTCAAATATCTGCTACAGAAATTATTTCTACTTTAAATCGTAATGATATTTAAGTACAATGGAATTTTTACGAATCTAAAAATACAAAACGCAAAAGAATAACTTCCGTCACTAAGAGGTACACCAAAAACAGTTGAATAGGGGTAAGAATAAAATGGCTACGATTGGAATGTCATAGTTTTGACACTTATTAGTAATTCGGGTAACGTGTAATAAGAAGAATTTTTAATGTATGACAGCTAATGGCAGCTCTTCATTATCGTTTGCAATTTTTATCATTGGTCGAGTGTAATCGTAGTAGACTAAATAGATGACAGACGAGCGGTGACACTCATCCCTATACAAAATACTATAATTTTATTCAGCTGTTCTGTGAAATACACGATACCAGATTCTCATTCGAAATAACAAATAGCAACGAAGTCGCCGCAAAGACAAAAGCCGGCACGGCATAATGGCTTAATTATTTATTCACAATCCTACAGCTCAAACGCTGTATTGCGAATTTAAACGATACTTAATCGCGGCAAATGGTCACCGTTTGTTATAATAATCTTTGTGCATAAGAATATATTGTGCCATTAGCGGTTTGATCCCCGTCCGTTTGGGTAATATGTATCTGGTCATTTAATATTTTTTAAACATAATAATTAGACAAAATTTTCAAGAATTCATAGTTTTCACTTTTATAGTTGTCACTTTAATGAAAAAATAATTTTAAAGATACCTTAAAATGTGTTAGTCATGCAAAATAATTCGCTGAATTAGGCGATAAATAAGTTAGATGTATTAAAAAGAATGGGCGGCGTAACGACAAGCAGTGTTAAAAATCAATGCCATTCCAGATTTTTCATCCCATGTTGTGAGTACAGAATAGGTCTCACGGGACCAATGGCTGGGTTCCAAATGGGATGCTTTGCCTCGATAACGGCTTCGTACGGAGCCATGTCGATGTACTAGCCACTTTACGTTTCCTCTGCGCGCACGGAATCACTTCACACTATAAGATAACGGTCTATGTTGAAGAAAAAAATAAGGAAATTAAATAGACCAGTATTTTTAAGAAATGAAGCAAAGTATTGACATTTTTTAGCTAAATAAATGTTTGTTCAGGTTCTCATCACTAATCATGAAGTCATTAAAAAAGAAAGATTAAGGTAGACAAGCACGAGTATAAGTTAATTCGTACAAAAATATTGCACGTTTTAAAATATACATATTTTAACATGACATGTCCCTCCTATGAAAACAGTCCGCGTCATAAACAAAAACACGTGTTATAAAAATTTAAAGCCGCAAACTTTCTAAAGTTGGAGGATTTTCGCTCAGTCTCAGATCAATTTGACCAAAAAGAAATATGATTGCATTTTGTTCTTTCTCTTTGAGCTCATCACGTGCCACGTGGCATTACAGGAAAAACACGTCTAGTTCTCAGTATTCTTTTTCATATTTTATTCATTCATTCAACGTTCGCTCACAAGTGGCTGTCTATTCAAGTTTCTGTATTAAAGTTGGTATAAAATCTTACGCTAGAAATTATTTTATTTTGCTACTTTAAGGGAATTTACAAATATACAGGATATGAAAATCTTTTTTTTTCAATTTCATCCTCTCATTATAAAACCAAAAATGTAATTAATATTTTTAGCCGTGCTTTCAACATTAATATTATACTGATATTATATAATACTGATATTAATATTATACTTATACTGATATTTTAAGGATTTGTCAGTTTTGGTTATTTATTTATGATTTATGTTTATTCAATTTAGCATAAAAATACATGATAATTAAAAATTAGACTCATTACCTCAATCTTTGTTATTATCTTTTTTTTTTCACAAACTAAATAATACCAACCTTTACAATTAAAAATTAAATAAGCCAAAGTATTATTAATGAAGCGAAAAAGATACAAATGAAAACTTACTGTTATAATCCCAATAATAAAAACCGATAAGCTTTTCCAGGATCGGGTGTATAGCCTAAAACGTTTGTCCACGGCACATTGTACTAACTCTCCTTTATTGGTCAACACGGGCGGCCACAGAATATAATGGCCTGCAATGTCAACTCAGCACGTACTTTTGAGGCCCTTTTTATGTTTGATGTACAAATTAAAAGGCTTATGTTACTGCCGTTTGTAACGTTGTTTTGTTAAAGTATTCGATGGAATTGTTGACTGACGGAATATTTGTTGTAGTTGTTATTCGTGTTTGTTGTGTTTTTCTAATCATATATATAATATTTTGTAAGGCAAAGGATCAACTCAGGATGGATGAAGTGGCGACAGGTCTCAGCCACAATATGTGACCCTAGAATGCCCCTCAAATTGAAGGGCCAAATATACAAGTCCATCATAAGACCTGTCGTCATGTATGGATCAGAGTGTTGGGCTACGAAGAAGACGGACGAAAGGCGACTGCATGCAGCAGAAATGCGAATGTTGCGATGGATGTGTGGGGTGACACGAATGGACAGAGTGAGGAATGACTATGTTAGAGGAAGTTTGAAAGTAGCTCCGGTGATAGATAAGTTGAAAGGAAACCGTCTGTCGTGGTATGGTCATATTATGAGGAGGGATGAAACGTATGTTGGAAAAAATGTGATGAGTATGAATGTCGAAGGATGGGCTAGCAGAGGAAGGCCAAAGAAAAGATGGATGGAATGCGTGAGAGTTGATATGAAAGAGAAAGGGGTGACTGAAGACATGACGGCTGACAGAGATATTTGGAAGGAAAAAACATGCTGCGCCGACCCCAAATAGACTTGGGAAAAGGGCAAATGGATGATGATGATATATAATATTTTGTAAGTGTGTACTTTCTGATGATGAAATGTGACTGTTGAGAATAAAATAAATTATTTTAATAGCGAAAGTCACTAGTACTAACTGTAAAACTGATATCAATGTGGTTTATTATACGTACGGTTAAAAAATGCTTAGCGATTTGAGGTCCCGGCTTAAATTCCGGTCCGAGCAAAATTTAGTAAATATACTAAATTCTAATAAATAGAATACTATTGACATTAGATCTTAGTAGCAATATGTAGCATGACAATTTGCCCGTAAAAATTTTCATCACTGTTTATGTGTCTACCCTTTCAGGAAACAAGCTTGGATGGAAAGCATTCGTATGTATGTCTATGTAACCGTGGTGTTGTTAACTGCATTAGATAATCCGTATATAAACACAAACACGTGCAGGTAATACAAAGTTTACACAGCTGTACGCATCGGCGATACACGCAGCGCCTGACGTTGCGACTCTATCCAAATTACATAACGTTCGACAGGCTGACTGCGTGTAGCCGCGCTCTAACGTGTATCGAACTTCTAGCTACGAATGTATTTGTTAGTGGTTTACTTAATCATATTATTGTTAATATTGTTTTCTTATCAACATTACTCTGCTTCATGGTCTCGCGGTACAAGTCTGTGCCGAGTTATCTAGAGATCCTGGTTTGGATCCCAAGGTCGGGCAAAGAGCTAATGGGTTCTGTCATATGGGTTAATATTACGTAGGTAATATTTAGTAGCAGCACTGAGTCTTCAAATATAGGTGCAGAAATGTATCTCAGCCTAGTCCTCCGCGAAATACAAGCGTGCCTTGTAATAACCTTGCCTTGTAATAAGTAATTGCCTTGTAATAATTAACTTAAAAGAGGCTATAAAAAAGCAACCGCATTGAGAACTGGCACACATCTGGAAAAATGACATAAGTTGGGGCTTAAAATATCGCAGCATTCTCGCTACAGTACTTTACAACGACGTTAAACATTTGCTCTGAATACTTTATGAGGCCGAATAAAATGAGGCTACTATTTAACCCGTACATATTTAATTGGCAAGCTTTGAAAGTCTGCTATTTAGTTAGCGGATTTAGATTAATTAATAATGCTACAGGTGGTACGTTGCCGGTTGGTCGTGGTTTGTTTAATTCAAAATTATGGTAATTAATTTTGATTCTCTTAAAAGAATACATACTTTACCGATGATACTATTCTACAATAGGTACTTAGAAAACATTAATTGGTTTTTAATTTATTTAAAGCTTTATTGTACACACAATACTAAAACTAATTAGTAGAGTAACCTAAAATATATTATGTTGTATAATGGTATATTACTAAAAGAGTTTAAAATATATGTATTACAAACACCGATGCTGAAGATGGGTATAAGAATGTTGTAGACTTTGTTCCTGATTTACGAATAAATAAATAAAGCCTTTATTTAACAATCTCTACATATTACAGTTGACTATTCTAAACTAAGATTAATAGTTGTTGTTGATGACTTTGCTACAGTGCGCGATCTTGAGCTTGCCGACTCCATGTAGTGCCTGATGTTTTTCTGATTTGCGAATATTCAAGGTATAACGATTTTTATGAGTCACAATATATTTGTAGAATCCGGTTTGTAGAAACAAGAAAATATAGAGTCAGTTTGTCCTTTTAATTTTTGTATAAAAATTCCCTAGAAAAGTAGAAAGATGTGATTTCGCTAAAAAAGTTCTATAAGGGATAATGTTTTCTCAACATCATTGTCCCAACCACATTTGCCAGACAATTTTCCAGGGCCGATTTAACTTTCGTACCCAATCTTCTGAGTTCTGGCATCGTAGGGTGTTGTATAATGCTATATTTATAGTTATGGCGAGAGAAAAGGTTTTTGCTTCAAAATTTCTTCCAGGGAAGAAATTCGTGTGAAACCTGTTTATTACCGAGCAAAATAAGGTTAATTATATAAGTTCTTTGAGGAATATTACAATTGGTGAATCGAAATATGGCAGTAATATAAATATATGTGTCTTGTTGTCATAGCAAGGTTTTAAGGTATTGTTCTGTATGATAATTTTGAAGAAGTACGTCACTGTTTAGAAATTTATAGTTATAATTTTTTGTAATGATGTTTCGTGGAAAAAAAATGCAATTTTTACTGCTGTCCAGTCTGTGGCACATTGTAAATGTTTCGCGCCCTTGTAATTAGTCGTCAATGAACTGCCATTGAATCTATTCATCGTACTGTATCTAATTTTGGTATGTTGTATTGTTTTATGACGGGTGAAATTTCTAAGTTTTTGAAGTCTAATTAAAATGTGGACTAAAGACGCATTCGATTCTACTCTAAACTTGCTTATTACATTGTTGTATTTCTTATCCTTCATTCAAGACAGTGCGGTTAACCATATGCAGTTGGTGAGCGGTTGGTCAGAAGACGAGTCAAAATGGTGAAGCCGAACGCGACCTACGGAATCTCGGACAAACAGCTGTGAGCCCATGTCAGACGATGATTCGGTTATTGTCTCGCGTAGCGAGAGGCATTCTAACCTAGCAAAACTTTGCAATTGAATTATCCATGTGGTTTTCCATTTCTACAGTCTTCACTTCAATGAGTTTATAATATATAATTATTTTTTATCCCCCAACCAAGTGTTACGTAGCCACCAGTTTAATTAAAGTATTTAAGGCATACAATGGACCTTCATTGAAATTCCGCCGCATTAACCAACCCATTTACATTTATTTGGCTCATGCCCGGCCGATATTATCCTAATAAATTAAGATGAGACTTAAGTGCATAATCCTGGGTATACAACACCGTGCGTTCTAATTGCATTAATTATGCGCATGCAGTGAACGGGTCGAGTCTAAACAATGCTATCATTTGCATCGCATAGACTCCCTTGCGAAGCATTTGTCGTGCAAATTTCACATGGAGTCTTCGTTGTTCGGTCGCGGGCTACGTCTGTTTGTATTGTGTGGATTTCATTTGCATTAAACTACTGTTCCATCCTATTGTTTCATGGGGATTATGCTTTAGGTTTAGTGATACATGAAGCGTGCGCTAGTAACCTTTGTTTTCGAGTTTTGAACTGGAAACTTTTTAGCTGTTGCGCGGTAGTGGATAGGTGGAAGCGGTAAGTATGTTTGCAGAATTTTTAAGAATTTTTAATTCATGTTTCTCCATTAAAATGTATAAATAGTATTTCAGTGTGTCTAACAATAAGTACTGAAGGTTTGATGAGTGCGCGTTATTGACTACTCGTTACTTCTCCGATTAAGCGCGTGAAATTAAGAATATACAGAATTTATAAAAAAGGTCTGTGCTTGTTCTTTTTACTAAAAATTGTATTTGACTTAAATAAAAAATAGACAGAAAAAAATTAAAAGGATAAAACATTCGTGAAAAACAAGTGCTAAAACAATTAAAAAATGTAAATCCTTTTCTATGTACCTTAAACGTCATTCCATCATCATCATCAACAACAGCCCTTAAGTCGTCCACTGCTGGACATAGGCCTCTCTTATGGCACGCCACTGGGCTCATACATTAATGATTTAAAAGTTTGTCGCAAGATCTAAGTATGTGCCTCGAAAAAAATATTCAAAATCAATCAAATTAGGTAATTTAATTTACATGTGCACAACTTAATCTATTTGTCTTTTCGACTGAAAATTATACACAAAATTTCAGCTCAGTAAGTGGAATATGTCTACTACAAAATTGAGTTGCAAGATCTCACCCGGACAAACATTACTGGAGGGCAAGTTAAATAAAGGCTCGTAATATAACTACCAATGATATAGATGTTTCATGCCCTCTCTAAGTTAAGCGTTTCATAAGTATAAAAAAAATATATATAATGACGATTCAAAAATACTTGTAAAAGCCAAATTTAATAAAGATTATTTGACTTTGACATTTGTTGAGGTTGCGTTTATACTTTTAAACTGTACATTATACTACATTCATAGTTCATACATACCTACATATTTATGTGTCTAAATACATTTGTTTCAATACGGAGATCAAACTTGCGGCGTATCATTCTATTCAATTTCACTATAATATTTGATTTAATTTAATTCCTCATGAATTTTAATCACAAGATAATTGGTTCGTTATATCGTTATTAAAGCAAACTTGTTTCAAATAAAATAATTTCATAATTACAATTCCAAAAATGTTTTATCATTTTGGTTAACTGCTTACCGCGACGGATGCTTGAAAATATTAATCCCTGTGGAACATTTCATTTCACGGAAAATATATCTTTGTACTAATTTCATGCGGCACGGATTGGTAAGCTTTTGTAGGTTTATTTTATTATAGAAATATTTTACAGTGCAGTAAATTATATCAGATATGTTTAAGCTTACTTGACTGTTAAGAGAAGTCTGTTGGAGGGCCTTGGTTCGTGATCCCTTTTGATATAATGTTTTGAAAATATTATGATAATATTTCTTTTTCATAAATTACTTTGTTTTAGATACTATTGATAATAAGCAAGCATTTAACAAATCACTTTTATTTGAAAATTCTTAAATTTGAACAATACGTAATATCTCTTACATTTATTTGGACGAATTATAATTAAAGTCCAATTGAACAAAAATAATCAGTAAAATTACGTCGCGGCATTTGAATTTTGTTCTTCCACCTATAAGATTACCAAAAAGAATTCTATTTGACAAATTGAAGGCAACAATGAAACGGAATACTTGTGGAGAGAACGTGCAAGGGAAATGCAATATCTTTTCCTTGTTGTCAGTTTATTAAATTTGTTTGGTAGAGCCGTTTGTTTGGCGCAGGGCCCACCGACAGGTAACATTAGTTTTATATCGGAGTATTCGATTCCGAGGCCATAGAAAATGTCACATTGTACAATCGTATCGCAAAAAAGTACATCAAAATTTATAGAACTGACAATGTATGAGTATCTACGTATTTGTTTATCCAACTTTTTTCTACTGTTGACTCCTTTATTTGTTATTACTGTTGTCGAAAGTAGATTGGTGTAGGCCAGCTAGACTTAAAAGTTATTAATGATTATAATATCGGTATTATATGTAGTAGCGGTTTTGCAAAATTAGCTTAAAACACAATAACGCATAAATGGCAAATAGTTGTTTCGAGGCCGCTTAAGCTACAGTCAAACTTAATGTCGAAAGCCTAGTGTTTTGCAGAAGTGGTGATCTCAAATTCCTGAGGTTTACTATTTTTTTCAAAGATGCTTTCGTCGTCAAAGGAGAACGCTTCAGTGAATCTATGGAAACTTTTTTTATTTCTGTATCTTTTCAAAGAACAGTACAAGAACAGAAGTGATATATCACACCCATTGTTAACTATAGACCTCGGCGAAAATCGATTTCATGACCTTGAATAGATAACTTATTGCCTAGTTCGTCTATAAGGAGGTATGTATACAGGGTGTATTTAGACCGTGATCGAAAACTGAGGCAAGTAATAGCGAGGGTGATCACAAACCCAGTGGCGATATTAAAAATCCAGACAAAAAATAAAAATTTTGACGTTTTCCATACAACCATCGGTTTTAAAAGTATGTGGTTTGTATGGAAAACCTCAAAAATTTTATTTTTTGCGGGATTTTCTTTAATGCCAGGGTGTTTGTAATCACTATCGCTATTACCTGCCTCAGTTTTCGATCACGGTCTAAATACACCCTGTATACATACATACGTGTGTATTTATCCTGGGTGTATGAATGTACTCGCGTCTACTTGTGATTGAAAAAGGAGAGGTAGAGCTGTTTTTCTCGGTGCATGTTTCCACAGCTGTGTTTAATCCCAGATGACGTGATGTTTCTGCCGTGCGGTACATTTTCCAACTCCACTTGACTATCATCAGGAACTGGGGTATCAATGTTAGTAACATACTTCTTCTGGAAAAACTGGTTTGTCCCATTAAGAAGAAACAAAAAGGAAACATTATTAAGGGTACTTTAATACCAATTACTGAGACTTCAAGTATACTATGTTATTATTTAGAATACACAGTACTTCTACTCTACCTTCAATTTTATAAAAACTATTAAGAACGACTAACGAACTTACAAACATTAATACGTAGTCGATGTGTGTAGTCAAACTTTTCAATGGATAAAAACAGTAACGCGATCAATGCAAATGCACATGGGGAGTGCTCTACCTAATGGAATTCAGCAAACTTTCCAATCTATTCCTATAAATAAGACGGTTTGGACTTCACTCAGTAACAATCCATTATGCGGAAATTGTTGTTTCTACTTTGACATCGTCTGGGCACAAGTTTAACGTTGGCTCACTCCAAGTATTAAGTTGCTGCATCTAGTTTGAAGTAGCTAAACCCTCTTTATTATGTGATTATGTGATTAAAAAGAAACAGTTTCGATTACAATACTTAACTGATAACAACAGAATAAAAAGTCATTAAGTCCGCCTATTTGCATATTGTATGTAAAGCATAAATAAATAGAATAATGGTTATTATTACAACTACAATTTTGGTCACAAAATTAATCTGCATTTTGATAAAAAAAAATTGATGTTATGATAGAAAATAAAACATTTGTTTTAAGATGAAAAATAAAAGAAACACACTTTAGATTATAAATATGATTGTAATAACAATCAATCTTAACAGAAAATAGATTGATTTTGTGGACAGCCCGTTCAATAAGATGAATTTTAGACTACGTGAGGTCTGACGAACAACGAATAGAGGGAATGTGATTGGCAAATAGCAGGATGCCTAAGGGCTTGTCCGCAATCAAATCATAGAATAAAATGTTAACAAAATATGGGAAATGATTTTCCCTCTGTCTTCTCATCTTTCTATACGAAGGTAAATGTAACATTTTGCTGTTCGTTTCACACTCAAATATCTTATTATATGTTTTATTAATTCCTTTCACGAGGCCTTTTCAAATTAATATTAAACAGTAAGCCGCTTATAGATTTATAAGAGGATTACTATCTTTGTCTTATTAATATTAAATTATGTTAATTCTTCGTCGACTTCTTGACACTTGGGCAAATTATATTCCAATCGGTATTTATTCTGAAATGGACAATCTCAGAGTCCTTTGGATAATTTTATTTCACTTTTCGGACAGCTCTCTTGGTAAAATTTAATTAAACGGCATTATTAATAATACCATTAATAACAGAAAGCGATAATGCAAGGTGTAATGGACGGATGCGAGAATTGTATATAATAATTTAGGTTTTCAGTCTTTGAAGATGTTAGATTTATTATCATGTTTAGCAACTCTGTGTACGAATGAAACAAAATTATTCCTTCCCGGTCCCAGAAAACCTCGCGACTTCATTAAATAATTGTTTTAGTTCACTGTTTTTCTGAAAAAAAATGTCTGATATTTCCTGGTACTCGTGAATATTGAACTTGTATCTTTAGAAAGAAACACAGCCCATCTCTGCATTTAACAGTCTAACATTGTTTTAGTACTACATTGTAATCTTATATAATAATTATAATAAAATCGCTCAATTGTTATTTATATTCCTGGGTACAGGTTGCTGTAATGACAAAATTGAAATTAGGCCACAGTAATAACAGATTCAATGAACCCTTGAACTTACATCTGGAACGAAATCGCATTGATAAAAAATATGGTATCGCCTCGGTTACACTTCTATGTAGATGCAAAGCTTGGTTTTTGTTTGCACCGTATCGTAATTTTTATGACAATGATATATTTGTCATCCGTATTCTTTTAATATAATACTTTTCCGCTCCATTATTTCTTTTGCATTCAAAGTTGGACTATCAATCTTCCTGATTCCGCCTTTCTTTGTAATATTTTGAAAAGATAATTATCGCTTGGGTTTTTGTTTACAAAGTGGCAATTAGCGTAAAATTTCAGCGCTAATCGCTTTGTATGATTTGTCCTGTAAAGTCTTTTGCTCATCATATATTTTTACGTTGATAATAATTGAGGCTTCTCATTTTAAATTTTAGGCTAGTATGTGGAAAACCTCATAACGTGCTACGTCGTTAAAGCTGTCTGAGTCACAGCTGTTTTTGATAAGAAATATTAGAATGGATTTTTCTATTAGATACGAGCCTTTGTACTGCCTCTATTTGATAAAAAGTTTTTATCATAAGTCATATGAGTGCTTCCATTATTTTACCAGAATTTTTTTTTATTGTGGGATCTCCTCGCATAGTTAGCTTAATCTTTTTTTTATTACATTAACATGAATTCATTAAAAACTATGTAAAGAGCATTGTAAATTGTTGAATAAATATCGAATACAATTTTCAAACTCATTCAATACCTGCAAGATGTCAACTTGTAGATATAATTTATAAAGATCATAATTATATTTTACACATATATTTATAATGAATAACTTCACACACGATTTCCCAAAGGGTGCAAAGATGCATTTCTGCATCTCCATTTCTTCAGGTATGTATCAATCTCCCGTAATGGTGGGCGAGCCTGTATCTTTTTTCGAGCACAATTCCAGTCTCCGTGCTGCTACTGAGAATTTTTCAATGGAAAATCCCAATAACACCGTGGTCTAAGCAACATTTCTAGATCGCGTTTGTTATTTGTTTTTATGTAATGTCTAAATTTCTCAAAATTAACACTGCGTTTGTAAAAAAACAATTCTAGATATTTCCTTAGAATAGAATATTCATTTCGTACATCATTTTGTGAAATACGGTAAAACAACTTCACTACACTGGCATAGTATTGTGGCCTCGCTTAAGTTACTCTTGTTTCCTGTAGGCTGTTAAGCCTGTGTACGCATTAATCGTCAAACGGTAAAGACCTGTAAGCGGGGTCCCAAACTTTGGTGAAGCTTTGAATGCTTGATATCGGGGTTTGTGTAACCTAAATGGAAAATAAATTACATTTCTCGATACTAGTTTTGATTTAGTTTTGAAAACACTGATTACTTTTTCACGATTTTTTTTGCCTAATGTTTATAACACGCGACTCATCGCACGTACATGTGCTTTTATTAAATATATTTATATTAAAAGCTTAAAGATTATTAATATTGAAATTTAAAAGGCAAACTGGGTTTTTGGGCGTCTACGGCAGTACAGCAACCGCTATTGACCTAGTTTATATATCATATTCACTTTATCAAAAATTAAATTATCTCAGTTGCTGCGGTTATCCTAACATGATAGTGTTTATTCCGAGAGATCCACATCAATGACACCTATTTTAATTTACACAATAATTGTTTACAGGCAAGTCGGACTTCAGCCAACCGAGCAAAACGCTCGCATTGCTGCACAAAGGTATTGTACGACCAAGATCGTCGATGTAGCCAGAACTATTCATGTTGCTTCTAGTATATAAGATACTAGAGTATGTTGAGTAGAAGTACGGCTCACCTCAGACCTCAGACAAACATAAACAACTTGGAGCTTTAAATATATATGAGGCAGAACGTGGTCCGACGAACGTACACTGCTAGACAGATGTGTACACCCATACATTTTGCACCGGATTCATCTTGATGGATATATTTTTATTCCGTGAACGTGCTTGCCTGCATTTTTGTTGAACTGGAATTATTGCTTTCCTTTTGAAATTTTATTTATTTTTTAAAATTGATACATGCAGTGGAATAAGGAATATTAAACCGAAATTTATTAGTTATGATTGAATTTATAGTAAAAATAATATTCAGACTAAGTTAACATAGAATTTTAGTTATCAAGGAAAATATTTGTTCTCGTTCAACCAACAAAATCTTCAGCAAGTTTCATTAATATAGATTACTATAGATAGGATGTAGGGAGCCACGTAAGCGTGTCACAACATTAGCTTTTTACTAATAATACATTTGTTTTGGCCAATTTATAGATAAGTCATATTCCCAAATATTTTCACTAGCTCGAACTATATTTGGTCTAAAGTACAATTTTAATAACATCGTTTGTCAAGTCACGTTTTTTATAGTCAACTTGAAATGCGAAACATTTTTCAAACAAAATAAATATAACTTGGGGAAACATCGACACGTTTTTTAATGTTTCCATTAAATATAATGGTCAAGCTTAAATTTTACGGCTGATACTTAGCTCTTTGTACCGTTCTTTTGTTTTATATAACATTTTCCGCCTGCAGTCACTACGAATACCAAGTTTCAATGGTATGTGTGTTTCAGTTTTATTTTGTTTTTCATTAAGAAATTCTCATTCGGCATTGGGTATTTCCTAATGTAAAAAATAATTTTCGTAAGAAATCAGTTATACTGCATGGAGCCTGGAGGAGGTTTCAAAGAAAAGCAGTAGGCTCGCCCCTTATTTTGACTGCAAAAATAAAATTGGTGAAATTGACATGCATCAATTTATCTAAATTTTCCATGCGGTATACACATGAGTATAGTACTGTATGGAGTAATAGACCTGAAGCAAAGTGACAATGATTAAATTAATAGTGGTGTTCAGCTCATTTTGGCCTCCACTGTTCATGCAACAACTAAACTTGAAGGTTGCTGGAGGCTAGTTATGTTTTATGTAGCCCACGTGAAGTTTTAACGATCCATGACCCTCGTACCAAGCAAGTTAACTTTAGGTGACACATTAATTGTTACATGGACTGCTTTATCTGAATTATGTTTATAGTAATGTTTTCAACTTTACTTCTGAGTTTTCATGTTGATAGAGATCCCAAATGAGTACAAATAATTTAATATTTAGAGTGAGATGGTAGAAATGGTTGACAAAATTTTCTTAGCTTACAAGATTGGAAACATTTGTGGGTGGTGCGGTCGTGGGTGTCGGAAACTAAGAGAGACTTTTCGGTCTCATAACACCCAGACCTGAAACTAGTATGGATCACAGAAAGAAGACGGATCGGCCGATGTTCCTAGTATTTTTTTTTCAGCTTATTAACACTTTATAACAATGCTTACATAATTTGGTTCCGAGTTTCTGGAGCGCTCCATAAAGGCTTTACCTTTACCATTATTTTTAGATGCTTAAAATGAATTATTCTGTATTTGTTTGACTCTTACTACTGGAATTTTGCTTTGCCTTAACGAATAAGCAACACTTTTCATTTAATTATATTACATCGAGAGAAAGCTTTTTTAAGCTTTTTTTACCTTGAAGTGTAACCAGAAGCAGAGGAAAATATCTTATAAATAAAAAACTGGAATAGTTTTTTAATAAATTTTAGTATTTAGGGAAAATTCCTTTGAATGCAAGATTTTTTTTTGCTGTGTCAAAGTAACATTGTACATAAGATCTTAGCCATAAAATAATAATGATTGTAGTTATCATTATATTTTGTATTGTATATATTTCTGGCAACATTGATTTATTTTTTTCAATCAATTGAAGTTTAAAAAATATTTATTTTCTTCACGTCTTGGATCAGAAAGACGACTTTCAGTCAATGGAATGTTGCCATAATATAAATTGGACACATTAATGCAAAGAAACGGGACCGCAATGCTCTTAACTGTAAACTACTTCTGTAATTGCATTTTTTCGCTTCAATTTAAGGAGCCAACTCGTGTGATTAAACTATATTGTATCATTTACTCGTAGTGTGTAACCTTTGTTGTGTTGGAATTATCAATTTATTTTTATGTCGTTCTATTTTTAATTATAGCTTCCTTTGGTTTTTTGCACTTAGTACTTCAACACTGGCGTCAATAAACGATCTTTTTTACCTTTACTATAAACAATTTATAATTAATATAATCATCTGGAAATAAACCGGTATACGCAGAGCGGCTCAAAATGTCTACAGGTAAGAAACGACTACGATAATACATTTATAATAAATCAGTGGACACGTACATTTCGTCACAAACATGTTGGCAACCAAATAAACGCAAACTAATCTAGCATACCGCGGTCAGCATAAGCTGCGGGTGAATATGAATATCCTAAAAGCAGGCTTTTCATCATAATACTATGTATAGATTTTTTAAATACTATAATAGAGTCGATATACTATAATACTATAATAGTTACGAAATACTATAATATTTACGAGTCCATTCTACCTTTGACAGGGGTAAAACGTCACTATACTTGTTTAGGCCCTTCACGCAAATTTCACGATATTTTTCCATCACTTATTAAATTTAAAATATTGTAATGAATATAATAGTAATTAATAACAACAAAAGTCGAGAGAGTATAGCTAAAATAGACTTAATGCCGCCAAGGTATTTTAATAAAAGTAGTACCCTGGTCCATGGCATCATTTTAAGCTATGAGTTAGTAATACTCACGAAGGATGTCAAGACAATACTGATTTCATGCCTAGTTTGCCTCCATACTTTATGCGGCTTTGCATTATGACGATAGCTAATGTTAAAAGTCACTTGAGTAGGGATATCTAAACTGTGACTCGCCAAACTTCGCCGGGTAATCGTGCACTGAACTACGAAGATTATTGAGCTGTGCTGCGCTGATAAAATACGAATTTTGCTAACCACAGTCATAAATCATTCTAATATGCCCTCCAGGAAAAATAGCGCGGCGCATGAAGTATGGAAATCTGTAATGGTAATCTAATGAAAGATGGTATTTCCTTAGGAATCAGTTTTCTGTGGTACAAATTAGTGTCAGCGCAATTTGTCGAAACACATTGCGAGTATTGGTAACAATATTGTTTTCTAAAAATATTGCGTTCTAAAGTAATAGAAAAGTCATGTTAATATAATTTTCTACTGCTTTGTTATTCAGAAGGAGCCCTGTACTGGACACATTGGAGACACAGAGTCAACAAAGTCTTGAAAGATAATACGTATTCAATAATATTTTTTAACAGGCAAAAAAGACTCCGGCCTTGACATTTCTTCCTATTACTTTTCAAATTAAAAAGAGAATTAAAAATGAACTCTGTGTAATGGAACGCAATTAAACAAGACAAAAAAGCGACAGAAAAAAATTAATGCGACTTTCAAATGAGCGCGCAGAAGATATTTTTAATTCATAAAATTTCAAAGAGATTTTAAATAAACGAACAGAAGGTCTCCGTTTCTAATGGCAGTATTTTTATTCACTTTTATATACTTTTGAACCTTTAATTTAGCTGTTTGACTTTACCTTACGTCATGAAAAGTGCTCATTATAGTCTGTACATTGTGTTAATAAATAGTAAGTAGTATGGCATTGGCTCAGGCACTCAACGTTTCAAAATTCAGTAATGAGAATAAAATAAAAATTAAATAAAAATATCAATTTGTACAACTCCAAACTTACAAGTACCAAATATGGAAGTTTTTTGCGATGGGATGCTTTATATTTGAGATATCAGGTGTAAATGCCCGTATAAAAAAGTTTAAAGAAAAAAATATGTATATTAGTGAAAGATAATCGTAATTATTTCGCGACAATTTGTACATTTTTGACATTTAATAACGAGATAATCCTCTTTTTATTCAAACACAAAAAATAGTTTAAACGACCATGACGTGCTTCAGAATTATCACAATCGCTCAATATTCAAAGTTATCATTTTGAACTATGGCGTGTATCCCTTTTACCTTCAATTACTATAGGTACTTAAGCTTTCCCATCCCATTGAGAAGAAGCTATCGTACCTAATTGACTCATACCGGCAGAGGTATAACCTCTTCAGATTCTATTATTAAATAAATCAAAGTAATAAATAAATTCTTATTCGCCCAAAAAAGAGCAATAAAGCAATCGGAGTAGCGATGTCGTACAGCACAATCATTTACACTAAATAAAGAGGCGAGTTAAAGTTTTAGACGTCGATGTATCTCAACTCGTCACAGATTAAGTGCCATCGGATTTGTATGTTTGGCACGCTCAAAACGTTTCGATTAAGTTACGTAATGTGTTTTTACGAACGGGAACTATTTCAGCTTAAACAAGACGAAACTTAGTAATTATGTTGATAATGTTTGAATCGTAGTTTCTATCGGTTGATTTTGCCACATAGATAAAAAAAAAAACTTTATCATACACCGTTTGAACAAAACTAACACCACATAAAAAATTTGTTGATTTGTGACCGGGAATCTAATTCCAAATGCAAAGCAAACAATTTTTTCTTATCTCAAAAGAAACCGGTTGAAAATTGTTTAAGTATAATAACATTATTATTAACCAGCTTATACAGCTGAAACCTGGCTTAATATCCAAAAAATCTTGACCTTTATTTTTTAGCCCGAAAAAATGATTCAAGACTCATAAAGAATAGTAATAAGGATGTATCTATAGAATTACATACCTAAACCTTAGCTTGAACTAAGACATGTCGAGTTAAAAACAAACTATTCATATATTAGATGATAGTTAAAGGAGCAAATGGGCTTTTAGACGCTATAAATCTTAGCTAGTCACAACTACAGCAATTAATGTCGCGTAATAAAATCTTCTTAACCCATTTAACAGACAGACTACAAGTTGCCAAGTAACTTGTATCTGTGTTTCGTTGACAAACTAACTCAATTTACGAACAAATAACTCGGCAATTGTCTGAATGGAATTCAGCTGCACCGAGCGACGGGCAACTTTCAGGAGCTCCATTTAAAACCGATCGCTTGAAGCGTACATCAATATACAAGTTTTTACGATTCGATACTGAATTGTGTTGAGCTGCGTGAAATGTATTGTACCTAAAAGTTTGACGGTCCACATTCACGTCCGCACCAATATATACTGCGACAGTTCATTTTGTAAGTTTTGTTCGCGCTTTGTAACAGTTTTCCATATTGTTAGCATTCTTTCGGGTTTGTTTTGTATGTAATTCATATTTTGTGAAAAAATTTAATGTTTTTTAAGATTCACATTAATAACCCCTCGCGGTGAATAACATTTATGGTTTCTTTCTAATAAATTTAGGTTTTTGTTGAATAAAATGCCTTAATTTTTATAGGAATTGGAATTGCCTTAGGTTTTTTAGAATTAGTAATTGCAAAAATATTCTTGCGACTTGTCGACAATGAAAGCTTTTCGTTTTATCATCTCGCCGGCTTGTATCGATTAAGGGCTGGATATCATGTTTAATCACTTACTCAGATTTTCATTTCTGGAATTGTCATTTTCACTATTTGAATAATTATCTCCTAAATCAAAGGGGTCTGCATGCCAAAGTTTACATAATTGGCTCATTCACTGACAAGTTTCGATAATTGTGCCAAACAGTCTTCCTCTTGGTGAGTGCCATTTCTAAAGATAGCAGAGCAGAACGCTGCCAAAATACTACCGAATTCAGCGTAGTTCTCTTGACTTTTTATATTCGGATATTTTTTATTCCCAAATGGAAGCGACGGAAATGTGCTTAGCCTTTTACGATACGACCTCAGCGATACGTTTTATTAATTAAATTTTATGAAACATAATCGTACAGTTGGGATTTAAGTTGCTCACATGCAGAACATAAGTCTCTTCGATAGATGATCACAATGACGTAATCAGTGTCTTTTTACAGCAACATGCTAGGAACCCTACGAATATGTAGTAAACCATTTTTATGTTATTTTTTAATGCAATTTAAATTTTAAAACACCTTATATTTTTTGCTATTTTTTTTGTAAATGAATAAAAATAAATTGAGATTAGAGTTTTGAAATTAAGTCTTCGGTAATTATACCATATTGAAAAGGTACACATAAAACGATACATAATGGGTGCATATAAGAATGGCCAACGTTGTTGTTAAGGTATTATGCAAAGAAATTTACATGCTTATTAGTTAAACGCCCAACAACAACCAGTATAACGCTTTTATATGTAGTATAAATAAACTCAGAGTCAAAATATAAATACAAATAATGTTGCGGCAGAGTTCATTCCGATAATCAAGAATCAATTTCATCGCGACTACCAACTGGATAAAGTACTATTCCATTTGATTTTCTTATGTAATGTGTTCGTACACTCGGGAATAATGTATCAAATTTATGCCGCAAATATTATATACACACAGCTTATCTATATTTATCTATATTTTATTATAAATTTTGGTGTTAATTATTTGTAATTTTATATTTCTTCCCATAGTAAGAAATGGCCTTGGTCTCGAAAACTGGCTGCTCGTAGTATGTTAGTCGTATGGTCTATGGACCGAGCGAGTATGCCTTGAATTTCATAAAATATTCATTTTGATACTCATCAGGCTGTATACTCGTACATCCTGCTTCTGGGCACAGGTCTCCTCTACACTTAATAAGCTTAATATTCATTTACATAATCCTGGTTGATTCAAACCAAGTCGTAGGAAGAAACTAGTACAAAAAAGAACACTTCAAAATACATATTCCAAGATCTTTATAAAAGTGGCGAGTGCTTAAGCCGTGAAGTTCGTCTGGAAAGCATTAGACTTTACTAAAAGGCCGAAGTTCACAGATGGACTAAGTATGTGGTAGATGATAAGTCGGGATTACCTTCGTACGTGGTAAATGTAGTACAAGAAAATTGTAAGTTTCTTGCCTGTAATAACGTTTATATTATGCTGTTTTGATACTTGCACGCTAAAGTGAGTGTATTTTTATGGGTATAGAAGCAAATGAGCAAGAGAGGCAATAATGAGAACTTGTCAATACCGCCCATTAACACCTATAATACCAGAGGAATCATTCGTGCGTTGTGGCGCGTTTGACGAATATGTTCCTACATTATATTACAAGTAAATACTTGATTTCTTTTAATTTCGCCTAACACGAAGAGTAACTTGCGAAAACGATAATGACTATCGCTCATGGGTTGAGACAATCGTGAGGGCTCAGAAATCAGCTGAATCATTGAAAGAAGTTCAGTTGAATGGGTCAATAAAAGATTATGTAAGGTGCTATGTCAGACTGTGGCAAAATTACTCGCCATTGTAAAACGTACGTTACACGATAATTATCTAAGAAACAATACCTTACAATTTGGGCTAGCTAGTTCATTCGTGCTGTGTTCTATCTGACCAGATGATTTTCTTATTGTTGCCTTACGTTAGGTCTTTATTCCCCATGTTAGTTTGGTGGAGCAATTCGTGCCTGAAGCCGCTTACTCAATCGCGTGATCTAAAAAATTGATTTTGAACAACATACCGGCTATTGCGTAGTTCATTCAATACTTATTTAATTTAGCTTTTCAACACAAAAATACACCTATATTTCATCGATTAAGAAAAATCAATATAAATTAAAATGGACAATTTCCACAACTATCAACACAAACCTAAGTTGATTTGGAGTATTCAACGAAAATTTTGCGAAGCCCGCATATTTACTCGGTTCGGAAAATATTTGTCCAAGAATTTAGTACATTTTGCAAGAAATAATAACTTAAGAGAGGTCAGCAAAGGACTTCCGACCGTTTGTTTAGTTAGGTCTGCGGATGAAAGTTAGACGGATCGATTTTCTTTGAGCTTTGAGTATTTAATCAGCTGCTCGCCTTTCGACTTTTTCAATGTCTTAAAAGCAAGCTGAATAATATTAGAGATTCCTTAGTTTAGTATAACTTGACTCAAAGCATAGTTGAATAATGACTCTAAAATCTAGTGTAGCTGGGCTTTCATACATAAAAATATGTATATTTCGAAAATTCAATTCAGATTCATTCAGCCGCCCTGACCGACCAACATCGAAACTAATGTGATTAATGTTAAAAAATATTTATATTTAATAATAAATAGTTATAAATAATATAATTAAAAAAGCGCTCGGGCGGCCAAGACCAGTTAAAAGCATCTGGTAGCCCTTGTGTGTGTAAATAGAAGTACTTATTTAAAATTTTCTCAATAGCGGTTTAAACATCGATTGGCTTAGTTCTCGAAAGCGCTGTATGTTTTTATTAGGTCGGTTGTTTCGTTTTGTTTGACGTTAATTCTGTCATATCAATTATTATTATTAAATATAGTATAATGGATTTCTGTTTACAATTATATGGTTTATTTGTTTATGATTATTGGGAATCTTTTACGTCATAGAACCGAACTTGGACGTCGGTAGGAAAGGTTACTGCTACTGGGAAGAAACGAAAGAAAATCGATCTATTTTTGTTTTTTCCTAGTCGGTATTTTAAGCTCTTCTGTGTACATAATGTTACTAAAATTTATATAACTTGTGTGATTCGACTTTGAAGTATAAAATAACAATACTTCGCATATATGTCACCTACAATAATACAATGCCTTATTATAGAAATCTTTTCTAGCCTTATTTTTACATTATTATTTATATAACAAATGAATAGGCAACCCAGATATTACGTCTTTCTACTGATAAATGTTTCCTTTTTTAAATGATAAAGAAAAATAAATTCGAATGTAGATGGTATCATCTATCTTCCTATACATAGGCAATAGCCCATAGACATACCCGTATATACCGCGACATTTGGGACGAACATTGCAGCGGATATCGCCCCTGATGGATGATTATCATCCGTCTTACTTTAACGCTTGGTACCCTATATAAAATGCTATGTACGGGAATATGACATACATTTTTAGTTAGGAAATTCTACTGAAAAAAGTAAGAATTAATATAATTCCCAATGTTTATATGGTTAGATATTTGATTAGAAATACAGAATTCGGGATAGCCCAGTCATGGGGTATTCTAATAGTTTTTAAGCTTTGAGGATAAAAATCACGCTTTGATATTGATTCTCTTCCACTACGCTTGTCTGTCCTAGTCATTGTATTTTAGTTTAGGGGAAAGTAAAATACGATCGAAAATTCATAAATGCATTTCATCCTTCCACCATCACAAACTAGGCTTTTGTGGTGGACTAAGGAGTAAATCCTCTCAGTTGTAGACTAGGCCCATGCCCAGCAGTGGGACGGATATGGACTGATGATAATCTTTCTCATGTATCACACATCCTTATCAGATTAGAAAGCTGTACCACAATGTGTTGGGCGAAAAAAAAAAACAAATTCTCGCATTCGGTAAAAAAAGGCAGGAAACATTTTCCTTCCTCAATTTCGCAAGCAACGTTTTCGTTACCGCCATGACAAACACTTCACAGATGGACCTCAAAGGGATCCAAACAAAGATGAAACCACTTAACCAAAGAATCTTTTAAGTCTTTTCGACTTCTTTACGAATTTACAAGAAAACTGATGTATTTCTTTTTATATATTTTCCCTTTGAAAGTGCAAAGCTTTGTCATATACAAATGTATATTTATGAGATAATCTTGAGCGTAAGATCTGTAAATAGTTTAGCCGCGTACCGGTAGATGTCGCCACTTGTCACTGAATAAGAGCTTGCTTGCTCTTTCCTTTAAGAATTAGAGCTCACATAATATACATATAATATTCTAAAGTTTAGCTAAATACATCAACCAGACAGACTTATCATTTTAAAAATAACATAGATTTTAAACAAAAAAATTGTGCATCAAATATGAATTATATCAAAAGTACTTACTATAATGTCATCATCGTCCCACGACTGGGCACATGTATCTACAACTGAGAATATATGCTCAATACTTCAATAGAAAATCGAAATGGTTCAAACTTTCATTGTGTTTGCTAGGTGTTGTAGATTTTGCTAACTTTACAGATACAGGACACGTACGCAATTTTAGATCAGATGTTGCACATACAAGGTTTATTGGGACCATTCGCGAACACGAAGACTTGTTATGTAAATAACAACATGTTTTTCATAGAAAATGTCGCATAACAAAATTGAATTTATGGACCTAGGTACGTACTACATAACACTTTATTAAGTACTTAACACTAAGATGTTATTTTATGTATTGCTTTGCCAACAACATTTTATTTAATTTCAAAACGATATATTTTTTCATTTTATTGGTGCGGGAACTATTCAATGAATCCTGTATCCCCACAAGTTTTATTTTTTATCCGTAGAACCAAAAATACAGGGTCTGTTTTTACACAGAAAAAGTAAAAAATATTGTATTTTAAATTTGAGTATTGATTTGAGGGAGAAACTGCATTTGTTTCTGTTTTGGTAACGCCAGCAATACCGGCTCCAAAACATTCAGATCTCGTGGGAAAAAAGGTACGAATACCTAATCAAACACTATTTTGTGTCCCATATACCATTGTTTCATGAGCGAGCATTTCATTTTGTTCGGACGACTTTTTCAATATTTTAGTGCGGTTTGAGTCCCCCCGGAATAGTCCGACTGCAACCTTTGTTTGGTAATGTTATGGTCTAAAGGTGACATTCACGCATTAGCACGTCCCACAATGTACGAGTACATACAAGCTACGTGTGATTTTTTATGATTTAGAGTCAGGCAAAATAATTACTTTTTTCATTAGATAATAAGCTCGAAGTGGTGTAGGTGTATCACGTGGGGCTCACAAATAAAGATAGCTAAACGCAGGTATACTAATGTTATGTTTGGGGATGTAGGTGTCAGTGTTTGTACTTACTCGTATATTAACGAATTCCCACAATATTGACACCAAGATGTCTTCGAAATTCTCCCCGCGTCAGCGTAAAATTTATCCTCTTGTAGGGACGACGTTCCGCATGCCGATAGGAGCGTTTTAAGCAATGCGATAATATTTCTTTGGAGATACAGCGCCCGCGGAGACAAGTCGAATGAAAGATTAATGAGAGGAACGAAGCTCGGCCGCAACGAGACAAAAGGTGCTGGCAAATACTTCGCTGAGCGTGTTTTTCACGATCGTCGCGTGTTTCTTTTTTTGATTGTTTCTATCGCGTGGCTCCGACGTCCTTTGTTACAGACTTCTTTAGCTGTGTGTCTTGCTTAGTATTCAATTCTCATGAACGCAGCCCCCCTGCCACTCGCCCACTATTTTCTTTTTGCTTTTCACTTGATCGTTTTGTCGTTGGACTTTTTTGGGTTATTGAAATGTTAAGTCTATGAGTTTTCTACGCTCTTAGGTCATTTATTACGGGCTCATACAGTACTTTTAACAATTATCTTCTTCTTCTTCATCAACCCATATACGCCCACTGCTGAGCACGGGTCTCCTCTACCATTGAGAGGGTTTAGGCCATAGTCCACCACGCTGGCCTAGTGCGGGTTGGAGGACTACACACCTAAGAAATTTCTAAGAACTTTTTTAGGTGTGCAGGTTTTATCACGATGTTTTCCTTCACCGTTAAAGCAAGTGATTATTCAATGTGAATACACACATAACTTCAAAAAGTCATAGGTGTGTGCCTGGGGTTCGAACCCGCGACCGCCGAGATTCTCGACCGCGCGCCTAAACCTCGAGGCCATCACTGCTTATAACAATTATAGAACGTTTAATTTCATATTTATTTCCACTTTAGTAAAAATTCAAACAGATGACTAACAAAGTTCATAGTAATGTCTAAACTTTTACTTATGTAAAATATAACTGAGGTAACAATAAAAGTTAAACTTGTAACAAATTGGATTTGGCAGATCGGATTGTAGGTAGCGTTTTAAATTTTACTTTTTTTATCGGAATTACGCAGATTTATATAAAATTACATCTCTTCCAAACTAATTTATTACATCCGCCGTAATGCTTATTCGCAGGATGGAAATAACTCGTACAAAAACAATAGGGAAAAAGCGAACTGTTGCCAGCTGCGACCAAATTATTTCGCAACTTCTCACAAATTTATGACGACCATTACATATTTTATTATGTTTTCGTTTTTGACTAATTACACATAAAATACGGGCTTGTAAAGGATACATGTTTGTGGAGGTTGAGTATCGTATGAAGGGATGAGTCTCGTGAGAGGAATGTACATATATGATTGCTGCCGACGAAGATGATAATGACTATTTATTGTTTATTATAATTAAGAACTTATTTAGCGAAAATAAAACCATTGTTTACTTTCAAATCCCATTAACCCTTTCATAGAAGTTTATGATCGAAAAAATTATAATCGAAGTCTTCTCTATCTAAGCCTTATATGAATACTGTTCACATAAAGTTCGCATTGAATGATCTCATAATTCTAACTTGAGAATTTGAAATACTTTATACATAAAACTACTCTTAAGAACTTGAATCACATTATTGCTTTCCATGAGACTTATCATACATTGGACATTAGATACCGAAAGATATTGACGAATCTAAAAATACAGCAGGTCTGTAATTGAGTTATCTGGAGAACAACTTCTGCTGCAGCTCTATCGGGCACGTTTCGTCGAATTGGGACGTCTATTTACGATTCCGCTCAATGACAAGCCGCAGGTACTGAATGCATACACTAGAACCGCGACAAATGTTTCAATATATTCTTGTAAATTGGTTTCCATACTGTCATCATTGGATGAATTACGCACACTAGTCATCTAAGTAAATAAGCTATCCTAACTACCATAAGTTTTGGCAATAATTCGGTAATCGATAATACATGCATAAGCTGATCTGCATTGATATATAACCCTTTTGTAAAAGAGGGATGCTCATAAAGACAGTCTTTGAAGAAGGTCGAAGTATAAGAACTACTTATAACTAAACACTAGTAAATAACAATCGCAGGCGGACCATTAAAGAATTAAACCAATATGTTATACTATAGTAATTTAATTTAGCTTTATTACGATATCAATTCAATTTGCCGTATCAAAAATCGATTTTTCCAATTCTTACTTCACAGAGAATATTGTAGTAAGCGAGTATCAATGTGTGAATTGAACGTTGCCATTCTTTATTCGTTATCGGTAGAGAGAACCGATGACTTTGATCGTCAGTATAAATTACATTGGAAAAATGGAAACTTATTTAAGGATATATATTTTTTGTAACGTAACTTAAATTACAGATGATAAATTTGCAGATTATTGTGTAGACAAACAATGAAGAGTCCTTAAATATTGTTATTGTTATGAGTTTAACTATACATACATATCAAATCTCATTCGTGTGATGTCCCAAGAGTAAGGCAGAAGTAAATTTCCGTACCCATATTTTATCAGAAATCAGGTCCTTAGTATTTGGAGTCGAGTCTATTGCCACTTGTTGAGTACAGTTCCAGACTCCCGACTGCTACAAAAAATGTATAAATGGAAAAAAGCTATAACATTTTACCCGACCTGGGAATCGAACCCGAGGCCTCAACATCTCTTAGCACTTTCTTGTGTTGCGGACCACGCGGTGGGTAATTTCATAGGAAAATTAATATATTATTTGAAGCTGTTATTGCGGTCATCATATAGTACAATAGTACCTCGCTGCATCGGCAGGTTGTTATTTATAGCACCACATCAAGGTGAAGCTAAATGCTGTATAGGATGAACTTAATAGTGAATTCTATTTGAGGCGCGGCCGCGTGACTTCAATAATCGGGTTAAAATACTTTTGTAAGGCTGGGGATGCGGCGTAGTTGCTGCAATTTATGGTTCTTAATGAGTCACTTTTTCTTTTGTACTAGTGTTTTAATATATTTTATAAAGAATTCGTGGCGCAGTTGGTTAAACACCAGCTTGCGAAACGAGATGCCGTGGGCTTGATCTCCGCCCCGAGACAAATGTTAGCCTAGCCTTGATGTAGTGTTGATATTCAGAGTGTATTCAGAACGTGATCGAAAACTAAGGCATAACAGCTGCGGTGATTACGATCATATTGGCGTTAAAAAATCCCAATAAAAAAAAATAGATGTTACCTGCTTTAGTTTTCGATCACGGTTTGAATACACCGGTATATATGTATATACTTCATTAATAATATGCAATCGTTTAATATGATACAGTTTTCAAAACTTTCCTTTAGTTCTTAAACAATAAAAAATATTGTAAAAACGGCATAATATTCTTGGGTCCTTACTAGAGCCATTGACCGTAACTTTTATGTTACTTCGATTCGCAATTCAAGCAAAGAGCTTCAGACGTACAAACTCCCACATTTTTTTATCTATACACCTACGATGTTATTTAGTGGTGGCTTAAGACTATCTAGCCGAGGTAAGCGACATTAGGTATTGTACTCACGTTTAAGATAGGCTCAGTCCACCACAAAGACTTGCGACTTCAAAGCAGTTTTTACATATTTCTATTCGGATTAACCGCTGCAAACTACAAAGGGGAGCTTGTTATTTCGTCTTGGCAAGTAAAAAGAGCTTTTTGATTTCTATTTTATTTAATCTAGTATAAGATAGTGTTTGACGTAAAAAAAGAAAAATCTTTTCACGAATAACGAACTGGTGATCAAATGAAATTCACCCTGGTCTACTTGCATTGCATGAAATTAAAAAAAATGGTTAAACAAGATTTTTTATTGTGATAAGCTGAGCAATCCTTGCGGTATTTTGGAAGTTCATTTTAAATAGAAATGTATCAGTCTAGGATTTTAAAATCAAATAATAAAAAAAAAACTGATATATTAATGTTAACAAATCATTGGTCACCCACAAATTGTAAAACCTTCATACATCTCATATTTCAAGTCCATTCCGGTACTATAAATATGCCCCCAATTAACGCAATTATGGCAGCCTCTGCCTAACCAAGTTACATACGAGTAGGCTCACCAAGAACCGCTACACATATAAGCCATTTTGTATTATAAGCTGTTATCCTCAACTCCGTAAGTAAATATTTAGAATTACGCTGTCAATGTGAATGGACTATTCATATTAGATAATTATCAAAGAATTTTTTTTTTTATTTGCATCACTAGTTCTTGAGATAAGCGCGTTCAACCAAACAATCGAGCAATTAACACGAAATGACTTGAGTATTTATAGTCCGGCTACTCGTTCTAGGCTAGCGTGGTAGCTAAGGAATGAACCTACAAAGGAGATACAGTGCCGGGCAGTTGGGCGTATTTGAGCAGGTACAAAAAATACTATGTATTTAGTCCATTTAAAACTTATGTAACTATGGGTTTCAATCCTAGTAATTTCATCAATCAATTACCCTTAAAACTAGAGCGCAGAGTGACAGAAACTGCGCACATGTTTGAGAATCAGCATAAATCCATACGTAACTATTGTGTCCAATTCACACGGGACAGTCGATTGAGCTAAAGTCTGTTGCTATGTGACTTTTATTCGGCTTTGTAAAATTATATTACTGAGTATATTAAGAATATTTATACCCTGATAATTTCCGATATTAAGGTAAAAACAAAAGGAAATAATATTTTCATTTTCTATATTGAGACGGCGAGGTGTCCGGACGTGGCAATTGGCGTTAACGATGTGGACTTAATAATAAATAATGATCGACTGATGAAAATAATTGCTGCCGTTTCTTGATGCAAAACAATTAAGTTCGCATGGTAAAAAATTTAATGGATACGAAGGCTGGTCATGGTATACTTTCATTTCTGCCCTGTGGCAAGGGGGCGTTAGAATCTCACCACGGTATCCCCTGCCTGTCGTAAAAGGCGACTCAAAGGGGCCCTTGGGGTCGCTGGGCGCGCTGCGGGGGCGGCGCGTCCTCACTGAAAGTGACCCCGAACGGGGCGGCGGCACTGTGGCCCGTGCACGTCGCGGGCGCCCATTCGCAACCAGGGCGCCCAAATCAAGATAGTGGGGGTGCAACTGCGCCCCCGTCAAATTCGTGAAGGCCGGGACGTTAACGTCCCGGAGGCGCACCAGGCGGCTGCGGTTGACGGTGGGCGCTTCTCGCCCACGTACCGTGGTCGCCCCACTCGGCGCGGTGATGGCCACCGGGGGGTTTTGGTCGGTATGCCGGTTTAGGGATTTTTGTTTTGTTAGGGACCCAGCCCGGCACTAACACCTGCGCGGACCTGACGTCGCCGCGCGCCGGGCTGGAAGACCGGTGACCCCGACGTACGCTTCCCGCCCCCCACCGCCCCCGGGCTGGCGGGAAGTAGAGCCATAATCAGCTTTCCTCTCGATAACAAAAAAAAAAAATGGTATACTTTCATTTGTTTGAATCGTTCGCGTTCGTACAACGGGCTGTCGTAATTATCTTTCGACCCGTTATGGGAGCTTAAGCATCCGTTAGAGTATTTTATTACTTGTCTCCCTATTACTTTGCTATAATATATTTACTGTTCAATAACTGATTTTGAGTGTCCAGTATATATCTCTGAATTTTGTTCAATAACTATGTTTTTTGTTCATATTTTTTATAACTTTCAAACATTACATTTATTATCAAAATGTCAAAATTACAAATAATTTTATTGAGGTAATTTTAAAATATCTAAAGAGTATAAAGTATTCTAGATACTATAATAGTCGGCTAAAGGATAAAACATTAAACACTATTTACTCGCTTAATTGTCCAATGACAGTCAGTTTACTGTACGTAAAATCATTTATATTTGGCAGCTTTATTTAAAATACTCCGTTAGTCGTGCGTTCGAGAGTTTTCTGGTGTCGTCTGGATTGTTATTATTTTTAATTTATTATAAATTTACTGTAGCAAAACAGAGTTTGGAAAAATGTGCGAAAATTTGAGCATATATCCGATATGTTTCTTATACGTCGATTTTTAAAACCGGTTTATGAAATACGGGTGCAGAACTACATCTCAGTCTACTCTTTTTGTACACACATGAATGTATGTAAGTGTTTCAGTTCGTATTATCTTGTTTGAACGCAATAAGAGTTTTAGTATTTGTTTGTTTCTCGAGTGGTTCTCGAGTCGCACAAATCCCTCGAGAGTGGAGTTTTCTTACCATTCCGCTTGTTTTAAGTCGTTGAACCTGTCCCGTCCCAGCGGGTTACTCAGTTTAACACGTCTAAAATGGAGCCCGCTTGTGAAAAACGCATAAAACAGGGTACAGAGGATAGCAGTTGTAGTGTTTCATCTTCATATACAACGTGATTTTTTTAATTAAATTTGTGAAACATTTGTAAACATACAACAATCTGCACTTTTAACAAAACTTATTATTAACTTACTTTATTATCTAGGAAGGCTATAGGCTATGTATATTATCAGGCCACGTAACACATAAATGCAAGTAAAACTGTAGGCAAAGCAATAATATTATAAATCGTAATTTTCGATATTTGATAATATTGATGACGCATTTCATTACAAGCCAATCGTAAAACGAAGACACCGGTTCATAGTGCATATTTGTTTGCCGATGCAGGAAAAAATTTGAAATTCCATTTTTTTATGTAATGTTTTGCACTAATAATACATAAGTAGTATGTATATCTAAAATTAAGTACCATTTGTATTAGTTAATACCCGTTTTTTAACGATAAATCACATGACTTATTCATTTTTAAATGACTATTAAAGTCAATAATAAATCATCAAACCATTTAATTAGAACATTCAACCAAACAAAACATACTCTTTAGCTTTGTATTATGGATTAAAGACTTAACTAAGCCCAATACAATTTGTAAACAGTCTTAGAAATAAACATAAAACTAACCCTCCCATTTAGTCCGCGTAATGGGCTCTTCAAATGTATGTTGTGTCTGGAAAGGATAAAGCTCAAACACATTTGTTTTCATATAACACAAAACTAGAAATTAATGGTTTTAGTATTGTGACAGCTTGTGAACCAATTATACTATAAACATTTTTTTATTGGAGAATATCTGAGAAGAAATATTTAACTACGTATTTATACAAATTTAGTTGAAACCTTAAGGAACAAGATATGATGAAGGAGTTGCTGATGGTAGAAAATTTCCCTTCACGTGACATTTTAGACCCTTTAAAGTGTAGTTTCACACATATGTGGGACGTCCCCCGACAAGGTGGTCCGACCACCTTGTCAAGGTCGCGGGACTTCTCTGGCTGCAAGCGGCTTCCGACCGTTCCCGGTGGAAGTCATTGGGGGAGGCCTATGTCCAGCAGTGGACCAGAATTGGCTGAGAATGATGATCACACATATGAACTGTGACGCATGACCTTCACTTCAGTTTTCAATTAGGAAAAAAATATTGGCAGCTAGGAGTCTGGATATATACCCCCGCCCCCGCTAAATGGGATAAAATTATAATAGACGAAGTGTGGGTGATACATTTTTCCCCTTACTTACTTGTTCGCATCATACAAGCGTGAGTTTATGTATGTATGTCTCAATACCTATATCTCACTGCTATGCAATATAAAATTGAAAAAAATAGTTCGTATAAAACAAGACGAAAATACTTTTTCCTTTTTATTTTATAGTATCTACAAATTTTCATATAAAAGACGACGCTACGTCTAATTTTTCCGCTTCCATTTACCACAATAACATTGGTCCCCGAGACGTTTCAACACATGAACGCACGTCCCCAATGTCAACATCATTTTTGTACAAAAACTTCTTTATTCGAGTAATGTTGCTTAAAACATTTCTCCACCGTTTGTCCCTTACATAGGGTTGTACAAGCTAAAGAATTATAATATTTAATTCAAACGATATATTGCAGTAAGTACTTTCATTTACCCTCATTACTGCATAATTACTTCAGGAGGCAATATAAAAAAAAACTCAATTAACAATATATTACCCAAGCTATATTTTCTACATAGCCACAATAAATACTGTATAGTGAGGCACTAAAAATATACACCGATAAATATTAGTAATACTTTTTTTTAACTTGCAAGTAAAATGTTCAAACCATACGTTTCAGGGCTAGCCTTACTGCTGTGTTCAACAGCAATATCGTTCTGTGGAATTTTAAAATCCCAGTATCGTGATACAACCCATACGCTGGTAACCCTATTCATACACTACATTAACTTAAACCGCCCTCCAGACCTTTGGAATGACGCAGCTTTTGTTTTTCCTTCCGTCGCAGGTTCGGTGTCTTCCACTCCGGCCTTGTAAACTTTTTGTTTAGGGGTTAATTAACACGAACCGCCGGGAATTGTGTTTAACAAAAGCATAAATGGTATGGGTTCACTTTTGCAACCCAAATTTAGAAAATCTTGAGAGGAAAATTGCTTTATTTCGATGGACATAATCGAATTGTGTTATGAATAGGAAAAATTTATGGATTTATTCATTATCATATATTTTGATTGAATATCCGTTGAATTCCTAACCTGAAAGAACTAGACTAGGTAAGACTTTTGTATATAGTGATATAACAGATACCTTACAAATCACAATACATACATATTTCTGACACGTCACAAACACCCACACTATAACCGTATCGTTACTCATTAAAAATTTAAACATTGATATATGAACGAGCACGGCGTAATTATTTATTAAAACAACTTCCAGACTTTTCTCAGAAAATATACCTTTGAATGTAGGGGTAACTAATTAAAATGTAGAAGTTAAATTGGATGTTTCAAGCATTTCATGAATTCGTGTAGGCGTACATTGGAACGGCTTTAAAATAACTTACTACATAAACATCTAGAATATTACATACACCACGTTCTATAAATAATGATTTTCTCCTTTTTCTTAAATTGTTATAAACACTGAGAAGTATCTTGCAGTTTTGATACTATACCAATTTTATCTATGTTGGATTAATACGGTGAATTATATAGTTAAACTTTGTCACAAATGAATAAAAACCACTGTGTCGCACACTGCATAAATCCACACTTACAAGTAGGAAATATTTCTGTCCTCAAAACACCAAAAAGGTTTCTCTTGATGCAACTATCGAGAGCACGGGCTCTCGTATTACAAGCTGATATCCGGCCTACACCAATGTGACTGGCTATTCTGCTAGATATTCATAATAAAACGTGCCTGCGGTTTTGCGTTAATCTGACAGTGCGGTCGCTTAATGACAACAACCACTAAAATAAGTAAATAATTTTAGAATAATAATTGTTTAACATGGAAATGAAATAAATGCACAAAATTAATAAATAAATAATAAATAATACTTTATCTCGTTGAAATAGCTTTCAATCAGTCCATTCAACATATTTTTCTGTTCTGGATTATCGTGACACCAAAGTCTCTCGTAATGCTAGATAAGTACGACACAAGAGTTCATATAAAATTGTCTTACAACAAAAAAGTATGTATAACAAATATAGCAGTGCTGAAAATAATAACAAACATGTCTGCAAATACTGATTCCGTGCATTAATATCTGAGGAACTATACCTATCCTAATATAACTGAGAAGTGACAGAAGCAAGGCAATTACGGACGCACGTACCCTGAAATTGTCGTCGGCTGTAAGGGCATCGAATCCACGTAATTGGTTCATCTATTGAATTGCTGAATAGCTTGAATTTGCTTCACGATGCTTGGCGTGTTTGCGGCGATAGAATTAAAGAGTTAAACCATTCCATTGAATTTCTATTTAATTAAATTGAAGTGAATAGTGCTATTCAAAAATACGTTGGAAATGAATCGGACTACCGTGGTTGAAGGCAAAAGTTGGTCAGTGTTCTTGGATCATTGGGAAATTCTCGGTAGCAGCAAAGAGTCTGCAAATGTGTCTTCAAACGTGGTCTAATATGTAATAGAATGAGTGGGGTGCTACTATAAGACGTAATGTCCATTTGGTTATACGCTCCTGGAGGTCCCATTGGTTTTAACTTTTTACATTTTCAACCTTTGTAGCTTAATAAGTTGCATAGTAAGATCGCTATATACTTACTTTTACTGTACTCTATAAAATGTTCTCTTATGTATTAACTCCCCTTTTAAATAAACAAATATAAGCTCTGGTTATTGGGAAAACATATGTGAGATAGTAGAAAGGTATTAGCAGAACGTGTTCGGAAACTAATATAAGTAGTTACAGTGATTACAAACAAATTTACGTAACAAAAGTCCAAAAAAATATTGTCTTCGTAACCACTATAACTATTCCCGCCTTAATTTCAGACCGTTGCCTGTTTATAACCTGTATAATAATAATATAGAAATTGTTAATAATTGAAAGAAATAAATAAAAAACAAGAAACTCTGCATTATAATTAATGGTGTTTCACAAGTATAATAGGAAACTTCGGTAAATCACAATGAAGATAATGATTCGATCCTCCTTGTTTATTGGGCACATATTTTCCTGAATGTTATTTACGCTACTTGCAAACTTGTTGGCAACTTCTTAAAAACAGACGCCAACAAGGATGGTGGAAGTTAAATTACTGAGTAATCTTCGTTCGATATCTCAAACAAGTTTCTCGGCTCCGAATAAATTGAGTATTCAATGTTACGCGCACTTTCACATCGGAGTTGTTTAATGCTGAAATAATTATTATTACGTCTTTACTTCGGTACATTTTGCGTTTAGAATTAAGCTTTTTTTTCGTATACAGTAGGCCTGCATTCCTTGTTTTCTAGTAATAGAAAACAAGGAATGAAGGCTTACTGTACTGACTTACGTCAGTTGTTCTACTGTAAAAAGTTGTAAGATCTATGTAATTTCAAGTCGATCGTGAGTTTGAACCCCAGGCACACACCTCTGACTTTTCGAAGTTATGTGTGTATTTACATTGAATTATCACTTGCTTTAACGGTGAAGGAAAACATCGTGATAAAACCTGCACACCTAAGAGTTATTAGGATTTTTTCAAGTGTGTAGTCCACAAACCCGCACTAGGCCAGCGTGGTGGACTATGGCCGAAACCCTCTCAATAGTAGAGGAGACAAAAGAAGATAATTTATTCAGTCTCTACTTAACAACCTTCTGTCTTAAGTTATTTCGTAATTAGCTAATCTAACAATATTTTTTGTAACCATATAAAATTTGAAATATTTTATACTTATTATAATATAAAATATTGACTTCCTAATCTATGTTCAACATGATTGGTAATTAGGTTCATTACATACATTATTTTTATTTCGAATTGTAAAAATATTCCCAGAATGTTTTCCACTTCATATAGGTAATGTTAAAGTACAAATTAAACTTACTGTCAAACAACTGTTAACGACGTAACCTTAACTAGGTTTAAAGTTTCAGACTACATGAATTATAAGCTATCTAACCTTACTTTTCGAATAAAATTTCGATACAAAGATGTAACTTCTGAAAGAATAACATCTGTGTGGCGTTGTATAAATAATTTGTGATAACGACGGGGCGGTATCTATCCTAATTGGTATTTTATCCGCGTTAATAATATTAATTGAGATTCTCTTTGCTCATTAATATTATAATAATTTTAGGCGAAATGTGCGTGGGCTTACTGAAAGTGGAATCTTATTCTTCGTTCATTAATTAATTTATATTATGAATATTTAAAATTATTTGTAAAGCGGAAAATAACTGTGTGTTTTCAAGTCGAAATTAATTGTTATTTAAGTATATTAAGTATTTGAATTATTTTTATTCGAAGTTGCAAGTGAATAAAAATACCTCTTTTTATTCGAAGACGTGAATATGTATGATATACGCTATATAATTAGGTCGCATGTGGTGATATTCGCGATACTCACGATTGCCTGGAAAAAACCCATTAGTGAAGGAAAAGCAATGCCATAATGGTGTGGATCGTTAGTCGTAGCGGAAATATGGCGAATGTGAAGGATCCATTGTATGCAGGATTGCTGCAATTCTAGGTTAGATTGCAGGGAACCTTATTTATATCTGTCTTCATACATATGATTAGTCCTGCTTACATAAGCAGGTCTGCTAATATCGGTTCAAAACATACCTATATAACGATTCCCTTTTTTAACTTCTCTAGATATTAATGTCAAGCAAATATTTATTTTATTTGCATAGGAACGTTTGTGGTTTTTCAATCAATTCAAATTGCGCCCAAAGTAAATCGCAAAAATGGGTAATGCGTTTTGATAACACAAACGAGTACACCAAAAATGTTATCATTAGGATATTAAGATCTGCGATACTATTTATCCATGTATTCTTTTCAGGATACTAATCGTATAGAGTAGTACACATAACTATAACAAAAAAATAGTTTAGCAACCATCAGTGAGTTACGTTCGAATTTTGAAAATTTAGAATTCGAACGTAACGAGTCATAAACTAGTCCACTGGCAGTTAGCAAACTCTGTGAGCCGTGAACTCCTAAATTTATTTACTGGGTTCGATTCGATTTGTCCGATTGGATTTATGTTCGTTCGTCGTATGGCGATGAACCCGCCTCAGTTACGTCATTAGGCCAGTGCCGTTGAAGTGCACTCATCGCGTGTTTGGACTCGCCTTCGGGAGTAAGAGAATGATGCGACGGCTAGTTACGACACACCTGAATCTCATTGAACTCAAGCAGACTAACCAAAAAGTTTTTAATACTCTTTGTAAGTAGGTACGTCTACCATCAAAGTGATTGTAATAATTGTGGTCAGATAGTCAATTTATTTATCTATCCCCCATTAAAAAAAAATATAATAATAATAATATAATAAAAAAACATAAATAATAAGATCTTAATTAATTTTCTTTAGATTGTGATTTACTTTTCGGTGGATACGAAAATGAGTTTTTAAATAATTTATAAATAAATCTATATTAACGCATACACATGTCGGTTTATATAAAACTCACAAATGGTCTTGGATATACTAAACAACCCACATAATTTAATTTAAGAATAAAGTAGGAGTACATTTGGATCGGACAGCAAAGGCTTAAATAAAATAAAAAATAAGCGAGAGACGTGATCCTAGACGACTGTACCTAACTCAATGTCACTACTCTCAATCTTTTCCTCAGTGACTTGAAGTCAAGTAACATCCAACAGAAGCAAAAAAAATGAAGGTGCTTTGGAAATATTTTTGTATATTTCCGTTTGGTATAATTAGGGGTGTCCTTTGTACAGTTCGGTGAGGTCTTCGAAATAATGCTGTATTATTTTATCAGACGTTATAATTGTTGTTGTCTATATCTTTATGATATATATGGATATGGATCGATCCACCTTTCATTTAGACGTAAATTTATATAAAAAAATAATGAACGTCCTTTTGGATGGTTTTATTATGACTACAAGATTATTATCATCAACTCATAAATGTCTCACTGCTTGTCACCCTTTGATCTTAATTCTTATTGGAGAAGCAAATACAAAATCTATTTTCGAGAGTCGCAATTTTTTCAGAATATTTTTTTTTTTTAATTTCTCTATAATATGATAATTATCTTTTATGTGGTAGTAGATACAGTTGCATCATAGAGCCTTTAAAAAGAATCAAAATTTGTGGTATGATACAAAACCGTTAACCGTAGCTTATACAGTAGCTATTCAAATTAGCCGTATCCGATGAAAAATTGTTGTGATAAAACTATCGTTTGCAGTAAACATTTTGCAGCGAACGCTTCGGGGCAATAATTTCACGTCCTCTCGAATATTCTTTAGCATCGCTTCGTTCTTCAGTTATTTTTAAACGTAAAATTTTGCCGGAGAATGAGCCTGAGCGGCTGATTTCGACGCCCTGAGTTACACCGCGGTTCTTGTATATAGACACGATCGTGCATCGTGACTCCGTATAAAACCTTAGTGAGTCGCTGCTGGCTAGCTAATACAATTTATCAATTACTATCTCACTGCATGACGAAATCTTTGAATCGCTTTGTCAAAATAATAGGACACATTTTAATATACATATGTCTTGATGTTTCTAAACAAATTTCCATTTAATGTAATCCAATAATTGTTTTAAACAATAATATTATAAAAATTGCAAATTGAAATTATTTTTATCAATAATTTAAATTCGTAGCATACTATACGGAATGTACAAATTGTAGAATCGTAGCATTCTACGGCGTAGCAGCGTAGCTTCTACGACACGGCATCGCTTATGATTTGAACCATCCGATGTTCTTATTGCGAAGCGTTTAGTTTTCTATTCCGCTAGACTAGGATAAATTGCACGTTGCTGTGAAGTATACACTTTCGTATTTTATATTCAAATAATTTTGCTTATATAAAATTTTTGCCATAAATCATTTTCTCAAAGAAAATTTTACAATTTGTTGTCCTGAAATGATTTGTTACACGAAACCTGAGCAGACAGACGGACTCAAAATCACAAAAGAGGTCTAAATATTAAAAATATTATGTCGTTCTTGTTCATAATAAATTATCATTCCCAGGTGATTTATCCCTTTTTTTTTTTAAGTGGCCGTCTTCGCGCCAAGTAGGGCGACCACGGTAAGGTGATTTATCCCTACCGGTGTATGTATACAATGTAAAATTTTATACAAATTAGTTGATTTCACTACTGTTTTAATATGGTTTATTTCGTTTTCTTTAACGTTACATGTCAGTCAAGAGAGCTCTCTAAAACATGATTAAGTAGCACTTATGTACATCATATTTTATGTACATGCCCAAGGCGGCATTTGTCAAGAAGTTCATGACAAATACTTAAATATGTTTATGATGTTATTAAATTTATTGGAGCATTCCGTCCTGATGATATAAAACATATGACACTTGATTTCCCAACAGGCAAGTGGGGAGTTTCGATTTCAACATCCATACATAATTATGTATATCTACCCCGTATTCTCAAAGGGATAGTCAGATGTTTCTGTAATTTTATGCAGTGTTATTATAAGCTTTAAGTATGAGGGGTCTGATACATTAATGAAGAGTAATCAATTAGCACTTATGATTTTAGAGCTTTTCTATTCAATTTGTCATCCTCTTGAGTTTTATTAAGACGTTTGATAAATTATCTACCGTATTTTTTTATGTCTTTCAAAAGATGTCAACGACGATGGCAAATAAAAAACAAGTTTTTCTAACGCTCGTCATTTATAATGTATTAGGCAACAGGGTCTTGCTATTTTCTGAAAATGTTCGGAATTGAAAATATCAAAAAGCAATATGCAACGCTGCCAAACTTAACAGGTTGGAAAGGCATTAGAAAAATAAAAAGTGCCAGTTGCAAGCTCGGGGAGGAAAAGAGAATTTTACGGCATAATGCGTGGATATTACGCTCTCAGAAGAAGGCAGAATTTTCTATTCAAAATTCAAGAATAAAGAAATATTACTTGGCACATATTCTGAAGAATTCGCTTAAATCAAGCTATTTTTTACTGTAGGTTTTCATATTATTTCTGCATAAGTGAGTTTTTTTTTAAAGAAAATTGTATTATTTTATTTAGAGATAACTATCTCAGGGAATTTTCATAACATGAAGATCAGATGTAAACATTTCCCTCTGAATGCAATTCTTGAGGCCGCGCCGACAGAATTATTGTCGAAATTAACTTCGTTATACTTTGATACTATTCAGCTGAAATGTCAATTAGTTTGTATAGTACTAGAAAGCGCTATTTTTAGGAATGGTTCGAATTAAAAAAAATTTTTTCGTCAAATAATCTATTTATCGAAAAATGCTATGGGCTACAATAACATTACGTTGCAACCGATAGGAATGAAGCAGCGACGAAAAATAGGATAAATATATTGTATTCTTAGTCTAAAGTTTTGCATACGCAGTAGCGGGCAACAGCAAGTATTGACTTGAGTGCGGTGGCGGGTAATGGATGGATGAGGGCTGCATAAGACCGGGATGGTTGGCGCTTTCTTGGAGAAGCCTACGTTCAGCAGTGGATGGCAATGTAACAATTTCTTAAATACATGTCAGCATAATTCATGTAACGTGGACACAGGAGGACGTGGACATGAGGAGCGTTCGTGGAGTGCCTACACACAACGCGCAACAAAACCGTGCGAACAAATTTATCTGTCGACGAATTCTCGGTGGACGAAGTTGGCAATGCGCCACAGCCTGTGGCCTGGCGGCAGACGCGCAATTTGGTGACAGGGGACCTGACCCGCATATCCTTGTAATATTTACCCCACAAATAGTTTTTAAAATATCAAAGTCATTACATGGTTATACGTGTAAGTGCCGGGATAATAAGTGATAAGTATAATAGCAAACAAGTGATAAGAGTAAACTGGATTTTTAATCCTTCTTTGGTCATCGCGATCAATAAAAGGCACTTCTTCTTTTGAACAATAGACATCACCGTTGATTAATTATCAGTATATACATACATAGAATAATTGTATTTATATTTAGATAAAACGAAAGCATAGAAATTTATGGGAAATATAGAAAAATAAAGTAGTATCTAAAAAATTAGATCTAAATACTGTCCTGCTGTATCCCGCGTCCCACATTCAGAGGTCAACGTACTTTTTGCCAATAAATATTTTTTGTTTACGCCACACAATTACGTGTCCACTGCCTTTTGTGCTAACCGCGAAATAGTGGTGTAAACGCGATGCACTGGCTACACTTTTTCCGACCTGAAAGATTAATAGTTGTGTTTTTACCGGAGTAAATTATTTAGGGCAAATGTTATTTTCTTTTATTAATCGTATTACATATTTGTGTTGACGTGGTATGAATAAAAAAACCTTAAGTCCAAAAGCACAAATCTGTCTTTTTGACGTGGAAGGTAGATTATGTAGTTCTACTAAGACATTAGGTTAGGTGCTTTTTTAATACCACATACTACGGGACGACATGATTAAATTTAAGACGCAAAGTACCAGACTGAAAATTTTATTTACTAACTCAACATACATATAGTCAAGACTCATGCAAATATATCTACGAGAAACATTCTAAATAACTTATAATAAAAATTATATAATACGTAAATATTTTATGTCATGCATGAACAGACATTCAAAGCCATGAAACTTTAAGTAAAATAACATTAAACTGCAATCAATTTCGTATTTTACAGTTCGTATGAAAATTAGTACGCGTTGTACGAAAGGCACGGAACATTTGGTTTAGAACTTTACGGAGCCGCCACTGAACGGAACGTAGCGTCTGCCACGCCTGAACTTTACCGATGAATTAAATATGAGGTATTATTTAAAACACGCTGCACCTTATTACATGTCGTCTAACGTTGTTCAGTACCAATATACATAATACTATATTTGAATTGCATTTTGTTGGATTTATGTCGTATTGTATGTGAATCTATGGATTTCGTTAGGATGTTATAAGTAATGAACAAGTATCTAAGTATGTATATTAGCATTTCTTTTACATTGTTTTAAGGGTGTAATCATGCCGTAATCAAAAATTAAGGCAGGTAATACCTATCATGATTACAAATCGGATAAAAAATCCAATAAGATACTCCGCAGTAGTACTTTCATCATCATCATCATCATTAGCAGCCAATTGTTGTCCACTGCTGGACATAGGCCTCCCCCAATGACTTCCACCGGGAACGGTCGGAAGCCTCCTGCAGCCAGCGACGTCCCGCGACCTTGACAAGGTCATCGGACCACCTTGTTGGGGGACGTCCCACGCTGCGCTTTCCCGTTCGTGGCCTCCACTGGAGAACTTTTTGGCCCCATCGGCCATCAGTTCTCCGCGCCATGTGGCCGGCCCATTGCCACTTCAACGAGCTAATCCGTTGGACTATGTCGGTTACTTTAGTTCTCCTACGGATCTCCTCATTTCTGATTCGATCACGTAGGGAAACCCCGAGCATAGCCCTCTCCATAGCTCGTTGAGTGACCCTGAGCCGACCCATGACGCCTTTAGTGAGAGGCCACGTCTCAGTGCCATATGTCATCACTGGTAACACACAACTATTGAAGACTTTCGTCTTCAGGCACTGAGGTATATTGGACGAGAAGACGTCTCCTAACTTTCCGAACGCTGCCCAACCGAGTTGGATTCGACGATTGACCTCTCTCTTGAAGTTGGACCTGCCTAACCGGACCACTTGTCCCAAATAGACATATTCGTCTACAACTTCGAGAGTCGAGCCCCCAACTGCGATTGGGGTGGGCACAACATGGACATTCGACATGATTTTCGTCTTGTCCATGTTCATTTTAAGACCCACCTGTTGGGAGACTCGATTGAGGTCTTCGAGCATAGTGCTAAGGTCCTCCAGCGATTCTGCCATGACTACAATATCGTCGGCAAACCGAAGGTGTGTGATATACTCGCCGTTGATGTTGATGCCGAATCCTTTCCACTCCAAGAGCTTGAAGGCGTTTTCCAGCGCGGCAGTGAACAGTTTCGGAGATATAACATCTCCCTGTCTCACGCCTCTCTGTAGTGGAATAGCCTTCGTGCTCTGATCTTGTACTCGGATCGACATGGTGGCGTTGTTGTATATACTTTTCAACACCTCGATGTACCGACAGTCAATGTGGCACCGCTGGAGAGACTCTAGCACCGCCCACGTCTCGATCGAATCAAAGGCTTTCTCATAGTCCACAAACGCTAAACAAAGCGGCAAGTTGTATTCCTCGGTTTTCTGGATAACTTGCCGAAGCGTATGGATGTGGTCTATGGTGCTAAAGCCTTTTCGGAAACCAGCTTGTTCGGGCGGCTGGAAGTCATCGAACCTGCGTTCGAGACGATTTGTGATGACCCTCGAAAACAACTTATAGACATGGCTCAGGAGCGAGATGGGCCTGTAATTCTTCAGCAAGGTGTTGTCACCTTTTTTGAAGAACAGTACCACCACGCTCCTGCTCCATGCCTCTGGCGTTGAGCCCTCGAGGAGAACGGAATTGAAGAGCCTCTGAAGGACTTTAAGTACCGGCGTTCCGCCCGCTTTCAGAAGCTCTGAAGTGATTCCGTCCTCACCCGGCGCCTTGTTGTTCTTAAGTTGTTTCAGGGCCATCTCAATCTCACACAGGCTGATGTCCGGGATATCATCACTGAAGTGGCGGATCAACTCGGCTCTCGGGTCTTCGGCCGAGCGAACAGCGGGCTTGGCAACCGAGGTGTAAAGCTGCCCGTAGAACCTCTCGATCTCCCTTAAAACCTCTGCCTTCGTCGACACTACGCGGCCGCCCTCCGTCTTCAGCCTAGACAACTGTCTTTGCCCAATAGACAAGTCTCTTGCAAACACTTTGGAGCCTCCGTTCCGCTCTATTATCTCTTTAATGCTCACAGTGTTGTGAGCACGGACATCGTGTCGCAAGGACTTCCAGATCCGTCTATTGAGCTGACGATATGCTTCGGCGTCCTCGGAAGACTGCAGCGCCATAGATCGACGTTCGGCCATGAGGTCAAGAGTATGGACCGAGAGTTTTTGAGGTCTATCTCTGCGGCGAGGTCTAAAATGCTTAGATCCCACCGCATGGACAGCTTCTACCAAACCGCTGTTTAACTCGTCCACGGCAAGGTTTTCTTCCAGGCACTCGAAGCGATTTTGCAGCTCGAGTTGAAAGCTTTCGGGGTTTTGAATATGAGCGCGAGTAGGTCGGAGCGTAGACTTCATCAAGCGACGCCTTTCTAATTGGACGTTGATATTCAATGAGCCTCTAACCATTCGGTGATCGCTACCGGTTTTCACCCTGTTGATCACAGAGACATCACTTAATATCCGTCGTTTCGTCGTCAAGATGAAATCTATCTCATTTCTCGTGGAACCATCAGGGCTCAGCCAGGTCCATTTCCTGTGAGGCGGCTTCTGGAAGAAAGAGTTCATCGCAAAGAGTCCCTCTTTCTCCAGAAATTCGGCCAGCCTCTGACCCCTGGGGTTCCGTTGCCCATGTCCAAATTGCCCCACTTTCAACTCCGCATCGCTCCTCATGCCCAACTTTGCGTTAAAGTCTCCCATAACAACATTGAAGTAGGTTTTGGAAGTATGTATGGCCCGACTTATGTCCTCATACATCTCCTCTACTTCTTCATCTGGGTGTGTCGAGGTCGGCGCGTATACCTGTATGACCTTCAACGAATACCTTTTAGATATTCTGAGTATAAGGTACACTACCCTGCTCGACACACTTTCGATGGATACGATGTTGTTAATGAGAGACCTGTGGACGAGAAATCCGACACCTCCTCTGGACTGTTGGTCGTCCCCCCGGTAGAAGAGCAGGTTACCGGACTTCAGGGTTATCGTGTCCTCCCCAATCCTGCGGACTTCCGACAACCCCAGAATGTCCCAGTGTAACCCGCTCAATTCTTCTTCCAGTTCGACAATCTTCTCGTCCGTCCTCAAAGTGCGTACGTTGTGTGTTACCAGGGCCAGTCGTCGTCGGGGGTGGTAGCCGGGGCCAACCCGGGGATTCTTAGCACCCCCCGCCCCACCGTTACCATGGCCGCTACCGTAGCCAGGAATAGTGGGGCTGCCGGGGACTGGGGGCCTGGTCCTAGTCTCGATCATGAGGGGGATATTGCCGATACTCGCCACGCTTGGCAGGCGGGTTGGCGAGCGCAGTAGGGGAATCGCATTGATGACGCTGCTGCCCGTCATCAAGCGGGGGTGAAGGGAATAGTGAGAGAGAGAGGAAGTTATGGGAGAGGAAAATGTGGCCTGTAGGAGTGGATACTGCAGTCACGGAAGGGAAGGTTGGTAGTGACTGCAGCAGCTCGGGGGGCCGAGGTCGCGTACTCGTAGCACCCATTCTAGGGCAGACCATGACCACTAGATGGGAGCATCCCTGACCTTAGTAGTACTTTAATAGTAGTATAATATAAATAAAGTCCATTTTTATAATAATCTTAAAATGTGACATTGACGTCACAAATCGAGATTTCTTTATATCATACATGCTTTACTCATTTAATATGACGTCTTTCTCAAAAAGGAATATAGACACACAGTGCACATTAGAATTTATTAGATTTTTAATAAATCCTGGACAAGAGACGTCGCTCAGTCTCGCATATCAATTCCTTTATATCTATTTAACGGACTGGAAACTGCAGTATTTGAAAATGGAATATATGAATATTTTCCTTAGATAAATATGAGTTATTGGATATTAGAAAAAATAATTGGTAAAATGAATAGCAAGTATCTATACTATAATTTCGAATTTACTTTTAGCAACAAATATTTTTTTGTACAAATACGCCGTAAAGCACATATATTAGTTTTAACCCACTTGGTACATTTAAAGTCATTCATTAAAACAACTTATGCTTAAGAATATAAATACTTAACTCATCCTGTGAACTTTATAGCATAGAGTACAGTTGTGGAATGGAAGTTGTGAAATCAGTTTAATTTTACTTTCAAACAGCAAAACAAAAGACTGCGTAATTATGTCTGAATTAAATTATGTTTATTAATAAGGCGATATAAAAGATAAGTTACTAACTATACTTTACCATGGCATTATTCATCTAATTCACACATACCATTGACGTCACAAGTCGCCCGGATGTGTGTCGAATCCGGGATATCCGTGCACTTAGGAGTATTCGCAATTTTCTCTTTGCTCATTCGAAGCGACAGCCATAGTGATGCGTTTTTCCTTTTTGCTGCGGCCTCTTTGGTCTTGTCGCACAAGTGCGTGCAGTATAATCTCCAGGCTCCGGGATCGAATTCAGTCAGACCGTGATTTATTTAGAATTGTGAATGTGTAAGCTCTGACTTTCAATGCGGCGTTTGCAGAAGTGCTCAAACAATTAAAAAAATTGCTGTTGTCGTTTCCATCAGCATCGTAATGTTTTTGAGCTTAATACATATTTATATGATTGTACGAGAGAAAAATTGCCTCAAGCGTTGCCATTATTTACAAAATATTTTTATATTATCACGCCGTATAGGTAGTCGTGCTTACTGAGTGAAATCATTTTTAAATAAAAAAAATCTTGTTAAGATATTTATCATGAGGGATAATCATTTTACAAAAGGCGCAACCCGCTTTACTGCAACGGTAAATATTCCGCTTTCGGCGTCACCTGTGTTAATCCGATTACGGACTACGCGTCAACAACAACACACTCTATAGAGCACTCGTATTGTGATAACTGCATTCGTTTCTCACCTGTTCGCATTTCTGGGTATTCGAACGCCAATTCGCTTCATAAAAAAGAAAAAATATTTTTTTAAATTAGCGTGATAACATCACACCGTTTATCATGGTTGAATTTACAACTCATACTTCATCAAAGGTATTAGCTTATCTCCGACTCGGCAGGCTCGGTATTTTTTAACTTGACACTGACTTGTCAGTTACTTAAGTGACTTATGACTCAAGGAAGCTCATTATTATTCAAAGGAAAAATTCAAATTTATTTCCCTTAAAAATTATAACTCCAACGACAATTTGCCATCTTACTTACTTGCAGACAATTGTTTTTGTTAGACGGAAAACGAACTTTATGAATAAATGACAATGGAAATAAAGTGAATAACTGTTCACATTGAAGATCGTTGAAACTCATATCGATTTTCGCAGTCTTACGTCAAGTATTGAAACAATTTTCGACGTATGGTTTTATTTAAAACAATTAATTAACTTGATTAATTCTAATATTTTATAACTAAAGATTAAAACAATCTAGAACAATTTCAGCAAATCGAAAAGTGGTAACGACTCGGAGAACAATTAAAAGTCAATTTATCCACCTACTTAGCACTTGGTAAACTCGAGTCTCGTTGAGATTAAACACCTCTTCATATTTCAATTGTAACATTCTGATTTCTTGAATTAATAGAATTGAATATAAATTGGCACATTACCGATCCAAATCGTAATATTATTTGAATATCGGTGAATGGAGGCGACTGTTCGCGCGGAAAATTTCTAATTTGAGTCTCAGTTATCCGTCGGCTGTACGCTCAACTTTTTGATTGTTTTTTAATTCAGCCCTCAATTACTGGTCGTTTTGGGTAATTTAAGATTAGTTTTAATTTTATATCATATCTTTTATAATATAATAACGCCTTAAATCATTAGACGTTATTAAATTTTATTTTTTAGCTCTAACCAAATTTTTAGTTTTCTGCAATATGTTTATTCGCTGCATGAACCATTAACATAATCGATTTTTTTTTGTACATATTTGTGTCTTTGTGCATTTGAAATATGCACTGGTCTTCCTACCTAAGTATCGAAAAAAACAGAAGACAATTTTTCAATAAACCTAATCGAACATTTTGGTCCAGCATGATTACCTACTTTGAAAGTCCGTGAAATGACACTTAATTTATTCAATCACATTAAGAGATCAGTTTTTAACCCCTAATTTTTTACACGTTTTGTCATCCAATTTATTAAAAGTAAATTAAGTTTTAAAATTATTTTTCGACTACTCTCGAACGTCTGAAGACGTGAATTTTCGTGCTCCAAAAACTCTAATTTCCTGCGTGAGACGTATTTTCGGTAAGTCATTTTATCTTAAAAGGTCTGACAAGAGCACGGCTTGTCTGAAGAATTCTTAACCTTCAAGGTGCTTCGAGGTTTAACGAGGCAATCGTTTGTTTGTGCTCGGGGGAAAAATAAATAAGCCGCGAAATGCTTAAGGTTACGGGGAAATAGGTAAAAGTTTTCATTTTAGTTACAATATTCTATGTATGTTCGTGGAATCTTGTATCAATAAGCCATTTTTTATATGTAGTATGAGCTATCAATTATGTATAATACAAAAATATAATTACCATCATATAATGATAGAGGGGACCCGTGCCCAGCAGTGGGACATATATGGCTTGACGATGGTGATGATGATGATCATCATGTCATATTAGATTTACGCTTTACTGACTCGGTGGTCTCGTAATATGTGTGTGACGAGCGATTACGTTTCTGGTAGTATTTCTGGGACGGGCATAATGAATTTGGGTTTTACTATCAAAAAAGTCTGTCACGGTGCCTCCATGTGTAGGGTAAAGATTCGGGGATACAGGAGAGAACGAATTTTGGATTTCTAATACATAATAGGTAATATCAGAAAAGTATTAAAGAGCAAACTAAGTGTGTCTCACCAAACCATTTCGCAATTCAGAAAAAGTATTTTTTATAGAGACCTGTATTTCGTGTAAATATTAAATCCCCGTTTCAAAGGCCGGCAATCTCGATTTGAATGCTCTGTTGCACACAAAGATCCACAGACCTTAACGAGGATATTTCGTCACTACCGGATTTTTCTTTATTTGCTCGAATACCCGCATTCTTTTTGAATTTCTCGTTCTTCGTTATTTTTTTCGTGAACTGTTTCCGTTTCGCATTAAAATATTCGGCTTATTTTCTTACGCGCATTAAAAATATGGAGACTAAGTATATTAAAATTTAGATATTTTTTTGATATGAAAAAGGTAATAACTATTAAGCTAAGTTATTTGTATTTATTATATTATTTTTTGTGGTTTCTAAGGTACAAGTTACTTTGACGATTTAGTTAATCCGAAAATTAACAATTACAACTTTAAGAGATTTCGTTCTTCGTGTATGTGTGATCCACACATTCTAATTCAATTTTGGGTGGGTATTATACTGAGAAATTTCGTAGTTTTTAGTAAATACGATAAAATATATTCCGTTTCAATACATATTACTTACGTCTTACATGTACATTAAGTCTATGTGACGGTGTGTTGGCGGGATTGTAGTTATTACCGAGATGGAATAACTATCACTGCTAAATGTTAGGATTGGCTTTCCAATAGCCCAAAAGTTCCCACGTTCTTCAAGTATAACACATACGTATGAACAAAACTGTCCTGTTTGCACCAGGTGAATTGGACGTCGCTTATATTTTATAGAAAACACCTCGCTCATATTAATAATACGTAAATTTCGATAGAAAGCAAGTTTAGCATATCCATCGTGCCAGCCCTTCTTATAATATGCCAGTCAATTTTTGTATACGCCCCTCAGAGGGACTCTTTCTGATTTTTTGAATACAGTCGTTAAAGGTAAATGTGAAGTTATTATGCAGAATTATCGCGCGTTGTTCGATTTTTACACGCTTTTTATTAGCTTCACTTGTATGTATGTTTGTATGTTTGTAACCGACTTCTTTGGGCGCGATTTTGACCCACTTTAAACGACTAGATTTCGTTCAAACTTTGTAGATTTATCGAGGACCGATGACAATACACTAATTTGATAAAAAAACCGAACTAAAAAATAGAAAATAAATAATAGTTTAAAAAAACTAAAAAACACGCTTTTTATCGAAAACCGAACTAAAAAATAGAAAATAAGTTTTAATGAATTTAAATTAAGAATAGTATTAAAAATTTCAATAAATATAAATTATAAAATATTTTATTTCAAAAAAAGCGTGGGGTGCTTTTTAAGATATTATCAAAATGATAATCACTCTACTCATATATGTCAATAAAATATTTATAACTATTGACACCATGTACTCCACGCTTTTTTAAAATAAAATATTTTTTTTATTCACACTATTATGAATTTATATTATTATTATTTTTAATAATATTTTTAATTTAAATTCATTAAAGTTTATTTTCTATTTTTTAGTTCGGTTTTCGATAAAAAGCGTGTTTTTTAGTTTTTTTAAACTATTATTTGTACTAGTTTACATTGCGTCGTGCATTGTATAGGTATAATTGTATGGATTTTTCTGAGTAAAAAACAAACGGCATTTGTTGGGAGACTTTTTCCTAATAAACGTACACGTACGTACGTACGTAACGTAACGTTATTTGTAATAAACGTACATAATTAGGAAAAAGTTTGTTTTTTCTTAGGACTTTATTTAAGAGTAATGAATTAAGTAATCACCCGTTTTAGCTTTCAGTTCACGGTCTTTGTACATCATATGTAATAAACGTTAGTAAGTAAGGATCTAAATATCGATTAACGAAAAATAATTTCTTTTTGTCACTAATTTAAACAATTTTACCAGCTTGTACAAAGTTACCTATCACAATAGGGTTTCTCATGCTATCTTGGCCTATTCGATCAGAATTCCTCATCCGACCAGAAACAGTATATTAATAATTACCCCACTAATGACTCTTTTTTGCACGATATTAATTCTACCCTGCTGGCTCCCACAAAAGATAGATAAGAATACTAATGGCTTTGTTTCATGAAAAAATATTACTTCTTTGAAGAACATTGGGTAGAATTTTTACGGTAATTTGTTTTCATTACGTAAAACTATTTTTTGATTATATTAGGTTTTCTGTAAATTTAAAAGAATTATTGTACAGGCATGAAAAAGTGAGTAAATCGCAACCGCGATTAGTAAGCGCATTTATAACTATTAATCCAAACTAATACTATAAATGCGAGAGTAGTGCTGTTTATCTGTAACGCTTTAACGCCAAAACTGTTGGACCACTTCTGGTGCTGTGTACGAGAATTCTTTCTCATTTCCCCTTTTTCAAAGATAAAGAAAACTTACGGTCACATACACACGGATCCTTAACAAAAATGTGTTTGTCAAACTATTGGTAATTTTTTTGCCATAGCCAATTCTTAAAAACAGCGATACAGCGGCATATATTACATTGGGATACCGTAAATGTCACAACTTGTAAATCTATAAAAATAATTCATTGCAGTCTGAAACTCACGGGTAAATAACTGGATTGTGGAAAGCAAATAAAGTACTGTTACAATTTATGTTATTTACGCTACAAATTTCGTCGCGAAAAGCTTTTAACTCCGCTGAAATAATATATGTGTTGACACGTTTTGGATTTTATTAGTCAAATTTTATGATTGAAGTGATACGGGTAAAATATTGTAATACTAGTCACAAATACAGCATGTGTTTTTTGTATTTTAGTCGTATATTTAACAGTAACACCGGGATTAAAAAAGGAATATAAACAACTTTAAATTACTTAATTGATATCAATTGAAATGAAATTACATTAAAAATGAGTTCATAGTATTATGATGGAGCGTAAATGGTATCGCAAATATTTGAAGCTCTCGCTTAAGCTGGGATGATCGGTAACTTAGTGACTAAGCACGATTTGGTTGCGATGTGTTTACGCAATTGAACAAAAATCTTGATACGAAATCCGAAGCCTATGTAAACATCCCAAATCCAAAGGAAGGCAAGCGGAAAATAACCAGAGGCATAAAACTTCAACGGCATACATATCTTCGAGTCAGCAAATTGCTTGTTGCTGCTTATGCGAAGGGACATGCCAAGAAAAAACATTCGTTTTACGACTCTGTCAATGGCGGACTTGTTACAGTAAAACCAAATGTATCCACTACTGGTAGGTACTATAGTTTTAATACAATATTCAGTAAACACTAATGGCAGATGTATTGAACTAGCGTTAATAGTAAAGCGTCTTGTTTTACTTAAGAAATCTCTGCCAAAATGTATTAATTATGCATATAAATTATTACTCGAATACAAATGGCTCTTGATTTAAAAAAAAAAAAAAACTTTATTAAAATTGGTCTAAACTTTGTTATTAAAATATTATATATCACGAAGCTTGTCGAAATCAAAACGAGCGCGAATTGGTCTCACTCTAGTTTTGCTGTATCAACAGCTGTGCTGGAGAAGAAACTATTTCCGAGCCGCGCCGACGTCATTTCCGTTTTTTTAGTTTCGATGTCCATTGGTTGCTTTCGTGTTTATATCATGTAAAGTAATTATTTGTACTGCAATGGATGGCAGCAATACTATAACATATATATTATAACATAACATTGCATTATCTTTTTTTAGATAATACCTACCTATCTCACAGAAATCCACAACGGAAACGAATAATTCTCACACAAACATTTGTCTCGATGCGGGGATCGAACCCGCGGCCTCTCGTTTCGTAAGCTGGTGTGTAGCCAACTGTGCCATGGACTCTACACTAAGTTCTCTTAAACAATTTTCTTTTTTTTTCAAAGATTGTAAAAGCGGGTCCAGAAAGTAATGCAAAAAAAAATAAGCAGATTAGTACGATTTTTTCGTTGCCGTTCAGTTGTTTATGGAAAGCACTGGGTATTCAGCAGGTGCAGTGTACTCTCTTTGTTTCATCAGTTTAAAGCATATTATGGAGCTGCTTGTATCGATTGCACGATGAATCTCATATAGCAGCAATAAAATTCAAAATATCTTCAATCAATTTAACATGTGCAGCGCTTCGAAGAATTCGCTAACGAAAACAAAATTTCTTTTTATTCCACGCTTGGAATAAACGTTTAATATGAAAAAATACAATTTCTTGCAAATTATGTGGTAAAGTGAAGCATGACTTTTATAAACTGCAGAATTTAAATTAAAAATTGCACGAAACTCAGTGGTAGCAAACATTACACGGTGAAATACTTGTGAAGTGACGAGAGCTCTGTAATTTACGTCGAAATGTACACAATTCATGCATGCAGGCATAGCCACACTCTTACCTCGGCACGGTTTTGTCGAAACGAAAAATATATGCAAATACTTGCAATTTAAACGGTAAAATTATTATGTTACTTTTTAATTTTAACTGCACTGTAGTTGAACTTGCCTGACCTAAAAATAGCGTTTCATTGTCGCACGAAAAACTGACGTAATGCGACAGCTTCATTGTCATTCTGTGTGAATATACAGTATACATCCACCTTCTCCTGTGCTATTTTTTCCCCATCTATTTAAATTAAATTTCAAATGCCTCCGATCAAATTGATGGATTTTAGCATGTGTCCATGATTGACGATTTTTATTTGTAAATGGAGGTCTCTCTGTTTTACAAATATATCTTATAATCATGCCGCCCGTCCAGTGAGAAAGCCAGGTGAGCAGTCTGTCCTCACAACGCCTTAACGACAGGCAATCAATAAACATGTTTGTTACAAATATCTAAGTGTAAACAATAGTAATAAAACACATTAGTCTAACAGATGCAAAATTAAACAACACGCCCACACCACACATCGCCACACGATTCTGAATAGCATTAGGGACGTAGATCGCCCGCACGCGGCTCGGTGACAGCCCAGCGCTTTTGTTTTTAATATTACCTCATTAAATTAATTTAACTATGACTGAGTTGGTACGCAAACATGTAAATTTTAATCCATTTCGATATAAACAATGTTAATTTGTGCAAATTTCAGATCCGTAACTAAGTGAAAGGGAATTTAATAGGTCAACGCGCAGATCGCAATTTCTGATATGCTCTTGGAATTAATAAAATGGTTCTGAATGAAGAAGTGAATGAAATTAAGTTGATTGAAAGTGTTTGGATATGTATGGTACAAAATACCGATATAAAACAGTGCAAAATGCGCTATTGTTTCAAAATCTAAATTTAAATAAAAAGTATTTTTATCTCGAGGCCATCACTACTACGATATTTTAGATTTTTGTGGGTACGCTTTTAACGCTAATGTGTAATTACCGTAACTATTACCTGTCTAAGTTTTCGTTCATGGTCTTTTTACACTCTACAATTAAATATTGATGAAAGCAAAATCGCGGGCAAAAGACAGTTATGCACAATCCTGCTTATTAGCTGAACATGACTGTGCACTGTACTTATGTGTATTAAATATACTAATACTTGTAAGTTGAAAGCAATACTGTGTCGAACACATCGAGTGGTATCAATTTACACGAGCGCTAACATCTGCTTCGACCCAATTAAGGTAACTTAGTTGTATTTAAAGTGACAAGACGTCAGAAAATTGGTACCGATGTACAAGTGCATCAGTCGGTATTAAGGAAAATACTAAAATAGTATCCTAAAATTCATTTTCTATGCCTCGAAGCGGTCAGCATTGTTTTTAAGTCACACTTAGTAGAAGAAGAGTAATTTGTCTATTTCCGGGCAATGGCGAAATGTGGCTGTAAATATACCTATATAAGTAACTATTTGTTTTTGGAGCTGTGATACTTTCAATTTTAACAGAGGTTCAGTGTTTTTACATGAGAAAAAAAATATCTCAATCAAATCCATGGAAAAAATTAAAACGACATATAAATTAAGTAGAAAACATTAAAAGGTTTTAGTGTCCGAATCCCAACACACCCTGTAATCCACGCTGATGTGGTGTTCACCACGTGGTTTTCTTAAAGCTCAATCTATCAAAGTTTTTATCTGAAGATCACGTCACGAATTAATTTATTGCCTGTCATGCGAGGCAAGATCGATGGGGTGATATACATTACTTTGTGTTAATGGCAAAAAGTGCTCTGAAAATACGATTTGTCTTACAGTAATTAGGTATAAATCACAGCTTTAAACGGTCAATAACCTTTAAACATATTAGCTAGGTTGACACATGCGCTCTTAGAAACCATGAGTTTAATAAGACGTTAGATGTGTATTGGTGATACCAATGTTAGATTTACGAATATTTTCTATGAGGGGAGATAATCTCATTATCATGACACAATAATCGTATATCGTAATTGGGCTGAATAATATGAGTAAATGAATAGTTTTACACGGTCCTGAGTAAATAAGTCTAGTGTCTACTGAGAATGGCATGAGAAGTTGAGACGCGGTCTATCTTGATAGTATAATCTTCATCGCTGCATAACACAACCTCGGATCTCGGCGATATAGACTGATTTGTAGTTATCTATATATTCTTAATGAATTGTCTTGCACTTAAAGTAATGTCAGGAGTCGTGAACAAACGTGCATTTCTGTGAGTTCTTGACAAGAATAAGTTCTAAGTGTTTGAATTCAAATAAGGGCCCAGTCCCTTAAAATAATACATTAATTTTAAACTTAAAATTGGCGACTACGTTTTTACGATACGATTTTGTACGATCCTTTTCAATGATACAATTAATCACAATATATTTTTATGGCCCTCGTCCTAAATTACAACTTTAAAACTACCAAACAGCTGAAAAGATAAGATAGATTTTGACTAGTAAGAACACTTTTTTAGCTCGGCCAATCCGCTATAATTAACATGGCAGACGCAGCAGAAATCATTAACAGTAAACAACTTCCAGCCCTTGGGAAATATCGTATTGGACTACACCCAAATCGTTTAGGTCAAGCTTGTTAGCCGTTTATATGTTTGACCCTGCTGAAGGTCGACTGTCTTCAAATATATTTGAGCATCCTAATACAATTACTCGATTAAGTGAGTTTGCAGAATACAGTCACGGTTGATCGATGAGTGTCGAGCGTTTTCATGACTCATTGAACTAAGCAGGTATATTTCTCAAACCATTTTAATATATTTTTGTTTTCGTTATTTTTTTTTTTGGATGATGTCAAAATGGAAGGCTTAATCGCAGTACTATTAGCTTCATTTTTTATCCCTGAATGAGAAGAGAATTAATAAAGATGGCCTTGACAAAAAAATATTTTTTAAATGATTCATTGAAACACGTAAATTTACTTAACTTGTTTTAAATTAAATCCATTTGTCTTGCTGGTTCTCTTTTGTGTAATTACAACTCATCAGAAATATCAGAAAAGTCAACGTCGACGATAGCTAAAATTTGAATTTAATTTGCCTTAAATACGCCGACTTACCGAAAACTGAGTTCGCAAAGTCACCCAAGCAAACATTCGAAGTCAGGCTATATTTGCCTCCTTTTGTCTCCCCGTCCAACGTTCGTCCAATGAGAAGTCGCAAGTAAGGCTGGAAAGAGCACACAAACTTTGCTATTTTTAGGTAGTTGGCCAAATATTTGCCATCCTTTTAGCGTGTGCTGGGCTGACGCTCGGCCTGCGCAGATAACCAATTAACACTGTTTGCACTGGAGGCATATCCGATCAGGGGCCAAATGTAAAAGCACTATTGGTACACAGATACCTCTATTAACTGGCTGAAATTGGCGAACTTTAAAAGAAAAATGTAAAGTCGTTTTAAAAGGCATGCAATCAACCAAAACCAACTGTTAAATTGAAACTATAAAAACGAGTAAATACAGTCTCAAAAATTTTGCTTATTACTGCTAAGTTGATTTCTAAATCTTTTATCTATAAAAGAGAAAGTTTAAACATTCTAGAATATGATATTCTTGAATATTAAATGGCTAATTAAGATAACCGAGGATTATGAATATGTTACTCAGCTTTTATAAAATATCTTCATTAGTCTTCTGTAATAAGGGTTGAGCAAGCGATTGAGATGTCCCTGGTTGTATTACCGGTTCCTATGCATAATTGTTTTTTTTTCAGAAAAGTCTCTTTATCCGTCTAGAACTCGGAATTAATTTAGCATTAAAGTCTCCGTTTGTAAGGTGCGACTCTGCTTTAGGAGATGAATATTGAATGGTTTTGCGGTTTTCTCAAATCCATAAAGAGAAGCAGACAATCTATACGTTCTACCTAAAGAAACAAAAGGTCATTTACAAATAAACACGTATTTATCACCAAGGAACCCCGTAAGCAATAACAAAGATTCTCATCTCTATAGCAAAGTTCAAAGGTAACAAACATTAGTATAAATTGTAAGTAGTTACTATGCAAATTGATTCATAATTGTCGACCCGCATCCGTTGTACTGGAATAGGCTTTCATAGTACAAAATCTCCTCGACACAGGAGCCGCAATGTATTATAATTGAAGTATTATTACCTAATAGGGCATGCCTTTTACATTTATGTAGATATTATCTATTAGTAACGAGTAAGATTTACCGTATAAATTATGAATACATACATATACATATAACACTTACGCCTGTATACATCGAAGGGTTGGTAGTGATGAATTTCTGCACCCACATTAGTTCACAACCCACTATTGTATTTTCGTCCAATGTATGGATTTATATGTGGCGGTACTTCCAAAAAAAACTAAAAGTGTGCTTGTTTAAATCTTTATGGAACAAAATTAACTGTACGTACAAATGAATATATCCTGACCCCACTATAAACAATTATAAAATAGACTTAGCACAATTAACGTGAAACGCTGTTGGGCTTCGATGGAAGTACCGCCACAGGATCATAAATCACCAAATTCCGTCCGTTCGAGTTCGGGATCAATTAAAATACTACGGTTTGATATTCAGCATCCATTTCAGTCTCATGTGATGTCCAAGTGAATTACGTTATAGGGTTAATAGAGATGGCGATTCTCGAAATTCTACACATTTCGTAACTAATTCCAAATGAAATATTACGAAATACTGTTTGTTCCAGCACAGTTGGGCAAACATAATTAAACCTGATGGTTGAAGATATACCATCGTATTTGTAAATATATAAAATCACCATAAGTAAGCTAGCAGTGAATGTTTTATAATACAGAAAAAACGTTTAAATTACATTTATGATGAGTTTGGTGTATAAATCCATTATAGGTAGGCATGCAGTAAAATTTTACAGAAATATGTTTAAATCACGCTTATAGTAAGGTTTATTTTAAAATTTCAACGTTTTTTTAGTAACGATTAAATAAGGAACTATGATATGTCATAGCAACTTAACAGGGATACCAAACAAACTGCTGTTAAATTAGATCCTTCAGATACCAGAAGTTCAATATGATTGCCACATTCAAATCGTAGTACAAATATTGTCTCTGGTACGCAATTAACCCCTGGCCCCTAGAGTACACACGGAACCCAATAAGCCACGTGCGTTGTTAAGAAAATACCGACGCAAATAAATATGCGCGATAACCGTTTCATTTACGATAGCGTTACGAATCTTTAGACATTTTAGATATGTTAGCAGAAGCTTTGTAAGAAGCCCTAGTTAAATATGATTGAAATGGGTAATTTAAACATTCTTACGTCATGTAACCATTTTGTAAAACTTTTTTACCCAATTGATGTACGGAGGCCCACAGTAGAAGTCTCCCAGTTCTTTCCTCACTATATGCATAGTGTTAACCATCACTTCAATGTCATTCAATTAAATTTTTCCAGTCGTATTAGGTTTATTACTACTACCAGATAATACATAATCAAATGCACATCACAAAAATTTGCTAAGAGTCTCTCGCTTGCTTAATCCGACAATAACATGTTAGTAAACCTCACTTTTTATTAAAAGCCGAGAATCTCATAAAAGCCTCTAATCATGCGCTACTAATCACTACACTCGCTACATTAAGTAATCAGAGACCGGCCACTCGGTAATCATGCCTCAACACTTTTATGATTTCATATCGTGGAAATTCGACTGTTGGTCGATAATGATAATTATGTCCTATCCGTATAGCACTCACTCACTTAACAGTAAGCGGAGTAATTTTTCCCCGTCGGTAGACATGGCGCCGTGCGTGGAAAAATTAACAAGTCTAATATACACGAGTAATAAATTCTCACCACGTGAAGTTTTCTATTAAAACGGCTGACAAATGATTGCACATTACTTTCATTCAACTACATATGTAGATGCGAGAGCGAATAAAAATTAATCTTGTGGAAAATTATGCCATGGCTTTTCCTACTCTATGTTCTTGAGTATAAAGTTCAAAAGGATTATACTAAATTTTCTGCTGTCTTAGTTCGTTAGACAGTCTTGTATGATATTCTAGAACAATTTATGACCACTCATAAATATTTATGGCTAATTTTATTGTCTGTGCCAAGGAGCAGCGTGTATTAGTGGTACATAAGCCGATAGATTCACGTTTTATTGTTAATCTAAGATCATTATCGCGTAAGGCTCATCATTGGTTAATATTACTTCTTATTATTTTGCCTTGATTTTATTTTCTACATTATTGACCGGATTATAATATATCTATATATCTGTCACATATTAAATTGTTCGCATGAAAGGTTGGATTTTATTAATAAAGAAAATTAGCTGTGGTTTTCTTATTCTGCAAATAAATGACCCATTATGGATTTTCTTCTATCTTATCTATTTATATAATCATACGTCTATACGCACTTAACGTTCCTTAATATGTAATAAAGCACTGTGCTACATCTCTTTTCACAAATATGGGTGATATTTACTAGCTGCTGACCGTAATGTCATATGGACAACTTAGTAGTAACTTTAGACTTCAAATATTTTTTTTCGTTTTTACCCTTTTCTCGTTGGTATTCTTAGAATTTTGAAAATTAAGTCAGTCGATCCTGAGGTTACTTCCTGTGAGCTCAAAAATATTACTTCTTATTATAGCTATTTCTCTAATAACTATTAAGTGAATATAAATAAATAAATAAATAAGTGGAAGTCTATTATTCAACCGAACCATTAAGAAAACTAAAAACTGCAAACAGCTTTCCTGCCTTAAATATGATCTATACTAAGCCAGCGCTGTGGATTAAGACTTATATTCCTATCATTTCGGAGGAAGCTCTTATATTTTTTTGCTCCAATTTATATTTTCCTAACGCCGAGTAAATTATATTTTTATTTCAGAAAGTGAAAATGTTACTTTATTTTAGAAGGTTGTAATGGGTTTTTTGTAAACTGATATTTTGAGAGCAGGAATTCTTGAAAAGAGCCACTGTTTTCTTAATTTGATTGATGATATAGAAGCTACATATTAATTACATTCAGAAACTACAAGGGACTTTTTGGTCTTAGTGGATTCATCATCATCATCATCAGCAGCCTTCATTGCGTCCACTGTTGGACATAAGCCTTTCCTATATCTTAGTGGATTACACAAACATTTGACTCTGTGTGAGGATCGAACCCGGCGCCTCTTATTTGGCAAAGTGACTGCGCCAATAGACTGTCGTGGTCAGAGTCCAAATCACAAGGCGAAAATTGGCTTTAAAAATGTTATAAAATTTATAAAAACATTTTAAGAAAACAGCATTATGACACAAAATATCACAAAATACATTCTTGATCTTACTCAAATCTCATTTGGCGTCCATAAATGCGGGTACATTTTTATGTTCACATAAACTCCTTGAACACATACCTTCAGATTTATAGCCTATTTATATGAAGGGGAACGTCTCAGTCGCGCGTATAAACCATTGTTGAACCATTCACGCCTTCAATTTAATGCTTCCTTATTTGCATGTTATACCTCACATGAATAAAAATATTTATCTTATAGTGACGTATTCTTGAAATTCAAAATAGCTGATCCGAGGGCACAGTAAATTAGTTTTGAAAAGAACAATTCAACATAACAAGAATTATTAACTTCAAATTAGATCTTGAGATTAGCATTCAACTAAACAAGCAAACAAATTCTTCAGCTTAGTTTATTAGTACACACTTCTAACGTGACCTCTGAGTCTTCGTATCTCGGAGCAGAAGAATACCGACAGAGGTCATCAATATCATAGAGTATGTCAAAGTCAATACATTTCATAGCTTGGAATAGAATCGGCAAATGGCATTCCTGCGGTGACAGAATATAAAGATGACCGAAAATAGCAACCACAGTGATTGATGAACGACCGATGAAAATAGCACGCTTTTTTCGCAAAATAGCCGCGAATGAACATGTGAATGAATCCGCGGCTTATTGTTGAATTCATATACGTCCCATTGCTGTAAACAAGCCTTCTCTACACCTGTGAGGGTTAAGACCTTAGTCCACCTAAGGAATTGATAATTAATTATTGGTAAAAATATTCTAGAGAATTCGCGATTCGTGGTTATAGCAATTTGAACAATATTCAAAGTGCAGAGAACGAATCCCATAAATACCTATGTAACTTCAAAATCAGAGCACTTTAAATCTAGACACACTGGCGAACTTCCAACTAAGCTATAGAGCATTAGGTACTAAATTATCCATTTTAAAAACTGAAAATTTCATTCACATTTTTTCGCAAATAACAAAACGAGAGAAAGTTTGACAATTTAAAAGCATTGCCGAAAAACGGGCCCCGTGTGCCAATTTAAAACTTTTTGCCAGTGATTAAATTTTTATTGAATCGGGATTCCGAATGAACCGTACGATTTTCTATAGGATTAATTCGCGTTGTTCCGCAACCGAAACGTTTGGCGTCGTGATTTAATATAATAAAATGTACCGGCAATTCTGGTTTTTAAATATTTTGGTACACATACGAGTGTTTTATTGATAATAAATATATATTTTTTATCATACAGCTCAGATTTTTGAGGATGCTATTTGGTCTTTTAAAAAGATATGTATGTATAACTGCGTAAGTCATTGATAGGGCGTCGGGACGAGGCAATTATTCTTACCGAAAAATTATATGAAGATTAAATGTTGCGTTTCATTCTACATATAGCCTTAAGATCTCTGGGAACCAGTCGATCAAGCCAGCACACTAATGTTAATCAGTAAAGGATAATCACATATAATAAAAAAAATCATTTGCTCGTAACCATATTTGTGATGCATATCGGAAAAAAAATAAAATCGAAATATCATTTGTGAAATCTTAAAGTATAAAAGAGCTGTTTAAAAAAAATACCTTCATTTCAGAGCGTGTCCTACCTAAGTAGGCCGCTTATATCAGGTCTACTACATGAGTTTCGAGTTAATTTGTAAATCATAAAACAGAGGTAAGGATCCAACCCAAAAGGCTACAGCAAGATTAAATTCGATAACCGACCGGTAAATTACCCGTCCTTCCGTTTTAATCCCAATATCATTAAAACCGCGATATAAAATTTGTCCCCTGGCGCGGTCCCTTTATCGGAGGCGCCGCGTCGTTCGTTAATTAACCCAGTGATCAATCTGGGAACACCGCCCTTTCCATTGTCCCGCTGAATTAGGACCTTATTCCCAGCTTAGGGCTACCCGTCTTCAAAATTGATTTAATTCTATAATATATAGGTAATATATAGGTTATACCTATATAGGTTATATAATATATAGGTTTTATACATACCTAGATACCATACCTCATTTTCTAGTAGGAGCTTTGGTTGCTGTTTCTGTGGATACAAAACTGTTGAATTGTCATATTGCTGCGCCAGCAAATAAAGAAAAACTTTAGCTTAGACTGTCACGAAAGGAAGCCTCGAATCCTGCAACATCTACTCAGTACAAACGCGTATATATAACACGTTATTTTTTTTGTATTCGAGAAGTAAAACTGTCAAGTTTTATTCTCAATACGAAGCGGTTACTGACAGGGATATAGTAGGATAACTCCGGTAGCTGCAGCTATTCAGCTCTGCACGGGCTGAACACCCACGCACGGGTCGCAACCCTAGCAACTTTCGATTGCCATCAATAGCGTTGTTGTTGCCTCAATTTATTGATGCTTTATGAAAAATCGAGGTCAAAGAGTGCCCGCCAATGGTTGTGTATTTTAAAAACGGAGTTAATACATTTCGATATTCATAATAGAGGCTACACACTGCTTTTCACAAAGAAACTATTAAGTTTTGAAACTTAATTTATAAATAATTGTATGAAAATTTATAATAATTTTCAATGTATATTCTTCATACGGCGTGTTTTGAATATGTCACCTAGCCTATTATTAATACTACATCAAATACACACATAAATCATTTAATAAAATTGTCATCGTTAGTATACTTTGGACTTCTCGGCAAAAAAACGCTTGATAGTTTATGGCACAAAATAAAAACCATGATACACTTTTAATAGCTTTAAAATTAATTTACTTATGAATCGGGTATCAATATCAGTGAATTATTAGTCGTACGATTCCTATTACTCTGACGTTGACCTATATAGCCAATGTTATGTCTTGCCTTTTTACGCCACGAGACATTAACACAAACCAAGACAATTCTTCGGTCTCAAGAAAATAGTCTTACCTATATTCTTATCATCTGATTCAATCCAAATTTTTAACGCAATTACTTTCTTTCTCTCCTACAACGTTTACAAACATCCAACGAGCACATTTCATTCAACTTCTCTATATCAGGCTTAATCGATAGTTAGTCACGCAGTTAATCTTGATCCCGATCGAGGTTGGTTAGGTGTTACACCGGCAGTTTTCATTTGAAGCTAATTTCACGCGCTCGTATATTCCGTCCATTTATGCAGAATGGGATTACCTATGATTGCATGTGGACATCATTTAGAACAAAGCTAGGCTTACCTCTAATGATGATGGCATTCATTATTTAAATTTAGAGTTAGTTTCACCAAACTCGTCTAAGCGTTAACGTGCAATTTATCTACCATTAATCATTGCCTCGTTGGTCCCCAGCATAAATGGCGGTAACGTCTAGATGTACCGGGCATTTAGGTCCATTAAGATATACTCTGCAGTTGGACGGAGTCTGCAAATGTGCCAAGTAAATGATACTAGACTTACCCGCTATTTTATGGTATACACCTAGCAGCTGGCAAAAATCGTACGCATTTTTTAATGCGTCACTTTTCCCTTCGGCAGTATAAGTGCGACTGCGCGCCATTGTATAATCTTTTTATTTATGGATTTTCAAGTTCAGAAATGATGTTGTATATACTTTGGTACAAACATTTTTTTGTAAACTCAAACTTTAATGTTAGTGATGTCAATATACCGACATCTTACTGCAAGCTGTGAAACTACTACAAAGTTGCTAGCAAAGTCATCGGGCAATTGGATTATATTAAGTTTCTTTACCCCAACTTTCATAATGAAGATTAACTACTAGCCCCACAACTACAATATAAGCGTTTCGTAATCTGAAGAAGGTATACTAAGAAATAAAGATACAATAAAAGTAAACAAGGTTATCCTATGGCTAACGAAGTTTGGCCCTCGCAAACTTAATATCGCCAACAAAACGAGGACTCGCTAAGTTGTTTATAAAGTTTTGTGCGCTGAATAAGAATAAGTACGAGGGAAGCTAAGTTGAGGAGTCTATATTACCAGAAAGTCATTGAATATACATCCAGTCGAGAATATAAAATGTTCGAAAAAGTAAGTCTAGTGACAAGGTTAATTAAATTTATTAAACATTATGTAAGTTTATATGCCTTTGTCAAATTTAAAGCCTAAATTTAAAAATTATAAATATAAGGACAATTGCCAGGACTTCTCTAAGTTTTACTCACAGAATAATTGCATAGAACTAGTTAGGAAATGTCAACATGTCGAGCGTGCTGAATCTATATATATAAAAATGAATTGCTGTTCGTTAGTCTCGCTAAAACTCGAGAACGGCTGAACGGATTTATCTTATCTTGGTCTTAAAATGTTCGTGGAGGTCTAGGGAAGGTTTAAAAGTTGAAAAAAAATCGAATAATTGCCGGTTAAACCCTCAAAACAGCCCTTTTCTATTTCCCATACAAACGTTATCTAAATAAAATGGAGAGTCAATTTTTAATTTATTACCGCTGCATAAAGTTCAAATTCGCGTTCGCATTGGAGAATCTAATGTCGCGTTCCGACTAACTTCAGTTGTTAATCTGTCAGATTATTTGTTTATATTTTTTGTAGATTTGACAACCAACTAATATGTCAATTCATCCTGTCGCACTTCAGAACACGGAAAAAGTATATTATCTAACTCAAGAACGGCTGAAGTGATATGGCTGAAAATTAGTGGGGAGATAGCTTAGAACCGGGAATAAAACATAGGATACTGTTTATCCCGTTCGATAGCGTTCCCGTGGGACTTTTCATTGTTTTCTTTATCCATACAAAAGTTTCGTTTTAATAATTAAGTCAATTTGAACTTTAATACAATACAATAAAGTTTAAATCGTAGTGGAGGAGTTCTATGTTATAAAAATGAATTGCTCGATGTGTTCCTAAGCCCAAATCTCGAGAACAGCTGAACCGATTTCGCTAATTCTTTTTTTATAATATTCCTTGAAGTACGAGGATTGTTCTTACGGAGAGATACATTTTAATAATTGTCTGAAAAGGTCTAAAAATAATACTTTTCTATATTCCCATACAAAAGGTTCGTAATGATACTTAAGTCATTTTGAACTTTAACACCATACAAAATTTCCTGTCATTTAATGTTTATCCCGTCGATGCAGTTAGAGGCTTCCTCAAATAAAAGAACTTATTAAAATAAGCATTTTGAATCCACAATATGTATCTATAACATTATTGCGTATTTTAGATGTTAAAAATGCAGAATTCTCATGACAATGAATTGACATTTTTTTGGCTGTCAAATATTAAGGCGTGCGTTCAGAAATTTATTTTGTGTAACAAATCTCCTTGGTAGTGCCTAATTTTTAAATTTTTATTATGCTTGAATATCTAAAATACTCTAAATCTCCTTCAAGAAATATTAATAAATGGTCAGGGGATGCCTTTTCCATTGATCTAGCCAGTCATGGAACAGGGCTATGAGTTGGCGACCTCGGCCCCCCGAGCTGTTGGAGTCTCCCACTACTTCCTTATCCGGGACTGTGGCATCCTTACCATCAGGCCAAATATCCTTACCTGCAATATCCTGTACCCAAACACACGCTATCTCTACCCCTTTACCAAAAGAATGAAAGCCCCAAGGAGAGTTGGTGTCAGACAGGCGGGCTGCCGTAAAACATTTGCCAAAACATTTATACAGTATGTATAATAAGAAAGGTGACAGGGCCTAGGCCGTCCCCCGTAGCCGACGCGCAGGGGCAGCACCCGGTTCCTATGAGAAATGAGCAAGGTTTGTTACACCAGCCCGGGCGGGAGCAACGTAAGACACTAGCCCGGGAAATGAGATTGAGGTATGCAAGTTGGAATGTAGGTACCATGAATGGTAGGTCAAGGCAGCTAGCAGCTGTGCTGAAAAAGAAAAAAAAATGGTCAACGAAGAAGACTTACGAAAGACAACTGCATGCAGCAAAGATGCGAATGTTGCGGTGGATGTGTGGTATAACACGGAGTGACAGAGTCAGAAATGAATACTTTAGGGTAAGTCTGAAAGTAGCTCCTGAAAAGATGAAAGGAAACCGTCTGTCGTGGTATGGGCACATTAAGAAAAGGAATTAATCATATGTAGGAAAAAAAGTGATGAACATGAAAGTGGATAGATGGGCGAGCCGAGGAAGGTCAAAAAAGAGATGGATGGAGTGCGTGACTGAAGATATGAAAAAGAAAGGGGTGAATGAAAACATGACGGCTGACAGGGATGTGTGGAAAAAGAAGAGATACTGCGCCGACCCCAAGTAATTAATTGGGACCAGGGCAAGGGGATGAAGATACACCTAAGTAATTAAAAATTAAATTCTGTTAATAAGTAACTAGACATTCATTGACTGGTAGGGCGATACGAAGTTTGCCGGGACAGCTAGTTTATTATAAAACAATTATATGTTTGACACTCGTCCCAAAACAAAATAGTGTCTATTTCCCTTCTAATCTTATTCATACTGTTCTGTGGTTCATGTCTGACAGAAACCTATTATACTTCAAAACAATAGACGCATGATTGAAAAATTACCATATGAAAGGTGGTTAGCTATTGATTTAGCCGCAAACAATCCACTACGTGAATAATGGCTATGCTGATACACAAGATGTAGGTGGAACAAGCAGCACAATTGATTCATGTCGAAGCACATACTATTCCCATGCTATTCATTGCTGAATTGTTATTGTCAATTGAAGCCTCTTGAGCCGTAATAAAAAGCAATGGATGAAGCCGTAAAGTCAATCCGACAATAGAGAGGCTTATTCCACGCAGGAGTATTACAATGGCTCAGAATTATTATTAAAAATAGACAACTTTTTTGTTCTTGAAAAAGACAATTGGCTCGCCCTATTATGTATGTATGTGGTACATAATAAACACTTAGGTCTGTGTGTGCCGCTGTAGATTCTGGAGCAGAGGAATTACAGTGGCTGATTTGTTGTGGGCAATTTTATCTAGAAATTAGGTCAACAGTTGAATTGACCCCTACGCCATTGTATCCGTACATGACTTGTGATAAAGTTATTTAATCGTTATTAACGTGTCCAACCATTTGTGACCAAAATTATCTCGCGGCAATGTGAATTACTCGCCGTGGGGTTAATGATGGGGTAATGATAAATGCTTCGATGGGGGCACGCAGTCCGTCCTGCTCGACGGGACATACGCCAATTTATGCCGGAATTTATCACTTCCTACATAAAATGGTCTGTTTCTGCATGGTTGTTGAGAGGCGATTTATTTTCTCTGGGTGAAACGAACCAAGCTTAATTCAATGTATATCCACAATTACCTGCTCAATATGTCAACTATTAATTAATGAAGTCAATGCACAATGCAACTCATATGACGTTCTTGACAAAGAACAATATTATAATAACATTGCTCATCTCAGTTGACGAGAAGGGTATATTGTATCACGTTATGAAAATTTCGTTCATTGACACGGCTTTCATAAAAGACAACGAGACAGATGTGCTGCTACTAAAATAACAAAACTTTATGTAAATTGGGGATGGTCTGGTCCTGAAATGCTTTATGATAAAAGTACTTATGAAATAGCGATGAATACATACTTTATTAATTGTTTAATATACCGACGGTATCGTCGAATACATTTAAAATATAAAGGATTGTTCTTAATCTTAGGTATTTATTTTACCTTTATTATAAATGAAGTCAACAAATATGTCAAGAAAAAGATTTGTATCTATGTTCACCTACAAACGCTGTTAAACTGTTAATGAGAATACTTTGTGTAATCTCAAAGGAACTGAAGCATAAGTGTTATTTCACCCTTATGTGACAATTAGTATAACAATTTTACATAACCCTAAGGCTGGGTTAACTGTCGTATTATACAATGGATACATTGTCTTACATGCGCCCTTAATTCTACGTACATATGAAGGACAATGAATACATAGATTAAAAGTAAGTAAATACTTAATACCCGCACTAGGCCAGCGTGGTGGACTATGGCCTAAACCCTCTCAATGGTAGAGGAGACCCGTGCTCAGCAGTGGGCGTATATGGGTTGATGAAGAAGAAGAAATACTTTTATGTTCGGGCTATCATTGTTTAAGATGCAATTTTAAAAGTTTTACATTAGACCTTCTTTTAAAAAAAATAATTCTTTTAATAAAAGAAGAAGGAAAGAAGTTTATATTCCAAGCTGGTTCTAATATGTGACACATTTTCATGTGATTTATTTTTTTCTAATACGCGGTAATTGATTATTCTATGCAAATTCTTATCAATAAGCATACTACCTTCTGCTACTTTATAATTGAATATGCCTTTCAGTATCCTATAATAATCCATTTAAACATTTCCCTCGAACACATAGCAAAACAAATTTAAACTTCGAATTTTATCAGGCGAACCCAGAACCGTCCCTTTAAAATAGAATTATCTCTATCATCCCATATTTATAATAAATTTCATTATGAAAGGCCGAGATATCGGTTGAATACGTAATCCTCTCTCGCGTTAGGTTAGCCGAAAAGCTATTTCCCTCACATAGGTATCAGATTAAAATATCCGACCAGACATCTAAGGTTACTCGGAACGACTTGCGCCATTTAGACGTCCGGAGATAGCTGGCTGGATCTAGCGTGGAAGTCTCTTCATAATGATCCTAATATTCCGTGAAGTGTTAAAATATTGTGGAAAAAACGATCATTTTTTTTAAATCGCAGGAAACTTATAAATAGTTTATTAACGTGACATACTACACTCTTTATATTGTAGAAAGAGAGACAGCATTTTTCTTTTCTTATGTGCAGAGGCTTACACTTGTGACATTTCATGTTGTTTGTTTATTCGCAGTGAGTTTTATCATATATGTACTTGAAATGCGAAGGAAAACATCGTTAGGAAATCTGCACACGTCAAATTTTTTAGCAACTACTTCTAACTAAACTACTCTCAGTGTGTGAGATGGCTATTGCCTAGAAATGTGCCGTATACGGGATTATGATGATGATAAGATTTAGAAATCATTGAGTTAAAATAGGTTATTAGGACGTGAGAAAACTATATAACGTAGAGTAAATAGCAATTGTTCTGCGGGTACTATCGTTGCCACTATTTACAGCACTGCTTTGTTTTTATTGCATTCCATTACTGAGAACTCTTAAGTTACTTTATGAAAATAGCGCTATCATTCCTCATGGTCCATTAAAAAAGTTGTAAAGTATACTGCCACTTTGAAATCTTACTTTCCAACGCCTTCAAGTCAAAGCTGATTTAAAAACAAGCCTGTGAAAATGTACAATACACTTCTATTTATATTTACTATTATATTTTTGCTCATTCCAAGGTTGTAAAATATTATAATGATTTAGTTGCCATCAATTTGAGGACCTGGTATATGCGGATACCAGCATTATCTAGTAAAAAAACACCGCGAACCCTAAATGCAGTCAAACATGACTGACTGGTCAAGGTTTTCTCTTAAGTATCAATTTTATTACAAATACAACCGTCCATACATTTGAATCGTGGTCCCATAACTGGTGTGGGTAACATCGATATTTATTGACGTAAGGCTGCACCATATGCTTTTAGATATTCAAAAACATCTCTGCAGGGTTGCCTTGAGCGTACAAAACAAAAATTCCTTGGGACTTTAGTCATCCCTTATTCATTTACATATGAAATCATAATGTAACTGATGTTGTGCTCGGGTCATATCAATATTTATTGACTAAAGCATGTGCTTCCATTGAGTTCTGTTTAGGGTTGACAGTTTCCTCAGAGAATATAAATATTAATAATCTCGAATTTTGGTTGATAACTCTAACCAGACGCTAATGGTTAATCAAATAACTTATATTCGCTGAATAATTTCTTGAAGAAAAGATCACTTAAGCTACTATGCGGTATACTTTCAGGGAATATATAAAATAAATAAAACGTCAGTAGAGAAATAGCGAACGATATTAAGGTATAACGATCTCCCAGATTCATCCGAATCCATTGTTTGTCACGCCTGAAAAAATACACGGGATTTGCCGAAGCAACACCTGAGCCCCGAAACAAATATTTGCTGATCGCATAAACACTTCTCTCGTCGCTGAAATCAGATTACGTTATTTTAAAATCGTATTTTCAATCTCGTTACGAACAATTATTAGTCATTAAAGCTTTTATGTTGAGAGAAAAGTTCATAATGTGTAAAAAAACCTTTTTTTTTGAGGTCAAACTAAGGTACAAATATTGCGTCGTGAATATCAGAAACTACTAGTGGTTTCTCGATCTCACGCACACCTACGCCCAAAACAGATAATTGTAAATCACATAGATGGGTCAGCCTCTGATACCACGACATTTGTAATTTACTGTAGTCAGAGCTATGTATGTAACTGTAGGGTGTATTTATGAATTGAATGAAATTATTAATTTTATTATGCATAGTGTTTTTACGTCACAGGGGCTGGTAAAGTCTCTGAAGACAACTATTGATGGGCAATAAATACAAGATGGGTCGTGAGAGACTTTCTAAGGTCTTTAAAGACTTGTGTCAAATATTTGCGTTACTGATTTGAAATATAACTATTGTACGGTGCTAGCGCCGTACATCGCACTGCGCTGTGTCAGCGCTTTACGCCACACGCTAAATATAATAATTTTACCAACCAGTTCGCGTGCGATCATTGCCGGTTCGCGTGTCCTCATCACCATTTTACCAAACCATTTTACCATACCATTTTACCATACCATTTTACCACACCATTTTACCATACCATTTTACCATACCATTTTACCACACCATTTTACCATAACCATTTTATATTATTTTATTATATTAATATAGTTTGAATATACCATTTGTAACCAACCAATATCTTTCCATTTACGAACCATACGTAAATACCTGTACGGACACCAAACCCCGTACAACTATATAGGTACAATTTGAATTACAAAGTAGAGAAATAATATTTTTACTAACCGTTACCATATCCCTTTTCTCCTAAGTAATCTTAAATACAATCATTACATTGGTTTCAAGAATATGCAAGGAGGCCGTTTTCATATTTTTTCCGAGAAGTCACCTACAACCCTAGAAATCTGGTCATATGCCGTCGTAACTCATAACTTATGATGCAAATAATATTACGCAGGGACGTTACTGGACCGTAACGGTTGCCGATGTGCTGAACAGTGCCATATAAATACGTGTATTTAATGCCATCGGTCCTCAGTGGACATGAATAATAATTGTAGCCGCGCGTATGTGTCTTAATGCAGGCCTTAAATTAACTTATACATATATGTAAATACATAATTATGTAGGTAGGTATTTAATTTATTTTGTCTTAAAATTACATCTATGATACGGTATTTGATACATGCAGTATTTTGTTGTCCGCGTTTATAATTCTCATAATCAATACGACAACTATGTTTAATTATTAACCATTAGGTAAGGTAAGATTTATAAAGGAATTTATAAAGGATTTTGCCTAAACTCCAACAGCGCTCTGAAATTATTATTGAAAATAAAAATAAAATCTCCTTTCATCTCTATATTCATGTCAATATTCGCGCCATTTCAAACACTTCTGAGAATTTTTCCAATAACCACTTGCCACGGATAACAAAAAATTGTAACAAATAATACCCAGTCCATTACATAAATATTATCTTTATTCCGCACTGAGACGTACGTTATTATCAAAATAACAGGCTCGAACAACAATAAAATCACCAGTACCCTAGTTTCGCGGAGTAAGCTTATTGTTATTCGATATATACCTTCATATTTTTCTTATATTTCTGTAATATCTATTATCAGTACTCTTTTGGAATATGTTTGCGGCTTCTTAATAAATATAAAGAAACAAATATTAGTCTGAGAGCTAGGCATACGTTTGATGAGTATTTCCTAACATACATTTAACGTAGCACTACACCAGCATGTAGTATGTACGATAATTGTAGGTTCGAACACCAGGAATTTTTGCAGAAGAATACATATACCTTCATCAACCCATATACGCCCACTGCTGAGCACGGGTCTCCTCTACCATTGAGAGGGTTTAGGCCGTAGTCCACCACGCTGGCCTAGTGCGGATTGGCGGACTACACACCTAAGAAATTCCCAAGAACTTTTCGGTGTGCAGGTTTCATCACGATGTTTTCCTTCACCATTAAAGCAAGTGATTATTCAATTTGAATACACACATAACTTCGAAAAGTCAGAGGTGTGTGCCTGGGATTCGAACCCGGGATCGCCGAGATTCTCGACCGCTCGCCTAAACCTCGAGGCCATCACTGCTTCTACACACATATATCTACTTATGAATAATACCGAACTTTAATATTAATGACAATCATGAGGAAATTTTATTTCAGATAAGGATAGCATAAGGACGTAAGTATATGGACTGATATAGATAGTCGAAATGAAACATGTATATCTTAGAGTTTTCTATTAGGTAGTCTAAACAGTCGTGATGGAATGAACCGTGGACGTAATTGGCTTATTATAGATCACAAATATTACAGTACGCATTAATCATCTACTTCATTATTAACACTCAAACAATTTACGTAATTGGAGCTGCGTAGGTGACACGAACAATTATTATTAATCGGACAATAATTAATTCTCGCACACAAATATTAACCGCGTTCTAACCACAATCACCACGTACCGCAGATCTGAACAATACGAATAACAAAACATACAAGGACGAAATTTATTGGTTCATTAATTTTAAACACTCAAAAGCGGTTTGGTAAATGGAGATATATCAGACAATGTTATTCTATAAGAATTAGATTTTCTTCTGCTGAAGAGTATTGGTAGGTGGAAAAATGCTACCCTTTTTTTAATTGGACAACAAAATCTTAATTTCGCAAACGACGGCGCAAAACCAAAATATACCGTAATGAAACACAATAGAGCCCTTAAAGTAACATTGCGTAATTAGATAAGAAGATAATTACGCTTTTGTTTTTCACTGTCGCTAGCTCCAAGTAAAGGAAGAGACACCTTTGCACGCACACAACGTTAGATATTATAGTGGTGATTCAATCAGTTTAATATTTCAATGGTGCTAGTCTGAGGGTTTTTGTATGCGTAAATTCATTCTCCAGGAAATAAAACCTTTTTTTGACCTATTTAAGATGGCTACTTGAAATATACTTGAAGATTTAACCCGAAAAAAAGATGAATATGAAATTATGTATTTTAACCGTTTGCACTCGTAATTATGTTGATCAATGCATTATCACGTACTTCGACGGTGAAGTAAAACGTCGTGATGAAACAGCTAAAAGTTCTTAGGATTTTTTAAGTGTGTAGCCTGCCAACCCGCACAAGATCTGCATGGTTAGCTACGGCCTACACACTGTAAGTTGAAGAGGAGCATCGTATCCAACAGTAAGATTTACTACATGAGCTGATGGCGAATTAAAGCCGTAGTTTCATATAAAAATCGAGCCAGTTTGTTACAATTTGCGATTCGTTCGGGCGTGCTCGACACGGTGCACAGGATTTGTAATTTTTTTCACTTACGTTGTCATTTCGATTGCAACGTGCTGACCGATATTCGCTCGTCAGCTATCTGTTACATAAAAATGGAACGCTACGCTATGGCGGATTTGAATATTTTCATAAATTTTAAGGCTATATGACTTGTCTATGTCTCGTTCAATATTGGACATCAATTCCCATGAAATATTTATGTATTCGAGTAGATTAAAAAAAATAACATATGTGAAGTATCTTATAATCTTTAAGAAGCAAATAAATTAATTGCTTAAAATCCAACATCGACAAAGCACAGTCGATGCTAGTTTTTCTGTGGGTTTTGTGAAATTTCAATTACTAATTTATGTACTCTATGTTTGTATACCGTCATTGGTTTGAGACCATTTTCAATGAAATAAATAAATAATTGTCAATAGGTGTAAGCAATTTATGTAATTCCTAAATATTTTACAGTGAGTTATACATTTAAAGTGTAAGTTTTACCATAAAAAATCTCATTAACCAACTTTCCATTTTTGTCCACTCTCTTAGTTTATCTTTTATTATGCAATATTTGCGTACATGTGTGATTTTTGGAACGAAAGCAAACGCTCGCTCAAAAAAAAAATGCCAACTGCTGTTATGTTTCATATTTACTCGAACATCGTATTCAAAAACGGACAATTTTTGGTGTGTAAAGCCGGGGATGTATGATACCTCCCTAGGTGAATTTCCCTCAGGCATGCTTTTACACCTCGTTTGATTTTAGAGAGGAAATAACGTGCTTCCTTGTTGCTATCAGCTATTCATATCGTGAGCATCTAGCTTTAGTATTCATGAAGATTTTATGGTTTATTTACGAACCTAAAATACGAAATATAAAGGGTATTCCACCAGCTACGTACTTATCATACACTATAAAAAACACGAATGTTCGTGAAGATGATAGCATCGTAGAAGAAATGAGTTTTTAATCGACATTAAAGTTAGTCTGCATCACCTGATCGGAGTTAGCTTCCATATATTTAGATAAGTTTTAGTTCGTTTTGTTTTTTGGGTACAGTAAGAATTCAAAGAGACACGAATATAATGGCAACAGAAAAATATATGAACAAAGCCAGAAACGTCTTCAAAACTAGCTCAAAGCAATTTTCAAAAGAAATGACTCTCCAAGCTATTTTAATTAGACGAATATTCGTGAACATAGCAGCAGTACAATTTTATTGCAGTCCCAGAAGCGGCGGCTTATAAAATTATTTAAATTCAACTCGCGAGTGGGCTTGTAAAAAAGCCTCATTACTGCAGCGGTGCAGACGAGATATAACGCAGGTAGTGTGCGCGGCTAAAACAACGTGTCCACTTAGCGCTCCTCACTCACACAGACACGTAACACTTTTTGAGATTATGATAGTGACTCTTTATATGACAATACTGAAAATAGTGAATATACTGACAACTATTACTACTTAGTAGTCTAGGTTTTTCGAATTTCAAATATAAAAATGTAGAGATATGCGAGTAACTATTATTAAAATTATTATTTTAGACTATTTTTGTTGTTTATTTTGTTAATATACGACAGTGTCAGCTTTGAGTAGAGTAAAAAAGCGGTACGGCTGTACCATCTTTTGCTCGTAGAAATTCGGACCATTTTGAACCCCTATAACTTCTTTGTGACTATAAGGCTGAATTTTCAGCAATCAAGCAGGAATGGTCTACATAGGGTATATTCTAAATTTCATCTAATTTAAACCGAAAGTTTAAGAATCATAACTAGTATGAATTTAGTCACTTACTGACTGATTGAATAAATACAATCATGAGGAAACCAGATTCATAACAAACAGACACCGACAAAAAGATTAGGTTTATAAGTATTACAAACGGTGTAAATGCGTCCTTATTAGAGGCAAAGCCTTCGCTTTAGATGGCAAAGTAAATGTCATGCTGCATTTCATGATTAAGATTTTAAATTGACGTCAGCTGAAAGTTCTCCGGCTAATTTTATAAAATTCCAGGCTACATTTTAGTTTCCACTTCAAATACATACTCGAGTGTTAATTACTTCGATTGTCGTTAATGGAACAAGGGTGCTCAAGAGCTACTGTCGCTGGAATTGATAATATCAGAGTTTAATTACCTTCTGTATTAAGATCGCTGAGAGCCATTAAGTCGCTCGGGAGAGCTCTTCGCTAGTCGTCTGAAAAATACATTTTGGTTGTGAAACTTAATTTTGGTAAATTCTTTAAAGGCCTCCCTAATATTGCTTTAGTGGTCTTGTTTGTTGTAAATTTCGTTTATTGTAATTAGTAGTGGAACGATATTTTAGGCAATATTTTTTAGGAGGATTTAGGAGGGGATTTTAGGAGGGAATTCGAATAGCTTGTCTACTTTGACAATGTTGGTTGGGGAAGTATTTTTAACATATACTTATAAATATATATAAATTGTATTTTTTCTCAAAACTTTAATTTAAATTTAGTATAGAAAATATGCACAAGTAACCACATACGAGTTCATGGATATCGGATTTTATGTCAGACATTTTATTTACGAAAATGAAATAAAAAAAATGTCTTCTCATGTCAATTGGCTCGAAAAAAAGGGCTCAAATTAAAGTCTTTGAAACCTTTTTGACACAATCTAGTTTGAAAATACAGTGGCTCAAGTTCCTGTAAGAGCGAGTTTTCTGCCCTATTTATTTTCACTATGTCATGTTTTCAAATTGATACTTGTTTGATCAGCAAATATCTAGTTCGGGTTGAACGGTTGCGAGACTGTAAGTTTTCGCGATATTAGATTTTGTATGTCGGTTTTACGTCAAAATTTAAAATGTAACCGTATGGTGGATCTTTTAATTTTTTTTGAGGCATGGTAATTCGAATCGTATTCGCGTAAATGAGACAGTCATGTAAGTTTTGTGTTAATTTTGTAACTCTGTGGCAATAACAAATACGATTAATATAACGGTTTAATTTAATTTTTGTTACGTGATGTCAAAAATAAAATTAATAACGGTGTCTTTAAATGTTCAATTACCACAAATACAACATCGGCGTATTCAATTTAATATAGAATAATTGAGTAATAGTAACCCTAAACAACATCTGATAAGAAGGCTTAGGATCTATGCCATAAATATGTCTCGTAAGATATATCGCGAACCGGACCTCTCGTGCTAAAGATTAATTAGCGTGTGACGTAAGTGAAATATGAAGACAACGCAATGATTAGTAGACTAAGCAAGAATGTCACGTTACTCGCAAGTATCTACGCTTAAAAAATATTGGTCGTTATACTTTTACCTGATTTTTTTAAGGTTGAGTATAAGTGTTTCCAGCAATTGGTACCGTAAGAATTGTAAAATGGTTGCTTTTCGTATGTTTTGCTATATTTCTTTGGTTAGGTTAGTTCTTAGGTTTTTTCAGGTGTGTAGTACGTCAACCCGTACAAGGACATTGTGGTGGACTAAAACCAAAACCATTTTACTTGTAGAAGAGGCCCGTGCCCAGTAGATCGTATATATGTGCTGATGTTTTCTTTAATGTATCTTTTAATACATTTTGTGACCTGGATTTTCTGATAGATACTTTTTGTTTCGGTAACTAAGAATAAGATTAGGTTTTCACAACAATTGCACAACCCACAAACAATTTTCGCACAGTAATGAAATAGCTTAATACTTACTGACAATTCATCACACAATGTTTGTATCTTAATCCAAGTGCAAAATTCGTACAAACTCGTGGACATGACCTGGTTATTAAATTGAAAGACATCAGATTACTTACCTATATATCAAGCAACGAGATAAAATCATCACCTAACGAAGCAATCACCAGACTTTCCCCCAAACTTGTTTTTCTTGATTGCGAAAGCACTTAATAAGATATGTCAAAGTTTGAGCTGCGTGCCTGACTTATCTCGCGGTTCTTGTCAAATTTATGCGCGCATTCAATTCCCAAGGAGTGAGTGAAACAATCCTGAACTACATAAAACTAGGGAAATTAAGCTTTATCTGCATACGAATAATGATCACGTGAGTGCATCAGTAAGTTTGCAAAGTAAACGTGCCAGTTTTATTAGAGAAAGAAGTGCGTGAACATTTTACGAGGACGATGATTGAGCGAAATCTCGCTGAGATCAAAATTAACGCTCAACGTAAATGTATCTCGGGATACGCTTCACTTGAGTGATTTTTTGACAAGAAAAATGAAAGTCTGATTACGATGAGAATTGTTTTTCCGCCGACACGAGACGGCCTTTACCATCGCTTTTTAAGAGCCAAACCTACACAAATTGTCGGCAAAAATATTAATTTTTAAGCTTTTCCTGCACCTTTTTGCGTGCCTTAAGTTCCAATCATAATCTTTTTGTAAGGAGAGAAATGTTTGAAAAAACCCTCGTAGCTACTGGCGAATGAGCAAGCACGTTAAGTGGCGTTGGGATTTTACTGCCCTCATGAATTTTTCAGCTTTGGTGGCGTTGTTCCACGAATTCGACCGTATCAACCGTCATGTGTGAACCGAATGTATCAAACGAAATTTAAGTTTTTAAAAAACAGAGGAATGAGAAAATTTTACACCGTGAAATAAAATTATCTGAGAAAGATGTAGTAGATAATGAATTGTCTTCTCTGTGAATTATTATGTAAAACTTATCCAGGTTATAATACTCCAGTTAAATGAGTCGCTGCTTGTAAATATGCGTTATAAATGGAGCCTTAAGGGATATGTAGATTCAAATTCAATGGAGTGCAAAGAAATTTATTTTACTTAAAAGTTGAGATGGGTCGCCAGTAGTATTAAAATATCCGTACCCTCTAATAAAATGGAAGTTTCATGGTGTCGCGGATACAAAACTATTTTTTTAATACCGAGCTTGTAAATTCATTTTCAAAACAACCACATCATGAATTAGCACTGTTGATTTTCAGCGAAGAGGTGCTGAATCCGATGACCTATGAATATTAATGTCATTACTATTGCTCCTCCTAGTAACAGTTTTGAATACTAATCAGTTTTGTAGCGAGCAAGTTAGTAGATTTGATTTACGCGTGACGTAACATTTCGCCGTATTAATTACAAACTTGTTACTGAACAGGCAAAGCTTGAGCTGGCCTTAATTCTTGTGCTCATAGTAACAACCGCTGTATTGTGTCCTTAATTGCGATGTTAAATTTCTTCTTTGCTGGAATAACGCGTTAACGATTAATAATCAATTGCTTAATTGTAATCGATCTTTCAACCTAAAATAATTAATCATTTAAGCAGTTTTAAAGAAGTAGTCTCTTGAGTCAAACATATTTCAGGTAGCCACGGCGTACTTTTAATTCATTCAAAAAAACAATTTGTTTTGGCAAGCAACAGGTAGCGAAATCATACAACATTCATGCTTCGTTGAGCTAAAATCTAGGTCTAAGTAGAACATTGACTTTGAAATAGCAAAATCATGATTTCTCTTAACTTTCCTTTAAAAACGAAACACTTTCTCTGACTGCTTTATTATTTTTCGTTGAATTATCAATGTTTATTATTTTAAGTCGTTCAATTGTCAATGTATCTCTAACAAGTCTGTAATGCCTGCAGTACACATATTTGATGTTAAAATGGAATAGCTAAAAATATTGATAGCGAATCTAACTTGCAAATCGGTTCAGCCACTGCATGCAATAGGCAGGCGAAAAATTCAAACTGCTCTTCAATCAATGGAAGCACACTTGATACAAAAAAGCAATAAAAGCCCACGAACCTTGTGGTGAATTCATAATATCGCTTTCTGTTAATATTTTCACGCGAGTTTTCGACCCTTGGTTTCATTTGTGGCTTTTAGGGCTATTACTAGAAAATTTATTCCTGTCTATAACACAAATTCTTGTCGTTCCGTCAAATATAAACACCTAATGTGCTCATTAAGTAAAAGTCTTGTTTGCTGTGCCTAAATTATTACCAAATGGAGAAATCTTAATCATCTATGTACACTGTACATAGAAACAAAAAATAAAAAACTTGCGTGCATAATATGTAGAACCACACACAATGTGTTTGTAATTTTTAATTCAAAATTATTTGATCTTTTATCAGGTTAAATGTCATGAGACACTGTATCCGTAATGATACAGGAAATATTAGATGATGCATCTTTTCCTATCTAAGTATGTAAACATTGCAAAAACCTATTCTATTTTATAATTGGCCCCATGGGAATACTCTTAGCAATCCATGAACGCAGCAACCGTAACAGTCCTCATGGCGTAATTGATTAGACACCATGTCGTGATACAAAACACTACCTACGGGCTAGATTCCCGCAACGAAGTAAACATTTACTTCGTTAAGTAAGTTAAGTAAACATATACATATGTATATGTAACCAAAAAATGTCAGTGACACCAAAAGTCTTCTGAATAGTTCTAGGTTCGGTGTCAGAACTATTTTATTGGTGGGTGTTTGTTTTTTTTAATACATGAATAGTTATTACTTTCCATCTATTATTGGGCCGCTTGATTAATTTAAATAAAAAGAATTCACAGTTCACACAAGAGCACTTTAAATTAAAACACAAAAATGCTCTATCACAATTGCAATGCCTCAGAAATTGCATTAATTACATTTTAGTAGCATGCGTACGATGAGGCCAAACATTCCCTGTAATACCTCCATACATAATATGTACTGCATAATGTCGGTCAGCCTGCGCCATTCCCATTAACTTGACAAACATAAGCCAAATATCTTTCCACTGGTAATAGACTTGCTAATTTAACTGTTTTTTTATTGCCTAAATTGGTCGCAGTAAAACAGTTTTTTCTAGTTCCTTTTTGTTCACATTTTATATAATTCTTGTCATGTTCAGAATTCAGATCTAGATTTTCGTCGGCAGTCTAAATATTCTTTGATACTTCTGAATCTTAATTTATTTTTGATTATATTATAGTGTATTTATTTATTCTCGGCAAGGTATCCTTGTATATTTGTCACTGAGGCATGCATATTTAGAAATATTCAGGACAAAATAAAAGAGCTGTATCGCTGTTTTACGTTTCATTTCGTTTCTTTCTCCTTCGTCCGCTCCATTTCTTATACCTACAATGTCCGACACGAAACTCTCTTTTATTTTCAGCATGTCACTGCCACTATGTCCCCTCCAAAATCTAATTATACATCCATTACAGTCTGTTAGGACCAATTCGTGACGTAGGCTCGTTAATAAATGTCTATCAAGTTGACTTCAGCTTGATATGCTTTGTTCCGCGGCCGGCTGGACAGCCAGCGGTTGGGCGTGCGCTGGCTCATCAAACTACAATGAACAGCAACTAACCCAAATGCATTATTAACTGAGCAATAATAGAGAGATTCATAATTCCCCTTTATTCTTTTATTTTTATCACATTCATTTATTTAACTTGTTTTTTAAATTTTTAAATATAAAATTTTATAAAAAATACATACCTACGACGACTACGACCCGAGCCTCCGGTCATGTCCTGTCTAATAACACTGCTTGTTGTATCTGGGTTTTGACCCAACAACCGATTGAAAGCCTCCGAAGATGTTGGTGAAACAGAAGTGCTGTATCAACCCATTGGCAATAACGATTATTATCGGAACAATGACGGTTGAGTCACATCCCACGTAACAGTAGCTTAATCTAAATATTTAGGATTAATATCCAAAAAAACAAAATTGATTTTTTTTTCGACTTTCACAAGGTTATTATAATGTGGGGTAGTAACATCAATCAGCATTGCCCGGCGTCTCGTCTAGCTATTGCTATGAACAGTAATTATTATGGCATAAGTGCAACGACTGACGAGAAGTAGAAATTATCTACTATCTGATAACATGTTTATACAGCAACATGATTTTCATCAGGCAGTATTGCCTACGTCCCAAATCAAAGCATAAAAAATTAGCCCCACTAGAAAAACTTACACAAAAAATCAGTTTACAGAGATTTTCCACAAATTTTAAGTCATGAAAGTGAAAATTACCAGCGGCTTCGCTAATCCGTAGTTATAATCTGTGTTTCACGAATAATATTTACGGGCTAAATAAACAAGGCGATTTGACAAAAGCTGATAACTAAACAGGCATTAGTGCGGATCCAACGCAAATAAAATTACACAAAGCCGAACAATACGGAACCTATGTAAATATCATAAAGCACGTTCGGCAAACAGTTGTCCTGATAATGTACGCATGAAATACAATTACTATCACGATGCCAGTGTTTACCGATGTTACCAATGCTCCTGTTATCGACAAATACAATTACATTTGTAATAATTAAATTTTACCTTTCTTAATTCATATTACACGTGTACATATACTTTCTATTGATTGTGTTTAATCAATTCAAAGAACCAAGAAAGGTATCGGAAATTTATTTTTCAGAAACGTTACATATAACTAAGCATTCTTTAATTCCCGTGACTTAAATAACAAAGAAAACAAAATAAAAGGTTGCTTGATATTATTTTTTTACTCCGAGTCTAGAGTACTCTCATTTCAAATGTAAATTATTAGTATTAACACTAAAACTCACAATTTAATTAATTATTTTAAAGAATACACATCCGTACTCACAGTATGCCTGTATACCCGAAGAGGCAGGCAGACATACTGTATGTCCAGGGATGCATTCCTGCAATCACGTTCCGTCATGTTTTTTGGGAGCCGCACGGTATGCACTTGTGTCCCTTGTATGTATTCTTATTAGTATGAATAAGGCCCATACAACTATTTCAGATATCATTTCTCTTAATATTCTAATAGTGAGTCCCCAACGCCATATCGACTTCTTCGCTTATGAGAGCATTAATAAAATCTTAATTTAAGAAACACTGCCGATTAATAAAATGTTCAACAATACCCACCCTCCATGGCAAAATAAACTTATCACACGTTGCTGAAGTTAATTAAAATATTCATAAAGTAGTAAAGTGACGTCGTTCAATAAATTAATCATTACACTTTGATACTGCTGTAGCAGATAATAAAACGGAGCGAGGAGCGAGGGAACTCAATTATTATCATCGGACCAATTCTGAACGCTTTACGAAGTGTTGCTGTATGCAGCCCTATTATGTAACAACTCTGAAACATTTTTAAACAAAATATATTTTGATACTAGCTGCATATATAGCACGTGTCAGTGGAACTTGTGTTCAATACATTAGCAAGGGAGAACCACTATTTTTCGTTGGTAAAATTAAGTAGGTGTGGATGTTGAAGCTACATACGATATTAAATACTTATTTTATCTCGACCAAATTAAATCGTAATAAAATAAAATCGTTCTAAAATTGAAGATTTACTAAGACTAGTTAACTAATTCCCCTTGAGGATCTGTAAAATCTCACTTTATCCAAAAGTTTAACCTTTTCTTAAAAAAATGTTACTACATAAGTTTATTCGTACATTTCAATTTCTGTAATCTGTATCGATATTGAACGTCTTGAATAGAAATTAATGGCTTTATGCGCCCTAACGTACCCAGAGGGCCAATAAATATTTTAAACGACGCGTGGTCTTCCCTTCTTGAAATTATGCTTGCGTCAAGGAGTTACAAGCCCTCACAGATTTAAAACTTGTTTTCTTAAAATAAATTACAGTATAATATTTCAGGAAAAGAAGGTGCTACAAAAATAATCTACAAATTTATTTTATACCGCCCCAAATCATTATGTAAAAAGACATTCATCACTCGTCCTTTAACACACTCAGGCAGTCCTGCTGAGATTCTTCTCTACTCTAGGTTTAAAAGACCCAGTATTGAATTGAATGGTAAATATACGCACTATTTTTTTTTTTAAGAATATATCTGACGTCTCAAGCAATAGATGCTTATTTTTCTAACAAGAAATAAGTTTAACAATAAAAAACAACTTCTTTAATCAATTTAAGACAATTTTTCACTTCAAAAAGTTCGGAATACCTCAATATCGGTTTTACCTCCTTTTCTTCCATAGAAATGCACTCAATACACTCGGAAATGCTTTCCAACAAAGGTCCTTTTGTGATGCATCCAAACGTTTATTGAAACGATATCGTTTTGTCGAAAAGAATAGGTATGCAGTACGGAGTCACGTATGCAGAGTTCAAATCGAGTTATCAAATATAGAACGACGGCTCTTCACGTCCTATCGTGACAATATTGCATTACGCAATTTAGCGTACTTGTGAAATTATGTGGTAGAATTTTTTTTTTATAAATTTACCGTCAATAGAATAACCTCACGTTTGTATGTCTACCAAGGGTAGGCGTAGGTGCACTTTCGCTCCCACATTGGTTAATTTCATAATATGTTTTTTCCTATGTACTCAAAATCCTATTTGCTCCTAGAGCAGAGACTGTTGCTGCTTTCACAATTTTAGACCTTGTGCTATCAAATCGCGTTCATTAGTGACTATAGTTTTATAATAGTGCTTGCGTTCATATTCATATTCAGTTCAATTAATGTGTACTTTGGTGATCGAAATACATAAGTAACTTTTTAGCAACACAAATTATACCAATCTTAACACTGATATATACGAGTAAATGTATTTTCATGGGTTCTTATTTGTATTAGAGTTGAGATGCATCGTTCCTTTTTAAACTCGGTAATCTCTTTCTATACATAGAAGTACAATGTAAACTTTACCTTTTCCCTCCAGCCGTCGTATACGTTATCTTCCGCGTGAGATTCTATCATAATACATTATTATCACCCCCATAATATCTCTATACTACAGCATCAACAAATTATGTTATGAGAGGTTCCAATTAGGGTTTGCAATCCCGCATTCCGCGTTCCCGCATTCCCGCGGGATCCCGCACATTTTTAAGTCCTGCGGAATTCCCGCAATTTTGCGGGAATTCCGCGCGGAAATTTTATGACTCGGCAAGGTAATTCAGCTACCACTGACGGCCTATTAGCTCCATCCCAACAGTGCGGGCGCATCGGACAGTATCGATCAATCGATCGAACGGAATAAAAGATTGAAATGTTCGGCGGTTTGTTTATTCTGTTAGAAAAAAAGTGAGAGTTTCCAATTAAAGTGACACTTTACAACAGAAATCGATGCAGTAAATTATCGATAAAGTAAATAACTCAACAGTAGGTAACAATTAACCGGGTAACGGATGGATAAGAGTCCCTCAAGACCAGGATGGTTGACGCTTTTTTGGAGAGGTCTACGTTGAGCGGTAGATGGCGATAGGCTTTGCGAGGCTGTCATGGCAAAGAAAGAGGCTGCAGAGAGGGATCGTGAAAAAGTCGATCCCACTCGCAGACGAAGAGGCCGACAAATTAGCGCTGTAACCTCTAATCGGTTTCGAGCAAGTTAAGACTAAGAGAATGAATTTTTAGAAATTTATATGTGTAGAGCATATAAGCAAATCGCAAGAAGGATTACCGGTATGTGTTCTTCTCGAGATCCCGGTGACCTTTGCACGCGGTAACCGAGAATCATGGGATTTTTAGTCGGTAAAAGTCCGACATATCCTACTGGTTAGTAGTAGTTTTCCCCAGGCAAAAAAAAAGACGGCGTTAGGGTAAGTATATAAATATCTGAATGGTAGTAACAATTATTTAGGTTAGGTTCATCATCATCATCAGCCTATAAACATTCCACGCCTAGGCACAGGTCGCCTTTACCATTGAGAGTATAGGTCTTAACCACCACGATGGTTTACGAAATAGTTTGGTTTAGTTTTAGTTTGGTTTTAAGCAGGTTTCCTCACGATGTTTTCCTTTACCGTTAAATTGTGAATACCCACATGGGCACATGCATAGGTAACTTGGAAAAGTCAGTCGTGTGTGCTTGGGGTTTGGACCTGCAATCGTCCAGATACTCGACCGCGCCTATACCTCGAGGGTTTAATTGCTGTTTAGGTTACGATTTATTATTTAGAAATGTAGGAACGCGGAATACGGGATTGCAAACCCGCTACCTTACCTCATAAGAACTATGAACAAGTACTCCTTCTATTAGATAAATTTATGAATGTCTCTATTATGCTTTTTTTAATATAGTATTACTAATGTACAGGTGATATATATTTACTATATGCTTATTTTTGCATTTTTTAATCTTTGCGGGAATTCCCGCGGGATCCCGCGGGAAAGGCAAGTTTCCCGCAAATTTCCCGCGGGAAAAAAAATGGTGCGGGATTGCAAACCCTAGTTCCAATTGCTGCTAACGACTACTCAGGCTTTATTATTGGTCCACCGATTAATTAAAAATGTGAGCGTAATGAAAGCGGTAGTTAAGGCGTGTTAAAAAATATTTTACTGAAGTCATTCGTGTTATTTATCCTGATCCCATACATCCCTTGATCGAAGCTAGAAATTATTTGTTTAATTTAATTCGAACCTCAGCAGTTGTTAATTTATCATGTTTCTAGCAAATAACCAAGCCATTTTATACTTTTTATGGGCGGCTGAAACAATTTATTGAGCAAGTGTTTCACAAAATGTGATGTGATGGTACCTAATATCAACTCTGACGTCAAAATAAATAAGTGTTATACAATGCGTTGTTGTTGGCGCTTTCTTGGGGAGGCCTACGTTCAGCAGTGGACGGCAATAGGCTGATTGATTGATTGATTGAATGCGTTGTTGTTATGAAATGGTCAACATTAAGCCTTTTCTACAAATTTTGAAACGACGACAACACTTATGTGTTTTTTAAGTTTAGTTTAGTTTAGTTTAGTACATGCAATATAATGATTAATTATATCTGTGTATAGTATAGTCAGACTACCAAATGTACAGAATGAAAAACAACTGAGTCAGTATTTCCTCAATCCTTTTTGAGCGTTTCAATTAGAATTCTCAATTAAATTACCAATTCCGCACGCTGTTTTGTTATTTGTTTGAAGGTAAATAAATACACAAAAAATTTAATAAACCATTTTATTTCCATTCATTTATAATATTCCGTTTTTACATACTTTAGAGAACACATTTTTATAATTTCCTATTAGTTTGTTTTTTATCTTTACAATTTGTGTAGGTACTTACTTAACCACCTTTATTGGTATAATTTACATAAATGTCTTAATTTTACATATAATTGTATATTTAAAAATATAAACAGGACGAATTAATTCAAATTTTAAGTTCGCTTCAGAAACTCTGGACTTGTCGTTTTGATGATCTCCTATCTTATGCTTTTTGCAAATCATTCATTTATTAGCTTTTTTATGATTCTTTTTTACCCTACGAATTATGTCAGTCGTAGACTTTTAGAATAGAAGAAAATTACAAGTATTTTTTCTATATTAGCGAAGTTATCTCGGTAAGTTTCAAGTTATGAGAATTCTGAGTAAGCGATCGGCCCAGCGCTGCACTTGATGCAAAATAAATTGTAAATCCAGCGAAAAGGCAGTGTATTACGGACGCAATATAAAAAGATAGACATTTTTGTGCTGGTAACGACGATCAAATTACCCGGAAACCATGTTGAAAGAAAAATACACTTAAGTAATGATAAATGATGCCATGTCAAGCATTAATCAAGTATTGCGACCTACTTATGTAGTAACACAATACAAAATAATCCTTAAGAAAACCTATACGGCGTGATTGTCAAATGATCAGTCTTTAATAAAATTAAGTCTATCTGAACATAATCCTGTTATTCTATAGAGCAATATATGGATTTTATTACCGAATGCTAGCCTAAGACAACTACCAACAGTTTCTAAAATGACCTGCCCTGTGATTTATGTATCACAAATGTACTTTTTCAAATAACAAGATTACAACAAGATAATTAAGATTATAACAAAATGATTATCTGTGAATTAAACAGAAGCAATCGTGACGATGACTGTACATGTTATTTCCGTTGTCGAATCTAGGTCAGAGGAACGCCATGTCATTGCATTTTTTCGTATTAGGGGATACAATAGGTGTCTTTTCATTTTAGATAGTATTTCATTACATTTATCTTGGTAAAAGTAAAGTAAAATTATTTACAAAAAAAAACAATGAAAGACGTACATCTTGTTGATATTTCAGTAAATTCTTGGGCGTAGTGTTTAAGCAAGAATTATGATAGACAAAAAATATTATATCAATAATAATAAATATAATCAAAGGAGGAGAAGCGAAAATTCAATGCCGCTTCTAGATCTAGCAAGAGGGCTATCGCTAGGGCCAAGGCGGAACACGTTCGACGAATTGGCGAGCGACTCGAAAGTTATCCCTCTGGAAGTCGAGCTTTCTGGTCGCTCGCCAAGGCTGTCGAAGGTAATTTTTGCCAGCCTAGTCTCCCGCCACTGCGTAAGGATGATCACAGTCTGGCCCATAGTGCAAAGGAGAAGGCCGACCTCCTGGCCCAATCCTTTGCCTCGAACTCGACCCTGGATGACGGTGGAGCCACTCCACCAGTTATACCCAGGTGTGAGAGTCTCCTGTCTGACATCAGATTCAATCATCGTGTTGTCAGACGGGAGCTCAGGCTTCTCGACATCCGAAAGTCGAGTGGGCCGGATTGTATCCCCGCGGTGGTCCTTAAGACGTGCGCCCCTGAGTTGACCCCCGTGCTAACGCGCCTGTACCGCCTTTCCTACAAAACCAACAGGGTCCCAGCTTCTTGGAAGGTCGCACGTGTCCACCCAATCCCTAAAAAAGGTGATCGCTCGGACCCTTCCAACTATAGGCCGATAGCGGTCACATCCCTGCTCTCCAAGGTCATGGAGCGAGTTATTAATACTCAGATCCTGAGGTACCTTGAGGATCGCCAGCTGATTAATGACCGTCAATATGGTTTTCGACACGGTCGGTCAGCTGGCGATCTTCTTGTGTACCTCACGCACCGCTGGGCGGAGGCCTTGGAGAGTGGGGGTGAGGCTATTGCCGTCGGCCTAGACATTGCGAAGGCGTTCGACCGAGTGTGGCACGGCGCCCTTCTGGCGAAGCTTCCAGCATACGGGATCCCCGAGGGACTCTGCAAGTGGATCGCCAGCTTTTTGGATGGTCGGAGCATCCAGGTCGTCGTTGACGGCTGTTGCTCCGAGACCATGACCATTAATGCTGGCGTTCCTCAAGGTTCGGTGCTATCGCCGACACTCTTCATCCTGCATATCAATGACATGCTTTCTATCGAAAGCATGCATTGCTATGCAGATGATAGTATGAGTGACGCGCGATACATCGGCCAACAGAATGTCCCTCGGAGTACCGTTGGGGAAAGACGGTCACAACTTGTGTCTGAAGTCGAGAGCTCTCTGGGGCGGGCTCTCGAATGGGGAGAAAAGAACCTAGTTCAATTCAACCCTACGAAGACACAAGTTTGCGCGTTCACTGCGAAGAAGGATCCATTCGTCATAGCGCCACAGTTCCAAGGAGTATCTCTCCAGATCTCCGAGAGTATTGGGATCCTCGGCGTCGAAATTTCGAGCTCAGTCCAGTTTAGGAGTCATTTGGAGGACAAAGCCAAATTGGCTAGTAAGAAGTTGGGTATCCTGAACAGAGCCAAGCGGTACTTCACGTCGGGTCACAGATTATCGCTCTACAAGGCGCAAATCCGGCCCCACGTGGAGTACTGCTCGCATCTCTGGGCAGGTGCCCCAAAATACCAGCTAGACCCACTTGACTCCTTACAGCGACGAGCCGTTCGCATCGTCGATGATCCTGATCTCACGGAGAAACTTCAGCCGTTAGGACTGCGGAGAGACTTTGGGTCTCTTTGTGTGTTCTACCGGCTGTTCCATGGGGAGTGCTCCGAGGAACTGTTCGGGTTGGTACCGGCATCGACGTTCTACCATCGCACCACCCGTCACCGCAGCCGAGTTCATCCATTTCACCTGGAGACGTACCGTACCCGTACGGTGCGTTTCCAGAGGTTTTTTTTACCACGTACATGCATGCTCTGGAATGAACTCCCTGCGTCGGTGTTCCCCGAGCGCTATGACATGGCCTTCTTCAAACGAGGCTTAAAAAGAGCATTTTCCTCACGGTAGGCAGCGGCGTGGCTGTGCCCCTGGCATTGCCAAGTCCATAGGCGACGGTGACCGCTTAACATCAGGCGGGCCGTCAGCTCGTCTGCCTGCTAAGGCAAATAAAAAAAAAAAAATAAAATATCAATATCGAGCCTTAGACTGAACATTGAATACCTTACATTGAATTTAAGTATCCCATTTCTGAGCACGGGTGTTCTCCATAATTGAGAACGGTTACGCCTTAATTTATTAAGCCAATAAAATGCTGTCTAGAAGGTTTCTTATACCTTCTATGTAGATTCTCATTATTAATTCTATACTCATAGATTTTTTAAAATATTTTTATTCATATTTCACGTGTGAGTATTCACACCTGTATCCCAGTACAGATAGGCAGAAGTGCATTTTCGCATTTAAGTTTCGGCAATTAGACGAGTTGGGTGTATTGCCGTTTTTAGAAACATTTCTAGATTCCGTGGTGTTACTAAGAAAGATATTAATTGAAATACCCAATAACGCTCTGCTTTAACCGGGAATCGAACCCGAGACCTGTAGATCGCACGACATCCACGTATACCAACAAATACCACGTATACCGACCATAAGACGGTCAAGTTTGATTCGTCACCTAGGTAAATAGCTTCAAGAATTTTAAAAGGATTTCAAATCTTCTAATAAACATTTATAATTCCCTAAGACAAAAAAGTAGACTTGAAAATAGACTATTTGAAGAGATATCAACAAAAGCTTTTTATGAATACATGGAATGAAAATATATTTTCGTTAATACATATTCGATATTTCTATCGTATATCAAATGATAGAATAAGTCTTTATTTGATAAATCTTTGATATAGATTCCAACATACTTTCAATACCGTCTCTAACGATAAACGATATTTTTCATATGAACATAATATTATTTTTTTATTAAAAGTAAATAAACAACATTTGACACATTTACATATTTGTTATTTTTCTCTATCCATTTAAAGGATCTAACTACCTACTGGTGTTCCATTTAACGGAATTTACATACAATGACATCTTAATACACAAAATATATTCTCTTAAGTGATAAATTGTGTTGACTCTACTACGTGATAGTGCATTACATGTACACATAATTCCTAAGTAATTTGTTTAGAATTGAGCTTTCTATATTATTTTACCACATGAATAATAAAAAGATCTAAATATTAAATTTCACACTTCACGATCTACAAATATACAAATTGCATTAATCCTAATCATAAAATATCGATTTGTGAATTTAAGTATCTTAATTAATTTTATCATACGTCAAAACTACTGAGACATAAATGAGTATATATACAATTGTACATGCATATTTTACAGATATTTAATAAGGGAATATAATCGGCAGACGGCAGTCCTGGCCGTGTGTGGAGGGTTGTGTGGGGTGCCTGTGGAGATGGTAGAGTGGAGGCCAGGAGGTTCAGATGGCGGGCAGCAGCGGGCTTGGGGATCGCGCCGGCCGCCGCACGCCGCCGCCCCACGGCTCCCCCATCATATCCTCGTCTCCCTGCACACGCGCACTCGACATACTCTCAGCGTCACACTCCTCAACTTCCCAACTCTGAGATCGAGAGCATCATTTAAGAGCGGGATCTCGGCTTCATAAGTGCCGCAAGTCGACAACGCGTTAACTATGTCGCCAATTATAAGAACTTAAAGATAAATTTGGTGGTTAACAGCGCTTCGGATCCCATCACCTTCCAACTGCAGAGCCCAGTCTCGATCGCAAACGAGGAGAGCACAAACTTAGCCTAGCTCGATCGTATCTCTTTATTATGTACAAAACGGTGCCAAGGAATGTGAACGATGTGATGAATGGAAAGGTCTCGACTACAAAACTAAACTAAGTTGATACTAAATAACAACATTCGCAGTCGAGATTGGGCTAAATGACAACCTTGATCTCTCATGCACGGCTTTCATCGAACGACTCTACAGGGCTGCCTAATTTTGCCTAAGGGGTTGTTCAGTGCAAGTGATTTAAATCACGTATTACGGTGTCAACACTTACATATAAGAGGTAATTACCATCATCGTGTGAGGCGCGGGCGGTGCCAGCGGAGCGGGTACGGGGGGCGCGGGCGGCGCCATCGGGGGCGGCGGCGCCGGCGGCGGCTCCGGGGACACGGCCGCCGGAGAAAACGACGACGGAGCCAGCGGCGATTGAGCTAGTCATTCATAAAGCGTCCATTTATGAAGTTTGATTGTCTTATTACAGGTTTTATGGAAAAATAAACATGTATAAATATTATGAACCAACCTGCAGCCGTCAAGGCAAGGACAAATTGACTCCAGTGCACACAGCAGCCGCAACACAGCTGAAGCGCAGCTCGGCGCAGCGCGCGGTGCAACGCGAGGAACAACAGGGGATTCACCGCGGCGTGCACGTACGAAATGTGCAACGTGATTTGGAAGTATAGCTATTGGAACAAATACATCCAATTATGTACATAAAGTTTACTATACCTAGTCGTCGCCAAAATCTATAAAATACTAACTATGTTTTGTCGATACAAATGCTATACCATCATTTTTAAGATAAGATGACATGCATAAAAAAGATTGTCCCAAAGAATATGACAACAGGTAACAATTAGAGATATAGACATACATTTGTAATACGTAATATATATGTCCAATTTTCGAGTCTCGCTGTGAGGTAGAATGTAATTAACGCCTGAGAAAAATATAATACTATCAATTAAAAATAGATTTTATTTACCTCATAAGCTACATGTGATGTTAGAGCTGGGTGGTGCAGCAGAGTGATAATAAATAATGGACCCCAGAAGAGTACATATGCCGCAGTGATCACAAGGAACATGCGCACACGTCGAACGCCCTCTCTTTCAACTCGAGCCAAATATCCACGCAGGCGACGTCCTCCACCCAGAGGGAGATTCGCGCTTCCCGAGGGACGGCATTGACCGTCTGCCAAGGTTCCATCAATAGTCTGAAAGTTTAAAGATTATTAAAAAACAGAAATAAAAGAATTACACAGAAGAATAAGACAGACAGAAAGTGTACAAGATATGCAACAGTAAAGAAGATAGTAGTAGAGGGAAAGACTACGAAGAGTTAGAGGATGAGAGACATACGCATGCAGTACTCACCCGGGGTCCAACGCTGTTGGGCAGCGAGTCCATACGCCTGTTGTCTCCTGCCATGCTGACAAGCGTAGTCACTAAACCAGCTACTCGAACTGCCTCTACGTTAGCCTGCATGCGATAAGATTTAAATTATCGAACACTCCCCAATTTTGGTCCAATTTGGGCAGTTAGCTTCGCATTTTACGCAATAGATAGATAACTAGCATTTCTAGTATGCGAGCATCCATTCAGAACAAGTCAAATTCCGAAAATTTAAATCTTATTTACGGAGCACCGCAAGGAATATTGGCAATGTACCAACAAAAATTCCTACTTCGGCCAACGTAAGGCTTGAATGCACAATATTGTATAGCGACGCGAAATTATGTGGGTGACTTCGTGAGTTTCAACGACTTCTGGAGCGCGCGCTAGTTCACGAATCTACCAACAGTGAACATTTGTATTGCACTACACAACTTTCACATTGCCAGATATACATATGTGTGCCTGTTTTCATTTCAAACTCGTTGATGCTGTGATTGTGTTCGCGGGTTCGAATGGTCATGGAGAAGTTTGTTTCCAAATCTATTATGGAGATGAGTATGGTATTGCAAATGAATATAACAAAGCATTCTGTCTACTTGGTTCTGAAACGTCTCCATGCCATCCGTGTATGTGGGGATTGATTGATCGTGTTTCAAGTGAAGGGTACGTACCTTAGTGAGATCCCTGTGTAGTTTCCTTAAGTGGAAAAGGGTCAAGCCGACGCAGACGGCGTTGACACCTATCCAGAGGGCATTAAGCACGTAATGTCGGAAGGGCCCCCGCACTAAGGGACACGACGGCGCTGGGCCGTACGAGTTATAAGAGCCGGCGCTGGCGGCTAAAGCTCCAGATAAAAATGTCGGGCCAAGATTTATCGTGATTGACGCGAACCATATCATGAATGTACCAAAAAGGACGCACTGAAACAAATATGTTTATCATTTGACCAAATTTTGAAATTGCCGGATACGTTATAATAATTTAAACGCTGATTCAATTTGTATAAAACAAAATACATTTTATCAAATTAAATTATTTCAATTTGCCGTAAATTAATAATCGCACAAACAATAATCAAGAACTTAAACCCATAACCATTAGGTATATTGAACAAATAATAATAAACAGTATCTCCAGCAACACGAATAATTATAATTAATTTGTACATATTTACAAATAGCTCTGGCAACATGAGCATACATTAAGAAACCACACGATGGAATTTACCTTTGATTATTATTATGGACAATATGGTTGAGTCATCAAATAGAGCTCTAACACACTTTATTAAATTTACACTACGCTCAGAATTGTTAATGCAACAAAAGTTTATAGTTTTTATCGGTTGAAATATAAGATATTGTTTCCGTCGTACAAGAGAGGAATTGATGAAATTACTTCAATATAGAAATTGTACTTTTTGTCCTAAACAATCAACAACTAAATTTATCTATTACAATAAAATTTCTTCGTTTTATTTATGCTTACTAGTGACAGTCCTAAAGCTTGAAAATACATTTGTCAGCTTTGCGAAGTTTCAATATTTATTATAAATACTTCGGTCACATTTGTTCAAATTTGAAGGTGAACAACGAAATAAATCACAAAAAATCTGATCATAGTTTACCTGGGGGCTGTCCATGAGTAGCGGTGCCGATAAATCTGCCTGCTCCTGTTCGTTTTCGGGGAATATAGGACTGTCGTTCAGGACTGTTGTTAGCATGTTTACTGTCGAAACTGTTACCTGCACGGACAAAGAAATTGAGTAATCTTTTCACTTTATCCGCATTGAAACGTAATATTATTGTGTTATTTTTCTTTGTGTTAATTTTCTTTTATATTCTCCAAATAGCTTAACTTTGGTGTTTACTTAATTAGTATCTTGTTAGTTGTTAGACAAGATAATCTTAAATGATTCATGAAAATTTTTGGTACTAAATAAATTAATAAATCAATAGCAAACTAGCTATTTAAAATGAAAATGTAACCATTTAGACGATAATCAAATTTACATCTTATCAAAGTAATTCGATTTCTTTTTTAATCTTTACATCAAAATCATATCAATTTGCCATATCATTGGACCATTCTATTACAATGACTAACATAAGTCTGTTATGCCTGAATTGCATTAGTCTCTAGTCCATTAATTCTGGTCTTAAAGGCATTCAAAGAAGGCAAATACTCTACCATATTTTGTATTATAATCGTCCCTATAATCACTTATATTACTCTCCTTGGAGCTACTAGGCATGCAGCCTTTAAAGCTGCGTGCTATATACAAGTTATGTTATCTTATTCCCAAACCAAATGAGATAGAAAATTGAACTCTGGCATTTCTCAGCGAGATGAATTACATTCTTCAACACGCCGTCAAAATTAAGTAACGAAGATTTAAGCGCACGACTTTGGAGCGAGGTAAAATCTGGAGGTAAAGGCCAATAAATCGCAAGATTGTGCGTACAATCTTTGGATTTACAATGCCTATAAAATTCGAATGTTGATGTAATATATTTAAGGATCTCTCTGTATATTATGAATATATAGTATAAATACGTGCTGATTAAAGTGTGTTGACCTCTTGAAATACACGCTTACTTTGCTAAAACACCATATCAGCGGTTATGGGGTCGAGTCCCATACATTCACTCATATACTTTTTGAAGTTATTGTATATTTGAATTATTTATCTTAAAGCATTTTACTGGCAAAGCAGAACATCGTGAGAAATCCTTCAATCCCTAAAAGAGGCCTTAAGAAATCTTTTAGGTGAGTGGAGTCCACCAACACACATTTCACCCTGTAGACAAATACCTTTTTCAGTAGTACACTTTTTGACAGCAGTGGGACGTACAAATAGATATAGATTCAAATAAATAAATTGTTCCATCTAACATTCCAAAGTCATACGAGTACATGAGTAAAATTTCCATCTTCAGTTAATAAAAGTATATCGGAGATTCGAAAGAAAGGAGAAGCAACAAAGTATCGTAAAATACCACTTAGCGCAATTAATCTTATGAGAACTTTTTTGGCTACTACATTTTTGGCACTGGGCCCCGAAAATAAGTTTATTGATCCGTTTTCCTTGCTTACTTCATTAACTTGTTTTAGCTGGCGTCATTTCGATTTTTAAACTTAAAAATAAGTTTAAAAACATAGAGTTCTTGCATTTATTAAATCAAAGCCATTTCTAGAGGTTCAAGATGGATTGCTTTTTTCAATATTTCGTACTATTATTTCTTTTTCTATTTTGACATTGGTGGGCATTATCTAAAGATCGTCATTACCACTGTAATTGTTTGTTACATTTTAATTCACGTGGGATATAGATATTAAATAAATTTATTAGTGGCTTTATGGTAACATTTTTTGATCTTTGCATTTAAGTAAACAGAAATTTATATAAGTTTGTACTACTGAAATTGCAATCTAAAATCTACCATCAATTTTCTCATGTATAATATAGTAACAAGCTGTAGAGAGGAAGCGTAAGAAAGTTTCTTGGACCCATTCCAGTTACTCTGCTGTCACTGAGAATTCCAATCCGGGACCACTCGATTGCACGTACCAATTTATGCCGCGATAATAAAGAGGCAGTCGTCAATTATTATTAATTAAACGTATCATATTAACCAAATGATATTTTCTATGAGATTAGTTAATTTTAATGAGATGTATTTATGAATGAACATTTAAGATACTTACCAGCAAAAGGAAGGCTGTCTCCACTAATGAACATTTGTAGACGGGTTGACAGCGGAATACTGCTATTCCTAAAGGCAGCAGGATGGCTGCACGAGCACAATCCACGATCGCTTGATGGAACAGAAGACCATGTGACCACCTATAAAGAAACATTGATGTAGAACTTTATTATACCTTGAATAATATTTATTATAGTCAAGATTGTCGATTTTGCTTCAAGCCAAATGTATAACGAGTACACAAATTTCACGGGTATTTATATTTTTGCGAAACTATCGGCCCATATGCTTAACGTTAGAAACATTCTTACGAACCAATTTTTTCAATATGGGGATAAAATGATGTTAAACTGGTTCATTGTAGTTCTAAAGTATGTGTCTGATTTATGGATGTCAGTTGCATGGGATAGCTCACGGGCAGTTGCTGCGAAATAATTCTGCGCTGAAAGGATTATGAATATCTATAATCCCCGTACGTGTATAAAAAGCATAAGCTTTAAAATCTGCTTTTAATTGACCACATTAACCGCGCGGCTTTGGCTCACTCCGGCTATAAAGAATAAATCACGGATATCGTAGATCTCTAAGAGGATTACAACGAAAAGAGCAGTAGGAACAAAGCCACAGACATTTGCGTTTACAAAATGGCGGATTAGGAGTCCCTGTCGCACTGTTTTAAATAGGTTAAAAGTATTCCGTGTTCCACTTTTGACTCTTAACGGCTGTTCTATGCGCGATAGTCGAGAAAACGCTTTTCTAAATATCTAGATATATCAGTTAGCCAAACAAAAGTCAAAGCAAAACTTTACAGTACATAAGAAGCCATGATTCGATATTCGAGTAATAATATGCATTAATTTGCAAACGTTGTTAACAGTTGGTGAACAAATAAACGTTTCATCTTGCTTCGTGATATGTAAGAAAGCGAGATAAAACACGACGCTAATGACAAATTTCTTATTATTTAAATATATGATCCTTATCTATGAATTTGACTTCGGTACCATCGAGTTGGTTAAGGGACTTAGCATTCCTATAATGTAGAATTTGAAGTTTCATCCCCAAATTTCTAAATCTGGGTTTCAGTAAACGTAAAATATTTATTTTCAACAATTATTGTTCAAAATATTACAATTGGGATAGTGATTAAACTTCTAAGTTGAAGTAGCAAATATTATCGGGTTATGTTTTACAATCTGATATTGTATCATGTGTGGAAATGGAGGCACTAAGTTAATACTGATTTCGTGATACTCTGAATATGGGATACTAAATACTTCAGACAAAAATGGGAAAAACAGACAAAACGGGATGCAATAGAATTCCTCTGCCTACCCTGCCAAAGAAATGGGAGTGAAAGTACGTATGTGCATTATCAAGGAATCGTGATTAACAATAAAAACAACAATTAAGATAACAGGCTGCATAAAAAGCATGAAAACGCCCCGAGTGCTTTTCATTTGCATGCAAATAGATACAGACAGAAGTTTTTCACATTTCACCGTCCCTATTTTATTTTTGCATTGAATTTTTAAAATGAGATTCTAAAAATATCTGCGTTGTAAATGTGAGTTATTAAAGAATTTATCATTTTAAAGCGTATTTATACTATTTTGTAAAAACGTACATAACTTTGAAAAGTCTGAAGTGTGTGTCGGGGATTTGAGCTCGCGACCATTGACATTCTCGATTGCATCCCTAAAGCTCGAAGCAATTACGACTTGTATTCCCATTAAATTATCATCTACTTTGACGATGAAGAAAAACATCACGAACAAACCTGTTCATCAAACAAGTTTTTAGAATTTTTTTAGGCGTGTATTCGCAAATCCGCATCTAGCCAGCTTGTTAGACTAAGGCCTATATCCTCACAGTTATATAGGAGTCCCATGCCCAGCAGTGGGACGTATATAAATAGTTTGATAATTTCTATTATTCAGACCAGGATTTCGCGAAGAAGTTGATACAACCGTGGAGATCGATATAAACGAAACTCGATTTTGGTTGGTCGATGCTACCTACGTAAAATCGGGTAATTAACAAAACATAAGAAACTTCCAAGATACTGTAAGAGTTGTGTTACGTGAACCAACTTCCTAAAATAAAATGAATTATAAAAACAACGCAAAAGGCTTATTTAACTTTGTATAAAATTGAGGGTTTGGCAAGTTAATATACAAGTTAAAGTTGTGTCCAAGTTGCGAACTTGAAAACGACTATGTGTATCAATTTAAAATATATGATATATATGTATACCTCAATTATAAATGTAATCTACGTTATTTCGCTACATTGATTTAATATTGATTTCACGATTGGGAAAATAAATCGCATCACAATCGTAAATTATAAAAAGTACTCGACATTCAAAACTAACCGACGATTGTTTCGACAGAACATAAAACTATATGGGATATTTTTCTTTCTAATATTCTATTTTCATAAATATACTATATGTGTATGTTTGTAACTATATTTATATCCTAATACTGCGTACGGGCCGCCTTTAACACTAAGAGAGGGTAGACTAGTGCGTGTTGATGAACCAACACAGAATTTTTATCGGTCACTTCAACTACAAGGCATAATAGAGTCTTATTAAATTCATGAATATTTATGACTTTATTCATGAGTATATGACTCATGTATTTAAATAATAATTTAAAGAGTTCATTCATTGAACTGGTTTAATTTACCTCAATTTCTATCAATCACTGTGCACAATTGCGTCAATATGAAAGCTCGGTTCAATTTCATCACATGACGCATTGTTTCCATAATTAATAAATTTGTTCGGATTCATTACATTGATGGCTGAATTCATTTACTGTCTTTTAATAAATTCTATTTTATTTATTTAAAAATATTTTTTAGATCATAACTGGTATAGAGAATTCGGTCGTGGTTCGGGAACTTGGAGCTCCTACCTAACTCTTCCTAACCTAACCTAATCTCCTTTAGATCTGGGTTTTGAAATATACCCGAAAAAGGACATTAGGCTTTCCCCCTACAATGTGGAAGAAAAACATAAAGGGCGAAAGGTAGGTGCAGAAATGCACCCCTTGCTTCTCTTTCAGGGAATACAGGCGTACACGCGTATGTCATGGACCTGTGGAGTCAGTATAACATTGTCAGCATTGTCATCGAACCTAATCTAGGTCAGATTTTACTATAAATATCAATAAAGATTATTGCACACAAAGAGTCACGCAGAGTCACCCATTAGCACGCACCAAGATCAGTCGTTTTATTTACCTCGCTGGTACCTCATCACATAACCTCACACGTGTACCATAGCTGCACCAGCATCGGTACACAACGTGACGCTGTCCACTTACAGACCCAAGAACCATAAAGTGGTCTCTTAAATTTATTGACAATTTACTAACCTAAGTTTCTTACAAGAACTGCTGCCAAAAGACGGCGTGGTAATAATGGCAAGACTTCGCGCAAAATAAATTAGAAGTTATAATGGAATGAATATTTTCCGCGAAGATCGGTCCGTTCTGTCCATTGTTATTGCAGGCGGCGAATTCACCTCTACACGGAGCTAAGTTGCGTAATGCGGAAATATATTATTCAAAAACTAGCAGAAATTCTCACCGTGATTTACTTTCGAATCGTGTTTGAAATTGTATTCAATTCTAATATTTCGTGCTTAAGGTCGCGATTCAAATTGCAATGTTAACTTTATGCTTTACCATTTTCAGACAAAACTCGTAGCTATTTTTATACGTTACATTTAAATATTGTAGATACTTAAGTTGGCTAGTGGCACTACTTGTATCCTTAATGCATTATTGATAATGTATTCTCAATTGTATGTACTTATAGAAAACGCACGACTTGTGAATTCTCAAAAACTATGAAATCGGCGATGAGTTTCTAAAAATGGCAATATTTCTACTACTTTTTAGTTTTGTGTCTCAAAATATGCATTCAAACACTCATTTTTTACTTATTAATCCTAATATTGCATAAAACAATTTATTTCGTGTGTTGTGTGCAATATCAATTATCCTGCCTATTGTCCGATATAGCTAGCCATACCAAATGGGTGAATTTATCCATGCCAGCCCAGTCTGTTGCTCGGAACATATCGCTCGTAATATATACTGAATCTCCCATTTCCCTGTACTACGCTTTAAATGCAAGCAACCGAGTTAGTGCAAGCTCCTATACCGAGTTTAGACGAGATCGTCATATGTCTTGGTGGTAGCGAATATAAACGTATATCCATTCAAAATAATGTATTGTACATCGCTATATATTTTATATAACAAACACTGTTTTATTAAAGATATAAGTAATACTACAAAATTAGTAGGGGCGCTCAACGACTTAAAAGCTTACTTAAAAACTATTCTGCTAGTTAGTTGTTTCTGTTTACACTATATACCAAAAAATGTTGGTTAAAATTACCTGACTTAAGATTGACCTACATCACACTTAATGCCTCGAATCTTACTTAAAAAAAGCATTCGGTTTAAAAATACGAGAAAGAAAAACCGAATGAAAGCAAAATTATTACTCATTCTGTCAACCATCCCCGATAGGAAAAAATCTTCATTGGCAGGCAATTTATCAATCTATGTAACTGTCAAGCACTCGACCCTTCAGGCTTAGAGTTGCTAGATCAAAATAAATAAAACCTACGAAAGGTAAAAAAATTAGGTACCTATATTTTTTATACTTACGAGTCTACCATATTTAAAAAGATTATAAATGATTACTATGTCGTTCTGATTAAATTCTATGTGGTTTATTAGGATTTTACTCGTAGTGCGGTTTAAATACATAAAATTAATAACGATGTCTTATGTAAACTTATTATATGACTTCCCTTGATAGACATAAATTCTACCTTGACTAGCTAGGTGTTATTGGCATAAGCTTTTATAAAGTCAGCTTTTCTGCACAATAAATCCATTGGTAGACCAATGTGGCATAAAACTAGCTTAACTCTCTCTCTGGTCGGTCCCTCATATCTGAGGATCGTGGTCAGCGTTAGGGTGACATCTGGAGCGGATGATCTGCTTCCACCGGTTTCTGTCCAGCGCTTCTCTTATTGCGGTGTACGCTTTGGAGGACGACGACACTTTTACTTGATCGGACCATCTCATAGGTGCACGACCGCGTGACCTTTTGCCTTCGGTGGTTCCAACCAAAATCAATTTCTCGGGGTTTTCGTCGCCTCTGCTAGCTAAACCCTAAAACGTAAATATCCCACTAAACCACGCTGTGTTACGATGCACAAAAAACCGAGCTTTGAAGCGTGGAAAGAAGTGGGTTGTTGAGTATTTCATGTCTAGTAATTTCACGAAAGTAAGTCTATCTTATAACAAACGATGTAGAATAACTTCTAGCTCGGATACCCAAGACTTTTGAATAGGGCATCGGAACAGCTAGTAGAAAAAAAATCAGATTTAACAATCTATAGTCCAAGGTTGAATACTAATAAAGAAATATATTAAACAAACCCAAAAAAATCACCATAATATTTCTTAGAAATAATTTATCAAGGTAAATAAATAAATATCTCGATTCCCATTTATGATAGAGCTGACAACCCTATTGTGTGGGCGGACGCATTAATACTCCAAAGGATATATTTTTGTGAACTCTTCGGAACTACGTTAATAATACGCATTGTATAAAAACTGTTGATATTTACATCTCTGGGAAAAATCCCGAGATAAATAATCTTTTAATGGAATATTATTTCTATTGTTGGTTCATGGAAACATTTCATACGCCGACTATTCTACACCGAAGCTTTCGTTTTTAGAATTAAAATATAATTTCAAAGAATATCCTATGTTGAATTGTTATATTTTTGTTTATTGGGTGTTGGACTTTTTTACTGCTTAAAATAATAGAATGTTGTACTCGCCTTAGCCTGCAATATTTGCTAAGATTTTAATATACCTGCACAGCGTTGTTTCGTAAACTCCGGAGGCGAAAGTTCTCTTATGATCATATTCTAAAGTGCAAGCTTCATACAATGAATACAGTATCATAACTATACATCATGATATTTTGAAAAACATTCTACAGTTTTCATCATCTTCCTCACGTCCCACTATTGGGCACGGGCCTCTAGAAAGCTTAGGCCCTAGTCCAGCACGCCGCACTGGGTTGGTGGACTACACACCTAAGAAATTCCTACGAACTTTTAGTTGCGCAGGTTTCCTCACGAAGTTTTCCTTCACCGCGAAAATAAGCGATAGCCACACTACACCTATCTGAACTTGAGATCTCGCTTATGTTAAGCCATTAAATATAAAACAATCGTAACTTTGCCTCTATGATTTAAGAGCACATATTACATTTTAAATGAAACAAAATTTTTAGCATTTATCATGAATGTTAAAACATTCATACAGAGTCGTGCCTTTTATTCATTCTAAAACAGAATCATGAATTCTCTTTTATGACGTAACATTTCAACTTTCCTTTCACAAACTACACTGAGCCCCGCGGGATACATACCGATCGAAATTGAAAATCGAGGCAAAGTTAACTTGCGTTTTCACTATCTCCTACAATTTTTGATGCCTTTGTATTGTTCGATCGTTTGACTGTATCACAACATCGTAAATTCAATACGCAAAAGTAGGTTTTTAGGTACTGTTGTTTGCATTATATACAACTAAACTTCACATTTGTATACTAAGGAGTGGTCAGACATACCTACTTTTAGCCAAGTATTTATAAGCAATAGGAATCGAGTGAATTGCCGGTTTTGGGTATTGGTATATTTTCATACCCCGTGGTGTTGCTTTTCTATGTAGTAGAAAAAAACAATCACAATGTTCACGAGTTTCTTTTGCGAGACTATCCTCGTGGGATATGTATTGTATGATAATATGATTTTATTACGTCAATGACCTGTTGTAAGTGGAATATTTCTTTTCCATCTCTTTGTCTTCCACTACTAAAACAAAAGCTAATGCATGCATTTCCCCTTGCCTCATATTTTCTTTAGCCCACCCGTCGCTTCAGTTCTCTCAAAGCGTTTATTTCCACAGGATCGATAATTCTTAATTGATTTATTTTTATATCCGATATACTTATGCATAGCAAATAGCTACAAAAATTAGGTCAGAGCAAATAAAACGAGCCCCTATTATAAGAAGCGGAAACGACTTCCTAGTATGTTCTATAAGCTTATATGACAGACGGAAAAAGAATGGTACTTTAATAAAAAATAGAATCCTGTCATAGCAAAAAACTAAAGAAATTATAAAAATACCTACGAGAGGATACAGCTAAATTTTACTTCCAAATTAAAAACAATTAACATTAACCGTTCTATGAGGTCTATTTATATCTTAATATACTGTCTATTTGTCAGAAGTAATGTTTCTGTGAACGACAGATAAAGGGACTAAACACGATTCGTCTTTAAACAAAACATGTTAAATATCCTCCAATTTTAGACCTCCATTTGGATTTGTTATTTCAATGTACGTCATGAAGTTCAATAATAATTGTTATGTAAATAAGGGGACGGCAAAAGGCACACAAACCATTTCGTGATATATTGCTGGCTATATCTACTGTTTGTCGATATTTTAGTCATTGCATTTCATACAAAATATTTACGCATATTATAATGCTGAAAAAAGCTGAAAGCTATTTTTATAAAAGCTCTGCCAGTAGAGTTTTACCGAAGAGAGACACTATCATATTGAAAAATGGAATTATTATTAATCCTTAAACTACTTCATAAGTTTTTGTAATTCACCCTTTTTAAAGAACGATGATTACAAAGATTATAAAACTACTAAACTACCTCGCAACTACATTTTTATTGAAAGACATAGCAATATCTAGTATTCGTTTTCACTACACCACCATCAAACAGGAGTCATTGAACACCGCTGTAGCTATCTAGGAAAGCAATTTAGTAGTAGCATTATTGTGGCCGTCGTCTGCTTAAGGACCATTCTAATCAGCTTATAACGTTTATTGGCCATTGTAATGTTTCCTTTTGTGACAATATTAAATACAACGATCGCTGCAAAGCTATAATAAACTAATTCATGTTCTCACGACTCCGTTTGTTTGAACTTAAGAACTGTGTCGAAAGATAATAAAATTAAAAGGCAGATATTGTTAGGAATGTAACATTTAGAATACATTTTTTTCCTCAATTTGGTAGTGAATTGATGTTTGAAATTATCCAAATATATAATATGTAACACATACAAGCTCACGCAGTTATCCCTGAAGGAGTAAGATAATGTGCACTACTGCATCCATAGTGTTATATGGGCTTCTGATTAGAAGGCGAGTTTCGAGCGAGCATTTCGGTCGAGGCATTTTCCGGTTTTCGAGAACCAGTACCAGTGAGGCTACTAAGAATTACGTAATCAAAAACATTTACACTTAGCTTTACATGTTACGGCATATGCTGATGCCGTGAGATGAAGTTTGAAACGTGAAAGCTTATCATTTAATGATAAGTAAATCATCAATCAGCTTACAGGGGTAAGCTTTCACGTTCCGCGAACAGAATAACCGACAACAAAGCACACAACACAAATTTCTATGTATTTCTGCGATTGGCCCTCCTTTAGATGAAATTTCGTGTAGCTCCTTCAAATATCGAAATGAAAATGAAAAGCAATGTCATGCATAACAAATCCTATTGTTAAAGTGTCCCCGTCAAATCAACGACACAAACAAACATTCTCATCCATCTGCTCTTTCAAATATTGTTATTGTTATCTCGAGATATATTTCAACATGTCCTTTACGACTTTCGTATAGTATACCTCATAAAATCCTGACATTTGAATAATAAACGTAAATCTTGCTCAGTTTTATTATAACACAAACCTATTTAATATTTTTCCCCCCGTACTGCGAGAGTAATGGCATATTGTAAAAGGACGTTATTTTTCCTGAAATCACCTCGTTTTATCTGGTTTACCTATATTTTTATTTCTTATTTTTATTGTTGTTATCTACATAGTCTACTTGTTTATCTAATTATTTATTTTGTTTTTACACGTATATTATATTCGTATTCTATAGCTTTGTGCGGGACAGATAATAAGCGCCGACAAATAATACCGTATCAATCACACGGATAATTCTGGCTCTGTATAAAGAAACATATAATTTTATACAGATACATCTCTCAGGCTTACAAATAACCTGACTCATAACAAATATGCGATCACACAGCATTTCAGAAAGCGTTTCAGAGGCTGGTTTCTAATCAATACACCATGATTTTCCGAATTCAAATGTCTCATATCAACATACCTTCTCAATTGCTTCTTGCTTAATATAACAGCCATGAGAGCTAAATTAGCCGACATTCCGAGGCCGGAGAGTGCCAGCAGCGCCGCAGCGCTCGCAGCGCCACCTGGCGGACAGTGTCTCGTATTGTTCAACATCGAAGCGTTCGTGGCACCAGCTGAACCGAACCGGAGGTTCGCACCTATCATAGCCACTGCTGAGCCTGCTGTGAAATAAAATGAAACTTTATAGGCATTTATTACAATACATATAACTTTACCTAATGTAATATTCAATCTCATGCGGGTAATTAACCAAAGTACTGCGAGGAAAGTTGTTCAAACAGCCTCGAGTAATGAGATATCAAGAACAAGAGACGATCTATTATCACTCGTCATAATCATGCACCTATGGAAAATTTTGTTTAGAACATCTGCTGCAACGCATAGTGACGTTTCAATAACATCATTGGACATTAGATTATACTTCAGCTAGTCCAGATGTAGTATGTGTTTGTGTAATGTTTACGGATTAAAATTCCAACATTGTTCATTCGACAAATATTAGTGATCAATAACATAAATATACGTCTTAAATTCAAATTTCGGATTCCTGTTTTAATTTTTTCGTCAGTATCCTTTATGTGAGTACTGAACTTGAGGCATCAGCTATCATATTGTATTTACTAGACTATAGCGACTGCATGTCATAAGTTATCAATTATTGTTAATGTCCATAAATATTTTGACATAACTTATGTGTCTTGCTTGTACATATACATATTATTCTACTGTGATAGTTTCTATACTGAAATGGGTCTTGTCATACACCTTTGTGTACCTACTAAAACTGTCATTACAGTTTCCTTCACGCTTAGTCGAACACACGGTATTTCAGACAGGGGTGTAGCCCAAGGACACGAGCATTATTCTTTGTTTTTCTAGCTCTTTCGCAACGAAAACAGTCATCAATCTTGTGATGCTTTCACGTCGCGCCACTTTAAGACAAAAGACTTAATAGGCACTCTTAGGAAAGTATACCGTTTTCTGAACACTTTTATTACCACAATTTCTCTATTCGATATTCCTATAAATTTTATTGTACCTTTGCTAGAATAGAAAGAGAAAAAATTTTAAAACAACGTCTTTTAAACTGGTACTGTATTTTATGAAAGGCGTGGTAGTAAAATTGACTCTTTTCGTATATAATTGCCATGTCATTAATTGAAGTGTCAAAAGGATTTAAATTCGATTCAAACGAAGCCAAAACATTATTTACTTAATAACATTGTTAACCTCTGATGAAAGATGGATGTTTAAATCGTGCCATTCATTAGTCATCAACACTCCAATTTGAATACGTCATCAATTTACCTGCCGACATTTTGGTGAGGCGTCCGGTCTCAATGGAAGCTCCTAGTGGAATGCAATGAATCACTTTGGCAGCCAATCACAGCCCCCGTCCCCCCTCCGGCCCATTGCATTTTTGCACCAATCACGTTGTCCACTGACATTACAAGTTTATGTCCAATTTCAATTCACTATTTTGTTTAATATATTTATGCACTTTCTATATTACTCTGATCGTATCAACACTACGTTTATTTAATTGAGATCATTCCAAAACATACATTTCTTTAAACAGTGAGAAAAATACAATAAGAAACAAGAATTATGTTAAAAGTAATAATGAAATCGGAAATTAGATCGTAACACGACAGAACTAGAGATATTCTTATTAACGACTGAACAAGCCGCAGCAAAACAACAAACGACTCAAATCTCTAACCAATTATTTGTGATTGCTAGCAAAAAAAAAACTGAATATCAATAGATTCAATTTGGATGATACAATAGTGTGGCTCGGGGGAAATCACTAAGACGTTTTATCTTAAAAAGCAGCATGGGAATATACTCCGAAGATATTAGGCTTTCACAGTGTCAATATTGTCTTTCTTGAGATACGCAAAAGGTGTTAATGAAGGTCGGTTAACAAAACGAGACGCAAAGCGAATATGTACGGGTGAAACTAAAGAAGACTTTGGTCATTTTTGATCTAAATGTAACGAAATTTAAAATGTCTAAGTTTTTAGGGTTCTAAACAGCGACATATCTTTATTAAGATTGTAACTATAACCTTTTTTATTGCAAAACGCGCATTGAGTAATTATAGGTAATTACATATCATATATGTATGTTATGTTAAATTATATCTAGATATCATTGTGATTGTACCTTTGTCTAATTCGTATACTTCAAAGTAAAAATATTTTCGTTTATTTTGCACCGAATAAATCAGTCTGTTTAAATCTTGATACGTCCACAAAAAAATGCAAAACAATCGTGTGGTAAATATCTATATATATTTAAAACGTGTGTTGCATTTTAATAAATAAATAATTAATTAATACGATTTATACGTGGACTACAAAGTTACGAAAATACTACAGCCTATGTAATGGAATAAAGTAAATTAAGGGATAATTTAAAAAAAAAATGCTTTACATAAAATGTAAAATAATCAATCAAATAATAAGAAACTACGTTACCAGAGTATTATGCAAAAACATGCTGATAAAATCGTCTAGACTTTAAAGTGGTTTCGATTTATTCTACAATATAATCTATTGAGACTAAGCTGTTGAAAACAAGCTTTTAACGTTGCTTTTTTCTAGAAGCAACGTGATAAAGACATCCCAGGATATTATTTGACCACTAAACAACCTTATCCTCTTATTACATAAATATCGCTACACTATCGCTAACTTCAACTCTTAGTGACTCTGACCATCTGTAAGGCAGCAGTATGTGTTTAATCCTTTATGTACTATCTGTTGATGGATTCTCTGCTTAAAAACCTTACTATTTCTCCATTAACGTTCGGATGTGGTTAATCTCCACGTACACACACTCACGCCAGCTATCAGTTCGGGCCGTTTATTAAAACAGTTTCGCCATCACAAATCACTTAACGGATTAAACTCTTTGCTTCGTTTCCACAGTATGCAGAAATGGAAAAATGTTTTTCCATCTTCTAAAACAAATGCCTGAATATGGTAATGGAATGAAGGGATAAGGTATTATAAACTCCATAAGTTTTAGAACTAATCCTTTGTAATTACATACATGCGAACTGAATATTATACCTAACCCAATTTACCACAAAATTTTGTATCGATCAAAATAAAGAAAAAAAGATAGTATTAAATTATGATTAAAGCACAGGAATTTGGTCTGACCAATCTTTTGCTTCACACCGCTTTTTAGGGAAAATGTGGTACCACCCGGTGAACCATTAATTTTTAATATTTGTCAAAGTGCATATGCACGGCGTGAATATACCACTAACAAATATTTCAAAAATGATACCACTCTCTCTCATAAAAATCATAATGTTTTAAATACCATACTTTATGAATTCCTACATGAGATAAATCTTCTGAGCGTATTTTGTCTGAAGACACGAACGGTACAATCTTTTCCTGGAAAGAACATGTTCGTATTTAAAAAAATGAATATCATTTACGTGTCATTTTTTCATATTCGATTTAAATTTAGCTCCATATTAATACTCATTTATTTTAACTGCCAAATTGGCTTTTGTAAATGCCTGAACTTTAACATAATTTTAATTGCGACATTATCTAAATTGAATCAGTACAATCATTTCTAGATTATTTAAATTCAAAAATATTATAATATCTCATAATCTGAATTCATTCATGGTACGATCAAAAATAACCTTCGAAAACAACCAAAACACATACTTTTTAACATTTTATTAACTGGTGCTTTGCAATATCGGTATTAAAAGCAAGTTGTTTTCTCATTTACAAATACCCAGCAACGTTACAACTCTCATCTATTTTCACGTTTTTCGTATGTCAATTTAGAAGGGTTTCAAATATCTCGGTGCATTTTTTGCTGTCGGTCACTGGGGGAGCGAACGCTGTAAGTGTACGGGTCAGGGGAGCGCTTTAGGCGTTTTAGCTCCGACAAAAAGTTGGGCGAGCTGAACCGTGAATACAGCAGAGACCACGTGTTGCTACCAATGCTCGGATTCATTCTCGTTGAATGTATGGAGCAAAGATCAAAGTAGTATGCCAAATAGCTTTATTTTAACACTTTCGATGTTTATTTTTTTATTTGACATATAATGAGAACTATTTTTATTTCGGTACCGCGATCCGGTAGAACGTGCCGATACCGTTTCACATCCGGGAAGCTTAAAATACATGAACTTAAAAAAGAATAACAAATACCCTTTCACCACAAATGCGTTTCTATACGGTATTTTTGGGACATGATGATCGCTATCTAGGCAAATATAAACACAGTAAGATCTCGAGACTGATGCTTATTTGGCCAACATTATAAAATTAAAATACCTTTATTCCTTTATTTTAAGAATAGTACTATTCTTTATATAACTATATATAACTTCATTGCTCCGTATCGAATAACAAAACTAGGATGCAGACATTATTGGGCAGCGATCGTTAAAAGCAGCTTTCGAACAGTGGTGTAGCCTTATTGACTTTCAAATGTCTATATAATTCAATCCAGGCCATTATCGACTTATTAAACTGTAGTCGATCCCTCCGCTATTGGAATTATTGGACCTCAACTGATCTGACTTTAACGAACTTTACTCAATTGAATAGCCGAACCGTTTAGATATTATTGAAAATTAACAATATTTATTTCAGAACAATCTATTATTTTAAAGAATAAAAATAAATTTCGTTATACTTTAAGTAGGTATAATTAATAATATCTTATTAAGAATTTACCATCCCAGCCCACTGCCTAATTACTTAATTAGTGCCTAATTACTTAATAACCAGTGCGTACTTACGCACTGGACTCCACGCGTACTACTTTCTTAACTTTACCTCACTTATCCCCTTACAAGTATAGTTTTAGTTTAAACTAAGATCATTTTCTTCGATAACTGAAGGCTTTTGGCTTCCATCCACCTAAGCTATTAAGGTATACGATAATTCAAAATGAGTTACAAATATATTTTCAAAAAGTAAACTTAAACTATGATACTTAGAAAATTCCATCCTTAGTCGCTTAATAATTCCCTCACTATACAAAAACACCAGCGGACCTCGCTCTAAAGGCGTGATTATAGCAACACTGCGCCACCCGGTCGCTTTTCTAAGAACAGAACCTTTAACGAGTTTACATCGGTTAAAAACGTAAAAATAAAACTCCACTCTCACCACAGCTTTTCTTAAAAAGAAATCCAGACTCGATTCTTTTTCATTGCACTTATCGAAAAGCGTTACGGGACCATTACCGAACCAAATTTCTCAACTCTATGAATAAATTTCTTCAATTGGACCTTTTCTTTTTGTAAATTCCTTTTAAGTTCTTAAAGATGTTACCAGCTAAACTAGTTTACATTACTACGGATTCAAATTGTAATGGCTGATATTTCAGGTGTACTAGCATTTTATAGGAAAATACTATCACTAAAGTTAAAAGGAAAAGATAAACGCTTAGACCGGTGTAATAAGGTCTCAGAAGCATAAATTACAAAGAAGAATAAAAAAGCTTCAAATCGTTATTGTTGGAAGTGAACTCACGGAAATACATAACATTAAAGTTACAGGATTGCGAAACTTTAACATTTAAAATCTCTATAGCAGTGCGGTAAATTTCTTCTTACAAACTTCGCTAAAATGTAAGTGGCATTACTATGTAGCGTGTTATTAACCGAGGGTACTTTGCGCCTCGCGCTGAGATTCAGCCGATCGTAAAATTTGACTTGGCTAAACGGACTGCGAACGTTCTTTTAAATTCATAGATTATAAACTAAATAATTAGAAATAATAATAAAAAAACATTTATGACAGTCAATGTCAATCAATAATATTTTTTTAGATATAAATGTGCACCCATAAATTCTATCGTAATTTTTGTTATTTTACTATCTAATTTTACAATAAATTTAGATTAGGTTAGGATTGCACGAAAAAGCGTGAGTTTTTGAATCGAACAATAAAACCCTGTGCCTTGGGATCACATTGTCACAACATTTCTAACAAAAAAAAACTGAATACATATAACCGCAGTATTAATCAGTTGAACAATTACTTACCACTATTTCTTCAAGACCAGTTACCGCTCTATGGTACTGGAGACTGAGAAGTATGAGAGCAATTAGTTAGAGTTTATTAAAGTTTCAACAGTAAGCCAGAATGCGCAGTCAGACTGACGCGAAATGGATGCTCTCATGCTGATTAGTTTTGGTTTATTTACCAGCTGTTAGATCAATTGTTGGGCTTAGATGTGCGGTGTGTTATTCACCAGGGCTTGAATGAGTAATGAAAAATGACAATTATATGACAATAACAAAACTACTAGTTTGCAAAAGATAATTAATTATTTGCGTCTAGACCTTATCGATCGTGAAATCTATACTCAAGTTTGATCGATTCATTCATTTTCCTACTAATGCTAAATACGCAATTCATACAAAATACAATATCTCACATAAAAAACATAAGACATACATACTGTATAGAACATCAAATTTCCAATAAATGAAGCCAAGCCTTCTAGAATACTGATTTTTATTGATCGCCTATCCTTTATGATAAAGACTAAACAGATAACACCTTTTAAAACCTGTTACTAATAGTTTTTTCCGTATCAAACTTGATATGGGTTTTATTAATAGTTTTTAATAATACTAGACATCCCTAAAAAAATCGACCACGACTTAATTCAAAACGCTACTTCACGACTCCACACTAGAAACTTTTTATGATATTACATTTTTTCCGTGATACCTTCTCTACAATATATTTACCGCGAGAACAATGTAAATTGTAGCGATTATAGTCCCGAGTAAAATTCAGTAAGCACGGCCCGAAAGTTATAAGCAATTGTGCCGACAATGTCACGTTTTCAGGCCTACCGACACATTTAAAGTCTCAATATAAAAATTCTCCATTTCTGCGCGCTAGGGAATTACGTACAATCAGAATTATTGGTTTCCCCCAGACAGAAATTATTTTATTCTAGTTTGTATTGCTTTACACTGTCATTTTTATATAAGGGTATGTATATTATGTCTTTTATATCAATCTTCTTCTTCTTCTTCATCAACCCATATACGCCCACTGCTGAGCACGGGTCTCCTCTACCATTGAGAGGGTTTAGGCCATAGTCCACCACGCTGGTCTAGTGCGGGTTGGCGGACTACACACCTAAGAAATTCCTAAAATCTTTTAGGTGTGCAGGTTTCATCACGATGTTTTCCTTCACCGTTAAAGCAAGTGATAATTCAATGTGAATACACACATAACTCCGAAAAGTCAGAGGTGTGTGCCTGGGGTTCGAACCCGCGGCCGCCGAGATTCTCGACCGCGTGCCCAAACCTCGAGGTCATCAATCAATCGGTATTATATAGCTATGCTAATAATTTTGTAATTTTGCAAGTATTCTGAAAACAAATACTTAATATAAAAAATCCTTTTCTATCTCTTCCTCGTATTGGTAGATATTAAAGCTATGCTCCCGTGCAGCTCTCTCTATAAAAATGAGATTAATTTTTAATTTCGCTGATAGACTTGTACTTCTGGGCAGTGATCAGTTTTTTAAATTTTTACACAATACACAAGTCTCTTTAAAAAATATTCGCTGCATCGCTTGAACAAAATAGTGGCGTGTATGCACCACAGTCGAGTAAGTTAAAATTCACCTAACTGTAACTCAGAAATGAGCTTACCGTACGCGAATAAGAAACGCCTTGAAACGTTTGGCACCAAAGATTTCAAAGGGAAGTTAGAATAGTAAATTTTCACAAATAATTTCGTCCAAAAGTTGAAAAGTTTAATCCAGTAGTTGTAGGGCCACTCTATACGACCCAGTAACCCCGCCGCAAAATATGAATGAAAGAACAACTTGACCCTCCCAATGGTCCGCTGCGAATTTACGAATTATACGTAAACACGACAAATCTGTTTAATGTTCCTCTAGGCGCACCATTTATTCCGGCTTAAACCAGCAAGTTGAGGGCTAATTGTTTTCGTTTCCTTTGTTCAGTCAAGCTCAAAATCAGTGGATGCTAATACAAGCGCCGTCGACGTAGTAGGAACGCTTGCGTTGAGCGTAGCCCTGGAGTTAGAAAATATATTGGGTCTTCATGTTCAATCGAATATTATTGGGTGGATTCCGTTTCCTAAGAAAAATCTTCAAAATCACATAAATCAAAATTTTATATTGGCATACCTATGTCAAGTAGTGTTATAAGATAAAGTCACACAAGATTACTTCACAGCTTTGAAGTGTAAGGTCGTGAAAAAAAGAAATGAATATTATTCAAATAATAATTGCATGTAAACTACTGTTGACATGAAGGCGAACACGTCGTACTGCAGATTTACAAAATGCCTTGCAGACTAGATGGCATGCCTGCTTTTAGACGAGTCGTTCTCAGCGCTCCGACCGAATCAAGGAAGCATGTAAATTTACCTCGAGTCACCCACATACATGGTGAGTGCGAATTTGTGGTGTGCTGGATTTGAATACGTAATCTTTTTCACCGAAATTCTAACTGAATCCAATAATACTGACTATGTAATAATATTACACATAAATTATGCACATTAAATTATGCACACGTTTTCAGGCACACTTAAACCATTACAGTCTTTTATTACTAACTAGCTTTTACCCGCGACTCCGTCTGCGTATACTATAGGGTTAAGTTCAGAAATAAAATAAGTTGAAGTATATTTTACTTCTCAGAGTCCTTTTTATGTCCATACCAAAAATCATACAATTCGGTCAAATTGTTTAAACGTGAAACCGTAACGCGTTGGTCGGCGCCTTCTGCATCATTATTGCGCGCTTGATCAATATTTTAAACTGCAATATCTTCTAAGATACTCAGTAAAATCAAATGATGTAAATGCCAATTTTATTCAATATTAAATACTTGTAATTAATAACGTATTTATTTGGATAAGGATTAATATCATATTAATAAAAACACACCTTCACAAATAAAACTTTATTTTAAAAAAAAATTGGTTAGGATAAAAAACGGTATAGTGAGTTAATCTTAAAGAATAGACACATGCTGTCGCGGACTTTTTTTTAGAAATTTTAAAAAGGAACAATTCTCTCGTACATTATTTTAGCGAAACTTTAACCGTTTCCGCAGCGCACGCAGCAGAAGCTCACAAAAAGAAAAAAATGTCCCCGATTTTGAAATATTATTTATTGCTTCTCCGCTCCTATTGGTCGTAGCGTGATGTTATATAGCCTATAACCTTTCTCGATAAATGTGCTATCTCATAGTGAAAGAATTTTTCAAATCGGACCAGTAGTTCCTGAGATCCTAGCGTTCAAACAAACAAACTCTTCAGCTTTATAATATTAGTATAGATTACAAGTAATTTTTTTTTCCCAATTTGATAAATTTTGGTAAAGAATTAGATGGAAACCTCGGGTAGAATTATTTTTACTCATTCTTTTTAGATTAATTATTTTGTATAACATCGGATTACCAAATTTCTCATTACCCTGAACGAAGCCGCTGGCAATAAAAGAAAAAAATATTCGAAAATAGCCTTCATAAATTTTTTTGTTACACCGTACTTCTTGAAAATTATTATAAGTAACTAGCTTTTGCCCGCAACTCCGTCTGCGTGGACTACAGGGTTGGGTTCAGAAAGAAAATAAGTTGTAGTATTTTACTTCGCAGAGCTCCATTTACTTAAATATACGAAAATCATACAAATCGGTCAAATTGTTTAAACGTGAAACCGTAACACGCCGGTCGGCGCCTTGTGCATCATTATTGCGCGCTTGATAATTATTTTAAAACTGCGATATCTTCTAAGATACTAATTGAAATCAAATGATGTAAAGGGCAAATTTCTTTTAAATTAAATACTTATAATAAGTAACGCATTTATTTTGATAAGGATTAATATCATATTTATAAAAACACCTCCACAAATAAAACATTATTATAAAATAAATTTGGTTAGGATAAAAAACGTTATAGTGAGCCAACCTTAAAAAATAGACATATGCTGTCGCGGACTTTTTTTTAGAACTTTTAAAGAGGAACATTTCTCTCATACATTATTTTAGCGAAACTTTAACAGTTTCCGCAGCGCACGCAGCGGAAGCTCACAAAAAGGAAAAAATGTCCCCGATTTTGAAACATTCTTTATTGCTGCTCCGCTCCTATTCGTCGTAGCGTGATGTTATATAGCCTAAAGCCTTCCTCGATAAATGTTCTATCAAACAGTGAAAGAATTTTTCAAATCGGACCAGTAGTTCCTGAGATCCTAGCGTTCAAACAAACAAACAAACAAACAAACAAACAAACTCTTCAGCTTTATAATATTAAGTATAGATAATCAAAATACGAGTGTGTCAAAGACCGGTGAAATTCTAAAGACATTCCTGATTTTCGATAATAGGCGAATAGACACAACAATTTTGACATTGAACAAGTTGGATCAAGATTTATATTTTTGGCTTATAAATTAATTTAAGATATTTTTCACCACCGTTGTCCCTTACAGTAGACAAATATTTGCTACCAATTAGTCCTTACAAAGCCTGCCTATTTGAAGCACGCGAAATACCAAACGAAATACAAGTCTAGCCCTTTTTAACAATATACAAATATTTCTACCGACATAAACATAAGTAATTTTTTTGTGCCGCGTTCATTGTGGCACAGATTCCATCGCGTCCGAAACTTCAAATAAATTGTCATCCGCCAACAAACAAACGCTTGAAACAAATACGTTTTTCACGCTGACAAGATGTACAAAACACAATGCCACTCGTCATTTCAAAGCGACGAACCGGCCAAAAATAAAACTATTAATCAAAGCAACTGTCGTATAGGCTACAACGATTTATTATTCTTTATTTATTTATTCAAATCAAACAACTCACCGCAGTATGCTTTTATTGAACAGAATCTTTTGAGCTAAAAACATATAAAAAGGGTATATAAAATAACGTTTATAGTTTTAATTCCATTCTAATACAAATTTTGTAATTTATTAAACATTGCACCAGATGCAGGCGCGGTTTTGTACCACTAGAAAATATTACGTTTGGTTAAACAGGAGCGCTCCAAAAGTGTTTAAAATGAAATTCTCTATGCATTAAAATAGTAATTAAAAGAGAGCCTGCATAATCATAAAGAGAAGACCTTCGTCTTTATTATATGAGTTAGTTTCGAATATAATGCTCTACACTCACATTATTCGGCATAGTGGTTTAAATTTATTAAATTGGGGTCAGTTTAGTGTTGGAATATTACCCTATGTTGTTTTGACACGACGGCCAAACCACTAATATTGTCATTAGCAACAACAAGGACGGCAGCGTAATTCAATGTGTATATAATAGAGCCACATATGTAGCCATATACAGTTAGACAGTAGTTTAAACGGTCTGCGCCGACCATAGCATAACCACTTTGTCACAGATAAACGGGGCACAACGGTTTGGCCAACGCGTCTAATGCGTTCGAATGATCATTACGAAAATAAAATTGAAGCCTCTCTACCAATTCTACCGAGAAGAAAGTACCTAACTAAGTAAGCTGCACTTCAGAGATCGAAAGAATTTTCTTTTTTGGCTTTCAAAGCGCGCGGAACAATTGTCGATTATGCCGAGTCTGGTTTCAAATTAATACGTCAGTCGTGAAATAATATATTGACTAACCTACACTAACTACTAGTCTTTGTCCATAATGTGAAAACTGCGATTTTACTAGTCTTATATTCACCTAAGCTCTATAATAATATGAATAGAAAAAATACCTATATACAAAAAAGTATAATTTTTTATCGCAACACGTAGCGTTGGTCTTTCAATTTAAATTTAACTCCGCGAGCTAAAACCCCTTGAAATTTACAATACAAACGACTGAACATTAATTCTCTGTCGTTGGTAAAATTATACCCGTACAATGTGCGTACGAACATTCCCTATTCAGAATACGTTACTAAAAGCTCTTATAGAGTGGGCAAATAGACCTTTGTACGCACTGGGTCGACCTAATTAACTATTCTTCGTTTTACCGGATTGAATGCCACACTTTGCTAACCCAGAATAGGCAGTTTGTTTCGAATAACATACATAGTAACAGTTTAGTTACACCGTTGTTTATTTTCTATGTATTGGTGTCTCAGCTCTAGTCCACTAAGCTGGTGTTTGATCGGGTTAGCGAACTACACACCTAAGAAACTCCGAAGATTTTTTGGGTGTGCAGACTTACCGTAAAAGGACGTGATAATTCATTGTGAATTCCCACATATAACTAAAAACTAGAAAAGAAAGAAATGAAACAAAAAAATATATTACTAGTGAATTTGTATACAATATTGCAAAAAATAAAAACTGAGAAGTGATTGCCTTTTGTTTGCATCCGCGAATGACTTAATTACGCCTTAATCGCACTTAAACCTTAAGGAAATCACATTTTGTGGTTGTACAAAGGTGTATTCAAATTAGAACATCTTGGACAAATTGCAGAGTAAAGTGCGTCTTCTAACAAAACGAAAGTAACAAGGCGACGGCTATATTCAAATTGGAAGGGTCTTCCTACAAATCACATCGCGATAAAGGAGCTTTCGTGCAAATTGCGCTCCAAATAGTTTTTTCTTTTCTTTTGTCGGTTTTATGTGAGGCTGTTTTGCACTGAAACAAAGGAAAGGTAGCGTGCGTATACTGTTATAAAAATATGAACATCCAGTTTTATATTTATATTACCTACGTAGATTTAAAAAGAAAAATTGAAATAATTATAATTAAGTAGTTAACCTTGCGCTTCTAGAGCTGTTTAAAATTCATTTACTTTCCCGCAACATATAAACAGCATTTTATTTTAATACCCGGGTAAAATCACGAGTAGCTGTTAGTTCCAATATCAAATATTTCCAATCTGCGCTGAATAGCGGCAATCATTTCATCCACGGCCAATATAGCTGCGATGGAACCACGCTTCAAATTAACACGTCATACTGCTGTAGCGGTAACTCATTCCCAATACGCGGTATAGCGTATAATTTGTGAACTAAAGCAAATTATTCGGCGACAGCTTTACGGAATTCCCAACTTAAACTGTTCTGTAACGTGTGGCCGTGTGAAATATACGCAGTAGAGCAAGTTTGGGTGTAACATGCACATAGTTGTAAATTAGTCTCGCTTGCACTGAAATGTTTAAAACAATTCGACTTCATCCAGTCTCACAAAGGATGTTTTTACCTACTGTTTATAAATCGGAATCCGTTTAAATGTAATATTTGTGTAAAAAAACCACCTACTACACACTAGCCCAGTTATTATTAAGACAACAGAAAACAATTGATTAGTCAAAATAAATAATATCTCGTCTTGATTCTTGGTATACTTTTTCTAGATACATGAAATATATTGCGCCTTATTGAACAATGTAATAAACTATTCTGAAATTAGCTTACATAAGATCGTGAAAAAGCCGATAAAATATATTAACAAACACGATCACTATCTTCATCTGGTGTCATGAATGTTCGAGAGCAATGAACACTTAACATCGGGACTTCAGCTACTCGTTTGACTTATATTATTCCAGTCAAAACCACCGCATTATATGTATAATCAGAAGCCGTAGCATATGAAGTCAATAAATTATCGTTTTATTAAAATCGTTCGTATTGGCAAAATTCCAATATGTATTGTGTGTTATTAATACAGCAACAGATCTCTATCACTACAAAAGAACAAAAAAATATTCAAAAACCTGATACGTGTCCTAAACTTCAATTTTTTAGTTTCATAAAATTTCTAAGTGCAGTATTACCAAATACATTCGTTTATTTCAATTTAAAACTACAATAAACTCAATACTACCACAGATAACGTCTCCATGTATACCTTCCCGAGATATCAGTGGAATTAAAACGTTGTACCAAACCCCGAAACAATTGTTATCAATCAATTGGCACAAATGTACGATAAATCTCCAGAACAAGCATCCAAGAGACGATACTCGTGTTGTGGCGCAAACCGCAATTTATCGCTGCGTACCACCCAGATCGATTGGACAATTTGATTTAGAAAGTAATCAGATAAAAGCAAAGGCGACAATAGAGCGGAAGATAAAGTGAAAAAACACGCCAAATAGCAAAACTTCATTTATTTCTTAATCTGACATGTAAATAAATCTCTTGATGTAAAAAAAAAATCATGCTGTAATTTAGTCGCACTTAAAGTGCTAAAAGATGAAACGGTTACACATTATTATCATTTCTATTGTCTGATGTAACTATGGAACGGAATCGAAAAATTTAATAGGTCGAGATAAATATGTAGAAATCATTCGAATCTTAGTCTTTTCCAGGACATACATACATACCTACATATTAAATTCATAAGGTCTACTTCGTTCATACATTACAATACCAAAAATAATAAAATTGCTAGTATGTGCTATTTATTACATAAAGAAAGTTGTATTGTTTTTGTAGTTCACAAAGGCAAGAATATGATATATAGATTTACGATCTCACGAACTCTCTATAAAACTTAATAGTGATATTAACAAAATGCACAAATAAAAATATGTAATGAAGTTAGCGCTGAAATATTATTTAATGCATGAAATTCAAGTAAAGCTTAAATTGGGTTGCATTGTTCTAGTGCAAAACTCACTGACTACATTTTCATAAAATTAATTTTACTGCTCAGATGTAAGTTTAAAGCATGCGTCACAGATTTTTCGGAAACTCAGTTTTATTAACAACATTTCTGCACCTAAACATGTTTTTGAATCCTATCTAATAAACGTGCTATTTGTGTTTTCCTAGCACACCCCGTGTTGCTACTGAGATCTTCTAAATAGAAAAACACAGATACGCTTAGCTTGATCCGGAAAACATACCTTGCTTGCTTTGTCGTTATCCATTTCAAATCGGTTCAATAATTAAAAGCATATTTTTAATTACGATGCACACTCTATTCAGTTGTATATTTCAAGTTAATAATAACCATAAATAATTCAGTTTTTGATATTAAATATCTCTGTTACTAAAATATATTTAGTTTAGTCGCGAAGTATATTTTTGAAATATAAAAATGAAATAATAAAATCTTCAGCGACTAATGTTAGTGATCTCGGCCCTTAATAGAAAGAGCATTATCTAAGAACCTGCGGGTAAGTGGTACTTTGTGTCATACGAGAGACAAAACGTACTGCAAATGTAACTGGTAACTGAGTTTACTTAATGTTGCAGGCTAGACAGTTCAATGTTCATCTAAATATACGTAAAACAAACCAAGTCACAATACATAAGGTCATTCCGAGCAAGGTGCTACATTCCACGAAATATGTAGTTTATCTTTATAAATTAATATTTCAATGTACCTATGGAAAAAATTAAAATAGGTATTAAACATCATCATCGGCCTCCCGCAGTGACCTCCACCGGGATCGGTCGGAAGTCGTCTGTAGCCAGCGACGTCCTGCGACCTTAACAAGTATTTAATTATTATTAGTAGGTATTAAACATAGTATCATACTATTCACCGGTTAATTTTAAATTCAATGTGACATCTACAAATTCGAGTATTGATTATAAAGAGTCATGTCGTTTTAAAATTGAGCTATTATTATGAGGAGCATCAATATACTTTAATAAATAAAAAAAATTGAATTAAGTTAATGCGAAACTTGATATAGGTACTTCAACCTAATCTCTAGAGAATTTGATGCTATTCTTTTTCCTTTATGCGAGGCGTTCAAAAAGATTCCGTATTCATACACAAGATGATATCATAAGGGAATGTGCTCACATTTTGCAAGAAATATTCTTTCACATTTTAGACAAACGCAACTGTAACGTACTGCCGTAAAAAATAATAGAGATTTTGTCATCAGCCCGGGACAGGCATAAGCTGTACATAAAGTAGGAAAATATTCGTCTAGAAATGTATGATATTCTGCAAAAATGTGTTAAAAAATTTGGTATCGTGACACAAAAGATTAGGATGATTCATGGGGCTAAAACTTTTAATGTAGTTTCAGTATTTCTTGGTTTTCTAGCATTATTTTAAGCGAAATAAATAAAGAAGAATAACAATTTTTAGCTTTCGGCTATTTTACTTCCGTATATACCATATGGCAAAACTCATGCTTCATATATAATAGGTAGGTATTCATAAATTTCTATAAATTTATTTATAGACCATCATAAAACTGATTTCACTGTCATAAACTAGGTATATGAATATGTCGTGACCTTACTCATTGCAATCTATTGAGTATTCACCACCCTATTCTGGCAGTATCTCTAACTAACACAGGTGTTATTGTATTAAATACCTTTCATAATTTGTTTATTAATATACCTATATGCCCCGATTAAATTAAAATTATCTTAAAATTTAAATAGAAATGATAACAAAGGCCTAAAATTATACAAATTACTATAAGCCTACACACGTGTCGTTCTCTGGTTGAAATCTCATTAGAGGACTGGTCACGTTTTGTCTAAATCGACTGAATCGGTGCGACGTGATCGAATAACCAAAATGGAAAAATCTCTACCCATGTAAGCAATTTTTGTCAATAAAACTACTTTTGTTTATGAAAGCTATATTTTACAAAAAATTACTCGGTTCAAACTTAAATAGAGCCAGAAATCCCGAACAGATAACTAAAACGAAACAATGGTATTGCATTTCATTCATCGAATAAAACAACTGGAGGCCCGATTTGCTGGTGTTAGGAGATTTGTATCCACACGAACAAAAGGTGTAACACCACCTATTGTTATTCCCGACGGTGATGTTTTGAAAAAGCATATGTATTTTCCATAGTATCGATTTGCGAGCGATTGGCGCAACTGTAAATCGATAGTATATTTTAACCGAGATACACCTACTTCAAACTATCGTTGCGGCAACTCTGCCATAGCAATATAAAAGACTGAGCCACAACTAAAAACAGCCAAAACGTTTTGTCAATAGAAAAGTAATATTAACTACTATCCTTGGTTGTGTCCAAACGACGACATAGGACTTCTAAACTTTTCCTTCAGCAGGCTTACTTCCAAAAGTTTCTCGTTCGCGCTCATCCCTTGTCCATATTTGTTACTGCGCTCATTCATAACAATGAGCCTTTTATGCAATTCTAGCTTTGCTTGTGTTATAAGAATTTTGCGAAATAAATGTAATAGAACCTAATACATGTAAATTTGAACAAAGTTCATCTTTTTGCACAATCAAAATCCATAAAAGGCACGATTTTTAGGTTTAGGACTAGTTCAATCGACGAAGATTTAATTTATTTATTTCACATTTTAAAATAAATTAATTTAATTATGTAATTTAAAATATATTTTACTTAATTTAAATCTATAACAGTTGCATGGTTAAACAAATTTGCAGATACAAAATTATTAAAAATATAATATCTGTATATAAATATTTAAAAAAAAGGACATTGATTTTTTTAAGCGTCCAAAACTAAATAAAATTAGACTTCATAAATATTTTTTTTTATAGACCAACATAAAAAAGATCTCATCAACATAAACTACTTTCATTTCACCCACACAGTCTCGGTGCATCGTTGAAACTTTAAAAAGCTTCTTCTTATATACTGTTAAGTGTTTTTGTTTTGATATAAATATCGTAAAACATTCACATTGATGCTTCATTCATTCACCCACTCTATATTTGAAATCAACCGAAGGTATTTCACATATTTTCTGTAGTAATACAAATAACATTTAATTCTTTAAATCTATTGACACATGAAAACGTATTCAATAAAAGCCGCGTAACAAATGTTTTTAACAATAAACAAAGGAAAATTTAATTAGGCACCGTTTCCATTTTGCTACCTGAACAAACAGACGTACGCTCGTTGCTCGCATGTAGCACACACGTCACAACAGGGTTAGGCAAATCTCCATAACACAATATACAGCTGTTGCATATTCCCATTGTGATTGTTAACAAATTATACAACTAAAATAAAGCGCCGCGCTGTCGCTGCCATCCATACGATATATTGATTATACATAGAACCTTAAAAATGGGTATAGACTATAAAAAAAATATTTATTTAACGGCTGGATAAGTCATATACTAAGTATACTCGTATATTGCCATGTACATTTTCAAATACAAAACCACACGTCACCGCTGACAAAAAAGGGTCAAATACCGAAATAGCCGTTATAAATGGCCCCATTAGACGAAGGCCCGAGAAATGCCGCGGCGGCAACTTAGCGGTGTCAATGCGAAAGCCTCAGGATTATGTGGGAAATAAATTCTATGAGTCGCTTGTCACTCGGTCGGCCCACACAAATGAAATGCGGAATATTTTATAACAGTTTTAGCGAGATGAAGTGGAAAAAGTAATGCATTTGGAGGTATAATGGAGTCGCTCGTTGTGAGTGAAACGTTAACAAGATAGGTCGGCTCTTTGTGGGTAATAGGAGCTTGACTCTAAAGCGTCTCTGATAAAATAGAACGCTACTTGTACAATCAATATAACACTGACGCAAATGCTCTCTACATTCAATATGAAGTCGTTTAACACAATTTAATGTTCACTGTCTAACAACACAATAATTGACAGTACTCGTAAGTAATTTATAATACTATGTAGGTTATACTATTAAGTTCCTAAATAGAGAGCGTGCTTCTGGGATGAGATTACATTTCTGATCCACCGATGTTTTTGTACAGAAATTAATTTATTGCAAATTTTTAAGGTGAAGGGAAATGTTTAAATTACGGTTAATAAGTACTTTAGTGTTCTGCAAAACGAATTTATAAATTTAAACCCCGTATCTAGCAAGCGCATGTTTGACAAACTATTACGAAGAGCTTTATCTGTGAACAGCGAGGTATAAAAGGAAAGATTAGCATGCATACAGACTAAATGTTTAAAAAGGTATGAAAGTTGAAGAGCCTCGGAACTAGGGATTACCGCAGAGAATATTAAAAGCTATAAATCTACCGCAAGATAAAACACCCGCACGCTGCACGAATGCATAAAATGACCCTAAGGGCTGTTGGAGCCGTACTTTTGGCATGCATTTAACGTATAATTCCTAAAAGATAAGATTAAATTTAAATCATAGTACAATAATTTTACAAATGTTTTCAAGTTCCTTTTGAAACTTGCTTGCTACTAATCATGAATATTCTATCCATGGACTAAACCAACTATTCTATCCATGGACTATTCTATCCATGGACTATTCTATCTATTCATGGACTATTCTATGGACTATTCTATCCATGGACTAATCCATGGACTAAGCACTTCTGATTACAGTAGATTTACATCAGTACGATTAATATAAGATAGACTGGCTTCTACTTACTGTCTAATAACCATATGTTTTTTGTAATACATACTCATTTGTGTTAAAAAATACGATATTATCACCACATATACTACATACAAGGCTGAGTTTGTTTGTTTGTCTAGATAAACATGCAAATGTTACAAACAATTAGTTCGAATCAAAAGTAGAATTATAAATTAAGCATATCTGTGTACGAATGCTGCTATCTGGACATAAACAAAGAAGTTACATTATTAAAAGAATACAATGCATTTTTTATTTATCTCAGTGTTCCGATACTTTTGGTTGTCTAACGTGATGGTATGTACATCCAGCCTTTTGTTGGAGTGCGCTGAATATTTATGGGCGACATTGACGTATGCCTGCACCTAGGTAAAAGCATTTGCACAGAAAAAACTGCTTCTTGTGGCTACAGAGATTTTAAGATTTAATTGTTTACTAACTTTTCGCAGTGTAACAAAAATGTGATTAAACTACTTTTTGAAGAATTCTATGGAAACTTTATTTTTATGAATGTAAAAATAATTGAAATTTATTCTGGTGTTAAAAGGCAATAAGCAAACGTAATTTTGCACTTACTATGTCAGGTAAGATAAATCAAACTTCAAATAATAAATAAAAAACTAAAATCTAAAAATCCAGAAGAAGACATTGTTGTTTCGTTTAATACTAGTATGAAAATGATATTGAGGTCAGAATACCGTGAATAATAAAGCAAAGGAAACAAAAACGCAGACGTCATTTTAGCAACAATTTTTCCTTTTGGCCAAAAGGTTCGGATACGTTTAGACAAACATTGCTTTTATTCTGATAAATAGCGAGTGGATATCCGAGGTTCGTGTTGGGTGCTCGCTTTTGAAATCTATTCGTAGGTAACGCTAGTTTTTGGGAGCGTTTGCTATGCAGAACAGTCGTGCAAAGGGGAAAATTAGTAAGCGCAATGCCGACCTATTATTCTTGGCTTCCTTTTAAATCCACTCGAGCAAGAATTTTTAAGCAGAGTTGGACGACAGATAACACTGCAATTTAAAGTAAAAACATCGTTAGGACAGTTGAAAAAGACTGCATTGTTAGTGCTTATGTGTTATTCATGAACGATATGACGATAAGCACTGAGAGACCGAGGGGTGGAAAATAAAAAATAAACTCAGCAAGACAATTGCTGAGTACCCACCTACTGCCTTGAATGTATTGGTTCGTTACTTAATGTTTCTTTCAGCACTTGTCGTCACGTATTCAACGAATAAAACATACGCACAACAAATATAATATTCCTTTTTGTATGTATTCACTACTTTTTGTATACATTCAATATTACAGTAAGTTCAATAAGTGAATTTTTACTACATAGAAGTAATATAATTTGTCTAAATATCCTAATTGTACATGTTTTTGTAGCAAAATGTACATACAATTTATTTTACAGGACACAAAACAGTACAAATATTTACCATAATACGACAAAACAGAAAAAACCCGCATAGAGAACTCAATAAACGTCAGGGGAAAATAAAATAACAAATATTTGTATGAAATTCCGAAACTAAGCTCATAACAATGCTTGGGGGTAGAAACATGCGGGCTCCATGGCGTATGTTTGACATCCACGCTTTGAACGCGATGTGAAATTGTAATCAGGGGGCGTTACCCTGTGAACGCTATTATTCTCATGGTTTATACATTTTTCAAGGCGGTTATTCCTTTTCTTCTTTATGACTCCATTTCAACAAGCAATGAAGCGGGTCAACTGACAATCAATGTTTTCCGCCAATGATTCGCATAATTTAAAAATACGAAGGGCTTTCTACCTTTTAAAAGTAAGATAACGATTTGCTTACAAAAGAGATTTTCCGCTTATCTTTTTATTCCATTTCCATGACAGATATACTACATTAAAAACAGTGATAAATATGAACAGCATATGTTTTGTTGGTCGGTTATAACCGACCATGATAATACAAATTTTCAGGACGTTTTCTGGAACTGTCTGTCAACATTTTATTCAAACCTTTCTGCACTTTTCATCGGGGCTCAGCGCGTTTAATTTGTCGCTTAGTTTATAAAAGCTAGATTTAGTGACTATTTTTTTTATTAGTATTTAGTTTTATTTACTTATAATAGATTATTTTTTTTTTAACAGAATGTTAGTGTACATAAATTAACCTTTACTTTTTCAATAGAAGTAAAAAAACTTAAAATTAATATTAAATCTAGACTCTGCAACTAAGAGTCTAAAGCATTAATTATTTCTGCAGCTGCTCACGAAATTCAATTTTTTCTACGTAACTCAGTCACTTTAAGTTATCAAACTTTTTCACCAAATTGTGCAATTAAAAAACTTTTTATGCTTACGTGTAATCCCTAATTTAAAAAAATGGAAGAGTTTAAACGTGACTTTTTAACAATCATGGATAAATTTATATTTTTCTAATTTTTATACGAGACTTTTTGTGGATTTCAGAATTGAACCTAGAAAGAAATTCACACTGAGAGAGTTAAAAAATTGTGCGGTTCGTATTTTGAAAATTTCTCAGAAACTGTAGTTTGTCTGAGATCCGAGTATTAGAAACAAAATATAATAGTTTTAGGTTGTAGCCCTAATGTACACTTAGCGACATTCCTGGAGTTGCAATAATACTGCTACTTACCATTTCTCAATCGTAACATGTGGGGCAACCACATATTTCAAAAGCCCACAAAGTACCCATACACTCATACAACCTTTTAGTGCTGAACCGCTCATAGGCGCGCGTAATCCCTAACCATCAGGCGACCTATTTGCTCGTTTCCAGATCTATGCCATTTTTTCGTTCCCATACAACAAAATGCTTCAATAGTTATATTTAACGGTTGCATATTAAAATAAGAATTTTAAATTATATTTCTAAAATTTACAGTTTACATATAAAGTATTAGAGTATAAGAACATAACTATAAAGATGTTATAATTTTGTATTACTTAAGTCCTTTAGCATCGATAGATATAAAAAACCTCCAAAAAATATTGAAACCATTCAACACCCAAAGAGCTCCATAAATTTGAGCGCGTACCTATTCTTTGGTTGAAATATAAAAGCATTATTTCGCCTTATCCTATTTCACTGGAAGATTAATAGAGTGGTCGGCCAAGGATCACTCATTTATATTCTATTAATAAAGTTTTATCCCTTCATATCCCCCGCTTTAGTATTTGACCCATAACACGACCGCTAACCAGCCTTCGAGGGATCGTTAACCCTCATACCAAGAGATCCTCATTAATACGATAAGATTATCCTCTGGAGTGTAGCGTATTGTGTACTAACAAACAAGGTTTAAAGTGGATAATTTGTTTAGAGAATGTATTATTGTCGCATTGAAATACACACATACATACATATGTATACATTTATAATTACGTTATGTGAGTCATCAAGCAAATAACAGAATACTTCGGCTTTTGTACTTTATATGTTTAAGGGGATGTCTGTGCAATTTTTTTTGGTTTTTTGTACTGTTACCGAATCCAAAATAAAAAAATACTAAGTTAAGACATTTGGAGTCAACGTAAAAAAACAATTGGTACAATAAGTTTTACAAAAAAACAATCTGGATACTATGTAATCAGACTCATTAAAACCTTTTTTGTAATTGAATAAGCTTCGTTTCACAAATTTAAATTATGATCGCATCCAAAGCTAGCAAATGGCAATTTTACTCCGTATTTTTTAAGACGCTTTACACTTTAATATTTAAAATCTGATCCTTGCACGTAGTCTCTATAAATACCAGGAAATAATATACAATAATAATACCGAATTTTCTTTTGTTTCATCAATACCAAGAATGCATAAAATAATGAATGAGTTTTACACAACGAGTTTTTATCATAAACTTTGCACTCAGCGTCTAAAATGTAATTCCGTGTAAGCCACTTCAGCTGTAAGTAAATTCTTTTCTAAAAATATTAAAGTAATGAAATGTATATGCTATTTGCGAAATATGACACCTTTTATTGGGATTTTGTTCTAAAATTGCAAGTTAAATATTAAGTGAAGGCTTAGATCGCCGTTCAAAGATCAAATGTAATAACTCTAAAGTACTTTGGTATTTTCTTAGACATAATTGTTTCATTGTAGATATATGTCGCAATTTGATATATTTTTTTATACCCGCACGACATAGGCAAGGAATTTTTTCACGATAATTGACCTGATACGTGTAGGTAGTCGCGGTCCTAGAATTCACACTTAGGAGGAATTTTAAGTACAAGTACTTCTATCTCCTATATTTACGGAATTGCCATGCTCCAGCGGTTGAAGATGTATTCATGACTGGCACCCATCATTTTACGAAGTGAAACTCTTGCCCGTTACTTGCACTTATTTAAAAACAAAATTCCAGTCATAGTTCGTCCCAGGGCGGTCATCAATAACGTCCGAAGATTGTCCTCTCGGGCACAACTTGCAAAAACTTACTCAAAACTAAACCCGAGCGTTGGCTGTTATCCAGCAAAGGTCGGTACCAACTAATTTAGAGTTTTTATCATACATTTTTCTTGTAAATAATTTCGTGTTGGTTTTATTGCGAATAAATATTTGTGTATAGCCGGTACGTAAATTGCCTATGGCAACGTCGAACATTTTCACATAAATAGTGCTATATTTTGGCTTAGAACCAACCCGCAAGCAGAGATGACTCATGTCGTACAACCGGTGACTATTTTATCACCCGGCTCGTTGCATTATACCTATAAGTAATATTAAAAAAAGCTTGCTTTGTACGGTGATAATTTTTTTTTTAATTTTAGTAAGAATACCCTTACTGCTTTTCTATCAAACACTTACGCATTGATGCAGGTAGTATTGTACACGGTTATTGTCTTTCACAGGTCTCTTTATAATGTAAGACATGTGATTGATAATACAGTGCAATATAACCTATTTAAGCTAAAACAAAAATAAAAACTTGCAAAAAACATGCTCCATTCATATCTGTCACGTGACTATTTATGACAAAATACTAACATTCCCCTAAAGTCACGAAAAAAAATATAACTAAATAAAGACATAGGTATTAAAAATTCCAGTAAATTTGAAGTTGAAATGTGGTGTTCCTAAAATATCCCGCCATAAATAAAAGGAGGACATGCCAGGGCTCTGGACGGGGACGGCGAAAATGTGTAAATGAAATGTTATTTTCAGCAACCGCGAAAGTGATCAGCTGATTAAATATTGATAAGGCGTTTGTTATAAATACGGCCACATGTCGCCGTGCTAAGGATACTTTTCCTTTACCAGATGGAAAGGTTCGAGGTATTTGAAAACAGTTATCATCCGTCTCAAAGCTTTAAAAATGTGTCACTAGTCTTCAGACAAATAAAACGCTAATAACAATTAGTGCCAAGACGTTGCTGTTAATATGTATATTCTGTTATCATTTCGAGGACATACATTCAATCTTAAATAAAAATATATTTATAGTAAAAAATATTATCTACTAGTTATAATATTAATAGTCACTTGAATGAATGATACTCTAAATGCGCTGCACTGAACTAAAAAATAATAAGTTTATCCCAGTCATAATTATAAATACTTTAAAAACATAACCTACTACTTATGTTATATATTAATACAATCAAATAAACCATCCCTGACATATAAACCTTAGTTGAAATTTCTACAAAGCTACACCACTTAGATAAAAAACATCTGGCCGTCCAGTTTCGCAAACCACTAACATCCACTCAAAAGGAAACACAAGGTTAATCCCTAGAGTTACGTAATGCTGAAATCCTCCAGTTGTAAGGCAAGCCAGTTGTGGCGGGACGAAGTTTGTAATCCTCACCTCGTAGCCGGCAAACCAATTGTTATAACCGAACTTAAACGGCACTTGAACGTCTCTCCAGTCAGTGTCTGAGATACTGTCGGCATAAAATTATATCGCCCGTTCCGAACTTGCGAAACGATTGTTACTGATCTTGCACAATATCTTGAACATTAGATTTTCTCGCATTTTTATCTATGTAGGTTAAAATTCATATACATCCAACACTTTCGTTTCATTATAGATTTTATAACTTATTAACCTAAATTTTTATTGTAAAGTATTTATGTCTAAGTCTTAAAAGAATTTAAAACTATACAAAATTCACTAAATTAATGCTAATGCTCTTGCGTATAAATGCGAAAGGCAAACATAAGAGGCAATTTCTTGTGAGTGATAGATCTATTTACAGCAAACACAGTGAACGTATGTATGTATGTGTAAATACAATCTATCAATTATCATATTGATTAACTGCAGACATCAGAAACCCCGGAATACATTTATTTGGTTTGGCCACATTGAAAGGATGAATGGTTGCAGAGTTACTAAAGAGATTTACTGTGCGAGAGTGAGTGGTGAAGTCAGTCGAGGACGGCCCAGGTGTACCTACAAAGACCATATAGGTAATTAATTTTAAAAGGGTAACATAAAGAGTCCTCGAAACCGACGTGCATGCATGAAGAGGATAATGTCAGCGGAGGAAGCGAAAGAGGTATGTTTGGACCGTGGCATTTGGCGCTCTATAGTCTCTGCCTACCCTAATGGGAGACAGGCGTGAGTTTATGTATGTATGTACATATGTACATTTATTTAAGCAATTCATCTTTCATCGTTTAAAGACGGAGACAGATCGCGGGCTGATAATTTTCATTTTAGGACTATTCTAAATAAAAATTGTTTACAAACTATTTAGTACGCCTTAAACTTGAAACAAGAAATTACCCAGTAAGCAACCGCTCGTTATCCACGAGGTTTCCAACAATTGCCGCTCAATTGTTCACCCAATTTGAATTAACTGCGCAATGAACTAGTATAGAGTGAGCCAAGTCATCAATTTACTCCAACTTTGCCTTAGCACAAAAGTAATTATTTCTTTAGACATTGACATTTGACAGCCTTCATAGCACATTTTGTTAGCAGATGTTAAAATGAGACCTCGCGAATCCAAGTTTCCGAACTGAGCCAAATATTTTCGTCGGTCTGGGACGACGATCAATTGAATATTCAGTGTAAAAAGATTAAAATAAAAAAGGACATTTAATTGCTAGTAGTAACTGATCAAAAATATAAAAGAAACTGATTCCTGATCGTAAATAAAATGCGACGCCGCGACTAAACCCAGTTTACCTGCTACACGTAGAACTTGGCTACGCCGTAGACGCTCTACGCTTACGTCGCACGTCATATAAACCGATTGTCGAATAGTGTTTGAACCATGGACGTAATATCTGTTTGAACTATATTGTATACTATTTTGATTGACAAGAAGTAGGTAAACATATTAAATACTAATTTTAAACCTACCTTCTTTCGGCTTACAGCGGAATTTTAAAAGAATTTGTATCAATTATAAAAGATAGTCACGTAAGCAACGGGTAAAATGCGTAACTATCAAAAAACAATTTAATTTGTTTCATATTACGATTCATATTTCATGATTGGACAAAGTTATTATTTGAAATTGTATCCTATTCCAAAAACACAAGCGTAAATCTGTGTAATATCGTTTTTGCGCATTCCCGCTATTAGGGTTGTATTAATGTGATAATTACATTTGAACCCAACAATAGTCAATTACGTTCAAAATCATGCACGTATTGCTTACTAAGGCTTGGTTAGTGACTAAGTCCTAAAAAATATTATTTTTCAGAATATTTATTTTCTAAGTCTCTTCCATCGAATTTTAAACATTTGAATTGTCTTAAGCAATTAAAGTGATAAGTTTTGGCCGTAATGGTAATTCATCAAAAACTCATTGCATACAAAATAACTCTTCCGCATTTTAAATCGACAAAAAAAAGTATTTTGTACAAAACAAAATAAAGTTGCCAAGCCTAAAATGATTACAAACTTAGCCTGCTGAACCGTATAAAAAAAAATAAAGCTAAAAATTTACTCATATCACACAATCGATTCTATTAAAATGTGGAGTAGTAATAATTCACACTATCCCTAGGTTATATAAGTTATGTTATTATTATCCCAGAGCGCGACCGAGACGGGTCGTTAGTTATCAATATAAACCGCAGCCCGTTCACTGCCAAATTTGCGACAGAACGTCGACACCCCCGAAATTAATTAGCTGATAATTTTAAAATCGATTATCCGTAAAATTGGGCCTTAATTAAAATCGGCCCGATAATACGGCGCTGACCGGTCGCCGGGCGATAGTGCAGTGCCAATATCAGCGAGCCAAGATTCCATACAACGTGCAGTTTGACTATACTGTTACCGCTAAAACTCGATATTGTCATAGCATACTACAACTGTTTTGGAACTTAACTGAAGCGTTTAACGTTTTGTTGTTTTATTTTTAGAGGATAGAAAATCTGGAGATGAGTATTATCTATCTATCACCCTATAACAGCACTTTGATATATAATATTGGTGTACTGTTGGTAGTATTGGTGTGCTAGACAGCCCCGTGGCGCAGTTGGCTAGACACTAGCTTGCGAAACACGCGGCCGCGGGTTCGATCCCCGCACCGAGACAAATGTTTGTGTGATCCACAAATATTTGTTTCGGTTCTGAGTGTTTGTGAGACCGAAAAGTCACTCGTAGTTTCTGATACCCACGATACAAGACTCGTATCTTAGTGTGGGGTCAGGACTATGTATGTGACTGTTGGGTGTATTTATCATTATTATTATTACTATAAATGCAATATTAACAAACTATATATTTAACAAGTGATATTTATATACGAATACTACTTCGGAATGTAATATATTATTGTCTTAGTGTATAACAACAAGTATCTGGCCGTTTCCGTGCCAAAACTTCGTCGATCGCTCTCAAGTTTGTATTCCGGGGCGAAAAGAGCACGGTAAAAGGACATGTGCTCAGTAATAGGCAGCAACTACGTCCTCTATCAAATGGCACTAAAAAGCTGGTAAAATGGGGGCTTGGAAATACACTATGCATACAGCTTTATCTCCTACCTACAAAAAGCATGTTCTAATATGTAAAGTTTTAAATACTAATAAATATCTTGATTAACAACGAGCGTTTTTAGAATGATGTTACTTTAGAATTTAAATTCCAAATATTACCGATAGTTTACTAACAATATTCGCCAATATTAAGTAACTTACATTTTATATTTCAAATAAGTATCTAGTGACTCCAGCAGTCTACGTTCTATAAAATCATGGCGACTATATTGCCGCAACTATTCGCACCACGCTTTGTAAGATTACATCACATCCGCATTTCAATATTGATATTTTATTTGGTTTACTTTGTAGTGTATAGGTGTTATTTCAATGCGTTGGTTCGTAATAAAACACTGTTGGATATTTCCAACAGAAAATTTTCAGTCAATTCATGTCTGTCTTTAGAATTCAAGCGTTTCTGTATATATTGTTTGGTGTACCAAAATTAACTACGTAAATATTATTATATTACTACATATTTTTTTTATTTATTTGGCCAGCATAAATATTATTCATATAAAAATGTTAGTCTTCATAAACAAGTTGCTTAATCACATTTACGCCTCGTTCATCTCACGACATATGAGTGCAGCGAGCGAACTAAAGTTACCAGGTCAAGCAATGTGTTATTCGAATTGTCCTTAAGATATTTCTGAGTTGGAGAACGAAGTCTGGAAATGTGGCAAAAAATAACAATAGGCTCTATCACGTGAGTCTTAAAATAAAGCGATATATAAGCAGAGAAATATACCTTTGTGCCCGAATCTTAAATATGCTAATTTTTAGAATATCAATGCCTTTTGAGTAACCCCTCCCGCCGCCTTCCATTTTGACTTACATTTCAAAATTTTTGCGCTTTCAGTAAACTAATGATTACAAATAAAAATTATAACCTTGTAGGTAAGCTCAAAGCCTTCCAAAGAAAAAATAGACGAGGTATTATTATATAAAAGTGACACGCCCTCGAAGCTGAGAGTCTAAGAATAAATTGTTGTAGCAACGGAAAAATCTATTGATTTCGGAATTAGGTATGTATTTGTATAACATATACTGCATTGTAATTCATCTTTGCCTTTAACAAAAATTCCGTTAATGTGTCCAGCAATAGAACGTATATCGGCTGATGATGATGATAGTGATGATGATGATTCTATATCTACGCCAGGATCGTGCGTCCCCTACTATAATTAATTTGCCACATTTGCGTGACTGTTTCCCACCCATACGACTATAACTCAGATCAAATGCATGTGATGCTACGACTGTTTATCCATACAGCATGCAGCTCAGTTCTGACAGATTAATTAGGCGCCCCCGTCAATCGCGAATGTGCGAGCGGAAGCCTCCATTCGTAAACATTGAGACGCGATTGCGAGTAATTGATACGCTCGAAATATTTCCTTATTTCTTCACGGAAGCAATTATAGCAAGGTATTATGTGACACAAATGGAATTCTCCTTTGTGCCGTAAAGGCAAGTGGAAATTCCATCTTTTCCATTATCCATACAAAGTGCTCTTTTATAATGGGCCCATTTTAGTTGGAACTGAAACGTTAAAGACTATTGTAAGATTTTTTAGGTTTTTATTTTTATAATAATTTATCAAAAAAATTCTATAATGAAATGAAATAATAATGTCTCTACCTCGTTAGTTCAGAGGTTTATTTTCGAGACGAGCAAATCGTTTTGTAGGTGAAGTTTTCTGTCTGAACACTTTATTCACGCCTGGAATTCTATAATTTAATGATTTCTCAAAGAATGAAACTCAAGTACGCACCAGAGAGCCAAATGACAAACCTTTTTTATCACCCTTTTCACATCTGCAGTAAATAAGAAATATAACTGTAATTTCAGGTCCATGTTTTGTATAGCAATCCTAACTATTTTTTAATACTTACATAAATTTGTAATTTTTTGTACTATACTTGGCAAATGTCAAGTATCTGAATCTTCTGCAGCGGCTCTAGTTAAGTATCGCAAATACAAGCCATTTTATTTACAAATCGGGTGACAGGTACGATTAACACCGACTTATAGATTATTATATTCTGAAATCACACTTATGTGTTACTTATTGTGTAAAAACATGTTAGAATACGAGACCAGGTTTTATTGATATTGTCTCCATTCACGCGAAATTGGTCGTGGCCGCCTACGAATATTGTATTATTAGACTGCAAGATAATGCGAAACAGATGCAAATTGTCTCACCACAGCTAGTGCATATGGCACATTATCCAGCGACGTTAAAAGCAGTATGCCATGGCTTTGACACTAAAAAATCATTTCAGAAGTTCCATCAAGAAGTTTTATGTAAATTTCTAAAATTACACCTGACTATTGTAAATCTCTAGTGACAAGTAAAAGAAGTGCTGTTATACTGACATGAGAAGTTTGGCCCATTCACACTAAAAAAATCATATTTTATAGAGTTAGTTAAACTAGCCTACTTATATTGATTACAAAATTATAACAATATTTTTAGACACATATATTTCGCTACACATATATAAGTTTTAAATACTAATAAATATCTTGATTAACAACGAGCGTTTTTAGAATGATGTTACTTTAGAATTTAAATTCCAAATATTACCGATAGTTTACTAACAATATTCGCCAATATTAAGTAACTTACATTTTATATTTCAAATAAGTATCTAGTGACTCCAGCAGTCTACGTTCTATAAAATCATGGCGACTATATTGCCGCAACTATTCGCACCACGCTTTGTAAGATTACATCACATCCGCATTTCAATATTGATATTTTATTTGGTTTACTTTGTAGTGTATAGGTGTTATTTCAATGCGTTGGTTCGTAATAAAACACTGTTGGATATTTCCAACAGAAAATTTTCAGTCAATTCATGTCTGTCTTTAGAATTCAAGCGTTTCTGTATATATTGTTTGGTGTACCAAAATTAACTACGTAAATATTATTATATTACTACATATTTTTTTTTATTTATTTGGCCAGCATAAATATTATTCATATAAAAATGTTAGTCTTCATAAACAAGTTGCTTAATCACATTTACGCCTCGTTCATCTCACGACATATGAGTGCAGCGAGCGAACTAAAGTTACCAGGTCAAGCAATGTGTTATTCGAATTGTCCTTAAGATATTTCTGAGTTGGAGAACGAAGTCTGGAAATGTGGCAAAAAATAACAATAGGCTCTATCACGTGAGTCTTAAAATAAAGCGATATATAAGCAGAGAAATATACCTTTGTGCCCGAATCTTAAATATGCTAATTTTTAGAATATCAATGCCTTTTGAGTAACCCCTCCCGCCGCCTTCCATTTTGACTTACATTTCAAAATTTTTGCGCTTTCAGTAAACTAATGATTACAAATAAAAATTATAACCTTGTAGGTAAGCTCAAAGCCTTCCAAAGAAAAAATAGACGAGGTATTATTATATAAAAGTGACACGCCCTCGAAGCTGAGAGTCTAAGAATAAATTGTTGTAGCAACGGAAAAATCTATTGATTTCGGAATTAGGTATGTATTTGTATAACATATACTGCATTGTAATTCATCTTTGCCTTTAACAAAAATTCCGTTAATGTGTCCAGCAATAGAACGTATATCGGCTGATGATGATGATAGTGATGATGATGATTCTATATCTACGCCAGGATCGTGCGTCCCCTACTATAATTAATTTGCCACATTTGCGTGACTGTTTCCCACCCATACGACTATAACTCAGATCAAATGCATGTGATGCTACGACTGTTTATCCATACAGCATGCAGCTCAGTTCTGACAGATTAATTAGGCGCCCCCGTCAATCGCGAATGTGCGAGCGGAAGCCTCCATTCGTAAACATTGAGACGCGATTGCGAGTAATTGATACGCTCGAAATATTTCCTTATTTCTTCACGGAAGCAATTATAGCAAGGTATTATGTGACACAAATGGAATTCTCCTTTGTGCCGTAAAGGCAAGTGGAAATTCCATCTTTTCCATTATCCATACAAAGTGCTCTTTTATAATGGGCCCATTTTAGTTGGAACTGAAACGTTAAAGACTATTGTAAGATTTTTTAGGTTTTTATTTTTATAATAATTTATCAAAAAAATTCTATAATGAAATGAAATAATAATGTCTCTACCTCGTTAGTTCAGAGGTTTATTTTCGAGACGAGCAAATCGTTTTGTAGGTGAAGTTTTCTGTCTGAACACTTTATTCACGCCTGGAATTCTATAATTTAATGATTTCTCAAAGAATGAAACTCAAGTACGCACCAGAGAGCCAAATGACAAACCTTTTTTATCACCCTTTTCACATCTGCAGTAAATAAGAAATATAACTGTAATTTCAGGTCCATGTTTTGTATAGCAATCCTAACTATTTTTTAATACTTACATAAATTTGTAATTTTTTGTACTATACTTGGCAAATGTCAAGTATCTGAATCTTCTGCAGCGGCTCTAGTTAAGTATCGCAAATACAAGCCATTTTATTTACAAATCGGGTGACAGGTACGATTAACACCGACTTATAGATTATTATATTCTGAAATCACACTTATGTGTTACTTATTGTGTAAAAACATGTTAGAATACGAGACCAGGTTTTATTGATATTGTCTCCATTCACGCGAAATTGGTCGTGGCCGCCTACGAATATTGTATTATTAGACTGCAAGATAATGCGAAACAGATGCAAATTGTCTCACCACAGCTAGTGCATATGGCACATTATCCAGCGACGTTAAAAGCAGTATGCCATGGCTTTGACACTAAAAAATCATTTCAGAAGTTCCATCAAGAAGTTTTATGTAAATTTCTAAAATTACACCTGACTATTGTAAATCTCTAGTGACAAGTAAAAGAAGTGCTGTTATACTGACATGAGAAGTTTGGCCCATTCACACTAAAAAAATCATATTTTATAGAGTTAGTTAAACTAGCCTACTTATATTGATTACAAAATTATAACAATATTTTTAGACACATATATTTCGCTCATTTTTTATTAAAATAAAATTAATATTATAAAATTCATCTCACAACAGAACTCTTGAATCTCCTATCTTGTCTATATCCTATACTGTCATTAAGGTTTTATGAAATATGTGTAGCACACGAATATTTTGCACAATATAATAAATTTTTCATGTGAAAGTTTGCTGTGGTTTTAGGAGATTAATATCCGTATTTCCTTACATACAAATATGTAGTATAAGTTTTAATATACCTACATGCAAAATTAACATTCAGCAGATTTCTCGAGAAAATCCTGAGAGACTGTAATTAGTTCGCTATTTACTTACTCGGAATATCGAAGTCGCTAATCATGAATGTCGCTTCAAAGCTATGACTACTTATAGTAGAGTGCAAAAGTTGAAATATAACCATTGAAAATGTCATAAAACGTTGCTTTGCAGACGATTAAAAAATCTTGTATCGATAGTAAATCAAAAAAGGAGTTATAATGCCACACAAATTTTTGTGACAGGTTAAGACCGAATAAGTTACTTAGTTTCCAATTATCAAAACTGCAGGTGCTTTTATCGGATGCATATGATTGATATTGTATTATTATAATACTACCAAGTTACCTCGCAAACATCATACGAGAGAAGAATAATAAACAGTTACTGTATCATGGTACATTACAGTTTGATCTGAATCTCCTTTTTGTAAAACACTGTTGTAGCGATAAAATTCAAAATACCAATCCCATTACACGTACTCTACTGAATTAACATCACTCAGGCTTACAAAAAACAAACATACAATCTATTAGAGAATTAGAGGTAAAAGTGAGAGTGAAAAAATAAATCTATCAGAAAGTTTATCTAATAGAATTGGCTAGGAATATTCTGCAAAAACTATCAAAACAACATTGCACTAGCCTCTATTGTATTAAAAAGGTTTTTAAATGAAGCTGAGTAATTTAAACAACCTCGAGGATGTAGACTTCCTTGTTCCAAAACAAAAAACATTTGGAATTGTAGAGCAACTACACAATTAACTAAACCGTTGTCAATATCAATAAGGATACTATACGAATGCCTTACGTGAATGCTAAAATTGTCTCGCAAAAAACTATATAAATCGATGCATCGTCCTAGCAAAAGCTGTAAAACCCACTGCAGTCAGCTTAGTCAAGTTCATATATATCGGGTATACATACATGAAACCGACTTTATTGTCCCACTAGTAGTTATTATATCTTGACAAAAATACAATTATTAAGGTATTTGAAGACGTTGAAAAACATATTTAATATGCTCGTACGTTAAACAACTAACAGGAATTACTTAAAATCTTTCAATCAGAATAAAAGCATTCAAAAACACACGTTGGAAATGGAACGAATGTTTATAAGGTTACATAAATTCCATTAGAGTGTTATTCGTGCCGAGTGCAAACAAACTGAGACGCATGAGGAACGGCAAATGTGAGAGAGCATGTCAACAAGATACATAAGGGAATATTTCATTGGTTGTGACGCGGCACAGAGCTATGAACTCGCGGATGAACGTCTGTCAGAGTGCTTGTCTAATCAGTGCCTTTTACAATCAAGTCTAATGTTAGCTGCATATATTAGCATAGCTGCTGCTGTTTAAAACCTTAAAGCCTTTATTCTACAACCCAAAGCAATTGCAACGTAGTTGAATTTTATGAAATTAGTTTAATTGTTGGTAAAAAAATTCACGTAACTTTAAAATCTACCTAAGTTACAAAATAATTCAATAACTTTTGCACCTAAAGTGTTAGTACGACTGTTAGTAATTTAAAATTTATTTAGGAACAAGTGTGTCTGGAATCTAAGCTTTAAATATATGAACATGACAAACGTTTATTGATTATCAAACATTTTTAACTGATTTAAGTATTTGTGAAAAAACGGACTGCGTTTCTAAAACAATGTAAAAGAATCTATTTTTGGAAGGGAGAAACTACTAAGTCGGGTGTGTTAGCTGCATTTATTTTTACCCTTTCGAGCAGAGGTTTTGAAAGAGGTCGATAACGTCCCAAGTGGACTTCGAGACACCAGGTGCAGTTGAGAGCTCGGAAGATATTATACGATATAATAAATGGGAAACAAATAAGTACTATGCAATATTGGCACCATTCAAATTATTTGATCAACGTTAAAAGTCATAAACACATACTCATGAAGCAGATCAAGGTCGAAGCGGGTACTTATATTAATGTATTATTATTTTTTTAGAAACTACACTTTATGCAGTAGAATCTCTGTTATTCTAAAAATCTTTTTAAAATACAACCAAATCGTCTAAAAAATTAACCGGGATCTACGAATTATTTAACAAAATATTTTTTCCTTAAATGTACGTGTATCCATGTGGTGTATGTGATATAATATCATTGGTATTAATAAAATTTAATTCAAGTAAATAATATACAATATGATACTGTTTCCAGATAAATGTTCATGCAACCAAAAGAGAAACATCTCAAGGCTCGACGCGTTTGAGATCTTAACAGCTTGTTGTTTCCGAAAACCGCAATGTATTCAATCGTTATTGGGCTAAGGAAACTTCATTTATATTATTTATTTGTTTTACTTTTGGAAACTACAAAAGTAGCTCAATTATAAAAAAACACTTATTTTCCTATTATTTGCGCGTAGAACAGATTTCAATGCTAAATTGTAAAGATATACTCAAAAAATACTACAATACAGTAAGTTTCAAAAATATTGTAGTCTGTACATTAAAAAGTATAGTCAACTATAATATCATAAGCATCACTATGAAATTAATTTATAGTTTAAATACATACCTAAATAAGTCGTGACACTACGATTCAACAATTATTATAGCATACACCATGCCACTTGTATTAAAAGAAATCATTTATCTTTGATTCTCATTTAATACTACTTTAGAAAATATTACATAAATACCTCTTGCCTTATATCATTATCATAAGAATGTGTCCCATATTAGTTGTCATGATTGTAGGCTAGATCTTCTTGGGTGGAATTAATATAACCACAGCGTTATGATATGCCATAGTTTGTTCTGAGCAGCAATATGAAATCTTCATCACATACATATCTATTATAGAATCCTCCTTAATGCATAATTGATTAGTATCCCTGGAGCTTGAGGTATAGATAACTCAAACATAGTGATGATATAACAACAAAATGTGTTATTTCATTTGGCGGGATCACTCAAGGCTCTTTTCATATTTGGCCTTTAAATCATATGGACACAATATCATTCATACAAATTAATTGAAAACAATATTCACAAAATTGCTTTATATAATCTTACTTGCATGAATTTAAACTTCACATTCGAATAAATGATTCCATCGAGAAGATAAAAAAAGAAAAAAATATACGTATTTGTCTCACTGTAGCCAATAAGAAGAGAAATGATAAAAATAAAAATTCTAAATAGTTGTTACTGGCATGTATCACTGGAAATAATTCGAATTTTAAAAACCGTATTGTGAGCGCGGCACTATTATGCCGAATCCGATACGCCGGTTGGAATGGTACGGGCGCCCGTCCCGAGAGCCGGGTGGATACTGGATGCTGGATTTGCCGCAGGAGCCTGCGTCACAGCCGCTGGACCTCGACACCTTTTTGCGGGACCCTAATTAATAACCAGCCATGACGCGAACACGCGCAATGTCAAATCTCTTTCAGTTGGTGAGGGTCTTTTATGGAGGAGTGTTAATGAAACTCCTTGTTAACGCGCTGCGGCACACGAGCAATTTACGCACAAGTGGTTTACGAGCCAAGCGATCTTTTGTGAAGAATATGATATGATATTTTTTTGCGGAGAAATATAGTTGTTAATGTGCACATGATGAAGAACTTTTCGGATTTGAATATAAGTGAAGTTATGCTTGTTTAAAATGATAAAAACAAGACTCTTTGGGAAAATAAAATAAAGAGTATAATTTATTATATGTTATTAATAACTAATATATTATATTTATGCACCAATTCATTCATCTCCGCATCACCCTTTGGAAGTTTTATAGATTTAATTATCTTAGGCATTAAGTCCGCCATTATACTTCGTACGTAATATACCATTTCATAATAACAATCATAATCTATTTCCAATAGTTCCCAAGCGAAAAAAGGTTAAGCAAGTAATTCTAGACAATATCACGTTAATTCAATTCAAAAAATGCAGTATAATAAAACTTTAGGGAGGGTTGTGAAAGTAAACAGCTGATAAAATACAACTCACTTTGCTTTAAAAATCTATTTTGAAAACATCAAGGTAATATTAAAAAAAAAAAAACAACCTTAAGGACAGTCCTTTTATTAAAACAAAACAATTTTTTTAAAATTAGAAAATATATTTTTTATAAAATCAATACGGCAATAATTTTATTAATATGTGACGTTCATTAAGAAAACGCTTATCGGTGCTTACCTATCTAATAACTGCTTTATAAAACTGTCTTTTGGCGTAACAGCTAATTAAGAATCTCATATCATTCTGATTAATAAAAATTCTAATATACAATCTCATAAAAATCATACAACAAGAACACACACGACATATTAAGACATTAATATCCAGTTCGAAATATGCAATCAGACAGCTCCTTACCCTGTTAGCTTCCCGCAATAGCCGAGTCAAGTATACCCTGACGAAGTGGGTCCTTAATGAAAGTGGGGATAAATTTCGTAGATACGACATAACATCGGGCTCACGGACGTCACGGCAGATTAAACATGGCCGCCAAAATACTGCCATTATTTATCTCCTTGTTTATATTATTAAACATTTTGCACAGTATTTCAGTATCTGGTTGGGAAACATAAATATTGCTTTATGTAAATTTGAGTTAAATAAATATTTCGTTGTTGTATCTGGTTGCCAAGTATCTTGTGCCACGTAATTAGGCCATCACCTGCTTACTAATTACGAATTTAAATAAATTTGCGCCCGTCGGTTTCCAGCCAGCGTTCCACAATAATCACATATGAGATCTTTGTACGTTATAACCCAACGGGACGTTGTATTATGCAATATTCTAATCTAGACGAGTCCACAACTTGTTCTCCTTTGTAATATCCTATTACAATATTTCAGTGAACATTAGGACAAGATGCTATTCATTTGATAGTGGGACTATTAAGTTCAATGAATATCTGAACATTGCATATTTTAATATTCATAATAATTAAAAATTAATAATACAGATAAATAATAAGTGTATTCCACGCGATCTAGAGATTCCTGCATCGATTCCTGTGTCGAACAAATTTCATTGGGTTTTTCTATTTAAGAAATGCGCGTTGAAGAAGGCATGAAGCTCAACCCATATTACGTAGAACTGATACATACTTGGCAAAATGTAAGTGCAGAAATGCACCTCTTGCTACTCTTACGGGAATATAGTCATGAGGTTATATATGAATGTATTATTATTATTATTTCAACCGTATCTGTTCCGCATCAACCCCTTTCATTTCTAAATATATCTACTCATGCCTGTATCGCGATACGGTACGCATCTGTGTATTTTTATAGATACTCAAGCTTCCCACATAATAAGGGTATGTCTACCCCGTTTACAAAGTATATTTTCAACTACGTGCTGCTCTAAAGATATTTATGCGAAAATAACGCAATAATAAAATAAAAATAATCCAATACAACAAATACTTCAGGCACCCAACCGCAGTATCCCGTTTCTCACATTCTACAAGTAAAGGGATATAATCTCATAATGACGTGGGAAATTACCTCACTCGAAGATATTTAAGCAAGCCGTACTAAGTGGCATGTAAATCTACTCGGACGCGTTAGAGCTGAAGTTGGTCAACAGTGCAGCGATAACGAGCCCCGTCTATCCGTACAAGAACCCGCCTGACATCTCCCAGTGCAGTCTAGCAACATACCGTAAGGCAACTTTATATAGGTATTTTACATACATAGATACATCCTCAAGCCTGTATTTAACGAAGAGGTTGCTAAGAATGAATTTCATTACTCACATTTCGTCAGGCGGGCGAATAGGCTAGTCATTTTTCGGACACAATTCCTCTTTCCGTTCTGTTATTGGAACTACATAGATATTTTACTTATTTTTAAACGGCTAGATGTTTTTTTTTAACTAGCCGTAGACGAAGCATTAACATATTCGCACTTAACGCAGCATCTGCATGCATTTTTCTCTGGCTATGACAGTATTGCTTAACTAACACAAACATAATGGTTATAATCAAGGAGTTAAATTATATACAAAACATATATGAAAAAGATTCAGATATGAAATATTAATTTCTTTCTTGTAACCGAAATAGTTAACATGACCCAAACGCCTACACGTCGGGATATCTTTAGAATATTCTACATATTATATACTTGCTCAGTTTGCGGTCCAATAATGAGACCTTTCATAATGTCAAAGTAAATATAACGCACGGGAATGTGGCAGAAATAAACAGGGCTTTAGGTAGGAATAAAAATAAATGTTCTGTCTAGTAGTCTTAGTAGATAAACCTATTAATTTTGTTATACAGAATGCCTTACAGATAGAGTAAGTACTCTGAGGCATTTAATGTCTTATTTTAAACGAACTTTATCGCAGTGCCATAACTATGTTAATAATTAATATATCTTCTTATGCATGCGGTTGTTACAGCCAGACATTCGCCGGCATTCAAGCTACAAATCCTGAAAGGTATTTGTCGTTGGATGGCTTCACCTTTCTAATTACTACCTTCAAGAAACTGTTAACTTCGCGTCCACTTTCAACGCTCATGGTAATATGAATGTTCGCCTCAAAAAAATCACCACCTCCGTAGCTTAATCAGAGAGCCTGATGGCATTTGCAAGTCTGAGACTAAAGTAGAATTCTTATCGTTCCAGTATATTTTCGATTATTACTGATTAGTATTTTTTTATTACAATTATATTTGAAAGGAATATTTATATTAAAATTGTTGTATTACACTACTGACTGTTTTGTACTCCCAAAATGTACTGTAACGCGCCCAAACTTTATGCAAAGCGGCCGGCGGCTTGAAATGACCAAGTTCCGAACTTAAAACGTTCCCCGCTCACCCGAATAATAAATATGATGTAAAGAAAAGTCTCGGTTGCAATACTCCGCAGTCGGCACTCCGTCGAATATAATTTATTGTTCACTTTGAGAGTTGCGAACACTTTTGTTTCCAAGTGTCAAAATGTAAGTTATTCGTGCCCCCTTGTTTTTGGGTACCGCGTTCGTATAAATAGCTATAACGGTATACAATTATTAACTCCAAAAGAAATAAGTGCCAAGGAGTTTAAGTGTATATTAATACGGTATAATGTGACACGAACTTAAAATAAGATCGAGACACATATTGTATGAGATGAAAGTTGTATCATCTGTTAGATGATAAGAAATATTATCCAAATAATATAAATTATATTTACGCTGCCTTATGCTCATATAATCAACATTTAAGTAAGCAGAGTAGAGAAAGCCTGGTGCGTTTGTTAATTTTACTTGTTGAAATGGTCATACCTTTTCCCATAACCCGTTTAATTATAATCAACTATTATTAACCTTTTTTTAAGATGTACTAGTTCTTTGACGACTTGTAGAGTGTAATCATTAATTAATTATCTTTATTGAAGAGTTGTAAAAAAATATTTTGTTCGACGTTTCGAATTTCAACTCGGAAAACTTGCTTCTTAACATCCGCATAAATCGTAGATTATATTGCCTCAATTATTTCGCCTAATAATCCCAACAATAAGGTTCTATTGTCATTATGCCATATCCCCTAATAGGCATTGTATATATCCCAGAAAATCTGAAATGTATAAAGCCAATCTGAGGAATAGAGAAAGTAATTAAGGCGTCGCACAGTGCGTAATTTTCATGATCTAGGTGGACAAAAGTCTTAAAATGAGATGGTCAAGTTTAATACGTGATAAAACGTTTTGGACTTCATTGAAAAACATTGTCAAGGTTTTAAATATACAATTATCGTATTTTACATCACACAAAAACATATATACTCAAAAAAAACTTAATTAATCGAACATACAAAAATAAAAATAGTTGAAAGAATCGAATATAGGTATAGATTAATTACTTCCTAGCTAGGAACAAGAAGGAACTTAGTCAGAATCATCATCATCATCATCAACAGCCAATCGAAGTCCACCGCTGGACATAGGCCTCACCCAATGACTTTAGTATTCTTCAATTTCGCTTTCAGTATCAGATTCTCCAAAATCTGAATGACCTGACTGAATTTCTTCTTGCTCGGTGTGAGGAGTTCTATATTCTAAGAGCTCCAACACTTCAGGGCTTATTTTGCCTCGTTTGGTTTTAGAAGCAGCAAGTGAGCTAGCAATATAGGGGTCTGACGTAATAAGTAGCCTATTTATTAAGTCCGTATTTGTGTCCACCCTTGACGTCTTTCGCAAGGATAATTCTCAGAATTTTCTATTATCTTTATTTCTGGCTTCGTGTACTTCTTCCGAAAGTTGCCCAATTGGAAGAACACAAGAACCAATTATGTCTTTTTCGTGGTAAAGTATTTTATTCACGCTTCCTAAATACTTCCGCGCTTTTTTTATAACTGTACCTCTTCTTGGTGAAAATTGACAAAGCTATTTAACGATTACTGCTGAATCCTTTTTTGCGGAGATGTACTTCAGTTGCCATCGATATCTCTTCCAGACTCGATGTTTCAACGACATATTGAAATCGCCGTTTTTTCAAATAATTTCAAAGAGATTTCCAGGTCTTCCAATCGAACTTCTTGATTTAGGAAGTAAAACACCTTCATCCGCTTGAGTAACATATTTAGGTAACAGTATGTTTCCTTCTTACCACGCTAAGTTAGGGTTTAAAAACGATCTCGATGTCTACCCGACTTACGCCATTAATCTTCGATTTATTGACAAAAACTTCCAATATTTATTTTCAAACGTCTTATAATGTCATCTGTAAACGACGAATTACCAAGTTCTTGCAATATATGACGTATCGAGGCATCCGTTCTTATATCTTTTGCGTTAGCAAACGAAACGTCGAAAAATTGTCTACGCGGAATTTGCGAAGGCGTTGTGAAAATAAAGAAAAGTTGTATGGGTGTCGCAAATATGCGCAGACAAACGTACGTGTTCCCTTTAGCTAACAAGTACGCCTTTTGATTAAATATAATATCAGGCCGGTATAATCCCGTATAATAAACTAAAACTCAAGTTCAAAATGATTTATTAGTATTTTTGTGTAAAATTTAAGTCTCTCTGTTTCTATAGTACTTGTGATTACGTTTTAAAATATATTAACAGGAAAATACTTAAAAACTTATCTTAAGACTCCCAGAAAGCCAATAACAACACAAAATCACTATTAAGGCACAGGTAGGCAGTATATTCAACGAGAGAACTCAGGCGAAAAATGCGATCATTTTGAGCGCATCATCGGTAAACTCATATAGTTGACTTTCGACCATTTTTATCTATTGTGGGGTGAGGGTTCTTAGAAAATAAACTCTAATATCATATAATATAGTTTATCTTCTTTGAATATAAGTAACTTTTTTATAAGTTTAGACTAGTGTAGAATTTGACTTTTGTCCACCTAGATTATGAAAATTACGCACTGTGCGTCGCATTAACTTTAATTTTACAACGCTTTAAAAATAATTGGAGGCATAGCAGCCATTAATACATACCACCTTGCTGTGAATCGTTAATCTAGTTAACGACTTTGTGACACACAACCAATGCGAAAGCACGATAAAGTTAAAATAATTAGAATGTAGCTTGTAGTTAGAATTTAGGCACGATTTTGTAATGAAACAAAACAAACATACCTCACGCCTATATTCCCTGAAGGGATAGGTAGAAATGCATTTCTGCACCCACATTTCGCCAATTTTGTAATGTTTACTTTTTAACAAAATCTGGACTTTTGTTAAGGGTATCGTGAATACATTACTAATCCTAGACTATCCCTACGCTACCAATGAAAGGCATATGCAAATAAATGAAATGCATCTGTAGAATGTGTAAATTAATTTATTATTATTATTCCTAAAGGCACTTTAAATCAATTTTACGTATATACCGCTTCAATTGAGATTTGTGTTTGCCGTCAAACATAATTTTTACTTTGATCTACCCACAGAGAATTAGGGTTGGCTTAATGTTCCAAAAATTGTGATTTAGTGCCTTCTAGAAAGTTACTCAATGTACTAAATATAATCAAATTATACAACACACACAAAGGCCTGACTCTACATCATAAATAATTCTTGTGTCGTGGGTATAAAAAATAACGGCTTTTCGGTCTCATAATCACCCTGATCAAATATTCGTGCATCATATTACAAACATTTGTCTCTGTGTGAAGAAAACGTCTGAACAGGTATTAAAGTAGGCATAGTAAAGATAGTAACAGAGTATAGTAGCAAAGATTTTCCAACCATTTTACCTATGTGTAGTAAAATAACACGGGTGCGTTGGAAAGCACATAATAATGAAAAGCCCTTTACTCAAATTACCAACATTTGTGTCACCTAAATAATGGTTAAGCGACGATTTGGGTACGATAAATCTCCAGAACAATTAACGCGAAAGTACCGCTTTAGAATTCTATAGTTAATATACATAATTATTATTGAATATGTCGTTGTTTTAAATCGAGATGTAGAAACCTCGACAATAAATAGGCGGTTTGCGATGGCCGACATAGGTAGGGCCAATAAAAATCAATTAATTTTTTTTTTTCGAATACCTCATGTTCTAAGTATCAGCTTTGCGATCATTATGTACTACTAAATTTTCTTGCTTCGTGGAATCTACACAAATACAAAATAAGCAAATTGTAAGAACTTTACGATATCAATGTGTGCAAATTTGTATCAAAGTTTATGGCAAACTTACTAAATCGTACATTTTACGATTTCTGGACATTGTATCAACTACCGAAGCTATAGTCTAGAGGCACAAGCATATCCTTGCGATTTCAACATCCCGTGTACGATTTCTGGATCGGGCACTGTTATTAGTTTTTAGAAAGCATGGATCTGAAATATGGATTCTTTAAATTATTATAATGTAACAACATATGTACAAGTAATACATAAAGATGGGACCTACACTTTTTATTTTGAAAGGAAAATGTTTAAGGTATTTATGGCATCTCAGTCCCTTTAGATCCAACGTTAAGTTCTTTTACTGTACCTAAAGAAATACCGAACTACCAAACTTGACCGAACTTTTCTGCCTGGGGAACACACACCGTTAAAACAAAGTACCAATTCGATGGTACAGTGAAAGTATAATAACTTTTCGAAGTTCATATTATTTTTATTACATAATTTTAGCTCGTACAAAGTTTTAAACCTCAGATGCGGTACAGTTGTACAGATTTGAGTTTGTGGCAATTTATTATTTATTTTTTCACTCTTTTTTGCACATATGTAATTACTTCGATACAAATAAATGAATGGAAAACTTAACTTAATGTTAAATACGAGTCGCAGTTTTATTACTTTAGCCAATTTCCCACAGCATTTGGATGGGTAATAGAAGAACAATATCATCGTTATATTTGCATTACCTACAAGTAAGGTAAACAAGACATAAATTCAGATCTTAGTCCTACGTACGACGTGCAAGTATTTTTACATTCTCATTGACCTGAGAAGATATTATAAGTAAGACTCGATATCTTCCAATATATTGTCAGTGGCAGAAAATATACATAGAACGTGTATACCAATATATTACAGTCCTATGTATCCTCACAGACAATTATTTCGTACTGTGCATTATAATTATGCAATAGTGCTATGAATTGCAAAATCTTCACAACAAGACATGTTATCTAAAGATGAGAAATGTATTATGAAGCGCGACGCTTTAGCCGAGTGTGGCTGTTCTAGTTACCGCTGTATGCTGTCGTCATAAATTTTGTTAAGACAATACAGCCTCTGATACCCATCTCTTTAGCGTAAAATGCTTGTTTTATTCCTTAATAATGTAGTGTGGTCTTGCCAGATAGAACTCGATAGACTTACGTGCGCAAAATTTACTCTAGCTTAGAGCTGTTAAAAGTGCATATATAATTTTTGTTTGATATATTTTTCGTTGTTCCACACTTACCAAAGCTTTTATTTACAGGACAAAGAGAGAACTCTCAATCTTAAAAGCATATGCAAAACGATCCAAACACACCAGCCTATAGTGAGATTTATTCTAAGCAGTCAATGCACTAATGCCGCTCTGTTTATTACAGTTCGACGTATGACAAATACGAAGAAATCTATTTGTGTTATAAATATCCATCACCAGCAGCGTAGATATGTAATACATCAATATCTTATTCCAAATTTGAAATCATAAAACTGACTCCGTCTACATCTCAGAAGCGGTTTAAGTGAAATTTGAGTCTAAATCCACGCCCTAACAAGTTCAAAATTCTAATCTTAAAAAATAAAGCCTTATACTTAATACTAAACGAGCATTTTTATTTTTTTATATTCCCTATAACAACATGAGGATACACGACTTGCGGACACAAACAAGCTAATATAGTTTTATTGGAGTTCTGCGCAATGTTGTGTAAGCCGCGTCATGGCAGATGTGGAACATTATTTAATGACCAGTTATTTTATTATCTAACACTTATGAGGACATTTGTTCACGACAGTTCGGTATATTTAGTAAAGTATAGTGACATATTAATGGGTATTTAAGATGTGATGGTCTGAGGTTCAGGCGCGCGCCCGAGAATCTACGCTGACGCGGATTCAAAGCCAAGGCACACACCTCTGACTTTTCGAAGTTAATGCGTAGTCTTAATAAGTTTTTACGTACTTTAACGGTGAAGGCGAACATCATAATGCAACCCGTACAACTAAAAGTTCTTAGAAATTTCTTAGGTGTGTAGTTCACCCACCCACACTAGGCTCGTGTGGTGGCTAAGCCCTAATCCTCTCAGCTGTAGACGGGGCCTCAGTAGCAGTAGGACGCATATAGCGTTACTAATGTTATACATATTTGCAAATATTGTTTCTACATTAAAATATCTCTGCCCTCTAATGCTGAAATATAACGCATATTCTATTTTTTTAAGTTTGCTAGAAATTTACACACAAATGGATTAATATTAAACAAAAAGCATGTACATCTTGAACATAAGACTGGTTTCAATGTTATTCAGACATTTTAAAACGTTGCAGCTAACAGATGCCCACTGGAGCAGGCTTGTTTACTAGAGACTGTGGCTCGGTTAATAAAACGCTGGACGTAAATGAATAAATAAAATAAATACACCCAACAGTCACACTCATAGTCATGTCCCCACACTAAGATACGAGTCTTGTGCCGTGGGTATCAGAAACTACGTGAGACTTTTCGGTCTCACAAACACCCAGACCCGAAACAAATATTTGTGGATCACACAAACATTTGTTTCGGTGCGGGGATCGAACCCGCGGCCGCGTGTTTCGCAAGCTGGTGTCTAGCCAACTGCGCCACGGGGCTGTCAAAATATAAATAAAAATGTTTTAATGTTACAATTATTGCACATTATAAGTGGTTCAGAAACAATAATACGCCCATGGCACATATATGAGAAGCTTTATTGGAATAACTATCCCAAACAGTAGGTCTAAAATAAATTTAACTAAAATAAATCACAAACATTTATTTTTAAAGTCGTCTCCTCGACCGCTACTCTTCAGAGGGTTTCAAATGTAAATATAAAATGCATAAGGAATCGGGCAACGACTAAACCTCTTACGAAAATATGAAAGAAGGTTTAAGTCTGCTCAGTGAATCACTCTCGCCTTATTGAAAAGTTCTTTTAAATAAATGAAAAAAGAGGCCCTCAGCAAATACGGTACAAAACATTAACCATCCATCCGACTCATTCAGGCAAACTCAGTAACGATCTTAAATCCGATGTGTATTTTACGATTGAAGACATTCGCACAATTGATCGTGGAAAGCTTTCAGCTTACTTACTGCCTGCGCCTCTTGGGAATCTCATCTGCCAAGTATCTCGGCTTTCTTGTTTATAATTTGAATTGTGAGATGAATAGACCTACCTCTATTACTTCATTGGTACGAAGAGAATAAAAAATGTACACTTACTCGTTGTTAAAATTATATTTTGAATTATTTTTTCATAAAACGAGAACGTCGGGGAACTAATATTTGATGTTTTAGGTACGAATGAATTACCCGAGAATGGAACCAATTAAGTAAATCCAAAGTTCCATATCACATCAGTGACGATATTAGGGTTACGATAAATACAAACTACTAGTTGTATGTTATTCAAGGTTACTTTGACAAGGTATAGAACTCGCCTTGCTTACCCTCGCAGTATAGCGCTTGCCGCCATCAGAACAAGATTATGAATAGAACGGAATCATAGGGGCAAACGGATGAAAGCCAGTTCTGAATCATAAATTAATTTGTGCCGCATAGTATGTATTTACTTCGACTATATGGATAGTTACCGCGATATTTTTTGTAACTAAACTAAAACATCAAATCTAGTAGGTCGCTGAGCAATAAGTTATAGAAGTGCGTAACCTAGCGCTAGTCTTAACATATACATACGACATACATATTTCAAATTTGTTAAAGAAAACTTTTTGAAAAGTAAGATACATCTGTTATTTTACATTTCCACATTTTATTAAAATAACTCTACGTCGTTATAATTTTTTTAAAACATTACAAATTCAATTAAAAATTTCAACTACATAAAAAATACAAAACAAAACTAGTTATAGTAATAAGTTCTAATATGTTACGATGACACCAGAAATCTAACACAAATCGTTATAAATCAACAATTTTCTCCCATTCATTGTAGTTACGAAAGCATCGGTACCATACGTGGATTCACAAAACCCATTACAGGCTCTTACGGATTTCATTCGCGCATTAGTCTTCATTTTACCCGAAATCCTTGAAGTATATTTGTCACCTTCACTGCGGCATATAAAACAGATTGTGTGCATCTATAGTTGGAAGCAATATTTATAGGCTATATACTACTAAAATACGAATCTTGCGTCGTAGATATCAGAAGCCAGGAAAAACTTTTCGGAGCCACAAACACCCAGACCAGTAACACATATTTACAGATCGAACAAACATTTGTCTTAGTGGGGGGAGCAGACCCGCAGCCTCTCGTTTCGCATGTTTGTTTTTAGCCTACTGCACCACGGGGCTAAAAGGTATATTTTTTCTATACCAAAAATCTGAATGATGTGGTCCAGCGGATTAGGCGTAAAAGCGTACAGCACATAATTAGTATTATAAAGGTGATCCTTTATTATATTGATATTGATTGTTATGATCTTTAAACCCGTCAAATCATCGTCACTGATTTTCCAATCTATACTAATATTATAAAGTTGAAGAGTTTGTTTGAACGCTAGGATCTCAGGAACTACTGGTCCGATTTGAAAAATTCTCTCACTGTTAGATAGCACATTTATTGAGGAAGGTTATATAATATCACGCTACGATCAATAGGAGCGGAGCAGCAATAAAGAATGTTTCAAAATCGGGGATATTTTTTTCCTTTTGAATGCTTCCGCCGCTTTCGCTGCCGAAACGGTTAAAGTTACGCTAAAATAATGTATGACAGAATTGTTCTCCTTTAAAAGTTCTAAAAAAAATCCGCGACAGCATATGCCTATCTTTTAGGATTGGTTCACTGTAACTTCTTTTATGCTAACCAAATTTGTCCTAAAATAAAGCATTGTGTATGAAAGTATTTTTATAAAGATTATGTTAATCCTTATCAAAATAAATGCGTTATTCATTATAAGTATTTAATTTAAAAGAAATTTGCCCTTTACATCATTTGATTTCAATAAGTATCTTAGAAGATATCGCAGTTTTAAAATAATGATCGAGCGCGCAATAATGGTGGACAAGGCGACGACTGGCACGTTACGGTGTCACGTTTAAACAATTTGACCGATTTGTATAATTTTCGGAATGGACATAAATAGGACTCTGAGGAGTTAAAGAAACTACAATTTATTTTCTTTCTGAACTCAAACCTGAAGTCTACGCGGACGGGCGCTTTACGGTTGCACGTTTAAACAATTTGACCGATTTATATGGACATACATAGGGCTCTGAGGAGTAAAATAGACTACAACTTATTTTCATTCTGAACTCAACCCTTTTTTTTTTTTACGAGAGGAAAGCACCTTAAGCTCCCCTGTTCGGTACCTCGGGGGAGGCCCTGAGGGGTATGTCGGGGTCTCTGGCCACGCCAGCATACCGACTAAAACCTCTCGGTGACCATCACGCGCATTTAGGGCGGTTTTACGGCATCTCAGGGCAGAAGTGCCCTAAATGATCCGCTGCCGCCCAGCGCACCGTCCAGTTATGGACCCCTCCAAATTGGGAGGGCTTGGTATGCCCTCCACTTACTCTATTTGGACGTTCACCTTTTGTGAACGTCCGCGACAGTTAAGAGGCCACGCCCTCTGCCACCAATCTCGGGGTTGCTATCATAGGGTACCGCCCCCGCAGTACGCCCAGCCACCCCAGTTTCCCCTGTTAGTTGCCTCTTACGACAGGTAGGGGATACCGTGGCGGAATTCTTACACCCCCAATCCACAGGGCGGTGAACTCAACCCTGTAGTCTACGCGAACGGAGTCGCGAGCAAAAGCTAGTACAAATATAAAGTAAGTATTAATGGAGCTTCCCATACAACCTAAACTTATGTAGAGAAATCCGCCACACACGACGCTCCCCTGAAACACAGTCGCTTTCCATATAAATAATTTATGTGCCTTTCCCCAATGTTTTTACGAGGTATTTTTTTAATCCCGACACAAAAAGAGGGAAATAAGATTGATATTATAGGTATCAGTGGTGGTTCTTCCATAGAAGCCCTAAGATCGTTGCACGTTAATTCTATAGCTAGCTTATAATTTTTATTTTGGGGTCAATGTATTCTCATGAATATGTCAAATTGATTTTATTTAATAAAGATTTAAAACTTAATAGTCTGAGAGCAGGTAAATCATAAATCGACTTTCAGTGATCTAATAAGGAAATCCGACGTATTTTTTAAGGAATAAAAAAATATGCCCATGATAACTTGTCTAACATAAAGTGCTCTTAGCTATTTTTAATTGAATTAATTTTAATGATTCTTTTTTATCACCTTCACTGTTTTGATAAACGAATGAATTTTGTCTCGATACTTGCCAACTAATTAATTGGCTTGCCTACTCATTATTTCCCGCTTCACGACAGCTTTGACAATATCTCGTACATTATATATAGGTGTATATGTAAATAGCTAATAATTTATGAAGTGAACACAAACCAAGCAAGTTCATAGCAGCCTAGATATTGGGGATCTACCGTCATTAGTTTTGGCGGAATCGTCCGCAGTCACGTACTTATCCGAGCTCGGGACGGCACAACTTTGCCCACAGCTTTGCTACATCATATGTGGCTGTTACGAAAGCGCTAGTATGGTGCTAAGTTGACGCATTATACCATAAATTTACGATGTGTTTGAGATTTCAAAATATGTTCTATTAAACCTTTGCAAATTTAACAAGCTATTATAAGCAGAAAAGAAGCCATAGCAGGGAACATAGTCATTCGCTTCCATCCAAGGCAAAAAATAAAAAAACACATCTTCTACACTCGTAGAACATAAAATTTATTGAACCTGCTGACTCAGTATTTTCTACGTTTATTATTAAACTTCGAAAGAGAACTGCGAAAACGACCTTTAACAATAACATTTCATTGTTATATTTCACGGAAGTAAAGTTTTATTTTGGCTCTAAAAGGCATACGCATTTCAAATCTTTCCCTGTTTCTCGCAGAAAACGTTTAAGAACGTTTTATATTATAAGAGCAGGTTATTTATGACAGGTTTCGAGATCTTTCTTGAATATTTTAATGTGCCCACATAAAATACCACACAGTGGATGTAAAAAAAATAAGTTGGTTAATAAAATATTTAATATCTGCCAACCACGCGATGCTTAATAAGTAATAGGCAGTGAATAAATTTGAAACGATTTGTTTGAGGTGCTTGGGGTTTCATGCATAAATATACTAACTGTGGGACCCGGCTCCACCCAGGTGCAATTTTCCAGTTGCAGAGTCCTTCATTACCTGGAAACACTGCATTTTCCCAGAAACAATACGGAATGCTCTTTTCCAAAGTCTCATCACCAATTAAAAGAACATTAAAATTGTTCCACCGGTTGAGTCATGAAAGCGTAACAGACAAAAGACAGAGTTACTTTCGCATTTACATATTAGTCAGTACTACTAAATAAATATATTAATAAATTTAAGATTAACCAATGGTTAACTTAGAAATAAGGAAAGTTTTAGTTTCAAACATTGAAATAATCCCGAGAAATTTTAAAACACCTAGTTTTTATTTGCGGTTTAGAATTAAGATGAGAGCAAATTAATCATTTTTTTACGGAATTCACGTTGATTGTTATTGAACATAAAAGGGAAAAGGTAAACTTTATAATGTCAACTCTTGCTCTACAAGAACACAAACCATAAAAACTGCAAACTAAAATTTATGGTATTATTCAAGAAATATCTGCTCCACTATCTTCTCAAATCCAATGAGCACACTGTCGCCGACACCCGATACTCGATAAGATTTATTTTAAGCACACTGCTCGTCTACGTGACGTATGCGGTAAACTCTATTCTGAGGCACATCAATGTATCGGGAATTATTCGACGACATGAACTCGTAGTGCGACGTCTCAACCAACTGTTTGGAAAAATATTTTCAACTCTATTACGTCATATTTTCTAGAATGAACTATCAATTTACTGGGCTGAAGTTATGAGAAGTTTCCTATTCTTTGACAAATGACAACAAATTAATAACGAAAGATAGGGACAAGACAGACTTTATTCGGAAATCGCAACACTGCAAAGTAAAAAAACGCAGTGGTAGCACTAAATAAAAATGCAAATATCCCATATTTTTGAACCGGCATAATTTGCATATGGCAGCAATAAATGCCATAATCCAAAAATATATTGCACAATAAAGCTATTAATATCATCGAATACTGCTCTGTGGCTATAAACGAGTATTCCAATCACTATTCATGTCAAATGACGTCACAGTGTCACAGAGCTAGAACTGGGCGCATTCGTATTCACGAACATCTCCAAATGTGCCTTTATAAGGGTGCGAGCGAACTCAGCGCTATGAAATTTTGCTTTATCTGGGTTTTCAATTGGCTTTTACATTTTTCACCTACAATCTAAGTAATCCCAAGGTATCAGCATTTGTTTCTAGATATTCTTAGAAATATCAACATTATTATTGAGTAAACTGTCAATTACAAATAAATACTTGTTGTAACTGGGCAGAGTTCTAAAGTAACTTAAAAAAGACTATTCTACTTAATAATGATATCATATCAAAGACTTTTCTGTATTGGAAATATTCCCTAAATGACTTTGTAGCAGATTATGGCTAAGCAGACGATCTTCAGCTTATACAAATATTACACACGATATTAAGTTTGGCACACGGCCGTGCGTTTAACGAATAAAGCAATACCCCGACTATATTTTAATACTTTTTTCTTTCCAGCAGTACTGTAGAAGTTACAGCAATAGTATGTCATGAAATGTAATAATTTTAATGGCTATGTTACCTATCATAAGTTTAGCAGGCAATATTGTAAATCATGATATTACAGTCAGTACAGTCCAAGATTTACTACGTCATTGACAAACAATTAAAAAAATAAAAACAATTCTTCAATTTGAAAATTCATTTCATGTCATGAACATAAGCTGGTGCAATATGAAATTCCATACGTGAGCCAAGACCTTTTCAATTCGGCTTGTTTTGTGCCTTCAACACATTTCTCGCGATATTAAACCACGCGGGTCTTTTGTTGGGTAAATCTTTAATGCTTTTTCGGTTAACGAGGTTCTATTGTTCGCGTCTTTTTGATGTGCAGTGCGAGTATCATGGTAGCGTTGATTAGCTCGCGAAACATATTTTTGTAAATAATTCCAATCTCAGATATTCCCTTGTTCAATATGGAAAGAGAAAATAATTTCTTTATCTTGAATTTCGGATTTTTGAGGATTATATTCCGATTATCCAATTGTGTTGTTTTAGAACTACGGTTTTAGCCTGTTACTGCTTCAGAGGACTCAATTGTCACTACAGAAATTTATCATTATAAAGTCACTTTCAAACTTATGATAGGTGAGTATTATTCCACCACGGTCAAAAAGTTAAATGAAATAATATTTAATCGTGAAAATCCAACACAGTTTCAAACTGTACTTTAAGTTAGAAGAGCAATAAATAGTTTAGCGAATCGTCTTCACGATATCGTGGTTTGACAATTTCGCTCTTCTTGTTTGTGAAGTAAATAGACGCTTTCGACATTTTAAATCATTAAGCCGAATTACAGGCTCGAGCATTTATTCAAGCGTGAATCATCTACACAAGCACTGTACCGTTGTCGATTGCCATAATTTATTATAATAAATTCGCCTTGAATTTATTCACGCCTAAAATAGACAATTTAGAAGACAAGATCTCCGCAACAACAACAAATATTAATTTCGGGGCTGAGTGTTTGTGAGACCGAAAAGTCTCTCGTAGTTTTTTTAAACTCACGACAAAAGACTCGTATTTTAATGTGGGGTCAGTACTTTATTTACTTTCGTCATATTAACTTATGTCCGTCCTTCGACTACCATCTTTCGTCGCCGGTGATTTATTGAATAAAAAATCAAATCACTACGTTCTACTACATAACTTCCACCACAAAATGGTTGAATGAGACTAGAAAGTAAATGTATTGAGAGTGCCGAGGCTACTATTAGACTATCAAATGTTGAACAAGGCTAGTTTGTAGTAATTTGAGTAGCTTATATAATTAACTCTTTTATAAATGTGTGACAATTGAATAGGTGACTGACAAGCGGCGACCCTCCTCCCCTTTCAAATTACTGTCTATTTCCCTTCTAATCTTATTTGTCTATTCTGTGCCGGCAACCTTATCTAACAGGCCTGACCATCGTATAAAAGGGAGTAAAAATTGTCGCGTCCTCTTGCAACAACAACGAGGGTCATCAAACACATAGTATCCAGCGCGCTTGCTCAGTTATGAACAATAAAGTGCAAGTTTACAGCGTATCTTTACGACGTAGACGTTAAACGCTTTATTAAGGTCCCCCTGAAGCAACTCTGTCACGGCCATTACTCTTAAGTACCCTTAACTAAGCCCGAGTACGAAGGTCAAATAATACATTGCAAGACACTCTCTGTTAATCTCATGTGAATGAACGGAACAAACAACAGAAGAAATTTCATATTTTATTTGAACCAGCCAGTTGCAATAGGAGGTTAACGCATGTCCTACTAGATGTCGCTTTTAACAGTTTAAGTCATACAAAGCAGATTTTTCAACTGCTTTGTGATTTTAATTAAACCTTAAAGAAGTCAACGTATTAATTTTTTTACCATAGATTATTTCGTACAAAATTAAAATAAATTAAAACAATGTTAAAATCAGTGCACATGCAGTGGCCCAATGGAAAACTTTGACATTATAAAAAATCTCGTCACATTGTCCATATCTTTGACAATATACAACAATAATATGTCTACCAAAACCATAAATAAATTTGATTTTTTCTGCTAAACAGTTACAGAGCTACTACAAAAAATAACTAACGACTCCCAAAAAAGAACTGACAAAAGAGTCCTGGTAAAAATAATATACGGCGTTTTGTAAGCCTGAATCTAATTATACTTTAGAAAGTGTAAAAACGGATTCATTAAGCACTAAAACATGGAACACTTTTTAAACTTCAAACGAGAAGCACACAAAATTTACACCAAAAACTTCCCTTTAAAATTATAGACACATGGAGGTCCATTGCCGGTTTCTGTGCAATTAAAATGTTTGTTGTACCAAGAATTCTTAAACAAGTTCGTTAACGGTACGTGCTTAGATTTATAAATTTGGTGAGAAACAAGCTTTCCGTTTTATTGATGTACCTAGTACCTACCTAATTGTTTAAATTCAACGGCAGTAAAAGAACCGTATAATTAATTTAACCTTCTTTAATATGTCTTTAGGGTTCATAAAAGAAAATTCGCAGTTGTAACATTTAACAAAAAAAGAGCCAGGCATTGATGTACACGTAAGTTTACTTTTATAATGGTAATTTTAAAGTTCACCAAGCTGGCAGTTTAAACAATACACAAAAAACTCGAGTCACTGATATTAGTTCTTAGTTCAGAAGAAGCAGAATTGGATCATCAAGTCATTGGCTTCCGCGGAAGTTGCTCAAAATGGGCATGTTTTTATTTAACTCGGTGGAGCAGCTCTCGTAATCCGGGATACAGGAAAATAGACCTCTGTTGTTAGGGAATGACGCAGCGGTTACAGGAAATAGGATCCGCCCACGCCTTGTCGTCAAATAAGTGGTTGCTGAGTATATAAAAATCTTTCGTGTTTGTAATAAAAGACAAACGCCCCTCCTCTTGACATTACTTTAAAATGACAAAATATACAGCATACGTTAATATGAGCTCATACGTTTAGACAGCATTTCAAATAAGCACTCCTTTCCAATTAGTACGCATGTTATGCAGAAAGTTTTTAAAAAATATACGTAGCAACCGGCCTTAGTTTGTCCAGGCACGTATTTTCCCGGAACTAAAACGCCCCAAATTCTTCACCGCAACCACACAAAAAAATCCTCTGGGAACTCTGCCATAAATTAATTTAATTGAGGGCACAGCGTCATCATGTCCGTTTCACTGAATAAAAACGTCTACGAAAACAACGCCACGTCTCTATCGCTTCCGGCGAGAACACTCAAGTAAGTAAGACTCCAAGTCGCCTTTAACGATAGCTACAGATACCGTAGCGAATTTCCGACAATCCTGGGCTAAGGGAAGGGACTTATTTTAATAACCACAACAACAATTTTGCTGTATTTTTAATATGATACAAAATAAGTCAATAATTAACAGGGTTAATTAACAACCATACCAGAATACGACAAAACTGTATAAAGAAAGTACGAGTATACTTAAAAAATTTAGCCAATAGCTAAGTCAATTCCTACCTATTATTACAAGAATCAAGGAAAAAGGAACGAGGAAAGTCCTTCAATTTACAAAAGACTAGCTAACCAGAATTTCGCCATTTTTCCCCTACACAAGTAAGGTAATATGAAGACAGCTAACCATCTCTCACGGCCGAGATTCTCATTAGCTGCCGGCCCGTTTTTCCAGCCATCAGTCTTGGGTACTCATCTAGAAAGGCTGCGGGCGCATTAAAGCCATTCTCGACCTTTATGACGAAAAAGTTAAAAAAATCTTTTTACTATCCTCAGAGCTATCTTGAATCTTGATGGCTTTTTATAAGGTCTACGGCATAGACAAATGGATGAAGCGTTGTACATGAAGAATTCAGCAGACTGCAGCTAGCTAGTCGAACAACAAGCGTATTTTTAGTTTAGCTGTACCCGGCAAATTCGATAAGAGATTAAAAGGCAATTTGTAGCACAAGAAAATTTATATTATTAACGCTAACTTATATACCATAGATGTGTCATGTCATAGCAAATATATGTATTATGTTGCCCAAAGCGCCATCTAATTATTTCTAAATGAACTGCTACGAACTCAGGTAGTTCTACGTATTAATTTTAATACCGCGTCATAAATACGGCGAATCGTTACTACTTAATTAGTTATTTAAATATTAAATTATGTTACGGTTATAATTTTATAATAACACTTTCACAAACTTGTGCGTTTTATTGTTATAAAAAGCTATAAATTGCTGGGTAAACAGCTTTTACCCTGCCATGTATTCCAAAAAGTCCCTGATTGTTTTTTATCGTTAAATGCATTCCATCGCCTTCGGAAAGCCTTTTTTATTCGTATGCAAAATTGCAGCGTTACAACTCACAGATTAAATGTAATGAATATTAATGACATACAATTATTGGCGCCGGTGTCACAGCTGCATGAATTAATGTACGAAAAAAGGCGATTCAGTTAATGAAGCCCGTAGTGGGATCAAGATGTTTCACAATTGGGTATATTTGCATTTAGGTCATTTTATACCAACTGAAGTGAAAAAACGATGAAGTCATTTTCTTGCAAAAATCGTATAAAGGCGAGCATATTTGTCTATAGTCTACTTGTCATCCTCATAAGGTTGAAAAATACAATAAATCCATAAAAAAAAACATCAATACTATAATTCAGTAATTGCTTCATGAGTAAGGATAAAAGTTTCAAAACATACGCCTAAAACCAACGCAAAGAATCAAAAGATATCAATTTCTCACTGTCCCTCGTTGCGAATTTTCTCTTCTACTTGACGAATATTGAAAGCCAGGATTTAGAAGTCATTTGTATCACGCCAATGAGGTTTGCTGTCGAGATTCGTCAACGTCAAGTGAAACCTCGTACGATCTATCGCGATAAAACGTTATGCACATATTCTATTCGGATAGCATATACATATGCATATGTATATTTCTATGGTCATGGAATTTTAATTCTCAACCCTACGTGTGTATGTTTTAGGAATTAGAAAGAAAAACAATGAATAAAAACAAATACAAATGTTAGTCAAAATTATACCGTATCTGTCATATTTTTAAAACAAAACAATTAATTTGAATTCATGTTTGAAATAAATAAAAAAAATTAACTCATATAAAAACGTTTTATTAACAAAATTATATATATATATATATATATATATATATATATATATATATATATATCTTGAGGAAAAAAGGATTACTTTTCAATAAAAAATTTACTATGTTCTATCAGAAAAATCCTTTTACCATTAAGATATGGAACAAGCAGTTTATTGATAGCTATACAAATTGCTAAAATGAAAATTCAGATATTTTTTATTACATTAATAATCCTTATTTTGCGCTGTTAAAAGTTCACGGCTCCTCTTCTGGATAAATTGTCTTCGATGATTTAACTATTATAGGTTTAGTATCTGAAAACAAAATCCATGGAAATTTATTGCTTATGTAAATACAATATCTTTTGAGTTTAAATTGTTAAAAATGTAAAGTCATTAAATTAATTGTATTCTACTGAACTTTGTGATTACCTGTTAAAATTATCAAAACTTCATAAAAACTCTTTTATACTTGTATTATCATACACATCTTGAAAGAAACACGTATGTGCCGTATAATATCTAGGCTCAAAAATCCCTAGAGTGATATCAAGTGGTCAGCACGTCGTAAAAGCTAGACATCGTAAAACTTTATGTGACATTGAGTTAGGTTAGGATTTCGAATATTTTTTTTTTCATTCTAACATATATATAATTTATTTGCACTATTTTGACGACAATGACTAACACATAAAAGATAGAGATATCTTGTCCGGGACTTTTTTGTAGGGATAATTAAGATAAACATTTCTCTTACACATTATATATGTATGTACATACATGTAGTTTATGCAGCGTACGCTAGAATAGCTCACAGACGGCAGATTTTTTTCCCACTTACTTGATAATTGTCGTTATATTGTGGACAATTCAAACACTATCTTTAAAATTATAGCCTATGAGTTATTCCAGTGTAAAAACTATATTATTGTAAAATTTCATTGAACTCGGTAATTTTTGCGTAAAAGAGGAGCAAACATCCATACATACAAACTTTCGCATTTAATAATAGTAAAATAATCGTAATATTTTTAATTTTACCTCCTTCTCGTTCCCAGACAGTCTCTATGAGTTCTTGAACAATAGTTCCATTAGGGAATACGGTAGTTTTAGTATCCTTTTCGACTAATGGCTCAGTATTCACTTGGAAGAAGTAAACAACGTCATAGGGTATTGTACCGTTCGACAGCTTTTCCCAGAATTCCGCATCAACTTTAAACCAAACAGCAGGCTTTTCTGTTGTGCTAAAAACTGTTGAATCTAAAAATAAACCAATAACATATAAACATATTTGACGATAATTTTGAATGGCATAGATTAATAAAAATATTAACAATAATACATTACCTTCTGTTGTAGTAATAACAGAAACAACTTCATTGTAATCATCGGATTCTGCATTAGTTGCATAATCTTGATTCGAGGTAGTCGTGAATTCATAACTATTAGGTAGGTAAGCACTTGCCACTATACCAGATTCATAAGACATACCAGCACTATCATAGTCCTGTGACGCGTCATCAATTTCAGTTTCTACGGGTGATATAACAGCGACCTCATCAGCATAATTTTCTATAAATGGGTTTATAGCGTAATCGTCATAATTTTGTGGTTCAATAAATGGATTAGTCTCGGAAAATGGGTTTGAAACTTTTTTTTTTGTATTTAATACCGATGTTTCTAAAACGTAGTCAGGTTCATCAAGTGTCGTATTTGCTTCTTTAGTATCGAAAATAAACGGATTTAAAGAATCGTCATTGTAAATTTGAGTTATTGATTTTAATTTTTTCTTTTGCCTAGTACGTCTACGTGGCTTTATACTTTCTTGCGTGGTACTTCCAATAAATGGATTTGTTTCTTCTTCGTTAGTATTTTCAATTCTCGAACTGGAGGCATGGTAAGTCTCGATTTTCGTGGAAGATAATGATTTGTCTTCAGCATTGTGTCCATCAAATGAATAGGAATCATTAGAATTAGTTGTTATAAACGGATTTGAAGGCATCGGGTATGATGTTGAAAAACTGTTATTTTCATCACTAGTCGCGGATTCTTGAGTTGAATTTTGGTAATCGTCGCTGTCTCCCATGGGATATGTGTAAATAACATCGCCCATATCTAAAAATGGATTCTTGCTCTTTAGGTTTTCTTCTTCTTCAGCTTTGTCAAAATAAGAAGGTGCTTCTAAATTTGAAGTATCATAATCATCAGATAAAGTGACTGTTTCTAATGGAGATGGCGTCGTATAAATAAAATCTTCTGTAGTATAAATATTCGGATTATCAGTAGTAAACAACATTTCTGGCATTTCTGTAGTTGATATATCAGTTATTGCTAACTGTGTAATGGCTTCTATTATATCGGTGACCTCAATTGAATCATTTGCCGATGCCACTGAAAATATATTTAAGCCATATAGTAAACAAACTTAATAATGTATTTGTTCATAACGATACATCAACATCCCAAGCTAGATAAGGACACCATTATTTAAGATTCTTACGTGTATCCATATATAAAAAAATTATATTTCTTTTGAGTTACATATTTTAATAATGCGTAATTGCTTGAAGTGGATAACTACTAAAAAAACAAAGGGACATAACATCTTGGCAGATTACCATCTTAGTTTTTAAAGTCACACTTAATTACATATTAATAAACACTATTTTTGATTTTATTGAACAGTGAGCATTAAAAACATATGTTTTTTTTAATAATTAAAAATATTACCTTCTCTTATTCGCCTTGCTATTTTAGTTTTATTAGCATTATTAAGTTTGTCGTGATGAAAAAGCAACCCCAAATAATGTTGCAAAAATTTACCCAACGCCGAAGGATAGTTGAAAAGTTTTGATAGTATATCTTGTTCTTTTTCATCTTGGATAACTTTGCTGTTTTCAACCGACGTACCATTGTCTAGAGATTCTTCATTAGAAGCAATGTATACGGGCGCTAAAGTTGTGTAACCTTCGGTTGTCGTCGCAATTTGACCCTCAGTACTATGATCCCCTGTAGCAATCTCTAAAAACTTATCTAAAAAGCTTCGATCTTCATAAGCGGGATTTGGAACTGTAGATGTAGCATAATTTAAATTCGTATCTGTATATGGTACATAATCAGATGCTTCGTCGATATTGTTTGGAGTATATTCAGTAGTAATAATATAAGGTGCTTGAGTATCATACTCAAGTAATGGTATTAAAGTACTATACTCCGTTGTAGTTTCAATTTGAGGCGTAGTGTATTCTTCTCTTTCGGCTTCCAATAAATATGTTGAACTCTCAACTGGAGCCGATGTTGTGGTAGCAAATGTAGAATCATGAGATACCCCGACGTTTTCATAGGAAATATCTACTGTACTGTCCGTCGGTTGTATATATGCCTTTTCTGTGGTAAGTGTTGCCAATATATTTCTATCAACCTCAGGTTTTTTAGAATGCACAATTTCTTCCGTCGATACTGGTGATGGAAATTCTAGTGTACTATTTTTAGGATTGCTAATGATTTCACCAGCTTTAACCATGACATAATTAGGATAGGTTTGGACGATTGATTCCAAATTATCGATATGCTCTACAGTACCATTAGCGTGTAACACGAGATAACGTTTATGATTTGAAGACAAGTAGTTTTGAATTTTAGGATCTGATAGAATTTCATTTATTTCGCGTCCTGCAAAGAAGAGAAACATCGGTAAATTATTATTTATACAACAACAAAATTACAATACAAAATATTTTGCAATTCATACAAAAATATATGGGTTGCACAATCATTCTATTATTTCTCATTGACTCCCAAACAAGGAATGAACCTGTTCCTTGGGGGTCATTGATTCTTTTTAAATTTTCATTTATACGTAATTTCAAAAATAGTAATAATAAGATACTTACTTGGCTGTGAAACAATAGGTAATTCAGGCATTGAGCTATAAACTACGTTTGAAGTAGGTTCTAAATTTTCTGGCATAGCGGGTAGCGCACGTTGTTGATATGAGTATCTGAGATCATTTTCATAATATATCGGCTTTTGCGATAAAGGCTCTTTAAATCTATTTCCATAATTTTCCGACACAGACCTATGATACGGTACCCTGCTATTGTAATATGGCCTGTTAATTGGCTGTTGATAGTATCTATCAATCGGTGGCGTATTTCTTTCATTATTTTTGTCATCATACTCATAATATTGCCTCATTGGTCGATGAGACTGAGGCACTGCATCGAAAGACGATTTCTCCTTGAAATTACGGCCTCCTGTTAACGTGGACACGGGTGGTTGATAATAAGGTTTACTTCGACCATTGGGCCCTTCGTAAAATGGCCTCTTTTCTGCGGGCGCATTAGATAATGTGATGGGTCGGTTTTCATAGTTTCTCTCAAAGGATCGAGTTTCTGGATTGAAGCTCCGAATATTCGTATTTTTCACAGATGGGTAGAAATTTTGAGGTCTTGGATAATTTTGATTTTGGTATTGTCGGGGTTGCTTTGGATTTGTCGACCAGTTGGAAGCTTCTTGTGTTCCATATCGTTCGTCTTCCGAATACGGATTAGATTCTGAAATATTGTTAAAATATTTAGATCGCACCATATTTACTCAATCCTGACGAATATAATCCTAATTGTTAACAAGTTAAATTCACCACAATTACTGTCTGGAAACTAAAACGTGTGAGAAAACTTGGCAAACATTTTTATCGCACCATAAACATTCGCGAGATAAACGTGAAATGATATGATGTTTGTGAAACAAACTGTTATCTATATACAAACGCAACAAACTCACCGACTATACTAAAGCAAAAAACTAAAATAAAAATAATTTTCACTTGATGTTCCATGACTGGGTACATCGGCGGTAAAATCACACACACTATTCATGAAAGAGCCCTCGACATTGTTAAAAGTACCTATGTAGTTTAGAACAAATAAAGAGCGTACAAAAAGCTGTGCATACAAAATTCTATTGTCTATATATTGGTTTACGTCCATAATGCTCACCTCGTTGGACATTCCGTGTTACGTCAAAACATGAAATAGAGCCCCGAGAATCGAATAATATTTAAATAAACATTATATCCGTAGTACAACGGAATACGGCAATCTTTTACAAAGTGGTATCATGTTGAAATCATATGTATAAACACAATTGAAATCGTATGCTAGTATTACAATGTGGCTCTACGTTTAGGCTAAGGGCTTATATTAGAAAAAAAAAACAAGCGAAGATGGTTGCTGCAGTAGAGATCCAATTAATCTTTTAAACACTTGTTTAGTTAATGGTGAATACGTCAACAGTCAGTAGATTATTTGATAGAACTCATGTACCTGTTTATTACACTTGTTATCGCACATATAAAATCTAAGAAATTTTACAGTCTTAAATTTAAAATAGTATTCATGTCTTATAAAAAATATCTACTTTGTTATATTTTCAAGACCAGTTCAATGGTTGAAATATTGATACTTACAAATAGATAAATTACGTAGGGAGTATTAAGATACATTACTCATGAGCATCAAACATGGCTTTTTACGTAAGCCGTTTACATTTACGAATACAGATACTTCTTGTCTTAGAAGGTATCTCACAGCCTCCAATTTTTTCTACTTGACTTCGACTCACCTCGCAATAACTCTTTTTTTCTTTCTTTTCCTTACTCTGTGTTCTTAGTGCATTTAAGAATCTCCTGAATTCAAAGTGTGACATACATATGTAAGACGTTGCTATCTAATTAATTACCTTGCGTCGGATACTATCCCTGCTTCGTGGGTGATGGGATAGTTAAAAAATGATTTCTTTTTATAAATCATTTAAATAAAATCTCTATATTGTAGGAACGAAATCCCTTAATACATATTTTTGTCTTATCGTGGGCTTGCTCTGCGTATATTTACCTTCCTTCGTCATTTTACAAAAACAAAATACATCCACGAGTAAAAACCTAATGTTTTTATTCTTGTCTTCTTGAATGTTTTGAGAAACTAAAACATTTCGAAAGTTTGCACTCCCTAGATAACTTCTATAATAATCTCTATATTTTCTTAATGATTGATAAAAATTGCATCACTTTCATGTAATTTATTTTTACATTAAATTCAATCCATTTATTTCTTTTCGACCGAGTTAAATACTTTAATCGAAACTCTTTTTCAATGCAGTAGAGGTGGTATTAGCGTAGTACTAACATAACTTTAAGTCCATGTGTTTACATTACAGCAATAGGTACATGAAAGTAACAATAAAACTAGTAATTATAATAAAGTACCCTACGTACGTAAGTTTTTTGTTACTAACTAGTTGTATTATAATGTTATGCTCCACATAGCGAACAAAATACATCTTTGTATTACAGTATCATACTTGAACAAATGTTTCAATATTTACTTTGCTTTGTAACCGCTTGCGTTATCATAAAGGAAAATCGGACACAATATGTATTGAGGTTTTGTATCATTTAAGTTTTGTTTTTTAGCAAACATAACGAAGTATCATTAATTAAAACATTGTTTAATGAATGCAGAATGACTTTAAAAAATCTGGAGAAATAATGATGCCATGAGAAACAAACAAACTTGGAAAAGAAACAAAACTCGCAACCCAATTCTTCTACCGTAGAAACTTGTGAAATCCAAGTATGTATATTAATTTATTCGGTCAATACTTATGGGACCTTTTGAATTATGTTATTACATAACCTTGTAATATTTTATATTGACCATATCATTTTTTTAAAGTCTTTTATGTTTTAAATAAAATAGATTGACTAGGCAATCGCATCAAGAAAACCTTATTTATTATAATATGTATTATTTCTGAGCATATTTGTATGTACTTCCTACTGCTAAGCTCGTGCCTCTTCTACAATTATGAGGGGTAGGACCACCACGGTAGCATAGTGCATAAAAACTCGTAAGTGTGCCAGTGATTTGAACCTACGGCAGTCGAGATTTTTTAACCCGTCTACGCGGCTTGACCTCTAGAACTCAAGCCACCATGACACCACCATTTTAAAAAGGGCATAAAAACCGAACTCAGAAAAAATAACCACATTTAGATATGATAATAAGTATAGAGCAGTTCTTAAAATCTCTTATCAGCCTACACATTTACGCCGGCTTGCTGCAACTTAGGGTATGCACAGGTGGATCCCATAATGCGACACATTGAACATTATTTATTCTATACAGTCTATTCAAGTTTCTATACAGCTTAATACGAGCGATGCAATGGTATTACGTCATGTAGGTACATAACGTCTCTGAAATGTGACTTAATCAATCTGAACCAGCTAACCTATTCCTTTTCCATGTTACTATGGCGTAGCTCTACCATCTAATATTATGCTATTTGGAAATTAACTTAAAACCATTCTCAATAAAATGATCCTTTAAACTTTCATTTACGTCATAACGGATCAAAACTTAGAACAACCTTATTTGAGTAAAGTTAATGAAAATTGGTCGAGCTCTACACAATTTTATTATAAACTTGTAAAATTGCTTGTCTCAAATTTACTCTAACAAAAATTTAAATTACAAAATTAAACTTTTCGAGCATTTCACAGACAGTAGTTGGAATAAATAAAGAGAACTCGCGTTGTTTAACTGTAGTTTACTGATTTTGTAGGCAACTTCACTCAGACCTGTATGCCCCTACCTAGACGAAATCGTTTCGACAATTGTGAGTAAGTATTATTAACACTGATTGGGGAAAGTTAGGTTTTCTATTTAAAGCTGCACTGTAAAAAAAATCTTACGTCAGAATTCACCAAAGCCCTACCTTATACTTGCAAAAACTTGAGAATCGAAATTGAGAACCCTCAATAATAAGTCAAATATGCATGCCGCGAGATAAACGGGAGAGTCGTAAGAGATAAAACTTACTATTAAGCAGTCTTAAAATGAACCTTATGCAGAATGTAGGTACATATGTAGATAATGTGCATACTTTTCAAATTGTGTTCTCATCTAATTTTTTTTCCAAGTTATGTGGGATAATACAACATTAACATTGAATCTATACCAAAAAAATAAATCCAGGACTTTTACGCCTTCGGAGGAGCCCTAGATATACAAATCTCTTTCTAGGTTATTTGTTAGAGGCAATATTGGCGGCGTATAATAACTTTGATAACCCACCAAATCTATCCCACCAAAATTTTAAAACAGTTCCTAGTTTTTCGCGTACCGCAATTACAGCTTATACATGTACATACGTTCTACTATAAATAGGCAATACAGGTATTAAATAATCAGATTACATTTTCTACAATTAATAATTCATTAGGACCATAATGAGTACCTATCCCATCAATAACAAATATGACTACTACCTTGCTAAAAATATTAATTTACTCACACCCCACTCATATAAACACACTACTTACTCCACGATTTTGTGCCAGCTCACATGTAAATAGACAGACAAACACTTTATTCGCCTGTTTCGTTCATCCCTGAGGCAGACTGGAATCCCGGAGCTAATAAAAAGTAATAAAACACAGCAGCCGCACTGTTAAATCTGTAAACCGTGAACAATCCCCTCTTTACCGCGTCTCGGAAATGCGTCGCTATTTCTCACAGGCTGATATTTCTACCTCGGTTCGCTCCATAAATATGTTTTAAGGCCGTGGAACTGCCGAAGCAATGAAAGCTAATGTTGTAAATATGAAAGCAACTTAGTGTCTGTTTTCATTCGTAAACAACAAAACCAAGATAGATAATAATTTAACATAAAATGTAGGCTGCTTTTTGTCGTGAACAATAATGCCGTTAAAAAAGAATATGGAAGTAAAGGTAAGAAATCAATAATTTCTCAAATTATAACGCTTTTACACTATCCTTCCAGTCGATGCATGACGCCTGAAAAAGTCTGAGATAAGGTTACCTTTTCGTCTACACTGTGGACGCTACAGTATTAAATCTATTGTGAAATATAAATTGACACGCTATTCGCATGCAGTACAAACCTATCTTCCTTAACTATAAACTACAACTACATCTCGTTATAAAAAAAAAAACATATTTTATGTCATCATAAATATTGTATTAATATAGATATTTCATTAATTTGATCTAACATTTTACAAATTGCGTTGTGAAAGTGAACAATGGTGGTGCTCTTAAAATAAAGTTAGCGTTGAGAGTTCGTGCGGGTAATGTCTTTTCGCGACTTCAAATCGTCGCTTTATCCTAATCGGGGACATAAAACACTGCAAAATGTTAAATGCATTTCAACGAAGGTTCCTTTGTCAGCAACGTATTGTTAAGTATACATACCTAGTGGCCAATAACTTGAATTGTTTTTCGGAATTGTTGTGAGTTATGCTTTATTAACTATATCATAAATTCAAACTAAATTTCGTAAGAGTGCAATTTGAAACGAAAGAGTGCAAGTTTGATCCGCGAACCAAGGCAAATTTCTACGTCATTCACAAATATTTTTATTAGGGCTAGGCGTTAGTGAGAACGAAAAGTCTTTCGTACTTTCTGATCCCCAAGATAACAGACTTGTATCTAATTGTAGGGTCAGAATTAACATTTGACGTAAAGTTGTGTTTATTTAAAGAGTATATTTTAAAAAGTGTTCGTTCAAATGATTTTCGGTCTACGTGTAGTGACAAAATTTTTACACATAAAATACAAAGGAAAATTGAATGAAGTAAATGGTTTCATAAGAAAAGATGTTCAGAAAAGACTCTTATGGAATTTTCAATATAATAGACACAAACGTATTCGACGTTCGTACACCCACATTTGCCCTTTTAGATACGTTTCTCCATTGTGACACGGCGGAAAAATCTTATTCGAACATCAAAGGTCCATTCAATCAAAGGATCCCAGGTAAAGCCGATAAGCTGCTTCCAAACCATTTGTTTTCAAAAGGCACATGTCTTTGTTAAAGGTTGCCATTGTTATCTAACTTTTGGGGTGGTCTCAAAAGATAACAACGTAAGATTCGTCTTCATTTATAATCAGATTTCAGAAAAAGAATCATGATTAATGGAACAACATTCTGTATAGGTAATGATTTATGTTTTTTTCAGATACTTACGACACACAAATAACCAATTGATGCTACGACTCTTTAGATTCAGGTCTTTTTCGATCACAACTAATTTCATAGCACTATGAAATACTTATTACTTATTGGTCTTATACTTGCACACTTAGGACTGCCTTCATCTCTTTTCTTACATTTCCATTCTTAGTTGTCTGTAAAAAATCGTCTTGTGCGATAAGACCGCCTCCTGTAGTCGTCTCGTGTAATGTACTGCATATTTTTTTATACAGCAAAGTTAAAAAAAAATATGATTGCCTCGAGTATATGCGTAATACAATAAAGACAAATTACAACGAATTGCTTAAAATTAAGAACAGCTTAGAGTTATGTAAACGCAAGGTAATTTTCGCATTGTTAGGGGTATGGAGAAATGAGAAGGAAAGTTATCTCTAATACTGGTTGGTCAATTTGTTAACGGTCACCTTTTTAGTCGAAGATTTAACGAACGGATAAGAATACTGATCCAATCAGTCAAAAAAGCTTCTGTCACCTAGTTGACTAACTGCTTCAATAACTTTTGTGAATTCAATTTTCAATTCAATTCAAATAAAAAAAGTTGTCCAAAAAAATGGTGAATGTAAAGAAAATAGGTGTCCGAAAGTTAATGTCGACCAGTGCCTGATACTTAAAGATTAACGTCCCAAACTTATCTTATAAGTTTGCACTGAAAAATGAAATTGGTTATGTCGATATTTCGTAAGTAATAAAAAAAGCCTTTAGTGAACGCCAATGTCCAGAAGTGGATGTCTTTTAACTGATGATGAATAACAAACGTACTGTTACTAATAACTATTAGAAATATATCATTAGTTACATAAAAAGAGGAGTACCACAGAAATTCGATATAAAGGATGGCTATTCATTAATTTCACAATCTTTCAGAAGGCAGAGCAACCTGTCCACTGGACGATAAGAAATGTTAATATTAACTATTATGAAACACATTGTGAATGTTAAAGCAGACGAAGTATGTCAGTAAAATAACGCGCCATAAACCATCATCTTATCTTGTTATCAACATAACTGTGACAACTGATAGTAATCATTTCTTCTAGACTTAATTCATCAAATTCCTGGTACAGTGAAGCTTGCGAGCATATAATATGATGTGAGTGTAATATCACAGCTAAAACTGAAACGACATAAAGTACAAAAAATTAGAAGGGGTGTTATATGGATTATTGGTTTATACCAATGTCAGCAGAATAAACAAAAGGATACAAATAGCGCTTGTGTGTTACCACTAGAGGTATCGATCCCGGTCACATTTCAGTCCCGAAAATTTCGGGATTAAATTCAATAAATCCCGGGATTTTCGGGATTGACATAATATTTATAATAGAAATCAATAAAAATGTGCTTTCTAAGATCATTAAACAAGAAATTACTGTTTATGAGGCTAGTTTTACACGAGGCTATAATTTGGAGAAGACCTACATATAAAAATTTATAGACGATTCCTCCAACTTCCATCGAGCCTGCTGCCTGAACGCGCTTTTTCCGCTTCTACATATTTGTACCACAAATTAAGAAGTATGCTTTCGGATGAGACGTTGGATGTGTTGTTATTTCTAAGATTTTATTTTCGTGGCTTAAATTAGTAATTTATAGTTCCTATCGTCGTCATCAAGCCATATACGCCCACTGCTGAGCACGGGTCTCCTCTACCATTGAGAGGGTTTAGGCCGTAGTCCACCACGCTGGCCTAGTGCGGGTTGGCGGACTACACACCTAAGAAATTCCTAAGAACTTTTAGGTGTGCAGGTTTCATCACGATGTTTTCCTTCACCGTTTAAGCAAGTGATAATTCAATTTGAATACACACATAACTTCGAAAAGTCAGAGGTGTGTGCCTGGGGTTCGAACCCGCGACCGCCGAGATTCTCGACCGCGCGTCTAAACCTCGAGTTCCTATATTTATATATTTTTTTAAATACATTGGTCTTTTGCATAGTCTTTTTTATAGTATAATGTCATATCTCTGTTTAGATAAAAGAGCTTAGTTTGTTTATTTTATCAGAAGAAATTATAATTTTGTGTTATTTTTGAATATTTAAGCAAAGATTAAAAATAAAAGATTGATGCTAATATGTTTTACTTTCTTTTTGTTACCACTTTTTATTACTAATACAATCCCGGGATTAACTGTTGATAATCCCGAAATCCCGGGATCACAAAAATCGACCGGGATCGAATCGCCTAGTTACCAGTTACCACACACTGAAATGGAATGTAAACTCATAGCTACCTATCCTGACAAAGCATAAAGAATGTGAAGAATATAACGATATAGGTAAAAACATAACGCAACCAAAGCCTTATTTGGCCAAAGTTGAGACAATGGATATTCCTTTCTTACACACAAGCGCTACATGCAGTTCGATTTATATACTACATACTTATAACTAATAACTCCACTTTACACATTCATTTTCTCTGCCCACGAGATGGCCTCTCATATTGGAGTATTTTTTTTTTTATTTTATTTATCGCATATCAACTTTATTTAATAAATAGGTATACCATATGGTAATAATGGTGTATAAAATTAATATTTATCGTTTTTGTAATTATTTTTGTCACTATCCTTAAAAACTACCTTTGTATGTATTTCAATAATTCCCTTTCTCTGTTCCATAACATTATCTTACAATTTACTAAATAAAATAAAATAATCGGAGAATATTGTTTACTTTAATACACAACTCTGGCTAGTGGCTATGGTTACTATTACAGCAGATTTAATGTTTACGTTTTGATTTGTTAAATTCATTAGAACTAAAAAAATTCCAACTTTTCTTGAACGCATTCTTTAACTTTGACATTATCACATTCTGTAATCAAAGATTGTTTCATCCTGCACATTAATAATCTTAACATAGGTACCTACTTAGATACAAGTATTCCATGTTACATTTCGTTATATCAGTGTGTGTGACAAAGACAGATTACACGGTTGCTTAACACTTTTGACATTTCATACAATCAAACTGAAACAAGAACTGTATTTTTAATTGATTGAATTTTGTGATGATATCACAAATAAATTGGTGATTTGTTAGATTCTGTGTTGTTTTAGTGTCGTTAATTATATTTTTAAACAAATATTTACTAACAACAATTAACGATGTGTCCACGATTGTCAACTTATACCTAAAAATATGTCAAAATCCAGTATCTCAGCGGAGACTTCAAGAATTGACTTCGATCCTATTTTACCCGAAACGGGAGTTTTGTTTTACGAAGAATGTCCAACTGAGTACGAAATCGAGCGGCCTAGATTGTTGCCTTTGAAATCACACACTCAAATACGCTTCGAGCAACTGCAGCACGAAGCGGCAAGAACTTGGAGAGAAAAACAGAAAACTGCGAAGAAAAACTAACCCTTGTGTGGAACTAGTTTATCAAGATGGTTTACACATTGTTCGTTGTGGAAATAATTTCCGCGTTTATATTAGCGGCCACGTTGCTGTACAGATACGGCGACTGCTACAGAAATCACATTATAGTGACTGTGTCTGTTTTAACAGCATGGTACTTTTCATTTGTTATTATGTTTATATTGCCACTGGACGTCACTTCGGTAAGTTTATTTATTCTATACCTATTTCAGTAATTAAATGTCTTCTGATAATAGTTATGTTTGTTTATCCTAAAATTATTCAATACATTTTATTTGCATAACAATGACAAAGCATATGAGGGCACTGGACTAGGGTATGCTATCAAATGAATTGTACTGACATAAATTAATTATTATCAAGTTGAATAGTTAAATAAATATTATCAATGAAGAAATTAAGAGCTTTTGTGTGTATAGAATAGCACCAAAATAAATTGAATAACATTCTTCCTATTTTAGCTCTGAGAATTTTTATTTACACTTGTTAATACTGTTCATGTTCAAATAATAACATGTATTTGATAAAAAACATTATGATAAATAATAAAAGCATCTATAACTCCTAATATCTAATATTAATATTTCTTTTTTGTTACAAGACTGTCTACCGTCAATGTCTTCAAGAAAACACAACAAACCCAACCACACTGCAAGCCGCTGTGGGCAATGAGACCACTACATTACCTCCACCTACACACCATTGTGAGAAACCATGGAGTTATGTACCAGACTATGTGTTCCCAAATCTATGGAGAGTTGTGTATTGGACTTCACAATGTCTCACATGGTAAGGCAAATTTAAGGATCATTCATTGATCATTATTTATACTGCTATTCATAACATAATCAATATTTATATTGATTAAAATAAGCAACCATAGAGCTTCCTGTGCATCTTTCTGTAGTGATATCAAACTGGGTGAAATATAAAATTTTAAAAGACTGCAAGTAAATTATATATTTGCACATTTTATGGATTTAATAATTATTATTTAACATGATTCACAAAGAAAAACTGGTTAACCCTAATGCTAGAAATATCTCATCATTTGCTTTATAAATAATAATTTTTAGTTTAATTTATAGAGATCAGCCATAATCTAATCCCCTGATTAAATTTATTATAGAGTAGAAAATATAGTTCAGATACTTATAATTATAAAGATTTTTAATGCCTTTACATGACCAAAAATTTTAGTTTTATCCTGGAGTTGTTGGAGTACAAGTATTCAAGTCCAATAACAAGGTGTATTGCAATACATGTATTTCCACTTTAAGGTGCATGTTTTGTTAATTGATAACAAAAATTACATTTTATCTGCTGGTATTAGTTTACTCACAGAGAAATGGTAGACTGATAAGATAATATTAGGTATATTATACATATTGATTGAAGATAAAACACCATCATCAAAGAAATTTTAGAAGAAAACTAAAAGGAATCATGCAGAGTGCAACAAATAGTGTAAGAGTGTCAATATTTTTTAAATTATGATGTAATTCTACTATTATTTAAAAATTGATAATTCTGAGAATGTAAGAATTAGACAAAACAGCAGTTATCAACGACTACCTTATTTTCTTAATACTTAAATTCTTTTAAAATCATAAAGCACTGCTTTGGACAGGTTAAACCATATGCACTGACTCGATAGAAGGCTTCTCACAGATCAGTATATATATCAATTAGACATAATTAATTATTCATAGAAAATAAATATTATATAAAACAATTTTTCTGTCTGTGAAATCGATAATTTGCCGCTTATAGGATTAACTACTGCTTATTTTATTATTCGCTAAACATTTTAAAGGCTTACGATCTTGTCATGTCGTGGGTTTTCATGGGCGGCGATAATCACTTACTATATGGTGAGCAAATTTTATCTATAAGACTTCAGCTCTATAAAGCAAATTGATCTTTAAACTATAATTCTTTGATACAACTAACAGAGTTTATGCGTCCGCAGCTATCTAACAACGGTAATTACATACGCTTGGATAGCAGAAAATGTATTTGCACGAAATTTCGCCACTCGTATTTAATCTAACGAAACAGTTGCCTTGTCTTTGTCTGACTTATTTCCAAATTTTGTGCTGCTGTGCTCTTCCTTTCGTAAAAACCCGATAACATATCGGGAATCGAATGGAAACCGGAATCTTTAAATACCGCCCACGTTCACATGCATTTCGGAATATGAATGTATGGATTAAACTGAAATTTTTACACAAAACATTTGTTTGAAATACTGTTTAATTTTTTTCCATTTGCTAAATACAAAAATATTTTTCTAATCCTTTGAATAATTTTATACATTTTATATCTTTATTTCATTGTTTCAGGCTCATCATGCCAATGATGCAGTCGTACAGCAAAGCGGGTGATTTTACAGTGAAAGGAAAATTAAAATCTGCATTAGTAGATAACGCAATATACTACGGGTCGTATCTTTTTATATGCGGCATATTGCTCATATACATAGCTTTGAAACCGGGAGTATATCTGGACGGGCCTAAGATAAAGGCTATTGCGTCATCGGCGAGTAACACTTGGGGTCTGTTCCTGTTAATTCTGCTGCTTGGATACGCCCTAGTGGAAGTTCCCAGGAACCTGTGGAACAACGCCAAGAAGAACTACACGCTGACATACAGCTATTTCAAGATAGCAAAACTCAGCACAGATAAGTGTGAGGCTGAGGAAACTGTAGACGATATTTTAGATGTAAGTCGCCATGTTATTTTGTCTACATTATAATTTTGAAGGGACTGAAATTTGAAATAAGTAACAAAATAAAATATAAGTTGTCCGGAACAGATACTTAAGAACATAAAATGTGCTCGTAAATCGGTCAATTACTATTCTAAAAATACTGCATTGAATTTACATAGCTTGGAATAAAGAAAAACTTAGTGTTAAAAGTTTTGAGGCCACTCTTGCTTCGTAAAACATATTGCTATTGATTTCGCTACCAATACTCTTATAAAGTAGGGTGTCCATAAAATCCATCCTTTGGCAATAGGCCAGCATGTTTTAAAGGTAGATATAGGTCAATGGCTATGGTATAAAATATCAGCTTCTTACTAACAAATTTTTTGTATTCTCAATATACGTAATCTTCATATTCATTCAATTTTCAACGAAATTATGTTGCAGAGTTTAAACGCGGTGACTGCAGCAGTGGGCGCCGGACACCCGTTACATCGGCACGTGGAGACGATCATACAGAAGCTGCCCATACAGCTACGAGACAGACTCAACTCTCGAGCCCCTCCAGAAAGGCCTACCTCACCGTCTCTCAAATCTCTAGTCAATTTGCATAAAAAGGTATGGTATCGTTAACGATAAAAAATTAAGTTATAGAGTGAGATGGTTTAAATTATAATGGTGTAAACATGTAAAATATTCCAAGATTAGGCAACATACCGTATGTTTACTTTGAAACAATATTTATAGTATCAATCTTTCAATCTTTGTGCATTTTATAAGTAAAATACAAATGATTTTTTTTAGTTACATAATCACTTTTGTTTCACACACTTTTATCATTAATTTCATATTTTTTTATTGGGCATAACTTAAAATGATATTTTTTTATATTAAAAGATGTAAAGAAACTTTTATAAAAAAAAATGTACTAAATATAGCATTTCCCTATACATTTCAGACGATCAAATCGTTGCACGTGCTGCAGCGCACGGAGACGCAGTGGGGGTTGATGTTGGAGCGCATCTTCCACCTGGAGGACGTGTCGGCCAACCAGCGCTCGCCCGACCGACGGTTCCAGCACACCTTCCACACGCCGCGACCTCGGCTGCAGAGGATACTGTACCCGCCCATACTAGGTACTGAAACTGTAAAAGTCTATTGGACTTATAGTTTACAATTTACATTATCAGTTATACTGGCATATAGCTATACATACCCATAATCTGCATTCCATTGCAAATTTCTCAACTAAACTGCATGATATGAGACAATTATCTGTTCACCATCGGTTATGCCAGTATCACTAGGAATGCAATAAGTCAGTTAGTTGCAGATATGTTTTTAATAAGAACATGAGTTTAGATTATTGTAATTATTGTCTTTATTACAGACAATTATTTTACTAAATTATGCAATGTTTGATCTATAGCTGATTATATTACCATATCCTTCTCCTTCTTCATCTTCTTCTTCATCAACCCATATACGCCCACTGCTAAGCACGGGTCTCCTCTACCATTGAGAGGGTTTAGGCCATAGTCCACCATGCTGGCCTAATGCGGGTTGGCGGACTACACACCTAAGAAACTCCTAAGAACTTTTAGGTGTGCAGGTTTCATCACGATGTTTTCCTTCACCGTTAAAGCAAGTGATAATCATAACCATATCCTTAGTACTATTAAATTGTTTATGTTTTATTTAAAATAATTCTAAACAATAATGTTTCAGAATGGTATTGGGAATGCTTCATGAAGCAGTATTTCCTGAAGACGATGGCGGTGGTGACGGGCATCATGTCGATCGCGGTGGTCTGGTCCGAACTCACGTTCTTCTGCAAGAAACCCGTGCTGTCCATATTCGCCAACATTGTGATCGCAGCCAACAACACATACAACTATGCCGCTATTGTGGTCAGTTATTTAATTTCTGAAGTAAATAAGCGAGAATAAATAAATAGTACATAAGGTGAAATATACCTAAACAAATGGTGACCACTGGTACACATGTATAATTTAACATTATCAGCTGGCTTGACTGCTGACAAATGTATCAGTTTTGTAACGGCAGTGTTGCCATTTCACTCCCTGATGATTATTCTATGGTGTTTAGATTCATTGAACCAGAATGACCGCCGAAATAAGTTTTCTTTGACTTTACATTTGTATGGGAACTAACCTCTATATTCAAATATGAACTGATTCCTCTGTACATTAAAATTATTATATTCAATGATCAGAGATAACCTTAATACGCTAAACTGTACCTTATCACGCTATAATTCCATTACACACCAATTGTCACTGCCAAGGCACCATATAAAAATTATACCATATCTCTATGATTTATCTTAGCACACTTGTACTTACAGAGTGTATCGACAGTAGTGATCGCGTACATGTTCTACTGCGCGTACTCGACGGTGCTGAAGATCCGCCTGCTGAACCTGTACTACCTGGCGCCGCACCACCAGACCAATGAGTACAGCCTCATCTTCTCCGGCATGATGGTGTGCCGCCTCACGCCCGCCATGTGCCTCAACTTCCTCAGCCTCGTGCACATGGACTCGCACGTCATCAAGGAGAGGGTCATGGAGACTTACTACACACAGGTCGGTTGGAGTGCTATTTAGTTATAACGAGGACGAAACCAGAGGGTCATTTTATTTATTTTATTAGTTTTGAGAATCATACGAAATATTTTCCTTATAAAGTAAGTTTTAGAATAAATATAAATGTATATATCAGAACAGTTTCCACTTATAAAAATGGAGTCATGAACCTTCTCTGGGCTGGACCCAAACCCTAGGTCAACCAATAATTATATATAACTTAACTGTACAAAGGCGATTTATTAAAATGGTATGGTTAATACGTATGTAGATAATGGGCCACATGGACGTGCTGGGCATCATCGCGGAGGGGTTCAACATCTACTTCCCGATGCTGGTGGTGCTGCTGTGCGTGGCCACGTACCTGTCGCTCGGTAGCCGCCTGCTGTCGCTGTGCGGCTTCCACCAGTTCGTGGGCGACGACGAACTCACCACCGACCTCGTCGACGAGGGACGGGAGATCGTTAAACGAGGTGACCAAACAAACTTTATACATAGGCTAGATTTATATTTCGTTATAAATAAATTATAAATAAAATAACAAAACACATTTAAAATGTAATAGAAAGTACTGTTGACGATTTATTTATGACGGCCGCTAAATTCTTGAAATAGCCTAAGAAATTACAATTTTACGATGAGCGGACAAGTCAAGAGCGAATAAGAACTCGAGAAAAAAAAATACCATAAGAAATAATAAATTTTCTATAAATTAAAATATGTTACAAATACCAATGAACCCCTATCATGTGGTACATAATAATTCTAGTAAATTAATTCTTTTGAAGTACAAATCTGGAATAGTATATTCTATAATACATTTTATATTGTCTACAGAAAAACGCAAGCGTCAGCGAGCCGAAGAGTCTCTGACTCGGCGCCGCGACTACAACGAGCGGTTCGCCAACTACCGCACCAACCGGGACACGCACGATGCAGGTAATACGACTGCACGTACTTAGCTCCCTTCATTATATCAATAGTTATGTACCTTATACTACAGACGAAGTTTTTACTTGGCTAGATGTTATCATCAGCCCATGTTCCATAAGTCTTAGTTATATTAGACTCAATTAAAGTGAATATAGCCACATTGAATTATATCACTGATGTACTGTTGATATAAACTATAAGTTATGCTACATCTCTAATAGGAACTATTTCACCAAAAGAGAAGGGCGACAAAGTACATACTGTACTTGCTTTTTATTTTCTATTTATTTCTTTTATATTATCATAGTATAGATACTGTGTATTTTCTTAACAGCTAAAAAGAGCTAGCTGTCCTCAGATTAACTACTTTAATTCTACTTCAAAACTACAAATTTAAAGTTTAGCATAAGATATAATTTATTTTTAAATTTAAAATATGTAGCCGCAGCGCAGAAGCCATCAATAAATTTGTTGGTAAGCCAAATGGATGGGTGTCGAGTACATCGATAATTTTGTACTTTATCCTAATTCTGTACTGGAAAGATAACTATAGGGGGTGGTGATTGTCTGTTTCGATTGCAATGTGTCTTTCGCTTAATTAAAGCACTTTTTACAAATATGCACTCCCATTTAATGCTTCCTGTGATGTCCGTTCAATATACCAGTGTTTTTAATGACTTAGAGGAAAATTCTTCAACAGTTTACAAAGTATTATCGATAATAACAGTCATTAAGGACATTGCGTGACTCAATGCCAGTGTCAGTTGAAAGGATTGACAGTATTTTGTATCAAGTGTATTGATGTATAAAGATGACGTCATCATTAGTGAACAATCATTTTATATTACTTAAAACTCAAAATAATTGTATGTGACGTATATTTTACTGGATTAATTTATAAAATATTAATCTTACTTTTTAAATTCCAAATAATACAACAACGATCCTTTGAGCTGCCACTTGAGCGAACGGAAAGTCTCCCTGTACGTTACTAACGTGTCCGGTTATTGTGCATGGTGGTCACATTTCAGCCCGCACCGGGCTGCTGGCCGACGTGGACTCAGACTACTACGTGACGCCGAGTCCCGAGCGCGCGGGCTACCAGCGCGCCGAGCCGAACTACTCCCGCCCCACACACACGCTCGAGGACGAGATCGAGCAGCGGTTCGGCGACAGCACCGGCGCCACCTTGCGGACCGAGTTCGAAGGTCGCCGGGACAACATGACCATGCCTCCACGAGGATTGTTCGACGATGTATAGAGCGCAAGTTTACTGCTTATGACATTTTGTGGAGGTATTTTATACTCTGTGTAAAAATTTGCTGAAATTGTATGTTGCTAAAATCAAACAGAGTGGGTATTGTTCTGAATGTTTAAAATGTTGCTAAATAATAAGGATGTTTAGTAAATTGCTAGTCCATCACTACTGGTATAATCTTTGATTTATATTATTATGGCCTTTAACTAATGTGTCAATTAGTCGGTCAATATAAAGTTTAACTTTCTATTATATTTTTCATATGCATTTATTAAACTACTTCTAAACACCTGGACAAGGAAATATTATAAACCCATATTCATTCAGTGCAATATAAAGCAGTGGTTATAAGTAACCTGTTTAGTCATTGGAGATAAAACGACCTGAAACTATGTATTATGGTTTCTGAACATACATCTGTTTAAACGGTACTGGCAGCTTGATCAACACAGAATAATATAAACAAAAATATCTTCACAAAATAAACTAGTGTGCTAGTTATACTTACAGAGTTAATAGTGTTAATTTTCACGTAAATTGTTATTTTACAAGAAGTGATGAAATTATGTAATAGGTGTTTTATGTGATTTATTTTATGTACAAATATATATTGTAATATATTTCGCAATTGGATATCGATGTGCAATACAATCTCTGTGAGATTATAAGAATGCCAATATATTTTTGTTTGCTTTTATAACACATTATTAGTATGCACTTTTATATACTTAACTTTATTTTGAAACATCAACATAAATTTTAAGGCCGTAAAAACAAATGAAATTGCAAAACTTCAAAGCATTTACTATTTATTAATTTATGAACCTTTCCGTCTTATTCTGTTTCGTTTTTCGGACTTTTATCAATATAATTGTCGATACTTTTGCTTTTTACTGAAGCTACTTTGATTTACTGAAGTTCAGCATTTGTACTGCATACTGATATCCTATTTTAGACCATAGTGTTTATACTGTACTCAGCATAATAAACTAAATCTTTACTCACTAATATTATATTAAAATAAACACCAACATAACGGTATCTAGAATCATACTAATCTTAAAACTCTATCTTAAAAATTGGACGTAATTATTAAGCAAACATTAATTAATTAACACTAATGCTTACCTAGAAGCCATTTACTGTGTAACAGTTTTCACGAGTTTGTTTTTTTAAATAGTAATGTGTATGAGACATTCATGTTGAAAAAGATATTATATATAGCTGTTCCGCATTTTATCATTACACATAGTATATATTGTGTTTAATTTGTCGTTGGAAGAAAATATTATTATTTAAAATAAATTGAGAAATAATAAGTCATGATGTATAAATATAAAGCTTAAATAAAAGCTGGCAAAAAAAATACGAACTCGAACGTTGGTTGTAGATTTAATGATTTTAATACTTAGGACAAATAGTATTATTATTACTCTTAATATTATAAGGAAAACCGCGACCGATTGAGTCGAATAATCACGGTTTAATCTAGTGAATATGCACTGCGATAATATACGCGCTTGCCTTTATCTAAACCCTGTATTAGAAATTTTGATACTTTTTATAAAAATCACTTGTATTGGAAATTGTATGCGTGGCACATGTGATGTGGTCGTTGGTTGAGATTATTGTTAATGGTTTATCAAAATGAGCTTGTATTTCAATTGGAAAACGACGAGATTATGTCTTAACTCCGTGTAAGAAACTTTCAATATTTCATCCCCTTCTGTAAATAGTAGGCACGTTTGACTTTGTGTGTCGATTACTATCAAATAACAGCAGAACGTAGGATAAAACATGTCGTTTTTAATATGCCTGCCAGACAATTAAGCTGAAGCATGTTCCCAAACAGCCCGTTTGGATGTAATCGCCTAAATACCATCATACAATAATCGTAAGACCGGTATACCTCGATGTTCAAATAACATAAATTGATATCTATGATTTTTTGTACTTTCAGTGTTAATAGCTATTCGATTCGTATCGATAAGATTTATTGATATCGTAACCTGCAGGTTCGTTTTTTACCATAAATGAATTGTCGACATTTATTACAACTTTGTTGATGTGGAGGCGGTTATTGTATCAAAAGCTGTAAATATGAAAGGGTATTCGTTTATTAAAATATTACAAGAATAGTCATATATTGATTTGCCTGATATACAGAGGGTAGATCTTTGCTGTGTACTTTATTAAGCAAACATGATTATATAGTTTATTGCGATGGGTGCAAATAGCTGTATGAAGTAACAAATATAGTGAATTATTATTTTTTTAAAATGATTGTAAATATTTCTTTAGCTTAAACAATATTTAAAAACGCATTCGTGTTAATTTGTTATTATATTTTGTTTCATTCCATAGTTTTATCAAGTTAGCATTAAACTGACGTGATATTGTTTCTTCGGCATTTTTATTTTATTCATCCATATTGATACTGACTTGTAGTAGTGGTGAGTCACGACGATCAGTGAGTATAAAAGTTGATTTATTTTTAAATTAAGAAAGGTTTTGTCTTGCTCTACTGTATGACCTATTAGAGCTGTACTAGAGTTAGACAATGTGAAGCTAATCAATGTTAGTACCTACTGGAAACACATCTTACCCAATTTTTATCTATTGAAACTTAAATCATTATCACGCCTTTTACAAAAGTAATACACAATATTCACGAAAAACGTTTTTATTCATGGGATACCACAATATTGACTACGAATAAATAAATTCGTCGGAGTGATGTTACTTAAACTGGACTTTGATGTTGTCGACTTTGGTTCGTATCTCGTGTGATGCGTCCTTTGACAGATCTTGTGCATACGTCTGATAAATGTTTCTTAATTTGTTTAATTCTTCAGTTTTGTTGAGATCTGAAAATAAGATTATCATAAGCGTTTTTTAAGTTAAAAAAAATTAAAGTCACAATCGTGTCCAGTTATAAACTTATAATAACGGTGCCCTTCACCTTACAATAAACATAACTATTCTTTGACTCAACGACGAGACTCCTTATATTAGGACGCCACAGCGTTATAAGTATTTGAATGATATTTATAATACGTTTGTATAATCAAGTTTTTTGTATATTGCAAAGATTTTTACGGATACCATATTATTATATTTATAAGAAAAAAATACATTACCTTTTAGTTGCTTTACAAGTATTTCCATTATATTAAGAGCATCCCGCCGGTGGCGCACTTGGTTGCTGTTTTCTGAAAACAAATAAAAAAATACTTGTTATCCCTAGCAAATATACACATACATAAATGAAATAATTTTTATAAAATTCTCAATAGAACAAAACTATAGAAGAGCTCTCATTTATATAAATTTGTTATACAGAAGTAACTTACTGAGCGTATATTCAATAATGGTTGCGACGTGTCCGACGACGTTGCAGATCGCCTTGTCCCTGTTGGAATGCGGCACGGCGTCGGTGTCCATCGGCTCGCCGCCGGCGGACAGTGCGACGAGGCGCTCCAGTATGCGCGCGATGGACGACAAAATGGCCAGCTGGGTCGACCGCGAACTCGACGCATACGAGCTCGAACAGTGCTCGAAAAATACGTCTTGATATTTCTCTGTAATGGAAAATATTTTTAAATTACATGACACGAAGCTTTGTTGTTAATTTACAATGCTGTTTAGTACATCGAGAAAGCATAGTATTTCATTTTTCACCATCTAAGATTTATTTTAACTGTAACATACTTATTTTTTTTCTAAAACTGCGAAAGTAATTGTGTAGATCTGTTTGAACGATTTTTGAATTAGCGTTACATAAAAATCTTGAAGTTCGTAGGGTACTAAATTCTACAAAATTACATCCGAGCAAGTCGGCCCCCACAGCTAGCGTAGAAATAAAGAAAGTAAATTAATGAACCTTGTGTATCGGCTTCCTTCGGCCACGCTTTTCCAAGCAATTCATAAGCGGCTTCTTTCAGTGCAGTCAACTGTTCCCGTCTCTGTCGCGCTCCTTCATTGTCTTCCTCGTCGGATTCCTTACCCACTGATTGTTCATTCTACAAATATTAGTTAAAGCGATGAAATATTATAGCGATAATAATCATAAGTCGATCAATAATACTGAAGATAAAAACAAAAGGCCTGCAGTGCTCTCGTGTGATTTAGAGGTGCCGGGTTCGATCCCAGATCGTTAAATGTTATTAGGTTTCTTCATTAGGAAATTCTCAGTAGCAGCACGAAGTTGGGAAAATGCCCCTAAAACGGCAAAATGCGGCTGCACTTTTGCCTACCCCTTCGGCAATATAGGTGTGAGATATATTTTTTGTATATAACAGTAAAACGTTTTATTTTGTAGACGTTAATGTCTATATTTATCAAAACCGTCACATCACTAATTTTATTTAAACAATAATAACGTATACACGCAGATATTCCTGACGGTTAGAAAGATTTAAGCTTAAACACACAATTAATTCTAACTCGATAAACATAGTAAATCCATTACAATTTACAACCCATATATTTACCTTAGACAGTATAACCTTGACGATTTCGTAGACCTGGTGGAACCTGTCGCAGTGCGTGGCGGCGAGCGCGCGGCCCAGCGCGGAGATGGCGTGCTTCTTGTACACCATCTCCTGCTTGCGACACTCCACCAGCAGCGCGTCCACGCACTCCGACGCCAGGGTAGGAGATATTTCCGCCTCGCCCTCTTTCACACTAAAAATAAACATGTTATGGTTCAGTCCCATCTCCATAATAAATTACTATTGAAGATTATGAAGGCATTCTTCTAATCCATATTCGTGACAAGGGAGTCAGTTAGATTTATAACGATTAACTTCGCTACCTAAATTTCAAAAATATATTTCTTTCTACGAGACTACGATCGAAATCAGTATGATTGAAATATTCAACGGTAAGGTATCCTCTCATGATAAAGATGATGATGATAATACTGACGATGATGATAATAATAACAATGATGATAATAATGATGACGATGATAACAATGATAATGACAAACATGTACTGACGCGCAAAGTTCGGCGAGCGCTTCGACAACATTATGTTTTCCGTCGAATGTCTTCCCGTGCACGGCGGCGAGCAGCGCGCGGATCAGCTGCTCCCGCTGCTCGCCCAGCCCGCTCGACATCTCCTTGCATATCGTCTTTATAGCGTTCGCGGCCTGAAATATTTTGCTCTCTTTAATTACGATACGTGATTATGTATAGCAATTGTTTTGTTTGATTAAATATACACAAACGCCAATTTTTTTGGACACATTGAATACATACTGTATCCTCAGACAATTTTCTATTTGGAACATCTAATCATGAGGTTCCTGGTCTGCCAACCAAATCCGGGGTCCTCAACTCTTAAGCCGTGGTATAATCCCCGAATCAAGTTTTATTCATTACCTTATTTTATAAATTTATCGATTGTTGCAATGAATAAGTACCTGAATTTTCTTAGTCCAGCTGTTCGAATTCAATGCCTCTTCAATTTGTGTGCGAATGAGCGGCAAGTGCTGTTTTATTCCGGATTCCCTTGTGGGGCTAATATCCGTCCATATCTCCTCGAACATTTCTACCGTTGAAGAATCTGATACAAAAAATACAACATTTAAAATGGAATTTTTCAGCAATGCCGGTCGTGCCAAAAAAAATCTAATACGAGTTTCAGTACCATTTTTTCACACCAATTTATATCAGACCTACGTTATTGTGTTCAGGTGACGTTTCTGGACAATCGATACTTTGGACCTCACTACATTTATTATCAGGTTTGGTTTTGTGACCTTATATATACAAAACAAATAACTCACCTTCGTCTTTAGGTCCGTGCATGGCTAAAAATACTGTGGGAGCTAATACATGTTCATTGTCCTTAATATGCTCTATCTTGGCTTTGGCAACCGATTTGAGTGTGAGGGCGACCGCCGACCGCGACATGTCGTCCTCTTTAGTTTCATATAACGTGACCAACTTCTTCATCAATTTCTCCGCCGATTGGGGCTGCAAACAACCAAAGTATTCTATAATGTTATTTAATTTCTCAAATTCTATATATGGAATCAAGATATAACCTTCACTAAGAATATTACAGCTTGTGAGCATCAGGAAAATAATAAGGATCCATAATAATTAATTAAGCCCTACATATTTTTCTTCTGTATAAAGCTTTGAATAAACGCATATTAGCTATAGGATAAGTAACAAGATTTTACAATCCACATTACATGTATGTTATCTCACCTTTGCATAAGCTGAGATTTGTCCCAAAGTTTCGGCATAATTCTTCCTAACGGTCGCGTTTCTATCGAACGTGCCATTCAGTAAGGTAGACATTATTTTACCGGCCACGGGTTCGAGATCAGCCCTCAAATAATGACCAGCTAACACTATAAAATGGCAGCACGCTACTTTGGTACCGAGTTGTGGCGACTTTGTCAATTCGAGGATTTTTGGGAGCATTTCTTTGACCACTTCTATGTCGACGTACGGCATGCACTGTAAAGAAATAATAATAGACTTGATTAAGTACATATGTAGTATTAAAGTTAAAATGTTATGCTAAAAATCTAAAAAATACCAAAAGAGATGTGATATCCCCCGATAAACTTACAATCATTAGTTAAAATAGACACAACCTAGAATTTGCATACTTAAATTTGACACACATTCACTCGCATACAATTACACGCAAATCAGACCAGAACCGCTTACCCTTCACGCGATGCCCAAGTATGTATGCATGTATGTATAATGCATATAGACATGTGTATGTGTATGTGTGTGTGTGTACCTTGACGACAGTATCGGTGGTGTAGTGTTGCCTGGCGGCGCTGGCGCGCATGTCGTCGAGCAGCTCGCGCGTGCCGGCGTCGTGCAGTAAGTATGTATGTATGTGTGTGTGTGCGTACCTTGACGACAGTATCGGTGGTGTAGTGTTGCCTGGCGGCGCTGGCGCGCATGTCGTCGAGCAGCTCGCGCGTGCCGGCGTCGTGCAGTAAGTATGTATGTATGTGTGTGTGTGCGTACCTTGACGACAGTATCGGTGGTGTAGTGTTGCCTGGCGGCGCTGGCGCGCATGTCGTCGAGCAGCTCGCGCGTGCCGGCGTCGTGCAGTAAGTATGTATGTATGTGTGTGTGTGCGTACCTTGACGACAGTATCGGTGGTGTAGTGTTGCCTGGCGGCGCTGGCGCGCATGTCGTCGAGCAGCTCGCGCGTGCCGGCGTCGTGCAGTAAGTATGTATGTATGTGTGTGTGTGCGTACCTTGACGACAGTATCGGTGGTGTAGTGTTGCCTGGCGGCGCTGGCGCGCATGTCGTCGAGCAGCTCGCGCGTGCCGGCGTCGTGCAGTAAGTATGTATGTATGTGTGTGTGTGCGTACCTTGACGACAGTATCGGTGGTGTAGTGTTGCCTGGCGGCGCTGGCGCGCATGTCGTCGAGCAGCTCGCGCGTGCCGGCGTCGTGCAGTAAGTATGTATGTATGTGTGTGTGTGCGTACCTTGACGACAGTATCGGTGGTGTAGTGTTGCCTGGCGGCGCTGGCGCGCATGTCGTCGAGCAGCTCGCGCGTGCCGGCGTCGTGCAGTAAGTATGTATGTATGTGTGTGTGTGCGTACCTTGACGACAGTATCGGTGGTGTAGTGTTGCCTGGCGGCGCTGGCGCGCATGTCGTCGAGCAGCTCGCGCGTGCCGGCGTCGTGCAGTAAGTATGTATGTATGTGTGTGTGTGCGTACCTTGACGACAGTATCGGTGGTGTAGTGTTGCCTGGCGGCGCTGGCGCGCATGTCGTCGAGCAGCTCGCGCGTGCCGGCGTCGTGCAGTAAGTATGTATGTATGTGTGTGTGTGCGTACCTTGACGACAGTATCGGTGGTGTAGTGTTGCCTGGCGGCGCTGGCGCGCATGTCGTCGAGCAGCTCGCGCGTGCCGGCGTCGTGCAGTAAGTATGTATGTATGTGTGTGTGTGCGTACCTTGACGACAGTATCGGTGGTGTAGTGTTGCCTGGCGGCGCTGGCGCGCATGTCGTCGAGCAGCTCGCGCGTGCCGGCGTCGTGCAGTAAGTATGTATGTATGTGTGTGTGTGCGTACCTTGACGACAGTATCGGTGGTGTAGTGTTGCCTGGCGGCGCTGGCGCGCATGTCGTCGAGCAGCTCGCGCGTGCCGGCGTCGTGCAGTAAGTATGTATGTATGTGTGTGTGTGCGTACCTTGACGACAGTATCGGTGGTGTAGTGTTGCCTGGCGGCGCTGGCGCGCATGTCGTCGAGCAGCTCGCGCGTGCCGGCGTCGTGCAGCGCGGTGCTGAGGTACGACAGCTTGGCGGACTCGAGCTCGCCCGCCGCGCCCACCAGCGCCGGCACCAGCCGCGACAGGAACGGCTTCAGGCTCGCCCCCGCCGCAGACACCAGCTTCGATACCGTTTGTAAGCTGAAATATATTTTACAACGTACAACCAAGTGTCTTTATATCGATGTTGTCTTATATGATTTATGTCATGTTTATGTAATGGTAACCGAGAGGTTTTAGTCCGTATGCTGCCGTAGGATTTTGATTAAGGGCCCAACTTAGTTAAGTGGACAATTGTTTTGCGTGCTGTATTGGAAATTCAGAGACCCCGACATACCCCTTACGGCCACTCCCGAGGTATCGAACAGAGGAGCATAAGGCGCTTTCCTCTCGTAAAAAAAAAATCTGTTGCCCGGAACTCGATATTTTTTTTCCGATTTCAATCACTTTTTTCTTTGCTGCCTCGCTCCTATTGATCGTAGCATTATATGTGGACTATAGTTTTCCTTGGTAACACTACCTAAATCTGGGAATTCAACAAAATATGTTTTTTTTTTTCAATCCGTATTACTCACCTAACGCTTCTTACTTCCTTCACAAGGTTTGTAATACCCGTGTCCAATAGAACCGGCAGTATCACCGACACGACTTCTTTCCCATCCTTGCCTGTATTTATGTCCGAGGCGCGTATACACAGCTAAAACAATAAAATAAATTAATTAATTCTAATTTTAGCCTAGGCGTACTATACCAACTTATATTCTCAGTCTGTATGGACCAATACTCTTACTACGTGTAAATGTACTTCTATCACATGCATCACTGCTGAATCCAATGTCACATAAAAGAATGTATAAAAATTAATAATCTTACCTTGGAAAGTACATTGGCAGTGGTGGTGGCGGCTTGGCGCGTGCCCTCGTGCACGTCGTCCATGACTCGGAACAACTGAGCCCATATTGTGGGCAACTGCTCCAACGAGTCGTGCAGACTCTGCGCACCGCTGTGGAACATACCTTAATGTTTCTATATCATGTAATTGTATCCGCCCTGTGGATTGGGGGTGTAAGAATTCCGCCACGGTATCCCCTACCTGTCGTAAGAGGCGACTAACAGGAGAAACTGGGGTGGCTGGGCGTACTACGGGGGCGGTACCCTATGATAGCAACTCCGAGATTGGTGGCAAAGGGCGTGGCCTCTTAACTGTCGCGGACGTTCACAAAACGTGAACGTCCAAATAGAGTAAATGGAGGGCATACCAAGCCATCCCAATTTGGAGGGGTCCATAACTGGACGGTGCGCTGGGCGGCAGCGGATCATTTAGGGCACTTCTGCCCTGAGATGCCTTAAAACCGCCCTAAATGCGCGTGATGGTCACCGAGAGGTTTTAGTCGGTATGCTGGCGTAGGCTAGGCAGCGTAGGACATACCCCTCAGGGCCTCCCCCGAGGTACCGAACAGGGGAGCTTAAAGTGCTTTCCTCTCGTAAAAAAAAAATCATGTAATTGTATAATCCTCCACCTTAGTCACTTGAGTATTATTTAATAAAACAAAGAACTAACACTCATAGATCGGGCTTTATGACATTTGTGTTTTGTTTCGGGATTACCACACAAAAAAAAACTTTTAGTCTCGACATGTAAATTCACAATAAATAACACCATACTAACCGCAATAAATCTGCAAGCGCATTACAGCACGACATTCTGACACGCCACTGGTTAGATGTAAGATTTGCAACTAAATCGTCTAAAATCTCTTTGTGATACTTGTGAACCTGAAAAAAGAATATATATTACTCCGTACGCCACGGGTTGGCAAAAATAAATAATATTGAATTATCAACTTCTTGTATATTGGAAGTGTCATCTTTACTTTGACAAGCGTCTATATAACCAGATTTCGTGTTGTTACTTTAGGACGCTATCATAAGAAAAATGGAAAATTGCACTAAGCCAGCGTCATAGAGTAAGATCTAAATCCTGTCACTTGTGGTGGGGGGCCGTGCCCAGAATTGGGACGTATAAGGACTAATGATGATGATGCTAAAAAAAAATACCTACATATACAGGGTGTATTCAGACCGTGATCGGAAACGAAGGCAGCCATTACCTAATGGCTAAGGCGATCACAAACTAAAAAAAATACATTTTCCATAAAATCACAAACATTTAATAATGATGGTTGTATGGAAAAATTTTTTTTTCGAGATTTTCTTGAATGCCATCAGCCGGATTTGTGACCACCGTGGCTATTGCCTGCCTTTGTTTCCGATCACGGTCTGACTACATGTTGTATAATTTGAAGTCGCGGCTTACAGTGGCCTGCGTGTTGGGCACGATGGCGTGCCAGATGCTGGCCATGGAGTTCTGTATGCGCGGCGTGGGGTCGAACCGGTAGCGGTACAGCCGCGGCACGATCCGAGGCAGGTGCTCCGACAGCTGCGCGCCCGCCTGCAGCGCTATCGAGTGGAAGCCGAACGCCGCGCCTGGAATGTTGTGGATTATTGCTTATACTTTCTTCATGATAATTATATGGAGAAAAGAGATAACAAAAATAAGAGGTCATGTCTTCCAGGCCACCTTAGGATGGGTTATGAAAGAGTACTAATTATTTTGGAGTAAGATAAATATAATGTTGTTAATCTTTCTGAGCAATAATCGAAAACGAATCCTGTACAATAACATAGTTACGGTTCGTGTTGAATAAGTATTTAATGGAAACCATTGCTCGCGACACAAAAAATATTTACTTTCACAAAGAAAATGTGTCAACAAACAAAAAAAATAATATTATGTATATGTAATCAATAGTAACATATTCCTCTTTTACCTTTCTTAGAGTTCCACACGGAGTTGTGGTGAGCTAAATGCATAAACTTATATAGTAGATCTGGTTTGTTCAAATCAGACGCCAGCGAACATAGCTCCTTGTAGGTTGAGAGGTTTCCGCTAAAATGTAAAGATGTTGCCAATTAATACATTGGTAATTAGGTACACCACGGAATGGAAAAGATTTTTAAAAAAATCAATACAATTTTTATACGTCCAAAAACAGAGTATAGTAGGCTCACCCTAGGAAAATTTTAGTGCAGAAATGTCCCTCTGCCTACAGCTTACGGGGAATCGCGCGTGAAGTTATATAAAATATTTATCGACTTTAATTAATCTAAAAATGTTTGGTACTTAATCATTTTAATAGTTATTTTTGACTATTATTTGTTACTTACCCTGTAGGTGCCTTTCCTAACTGCCCTTCCTCAAATATCTTAGTATCTTCAGTAACTTGGGCTACGGCCCGCTTGCCGCTCGTCAGCTGGTCGATAATTTGAGCAACTAGTGCTTGCTTCTGACTCTCATCTGAATTCTGGTACACGAGACTAAGGCCTTTGCTTGCCACGTCTTGGACGATATCTAACAAGGGAATCAATATATTAGTATTATATTTATGTAAAAAAATGAAATTGTTATAACATATAAGTAATGATCGCTTATATGTTTTTTTTAAATCTGAATTGATTATTTGTATGTATTTTCAAAAGCAAAAAGCCACAATAATCGATCAATTTATGCAAACAAATTTTGTTAAATAATAATAGTTACCACTATTCTCCGACAAAAAGTCCATGAAAACATTTTGTAGCTCTTGAAGTTTGCTTCTGATGGGCTCTCGTTCAGGGCAGTTTTTCAATAACGCCAGCAACCAAATGCTAGTAGCCTAAAAAAATGTATTTAATTTACAGCATAAACTCGCACCTATTTATAACAGGTACGTTTTAAATAAAACTTAATACATATATACGTACTTGTCTAGAGTGTGGGTGTGGGTGTTTTCCAATCTTAAACAATTCACCTAACAACCATTCCAATAATTCATCGTTTTCTTTTAACGCATCTGTGTCCTTCACTTTTGCAGATCCCTAAAAGGTAAAATTGATATAAACATCTGAATCCAAAATAGAAATACTATAATTACTATACTAATAAAATAGTAAAAATAACTGACCTCTCGTGGTAACTCACTCCACAAGTCCCTGTTTTCATTAGAGTTGACACCCTCTACGCACAGAACTAGCGATTCGCCAATTTGTAGATGTATTTCGAACTCCTTGCTCTGAAATATTAAAAGACATCAAAATCTATCGTCTTTTGCCAGCTATGTGATTTTAATACAAAATAAAGTTTTGCCATAATAAAACGTATGATAAGATGATATTTACATCTTTGGCCATTTGTAGGAAGCCCATGACGATTTGCTTGGCGAAAGGCAACCGCTCGCCGCAGTTGAGCAGGCCTAAGGTGAACAGCGCTCGCTCCTTCAGCTTGGACGGCAGCTTGGCGTTGCCGACTATCTTGAACAGTCTCTCGGCGACTGTGAACTTGGTGATGACGTCACTCACATCGTCAATATCAGTTTTGTTGATGCTGAAGGGATTGTCGGTCTGCAGGAGAGCGTCCTGCTTGGGAGTAGTGGAGGGGAGGGGCAGGCCGCTGCAACGAGCCAGGATCGATATCGCGGAACATGACGTGCTTACTAGCAAAGTCTGAGGACTTGCGAGGCCGTTTGCTGCGAACGAATAATATTACTATAGAGTACAGTACTACAGGCACATGCTTGTGAAAATGTTAAAATATTTAACCTAGGCCTACTTTTAAAACATACTCTAGTTTTAAAAAGTAACAGAAAATATCATTATTAAATTTTTTAGAGTAATAAAAATGTTTTTAGTCAAGTTAAAAAAATATATCGATATAACTTATCGATGTTAATTAATTCCCAACAACGATTATCGATCTTTTTGCAACAGTTAATAACAATAATTTGAACACTCACCGAGACACAAAGCGGCCTCCTGATAAGGCTCCCAGTTACTCGCTACAAATCCCTTTCCACTGAACTTGCCCTTCTTCGCCATGACGATACACCGCTCGCACATGTGAGCGAACGCGCTCACGTACCCGCACTGACTCTCCAGCAACTTATTATTGTTCCCCTGTACCACGAACTCTTTTATCTCGTTCTCTATCGCCGTCTTATTGTTGTTGTTGACCGAGATTATAGCGTAGATGAGCGCCGCTGTGTCCCTCACGTCTTCCTTGGTACTGGTCGTGAAGAGATTACGCAAGAATGGCAGGAGGCTGGTGTAGTTTGCAGCCATCTTTTCTGGCACACAGCCGACGATGTCCAGAAAGCAAGTTAGCGGCATCACGTCTAAAATAATATTTGTGTTTAGTCACATTGCATACGTTGTTAAAACATTTGAAATGCATTTAATTTTTTGTAGAAATTATGCAACAATTTTGTTTAAAGGCATATATTATTTCTTAAGTAAAAATAAAAAGAAAATGTCAACGAACATAAAATGCTATAAAAATTTAAGACACAGTTAGCATTATAATAGACATGAAATTGCATTGTAACTGGTTTCCAAAAATAGACATCAAATTGTTTTTTTTTCCTCGAACGTTTTACAATAAATACTGCTTTAATCATCAGATCGCTAAATAACCATCATAATTAATTATTTTACTAATCTATTATTGTGTGTCGAAAATAGTAACAGACAAATTTCTGTTCCTTAATTGGATTATACTTTAAAATGACCTAAATATAGTAAAATATATATACAACTTACCCGGGCTTGCGCTAAGTAGGGATGTAATCATACTGAGATACCTTTGCAGTACCTCTGTATCGAGTAAATTTTCATAGAAATAAGCGGCCAATAGCGGCGTTGTCGCATTTGGATGGTTAGAACAATCCTGAAGGTTAGCGTCTCGATTCAAACACATACGAAGATACCGTAAAATCTGAAATAATCATTAATAAATTTTTAATAAAATTATCGATAAAATTAATCCCTAAATTATTTCCTCTATTATTAATTTTATTGCACAAACCATCATATTAATACAAATAAAAAACAAGTTTAAATATGGGCAACATTGACATTTACAGTATGTTTGAGCTACATCCATAATCTCAATACTTACTTCCTGATACGTCAACGGATGAAACTGCAACACCTGATTGTTTATTACAAATCTGTGCTTAGCATTGGACCCCTTCTTCCGTTTCTGCAACTGATCCCAGATGTAATTCACAACGTTCTTGAACTCCGGCACTTTGAACTCTGTGACGTCAGATGTTTTGTCCTTGTCGCTCTTGGAGGCGTCCTCATCTATGTTCACTACTGTTGTCTCTTTCCTCGACACGTTGTTCACTACGTCGTCTATCTCGGTCGGACGCGATGTCCCGTACAGATACTTCAGAGCTTCCATGGATATTTCATCTTGACTAAAATAATTATGTAGCAATTATTTACGAGGATTTTTCGTCATGTGCAACTAAGCTTATGAAAATCTTGTTCTAAGTTATCAATACATTAGATGCGTTAATTAGATGATAGTTTAATTTTTAACAATATTAGAAACGAGAAATAAATGAATGGGCCTTTGGTTTGAAACGTAATAACTTATCGATACTATAAACTCATAGAACATTTATGTAGTAATGCAATTGCATATTTGCTGTCAATTGACGGTTTTTATGATTTATTACCACAAAAAGTAGCTTACCTATCTCCACTTGCTAGAAGCAGGAGATATCTGGACGGCACATAGTCTTGAGGGAAGACTGCTGCTGCGTATCTCATGGCAATGTATCGGATCATTGTGTCGTCGCTGTGCATGTAGCTGGTGGCAACGAAAAACAAAACATACATTTTTATAACCTAATTTAATATATCTGGTACTCTTTTCTTGCATCTTGATTGTAAATAGTCTTTATTAAAAAAATATTATAATATACTTAATTATTATAAATTATAATATACTTTATGAAGATTAGAACTAAAATGTTAGATTCAAATCCATCAGCTTTAATAAATTGAGCTAGGAATTAAATAACTGTACTAAACAATTTCTCGTACACATTATCTTTACCTTACATTTAGTCACACATCTTTTATAGAGAGTGTTAACGATAGAAGGTCACTATTTTTATTTCTAAATCATGAATTTTTACATGAAAATAACATCCATACAAAAACGTCGAACTTACTGTTCCAACAACGCAAATAATGCTAAAGCTTGTGGTTCATTGGAAAGGTTAGTCTTCTGTTTGGTGGCGGCACTTTCGTCTACGTCCATCTTCTCTTGCGAAGTGCTGGGGCCGTGGGTCGGGGACACGTCCATCGGCTCTGCTTTCTCTGGACCAATGGGCAAACACAAAAACAAATTCATTCAAAACAAATTCACGTAATTTATAAAAAATCAAGAAAGTTTTACAAGAGAATAAAATATTAATCGCAGTCTTAAAACAGTGCTATAGTGCGCAAATAGTATACTGAATAGAACTATCATTTATAGAGTAAACTATTTCAAATTTTAAACCTTGTTAGTTCACTCACACATACATAAATTACCTGGAAATATTCCTTTTTTTCTATATTATATCATATATTAATGTTGTTACGTTACAACTGACCTTCTAAATTGATTTTATAAGTGACTGCCATCTCGAGTAAGGCGTCTCTAAGCGCTGTTTTGATCTCCGGTTGGGCTTCAGGTATCTTCTTCACGAGTTCCTCAAGTAGCGCGAACTGATCGCTGATTGTATTTGGGCATTTCATAGCCAATCGACCTACAAACATACGATTACGTGTGAAATATTACATTCATCTCGTCGTTTTGTACCTACACTTTGTTAATCCAGACAATAACACAGCGAAAAGATTCAAATAAATTACTATTAGAAATATTGATTTGTTCAGTATTACCTAAACACATGTAAGCTTTAGTGTGATGCTCTGCATGTTCTTCAACGCGCACGAGTTTCAGCAGCCCCTGGAGGAACACTGTCGCCACTTTCCTCAACTGGGTTTCATCGCCGCTGGAAAATAATTTTAGTTTTTCTTTTTATTTGGCAATTTCATCCTCTTTTGTGAAATTTTTAAAAATTCCAATAAAAAGATTTAAAAAACGAAGCGTATAACTTAAATCTTAAAAACCATACAAAGAGTTGAGATAATCATCGTTAATATTACTAAAATAATCTTACCTATTGATCACATTCAATAGGTACACAAGGGCCAAGTTGCGAAGTCTTGAGTTTGTGTTCGGGTCGAACAACGACGAAAACACCACCTTGCAAACAAACAAACATACATAATATACTATAAGTACATAGCTATATTTTCTACATCATAAGATAGAGGATCACTTTCAGTAAAAAATGCTACAGAATATTTTTATTATTGCGAAATACATTTACCTTAATAATTTAAAAAAAACATCAAGTATTTTCGACTTGCATAAATTAATTTAGTCATGAACATCTGTTGTTTACAATGCAACATATCATCATCGTCAACCCATATACGTCCCACTGCTGGGCACGTGTCTTCTCTACCATTGAGAGGGTTTAGGCCATAGAACATATTATAATATGACGTTAAATACGTGTTTTTAACCATACCTGTACGCAGTGTGGAAACATAATGGCTGGTCCCGTAGCCTTGTTCAAATACTGTATGAGTTTCAGACGCAGCCGCGTGCAAGCAGGGACCTGGGTACAAACACTTCAATTACATAATCGTAGATAATAATGACACGCAATAAATTAATTGCACATCATAGAACATTTATTGCTGGATGCTAACCTAAGCATTAGCCGCGCGATTTTAGGATAAAGTTACTTAACTAAATATTATGATATTAATAATAATAAATAAATACACCCACCAGTCACATACATAGTTTAAAGCCCGCACTAGGATGAAAATTATAGCATAGAATTCCATTTAAAGATTATCATGATGAGATCAGCGCTGCAACGAGTTTCACATAGGGGCATTACCTTGCGATCGTCCGGAGGCACATTCATACCGCCCCAGGTGCCCAAGTAAAGCGAATACAATGGAGCCACCACTGACGGCTGCGACCAATCCACAGAACTTGAAATGAAAAACATACAACTAATCTATTGACGGTTATGAAGTCACATTCAAAAATATTTATGAGGTCCCTAAAGATCACAGGTCTTTATTAGGTATACCAAATACATCATAAGTCTTCTTTCTGCAAGCCGGCATATTGACTTATTACATTTTATGCAATCGATATATTTATATTATTCAAATTCAGCACACGGCATTGCGTATTGTATTCTATTTTATAATAAGGTCCTGAAAATAACATTAAACAAATTTCTGTTTCAATGAATTTTTTTTGTACCTGTTAACCCTTATTAAGGGGCTGTTAGCATGGTTGGCAACACTGAATCTCGAATCTGCCGCGGCCACAATGAGCGTCAACAAAACGTCGTTCATATTGAACACATCCTTACTTATGAAGTTTACTATTGACAATTTCATCTGAAAACACAAATGATATCAAACCACACTGCTAACAATGTACTGTAATTGAAAATGTAGAATCAATGAAATACATGGTTACTAAACTCACAACTTCAGATTATTTGTACTAGTACAACAAAAATGAGACAATAAAAATAAACAAGTTTAAAAAAAATATATGATATGATGTATATAGTAGGACTTATTTTCTCAACTAAAAAATAAAAAATATGTTATCTTCAATAGGTTAAAGTTTTACCTCCTCCAATTGGTTGGGATTGAGTTTGTTTTTGTCCACAATACGCTTATAAGTTTTCATGCTCATACCTGGTGGCACTTGAAAATCACTCTCGCCTGGGTTCGGCAAAGCTCTGCAAATGTTACAAAAATAAATAAATAAATACACCCAATAGTTATATACAGAGTTCAGACCCACACTAAAATATAAATCTAGTGTGTGGGTACCAGAAACTAGGCGAAACTTTAAGGTCTCAAAAAATCCAGACCCTCATTTTAATAATTTTGAGGCCAGTTTGGATAAAATTGTCAACCTAAATTTAGGCACAATTACCATGAAATTGAGAACTGCATAGTATCATTCAATATTATTAGTGTTTCGTCAGTCTGTATCTAAAAAATATATTTTATCATAAGCGGTACAGCAATCTCATTTACTATGAATACTACTAATCAGTACATTAACCCCATTATAATAGATTGTTTTATGCTACCAGTTCAATATATTTGTATAGCCTTAGATCTACAAAGAAACAGCAGCTTTTACAACTAGTTACCCCTTGGGCAATGGGCAAAAATAAGAATGCACTTTTGAATTCTGACTTCTTATTTATGTGTCATATGAACTTTACAAACTGACTTCTAAGCTTATTATTTATTCCTTCCCAAACAATACATAGCTTAATGAATTAAATTTACTTTGATTTAGTGATTTTGAAAGTTTAAGTTGAATTTAAGCTTACCTATAGGGTAGTAAGAGTACATCCGTAGCAAACTTGAGTATTAATGATGAGACCTTTGGTTTTTCTTTCAAGTTCAGATCTTTTTCTTTGATGTCACCCAATAAAGGCATCACTAACATAAGGATGCTGCAAACAAAAAAAAACAATTGACAAAATAGACTCAAATTATAATATCAACATGAAGTGTTCTTTTTAGTATATTCAAAAAGACATTATTGCATATTGTGTCCTACATTAACACAAAATAAAGTCTATGAAATAAAAACTTCGAATGTTCATTGGCTTTAAATATACTACAGATTATAAGAGGTAGCATTGTACACATTGCCTTGTAACCATTTGTTTGATTCCCAGATTGGGCAGTCTTGTTATTTATCCTGACGGAATTTTCATAAGACAATTTCAAAGAACCTACATGAATAAAATATTTAACAAAATATAAAAAAGGAAAGGATAAGAATAACTGACCTGTCCTGATGACCCTGAGGTCTGTTCTCAATGGCTTCCAGGAGTGATGGCGCCAAGCTGAGCTGTTGTTCTCGAGGAAGCCGAGGGAAACCCATGGTTATGTATATTATAGTGAAGTTCTAGAACATAATAAACAGATGAAACATATTTATCATACTAGTTATTAATTAAATTAACAATGAAATTTACAATGAAATGAAGCTTAAATACAGATTTTGAGAACTCACTATAATGAAACTATTGGAAGTGGGATTTCTATACAGCTGCAATAAAGTTTCCACAGGCAGTTGAACAGTTGTCCGGCATTTGACCCTTTTGTTCACATGCACCAACAGCTCCATGACTTTTGTCCTCACCTTTTGAAAAGCAAGAATTAGAAATGTTCACTATTAGAAAATATTCAACAAACCTGATACTGATCTATTAAACATATTGTAATTAACATTTTTTTATATTTAAAATTTTCTATTTATATTTTCTCATTGTATTTTCTTTAAAGAATTTAATAATTGAGGGAAAATAATTACAGAGGAAACTATATAAATTTAACTAAACTAATTTACTGTCTACATATTCTTAGACAAAGGTAAATATTTTTGATTTGTCATTCACACAGCATTTAACTTCTAAGAATAGAATTACACCAAAGTGCTAACATTACCTATAGCACAACCAGTAAGCTTTTCTAGAAGTGCTTATTTGAATAACTGGAAACATATTGCAGATTTAACAGTAACATTATTAAATTCATTACCAGAGCATCTCTTTCCTTATTTTATTATGATACTTATTCCAATGTGGACAATACAGTAAAATAACCAGGACCAGGCTGTTTTGAAATGAGACATACCATAGCACCATTCACAAAAAAATAATGAGTTAAACACCTGTTCGTGAGGGGATGATAGTTTCAAAATAACAGGCGGAAGAAATCTGCTGAGGCAGCTCTCCAATTTCTCGTCAGAATCAGCATTGCCGAGACGCAAAAACACTCGATCTAGCAAAACTGCAACGAATATTATTGAATTAAAACAAACCGGTGAACGAAACAATAGGTTAACAATATAAATATGCCATGAAACAAGGCATTATGACAATTAGTAAAGGAAATAACTTACGCAGATCATTGGAACAATCGTTCCCACTCTCACTCACTTCCATTTCAGACATAGTTTCGATTTTCCCAGTTATATTCCTGAGAATCCAACGATGTGTATTATGTACGGGAATGACAAACACAAATATTGACATTGACAGCTTTGACATTTAGAGGCTTAAGGTGGATACTAGGAAAATAATGTAAAGTGGCGCCACCTTTTATTTCAACTTTTTTTTGACTGACTATGCCATTAATTGATCAATATCCTTTTGGGACTAGAGTCCATATCACAATCTTAATTATGTTTGTTTGGAAAATAAAGAGAAATTTTCGAATAAGAATTTCAAAATCATATAATATGTATTAAATGTATTCAAGATAAATATCTTATGGCTGTATAATGGGAGAATCCATGTAAACGCTGAATTACATCAACTAAAAAATGAAAGAACTATAAATTTTAGCTTCTGTATTTGTCGTAGTAATTAAATAGTATCGCGGGCTATATATACGCTACCAAAATACCATTGGTAAAATTTTAAATTTCTTTGACTCCCATTAATCATTCCAATAATGTCAACCCTAATGGTTAGAATCAACAAAGGCCACTTTGATGTTAGCGTCAATAGAAATTGATTTATTGAACTCTCATTTGATATATCGTTTCCAAACTTTTAAACATGTCATTTTCATAAATCAGAACTTACCGTTTATACAGGAAAGTAGCTCATGTAAAAAGCAATTTTTTATTGAGTCTTTAAAATTACTATGAAATCTTCGTGTCAAAAGTATCCTAAAAGTAAGTAAGTACCAACAATAATTAGCTATCAATATTGTTCCCAATCGACGGTGTACGAAACATCATTTTACATAATATACTTAAACATTTTGTATTGTACCTCAGAGCAAGTAATTAGGTATGCCTACACTTGATTTGTGTCAAAATATTAATCAAAATAACATTGCAACTTTTACGTAAGGACAAGTTGAAAAACTGATTTGGTAAAAACTATTTTTTGAACCAAAAACAGCACAAGATTTTTCTTATCAAAGAAATTGTCTGGCAATGCTCAAACAAATACAAAAACTTTTAGTTTAGATTTTTAAATAAAGAGAGAAAATTCATATGTCTTGGTTATAATCATTTATTATATTAAAAATTTACAAAATTTCAAAAATACAACTTCATTAAAAATTTATTTTCGTATCTACTAAGTCTCAATTATGGTTGTCTTTCAAGATCTTTTCTGCTAGATTGATCTTAAACGTATATGAAATAAATCAGGTTTCATTGAGTGAAAGGTTCTATTAAAAAAAATAAAAAAGATATTGCTTATTTTTATTAATAAAGACAATAAATATTCCAGCCCAAAGTGTATACAGTTTTATTATTTATCTATATACAAAAAGTCTCTGAAACTGTTTCAGTGAAACATATTCTTCAAATACATAGAAACTACAATATCCTTGCGTAGGTACCATTGAATGTATCCTATAGGTTTATCCCAACTAAGCAGCCCCAGTCCCATATATTACGTTAACATAACCATTAAAATATTTTTGGTATACTCATTTCTTGACTAATTCAAAATTCATGCCATTGCTATTAAGTCTATTAATAATATTAGTCTCTCGAAATGCAGCGCCAGGCATAACCACGCCACCTCTGAAAAAAAAAATAGATAGCATACCATAAAATACCTGTTAACGATGATTTTATAGGTATTATAATTGTGTTATTTAGTTGTAACAAACTATTAAAATAAAATTTCTGCTAGGTGCAGTATTTGCTTATTAGGTTGTTAGGGTTTGCTAGTTATGGATGCCTTTTCCATGGTCAGAGGATGCCTTTTCCATTGATCTAGCCAGTCATGGAACAGGGCTACTAGTACGCGAGTTCGGCCCCCCCAAGCTGTTACAGTCTCCTAATACTTCCTTATCCGGGACTGTAGCATCCTTACCATGAGGCCAAATATCCTTTCCCGCAATATCCTGTACCCAAACACACGCTATCCCTACACCATTCCCTTTAAACATAGAACTTCCTGAGGAGGGTTTTCGTCAGGCAGGCGGCCGGCCGTAAAACATTTAGCCAAAACACTTGTATGCAGTATGTATAATAAGAAAGGCGACAGGGCTAGGGCGTCCCCCGTAGGCGACGCGCAGGGGCAGCATCCGGTCCCTGTGAGAAATGGGCAAGGGTTGTTGCACCAGCCCGGGCGGGGGCAACGTAAGACGCAAGCCCGGGAAATGAGATTGAGGTATGCAAGTTGGAATGTAGGTACGATGACTGGTAGGTCAAGGGAGCTAGACGCGAGCTTACGGACTGTAAGATTCACTGACTAAACTACAGATTTTTTTCTTATTTTATTTTCCTATCGTATCAATATTGGAACATACATCTGGTCTGATTAAGGTTTCTAGTCATGAGCCTTAAGTTATCCAAAACACATAAGCTCAGACAAATATATTACATCTAATATAAACCATAAAGTTATTAGTGAAAATAATATGTCGAACAATATCAAAATAAATTAGATAAAAATAAACACTTACTTCGGCATATTGGGATATTCCTTTAATAGCGTGATTGCAGACATTCCCAGCGACAAAGCCGTTGTGTTATATCCTGGATCAATACCTGAGACCTACAATGCAAATAAATACATGTTACATACATTGTCACTAAATATTCATTTTTTGCAATTCTATGTATTCTTTCCTATCATGTTACACGCAATATGAGACGCACGCAATATTTTAAAAGCGTTTACCAGGTCCGCTATTGAGAATTCATAAAGAAAAATTTTCATCAATCCAGAAATTCCAACTGTCACCACATATTGGCTTGTGCTGCAAGCCATTTAAACCTTGCGTCTAATTATTTAAAAATCATCAAAATGAATAAGTCATTGACAAACCTTTACAGTCATCGACTGATTTGTTGGTTGACTATAATCTTTGACGCTTTGATCCCAACCATTCCCAGTCAATGTGAAGCTGTATTTTGTTCCTTTTCTGTTCTTTTCTGTAGGTCCTCTGTCCGAAAAGAAACCCAAAGAGTAGAGTTTAGGATGTTTCCACAATTGATTCCTAAACCATTTGAATCGACACATATAATAATAAAAATACATGGCCATAACGACTACGAAGTGAATCAAAAGCGGTAACATGGCGTAACTTCTGAAATGAACGTATCTCCTATGATTTTTATCGTGCAAATGTTTTTGGGACATATTAATAACGTCGGCGTCGGGGCCTGGGTACGGGATCCAGAAGTTGCCCTCTTTACGATGTAAGAATGACCTGCAAACAAGTAGAGATGTTAATACCGTGGTGTTCATTGAACTAATTAGTATTTTTGTAAATAGGTACTTTTTTCATCTTTATACTTCGACTACGAAAGATTGATATATATTCATATACCTACCTATATGCATATTCTATCTGATGAATAAATGGGTCAATCAACTTTTATCTGTCCTGTCAGTACTATGTAAATTTGTCCCTCAGTAGGTTAGTACAATGAAACTTTAATTTTTCCAAAAAAATTATATATGGCAATCCATTACAATGAAACATAATTATTATTTACAATATCTACTATGATGCTAGTAAATAGATTTTGTTTGCTTTAAAACCTTAACGACCTTTTTGCATGTTTATTTTAGTCCCTATTATATTTTATTATTCTGACTTCCACCGGACAACGGTAAAAAAGTTCCAAAATCCAAACATTTATGGCGTGACTACTGCCTGGAACTCAAGTCGATTTATTTCGTGACAACATTCATCCAGCCCCGATTTTGATTTCATCTTTTCCGCGGCGCCAGTCGACCGAGTGTATTTTGAAAAAGAGCGTGGCTTTATTATGTGTCCACTGGACAACCAGCACAAAAACTTTTGTATTTTATATATTGTAGTAAATTAAAGTGGAATATATTCAATTTAATGTATATTTTTTACTGTGCGTAAGACCTAATTCAAAATATTATTATTTATTACCAGGGAGCGGAAAGACTAATAAATATCACCACCAGTCCCTTGGACATCCAAGATCATTGTCTGAATTATTCAACATTTTCTTTTCTAATACTGATAATTATTTTCAAATAGTTGTTATTTTATTACATAAAAGAAGAAATACAGGCGATTTTCATCATAGAATCCCCTTTGGACACCCGAGTATTTCCTATGGACAAACGTCTATGTCCACTGGACAACCACTTTTTTCTTATCTCCTAAAGACACATTATCGTCATTTTTACTTTAAAAGAACAGTAAGGTTTTTCAAATATGATTCTAATATATAAAAGTAAATTAACAATTTGACTGAATTTTTAAATGTCCAAGGGACTATCTTAACTACAGTCATGTGAATTTTTGAGTAAAATTTACCATAAATTGTTCTGCTCTATTTGAATTCCTTAAATATAAATAATTATCAACAACAAATACGTATAAAATATACAAATTTAAGAAAAAAAAAATTATATATAAAATCTATCATTGATGGTACATTTAAAAGTTGATTGACCCAAATATATTTTTTTAATTTTTTTTTATTCAGAGATATGAAAATACCGTTACGGGATTAAGTTCCATTTAGAGTCATGGGTTGTAAGTTGTAACTTCAATGTCTTTAGGGATAAGACTAATCGCTAAATAATACGCTGGAAATACAATAGGCCACCTTAGGTTCCTCTTGTAGATAATAATGTTGAAGTATGTATATACATAACACTTGTAAAACTAATGCATAATAAAATGAGCAATTAAGCAAAGCAAAGCTTTACCTGACCTTTTAAGTTCTTCTGGCTCTACTCCAATCATATCACCAAGAGTTTCGTTCCTTAGTTGTAGCGCGCCTGACATATTATGTAACACATGTACTAGAGAGTTCCAGGTACCGGAATGCACGAGGCAGTGGTCACCTATTAGCCACATACATTGTTTTGGCATATCTATCCTGACGTAACATTCAACTGTTTTAAGAGTCCCTGAAAATATAAGAAAATATAGGTAAATAAAACATATTTCCTAGTAGCATGAATGCAAATGTGATTTTTTAGGAATTTCTTTGACGGTTCTACCACTAAATCAATTGACATGAAAATTAAACTTTAATAAAATATGTACGTTAATGTTTAGATACGCAATACAAGACATCGAAAAGCATTTATCAAAAATAAAAAAATATAAATCTAACGCTTCTAAAGCACAAGAAAATATCTAAAAACCTAAAATGAAATAACTCGAATCATGTGAAATTTTCTGAAGCAGCACTTAGTCGGAAATATGTCCGACTGCAACAGACTCGCCCCGTAATACGTGGAGTCTCAAAAAAATACCTACTTACCTATAAATTGTTTTTCTAAATACATAAAGCCAATTTCCCCAGGGATTGAAGCCAGTCCACATGACGGAACTATTAATACATTTGCGTCTTCAGCTAATTTGTTGTACTTGTGATATGTATTGAGCATTTGCTAAAAAACAAACAAGTAAAAACATATTAAACACCCAAAAAAAAAAAATAACGAAAACTTTAATCAGACGTTAAAAAGGTTGAAAAATTTCTAAAGCTTCTATCACAAAAATGTATAAACTGATAATTTGTTTTTTAAGCCTTAACTTTGGGAATACACTGATATAATTTGTTTGATTATGTAGCTATAACACGACGTCGGTTAAAAATAATTTGCTTGTTCATAATCCATATGAAAAAAATATCACATCTCGGGGTTTAAAGCAAGGCAAAAAAGCTCTGGCGTTCAGGGAAACAATGGATTCTATAAGTAATTATAAAATTCAAGAGACGACAAAAATTAAATCGTAGCAAAGGTTTAACCGTAAAGAACTGGTTCAAATCGATCTTTTGTGTTCAATAGTCCATTTATCTAGGAAGATAAGTATAGGCCATCATCACGCGACGGTCAATAAAGAAAAATGTGGCAAAAACTGGAAAAAAATAATCCATTTGAAATCTAAAGTGAAGTATACGGAGTTGCGAGCTAAAGCATGGATTTAATTATAGAGGGTTTGGTTTAACAGGAACATGTCACCCTCATAACAAACTCTAGTACAATTTATATACTAACTATACTGCTTACAACTATCTACGTCTAATGGAATAGTGATGCATTTGCGCAAAGACTAAGCGGGTGCAATGAGGAATTAAACAAATACAGAATATTATGTATTTATATTAGACCGAGATCCCAGAGCCGCCAGACCTTACCTTTTTTCTGATGGATGAAATGTGGACCATTGGGTAGTGTTAGTATGTACTACCATCGTATGCATACTCGCTAGCTTGGTCAATGGGCCTATTTACAGATATCAGCTGGCCAGGGTACCTAAAAGCGTGACGTAAATTCTCATGGCTGATTTTCATGTATGTTTTAGATAATATCGTTAAAAATAAGTCGTCAATAGTCCCAGGCATTTCCCGTCGGCCATATTGCTTTACAGACGCTTTAAAGATTCAAAATAATGAGTGAAGTTTACCTAAATTCTGATGCTCCATTTGTATATAGGTATGGTAACCAGACAGCTATTTTAAGACCTTTGACGAGAAAACAAACCGATCCAAGGGGTCAATTTTCCCTAAATTCTTTTAGACGCTTTTGGGTACCCTGACCACCTGATATCTGTAAATAGGCCCATCGACCAAGTTAGGGAGTATGCATACGATGGTAGTACATACTAATACTACCCAATGGCCCACATTTCGTCCATCAGAAAATAAGTAAGGTCTAGCGGCTCTGGGATCTCCGTTTATTAACTCAAAAGTAAAATAACAAAAACAAATTTTATATTCTACAAAATAAATATCTTGTTGTGTCTGCACAGAACTATAATTACGTGATACGTGAATAACCTTCAAAGAACTTCAATTAACTACTCAATAACTATGTGATTAAGTGTTATGAATAGAATTTCCTCATATCACAAATATTTTAATGGTCATCATAATTTCTCACATATATGTAGGTGTATACATATTTAATGTAGGTACTATACGTACAATTAGTAGGTAGCTGGGCGCAGTTTAGCCCGGGTACAAGGTCTCAAATTATACTTCCATACCTAAAATCATCGAAATTTTTCGAAAGATTTAGACATGAAAACGTCTTCATCAACCCATATACGCCCACTGCTGAGCACGGGTCTCCTCTACCATTGAGAGGGTTTTGGCCATAGTCCACCACGCTTGTTAGGACCATTGCGTACACGCATGTGGGTATGTAAATGTATGACGAACGATGTTTGCTGGCACTTTATTTGGACGCCATTGACCATTGTAGAGGTCATTGTACCTTCAAGAATTTGTAATGAGTACTGTCAGTAGAACTTCGTATGGCAGAAATAACGGTCCTTGGTAATTATATCAAATGCAGTAAGTACAAGGAGAGAGTTGATTGGTGAAAATGGATAGCTATTGAGTCGATATGACAATTATCCGCTTGCTGGTATGTCGTGGTAGAGTAGTTGTTGATATTCCCAAATGCCTTGCAAGTACGAAAAATGTCAGTTCAGTTCAGTTCTTGGTTTGTGGCATTTGCGGTAATATCGAAAAATATCAACAATCAACGTTTTCACATGTCTAACCATAGCATATTAAAAGTTACCTACTCTAGGGATTACGGTAGTCTCTATTATTACTAGGGTTTGCAATCCCGCATTCCGCGTTCCCGCATTCCCGCGGGATCCCGCATATTTTTAAGTCCTGCGGAATTCCCGCAATTGTGCGGGAATTCCGCGCGGAAATTTTATGACCCGGCAAGGTAATTCAGCTATCACTGACGGCCTATTAGCTTCATCCCAACAGTGCGGGCGCATCGGACAGTATCGATCGAACGAAATAAAAGATTGAAATGTGCGGCAGTGTGTTTATTCTGTTAGAAAAATGTAAGAGTTTCCAATTAAAGTGCCACTTTACAACAGACTACTAAAAGTTTTGTCTTCTTGTATATTCGTTTATTGATTGCACAATGTAATTAGCAGAAATCTTTTATACTATACTTTACAACAGATTACTAAAAGTTTTGTCTTCTTGTATATTCGTTTATTGATTGCACAATGTAATTAGCAGAAATCGATGCAGTAAATTATCGATAAAGTAAATAACTCAATAGTAGGTAACAATTAACCGGGTAACGGATGAATAAGTGTCCCCCAAGACCAGGATGGTTGACGTTTTTTTTTAAAATGCCTATGTTCAGCAGTAGACGGCGATAGGTTTTGCGAGGCTGTCATGGCAAAGAAAGAGGCTGCAGAGAGGGATCGTGAAAAAGCCGATCCCACTCGCAGACGAAGAGGCCGACAAATTAACGCTGTAACCTCTAAGCGGTTTCGAGCAAGTTAAGACTTAAGAGAATGTTTTTTTAGAAATGTATATGTGAAGAGCATATAAGCAAACCGGAAGAAGGATTACCGATATGTATTCTTCTTGAGATCCTGGTGTCCTTTGCACGTGGTAACCAAGAATCATGAGGTTTTTAGTTCGTAAAGTCCGACATATCCTGCTTGTTAGTAGTAGTTTTCCCCAGACAAAAAAAAAGGCGGCGATAGGCTAAGTATAATATAAATAACTGAATGGTAGTAACAATTATTTAGGTAAGGTTCATCATCATCATCAGCCCATAAACATTCCACGCCTAGGCATAAGTCGCCTTTACCATTGAGAGTGTAGGTCTGAACCACCGCTACGGTTTGCGAAATAGTTTGGTTTAGTTTTAGTTTGGGTTTGTGCAGGTTTCCGCACGATGTTTTCTTTTACCGTTAAATTGTGAATACACACATAGGTAACTTGGAAAAGTCAGTCGTGTGTGCTTGGGGTTTGGAACTGCAATTGTCCAGATTCTCGACCGCGCCTTTACCTCGAGGGTTTAATTGCTGTTTAGGTTACTATTCACTATTTAGGAATGTAGGAACGGGAAATACGGGATTGCAAACCCCCTACTTTACCTCATAAAAACTATGAAAAAGTACTTTTTCTATTAGATAAATTTATGAATGTCTTTATTATTATTTTTTAATATAATATAACTAATGTACAGGTAATATAGAATTACTATATGCATATTTTTAATTTTTGAATTTTTGCGGGAATTCCCGCGGGATCCCGCGGGAAAGGCAAGTTTCCCGCAAAATTTACCGCGGGAAAAAAAATGGTGCGGGATTGCAAACCCTAATTATTACACATCTGCCATTCAGAGGAAAATTTTAAACATCAACAAAGCGCTTGTTTTGTTTGTTACTCAAACCGGTTTAAAGTTGTGTTACAGCATTACGTTTGTATGACGTCTGATTTTACAATAAAAATGGGACAAGTGCGAGTTGAACTCAAATAAATGGTCATTTACAAACCGAGTAAAAAAAAGCTAACTTTGGAGTTGAATAATATTTTCTCTCACACATTCCACCTGCAAATGTAAGTTGGTACGCACAATAGTAAGTGATTCACCATGTTATTTTAATATTATGGACTTCTCATATGTTTGCCTATATCTTTAAGTTGGAAACTAATTTAATGCATTTTTTAGGTTCAGTAATCAGTAGTTTCGGAGAAAAGGAAGGAGGAATTTTCGTCCAATTAAGTATCTTGAGTAACTTGGACACGATACAGTTTAGAATTTTTTTCTACCTTCCCCCCAAAAATGACCTCTCATATTATCTAATCTGATGATTTTATCTAATCACAGAGTCACAGAAATTGATGTGTGTACCAAATTTCAACTTAATCGGTCTGGTAGTTTGGAAATAATTGACAGTGAGTGACGGTCACAGTGAACGACGGACGGAATCCTAAAAAGCGATGTTATTCTAATTTCTGTTTTTATAAGCGCTAAATATGAATTCCTCTTTACTTTGTTCTTATTTTAAATTAGGATATACGTAGATACTTTAAACAGAATCACAGTCGAAATATTTTATAATGTTTTATAACAGGGATTATCAATTATTAATATTTATTAATGTGGCTTTCCCTTTTATACTGGCACGGTAAATTATAAGCACCACGTAAGTACGATGATAAGCATGGTATCCAATCGGAGTATGTAGCAAGGGGCATAAAAAAGAAAATAGCGATGGTAGCCATTTGTTCCTAGTTTGGTTAATCTGACTTTTATTGCTCGCGCATTATTATTTATATCTGGATCTAATTCTTAAGCCAACTGGACAAAAGTACCTACTAAGAGAAAATATCTCAAAATATTAGAAATAAATTAGTTACATGAATCTCGGCAGATATGTCGACGTAATGAGTCTTCGTCTCGATGCAACTCTTTAGAATAGAATCGCTTAAATCTTCAAATGGTCCTGTGCAGTTAACGAGTACTCTGGCACTCGCTGTGGCATGTTTCAAAGCCTGCCCATTTGTCACATCACACTCTATTACTGCTATCTTTGATACATCAGCTCCTAAAACACGTTTATATAAAATATACTATTATACAATATGCAACACACACTAACACTCCTATCCCTGAAGAGGTAGACACAAATGAATGTATCTACAGTTACGTATCACCAATTGTATTTAGTCCCGTGTAATGGCTAGAAATGATGGCAAGCCCAATATTGAAAACCAAACACATTCCAGACTCCATACTGCTACTGAATTTCGTAGCGGTAAATCCAATAACCGTTAGCCTGATTTGTAAAGCGATTTTGGGACTTCTTTATCGGACTCAGTCGGCGCACACTTATACCGCGGGACCAAGGAGGTCGTATTAAATTGAGATAAGGTAAAAATAAATTTATAAAGTTTCACCAAATAAATGCAGCCCCGTGGCGCAGTTTGCTAGACACCAGTTCGCGAAACGTGAGGCCGCGGGTTTATTCCCCGTACCGAGATAAATATTTGTGTGATCCACATATACTTATTTGTTCCGGGTCCGGATGTTTGTAAGGCCGAAAAAGTCTCTCGTAGTATCTGATCTGATACTAATCGATACAGGTCTCGTTACCTAGTGTTGAGTCAGAACTTACTACCTATGTCACTGTTGAGTTTATTTATTTATCTCATAATCGCATAAAAAACCATGCCTCTAAGGGAACAATTGGATGAAATTGCATTTGGAAGTACGGATTGCTACAGTATATTAAACACCATGATCCGAAACAAACATTTATAGATAACATGACTATTTTTTATACGGACTCGTCAACTCTACTTTACTATCACCTTTTTTTTATTACGAGAGAAAAACGCCTTAAGCTCCCCTGTTCGGTACCTCGGAGGAGGCCGTTAGGGGTATGTCGGGGTCACTGGCTACGCCAGCATACCGACTAAAACCTCTCGGTGACCATCACGCGCATTTAGGGCGGTTTTGCGGCATCTCAGGGCTAGAAGTGCCCTAAATGGTCCGCTGCCGCCCAGCGCACCGTCCAATTATGGACCCCTCCAAATTGGGAGGGCTTGGTATGCCCTCCACTTAATCTATTTGGACGTTCGCCTTTCGTGAACGTACTTTACTATCACCTATGATTAGTAAATAAACTACTGTCTCTATGTATGTACTAACAAACACTTACATACGTATACGCTTATCCAGGGCTTCCCAAACTGTGCGTCGCGACGCCCTGGGGCGTCGCGGCAACATCCTAGGGGCGTCGCGAGGCGATCGGCAAACATTCGCTGTCCGTATTTTTCTGATAACCTCATAGTAGGCTAACTAATACTGTTTTATTTCCAGTAAAGTAGGTAGTTTTGATGATGGAGGGGTGCGTCGCAAGAAAAATAACAATTCTATAGGGCGTCATAGTGTAAATAAGTTTGGGAAGCCCTGCGCTTATCGATACTAAATTGAATGTTCGACGGTTGACCCGTGGAGCTTACATTATGGCCATTACGGCGGATAACTTTATACACGGTGCCGACTACCCAAACTATTAAATCATATAGTAAAGTTACATCAGTCCGTAGTCGCATTCAGTAATATGAATTCGCAATTCAACTCACCAGTTTTCTTAATTTATTATACTGTTTTGTATACTGTAGAAGTAAATAAAACATTAATAATATACAACTTTGAGTAAAAATAAATAGCTACAACAGGCGGTCTTGTGGTTAGCTGTGATTCCTTACAACATTATCATTTTATCATGAATGAAAATTGATCTTTCTATAAATATTATTTAAAACAAAGCTAAGAAGTTAGCTCTCTACATATGCCGTAGGTTCGATTAGGAGTTATATTGCTACTATTCTTCGGGTTCTGATATTATTCGTCAGCATTAAGCAGTTTAAAATAAACAATATAATCATACAATAATTACCTGTCTTTTGAATATCGATCATCAAGTTCTCCATTTTTTGCGTAGAACGTCCGCATATGCCCCAATTGATATCACTATACTCCGGATCATTGGTGATGTTAACAAAAAACGTCGTAACAAACTTGCCAGTAAATCCAGTCGCACCAAGAATAACTATATCAATTTTATCCATTGTGAAATAAACTTGAACATAAAATTCATGCGCCTCACGCGCTGTCAGAAAGTATACTAAACCATTACTAAACGAGGCCAATGTTAAACAATCGCGAGAGTCGAAAAATATACATCATAATTTATATCCTGTTACGTTTTAATTATACTCGTACACATTTAAAACATTTAAATCTCATAATTAAATATATTTTAAATTAACCATAGGTTCTCAAACACGGAATTTAGTTTTAACTTTGGTACATTGAGCATAATAATAATAAGTTTCTAATGTCTTTATTGGATCACAATCTTTTATGTAGGTCCGACGATGCCTGGCGAAATATGGTTGCAGAAGAGCACCTCTTCCTATCCATTCGGCAATACAAACGTGAGTGTACGTCTTAGAGGAGCACCAAGAGGGTACGGAATAAAGTTAAGTGCTTCTCGCCCACACACCGTGGTTGCTCTACTTGGCGCGGAGGTGGCCACCGGGTATGAATGCCGGCATTGGAATTTTATTAGAGGGAACCAGCCCGGCATTAATATCTAGAGGGACGTGAAATTGCCGCAAGCTCAACTTGAAAGACGGTGACCCCGACATACGCTTCCCGTCCTCCTCACGCGGGGCTGGCGGAAAGTGGAGCCAGCTTTCCTCTCGAGAACAAAAAAAGCTATTCGTTATAAAATAACTCTCTGTGCATATAAGTCGAGTTAAAATCAATGTTTTTTTTTTAAGATTAGCCCAAACAACCAAATTAACCCATGAAAAGGCTGACAGAAAATTAACCCTTTTTTAAATAAACGTAGAGCTTTTAATAAATTGTTTAACCGATCGATGAGGTTCGAGAGACACATGTCAAAAATTATAAAACAACTAGCTGTCCCGGCAAACTTCTTATCGCCCTACCAGTCAATGAATGTCTTGTTACATATTCTTTATCAACCCATATACGCCCACTGCTGAGCACGGGTCTCCTCTACCATTGAGAGGGTTTAGGCCATAGTCCACCACGCTGGCCTAGTGCGGGTTGGCGGACTACACATCTAAAAAATTCCTAAGAACTCTTAAGTGTGCAGGTTTTATCACGATGTTTTCCTTCACCGTTAAAGCAAGTGATAATTCAATGTGAATACACACATAACTTCTAAAAGTCAGAGGTGTGTGCCTGGGGTTCGAACCCGCGACCGCTGAGATTCTCGACCGCGAAACCAAACCTCGAGGCCATCACTGCTTCTTGTTACATATTAATAGAATTTAATTTTAATTACCTAGATGATGATATCATCATTCCCCTGCCCTAGTCCCAATTATTTACTTGGGGTCGGCGCAGTATCTCTTCTTCTTCCACACATCCCTGTCAGCCATCATGTCTTCATTCACCCCTTTCTTTTTCATATCTTCAGTCACGCACTTCATCCATCTCTTTTTTGGCCTTCCTCGGCTCGCCCATCCATCGACTTTCATATTCATCACCTTTTTTCCTACATATGATTCATCCCTACTCATAATGTGCCAATACCACGACAGACGGTTTCTTTTCATCTTTTCTATTACTGGAGCTACTTTCATACTTACCCTAACGTATTCATTTCTCACTCTGTCCCTACGTGTTACACCACACATCCACCGCAACATTCGCATCTTTGCTGCATGCAGTCGTCTTACGTAAGTCTTCTTCGTTGGCTATTTTTTTCTTTTTCAGTGCAGCTGCTAGCTCCCTTGACCTACCATTCATGGTACCTACATTCCAACTTGCATACCTCTATCTCATTACCCGGGCTAGTGTCTTACGTTGCCCCCGCCCGGGCTGGTGTAACAACCCTTGCCCATTTCTCACAGGAGCCGGGTGCGGCCCCTTACGCGTCGCCTACGGGGGACGCCCTAGGCCTGTCACCTTTCTTATTATACATACTGCATAAATGTTTTGGCTAATGTTTTACGGCCGGCCGCCTGCCTGACACCAACTCTCCTTTGATTTGACTTTCATTGTTTTGTTAATGGGGTAGAGATAGCGTGTATTTGGGTACAGGATATTGCAGGTGAGGATATTTGGCCTGATGGTAAGGATGCTACAATCCCGGATAAGGAAGTAGTGAGAGACTCCAACAGCTCGGGGGGCCGAGGTCGCGAACTCATAGCCCTGTTCCATGACTGGCTAGATCAATGGAAAAGGCATTCCCTGACCATTTATTAATATTTCTTGAAGGAGATTTAGAGTATTTTAGATATTCAAGCATAATAAAAATTTAAAAATTAGGCACTACCAAGGAGATTAGTTACACAAAATAAATTTCTGAACGCACGCCTTAATATTTGACAGCCAAAAATGACAATCCATTGTCATGAGAATTCTACATTTTTAACATCTAAATATACGCAATTATTCGAATGTTATGGATACATATTGTCGATTCAAAATGCTTATTTTAATACGTTCTTTTATTTGAGAGGGCCTCTAACTGCATCGACGGGATAAACATTACATTTTTGACAGCAAATTTGGTATGGTGTTAAAGTTCAAAATGACTTAAGTATTATTACGAATCTTTTGCATGGGAATATAGAAAGGTGTTGTTTTCACACCTTTTTAGGCAATTTTTAAAATTTGTCTCTCCGTAAGAACCATCCTCGTACTTCAAGAAATATTATAAAAAAAGAATTAGCGAAATCGGTTCAGCTGTTCTCGAGATTTGCGCTTAGGAACACATCGAGCGATTCATTTTGATATTAAACTTTATAATATGGTATTAAAGTAAAAATTGACTTGAGTATTTTTTACGAAAGTTTTATATGGAAATATAGAAAATATCAAAAGTCCCAGGGGAACGCTGTTGAATAGGATAAAAAGTATCCTATGTTTTATTCCCGGTTCTAAGCCGCCACCAATTTTCAGCCAAATCACTTAAGCGTGTAACTAACACGACTTGATTAAATTACTAAAATTACTATTAAAAAATAAGGGTTGATCGTAGAAGTGTGAAAATTAAGGATTGTATGTATTTTTGTATGTTGTATCATAAAAAAATAGAAACTAAAAATTTTGTCTAAAAAATAAAATAAAAAAATTTAGGGGGATGAAAAGTAGATGTTAGCCGATTCTCAGACCTATTCAATACGCTCACATAATTTCATGAGAATCGGTCAAGCCGTTTCGGAGGAGTATGGGAACGAAAACTGTGACACGAGAATTTAATATATAAGATTTAGATTAAAATGTTCTGTTGTAATAGTTATATGTTAATCTTTTTTGTTATACAGTTATCCCAATTTTCGCTTTAAATCCAGGTAGAAATGGGGGTTAATATCACAATAAACAGCCTATACAATCTGCTGGTCAAATTCCGAAGAAAACCGGTCCAGTTGTTATCGATATTCTTCACATACGGACAGACAGGCATACATGTTTTCAACCAAAGATAGTGTGAAAAATCGTTCATCCATTTCAAATCCTGGTTTTTGCCGTAAGAAGGAAACGCTTTTATTTTATTCTTATAGTACTTACATATTACTTTAATTAATATTTTTGTCTTCGTATTAAAATGAGTATCTACGTCATAAATACGTTAGTGAAGACTGAAGGGCAATCGTGTCAAGTAGGTAATTTGATTTTAGGAACATGTTTAATCTTAACTACGAATATAAATGCAAATAAATTGAATGCGTGATGACTTCGATGTTCTTCTAAATTAAGTCAGTGTATTTGTTGCACGCCTTTGTTTTAAGTTAAAAAGCTGATATTCCGTAGTTTGGTGTTTATTATTAAACATTCTACCTATAATAATAACGAAAACAATCGAGAGAAAAAATACATGCCCCAGAGTTCTACACAAAGAACTCCTTATGTGTATGAAATAAATAGTGATGGTTTTTACTAGGGGGAAGTGGGGCAGATTGATTCACAAAATTTTAAGTCGAATAACAAGTGAATAAACCATATAGTTTTAATCAATTTCCCCAATATTATTAACGATGTATATAAATTTTATAATGTCAAGGAAAAAATGGATTAGGATGTGAAGAAAAACGAATAGTACATGTTTTGTAAAAAATGACTTTTGTATCATTCTGCCCCACCAATGGGGCACTTTAATACAGAATGTAAATCGTATGAATTTCAATTAAGTTATACACATTTTAATGATAATTAGAATTTTTATTATAAGGAGATCATAATCAGTTTACAATGAAACTACAATATAAGACCTTGCATTTTTATTGAGGTAAAACACTTAACAATCAGTCAAATTATATTCTGAAATTACTTTGGCCACATAATGAACTACAGATGTTTTCTTTTTAAATATAATAAGAAGAAAATCGCCAATATTTTATTTTCAGGACTTGGAATTTCTAACTTCCTCCGTCTACTTCTGATTTTCCATCATCGTTGTCATTGCTTAAATTGAACAACTCATTTGAATCAGAATTTGATATAAACAACAAACGAGGGCAGGCTTTTTCTTTCAAGGCTTTTTTAATTTCTGTCAGTCTCAATTAATTTCTTGCCGTTTTTAATTCCTTTGCTTTCTGATTCATTAAATTAACTTCTTGTTTTCTATCTTTTTTATCTTCTATCATCGGTAGCCGATGTTTTTTAAGGGGTGTCAATGTAAACTCTCGACTTCCCTTTTTCTTTTACTTTTTTAGACTTATTTTCTGTAAAAGCCTTTTTTGGACATGGTCGTACAGTTCCTGGAGATATTATGTTAGTATTAGTCTGATAACCTGGTGTTATCAGAAGGTGTTAACAAAATCTTCTGGTCTATCTATTTCTTGATTATTTTCTTTGTATTCTCCTTGGGGAAATCCACACATTTTACCGACCGACACATTTTACACGTTAATTTGGTAATGACTCGTTTGTAATAATTTATCATGAGGTTAGGATATTTTAGTTTATTTTAGTCAATCATAAACAATCTACCCGTTAATTGGGTCTGTACGAGTTGAACAACTGACTGTCAATTTCGTCTAACACTCACACAGACTTCATGGATCGAAGTGCATAAGTGGCGACTTAGGAGTAGCGTACGCGAGTTCAAATCTCTGAATAGGAACTTTTTGTTTTTTTTTTTTTTATTAATTTTTCTTTCATTCTCCTACATAAAACGCAAAATGTCAAATTGCGATTCGTGTGGAAAAATCTTGAAAATAGCAGAAAAACTTGCATGTTCATGCTGCGAGAAGACCTATCACTACCTTTGCGTCAACTTAAGCCTCACGTCGTTTAAGAAGCTGAGCAAATCTGCGCGGTCGTCTTGGGTTTGCCCTGCCTGTTTGACCTCTGACCCCAACAGCCCTGTCAATGACACTGATGATGCTGTGGATGACAATTTCGAGGACAGTAATGAAATGGATATTCGAAATCTCATCAGGGATGAAATTCGAAATTCTATGCGATCTGAAGTGAAACTTTTGATTCAAGAAGTCCGTGAAGAGATTATTGAGCTTAGAAAGGAAATAGATGAGCTAAAATGTTCAGCTTCTTTTGATATTGCCAATTACAATGAGTTGAAGTCTAACTACAATAAAATACTAGAAGAAAATTCTGATCTTCGAAATCAAAATCATAGCATGCAGAAGTCTATCGCTGATCTTAATTCCCAGATAAATATTCTTGATCAAAACTTGCGAGACTCTAATTTAGAAATACACGGATTGCCAGAAAATAAAAATGAGAAGCTGTCAAATATACTGCAACAAATTGCTAAAATTGTGTCAAATGAGATTAATGACGAGGATATAATGAAGATCACTAGGGTTGCGAGCATGAATAATGATAAATCCCGTCCTCGAACAGTAGTAGTAAAACTCAGAAGCCCTAGACGTCGAGATGAGTTATATTCTGCGGTCACCAGATATAATAAGACACACCCTAATAATAAATTGAACACCACCCTACTGGGTATAAGCGGTGACACTAGGCCAATATTTATATCCGAAAATCTTTCTCCAGCAAACAAGAAACTACACGCGGCTGCACGGTCGAAAGCTAAAGAAAATGCATATAAGTTTGTTTGGGTCAAATTTGGGAGAATTTTCGTTCGCAAAGATGAGACCTCTAATGTTATTTTAATTAAGGATCTAAAATCTGTTGATAAGATTGCTTAGTACGTCTTTATGTAAGTTTATCTGTTTAAATACATTATTATTATAATTTTTTCATTATGGCCAATTTATCCATCTTTTATCAGAATGTGAGGGGGATGAAGACAAAAGCAGATGAAATCTATTTGTCTATTCTAAATTGTGACTTTGACATTATATGCCTGGTAGAAACCTGGTTAGATGATACGTTTTCATCCTCTGAATACTTTGATGGAAGATACAGGGTCATACGTAGGGATCGTAGTGTTGACTTTAAACAAAGGTATTCCAAAGCTCACGGTGGAGGAATATTGATTGCTGTTAAAAATGAACTCAATGCCATTAATATAACTGATTGGCAAACTTCTGTTGAAGATTTATGGTTGCGTCTTAAAATAGGGAGCGCTTGGATAAATTTGTGTCTTGTATATCTTCCCTCATATATACCTTTTGATGTGTTCAGGACTTTTATTTTTAAGCTTGAGGAAATATGTCTACAGTACACCGATGACAAAACTGTTATAATTGGTGATTTTAATCTTCCCCAAATTCAGTGGAACAATACTGATAATCCATTTGTTGATATCTCCGATTCAAAGTCAGTTGTGCTAAAGGAGTTTTTGTCTATTAGTGGGTGTTTGCAACTTAATAATGTTTACAATGAGAAAAATAGTATTTTAGACCTAATATTGGTTAACGAAAATATTAAAGCCAATGTTTTTAAATCACATCCAATAAGTAAAACTGATATTTACCATCCACCTTTGGAAATCTCAATTTTTATTAAAAAATATGACAATAAAAAAATATTAAGTAACAACGCCGCTTTTAAGTTTAATTTTCATAAAACTGACTTTGAATCATGTAAATCGGAGCTATCCTTATTTGACTGGAATATTTTTAATGATGTCAATAGTAGCGATTGTGTACATACATTTTACAATACGTTATGGACTCTTGTTGAAAAATACACTCCTAAAAAAAGGCTAACACATGGTAAATACCCTAATTGGTTTACACCATCTTTAATAAAGTTACTTAAAGAAAAAAATAAATTTCGGCTAAAGTTTAAAAAATACCACAACCCGCGTGATTATGATACTTTTGACACCTTACGCTCTAGATCTAAAATAATTATGAAGTCTTGTTTTCGGCAGTATATAGAAGCTCTCGAAGATGGCTTAAAGACAAACATTAAAGCCTTCTGGCGCTATACGAAATCTAAAAAAAATCTTAATTGTATTCCCAATCAAATCTATTACGAAGGTCGTATGGCCGAAGGGAAGCATGTCGCAGATCTCTTTGCTAAATATTTTTCCTCCGTTTATACCGTCAGTCAAACATCACTATGCCACTTGGATGAATCTTCTAATATTTCCTCCAGTTCTTGTATATGTAGTGTTCGTATAACGGAAAAAGATATAAAAAATGCTTTAGACGTCTTGGACCTTAACAAAGGGGCTGGGCCTGATGGATTTCCCCCTATATTCATTCGCCATTGTTCAAAAGAACTAGTCAAACCATTGCACATAATATTTAACAAGTCTCTTATGGAAGGGGTATTTCCCGAATTATGGAAAATATCATACGTCGTCCCTATATATAAATCTGGCAACCGAAATGAAGCTTCCAATTACAGGCCAATATGTATTATCTCACAATTTGCTAAAATTTTTGAAGGTATTGTTTACAAAGTTATTTACTCCCATTTATGTCCTATAATTAGCTTACGCCAGCATGGTTTTATGTCCCATCGTTCTACTACATCAAACCTTATTATATATACTACATTCATTGCCAATTCCATGGAAGCTCGAGGTCAGGTAGATGCCATTTATACTGATTTTGCAAAAGCATTTGATCGTGTAGATCATATAATACTTGCCAAGAAACTATATAATGCTGGAATTCGTGGTAATCTGTTGAGATGGTTTGAAAGTTATTTGTGCAATCGTTCACAGTTAGTCGCATTAGCTGGTTACGAATCTTTGCCATTCAGTCCCAGTTCCGGTGTTCCCCAAGGATCTAAACTGGGGCCCTTGTTATTCTTAATCTTCATCAATGATCTCATAGATTCGTTTGAATGCAACAGTCTAGCTTATGCAGATGACATAAAGATATATGCCCAAATTACAGATTTCAATGATTGTTTAAAACTACAAAACGACCTCAACACGCTTCAGGCTTGGTGTCTCACCAACAGAATGGCACTTAATGTAAAGAAATGTCAGGTTATAACTTTCACGAATAAGAAAAAATATATCAATTTTGCATACTGTATAGATGGTACACCTTTGGAGCGAGTGATGTTTGTACGGGATTTAGGCATTACGTTTCAGTCTTGTTTTTCTTTTCGAGAACATATTCACAGCATTGTGCTTAAGGCGTTTAAGATGCTGGGTTTTATTATTCGTACTTCTCGACAGTTCCGGAAAAACGAGAGTCTCATTCTGCTTTATAATGCATTGGTAAGAAGTGTCTTAGAGTACTGTTCTTGTATATGGTCTCCATACTACTCCACTTACATAGACCTTGTGGAATCCGTCCAGACTCGGTTTGTGAGATATCTCAGCATACGTAACGGCATTCGTAAATCTATTCCGGATTATATCAATAGACTTAAGCATTTCAACATTATGAGTTTAAAAGAGAGGCGCAACATAGCCGACTTGTTGATTCTATACAAAATTGTTAACGGTTCATTAGACGCTTTTCTAATTAATCTCTTAAACTTCAAAACAAATCTTCGAACTGTACGTAATCCACGTGTGTTTGCTGTTCCTACTTCAACACTAATTAGCTCATATAATAGCCCTTTGTTGCGAATGGCCAGACTTTATAATGAAGTATCATGTACTGCAAATAAAAGCATCGACATATTTTCTCAGAGTTTTTATGTATACAAGCGTTCCCTATTACTTGATTCTGTAAATTGATTTATATATAATTTTATATACACAAACTCTAGTGATATTATACATTCAGCTTTATCCGTAGTTATATAAGATGGTTTTTTATGGTAGCTTTTTGTTTAAATTTTTTTAAAAGTGTTTTAAGTATTTTACAATAATGTTATGTTTTCTTTTTGTACCGCCTGTCACATGATATAATGTTTAGAAGTCATGCATGCCTATAATTTGAAGTGATTACATTGTACTATATTTTTAAGAATTCCTTTAACTATTTTTTTCTGTATGTAATTTACTTTGTTGGTATGCCAAATAAATAAAATAAAATAAAATAAAATAAAATATAAAATTGCTTTAGTTAAATAATTTGTACTACAGAGTCTAAATTTTGCAAGTCAAGCTGGGCTTTTGAGTATCTATGGAGCTGCCGCCACTAGCGTACCTTCACGTATTTTCTTACGTGACCAGACTTAATAAAGTTGATTACGAAAAGACGTATTTAATTACATAATGACTGACCATGAGTCAACCTGTTTTTCGGCTTGACGGTACAACTTGTTAGCTATATCTTTTACACTGTCTTAAATAACAATCCAAACTAATAAATATATCTACTAATTTAAATGCGAGCATATTCTTGATTGTTACCTACATCTTGTTTTCCCTTTGCGTTACTCCAAAATTAAAATATTGCTAAGCCCATAATTATACAAAAAGAATATAAAACGACCACGTTTAATTTTTTAAATCGCGATTGCTTAGTAATTCTAAGTCTGAGGTCAACCGCTGCGGTGCGTTGGCGACACAAGATTAATACAAAAACAAATTACAATTAATACCAACAATGAACACATATTTGAGAATTTAGTCTCTGTTTGGATAAACGTAATATTTGGTCAATTATATTCACGTCACATTCTTAATTGCACTTGCATTCATGGGAACTTGTTAAAACTCTGTTTAAATGTTTTTATGGTGCATTTTACCTAGTTTCTCCAGTTGTGAAGGAAAATGTATAAAAACGCTGGTTCGACAACTCATCTGCAGGTAATGTCATCACGAAGACACTAAAGAAACTGAAGTGAACTCTAACCGATTCATGATTTCTCACGAGAGAATAAAAAAGTTGCACTTAAGGTAAATTGGTGAATGGTAGCAAAACTGCAGATCTGTGGTAGTAAAGGTAATGGCCGAAAAACCGTATGTACGTAATTATCAGGGATGTTATGGAGCTCCGTAACCGTAACCGAAACAATCGGATATCCGAAATAAAAAAATATCCGTAACTGTATCCGTATCCGATTTAAAATTTCGGATAGTTCCGGATAGGGGCGGAGTCTAAATAAAACAACACGTTTCGACAGGTTTTTGTTTCACCGCTCGCGCGCCACGTGAATCTTGCAGTTTGTTTGTTATTTCTTGTCATAAACAACATATCTAGTTAGTGTTTTATTTTAAAGTTTATACTTAGCTTAAAATTAGCCTTAAGTCTTGTGATATTATGCGATCAAAGTCAAGTTTCATTTTGACATTTTTTTAATCAAATAAATGCAGAATAAGCAAAATATAAATAATGCGATAGAAACTTTTCTCGGAAAGGAGTAGGTGGAACTACTTCATTGAAACTTCATCTCAAAACAAAACACCTGATGAATAGATAAAACCTATAAATAAAACCAAATTATTACATAGGTACTATTTGTGTTTATATAACTCAGCCTATCGCCGTTCACTGCTAAACGTAGGCCTCCCCAAGATAGCGCCAACCATCCCGGTCTTGAGCAGCTCTCATCCATCCGTTACCCGCCACTTTTCTCAAGTCGTCGGTCCATCGTGCTACAGGACGTCCCACGCTACGTCTGCCTAAGAGCGGTCTCCACTCCAATACTTGTCTGTTCCACCGGCCGTCCGAACGTCGGCAGACATGGCCAGCCCACTTCCACTTTAGCGTGCTTATCTTGCGGGCAATGTCGGTGACTCCGGTTCTCTGGCGGATGACTTCATTACGAATTCTATCCACCAGAGAAACTCCAAGCATTGCCCGCTCCATAGCACGCTGGGCGACCTTGAATTTGTGGACCAGACCTTTGGTGAGTGTCCACGTTTCGACTCCGTATGTCATTACGGGTAGGACGCACTGATTGAAGACTTTCGTCTTCAGGCACTGAGGGATCGACGACTTGAAAATATGACGCAGCTTCCCGAATGCCGCCCAGCCTAGATGTATTCTTCGGTCTGCCTCCTGCTCGAAGTTGTGCCTGCCCAGTTGAATTGTTTGGCCAAGGTAGATGTATTCTTGGACAACTTCGACAGTGGCATCCCCTACGACAACCGGCCTCGGGAGTACATGACGATTGTACATGATCTTTGTTTTGTCCATGTTCATCCCGAGTTCTATTTGTCTTGAAGATCGGTCTAGGCTGTTAAGCATTTCCTCCAAATCCTGCAGAGACTCCGCCGCGAATCGCAGATGAGAGATGCACTGGCCGTTAATGCTGATGCCCTGTCCTTTCCAGTCGAGTGTCTTAAAAGCGTCCTCCAATGCGTTGGTAAACAATTTCGGAGAAATGGCGTCTCCCTGTCTTACCCCTTGCCGCAATTGGATTGGCTTAGTACTATGTTCTTGTTCTTGGACGGCCATCGTAGCGGCTTCGTATAGGCTTCTCATTACCTGGATGTAGCGGTAGTCAATCTGGAATCTCTGCATGGACTCCAGAACAGCCCAGGTCTCGACGGAGTCAAAAGCTTTCTCGTAGTCCACATACGCGAGGCATAAGGGATGGTTATACTCCTCAGTCTTCTCTATTATTTGCCTTAGTGTGTGTATGTTGTCTACGGTGCTAAAGCCCCTCCGAAACCCAGCCTTTTTTTTTTTTTTTGTTCTCGGGGGGAAAGCTGTTTATGGCTCTACTTCCCGCCAGCCCGGGGGAGTGGGGCGGGAAGTGTATGTCGGGGTCACCGGTCTTCCAGCCCGGCGCGCGGCGACGTCATATCCGCGCAGATGTTAATGCCAGGCTGGGTCCCTAACAAAATCCCTAAACCGGCATACCGACCAAAACCCCCCGGTGGCCATCTCCGCGCCGAGTGGGGCGACCACGGTACGCGGGCGAGAGGCGCCCACCGTCAACCGCAGCCGCCCGGTGCGCCTCCGAGACGTAAATGTCTCGGCCGTCTCGGAGTTTTAGGGGGCACAGTTGCACCCCCACTATCTTGGTTCGGGCGCCCCGGTTGTGGATGGGCGCCCGCGACGTACACAGGCCACAGTGCCGCCGCCCCTCTCGGGGTCACTTTCAGTGAGGACGCGCTGCCCCCACAGCACGTCCAGCGACCCCAAGGGCCCCTTTAAGTCGCCTTTTACGACAGGCAGGGGATACCGTGGTGGGATTCTTACGCCCCCTTGCCACGGGGCAGTCCGAAACCCAGCCTGCTCCGGTGGTTGGAATTCATCGAATTTTCGGGCGAGACGATTCGAAATGACCCTCGGGAACAACTTATAGACATGGCTCAAGAGTGAGATGGGGCGGTAGTTCTTCAATAAGGCTTTGTCTCCTTTTTTGAAGAACAAAACCACCACACTCTTGCTCCATGCCTCAGGTGTTGTGCCAGTTTGGATGACGGAGTTGAAAAGCTTGACTAGTTCTCTCAAGACAGGAGTACCTCCTGCCTTGAGAAGCTCAGTGGTTACTCCGTCATCTCCCGGAGCCTTGTTGTTGTGAAGTTGACCGAGGGCCATTTTAATCTCGCCCAATTCGATGTCGGGAAGCTCGCCTGAGTAGTGGCGGGTCAGTCTGGCTCGCGGATCATCCACGTTGCAGGCCACTGGCGGAACTGCTCTTTGAGCATATAAGTTTCCGTAATACTTTTCGATCTCTCCGAGAATTTCTGGGACTGAGGTGACGGTGGTACCTTGTTGTGTGTTGAGTTTCGTCAGGTGACAACAGGAGGTGTGTGGCTTAGCGAATACTTTGGAGCCTTTATTTTGCGCAATGGCAATTTCAACTTCCAAAGCATTCGCGCGCCTTTGTGTTTATAATTTACTTCAATCTAATATCCGTAACCGAAACTATCCGAAACTTACGGATAATCCGAAATAATTTCATATCCGTAACCGAATCCGAAACCGATATAATTTTATTCCTATATCCGTATCCGTATCCGGATCCGAAATATCATATCCGGAACATCTCTAGTAATTATTTAATGATTATATATGTAAATCTATTTATACAAAACTTACGCACGTGTATTTTATTTATGACGTAGGGAATACTCTGGTTTTCGACTCATGTTTTCCTTTATTTTATTTGTATTTGCCGTGCGATCTAGAGGTCCTGGGATCGATTCCCGGGTCGAACTGTGTTATTGAGTTCTTCCATTGGGAAGTTCTCAATAGCAGCAAGGAGTCTGGAATAGTGACCGAAAAACGGCAATAGGCTTGCCCCCTATTACGTGGGACTATAGCATACCTCGTGAAATGTGGGTGAAGAAATGTACCTCTACTATCCCATCAGGGAACATATGCGTGAGTTTATGTATGTATGCAAACATCAATAACATAGCGGTTCTACGAGAATTTATCTGCAACCCGAAAGAAAACACAAAATTGTGAAATTGTAAAACGTTACGTAAAAAGCATACATCTACCCGAATTGATATTCTATTTTAAAACGTATAGACTGAATTCTATGGTTTAAATCCCCATTAAACATAAAGTTCATACAATTCGCGAAGTCGAATACGAAAACCGCGCACCTTAGCCGATGACACGAATTATAGAAAACATATGACGTAAAATGATTCTGGTAAGGCCACATTTCGTTATAAGATTCAATATGTACTACATTCGATGTAGTGCATTACACGGGGCTGTGTATCTTCATTTTTTTTAGGTGGGACAAAAACTGAAAAACGCCGCCCTCACACACTTATCTGGGGGCACGGCAGTGCCCCCGCCAAATCGAAAAAAAGCGGCACGGCCGTACTATACTTTTCTTGAAGCCATTTTCGACATCCTACAACTTTTTTGTGGATAAACCTAGAAACCTGAGTTTTCTGTCACCAATCAGGAATTGTATAAACTCGGTGTAATTCAAATTTTAAATAATTTTCTGTACTTGTATTGAGTAATCCATACTTCTGTAAAGGGTGAATTTGGCCGCCCTCTGAACTTTACGCCCGGGGCACAGACCCCGGCTTGCCCCCTCCTAGATCCGGGGCTAGCATTACATTTACCTTTTAAAGCATGTTGCAGTTTTATGAATTCAGTTTTTCGAACATTTGACATTTCTATTTGGTTAATTAGATTAGTTCTATTTTATTTATTAGATTATTGCGTTTGATTAGTTACTGGGTAAAAATAAAACACCTTAGCAGTAAAAACTGACAATTATGTATAATTCCAAAATATAACTAAATTAATCATACCATTTCACAAATATTACAAATAAATGGAACTATTAATTTTGCCTCAATTCATAAAAAAATCCAACATCAAAACTCATCCCTACGGAACAAAAGCCACACTATTTAAAGTATAACACAGCACTCAATCACTGATACAATTTGTAAATATCCTTACAAAATTATTCTTACTGGCAATACCACTCATTTCCAATTGCTGTTCATGTTTATATCCGGAATGTTACAAGTACCCAATATTTAGTTTCAAGTCCATAATATAAAACATACTCTCAAATACAATCAATAATACTATGTCACCCATCATTAAAGTTATCTATTATTGTACACATCATTGGTCGTCATATAGTCAACAGCTTCACATAATTTTAAACATCATAATCAACCAACAATAGAAATATTTCAGTTCGATATAGCCAATAGGAAACACTTTTACAATCTACTTATTTGTACAGGAGAGAGAAACTTTAAGTTTTTACACTTATGAGATCTTGTTATTTGCCTGAAACTTCGATAATTTGTTAACACAACAAGCAAATACTAATTACTCGACTATAATTAGTGTATTGCTAATTTAGTTACTAAGTCACTTCACAATTGCTTGAAAAATAGTCAATACTGTCATACAGCCAGTAATAGAAGTTGTCGTTGGGTAAATGATCGTTCACCCACACTATCAGATCGCGTCACGTGGTTCCCGTGTGGGCATGGAGCGTGGTACGAGCAGCCACTTACTGGCACACACACTGTGTCACTGTGAGTTCACTGCTCGCTACTCGATGCCGTGCGCGAATATCATGACGAGTCCGGGCTCGAGCATCATGTGTTCGTCGACGTGCGAGTTGTCGCACTGCAGCACCAGCACCGCCTGCTTGCCCGGCACGCGCTTGCACACGTACTTCTCGTACAACCTGACGCACACACAATCCACTGGATTATCAAATATTTAACACATATATTACGTTAAAAACATTAACAATAGAAACGATGCATTAATTGCGTAAACTAGTGGTCGGCAACGTTATGGCAGGCAAGGGCCAGAAGATGGAAAAATGAAATGAAAACGGGCCGCACTGGTGGTATTTGCGCCAGACACAAATAAGACGTAAGCGGGCCGCGGGTTGCCAACCACAGACATAAAGCTACTTTACATAATCATACATACATACATAAACTCACGCCTGTCTCCCGTTAGGGTAGGCAGAGACTATAGAGCGCCAAATGCCACGGTCCAGACACACCTCTTTCGCTTCCTCCACTGACATAATCCTCTTCATGCATGCACGTCGGTTTCGAGGACTCTTTATATTACCCTTCTTAAGTATGTTACCTATTTGATCTTTATAGGTGGATCTGGGCCGTCCTCGTCCGACTTCACCACTCACTCCCGCACAGTAAATCTCTTTCGTAATTCTGCAAACATTCATCCTTTCCATGTGGCCAAACCATTTTAACATTCCCCTTTCAATTTTTGTCACTACATCGACTTTCAATCCACATTTTTCCCTTATCACACTATTCCTCACTCTATCTGCCAATTTTACCCCACACATGCTTCTCAGCGCTCTCATCTCAACTGCGTTAATTTTGCTTTCATGCCTCTTCTGCCATACCCAAGTCTCACTTCCATAAGTTAGTGTTGGCACCAGGACTCCTTGGTGTATCGCTAATTTAGCGCGGTCCGATACGTGTTTACTGGCCGCGATGGAGTACAAGGCGCCATTAACACTATTACCCAATTTTACCCTTCTTTCAATATCTCCCTCATATTTACCATCCCTTGTGATCACAGAACCCAGATATACAAAATCATTCACTTGCTCCAGTTTTTCATCTCCTAGCATTATGGTACATTCAGTATCCCTCTATTCCTATAGGGGGTTTACACAGATGCATACCTTTACCCACATTTGGCCACATGATAGATGGCGGGCCTATTGGTCTGAGAATTGTCCAATAAAAAAACACAATAATAAAATGGGCATAGACTACCCCGGGACCTCTAGAACGCACAGAACATACTTGTGCCGTAAGACCACGAGGCAATCAATACATGTATGTAGAAACGATACAATGCCAAAATAAATATATATGGCAAAATAATAAATAATATGATTAAAATATATTCAAAGTAGATATTAAGCTCAGAAAAATTTAATAAACAGATTTTTTATATTACTTATACATTGTCATTTGACATAAACCCACTTGGTATAACAAAGTTCTCAAGTTCGAAAAGGTAATTAAATCCGAACGGTTAGTTGGTAATCAATCTTTTGTGATGTGGGTAAACAAAACATTGCTTGATGTATTTCCACATCGATGCTATTTAAAGTCGTTCATAAGTTTTTGTTGTTGTTTCGACCCGGACTTTGTGCAGTAATTGAGAATTTTCATTAAAACAAAATAGGGAGTCAAAACACTAACACGGAAATCACACCTTTTTTTTTTGAGGAGAAAGCCTCCTTATGGCTCTACCTCCCGCCCCCCTCTGGAGAGAAGCAGGAAGCGTATGTCGGAGTCACCGGTCCAGCCCGGCGCGCGGTGAGGTTCGCGCAGATGTTATTGCCGGGCTGTGTCCCTAATCTTTCCCTAACCATCACCGGCATACCGACTAAAACCCCCCGGTGGCCTCCTTCACGCCAAAGAGGGTGACCACGGTCTGTGGGCGAGAAGTTTCCCATCATTAAACCGCAGCCACCCAGTCGGAAATCACACCCTGCAGGTCCAACAAGTCAAAAATAAAATAAGTTATAAATATTAATCTCTGTCTACTCTTAATACACTATGTTTAAATTTTAATACTTATAGATATATAGCATGAAGTATACCTTCTGTTATTCTGTCTGGTCTCTAGCGAGGAAAGGCCGGGCGGCCACCGCCGCTCGTGGCAGTTCTCCATCAGGTCGTCTATTATGTGCGGTGGACACCCAGATTCTGACAAACTTCTTTTGATCATCATCTACAAAAAGGTCATTGGGTTTCTCTTTGCGTTATTTAAATTCTATTCAAATTCGAAAATCCTTCTTTGTATTATGAAAAATGTTTTAAAACAAAAAAAAAGAATAACTTAATCAAGGTAATATAAAAGGGCAAACTGTATTTTTTATTTAATCGATTTTTTCATGAAACAAAAACTAAATAATGGTAAATGTGATGTTCACCTGCAACACATCATCTGGTGTGGATATCATGCCGCCCCACCGCGTCACCCGGGCTCGGGCTAGCGAGTTGGCCCAGCGGACTACTTCCTCTCGTTCCATTTGATCTGCCAACGCTCGCATCGTGGGATTCGACACGCGCATTGCTCGCATGAACTCCTAAAAAAATATATATATTTGATAATATCTATGTGTACCAGCCCAAAAATGTTCCCGAATTGTAAACAGACCTCCTCTATAAATGAGGGATTCCACTACATTTCCTACTGCGAGTTGGAGGACTACACACCCAAGATATTCCTATGTGATAATCGATCATAATCCCACAACCACCAAATATACCAGTGCCATTCTAGTTTAACCACACGCTACAAATGAAATTCGAAACATATATTATGTTTAAAACAATTTTACATTTTTTGACCATTAAAATAACATTAGTTATTGTACCTTTAACAGCACCAGCTCTCGTTTGTGTTCATTTATAACAAGTCTCTGTTCCGCCAACTCCTGCTGGTAGTCATTGAGCTTGCCCTGCTGCGTGGCTATGAGCGCCCGCAGCTCTCGCACGCAGTTGTGTTCAGCGAGCTCGTCCTTCGGTATGACAAGCCCGCAACCAGCCTCGCATGGCATTGGTCTTTTAGGGTTGTATTCACCTAAAGCACAATTCATTCATTAATGTAAATCATTCAAGAAGTTACCAATATATGTTAAAAGTGAATGTAATTAAAAGTAAACATATCAACAATATTTTATGTTAGTTCCAATTAAGGAATTGAAATGACAGTACACTAGTAACTTTTATGGTACCAAGTGATACATAAATCATACAAAAAAATATTATGTTATGTGCCTGCTACAATGTTATCAACAAACATAATTAATCACTGCAGTTAGACAAGCTTATATCATATTATTAAATGTCTTTATTAATTGCTTTTAAATGGTTTAATGGTAACAGATTAGGAGGATTATATGGGAAAATTTTCATAGTAACTACATAATTATATATTTTTTTGGAAAACAAAAAAGGTTAGTTTCAATAATATATTAAAAGTTGAATCAATATCTTAACCCATGGAAGTAACTGCCAATTGATATATCAATACTATTATTCTTAACTCATATTATTATAATGTACATACAATGTTTACTTTCTTTAATTGAATTAAATTTGACTAGACAATGTATTACATTTATACTCACTCAAGAGTCAAGACAGACTGGAAGGAAAATAAAGCTATTTTGTACATGGAAACAATTATCCCTATTGTCACAATGTTGAATATATATAGACAACTTACAAAATAGAACTATTGTTTTAACTTATTATTATTTGTTATACCTTTTGTAACCATTGACACATTTATCATTAATGATAAATATCCAAAAAGAAACAGTATGTCATGTAAATCACATTTATATTCAGAACTTGTAATATTTCATAAACACTTTATTTTCCTTCAATATAACAATTTTGAATGTGTCAAATTTGCATGTGTCATCCATAGTTGTATAGGTAAGTCTTGGATAAAACAATAAAATGTGGGTATTTAGCACTAAAATGTACAGAGATTTTGTTATTTGGGTGCTGTTTTGTGTAAAATTTTACAAAGGACATTTTTATTTTATAGTTTTTGTATTTTATTCAATTTTTAAAAGATTGATAAATGTTAGTAATAGTTAAATTTGATATTAAACTATGTGACAGAAACATTTTGTAAATAATTTTAGGTATGTTTTTCTGTTATTTTCTATGTTGGTAATATGATTTTGCTGTAGTGTTTAGTAGATGAGTCTACAGAATTGTACCTCTCCCTACCCTTTGATGATAAAAAGAGTAAGAGCGTTATTACTATCAATAATAGAAGATTCATATTAATATGTCCAAGAGAAGAAACCATGCTGTTTATAGGACAAACAAGGCCGACTCAAACAAGGCTCTATTTAGTAAATACTTATAGTTAAGTTTTAAAATAATTATGTTGTAATTTTTAATTATTGATTTAGGATTTTAGGATATTAATAGCAAGGCAACAAAACAACAATATTTAATGGGCATTATAAAGTCATATGGGTTAGAAACATACACTATTAAATAATTATGCAATGTAAAAAGAGAAAAGTGATACTTAAATAATTAAGACCAATTATCATCATCATCATCATCATGATGATGATGATGATGATGATCAATCACTGCAAAGTAGGTAAAAATTTAACAAATAACATGCAACAAAAAATAGTTTCCATCACAAAACCATCTTAAATTAAAAACAAGTCTAAAAAAATAAGAAACATACATTCAACTAAATGATTGGCTAATGAGTCCAATTTCAGTACAGCATTGCAACCATGTGGAGCATTGTCACAGCTTGTGCACAGCCTGTAACAAAACAAAAAATATTTATAAAAATCAATTAGTGTGCTTTGTAAACATGTGATTGCATGACCACACTGTGTTAAGGAATTAATATAAATAAAAAATAATTTAAGTGTGATACACACTACATTTTCTATGTTGTAAGCCCTCTCATCTAATCCAACATTCCACATATCAAACAAAATGAAGCAAATGATTATAATCAGTGTATATTAAATTATCATTTAATTCAGAACCAATAAAAACAGACTGGTCTCATTCCCTTGTACTACTGTATGTTGTATAGGAAGCTTGTGCCAAGTCACTATGATCCACTGATCATATTCATATATATCAGACTGATATAGATGGAATGAATTAGAGATTTCAGATTCAATAATATTAACTATGAAATTGAAAACTAATTAAACCAAAACACTTGATGTTCAAACGCATATGTCACTTCCCAATGAGTATGTACTTATTGGAAATAATATTTTTGTTAGATATTCATAGGGCAACTTTCAAAAAGAAGTAAAATAAACAATTAAAATTATATAAGGTTGGACAATCAAGTGTGTGACCTACAAACCTATGACGAAATGAGCATAATATTACGAAACGAATTATTTGTACATACCTGGATAACAAGTTACGTAGTATCCTAGGAACTGGTCTCAGCTGGCTTGCGGTGACTGCCTGCCGGTCAACTGGGCAGGTAGGCTGACGACTTATCCACTCAGTTATACAGGCGCGGCAGAACGCGTGCTCACAAGCAGGCGCCTACGATCACGACACATATAATATATACCGAAATTAGAACAGCACATTTAAAACCTAGGCTAAATTCCTTACACACCTGCAGTGGATCCTCTAGTACTCCCGAACAAATAGGGCAAATGAGTTCTTCATCTACGTCACCTTGAAACCTTTTGATTTCAAAGCCCATATTAGTTTAGTTTCAAAAATTATTACTAAACATGAGTTTAATATTGTCGCCTAGTGAATCTATAATGTTTACGATGCTGTAACCAAAAATAAGGAGAGTAAACAAATAATAAAGATATACGTGATTGTAATTTGCTTTTTCTCCCGAATAACAGCAGTCAATGCCACAGAGTATATCAACACTACATGTATATATTATAGGCGATTTTAAATCGATCGTACATAATTTTAATGTAAGACAATGTCTTTCTCTTTGATAGAAGAGAATGTCATTCTCTTTGATAAGGGAGCAGCTCTACCGCTTTACTTCCAAGTTGCAATAGAGTTACCGGTAGTAATCGATAACTGCATTTTTTAAAATAGTAGGTAAAAAATGTAATGCTAAATATTGCTTTGTGTTTGTTATCTTTAGGAATTTAAAAATTCTGATTGCTATAGAGTAATAACTAGCATCTTAGTAGAATTTACTTGTTTGTTTCTTTAATTAATACAAATATGAATGAGTGAAATATGGCAATCTTTTTCGTTCTGCCAACAAATCTTGCCATTGACATTTCTTTCTTCTTTTCTACCATTGTAAAATGGACTCGCATAGGGGGTGCTGATTGAAGTATTCTATTTATTCCTTATTTTTTATTAAGAACACCTGCTATACATTTGTTTTAAATATGAGCGTCTTTAAGTCCGCAATGGGCTACTTCAGCTCAGGGGGAGCTAACGGTGGTAGTGACAATGATTTCGTGGGTCAGTTTGTGGAAATTGGTAATATGAAATTGAGAGTGAAAAAGGTGATTGCAGAAGGTGAGTAAACTGATAGACCCAATTCTCTACCGGCGTCTCTTGCTAGAGAATATGTTAGTTGATAAAGTTAATAATTCGGTGATAAAGAAATCCGGGACAGTCAACCACGTATAAACGTCATTGTGATTGGGGGCGGATGGACATTGTTTTTAAGATGTTATGGGTCGGCATAGATTCGTAATAACGGAGAAATATCTTGATGACTATCTCGAATAAAAGCTATAACAATCCCGTTTTTAACTGTTTTATTGTGTTGCATTACTCTAGACACTCAATATAATAGTAGGTGAAACACTTATATCACTATCAATTGTATATTCTCAGTTATCATTACCATTGTAAAGAATACATGTTAAATCTGTAATCAATTTATCAATAATAATAGCTTGTTATGTAAAAAACAATTCTTGTGGAAGAGTTTATATCACCATTTGCTATACATTTAATAAATGTATTTTGGTAAGTAACATAGAATTTTGATAAATATATAACAAAGACAAAAACAATTTACAATATTTTATTAAATTGATTAGTGAAAATTACATCATCAAATGATTATGTAAATTAAGATATACCAAAATTGCTAGACTACATTTTGGGTTGACTCATCCTATGTTTTCAAATATAATTCAGTTTATGCACATTTATGTTCAAACTCAATTGTATTGCAAAATTCAGGCCCACTATTATCCAAATGCTGTGGTTAAAATTTAAAGAATACACTCATATTTCTAGCAAACAAACTACTTTGTAGAATGTAAATCCAATTGAATCAAACTCATGATTTAATTGTTAATGAAAATCTAGAACATCTGGAGAACAATAGATGCATTGTTGAACTAAAAAATAAACCTTAGGGTTAAGAAATAATAATTTTGTAATTAGCAGTATCAGCAACTTGTAAATGATACCATTTTTAAGAAATATACACTTAATATGAATTATAAATAGAAAATCATATCAAAATAAAACAATTACTGTTTGCACTTTATAAACTTATCACCACAATATATTGGATACAATTGATATTAATTCAATGCCAAGGATATGATTTTTTATTACAGCTAAGGCAAACCTCTGCTTTAATACATAGATTTCCAAATCATTTTAATAAATTTGAGTTGCAGCCTATACCATAGCTGGCTCATTGCCCACTATGCCATGGTGGCAATTAAATTTAATACTGCTCAATATCTTACCAATTTGCAAAACATTTAAAGATCCTTACCATATAAGTACTGATTCATTAATATAGGAAATCAATAATATTTTTATTTAATGTCCCTGCTGAGGTAAAATAGTCCATTAAGAGATGAACCTGATTGTATGAGGTTTTCAGCTAAGCTACCAATTATTACATTTAAATGGTATAAGAATTCAGTAAAGAATATTAGTAGGTTATGCCAAAATAAACAAGTTAAAATTAAGGTTACATTAGGACAAATAAATTTTCATATTTTAAAAAATATATCAAACTCTTTTATTTTCACAAATAGTTCTCATTCATTTCGATTTTCTTATCAGCTAAGCAAGTTTTACTTTTCAGACCTTACAAATAATGAAAAATTATACTCCATTTAAACAAGTTGTACCAAATTTTTTATTACATAAGATGGATCATGACTCAAGGTTACAGTAAAGCCTTAAAAGATATGGATATACATGAAATTATAATGTTGTAGCCAAGTAATTTATTAAGAAACTGAAGAGCTACAGAAATATAGACCTTTTACTTTCATTTTATACAGTTATATATTTTATTACTAAACTATATTGACAAATTTACAGAAAAATAATGAAATTCTATAAATTAACTTAAATTTTTTAAGCAAAATAATTATTTGTCTTACATGTAGATGTAAATTATGCTCCTGATGAAATATAAAATCAAGAAAGCAATATTTTTAGAGACATTTAATAAGTTACTAATCAACATTCCTTTCAGTTGAAATAAATGTATATTTTATTGAATACTATATTTATTTGTATTTTTTTACATCTTGTAAGATAAGTGTATTTTTTATGCATCAATTTTGCACATTCAATGTAAACATATCAATGAAGTGATTACAAGCCTTTTCTATTCCCTAGTATGATTACTGACTCCATGTTTTTTGATATAGATATTGAACCAGAACCAAATAATGTAGATTCATGCTTCCATTGTGTAAAATTAATTACTTAATAATTTTTATGATGAGGATTAATCAAAGTTGATTATATTTAAAAAAAAACATAGGATGGATTATAGTTGGAATAATAAAAATAACAATGACACAAGTAACTTTTACTTTCAGGTGGTTTTGCATTTGTCTTTGTTGCTCAAGATGTTTCAACTGGAACTGAATATGCCCTTAAAAGGCTTATGGCAGCTGATGAACAAGCTAATAAAAATATAATTCAAGAAATTAGCATATTGAAAAAACTTTCTGGACACCCTAACATAATTAAATACATAGCAGCATCATTTATTGACAAATCAAAAACGTCACATGGCATGGGAGAGTATTTATTGTTAACTGACCTATGCAGTGGAGGCAGTTTGATGGAGGCTCTTCAAAATAGGGGGCAGGCATTCCCTCTTTCAACCATTCTAAGGGTCTTCTATCAAACTTGTAGAGCAGTACAACACATGCATGCACAAGTGCCCCCTATAGCTCATCGGGATCTCAAATTAGAAAATTTCCTAATTTCCAATGAAGGTATTGTACTTATTGTTTTGCCTTTTAAATGTTAATAGGAGCCAAAATGTTTATATATATTTAAGCACTTAATACAAACTTACAGGTGTACCAAAATGTTTGCATTATCTATAAAATATTTACATACAATTAATATATTTACCAAAAGCAATTTGATTTAAAAATGAGAAAATCCTGCCACCAAAATTAAATATTCTATATTAGACAATACACTAATAACTAGTTAACTCTTTTGAACTTCTATGGAAGATTGTCACCACTACTTGATATATGCAGTAACTAAAAATTTCTTATATTTTAGGTACAATAAAATTGTGCGATTTTGGTTCAGCAACTACTGATGTCTATTCCCCTAATCCATCCTGGAGTGCAAATCAAAGGAATATGTTAGAAGAAAATGTAAGTATTTCTTATAATTTACCTAATCCATCAATCCAACATTGACTCAAACAGTCCAGAATATGAAAATGATTTGATAGCACATAGATAGGTAGATATGCACCTGAATATCTACTTAAAGGCGTAACGACACATGCTAGTGTTTCGAGATCAAGCTAAATATACAGTTACTAAAATTATCAGACAAATAATTTCACCTGTATTATACTACATAAAAATTATTTGACTAACTAACTAACTATTAGTATATGTATACTAATAGTTTTGTAACAGTCACTTGTTGAGACTGCTACATTTCTTCTTTTTTTTACCAAGTATATGGGACGAAGTGCGAGATATTTAAAAAAAGTTAATATTTTACGTTAGACAACTCTGTAATAAACTCGCCTACAGGTTTTTTAGACCCTCGCCTACGCACCTACAGCGTTATTTACTCGCCTCCTCGAACGCCCACCTCCATGAGAAATTTCTAGATCTATTTTTATCTGGATAAAATTTAAACCAGAAATATTACGGTGTAAAAGTACGTGTTTGTTTAAGATATTTAGAATTAAATTAGTGATTGTTTTTCTCTAAATAAATATAAATTATTGAAAATGATTTTTTTTAATAGGATTCATTAAAAAACATCATAAATAAAATATGATCTCAAAATAACCAAATGTATTGAATCCGTAAATTATTCCTTGCTATGGTGCTAAAAAATATTGGATGTTGTAATATATGCAAAAGGACCAAAAATGTTCTTATCGTTTAATTTATAATTAAGAAACTATGGTCAATATATTTTGGTTCAACTTCCAGCATTCACACTAAAAAGTTTGTGTGAAGAATGTAATTTTGAATTGTAGAATTCAAAATACGTCAAGCTCCTTGTCATAAACAACATTGATAAGTTTACGACAAGGAGTCATAAACCGCGTAAAGGTCTATGTATAATGATTATTTATGTAACAACCGTATTGTTCCAGTTGGCTCAATTCACAACGCCCATGTATAGAGCGCCGGAGATGTTGGACACGTGGGACAACCGTAAGATAGACCACGCGGTGGACGTGTGGGCGCTGGGCTGCATCCTGTACACGCTGTGCTACATGCAGCACCCGTTCGAGGACTCCGCCAAGCTCGCCATACTCAACGGCAACTACAATCTCAACCCCAACGACCAGCGCTATAAGTGCTTCCACGAAATTATTAGTAAGTACAAACACTATCCTATTCACACATTGCGCTTCTTGTACTTTATGTCATGTTTTGGTCAGTTTTCAATCTATGTTTATTGACAGTTTTATGTTCATTTCAATAACCTTAGTAAAATTTTTCACATAAGAGCTGCGATTTCTTATCTTAGTGATTAGAATGGTTGTATATCAGCAATAAATCACGTACGTAATAGTTCGTGCTGGAGTGTTTTTGTTTCGGTGGAGTTGATAAGGTGTTGGTTGTCCGCAGACGGGTGCCTGAGCGTGAACCCGGAGGAGCGGCTGGCCATTAGCAATGTGCTGGAGCGGCTGGCGGCGATAGCGGAGTCGCACAATGTCAATCTCAAGCAACCACTCAAATTTGAGCGTAAAAAAGTTGAACAATCTGTGGCCACTAGCTCGCCAGGTAATAAGAAGTCAAGTAAATATTACACTACCATATCGTAAGAGAAACGTCGCGGCGCGATCTCTTTCACGTTTGTGATATATTCCGAATGGAACGCCTAATGTTTGATTGTTTGACGCGAATCACACTCCAGTTCCACACACCCGCGGCTCATTCTTATGTTCTGTTGCATTTCAAACTCGAGCTAAAAATGGTCAAGTATTTTTTGACTTTTTACACTCAAATTTTTGTTTTGTCCACATTATTATTTTGGTTTGATTCCTTAGAATGATTATTATAATCGAAATGTGAGATTTATGATACATTCCAATGTTTATCGACTAAATTGAACATCACCAAAGGTAAGGCAGTGCAGAATGAATTGTTCTCTGAATGCAATAAGGTAGTATAGCATTTATTTGACTTTACTTTTTACTATATTTAATGATTAATGAAAAATTATCATTTATGTGGCTTTCGACTTTGCAGACATAATATGATTTATATTAAATTGTTGAATCACGTTTACGTGTTCGTTATGTTCAGTAAAGAGGCTCCGGCAGTTAGTATGCGTGCTTACTAAGTGCAATAAAAAATAAATAATAAAATCATTTATAAGCTTTAATTTCATATTTAAGTCTGAACAAAAGACATGAAAGTATCACAGTGATAGATCATAAGGGAGTATTTTAATGCGAAAAAATGTGTTAGAAATAATTTTATACAAACCAGAAAGAATATATATATTATGTAGCGTTAATCTTGATTATTATTACCAAAAAAGTCAGTGTGCATTTATGAAGTGCATACCTTATAGATTTAGATTATTTGTCGCTAGTTAGATTCTATTTAGGAAGTACTCATTTGTGTATACATTCCTGTAAGTGTGGGGCTAGATGTACTCCTGACACTATTACAAACCCCATATGATACTTGAGTATCTGTCATTGGTCACAAAGACGTATAATTAACCACCGTTATTCTCTGTCGAGAGTGTAATGGCGACATTATGCCATAATTAGCTTTTATTAACTTGGATTCAGTACACTAACAAAGGATACTGTCACATGAATCATTATAGTTTGCACTAACTAAATGGTGGCTTGGGTCCTCACCGGATTTTTTACGGTCTCATAAGAAATACTAACGCGTTTAAGTGTAAATGTAACCTCTAAATTCAACCGTTTGTGTGTCTGGCAACCAATGTAAAGGTTTATATTTTAATGGCATATTCAAAGGAAAAATACCTTATCGATGGTAATTAAATTTATGTAGTACACAAAATATTGTGAAAATTCTTATTATAATTATATTGTGCTGATTATAATATGCTGCTGTTTTTTTAAACAAAAAGCAATTCAATATCGCAACGCGGTTCAATAATAGTTAAAATTATTGTATTTTAAAAGATAATTGAATTATATAGAAAATTGTCGTTTTCCATCTATTCACATATATGTTTTATGAAACATGTTTCATAAAGTTTAAATATGTCATATATAAATATTTTTTGTTATCCTTTCTCTATTTAAATGTTACGATGGGAGCTTATAAATGAGAAATAAATGAGTATATTCTTCAGATGCTTAGTGTTTTTATTTCAAAATATGTTGCAAAGAGTACTCAGATGTGGACAGTTGTGAAGGCTACAATGTGTACAGTCGATAATGTGGGTAATTATTTATGATGTTCTTGTATGTGGCTAATATTATTAACAGAAAATGGTGCAATATATCTAATTACTAACAAACTTACATTTAGGTATCCTATGTGCGTTTCTGTCGTATGGGTGGTGGATGCACTAATGGGTCACTAACTGATCAAGTATTAAGATATTATGTAAATTGTGTATATGTTGTTCAACCTTAAGACCAGTTGCTCTTTTTATACCTTAGCTTTATCCACTTGTTTATATTGAGCTTGAAATACTGCACATTAACATACTCATTTCATTTTTAATTCATACATTTTAAAATAGATCAATATTATTTAAACACAATATTTTTTTATTTGTATGTATCGGTGTTACCACATTTGTTTTTGAGCTTTGTTGGTTATATAACTATGTATGTCGCATTACGTTTCTTTTTTTTGTAATGGTTCCAACACAAAATTATTTTAATGATTTTGTGAAACATTGGTACAAAGATATTGAAATTTCCAGATAAGTTATTATAACTGCCCATAACACACCAAATGCTCCAAAATTAACCTTTTTACATTTTTTTTTTGTTTGTGGATAGCATATTATTATTTTCCTAATTATGTTATATATGTTATGTTTCCAAATACATATAACTATTGCATATATAGAACATAGTTAATTTAAATCACATTAGATTCTCACCTAATTTTGTCATAGGTATAACTTCTGATTCGATTTCTTAATTATTTTCTAATATTTTTGTTACTTCGTTCTTTAATATGGATTTCTTTAAATGTTGAAACTAAACTAAGCATGGACCACTAACGTACGATGACGTATAAAGTCAGTAAACGCTGTTGGACGCATGTAATCCTGTTATGACGTAGAATGGAAGCTTGTTATTGTTTTGTTTCAGAGAACATTAATCATTGCATGTACGTGTCCGTGTAGAAATCTTGCGCCTTTTCAATTGAACAATATCATGTAGCGATCTTTTAAATGACGGTTGTCTAAATTAATTATATGTAAATGTAGACAGCAGCAGAACATAATTGTGAGGAGTAAATTAAAATTTGCCCATATAAATGAAGTAAATTTAAGCTTTTGCTTGTGTCAATGGCATACGATTAAACAATCAAGTGTTGCATCGTGCTTAAGATTGCAATGTTCATGGGCATGTGACAGAAAAGGCGCGAGATTCCTCATTTCCCACGTTCAGTAAACGCTATGCATATCACGTTTTTCTTTTCATTTTAGGTGTTTTCAACTTTTTCGGGTGCCCAATAGTTTTCTCGTTTAAATGACACCTCGGCGCTAGCATGCACCCCGCATCGGAAGCAACTCACAACGCTTGTAGGACACTTGGACTTGTTCGCAATGATGAGTATTCATTGTTTTCATTTATTGTTTAGTCTAATTTTTTATTGTTACTGCGTTTTTTTATTGTTAATATACATTGTGCAAACGGTCGTTAGGCCAAATTATAATTTTTGTTCGAAACATTTAAAATTTTGTTGAAATTGAAACCAAATTGAAAAAAGTGATAATGACAATAAATCGACCACGTCATACATCAATAATACGTATTTTTGTATTCGTATATGAAAGAAATATTTTTGAAAGCAATGGATGATTCAGCACCATCTATTAAGCTTAAACCAAGTGTGAAATCAAAACATTGATGATGGGACTGTTTATTTTTCTTCTGTATTTATGTTTCATAAATATAGATTTAAATACTTTTTAAAATGTGCAGTGGCGAACTAGAGATGATAGGGTGTAGGTCCATATTGAAATTAAAAAATAATAATAATAACTGAAAACTAAAATTCGCTTTGCATTTCTTAAATATTTAAAATTAGAACTTTTACATTGGCAAATTTTATAAATTCCAGCGAATTCATTTGAAATAAATAATGAAAAGGTCCAAAAATCGCATTATATGTTCGAATTAACGCCTTGATCCAAAACATATATTGATAGATCGGCCAAAAAAGTCTTTGTGGGTGTTTTAGCCCGCGTAGAATTTATCAAATTGCATTGTTCCGCCATTGGCACAGTACTGAAGTTTCACTGACTTAACTCTAGTGTAAGTTGCTGAAATGTGAAGGTATTAAGTGCACTGTACATTCCTGGATGTTCGGGTACAAAAAGTGTTGTTTGTTATAGTATTATAATTATTTTTAGTTACCATATTGTTGTGTAGTAGAGAGTTTACATGTGAGCTACATTAATGTAGTTGTTAATTTATTCTATTATAATTTTTTGACGTTAGATATAAAATGCGACAATAAATAAAGCACAGTATAATTATAAATAAGTATCATTTTAAACGCAGTATTGTTAAGGAAAGGAAATCAATGGTGATTCGCTCAGTAACAAAACAAGAATTGGAAAAAATGTATTAAAAAAGATGTGTTCATGTCGCAAATTCATAAAGATTATTTTACTTATCACTGACTATTTGCAATATGTCGCAAATTTCCATTACTATAAAATAATACAACGGTTAACTTTATGGTGCTTATAAGTTATACTTTCCAATAAAGACATGTAGTTACTAAATAATCGCCCCAATTTACATAAATCTTATTTAATAATAATGATATGATAAAGTCGCATTCCAGATTTTAAGAATACTATATATTATAATCTACAAAGGCAGGCCTATCTCTTTTGGCTGTTAGTAGATTCATGAAAAACTAAATATAGTTTTCAACTTCAGAGAATTATTCCAACTTTGTAGTAAAGTTAATATGCCATTTAATCATAATTTAAAATATACATAAAAATGTTACGCATGATGAAGAAAGGGAGTATCATATACTCAATCTACGTGCAAAAGAAGGTCGATAAACTTGCATCATATTTCCATTTAACCCACTAACATTAGACTAAGTGGCAAAATTTGTTTACTTTTTATTGCAACCATATTTATATGGTTGCAAATAAAATAAGTGCAAAAAATAATTACATTCCAATTTAAAAATTGTACCTATGTGCATCTGAATAGAGCATAAACTCCCTTTCGGCAGCAAGTACATTTAAAGCCAATTTTCAGTCGTGCCTAATTGATATATTCGTATCTACAAGGAAAATAGTAATATTATACACGAGTTATAATAGTTTAGAGGGTTTCTTCAAGTGTTGCACTCTCCAATGTCAAAATATTCTTAGCGATATAAAGTTTTGATTATCTATATTTCCGCAGTACTATAGGTTGTCTGTTAGTATTATTATGTTAAACGTTTATAGTTCCAATTGTTTGTATGAGCTTTATAATTTTATAAATTACAGCTTCTTTTTTGTTGAAAATGTTTTGTTGTTAGAAATATTTTTTGTGACTTTTTGTTGTTCGTGGTGATTTTTAGTGTTTTTATTTGATTTTCGAGATGGAATTTTGTGATTTAAATTCAGTTAACTTATGTTGTTAAGTTATTTATAAGAATATTTTGCATCACATTGCGTACAGAAGTGTTTGAAATTAATCGATTTCTTTTAAAGTGTTTACTAGAATATCGTACAAATTAATCGTAATCCATGTCTCCCAACTTTACTCATTAATTAAAGATATTTCTATATTATATAGACATACAGCTATAGACAATTTCGGTTAATTTTACATAGTTCTGTACTCTAAAATGTCTATAATAGTTAGTTGATAGATGAGCAATATTTTTGTTACTACTAGTAATAAGATGTCATATGTAAGATGAATAGATTTAAAATAAATATTATCCAAATCAAGTGTAACTCTGTTTTTGTGTAATCTCACCTGAATCTGGACTCCTTTATACACTGACCATGTTGGATACACGTGGAACAATAATCTGTAAAATACGAAGAAAATCAATTGCAATTAAATATTTTATTCCAGTCTTTACTGAGAGCTAGCCCCATTGAACATTAAATATCAAAACGATATAAAAGAAACAAAGTACATTATTAATTTTGGAAAAATAATGAACTCATGACAAGTTTTGGTTTCCAAGGGACATAAATAATTTTTTTGTTTCTTTTTAGCGAACAAGGACCCCGTGTCGAACAGCCAGGAGGTGCCCAACTCTCGGCCCCCTGAGCCGGTGCGCCCTCCGCCACCCGCACGCCCCCCCGCCGCGCCCCAACACCACCCGCCGCCGGGACCACACACTGCCGCCAATTCAGGGGGCTTGTTCTCCTCTATCAAAGGAGGCGCTGGCAGCTTCTTGAAAAACTTGAAGGATACGTCTTCTAAAGTGATGCAGACTGTCCAACAGTGAGTTTTCTATGTTGTCTACTGTTTATTATAACTGTAGAATTTCCTCGCAAATTCATCTTGCCTACATTTTGTACCTTAATTTGAATTAGAAGATCTATACTAAATTATAAATGGAATATCCGACGTTAAATGAAACATAAAATTTCAAAATATCCGAATGAATTTACTTTTAGCTTACACTTTTGTAATTTAAATAAAATTTGTTAAAGTATATTTCAGCTAATGTATTTTGACATTTCTAGGTCAATAGCAAGAACTGATTTGGATATAAGTTACATAACTAGCCGAATCATAGTGATGCCGTACCCTTCGGAAGGAATAGAGAGTGCCTATAAAACTAATCATATTGAGGATGTCAGGGTGAGTGCTTATATATCTATGGGCATCATACAAAATTTTGTATCACCTTTTTCCTTCATGTAGAAGTACAAATATTCTGCACTGGTGTTACTGGAATTGTTTTATCAATTAAAAAAAGTTGAAAACAATCTAGTAGATTTTATCGTATACATTTTGACAGAATTAACGAGGCCTAAACCCTCAAGCTGTAGAGAAGGCCCGTGCTCTGCAATGTGACTTATATGATCTGATAACATTGCTGATATTGACGACACTATCGCAGGCGTTCCTGGAGAGTCGCCACGGCGGCGGGCACTACAGCGTGTACGCGGTGGGCGCGGGCGGCGCGCGCGGGCTGTTCCCGCGGCAGGCGTGCGTGGCGGACGCGCGCGCGCTGTGGCCCACGCCGCTGCACCGCGCGCCGCTGCTCGCGCCCTACTACGCGCTGCTGCAGCACATGTACCACTACCTCGCCAAGGACGAACGGAACGCCGTCGTCATCACTTGCCAGGTAGCTTTTTTTTATAGCCTACCAGATCCCATTGCTAGGCAAAGGCCTCCCGCTTTTTCTTCTATACCTCTCTATTAAACTCTAGTAAACTAGAGAAGGAAATCACTCCGACGTGATGTAACTGTCTTCCAGAGCCTTTTGCGCCTGTTAAAAGTGTTTTTACCTTGTGATCTTTAAGTCTATTTTCAACACCACATTTTATCGTGCGTGGTTTTTGAAACTTAAACTTAACTATAGAAACCTTTGCCTCGAATGCAGTTGGATCAGTATTTTTTTTTTGCGCCAATTTCGCCATATCGTCACATTTCTGCAACTTTCAGCAAACTTAATTTTTCTCGTAGTTAGTTGCATAACGACAGTGACACAAATCGTTGCGACAATGCTATTCTACATACGTTAAGTTGACGAGTTATTTCCCGCACAGGATGGGAAGCTGATGTCCTGCATGTTGACGTGCGGTTTGTTGCTATACGCGAAGCTAGTCACGGTCCCCGAGGACGCACTGCAGATATTCGCCGTGAAGCGATCTCCTATCAACATGCCGCCAAGTCAGCTCAGATACCTGTACTATTTAAGTAATATTATAAGGTTGGTATCTCTTAGAATTGTGTATTTGTAATGTAAAAAAAATGTAAATAATAAACTACACATTGTGATTTCAGGCCAGAACCAATTTTGCCTCACTTCAGACCGGTGACGCTGGTTTCGTTGACCATTCAACCGGTTCCTTTGTTTACCAAAGCAAGGTAATATTTATTGCTATTTTTATAGAAAGTTATATTTTTTATTTATTTAATTTAATATTAACCATGTTAATAAATTAGGAAATTTTATGAAAGACTTTATCGATATGTTTAATATATGCCAATTACAATTATGAGTATAATTATATAAGCTGTATAATTTACAAGGGACGGATGCCGGCCGTACGTAGAAGTGTACAATGAAGACAGGCTTGTTTTGTCGACCCTTCAAGACTATGAAAGATTGCATCTCTATACTATGGCTGAAGGCAAGGTATGTCAAGTATTTCCCAGCTTTGACTGAAAAATAATTACTGCTACAGTTAGTATCACACAGTCAATATTAACATCGTAACAGACCGTGATTGGAAACTGAGGCAGGTAATGTCTAATATGATTACAAACCCCCTGGCCTTAAAGAAAATCCCGACAAAAATATTTTTTGACGTTTTCCATACAACCATATTAAATATATTTGGTTTGTATGGAAAACGCCAAATAAATTTGTTTCGGGACTTTTTTAACACTTTGGTTTGTGATCACTTTAACTATTACCTGCCAGAATTTCCGATCACAGTCTAAATACACTCTGTATAATCTATCGACAATTCGATATAAAACTTAGTGGGACTAAATGTAGACGTACACCACCAAACATGTACATATATATGTACCTACGTGTAGACATACACCTCTTGCGCTAGCTAGAGCCATGTGCTAATAGCGCCACATGTTGCAGGTGTCGCTGCCGCTGGACGCGACGGTGTGCGGCGACGTGTGCGTGTGCGTGTGGCACGCGCGCCAGCAGCTGGGCCGCGCGCTGGCCGTGCCCGTGCTGGCGCTGCACTTCCACACCGGCGCGCTGCCCGCGCAGCACCACGCCGTCAAGTTCAACAGGTGCACACATCCACGTGAAATTACATTATATTTACTGAATCTATGAAAATACATCACTTACATTCAGTCATTTATACTAACAGAGACCGCAGAGAACAACTACATTTTGTTCTGTTGTACCGCCACATTAAATTCATTGTGTATGTCAACGATAAATGTGGGAGTTCTATGAAACGCATTCCGCGTGTGTCTTTAAAGAAAACTTAGATTTAAGATACTTATTTAAGACTGCATAGTAGCCATAATCTTATGATTAGAATAACTAATAAATAAATCTTTTTCTTAATTCAAGTATTGTACATAAAAATATCGATTTTCCCCTCAGGTCGGAAATCGACGGTATCGAGGAAACGGTCCCGGTGAACGACCATTTCTCTGCGAACACTTGTGCGGTGATCAGCCTGGTGGTGCAGAACGGCGAGCGGCGCAAGCCTCGCTCCGACGTGTGGGAGGAGGACCACTCCTTCCCCATCCGCACTCCCGATGTACTCTTCTCCACCACGCTGGAAAGAGACGAAACTATCGATAACTTTGGTACGTACTTTTATTCACCAATGTACATTATTGAGTGATTTAAATCACTTTATATGTTGATTGGTTTTTTAATTCTGTCGATATATTCTTTCAGAGGCTAATTTAACCCATGGCCGTATTAAGCTAATTGTATTGCTATTTCAAAAATTGTGACTTGTTCCGATCCATAGTCGCTGTTTATGTTTATAAGACACGTGTTTGAAAAATAGAAACTTAAAATATGGAGCATATTTTATATGGATGTATGGAATTTTATCAACTTTTTACTTTTAATAATAATGAACATATATTACGTATATTTATCTCTATCTCATTTAGTCCTATTAACAAAGTGAAAATAATTCAATGCATTAATAAACAGATAGGTTTTTATATTCCAATGATTATGTTTGAGTCTCGATTATATAAAACTATGTAAGGTGTAATTTTATTATAGTGTATAATATAATATGTAAATATTTCCTAAATTATATTTATTCAAACAGCTAACCTTCGAAAGAACCCCGCCGCCATGCCAAAGACAAGTATGTTATAGAAGTGTGCGTTTTGTAACCTATAGATCATAGAATGTGCTAAATCGATCATTTTGCTTTACATCACACAAGTTTACCATTGTTTGTTTTCTATATTAATTTCAAAAATGCCACTATAATGCAAAAGATCACACTCTTAATATCATAAAATACACTTCATGATTTATTAGTGTCGCACAATGGTTTTAACTATGTTATTAAAGTAATTTAACACATTTTTTTTCATTTAATTCTATTTTGATAACGCCATTTTAATAAGTAAATAATATCTTCCAGTGACCGCTGATTACCCAGTGAAGGAGGCGGAGAGGGCTCGTCCCGCCCGTCCCGCGCCCCCCTCCCCGCAGCCCCCGCACCGCCCGCCGCCGCCCCGCCCACAGCCGCCACCCGCGCAGCAAGAGAGCACCGCCGACTTCCTAAACATCACCAACAATGAGCCTCAGAAAGAAGTCAAACCTGAGAAGAAACTGAAGAGCAACGACTCGTTCGATTTCTTCGGCATGATGGAGAAGGAAACTGACGACTCGTTCGGTGATTTTCTGAGCAGCAAAGCTAATGAGAATAAGCAGGTAAGCGCTCCCTACATGTATTGTTTGTTTTGGTATTTAAATAAATCATAATGAAGTTATATTGGTTGTGGTTGAAGCCATTCTTAAATTCTAAAGTAGTTATCAAGCATCCCGCAGGTCGTTTATATCCCACATTATTTAGACTAGACTGAGTTAGTAATTGAATACATTGTTTTAAAATTGCAGTCCTTTGCTTCCGAGTCGATATTTGGCGATTTACCCGCACCGTCTACTGAGCCTACTGAGACCAAGCGTAACGTGAATTCAAGCGATCCTCTCAACTTTGATCCGTTTGGACTCAATGACCCGCTGCCGAAACAAGAGCCGCTGTTGACTCCACATCTTATCCAGGATGACGGTAAGTTTGAATTATAATCAAGTAATTATTAATTACTACTCGGCTGTTTAGAAAATTTATTAACTTATTTTTAACAGCGCCTATGTGCTCCAAAACATATTTTTAAAACACAATATAACTTCCTCTATAATATATTTAAAACTATTTTACATATTTGTTATTGCACTATTTCTCTGTTGGCAGGTCGTCCACAAAGCGTGCCCTTAGAAAATGCCCAGCCCACGAAAAAAGATCCGTTCGCGGACCTGGGATTGCTGGGCTCCAGCATGCCCACCGGCATCCAGCAGGCCGCTGCGCCCGCCAGCGCCGTGCCGCCGCAGGTGTCGGTGGGCGGGGCCTACGCGGGGGGCGCCACGCCGCTCGTCACGCCCCGCGCCTCCCCCGCACACACACCCGCGCAGCCGCAGACTCAGCCGCACACGCCCGCCAGGTCGCCCGCGCACCAACCTGACTACAAGTAACTCACTAATCCTATCAATAATCATATTTAATAAAATTTACCATTTTGTAGTATGGTTTAATTTATCATATTAGGAGTGACTTTTTAAAGGTTAAATTAATGGAGCAAAATATAATTATTCATAATGTAAATGAAATATTATTTGTAACGAAAATCGTTTACTTTCAGCCGAGCTCACTTTGAACCGGCCAAAACTCCGGGCGAAGAGAAGGTCAAAAAGTCCACTGACGTGTTTGGCGACTTGCTCGGTAGTCAAGGATACGATTTCGCCACAAAACGTGACACGGGACCCAAGACAATGAACGCAATGAGAAAAGAAGAAATGGCTAGGGATATGGACCCAGAGAAATTAAAAATTAATGAATGGGTAAAACATTTTTCTTTTTTACTTCTACTGTTAATTACTATGTTATTAGTACAAAAACATAAGAGATGACATTTAAAGCGTAGTGATATCCTTTAAATCAGAAATCAATTGTAAAAAATGTTATGTTAAATCATAGTTTCAAGTAACTGGATGTCTTATAAAAAAGCAATTAATTTGATTGATAGAGTTGTCTATTTTTATCTATAATAATTAGAATATATTGAATCGAAGCTAGAGCTTATCGATACTATGTGTTGTTTACAGACAGAAGGCAAGAAGGCTAACATCCGCGCGCTGCTGTGCTCGCTGCACACCGTGGTGTGGGCCGACTGCCGCTGGACGCGCTGCGAGATGGCGCAGCTCGTCTCCCCCGCTGACGTCAAGCGGAACTACAGGAAGGCTTGTCTCGCTGTACATCCTGATAAGGTATGGCATCTCTTACTATTACTTGATCTTGATCGTTCTTTTAAGGAAAATATGTCCCAAAAATTACCTTAGTTTCTTGGTATGCAAAATAAATAAATCTGGTGAGCTAAGGCTAACTTATTTGTTATATAAACTGACTAGAAATTAATTTATTCCCTTCCACTTTCAGCAAATAGGAACGCCTAACGAGAATATAGCTAAAATGATATTCATGGAGCTGAACAATGCGTGGAGCGACTTCGAGAATGACACCAAGCAACAAAATCTATTCCAATCCTAGATCCCCTCAGTGCCACCTAAATTTCATACGCGGATTAAGTTTAGTTACTTAAAAGAACGTAAAGAATCATGCCAGGCTTATTTGCAAAATATTGTAGTGTAACAATAGTTTGTATGAATTAGTTCATATATGAAAACAGATATTTTTTCATGGATATTGGTGTGGTTTCCAACATTGGAATTTGAATAAATTTGTACCTGGCAACTCTGAATATAGTGCAAGTGCAGCAGAATCAAATAGACTGCAGATTATTCATAAGTAAATTGGATCTCAATACAAAACACATGGTGAAACATATAATGATTACAAGTTGCCATCAATCGATTCTTGTTTCTTATATAATACGCATACTAAAGTAGACATAAAATGGTCGACCGAGCATAAAACGTCTATCAAGAAAAAAAATAGATATCATCTACTTTGAGTTTATGAGGTGTTATAAACGATACAGTGTGAGATAAATTTCGATAACTTTATTTTATCCTTTGTAAGTAGAGTGCATATTTTGTATCAGAGTGTTCGATATTGCGGATAGAAGAATACTGGCCTACATAAAATAAAGATATTTATATAAATATTGTCCACAGTAATCTTGGAATCACTTATAAGACAGTCAGAGTTTCATATATTTTTTTTTAATTTTAATTAAAATAAGTTTGGTCTTCCCGTCACATTTCATATTAAATAGTCGTGTCGATTAATGGTCTGTTAAATGACGTCAAATGTACTTAGTTTAGTTGTATGGTACCTATGTATTAAAAAATCCACATAAATATAGATTACAGATTTATTTACCTCGTGTACATTTTTCGCGTTAAAAGTGAATTGTTTTGACCGAATTATCACACTGTTTAAATTTGTTAAATAAGAAAACTTGTTTTTGTATGATCATTATAAGCATATTCTTAGATCAAACCTGTTATAATATAGGTACAGAAGTTTCACGGTTACGTTAAAAAGTATAGCGAAACTAGTCTTTCATTATTCCCTAATTTAAGTAAATCATACCACATCTCTTGTAGAAATACCAGTCATTGTATTTCATGTTTTAGGATGACCTATAAACACGTAGATGTCGAAAGTTATGCCTTCAAATGACAAAAATATCGACTCTAAATATTTGATGGCTATAAATGTGATTGGTGTAAGTAGGTGTGTGGTGCACGTAATCATTATTATAGGAGAAAGTATCTTCTGTAGTTACTTAATTGTGTTACGTTTTAATTGTAGTATATAAGTAATAGTACAGAAGAAATTATGTATATTTTAGCCGTTATCACTTAAACTGTTAAAAATTTAAGCAAATTAACTGAGCTTTTAAAATTCAGTATTAAAATGTTTTTTCTCATAGAAGCTAAAATTGTAAGACTACGACCGCACTTAAGTTGCTTTTGTAGTACGTCTTAATAGCGCTTGTTCGCTAAATTATACATGTTATGAATCTATAAAGTTTGCTTTTTTAGTTCTGCTCAGAGCGTCGATCTAATACTTAATTATTATTCTTGTTACGACTGAGATGTAATTCAAATGTAGTTAGATGCATATTAGTCAATGGGCGTAAAATATTATATAAATAAGTTATAGTTCAGTTTTATTGTATTTAAGTTAACATTCCGGGACTTGCTAATTATTAGCGAGGCAAACATTTCTTTGTCAACTTCAGTTATATTTTTATTCAAATATCCTACCCTGTTACTTCTTGGATGATATTAAGCTAGATTTCAAATGAGGTAATGGAATAAATAATATGTAGGTGATAGATAGATATATATTAAAACTACAATGTTATGTCGTATAGTTTATAACTATAGTGATTTAACAACTGACATATTCCAATAGCCAATTTAAACCTGGCTTCGCAGCCTTAATTACATAATATATACTGTCTCGAAGTTTTCATAGACATAAAGATAAAAAATGCAATAATGTAGTAATTCAATTAACGTATCTCGTTTAGTTAGAAAATTTCGTCTCTATTATTTGTAGCTTGTGCAATCGTTCCTTACAGATATTTTTATAATATTGTCGGTTAATTGAGTGGGATATGATGCAGTACCCAAGTGAAATAGTTGTACAATTTATTAATATGTATATTTTGCTTAGATATAGAACGTATATGTCCCAAGTACATCAAGAAATTTGTTCAGAAATATATAATTACAGAGTATACACTGACTTTTATTACCAAAGACAAAGTAAGTAAGCAAATCATTCCATACCATTTATAACAAATATAGGTGTTTTACATTTTTATATCAAATCTACCTAAACAATACTGCACAGTTTACTGTGGAGCAGTTTTATGTGTAATAGAGTTTAAGAGGATCACTACTGACAAGTTTTACAGTCTATAGTCGAAAAATCATTAGCACATAAATCTATCCAACGGAAGTATGAAGCCAAAAAGTTTACACCATGCATTATTATAATAATAGTGTTTTTTAATAATTTTTAACATTGAGCTTTCTATAAAAAAAAGTCCACTTATATACTCGCATTAAATCCCTCATTGTTTTTGCAAATATTCTCATGTTCATTAAAAATCTTTTGAAGTCTTGGGATTGACAGCCCTGCCACTAGATTTTGCTTCACTGTCACTAAATCTAGCAGCATGCCAAGGATTGCTCATGGGCAATCTTGGACTTAGTATAAGTTCCAGGGTCAGCTGGCCTCCATCTTGACATCCATGCATCCGTAGCGTTCCAAAAGTTCTTGCTTCTTCCTGCGCAGTAACGCTTCCTCGATGTCTTTCTGCGAGGGCACCGCCACGTGCGACGTCACCGTCGGAGCCACCGCCGGCTCGTCTTCTTCTATCCTCTTGTCGTCAGGCTGAAAACAAACACAAATTATCTGAACAAAGTGTCCATTAAAGTATATGTAAAATACGGCCAAATGAGAGAATGTAAAGAAACTGGCCGCAACGCCTGAGTGTTACTTAAGCATTGAGGCAAGTGAGAGTATTTAGAAAGTTAACTTATTGCAGATTCATTACCGTAGAAACGGATTGTAGATATCTGCAGATTAAACACATAATCTAGTTTCGAAAGTGTCTTGTGTAGTTTTAGTTTACTTTTATCACATGTTATAACAACTGAGAAAGTTTATATTTGATATGTAATCGCCCACCCGGGATACAAAGGGGAACATGGGTGGGGCTTTTAAAATGCAATAGTTAATACGGTTCACTGAAACTTTTACTTACATCTTCCGGATATATGTCCTCCTCATCCTCTATGACTTCATCTTTCCTCTTCTTCCATTCTTCAACTGCCCTCGCTATAGCTAAAACGAAAATGGCAGGTAAATTGCAAACGTACACTTTCAGAAAGAAAAGTCATGATGGGCTCTGATTCGAGACTCCTCAGTCCTAAAATGATTATGCATATGGGATACCGCAAAAGTAAAATTTTTGAAGTATTTCGCCCTCTACGTTTTCTCTATATTTGCGAGTACTATTTATTGTGAATATCCGAACACCCCAGCTTTAGCACATAAAACTTTGGTCCTCAAATTCCTAATAAAAGATACTGTCAAATTGTACCTTCTTTCTCAGCCTCCTGTTCCAGAGGCAAGAGCAAACCGTCTTCGTCGTCCCTGTATCCGTAATAGTCGGCGTCTACATCCCGCATGAGGTCGGCGCGCGTCCGTCTCGGCGGCGGCGGGGGCTCCTGCTCAAATAGTTCACGCACTCCTAAAAATACCAGTAGCATTGTCACATCTCTGGAATTCATTTCATTTTTATTCGCTCTGCAAGTTTATACTATAGGCACAAAGAGAACAATATTGGATATTACAATAAAAAATAAAAATAGTACACGTATAATATTAAATGTATGCTTTACGCACCCCATTTTCAAACTAATTTATCAAATCCGTAGCAACTTAAATTTTTCAAATACAAAATAATTTTTGAGTCAAGATTTAGAACGATTCATAAGTGACGTATTACTTTTTAAAAGGCACCTACAACTAAATATATCTTTCTATTTTTTTTCAAATTACAGGCGTAGTTGTATGTATGAAAATCATAATATGGAGTTGTAACACCACTCCTTACAAAATGTAGATACCTGGCAGATCTTTAGCAGCGCCGAAGTATTTGTATCCTCTGTTGCCGGGCACTTCTTTTCCATCTTGGTCCAACATTTTAGGGCCGACGCGAGCATGGTCTGGTCCGCCCAGCGCCTTTATTTGGATCTCCCAGTGACGTTTTTCACGCATCAGCTTATTGATTTCATCGTTAAGGTCACGAATTCGAAATTCACCCAGTCCAGCTATTAAAATTTAAAATAGAAATGAAAGGCGACAAAGTTAATAATATATGTACATTTCGCATATTTTTTCTGAGTTCGTAAATGGAAATTGAACGAGTGAAAAGGGGCATAATAGTATGGTACGTGTCTACCACAATATTACGACTATATGCTACGATAGGTTGATGAGTATCTAACTCAACAAACGACATCAGCATGGGTACAGGCCTTGATATTTATTTAAGAATACGTAATTAACTTGGAAGAGTCAGGCATGTGATCAGGATGAAGCGTTAGCAGACAATAATTAAAATCCTTGAGTTCATAAAATCTTCTTCTGAAGAAGATATCCAAATAAGAAATGTAAATTCAAACAAAACGTTCATATGATTCGCAACTTTAACGGTTTTAATTAATATGTAGCATGTTAAATGTAATAATTTTAAGTCAAAATTTAATTATATGTGTATAATATAATCCACTTGAAAGTAAGTTTTTGTTTGTTGTCACTAAAAGGTTTCGTTTTTGTGAATTTTATATTCTACCCATAACTATCGTTTGGCTTTTTTGCCTTTCTTCTTTGATTTTGGTGTCTTCCCTTTGCTTTTTGATTTCCCTTTTCCCTTACCCTTGGTTTTTGAACCCTTCTTTTTAATATCGTCAGAACTACATTGTTGTGAAATGTTGGTGTTGTTTTCCATCTGTCTATCTAGTGGCGATTTTGGAGTAACTAATTCTATTTCTAGATCTGTTTTTTTGTCTTTTGTCTCTAATTTTTTTCCAATTTTGAGAACAAACACATCCTTAAAAGGGTGCAACTTTTTTTCCATGGCTACTGGTACAGGACAATTTGTAGGGGTAACATTAATTACTTTCCGGTCTTTTGTATCGCATATTCTATCGCAGCCGTTATAAGTGTATTTTAAATTAGATGAATAATTATTGTGGGTTTTATCCGCATTGCATAAATCTCTAGGCAATTCAAATTGTATTTGTTCTCCTGCATTATACGGCGTGTCGTCGCATGAACACAATTCTTGAATCTTATCGTACTTGCTACTTCTATCAACTCTTGAAGTTTTTGGTACTCTGATTTTCAATTCGTTTGTATTCATTTTAGTAAAAATTTCATCGTACTTAGGTATGTCGTCTCGATGGTATTTATAGGGGACTGGCTCATATGATCGTTTTGATGACATCGGAGATAATTGTGACATCGGACTACCAAGTCTTGAATTAGGTAACGAATGGTGATTGCACGGCGTCACTTTCTTAGTCAGACTACTTTCGTCTAGCAATATTTTGCCGTGATCATCCATTTCGACCTTGTGGCACGAGTACATTGTCATGCCATTGTCTTTTTTCAATAGAAATGATGTCCCCTGTGGTTTTGGTGAAGCACAAAACGTTGTTGTGATCTCTTTGCCCAAAAACGACATTCTTGTTGTTACTTGGATAACACCTATTGAATTGTGATTGCCTTCGTCACCGCATGATAAATAGTACAAATTTTTGGAGAGTGGAGTTGATGTAGTACACACAATATTATCATTAGGTTGTTGCTCTAACCATTTTGTACAAAGCTCTTCACGTAACGCTATAAACTCTTTTGTGTAGTCCATGCGGGTTTCCGCTATTTTTGTAATACAACTAGTACATGGAGGTTGCTTCGTCAACTGTATAAGTATTTCGAAATCTTTAATACCACATATTTTATCGTAAGTCATGGCAAACAATGTAGACTTTCCGACATTTAATTTGCTGAAATTATCTATCTTACCATAAGATGAATCATACAAAATTATTGGTTGCTTTCCCAAAAATGTCGCCGATATAACCAAATTATTGAAATCTATATCAAAACAATCACATTTCATATGAATTTTGTTTATAATCAGCTCAATCAGAAAGAGATGGTATGGAAAATTAACATCTTCCTCCTTAACAAATACCAAGTCTTGTTTAGTCTTTTCAATATCTTTAGTTAAACTCTTAATTGACTGGCGTAAAGCATTGGCTTCATTTGTAAGCGCCCTACTAATATTTGCAATTTTGTCGATATTCTCTATTAAGAATGGAGAGTCTGGATCATCTTTGTTTTCAGTAAAACTGCTAAATTTTTCTGCCAGTTTATTGACATTTTCGGTAATGCTGTTGCCTTTAGGTTCAAGTGCTGAAACAGCTTCAACTATTTTTTCCACAACTTGTCCCGGCTTTTTGCTTGCACTTCTTCTTTCAGGCGAATTCGAAAATGAAGCCCTCCTTGGTGACTGTCCATCTCTTATAGAATTTTCTGCTGATGATTTGAGAAGAGAAATTTTTGGCGTTCGAGTTGGGCTGCCTGGTGCCTTAAGTGATTGATTGTCTATAGATCTGGGAATTGTACTATGTATGGACATGGTGGCAACTTCTGAGGGTCTTTGTTCAGATTGTAAATTTTCTTCAATTGGTGTAGCAGAGTCTTGATTATCAACTGTTACTGATACATTTTGTGATCTAATGCTGGGATCTTTCTGTGAGAAGGTACTAGGTTCTCTAGAAGTATTTTGCACTGGAGGTGTACTGGGTGGTGGAGCTTCTGTGTCTTCCATAATGTTTATTTAAAAATATCAAAATAGTTATTGCTTGAACTATTGACAATAATTTTTACATTCTCAAATAAATTTTAAAGCATGGCCTAACAGATTTATAGATCTAACTCAAATTACGAAAATAAAACTTATAATGTTATTGTACAGTAATGACATACCTAGTTCAATTTTGGAAAATCAATTTTTAATCTGAAAACATACCATTTTGTATCTGTGCAACTTTTTTGGCTATTTCTCGTACAATTTGTAACCTCCATTTTTCTGCTTGTGGTAAACTATTGCACTCTGAGGCCAGATATGGTCTTCTCTCTCTATGTCCACCTGCTTCTTGGACTTGAGCTGCGCGCCATCGCGCCAATGTTGTCCTGTTAAAAAGGAAAATACAGCATGCTTAATGGGGATGTTATGGATATAATACTTCGGATTTGGATTCGGATATTGGATCGGACATTTATTGAAAGAACATCTACAATAAAGTACCTAGGAGTAGTAATTGATAGCTGTATGACCTGGAAATTTCACATTCATCATCTTGTCTCGCGAGTTAGAAAATTAATATATTGTTAGAAGACCCACAAATAAAATTATAAAGAACGGGTATATAAGCCGGTGCGAACAAACAAGTGACACATTACTAATCATAACTTTGTGCGGTGCGGAACTCTTGACGAAATGTGTTATTTTGTGAAATCTCTGATTGTTGTTACTTTGGTTATATTTGTAAAAGCTTGATTACGTTTGTATCATTAAATTAAGTTTAGTTTATACCTCTTGCGAATTATTTTTTTAATAAAACCGCTTTACATTTCTTATAATATGTCTTTAAAAAATTAAGATCAACTTTAGATTTTAATTACCTTAAGATGGTTTATTATGCCTTGATACAATCTATAATAACATATTGCATCACAGCTTGGGGGGGGGGTCTGGGAAAACTGTTATGCTGAGGCTAGAACGAGCACAGCGGGTAGTACTCAAAGTTCATGCTAAAAAACATTTTCGCTTCCCTACAGTTGAACTGTATTCTCTTTGTGTAGTTCTAAGCGTACATAAACTATTTATTCTGAATACAGTTGTACGTAAACATTCCCAAATTTCCTTTGATCCTAATTTTGTAATGAACCATCGTAAATCTGACCGGATCTGTAAAATCGAAAATTGTCGAACAACAATCGCACATCAGCACTATACATACCTAAGTCCCACACTGAACAACAAGATTAATAGTGTATTGAATATTTATCCATTAGTACTACATAAATGCAAAATGAAATGTGTTGAATGGCTCCAGCCTTTAACATATGATGAAACAGAAGACTTAATATATACAAGTACTTAATTATTGTACATACACATACACACACATACACACATTCTGTTACATATACTTAATTATTTTCTAAGAAATTTATAATTCCTTTATGCTTTTGATGTTTTAAATGTTATTATTTTATTAATTGTTTAATTTTTCTATTACGCTACTTACCTATAGTTTAAGAAATATATTAGTTGCTGTTTTAAATGTCATTATTTTGTTAATTGTATAATATTGTATTTATTTTTTGTTTTTGATATTCGCTGCTGGGATCTAGAAGGGTGTTTGATGTCTGCGACACAGTTACAATACTTCTGCAGGCATCATTCGCTCATTCTAATTTTTCATGTTTTTGAATTGTTATTCTGGATTTTTATTTAATAAACTATTTAATAATAAAGTGATTAATAATAAAAAGGGTAATTCTGGATATGAATAAGTAATTATTTCGGATTATCCGTTAGTTTCGGTTACGGATATGAGATTGAAAAAAATTATGAACTTAAATATTATGTTGTATACAGGTTTTAACTAGTTAAAGAGGTTAAGTTATGACTAGAAATAACAAAAAAGCTGCAAGCTCGTTTTATTTTGACCTCACTCTTATCCAAAACTATCCGAAATATGTAAAACGGATATGGTTACAGTTACAGATATGTTTTTATTTTGGATATCTGGTTATTTCGGTTATGGTTACAGAGCTCCATAACATCCCCGATGCTTACAATAATACATACAGTTTACTTTTTACTAATTGACAATTAAATCAATGTAGGCATATGAATACTATGAATATATTTTAAATATCTCAATGAATATATTTGACTGTATTTAAAATTAATATCAATAATTTTGCAGTCAATAACACACCATTTTCAAAAATACTTACATAGCCTTTTCTGCATTTCTAGCCTGAAAAATAAAATAAAATTAGTATTTCAATTGAAATAACTGTAACAAAATATACTGCAGAGCTCGTTCAAGTTTATACATCACACATGCATTCTGATAACTTTAACTTGAGAAAAATCTTTTAAGGTTCATCAAAATAAATTAAAGCCCTCAAAGCATATACGCCACTACATTAAAATTATGAATGTGAGTTATCAAATAAACAATAATCTCTTAAAAGTTAAAAGATTAAAAAGTGGCAATACCTTCTTACCCTACTAACAGTGGCCAGACAAGTTAAATGGATTGAAAAAATATTTTAAGTTTACCAAATGTAGTTATTATAGTCTATTGTTTAAGAAATATCACATCATTTAATATAATATGACTTTCAAAACAGGCCTCTCTGTTTCTCTTTATTCATGTCAGAAAGCAACGAGATTAAATTGAAATTTTCCCTTGATATATTAAAAAGTTACGCTAGCAATAGAATGTACTACGGAGCTTAGATATTTGGAATTTGTAAATCAATTACATCAAACAGATTTGGGTACAATTTTGTTTTGTTATGAAACTTAAGTAGAAGATTCAGTCAAAAACCATATCAAAATACTTACCATTTTTATTTATTGTTTTATAAAAAAATCCCCACAATGTCCTCTTTTCTGATTTTAGTAAAAAATATTCTATAGTTTAGAAATTGGTACCAACTTCCAAAACAGATCGCTACTGCCTAGGGATGCTCGATGAACATCGATGTTCGATGATCATCGATATTGAAAGCAAAAACATCGATGTTTTAATATCGATGTTACCATACGAAAATTATCGTAACATCGATGTTAACGGAATCGATCATCGATGTTAACTTACGGCCTCACCTCACGCACGACACGCACATCCAAACCAATGCAACTTAGGAAACAAATGATGTCTTCTATGAACGCATCCACAAATCAAGTTTTTTTAATTCTGAACGCTTGCTTGATCCAAGATTTAAAAATATTCACTTTCAAGATCCCATAGCATTTTCGAAAGCAATTAAATATGTCAAAGAATTACTAAATACTACGAAGGAAACAGAAGTAATTGAAGAAGTTATTAGTCGTTCGCCAGATCCAACAGAAGAATTTAATTTGTGGAGCGAACATTATAAACTTGTAAATGACAAAACTCTACGCCTTTTTCTAGTGATCACGAAATGTCTTCAGAGTTGATTTACTTTTTGAAAAATCCAGTGTCTGATCTTAAACAAGATCCTCTCCAAGTTTGGAATAATGTCATCGGTTCCACTTACCCGAAATTAAAAAAAATAGCGGTGAAATATTTGAGTACTATCGTGACATCAACGCCTTCCGAAACACTGTTTTCAAAAGCTGGCTCTACTCATTATCAACAAAGAAACCGATTTAAAGGTTCTTCTTTATCAAAATTACTTTTCCTTCAGTTTGATCCAACATCGATGTTCGGTTTTCGATAAATATCGAACATCGATGTTGAGCTTTCGATTATGACATCGATGTCAACATCGATGTTTTTTGAACATCGATCATCCCTACTACTGCCTACTTTTAAAGAGTCACAAAACCAAAAAACATAACCTCTGGAAATTATTCGTTAAACGTCAATTAGCTGTACAATTTTTTCACAGATTATATTCGATTTAGTCGGAAATAGTCGATTATTTTAACATCTGGCATTGAGGTCTCAGATTTTACATTAGCCAAGAAGCTACGCTAATAATATTACTAGCTTTTGCCCGCGACTCCGTTCGCGTAGACTACAGGGTTGAGGTCAGAAAATAGTGGACTATTCACTTCTCAGAGTCCTAATTAACTCCATACCAAAAATCATACAAATAGGTAAATTTTTTTAAACGGGAAACCGTAATACGCCGGTCGGCTCCTTGTGCATCATTATTGCGCGCTTGATCATTATTTTAAAACTGCGATATTTTCTTATAGCCGCCACGACTCACGACGAGAAGCCCCGAAAACACCTGAGAATCGTGAATGTGAGTAGTTTCTCGCCTTCTCGTTCTCGCGCTCGCCTGTTCTCCGATCGGTGTCGGTATTTTTGCCTGCTTCAAAGGGTTTCGAGAGAACGAGGAGAACCGGAATGAGAACTCACCGTGAGTGTGAACAGTACACCTATTTCTCTTCAAAGCTCGCCGAGCCTTCGCGGTGAGACTTCTCGCCGTGAGTCTATAGCGGCTATCTACCGGACTCATTGAAATCAAATTATGAAAAGGGCAAATTTCTTTTAATTTAAATACTTATAATGTATAAGGCATTAATTTGGATAAGAATTATTATAATAATATACATCATTAGCCTATCGCCATCCACTGCTGAACGTAGGCCTCCCCAAGAAAGCGCCAACCATTCCGGTCTTGTGCAGCCCTCATCCATCCGTTACTCGCCACCTTTTTCAAGTCGTCGGACCATCGTGCTGCAGGTCGTCCTATACTACATGTGCCTAAGCACGGTCTTCATTCCAACACTTGTCTGCTCCACCGACCGTCCGACCGTCTGCAGAAATAATTAATATACTTAATCTTTATAAAAACACCTTCACAAACATTGCTATTTATTTTAGAACAAATTTGGTTAGCATAAAAGATATTATAGTGAACCAATCCTAAGTTACACATACGCTATCGCTGACTTTTTTATAAGCATTATTATTAGGGCTAAACTATAAATAATCTCTTATGGCTAAGGCAGCGTTTGCAAAAAACTCTTTCGTTCGACCGTTTTTTCTCCGACTTACTTCCTAAATCCAACTACAACGAAAAAGTCTATCACTTTTCGGACATTATATTATTATAATCTATGACACTCGTAAATAACGTAGCTTTGTTATGGTAAAAGAAGCTTTCTACAACGTCCCAAATTTATAAAATCACAAACACAAACGTATGTATATGTATGAAGACATAGCGTAAGCTATGTCTCGTACCAAGACTTCCTACAGCGTTGTTATGGGTGACTTTAATGCCAAAGTGGGAGTACAGTGTTACGGTGAATCGAAGGTAGGCCGAGGGCAAATGCTAGTCAACTTCCTCGAGGCCCAGGGGCTTTTTCTTATGAATTCATTCTTTCAGAAGAGGTCCCAAAGGAAGTGGACTTGGCGTAGCCCTGACGGCACGACTAAAAATGAAATCGACTTCATTATCAGTGACAGGCGCCAAATATTCAGAGATGTCTCTGTGATCAACAGGTTTAATACCGGTAGTGATCACCGACTTGTAAGAGGCACTCTGAATATTAATAATAGAACTGAATGTGCGCGGTTTATGAAGTCGACTCTTCGTCCATCGCTGCCCCAAATCAAAGCTGGCTGTGAAGCCTTTCAGCTAGACCTACAAAACCGATTCGCTCTCCTGGAAACCACGGAAGGCATTGACGACGCCTCCAATAGTCTGGTGCGGATTGTTCGCGAAGTAGGTCGCAAATACTTTCGACCAAAGAGCAACGGACGAAAGTCTAAGCTCTCCTTTGAGACTCTGGAATTACTGAGGAAACGACGAGAACTTATAAACGTCACACCATCTGAACGTCAGGTACTTAACAGGGAGGTGAAGAGGCTAATACGGCGCGACATAAGGCGCGCGAATGCTTTGGAAATTGAAATTGCCCTTGCGCAAAATAAAGGATCCAAAGTATTCGCTAAGCCACACACCTCCTATTGTCACCTGACGAAACTGAGAACACAACAAGGCACCACCGTCACCTCAGTCCCAGAAATTCTCGGTGAGGTCGAAAAGTATTACGGAAACTTATATGCTCAAAGAGCAGTTCCGCCTGTGGCCTGCAACGTGGATGATCCGCGAGCCGGACTGACCCGCCACTACTCAGGCGAGCTTCCCGACATCGAATTGGGCGAGATTAGAATGGCCCTCGGTCAACTTCACAACAACAAGGCTCCGGGAGATGACGGAGTAACCACTGAGCTTCTCAAGACAGGAGGTACTCCTGTCTTTAGAGAACTGGTCAAGCTTTTCAACTCCGTCATCCAAACTGGCACAACACCTGAGGCATGGAGCAAGAGTGTAGTGGTTTTGTTCTTCAAAAAAGGTAACAAAACCTTATTGAAAACTACCGCCCCATCTCACTCTTGAGCCATGTCTATAAGCTGTTCTCGAGGGTCATTTCGAATCGTCTCGCCCGAAAATTCGATGAATTCCAATCACCGGAGCAGGCCGGGTTTCGGAAGGGCCTTAGCACCGTAGACCACATACACACACTACGGCAAATAATAGAGAAAACTGAGGAGTATAACCAGCCCTTATGCCTCGCGTATGTGGACTACGAGAAAGCTTTTGACTCCGTCGAGACCTGGGCTGTTCTGGAGTCCATGCAGAGATGCCAGATTGACTACCGATACATCCAGGTGATGAGAGGCCTGTACGAAGCTGCTACGATGACCGTCCAAGTACAAGAACATAGTACTAAGCCAATCCAATTGCGGCGAGGGGTAAGATAGGGAGACGTCATTTCTCCGAAACTGTTTACCAATGCATTGGAGGACGCTTTTAAGACACTCGACTGGAAAAGACGAGGCATTAGCATTAACGGCCAGTGCATCTCTCATCTGCGATTCGCAGATGACATCGTCGTCATGGCGGAGTCTCTGCAGGACTTGGAGGAAATGCTTAACAGCCTAGACCGATCTTCAAGACAAATAGGACTCGGGATGAACATGGACAAAACAAAGATCATGTACAATCGTCATGTACTCCCGAGGTCAGTTGTCGTAGGGGATGCCACTCTCGAAGTTGTCCAAGAATACATCTACCTTTGCCAAACAATTCAACTGGGCAGGAGGCAGACCGAAGAATACGTCTAGGCTGGGCGGCATTCGGGAAGCTGCGTCATATTTTCAGGTCGTCGATCCCTCAGTGCCTGAAGACGAAAGTCTTCAATCAGTGCCACCTACCCGTAATGACATACGGAGCCGAAACGTGGACACTCACCAAAGGTCTGGTCCACAAATTCAAGGTCGCCCAGCGTGCTATGGAGCGGGCAATGCTTGAAGTTTCTCTGGTGGATAGAATTCGCAATGAAGTCATCCGCCAGAGAACCGGAGTCACCGACATCGCCCGCAAGACAAGCACGTTAAAGTGGAAGTGGGCTGGCCATGTCTGCCGACGGTCGGACGGTCGGTGGAGCAGACAAGTGTTGGAGTGGAGACCGCGCTTAGGCAGACGTAGCGTGGGACGTCCTGTAGCACGTTGGACCGACGACTTGAGAAAGGTGGCGGGTAACGGATGGATGAGAGCTGCTCAAGACCGGGATGGTTGCCGCTATCTTGGGGAGGCCTACGTTCAGCAGTGGACGGCGATAGGCTGAGTTATAAACACAAACGTTACCTCTTTATGATATTAGTATAGATTAAATGTCTGTGAACTTATCATAAGGCGACGTGATGTAACTTTATGGAGGCAATAAAAACATTTAATATACGCCTTACATGTGTGTTTCAAAAGACTTTTTAAGACTTATTTTATTCATATAATATGACATCAAATTAATTTTCAATTATTTTACGTTAGGTACTTATCATGGTTGCTTAATTCGGGATGTTAGATTTCATAATTAGTTATGGAAATGTAGGTTTTATTAACTTTTTATAATTTTAAGAGTAATTATGTCAGTAATTGAAACACCACACGTGGATTAATAAATATTTATTTACTATATGTTTTACAAACCATATATAACAGAAAGAACTATTTTGAACTTTTCTTGATATGTAGGTAATTATATATAATACATATTATAATGGCATACATATAGCTTAAGCTACTTCACAAGAGAATATATAGGTATGTAGAACGCATATAACTAGGTATATCTTACAATTACGTTAATGAGATACGTAAGAAATTGCCAATGCTAATCATTGCAAAACAGAATGACTAGAAATTAAATATATTAATAATTTGTCTATATCGATGATCCAATCAAGACTTTAAACAACAAAAAAGAACAGAGACAAGGTTACATAGCGGTTTAGTCTCTAATATCGCTACCAGAGCGTCATAAAGCAGACGGATTAAATCTCAAACTATTTGATACGCAAGCTATGGGACCTTAAAAAAGTTTCTTATCTACATAAACTTTCAACTTACACCAAACTATGATCTAATGTGTACCAGACACGTAAATATACCATAATTCACTACACAAGATTACATTCAATATGCATTTAGCACACAGAAGTATGTATTTTTTCTTAAATGATGAATATGTGAACGCAATGAAGTTCACGTATTTTACATTTGTTATCCACATTTATTAGTCGATTTTCTTTACTTTTCTTTTTCCCTACAAAAACACAATGCTACAGACACAGAAGCGCATCTGTTCGTTTCTCAATTCCTCTCCTAGACAGATTCGTGTAGCGCTATAACGCCAAAGAAATTGAACCAATCAGCCATTGGGTATGGATTAGCGATCCGTGGCGTTGGGATTGGTGTAAGAGAATCCCCTGAACGGCTCCTGGTCCATGGAGCGCAGCACGTGCGGCTCCACCGCCGTGAGCCGGGGACGCTCGCCGGTGAACGCGCGGTCGAAGTACTGCGTGTCCATAGGATGTCTCTGTTACAAAAAACATGATGGGTTTTAATTGTCACATTTTACAAATATTTTATTATTGCAGTAGTGGGAATGGGCTAATAATGATGATGATCTTTAGTTTTAAAGATGTGAATTTGATTAATGCTAATCTAAACTATAAGAATGTGGTAAGCGGTATTTTTGAATCTTATAATTTAGAATATTAACTTCGCTGTGAATCTTTATGATAACCAAACAAATGTTTATCAAAGAAAAGTATCAACCATTCACTTTCCGTTTTGAGCCGCAAATATCGACAGAAGCGCATCAACGTGTCAGATAAGTCGATATATTTGTATATAGGGGAAACTGGGGATACTTGATCCGTACGGGAGACTAGATACACTAAATTTACAAAGCAACCAAGTGTAATTAAAAGGTTAAGAGTGGTTAAACTGGTAGTTAATAGTACCCGCCAACTTTTGAATAGTGGCACCCTTGCCAGATTTGACACTTTCTGTAGGTAGAGGACGATGTATGATTTGTGTTGCTAAAACTTTTTTTCGTAAAATTTGATTTTGATTTTAATTTTTTTTACAAAAGATGTTAACGATGTTCTACGGCTTTAATGCAATATTTATCCATGTCTCTTAACTTTCGTAACAGAAAAAAGTGTTAATCTTAAAATCCTTTTTGTGTATCAAATGTCTTGTAACCTAAGTGTTGTTGGGTACACATGGTCCTTTTTGTTATGGGACACTTGTTCCGCCAGGATCAAGGCGGATCCTGGTGGATCAAGTGCCTCGAATTTACAAAACAAGAAAAGCTGCACGAAACGCAGTACCAATCGATAAATAAATATTGGCGTAGGCTGTGAATGATGGATGCTATTATTCGTAAAAGTTGTAGCAGTAAGAGTGTACCGACTAGCGGTTATGAAACTAAAAAGATATGCTAGTGATTTAAATAATACTAGAAAGTTATTAATTGCATGAGCAAATAAATAAATTTGATATAGTAATTCTAAACATATTTTTAGTACTTATTCCTTGTAAAAGTATCATATTGACCCCAAATTCGGGACATATTTCTAAGGATTAAGTGTCCCAGAGGGGGAGGATCAAGTCGTACATATATAGGGGTCAGGGGACACTAGATACGTTTTCCTATTCTTACTTATAGTGGAATTATGACCAAATTAATAAACTGAGATCGTTAGGTATCACACATAGTACAACCAAATAAATTCCACGTGTTTCAGTACCAACAAATTTAAAATCCGATCAATATTAAGAAAATGAGGGTTGAAAAACAAAAGGGGGGAACAAGTGTCCCCAGTTTCCCCTATACATTTTTGAAAATATTGTTGAAGAAAACAAAGTCAAAATGAATTAGATCCCTTTACCAAAGGAAAAAAATCTAATTTATTTCATTAATGAGTACTTTCTTAAGTCTTAAATATCTACATCAAAACGGGCTGTTAAAATTTTTGATTGGCCTACGAAGTCATACCTAATAGAACTGTCAAGATCACTGCCTCCCAAAAAATGTCTGTCAATGTTTCGTCGTGAGGAATACGATAATACATCTTTAAAGCGAACAAAAATTAAATTATCAATGTGTAGGTATTCATACTCAAAAACTAACATATAAGAGAAATTTGTGAAGTCGGAAAAGTTATAATTTTATTCCAAATCGTCGAACCCTAGGTAAATGTTTCACAATACTATCACGAAATATAGTTAGCTTAGTTGTTAAGGTTAGTTTAGTTTAGGCATAGAGTATATACATACCACTCGCGGCCTAAACGGAGCCTCCAGGTCGCGTCTCTCGAGCCGGTCCCAGTGTATAGAGCTGAAGAACGCTTGCTCCCGAATGTCGCCGTGCATACATTCCGTGCCGCCCAGCCGCGTGCGCGCATCTTTATCCAATAACTGCAACAAATATTGTCTTTGTTAGTATTCACAATTATTTATCACTTACTTTACACACTTACTTAGGAGTTAAGCGATGTTTTGACTTGGCGGTCAATTCGGTTAAAGAAACATTTTTATATAACACAACGTAAGCAACGCAGTAATTATATCGAAGAGGAGAAGGTATAATAAAAAAGAGCCGTACACGAGTGAGTATGGTGAGCGCCTCTTGCGAGAGGAAGCGCGGGTAGGACGGCATCTCGTTGCAGATGGACCAGAACAGTTCGTCCTCGTCGCAGCCGCTGAACGGACTCTGGCCGATCAACATCTCGTACAGGAGCACGCCGAACGACCACCAGTCCACGGTCTGGTTATATTTCAATCCTTTGATTATCTGAAATCACAAGATATAACAAAATAAACCTCAATATCGAATTCCTCTCAATTCATTTTATTTTACTCCTGATCTATATTTAGCGAGTACCTCATCAATCTTTTGATATATATAATTTATGAAAACAGGTGCGTATTGTTTGAATTTTAAAATGCGTATTACTTAATTATTTTGTGAATGTATATACTTACTTCAGGTGCCATGTAATCTGGTGTCCCGCAGAACGTGTCCGCAGTTTTGTCCAAATAAATTTGTAACTTGCACATTCCAAAATCAGCTATACGCACATGACCATCAAAGTCCAATAAAATGTTGTCCAGTTTTAGATCCCTTAAAATTAAAAAGAAGATTAATGAAGTAAATTCGTTAATATCCTTGATTAAGTAACTTATTTCAAATTTACTTTTATTTTTCTTGGAAGGCTTAGGCTTAGGCTTTAGGACCTAAGGGTCCTAACTGATGAACTACTTGCTAGAATAGTCTCAATCAAACCAATATAGTGGAAACAAATATTTTTATTAAAATCAAATAAAATCAAGATATACTCATTGAGGTAAGAAGTATTGATAAGAATACTAACCTGTAAATAATACCCCTCTTGTGTAGGAATTTCAACCCCGACACGATTTCAGCTGCGTAGAATCTAGCCCGTGCTTCCGGGAATCGGCCACTTTGTTGAATGTGGAACATGAGATCTCCGCCGTTAAGATATTCCATTACAAAGAACAAATGAGACTGAAAAAAGAATTGTTCACCAATATATTGTTCATAGTCAGTGTTTGTTTGCTATGAGCTTACGATACAAATGACGTTGCAAGAAATAAAACCAGTTGCAAGAAGATTAATCAGGCGGTACTTTCATTAAACATCTAAAAATAAACATCTCAACGTATACAATGTAGATAAAATTTCAGCTTTCGCCTGGTCGAATGATGCCAAATTTTCAGATCCGCTAAAGTAATAATTATCATACAGTCTAATGGCTAAATGAGTTCTGACGACGAGAATATAAAAACAGATGAGACGGTTATCTTATTTTATGTCAGTTTTACAATACATAAAATTTACTCACATCGGTCTGAAAAGTGGCGAAAAGATGACAAAGATAGGGATGATTGGTGCCAAGTGCCAACACTTTTCTTTCAATTAAAGTGCACTCAACATCGTCGTCTTCTAATACTACATCCTTCTTCAAACACTTCACGGCGTAATAATATTCCGTGTCGCGGAGCTCGGCGAGCAACACCTGCGAAACACACAGATATTTTTTAAGCTCTTTCATTTCTTAATATTAATTGAGCCGTGGTGTTTCATGCCTGATTGTGTTTTGATGCGCTATAGAGCGACAAAGATGGTGTTTTTGGATGTGCAATTAACAGACTGAACTGCAAAAAGTACTAAATGTAGAGGCAGTTTTGATAAAGGGCATAGTTCATTAAACGCGTATTATATAAAATAAAAACGATATTATCACTTGATATATGTTCAGGAAACATTTGTGACAACCGTGCGACAAGAGTTTTCGTTTTATAACTAAAATATATCATGCTTTCTCCGTATTCTTGGCCCGAACTCAAAGGCAATTGGGACAACCGCTTTGAAACCAGGAAGGCGCAATCACCCAACTCACGCGTTGCTTGGATGATCAGATAAGAGAAATCTATTCAATACATTAATTAGTTTTGTCAGTATCTAGTAATAATCAGCAATTAGTTAGCGACTCTATTAATTAATTTGAAGTGGCAAATATAAATACAGACCTAATAGAACAGCCAGAACTATTTTTAGATCATAGCAAAATAAACATGACGCTGATAAACTGAAATGTACAAAATTATAAAATGATTTATGCATTTAAAATTTGATAATCATAATCCATCCAATTAATTTCATGTCCCGAAATCAAAATTATTCGCTTGTATTGCAAATTACAATAAATCGTTTTAAATTGGCGATAGTACCAATAGAAGGCCGACGACACGTGCTCTCTGACGTTCAAAAGGTGGCCAGTGATGTAAGTACCTAAAATAGATCGTATAAGTGTATGTATCTATTAGCACCGCAATACGACATCAGGGCAGGTGAACCACGGCGGTGTACACGACGTTGCAAGTGGCATCTTGCCATATCACAAGGGTTACGGTCAATATAATGCACCCAATCACTGTGACGTACATAAAGAAATTCCCTCGTAAAATGCTATTTAAAGAAAATATTTTTAAATGTAAACCTAATAAACATAAACAGACGACGCTAATTTAAAGATTAATATAGATTTGGGAACTCCGCTCGAGTAGCTACAGAGGTAATGCTAGATCTGTGATCAATAACCTGTTACTTCATAAGTTTATCAAAAGCTAACTACACGCGCGAGTTCAACGTACTCATTGAGTGAAATAAAAATATCACTTGACATTTTCCAGCCTTTGATGTGATTTACGTCATCATTCGTAGCATCACACGATCTATGGCAGCAAATCGTAGCGAACTCGAGACATTAATGCTATTTTATCGTCACATGTCAAAACAAACAGAGCTGGCCAGTCTTTTCCGACGTATTGGATTACATAACAAGAGAAAGTTTAAAAGCTCATTATTATAGAATAACTCAAATATTACACGAAAGCTGCAATCGAAGATTTTTTATAGAATGACTCTGTACTTAGTGTATCATCTGTTTGAAGAATTCCCGAAAGTTAAAGAACAGAAGAACTGAATGTCGACCTAGTTATGATTCTATTTTCGAATAGTACAGGTAGTAAACTCTATTTTCATAGCAGAGTTTGAAATGTTGACACAGTTTTCATTTGCAACGGTTGTAAACTGCGCAGCTTTATCTATTAGTTTGAGCTGATTGGAAAAAAAATATTTTACCTTGTCTTATGCGTAACATTTTGCTATACTTTGTAATTAATTGCCTTTAAATATCACGAGGTTGGAAGAAGCAGTCGATCGTATTAAATTATTAAATTTAAATGATAATTTGAATAATAAAGTTATTTTTAGGGCAAAACACTTAATTTTTATCACCTCATATAAAATAAAAGCTACTTAAATCTCAGTATGGAGTCCAAATAAATAAAATAATTAGATGTATTTGATGAATACTTTATTTTACGATGTTTACCCGAAACTGTAAAAAAAACGGGATTGTTCAGTTGTTATTTCGAAGTCGTCAAGAGCGTGTTTATTATAATATATTAGCTATAGACACATCCCTCATCAACCAAACACTCATCCCCGTTGGTCGTTGCAAATCATCGTACAGTTTTTTCTTGGCAATACCCCTTGTTTTAGCATTAGTTTATTTTGGGATGCTGACTTCGTTTACATTTTGCATTTTGTGGATTGTTAAAGTTTTTCTAGAATAAATAAGATCCAAGGGATCCTGTGGCGATGAACTATTAATCTCATTAAAAAAATTGTGTCTATTTTCACATCGTCATTTTTTACCTCAATTTATATTAATAAACTCCTGTCGTATACGCTAGTAAATTCTAATGATAGCGCTAAAAGAATTGAAATATGTTTACAAGAGCAACGTTATTGATTGTTATGATCTATACACATATTTTTGAAATGGTATGTAGTCACGCTGCTTGTTTGGCACTTCGCTCCGTATTGAAATTAGGTCAAACAAGAACTACGGCTATTCCATTTTTTTAAGTATTAGCGATTCATTATCGCATTAATTACAAGTCTTAAATTTAAATGTTAGTCTGAAATGCGTCCCCGAGTCCTAAAGTTTAATTACAGCAGAAATATCTTGACAAGTGCCTACGTATTGAAATAAATTAAGTAGGTACATAAAAGTCTCAGTAACATGATTTGGCTTCGACCATATAAACAAAAACATTTCAAAATCTAGTTACCTATGGTATATTTTTAAACTACAATAATTACTAATGGTCGATAACATGATAACAGTATGTTTTCGTTAATCACCATTCTGTTAAAAAAATGGATTTTACCTTTCCGAAGCTGCCTTTGCCTAAGACTTTGATGAAATTGAAATCTTCAATTGTGTATTTTCTGAATCGTGGAATCGATCTCGCCGGTGGTGTAAAGCGACCAGTTTTCCTGAAGATACCGTAAGCTGTAGATTGTTCTGGAATGCGAGAAATGATTTTAATATATTATATCAATAAATGATATATCAAGTTGAACAGGCGTAAAAGTTAGATGGAATATCTAGTTAAAAACTAATATTCAATGTTGGCTATATCTGGAATCTTAATGTCTCTATTTTTGCTCCTTTATCTATGTCGTCATTTGACCGGGTATCAACTGAGCTCTAAATAAAAAATTGTACCTATGTCTTTTTTATTTGACCTTCTACAAACGCGTGCCCATGAATGTACGATTGATATGAATTATTGGCACAAATGCTTTGGCATTTCTCATCAGCCCCGAGATCTGCATCGATGTAAACATCCTCGTGAGCAACACCGTTAAACCTATTTGCTTCATCACCTTTTCGTCTGTGGTAGGTCACTTTACAAATTTACGTTTAGTAAATATGAATAAGACATGCATGCTTTTGATATAAAATATGCAAATAGCCGATGCTTTTATTTTATTGAATTTAATTTCACAAAAACATTTCCTTTTAATTACCCTCATATTATAGGAAACTTCACAAAAAAACGTTGATAAGCCGGTTTTTTTTTATTCACTTTACTCCCAACCCAATGGCTATAATATAAATACGTAGTTTCTGAATAATACGTCCATTACACCACCCTGTGCTTTAGAGGCGTAAGAATGCCGCCACGGCACCCCCTGCCTGTCGTAAGAGGCGAATAATGGCAAAGGGGGTTCTCGGGATTGTCGAGCGTGCTACGGGGGAGGTGCACCCTTACAAGAAATGTACGATCCCGACGAATTACGATCCCGAGACGGGCGGCAGAGCGAATGGTTTCGTGAATGTTGTGGACGCTCTCACCAAATGAGCGTCCAAAGTAGGTCCAAGTGACGAACGGGACACCTTGACACCCTTTATCACCGAGGAGTCCATTTGGACAGAACGCGGGGCGGCAGTGAGGACCACTTAAAGGCTTCTACCGCTATGAAAATCTCGTATAAAGAATCATCAATATAGGTAATAATACTGTAATATAGTAGTATGCGGCCCGCGGTTACTCTTTTACGGAACCACAGAGATGGCGTGTTTTAAATTGCAACCACAGCATAGGAGTATGACATAATGGGACACTAAACGTGTGTGATGTATTAATTCTCTTTCACCTCGTATGAGACCGCGAGCATCGCTAAAAATATTTGCTCAGACAGAGCAATATCAAGGCCGCCTCGGTTAATTTTGGTATAATCGAAACTCCACAAAAAGTGTGCGCATTCCATAAAAAGTCTAGAACTTTCCATTAAATACATATAGTAGCTTTTTGGTTCACTGGGGTTGAAGCGGTTTCAAATGCATACATTGGCATTGTTTGTTAAAAAAACCATGGTTTATCATAAGTTACATAGTTTGAAAAATTAATATATCTAGATATAATTTGCTGATGTGTTTGTGACTTAACGTTTGTCATTATTAGGTTGATCTTTGTAATAAACATAGGTGTGGCGAAATTTCAATTTTATATTTATAGTATCTATGCAAGTTAGTTTAATGCGTTCGGGCGTTTATTAATTAGATAGTATATTCATTTGTTACCTATTATCATCGTGCCCACATATAACTCTCACACCATGTAATCAAAGTTACACACTTGAAAGTGGAATTACTGTTTTTTTAATTTTTGTAGGCTTCATTCAACATACTATAAATGAGACAACCCTGTTGTGTAAAAAAAAAACGCAAAACTCGAATGAATCCAAAAAAATACTTGTAATGACGGATATATCGTTGGCTGCAGACTACACAAAATATTATTCCTACGTTTCCCACATAAATTGATTCTGACTGCGTAATATGTAGTTCGCCGCGCTGATATCGTCGTGTTGCTCGTTTTCATTATATTTTATCTCTTACTTCCTACAAACTGAAACAGGTGTTTTTAACCTAAGATAAAGTGGAAATTTGTTTTGTTTCGAGCACTCACGACTTCAAAGATGATAATGTATTATTGAATAGTTTATAGCGTGTGTAAATATTTTGCGTAATGTAATAAGATCAGAATGCAGGTATGTATCGATATTATATTTTCAAAAGCTTGTGCAATCACCTTTAGGTAATGCGCTTCATTTGATAAACGAATCGAGATTTATTTATAATTTTCATATATTACTAAATTGTTTGCGACAAATCATACCTTAGGGCCGTAGCAACCGCAGTATCTACCGTATCAATAACACGGGGCCCCCGGGCCACAAGGGTCCCCATCGTAAAGCCTTTACCCTTCCTAAGGGCCCCCAAACGAATTTTTATACGGGGTCCCATCAATACACGCTACGCCATCGTGGTTTCTGTGTAGGTATAAACCTACACACAAATCACGATTTTCTACCCAAACGGGTAAGGGGTTTTAAGTCTCATCAAATAAGGTGCGAGCTTATTTCCATGTTTCGGACACATACGTAGTATCCGTGTTACTGCAGAGAAATTTCAAAATAAAAAAAAAAAACACGTAGCCCGACCTGGAATTCGAACTCAGTAAATTAGATCTAACGAACAATGTTTTTAATGTTATGTTTAACAAAAGCTCTCATGATACTTCACGAAATTTTAATTTTTTTATTATATTTGCATCTTATTACAGTATTCAGAAAATTACCTGTATTCAGAAAGCAACTATGAACCATGGACTCATTCCGTACGCTTCGCATGTTAGAGAAATCTTGCCAATGTTAAAACAAAAATATTTTCTTTTTAAATGTAAAGTTGCAACAAGAGTATATGGATTTGAATGCGCTTGTGGATAGCTCCATGTGGGCAGCCTGTATACAGACTAGTCATAAATATTTAGATGTTTTTTATATTTCAGCTTTAGGATCCGACGTTGAAAAATACCAGTTTTAAAACTGTTTATTTCATGAATATTTTTTTCGAAACATTTTATTTCTATATTAATAATTTTTGGTTTTGATCGTGCGTTTTCGGGGAAAAAAGTAAAAACATGTGCTCAGTTTTGTTGCTTATGGGAAATTGAAGTATTTTTCAGCTAAACTCAAGCACAAATTTATTTTTATCAATGTGCTGCTACAGAAGACTTCGTAATTGAAAAATTCCAATAACGCAAAGTGTTTAACGATCCAATAATTTGACAAGACTTCTCGACCGCACGACATATAATTGTACTGCGAGACCATAAGACGGTCCAAACCAATCAAAGATTTTAAATTATGAATCAGCTTATAATACCTACATTAGCTGGCAAAAATATACGATATTCCATGCCTTTTGTTATGAGAGGTCGTGGTTGAGTCACCCAACGAGAGCATTACTACTCATGGACGTAATATACAGTGGCGTGCAAAAGTTTTGGGCCACTCTCATTTTTCTATGAAATTAACAAAATATTTATTCCTCCACTCGATTGTTACTCAAACTATTAAAAAAAGTCAGGATAAAGATAATAATGATAGATACAATGTTTTTCTTTTCCGTATTTTACGTGTACTGTGTTAAATTACTTTTGTCGGTGTGCAAAAGTAATGGGCCACTATTCGACGTGGCCATACACTCACGATTTATTATCATTTTTTTTTACACCAGTTTCCAAAAAACACCCTGCTCTGTTCTTTAGTGGAAAACTAGTCTCAATTTTGAGACCATGGTGAAAAATATGAATATTCAGGTTCGCGAAATCGTTTTAAAGCTTTCATTGGAAGGGAGGAGTTCTCGTAATATCGTGACAACTTTATTTATTGGTAAAAGCAATTTGAATCGTATAATTTCAAAATATACAAGTACAAATACACTTTGTGATAAAATTCGGAGCGGTAGACCACGAAAAACTTCAAATCTTGCTGAGAAAAGTATTAAAAGAAACTGGGTTGTCGATCCACGAAAAATCGCAGCCGATGTTTCTCGGTAATTGTGAAGCTAATTTTACATTGTTTCGACGTCTGAAGGCTGCAGGGTTAATTGGACGTGTTAACAAAACAAATAAGAAGGCTAGGTTGGATTTGGCTTAAAAGTATGAGCACTGGACGGTATCAGATTGGCAGAATGTCTTTTTTTCAGACGAATCGAAATTTCAATTGTTTGGAAGTAATGCCCGGAAATACGTAGGACGCCCAACAGGTACCAGATGCGATCTAAAGTATCAAATTCCCACTGTAAATTATGTTTACGGTAACATCAAGGATTGAGGAACGTTTTCCGGTAATTGCGTTGACCCGTTAATAGAAATTAATGACAATATGGACGCTACCATGTATAAAAACATTTTACAAGAGCATATGCTTCCATTTTCAAAAACTAAATAACTTTGCGGTTGGATCTTTTAGCACGAAAATGATCCAAAACATGCTTCACGTCTTGTGAAAAATTTACTTAAGAGCCAAAAAGTCCATCTCCTTGACTGGCCGTCGCATTTACTGGATTTAAATCCCATTGAATACCTGTAGCAAGACCTAAAGCTTCGTGTTGGGTTCAAAAATCATTGTAATAAGACGGAATTATGGTGTCAATTCCGGCATTAGTGAGAACAGTTGCCAGAAGACCAAATAAGCAAATTAATCAAGTCTATGCCTCGTCGGTGCGCAGCAGTTATTGCTGCCAAAGGCATGGCTACAAAGTATTATGTCTCATAAAAGAAATAAATAAAATATTTGTTAGTTTATAATATTGGTTCTCGATTTTTTCAATGAAATTGTATGCGGCCCAATATTTTTGCACAGCCATTTATTCAAAATTTTTAAACAATTAATTATTCAAACGAAATTTTAATGTAGACAACTGATTATTTTCAATAATAAGCGATTACATATTATAATTAGTCATTTATATTCTTTCAACACTATGATTTTGTGCGGTGTGTATGAAAAATAGGATGGCCCGAAACTTTTGCACGCCACTGTATTTATATATTACGTCCATGTTACTACGTTACTTATGACGTTGACATTTGGGACACTCAAATGTGTGTTGACATAATGTAAAAAGTTTTGTTCCTATCTGTTGAAATAAAAATAAATATTGCGGTTATACAAACGGACAGGTGGAATGCGGAAAGCTTGCTAAGTGGAACGATCCCGAGATGCACTTTCAAATTCAATGAAAGTTATGGCGCTTTCAGTTTATTTATTTTTAGAATATACCCAATCAACATTTTTCTGCACTTTGAATATTTCGCTGTGGTATATTTGTTGCGCGAACTAATCATGACTTAAACATAATTGCCGTTGTTGTCCAGATATAGCCCGCACTTCCTTTTTAAAATTCAAAATAGTGATTGAAATATGAAAATAGCCTTTATTTTTAAAGTGTGCCAGAAAAAAAATATAAGTATTGTTTATAATAAAAATACTCATCGGTTATGCAAACGAAACAGAAGTATCATTTTCAGGAAATCCATTGTGAACTTCAGTGGGTGGATTACAGAAAATTAGTTGCAGTAAGCATTAAACAGAAATATTAATGTAATGTCACTAGATTGAAAAACTAAAGACAAATATCATTACATGCACACTAATATACATAGTTTTGAAATTGATAAAAGTTTTATTGTAATAAAAAAGGCGAAGAAAATTCCTTACCAAGTTCCTGTTCAAGGATGTCTGTTGAGTTATTGTTAACAGGCACACTAGTGGATGAGGTCCCAGGAGCGTCACCACCTGTGTATATCACGTAAAATAATCTGCTCTTTCGACAATCTTACTTTATTAGCAACTTTTACCAAACTTTTTATTTTTTTCCAATAACTTTTTAACTCCTTTTCCCTTTAGTTCTATCTCGTAAATAAAAATATAATATTTATTGTTTTGCGTATTTTATTTTAATCAGATTCAAGAACAGCAATGTTCATAAGTTGCACCTATGTATATAATATATCATTGTTACTTTGTACAGATATGATAGCTATTTATGTATGTGTTAAAATACTAATCATGTTTACTTGTTATGTTTAGTGTAAACATAAACAAAGAACGACAAAAGGACGTGTACACATTGATGCTAACATATATTTCTTCATCACAAAACTCAACACTTACAATAATAATTGTTTTATTTTTAGCATACAGGTTAATTTTCCACTCGTGTATGCACAAACAAAAGTATTGCGTGCGGAGATATTTTTAATTGTATTGTTTCTTTTTAAGACATTTATTCCGAGAAGGTCAGTATTTTGCTGCTGCATTTGTCAGTCCAAAGTTTTTCTTAATGCGTACTATTATGCTATTACGCTTAAAAGAATACTAAATTATAACCAATGTATGCTTAAGTATTTGCGGTATTATTGTGCCTTTTAAATACTCGTGGTAGGAAATAGCAATGCCAAAAAAATACGCCGATTATGAATGACGTTTGCACCTCGGCCAAATAATCAAAGATCGCTTTATCATCTACTAGCTGTTGCCCGCGACTTCGTCCGCGTAGACTACAGGGTTGAGTTCAGAAAGAAAACAATTTATAGTCTGTTTTACTCCTTAAAGTCCTATTTATGCCCATACCAAAAATCATACAAATCAGTAAAATTATTTAAACGTGAAACCGTAACGCGCCGGTCGGCGCCTTGTACATAATTATTGCGCGCTTGATGATTATTTTGAAACTGCGATATCTTCTAAGATACTCATCGAAATTAAATGATGTAAAGGGCAAATTTCTTTTAAATTAAATACTTATACTGAATAACGCATTTATTTGGATAAGGATTAATATAATCTTTATAAAAATACATTCAGCAACAATGCTTTATTTTATAACAAATTTAGTTAGCATAAAAGAGGTTATAGTGAATCAACCCTAAAAGTTAGACATATGCTACCGCTGACTTTTTTGTAGATATTATCAAGCTCTACAACTTTTCTCTAGGACTCAACTATATATCTCCCATGAGTAAGGCAGCGTTTGCAAAAAACTGTTTCCTTCGCCCGTTTTTTCTCCGACTTACTTCGCAAATCCTGCTACAACAAAAAAGTCTTATCATTTTTCGGACTAATATATAGCCTATGACACTCACAAAGAACGTAGCTTTCTATTGGTAAAAGAATTTTCAAAATCGGTTCAGTAGATCGCGAGTTTACTTTCTACAACGTCACAAACATACAAACATACAAACATACAAACATACAAACTTACAAACATACAAACTCACAAACCTTACCTCTTTATAATATTAGTATAGATAGTATAGATTTAATCACGAGTGTTAAACTGTCGTCTGTCGCCAATGCGTAAATCGATTGTCTGATGACAGGTCGGGAACAAATTCAAATAATAGTGACCGTTGGGCCTAAAAGGTATTCCACATATCACTTAAATTCGTTTACATTCTCTTTATATGTAAAATGAGTATATACGACTGCTATTCGCAATCCCGGTGTATAATAACAAAAAAGATTTAATAAGATTTCATTATTTTTTTCTTTTCCGTATTTAAATATACTTCGTTAAATAAAGATGCTCTGTTGACCTCTTAAATTTAAATTCGACAGCATTGATGCTATTAATTCAGCACAGGTGAGCAAAATGATTGGCCTCTTTCCAGACAACCGCATCTCACACCTACGCTAGAATGCACAACAGAACCTAAACAAACATGCCCAACACTCTCACAATTTAGCTTAATAACTTTGGATTTAATAAATACCCCAGCGTTGAATTATACATTGATTTTTTGTCAATCATTCATAGCCACTGTGTACATATAGATGTAATATGTATGGATCCAGTCATTCTTTCAGACTAGTCTAGGCAGTCTAGACTTCCGCAATAAACGTTTATTTGACCAATGTGGCTCTTGTATACAACACCACACAAATAAATGAAATTTAATAACAAAAAAAATATTATATTCGATTCTATAGCTCTATCATTACTGCCACCTAACAAAAAACAAAATGGTGCTTTATTTTGAGCGAAACTCCTGACGCATCCGTGACGTTCGCGTTTCTAGAACTCGCATTAATTTCACGATTACTGTAGACATATGTACATACTGTTTAGCATTGCTATTACTTTACCTACCTTTTTTAGAGGCAGTGCGAGTGGCTAATGCTTCAACTAGGAGTCGCTGGTTCACACCGCATAAATTCGCTGTCAATTTTTCACATTTCCGATGGCAGTTAACATCACAGTCTAAAACAAACATCCGTGTGTCTCGCAACCGAAGCGATTCATAACTCTGTTCTTTTGGCAATTTAGTGCGTAGCCATGCTCAAGCAATCATGCGTGCGTTGATGTAATGTTAATGAAAAGTTAGTTACGTGTAAATACGTTGAGACTATTTCAAACTTATTTACTTGTTGTTTCTACTAAATAATTACACAAAATTTACCTTTTCTTATTTCTTGAAAGGCTGCAGGTGAAGTTGGTGCCGATGAATCGAAACCAGAGTCATTGGAGCCTGTAGAAGTCCTACCATCTGGATTGGCTTCGCATTCAAAAAACTCTTCTGAATCATCACTAGCTTCGCATTCATCGTCTTCTTCATCTGAAGATTCTTCCTCACTTGATGAGTCAGACGATTCAGAGGAATGTATTACTTGAGGAGCCCTCTTTTGGAGAGGCCTAGGAGTTGCTATTAATGGCCGTAAAGCCGCTTCCTGTTTGACAGGCTTTTTTGTAACAGGGAGTTCAGGAAGCTTTACTACAGTCTTTACCGTAGGTCGTTTAACCTCATTTTGATCCTTTTTATCAACGTCTTTAGTGTTGGTTTCTTCCTTTTTCAAGTTTTGCAGTGAACAATCAGATTTGCCGTCATTTTTATTTATTGGAATGTTTTCAGATACTATAACTAATTGTGTTTCAGGAATATCATTGGAACTTGACGTACTAGCGTCATCCACATTTTTGGCATCTGAACTAGATGCTTCTTCTAAGTGTTTTGCTTGTGATTCCACTTGATGCTCTGAACTATTTTTAGATAACGATGAGCCTTCTATATCTAACTTAACGTCACTTTGTTTATCACCACACTCAGTTGGTTCAGTCTTTTCTGGAGAAATAATTTCATTTGTTTGTTTTTGACTATCATGATTTGCAGTTTTATTTTCCACTGTTTTGCATAATTTGTTTTCTTTGTCTGAAGTTTCGTTTTTCGTTTTCTTTTCCTGGTTCTTTGAAGTTACTTTTTTGTTTGATGCAGATTTTTTTGAAGATGTCTTTTTCTTAATACTTTTTTTGGTAGTTGGCACTTCTTCCAACACTGGAGGTATGTCATTTCTTTTTTCAGCATCATTATCTTCCCTTTGTATTTTTTCTGTCTCTATATTTTCAGTAATATTTTGATTGTTAATGTCTGGTTCATCATTTTCAGTTTGTTTAATTCTTTCTGCTATATTTTCAGTTTTTGATGCAATGTCCGTCTTTATAACTTTAATACTTTCTCCTTCAACATAAGCTTTATGTTCCCTCTTTTCTAAACTTTTATTTAATGCTTTCATTTCTTTCTGAGGTTGTTTAATCTCCTCAAAAAAGAATGCGGATTGTTGTACAGTTTCTTTAGGTCCTAACTTCTCTAAATCTCTGTTAATCAAATTCTTATCTTCTTGAGGAGGTACTTCTGATTCCTCGATTTGGGAAGCTTTTCTGTGATCAAATTCTGTAGATGTCTCATATTCTTTAATTTCGTTATCTTCTATTTTATCACTATGAGCTGTGTTTTCAGCATGTTTGATGTTTATGACGTCTTTGTCACGAATTGTATCAGTTTGATTGTTTAAAGATAAATCAGTTGTTACGTCATTTTTTCTTTTAGTCTCGTTATTTTCAACTCTTTTATAATCTTCTTCTTTTACCATACTATTGTTCAGGTGTTTCCTCAAATCAAATTCTTTTTGTTTTGATGCCTCTTCAATTATTTTAAAATTTTCCTCCTGAGAAGTATCTATTCCCCTTTTAAGATTACATTCATTTTGAATTTTGTTTTTCTCACCTTTTTTCACACCGCCTTCTGTTTTAAAATTTTGCAGACTAACTTTTGAGCATATCTCATCACCTACAGAATTTTTGTTTACACTAGTCTCTGAATTGGGCTTGTCTTCAGATTTAATGTCGTTAAGTATAGAATTGTTGCTTTCGCTAATAATCGGCATTGCTTCTGCATCTTCCTCTGCATCGTTTTCGTTAATAGATTCTTCTTCGGGTAGCCAAAAGAATGGTGATTTGTGTTTTTCTTTAGCTTCTTGTAATAATTGTTTCCTTTTCATCAAGTAAACAGTTTCCCTTTTCCCTATTTTGTTCCAAAAGTTTCCATCCTCTGGCTCTGGGGATGGAGGTTCAGGTTGCACTTTTTTTGGTTTTCTTTTAATAATTTGCATTTCATTGCTTTGGCAAGATACGTCTTTTTCGTGTGTAAAAGGCACTTGGGATGGATTTTCTTCGACCACACTGCTATAGCTTATTTCTTTCTTTAATGACCGGGGTTTTTCTTCTACAACAACGTCATCAATTCTAAACTTTAGTGGACTCTTCGGCGGCGATACTTCCACCGACGCCGTTATTTTTGTTTTTAATTTTGGTTTAGGTTTAACATTCACAATCTCAGACTTACTTTCATCAATTGCAGGTAAATTTATATTCAACGGTTCCTTTGGAAATTCCGTTATTGAATCTAATCTACAAATACTTCCTCCAGAGGACGATTTCTTTAAGCTACGTTTTTTAGAAAAGTTCTTAGCAATATCTTGGCCATGAGATGATTTCATGCTATCGTGCAAGGAATGATCTGACTTTGTTGTTTGTAATGGACTGTTTTTGTCATTGGATTTTCTTCTTTTAATCGGACCAAAGAAACCTGTATTATTTTTTGGCTCATCGTCGATCCCAATTTTGCTTAAATCCAATGGGGCTGTGCTCAAATTTTCTTTTCTTATTAATGAATCTAATAATTGCGATTGTTCAGCTAAAATCTCCATTGAACAACGTCTCTCTGGAGATTTGCTTGTACTGGGTAAAGGTGTTACTGGTAAACTTTGAGATGTTTGTGCGTCCTTTGTTGTATTAATGGGAGGTTCCCTCTCAGGAGTCTCTTCTTTATGATCATTTTTGACCATAAATTTTTCCGCGAGCTTTGTGCCTAATGTTTTTTTAGCTTTCTTATCCTTATAAACTAAATCGTCTGAAAGCTTTTCTCTCCAACCGCCCGATTCCTGAACCTCATTTTGTAAATTTTGTGACACCTTGTTCGCAGTCTCTTTCTTATCCGACTCATCTTGGATTGGTGATGACTGAGAAGTCGGTTTGCGTGGTGAATCTCTCTCTTTTCTCCTTATAGTATGCAATCGTACAACTGTCCTTCCACGCTTTATTGTGTTCCTCGCTACGCCTGGCGATGAATCAATCCCCGTTTCAGGTTTGCCATCTACCCGTGGCATAAATGGACCATCTTCTTTTTCTTTTTCATTGCGCGGACTGTCTTTTCGTTGTGAAGGTGAGGTAACGGGACTTTCTGTTTTTTTCCGATACTTGTCTTTGGAAACATCAATATCGGCAGTATTTATATTAATAGGTCGTGAAATATAACCAGAGCTGCCATAACTTCTCTTTGTTATAGGAATTCTCCTGGGACTATTTATTCTCACGGGACTTCCTGCTGACCTTTCAGATATAGTACTCAAGATAGGTGAATAATTCCTACCTAGACCGGAAATCCATCTTGAAGTCAAAGGAGTTCGAGAATAACTTCCGAGTGAAGAATGGGTGCTGTAGTTACCACCAGGATTTAAGTACGAAGCACTGTACGAATGTACGAGAGGTACCGAACTATAACCGTAAGATGAACTTGTATACATGGGCGAACCACTGTAGTACATGTTCGAAATGTGTTCGGAAAATAGAGGCATGGTTGCGACTTTACGCGGTATGTAAGAACGCGCGATGTCCTCCGAGGGGACGCGCGCGCAGACTGAGCACCGCGCGTGTCAGGTGCGGTCCCGCCCACCGCGCCGCCGCCCAACTGCCGCCCGCAGCGTCTGCGCCAGGTGATTGATTGATGATGCTCGGCGAATAATAATAGAACCGTGTGACTTTTGTTATGTTGTGACTTCGGAAGGAAGTTTTTCACCATCATATTACTCTATTGACTAATTTATTTCATAAATGTTATATGTTATGTAATACTTCTAAATAAAACATACATAACAAACACGCTAACTAAATACCAAATGCATTGTACTCATAGCTGTAAGCCGTCCACATTATTATTTTTTAAATTGTAAGCTATGAAATGTATGAAAACATTACATATATAACACTTTATAAGTATTCGTATGTCAATCGTATTTATAGAAGGGCATTGTCTACGTTCACTCCATTAGCGCGAGGTAAACGTTTTTTTTCTCGTGATATATATTAAGAAACTTTAAAAATAGCTTCCCACTACGTAGAAGTAGTAGAGATATGTGAATTCAAAGTGTTTAGTGGCGTTTTGTCTCTTTCTATATTTCACTGATAATAAATAACAGAATGCATTGTAGGTACACATACGCGAATATTTTTGTGATAGTTAATTTTTATTTGCTATTTGCATTGAAAATATAAATTAACTACATATTTTTAAATTGTAACGAACATAACAAAGACTATTAAAATCAGCTTACTTATGTTTATTTGACTATTCTTTTATTTACATGATATTCGTATTATTAAACTTTTTTGGCTTAAAATATGTGTTATAATTATAATTAAACTAAAGAGATTTAGAGAAAAACAGAAAGAAACATAAAAACTAAATATTAAAAGGCCATTTATCCCACCTATCCATTTTAAAGTTACAACGAGTTACATTTTCAAGTATGTACATCAGTGTTTCACATAAACAAGGGAGGGGTTGAGTACAAGATGGTCAAGTAGACGTACGTGTTTCTGATGCGACTTCTGTGAGAAACTTGACAAATAATGACAAAATACATTAAAAGTTTCTACTACTGCTGGCATAGTCTTATCGCTTTAAATCACTAAGTGTTCAGATCAAAAGAAATTACTCTCAAAATTACAAACATATTGTATTTAAAATTTTGACTTAATCTTCCACACTTGTTTACTATTTGAGATTGGCACATTTAAGTATATCATAGTAAACTTAATTATTAATTTCGACATTTGTTTTTATTAAAAAGAAATAGAAACCATTACAAATATCTGATATTTCCCATGATCGGATCCTGGATCGGGCAAAGTGTTAGAGAGCTTTTCTGTTAAGAAATCCTTACTTACAGCACAGATTCTAAACATATGTCCAAAAACGGTAATAGGCTCAACTTCTGCTATTGTATAACAGATAAAAGTGATTTGTTGCGTACAATGTAAGAATATAAAAAAAAATCAATTTTACGAATTCCTGAAATTTCTCTTTCTTTTATAAAAAATATATTGGTTTCAGAATTCGGTAGATTCACCAAGGGGTGTTAGTCTACTTGTTGAAAACTCTTTGACACCTCATGTTAAAAAATATTTTTATGTGTATTAAAGCTTGTATTTATTTATTGCATATGCTTCGCTTTACGAGGCAATATGTTTTCGATTCATTCAAAATTAAATCAGCGTTACATCTCAAAAGCAAAAAAAATAATATTTATCAGACATTTTAAAACTTAATTCATACACCAAGTAGGCAGCTATAACAGACAATATCATGAACCTTGCTGGTTTTGGCTATGGGCAGGTCAGTTACTGATGCTAGAGCCAATTTTTTTAAAAACTTGTTCTAAAATCAGTTGTGAGAAATGAAATAAATGACGATATTGTTGCGTGTCGCTTGTCGGCCGCTGCTTGGGCGCGGCAAGCTTGCTGGGCGTAAGATTCGGAGTAATCCGAACGCCGGTACCCAGCCCCTAAGATGTCTTCCACGTCGAAGATTGCCGGTTTGTAGGTGTATTTGGGAGCAAATAAAACGCAGGCAAACAATAGAAAATGCCGTTGTCACTCGCTCGAAAATGCCCTACACGACCCCCCCTCCTTGAAGTATGTAGGACGGAGTCGCTGCAACAGTGCTGCCCTTGTGGTCGCACTGTCTTCTTGCCAGAAGCGTGCTCTTCCGATAGCGCTGTCTTCTTTTCTTCCCGTAGCGCCGTCTTCTTTCTTCCCGTAGCGCCGTCTTCTAGAAGATATCGCTGTCTCGCTCTCGCCGATAGTCGTCTTCTTCTAGCAGGTCTCGTAGTCTTCTTCTTCTTGTAGGTCTTGCTGTTTTCCTTCTTGTTGTTCTCGCTGTCTTGCTTGTAGATTCCCATACATCCTTCGGTTTTTGCGCGCGCTTACCTACTCCGCGGCTATCCCGTAAGGAGGCCCCATGCAATTCGAACTTAATTTCGTTGCGTTTTTATTACGGCGAGTGACTATATTGGCTTTTATTTTAAAAGTGTTTTAACCTATATACATGTATCTTATGTCTAAATGTGAGTCTAGTTGTGCTCTACATACATCAATAATTTATACACTTAACTTATTCTTATTGTAAAAAATATAAACGAAAAACACACAAAAATCTCAAGTTTTCTTATCGAGCCGAGTATGAAACAGTCATAATCTCGGCTCGGCTGTTATGTTAAAATGCCGCTCGTGGTCCCTCGAGATAGCGTCGCTTACATCCTCCCCCTCGTGCGCAGCACCATCCTCTTGTCCTGGCGACGCCGCCGGCACCAGCAACACCGCCTTGGAGCTTGGTCGTCGCAACACGCCGTTCGTCGTGCGTATCCCGATGACCCGGGTACGTCCGTCGGGCCCGGGATGGACATCGATGACTTCTCCTCTTGGCCAGATGCAGCGAGGCATGGTGGCGTCCACTATGAGGACGACGTCACCACACCGAAAGTCCCGGTCGCTCGCTCGCCCGCAGATCCGACGTGGTAAAAGTGTGGGGAGGTATTCTCTCACCCACCGGCTCCAGAAGTGGTCCGCTAACCGCTGCGCTGTCCTCCACGACCTCCGTCCAGACAAGTCCGAGTCTGTGAATACTCCTATCCGTCGAGCACCACAGGATCTCCCAATCAAAAAGTGATTCGGCGTCAGCGCTTCTTCTGGCGATTCTTCTTCAATGACGAGCGGTCGTGAATTTACTATGTGTTCCGCTTCGGTGATGAGCGTGTGGAGGACTTCTTCTTGAGGATGTCTTTCCTTGAGCGTAACAGCCAGGGCAACCTTTATCGATCGGACTAAACGCTCCCAGGCTCCTCCCATGTTTGGCGCACCGGGTGGGATGAATTTCCACCGGATTCCCAATTCTTCTGACGCGTCGACTAACTCTTCCTTCTTCAGCTCTTCCAAGGCCTCTTTCAGTTCTTTGTTGGCGCCGACGAAGTTCGTTCCGTTGTCGCTGAAGATGGTGTGTGGCATCCCTCTTCTGGCGGCCATTCGTCGTAACGCCAAGATCATGGAGCTCGCAGAGAGTGACGGTGCGAGTTCCACGTGGACTGCTCTCGTGGTTAAGCATGTGAAAAGCACTCCCCATCTCTTCTCGTGTCTTCGTCCGACTGTGATGGTCATGGGGCCGAAGTAGTCGACTCCCGTGTTGGTGAATGGGTGTTCACCATGACGCAACCTCTCCACGGGTAAGTCACCCACCGGTGGTTGTTGCGGCGCACTCCGGTGTACTTTACACCACTGACATTGGTGTACGATGCGTCGCACCGCTGACCGCAGGCCGATCACCCAGAACCTCTGGCGAACTTCGTTCATCACTGTGGCATGGTTCCCGTGGTTGAAATGCTCGTGATAATTTCGGAGAAGGAGTTTCGTTAAGTGGTGACGGCTGTCCAGAATCACCGGTCTCTTCGCCTCTCTGGCAATGTGTGGCACTGCGTCGATCCGTCCATGTACTTTTAGCAAACCTTCTTCTAGGATGACTCCTATCTTACGTAGCTTGCTATCCTTGCTCACCTGCTTGCCTTGTCTAATGGATTTGATCTCTTGCTTAAAATCCTCTTCTTGACATCTCTTAAACAACAGATTCTCTGCAGCCTTTACATGCTCGAGGTCTAAAGGCAAGAATCTTTTTGCTGGGGCGAGCGGGACACTTTGCTTCTTGCCGTCGGAACATCTCTTAATGACGCGTCTCCACGTCGGATCTTCTTTCTCCATCTTGCGAGCAATATTTATCGGCCGCCCTTTACCACATAAATACAGGAACTGTATTACTCGGGCGGTTGCTCTCACAAGCCGGATCCATCTTGAGAATCGCTCTGGCTCTGGTGTGGCGAACTCAGACGTGGTTCTGACTGTAGCGACGATACGACTTTCCTTTTCTTCCCCTGTACTCTCGGTTCGGAAATCTCGCGCCCTTGGCCATGATTCTTCGCCGTCGCGCAGGAAGGCAGGACCCGTGAACCAGCGGTGATTTGCGTCGAAGTCCTTCGGTACTCCTCGAGTCGCGTCATCCGCAGGGTTCTGCTTGGACGGTACCCAGCGCCATTGTTGTGGTCGCGTAGTCTCTTCTATCTCGGCCAGTCTGTGCGCGACGAAAGGCTTGAATGTTCTTGGGTCCGTCTTGATCCACGAGAGTACGGTACTCGAGTCTGTCCAATAAGTGACTCTTTGGACTGCCATGTCGATCTCCTCGCGTACCGCTTGTGCCATCCGAGTCGCTAAGAGCGCCGCTTGAAGTTCCAGCCTGGGTATAGAGACTGGCTTCAACGGTGTCACCCTGGATTTGCCCGCCAATAAAGTCACATTGTATCTATTATTGTCACATCGCTGCCTCCAATATGTGGCGCAGGCGTACGCGGTCTCGCTTGCGTCGCTGAACACGTGAAGCTCCCCCTCGTGGTCCTTCTGGGCGATACAACGAGGGAGCCTCAATTCTTCAAGCAGCATCAGGCTGTTCAGGTAAGCGTCCCAGTACTTCTCTTCTTCTGGTCTTATAACCTCGTCCCATCCGACCCCGCTCTTCCAAATATCTTGGATCAGCCGTTTTCCTTGAATTAGCACAGGAGTGGCTAACCCTAATGGGTCGAACGTGGACATAACCGCACTGGTTACTTCCCTCTTAGTGGGCGTCTTCTCTTTGTTCGACACTTCTTTGCTGACGTTCCTCATCTGCGTCCGGAAACCCAATGTGTCTTCTGCCGTGAACCAGCGCAGCCCCAGTGTTTTCTCTTCTTTTGAACCTAGCTCCACCTCTCGGTTCTCTGGTTCTTGTCCGAGTGCCGTCGATATTCCCCTTCTGTTCGACACCCATCCCCGTAATTCAAACTTGGCGGCGCGGTGAATGGCATCTACTTGCTTCGCTATCTTGACGGCCTCTTCTGCGCCTTTGAAGCTCTGTAGGTAGTCATCCATGTAATGATTGCGATCCACCGCGCGCGCTGCTTCTGGGTATCGATCCGTGAATCTCGCCGCATTTTTATTCTTCACAAATATTGCGGCACTCGGTGAGCAGGCCGCTCCGAAGATCAGGGAAGACATTCTGTATTCTTGCGGTGGTCCCGTTCGTCTGTCGCCTCTCCACAAGAATCGTAAGCTGTCGCGGTCTTCATTCCTTATTTTAATTTGCAGGAACATCTCCTTTATGTCAGCTGCTATGGCGACGGGCCACTGCCGGAATCTCAGCAGCACTCCAAACAGCGATTGTAACAGATCTGGTCCGGGCAAGAGGGCGTCGTTTAAACTTTTGCCACAAAACTTTGCAGCGGCGTCGAACACTAGTCGGCGTTTCTTCTTGGTAGGATGTGTCACCGTGAAGTGTGGTAGGTACCATATCCTTCCCGACTCTGGTTTCGCATCTGCCCTTTCCGCATAACCGCTGTCAATCAGGTTATTTATTTCCCTTTCGTATTCTTCTTTATGGCTCGGATCCTTGTCGATCTTCCTTTCCATTGAGTACAGGCGGGTCTCGGCGGACTTGAAATTATTCGGTAGTTTCTCTTCCGCGTTCTTCCATAGTAACCCGACTTCGTATCTCCCGCTAGACAGTTGACGGCTCGTACTGTCTAATATTCTTAACGCTTGTCCATCTGCGTCGGTCGTCGGCCGTCGTGGCATTACTCCGAGTGATTCCACGGCGAAATGCTCCTTAATGAGGGTGTCAAGATCTTCCTCTCTTGTGGACACGTGTGCGCACGTTGTGTGACGTATCGCCCTCGTGTTGCCTCCGTCGCAACCGTGTAGGACCCATCCGAGAAGAGTGAATGACGCCACCGGTTGACTTCGCGGGCCTTTCTTCGTGCTCTTAGAGACGATCAACTCCCAGTTGTCTTGCCCGATCAACATCCTTGGAGCTTCTTCGGCGTACGTCAATTGATCCGTCAGGTCGCGGAGATGCGCGCATCCTTTGAGGCGATCCTTCTCTATCTTCTGAGGTGCGAGACGAATGTCGTCGACGGTTCTCGCACCTGTCACTCTTCTTTTATTCTTCTGGTGGGCGCCTCGGATCGTGAAGTCAAGTTTCATTGAATTTGTTTTTGTCACCTTCTTGCCGCCGACGGTCTCAATGACTAACCTCTCTTGTGGTCCTTGTAATCCAATATCTTCTGCTACTGTGGAATCTACCAATGTCACGGTAGATCCTTCATCCAACAAGGCGAGAATCTTCTTTGACCCTTTCGGGCCATATATTTCCACCGGCGCAATTTTTAGATATGCCCTTTTGCTGCCGGCGAAATTGACGGCGACGCGCACGTTGCTCGTCGTCTCCCCTGGTGGCTCTTTTGGTGCCTCTTGAACTGCGCGATCTTCGTGGAGTAGCGCATGATGCCACCTTTTACATTTCTTGCAAGCCGGAGCTCTACAAGTTTCCTTGCGATGCCGTCCGTGAAGACATTTGAAACACAACCCGCTCTTCTTCACGGAACCCCATCGATCCTTCACAGGAGCTTGCGCAAACTTCGAACATTCAGCCACACGATGGTTTCCTTGACAATATGCACACTCGCTGGTCTTCGCTTCAGTAGCTGTGTGTGCTATCTGCCTCACTGGAATCTGTCGTCTTGTGGGTCCCGCTTCTTGCACGGCGTATGGTCCGCATCGGTCCGCCTCCCTGTTGAGGAACTTCGTTATCATCAACAGGTCGGGATCTTCCGGCTCCTTGTCGGCCGCGAAGTCGAACCACCGATAACGGATGACTGCCGGCATCTTGTCCACAATACACTTCAGCATTTCCGGCGACTGTAGATATTGTGGCTTCTTCAGGCCTCTGATGGCGGCGACGGTGTTGTTAACATAACTGGCGAATACACACACGTCGCGGGCGTTCTCGCTGAGACGTGGCAAAGTCTTCAGTTTCTCCAATTCCGCCAGTACTAATGCGTCGGGTCTTCCAAAACGGCGGCGTAATGCTTCCAGGACCTCTTGGGGTTTGCAGTCAGAGTAGAGTGCGCTCTTGACCGCGTCCCTGGCTAGTCCCTTGATCGCCTTCCTTAACCGGGCCATGTTCTGCGTGTCGGTGAATAGCGGTGCCGTATCGTCGTAGACTGTCTTGAAGGCTGTCCATTCTCCGCTATTTCCGTCGAACGCTGGCATCTCATGTTGAAATGAAGGCGTCGCCGTCGTCGTTCCCGGCTTCGCGGTCGCGATTGCTTTTAATATCGCGTCCGCAAGGTTCTGCGTGTCACTGCGTTCGGTGGTCGGTGCGGCTTCGGTGAGTGGCGGTGCCATATCCTTGTGCCCTTTTCCCTCGGGCTCCACCGTCGTCTGCACCCATCGTGACACGTCCTCTTCTTTATTGATGGGTTCTTCATCAGCGAGAGAGTCTTCATCATCCTCCAGCTGTATGAGCTCTAAATGAGCACTTGCTCGTGCCGCCGCTGCTTGCGCCACTTCAAGTTGCAATTTCGCTAACTCCGCCTTCGCTTCCAGTTCCCTCTTCCTCCGCTGATATGATCGCGCCGTGCTTCCGAGTCTGACAGACGTGGCTCGTGTCAGAAGAGGTGCTTCGTCCCTCGGTGCTCGTCGGTAGTCGGTTGCGGTCGTCATGGTCACTGTAGTTCCATGAGTCCACGTCGTGGTCGGCGTCGATCCTGACGTGGTCGCCGTCGTTGAGGTGATGGCTGGATTGGCAGACGTCGTTGCTTCAGGTTGCGCAGCAGCTTCTGGCTGCACGGTGCTCTTGTTGCTTCTGGTGGTCGGCATCTTGACGCGAAGAGGATCCGGCTCGAAGGACCAGTTGTTGCGTGTCGCTTGTCGGCCGCTGCTTGGGCGCGGCAAGCTTGCTGGGCGTAAGATTCGGAGTAATCCGAACGCCGGTACCCAGCCCCTAAGATGTCTTCCACGTCGAAGATTGCCGGTTTGTAGGTGTATTTGGGAGCAAATAAAACGCAGGCAAACAATAGAAAATGCCGTTGTCACTCGCTCGAAAATGCCCTACACGACCCCCCCTCCTTGAAGTATGTAGGACGGAGTCGCTGCAACAGTGCTGCCCTTGTGGTCGCACTGTCTTCTTGCCAGAAGCGTGCTCTTCCGATAGCGCTGTCTTCTTTTCTTCCCGTAGCGCCGTCTTCTTTCTTCCCGTAGCGCCGTCTTCTAGAAGATATCGCTGTCTCGCTCTCGCCGATAGTCGTCTTCTTCTAGCAGGTCTCGTAGTCTTCTTCTTCTTGTAGGTCTTGCTGTTTTCCTTCTTGTTGTTCTCGCTGTCTTGCTTGTAGATTCCCATACATCCTTCGGTTTTTGCGCGCGCTTACCTACTCCGCGGCTATCCCGTAAGGAGGCCCCATGCAATTCGAACTTAATTTCGTTGCGTTTTTATTACGGCGAGTGACTATATTGGCTTTTATTTTAAAAGTGTTTTAACCTATATACATGTATCTTATGTCTAAATGTGAGTCTAGTTGTGCTCTACATACATCAATAATTTATACACTTAACTTATTCTTATTGTAAAAAATATAAACGAAAAACACACAAAAATCTCAAGTTTTCTTATCGAGCCGAGTATGAAACAGTCATAATCTCGGCTCGGCTGTTATGTTAAAATGCCGCTCGTGGTCCCTCGAGATAGCGTCGCTTACAGATATTATAACGTTCCTCTGATAATTGTTAATGTAAGATGAGTGGTTAGCTTGCCTGGGATTATTATTCAATAACCAATGCGAATTATGAACGGTGATTTGTACATATGTTTCATCCTACCACACAAATGCAACACTTTTAGATCGGGTGCTTTGATGGTGGTATGCACAGAAATTACCTGTTTAAAACGGCGAATTAAAGTTTGCCCATTTGGAATTAAGATTCTAAATTGAAAAAACATCATATGGGATGTCTTAAGGCCGCAATGAAAGTAATCACAAGAAAACAGATTGGAGGTGTTCAAAATTGCATTGTTAGTCACGGATACAACATTTAGACTGAGGATCTACGCAATAAGCAATTCGATAAATTACGAATATAGTCAGCCTATCGCCGTCCATTGCTGAACCTAAGCCTTTCCAAGTATATGCCAACTATCCCGATCGTGGTCTTAAATTACCAGTTCCATTGTAATTTAATATTTGACTTTAATATAAATAGTACCTACATTTTGTACTTTTTTCGCCTAATTACGTTGTTTTATTTTTATTTTAGCTGCACGGCAGCACTCAAGGGGCATATTCTCCGAAAAATTCAGAATTCAGACTTCCAGGGAAATAGTCTGCGATGTATGAAACTTACTATTTACCAAAAATACATGGTACATGAAAATGTTGTTGGTATTGAGTTTTTATGGAAGAACATATTTTAAGCATGTTGTGTTTGATAAGTGAGGCTTTAGAGCATTTTTAAAGACGGTGGCAAATTATTTGTTGTGCAAAATTTTTTAGCGAATGTTAACAGTTTTAAGTAAAATGCCATTATATATGAGGCCGAATTCAAGGAAGCACTTTCGCGTCGTGAATTACCAAAAGAGCAAGTGTGCGTTTTTTTTTCGATGAATATATCTTAAGTTTTTCCTTCCTCTTTCGTCACAAACAACCAAATTCAATTTAACCACGCATAACATATCTATTTTGGAACGTGAATATTCTGCGAAATACAGTTCAACTTGGTGCTCTAATATATCGTTCATGATTCATGGAAACGTACAAACCTGTCATGGTAGCAGTTATGTTTGGATTTCTGGGGAGTGTTATAATAATAAACTTTCATATTAAGTATTTAAATGTTTATGAAATCCCAAATTGACTCTCTTGCGCATAATAGTTACCGGTTTCTTAATTAACGGAAAATATATCAAATGTGGAACTAGCCATTGTGTCCTTTATGCTTTAAAGTGGCAACAGGTGTTCTAATAGAACTTATATGGTCGCAGACATCTTTTAAAGATTGTCCAATTCCTTTTGGTAGCAGAGGTGTAATGGAAGTCTGCTTAATCATACTGGCACAGCAATTTAAGTACTCCGTATCGAAGGGTAAACTCAATGCTATGCACAGAGCAGCAAGTTGTCAAGAACTCAAATCTTTTGTTAAACTTTCTGAACACTTGGTGCTATGGCAAAATTATGAAGACGCGGGGACCTTATAAATGATTTACTACATACATGTGACTTCGCTTGGTAATATAATCATTGCAATCTACGCTCCTTACTATGGATGTACTTCTTAGTCGGCAACATCCCCGAAATGCACACAGTATTCACATGAAAGACCTGTAACGGCCTGGAAATGGAAGATCCTGTCCTCGCCTTTTAATATTCGCATTCTCATGTGCGGTGTCGATTGAATTGCAATTTCTCTCCATGGATATCAGTGCGATAGCTGTTCTTGCATTGCAAATCGAAAGTTGGTGGATCACAGCATATTCATTCATTGTGATCGCAAAATTATTGGATCTTTAAATGACAAATGCAAACTATTTAATTTTTCGTCTCCATTAGATAAAATGGTTTATAAGGATACCGTGGCTAGGATAAGTTATTCATAGATTTATATATTATTGGTTGATTATCACTACATAGTATAAAACAAAGTCGCTTTCTCTGTCCCTATGTCCCTTTGTATGCTTAAATCTTTGAAACTACGCAACGGATTTTGATGCCTTTTTTTAATAGATAGAGTGATTGAAGAGGAAGGTTTATATGTATGATAACATCCATTAAATATCAGCATTGCACCCGTGCGAAGCTTTTCTTCACCTTCATTCTTAAATGAAAATTTTATTCTTATATATGTATTCTTTATTATTTTTGTTTTAGTTTGTTATTTTGCTTTCTTATAGGTATAGTTACTTCCAGTGCTTTTTGCCGCCCGGGGGCGAACGGACATCTGCCGCCCCCTATTTTAATTAAAGTTATTTTATAAAGTTATGGTTATAACGCATAAAAAAACCATCTATTGTGAAGTATAAATCATTGACAAACTACATATTCATTTCAAAATATAGCGCCAAAAAAATATGCAGTCTTAACATTATTTTTAATCGCTTAACTAAATTTCTCCCTCCGGCAAAACATTACACATCGGAAAACAAACAAACCACATACCTAGCGGAATTTCGATGAGACTTGATGACAGAGAATAAAAGTGTCGCCATTATATAATTTTTATATCTACTATTAGTATAGAATATTGCTAGTTTTTTGGTAGCAAAGTTGAAATGGCTAATAACTGTACAGGGGCCAATAACTATACTGTCTCCCCTACATATCACATAGCAGTGAAAGATATATGCTGTAAATTTGATATTTAATATACATATCCTCATAGGATAATCCAAAAATTATATCGATGATATTTAAAAAAGTGCATTAGAACTGCACATTAAAATATCCGCGGGTCCACGAACTCACACTAGGCCAGCGTGATGGACTAAGACCTAAACCCTCTCAGTCATTTATGGAGTATCCAACCCCAACTTCAACCCCAGCAATAGGACGTAGCTATATGGGCTAATGATGATGATAATGTAAGTGTAATTCTTATTATCGTAGGTATATTATTTTACAAAAATATGTAGGTACACGCTCACTCAATTATCTCAAAAGTTAGGCAGAAGTGCGTCTGGGCACTCACATTTCGGCTATTAGTCAAGTCCCACATAAAGAGAGGCCCAAAGGTTATAATAAAATCGTTTGACTATAATATTATGGATGTAAATGTTTACAATAACCATAAGACTCGGTTTAAATTGGCCACCAGGCTCCTGAAGGTTAGGGCCAATACCGATGCATATTTCGTTTTCTCAACGATATTTACCCGTTGATCAGTGAGTGGCATTGCCTGAGGTTTTCCTAGCAATTCCAATTCAATTTTGAAGATTTTTTTTTTGTAAGAATATACAACATTTTTTTGTTTTTTTTTTTGTGTTTGGGTCCCACTTAACAGGGGATGAGCCTATAGCCGTTTTGGGCATATTTCTATGCAACGTGCTTCTTTTCAGAATTTTCTAACGGAAAAACCCAATAATTTTGGCCGACTCTCTCAACAAAATTGGAACCCCTATATCACACGTTAGGTCCATATTTGTACCGGGGATCACGAGACAGTAACTTGTTTTTCAACTGCCGTGTTTCCGTCCGTTAGAATACAAAACCACAATTAAATAATTAACACAGAACTATTTAATGACGACAAAGTGACTTTACCATGTAGGGCATGCTCTACTACATAATTTAAACATGGAAATAATATTTTTATGTTCTTTTTACAACATAAATTATTTTTAATCATGAGAGGTAGCATTTCCAACACATTAATAATAAAATGAGTTAATAAAATGTTAGAACACAAATAATAAAGTCATATTTATTATTTTAAGGATTTAATATATCATGCAATATAACTAAGTATAACGTTTATAACAAACCAAACGCGCAGAGCAACGAAGCAAAAAGCTAAATATAATTTAAATACAATATAAACATTATATGTAAACTTAATATTCAATCAATCTAAATCTATAAAATTAGAACAAAATGTGTATCAAAACTAAATTAAAAATTTATTTCAATTAAATATCATATTTGTCTTACTTGAAAGTAAATACAATAAAATAAAGTCTTTATAAATTTTGGAGTAATTTTTAATATTATGTAAAGTAAAAAGGCACATACCTTCACATTTGAGTTCTTGTTTAAAAAACCCGTAGAGCAGCGCCCCGCAGTGGTCGCAGAACGTCGGCGACATGAACTGGTGCGGACGAAACCGATGAGGTACATCCACCTTGAATCTCTCCCGTAGATACTGGAACGAGGAAATTTTAAACATTTATCAGTGTAAAGGAAATAATTCTATTAGCATTATGAATGCATAATCTAGTTCGATTGGTAAAAAGTCACAAACAAATATATGAAGAGAAAAATAACATGCTTCACTTTTTTAAGTTTCCTAAAAAGAGGAATGATTTGTTTTTAAATACTACAAAATAAGCTCTAAATAAAATGGTACATAAGTTTTTGTCATTAAAAAAGTAACAAAGATTTCATTGACCCTATGTATCCAGTGAAATCTGGATAAGTATAATATTCACCTGGTTATTCTCATGCTTGGGATCTCTAATAGACTCAACGAGTTCACTAACGAGACTTATAATAAATAGTGGTTCTTCTATAAGTAGAATGGAATTTTGTCCCTCCTTGTCCATCCCTTTTTCAATATTAGCCCATATACATTAGGGTGTCCCAGCCTAGTAGGGCGAATTTTTTTTTCTCGAAATTAGATACGCATACCCTCTATATTTTTTCTAATTGACCCTAATAACTCAAATACGAAATATTATCGAAATTGGATAGCGGTAACCCGTGCCGACTTGATGGCAAAGTTTTAAGAAAAAAATTGTATGGAAATTGTAGAGCACATATAAAAACTTAATTTTTATTTTCAAAATTATACCCTATTTCACCGGTATTATATATTTATTATTAAAACAAGAATATTTGTGATATTTTAGTCTTAAAGTTTTCTTTTTACTGTTAGGATAAATCACAGGAAAAATTGCTTTAGTTTCCCTTTAAAGGTGACTTTTTCACGAAAATTTTGTATCAGTATAACTGCAATTTGCAGTATCACTAGCGACTTTTAGTGTCATTATTTATTTTTTAACTGCTTGAAAAGAAGTATAACTAGTCTGTGAAGTAAGCAACTTATTGAGAAAAGTGTCAAAAATTTTAAAACGATTGAAGAAAAGCAAGACTAGTTTTTGATCAAAATAAAGTCGTTTATGTCTTTCTAAAAAAGTAAATCACGCAGATATCTTTCCAGGGGATATGAATTGATGGATCCTCTTTAGTTAAGCTTTAAAATATTATCATTTTTGGTTCCTGGTCTCCATCATAGTGATATAGAGACAAGACTGCTACTTCATGAACCAAAGACCAAAAATGTTTATAAATATTCTGTATAGTCATTTCTGAGTTAATTTTATTGACAGTTTCCCAGGGTTTCAAAGTATTAAGCAAACATAAGTCGTGGTAAGGTGCCGTCACTGATACTATACAATGCATCCAAGCCTTAACATGGTATATAGCGATACAAATCTAGATGTCTAATAGTGCGACTTTTTATTAGTAATTTACAATTAAAAAATAAGTTACGACATTTTTAATCAATTAATTGCTTCGGCCATCATGGTGTCCGGTACATAGAACTTGGAGATCGAATTGTCAATTTTCTTTCTGTATCGCCACCAAAGAATATGATTATAGCTATAACTGTTAATTCTTGATAGCTAACCCTTAAATTTCCTTCATAATTCTGTCCGGTAAAACAATGTATATCTATACTATTATAATAAAGAGGAAAGATTTGTATTTTTGGATTTTTGGATTTTTGTATTTTTGGATTTTTGGATGTTTGTTACGAATAAACGTAAAAAGTACTGAACCGATTTGGATGATTTTTGGTATGGACATAGATGGGGCTCACCGAAGTAACATAGGATACTTTTTATCCCGGAAAATGTGGTATTCCCGTGGGATTAGGGATAAAACGCTATTTTTATTTTACGCTTCCACGTCTAAACCATTTGACTGATTTTTATGATTTTTGGTATGATCATAAATGAAGTCCTATGAAATAAGATGAACAACATTTTATCCCGGGAATATGTAAGGTTCCTGTGGGATGAGCATATATTGTAACACGAAAGTAACACTACCTGTGTTATGCTTTCACGCCTAAACCATTTGACCGATTTGAATGATTTTTGGCATGAAGGTAGCTGGGACCTACCAAAGTAACATAGGATACTTTTTATCCCGGAAAATGTAGTATTCCTGTGGGATTCGGTACAAAACTCTATATTTTTTTTTACGTTTTCACGCCTAAACCATTTGGTTGAATTATATGACTTTTGGTACGACCATAAATGAGATCCTATTATGTAGCATGAACATCATTTTATCCCGGCACTATGTAGGGTTCCTGTGGGATAAGCATATATTGTAACTCAAAAATGACACTGCCTGTGTAATGCTTTCACGCCTAAACCATTAGACCGATTTGAATGATTTTTGGAATGGAGATACCTAGGGCCTAGCGAAGTAACATAGGATAAAGTTTATCCCGGAAAATGAAGTATTCCCGTGGGAATAGGTATTTCTGGATCTACTGAACCGATCTAAATGATTTTTGGTATGGAGATAGGTAGGACCCACCGAAGTAACATAAGACACTTTTTATCCCGGAAAATGTAGGATTCCCGTGGGAACAGCTATTTCTGGATCTACTGAACCGATTTGAATGATTTTTGGTATGGGGATAGGTAGTGCCCACCGAAGTAACATAGGACACTTTTTATCCCGGAAAATGTAGGATTCCCGTGGGAACAGCTATTTCTGGATCTACTGAACCGATTTGAATGATTTTTGGTATGGGGATAGGTAGTGCCCACCAAGGTAACATATAATACTTTTATCCCGGAAAATGTAGTGTTCCCGTGGGAATGGTTATTCTCTAGATCTACTGAACCGATTTAAATGATTTTCGGTATGGAGGTATGGAGATACATAGGTAGAACCCACCAAAGTAACATAGGACACTTTTTATCCCGGAAAATGTAGGATTCCCGTGGGAACAGCTTTTTCTGGATCTACTGAACCGATTTGAATGATTTTTGGTATGGGGATAGGTAGTGCCCACCAAGGTAACATAGAATACTTTTATCCCGGAAAATGTAGTGTTCCCGTGGGAATGGGTATTCCTAGATCCACTGAACCGATTTGAATGATTTTTGGTATGGGGATATGTTGGACCCACTGAAGTAACGTAGAATTACTTTTATCCCTGAAAATGTAGTATTCCCGCGGGAATGGTTATTCTCTAGATCAACTGAACCGATTTGAATGATTTTTGGTATGGGGATAGGTAGGCCCCACTAAGGTAACATAGGATACTTTTATCCCGGAAAATGTAGTGTTCCCGTGGGAATGGGTATTTCTAGATCTACTAAACCAATTTGAATGATTTTTGGTATGGGAATAGGTAGGACCCACTGAAGTAACGTAGAATTACTTTTATCCCTGAAAATGTAGTATTCCCGCGGGAATGGTTATTCTCTGGTTCTACTGAACCATTGAAGTTACATCTTATAATTGCAAGAGTAACTTTGTATGTCTTTTACGCTTTCACGCCTAAACCATTCGACTAAGTTATATTATTTTTGGTATGAACATAAATAGGACTCCGTGAAGTAACAATAAAAATAGTCCTAAAAATAGAAATAAACATATTATAAATTCGAAAATAGCTCTTTCAAAGTAAAACTGTTTTTGGACGACACTTAAGAGACGAATTAAAGATTCACTTATTATCTTTCTGCACTCAACCCTAAAGTCCACGCAGACGGAGTCGCGGGCAAAAGCTAGTCTATTGATATAACTATATCTATTATCTAGATTTATTTGTATTAATTAAAGGGCACTGGCCTGTGCAATATACAAAAAGTAGTCCAAGCTTGTAACAAACTCTTGACGACACTGTACGAACATATTTTATGATTTTTCCGCATTATTTGTTGATCTCTTCAGAGTCGGTATAAGGCAACTTATTTCTTAAAATTAGTTAATTAAAGCTTAAATAGGCATATAAGCCTTTTAAAAAAAATAATTTATCTCGAATAGTTAGATTTGTGCTTTTACAAAATTCAATTTATTTCACGAATTTTATTAAACAGAACTGCCAATATTTGTTCTTTACAGAGCAGTTTTAAGCCGTTATTTTAATGTTTTGCACCCCCTATTAAAATTTGCAATCTGAAATCTTAATCTGACATATTGATTAAACAAAAAGAGCCGTTTACCAATACAATAAACCAGCGACCACGAAACTTCCATGCGAATATTGCGACGCGCCGAAGTTCATACGCAGCTTGTAAGTACTGAAATACATGAATGCAAGTCGGCACGGGTTGCAGTGGTCCTATATTCATGAAATTTTATTTATAAGTGTTTTAACACCATTCGAAAATAATTAGAGGGTATGCGTTGAAAAAAAAAGACTTTGATTTTTTTGGGACACTCTAATATACATAGTAAATACATTCCACCACGCCAGCTTAGTTCGGGATAGTGGACTCTGTTTTCTCGTTTAAAAAACATTGTCATACATCGTTTGAACAATTACAAACGAATCCATGTGAATGCTATTCGAAGAACAAATTTTAATTAGCAACTGCCAAGGGGAGGTTTTCAGCACGTTCGCGCGAGCAAGCCATTTTCTCGGACTGCTAAAATTTACACGCAATTTTCCTATAAGTGTACGACTCTACACACGTTCTTTTGAAATTTTACTGTTACAAGAGAACAATTCTAAGTGACAGTAAACGTTTGATATTTTGATATGACGTGACAAAGAGAACAAAATTCCCATATTTGCATTAAAATCAAATGTGGTTAAACATTCTGACCTTAATGGTCAGAACATAAAGAAGTCATCGGAACTAAAAAAGACGTGATATTACGTTGTATCACCTCACATAATCACCGAAAGGACTTGAAATTACTTACTGCCTGAAAACGTGTTAACTATAATTCTATATCTATTAAGAAGCATCTTAAGCTATTGAGAAATGGGAACTTACAACAGTAGCTTCTGAGTGTGCCGGGGAGCCGGGACACTTCCCCAGCAGCTTGTTGTGGCAGCGCTTGTGCACGGCGGTCTGGCACGCCGCGCACCGGTACCCTTGCTTGCCGAACCCCCACAGAAACTCCTTGCAGAACGCACAGAATGTCGGCTGCCGGAAGAACTTCGCCACAAAACGGTGGCCGTTCACTTCGTGGACTCTGAAAATGAAATGAATATTTCTAATGATTTACCTGTATTACTTCTTAATATTTATTATTGGATATGATGATGCAAAAAACAACGTGTATATATTTCCCACATTTTTCACTAATGTGATGGGTTAAAGCCGAGTCAACGTACTAGTACTGCTACTGGATTGATGGAGGTATTACTACTGGGTAGGTAGTTCGACAAACTTGAAACTGTATCAATATACGAAAATGGACTTAACTACTACTTCTTTTAAAAAAACGCAAAACGTTTCCTAAAACTGGATATGTGTAATCTCCTTTATTACCAGCCTTGTAACTTATGCGTGCGCTAATTCGAAATCGGAAAATAAGGTTTCCTGATGAGTAAATACGATTAACGGATCATAAAACAGAATTATGTGCGCATTTATTATTCTGGCCGCTTTATGCGGCGCTGAGTGTCTGTTCCGCGTGTTCGTGCGTATTTCCAACTTTACAGTTTGCTAATGCTCTTGAACTAAATCTCAACCTTCGGTCCAATATTATTTCGTCAAATATAAACGGTTGAAACGAATGTAAAAATTCTCTAATACAATTCTCATGTCGTGATCTATGCATTTTAATAATCTAATTCTCTTTTTAAATCGTTAGGGCGCGAAATACTATAATATCAACACACATGTTTAAAATACCAACATATCATTATGTTTAATATTAAACAATGCAAATATAACAATATAAATGTAAAATGACATGTGTTAAACCAGTTAAACGGCATAAGGTGTAGTAATTTAATAAAAACATTTTAATACTCAAATAAGTTTCAAATTTCCCTACAACATTCACAACAACCAGAGTGACATACTTAGAGAACAATGGAGTCCAAAATAAATTATGTTACAGATGACCCAACTCACTTGTGGTGTTTGATAGCGCCGCGGCGTTGCGTTATGCGCTTGCCGAGCGAGCGACGCACAGCGCCCTCGCCGCCTTCACCGCATGTCCCGCCCGGGAACCACTGGAAGCCAAAAACCACAAAATTACCCATAATGAATATAATATGGTACATTATGACGTCAAATGTAGCTTGAGCAAAATATATTTTCAAAGCTTGATTAAAAGTTAATTTATCGCGGTTTTAAGTGTAATTTTGTATCTGAAACAAAAATGGGATTTGAAAATCGATTCTAAAAAAAGAAATGCTTCTGGCCAGTAGGTACGTAAGACAGTCCAATAAAGTTCATGTTTTTTTAATATTTTCCGACCAGGTATTTGGCAGGTTTTTTTTAAGGATTTTGTGTCTTTGAAAAGAGTTCCGTCCATTTTGAAGTGGGTGCAATAGAAATACCTTTTTTATCTCATTACTAGCTGTTGCCCGCGACTTCGTCCGCGTAGACTACAAGGAACGGAATGGAACCACAGACAAAGTAAACTAAACCACGATGCAGATGCGATTTCTATAGTTATATTTATTTGGAAACGTAATGTGTGTACGCTGCAACATCGCTAACGTGGAACAGAGTGGGAATGTATATAATACTAGCTTTTCCCGCGACTCCGTTCGCGCAGAGTACGAGGTTGAGTTCAGAAAGAAAATAAGTTATAGTCTATTTTACTGCTCAGAATCCTATTTATGACCATACCAAAAATCATACAAATCGGTCAAATTGTTTAAGCGTAAAACTGTAACGCGCCGTTCGGCGCCTTGTACATAATTATTGCGCGTTTGATCATTATTTTGAAACTTCAATACTTATACTAAAGAACGTATTTTATTTAGGTAAGGATTAATATACTTAATCTTTATAAATACACCTTCACAAACAATGCTTTATGTTAGAACAAATTAGGTTAGCATAAAAGAGGTCATAGTGAACAAACCCTAAAAGTTGGACTTATGCTATCGCTGTCTTTTTTGTAGGTATTATCAAGTTCTACAACTTTTGTCTAAAATTCAACTATATATCTCCCATGGCAGCGTTTGCAAAAAACGCTTTCGTTCGACCGTTTTTTCTCCGACTTACTTCGGAAATCCGGCTACTTGCTATCTGCGAAAAGACTTATCATATTTCGGCCAAATATATAGCGTATGACACTCACATAGAACGTAGCTTTCTATTGGTAAAACAATTTTCAAAATTGGTTCAGTAGATCCGGAGTTTACTTTCTACAACGTCACAAACTCACAAACGTTACCTCTTTATAATACTATTAGTAGATATGGGCCGAGTACTCGGTTGATACTCGGTACTCGGCGTACTCGGCGGGTTTTTTGATACTCGTACTCGGCCGAATAACTCGGTTTGAATGCCGAGTATACTCTGTTTAAGAAATGCAATATATTTCGGTAGATATAATTTAAACAACAGTCATCATCATCATCATTAGCCAATGGAAGTCGACTGCTGGACATAGGCCTCCCCCAATGACTTCCACCGGGTTTGGTCGGAAGCCTCTTGCAGCCAGCGACGTCCCGCGACCTTGACAAGGTCGTGAACAGGGTGGTAAAATTTGAAATGACTAAATTTAAGTGATGTATTAAACATTTTATAGATTCAATAAATATTATTTTATTTCATTTCGTAAACAACTGTATTAATCAAAAATTATTTAGTAATTTAGGAAATCTTTGAAAATCTCAATTAATAAAATCAAAATTATAGTACGTAATAAAAATAATTAATATTTAAAATTGGATAAAGCTGAGTTATGATGCAGTGATGGCCTCGAGATTTGGGCACGCGGTCGAAAATCTCGACGGTCGCGGGTTCGAACCCCAGGCGCACACCTCTGACTTTTCGATGTTATGTGTGTATTCACATTGAATTATCACTTGCTTTAACGGTGAAGGAAAAAGATCGTGATAAAACCGGCACACCTAAGAGTTTTTAGGAATTTCTTAGGTGTGTAGTCCGCCAACTCGCACTAGGCCAGCGTGGTGGACTATGGCCTAAACTCTCTCAATGGGAGAAGAGACCCGTGCTCAGCAGTGGGCGTATATGGGTTGATGATGAAGTTATGATGCAGGAACACAAGCCTCGCTGCACGTTCTGGTAACAGCCTATTCCTCTATTCTTCGTAGACGTTACCGGCCTCCGAAAACAGGCTATTTAAATTCTAATGTACCACGCGCGAATTGGAAATTTAATTGAACCGAGTTACTCGGCCGAGTACTCGGTTGAAAAAAATTGAACCCAGTAAAACTCGGTACTCGTTACTCGGCAAAAGTGTAACTCGGCGCATCTCTAATTATTAGTATAGATTTTTACATGACATATTTTTCATGCAATTATAAAAATTCTATATTATTTTGTGTGCTTTAACATAAATTTCATTAATTTATTTAAACGGATGCCCCGTTTTTATCCTTTTTTATCGAGAGGAAGTTTGTTATGGTTCTGTAACAGCCCTTTTTACTAGAAGAAAGCGCCTCAAGCTCTCTTTTTGATAGCTCGGGGGAAGCCGAAAAAGTGTACTTATATCGGGTTTTCCACCGTTCTAACCGGGCGCGCCGCAGCATCAGTCCGCGCGGATTTTAATGTCGGTGCCTTATACAAAAATTGCTACGCCGGCATACCGATCAAAATCACGTAATGGCAAACACGGCTTGTGAGTGAGAACAATTCTTCCGCAGCCGAAAGGAAATGGCATAGACCAGAAACGGGGCGATCCTAACATCATAATATAAAAATGAACCACATGCATAGGCAAGTAAAGTCTGTTAATTCATCTGCATAAATTTTACAAGATTTTTTTCAGTCTCTATGATCAGGGTTGGGCAGTATTTTAATTACTTGTAATTAAAATACGTAATTGAAATACAAATACGTATTTTGTATTTGTATTTCAATTACTTCCTTAAAATGTAATTTGTAATTCGTATTTTAAATACCTGACGCCAAAGTATTTTGTAATTAGTATTTTAAATACTTGAGGCTTTAAAATACATTAATATTAAAATACAATTAACCACCATGAGTGCAATAGTGGTAAGTGGCGAGAAACGGCATAATCCTCTCAATGAGTGAAACAAGGACCAGGCCTCCAGTCCCCGGCAGCCCCACTATTCCTGGTTACGGTAGCGGCCATGGTAACGGCGGGGCAGGGGGTGCTAAGAATCCCCGGGTTGGCCCCGGCTACCACACCCAACGACGACTGGCCATGGTTACACACAACATACGCACTTTGAGGACAAACGAGAAGATTGTTGATTGAATTGAGTGGATAACACTGGGACATACTGGTGTTGTCGGAAGTCCGAAAAATCGGGGAGGACATGACAACCCTGAAGTCCGGTGTCCCGAGGAGGAGTCGGATTTCTGATCCACAGGTCTCTCATTAACAACATCGTATCCAATGAAAGTGTGTCGAACAAGGCAGTGTACCTCATACTCAGAATATTCAAAAGATATTCGTTGAAGGTCATACAGGTATACGCGCCGACCTCGACACACCCAGATGAAGAAGTAGAGGAGATCTATGAGAACATACGTCGAGCCATACATACTTCCAAAACCTACTTCAATGTTGTTATGGGAGACTTTAACGCAAAGTTCGGCATGAGAAGCGATGCGCAGTTGAAAGTGGGGCAATTTGGATATGGGCAACGCAACCAAACCCGGTGGAAGTCATTGGGAGAGACCTATGTCCAGCAGTGAACTTCGATAAGCTGATGATGATGATGATGAAACTTTTTTTCCCTCATCTTTCCAGACCATGCAGATTACTTATTAAGTATTTTGTAATTTGTATTTGGTATTTTAATTACAAATAGCTAAAATACTGTATTTTGTATTTTATATTTTAAATACCTTACTTAAAAGTATTTTGTATTTCGTATTTTAATTACTTGTGATAAAGTATTTTGTATTTTGTATTTCAATTAAAGTAAAGCATGTATTTTGCCCAGCCCTGTCTATGATGTGTTGTGGTCTTAAGTCTCACCTTACTCAGCTATTGAGGAGACCCATGCTCAGCAATTGAACGTATATGGACTGATATAGGATTTCATATCCGACTAGGTTTGATGAAACCAATACAAGAAAGTCTGTTTGGTAAGTAAAATACAATTATTTTACTGTGATCAATATATCACGGATATCCGTGATAACAATATATCACGGATGTCACAAATTTGAAATGCAGCATTTTAACGATTCATATGATTGCGTTATTACCATTGCGTGTTTTTAATTTATCCAAAGTAGCGTAATAATAACTGATAAAACGCACAATACGTAGGTATACACGTTAAAATTTATTCACGTTAAACATTGTTTTACAACGTGGAAGTTTTCCAATATAATTAAATTTCGCACATGTGTGTAATGAAATTAGTTTCGTAATAGATTAATATGCGAAATTAATTTTCTTTCCGTCAAGTATGTTGTATCGTTTGAAATAAATCTTCGAAGACGTCTGTGTGACTCATCTAGTCTATTTATCCGTTTTGTAGCTAATTTAAATGGTGTGAACAAATTCATAACTTATTATTGCACCGGTAATTTCTATCGACTCCGTCTTCGACCATCGTAACGCTCCTACTACTGAGTACCTGCTACCGTCCAGCGTTGGGATAAATGTATTTATAATGTATAATGTTCATAGTAAATTTTTTTTAATGTGTTACTTGATACAATTAGGTTTGCTAAGGATATTTACCTATAGTATTTTAACATGACCATTCGAAAACTATCATAATGGAGTATGTTAAAATTTGGCAATACAAGAAATAAACTTCCCTGAAAATACGTGTCAATTCATCATTTCCTATGGCTGATGGCCAATGTAGCTTCAAAATGTTGAACTCGTCCAAAGTGTTTATGACGTGGTTTACTGATCATTGCTAGTTGACAACAAGATGACGACTGCGGACATTCACCACTATCAAATTCACCATTAATGCTCATCATAAACTCACTTAACACAGCTTTAACCTTTACCCATTTGACGTTCCATGGTCGTGGAAGGCCACATAGTCTACTTATTACCGGTCTTCACTTAACAAAACGGTTCTTCAAATCGTTGCTCGTCCATGTCAACTAATTTTTGGAATGTAAGAAGCAAAGGAAAAAGGCGGATGCCAGCCTAGGTAATAAGAATATGTTAAATATAATTTGTAAACCTGCAGTCCAAGAGTTTTCCTACGATAGTATATTTTTGAGGTTCTTAAGGATATACATTATACACATATTTCTTATGGTGAGTTTCAAGGTACATATTGTGAAAACTTTAGATTCACGAACATACCTCTATTCCAATACATTGAGTAATCAAATCTTACGACGCACTCCCTGTGGAAAATAATTCAACATTGATGTTTGGTTAATAACTCTTTAGTGTTGGCTATAACATGATAATACATCGTAAACATTCGTGATTCATCAATACGTGTTGTTTGGGTTTTCGGAGCTATTGTGTCAATCAACACTAATTGCATCGGGTTGACCGATTGCCAACACTGCGCCATTATTACAGACTATAAGGCGACACCCTCACTCATAATTGATTTTAACTCTTACCCACAATATCTCATTTTTTATGTTAAACATGATCTAGGCATGCTGTTATTGTCTTTCATGCTTGGGAAGAAGCCAATCTCACTAAACCAATGTATCCTGTTAACTAACGAAGTGAAGTTTGCCAAAATACTCGCTCCAATTGATTTCTAAAGTTCAGGTAGCATCATCATCATCATCATGTCAGCTAATCGTGGTCCACTGCTGGACATAGGCCTCCCCCAATGACTTCCACCGGGATCGGTCGGAAGCCGCCTGCAGCCAGCGACGACCTTGACAAGGTCGTCGGACCACCTTGTCGTGGGACGTCTCACGCTGCGCTTTCCAGTACGTGGCCTCCACTGGAGAACTTTCTGGCCCCAACGGCCATCAGTTCTCCGCGCCATGTGGTCGGCCCATTGCCACTTCAACGAGCTAATCCGTTGGGCTATGTCGGTTACTTTAGTTCTCCTACGGATCTCCTCATTTCTGATTCGATCACGTAGAGAAACCCCGAGCATAGTCCTCTCCATAGCTCGTTGAGTGACTCTGAACCGTCCCATGACGCCTTTAGTGAGAGGCCACGTCTCAGTGCCGTAAGTCATCACTGATAACACACAACTATTGAAGACTTTTGTCTTCAGGCACTGAGGTATTTTGGAAAATACCTCAAAATATCTCAGGTAGCATGGTTGGAAGTAATGTTGATTTAATTTGATAAAGCGTGGGTAATTCTGCCGCAACTGAACAAGAGAACACGCTTAGTTAAAAGTATATAAAATATTACATGATTACAAATATGGTAGGTGAAGAGATATACTTATTTCAGGTACTAATTAACTAGGGCAATAGGAGCAGTATTTCTTAATCCAATACAAATATACTCTGGGTCAATAACTCGGTAAAGTTTATAATTGGACAGTGTGAGTTATATGTATGTTGGATATATATGTAGGAATAATAGTTTAAGTGGATCAGTATAGTTAGGTGTATAATTTAAGTGAATCGTTAATGTTTATAAATTATTTTGTAGTTTATACTTTTCTGATACAATTTGTATCGTAATATAAATTAATTTGGGACGTGTCGACCGCCCTGCTACCCGCCTCGCCCAGTACAAAGCACCACATTTAGATTTATTGCGCTTTCACATTTAGCAGGAATACTATACACACTTGAAGCCAAGAATCTTCGGTGCGAGTTAAACGAGAAACGAGACGTACCCGAAACCACGTCGACATATCGCGCCGGTGTCATCAGCACGCATCGCCAAATCCCACGTCACACGGAAGTGGGCTACGAACCCATCAGAATGTTTATTTTTTAACAAATATAGGTGGCGCCCCTACAGCCGAAGGGACACAACTAGACGCATCGGTATTTACATGGAAAGCATCTGTACGAGATCTTTAAATTCTCTGGCATGAATCCTGGTGATTACGGCTTTGAAATACATTGTGAATGTCAAATGGCCAAAATCGAGAATACGTTTGTCATGTCACGTGTGTGACGCTATGCGATCAGTGATTCATACAATGTGCATTCGCACCATGCAATATACAACATTAGGTATCATTTTGACAGCTTTACTGCGTGTCAATTCTCGTGAAGTTGCTAGCTATGCTGGGCGTTTCAAAAGTTTCACCTATTTTTAATTTCCTCATGAAAAACGCATTATGCCTATAATATTTAGTAAATAGTACCCATTGCGACTGCTCGTTGCCAGAACAAACATAATATAGTGTTAATGTTTCAAACAACCTGTTTTTACGTGAGTTATTCCTAAATAAACCATTTCTAACATCGTTTACAGCAGTAGATATAAGTTTAGATTACAGTTCGGCGAGCATGTGATTCTACGTAAGTGTAATCAAAACTTCGGATCATGATCAAATAAAAAACAAAATGGGACACCGACAGTAATATTTGAATGAAAATTGTTTTTATATGTATATTAAAAAGCACCCGTCCAACTATAATAAATTAATAAAATAATTTTTAGTAAATCATCATCCCCCTGCCCTAGACCCAATTAATTACTTGGGGTCGGCGCAGTATGTCTTATCCCTGCACACATCCCTGTCAGCCGTCATGTCTTTATTCACTCCTTTCTTTTTCACATCTTTAGGTCACACACTCCCTCCATCTCTTATTTGGCCTTCCTCGGCTCGCCCATCCATCGACATTCATATTCATCACCTTTTTTCCTTCATATGATTCATCCCTTCTCATAATTTGCCCATACCACGACACACGGTTTACTTTCATCTTTTTTCTTAAAAGAGCTACTTTCAGACTTCCCCTAAAATATTAATTCCTCACTCTGTCACTCCGTGTTATACCACACATCCATGGCAACATTCGCATCTCTGCTGCATGCAGTTGTCTTTCATCCGTCTTCTTCGTTGCCCAATACTCCGATCCATACAGTACGACAGGTCTTATGATGGACTTGTATATCCTACCCAACAATTTACATATTGTAGGGTTATATATTGTGGATGAGACGTGTCGCCATTTCATCCATCCTGAGTTGATTCCCTGCCTTACGTCCCGGTCTATGTCTCCGTCGCTTTGCAAAAGGGATCCGAGGTAGCGAAATTCGGAACAGAATGGTATCGGCATTCCATCGAGTATGACGGACACAGAACTTGAAAGACCACCATAGTCGCAAAACATATAATTTTTCTTATCTGTTGGCGTAAAAAATACCAATCATCGTATGGATCACCAAACCACTGGAGTTTTTAGCTGAACTTCCTCGACCTCATATCGATTCATTCCATTTTTCTCCAGTTGCATCGGGCGAGATTAAAAAGATAATCCTCTCCATTAAATCCAACGCTACTGGCTGCGACACCGTCAGTCGTCGCATGATCATAGCAATCCTGGACTGGCTCCTTCAACCCATCACAAACATTATTAATTCTTCTTTTAGTACTGGTTTTTTCCCAACGGCGTGAAAGGATGCCGTAGTTATCCCTCTTCCTAAAATCCCTAACCCGTCATTGCCCAATCATTTTCGCCCAATTTCCATTCTCCCATTCCTATCCAAGGTGCTTGAAGCTTGTGCTCACAAGCAATTGTCCAGGTTTGTGTACCAGAATAAGTTAATTAGTCCCTACCAATCAGGTTTCAGACCTGGACATAGCACGGTCTCCGCTCTCTTAAAAGTGACTAACGATATTCGGGTGGGCATGGAGGACACCAAGGTATCAGTATTGGCCTTGGTGGATTTTTCAAACGCCTTCAATACCGTTAGTCACGATATCCTACTGTCCATCCTATCCCATCTAATGATCTCGGCAGATGCAGTGGATTGGTTCTCATCTTATCTTCAGGGCCGCCAGCAGTCGGTGCGCGCCGGCACGACCTCGTCATGTTTGCTTGGACTCGACTCTGGCGTACCTCAAGGTGGTATTCTTTCTCCTTTATTGTTCTCAGTATCGATCTCATATCCCAGAATCTTCAATGTTCGTATCATCTGTATGCCGATGACTTGCAAATTTGTGCTCAGGACAGGGTAAAGTCAATATCTGATGCAATAGCTAAGGTGAACAGAGACCTGGAACATATTCAAAGATGGTCGGAGAGTTTTGGCGTGATTGTGAATCCAGGTAAATGCCAAGCCATCATTGTGGGAAGCCACCAATTATTTACAATGGTACAGCTATCACATTATGTTCCACCGTGAAGAACCTTGGACTTCATATTGACTCCACCCTGACCTGGCAGGCTCAGGTGGCTTATGTCAGCCAAAAAGTGACTGGTATACTTGGAGTTCTCTACCGTCTCAAAAACTTTCTTCCCTCGCGGACCAAGGCAATGCTTGTACAAACTTTAATACTTCCTATTATCGACTATGGTGATGTATGCTATTTTGACCTGAATGCAGACCAACTTAATAAACTTGACCGACTTCTTAATAACTGCATTCGATTCGTATTCAATCTTCGCAAGTACGACCATGTGTCTTCCTTCCGTGCCCAACTCAAATGGCTGCCAATTCGTCAGCGACGAAATCTTCGTGCGCTCACTACATTATATTCCTTTTTAACATCTCCTAATGCCCCTTCCTACATTACCCCCATTTCCAATTTTTACATGCCAGCCATGAGAGAAAGCTACCATCTTCGAATAACCTTCTTCTTCTTTGCCCATCCCACACCTCCAATTTCATTCATTCTTCATTTCATGTGCAGTCTATACTCCTCTGGAACGCACTTCCCTTGGAAATCAGGACGAGCACGAGTCGTTACGCCTTTAACATGAAAGTCCGAAAGTTGTTAACCACCAGAATGGCAGATTCTTCACAACAATAGTTTATATATATTTATTATTATTTATCGTATTTTGTAACTATATGTATTTATTTATGTAATATATATTAATTTTGTACTATGTAAGCAATCATTATATATTTACTTAAAATAATTATTATACGTATGTATGTTAATATCGTGTGTAGTATATATAATTTATTTTAAACCTACGCTTTTTATCTCTGCACTACCTAAAGGTTCGACTGGAAGAGAATGCCACGGGCATTAAGTCCACCTTTAAGACTTTGTAAAAGTGTAAATAAATAAATAAATAAATAAAAAAGAAACAGGATTCTGCATGCATTTGTAATCCGCCAAACCGGATTTCAGTAAATTATGTGTGAAAATTATATTTAAAACTCTATTTAAAGATTATCTGGAGCCGACCACTGGGAAATAAAAAAGCCCCTTTTCCTCATTTATGGTGTATAGTTACTTTTTTTTACGTGACGTATAATAAAACTATGTGTATCGATCTAAAAAATCTACCAACTATCCGCAGATTAGGTACAATAGTCTGATATATACTTAAATCGTAATATGCAAAAACCCTTATAAAAACACGTAAAATACAAATAAATATTAAATCTGCTGACTCATAAAAACTGAATACCTCACTTCGCTAGACTCTACATAATGTAGCATCGATATAACATCGTTAGGTAACGCTACTTCGATATTTACAAACAATTAGTTCCTTACCAATTGGTTGCGCGAATGAACTGTCGCATAATCATAAATAGATATTTAATTAGTTGTCCTACGTGTCATCAAACGTGACATAAAGACAGGTAAAGTTAATTACCTCATCTACATACATTATCTTTGACAAGTCGATTGTTACAACAAGTACCTAAAGTCATTAGAGTAGGAACCTAGAGATATGTATTTGTTAATTATTGTGAACATTCTGCTCTTTATTTTCTCGCTTTAGTTTGTTCGCAAATTACCGGAACGGATTTTATTTGCTTCATAATAATAAAATAGTGCACAAAATATGCACGCGACGACCTAAAACAGATCGGACACATCAAATGCCCATGCAAAACCCAAAGCACACATACGACTTTTTAAGCTTATGTGTGGGTTTAGTAAATTATCAAGCACTTAATATGCGAAGGAAGACATTGTGAGGAGAGATCCGAGGTATATGAATTCTGACTAACCAGACTAGGCACATTAACGCGGTGGTTTATGGTCTATTCAGACTAACAAAAAAATAGTTATTAATTATAATATGAGTAAAAAAAATCATGCACAGAATAGTTGTCATACCTATAATTCAAAAAACCTTTCTTAAAAATTCGTATTGTCATAATACGCCTTGTGCATATTATTCATTTAAGAATTAAAGGTATACTTAGTTCCCATTTCCTTTACTTTATAGTGCATATAAAAGTCAATAAAAATATAGTAATATGTAATTAATACATAAAAACGTAACAACCAGACTCAACGTTTCATTATTTAATTTACTGCTACGAAGTGATGAAATTAAAGAAGGAAGAAATACAGTGTAATTATATTTATTTTCCCGAAGCAGCATTTAATTATGTGTAAGAAGATTTTGCATCATTATATTACGTTATCGTATCTTGTACGGTAAACAGACGCGGCAATAAGCATTATAGGGAATCAGCGAAGAGCATCAAGGTTGTGAACACTGAATATCGTACTAGTGTAATGCATGGGTATAAATAGCTGGAATCCAACCGAGTGCGTTAGTTGATGGTACCGTTGTAATTTGTAACACACTCGTGCGTCACTTTCCATTCAGCTATCACTCGTTACAATTCGATATCACCAGACTATAATGGTGTTTGTGACGCTGTTACGTTCCAAGTTAACGATAACGTTAATTGAGTCATGCCTTGAATGCAATTAATGAGATTATTTGAAATGGACATACTGCATCATAGTTGCGTGTAAGTCTGCTATGTCTGAATGTGTTAATGTTACTTTACTTTCTTGTTGTAGGCCGAAAATATATTACTAGAAACAAAAAAGGCCGTGAAATATATAACTAAAAACATAATTTCTTGTTATATTCCAGTGTACACACGTTTGTGCATCATAACGTTAAAAGAATTTCTCTTATTTTGAAAACTCGCACACTAATACCGGCATATTACATTATGACAACAAATTTATATTGCAAACATTAAACCGACTAACCTTACTTACTGCAAAACATACGTTATTGTATAAATACATATTATTTAATGAAGATATGGGACTTTGAATACCTTCTATTTTAATATATTTCGAAGAAATATCCATCATTCCACTTAATTATAAAATAAACCTATATACTGCCATGAAAACACTTCTCTAGGTAATAAACGGATGATGTAGATGTAATATTTCATAATCATCTTGACATTTATGACAGAGTAAAATATAATTAGGCGTTTATAGGCACGTTAGATAGGAAGCTAACTGTGTCCAGGCGGTAGTCGGGCATGAGAAGTGGTCACTCACGTAGTCAGCTTGGAGTCTGTGGGCGGGCGGGCGCACGGGAGCGCGCGCGCGTGGCGCGGGCGAGGTGCGCCGGCGCGCCCCCCCGCCCGTGAATATCATCGGCGCACGCGCATCCCCGCGGGCCGACGGCTACCCGCCGCCACAGCCCTGCTCGCTGCCGGCGGCTCCTTGCCGCGAGCTCGGCACCGCCACGGCCCTCGCGCTCGCTGCTTCACCGACACGACGCACCAGTACTCGCGTATTTATAAACGGAATTCCACGCGCGCTATTCGCGCCGGATACAACTTTTTACACGACTTTCGGCACTTACGTCGTCCGGAGCACTGAAGAGGCGAGATTCGGACTCCTGGATTGTCTGGCGGACTCCGAGTGAGTCACTCGCGCCGCCCTCACCTTGCGGCTGCGACTTAAACGCAGATACGACGATTTAAATAATTGTTTTACAAGCTTACGAATACCGCGGCGAACAAATGATAACTAGATAAAGTGTATTTTTATCGAGATGAATGTTTGTTTCTTTACAAATTCTTGTAAACGAAAACGTCGCGAGTAATTGTTTCGGAATGTAAACGCCTACGCTTTTGTAAAATCATTATGAAAATAGTAAAACATTTGAAGACACGATCGGTTTGTCAACAGATATTTTAGTTCGCTTTTAATGTTTTTGTTCAATGCGCTAATGACCAGACGCGGATACAAAACAACCGCGTGTATATCGATTGAAGACGTTTTGTTTATACGACTTCGGACACAATACTGTTCCATTTCGATATTATTGCCAAGACTTAAAATGAAGAATGTGAGCTACTGAACAAAAGCATTACTGCGTTCATGACGATGACGTCGCTCAGCTATAAAGTTCTAGCAAATGGACACAGTGATTCAAACAGCGGTCGATTTTACGAGCAACCTCCTGATAGCCGGCACGAACGACCGACTCTGCGGGAGATTTTTGCGAAAAATAAACATTAAATCTAGTATTGCTATCTTTTCGGGAATAACTTGTGAGCTGTAAAATAAACATATGGCGAATAAATAAACAAAAAATGTTTGCTAAAATTTTACTAAAATCAACTACACTTTAAAAACTACATACATTTTCAATATATGAGGCAAAGTAAGTACTTCGAAACATCTATTTTCTGTTCAGAAAAGTAAACAACGTATACGAAGACTTTAAAACCTGCGAACAAAATCACACTTACATAGTATTTGTTTCGACTACAAATACCTAACAAGAGGTGCGTACTGCCTACAACAACATACTCTACTAACTATAGTTAGTACCTATATCACATAATTACATCTACATATTTTAAGAAAATTTAACAAATTCATTTCGTGAAAACTAGCATTAGCAACACTTTCCATATTAGCAGTATAGAATTGGGTAGGGAAACCCGGCCTCACCTTTAATATACTGTATCAATGCACGAACATAAAGTTCCACTGATCAAACCTTGACTTTGTGAAATTGAGTAGGTATTGACGCCTACCAAAATAGTCTTTTTTTAAGTTGGATTACTTATCTGGGCTTATACAGACTCCTAGCGGAACCCGAAGATTGATTAATCATATCTAGAGACACGGGGGCTTAGAGCTTAAAGTATAATTATTGTATCCATTAGGTATCTATACAATATTTATAAAACTACTTCGTAACTGCTGCGAGGAGACAAACAATGAATCACTATCCCCTCGTAACACATTCAGCATTCTTCATTAAGTTGCATCATATTCAGAACAGAGCGTCTTTTAACTTTCGCCCACTTCCCTGGTGACGTTCCAAACATTGTCTGTAGCCAAGATTGTATGTATACTAGACTTACAAATAAAAATCTTCAACATCATTTAAATTCTCACACGCACACTCAGAATTACAAATTTATTGCAATACATTAACGTTTAGATTGAACTTAATAATACTTTTAAATAACAACCTTCCCTCATTCTACTTATTTAAAAGTAATTCTATACCAAGACAAAAAGTTTTTACTTATTCGAAGCCACAAGTAATATATGCCACAAAATGTTCGTAATGCTGATAAATCATTTTAAATTTTATTAAGTTAATATATAAAAATATTTTATAATGTGATTTTTACCAAGAAACTTTGGTAAATTTAACTTACTTATCTATTTAATGGGATGAATAAAAAAAAAATTGTCAAATAATTCGTGCGATAATAGAAAATATAATGATATTACAAAAACTATTAGAAACTAACAATACATGACGATTAGATGGCTGATTTATTGAATATTAAAAATATACCAACCGTGATGTAAGTTTCCAAAGACATGGGAATGACGTAGGCGGTGCGAGGTGTTATTGGCTGAGAGCAATAATACATTATGATAAGTAACTGTCGACGGAAACGAGGACTCGCATCCAGCCAGTCACTGCAATATATCGACTGATTCACAAATTGGCTCTGCAAAAATCGATAAGACAATTTTAAACATAGTATGCTTAAAATTATATTTTAAAACTATGAAGGGTACCTGTTGATATACGGAGTATGTATATTACACATTTATAAATGTAGGTAAGTTTGAATCGGTAATGTCTACTGAAAAAGGCGCACGTCGGCCGTGTACAGGTTGATATTAATTACTTAGGTCCCTTTCATTGTAGGATACCTTCATTATCAGCCCATACTCGTCCCATTGCTGGGCGCAGTCCTATTCTACGACTAAGAAGGTTTAGGCCATCGTCCACCACGCTGGGCTAGGATGGCGGACAAAAAACCTTATTTTCGTGTTTTGTATGTAGGGGAAATACGTACAAAATGACATATACGGACAAAATGACACAGGCATCATATTTCAAATTCTACCGTTTCTAGCCCCCCATAGATAACTACATCTCGTGACTCTATCCGGTGATACTAACCTGTGAAAACGTGAACTCGAGCTAGCCTTTAGTTTGGGTGTCATAGCCGACGACAAACATTGGTAAGTTACGAGTTTTTTTTAACCACCGAGAGTTTTGTGTATTAATATTATGTTTTTCATGATATTACCTTGTGTTTACATTTATTACATCCCCTGTGTACTTGTTGTTGCCGTCAAATAGTTTTTTCCGTAAATAATAATTATTTTGCATTTATTGTTGAATTTTGATTTTTTATAACGCTATATGGACAAAATGACATACATACGTAACGGACAAAATGACATAGCTATGTCATTTTGTCCATAAGGATTCTATGAGCTAATTTTAGGTACCTATTTCTGGTTAATAAGCTGTTAATTTATTTGCAGATATACCAAAATGCGTAATTATAAGCGTAAGACTGATCGTCAATCCTGGAGTGAGGAATTAATGCGTAAAGCTATAGAAGCAGTTCAAAAGCAAAAGCTACTTCTACACCTGATGTGGAAAGAAAATTAGTTGATCATTTGAAATTACTTAAATCTCGTTTGTTTGGACTGACGCGAACGTCTGATCAAGAATTAGCTTTTGAGATAGCTGAAAAAATAGTTTTGCTCACAGATTTAACCCACAAAAATAATAGCTGGACAAGCATGGTTAAAAGGGTTTTTGAGACGAAATAAAGATATTTCTTTACGCAAACCAGAAGCTACTTCAGCTGCTCGTGCTCAGGCTTTTAATCGACATATAATTTTTTAACTTTATAACTTTTGTCGTGTATGTCATTTAGTCCGTATGTGGTATGCCATTTTGTCCATAGCATATGGACAAAATGGATTTCGTTGATCTCAGTTAAATTAAAAAATATTTCTTTTTCCAGTTTGTTTATCTTTCGAGTATCTATTATAATTCAAAGATATGAAACCTAAGATTACTGGTGTATAATATGAATGGGCTGTGATTTACCATTAAAGAGTTATGACCCAAAACCAAAACTATATGTCATTTTGTACGTACTTCCCCTATAACATCTCTCAAGGTTGATTATGTGTACACAAATGTCCCCGCAATACCCTCATACATAAAGCGTATAAAGTGTAATTTATTCTCAAACCCGGAACAAAATTACCTATGAATAAATTCTAAAAGTAAGAAGTGTTTGAGATTCGAACCGGCAGCCATCGCTAATTCGAATTGTCATCATAAAGTTATTAATAGTTTTCTATTCACGCGTTGTAAAGATTTGAATAATAAGCGCTTTTATTACCTCAGACTTGAGCTGCGTTCCAAAATAACAATAAATAAACAGCTGCGCTAGCATACACCCCAGGTACATGGCCATTGACACAAACTCGGCTGAGAAAAATTCAAGCTGAAACAAAAAACAATATCACTATCCAATTTGTACGTTCAAAGAAAAAAAAAAAGTTACTAACACCAATAATCTTGTACACTGTCATGCATAAAACCCATGCCATTACGAAAAATTGCACCGTCATCGCTTCCCCGAATGTAGACTCTATTTCTTTGCTTAACCTGTAAAATAAGAAATATTTAATAGACCGCTGATTTTTATTCAAGATTTCTCTCAAAATATATGCTCCTATTTACCACACTATCTTCTGATAATGTTTAACGCAGTGCACTAAACGACTCTGCAATTCAATTCCTTCTTCAAAGTCCGATTCCGCTTTTATTTTGCCGTTTCGACTTAAATTAAAAAGTTGTTCGAAATCGTAGCGAAGCATTTGTATTTGAGTTCTTGCTTGGGCATAGAAGGCGACGATTGTACAGTCCATAGTGACGTTACCGTAAGCTTGCAAAGTTATTAATATGGTCATATATGCTAGAGCCAATTCAAACCTACAAATGGAAAATCTTTTAATACATATACATAGGGTATACTTACTATCTTAAGGTGCATTCAGTATATAAACATGTAATTCTCTTGAATGCTTCTACTGCTTTAATATCATCTTCTATACTAGTACGTCCATAGTATATTACAAATAAATAATACTAAGATACAAGTCTTAGGTCGTTATAATTGGACACTACCAGAGACTTTTCGTTGTCACAAACAACCACATACGAAACAAAATTTGTTTATAAATCAAATATTTTAAATTTGTTCATAACACACACATTTGCCTTGGTGCGAGGCTCTAACCCGCAGGCCGTAGCCTCTCGTTTCACAAGCTGGTGTTTACTTGCACCATGGGATGTATATTTATGAATAAAGATGTTTTGCATCCTCACCCAGGCGATGTAGTTGTATTAAATGGGAAATAAGCAGTAAATTCCACGGAATATCCGAAGGCTCTATTGACTAGCGGGAACACTGTCCAAAGTGAAGCACACGCGAAAATAGCTCCATGATAGAGTTTTAGAAGACGCGACATAACCACTGCATTTGATTTTACCACTTCCGCGTGAAACATCGAAGCTGGTACAAGAAGAGGCTCTGTAAAACGAATATAAAGGGTTTGGAAAATAACTACACACGTTACAATTCCTTTAACCCATTAGGTACCAATGTTCCCATTTGGGACATCTCACTTTTTGTCGATTCATTCATAACTACCTGCAATGTTTTAATAATTATTCATGTCATTAGTTTCTACACTGTGTGGTGCTAAATATCAAGCCAATTATTCACTTGAAATTATTGTCATTTATGTGTTGTTGATCAAAGAACGTAGTTTTTACGAGTTTCGAAATTTTCAATTGTTTCCATTTTGATTATTCTGTAATTCGATGTAAGTATTTTATAATTATTGTAAAATAATATCAAATAGTATCTAAATAATAGCTTGTAACTAGTAATTTGATTCAATGGATGGCAGTACTTATTGAATTTCTTTATTTAAATATGTTCCCAAATGGGAACATTGGACTGATGGACTAAAAATTTATTTTGTTATTTTTTTTTTATACATTTTTTTATGTGCTCCTTGTTATATATACTCTTTGAAAAATATGTCAAACAATACAGAAAAAAGTTGGTACCTAATGGGTTAATTCAGTAAAATACTATAATCCGATTAGGTATTATTACGTTAATCATCATCATCATCAAGTATCAACGACCATATACGACCCATCATATACGACCCATTGCTGAGCACGGGCCTCCCCTACAACTCGAGAGGGTCTAGGGCCTAGACCTTAGGCCATAGTCCATCACGTTAATATCAAGTAAGTAGATACTTAATTGTTATCTCTGCTTTTTTACAGTCTAACATTAAGTATATTCTTGGCGAGGGAAATCGGCTCTTGCGACTTGGCTAAAATTAGATGATATAAATAAATGTTCTCCTTATACATTTCAACATATTTTAATCATGAATATCTACAACAATAAAGAAGCATCCCCTGGAAGTGAAATCTTATTCGTCGTGCTATATTAAAATTGTTTAGTGATATTTGTCATACTAAGAATATTTAAAAAAATGTTTAAAGCCAGACAAAAAATAAAGCATACTTTGGTATGTACGGTGAAACCCAAGCACCAACTCAAATTAAAAAGAACATCTTTTTTTAAATGAGACTTTATCTTTTATTTAAAAAAAGAATTGGACTGAGGTATAGTAATTAATTCTCACGATTCGTATATAAAGTTTAAATAATTGGACTTTGTATATGAATATGAACGTATATTACCATTAATAACGTTTAAAATGCGATCAATACGATGAGTCCTCACATTAAATGCGATTTGTTTGCCAAGCGCATTAAGTGTGGTAAGCAATATGAACAATATATCTACGATCTTATCTATGCTGTTGAGAACCTGTGAATAAAACAAATTTCTTTAATATTTACGAATGTCTGAATGAACACCTGTTATCATGGAATGAGAAATATTTGTATAGAATACTGAAAAATCCAAATACGTACAGTAATAACACTTTGTCCGACCCGTGAATTTAAGCCGGAATTTCTAGATCACAGCACATATTTTTGCTGCTAGACCACGAGGTCTCTTTGTATAAATATTCCTAATGAAAGATCACACACATAATTACTACAGAAAATCGCATATCAACGATTATTACAGGTATGTGATCTGTTATGATGTCATTACATTTCCTACTAGCATCGTTTTCCTCATTGCTATAAGACCATGGCATCATGGAGCGCAACATAGTCTCGAATTAATCGTCGAGAAGATTTAGTCCGCCGTCCGGTCCTATGGGAGACCGGCCTCTCGGACGCCAATATACATAAGTATAAAAAAAATATACTCGTTTTTGATATGGTATAGATGATTCATGATAGAGAGAGGAGTCAAGAGTAGCTATTTCTTCAATTTATTTACAATATTTTTTCTAACTAATACTACCCACCTGAAATACGCGGATAAGATGTTGAACATTATATGCAAGAATCAACATAGAGACTACAACTCGATATGCGTCGTGTCCGAGTATCTTTCTTTTATCGAACCTGGAAAAAACTCTTTTATAGTAACCAGCCCTAGCAAGAGCATCAAAATGTGCATTGAAAGACTGGAAAGCCAACGTAGAGCTTTCCATGTCGACTAAAAATCAAAACGAGCTTTCCTCCCTCATGTCTGTTATATAGATATTAAAGTAGTAAATATTTAAAAGACGTTTAATTTTTCGTAATCGTTTCAGATTTACCTTTATAATTAAATTTTTACTGACCATAAACGTTTCTTTTTTAATATCAGACTCAATTGCTCTAAATTAGGGTTCCATGTTTTGGTAAATCTATGGTCTCCGATGTTTTTTTCGAATAACGGAGGAAATTAATGATAAAATGATAATTTATTTTTGCTTTTTCATTAGGTATAAAATTAGAATTTGATATAATAGGGATTAAGAATTGTCTACCCTGATTTCTAATACCTACATACCTACAAATATTCAATTTTTATCTTTGTTTTAGTTAATTACTATAAGTAAACAACCCTAACAAGTGCATGCCTATTTTTTTTGGTAAATTTTACCTAATAAAATATTTAAAAAATGGTAGATGGTTAATGGGTAATGCCCGAGTCGGTTGAGACTTCAGCTTAACAAATAAGCTGGTACACCTGTGTCGACTAGACGGATTGGTACTCACTGGTCGGCCATATAATTAAAATGTAATGCAAGTGTTAATAGAATAGTTTTCAAATGAAACCAGTAATCGACTCTTCGACCCCTCAAACTTATCTTGGTATAGTTGACCAGCAATAGGAAGTATGTCTCAAATAGAAATTAATCACGGTTTCAGTTTCGGCCAAAGCGATCACACACTATTTTAATGAGTGAGGTGTCAATATGTACTTAACGAGTTCAGAGGTGTTAATTTCCTAAAATGAAACTAAAAATTAAAAGCAATTGAGTGGCAATTATGTTAATGTCCCTAATAAGCAGTTTACAAGTGGAAATAAATGGTGATTTTAATATTTTAGTCATTTAAAGTCAAGGTATTAAACTTTTATAATTTTTTGTGCCGCACAAAAATGAACAAAAAAAAACTTAATAAGACACGCGAAAATTGCACATGTTAAAATAGATATTAGGTGACACTGAGCAGGAATTCCATTCAGAAATGATATATACTAAGATTTATTGTAAAATTATTTATTGTTATAGTCTATAAGAAAATAAACCACATTGTTAATGTATTTGGTATTCAGCTCTGGCCGAACGTGCTATCGTTTGCATTCACTTGCAACCTTGGAATGTGATATTATTTTTTTGAGCCTTTACACTGCAGCCGCGTTAGTTTGTACTAAAAATAAAATTCAAATGCCAGTGCGGTTGCTATAATTATTAAAATGGACTCTCCATTAATAATAATAATCAACAATGTTGCATAATGCTATAATAATTACTCATAAATATTTATTTCTACACAATCTAGTCGAATTTACATAAGATTTTCAATAAATCCAGAGCTTTCTGTGGGTGCCGAACACGTTCACATATGCATCACTAAGTTCTTGCACTGCTTTTTTAAAAAAAATATGGATTGTATCACTCTGTCAGTATTTCGGGACACTGTCTCTTGGGCGAGGTCTCATTTTCAATGGGTTCTTTTCTTTTTGACGCTTTTGTCTCTTTTTCTTCCTTCACGCAGTCCATCTCGGGTTCATCATTATCGTCAGTCTTCTGCTTTGACTCGGCCTCCAGCCTCTCGTTGACGTCGGCATCGTTTTCCTGCGAGTCGTCATCGACTACAGTCTCCGGCACGTCGACGTCCTCGTCCTCGGGAATGCCGTCGTCACGTTTGTCGAGACTGTCTTCGTCATTTTGCGCCTTTAGTCTATCCGAAGATTCATGCGACGAAGTCTGTACGTTTGAATTTGTCACCTTCATTTTGCTGGCCATCACCCGACTCGTAAGTGCTTTGCTCAACTGCGTTATGTCTCCCGGTGTTCCCTGGAATGGTTAAGCAATTATTTTGAAAAACATTGTCGGAGTAAGAATGTGAGGGTGTGATTGTATAATGGTCGTTGAATACCGACCATGATGAGGAACAGTTTGATTTGTTGCTGTGCGTCTGCCGCAGTGATCCTGAGCGACTTGGGCCCGGCCTGCTCGACGACCATGTCCGGCCACAGCTTGGTGTTGAGCACGACCCGCAGCGAGCCCGACACGCGCGCCACCACGCGCGACACGTCGCCGCCCGCCGAGTCGTTGAGCCGCAGCACGCCGCGCCCGCGCTCGCGCCAGCTGCCCGCCTCCCACGCGAACAACCGGCACGATATCTACAGACCATACGTGCCACATATACCTTCTTAAGCTATACCACGCTCATTCTATACAATTAACAGACGAAATCAGACAACTTTAACTTAAACATAAAATGTCTGCAACCACTATGCACTGTCACTGGCAAACGTTGGTAAATTACATTTGCAATACTAATTAAACTATAAAGTTGAATAAGACCAATATAAATGTGATGTAGTAATAAATATACAACAACAACAACAACAACATACCTAACGCCTATTTTCCCCGAAGAGGTAGGCAGAGATGCATTTCTGCACCCACATTTCGCCAGGTATGTATCAGTCCCACGTAATAGGGGGCGAGCCTATTGCCGTTTTTCGGGCACTTTTCCAGACTCTGTGCTGCTACTGAGAATTTCCTAATGGAAAAAACCCAATAACACTGCCCGACCCGGGGTTCGAACCCAGGACCTCTAGATCGTACGGCACATACTTGTACCGCGAGACCACGAGGCAGTCCAAAGTATAATAAATATACACTTCTATATTTTACCTGCAGTACGTTAATCTCTCCTTCTTCCCCGGTTATGGTGCAGTTGCTGGTGGGCGGCGGTGGCCGTGCGTGGGACCGTTCATATTCGGCTGCTGCAGCTGCGAGACCTTGACTACCGCTCACTGTATTTGTACTGCTCATACCCTGAAAATCAAAAAAAAATATTTGTAATTAAATAAACTTTAAATCTAGACATAGACAAAATACACAAGAAATTGTAACAAATGTGTAACTAAATTACGGTTATATTTCAATAGCTTTTGCGCGCAACTCCGTCTGCGTGGACTACAGGGTTAGGTTCAGAAAGAAAATAAGTTGTAGTATTTTACTCCGCAGAGCCCCATTTACTTAAATATACAAAAATCATACAAATCGGTCAAATTGTTTCAACGTGAAACCGTAACGCGCCGGTCGACGCCTTGAGTATCATTATTGCGCGCTTGATCATTATTTTGAAACTGCGATATCTTCTAAGATACTTATTGAAATCAAATGATATAAAGGACAACTTTATTTTGTATTAAATACTTGTAATGAATAACGTATTTATTTGGATAAGGATTAACATCGTGTTTGTAAAAACACCTTCACAAATAATGCTTTATTTAAAATAAATTTGGTTAGAATAAAAAACGTTATAGTGAGCCAACCTTAAAAGATAGACATATGCTGTCGCGGACTTTTTTTTAGAATTTTTAAAGGGGAACAATTCTGTCATACATTATTTTAGCGAAACTTTAACCGTTTCGGCAGCGTACGCAGCGGAAGCTCACAAAAAGGAAAAAAGTCCCCGATTTTGAAACATTCTTTATTGCTGCTCCGCTCCTATTGGTCGTAGCGTGATGATATATAGCCTATAACCTTCCTCGATAAATGTTCTATCTAACAGTGAAAGAATTTTACAAATCGGACCAGTAGTTCCTGAGATCCTAGCGTTCAAACAAACAAACAAACAAACAAACAAACAAACAAACAAACAAACTCTTCAGCTTTATAATATTAGTATAGATAATGTTTATTGGGACTAACAACTCCAGTAAAGTATACATATAAGTGACAATATGTAATGGTAACAAAATCATAGATATTAAAATGTAAATTTATTTTTCCATATTAAGACTATGTTTGTGTGGTAATAGAAATCTTGGAATCTCTGTATTTTTTAAACTGAAGGATTCAGATCATGTAAAAGTGATTAAGATCAAAATAGCATCTATTCTTTTATTTTAACACATTGGGATATGTTAACTAATGTTATATTTTTGTAAACATTACATATTCACTCATGGTAATAATAGTTTGAAATTAAAATAATTACCTGGCCATTCTCCTTAACAGATGCAGCTGCACTAGTGAACAATAACTCTGTGGTACCATTTGTAGAGCTATGATTCACTGTTGAAGCTTCACCATTATTAATATTATTAACATTGTCCTTTATAACTACCCTCTCACTTAAACTTTGACCAAAAACAAAACCAGTAGCTGAAGTGCTTGATGAAGGATGTGGTGGTATTGGCACCGGATTAGCAGTTCTGGGAGTCACATTTGCCGACCCCAATGGGACAAACTTCGGTATTTTGTCATCCTCTTTGACATCTTTAAGTCTTTCTTCTGAACTTTCATTATTCTTTTCAGGTTGAGAGTCATCAATATCTGTGACTTTCAGAAATGGATTACTACCAGGTTTCAGCTGTGGTGGTCGCAAAATGGAACCTAAAAAATCATAACTTCTGTAAAATGAATTCTGACTTACATTTTATACACTTTCACTAAATTCAATGACTTAACATTATGTGAATTTTTAAACATATAAATTTAATGCATAAAAATTTATCAAGATTAGTTTCTATACAAACACTGATCTCTGTAACCCTGATGTATTAAACACATTGCAAAATTTGCGTCTTGCCAGCCATTTTTTTAAGCCCTATGTAATAAAGTGGACTTATTAAGTTTCTTAGCCACATCTCTAGATATCAAGCTGCAATTGATTATTTATTTCTTAATGGAAATACCCAAATAACACCTTTCTGTGACCGAGAATCGAACCTGGGACCCCTAAATTACATGGCAGGTGTGTAGCTTTAATGCAGTATAACAAAGTATGAATCTAAACATAAAAAACTTAATTTTATTTAAAAACAATTGCAATATGTATAATGTATATTCAAAAAATTATTTATTCATTTAACTTTTTAAAAACAATCTAGAAGAACAAAAATATATGTAGATAATGCCACAATGCCCTTTAAGAATAAGGAATAATTTATTTATGTTACCAAAAGGATTGCTAGATTTGCTAGAACTTGATCCAAAACTTGATGCTCCAAGACCACCTAGCCGCGGCTTAGCCAGTACCACACGTGACTGTGAAGAACCATTGCAGAAATCTTCCACAGGTGTCTTTCCTGATAAAAATGTACATAAATTTACATGTAAATAAATACATAAGCCATTAATTAACATTACTTACATAACAAACCAAGAGATAAACTTTATATCTAGTTTAATATGATGTGCACCAATTTATGGATATCAGAACAAAAACAAAAAAATCTTTAATGATGATTGAAAGTTTGATTGTGAATGTAAATACACATATTGGGTATAATAGTATTATTTTGTAGTTGTTACTTTAAGTCTATGAGACACTCCTCTTATTTATATGCTGTGTAGAATTGATTTCTTAACATCATCATACTATGTACATTCATGAATCCTAAGTAATAATAAATCCTTTTAATAATATCAAAGGCCTCCCAATGCCTTAAATTGTATGCAAAGAATTCTTAAATGCATAAGAACTAAAACAACAAAAAGTATTGTAAGAGGTCCTCCTAACCTAGCAGAGCAATTTTTCTAGTGTTAAGAATGTTTACTTTTATAACACAAAAACCAAATTTAAATTTTGTATTGTAGTCTATTTTATAATGTCATATTGTAAAATTTAAAAAAAAATGTATGTGCATTTTCATCATGTACACATTATTAATAATAACACACATTGTTTTCTCAAACATATTTTGCATAAAACATGTTTTCATGTGGTCTTGAATTTTAGTTATCTTGTCCTAAAAAATATCAATAAATAAATCCCAATAGTGTTAACTACATATGAAGAAAAAATAGTATCTAAATAAGTCAACTTTTTTTAATGATTGAAATCAATGTATCAAGTTATACATAATGCTTAAGTTCTACTTCTCAAAGTCAATGAGCTACTAGATTTTCAATGTACACCCTTAATGAGAATGCAATGTAGTCATTACTTTTTTGCCATTTTCCAAATATTTATCAATCAATATCTACATTCCTACAGGTTATAGCTTAAATTTATTGATTAGTATGTCTTAACAACTTTTAAAATACAATTAATGTTTAATTCATGGGTTTATGTCCAGATATGTAATTAAACAACCTTGTTTCCCGAGACAATACAACACTACACAAACAGAAGTGAGTGCTGCGAATTTATAATTTCCTGATAACCGCATAGAATTGAATCTATCAAATTATATTGACGATATAACAGTATAGGCAAAAATTCTATCGTCGTGATCTAAATACAGTCACGAAGGGAAATAATAAAAAAAATACGTTGATGATGCAGTATGAGCATATTGCATTTTCGCAACATATCAGCATATACGGAAAAGTATAATACTATAAACCAAAATAACTTCACACAGCCTCAGGAAATTAAGGAAGAACAATTGGCTGCGAGTGAAATTTCGATTAAAAATACGTAAAAAGTACGAAAACCATACCTTGCTTTGCGTCTGCCATTGTCGAAGATTTTTTTTTTATTCTATCCGACTAGTGTAGCACTAACGGTATACTCGATACTAAGCAAATATCGACTTCCCAAGACTATTCTAGATTATTAAATTGTATTAGAGTTATACGATTACGAATGACATTTAAAAAATGTAAGCATTTGAAAATTATATTATTTGTCGCATACACCGCAAGGCAAATTAAATAGATATTATGACCATCTGGATAGTAAATGTTATGAATACATTTAAAAAAATTGAATTTAATTTACAGAAATTTACTGTTACATTAAAATGTTTCGATAATTTTTTATGTATCTAGGATTAAGTGACTCACAAATTTTTTTAATAGTACCTAATACTATTATTACCAAACATTGCCTAACCGTTACATATTAGGTATAATTCTTACTCTTGCATCAAAATTTGGTATTTATCTTATAATTATTAATTTACTCCGAAGTACAACTTGCACTAGTGGTAGATTCAAGAATCAAATTTTTAAATTGCTTTTTCTGAATTAAGATTTATTATAAATTTATAAATTGTACGACGAAAAAATATTGTCAATGTCATTTCCTGACATTGGTCGGATGTCAACTGTCAAGACATTAAGATATTGCGACCATGATTACGACTGTCACTAGTTTGTAGGGATGATCGATGTTCAAAAAACATCGATGTTGACATCGATGTCATAATCGAAAGCTCAACATCGATGTTCGATATTTATCGAAAACCGAACATCGATGTTGGATCAAACTGAAGGAAAAGTAATTTTGATAAAGAAGAACCTTTAAATCGGTTTCTTTGTTGATAATGAGTAGAGCCAGCTTTTGAAAACAGTGTTTCGGAAGGCGTTGATGTCACGATAGTACTCAAATATTTCACCGCTATTTTTTTTAATTTCGGGTAAGTGGAACCGATGACATTATTCCAAACTTGGAGAGGATCTTGTTTAAGATCAGACACTGGATTTTTCAAAAAGTAAATCAACTCTGAAGACATTTCGTGATCACTAGAAAAAGGCGTAGAGTTTTGTCATTTACAAGTTTATAATGTTCGCTCCACAAATTAAATTCTTCTGTTGGATCTGGCGAACGACTAATAACTTCTTCAATTACTTCTGTTTCCTTCGTAGTATTTAGTAATTCTTTGACATATTTAATTGCTTTCGAAAATGCTATGGGATCTTGAAAGTGAATATTTTTAAATCTTGGATCAAGCAAGCGTTCAGAATTAAAAAAACTTGATTTGTGGATGCGTTCATAGAAGACATCATTTGTTTCCTAAGTTGCATTGGTTTGGATGTGCGTGTCGTGCGTGAGGTGAGGCCGTAAGTTAACATCGATGATCGATTCCGTTAACATCGATGTTACGATAATTTTCGTATGGTAACATCGATATTAAAACATCGATGTTTTTGCTTTCAATATCGATGATCATCGAACATCGATGTTCATCGAGCATCCCTACTAGTTTGTCAGATAATAAGAATGTCTAGTTATTTTACATTGTTTACATAAAAAAAATTAAATAACGTAACATTCCATTGAATCATTAAAATACCATTACATTCAAATTTTTTGTGTGTTAATAATTGAGCCAAAGAAGCGCTATAGTGTTATCAATTTTTATCATTAATGCTCGACAGATCTTCAATGTTTTCCTATCATACTAAAAGAATACTCTAAGGCAATGATTCAAAGTTATCTATAAGCCATAATTTGATACATTTATTTGAGTGCACTTAAGAGGTAAGTTTCCAAGTTCTTAAAACACATTTTTGTCATACTTATGGATCTTCCAATTACTGCCTGACGTTATAAAAACACGTTATCGAAGTAGATGTTTTGATAGTATCAATATATAAGGCCCAATATGCGTTGTTAAACAAATTTTATGCTATTACTATCCATGCATGTAATATTGACATGATGATTTTTATAAATCAATTATTCTAATTTTGGTAATTAATTTTCTTAGGTTACCTATTTATATATTACGAAACAAAATCATAAAAAACTCATAAAATAGTTTTCATTAATAATTGTAGCCATTAAAGTTTTTGTAAACATGACAATTATTTTTAAAGCAAAGGTTTGAATCTAATACTTATATATTTTTTGTTTATAAGTATTAGATTCAAACCATATCAGGAATTCCAACCATTATCAGACACAACATTTTCATTAGCTTACATCATCGGCTATGTGGCTACCTGATAAACATATATAAATAGATAAAAGATATAAAACTTCTAAAACATCCTTAGTAGTTTAAGGGATTTTACTATTAAAAAAAACAATGTAACATTTTCAAACTAATAGTCAGTTTGATTAAGTTCTTCTTTAAAGTTGTTATATTGATATTATTAAGATAAACCAAATAAGATTATAGCATAATAATAAACAAAGGTATGAAATCAATTATACAATATAAAAAGGTTGCTGTTAATATAAACACATAATTTAGAGTATGGAAAAGTGGTATTTTTAAATCATCATCATATCATCATCATCTTATTTACTATAAAGTTGTTATTCTTTTGCCAAAATGAACTTTTGTAATGTATAAATACAAAAAAAAATTCAATTATACAGAGATTGGAAAACTTGATGTAAAAATAAATATTTATCTGTGATCAAAATAATGTTGTAATCTCAAAAACATGTGGTAAGGACCAACTTGACATGAGATAAACTTAATTTATCTATTTAGCATTTTACTTTATATAGCTAAATGGTTTGTTTATTTAGTTGAACAATTAGTCCAAAAGGATATTGTTTTTCTAAAACAGTCTATTGATCAACAAAGCTACAGGCTGTTTATGCTATAAACAATATATATGCTGTTTATGCTATAAACAATAAAAACAGGGTAAGTTGTGAACAAGAGCCGGATATATTTTTTTTTTGTATTACTACTTTATTTTGCCTGAAATATTTCTTCCTTTAAAAGGTTTACCTAAGCAAGATCCTTGAGACAATCCTTGAAATCCTATTTAATTAGTTTATGTGTATCTAGAACTTACAAATGTAATTCAACATTCAATATTATGCTCTATGTAAATATCTGTGTCTGCAAGAGACTTGATATCTTAAGACTATATTCTACAAAAATAAATCTCATAAGTATTGCTGTATTTTTTTCTATGTGTAGATAATTATTGTTTTTAAACAAGGAAATAATTAAAAATGTACAAATAGCTACCAGTGGCAGTACTTCTGTAAAAGCCTAAAAGTCCAGTTTTCCTTACAAAATTCCAAATAATAATTGTTCATCTTAAAATATTTTTAACTAATTAATAATAAAATAATTAAAACTAGACATTATAAACTAACATGTTACATGTTTATGCTTCTATTAAATACTGCCACTTCTTCTTACCTATGCAATTCGACTTTGACACTAATTTCCAAACATTTAAAAAATAATTAATGAACTCAAGTGAAATCGAATATTTTATAAAAACTATCACGACAGCGATATACTTATATGTGTTTATCATACAACAGTAACATTTGTATTGAATGATACATATGAAACCGGCATATATTTATCAATCTGTATTTTCGGAGGGGTCGTATCGAAGAATTCGTATATGCATTTCTGCTTAGTCACTGTGATTTGCCGAGGCTGCGATGACGGTGGTGCGCTGTTACTCTATCTATTACAAGAGTTCAGTAAGCGCGAGTGTGTCTTACCTGACACATGTAATTTTTTTGAGATTTTTCGTACATTATTTCGAAAAAATATGTGCACGTCATTTTAATAGTGTAGTTGTGTAGTGATAAAAACAAATATAAGAATGTTATGTGATATTTTTAACGTGATATTAGTGCATAAGTGAAAGTATTAATAGGTTTTAAGTTTTGTATTATTAGTTAGTGGTAATTTGTTTCCAATGAAGCTCGATTTAAGTCACTATAAACCATATCCGTATGGTTGTACGGAAAAAGGTAAGACTCCTTAGTCGTATTTTTTAACTATTATATCAAAGCATTAGGTACATAAATATTGACGTATGCAGAAGTTACTTTGTAGCAATAACTTAACTAAATTAAAAAAAAAACACAATGGCCACTAATGTAAAAAAAAGAACATTGGTTTCAAAAAAAAAAAACAATTCAAAGTCATACTTTTTAAAAATTCAATATCAAACACTCATCCCGGAACTATTTAGTCATAGTACGATAATATAGGTGTATATTTTATAGTACTATCATCAAAACAACTAGGTACATAGAAAAAAATATGGAATTTAATGAAATTCAGATCTAATATGAGTTCTTACAAGTGTTTATTTGTTATTTTCTTAAGCCGCTGTAAAAAAATTGAATTTCATTATATGTGTTATTTTTTCGGAAGTTATAGTTATCAAGACCTTTCTAAAATCTATATCAAAGGACTTATTACAAAACAAAAACAGGCGTACTAATAATTATGCAAAAAAAACGAACCATTATTTTCCTTTAAGTAGAACCCACAGTGACGCAGGATTTGTTGTCTGCACTGCCTGGATAAACATTTCTCTTATAATTCGCGTAGGTATGCTTATCAAGCCGGTTATAGCAATCTCATTGTAACAATTTATATACATTTTTGCCAAGTCATCCCGCTAAATGCGATTATTATTCATTAAATTTGCGTTATATGTTCCACTTTGTTTTTATGTTTATTTTTACGTCTTTTGTATAGCTCTGTAGGTTTTCAAATTCTTAGTGATCATTCGTTTAATCGTTAAATAGGTAAAAATTTAGAATCCCAATAATAGATTTAGTAAATGATATAAAAGTCGAAAATTGACACCTAAAACATTAATGGCTAAAGAATCTGCTACATTATATACAAGGGAAATACGCCGTAACAAGACATTGAATGATTCAGATAACTATACAAACTAAAATTTATTAAGCCATGTCTAGCTGTGGTAAAATTGTTTAACAAAGAAAAGAACATATAAACCAGTAAAAATAATAAATCACCTTTTACTTCTTTGAACGGAAGAAGATGGTTACCATTAAGGCTCTTAGCAAAGATAAAATGTAGAATTTAGACATAACACTACATTTTATAAGTAAAAATATTTAAGTTTCTAAGTTGAAAACAGTTTCAATAATGCTATAGAGTAGAAGAGACTCCCCGGCGAATTCGTTAATCAGCTTGAAGTTTCGCCTACCCGATGTTATGATGTGACGTGGTATATGGTCCTAATGTTCTTTATGTATATGAACATAATCAACAATGAAACTTACCAATACAGCAACAAGTCAAATGGAAAACCTACAGCAGTTTTAACTCAATTTGTGTACCTAAAACTTCAGTATACATATATTGTCGAATCATCGTATGTCTTGGATTAAGTATCAAATAGTAGGATATGTTTGCAACCAAAATTTGGACCAAAATTAGGAAACAGTGGTATTTTTTTTAATAAACACACGCTTATAACTCTTAGGTACACTGAGATTGTTAAATTCTATACTCTGTTCTTTATCTCCACTTTTAGCTTAATCTGTATGAATATATAAGTATGTATCCTTTTTATCATTGTCTACTCTCATTGGTAACCTTGTCAATTTTTTCTGGAACTTTTATTCAATTGATAGTAATAGTAAAAAAAAAAATCACTTTTGTATAAAATTGATCTTATGCGATTTAGATCAAATATGCGATATTTTGTTCGAAAGTTGCATTTTGAACGTAATATCATTATGGCTCATTCATAGAAGAATCTCTATTGGAAAAAAATGAGACAGTCGATTTTTACAAACCTTTCTCGGAGCAAATCTCTCCGCAGCATTTTTTTTTGTCAGAACTTAAAGCCTTTAATCAATTTAAAAGTAATGGGTTTGTTTTTACTGCACCTACAATTATTTTTGCTTTAAGCGCTTTTATATTTAGCAGCTACATATTACTATATATTTGTAACTTACCTATCCATAACACACAGGGTGTATTTAGGCAGTGATCGGAAACTAAGGTAGGTAATATATATGGTGTCCACAAAAACATTTTCGTTAAAAAAAATCCCGACTAAAAATATTTTTTTTGACGTTTTCTATACAAACTACACACATTTAATACCGGTAGCTGTATGTACCAAGGTACAATGTCCGAAATAAAAGTTCAAAAAGCGGGACATGATAATCAAATTTTATGCTATCGACACTGTTGCGGTTATGTAAGTTTACACACATTCTCAACATTTTTTAGACATAAAAACCGCGACCTTAAATAAATATGTGACCTTGGAAATAAAATTTGGAGTAATCCCCTATGTAATATGGAATCTTGCATATTGTAAATTAGTCGCTGCTGCCGCAACTGTGTTTACAAAGCTTTAGGCTTCCAAAAGACTTTTTTCCCCCTGTTTGCCACATTCTTTATTACTGTTCCGCTCGTCTTGGTCATAGCGATATGATATACCCTCTAACAAAAATAATTTTTAATTTGAACCAGTTGCTTCTGTGTTTGCTCTTTCAGCCAACCATGCTTTTTTAGCCCACAATGGTATACTATGTATGTCATGTTAAATAATTTTTAGTTTTTTTATTTTGTTTCCATAACAAAATATATTATGGTTTATTTTAAAGACTTTATGTTAGGATCTAATGTAGAGTCGTCAGGAACCGTCTCTGAAAAGAGCATGCCAGGAGATTTTTTTATGAATGCGGAAGAAGGCATAAAAATGAATTGAAGTGTTTCTGGATCATAGCTTATGGGCCACAGTAGTAACTAATGTATATTAGTGAGATACAGTCTTTGCGTGGTATAATATTTGTAAAAAAATATTCCGAATTTTATAATATTTTCAGCTGTTATCATTAGCATAGCATAGGACAAACACAAATGAACGCTATCATTGAATTTTTAGCATTGTGTTTTCATTTAATTATGAAACTACATTACTGGTATTTTTATAACTCTAATAAAAAATAATCTTTAGTCACGTCACATGATGACTTCTAGACTTTGCAAGTAATCGCGCAACTGCAGTAATGCAAGTTACTGCATATTTTTTGCAATTCTTTATCTAGCCGTTAGCGACAAAAACACGCAATAGGACATATTTGATGATAAGTTGAACTATAGAAAAAAATCACAACCTTGAAGTATAAATGCAATTTAAACTCTAAAAATTAAATAGTAACGCGTTAAAATAGAAAATTAGAAAGAAAAATAAAGGCATAATTAATTATGGCAAAAATACTGGCCTTAATAAAGGTGTCCATTAAATCTGTGATCTCTTATAAACCCTTTTGGAAGTAGCGTTTTTCAGCTGCCTTAGTTCCTTACAGTAAATATCGGAATACCTAGAGTCTAAACATTAAATAATATTTTAAGTTCATTGTAGATTTATATTCAATAATATCTTCTATATCTCATTCACGATAACTTGATTCTTTTGGCATATCGACTAATGATGGGAAACAGAAAATATCTAGTAGTTCAAAAATATTGCGTTTTAAAATACTGCATTATTTGTGAAATTCTTTATTACTTTCGACATGTAAAACATTACGTAGATAAGCGATGGTGGGTCATAATAAGTACCTATTTAATATAACAGGGTTATTTTTAGACTTCCCGCTAAATTTAAATAGGTGTTTTAGGCCACGAAAGTAAACAACTTCCCCAAAGAAACACGGGTCGAAAAGTGAAAAAAAAATCAGACTTTCTTCACGAAATCGACCACGTGAGCAGTTTTCTATGGGAGGTCGAATTATTTATCACGTTTCGACCCATGTTTCTTTGGAAAAGTTGTTTAGTTAAGGTCTAAACCACCTATTTTAAGTTGACGGGAGGTCCAAAAATAACTCAGTATGTAAAAATTAAGGCCGAAAAATAAAATAGTTTTATATTTAAAACAATTTTTATTAAGAAAAAGGAGCACAGCCATGATCATCATAGTGTTCAATAAAATTATCGACGTGGATATCGATATGAACGATGTTACGTACCTTTCCGTCCGACCGATGTAATATTATACAAGCGTCTATTATTTTCAGTGTTTCTATTTTAGTTTTACTTTGAAGCAATAAAGTCTCAAAATTTTCGGATAACGCTTATATCTTCAGGGACTTTTGTGTTGTATGTTTTTTTTTTATATTTATCAAAGCATTAAAATAATAAAATAATACGTTTTTTATTTCAAAGTCATGTCTCAGAAAAATTGACATGTGCCAAAAGAATCAACTTATCGTGAATGAGGTATAGTTAATGTAAAAGGTAAAAACAAAAGATTTTTTCCACCTATAAATATGTTTAAAAATTTTTGTATTGTTTAAAATGTGAACTAAATGTATATTTATTTGTATTTGACAGGGGTTGAAATGGATACAGACGAGGACGCTATGCGCAGCAACATGTTGGACGACATGCCGCCGATCAACTGTGATACTACGCTGGAAGGCTCCATGGGCACCGGCTCCAACGACATCGGCGACATGACCTTCTGCATGGGCAACTACATAAGCGATTTTATGAGGGTACGTACTTTTTGGTTCATTGCATTTATTTTTAATAGCACTGTTATCATACAGCCGGATGCATGTAAATGAAACGTACCATTTTTATATTACAGAATTAAGTACAAAATTATATTAATCTATGAATAGAACAATAAAATAACGGGTTTTACGCCAATAAAGGCAAACATCCATTGTCGCCCGCCGTGGGACGTCTATACACAATACAGTTTGACAATATCTGCATTTAAGGAAGTTTACGTGACATTCTTTAAGAATGTTTGTTGTGCACCTTCATTCAGCATCCACTAGGTTTTAAACTGTAGTTGTTGATCGAGGTCACTATGCGCACTGCAGCGAGCATCGCAATGCGAGAACAAGCCCTACATTCATACATATTGTAAGAGGTCGGCCGTATCGGGCCACCGCACATCACAGTTTTGTTTTGCAATTGTAATCGAAATTATTATCATTTAAATTAGTTCTATCGTCAGCATATCTCGGTGCGATAGTAACCGCTTGCTGAGTTTTATTTATCTTAGCCCTGACGTAGTGTCCGGACATTACTGGTATTCTTCTCGTATACAAATAATAATTCATTAGATCACGACTCATTGGTGTATTAATTCGTTAGAACTAGAGGGGAATCTGTCATGGCACTGTTTACATTTCACAATTTAATAAAAGATTTTAGAAGTTTTCTGAGGCTTTTGACTATGTGCAGTTTGATTTTTATTAGCAATGCATACTAACAGGTTTGAAAAGGTGACGAACAGGAACAAGATGGATGAATGAACAGGTTTGATGATGACATTATTTATACAATTTATATATCATTGCAAATCAAATGCAAATCAAATATCAGACTCAATTGAACAACTACAATATTAATAGGAAGAGGGAAACGAAAAAAAATGTTAGACATAAATTCTAGCGCTAACTAACGTTTCAATGAAAAAGCGTTCTTTTATCTTATATATAAAATTCTCGTGTCACAGTTTTCGTTCCCATACTCCTCCGAAACGGCTTGACCGATTCTCATGAAATTTTGTGAGCGTATTGAGTAATTTTGAGAATCGGCCAACATCTATTTTTCATCCCCCTTAATGTTAGGGGTAGTCCATCCCTAATTTTTTTATTTTTTAGACAAAATTTTTAGTTTCTATTTTTTTATGATACAACGTACAAAAATACATATAATCCTTAATTTTCACCCTTCTACGATCAATCCTTATTTTTTAATAGCCATTTTAGTTTTCTGGATCTACCAAAGCGATTTGAATGAAATTTGGTATAGAGAGAGGTAAAGCTCACAGAATTATCATGGGATACTTTTTATCCCGCAAAATGAAGTATTCCCGTGGGAACGGGTATTTTTACATCTACTGAGACAGTTAAAATGATTTTTAGTATGGAGATAATTAGGAACCTAGGAAGTAACATAGGATACTTTCTATTCCAGAAAATGTAGTATTCCGGTGGGAATGGCTATTTCTGGATCTACCAAAACGAATTGATGATTTCTGGTATGTGCATAAATAGGACTCTGAGAAGTAAAATAGACTATAACTTATTTTCTATCTGAACTCAACCCTGTAGTCTACGCGGACGAAGTCGCGGGCAACAGCTAGTTTTACATATAATAAGATCATTGAAAAATAAAATGCAAATCGCAATTTTATTAATTCTTATCCTGGTTTGCTTCCAGCCATCTTGTCGTTCTACATTCATTAATATTAATTATTTTATTCACAACTCAGAGATGGCCAGAAGGCAGTAAAAATTTACTTTTTATTTTGGACTTTGTTTGATTCTTTAAATTTTTTAATTTTAAACAAGTACTATCTGTGTTATTATTACTTACGCTTCATCATTTCTCTCAAGATTTTATTGTAACGCTTGCACGAAGATGTGGTCAAATGATAGAATTTAAAATTAGAGGTGACGTTTTAGGTGATAACTGAATCTGTATAAATGGAGAAAATAATCAAAATGCATACATGACTGTGAAGATAATAATGTCTTATTGAGAAACTACCACGTGTGATCTCAATTGTCATGAGTTTTGATACAAAATCAATGACGCTGGGGAACTCTGACGTATTACATATCGACGTGATAAAAACATGGTGCGATAACTTTAACAGGTTGTTTTCAAGGAAATTTATTAAAATAAAACATCATGTGTCGATAACGTGTTTTACATTGATATAATGCCCGTTGCTCATGTTGATGTACATATTTATGAATTGTAATTAAATCAAAAGTATATCTCACGGCTTAACAAAAACATAATTATACTATTGAATTTTGAAATATAAATAAATTAACTATATCACTTGACTTAAATGGTAATGTCAAGTCGTTTTGGGGTCGTCGTCGAAATGTTGTTTCAGCTTCGTGAGCGCCGAAGATTAAATGTTGCTTAGTCACGGTGACTCCATAATACACGCTCGCATGTTATTCACGAACGATACATTATGTATAAACCAATGAAACATTTAATACAAACAAAAGGTGTTTGTTAATACAAATGATTCTTATGTAGTTACATGCTACTACCTTAAGTCTCAACATATACTTACCTACATGTATACGTTCATTAAAAAGTACATTCTTCTGAATCCTTGACATAACATAAAAATTGCGATATAATTAATTGGCGTGCGGTCTATTGTCCTGTATATTGTTATTTTTAATTGTGATATTACACTGTTAGTATATTACATATTATTAATTTCATCTCTGGCTCAACTATAAAAGTAAATTGCTATTATATTTCGCTGAAAAGATTTATTCATACGTTATCAAATGTTACTGGCATCGAAATGATAGATAGTCTCATTTATCGATGAAATTATAAGCAAGCATAAGCACTTTGTCCAGCATTTCAATTTAATATTGTGTGTTACGTGTTTCAAAGGTTCCTTAATAAGTACAAATAAATGTATTAAGTAAGAGCCTGTCAACATTTAGTAAAAAAACTTTCATTTTTGACGGATATAAATAAATTTATTATGCATTCACTAGTGGTATGTAGTTGTTCCGTTTAAAACATATCAACAATGAGATTCTTTCATAAATTTATAGTTTTTTTAACGCTGGTCTATCACTCGGCCGTTGCACGTATTAAAAAAAAGTGTCGTCCGCACCATACGGTAATTTCTTAAGAGGGTTTATACATATTTCGGCAAAAACAGTACTTTTCGAAGCACTTAAAATTGATGAAAGACCCATCGTACAAATACCTCAATTACCAATTATTATAGGAAATATTGTCATCTAAAAAGTTAGTTAAGAACATTTTAAGATTTTTGCGTAAATTTTAATAAATAACAAGATAACTGAGCTAAGGTTGTCATAAATTCACTTTTAGAGTCATTTTCGAGGCTCAAAATTCGGATTAATTCATAATATATTTAATCAAAATAAAATTTTGTTGAATTGTGTATATCCCCAAGCAAATAGTTAGTTAAAAACATTTTAAGATTTAGATTGCATATTCAAGTAAAAAAAAAATTAAGGCATTCAAAATATTGGGAAATTACTGTTACTATAGCATTTTTTTTTACCCCTGTACGATATTCAATTTAACAAAATAACAACTTTCCCTTATAAAAGAACGTATACTTGAAAACGTACAATTTTTGTTTTAAAGAAATTTTATTTCTTTATTTTTTTATGAATATTTTAAAATGTGCTATAAAACGCCGGGCCCAGTCCAGTGCAAATCACACCGCCGCGAGGCCTTTCAAGGAGAGGACGTGTCGCTCTGCGCTACGCCATCGAAATTTGCGTCGTAAATATTTTTGCTATTTTCTCTGCTTTCCGAACATGTGATCAATTAAACTTTAAAAGGAATTAATCTAAGTGATCTATTTGACACTATACATCTTCAATAATTATGATTTCATTTCATTTTATTTGATATTTTGAGTAATAAGTAAGAACCGGCGCGCGCGCTCGTCGCTGCATCGACACTCGTCGCATTTACCTAAACTCGGCGAGCCGCGCGGTGTTTATACGCTCTTAAGAACTGTAAGGATTTGTAATAAAAAAGAGACATTTGTTTAAATTAATTATGTTTCTGGTTATGGAAAATACACTTAAGAACTCACCGAAAAAGGGAGAGAAAGCGTATTTTGTAGAAAATTTACATGCTAAATCACTACATAGTATAAAACAAAGTCGCTTTCTCTGTCCCTATGTCCCTTTGTATGCTGAAATCTTTGAAACTACGCAACGGATTTTGATGCGGTTTTTTTTAATAGATAGAGTGATTGATGAGAAAGGTTTATATGTATGATAACATCCATTAAATATCAGCATTGCACCCGTGCGAAGCCGCGGCGGGTCGCTAGTTATTTATAATTTGTAGTTAGTAAACGTCGATAGCACGGTTAGTTATCAAGTAAACATCATTATTAGCCCATATACGCCCTACTGCTGGGCGTGGGCCTCTACTACTTGAGAGGGTTTATGCCATAGTCCATTACGCTAGCCTAGTGCGAGTTGGCAGACTATACACCTAAGATATTTTTAAGAATTTTTAGGTGTGCAGGTTTCATCACGATGTTTTCCTTCACCGTTAAGGGGGTAGATGCACTCAGAAGCGTAAAAAAAGGCCTATTTAAAAAAATTTTTTTTTTACAGTAATTAAGTTTATTTTACAAAATAAATTATACAGAGTTTTTATACAATGCTTTAACTTAACATTTATGAAAAAAAAAAAAAAAAATACATATTATTTATTAAAATATCGCCATATCGGTTGGATCCTCTCCCGCGAGTAGTACTTCGCGGTGACCATCACAACAGCCTTCTGGATCATCTGAATTCGAAAAACCAAGGTGAAACCTTTAGTTTAATAATAAATCCAGTCTTTAATCGAAGCTTTTTTTTTTTTTTGAAAATTTACAAAATGGTGGCATTCGAAACTTTGGACTCTGATTTTCGATAAAATGTTAAAAGTTAATTGTTTAAAAAATATAGTAATTGTTAACAAAAATCAATATCCTTCGATTAAAGACTAGTTCTTAATGCCAAAAAGATAATATTAAAATTTCATCAATATCCACCCAATGGTTTTCGAGTTAAATTGGGCACCGAATGGAAAAACACAGTTTTGATAAAAACGCGTTTAAAGTTTTTTAAAAGTAGATCTTGTTTAATTTTGGTGTTAAGTATCTAATTAAATAGAAAAAGTTAAATTTTGCGTAATTTTATCTGTAAAATCCGAATATCACATTTTTTTGCTGATAATTTGAACATTTAATTGTTTATAGCTAATTGTTTAAATAATTTCTTTGAAAAATTTCATTTTTTTAAATTGATTTTTTATTTTCGTATGTTTTAAGAATTTTTGAAGCGAAAGTATTCTTTACAAAATTTGGTTAAATTCAATATTCATCGAGTTATTAAACTTTGAAAAATTTTTGCTAGAAAAATTTAGTCCGACTAGCTTACACTCGTTTATCACATAAAATTTGTAGCCTAATAGAATTATTTAGATATTAATATTGAATCATCAATACCTGGACCATATAATAGAGCTTCTGCAGATTTTGAAACTTCTAAAACATCTAGCTGGTGTTGTCTTCGACGCATTCTGCCCTCGCGGGTATTTTCGTTTGCCCGCCTGTTCGCTAAATCTATTCGTTCTGAATCTCTTTTTTCCGTGTAACGGTGAGAATTGGGTCCGCAATCAATCCCAAGTGAATTCATAATCAGTAATAATGAATGTGAACCCTCATTGAACAAACATGCAGCGACATATGCAGCAATTTCTACTATAGTGCTACTACTCCACAATGTTTTGGGACTTATTTTCCACACGAGCTGGTTGAAACTTTCATTATTATTTTGATTGAAACCACCAATACATCTCAAAAGTAAATTATCATTACTTAAATCTTTATAAACAGGTTTAATAGCATCTAAAACAACTGGAGGTAAGGGCTTATAATCGTGCTTGTAAGAATCAAGTTCTGCTTTAGCTTCAGCTCGTTGATATGAGCACCAAGAAGGTTGAATGTTGCTTCAGTAATTACTAAATATCTTGAAAACTATTCATCGGATTGACTTGAAATTTTCAGACAATATTCTTGAAACATCATACTTTAAGAAAATGAAAAAAAAAAAAAATCGATTTTTCAAAAATTCTAAGTGCATCTACCCCCTTAAAGCAAGTGATAATTCATTGTGAATACATACAAGCCATCACTACTTTTATCAAGTAAACACTTTAACGTAAACGTAGTACCTAAGGCACAATGCATTCATATTAAGTAATGTATAATAAACGCAAAGTCAAAACCAAAATTACCTTTATTTGAAAAGACTATTAAATCAAAAATTTTAACACGTAAAAAATGTAAAAGCAGTATTTCAACGATCCAAATAACTATTAGGTCGGCAACTAAGTGAGTGCGGATTTCACTCATAGATGGCTTCAGTTGAAATTTTAGGTTTGCTGGCGTAGTCCAAGTGTAAAACACATTTTCTATTTGATAGTTGGTAATTCAGCTATCAATCAGTAAAAAAAGTTTTTTGATCGGTTGCGTAGTTTTCGTTTGGTGTTCGTTGAAAAATGGATAATCAAAAGGGAAATTATCGTCATATTTTGCTTTTCAATTTCGCAAAGGGAAAAGGCATCGCAAGCTCACAAATAGTTATGTGCTATTTATGGCGACGAAGTCCTAAAAGAACGGCAGTGTCAAAATTGGTTGGACAAATTTCGTTCTGGTGATTTTCACTCAAAGACGAAAAACGCTCTGGTCGTCCAATTGAAGTTAATAACAACTTTGTGAAAGCAATAATCGATTCGGATCGTCACAGTATAACTCGTGATATTGTAAAAAAGCTTCATGTATCACATACATGCATTGATAACCACTTAAAACAACTTGGCTATGTTCAAAAACTTGAAAATCCGAGATTACTTAGTTGCCAACCCAGGTTCGTTGCCATAAACAGCAAATAACTGTTTGTGAGCTTGCGATGCGTTTTCCCTTTTCGTAAAAAAAAGTAAAATATGACGATTATGTTCCTTTTAATTTTCCATTTTTCAACGAACACCAAACGGAAACTACGCAACCGATCAAAAAACTTTTTTTACTGATTGATAGCTGAATTGCCAACTATCAAATAACAAAATGTGTTTTACACTTGGACTACGCCAGCAAACCTAAAAATTTAACTGAAGCCATCTATAAGTAAAATCCGCAATTACTTAGTTGCCAACCCAATATATACATGGACTACTTTCAGCGTATCGAATGGTCAAAATCGGATGTGTGCCTGCGAAAACACCGATTAGATAATTTTTACTCGTCTCAAACTATTGCACAAAAATTTATATACGTTATGCAATACCCAATAATTGCGCCGATGTTGATATTTAGGATTATATTTATTTAATCTATAACTCGTTGGCCGGAAACTAGCTCGTTTGGAAATACAATTGCGTTCAATTTTACTATGTTACACCGTTATTATTCTTGGGTTGGGGAATTTTCTGTTTACCCATTGTTCTTAAGCCGCAATAAATCTTAGCCAGTCCATTAAGTACTATAGCTCATTTCATTTACCTTACTTGATTCGCTCAATCGATCTGATCTCGATTCTGTAGGTTCGCTTCCTATTGTGATGTTTGTTTAATCACAAAATATTTTGTTTTGAATCCGGCTGTGTATGAAACAAGTACCTTTATATTCTTAAAAATACGAAAAAACAAACAAAGACAAATATTTGCTGATTGCTCCCACCAGTAGTACTTCGCGTTTCAAACTCGTGACTTTACGTGCCTTGGCCAACACCCGCCTTGTCAAGGAGGTCATCGAACTTAGATCGGTTGAATCACGTCATTGTGAAATATCGCTTTCAATATTACGAACGTTGAGTTTTTATCATATGTTTACTATTTATAGAACTTTACTACGAAAATTGATCATTGCGCGTAATGGACGACAACAGGTTTTAATCAGCTTATCGGCTTAGGTATGAGGTACCATGGGCGATGAAACGTCTGCGTCATGAACTAGAAGACCTGGGCCCCTTATCTTCTTATGATTATCGTGAGATTGAAAGCGGAAATTAACAGAATTCCTTATTGTAACAGAACCTCGAACGTGGCTTGATTTTAACGTAAGTTGTTATTGCCAATAATTATATATTCTTCGTATAGAAATATAAGCAGTGATGGCCACAAGGTTTAGGCGCGCGGACGAATCAATATCTCGGCCGTCGCAGATTCAATTACCAAGCAAATTCCTACAACTTTTAAAATGTATGTGTGTATTCATTGAATTATCACACGCTTTAACTGTGCAGACAAACATCGAGAGGGTATGTCCACACTTTTTTTTAGGTGTGTACTCCGACAACCCACATTAGGGCAACGTGGCCGGCTATGGCCACTTGTAAAGTAGGGATGTGTCCAGAAGTACGACGTATAGATGGACTGATAAAGATATAAATATAAATTCAAATGTTATTCATAGGCATAAATCCAAACTTTCCGATAATTTATCATTATTGATCCGAGTTTATCATCCGATTACAATACATTAACATTGGGTATTAAAAGGCTGCAGCTTTCATTTTATAGTGAACTCTCTCTCACGATGCATCATTGTATATCCCGACTAGAATTTTTTTTACCTTAAAGGTCCGGGCCGGTAATACGCGATTATAACCAGACAAGGGATGTATCGCAGATGTTTGGTTCAAATCCGATGAAAAGAGAACGTTATCAGCATCCGATAATCTACGAGTAACGTAGATGATAGGTAGGTACCCGACGAGGAAAACCTTATCTGATCATAATAAGAAAAGACGTACCAGGACCTTCTAGTGTTTTCCTGATTAGCAAAATTATTCATTTAAGAGCGTAATATACCTAGTTGTCGTAATTTGCTTTTTTTATTTTTAAAGGGAAACTACGGATTCCCTTTAAAGTAGTAGTTCTCCGTATGTCTGTGTCAAGACTCTTCCAAGAATAAAAGTTCTTAAAAGCTTATTACTAAATATTTAATATCACCAAGAAATTTGATATCCTTATATCCCCAAAAATGAAGATGAAGTGCTCCTGATAAAGTATGCTAGATCCCGCGTGTCTTATTCTATCCTGACCGAATCCAAACATGACATCAGGTTTAACTCTTGAGTTTATTCCCTCTCGGGTTGTAGTCTTTCATAATTGAATGATTTAATAATGTCATATCCTATACTTTGGGTGACTCGTTTATTCCACTATTATTATATATACTTGTAAGTATCTTAGGTGTGTAGTCCGCCAACCCGCACTAGGCCAGCGTGGTGGACTAGGGCCTAAACCCTCTCATTGGTAGAGGAGGACCGTGCCCAGCAGTGGAACGTATAAGATAGTGTACGGTAGACTAGTATTTTTTTTCGTTTATCTTTTTTCCAGTAACTTTAGTAGAGCGTACTTTCTGCGCCATATCTCGTACACGCGTGCGTACTGCGTATATCACATACCCATACACATTATCCAGAACCGATGTGCAATGATCAGTTGCCTGTGAATCAACTAACAATTGAATGTCAGTACATTGAGCAATTTGCATTCCACGCGTCTAAATAAAACGCAATTGTTACTGTCGAACCACGCATGGGCTTAGCGCAACGACAGCTTGATGTTTTTATTACTTATTTATATTTATCTTTACTAAAGGGTTACGATGGGATTATTTTACTACTTATATGAAAGTTTATTTCGTATTGATCGTTAAGTAACATTGATTTTTTTTACGCAAAGTAATGTTCTAGTGAGTATGTATTTTTTTAAAGTTTATAAGACTGCCAAAATAATATCCATACTAATATTATTAATGCGAAAGTAACTCTGTCTGTCTGTCTGTCTGTCTGTTACGCTTTCACGTAAGAACTACCGAATGGATTTTAATGAAACTTTACAATAATATAGCTTATACATCAGGATAAAACATAGGATATTTTTATCCCGGAAAATGTAGTATCCCCGAGGGAATGGGTATTTCTCGATCTACCAAAGCGATTTAAATGAAATTTGGTATAGAGAGAGGTAGAGCTCACAGAATTAACATGGGATAGTTTTTATCCCGGAAAATTAAGTATTCCCGTGGGAATGGGTATTTCTGCATCTACTGAGACAATTAAAATGATTTTTGGTTTAGAGACAAATAGGAACCAAGGAAGTAACATAGGATACTTTATATCCCAGAAAATGTAGTATTCCCGTTGGAATGGGTATTTCTAGATCTACCAAACCGATTTGAATGATTTCTGGTATGTGCATAAAAAGGACTCTCAGAAGTAAAAAAGACTATAAGTTATTTTCTTTCTGAACTTAACCCTGTAGTCTTCGCGGACGAAGTCGCGGGCAACAGCTACAGACTATAAGTTATTTTCTTTCTGAACTCAACCCTGTAGTCTACGCGGACGAAGTCGCGGGCAACAGCTAGTTTTCTATATTAAAGAAAAACTATATAATGAAATATTTTCAGTCGTTAAGTAATCGTGTAACATTAAAAATATATTTGAATTACACAATATAAAATGAAAAATGTTTCTTTACGTTTTATTCGCACGAATTTGTAAGAAAAAATTCTTCGTAGTATGTGTTTCAGAAAATTATACAACTAAATAGATATATTTTTGCATCAAATGGATAAAGATTATACTGTTAATCATCAATAAAACTCGATCACAAATTGTCTTAAGGTTTTTTTATCAGGCATCAGGATAACGACCTTTTTGTCGATATTTTTCGTGAATGATTGTGTATCTATAACAGTACATATATGCTCTATTTGATTGATAGGAAGTGATTTTAAAATATCACTTATCGCATTTAATACCGTATAATCGGCACAATTGTAAACGTCACTAATTACTTCGCGGCCACGTGAATCAAAATGAAATTGTAAGAAATTGTGTTTATGATTTTTTCTACTTGCAGTATTTATGCTACAGTGTATTTAATGTTGATATAAGACAACGACCCTCACTTTTCCCCAGCATTGTTTGAGAAAGCCCTTACTTATTAATCGTGAATTGTTTTTAGTCTAGTTGAATGTTCGTACCTGGAAAACGAAATGTCTGTAAAATTCGTTCTAAGAGACCACCATATTCGGTAACAGCCCGCTAATTAGAAACAGGTCTATGGAAGATTAAAGATTTAAAAAATTCAGAAACGTTGAAAATTATTTGACTGACGATGTTTCTTAGCAAATCTTTGTATGCTTACTTTTCGTATTAAGCAAATCAGCCGGGATGGAACAGCCGGAAAATCTCACATCAGTATATATGGCTTACCTACATTAAAACTAATTTAAATAATCCTTTATTAAAGTACTTTTCGTAACCAATAATTAATTAATGCTTCTTTCAAGCGTAAAACAATGGTTTCAGTACTAATAATAAGATTATTCAGCTTTTCAAATACAACCCATAATTTATAGGAGACGATACATTATCGAAAACATCAGTTACTTAATACCTAAACCTGATGTGACTTGAGTGTAGTGTGGTCGAAATGAAGCGTCAACTGACTAGAAACTTCCGCAAATCCTTCGCCAATTGAATCAATTATACTGGTCTAATGTAAAAGGGACATATGCCGCTCCCGATAAACGTGAAACGCGATAGACAAGCGTGTGTCAATGTGGCGGATCGCTCTTGATGCGGGTATGAATATGCTACCAGCAACAAATTGGGCCACTGGCAATTAACCAATTAAGGAATCGTAAAATTGATCCCTGATGTCTATTTATTGACAGAAAAAACAAAAAAGAAAAAAAAAACAAACGAGCCGGTCCATTGATACCACATTTCGCGCGGACTGCCACAGATTCTACCAACCCTATTTTATTGTTATTTTTAAAGAAGTACTTTATTAGACTGCCTACGAGGTATCGCGGACTTAGAATTTGAGAGTTGTTTAAGATTTTAGGAAGCACATACTTTTTTGTAAAGTTGTGCCTGAGCGAAATGTGGTCCAACTACTAGTAAAAAGGAAATGAGTACTTATTTTAAGGGGAATACCCTTATCAAGAAATGAGGTTGACAATAATAAAGAAGTAATACTGATTCAAATAATAATCTCTTTATCATTTCGAGATGTTTTACATATCAATATTGCTTATAAAAATATTGATAAATAAGGATATTTATTAAATAACTCTTATCGTTATGTTTAGTGCAAATTGCATAAGTTCACTAAGTTTCTGCACTTAATTCAATTCTTACGAATTGGCCTAAAACAAGTCAATGCTACCGTAATAGGACAATATAAGAAAAACAATATTTACCAAAAGATAAAATAAACACGTATCATGCTAACTTTTTGTTTTGGATAATACCTATTTGAATTGTTGTATTGGATAACAATTTAAATAATTAGCATAAAAAGTTAGCATGATACGTGTTTATTTTATCTTTTGGATTTTGCTAACAAACATGACATGCACATTACATTTTACTTAGTTTCAAAATATCTATCATGTATATCTTGCGTGTATGTTTTGTATTATAAATATTTATAGATCATCATCATTCTCCTGCCCTGGTCCCAATTCTTGTTTGAGGTCGGCGCAGCATGTTTTGTCCTTCCTTCCTGTGTGGAAGGACAAAACATGCTGCATAAGAGTTTTGGCAGATGTTTTACGGCCGGCCGCCTGCCTGACGCCAACCCTCCTTGGGAACTATTTATAGATATTAATAGAAATATATATATATAAATTTTATGTAGATATGTATTTTTTAAGTTTAAAACTTTTTTATTAATTGGTTCTTAAAACGTATTCTCGTTACTGGAACGCGTCAGTGGCACCGATTTATAAGTCATCTTAGGTTATGACTACCGTGAAGAATTTGCTAGTCATTACCTCAGTTAACCTTCGTAAAATAGCGGTAAACAATTAGTTGTGAATCAAGAGGTCACGGGATGAATTTCCGCTACTAACTATTTGTATTGAGTGGATCTCAATTAATGTTCATGAGAATAAAATTCCTATCGCCAACCAACGACCAAGCAAGATTGGCGGTTTATGATTCCCTTTTAATCGTAGAAGAAACCCAAAACCAGTAGACGGACAAATTTATATATATGAACTGACACATATAAGCATTCCGTACCATGTGAGCTACGATAATGTCTGTAATCTAAACAGGGATATCCTAAATAATATGTACCTATACTTAATCCTATTTACGATGATTTTTATCAACACCAACAATTTTATCAGCAGTAGTATGAAATGAAAGGCCACAGGCATGAGTATGAAACGTGTATGATCAACTAGCACATTACTGTAATTTGTAAAGTTGCAAATTGTTTGGCAATGGTCTTTATTATTTAGGTACATACTTCAATTCCGCAGGGAATTCCCGTGATTACGTACATATTGGAAAGTGATTTTGCATGATTTCAGTTTTTTTCTATCTAAGCTAAAATCGGTATTTCATGTTTTTTTTTTCATTTAAGATTATTCGGTGTATGCTCTATTAGTACTCAATATCGGCCATCGCAAATTCCAATTAAAGGCACAAAGTGTTCAGTTTATTATCAAAGCCTTGTGTACTCATATATTTGATGAGATGTGGAACGTACTAAATGCGTTCCTAGCTGGCAATCTAAACCATAAAGACCACTTTTATACAAATTTCATAGAACATATAGTCTTTAAAACATTTGAAAATGCTTTTTTCCACAAAGAATCACTGGTTTCCTTTAAATAATACGACTGCCTAGTACATTTCTCAAAAATATTTTGATCAAAACAATATAATTTATAATATTATAATTCATTTCGAAGTATGAATTAAACTGATTTGGTAGAGTATTGAAAGCAGTTAGATAATAATAGAGAACAGTACCTATTAGATGGTGTACATGATATTAGACCTAAGTTATTCATAGGTAGAGCGGTTTAATGACCGACACACTTACGTCGGTTGAATGAGCTCGCCTATACACAGACGATATTTTTGCCACATTGAAACTAGTATACACAACGTCACAAAAAGGAAATTCCAAATCCCGTTTTTTTTCTAATAAAAATCCGCCTACGCTCGTTGTGACGTCGCCAAATGAAAAGATTGCCTAGATAAATTAGCTGTAGCAATAAAACGGAGTTGATTTCCATGAAATGCATTAAATATGTAAAATCATTACTCAACATAAGAGCTGAAAGCTCTTTCAACTGTGGACCTGTTACGACAGTCCCGGTTTCGAGTCCAAACGTAAACCTTGGACTCTTTAATGTTACATGTATATTGTAGGAGTTATTGGGATCTTTAAATTTAATAAAACTATCATAAGGCTTAGGCTAACTGCAAGTTGCAACCAATTAAGTTCTATAAGCAAGGAATAACCAAGAAACACATTTCAATTAAAAGAAATCTATTTGATCGTCACGCTGAACATCTCAACCACATAACATATAATTGTCTATATAAATATACAAAACAGAATTTGTCTTATCTTTACATCATTTATTGATACAGTGGGCGTTCTACAAAGCAAACAGCGGTTTACGATTATGTATTTCGTTTAAGACATAATAACGTCGCCTTTCCATCGTTTAGTAGATTTTGGATATGAAAAATGTTTATTTGTGTCATTAGCGTATTGGCGTTGGCAAATATTTGATGCGGATTTACATGATTTGATATTACGTTGTCGTCACTCATAATTCCCACGACAGATAATTCGAAATTGAGGTCAAACTTATATTTGTGGCGAAATTCATTACTATCAAAACAATTATACTCACAAAATTAAGTAGTCGGTCGTAGGTTAAAGATGCGTGCCTACTACCTACTATGTTAAATATGAATATGTCACATTATTATTTTTTAATAATTCTTCAATGATTTGTTCTTACTATACATTTTTGATTTCTGCAGATGATGTTCACGATGCGCTCCCACCACATGTTGACTGATGTAGTATTAGAAGTTGGAAACGAACTGTTCCATGTACATAAAGTAGTATTGGCTGCTGGCAGTCCGTATTTTAAGGTAAGCCCACGTTTGTTTTCATCTATTATTATATTAGCGTAAATTGTACCGATCAGTAATATTTATGAAAAGAAGCGTCACGAATTGCTGTCTTTTATGAAGAAATCCGGAAACGTATTCATGTGGATATAATTTGTCGCTACCGATCAATTCTTGTAACTTATAATATAGAAGAAACTAACAATTTGAGCTGTCGATAAGAGAAACTACTCCGTTGCATTCACCAATATTTCGAAAGCATTGCTCAATTTATTCAGCTTTGTTGACGTTCGGCCTCCAATTTACGCGCAAGGAATATGGTACTTTCTCGAATATTATATTAAGTTATTTATTATTAAAAATAAATGTAGCTTTTCATTGAATAAAACCTGACAAAAAATGATTGACACGCTGTGTGTACCAGATTTTTTTTTTCTTACCTGAAAACAAAGAGTTGTACAACCATATAAGGAGTTACTAGAGGCTCTTTGGGCTGTCTCAAATATGTATGGGGCCTGATATCGAATAACCTTTACTTCTGACACACGTTTACTACCAATAGGGTTGTTTCAAAAATCTACCATGCCATCTCCATGTCAGCTGTCGGTCTTACCCGTCATGGAACTATTGCTTATTGCTGCTATATCCTTTAAAACGTGTAACGAGCGTAATCTTTACGCAGCACTAAAAAAATATACTCACGTCATTTGCAGGTAAATATCGGCAGAGGCACCAGTATGTCGAACGCCGCATAACGTAAAGCAAATTTATATCCAAATAAGAAATGTCTTTTCGGAACAAATAATAATCGCTATAGCTGATATTTGTATGAAAACAACACATCTCATAAAAGTAGTGGCCAAATGAAAATCATCAATTAAATTAAGGGACTTTACTGCGATATTATTGAGATCGTAAAGTTATTAATAGGGTGTATGAGTACCTAAAAAACTGAGACAAAGATTAAGTTAAACATTGTTAATAGATGCAAGTAAATTATCTATAATATTGAACGATGCATTCAAATATATAAAAAAATGTGAAATTAAAGTCAACATTATATTTACGCCTTTAAAAGCAATCAAAATAAATTAAGTAAAAAAAATGCAATGAATATAATTATTACGCAGGGCCAGTATTCGGCAGGCGTGAGCCGAAACGCAGAGGTTCTTTCAAGGTTATGCAAATTAGTAGCGCCGTGTTCCAACCTAATGAATGAGTTACGCGTTACTACTATTCATTCATTTATAATAATGTTTTCTCATCACTCGTACTAACAATTATGTACTATAGTCACAAAATTAGTCTGGTTGCAAAAGCAATAGGCCCAGCGTTGCGGCTCGTTTACATTTTTCATCCACTGTCCGTCTTTTGTACTAAAATTTGCGATTCTCAGGATTTTATATTTAACATACAGCCCGAGTTTGAGAATACATCAATTTCAAAATAATGTATAGGTACCAAATGTAGAAAGAAATCTGTATCACCGCGCCACGCGATCATTCGTGACCTTCGAACTACACGTGGCTCCATGATCTATTAATATTCGAGAATCGAGTGAGATAAAAAATGTGCACCTTAACTTCCTGATGTTTATTCATTTCTACTGACATAGATAATGTCACACATATGTACCATGTACATATGTCCAACATCAAATGCATTATATTCCTCGAATAATAATTTGTTTTTTCCGTTGGGGTTACAGCGTATCCGAGCTAGAGTTGCCATCCGTCCGGGTTTCCCCGGATTTGTCCTGGTTTAGAGGGCATCCGGGGAGCCTCCGGGGAAGGTTTCATTTGTAGACAAGGTTTTAAAAAATAAATAAATAAGACACACGAGACGCGCACTATGCTCGCACCACACCACGATCAACTGACGAACCATGTATATTCACCGTTCCTTATTAAATGTGTTTAAAAGATCTTATTGACATGTCCGGCTTTCGGACTCTAAAATCCGGGGTTTTCACGCGTCTTGTCCTGTTTTCCAAATTTTAGAGATGGCAACCCTTAAACCTTGGCTCGGAATAAAGACTTTAAATTGGTGGGGGATTTGTATAACACTAAAAAAAATATAAACTAATAGGTACACATAGAACATTTACTATTATATTTACTAATAAAATACTTTTTAAAAATTTAATTAAATCTGGAAATATTGACAACCCTAGGCAGAATTATACTGCATGGTTCTAATTATATATTTGATGATGAGCTGCTATATCGAAATTATTGCTATATGTAATAATCTAATTTGTGACTAGGAAGACATTATATCCCACCCTAAGTGCGGAACAAAATATGTAATTAGTTTGATAATGTGCGCGGTAAATAATGATATTTATGCTATGATTAGCTCTATCATTTTTTTAGTTACCACGGAAACTGCTAATATATGAAAAACGCAAGTCATGCGACAAATGCCACTGAATAAACAGGATAAATATTATAAAATTTAAATAATGCCTGAATTTTCCATCGCTGTAAATTGTTACTTATTGCAACAGCTATTCTTTGGCTTCATTCCAATGTTTTGCATAATTATGTTAATTTTAATATTACCTACCAATTAAATTTGATTATTATGGACTTGAATGGCATACGATTTTTAAAATAAATGTATACATATATTGATAATATTCTTTATATCGATCTATATATCAGTATTTGCGTAATACGATACTCTCTAGCTACAATGATTGCCCATTAGATCCAACTAATCTTCGCAATTTCTTCAATGCATGGATGTAGACTAATGAGGACGATAACTGCTCTTGCTGATGTTTTGGTCTTACAATCAGACGCAAGTTTTCTTTATATCAAAATTGTAAAAAAAAATAAAGAAAAAAGCAAATGCCATTTATGTGTAGAAAAAAAAAGTTAATTCCAACGCAAAAACAAAATACTATTTTAAGTACGAAATTAGGCATTTTTATAGACAAGCGCTAACATTTTAGGACGCTGCGTTTCAATGAGATGAATAAAATGTAGGATAATTCGTCAGGCAATGTTCACAAGTGGTTTGAAGGAGAGCGAGATGTCGCGGGTGCGGCTGCAGGGCGTGTGTCCGTCGGCGATGGCGTGGCTCGTGTACTTCATGTACACCGGCAAGATCCGCATCACCGAGCTCACCGTGTGCCAGCTGCTGCCCGCCGCCACCATGTTCCAGGTTGGTATCATCGGTATGAACACTTTTCCTTACTTGCCATGCGTAATGCCCACCGTGAGTCAACTCTATTTCTTAGTTGGATTATAGGTGCCTGATTGGCAAAGCGAATTGCGTCGCCAGCTTTAAGCAAATATTTCGATAGACACAACACCATTTATTCAATTTCTTTGATGTAGTGAAACTGCTTTTGTAGTCAATCTCTTTATTTGATTTACTATGAGTGACACGTATTTATTCCGGATAAGCGTGCGAAAGACTCGATTCTGATATAAATCACTGTTATCAGTTTGTGTAGTAAATATAATCTTTTATTGTTCTACCCAAAAAAAAAGTATGAAGAATATACGTCATAAATTCATGTTTATCTAAAATCATGCTGCGCGTGCATTTGTAAAAGTTTAATAATGATTAATTAATTATCGGTATAACTTGCAGCGTCACCATATTTACATTAATTACGTTATAAACCATAATATATAGTTATCACCTTAAGCCACTTTTAGATATAGAGAAAAATTACACGATGTAAATATTTAGATGATAAACAAAATTTTACGAATACCATTCATAAAAAATATTGAGCAACGTAAAAATAATTATAATTATTTCCGGTTTTTTATGTATTTCGCATTTCTATCGATAAAAAATATATTGGAACTAAAAAAACGCTATCACATTACATAATATATAAAACTATTAAAATTGCATTGTATTTGTTTAATGCATTAAAATTTAATTCACTTTACCGCTATAAGTATCAAAATTGTTACAGTCATCATCATCATCATCATATCAGCCCTGTGTTGGTCCACTGCTGGACATAGGCCTCCCCCAATGACTTCCACCGGGAACGGTCGGAAGCCGCCTGCAGCCAGCGACGTCCCGCGACCTTGACAAGGTCGTCGGACCACCTTGTCGGGGGACGTCCCACGCTGCGCTTGCCAGTACGTGGCCTCCACTGGAGAACTTTCTGGCCCCATCGGCCATCAGTTCTCCGCGCCATGTGGCCGGCCCATTGCCACTTCAACGAGCTAATCCGTTGGGCTATGTCGGTTACTTTAGTTCTCCTACGGATCTCCTCATTTCTGATTCGATCACGTAGGGAAACCCCGAGCATAGCCCTCTCCATAGCTCGTTGAGTGACCCTGAGCCGTCCCATGACGCCTTTAGTGAGAGGCCACGTCTCAGTGCCGTAAGTCATCACTGGTAACACACAACTATTGAAGACTTTTGTCTTCAGGCACTGAGGTATTTTGGACGAGAAGACGTCTCCTAACTTTCCGAACGCTGCCCAACCGAGTTGGATTCGACGATTGACCTCTCTCTCGAAGTTGGACCTGCCTAACCGGACCACTTGTCCCAAATAGACATATTCGTCTACAACTTCGAGAGTCGAGCCCCCAACTGCGATTGGGGTGGGCACAACATGGACATTCGACATGATTTTCGTCTTGTCCATGTTCATTTTAAGACCCACCTGTTGGGAGACTCGATTGAGGTCTTCGAGCATAGTGCTAAGGTCCTCCAGCGATTCTGCCATGACTACAATATCGTCGGCAAACCGAAGGTGTGTGATATACTCGCCGTTTATGTTGATGCCGAATCCTTTCCACTCCAAGAGCTTGAAGGCGTTTTCCAGCGCGGCAGTGAACAGTTTCGGAGATATAACATCTCCCTGTCTCACGCCTCTCTGTAGTGGAATAGCCTTCGTGCTCTGATCTTGTACTCGGACCGACATGGTGGCGTTGCTGTATATGCTTTTCAACACCTCGATGTACCGACAGTCAATGTGGCACCGCTGGAGAGACTCTAGCACCGCCCACGTCTCGATCGAATCAAAGGCTTTCTCATAGTCCACAAACGCTAAACAAAGCGGCAAGTTGTATTCCTCGGTTTTCTGGATAACTTGCCGAAGCGTATGGATGTGGTCTATGGTACTAAAGCCTTTTCGGAAACCAGCTTGTTCGGGCGGCTGGAAGTCATCAAACCTGCGTTCGGGACGATTTGTGATGACCCTCGAAAACAACTTATAGACATGGCTCAGGAGCGAGATGGGCCTGTAATTCTTCAGCAAGGTGTTGTCACCTTTTTTGAAGAACAGTACCACCACGCTCCTGCTCCATGCCTCTGGCGTTGAGCCCTCGAGGAGAACGGAATTGAAGAGCCTCTGAAGGACTTTAAGTACCGGCGTTCCGCCCGCTTACAGTAACGAATGTTATTTAATATTTTTTCAATATATACTTTCATATTATTCACGATCATCATGACTAGAGCTACTGGCAATTTTGGAATGATGTAGTGGAGCGCGTAATGTCGATATTGCATTGATAACTGTAGTGTTGGTCGTCAAATGACGACCAACAGTCCTGATATCCTCTGTCACTAACTGGTGACTGGCTGTAGATGGCACTTGAAATATCATATTTAAATCACATTATAAATAGGAACGCACACGAACCTACCGGTCTGAATGCACCCTATATGTACATAAGGTACTGAAAGTACTTTGCAGTAAATTAGTATTACAATTGCATCAGATATTTCCAAAACGTCAAAGAGAATATCATTTGAAGTTAAGCTCCAGGCAATATGGAACGAGGCTATTGCTGTTTTTGAATGTTTCTTGAATTCGTCTTGTAGAGCCGTATAAATACCGGCGTGATAACGTTATTCGAAGACAGACGAAAGTACATTTACTATTAGACGCTTATGGATTAAAGAAAAAAATATATTTAAAAGCTAGACCTTACAAATTACTTGATGTAATTATGCCATATTTTTTCCCCCAAGATAATAAATAATTTTTGCTGAAGAGTTACATGATTGTTAGTTTATGGGTAGTCATGTCCGTTGCAATTATCTTCCCTAATTAAAATGAATGTACTGCCGTTAAATAATAATAAATAATATCTACAGTAAATGTTATATTAAGCGATAACAACACCGTCGAAAAAGTAAATTCCCCGCGTCTCACCGATACACAGGGCGAAGTGCAAAGTCTAATTGCGGGTTGGAATCGTATCACATGAAAAAAACATGAATTATATATTAATAATACGTTTCTATTTAATAAGACAAGAATGTCATATTATGTAGTCATACTTATTGCGTTTTCTTTTTTATGAAAAAAATAAAAAGGATCTAACTTGTTGAGATGCCCTTTGAGTAGATCAGCTGTTCTACTCTAAATCTATTGCTTACTAAAAGTGCTACTTTCTAATAGATTAACCCCACATTAACTGGTTAAAAAAATATCAAAATAGATTCTATAATCTGACAGAATTAAATGTTATTCACTAGGAATAGGTATATGTATCACAGTTATTATGGTACAATTAAAATATCGAAAATTGAAACAAAATCGCAGCTTTGTCATCGATTTCCAGTAGATCATATAGCTCTTCTTTATTATGTTAATCTTCTTCATCGATTTTTTTCACTTGTGGTCCCTAATGTTTAGCTATTTATAAGCGGATCTCTTAGTATCATGTGCTTACCAGGTTAGTTTGTCTAATCTATGTTATATAACAGGCTGCAGTGTTATCAACAAATTACACAGATTTTAGTTCTATCTCGCCAGATATCGAACGTGATCGACGCCTGTTGTGCCTTCCTGGAGCGACAGCTGGACCCCTCCAACGCCATCGGCATCGCCAACTTCGCAGAACAACACGGATGCGTCGAACTCAAAAAGAAAGCCAACCAGTTCATTGAGAGGCATTTTACACAGGTACTTACTATGTCACATAATCTCTCTTAGATTCATAATTATTTGTTAGAATTTATTTTTATTATGGCTTAGTAATAATCAGTAAAAACAGTCTATCTTTTTAAAAAAATCGCATAAATGCATGATGAGCCCCTTCAACCAAACTCTGTAGGTATGTACATTGTTCAAGTGTAATCAGACCGTAGTCGAAAACTTAGACGGGTAGTAGTTACAATGATTATAAAACCCATTGAATCTAAAAAAAAAAATCAAAAATAATAAAAAAAAACTTTTTCCGAATAACCATAACTTGTCTTAGTTTATGATCCCGGTTAGTTAACATCCTGTATATAAAGAATGGATTTAACTATAAGGTTTATCGCAGCAGCTGCGCTAATGACGTCCCAAAAATAATCTAAAATGTTGTACGTGTTACAGGTGTGTCAAGAAGAGGAATTTTTGCAATTAACAAAACAAGAGTTAATATGCTTAATACGAAAAGATGAACTAAATGTACGGGAAGAAAGAGAAGTTTATAATGCAGTTTTAAATTGGGTAAGTGGCGATGAACTTTTCATCAAGTATATAAGATGGTTACGAACTCAACGAATATTTCGACGAATGTATTAGAAGACCAGTGCGACTCTTGTCTCTGCTCATTAAAACGCTCATATTTCACCGTCCTTTCTTATTTATTTCTACGCACTATTCATCCCCATCTCGTTAGTTCCAAAGATTGTTTATTAGCTACCTGATTTTTTGATGCCGCTCTGTAAACATTTGACATTACATGTTTCAGAGTCGTAAGTTTGTTATTGATATAAAAACTTCTTAACCACACTATACTATCGTCGCACGCCCGCAGCATTCATTTGGCGATTTTAAACCACGTTAAGATGTCAATTAATTTTAGCCGGACCCATTGAACTATGCTTCGTCGTGAAAAGGTCAATTGTTTTATTTACGTTTTATATTTGATTAATGTTATTTATATAAATATTGCAGTCACAAGCCGTTTAGTTTTTATTTTGTGGAGTATTGAACCAACAATATGGCAATTTTAAAAGACACTACAAATTTGCGTGTTCATTATTAAGAGGACGATTAAATTCGTATAGATTCCTTTCATAATATCTTATCGTTAATCGTCAATAAGCATCGCGCCGACCGTGACTCCCGAACGATATCCTATAGACGTCTGTGTTTGGCCTCTTGATAAAATTAATTGAAATTGAATGTAAAAATATGATTACGTATATTGTTGATAAAGCGTCGAAGTTTAACCGATAGGCGGCAAAGGAAATCATACATTTACGAAAAATACATCCAGTCATTGTGAATGATAACAGAAATGTGCTCGTACTTGTAGACGGTCGGCGACGTGGTCATTGCCAAGTGCGTTGTGCTACGTGACTTGCTGTTCCGAAATGTTATACGAATGCATGATAAGCGACATTAATAACCAAATTGATTAACACTTTTCATATTACATAAAGTAATTAAAATAGGGATTCGCCAGCAAGTTGCATATTTTAACTTTCATACTTTCATCGATTCATTTAATAATGTAATGGATCATGAATAGATAGCCTTAGAAGAGATTATATCTCTCTCTCTCTGGTCGGTCCCTCATATCTGAGGATCGTGGTCAGCGTTAGGGTGACATCTGGAGCGGATGATCTGCTTCCACCGGTTTCTGTTTGTGCACAGAGGCGACGAAAACCTCGAAAAATTGATTTTGGTTGGAACCGCCGAAGGCAAAAGGTCACGCGGTCGTGCACCTACAAGATGGTCCGATCAAGTAAGAGAGTCGCCGTTCTCCAAAATTTTACACACCCGTAGACGAAGCGCTGGACAGAAGAGATTATATAAAATTATATTATTATAATTTCGTTTAAAATTATTTCAATTTAAAGGATCATTCAATAAAGTGATAAAACAAAGTATGTAAACTTAAAACTAATCCTTTTAACATATTTTGCGCTTCACTGTCGACAAGTCAAAATGTATACAATGACACATTTCGTTCCCATTAAATAAAAAGTAATATCTACAGAATCGCTAAAAGAAATCTAGAAATATTAGTCTAGTGCTGTATCGGTAGGGTATTAGCTAAAAAATACTCGTAACCTTGTTTAAGATGGAGGTTATGTATTAAGTGTGAGCTATCCTCTATACCTAAAATATATCCGTCAGAACTTCGCCACCTCACGCATCGATGCTTTCAAGCTAAGAAGTGACCAAATGTCAGTTACCGTAGGGTACCGTAGTACCGTAGTAGGTGCTGTAGTTGACGTGGGGCATATACCTACCCATATTGTAAAATTAGTGCTTTTGTTACGTGTCACATATCTATTAAAGGAACGATACGACATACGTACAAAAAATATTATTCAAGAGGCCAAAAACATGTTTTTCTGAAATGATTAAACCCGTGCAGAAGATTCTTTAACTCCAATTAGATAATCGGCAAATATTGTATGTGACAAAATTATTTAACATTTTTATAATTATCTCGTGTTGATAAATTTTTGTGTTCCGGGTCTGACTGTTATTGTATAATTAGATACCTATTAAAAAAATTTAGTCTGACGTTTTCATATTATGATTTATACCGCAGGATAGTGTTCCCAAACATTGCTCTGCCATGGCTTGGAAATTATCACACTGCCCCTTCGTGACCCAATGAATAATGTCAAACCAAAACTAGTACCAGAAATGTTTTATTAATAAAATCAGTACATATAATGTTTTGAACGTTGCAACACGTTTTTTTTTTATATTGATGGCCCCGTACCGGGTCGTTACCCGGCAAATGGAAAGCGCTATTTTAGGGCTTAAATCATCAGTTCGTTAAATCATCGCACCTCCATTAATCCTTATGTTCTTGAAAAATACATTATTCTTTACTCATGGATTACCTTACAAACCCGTTCCTGGGACACATTAAATCTGAACGGAATTGAATAAACTTGACACAACTGCAAATGTTTTCATCTGATTTATCACCTACAAAGCTAATTGAAAGTGATGTGGTTTTATCTTATCTTGTACCGTTGAACTCTTGCATATAAGTAATTATGAAGCTTGTGCCATGACTTGCGTTTATTGGTAATTCTTCCATCAATCTAGCGTCCATAGTCTATTTGATAGCCCAAATTTAAAAGGTAGCGATGCAATTTGCCCATCCCAACGTAACATTTGTTTTCATTTGTTCAATGATGTTCCGTTTGGATTAGGCTGTGATGAATGAGTGGTTATATTTGCTTACAGGTAAAATATGATGAGGACAGGAGGCATCCCCGCATGGAGCACATTCTGCAAGCGGTGCGGTGCCAGTACCTCACGCCGAGCTTCCTCAAGGAGCAGATGAGTACGTGCACGGTGCTCAAAAAGGTCCCAGCCTGCAGGGAATACCTAGCCAAAATTTTTAAGGTATATTTCAACAAAATAATAACGTAATCGTTAAGTTAATACTTTAAGATTCCTTTTCCCCTAAACCTCGTTTTGTTGAATACTGAATTGGTTACAGAGAGAAATTCAAGGTCATTGATAAAAAAATACTTGAGTGGTATTTTTTGTCTTTTTATGTCTTTTTATAAATAAACAAAATTCAACACACACGTATTTATAAGATTATTAAAGATAAGAATTTAGAAAATAGAAGTGTGGGTGTGTTGGCACAATCTTGCTATCTGTCCTCAATGCCACAATATTTACAGTTAATGGAATGTTTTGTCTGTGTAACTCCTCGTCACTTACTTAAACCAGTCTAATTCAGAAAAAAGGCAGTGACCCCAAATGTCACGAGCGATATTTGAGAACCGCGTGATTTTGTTTTCATTTGTCACTTTTGTTTTCTTTCTTCGATGATATATTATATCGATTAAAAATATGGTTTGTAACGGTGGAAGTTGCTAACCTATCTACCAAGGTACAGTATACATTGATAAAGGATATAAGTCAATATATTGCAATAATTACAGCCTTTTTAACATAATTAAAAAATTTAATATAATTAATAAATTAGTAATAATTAATAAAAGAAAGTAAAAATACGCGTCCCAAATAGTAGAATATTTACCGTCTTATAATCCGTGATTAAACACGCTTGCGTTACGTATTGTCTACGTATTACCCGACACTCCACAGTGACTTGCAACTCATGTAATCTATAATACGTTAAACAGATAATAAAACTAACAAGCTCCTAACGTTTATTGTCATTTTATTGCACCTACTTTGAAAATACGCTGACAACAAAGTCTTTGCAAATAATATTTTGTGCGACCATCATGCTTATTCAGTATACTAGAAATGAAATCGTTGAAAAGGTTTTTAAAAAGTATTATTGAAATTCACAACTATTGTGTATCCTTAACCTAATTATTTCTATTTTCATTTGTGTATATTTACGCAGTGCATATGATTTGTTATCATTTGTTATGTACCATAACAGACAATAAATCAAATAATAAATATTCTGATTGTTTAACACTCCATATATTCAACAAAATTGAGCCGTCTGCGTCGTGTGGGACGATCTGGAATAAAGGATAGTTTCATTGTGGAATTGTAATGAATCACTTTGGAATACTTTTTTAATCGAAATATCCTGTGTCTGGGTTCTGTTACAATATTACTCATGTGAAACACGTTTGTTGCAGGATCTGACATTGCACAAGAAGCCGGTAGTGAAGGAGCGGCGGCCGAACACGCCCCGCATCATCTACGTGGCGGGCGGGTACTTCCGCCACTCCATCGACGTGTTCGAGGCGTTCAACCTGGACGACAACTGCTGGACGTCGCTGCCCAGGCTCACCGTGCCCAGGTCGGGCCTCGGGGCCGCCTTCCTTAAAGTATGCATCATTATACAATACTATATACTCAGCTTATAACCCTTACAGCTCTTATAGCCCTCTCAATGGTAGAGGAGACCCGTGCCCAGCAGTGGGACGTATATGGGTTGATGATTATACACTCAGCCTATCGCCGTCCACTGCTGAACGTAGGCGTCCCCAAGAAAGCGCCAACCATCCCGGTCTTGTGTAGCCCTCATCCATCCGTTACCCGCTACCTTTCTCAAGTCGTTTTATACAACCTTATTCATTAATATTCCTCACAACTATGCTTTGTCTCGTTTCCTCTCGTATCGTATCTCAAAAAACATAGCGAGACAGAACATAGCATAGTTATGCAGTCCTTAAACAAGTTGATGAGAGGTATTATAATTATTTTTAGTAACTTTTGCTCTGCTAGGTTTTGATTCAAATTTCAAATAGTAAAATAGATTAAAGTAACCTATGCTGATTTATTTGCCTGGATAATGAAAGCTAATGAAATATTTTATATAGCTTATCTTTAATGTATTTTTTGAATTTTTCCAAGGGAAGCTCCCTAATGCCCTTCGGGAGTTTGTTATAGAAGCGAATACATTGTCCCATAAAAGAGTTATTACTTTTTCAGAGACGAGTTACATGTTCAAAAATTACATTTGTTCCTAGTGTTTTTATTATGTACATTACGTATTTTCTTATATTGAATGTCTAAATTAAATAATCAATACTTACTGTAATCAAGTTGATAATATCCAAAATCTGTAAATTGGTGTATATCACACCGCAAAGGTCCGCTTCGTAGTAATTCTTGGAAAAATTAACAAGCAAGCTAGTCGGTATGTAAAGCAGTCCCAAAAAAAGTAAAAAACTGTTTAATAAAAATTTAAATGTCAAGTTAATGTAGCCAACAGAACCGAAATATAACGTCACATGAACAGATAAGTAGTTGTGAATCATCATTACATTACATTCTTTATAAATAAACACTTCGTAGAAGTTTTGTCGTACGTACAAATACATAGTTACGTAAACTTACTGTAGAGAGCACATGTGCGTCACTGTAATTTATTGAAAAAAATATTCATAAAAAATTGTTTATTTAAATAAGTCATGTGTCAAACCCGATTTGGTTTCAAAGATATAGCGATTTTTATCACTTCAGTCTAAAGAATACTTAGTTCCATTTTTGTTTTCTTTGTTAATTTAATAGACGAATATCATCATCATTTTATTTACTTTTTTTGTATTATAACAATCTAAATTTGTGTGGTACCTACATATCATTTATAAATCCCTTATAAGACCTAGAATTTTCCGCATACTACAGAAATTGTGCTGTTTTGACTGTACTTTGATGTTAAAGTTAGTCAGACCGCAACGAATTTTATATATTGTCTGTTTAAATAGTTTTGCACAATTATTATGAAATAAAATTGTATACTAAATTGTAGATAGATAAATTTTCCTGTAGCACGTTGACCGCTAGACCTTGATCTGAACAAATGTTTGCATATCATATCATGAAATCAGCATAATGCACGATAAATTCAATTTGACACGGTGACATCAAAACATTTCATTTTTAAATACCGACAAACAGTAACACTTGTATGCGGTACGCAAAAACAATTGTCATTAATATTGTACGCTAAAACTATGTATTTAAAAAAATGCTTTTGGCTATAGGTTTTGGTGGGTTGTGTGTAATTTAAATGACATATAGGATAGTTATTGTTTGCAGGGGTTGTTTTACGCGGTGGGCGGTCGCAACACGTCGCCCGGCTCGTCGTACGACAGCGACTGGGTGGACGTGTACAACCCCGCCACCGAGCACTGGCGCCCCTGCAGCCCCATGTCCACGCCGCGCCACCGGGTAACTCACATTCAACATCTTAACACACAATGCATCTATTTACTATTTACACTTCCTCAGTCATATAGACCTGACAGCTCTACAAGACGTGCGAGCGTTGAGAAAGATATTAATGACATCGTAAGGTTGAAAGTTAAAGTACTCAATCCCCAAATTTGTAATGCTGGATTTTAAGTTAACTAGACATTATTTCGCCATGTTCACAGGTCGGGGTCGCCGTCATGGACGGGTTACTGTACGCAGTCGGCGGCTCGGCGGGCTCAGAGTATCATAAGTCTGTAGAGTGGTAAGTTATTATAATATTTAAGCTTGAGCCTTTCACAACTAGCTATATTAAGCTATTATCAAAGTGTGACAAAAATAGATTACGTGTTTTGTCCTTTTCTTTAATGTTTTAAATATAACATTGATTTTTTTTTAAGCAGAACTCTGAGCTTTTAACTAAAATAGAGTAATATTTGTGGACAAACTTTTGTCTCAGTGTGCATATCGAACTTATGTACACTTAAAACTTACGATTTACAAACTCGATACACAATAATCAACGCAGATATATGAAAGTCGTCTAGGTATTTCTCTACGTCCAACCGGTCGAACGACGAGCAGTTATTGTAGCGTAATAGATGTATATCGGTAACGCGTGTGGTTGTGACGTCGGCAGCTACGACCCCGAGCGCGACGCGTGGACGTCGGTGGCGGCCATGAGCAGCGCGCGCCTGGGCGTGGGCGTGGCCGTCGTCAACCGGCTGCTGTACGCCGTGGGCGGGTTCGACGGCGCGCGCCGCATCGCCTCCGTCGAGTGCTACCACCCCGAGAACAACTGCTGGACGGAGGTCGCGCCCATGCACGTCGCGCGCAGCGGCGCAGGTCAGCGGAGCCCGCACTCCTACACGCACACTATACAGCGCTTTCTTATCCGATAGGAAAGCGTGTTACACGTTTGCTTGGTTTATTTACGATTCAACAATTGCCCTAGAAATTCCGTATGAGATTCCTCCGGTCGTTTTTAACGTCGATATTTTGATCGCCACACGTTAAAATCGTATCGCACGATTGTGTCACATGCTCTGACGAACACGAGCGTGAAGATAAGGTGAGGTTCGGATGGCGATGAAGCGTAGGGATCGGGCCTTTGCAAAATTTAGAAGACGCCGCACGGAGGAGAACTGGGCGTCATTTAAGGTTGCAAGGAATCGGTGTAATCAGGTGGTACGGAATGCTAAGCGCCGCCACATTCTCGATAATATAACCTCCACTTCTTCTGCTAATATCTGGAGTTTTCTTAAAACTCTAGGTATTGGCAGGCAGAAAAACCTAGACTTCCAGGGGACGGTTGGCTTAAATGATCTTAATCATCACTTTAGCGTATCTCCCAGCATTGATCATAAAGTCAAAGGTCTCACTTTGGAATTCATAGCTGGGTTGCCCCAACTAGACATTGATCCCTTTCAATTTTCTCCAATGACTCCGGGTGATATTAAAAAGATTATCCTATCGATTAAGTCTAATGCTGCTGGTCATGACAAAATCACCCGTCGCATGATCACCACAGCATTAGACTATCTAATCCCTACCATAACACACATCATAAATTTCTCCTTCAGTACCAATATTTTTCCTTCCCTGTGGCGTAAAGCTTACGTAATTCCTCTTCCTAAAGTACCTAATCCTACCCTTGTTACTCACTTCCGACCTATATCCATACTTCCTTTCCTATCCAAGGTATTAGAAGCTTGTGCGCACAAACAACTGTCCAACTTTGTTCATTCTCACAATCTGTTGAGCCCATTACAGTCCGGTTTCAGACCTTGCCACAGCACTACTACCGCACTCCTTAAAGTGATTGGCGATATTAGGGCGGGTATGGAGGACACAAAGATCACGGTATTGGTTCTGATCGATTTCTCTAACGCCTTTAATAACGTCAATCACGATATCCTCTTATCCACACTCTCCCATCTTAAGATATCATCTGGAGCATTGGATTGGTTCTCGTCCTATCTTCGAGGTCGCCAGCAGTCGGTACACATTAACGAGTCTTCATCTGATTGGTGTGATCTGCACTCTGGCGTTCCTCAAGGCGGCATTCTTTCTCCTCTATTATTTTCAATTTTTATTAATCTCATTACCGATAATCTTCAGTGTACGTACCATCTATATGCCGATGATTTGCAGCTTTATGCTCAGGCTGGAGTCGATAGTATGTCCTCGGCAGTTGACAAAGTAAATACCGACCTGTCGTACATTAAATCTTGGTCTGATAGTTTTGGCATAAGTGTAAATCCCGCCAAATGCCAGGCTATTATTGTTGGTAGTCAACGCTTACTATATAGACTGGATATGGCATCAGTCCCATCGGTTATATATGATGGCTCAACTATCAACTGGTGTCCAGTAGTAAAGGATCTAGGCCTACTTATTGACTCCAGCCTGAGTTGGAGAGCCCAGGTCGTCTCCGTGTGTCAGCGTGTTACATTTACACTCCGTATGCTTTATCGCCTGAAGAATTTCCTTCCGCCCAAGACCAAAATAATGCTCGTTCAAACTTTGGTATTCCCCATGGTTGACTATGGTGATGTGTGCTACTTTGACCTGAATGCAGATCTACTCAATAAATTTGACCGGCTTCTCAATAACTGCATTCGATTTATTTATAATCTTCGCAAATATGATCACGTATCTTCGCATCGCTCTCAACTTAAATGGCTCCCCATTCGTCAACGCCGTAGCTTGCGTGCTCTCAATACTCTTTACTCTCTGTTGCACTCCCCAAATCCACCAGCTTATTTAACTTCTTCCTTTCAATACTTAGGGTCTGACCACAGCCGAAATCTTCGTTCATCTCATAATCTTCTTCTTCGCTGTCCTCCACATAGTTCTGACTTTTTACATTCTTCCTTCACTATCCAATCTATTCTTCTTTGGAATACGCTCCCACTCAAAATAAGGGCGTCCGCTACACGTGATGCGTTTAAAACGAAAGTACGTGAACACTTTCTAAAGGAACTAGCAGAGTCATCTCGCTGAGTTTTATATATATTTTTTATATGTATATATGTATGTATGTATATATTTATATATATGTGTATTATATATGTATGTACATTGTATGTTTATTTATGTATTTCTATGTATAAATACAACGTACTCACTTATGTAAAACGACTGTAGTATACACCTACCAGTTTTCATCACTGCACCGTCCAAAGGTAGACTGGCAGAAAATGCCTACGGCATTAAGTCCGCCTTTATACATACTTGTATAAAAAGTTTAAATAAATAAATAAATAAGATAAGAAGTTGGCTAGTGTATAAAGAGGTGTGCGTGTGTGCAGGCGTGGCGGCGATGAACCAGTACATCTACGTGGTGGGCGGTTACGACGGGTCGCAGCAGCTGGCGTCGGTGGAGCGCTACGACACGGAGCGCGACACGTGGGAGCTCGTGGCGCCCGTGCACATCGCGCGCTCCGCCCTCTCGCTCACCGTGCTGCACAACAAGCTCTACGCGCTAGGTACGCACTACACACTCATCGCATAACGTTTGCCGAATGCCCATCATAAACGTTTCTTCAAATATAGACTTTTGGTTCGGTCTGTGAAATGGTTCGTTGTCGCAGGCGGGTACGACGGCACGTCGTTCCTGGACATCGTGGAGGTGTACGAGCCGGCGAGCGACACGTGGGCGCAGGGCACGCCGCTCACGTCGGTGCGCTCGGGCCACGCGTCCGCCGTGTGCTACCAGCACGTGGCGCCGGCGCCCGAGCACTGCGACCTGGCGCCCGCCGTCATCAAGAAGCTGGGCAAGCGCGCTGCCGCCGCGCCGCCCGCGTCCCCCGCCGCGCCCGCCGCGCCCCTGCCCTCCTCCTCGCGCGACGACATCCCCATGGCGAACAACATCATACGGACGTTAGCCAACGCGCAAAACCCCTCCAACGGCGGCTCGTAGTACGAACATAAGTGATGATTTTTTTGTTACTGCAGTCATGTTGTTCGTGTCCACTGAGCGACCGTTGTGACGATTTGTAAAATGGAATTTTGTTTTGATACGAGCTCGAATTTAGGGACGCCATGCTTTAAATATTAATAAAAAGTGTACCGCTCCCGTGTATCACAGAACCCATTTTGATAATGAACCCTCTCTGCGCTGAACTTTGTAGTCGTCTTGTGTAATAAGAAAGTACTGCCACATTTTTGTAAATATATTTGTTGGGAGCCGAGATCCAGACGCAATTTTAGATTTATTTATAGAAGTATACATCTGATGTCGTTTTTGTATGTTTATTGAAGTGTTAGCAATGTATAGCATGTATCGTGTACAAATGGCCATTACGTAATAATTTAATGCATATTCCCTCATTGTACAGAGTAAGTCGGTATTGATACACTATGTAAATATAATTTAGGATTATTTATAAGGAAAATAAAGACTGTTATGGGAATTTAACATGTATTTTGATTTCCAACACAGATATCACACGTTCATGATAATGTACAACGATTTTGTTCACGTGCCATATACCAGCGATGAGGCTATTGTATCCGAGGACAAGATTTTCCATTTGTTTTTAGAGTGAACAGGAATGGTGATGCATTATATTGCCGCACCATAACATCAGTTACACGCATTCCATTTTATTTATATACATTGTGCTCCAATCGCAGTAAGCAAGCAAATCTTATCTAGGATGACCACACGCCCTCATTGTTGTTTTACACTGTAAAATCAACTTGGTTGTTTTTATAAAAAGCAGATCCTCGCATATTGTTATGTACGCAAATATTTTTTTCTTATTAAACGAATGCTAAAGATGGTTTTTATTTTTTAATTATTGGAATTTTAATAGTATATCTGATCTAACACGACGAACTGACTTAAAAGCCCAAAGACTTTATGGTACCATGCTGGGCTATCGTGCGTTAGTAGACGTAGGTACGTCTATTACTACCCGTAAATCACTCTCCAGTGGAGTGCACGACTCCTGCACTCATACAGTAGCCACCTGTCGGCGGCCAGCTCTACTACTGAATTGCAAACCACCTCTTCGTTTTCGTGAACACAACAATTTTCATTTAACTCTAACTTTTTTAATATAAAAACAACCAATTTAATTCTGTGGCACATTTAAAAGTAAGAGTATAATAACATTTAAATACTTAAAATATAACATTAAATTTGATACCTATAACAGAGAATCTTAGTGAGCCATCAGATATATTTATACATCTTATAAATTACTATTTACATTTTGTTAAAAACAAAATTAAATTACATTTAAAGAAGAGAACCTGATATGTTAAATTTCTAATTTTCTAGGAAAATGGCAACAATAAAAAATTGTCAATCAATATTGGTAATTAACAAGCATACATAGTGTACATGGACTTCATTTAGTATACAATTTTGTCAGCAAAAAAAAATTAAAGACATCCACTGAACAAAATTTTTATAAGAATATTTTAAATTCCCTTTGGTAACCATTTCATATAGTTCTATATTTTCGCAGTGACCTTCATATTGGTTTAGCTTTTTGCGTTAGGCACCAATAATAGAATATACACACAATAGTTCTTACACTGTACCTTTACCAACACAGTCCCTGACATCAAAAAGTACATACATTTAAGTTATATTTAAAAACCCAACATATTTTAAAGCAGAAACCAAAACTGTGTCCAAATGTAGGGAAAAGCTGAACAAATTAGTCAGTTGGATTTTTTGTTCAGTTAGTTTCTTTTTCAAAATGTTTTGTCAAAATTATTAAGTTTTCTGATTAAATTATCAACCCTATTACACGCGTCCCATTGCTGCTCGCAGGACTACAAACGCAAAACACATCAATACACATATAATACATTCATTTCCCTCATTGTTAAAGTATCATATATTTCATTGCAAACTTATTGTGTTAATGCCTCATAGCTTTAACGAACGAATGCATACCCAAATGTGGCTTTCTTTATGGAAACCCAGTAATGCAACCTCATGCATTTCAAATGTATAAATAAATGTCAAATAAAGTTTTTTGAACATCTAATTTAGCTACACCAAAAACTTGTTTCGACCTTAGCTAAGAATGTTGTTTTTTATTTTTATTTACTAAATTTATGTTTGGCTTTTAAATAGGTTATATAATACTAAATACAAATTCACAAAAGCGGTGGTAACATGACAAAGTCTTAGTTAAAAATTTTAATTATTACTTCTCATCACAATAAATTAAACTTAAAAAGACCTATCTTGACACTAATGTATCATTATCTTGACTAACAACACATCTTTGTAGCTTAGCCTAACCCTATATTGAGTATTGCCAATGCAAGTACAAAATATTTAAAGTACCTGTACCATAATTACTTCATTATTAATTAGTTAGCATAATTTACTTTACTATTTTACCTATTCTCCTTCTTCTCTTTACAAATATTCTTACATCAGGTAGGTCTTCATTTAAAGGTTCCAAGGTATTACTTGTATTAGAGTCTAAATGTAGTGATTTTGTTGTTTCAGAGGCCATATCTATATTGGGTAATCTGCCATTTGAATCATGAGCAGCATCAGATGGTTTTGAGTGTATTTCATTTCCAATCTGTGTCACAATTTCTTTGTGTGGTGTAGATGTGGCTAAAGCTTTAAGAAGTAAATCTTGCTGTCTGTGTGTATCATTAATTTCGTCTTGCTCAACATTATCTGTTAAAAGTTCCTCAGCATTTACAAGTGATTCTGCCCTTGACACTGAATTGATCACATCAGGCTGAACTCCTGTTGAAATAATGACAGTTGCCACAATGTCACTTTTCTTAAGAGATGTGAAATTTAAATCCTGGCGAAGGGGATCAATAACACTTGTCGGTTCTTTAATCACTTTTTTATCATGATTTTCTAATTTATGGATATCTTTAGTATCTCTATGATTCTTTGAAATTGTATCAAGTATATTGACTTTGCCATTTCTGCCTGAACTCTTCCTTTCATCTTCCTTTATATCTGGTATTGTAGCTATCTTTATATTAGTATTTGGTTGTAAATCAGTTGCATCCACAGCATCTTCAAATATTGGCACATAATTTGCAGTCAACTCAGATGGGCTTGGAACTTGTGATGGGGAAATGCCCAAATCATCAGGTGTAATCAGACTACTGCTATCACCAAAAAGTTCAGTAAATTTTGTTTTTACCATCTTTGGTTTCTCTTTTTTGTCTCTACTTGTGTTTACATTTTTATCATTAATTTCAATATGGTCTGATTCTTTGTATGTATGAGCTTTCTTCTGCATACTTTGCTTTTTATTTTGTGGGACATTGTTGTCATTATGGAGGCTCTTTTTGGCAAAACTAGGGTCTAGTTTAAGATCAAGTCTTATATTTTCTTTTATATCATGATTTGATGGTTTTTTTGAGGTGTTATCAATATTTGGATGTGTCTTGCTTTTGTGAAAATCGTCAGAATCTTCCGTGCCTGGATTTTGAATTGATGTTTTTTGGAATTCAATAGTATCACAAGTCTCATCACTTAATTCTAAATCACCTTCAACTATTTCTCTAGTTGAAAAAAATCTTTCAGTCTCTAGTACATTATTATTATTTTCACCAAATTCTTGTATTTTATTGTCACTTAAAGCATTATATTTAGCACTAGTATCATGATTATAACAAAGTGATTTGCTTCTTTGCTGTACAATCTTCTGTTTTCCATTTTTATTTTGATTTATATACAAATTTTCAATTTTATCTAAGGACTGTTCTCTATCCTTTTTATTTATTTCCTCTTCACATTTCTTCATTTTAGGAATTTTATATCCATCAAGGACGGTTATACAATTTTCTTTTTCTGATATGTTTTGTGAAACACAAATATTATTTGATTGATTAGAACACTTATTCTCCATTATGATGTTTCTTTCAAAATGTTCATTACTTCCATTTTGTAAATTGTCAACTACTTCACCAGATTCAATGGATAAATTTTCTATAATATCTGGGTTAAAATCTTTAATGAATTGCTCTTGTGGCGGCAGCTGAATCAGTGCATCAGGCATAGATATTTTTTTCATCCCCCACTTCGCCTTGTCTACAGGTATCAAATCAACATGTGAGCTGTTTGCTGTAGTAAAGCCGGCTGAGCTTTTGTCATTATTTAAAATATACTTGTGTGATGCTAATCTAGGATCCTCAAGCGGAATTTCTGCAGTATTCATAATTTCTGGAATGATAAAATAAATTACATATTGTTTTGTATAAAGTGGGTAGTTTTAGATACGTCAGTGTCATGTCAGCTACCAAGCTAATTAAACGTGTTCGTACGAACGATGTGTTTTCTTAAACATAATAGTGGCGACGTTGCATAAAAGTGCTTAAAATGGATTCAAAAGCGATTAAATTTCACGAGTTTAATCCATAAAGTGACAATTGGGACAGTTATATTGATAGACTCAAATATTGTTTCGAGGCTAATGGCGTGGTCTCGGATAACGCCAAACGTGCTAATTTCTTCACAATATGTGGCACACAAGTGTTTGAGACGTTTTTTAAAAGTAATGAGCATGAAAGTTGAAGGATGGACAAGCCGAGGAAGGCCAAAGAAAACATGGATGGAGTGCGTGAAAAGAGATATGAAAGAGAAAGGCGTGACTGAAGACATGACGGCTGATAGGGATGTGTGGAAGGAGAAAACATGCTGCGCCGACCCCAAATAAAAATTGGGAGCAGGGCAAGAGAATGATGATGAAGTGTTTGAGACGTTTTTGGCGTTAATTACGCCTTTAAAATCGAGTGATGTGACTTTCAGTGAAATTGAAACAATTCTAAACAGACATTGTAGTCCGAAACCGAACGAGATTTCCGTATCGTATAAGTTTTACAAATGTGATCAGAAACAAAACGAAACCGCGGCAGAATATATTGCGCAGCTTAGAAAAATCAGTGTGGGGTGTAATTTTCCCAATTTGGAACGAATGTTGAGAGACAGACTAGTGTGTGGAATGACTGATCATAAGTTACAATATGAATGATTAAAAAAAGATAATTTAAAGTATGAAGATGTTGTGGACGCCATGTTGTCTTCAGAAAGTGCAGGAAAGGATGTTCGCATGATGCGTAATGTCAACGACAACTATACCTATAGTAATGACAGTAACAGGAGTTTTCCTGCCGACAAAAGTGCGGAAATGTCTACAATGCCTATTTCTGAACCTATGGAAATAAATGCACTCCAGTCTAAAGTGAATAATCGACTGTGTTTTCGCTGTGGTGATAAACATAATGGAGAATGTCGTTTCGTCAATGCTATCTGTCATTTCTGCAAGAAAAAAGGGCAGATAGAAAAAATTTGCATTTCCAAAAAGAAAAATTTTACTAAAAAAATTAAATACACACACGACGTAAATTTAAATGGAATCTACAATTTTGAGGATGGGTGGAGACGCACACCACCAATAAATGTGGAGGTAACTATGGACGGCGAGCCGGTCACCATGCAAGTCGACAGCGGGGTGAGCTTCACGATCATCAACGAGCGCACGTGGCGCGCAGTGCGCGCGAGGCAATCCTACGACTGTGCGGGTGACGTACGGCGACATCGAGCGCGACCTCGACGTGATAGTGGCTAAGGGAACCGGCCCGAACTTACTCGGCCGGGACTGGTTTTCACCCCTTAATATTTATTTTAATATTAATTTTATATCTAACACTGAACACATTTTTGTAGATAAAATGTTAGCTAAGTATAGTGAGGTTTTTATAGAAGGCCTTGGTACCTATCGCGGTAAACCTGTTGCCATACATTTACAGTCTGGGGCTACACCAAAATTTGTAAAGGCTCGGCCTGTTCCATATGCCCTCAAAGATAGAGTAAAAAGAGAGATAGATCGCTTCATGGTCAAGAATCCACGTCGACTTCGCCGGCCCATTCCAGAATAAGTATTTTTTTTTGTCTAGATACTTAGATACAATGCATCCCAATAATCTGCAGGACAAAAGAACAGAGGCACAAATTATGAGTAATAGTCATCAAAAGACTAGGGAGTCAGATGTTGGGCGGAAGGTTATGTTTAGAAACTATAGTGGTGGCCCTCAGTGGTTGCCAGGGACAGTAATAGAGAAACGAGGACCATCTAAATGTAACATTGAGACGAGAGAAGGATCTGTGGTGAACAGACACATTGATCAACTTATAGAAAGGAAGAATGTCACCACAGAATCAGTAACAGAGAGTAGAGGAGAAGATATACAACTCGATAAATCTCCGCAATCAGAATCAATAAATAGAAGTTTAGAGAACAGAGAAATTAGAGGCTTATCATTAGATCAGGGTGAAACACAAATTCCAAGTTCTGACAATTGGGCTGAAATATTAGGCATTCCACCCAATGCGGAATTAGGCTTTGCAGGTGGTAAACTTAAACAAAAGTTACATGTAAGACCAAACACACCTTATGTCAGACCGGATGGTGTCAATTATATTTTGTAATTATTGTGTTGATTTGTGTTACAATGCTTCTTTTTTTTATAGTTTAATTTGTTTGTATTGTCTTCTTTATATAGAATATATGTTGTACATGGGGGAAAGGTATGTTATGTATAAAGTGAGTAGTTTTAGATACGTCAGTGTCATGTCAGTTACCAAGCTAATTAAATGTGTTCATACCAACTATGTGTTTTCTTAAACATAATACATATGTTAGTAAAAATACCAAGCAACTAAATATGTTCTCAATAAGTTATCTCTTTAATTAGATTTTATCACCCTACCTTTGATTGGTTCAGGTGTTGTAGCATCACAGCCTATGTAATCCGGTGACTGACAAGATGTGTATTGCTCTTGCAGCTTTTCAAATGTTTCTGCAAGTTCTTGATCTTTATAGGATTCTCTATCATATTTCCCACTGTCTTTTAGCCTACTGTAACTCTCAGTTTTTTGTCTTTTTCGATTTGGTTCATCATATTCATGCAAGATCTTATGTTTACCTGTGTTTCTATCAGGGCCATAACTGAATCTCTCTTGTTCATTAAGATGATATTTTTCATGTTGTTGATAGTCTTTATATGACTTATGATAAACACGGTCAATGGGGCTTTCCCTCCCTCTACTTCTACTGAATTCTGGCCTTCGGTGATAATCATCATAATAATCTCTTGATACTCTCCTATTATATCTGTCTGGACTGTAATGCGTTTTATACCTTTTAGGTTTATCAAATTTATCTCTTTTTCTATGCTTATCTCCATTGAAATGTTTTTTAGCTCTGCCTTTCAATATTTCTCGTGAGGGCTCAAAAATTTTGTCATCTTCAGATATTTTGGATACATAATTATCTTTACCGGAATATTTTCGGTCTTCTCTATGCCTCATGTAGATATCATTTTTTGAGGTTCCTGGAGGCCAGTCGCTCATCTCGTCTGAACTAAATTTTTCTGATCCCACACTGAAAAAGAAAATTGTGTCATTATTTAAAGTTAAAATCTGCATAGAAACATCCAGCTACTAAAAATGCCTCATTACTCTGTGTGTGGAATTGATTTTCGTCTATTTTTAAGATTCATTGCGGTAGGTGAAACACTTTTGGCATTCTGTTCATGTTTTGTATTTTCCTTAACACTGATTTTTCCTTCATTAAAAATATCCTTTTTTTCATGATTATCAACAGGGGTTCCTTGTTGTGTATTTTCTTTGCTCTTTTTGTTAACTTTTTCATCTGGTCGAGCTTGATTTTCTTGCAAACTGTAAAAAATGTTTCATATCACTATTCAATAATGTTAGTCTATAATATATTTATTTCATTGATATAAACACAAAAACATTGTACCATCATGGCATAAATGATAAAATGTTTACATATTATAATAAACACCACATTTTCAGAAAATAAAAAGAAATAATAATCCATACTTTTCCTTTATTGATTCACATGTGGAATTTTTTTTTTCAATCACAGCTTTGGTATTCTTTACACCTTTTTTATGTAAAGATTTTTTGTGGGTTTGCTTAATATCTGGTACACCATTTTTTGTCTCCCGAATATTCTTATTGCTATTTTGTAAGGCGGACAATACCAACATATCTTTCCTGTAAAAAAAATTTATTGATTAATACCTCTAATATAACAATGCACAACAAAGCTTGTAATTCTCTAACATATTAGTCACTAATTGCAGGAAACATCTATTGCATATTCAGAAAACATAATCATATTTAATGGCTTATTAAAATGACAAAACACACTAAAATAAAAATCAAATAAAGATTTGACGAAGCCAAAACCAAAGATTAAAACAACACATTCACAGTACTTTATTAAAGAACTTACTCAATATTAATGTCAGTTATAATTTTTGTCTTCCTTTCAATCTCTGCTTTTGCTGTTTTAAGCAATGATGAGTAGTTCAACTCCAACTTTCTGAACTCTGATGACAGTGTGTCAAATTCCTGTAAAATATTCTACAATCTCACTCCGTATCTGTTCCATGTTACATTTACACAATAAAAAAAAATATTGTATCATAACACAGGTTTGAATGTTTACCAACTTACTGTGCTTTAAAAAAGTTTTAGATGATATATATGACATCAATTTATGCTGCAATCATAGCACCAAAAAATTACAAAAATAACAGTACAAACTTAAAAAAATAATTTGACTAAAAGTGCTGGTCCTGCGCCAATATATGTAAATAGTGTCTTATTGACACTACCACATTGACAGGTGAATAAGCTTTCCAGTACTTACTTTTTGAAGCTTTTCCATAGCCGTAGCATATTGTTCTAGCTTCACTTTCATCTCCTTGTTTTCACTTCTCAACTACAAAAAAGCAGATCCAAATGACATTCACTAAATCATATCATAAGTGTATTCCAATAGTAAACGTATACAACATTCTAGAATCTAGAAAAGTTAAATATTATTGACAGAACATTTTGGCGCTAAATTGTAGTACCTCTTCTAGAGCATTTACTTCATTGTAGTTCTCCAAATTGTTATATAAATCTTCCATTGTGAAAAATTATAACGTCTATCTCTTACGGTTTGGTTTACAACTTATTATTTTAGTCTGATACAAACAAACCACTTTAAAATAACAATTTTATCTTGCAACTTTAACAATCTCGTAAACGAAACGAAATGACAGTTCTTTCAATTTGCTCTTTTGTTTTTATTGAATAGCTAAGGAACTAATTCGTGCGACCTATATACGCCATATTATGGTCTCTAGAAACGTAACATACAATTTAAATATAGATACATTTCTTTTTAAGCCAATATTATTTGACACATAGTATTTTTACACAAAAAATATTTTGGTGCAATAGGTACCACATTTGCAAATCCGAAATCAATTAGGCGATTATGACTATCTCGTACATTATAACATGAGGTCATTTTCTTAAATATAATGGGGAATTTTAATTTTTAAATTAAATCATTTCTTATTTTAAAATATTAATGTTTAAATTTTAAAGTTCTATTTTAATACATAAATATATACCCAATAGTAGTATACTTACATAAATTTCATAGAAAATTAAATTAATGTTTATTTAAATTCAACAACTATATGATTATACAATATTGATAGAACTTAAAATATGTCGACTTAGAACTCTTAATAAATTTTTTGTACCCCAGGACAACCCTAGTCAGTTAGTTAAAAACATTCGTTCATTATTCGTTGCTAGCTGTTCCACAGTGCGTTTTGATCAGCCGTCTGGCTTTCAGCTCGTTCGATGTGGACGTTTAAATTGTTGTAGTGTTTATTTTAATAGCCTTCCTTAGATTATAATTGTTTATTGTATTAAAGTACATTAATAGGTGGTGATACCAATTATGTCTATGTGGTTAAACTGGTCAGTTATCGCAGTTTACATGTATTAGTGCAACAGGCGATCGAAAGTGTTTAAGGGTTCTTGTAAACAGAAAGGAACTCAACGATAACAAGATGCCCACGGACTCAGAGTGCGAGTGCGACTTGGTGTCGAAGGAATGGCTGCTAGCAAAGCTTCGTTCTGACGAAAGAGATACCGTGTTAATAGACTGTCGAGGCTCAAATGAGTATACAATGTCTCATATACGTTCCGCTGTAAATTTTTCTATACCCAGCATAATGCTGCGACGTTTAGCTGCGGGAAAAATTGAACTGGCCTCAACAGTCCAGTGTAAGGAGCTAAAGGCGCGAATTACTCATTGTCGGACCCGTGGTATCTTCATATTGTACGGTGATGGACCCCCTAGAGATCCTGATTCTGTGCACGGCATCTTACTTAAGAGACTCAAGCAGGACGGCGTTCAAGTTGTGTGCCTCGAAGGTAAATATCTGTTTTTTCGTCATTTTATTTAGTACTAATACAGTATTTTATGATTCATAAACTTATAATTTTTCGTCTATATGTATTTTTATGTTGTTATCAAAATATTTTAACTCACTTTATCGTAAAAAATGAGCTACTTTAATAAGTTATGACTTCAAGAAAGAAGTGAAAAAATACATAATTATATTTTTAGTTTTTAAACATATATCATAATTTCAATGCCATCTTTATTTTTGTTTCTAGAATTTTTTCCTTAACTGGATGGTTTAAAAAACTTTATCTTTCTAAAATTATATTTGAACATTGATTACAAATAATCTAGTTATGGTTCTTAGAAACTTCTCAGAGGTTGTAAATTGCTGAATTAACCCTCTGTTCACATTATTATTTTATGAAAGAAGTCTAAAAACTTGTATCATTACAAGATTATACCATGTTTGGCATCCAAATAAAATTAAAGAATACATATATAATTCTAATTTATGGTTACAATAGAAATAACATACAAAAAATGCTTAATCCTAGAAAATAAGAGTAACTGATTCATAAAGTAGGTGACATCTGCATCTAAACTTGGACAAACCTGTATTTCAGCCTGCAGGCCCATTTCACAAGAACAAAAGATATGGTTGTTTTAAATGTACTATTTGTAAATGGTTAAAAATTTAAAGAACAAGTCAATACTGGTACATTTCGATATCATACTGAATATTCTTTAAAACTTACAATTCTTAGTCACCTTTGAATATTAAATAAGAAACAAAAATGTTCAAGGCACTCTTAATATCTTATCTAGGTTAATCCTTTTTGCAATTTTTATTTTCTATCTTACAATACAATATTGATATGTATTTTTTCTATATTATAAATCAATAAGTCTAGTCTGGAGCAGTTGATAAATAGAGCCTACCACAATTTGATTTGACTGGCCCAATTCAAATATAGTGCTACTCTAATTATTTTAACAAAAGAGTGAAAGCTTATCTAAAAACTCCTCACATTAAATCCTTCACCTTATATTCAATAGAATTAAATTATCTAATAAAAATTAGCTATATTTCTCATACAAAAATACATATGATTTAGTGGCGGTACTTCCATAGAAGCCCTAAATCCTAGCTTGCCACATTCAAATCTAAATAATAATATATAAGCTTTCTTTAAGCTGTGAAATTTTATTTAACACAAGCAATTTGATGTGTAAATAACATTAACTTCACAATAAACAATTATAAACTTGATGTTATCTAATTTACATGTTACTCTTTTGGGCTTCTATGGAAGTATGACCACTGATATGATTGATTTTAAAAAACAATAGAGACTTATCATATGTAACAGCTTCATTCCTTGGCCATTCAGTTTTAACCATAATTGTTTCGAATCTATGAGAACTTATCAAATTTGCAATGTAATACCATTTGGATATTTTTATTATTGTTAAAAAAAATTAGCCGCAAGTATATGTAACTAGATTTGTCTCAAAACACATACATCATGGCCATTGGAATCTGAACAAGTTGTCAATAAAGCATAGAATATATAATGAGTAGTTACATGATATTCCCACGAATGTGTTCATTCAGTAAATTATTACCTAAGAGATACGCGTAATACCGGTTGCGGCGCGCCGTCGTCTCGTAACGATCCATTGACAAAAAGTATTCACGTTTTATAGGTTTATAACCTAAGAAAATTTAAAGCTAATGATAATACGCTGATATTGTCGACTAAATATGTCAATGTTAATATAATAAATGATATAAGAGGAGATCAGAGTCCTCTTTCTTTATGGAGCCCATACAAGGTACGATTTATCTGTACGATCCGTCGCGTCAAACCGATCGAAACGACGAATCGATGGTGTATGTCAAAATCGTTAACGATTTTTGGGTGAAGTTTTTGATGCGACCATTCGTCTCGATTTTCATCAGATCGATCGTACAGACGAATCGTGCCGTATATGGGGCCCTTTAAAATAATCATATTCCATACAAGCGGGCGATTATGGTTTTATTAACTTTGTGCCACAACATGTTCGTTGACACAATATAATAAATAGGTAAATTTAGATCAAATAAATACAATAAAAATATTCTACCGATTTTTTTACCGCTTCAGTAAATATTCTTGTAAATTTAACAATTTGCGTAGCCGAATCAGTTCTAGGACCGAAAACTAATGAAATAATAATATTTTAACTTCTTAACACTAAAATATTTTTATCAAGGATTGAGGCACATTGAATGGACATAGCTAAGCTCAATTTTCAGAATCTTATTTATAATATAGTGTTTAGACAATAAGGTCTCAAAAAATAAAACACCAAAATCCCCACCACTTGTATAATATAAAAGTTGCCGACGAAATAAACGGTCTTGTTACTTTTCACCTACCTTGCTACCGTTTTCTAGGAATGATCTTTTTCCCAAGTGTAACCTCTAACGCATCCATTTGTAATGTATGTATATCCTAGCTCAGCGTCAAGTATCATTATTTAGAGAATAGCTGATCTTAGACTTAATTTAAGAATACGCCCAGAATCTATATTAAATATATGTCATAAATAATTTTGCAGGAAACTTTAATGACCAAATTGGAAATGCGAATTGATTACTTAAATATTTCCAGCAGTTTGACCATAGTTGGTTGAAAAACCTGTTCCATCGGAAATATATGTAAATTTGATATATCATTTAAATTATTATTCTTCCTCGAATTATTCTATATGGGACCTATATTACATGAAAATAACCCAATCATTTGTGTTACGTTAATATCGGACAGCGGTCGCAGTAGTTGCTATCCTGCCCATAAATATCAACATCATGGGGTGACCATATATAACAATTCACTGCTAGGCACGGGCCTCCTCTACCATTCAAGGATTTTGACCTTAGACCACCACGCTGGCCTAGTGAGGGTTGGCGGACTGCGAGTAGACACCTAAGAAATTCTTAAGAATTTTTAGGCGTGCAGGTTCCATCTCGATGTTTTCCTTCACCGTTAAACCTAGTGATAATTGAATACACAAATCATTTCGAAAAGTCAGAGGTGTGTGCCCGTGGTTCAAACCCGCGATCGTCGAGATTCTCAATTGCGCGACTAAACCTTGAGGCCATCATTACTATATAAATAAACTAGCATTTGCCCGCGACTTCGTCCGCATAGACTACAAGGTTGAGTTCAGAAAGAAAATTTGTTCTAGTCTATGTTACTCCTTAGAGTCCTAATTATGTCCATACTCTATACCAAAAATCATACGAATCGGTCTAATTGTTTAAAGGTGAAACCGTAACGCGCCGGTCGTCGCCTTGTGCATCATTATTGCGCGCATGATCATCACTTTAAAACTGCGATATCTTCTAAGATACTCATGGAAATTAAATGATGTAAAGGGAAAAAATATTTTAAATTAAACACTTATAATGAATAACGATATTTATTTATTTGGATAAGGATTAATATAATCTTTATAAAAACTCCTTCACAAGCAATGCTTCATTTTAGAACAAATTTGGGTAGCATAGAAGAGGTTATAGTAAACCAATCCTAAAAGATAGACATTTATGCTTTCGCGGTTTTTTTAGAACTTTTAAAGGAGAACAATTCTGCCATACATTATTTCAGAGAAACTAACCGTTTCAGCAGCGCAGGCAGCGGAAGCTTTCAAAAGGAAAAAACAACACCCGATTATGAAACATTGTTTATAGTAATAAACAACGCAGAGCAGTAGCTCCGCTCCTTTTTATCGTAGCTTGATGATATATGGCCTATAGCCTTCCTCGATAAATGTGCTATCTAACACAAGAACACAAGAAAGAATTTTTCAAATCGGACCAGTAGTTTCTGAGATTATCGCGTTCAAACAAACAAACTCTACAGCTTTATAATCACTACATAGTATAAAAGAAAGTCGCTTTCTCTGTCCCTATGTCCCTTTGTATGCTTAAATCTTTGAAACTACGCAACGGATTTTGGCGGTTTTTTAATAGATAGAGTGATTGAAGAGGAAGGTTTATATGTATGGTAACATCCATTAAATATCAGCATTGCACCCGTGCGAAGCCGGGGCGGGTCGCTAGTATTAGCATATATTATTACAAAAATGTCAGTTCATATTCGTCTCACTGAGGGGCTGGGTCTCACTAAACCTGGCTCACTGCGGGTTTCTCACAAACTTTATACGCCTTAAAAGTTAAATTTGTATTTTAAAAAGTATTGGTATTTATAATGTACGTTAGGGAAAGTCTGAATGTAACTCCTGTGATAGAAAAGATGAAAGGAAACCATCTGTCGTAGTATGGGTATGTGATGAGAAGAGATGAATCATATGTAGTAAATAAGGTGATTAAAATGAAAGTGTATAAAAAAAAGACAAATTAAAGAAAGGATGGATGGAGTGTGTGTCCGAGGGGTGATTGAAGACATGACGAATACACATACACACATCCCTATGTGTGGAATTATAAAACATAGCCGACCTCAAATGAGAATTGGGAACAAGGCAGGAAGATGATGATGGTTATAATTTATAACAAGTTTTTAATATAACAAGTGTGAGGGCTATTTATTTTAAATGTTGAATACATAATAAAAGTGAATGTGAACGTTACTTTATAACACATAGCATATAATTTGTCCCGCACGCTAAGCGTGTCGTCGGATTGATTCATTTAATAGGTGCGCGAGGGCTAAGACCGGTGCCGGAGGTCGCCAGTCGAGGCATCCGTTCCTCCAAACGTGGGAGAGGAAGTCGGCTACTTATTGTGCTCTTCAATGCGAGACACAGATTAAATCACTGCCTCTTCGTTCCTATGTTTGCGGCGCGGAATGTTTTTAATACACCTAATAAAAATAAGTTTTATATTATTTTCCGCAATTAAAAATAAATGCAAAAAAATATATTGGGTCGGCAATTTAGTAATTGCGGATTACACTCATAGGTGGCTTCAGTTGAATTTTTAGGGTTTACTGGCGTAGTCCAAGTGTAAAACACATTTTGTTGTTTGACAGTTGACAATTCAGCTATCAACCAGTAAAAAAGTTTTTTTGATTGGTTGCGTAGTTTTCATTTGGTGTTGGTTGAAATATGGAAAATCAAAAGGAACATTTTCGTCATATTTTACTCTTTTTTTTCGCAAAGGGAAAACCCATCGCAAGCTCACAAAAAGTTATTTTCTGTTTATGGCGGCGAACCTGGGTTGGCAACTAAGTAATCGCGGATTTTCGAGTTTTTAAACATAGCCAAGTTGTTTTAAGTGGTTTTCAATGCATGTACATACATGCATTGAAAACCACATGATACATGAAGCTTCTCTGCAATATGACGAGTTATACTGTGACGATCCGAGTCGATTATTGCTTTGATTAAGTCGACATTAACTTCAACTGGACGACCAGAGCTTTTTTGGTCTTTGAGTGAAAATCACCAGAACGAAATTTGTCCAACCAATTTTGACACTGTCGTTCTTTTAGGGCTTCGTCACCAAAATAGCACGCTACTTTTTGTGAGCTTGCGATGCGTTTTCCCTTTGCGAAATTAAAAAGCAAAATTTGACGACAATGTTTCTTTTGATTTCCCATTTCTCAACGAACACCAGACAAACACTACGCAACCGATCAAAAACCTTTTTTTACCGATTGATAGCTGAATTGCTAGCTATCAAATACAAAATGTGTTTTACACTTGGCGTACGCCAGCAAACCTAAAAATTGAACTGAAGCAATCTATGAGTGAAATCCGCAAGAACTTAGTTGTCGACCTAATACTTGAAATATTAATTTAATTTACGGTATGGGTACTATGAGAGCATTAAATGTATATGTGATAATGCAAAACTCGGTCAAGTTGCAAAGTTTGGCCAGACGTTTCGTCCCTATAGGTTGCCTATTTGCATTTTTAAGGTTTTGCCACAATTTTCAGAAAAGTTTGAAGATAGAAATCAAACCCAGGAAGTGCGTACCATCCACTGATAGATTTTATTTGTACCTGACATTTACAAAAGCAAAAAGATATTAGTTTATTTGTAAAACTAATAAATATAATGGAAAGACTTGTTTTTATTTTTAAATTGATTAAAATTCACCATACTCCTATACTTTTATATAACAATTGTTTTTTTGAAAATGTAAACAAGGTAGATAATTCTTACGTAGGTATATTGTTATGCGTCGATTCAAAGAAAGAGAAAAATGTTCCTTACGTAATCGTAATTAACGCCAAACTCAGAATTAGGATAATGTGCGAAAAGTACTTTCAAAAATACAAAATACGGAAAATAAACATGATATGGGATCAAAATATGAAATAGTTACTACACATATTAAATCGCAGAACTTTTGATGTTCACACAAAATCAAAGGAAGTATCATGCTGTGTAATTCTACACTCATCCATGTTTTATAACTCGCTTATTTATTTATAATTTAGACAGAGCACAATCAATAAAAGAAATTCGAACATTATAATAATTTGACACATGCACACGAACTAAATGGATGATCAAAGCGTACCGGATGCGTCTAGTGGTTCAGTCTTCGTGCGACGGAAGAGCGTCGCAATTTTATTAATAAGCCCTCGTTTCATTAACGTCCTGCCAATTTCAATTGCCTTTATGTAAAATTTTAAACGGCCGTAGTATTATAATACTATAGCAGCTTACTGCAGCCGAAATAGTATAGCAGCCTAGTTGTTTACAAAATTACTTTTATTGGCGATAAATTACAATATCTAAACAATTTATATAAAAAAAAAAAATATGTAACAGTTTACATTTAACTAACTTTCGCATTCGTTCAAATAAAATAAAATTTTTTGAAACTTCTGAGCAATGTTTTATAATAGACTAGCTTTTGCCCGCGACTCCGTCCGCGTAGACTCTAGGGTTAAGTGCAGAGAGATTTTTGCATTTATAACATGTTTATCCCACGGGATTACATTTTCCAGGATAAAATTATCCCATGTTAATTCTGTGAGCCCTACCTACTTCTATACCAAAAATCATTCAAATCGATTTGGTAGATCCAGAAATACCCATTCCCACGGGAATACTTAATTTTCCGGGATAAAAACTATCCCATGTTAATTCTGTGAGCTCTACCTCTCTCTATACCAAATTTCATTCAAATCACTTTGGTAGATTCAGAAATACCCATTCCCACGGGAATACTACATTTTCTGGGATAAAAAGTATCCTATGTGTTATTCTGATGTATAAGCTATATTGTGGTAAAGTTTCATTCAAATCCATTCAGTAGTTTTTACGTGAAAGAGTAACAAACATCCGTACATCCATACTCACAAACTTTCGCCTTTATAATAGTATAGTATAGGATTTTAAAAATGCGTTTGGCGTAAGAATAGTCATTTTGCTGTTTAATTTACTTTTTGCATAATATATAGAGTTATGCGATTAATCGATATCCAATAAATAGTAAACAAGCCAATCATGGTGTTCTAAGTATGGGACAGTGCGATCGTAAAATAAATGGCACGTGCTTACGGGCAGCAGGATGTGTGCGGCCCGCTGTGAATGTAAACTCCTCGACATTTATTATAGCGGCGGAAATCGTGAGCATCTGGCCGCCAGCGCCGATGCGTTCGCCCATAGAGGAAAACGAAATGGTAGAGGAAGCCGACTCTCGTAAAACTGGATCGCATCGCGTCCGCGTTGCGCGTGGAAACTATTATGAACGCGTCAGCGCTCAGCCCTGTGACTAACTCTAACGTGGAATTTTCCTCATATTATACTGACCAAATGTGCGTTAGAGCTTTTTAAACCTACATTGTATTTAGTATGAAGAACAAGAAAACTTCTAATTTTATCACTCCATATTTGGATGTAAGATAGATGGCGCGCCGCTATCCAGTCTGTTGTACCTTGTACTTAAAATTAAATAAAACAAAACAAAGCGCTATAAAAACAACCCATTTCTTAACAACATGAAGTGATCTAAATAAATTTTAATTTAAAATTTCAAATAAATTGTTCAATTATCCTCCATTTTCAGATTTAAATATCTCATTAAATTGCCGAGAATCTCATAGCGTGAAACCATAATATGAAGTCGATCGTTTTTGGAATTAACCGAGTGTAAAGCGTCGGTAACAGCGGCATTAAACATAATTACTGGCCACCTATGGTTTATATATATAAGGTTCGCACACTATGAATATTGCCTTATTAGACAGCTACATTGGCATTAACAATACTATTTTCATTTCGAGTTGTGTGAATTTACCCTAACTCCAAGGTTTTTTTACAATGTTACGAATAAGCATTATGTGTTATGAAAACTTTGCAGTTATTCCGAAGTTTTAAATCTTAAACAGAAAGCCAATCTCGTAGTATCACTGTGTTCTACCTATCTACCTACACTACATAGCATTAAGTTAGCGAACGTAAATACTGAATGGCGAGTCGTGCGAAGTGGTGCGGTCACATTCGTAACATTGGCATTGACAGATACTTTTTTGTGGTGTTGATGTAACGACAGACTGGTTGATTCCGCTTCGTGTATTGTGTTCACATTTTATTTGCAGTGTTTCGTCGCGGTACGCCGATTTGTACAAAAACATATTTACAGCAAGGACTCGCGATCTATTCAGCGTATTCTGAATTAAATATTTTGTGAATACTCAGTTTTTTTTGTACGCAATAACTAACTACATAAATACATAAATTGCTACTGCCCACATAACGTGATCGTTATACTAACCAGATCCTAATATAATAAAAACCTCATTTCCCCACTACTTTTTTATAGATGCATTCAAATAACTTTTTTTGAAAGTCGAAGTGTAAGCTCAAACAGTGCCATTTTACTCTTGTCTAAAACAAACTTTATGGTGTTTCGGCAACGTGATGTGTGTCGATATGTCGGCCAGACCGGGTGTAACAGCGTTGATACTGTTATCAGCGAAATTATCTGCCGTTCGCCGGCGCCACGTTCATTATCGTCTTGAAATCGAGCCGCCGCTCAATTACTTCAACATGTACCATGCACTGACCGTCTATATATACTAATACAACTTTATTTGTATCGGTAAAATAATGTTCTGTTGGACACTTTTGACACAGCCTTTGGACAGTCTTCTCGCGTATGTTGTTATTGATAAATCATCATTTTCCCAGCGACAGCTATGTCTCAAAAGCGGGTATGCATATGTCGTCTGACAAAAGAACAATCATATATATAAGTAAAGACTCTTTATACGTTATGCATGCAACACTTAAAAAATCATTGGACGCATCTGCTAAATATAATTCGATTACTGTTACCAGTAGACAAGTGTAAATAGAGCTTATTATATATTGTTCCTCTAAAGCTGTCATAATTGTACACTAAGATTTTCTTCCGTGTACAAAATCTATTTTAAACTTGCTGTTAGAATACACAGAACTGCCGATCTCGTCGATTCTGAGAAAATGAATCGAATTGGAATCCAGTGACGTCAATCAGGCGGATTCCCGGAATACGTCTGAACATCATTTTATGTATCGCTGTTTTATATAACCATTGTTTCCTCAACACTAATCTCTAAAATTAGGTTTAATGTATGATCTGGCGCACGTATCTAACATTAGGTGCGTATACAATATGCATATTGCATAGTATTAAAATAGGCTAACTTTCCCTCAAGCCACGATTGCTGAAAATATCCAGCGCCACCATGGAGCGCATCAGCCAACGCCAACTGCCCAACGCGCCGCCGGCGCAGACCGCACCAATGTATTTAATTGACGAAACTTAAAGAACGTCGAGTCAATAGGAGCCCATGTGCAATCGTATTATTTATAAGTCGCCGACTAACATTACTAAATTGGTTCAAATTGTGTCAACAGGCTTGATTAAACTCTATTTGTGAAGACACGACAAGTCGCCAATAACGACGTTTCGCTTTCGTTACATTATTTTATTGAAACAATTAGATAAATACTGTTCGCAGTAAGCGCACACAGGGCGGCTTTAGCCATGCTTGGACCAAAATCACAGTTTCTGTGTTCTATTGTGGCAGTAGTAACATTTACAGTTTTCACTTTCATTACAACAGATCTAACTGTCACACCGATATATAAACGAGTTACGACGATGCGATCAGTGGCTTAATAGAGGTACAGTATACTACATGTTCCAGCTGTGTTTCTTGTTTTGCCTTGTACCTGTTCGCCGCTCCATAAGTGTGCATAGTAATTAACTTAGCTAACGCGGCCGTTTAAATTGCTCAAGGCTGTTGATATAGGGTGCGAGGACGTGGCTGCTCGGCCGGGAACCATCCCCCCCGCCTGCACCTGCTGCCACCTACGCGCACACAGCGCTGCCCGCCCCCGGCCGGCCTCCGAACCTCAACACGCAACATCTATACGTACCTTTATACAAATTATTTGCTTTATCAATACTCGTATAAATATTTTTTGTGTTTGTTTTATCGAAATAGGCATATAGCCTTGCAAAGAATACATTTAGTTTAACGAGTGACTTCATTAATTAAATTATGCGACTAGAAGAGTATGCGATCGGATCGTATTTGCGTACGAAAAAGACAGGGGAGCCTCATTCATGCTTTTCGCTCTGACCTCGACAGTACATTTGAATATTGCAAAACTATGTATTGAAGTACAAGAGATATTATATTTATGTAGTATAGGAGTGTAGGCCGTAGGCGGCTGGGAGTGGGTGACGAGCGTGTGCAAAGTGTTCACGTTTGAATACCCAGGTGGGTGTAAAAGGCTGAAGGATTGGGTTCACGCGGCGAGGACGAATTTTATAGAATCCTTGCTACCGAGGACGCGCGTTGTGACGGCCAGATGGGGGGGCGAATAGAGAGTAGGCGTCGTGTGTGCGGGGGGGGGGGGGGGGGGGGGGGGGGGCGGTGAGATGGATACGGCGGTTTCATTGAGTGCGGCGGATGAATGGGCCGCGATGAGTCACCGGATCGATGCGGTCCCCTCCCCCTACCCCGCGGCCACCCGCCGCCCGAACGCGCAGCGCGGCAGTGGCGCGACTGCGTGCTGCGACCGCCTGCTCCGTGGCCACCAGACACCTCGATACCTGATCCTTGGATAATCTAACTCTACCGCAGAATACTGAATCGAAAAATAAGCGATTTCTTGGTCTTAAATTACTATTTACAATTTTTGTATATAATATTAACCCTGTCCATCTAGCCAACGAGAAATAAAGAGATCTATTGAAACAGGCTAGAGTAGGAATGACTTTTTAGACTAAGGTCCAAACCCTCTCAATAGTCAAGGAGGTTAGTGCCCAGCATTGAGATGTATATGGGCTGATGATGATATTTTGGAATCTACTATTGTAAATCAATACAAAACAGAATGTCTGATTCCGGCTATTTGTTCATACGATAAATATTTTTTTGCGTCTCGTTGCCTTAAACACAGCCATTTACATAATAATGTTTTGCTATTAACAACATTCGAATACCATAACCACTTTGATTGTGATTCAACGATTATTTTTCTGTGACGTTAATAATCTCAAATTGGCACTGAGCGTTATTAAGCGATTGGGTCAGAGTCCGTCGTAACGGCTATTAAAACTTGATTATTAATTGTTTATTGTGAATTGGCTAACGATAAATGGGCAGGTCATGGCTTAGGTTAGAAACCTATTTCCTGTGCGCCTGTGGGAATAGCTATTAAAAAATCCATCAGTCTTATCTAAACAATCAGGATATATGTCTCGTTTTCTTTTAAACGGTTAAAGTTTCGCTAAAATAATGTATGACAGAAATGTTCCTCTTTAAAAGTTCTAAAAAAAAATCCGCGACAGCATATCGCTTGTCCGGAAGAATACAGTATCATGTCAAAATTTGGCACTAACGGACTTAATAATACAGTTCGACTAAAAAAAATCCGTTCTACCTTTTACACGCTTCTCCTGAAAAAGTACGTTTTCAGAGTTAATACAGTATTCTTGCGGGCAAGCGATATGTCTATTTTTTAAGGTTGGCTCAATATAACGTTTTTTATCCTAACCAAATTTATTTTTAAATAAAGTTTTATTTGTGAAGGTGTTTTTTATAAATATGATATTAATCCTTATCCAAATAAATACGTTATTCATTACAAGTATTTAATTTTAAATAAAATTGCTCTTTACATCTTTTGATTTCACCGAGTATCTTAGAAGATATTGCAGTTTTAAAATATTGATCAAGCGCGCAATAATGATGCACAAGGCGCCGATCGACGCGTTACGGTTTCACGTTTGAACAATTAGACTGAGTTGTATGATTTTTGGTATGGACATAAATAGGACTCTGAGAAGTAAAATAGACTACAACTTATTTTCCTTCTGAACTCAACCCTGTAGTCTACGCGGACGGAGTCGCGAGCAAAAGCTAGTCACTTATAAACAGTGAGTAGTAGTAGTAGTCCTTTTAAGTTTGTATTTCGTCCTTTTAAGGTTCGAGTTTTCGTGAAGAACCCGTAGTAGCTTGTCACACCATATAAGTCTATTAAGTTTGAAATATTTTGGAATATTGTGGCGTATAGTATCTATTGGACATGTGTTTTTTATACTCACGTAGGTACTACATGGCTCATAATATACGTATGTAATTAGCCGGTTAGCAGTATTGATGGTAGGATGCGATGGACATAATGGGAGCGGAATTAGCATTACAATGGCGCGGGGCACGGACAACGGCGGCAGGAAGCAGCCGAGCGGCCGAGCGAGCTGCGATGCGTCCGCGCCGGAAACCGTCTGCCTGCTGCCTGTTGTCTGTTTCCTACGCGCCAGCGATGGCGGCTGACCTGTATCTTGTTCCCTCGCGCCTCCAACGGCCGCTCGTGGCGACAATACTATAATCATACTGCATGTTATCTCCATGCCTTGTTGCTGTGTGCAAAAAAATCATACCAATTACACTTGCTAACGTATCGTTAAGGGAAAACATTTTTAAATTGCGTTTTTTATTTCAATTATCTGCTTATTAAAAAATGAAATTGATTAGTAAATTAATTTTTGCAATTTTTAAAAAAAGGTATGAAAAAGTACTATTAATTAACAAACATGGAAAAAGTTTGTAGCTATGAGTTTCCTAAAATTTTGCAACAGTCTATTTATAATATAAATACCTATGTATTAATTTAAATTTATTCATGACGTATGTTCTGTCAAATGTTACCTCGGCACAATAATATCTAAGTGCCTATGTTACAAATAGTACCTAATAAAAATAAGTGCGCCATGTGGGCTGAGTGTAATAACTTCTTATTTTTCTAAATGCCACGGGGAAATGTGAAGGTACAGAGTGTTTATCTTCGACCCTCGATCAGTAAATAATATTTTGTCGGACAGTTTTATCGTATGATATCGTGACTACTTACCACACATATCCATTCATTATCTATGACTTTAAAGAGTCTGGCGTCATTGAATGGAAAAATATCAATGAGTCCGTAACAATGAATGAACGAAACCAAGTAGAAATTGAATTAGCAACTTCGCCTACAAGCGTTTGCTCGGTCACTTATCACGTATCTAATTATAATTGCTATGTGTAAGTAACACAGTACACCATAACCGCAATATGTATGCAATCGGTATTTTTCACCTCGCTCGTGATTTGCCAATAAATCGGCTTGATATTCCGTTGATGTTGAGAGGGTTTAGGCCATAGTCCACCACGCTGGCCTAGTGCGGGTTGGCAGATATATTATTTATTTTTATTTTATTATTTTAACACACCACACTTAATGATTCACACGAACGAGTCTTTTAACAATAATAATGTAACTTTTCGTGTTCAAAAAACATTTCTTGTGTTCTAATGACCATAAAACTCTGCCCCAGAGTATTCACTATGAATGATGTCCAGCTTTTTTAAATTTAAATCAATTAAAATATCTTTTATCAACGACTACTTACTACACTTACGACACTCAACAACAAAAATACTGGAATAATTTGAAACATGTGTTTTGTAGATTCATTCTTTCATCATCAGCAGATATACGTCAAAACAACTTTATTTTGTGCTTGCATATTTCGCGATTCGGGTTCGGCTCTTCAGGTTAAAGTAAAAAAAAATATAAACATAAATGACGATGGGACTCATTCAATTCATAATACATTTTATGATAACGGAAATGTATTCCTAATAGGTTCCTTATAGCAGCAATAGGAATATAAATTAATAGTTAAAGTAATAATATTTGTTGACAGGTGATTTTGGCGAGTTCCGTCGGTCGTATCCGGAATGGTGCAGCGAAGCAGGCGCGCAGCATGTCCCTCACCTGCCCCTCATGGGACTAAGGTCAGTATTTCCACAGCTGCAACGAACATTTTGGTATAAACCTAATCTATACTAGCTTCAATATCGCCGTACAGATTAGCGGAGTGGGACTATCTTTTTTTAACGTATTATCGATGACAGCCTTTGTCATAATTTTCCACGTTCGCTTCAATACAAATTAAATATATAATTTTAAGCATACATAGGTTTGGGTCGTTAAAATATTATGGGAATGCAGTTAACGTTTTTTTTTCTATTGTCAATTACTCGATATGAGTAATTGATGGCTGCGGCTAATGTAAATTTAATTTTCTTCACGGGGTAAACCCACAGATCATCATCACCTCGCATGATACGACACCGACGACAAAAACATTTGATAGCATGAAATTTCTACACCAAAGCAATCAAATTTCAGCATTTTTTCTATGTTTAATTATGTTATATTCATAAACATAAATGATTCAATGAAAAATCTTACGCACTTCGCATAACAATTGTAAATCTATCATTGTGTTTATTGTTTTATGATTGATAAATTCTGCTAGTTAAGCGACTTGTGTGAACGAGGAAAGTTAAACAACGTCGTGGGAATAAGATTTCATGCGCGTGAGAGTTTTTCTTTGATCAATGAGCCCCAACTACGCGGAAAACAGCGCCAGTTGTTCAACACTTTGTAGGCTGTACATACTATTCCATCCGTGGCCAGTCCCACAAAATAAGTTTACGGCTTACGATCTAGAGGTCTCGGTTTTTATTCCTACCTCATGCAAAATAATATTTGGGTTATTCCGTTATGATCTTTTCAGTTTTGACAGTCGGGAAATGCTTCGGCAAAAGGTGTTTGCCTCGCACCCTGAAGCGTGAGACTTTTGTTAAATATTACCAGGTAGGAAAATGGTAATGTCCCCAATATACAGCACCAGGCTTGCCCACTTTTACATGGCACGGTTGTAGGGACACATTGCTGTATACAAACCCGATAATATTGAAAAATTATTAATAATTCTCAACGGCCTTGAAAAAATCTTAGAAACCATTCTTTTAAAAAGGCCAAGTTCAAATGAACCTTCACTTAATTCTGTTTTGCAATCAAGTAGCGACTGAAATTGAATGTACAAATCTTTTCAGTTTTCGCCAATTTTTTTTCTATATCTTATTGATAGAGATCCGGTTTATGCAACTAGACAGAAATTGTAATTGTCTTTTTGTTTGGACTGTTCTTGTTTAGAATACTTTAACTACTTGGCCCAACACGAGTCACCCGCATTTTGTTATTATTTTATAAAGTTCTATACGAAGGCTGTGTTTTTGCATGTATGAAGCATGTACAATGTACATATATTGAGACATTTGGATGAAGGCGTGGGCCGGCGCTCCGGCCAGATCCAATCGAATAAATAAACTAATTCTCAGTATTGGCGGTGATGACAGAGGATGTTAGTCATCGAGACGGTGAGCGCAGGTTCCTCGCGCCTGCTCTTTGTTTCCACAATGTCGGCATGTTTACTGATGGCGCTGTGACTGCGTTTTGCACGCGCTAATACATGTGTCGACTTTCGGTTGAGCCTCCCGACAAGTATTCCATTCATTTGAGCACTTCGTTTGTTCAGCCGGAACGGTCATTTAGTACTACGTTGTGAACGTGCTTATTTGTTTGCTTCGGTAAATGTTATTCATACTCATAGCTATACGCGCCGACTGATAGGCATATGCGGCTCGTTAAGGAAAAATTGCAACCGGTCAATATGATTCAGTTTCAATATCTGTGTATCGTAGTATTTTTGTAAGAGATTCATATAAATGAAGATTACGAATGTATAGATTTGACAACCGGGGTTGGCGGGCTACGTCGGTTGCAACATGTCATAACTTTCCATGGATTGCGTCACCTTAAACGTTGACGTATTGCAGTCGGCACGTAAAAAGAGTTTTGCTAATAAACTCATTCATCATTGCGATCTATAGTTGTCTTGGCGACTGCGTGGTGGTGTGCGTGCTGTGTGCGCGTGTGTGTACGCTTTGTGCTGACACGGCCTAAACACGTAATTGGTGTATAGCAATAGAAACGGTGAGACTTAGCGTTGCGCTGAATGGAGCGCGCCCCATTCATGCGACGGTGACGCGCATGCGGCCCGCGCGCTGCTCCGTTCACTATTCAACTTTATTTCTTGCATAACAATAAATATTCGATAGGTACCGAGAGCGGAATAATGAATCGCCGCCATGAATGAATTGCTTGTTATACTGCCTTGCCGACTGTGAACGGAGCATGCCAGTCCGCTATCTATGCACTACTGCTTTAAGTTTGCGGAGAACTGCCCATTTATGACTGATTTCTCATCAGCTAAGCATTTACACCACTATCGAATGAATCACATAAAACCTATCACATGCTTTCCGTTGTAGTCATCGTGCTGATTCCATAAAACCAGAAGAATGACTCAAGTTTTGTTTATTATTATAAAAATAAAGCAATGATTTTGTCGATTTCGGTTTACTAATTGGATACATGAATAGACGGAAAGAATTCACTCTGTTTGAATGTTAACCGTGACGTATTGTTCGACCTACGCCAATTTCATTTAGATTACATCGTCCAAAAATAATAAAGCCCAAAAATAATGGCATAGAAGGTCGCGTAGTACTTAGATTGTAAGTTTTTTCGCGAGTACCCAGCGGCCCACGTGTTCCGACAATTCGCTTTAGCGGTGTAGTACCGAAAAGTTCTATAAATAGGCGCGTACGATTTATGGCGTAAATGTAATTACGCCTACGCGTGGCGGTCGCTCCGCGGCTGCTCCATACCTACTGCCGAACACAGCGTCAAATACTCTCATTTCTAACTACGTAAAGATTTTAACAATGCACACTTCTAGGATTAGAATTCTTGATCAATCAATGCAATCCAAAAAAACATACAAATATACTAAAAATTAATATAAATTAAATGATTTGTGTTCAAAAGTAAACGAATCATTTGCCCGACACATTTCCACGTAGCGGCGACATAATCGCTAAACCTTGAAAAATAGGATTTTGCATAACAAGCTAATTGTGATAATTCTCGTGTGCGACGGATGTTTAGTAGGATTACATTCCTGTACGGTAACCTCAATGATACAGAGCGTAATGTTTTTATTGGAATACGGCTGGGTCACGCGAGCTCGCTTACAGAGCGCCGCTCTTGAAATTGACGTCAGTTTGACGTCACAGGTTGTAAGGCCGATACAAGTTCGGTATGACTCAATCGCCTCAGGGGTAGACATGTTCCATTTGAAACTCTGTGACCTGGGATTTATTTTCCGTCGGAGATTGAATGACTATACATTTAGCCTATGTTTTAGTAATCCTAAGTATTTCAATCGTAACTTGAAATACTTTTAAATATGTACTTTCAAAATGTATGGCAAAGAAATTTAAAATCAATTTTGCATAACTGTACATACGTATGGCTAGCATGATTCAATTGCGAAGCTAATAATATAAATAGAATGAAGTTAGTTTCAACATAGTTTGATAAGATTCGATGTCATTAAATAGAATGCAAAATATTCTACGTAAATAATAATATTCACGTATGGCGTTAATTCTACGTAAGACGGTTTGGGCAGTTAAGTGTAATCGAGTAACGAACACCGATTTCCCCCCTTATGTTATAATTTATTAATTTTACTGAATTTGTTTATGTAATGATCTCATTAATTATATATTATCCAGCTGATAGTGTTATCCGAGTGCATGCGTCACTAGTGTTCTTGTTTGAATCGCCAGCTGTAGTGCTAAAGGAAATCTAATGTATCTAACGTTTTTTTCATTAGTATTTTACATAAATATTAAGTGCTCATAAACATAAAACATCTCATCAGCCCATATCCCATATCCCCCCATCACTGCTGGGCGTGGGCCTCCTCTACCGTTGAAAGGGTTTAGGTTTAGTCCACCACGCTGGCCTAGTGCGGGTTGGCCGCCTACATACTGAAGAAATTCCTAAGAATTTTTAGGTGTGCAGGTTTCATCACGTTGTTTTCCTTCACCTTTGAATCAAGTGACAATTCATTGTGAATACACATAACTTCGAAAAATGAGAGATGTGTGCAAATATATTGTATTATAACTTCTTACATACAATTTTAGACACTGCCATGTTTTCAAAGAGCGAATGGAGACAATTGATATTTCCTAAAAGTAAATCCTAGTCGAAATACATACTGTAGAGTGTAGTGGTATATTTTTATTTGCGGGGTCCAATACCCAGGCTTCAATTCTCTTAGTTTTATTTATTTACGATGAGATAATCAACTTAGCATACATAAACTGGCGCTCACGGTTAAATACAATTATATTTTAAAAAGTATTAATTTCTCGTCACCTTATTTTTGTCTGTTTAACCCAAAAAATAGGTTATTAGTAGAGAAATAAAACAATTAGTGTTTTAACAAAAATTTTGTACCACTTAAAATACAAAAGTGTTATTGTAAAAAGTAATAAGAATGAACTAAGCAGGCTGTGGTGTATGAATGACTTCACAACATTCAATATACAATAATGGTACCTGAACTATAAAGTTCAAGATAATAAATGTATATGGTTTATGTTTGCTTGTATAAGATTTAACACATGTTTATTACTCGTAATCTGCGAGTATGCATTTGGTTTGAAACATTGCAAGCAAGTAGTATGAAGTTTATCGTTAGTAAGCATATCGAGGTGAGGTGTCCGGGTCGCAGATCCTGCTGGTGGAGCGTCAGGTAATGGGCGAGATGACGTCACGCTGGTGACGTCGACTCCGCCGTCGCCGCTGCTATGCCACTGTTCATTCACCAAATTATGTGTGTACGCTCATGGACAACTTCAAAGTTTATTTAGTGAATTTAATTAACATTACGAAAGGTAGGGCTACTCATTTTATCTTATTTTTTTTTTCTAGTGATCACATTTTAGTCCTTGTAATTCGATTATTGTAATTGCAGCAACTATATTAACAGCTGCAATAAGTGTTTAGTTTTTTTTCTTACTTAGTTGCTATTACTCGATATTCATGCTCATTTATTCGAATACGCATATTAAACATATAGAACTCTATCGGCCGAATACTGAAACGCTACTTAATTCTAAGTCGATAAAGACTGACCAAAATAAGACGGGATTAGAATCATTTTTAAGTTGCGTTTCAGTTTTCGGCCATATGACTAGGGAATGCAATCCCGACTCGAGATTGCAAATTCGAGATCCCGCGGGATTAGAAATATCAATCCCGGAATTTTCGGGATCCCGTCTAGATTTAAATAAATAATTAATTTGGACGACTAAAAAAACTAATAACTGCTTGTTTCTGATAGTGAGGTTAAGTAAAATAACATATTAAAAATAGGACCACGTCTCTGAATTTCGTGATAAACTCAATTGGGTATCTATGCGCCTTTGCCGGAATACTCGTTTTCTTTTGCTACTCTTTCAAATTTTATTCAATCCCACTGCTCCCCGTTATCTTAAAGATAGGTTCCATTTTCTAAGCGCTACACATGCACGACCGCTTAGGTCCTCAGAAAATTTAACACTTGAAATTCCTCAGCATAGCACCAAATTTCTTAATAATTCTTTTACAGTCCATGCTGCACGTCTGTGGAATGAATTGCCACTAACAATTCGTAAAGCTATATCGCTTTCCACTTTTAAGAAACTTCTCAGAACTTACTATTCTTAACTTTATATTTTATTTGGTAAATTCGTATTCGTGTATGTATGTCGTTTAGTATTTATATTCTTTTATTAATGGTGTTGTTTTGATTTCTGTAAATTACTCATGCAATCTTTACACCAATATCTTCTATTCAATGTTAAGTTAACATATCTTCTTTTTACTTTCATGTATGTTTATTACATTACATTATTACATTATTAGATTTTTTTCTGTTTCTCTTTTACAATTCTGAAGACAACTGCCAGAACTACGACCTTTCATTCCAGTCGCGTAGGTTGTCTGGAAGAGATCGCAGCCAGCGATAAGACCGCCTGTTGTGCCTATATTTTATTCGTTATGCTTCATTAATGTTTTATATTTATTTTATTGTATAGTGTACAAAAAGTATATAAATAAATATTACGCGAAAGAAAATAAAAACCTTTCTTCTTTAATCTTACCAACCTAAAATAATTATCAGGTTTTAAGGAAATTAACATAGGTAAATTAGGTGATCAAAATAATAAACATATTTCAAAGGTATTAGGAAGTAGTTACCAAAACGAGTGATTTTGAAAATGACTCCTCAAAAAACAAAGGGGTATTAATAGTATCATCTGCTAAACGGCATCTAATGTCCTTTGCAATGTAACGCGCTGCTGAGAATGTCCTCTTCGGCTCAACACTGGTTGGAAATAGTGTGGCGAAGCAATTATATGCAAACTGCAAAAATCGCTCCCTTGTTCCTCCACACTGAAATTAATCCTGACTACTGCCGCCCAATCAAGTCAATCTCGAACGGGATCTCGTCACATGATGCGTCGGGATTGATCCCGAAAAATTACTCGGGATCCCGCGGGATCCCGATCTCGCGGGATCGGGATTGCATTCCCTACATATGACTGAACATATTAAATGGTATTGTCGTCGATCTAACGATCTACTTGGCTAAGGATTTACTTGGCCATGTAATGTTATCTGAATTTTTTGCATTCATTGAATTAAACTGTTGGGTATATGATTTACGCGACATTTAATTTGTCCCGATATAGCACCACGCGCTCCCCTATCACTTCATCGAAAGGAACCGCCGTGGGTGAGATGTAGGTGCACTAGTTACACCTCTGTTATCGGCGCGGAGACCTGGACACAATCGCAAAAGCGATGGTGTAATGGAAAATGTATTTGTTTACGGCATAAACTCGAGGCAAAACATACACAATGCTTTGGGAACTGGTAATGTAAATTAGCTACATTATATACACGGTTGAGATATTACAATACCTACCTACAAGTTACGAGCGTTAGTCGCGCTTATTAACATTTATGTACCTACTGGCCCGATCGATTCGCAATTATGTTCATTGAAAATTTGTTAATTTCCTTTACTACACAGAGCACTTTAATAATGATTTGTATATTTTGCGCGATTCCAACTATCTGTAACTTATTTCCAAATAATTTGGCAATAAATGCTCATACGGACAATAATAAGAAGCAGTGTGAAAACATTGTGACAAAAAGGATTCGCTCACAGCGCACGACTCGCAGCGAAGGTGATTGTTTATAAGCTGTGTAACCTTATAAAGCATGTTAGATACGTTCGGAGCTCTTTGTCCGGCTGACTCGACAGACCGCTCGTTAAAACTCCTGCCAGGATGGGAGCGAGCGAGTCGGGTATTAAAAAAGCGTCCCTTGCAGGCGGTCATTGGCAGCGAGTGGGTCGAGCCGCATTCCTGTGCGCCGGCGCAGCGCACGCACTCGCACGCCCACACGCGCCGCCGCGCGCCCGCGTCGAGGAGCCCCTTCGTATCGGACTCGTTCATTAATAACACGGCGGAGTCGCGGCTTCCGGCGCACCACCTCGCCGGCTCCCGCTGGGCTCGTTCCGCGCACCACCGACACGCACTCGCCGTGCCACCGACATGTCACCGCCCTCGCCTAGACTATGCGCTACAAGCACTGTGTGCGCATTATAATCAGACATTCCATTATTGTTTTATGGTGGCGTCACATACCCCGACCGTCGGCAGTTACGCGACGTCGCCGGCCGCGGCTCAACCTTGCGTAACGCCGGTGCTGCCGAGGTTCTCCTACATAAGGGAAAAACTAAAGTAAACAATGTCGCTGCCATTATCAGATGTGTCAGAATGGCAGTACGCGTAGGCGAACTCTGAATGGACGCGTCGGATGGTCTTCGCCCACGCGCGGCACTAGCGCGACCCACGCCACGCGCCACCTACTACGGTCTTAATGCGACGGTAGGCCTGCCGGCTGCCGCCCACCCCTTGTCAATTGCAACTAATTATCTTGATGACCACTCACGTGGCACTGATCCCATTTATTTCGAATAGCTGGTATCCCTTGAAGAAATTAAGAACTTAATAATTTATAACGGTGCCATTATATGTGATATAAATGAAAGTTTTGATTGATTCATGAAATTTTGTGAGCGTATTGAGTAGGTCTGAGAATCGGCCAACATCTATTTTTCATCTCCCTAAATGTTAGGGGTAGTCCACCCCTAATTTTTTTATTTTTATTTTTTAGACAAAATTTTTAGTTTCTATTTTTTCATGATACAACATACAAAAATACATACAATACTTAATTTTCATCCTTCTACGATCAACCCTTATTTTTTAATAGCCATTTTAGCCCGGGAAATGAGATTGAGGTATGCAAGTTGGAATGTACGTACGATGAATGGTAGATCAAGGGAGTTAGCAGCTGTGCTAAAAAAAGAAAAAAAATGGTCAACGAAGAAGACTTACGAAAGACGACTGCATGCAGCAAAGATGCGAATGTTGCGGTGGATGTGTGGTATAACACGGAGTGACAGAGTGAGAAATGAATACGTTAGGGTAAGTCTGAATGTATATGTAATGTAATGTAGCTCCTGTGATAGAAAAGATGAAAGGAAAGCGTCTGTCGTAGATTGGGCACATTATGAGAAGGGATGAATCATATGTAGGAAAAAAGGTGATGAATATGAAAGTGGATGGATGGGCGAGCCGAAGAAGGCCAAGAAAGGGATGGATACATTGCGTGACTCAAGATATGAAAAAGAAAGGGGTGAATGGACACATGACGGCTGACAGAGATGTGTGGAAAAAGAAAAGATACTGCGCCGACTCCAAGTAATTAATTGGGACCAGGGCAGGGGGAAGATGATATATCTAAGTAATTAAAAATTAAATTCTGTTAATAGGTAACAAGGCATTCATTGACTGGTAGGGCAATACGAAGTTTGCCGGGACAGCTAGTATGTTTATAAAACTGAACGGTGGCGCAAATTCTGAGTGGGCGACTTCGGAAAATTGTCGCGTGGGAAGCGACTCGTCGAGGCCACAGGAGTGGGCCGTAGGGATGAGGAGCACGGTGGCGGCGACGGCGGCGGGGACGGCGGGGTTGAGTAAGGACGCCGCGGCGCGTGGGCGGCCATTGAGCTGCGGGGGCAGGTGAATGGTGAGCCCCGACCCTCCTACCCCATTGAGCGCGCTCGGCGGGCGCGGATCGATCGCCGCCTCTGCGCGCCCTCCGACACACGCCGCCGCCGACCTAACGATGCGCCCTTTAATGTCACATTTCATACATCACAATTTGGAAAGGCGACGGAGCAATTTATTTATCAATTATAAAGAAAAAAACCTTCGATCATAAGATCGACCATGAGATGGCATTCTGTCCTGTTTAAAGAATATATACCCACAAACAGAGACACAAAGAGCATACCAACAACATATAACATAGCTTCATGATTAATACTTCAATCCTTTAGTTGCGTGTCTACTATATACATTCTTCTGTATCACATCGCTTGTTATTAAGGCTCGACCGAGATGGATTTTTTGTTCTCGGCCGAGACCGAGACTGAGAATAAAATAAAGTCTCGGCCGAGACCGAGAACCGAGACCGAGAATAGACAAAGCGTGATTTTTTTTAATACTGTTAATTTTTTTAATACGCTACTACTACTACATGTCCCTCGACATAAAATTGACCAGCTCTCCTAAACAGTTGTTCACTTGCTAAACTAGTAAGCGGCGCGGTTAAAAAATTATTTGTTGCAGGCTTAAGCACTAAGCAACTTATAAGGTGACAAAAACCAATACTCAAAAATATTAGCATTTCTTTGATTACCGAGCTTGTACTATATTTACGCATGGCCACGCGCGGTAAAATTTTAATGCCGATTCGAAAAAAGTTACAGTCTCGGTTATGACCGAGAATCTCGGCTAGAAACAGCCGAGAACCGAGACAAATTTCTCGGTAGGTGTAGCCGAGAATGCCGAGACCGAGATCTCGGTCGAGCCTTACTTGTTATACATTACTGACTACTACTGTCTACTACTACTGAACTAAGTCGGCATATAGGAATACGGCTCGGCTTCCAAACCGACGATGGCTCATAGCTCCCGTTATCAGTGTTCCAACATTGTTGTTCTGAATGAGAACTTCTGTACCTAAATATCTAGTTAAAACTAGAAAGCCTTGATTTTTTTGTACTCTCAGTTTGCTCTCTTGTGCTTGCAATTTGAACTCAGAACCAATTTGACAAAGCAAAGAACTCTAGACATACCAAATGGCAGTCATTATTGAGTGAAGAGCATGCGTGTGGATAGTCTTATTAAAAGTAATATTATAGTCAATACAGTCAAAACAGATAAAACGGATTCGACAAATATATATCACGACTATCATTAATCTAACAAGTTGAGTTTATTAATGAAAAATATGAAAATAATACTACGATTGCATTTACTGTGTCCTTTGATGTAAGTAATTTGTAATAATGTGTCTGCTAAGATTACTTTGGCAGACATAGACATACATACACTCAGAGCGACGCACAGGAGAGCGTGTGCGGCGGATGTGAACCAATTTGCGCGAGATGTTTTATGGACGTCTGACAAAAGTTCTTAACAACTACTCGTCTGTTGCAAACGAGTAGAATGTGTATTTTGCATTTATGTTGTACTTGATTAATTGTAATACACTGTCCTATAGGACAATACTTTGCTATAACTTTGTCTAATAATATTGCTACAACATTTTATACCAGTGGATCAACGTCCTTTTCACGTTACTTCGTCACTTTTGATATAAGGCCCTGGAACAATATCTTTCACCACAAAAAACGCAATAAAAAACAGTTGAATTTGATGTGGTGATTTGGTGAATCGAAATTTGAATATCGGCACCCAAAACCCTGCGTTATTTTAAATAAAGGGCATCCGTATTCAATTGCGTGAGTGGGTTATTTTTCCCGTATTTACGTATTCCTTGGGTTTGGCAAATTTTAAAAATCCCTATAATTCCCTACCAATAACGGATGTTTAGTAGTAAGCTGTTGGAAATATAATAATAGTCACCTGGGATTTATAAAAAAAAATTTTTTTATTTCTTATATTGTTGCCTCGGGAAAATGATCATTCATGATTTAAACAGATCCCGAAAGTTGCGCCGATTGCCAAGTGGCGGGACATAAAGTTAAATCACTTTGTTATTTTTAAAGATGCATTAACCATCAGGCCACAATGTAATCATCGCTTCTACGATATAGGGAATTTCATTAATAAGTTTTTCCAACAGAGATATAAGGTACACACCTGCATTGTTTCAGTGAATTATTGTAACGTCCACGTATGCTAGGTTGTGTTAGCGGATGGGTTTAACAGCACACCTCAGAGCGGTGTCGGACCACAACGTCCACAAGATTTCTGAATTCTCTTATATAGTTTCTATATTTGACAGCTATCTGACTAAACAAAATCTGTGCTGTGCGATGATAAATAAATTTATTTAAGGCGTAATAATAACAATTAGATTAAAAATACGAATGATTGTACTTATGCTGAGTTCTCATAAAAGTCGAAATCGGGTACATGGATGCGATGAGGCCTATATAGCATCTGGATCCATAGTGGTTCCCGTAGTGTTTGTGTAAAATAGTATGTAATGATGAGTACGTTACATTGCAGGTCCCTGCGCATATCAGGGTCTGGTTGCGAGGAGGCGCTGTCGTCGGGCTCGTCGTCGGAGTGCGAGGACATGCACGGCCACGTGCCGCAGGAGTTCCCCATCGAGATTCTGCCCAACCTCTACCTCGGCAACTCCACCAACAGCGAGGACTGCGATGCACTCGCCCGCCATAACATTAAGGTATCTCAATACACCTTCTCATAAAACACTCACTCATTTATTTATGGATATGGGCAAGAGTAAAGACCTTTTTGAATTTTACTCTACAGAATTGGAAAAAAAATGTTACTGCTCGCACCATTACAGTATTATTATATCCAACGCTGAGTCGTTTTTGTCAACTTATTAAATAACACTTATGGATTTACCCAATGAAAAATATTGCTTTTGTTTTTCCAGTAATATAATAACATATTTCGTAATATCATACATTTCGTTATTACCATTATTAACATAATTACTTAAGTTGTTGTTTGACTATTTGATTACTTCGTTCGTGGGGTATGAAATGTCACTGTCACAGTTATGGAAAATGTATACCCCATTATGACACTTGAATATGAATGAGAAGTGTAGCCCAAGTATGTATGGCCTAAGAATTATTGGCTTTTGTACGACATATTGCATTATGAGTGAGATTGTCGCTTTTCAATTTTTACTAAAAGTAACTAGTTAGTTATCAAAAGTAAATTTTATTTTAGTTATTAGCCGGGGAAATAAGGCCTTTTTATGAATTTATAATACTAGCATTAATCCATAACCAAAGCACGAAATTTTATCCATGTACGAGTAAGTATTTAGATGTTATTAAGAGAGATGTCTGTTCCGGTAGTACGTGTTGAACGTGACGCCCGACCTGCCGAACACGTTCGAGGCTGAGGGCTGCGGTATCAATTACCTGAAGATCCCCATCGCCGACCACTGGAGCCAAAACCTCGCGGTACACTTCCCGCAGGCGATACGGTTTATTGGTGAGGAATACACTTCTCTATCACACTTTGAGGAGAAATTAAATATTTATTATGGATACCGAGATTGATTTATATTTAGATATATAATTATTTATGTCTTTTCTGTATGTTTGAGTCAATAGTAATTGTAGTTTAAGCACACAAAACGCGATGAATCCTTTAGCATACTCGTAGCGTCTTTGCTCAATTCCATTTATGCATATACGTATTCACGTGTGTATTCATCGAAGGGGTAGGAAAAGGCAACTACATTTTTCCAATTGTTTTGCCTCCGACGTAGTAGATAGCGATTCTTTCGCTAATTAATTTTCATGTGAGTCAGTGGATTGTTCGTTTAAACATGGATAGTTCCTAGCCAAAAGTCCATTGGTACCGTACATTATTGCCATTTTAAAATGAACTTATAATTGTTATTCGTCGGCATGACGATATTACGGTGGCATCATTGATATAAGTGTGTCGGGTGACGGCGGCGAGTCCCAGCTGCACATGCGTCAGTAATCAGTCAGCAAGTTCACGCTCGCCATGTGTTGTCTTTATGTAACGAATATGATGCGTGCAGTGCACGGTGCATTATAGCAGGTGAATTCGTCACTTAGCAGCGAATATTCCTTTTTATAAGCTTTTATTTAACTTCACTTTTGTATGTATGTATGTTTACAAATCTTACAAGGAAGATTTGAACCACTTCTAATAGGCCGAATTAGCTGAAACTTGGTACACCTTCGTAACTTGGATGATAATACAATAATTACACTATGCAACACCAAAAAAATCACTGGCATCCCAAGTGGTGATTTGTATTACGTATGTTTAGAAAACAACAGAAAACTTCGATATCACGTCTCACAACAAAAATAATGGTAATTTTCGTAACGTAAGATTATAATCTTACTTTATTTACTTTCTGCTACACTTAGTTGAGGGTAGTTATAAAATTATATCATTGATGTGTACAGATGTCATTAAAAAATTTATGTCATTCATAAATCTACAAAATGCCACGCGTCTGTGTTAATTCTCCTAGCTTATTTTGTTATGTTTGTGGTCAATCTACGCCTAAAAGTGAAAGACAGCCAATTTCGCCTCTGTTTGTGAAGTGTTGTGAAACTTATTTTAAAATTGATCCTGTTTTTTTTATCGAGCCTCAGACCTATTGAAAAAATGCATGATTGGCTTTGTTGACGTCACAAAAAAATCTCGATAATCACAAATCACCGGATTTTCATGGAGAGATTAATCGGATGCTGGATGCTTATCATAAACTAGGATGCAATATATCATTGAAAATTAATTTTTTACATCCCCATTTAAATTTCTTTCCTCATAACGTGGGTTCAGTAAGTGATGAACACGGTAAAAGATTTCATCAAAAAATTGTAGAATATGAGAAGCGCTACCAGGGTTGATGGGAGCCAGCCATGCTTGTAGGCTACTATTAAAGCCTCCAAGGGAAAGCTGCCACTATCGACTACAAGAGAAAAGCCCATTGTTCTATAAAAAAGTTGTTTTTAATGTAGAAAAATAATTTCTGTACCTAATTATATAGATAATTTTAGTAACATCAATAAATGCGGTTCACTATTAAACATTTAATAATATATTTTTTAATGATGTGATAGAACAATTTTATTTAGATATTTCACATAGTTTTAAGGTCGCAAAACATAATTACATACTATGAACCCAGTAGAAAAAAGTAATATTTAGTTGCATAGTGTTATTGTATAGAAAATAATGAGAGTAATGTAGAGCATGCGTTGTGCCACAGAAGAGGCGATGTCTGCGCGGTGCGGCGTGCTGGTGCACTGCGTGGCGGGCGTGTCGCGCTCCGTCACCGTCACGCTGGCCTACCTCATGCAGCGGCACCGCCTGTGTCTGCGCGACGCCTTCGAGCTCGTGCGCAGCCGCAAGACCGACATCGCGCCCAACTTCCACTTCATGCGCCAGCTGCACTCCTTCGAGCGCGACCTGGGCCTGCACGAGCACAGCGCCAGCCTGAGTAAGGTCTGCACTTGTATCACCTCACCCGCCTGTCCCTCGACACTCCTCCCCGCTAACTCGCATCCCATCAGAGTCACACTAACGTTCGCTCGGAGGTTCCGGCATTCCGGTCTCCTGCTTTTAGCAGAGACGCAGCTCACACAATCACTCAGCAAAGCGTTCGAGCAAAACGTTAACATCCCCCAGAAAAATTATACACAGTGAACGGCTAAACGGGTTCGTTCTCAGTTATGTGGAGAGTGTGTAGGTTCGACCGGAGCCCTCCGGTCGGCTCGTAGAAGCGTGTTGACACGGCGAGTGTGCGCAGGTGCTGGAGGAGCTGGGCGTGCGTGAGCTGCAGGCGCCGGACTCGGGCGTGCCGGGCGCGGGCGGCGCGGGGGGCGCGGCGGGCGCGGGGGGCGCGGCGGGCGGCGCGGGCGGCGGGCGGGCGGCGCCGTGCGGGTGCGCGCCGCCGGCCGGCGTGTCGCCCGACTCGGGCATCGAGTTCGACCGGTGGAGCGCGGCGCGGGACACGCCGCAATGACAGTTCTTCACGCCGCCGCACCGCGCGCACGGGCCCGAGCCGCACTAACTCGCGCCCGCTCCGCGATAGTGATTCGTCTGATGCACATTTCATAACCAGATCGACGCACGCTGCGAACTCTTTTTACACACTTGAAAATATAGGATTTTAGTGGTGCACTTACATGTTATTTGTCAAATGTTTAGTGCCACAGGTTGCATGATGATATATAAATATATATATTTATTAGTTGTAAGTCAAACCTTAGAATGTATGATGTGTACTTTAAAGTTTGTTAAGTCAATTTTATAAGTTTGATATGTTGTCGTTGTGTTGAGACACGGATACACTGTTGAAATGCATTCCCGTATATATCTTCCATTAAGCTATGCATTTTGTGTCCATTAGAAATAACTTAAAGACTTATCATGGAATGGTTTTACTTCAGTTTCGCTTAGGTACTCCATTGGAACGTTTCGCGCGGGATTTTGTTGTCCCAGTATGTTTTCCTCCGTGAGGATGTCGTTTCGTCGACGAACGCTAATTTTGTTTGAAGCTCGATTGACTACAGTGAACTAGAACTTTGTCGTGGAGTATTTAGCTAGCATGAGAAATACCATTGTTATATTAAAGGATGACTTTGTAACTGAAATGTTATATTTTTTCATAGATGTTTTTATTGATACGGGGCTTCTGATATCTCTTCCATTGTTGTTGATATAATACGATGTGGTATTTGTATGAATGCGCGCGACTGTGCGTGCGATAAGTAGTTAATTCTATTGCATCACATAAATATATTTACATACTTGTAATATAAGAACACGCTGACCACTGACGCGATGTGCTCTTGTCGAGTAATGTTTGTTGTTCATTGCCAGCACTTTATTTCTACAACTGAAACAGAACATTTATTTACTGCACAGTGTGTATTACACGTCGAGAAAAATTGTTTATTTTTCTATAGAAATTATTCCTTTGTAGGCAACATATTAAGGAATGTGCTTGGTACATGCGCAAGTCGTGGTCAGCATCTATTTGTATGGAATTTATTGATAGCGAGTAGGCCCTACCGCAAAGGTTCGTTTGAAGGAGTTTTGATGCGACTATTTTTGTATGAACTATAGTACATTGTAACTAGATACATAGAAGTGGGTCGTGTAACGTGTTGTACGATGCATTGTTTATCACAAACCCCCGCCTCGCAGACGGGCCAAGCCAGTCGTTACGTGATATCTTATTTACTCTATATTCCCATTGGCATTTATTTACCTGCTAAATGTTTATTTACAGGATGTCTCGCCCTGTCTTCCGTATTGTTTAATGACAATCAATTTTAACTATTTCGATACATGTCGTCACACTGAACATGCTATTTTTTGTCCAATGAATACGTAAACCATAATATTTAATAATAATTTATACCAGAATTTTAAGTGTATGCCAATTAATTTATTGACTTGCCTAGCGTTGTCACTTAGTCCATCTGAAAGCTGTCCTGGTCAGTGTGACGGCGCAAAATGAGTAGAAAGCTTTAAGATTAAGTATGTTAATTATGGATTACGAGTAGTGAATTGTTACAAATGTAAATTTGTTATAGAATAAGAATAACTGACATTCGCCATCCTCGAATTGAATACGACTCATAACACAAATGAACAAATTTTGATTATTTTTATTAATACAATTTGTGTTGTCCATGCGCGTGCTATTGGTATGCACGTTATATAATATTAGATATTCGCGTTAAATGAATGTGCTGAGGAATGTTGTTATATTTTTATTTAACGCAAACCTGTATATCCCAATTAACTATAGTAGAAGATGATGTATTTAATACATTTGTACGCACTTTGTACGTTGTTATGTATTTTTGTCAAGACTTTATTCATTTGGCACGAGTCACACAACATTGACCGGCTCATTGCAATAGCATCCGACTATGGTTAAATTTGAAGGAAATCACCTCAAAGACTTCCATTAAAAAGTTAAGCTGCGCTACTGCAGCACCATGTATTCCTATGAATGTTTTAATGTAGTGCACAAAGTAATCGAAATGTTTTTATTTTACGAGCCAACAACTGTTTCCGCTTTGTGGATCTCTGGCTCTTGACAATGTATTTAAATTGTATATATGTAACTGTTCTGTTGTTGTAACATAAAATTCATGTTAATTGACGACGTTTATAATGTTTTAGATGTCTTTTTAGTGCTTTTTCCTAAAGGTACCTAAAGCCAACATGGCGCACGTAATATTAACCTCGAAACAAATATAAACACTGTTAATTGAACATGCCTTTTATTTTGACCATCTAAAATAGGATAAAAAAAATAACTTAAAGTATAAATAATGTTTTAATTTCAATTAGTAATTTATTCGTATTCGATTGATAAGTAACTATCTTAGAAGTAGCTTCTGATCATTCCAACCCAGCTTATAGTTGCCTGGAATAAGTCGTCTGAGGCGATAAGGCCGCTATTTGTGACTACCTCAATTTAAATATACTAGTATACCCTATTGTTATCCGCTGATAATTGTGTTTCCATTACTGAAAGGAATCATACAATTAGTCCTGTGTAACGGCGTGTTGACTCTATATAACATTGAAGGGACTGTGCATTTAACCTTTTGAACGCCACGGTCGTCTATAGCCGACATAAAAGTAGCATTATTATTTAACGATAAATTTGTTCAATAAATGAGTTTCTGTCTATCGTATCTTATTTATTGAAGTAACAAGGATATAATAATTCATATATACCTTAAACCTACCTATAAATATTTATTATATGTGAGAAATCCACGAGAGAAAAGATGCCAAAAAAAAGTCCGTATTGGATGGACTCCAGGCGCCATTGTCGGCAAGAGCCGACCGCTAGTGTTGTGCTAATTTGTTATAAATAATAAGCAAACTGTGCGCTAATGTACGAAGTAAATATATTTATTTTGTATTATTTCATAAAACAAATATTATATGATATTTATAATAAAATAAACAACTCATTATTGATTAATTAATTGAAGAATTATTTAAAATTAAATGAACGTTTATGACACCAATTGGTATGTAGTCTTATGATTTACTATTACACTCGTGTATTCTTTGTAATAGTAACAAAGAAGTAACAAAAATAAAAGATTTATGATATATTTTTTGCAAAAGCGGCTTTTACTAAAGAATTTCTTACAATACAACCATCGCATCGAAACATTGTAAGTAAAATAAGTAATTGTATTCAATGTAGTTCCTAAAATAATCTTTGACGGATTAATATTTTATTTAATTTTTGATGCTAATACATAATATCGTGCACCGTGCCGCGCGCGTCCCATCTCTATAATGAACCGCGAGCATGTATGAAAACACCGTGTCGACTACGCCAATGTCGGCTGGAGCCGACAACATCTATTGACTAGTGCTGGGGTAATGTTACTGTGTTATATTTTGACTAATGTATTTATCTTCAAGAAACATCGTTGTATATAGTAGCGTTGTATGTTGTAGCCATAGTATTTGCTATGTAAAATTACTAGTTTGATGTGGGTTTAAAAAAAAACTTCATTTCCAATATGTTGGTAGATTTAGGCACATTATTTTTATTAGAAAATAAAACGTTATCGACATGCGATTCCCATCCCTGTATTTTTTTAGGTATTTAATGCAGTTTTGAGGGCTTGGCGTGGGGGACACGGCGAGTGTTTTTATGCGTGGCGGTCAAAAGGTTAATTAATTGAAGAATTATTTAAAATTAAATGAACGTTTATGACAGCAATTGGTATGTAGTCTTATGATTTACTATTACACTCGTGTATTCTTTGTAATAGTAACAAAGAAGTAACAAAAATAAAAGATTTATGATATATTTTTTGCAAAAGCGGCTTTTACTAAAGAATTTCTTACAATACAACCATCGCATCGAAACATTGTAAGTAAAATAAGTAATTGTATTCAATGTAGTTCCTAAAATAATCTTTGACGGATTAATATTTTATTTAATTTTTGATGCTAATACATAATATCGTGCACCGTGCCGCGCGCGTCCCATCTCTATAATGAACCGCGAGCATGTATGAAAACACCGTGTCGACTACGCCAATGTCGGCTGGAGCCGACAACATCTATTGACTAGTGCTGGGGTAATGTTACTGTGTTATATTTTGACTAATGTATTTATCTTCAAGAAACATCGTTGTATATAGTAGCGTTGTATGTTGTAGCCATAGTATTTGCTATGTAAAATTACTAGTTTGATGTGGGTTTAAAAAAAAACTTCATTTCCAATATGTTGGTAGATTTAGGCACATTATTTTTATTAGAAAATAAAACGTTATCGACATGCGATTCCCATCCCTGTATTTTTTTAGGTATTTAATGCAGTTTTGAGGGCTTGGCGTGGGGGACACGGCGAGTGTTTTTATGCGTGGCGGTCAAAAGGTTAATGACGTTATAGAGTTGTGGCAAGCTAAACCAAAGTCATGTGAGTTCGATGCTTTAAGGCCGTGGTCGGCAACCCACGACCCGCGGATGTCTTACTTGCCGCCCGTGGATGTTGTAAAAATATGTTAAAAATACCCACTTTATGCTTTTCGTTAGGCAGATGAGCATTTGAGGCCATTCTACGAATGGCTACTGCAAATATGATACATAATATACGATAAATTTGTATCAAAATCGCTGAGTTGTTATTAGTTCCTTTGTAGTTTTTATAGGAATCTGTGGCACATATCGCAAGTGCGGCCCGACGTTTTTTGTAGGAATCCGGGGTAAATATCAGATGTGCGGCCCCCGCCTTTATTTTATTTTGCTACCTTCTGGCCCTTGCTTACCAAAAGGTTGCCGAACACTGCTTTAAGGAGTGTGCAGTGAAATCGAGTGTATTCAGGCCGTGATCAAAACTTAAGGCATGTAGTAGCTACTAGGATTACTGTGAAACCATAGACTTAAAAAATTACGATTCCTCTAACAACCACAGGTATTAATTGGTGTTTACTATTATACTATAGTATAGGAACAGAAAAAGTAGAGGTTCTTCTCTACTAGATTGAAGAAGATTGCTCTTCAAACTAGATGGTAAACTAAATTATAAAATGAACTTATTTAACTGACACACTTGACACTTTACGATTTTATTTAAAAATTCATTTCATTTGTGATACATTTATAGCTGCGCTTTTATTTTAAATTATAATATCGCACACCTAGATCTAAACTAAGACAACTCAAAAATTGTCAAATTTGAGTTATACTTATATTTGAACGTTGGTTGAACATACACAACTATTCACGAAGACACATTCAATAATATCTTTTAAAATCAATTGCTAGATGGCTTTAACTTTGTTTCGTTGAACCAAAGTCTGTCATCGCTTGCCACCTAAACAAGTGTATTGTCAGTTAAACTTCATTAGCCATAAGAAATGCACGTACTAACAATACCGAAAGCGCGGACATGTCGAATTGTTACAGTTTTGATGAAACGTCACCTTGAGACAACCAGAGTTGTTACAGTTTTGGAGAATTTTTTTGCAATATAACTGAGGACATTTTGACTTGTTCCAGTTTTGTTTGAAAAGGTATGTAAAAGTTCAGTTAATATTTTGATTTGACTCTGTTTAGTTGGATCAAAATGTAAATTTCAAGTTATCCTACTTTTATTGAATCAATTTATTTTAATGATTTTTCGATACAATAAAATGTAATTATGTATATGCGTTGCATGAAAATAAGTAACGGTTTTATAAATTCACTGTTTCAATTACACTTTTTTATCTATAGTAATTTTGTGCTTTGATTTTTATGATTTTTTAAGTTGACTCACTATTGCTGGACAATTATAACTTACAATAGTAGTTCTATTTTTTTTTTCAGAGTAAAATACAGCGAGGCCGTTTTCTATTCAAGGGTCAAAAGGTATAAAGAGTCCCCTTCAGCAGCTAATTATAGTTAGAATATTTAACTATATCTATAAATAGAGAAGTACAAATTAAGAAAATATCCAAGTAAACATCGTGTGATCGTGATCGTGTGATTACTACACCGGGCCATAGCAGACAAATTGGAAGTGATTTATTTCTTTCATCTAGTGAAAAAAAATTGCAGATGACTCTGATCTCTAAGTTATATCCGTCAAAAGAAGAATGCTCATCCTCGTAATTTTATTTCTTCTTCATCATGATGAAGTGACGATTCGCCACCAAACTCTTTAGACTCTATTGATAGTTCTACTAACAGTAGTTCTGATTTCGAAACTGAAACCAGGGCTTTTACTGATATTTCTAAACAGCCGCAATTCCAATCAAAGTACAGGTATTCTTGCACACAAGGCTATAGAAATCTTAATAGAACATTTTATTTTGAAGTAGCTTGTAATAAAACCAGAGTATGTAAGGCATTTTTTAGGCCTACACGAATTAAGTAACACAAGTCTTACGCATTACGTAAGTCACCTTTTAATAGGATTTTCAATACAGATTTCAATATTGATTTTTAAATACATAAAAAAGATCTTTGCGACCTTCGTGAGTGATTTAAAAATGCCCATGAAGAAAATAAAAATAATTTACAGGAGAATTATGAACAATATATTTTAGAAAAAATTTTGCAAGGGAACAAAAGACTTCCAATGAATATTTTAAGACAATTTTATGATGAATTAAGTATAATTAGCATCACGTTACATTGCAAATATATTTTTTTGTTTACCTGTTTATAATTATATTTTTTTAATTATGAGTATAATATTTCATTTTTAAATTTAATTTTGGAGATACCCTAACTATTTTACATTTGTAGAAAATATACATAAATATATACCTTTTAAACATGTTTTTGTTAGCCTTTAAGGGTTACTTAGTATTATACTTCTCATTTAGAATTGTTTTCTTTGATCAGTTATTTATATCTATCTGTATAAGTAACACAGGTATAACTCAAAATGTTCAAATAAAACTATATCAAGTCAAAATATTTTTCATTTTCAATACATTATAACCAACCAAAAGTGTAACAACTCAAAAAACTGGAATTTTCGATAAAAGGCATTGAATTTAAATCCCGGTTTTTATACAATATCATATAACATGCTTATTACTCCCTAAAATAATGTTTAATTGCATGTCTCCCCTAACAAAAAATGCGGCTATACGTTTTTTTCGTCTCCTGAAAAATGACGTTTTTTGAGTTGTCTTAGTTTAGATCTAGGTGTGCGATATGTTCGTATTCGAAAAGAAGGATAATTTAAAGTCAAATAGTCGTTAATTTATTTATTTATTTTGAAATAGATGAAATACAGTAACTATAATTAAACACTATACTGAATGAACTTCTATACTTTTATAACATGGAACTGTTTTATTCTAGTGTAGTTTTATGTACATAAAAAATAATTAAAACCTCAATCTACAAATAAATCTCGATATCTCTTGCTAATTGACTATCGTTGGGTGAATACTGAGAATTTACCTCAATCAATTCTCAGGGACTAAGCTAATGTCACCTTTATGTAGGCCGCGCATACATTAGTTAATAATAATGTAAACTCTCGATATAATCTTTAAATAAACATTTACATATACAAACAGGTGTACAAAATTCTTAAGTTAATGATAAAAGTTTCACTAACTACATTATATACATTAAATTGGTGCCGCATAATATTAACCACGCTTTAGGGAATAGCAGTAACCGATGAAGGCAGCGTGCATGGTGCTCGGCCCTACCGAGCTTCTTGCGATCATTCCCACAGTACATTTGCTATAAAAGTACATAATTTTGGCACAAATATGTGCTTAAAACATACATACTATTTAGAAAATATATTTACAATAAAGGCTTCACAATTATTTATTGCTTTATGTTACGGCGAATGCTTGCTCGAGAATGGCGAGAAATGAGTATACAATTTAACGGTCGCGTTTCACACGACGTGTGTTATAAGGCTCGAAAGGAATGCTTTACCGATAAATAAAGTAGAATATAAATATTCTTTGGAATGTAACGAAGATTCATAAATGGACCAATGAAGATGAATAGCAGTTTGTGTATATTTTCAATATTTCATAAAAAATATTACTAAGGTACACACGCAGAAGGCACCCACCGATTAATTTTTTATATTGGTCCTCCTTGACAATAGATAATAAACCTCTATCGCGATACAAAATATTAAATACATATATAAATTGTTATGATGGCACGTAAGGCTTCAACATAAATTTACGTCCACAATTTAATTATGCCCATATATTCGCCCGATTACCTTTGTATAATTAATTACTATTTATTTTCTGACAGTAATACTTTGTCATGTTGTATAAAATACTCCGATAATTTCAATGCACTAGCTGCTAAGGCGACAACGTGTAAACAACAATCAAAATCCATATTCATAAAAATATCTCGTTTAAACCTTACTATCTACGATTGACTCATAAATTGGTGTTGGATCTGGGAATAGCTATACGGTGGACCCTTAAATGTTACAATATTCTTTGATTGAACGCATGCTATAATAAACTTCTCTCACTGAAGCATTATATCAAATTTAGCAAATACAACATGAACGTATCCAGGTCAAACGCACTAATTTAATACTGAAATATAAAATGTAACGCTCGATTATCCTCGCCACATATTAATAATATAAAATTCACTATAACTAATAAGTAGGTCGATTTAAAGTTTTCTTCTCAATGAACCGCGTCTATGTCTCGTTGAGCGCGCGATATTTTTACCTGAAAAAGGACGTCTGTTGAGAATAAATGAAACGTTCACATCGCAGAAAAAGACTTATCGCTAAATATACAGGCTGGATGCGCACGAGAGGCTTTTTTTAAACTGCATATACTATTATAGGTACCACTTTCAAGCTCTGTACTAAAAATCAATCAAATAGGAGCAGTAGTTTAGTCATAAATATTTTTTTAAGTTTTTGTCCAATTTGAACACGATGAACGTCTTTCTAACGGCTGATTACGTCGAACCACGGTAAAAGTAACATACAGTATTTTAACTCGGCCACATTTTGCGAACAAAGGCCTGCCACCGCGCGGCCATAAGCATGCGATAGGGCTGCGCACCGCAACATTTTAATTAAATCTACCTCCTTTGACTTTCTATCTAAATAAATGAAATACTTTGTGAATAGAAGTGTGTTCAATAAATATGCATGTTATTTTTTATTAGTGTATTTAATTAAAAAAAAAAACAAGTTTATATTAAATCGTTTGACGATTGTAGTACATCCTCCATATTGAAATGTTTCTCACAAACACGGTAGGAAGTAAATTTAGGTTTGCTTTCTAAATCATCTCGACGTATCAGTTGCAACCATTGAAGACGGCTGAAAAAAAATCCTTTTATAGGGAAAAATATTTAAAAGTTAAATTAATATTTAAAATAGCAGCACCGAATTAGTCCTTTCCAAATTAACAATGTTTTAATAAAATTTACATCAAGTCAAACATTTCAAGAAATCACCGCTAGCCTCAAAAAGGTAATACTAATTACCGTGCCGCAGGCGCGGTGAGTTCGGCGGCATTTATCAAAGGGACTTGGGTCGTCGGCGCTTGCCACGTAACACTACTAGAGTGAGTAGCAGACAAGATAATTTCAATCTTATGTTTATGTAAATAGAGTTGCAAAGTTTTTTGAATTTTTCGTTAACAATGCAAAGTTCGTATTTTAACAAATAGATATTAGTACCGAGAAAAAAACGGTAACCATTATATATTTATTGTATGATTATTTAGAGGTATTTGTTGTTAAAGCGGCAACAGAAATACATAAATCGGAGATCATTTCAACTACATGTCTAGCTTATTTATTTTTCAAGGGGAAAAAATCCTTTAAAAACACTGAAATTACTTACTTACCTACTAATAAGTGTAATCATTGTATAGTCTTACCTTTCGGAGTTTCCAGGTAATCTAAAAAAAGTTATCTCTGGGTGCGTTATTGAAGAATTCATGCAACCATACACAGCACAATATATTCTTCTTGTCATTTTATAAAAATCGCGCGGTTACTGCTTAAAACGACACCGTACCCGATCGTCACTGCGGCACAGTCGCGACTGCCTGCTTGCCGAGCGCATGCCGAGATCGGGCACGTAGGTATAACTCGATTTTGGCCCGTTTGTATGAAGATAAGCTACTGTATGTTACTTTTACCGTGGTCGAACGCATAGGACGTCGAACGCCTAGGTCAATCACCTTAACTAGGGTCACAAAATCTATTCAAACGCACTACGAGCTATTTGTTTCTTTCTATCATAACAAAACATGCCGCGCGTAAAAGAGACAGACGATGGCACTCGCCTCGCGCAACGATGTCAATTTCAAGGTCAGTGAAAAATATTTATAAAGGTGGTTGCGTTTTACTTTTATTTTAATGGCATTTAGTTTGTTTGAAACAAACAAAATCTCATTTTTGGTATTACAAATTTTTGTGTCGTGTCGAATTAACACTAATGACGTATAGTACACGTAGTTTAATTTAATGCCTCTCGTGCGCATCCACCTTGTATTATGTTGTCGGAGATATTTTGAAAACGAATAAGTTCTAAGATATACGAAAACAAATTACAGTATCTCTTATTTAATTTTGACAATTCAAACACAACACTGGACGATATAATACCGATATAGGTGGATGTCCCGTTTGGTCCAATATGGGCCACAGTAAAAAAACCATTGGAATGTGTCGATAAGTGTGGTATCGAGACTGAGTGAAATGTGAACGCGAGTGATGCGCGCGTACCTTGTCCTTGGGCGTGGTGGCCTCGCCCGACTCGAGCGCGAACATCTTCATCTTCTCCTTGAAGGAGAGGTGCTCGGGCACGGGCGCGGCGCTGGCGCGGGCGCGCTGCTCGGCCAGGCGGCGCGCGCGCGGGTCCCTGCACAGTGCACACTCATGCAGCCGCCGCGCTCCACCGCTCAACGGTACCATACAATCTTACTATCTATTCTCAACTATAGCTTTGCTCGTACACTATACATTTGTTTTAGGTTACTGTCACGGGTCACGTACACTTGTAATCAACACGCGCTTGTTCACTGTAAGCGAACTGATATTGCTATAATATCGAAATCCGCACACATGTGACGATAGGATTCTACGGTTTCATCGTACAAAATTTAAAGCTTTTTTTCATCATTCCAAAAATTTTGTAACTATTGTTTCCGTACCTGTAGACTTCCTGCGCGCCGATAACCCCGGGAGTGTGCGTGACTGGGCCCGAAGGAGACACTGGCGTCGTCGGCGACACCGGACCCGCCAGCATATTCTCAGCTTCTTCGATGAAACGCTGCAAAGTAGTTATGATTTATATAAAATTTTCGAGTCAAATAAAGTACATCTAGAAATGTTAAATGTTAACCCCAACTCCAGGAACAAGCGACTATGTAAATATGGGATATTTGTGTTGTGACTATTACAAATAAGCAATTAAAAATAAGCTATATAAAAAAGGTTATAACATTCCAGATTAAATTGGGGATCCCAACCCCTGGGAGTAGATAAACTGATCCGAGGGTGTGTTGCTACAATTTGTATCCTTATATTTTATAAATTTAAATTGTACAATAAATTTAATTTATTTAAAAAAAAATGACATTTCGTGATGCTGAGGGAGTTTCTTGCAGTTTCTTCTCCATAGCGATAACACGTTTCGAAGCGGCATAAGTTTAAAAAAAAAATCCTTGTGATAGTGTACTTCAATAAAGATTATTTGACTTTAACTTTACTAACGTCAGGATCTTCTCTCGGCGGAGTGTCGTGCAGGGGCGGCGGGGACGAGGTGGGGGGCGCGGGCGGTGCGGGCGGCGCCGGAGGAGACGGCTGCGGCGGCGCTGCGCTGTGCGCGCGCTCGTGGAACGACACGCGTTTGTCGCGAGTAGTGTTCATTGGAGATCTGAACAAATATTTATGCTATTAATAACATAAATTGTTGTACTGTACTAAATTGTTTATAGGTTACAGATTTTTTTTTAATATAGACATTTAAACGATTCCATGTAAATGTAAAGGTTAAGCGTGGCGGAGTAGTGAGTGAGAGAGCACTGACTGTGGCGGCGCGACGTCGAGCGGCGTGCGGTCGGCGCGCGGCGGGGACAGCGCCCGCGCGCGCTCCGCCATCACTGCGAACGACGAGCCGCGGGCCGGCGGCGGCGGCGCGCCCGGACCCACCCCGCCCGCCGCCCCGCCCCCCGCACCGCCTCCAGCACTCGCGCTGCTGCCCGAGCTCACGCTCATACCAGACATGCCGGCACACATCTCTGATATGCGATTTGTTTCTTCATAAGTCTGTAAACCAAAACGTATTTCGTAAAATAGGATTTCTATAGATGCATAAATACTATGATTCAACAATATCACACCCGTTGAAGTTATATTGGCTTCCGTTAATAGTCTTAAAAATACTGGCTGATCAGTAATTATACAAAATGATAACAATACCGTCTCATGTACGTATCCGTTGGTGATCTCAGTCCGTGTGTTGGTCTTGAGTATTGATTTGGGAGGGTGCGGGGAAGTGAGGGGCGCGATGGACGCAGGCGGTGGCGCGCCTTCCGACTCGCTGCGTGGAGAAGGAGAGCGCCGCTCCTCTTCAACACCATCTTCAGCGGTTCCACCTTCCTCCTAAACAATTTTTAATATTATGCAATAAATGTTTGCCACGTAATAATAATTTTCCCCAGTAAGTTCCTCCTTCGTCATGACGGCCTTACTTAGTCTACCTATACTTTTACCTGTTCTATCGATTAACAATATAACTTATAAAAAATTATAACTAGCATTTCCAAGTAAAGCCGTTATTTATTTATATTCGACCCATTTGCGAAGTATACTAGAAATTTCCAAGCTAAAGAGGGACTATCACTTACCTTGGGAGTTCGTTCTTAGTCCTCGGTCGCTAGTGGAACGAACTCCCATTGTCCATAAGGCGAACAAAATCGTTGTCTGTCTTTAAAATTAGTGTCAGAGCACCCTACCCTAAATCTTGTTTATTTATCTTATAAACAATATATTATTTGTGTGTTTAGCTTATTCATTTATATACATTATTTTTATTAGTCCCTTTTTTCAATTTTTTAGCTCAGCATTATTTTATAAATTCTATTTTTGTTTGTGTGGTGTTTAATAAAGCATATACGTTTTAAATTCTGAATTCGTCCAACAAAAGGTTTTACCAGTTAATAATAATGTGTTTGTTCAACAAGCAATGCCGACGGGTACCTGGTCGTGCTGCGTGGCGCGCAGCTCGAACTCCTTCTCGAGCTGCAGCGAGCGTAGTTGTTGGCTCTGCATGGGCGTGCGCGAGCTGCCCAGCGACAACAGCTGCGCGATCGTCGCGTCCCTGCATCCACACCACATTTTTATTAATTTAGACAAGTCAACACTCAATAACTTTTACTGGTCGCCGCGTAGACTTTGTACACCAAAATAAAGTTTCAAAAAAGTTTATCAACGTAACTCTATTTGTACAGACTTAAATTGATGCAGTATGTGACCGCCCAAAGTGGCCCATGTGGCCGACACCGTAGAATAGTAGTCGACAGTAGGGATGTTGCGGATTCAATTTTTTTCACATCCGCGGATGCGGATGCGGATGCGAATTTTAAGAGGCTCACATCCGCGGATGCGGATGCGGATGCGGATCTGTATAAAATTGATCGATTGGTTGATTTGTATAAAATGTTATTGCTTTCCTATTGGTCAATCAGCACGTGCGGTCACCCACTCGACACTCGAGACCGACACGCGCACCTCGCCGCCCCTCGCCCCTTTCTTTCTTTTCGCGATCTGCTACACATCCGCAACCGCATCAGCTCCGCAGCGATTTATGCGGATGCGGATGTCCAAATCGATGCGAATGTTCCGCATATGCGGATGCGGATGCGAATATTCGCAACATCCCTAGTCGACAGACAAGGACCAGAAGGCCCAATATAAAATAAAGGCGGGCCGCACTTGTGATATTTACTAGACATCAGCGGGCTCCATCTTTTATCGTTTGTTTTGGAAATAAGTTAAAAACACATACATAATATCTTGGAGTTACACCTAATAGCAACAAGTAATACAAATATCCGGAATAGATAGTATGTACCCGCCAACACACAAAAAAATACTTATAAATTTATTTTATATTGAGACATCTACATTTAATCGCAAAGTAGAAAAAGCCAAAAGGCCGATGATCGTTTATGCGTTGTTTTGTAACAAAAAATAACCAATTACATCCAATTTATAAATACAACAATAACATTAGAAATAATTATAACACTTTACACAAGATAAAAAAAATACGTACCAGGACCATTATAAAGGTTGTATTAAGTAAATTTTAATTTCTATTTATCATCTAAGCTTTGCAATTCAACAAGTCTCTGTGACAAAATCCACATTTAGCAACGTGGGATCCCCTACTATTAGTGATCACAAGTAGTTACCTTCTCATGCGCGCAGCGGCCCTCATTGCTTCTATTTGCCGCTCGCGTTCCTCTCGTTGCCAGGGATTGTGCGCGGGCGGTGGGCGTCCCCCGGTGCCGCCCGCGCCCCCCGCGCCGGCCCCGCCGCCCGAGCCCCCCGCGCCGCCCGTCAGGTACACCGACACCGCCGGCGGCTCAAGCGCGCTAGCCACGTACCGGTCTGATAATGAACAAACAAAACTTTCTATACTGCGCCACTTATTATACATAATTATTCAAATACATAACTTTATATATGAAGGATTTTTTTAATTGTAAAATAATAGATTAAGCGACGGTTACCGTCATCTGGCTGCATGGTAGTAGTTGGTTGTGGCGTAGGTGATGCATGGGTTTGGTGTAATTGCTCCTCTATTTCCATGTCCGGCCGTCGTATGCTCTACAAATAAATCAATTTTATTAATATATTAAACATATATATCTTATTAATCTAAATATTGACGATTCTTGCCTGTGGTTTAGGAGCGACGGGAGGCTGAGATCTTTGCGGTGACGGTGGTCCTGGAGGGTGCCATTCATATCTAGAATATGTGACACAAAAAATATCAGAATTATATATGAGCACTTCACCATGATGTCCAAATAATGTTAAGGGGGGAGCCTGCTTTAGAAGCTTCAAAAAATCGATTTTTTCGAGGATTTTTTTGGCAAGGAAAGAAATATTTGATTGAAACGAAACTTTCGGGTTTTATTGTTATATATTTCAAGAGTCTTCTCTAATTTTTTCATCAAAATATATGTCATATTATGCGTGGTACAAGCATTTCGCCGAGGCGCCTCGAGTATGCAGGTGTCGTGCGGCGGGAAAGATGCAGGTCGCAATTTTCATCTGAAACTAAAAAACCAAAAAAAATTTTAATTTTCAATAGTATAGCTTCTAGTTAAACCAAGAAAATTAAAAAGAAGTGAAAAATTCAATTATTTTTCGCAAATTGAAAAATAAATTCATTTTTTTGGAAAAAAAAATTCACTTTAGATTGTTTAAAAAAATGGTTAATCATTACTTTTTCAAGTTTTTTTAGGTTCAACTAGAAGAGAATTTTATCCCGAACACAACCAATTTTGTCTCGTTTCGATAGGACGTTTAGTTTTTTTTCTATCTTTCCCGCCAACTCGGGAAAATCGTAAAAATGAAAAACCGAGAAATCGCCCGTCAAAGTTTTCGTATATAAAAATCTTAATTTTTTTTAACTTACCGCAATAATATGCTAATCAGCGATTCCTGGTCCATAGAATGGCCCTTGAGACTCTTCAAAAAACTGATTTTCGCCCAGATGTTCGAGTCTGCGGGCTGTTCTGGCCTCTTTACTTTCCAATGAATCGCGCCTGTTTTGTCGGTTGACACGCTCATAGTCAGCTCTCTTGGCGAAATTGTTGCATTGCTGTCCAATTTTTAAATCTAGTAACTGCATGGTTTTCAATACTGCACTGTAGCCTTCATTGAACATTCCTCCAGCAATGTAAGCAGCAATCTCGACGATTTTAATGCCTGAGTTAAGGTGTTTAGGTACGATGCGCCACACAGTGGAATTGAACGACTCGTTCGCATTTTGTGTGTGTCCACCTAAACACCTCGTTAGCAGATCGTCCTTAGATAAATCCTTTAAATTCTTAGAATGGTTACAATGGGTAAAATACATACAATAGATCGAGGGGCGGAGCGCGGGCACTTCGAGCGATCCGGCCGCTCGTATACCTGTTTGACGCTTGCTCACTATTTCTTCTGTAACTCCGAAAATAATTTGAATTTGCTTTTGAAATTTTATGGGCACATTCTTGGATAGTTTGGGAAGACATTTATGCAAAAAAAAAAATCGATTTTTTGAAGCTTCTAAAGCAGGCTCCCCCCTTAAATAAATAAAAAAAGGTATTTTTATAAGCGGCGCATTAATCAACAATAGCGTACTTGGAAATTCTTTCGGTTAAAGATTTCTTATTTTACACATGAGTAGCTTACCTCTGTGGTTGGACGTGTTGATATATTTGTTGGTGAGAGTGTGGCGGCGCATGCGGAGAGCTTGCCGACTGCAACTGTTGATGTTGCTGCATTTGTTGATGTTGTTGTAATTGTTGGTGTTGTTGCTGTAATTGTTGTTGTTGCTGTAATTGTTGGTGCTGTTGTAACTGTTGGTGTTGTTGTAATTGTTGATGTTGTTGTAATTGTTGATGTTGTAATTGCTGATGTTGTTGTAGTTGATGGTGATGTTGCATCTGAGGGTGCTGCTGGTGTTGATATTGTGATGTCGGCGTTCCCTGAATCTGCGGTTGAGGTTGCGCTTGTTGCTGACCTGATGTAAACAAAGAAACTGTATATTTTATCTCAGCAATGTCCATGTTGTAACCATTCCGAGGTGTTTGTGTTAGTATAATGTGAATGAATATTAGTAAGCAAAGAGTAAGTAGTACCGTGCGGGTGGTTGTACTGGGGGTGGTGGTGCGGCAGCAGCGCGGGCGGCCGGTGCTGCGCCTGCAGCTGGTGGCGGCGCGTCACTTCGTCCGACATCTCTGCCAATTTGGCTGCGCGCGCATTCAACGCATTCGCTTGACTGGACTGCACCTGTATATAATATATTCCATATAATAAAGTGCCGTTACTTCCATAAATTCCCGAAAGGTCAGATTTTCTTACATAATTCCGAATAATAATCGTTGAGCTTTAATTCTTTATTTACAAATGCAATTGGACATATATATGAGAATATCCTGCCCCTGCAGTTAACAATTATAAACTATGACTTATTGCACAATTAACGTATAACGCTTTTGGGCTTCTATGAAAGTAACAATTCTGATTATAATTATACACTGTAGAGTATAAGCTTGTTTATTTTATTATTTTTACGAGGAAAGTTTTAAGCAATATAAATAGTAAATATACTTGATGTAAGGGTGAGTCTGGCGGTTGATCTTGTGTGACGGCAGAGAAGTGCGCCGACTGGGGACGATTGCTGCCTGTGGAGCTACGTAGTGACGACCACCTGAAATAGTTCACAAGTATTTTTACGTTTTGTCTTCTTTATACCACACAATGAAATCCGATTTCATATGTGCATTTAATTTCTCATTGATGCTCCGCTCTTATTAATCTTAGTGTCTTTATATGTAGCTTTCCTCAAATAAACGCACCATTTGACTTTTTTTTATTGGAACGCATTTTGTGAGAAAAACGAATTGAACCAAATAAACTTTCAGCTTTACAATATCAGTAACGCGAAGGCTACCTGTCTTGCAGTGCATGATGCTGCGAGTGCACGGTGGAGAGGTTCTGGTAGAAGCCGTCGTGGTGCGGCGGCGTGGACAGGTTGTGGCTGCTCCGAGACTTGCTGGGCCAAGCGCTCGGAGAGCCCGCCGCGCCCGCACCCCCCGCCACACCCGCGCCCGGGCTCAGCGTCGCGCTGTGCCGCCGCCAAATAAACATTTACATTATAATATGTCATGTCTTATCATATTCTTTAATCAAACATAATGAAAAACACTTTCTTGGGATTTTGTTCATAAAAGCATCGAACGCATAAGCCGCAAATGGAAATAATTTTGTAATTATTATTCCTAAAATATTGTAAATAGTGGTTAGAAATGATGAATTTGACTGAGTTGAGTGATACCTAAGTAAAATAACGATTTTTTCCTCATTACGTAGCCGGCTAAGACTGAGAAAACTATTTTAGGTTTGTTTAGCCCGGTCTCTTCAATGGTAAATTGTGGATATAACATTAGAATAATGAAAGTGTAGTTACGTATGCGGCGAGGTGACAGGCGGCGAGGCGGCGTGGTGCAGTGCCGGCGTGCTTTTGCTCGGCTTCACTGGCTCCGCCGCCAGCCGCGATGGCAGGTCGCGCTCCGACGCGCGCCTCACCGCGCCCCCCGCGCCCCCCGCACCGCCCGCGCCGCCCGCGCCGCCAGCTGCAGACAGACACGCGCAGAGTCAAACAACGCCTTCATGCTGATACCCAACATTACGTTTTTCACTTTCGAAATAGAACTCCACTATAAAATCAAAACCAATCGGGGCAACCATAGGGTTACATAATCATAATCTAGAAAAGAAAGTAAAATAAGCCGGCGTATAGAATTTCAGGCGTTGTGACCTCGCAAATCAAATATAACATGTACATAAAAATAACAGTGCAGTGTCCGACGAAACGAGGAACGAAAAGTCTAATAAAAATTAAAAAACATGCTGAAACGAAACGAATAGTGATGATAAAAATGTGAAGACGCTTGAAAACAAAATCTTGTGGCGGCTAGAACACACCTATTATCATGCGTGGAGTGGAGCCTTACGCGGTGTGATGGGGGGCGAGGCGGACCGGCTGCGGCGCCGCACGTCGGGCCAGCTGCGCCGCGCCGCCGCGCCGCTCGCGTCGCCCGCGCACGCCGCCCACCCTGAGCCCAGGTCAGACACGCTATTCGAGCAACTTTGCTTCGACTTCTCTAGGCTTTCGCTCCTGCCTAAAGACTCCTTGCTCCGTCTTGTTTGGTCGGAAGTTAAGCTTGATTGGTTTGACTTTAGTCGGATGTTGTCGAGCATGATTTTTCTCGGTTTTTTATCGACTATTTCATTGAATATGTATCCGTTCAGTGCGCCTTCTGTGTGTTCCTCGGATGGCAAATTGGGCAGCTCGAACTCATTACCTTGCGCCAATGTGTCCTCGCTACCGCGCGATCCGTATCGGGACCAGTCTTCCAATTGTATGAGTATGCTTTTTACTTCATCGTCGGACATTTTAGCCCCTTTTGTATCCGTTGTATCAGTTTTATCCGTCTCATATTGTATATCAGCCAAACTGACACTCATGGGTATCGCATCAGTGATTTTACCATTTATCTTACCACACGTGCTGAGGTTAGGACTAGATTGACAGTTTCTTTTGTAAACTTTGACGCTGTAAGTCAAATTAATGGCATTGAAATGCTTAGCTAATGCTTTAACTTTACCAAATGCCGGCCGGAATTCATCTGGTGATTTCCATGATTTTCTGTTTGCGCTATCCAATATTTTTTTTGCACCCATTTCTATCGATGTTTGAACAGCGTTTTTTACCTGTGGTTTCTCTTCAGTGGTGTCATCCAAAGATTGAGATGTGGAATAAGTCGACGGAACCTCTGTATCCTCTGATTTACTCGAATAAGATTTTGATATGGTGAATAATGATCTTCTTAGACGACATTGCACTTCGTCTAATCTCTTACTCTGTTTGACAACATCCAAGTTAACTTCAAGTTTAGTTGGCTTGGATGATAATAATTTACGTTCTGTGTGTAATGGTGACGATGGAGTTTGGCAAATGGCGTCGGCAGTTTCAGGTTTCTTATCGTCCGGTTTATCAAGAGACAAAGAGGGTAATATTCTTCGAATCTTAGGTGTACCAACGTTCTCCGGAATTCCATCGTTTTCAAATATAACTGGTTCTGAGTTGGGCTCATCGATGAAGGGTATGGTCTGTGTCTCCGGCTGCGGCGTGCGACAACACTCGCAGGCGCTGACGCACTCGTCGACGGCGGTGCAGCGGCGGCGCAGCGCGTCGGCGTCCTTGGCGCGCGAGTTGAACAGGTCGAGCGTGAGCTGCGTGTCGATAGGGCGCATCTGCGGCGGCAGGCACAGCGCCGAGCCGCTCTCGCTCGACTGCTCGTAGTTGGCGGGCGGATCCGGCACAAGTGGCGCCACTTCCGCTGAACCCTGCGTGTCCTCCGCTGTGGTGTCGCTGCTCGGATTCTTCTCATCGAAATCTTCACAAGTGAATGTAAAAACGGGAATCGGTCGAGGTGGGGGGCCGCTTTTGAGTTCGGCAGGAAAGCCTGGAGTGTCGGGCGACAGGTCTTCCTGCAGCTGGTCATTCTCTCTGTCTAAGGTGATTATTAATCTAGGAATAGAGCCGTGGTATTGCGGTGAAAAATCTTCGCTATCGTCTGTACTGGATTCGGTAGATTCGTCCCTCAAAAGGCGACATCGATAGTTACATGGACGGCGACCGTATCCTGCAAACCGAGGCACGCTTAGACTGATATATTTAGGCAGGAATCAAATACTAACGAATAGTAAACTTTAAGCGAACGCAAAACAAGAACGAAATCCTAAATTAAGATAACAAAAGACAACTCAACTGAACCGCAAAAGAAACAACCAGAAACAAATTAACATCTTGAAAACAAACATTAAAAACAACGCTACAACACCGATACAGCCCTGAGCCACGGTAAAATTGATTTGCTTTTCGAGGGATGTAAGAATGTTTTGAAACGTGAAAGTGAAGGTATTTGCCTGCAGTGGCGAGCTCAGTGAGTGGCGACGTGGGCTTCAGCAGCGCCGGGTGTGGGTTCGTGAACGTGCCTGAGTTGCGGCGCGCACGATCCTCGTACTGGACTTCTTCATCTGTTGTGAGCATTTCCAATACACACCGACCCAATTAACAATCGACGTGTATAAGTATCATTTGTGGATAATGAAATCACTCGTTAAAGGCGTACCTTGCCGTTGGTTGTAGGCTGGCTGGTGCAATAAAGTAGCCAAACCGTGCAGCATAGCGCCTTGTTTAGCCACCTCTAGCGTCACAGTAGGGCCGGTTCTCACGAGGTATTCCGCCGCCTAAATGGAAAGCAACTTATTAGGAGAATTTCATCAATGATGTGTGACTGCGTCATAACAGCATAGGGGTACTTTTTTACATGGAACCTGATGTAATACGCAGTTCTTGTATATTTATCCCATTTTTCACAGATTTCATTGCTACTGTGGCAGAACAAGCATGAAAGTAAAATTAATGCAGTTGAAATGAGAGCGCTGAGAGGCATGCTTAAATGTGGGTTAAAAATCGATGTAGTAACAAAAATTGAAAGGGGAATGCTAAAATGGTTTGGCCACATTTAAAGGATGAATGTTTGCAGAATTACGAAAGAGATTCACTGTGCGGAAGTGAGTGGTGATTAGGGTTTGCAATCCCGCAGTCTTTTTTTCCAGCGGGAAATTTGCAGGAAATTTGCCTTTCCCGCGGGATTCCGCTGAAATTCCCGCAAAATTTTAAAAATGCAAAAATATGCAATATAATAATGCTATATTACCTGTAGGTTAGTAACACTGTTTAAAAAGTAATAAAAAACATTAATACAATTTAACTAATAGAAGAAGTACTTTCCAATAGTTATTATTAGGTAAGGTAGGGGATTTGCAATCCCACAATCCGTGTCCCTCCATTCCAACAGTTTCCTGCGTGTTAATATGGTCCAATCTAACCTAAACAGCAATCATGGCCTCGAGATTTTGAAGAGCGATCGAGTATCTGGGCGGTTGCGGGTTCAAACCCCAGGCATACACCACTAGTTTTAAAAAACAGTATAAAAAAGTGTTAAAAAATGACGATTTAAAAGAACTTGTAAAAGTCTATTTGAATAAAGGAGATTTGACTTTGACTTTTACAAGTTATGTGTGTATTCACAATGAATTATCATTATCTTGAACGGTATAGAAAAAAATCTCAGGAATTTTTACGGTGTGTAGTCCGGCAACTTACGGTTTGTACGCGTAGTACACTATGTCATCGTGGTGGACTAAGCCCTGAACCCTCTCAATGGTAGAGGAGGCCTGTGCCCAGGCAAGGGATGTTTATGGGCTGATGGTGATGAAGCTAACCTTAATAACTGTTACTCATTGTCAGCCCATATATGTCTCACTGCTGGTCACGGCCCTCTTTGCCATTGAGAGGGTTTAGGCTTTAGCCCACCACGCTAGCCTAGTGCGGGTTGGTGGACCCCTTAGAAATTCCTAGGAACTTTTAGGTGTGCATATTTTCTCAGGATGTTTTTCTTTACCGTTAAAGCAAGTGATAATTATTTTTGAATACATACATTACTATGAAGAGTCAGAGGTGTGTGCCTGGGGTATGAACCCGCGACCACCAAGATTCTCGACCGTGCGCCTAAACCTCGAGACCATCACTTACTTCAATTATTTAATTAATAATTGTTGCTATCATTTAGTTACAATATTAACCTTCGAAGAAACAACATTTAGTAACCTACAACTAAGTGTCACTTTGATTGCAAAGTCTCACTTTTTTCTACTAGAATAACCAAACCGCTGCCGATTCTAATCCTTTACTTCGCTTGATCGGTTAATCGATGCTGACTGTCGCACCCGCGCTATTGTGAGGAGCTAATAGGCCTTCAGTGATAGCTGAAGTACTGAACAAATGCGAGAATTCCACAGTAGTCAAAAACATGCGGGATCCCGCGGGATTGCGGGAACGCGGAATGCGGGATTGCAAACCCTAGTGGTGAAGTCGGTCGAGGACGGCCCAGGTGCACCTATAAAGATTACATAGGAAATCTATTTAAAAAGGGTATAATAAAGAGTTCTCGAAACCGACGTGCATTCATGAAGAGGATTATGTCAGTGAAGAAAGCGAAAGAGGTGTGTTTGGACCGTGGCATTTGGCGCTCTATAGTCTTTGCCTACCGTAAGGGGAGACAGGCGTGAGTTTATGTATGTATGTACAATGTACATACATACAATGACATCATTGCTATAATGAATATTATAATCATAGTACCAGTAAGTTTTTGGGTAAGATACCATATTGTTACATTATGTAAGTATCTAAAACGTAAAAAAATACATTATTAAAGTTATCAAAACCAACTTCAGGAATCTCATGGTTTGTAAAGCGCATCCAGTAAGCCACGTTTTTTTTAATAATAAAAATACAATTTAATATTTAAATTTGTCATATTTTTCCATTTTTATTTTCAAATAACTTTAATAGAATACTGCATAGTATAACAAAATGTTGGCAAATACATGTTTTAATTTTTTTATGTACCTATGTTTTAGAGTTCACGTTACATACAGGGTGTATTTAGACCGTGATCGAAAACTGAGGCAGGTAATAGCGATAGTGATTACAAACCCCCTGGCATTAAAGAAAATCCCCAAAAAAAATAAAATTTTTGAGGTTTTCCATACAAACCACATACTTTTAACCTTTTGACCGCCACGCAAAAAAAACACTCGCCGTGTCCCCCACGCCAAGCCCTCAAAACGGCAACAAATACCTAAAAAAATATAGGGATGGGAATCGCATGTCGATAACGTTTTATTTTCTAATAAAAATAATGTGCATAAATCTACCAACATATTGAAAATGAAGTTTTTTTTAAGCCCACATCAAAATAGTAATTTTACATAGCAAATACTATGGCTTACAACGATGTTTCTCGAAGATAAATACATTAGTCAAAATATAACACAGTAATATTACCCCAGCACTACTCAATAGATGTTGTCGGCTCTAGCCGACATGGGCGTAGTTGACACGGTGTTTTCATACATGCTCGCTGTTCATTATAGAGATGGGACGCGCGCGGCACGGTGCACGATGTTATGTATTAGCATCAAAAATTAAATAAAATATTAATCCGTCAAAGATTATTTTAGGAACTACATTGAATACAATTACTTATTTTACTTACAATATGTTTCGATGCGATGGTTGTATTGTAAGAAATTCTTTAGTAAAAGCCGCTTTTGCAAAAAATATATCATAATCTTTTATTTTTGTTACTTCTTTGTTACTATTACAAAGAATACACGAGTGTAATAGTAAATAATAAAACTACATACCAATTGCTGTCATAAACGTTCATTTAATTTTAAATGCAGTTTGCGGACGGATTGTTGTTGTTTAAAACAAAAATATTTGTTTGCCAAAAGGTGATTAAAGTATTGGTTTAGAAGAATTCGTCTAATATTATGTAAAATAAATCAATTTGGGACAAATACAAAATGTTTAATAATCTACATAGTCGCCGTCACCTTCGCCAAAACGTCAGGCACCAGATAAATCCCCCGAAATGGGGATTGGCAATTGGTATTTCACCAAAGAACGACACGAACAACGGACAGCTCTATTTGAGTACTCGTACGCAGACAGCGACTAAGTGAGTCGTCTAATGCCGACCGTGGCGTACAGGATAGTCATAAAAGACAATAAAATAAGGATGGGCACACTGTACTCTAGAACTATCGATTGTATAGGGGGTAGGTAAAGAATTTTAAATAATTCTTCAATTAATTAATCAATAATGAGTTGTTTATTTTATTATAAATATAATATAATATTTGTTTTATGAAATAATAGAAGAAAATTATATTTACTTTGTACATTAGCGCACAGTTTGCTTATTATTTATAACAAATTAGCACAACACTAGCGGTCGGCTCTTGCCGACAATGGCGCCTGGAGTCCATCCAATACGGACTTTTTTTTGGCATCTTTTCTCTCGTGGATTTTTCACATATAATAAATATTTATAGGTAGGTTTAAGGTATATATGAATTATTATATCCTTGTTACTTCAATAAATAAGATATGATAGACAGAAACTCATTTATTGAACAAATTTATCGTTAAATAATAATGCTGCTTTAATGTCGGCTATAGACGACCGTGGCGTAGAATGCACGGCGTTGCATGTCAGCTATAGCCGACAATGGCGTTCAAAAGGTTAACACCGATGGTTGTATGGAAAGCGTCAAAATTTTTATTTTTTGTGTGGGTTTTTAATATCGCCACTGAGTTTGTGATCACCCTCGCTATTACCTGCCTCAGTTTTCGATCACGGTCTAAATACACCCTGTATATTCCGGTCCCTATTAATTACATATGTAGAAAAATGTGTACGTATACTATGATTTAAGTCTGATGGTGGCTCTATTCGCTAATGGAAAACACCAATAACGCTTCTCACGAGCTAGCATCAAACACAAGAGCACTTGATTGATCGCTGCGCTCTTATACTTAGGAACCAAGAAGGCTAAACGGTAATTTTTAACATTAAAAATTGTTCCTTCGTAATGATATTTTCCGATTCCCATTTCTTATTATTTTCTATAAAGTATTCGGTATAATTACTGCGTAGTAAGAGCTGTCTCGTTTTTGTTTTTATGTTCCTCTTAAATATGTAGCAAAGAATAAAATAGTATTAAGTTAAAAAAAAAACCAATAAAGAATTAATTGGTTTGTAGGAATACAGATGAGTGTCCTTTTACCTTTTCTTGTGTGATACCGACGAGCGACTGTCCGTCGACGGAGAGCAGCTGGTCGCCGGCCGCCAGCCGCCCGTCCGCCGCCGCCGCTCCGCCCGGCACCACCGACTTTATGTAGATGCCGAGCTTGCTCTGCCCCGCGCCCTGTCGCACCAAACAAATCCTTTGTACTCGCTTTGTTCATTACTATTTTTCCCACAAAATAATCGAAAAACAAATGACACAAATAAAGTGTATTCAAGTTAAAATTCGCAATGATTCCTTCAGACGATTCCATATGTACCTTGGCGGCGACAATGCTGAGTCCCATGCCGTTGGAGTTCTTGTGCAGATGCACGATGGAGAGCGGCGGCGCGGGCGGCGCGCGCGGGCGGGGCGCGGCGGGCGGCGGCATGTACACGGTCCAGGCGCCGGGCGCGTGCGCCTGCAGCGCCAGGCGACACAGCCCGCCGCGCTGCAGCGGCGCCACGAACTCCGCCAGCCCCGGCGGCACCCCGCGCACCACCTCCGCGCTGAACCCGTCCGCCGGGATCAGCAGCCCCGCGCCCAGCCACCACCGCTCCTCTGCCTCGACCTGACGCACGCATTGCACCAATCACATACTTGCGCATTTTATTAATCCATCAACATCATTTCAAATATGTACTAAAAATATCTCAGGACGGTTCGATGGTTTAACCGATCTCCCAAATAATGTTAGAGAGCACCATTTACAAAGTTCCACTGGATTGGTTAATTATTGGATGAATGAAAAATGAATATGAGTATTGTTAAAGAGAATGGTCGGGTGTAGCGACCTCCCGTCCGTCTGCGCGGCACAGTTCGTCGGCGAGCGCGCGCGCGTGCGCCACGGCGGCGTCGAGCACGTCGGGCGCGACGAGCGGCGCCAGCAGCGCGCGCACTTGCGCAGAGTTCAGCTTGAAGCACGCCGCCAACGCCGCGCACACCTCTTCACCGGTGCGGTACTCGCCTTGTATCAGCCGTGCTACACAAACAACTTTATTTATCAATGTTTATGCAAAAAAAGGTAATTTATAATTTTTATATTCTTAAATTGTATTAGCCGAGCTAATATATATTTATCGGCAGATATTTGTCAGCTATAAATAATTATTATGAGTACGAAAGTGACAACTATATATACTACCGACAAAAAGTTTGGAAGCGCTTAAAATTTTTGAAAAATGTAATAGCTTTTTGAGAATAAATAATTGTATCGATGTTGAGCTAAATTATAATATAATTTTAAATAACTTTAATGCATTTTGGCAGCCTTTTGTGGAATATATTTTTTTTAAAGGACAAACACATTTTTACGATTACTTTGCTAAAATTGTAGTGTAGACTAGCAAGATATTTTTAGTGACGGAAAGTATTTTTTCGCATCATAGTTAATTGTAGAAAATCAGTATTTATTGTAAAATATTTTAAGAATCGTGGTTAATGATTTTTGTGCAGTTAAATAGAATTTTAGCTTCTTTTACTTCGCCATATTAAAATTACTTAGAACTTAATTTTTTCTGTTTTAAATGGAAAAATAAAAGCAGTTATCAATCGGAACACGTTCGGCTATTATTGTTATAAATAACAAAGGGTAAACGATTCATTGCGTAAGAACTTGGTATTTCACATAAGGGTGTTCATTACCCCCTTGCGAGGCACCGGAAAACTGGCAGTTTGTCGGATAGAAGACACAGTGGAAGATCAAAAGTTACTTCTGCAGCAGAAGACAAGTGTACAGCAACAACTTTAAGGCATAATTATCGACTTAAAGCATCGGATAATAAATGGGAGTTAAATACAACGCGAACCAAAAACGTCTCAATTTTCACAGTGCAAATCATGTTTTGTCTGCTGGTCTATATGGTTGTGTGGCAGTTTAAAGCCATCACTACGAGTAATACATAAAATACAACGTCTGATATGGCCAAGACACCATGATCATTGCTCGGTAGTTCTGTAGAAAATTGTACTTTAGAGTATCGACGAATGAATCAAAACTTGAAATTTTTTGATCTTATAGACGAGTCTTCATCCGCCGCAGATTTCATGAAAGAGTATCTGGAAGCTGTTTAGTATCATTGGTAAAAAACGGTGGTGATAATGTATCATTCTATGGTGGTTTCGCTGGAACTGTTGTCGAAAATCTTGATTAAATTGATGAAATCATGAGGAAGGAGCAGTATTTGCAAAATATTAACGAATCTTACTTTACCCTTAGGATCACATGATCCATTTGTGTTTTAACATGATAATGATCCTAAACACTCAACCAAAGTATACGAAGCCTTTTTTGAAAAACAGAAATCAAATAGTATCCTTCAATTTATTGGTGTGGCTTACGCAGTCACCAATCTTATCGCCTAGAAGTGCTTCCAAACTTTTTGGCGATAGTGTACACATTGTGATATTAAAAAATAGCATTGGACTTAATCTTAATATTATGAGTTAAGAAGTTACTGAGTATGAAATATAAATGAGACCCTGCCATCGCATCTCCTGACCACCGACACCCGCAAGACGTAGGGAGAGTGTTGTGTTCGGGCAACAACGAATATAATATAAAGGAATATTTCCGTGGAACTGACCGGCCTGGTGCGTGCGCGCGAGGTGGCAGTCGGCGGCGAGCTCGAGGCCCTGCCGCTCGGCCCACGACGCCAGCAGCGCCAGCCGCGCCGACAGCGCCGCGCCCCACCGCGCGCTCACCGACCCCGGCTCGGAGATCAGCTGCAACACGCGCCACGCACACATGTACTTCGCGTCACCTCCACATACCGAACTTCACGTACCAAACACTTTACAAATATGTATATTTATTTTTTGCAAAAATTCAGCGAAATACTTCCGCTAAAAAATAACAACTTATAATTAGGAAGGAAAGTAGAGTTTAATGAAGAAGTGTACCTTGTTGAAACAGAACGCATTAATATAATGGAAGAGATGTGAGAAGAGTTGTATGGTGAGCGCGGCGTTGACCCTGCAGCGTCGCAGCAGCACCATGGCGGCGGCTAGCGCCTGCACGGTAGGCGCGGTGGCGTCGGTGGCGTCGCCTGCCCCCCCCGCGCCCCCGGCACCCGCCGGTGCCGGCCCGCCCCCGCCGCTAGTTAGCGTATCGAGCGCGCGAGACAATTCGCCTTGGAAACACGATACCAAATTGCTGAAAAATAAATAAGACACCGTTATGTAAAACGACACTATTATATACCAACACAGTCACGCCCGTATTACAGAATGGGTATAAGCACGTTTCTGCAGTTGCCTCACCTGTATAGGTTTACCATATATATAATTTTATAATGTAATCTCAATAACCATTCATTCTACCTTAATAAATAATAATTCATTGTTACCTAAATGCGTTCTGCACAGTAACCAGCAAGACGTCTTGTGCTTGTGTAGAAAACGAAGATATGTGGCGATCATACTTCAAAAAGTGCAGCAGTTCGCTGGCGTTAGCCATCCAAAAGGCTTGCGCTGCAGAGTCCTTTGCTCTTTCCTGTAAAATTCAAAACAAGCAATAATCAAAACAAATACAACCTGTATAGTCGGAGAGCCTTCCCCAATGTGGGCGCTGCATGCCTAATGACTGTAGATAAAAGACCCACAAAAAAGGTTAGATATTTACAGTATCTAATTTGAGGGAGTGATTTTAAATTTTAATGTCATCTGGGTAGAATTTTTTTTTTATCATTACCAATATATAAAGTAAGGTACTTTCTTTGATACCCCTTGTGATTAACAATAAAAATATCATTTAGAATGAATCTTTAATCTCCGCTGATATAAAACGAACACCCAAATAATATTTCGGAAAATGTGATTATGAAGGGTCCCGTTCCAAGGAAAAGCGGATTGCAATGTTGATCTATGGCGGACTATATTTCCGTCATAATAGATTAGTATTAGAATTGGTTTAAGAAAGGGTTGCAGGCGCGAGCACAGCGGTAATGATGAAGTAGTGACCTGCACGGTGGCATGTATGAGCGTGGCGACGTGGTGCAGGAACGCCGTGAGCTTGTGCGCGCGCTCCGTCGGCGTCAGCTCCGGCCGGTAGTGCGTCGACGCGCGGTACCTGACAACACAACATCCCTCATTACTCTCGACTCCGCTTTACGAACGACCTCTCTTACCACGCCTCTGCAAATAGCCTATCATTTTAACTTAAAACATTGCTAAAAATGGAATTTACTTTTCGATCTTCGGAATTTGCCTCGATGGGTCTTATTTTATTTTATTATATTTGGGAAACATACAATACAATAATTATTATATTCTAAGTTTTAAAGTAAACAGATAGATCACAAATAGTTTCCACTTAAAAAAAAAACTAAGACAACGATAACACTACAAATAAAATATTACAATGTAACACAATGAGAAAAATCTTCTTGAGTCTTATTAATTAAATAACCTCTAACACAAGTTGACATGCTGCTGCTTGTAATTAGCCCATTAGTGTAAATATATACCTTGCACACAGGTACAATGTGTAAACGGGAGCCAGTTTGAAGGCTGGCGCGTGTGGGTCGAGCCTAGTGATGACGGCCGCGAGGAACTGCGCCTGCCCCGCCTCCGGGAACTCCAGCACCGCCGGCAGGATGGCCTCTTGCGTCGGACGACCCACCATCCTGTATCACATATCACGCCATCTAATGTTAAAATTAACACTGATAGATATTACAAAATATCCAAAGTCAATTGGAGAACTTCAATGAAATATGTTTTTTTTTATTTGAAATGTATATGACTTAAACTTTATGCAAATCCAAACCTCCAGCACCGTGAAGTATGGTCTTAAAGAAGTACAATAGATTTAGTGAGTTATGTCATTTTCATTTTATCACACTTCCAAGCTATATAAAATGTTAAGTTGATGTGAAAGAAAAATGTAATTTTATGATCATAATTAATTGCCGTAATATTCAAATACATATTTGTGCTGTGTTCAATAACAATAGTGAATTTTACCTTGACAAATAAAACAGAAAGAAAATATTTAAAGCTGCTGCGAGCGGACAAACTGAGGCATGTAAAGCAAGCGTTTTTATGGAAACGTAGTGGTACCTGTTGTCGTGTCCCGAACCGCCACTTTTAGCGCTGCAGATGCTCTTAGTTTCGACATTTCCATCTAAATCGAAAGTCGTTTCATAGTTATCTTTGTATTGCGAATTGGCAGTGCGGTTCGCAGCGGCGCTCTGTTCTTGTTCGTTATATACTGAGCCCGAGAGCTCGTCCTTGGTATAGTCGTCCTTGGAGTCGGTGAGATGCTGCGACAACATGAGCGACTCGTTGTCGAGTTTGAGCGTGTTGTTGTTGTAAGGCGCGGCGTCGCCCTCGCGGTAGTAAGTGTCGTGCGAGACGGGGCTCATGGTGCGCATGTAGTCCGTGTCCGCCGTCGTGTTGGCGTTCGAGTCGAGCGCGTCCGCCTGCTGCGACACCGCCGAGCTAGGCGACATCGCGCCGCTCGTCTCGCCGCCACACGTCGGCGAGCTAGTGTGGGAGGAACGTACACAAGCGGATGTTCGTGAGCCAGTGACAGAAACATGCAAAAGAAAACAACCACGGATGATGAACATAAACATAAATTAACTGTGATTAGAGAAGCGACCGCTCCAGTGTCCATCTCGATAGAATTAATTAAAAATAAAAGTATAGATGCGGTAACAAAACGTTGCAGGTGTAGGTTTAGAAACGAGAATTAAAAAAAAACACTAGTTGAGTTGAACTAAGTTGAACAAAGGGTACAACTAATCACAACATAGATGAATATAAAATATTCTGTGGCGGTGTGGCGAGGTACTCACCGATCATATATTGACCCCGAGCCGTAGTGCTGGGATTGGGCAAGGTTTCTATTAATGAGGTTTTCTTGTGCTGGATCCACGAAGCGGAAAGTCGAAACGCGGCCGAACTTGAGGAGACATCCGTGCTGCGGGATTTACGCAATAAAATAAATACACCCAATACTGATATCACATAATATACATACTTCTGATCCTACATAAACATGAGACTTATGTTTTGTGGAGTCGGTTTCAGAAACTACGAGACACTTGTCAGTCTCACAAACACTCAGACCCGTAATAAATATTTGTGGATCACACAAACATTTGTCTTTATACGGGAATCGAACACACGGCCTCTCATTCAAGTGTTAGGCAACAGCACCACGGAACTGTCTAAGTTAAATTAGCTTTGACAACCATGCTTAAAAACCCATAATATGTACATAACGTCCCGAATCTTCATAGAGAGATAAACAAAGATATTAGCTTGGAACAAACGATAAATTATCTTAAGCGATCAATTCAAATTAAGTTTTATAAATAAAGGTTCGCTGAAATAATGTATGACAATCTGTCATCCTTTAAAAGTTCTAAAATAAGTCCGCGAAAGCATTATTATGTTTATCTTTTAGGATTGGTTTACTATAACCCTGTTGTATGCTAACCAAATTTGTTCTAAAATAAAGCATTGTTTGTTTAATCCCTATCCAAATAAATAATAAAAATTTGCCCTTTACATAAATTAATTTCAATGATAATCTTATAAGATATATCTCACTTTTAAAATATTGATCAAGCGCGCAATAATGATGCACAAGGCCCCGACCGTCGCGTTAAGGTTTCATGTTTAAACAATTTGACCGATTTGTATGATTTTTGACATGAACAAATATGACTCTGAGGAGTAAAATATAATAAAACTTATTTTATTTCTGAACTTAACCCTGTAGTCTACACGGACGGAGTCGCGGGCAAAAGCTAGTAATACATAAAAGGAAGTAAAGAGTAACATAATACGCATCTGATCACGCAGGTACAATTGCGCCGAGTAACGAGAGATGAAAGTAAATCGCTGCTTCATACTGTACTTGTGCTGGATTGTTCTTACCATCAGGAGTTCCGTCGTCACATTATTGTGCCAATATAAAAGTAGATCTAGATCAGTATAAAAAAAACTTTGTTAATGAATTGCATCGTAAATTGAGTTTTTAGGAATGGCGCAAATCGTTAACAAGAAACATGCGATGTTATTTAGAATAGTGGTGCCGCCGCGAGTTCCGCGCTTCTTTATCGATTTTATGTTAAGAACATAACAACACATACTGAAACAGCAGCCGTCCACGTACGAAATATGTCTAAAGTTATATGCACACAGTGTAGCAATATGTCACATTTAATGACTAATTTTATTTATCATTAAGCGTATACGATATTTAAGCATCTCTGGAGCAAAAAATGGGCAAGATTATAAATTTCGTCGGGTAGAAAACAACGAAAATAGAAGTAACGTTCTTTACTTTTTGCGTCACTAGTATGTTATTTTAATGGCTGTGTTTTATAAATTATTGAGTATATTACGTGGTATAGCTTTTTTGAATAGCTAGCTCACGTCTTAACGACATTAATGGCATATCACATTGGCATAAAATTTCGTTTCACGCAAATGTTTTAGAGGCCAGCGTGGTGGACTATGGCCTAAATCCTCTCAATGGTAGAGGAGACCCGTGCTCAGCAGTGGGCGTATATGGGTTGATAAAGAAACCGAGGATATTTAAAAAAAATATATAGATAGGAGTTCTTTACAGGCAGACAAACGTAGAACATGTTCTGTGGAACAAAATATTACTGTTTCGTTACTGTTTTTTGCTATTTGCTTTAGCCAGTAAATAATTTTAATTAGTCGTTCCCAACTTTTTGAAATTACACGCACATGAAATTCATAAAATGTTATTCCATTTAGGTTAACAAAGTGGTTGGGAATAATAATAATATTAAATACCTAGTTTGTTCAATGACTCTCGTTAAGCACTACACACACGGTACAATCAACAGAAAAAATTTGCTCTTGTGCCACACTGATAAAATGTTATCGGGGACTGGTATGAAGGTATTGGAAGAAGAAATTACACACGTATAAAAAATTACATATGAATTCTATATATATTTTCACAAAATTAATAAACATACGGTCATTATTAATGGAATCAGAAAATTCTGGAAGGTATTTTATGAGGTTATAACAATAAAGTGAGTTGAAGGCGAAAGAAAAAGTATATTTGCACGCGGTAAAAGAAGATAACAAGGCACTTTATCTATCGTCGCTTTTGATGCGTACTGAATACTTAACTAGGAAAAAATGTTTAGAAAAAGTGTTTCATGATCTAAAGGATTCCAGAGAAATTTCATTTTTTCATCCTTCATATTGTCACAGCTTTATTAGATACTTGACTCTTGTTTAACCGTCCGGTCAATGACCGGGTACCCGGGTATCTATTTTAACTTCGCAGCTAGAATTTAATAACTTTTTCTGAAAAAAATTACAGAACCGTCTGGATCCCCAAAATTTAAGTAGTTTTAAACCTAATTCTTGTTAACAATTATAAAAATTAAATATGTAATAATAGTAATTAACTACCAAACTTGACACCTCCTTCGTTCAATGACCGGGCACCCGGGTACCCACTGAAAATATAACGCATAAACATCGTAAATATACACTAAAGAAACTAATTATTTAAAGTATTTTGGTAATTTGACTTAAAATTAAATAAAAAATAATATAGTTTATAATTTATTTTACTCAAATATTTTTTTTTATTAGCAATAGCAAAAATCGTAAGTAAAAAACACATAATTCGCGTCATATTTATATTAGTATGATTTTCTTTTATTATTTATTTATTTACATTGTTTTTTTTTTTATAATGATACACCGCTACTAAATAAATAAAAGTAAATTTTATATTGACGTATACCCAACACATGTTCATCACCAATAGGGTTTTCACATACAGAACATATTTTTCTCATTTTCGCGACGTTTTTGTTTTAATTTTCTTAAAAATACTGGGATCTTGATTATACAGTTGTTATCGATTGCGCATATGGATTGATAGCTCGGCCAGGAAAAGATTTAACCTTTTGACCGCCACGCATAAAAACACTCGCCGTGTCCCCCACGCCAAGCCCTCAAAACTGCATTAAATACCTAAAAAAATACAGGGATGGGAATCGCATGTCGATAACGTTTTATTTTCTAATAAAAATAATGTGCCTAAATCTACCAACATATTGGAAATGAAGTTTTTTTTTAAACCCACATCAAACTAGTAATTTTACATAGCAAATACTATGGCTACAACATACAACGCTACTATATACAACGATGTTTCTTGAAGATAAATACATTAGTCAAAATATAACACAGTAACATTACCCCAGCACTAGTCAATAGATGTTGTCGGCTCCAGCCGACATTGGCGTAGTCGACACGGTGTTTTCATACATGCTCGCGGTTCATTATAGAGATGGGACGCGCGCGGCACGGTGCACGATATTATGTATTAGCATCAAAAATTAAATAAAATATTAATCCGTCAAAGATTATTTTAGGAACTACATTGAATACAATTACTTATTTTACTTACAATGTTTCGATGCGATGGTTGTATTGTAAGAAATTCTTTAGTAAAAGCCGCTTTTGCAAAAAATATATCATAAATCTTTTATTTTTGTTACCTCTTTGTTACTATTACAAAGAATACACGAGTGTAATAGTAAATCATAAGACTACATACCAATTGCTGTCATAAACGTTCATTTAATTTTAAATAATTCTTCAATTAATTAATCAATAATGAGTTGTTTATTTGATTATAAATATCATATAATATTTGTTTTATGAAATAATACAAAAAAAATATATTTACTTCGTACATTAGCGCAGTTTGCTTATTATTTATAACAAATTAGCACAACACTAGCGGTCGGCTCTTGCCGACAATGGCGCCTGGAGTCCATCCAATACGGACTTTTTTTTGGCATCTTTTCTCTCGTGGATTTCTCACATATAATAAATATTTATAGGTAGGTTTAAGGTATATATGAATTATTATATCCTTGTTACTTCAATAAATAAGATACGATAGACAGAAACTCATTTATTGAACAAATTTATCGTTAAATAATAATGCTACTTTTATGTCGGCTATAGACGACCGTGGCGTAGAGTGCACGGCGTTGCATGTCGGCTATAGCCGACAATGGCGTTCAAAAGGTTAATAGTCACTTTCGTTGAGAAATGCCTCAAAATTTGAGGATTCTGCGAACGATTTATAACGAAAGGAGTACGCAGGTCTTTGCCCAATAGCCGATAAAATAATCGTCGCTCATTCTAATTTTTGAACAGGCATTTATAATTTTCATTATACAACAGATATGGTGATAGTCAGGTGACATCGAAAATATTATAGAGATATGCTAGAGGCCATCTAGGCGTTGCAGCATATGTACCAAGCATTTTCTCCACAGTGACCACTCCAGCTTTTGACCAGTCATAAAATTCAATGATTGCGGGTTATTTCTTTACACTAACACAAATTTTTGCTTCGTGATGGATTGACGATAATATAATTAGTAGCTGTTTGGCACATAACTGCACATAGTTATGGTTTTTAGGAAAATTAAACGCAGTCGATAATGGCCTCTCGCGTTTTCGATGAAGCTATTACTGGTGGAATTAATGCCTTATTTTTCTTCAAAATGCCGACTACCGTCAAGTATCACAATAGTAAACATTTTAGCAATGGAAGAGTAGTAAAATTATTATCCAAAAATAATGGCATCTTAGTAATGTTCCTTCTCGATTCTTTGTACGGAGTCACCAAGTTTGACAATTCTTTCACCAACTTTTTTTTCACGTTATATATTTATTAATATTTGTACATATATTTTTACTATTACAGTAGATTTTAAACGTGATTGGCAATATGTTAAGGTAGTACCGACATGCAACGTCTGTTCACTGGGATTCTAAAATTATTATTTGGGCTGAAGGGCCGATTAGTCTCAAATAGGTCCCTGAAAGGTCTAGAACCTTCTACGGGGCCTATAAGCTGTGTATAGTGTCCATAGTTATATAACATGTCACGTAGATAGCTCACTAATAACTTTTCTACCGTAACATTATTTGTGGGTACCCGGGTACCCGGTTATTGAACGAATGGTAAAAGTTTGGTCATTGACCGGAAGGTTAAGGCGTGTTTAATATTTATAGCATATTCAAAATTGTCTTAGTTCAGTGCAAATGAGACTAATAAGTTTTGCATCACTTTTTTTAAACATATGAAACGTACTTATAAAACACTTTATTAGCGCTTTGAAATATTAGAAATTGTTTACGGTTGAAATTTGCGAATCACCTTAACACGTTCCACACTTATTGGTTATTTGAAGTATTTTAAAAGGGCATTTGACGGGCAGATGACGCCCGTATATGCACTTCAAATGCGATTTTGAACGCAACGTTGTAAGTTGTAACCCTGGGTACACGGTGATCATGAAACGCATGTCTACACTGTCATCACCGCCGTAAGCCCGTAATACAATGATACTGAGGCGCAGGCAGTCGGTTAAGGCTACTCTGGACTACTGATTTTAAAAAGAAAAAAGACGTAAAAATGAGCGCATCTATAAACAGGCCTATTTACAAGTAAAAGAAGAATTACACTTTACAAGTAAAATTTTGAATATGTTATAAAAAAAACTAAATTTTATCGAATGACGCATTCGTTTTTCTTTTAATGTTATAACCAAAGTTAACTCTTCAAAATTCGGTAATGAGATCAAAATATATCAGAAAAAAACGTTGGTTTATCACATCCTCCGCCCTTTCGTATGCGTTTCAAACGCATTACGCGATACAAAATACACCGTGTGCTAAAATAATGCTGTAGTCTCAACCGCCTGTCTCCGCGTCTGTATCGCTGTAACTGCGTGTATACGCACAGTAAACGGGCGTAATCACCGTGTGCCTAGGGTTACAATGTTGCGTTCTAATCTCGTTTAAAGCGCGTAAACGCGCGTCTACTTTGCGTTGAAAATACGCCGTGTGCTCGAGGCCTAAAAGTCATTTTCTACAACCTTTCGGATTGCAACGCCACAGGTTCTAACTCTACACTATCTAGTATATATTGTAATATACGTATATATTGTGGCTCATGACAACTAACCTGCAAGCGCTGTGTATGCATAACTCGTTGACCATTGAGAAAGACCTGCGCGTCCGCATGCATTGGGGTCACCGTGTAACCCCCGCCCTCAGCCGGAGCGACCACGCAGTGTCGAGGTTGAATCGATGGCCCATATAGTTGTAGCGTGGTGCCGTTGCCGGAACCCACCTGAATAATTACATCATACTTATCAAAACGAAAAAGGGTTAGATATTCTCGTAATCCATTATATCAATCAGACTATAAAGTGTCGATATTGTTTTTTAAAAAGGCATTGCATATGCGAAGATATGATCTTATCAATCAATAAATAGCTTAGCTAATGAACATAATATAAAAGTTATATTTATTTTATTGGAGACTAGACGATCACTTTTATTAAGGTGCAATATAGTGACAGTATCGCTGTCTATCAGGAATTTGTTATAAAAATAATAAGTAGCCCATGAAATTTTATACTTTGTAGACATTTTGTTGACATGATAAATGTTGAATCTATTTAATTGTATTTAGAACGAAACTATTATCATCATTTGTCCAGTTTACCCTCTACACATTCACAATATCTCGGCACAATGGTCTGTTGGCTTAGGTATGTGTGTAAACGGAGGTAAAAGCATAACACACCACGGAGTGGTCCATTTCGGATTGAGTTCCAATTCAATCACGAGTGGACATATCGATGTGAGAGTGTTGGTCCTTACTTTGAATAAATACCTATGCCAAGTTTGAGCGCACTCCAAACATATCTGTGACATTTGAATTAAATTACCAAACCCATATCCTACTATTATTATAAAGGCGAAAGTTTGTAAGTATGGATGTATGGATGTTTGTTACTCTTTCACGTAAAAACTACTGAATGGATTTGAATGAAACTTTACCACAATATAGCTTATATATCAGAATAACACATAGGATACTTTTTATCCCGGAAAATGTCGTATTCCCGTGGGAATGAGTATTTCTGGATCTACCAAAGCGATTTGAATGAAATTTGGTATAGAGAGAGGTAGAGCTCACAGAATTAACATGGGATAGTTTTTATCCCGGAAAATGAAGTATTCCCATAGGAATGGGTATTTCTGGACCTACCAAACCGATTTGAATGATTTTTGGTATAAAAATAGGTAGGGCTCACAGAATTAACATGCGATAATTTTATCCTGGAAAATGTATTCCCGTGGGATAAACATGTTATAAATGCAAATTCGTTCTGCACTTAACCTAGAGTCTACGCGAACGGAGTCGCGGGCAAAAGCTAGTTAATAATAAATCAACACTTACCACCATTACAATTTGTCACAAAGAAGTTAAATTATTCAGAAATAGTAGGTCTTGGATTTTCTTGATGGACGGAAACAATAAGTAATTAAATAATCAACGAGAAAATCGGTGATGCAGTAGGTTACATGCTGGTTGTAACAAAAGCTCTTATCATTTCCCACACTGAGAAATATTTTGGTTGTTTAGTGATGTTTTTTTCGAATTTAGGTATAGTTAAACTAAATAGGTTCACATCCAAATATAAGATAAAGTCGGTCTGACACAGTTGGCAATGTATCTTTTTTTAGAGCAAAACAAGAATAAAAGTGTGCTTAAGCACAAAAACCTTTGTGACAAAAGAAAGATGTTGGATAAACCGCCAATTACCTGGTGAGAGCAAGAACGAGATACTTTTGTAATAGAGTATTTTACTATTTTCACAAATGACTGATTCTTTGGTGGTTGATCTCCAAAAAATTAAATGTGAGAAGTTTTGTCCACCCACTACTTCACTGACCATATCGGATGTAGCTGCGGATACTGGATGCTCGGTAAATTAATAATACGAAAGGCAGAGAGGAATGCAAAGTTACATTAACATAAGTAATTTAATTGGCGACTTTGCTTGTACTGTGAACTTTTGCTGCATAAATGTATTAGCAAAATAAATATCAAATGCAAATGGAAGCTATCTCGTGACTTTGTAATAAACTGTTCACTGTTTAGGTCAAGCTCTGTGACTGTACGACTACGTAATGCAATCTCGATCAACTAATCGGTTCTTGGTATTCATAAAATAAATAAAATCATAAAATGTATTATATCAGGTTGTATATTACATTAAAGATTCCTTATTTCATTAACTTAGCGCTTACTTCTCCATTAATCAAATCAACCGCAAAACTCAAAAAAACATCTTATCGGAGGATTTAAACCTTGTAACTGATGTGGGTTAGAATTGATTCTAAACTTGGGTTCTTATCAAAAAGCCGCAACAACAACGTGAATAATTAAAAAAGGCTTTAACGTCGTATCGATCGTCAATTTAACACGTGGTAAACCTCTCATCGGACATTTAAAAGGTAAATTATCATGTAGGCTGTTTACTTTTTCTATTGGATAAAAAAAGTTTAAAGGTATGCAAAATTAATCCTTGATATTAATGTTTGAGTACATACATCTATTTTGTATATTGCACGAGTCAACATAATATCTGCATGGTTTGTGTGAGGCTACGCTCTTTAAGAAATATAATAATTTATCGTAACACAAAATAACTAAAATAAAAGCATGGTTTTAAATAGAATGTTATCGATAAATTCGTAAATGTGATAATTTTAATAATTTGAACACTTATGTATTCAACAGAGGCTGTTTCCTTTTTAAAATTATTTACTTTTTACGAAGGAACTATAAATTTTGTAAAAAAAAATCACTTAAAATTAGTCAATAAGGTGCATTCGGGTATTGCCGCAAAACGGGATATTCCGATAATACCTATTTACAAACAAACACAGCAATACCTCGGGCTCGGGCCTCGGACGACACTCATCTAAACACGAATTTCATTCTTTCCCCGCTTCATTTGCCCGAGGACGATTCGAGTGAATGCACGTCTCGTACAGCCAATTTTATGTGCACAGGGAATATTTTGCGTTTTCAGATTTATCTGAACAGTAATAACTGTGAAACCTGGTAAATTATTGAACTTATTGTCACTTATTCTAATAGATTAGCGTTGTAATGAACCTCTAAGTAGGATTAAAATAATCAAACACGTTTTTATTTTGTTTTTTCGGGTTTTTTTCTTTATTATCGGAAATTAGCCGAACATAATTCGTAATTATACTATCACAACAAAAAATAAATATATTTTGAGACATGATTATTTATTGACTCCAAATACATTATATAAAAACTTTACCAATAGACTTTGAGGCCAAATACTCGAAATGTCTAAATAATTAAAACAGTGAACAGAAAATATACCAATTGTGATTTATAATCAATAATTCCATCATCTAGTCAACTCATCAAATTTTCATTCGAAATCACCCGAATGCACCTTAGGTACTTTCTATAAAGTCGTGAGAATTTATATATATATATATATATATATATATATATATATATATATATATATATCCGCGATGCGAATCTGTATAAAAAACTGAAGTGTTGGTTTAGTAGGGTAACACAGTTATGTTCATCCTTTCTTTATTTAATAACAAAGTAGTAATTATTTTATAATTAAATTTAATATTGGAGCATTATATTTAATAGAAAAGGAGAATGGCCGGCTTTTCGGGCTCCAATCTTGCAAGGGTTCGTAAATTTGTCCTGCACTACTAAATAACTGTTCACTTTCAACACTGGCTGGTGGAGCTGATAAATATTTGCGTGCTATTTTAACTAAGAATATTTATAAGCTTGTTTTGGTTAATATATGTTACACAACAAATAGTTCTGAACGCTGACATAAATATTTGACAACCAACAAAATATGTCAATCCCTATTAATCAATGACACTATTTTTCGTTTTTAAAATGTAAAATATGCAATTATCCGAATTTTGTAGATATATGTTGTCGATTCATAACCTTTATTTAAATCCCTTCTTTAATTTGGGGGAAGAATTAACCGTATCGAACGGATAAACATTTAACGTTTGACAGGACATTACGTAGAACAGTTTATATGGGAAAATGAAATTCTTGTTTTTATCATATTCCTCGCAATTTTTCCATATATTCTCACCGTTTAAACATTCCCTGGACTTCAACGAATATTTCAAGACTAAAATTAGCCAAATCGGTCCAGCCGTTCCCGAGTTTTAGTGAGACTAATATGTATATATAGATATATAGATTAAGGCAAAGCAGTATATATTATTTTTATAAAATATTGTTAAATACCACCACGAAGGACATGAAACTGAAGTCTACCAGAGCTCGTGATTCCACAAGAAAATTTTGAATTGTCACATACATTATATAATTATAACTAAACAGGGACATTGGAGTATCTTGTTATATCTGTTTTTGAGTATCTTGTTCTTACAATGGATAACTTAAGAGCTATATATATACATATCGTTGTTTAAAGTTGAGTTAACACGGGAGACTCGCATTTTAGGCCATTACAATAATAATTATTATCAGACTTAAAAAAATATATAATAAAAATAGATAAACACAAACGTGATGAACTTTCCCTTAAGATTTTGTCGAGTTTCTGTTAAGTTCCAAGTTCCAACTGATCGAGTACAACAGCACAACATTTTCGGAGTTATTGATCTCTTAATATGTCCTTGTACAGTAATAGTACTAAAAATTATAGCACAACCCAGGCAATTGTATATGCTTCCCAACGTGTTTGAGCATTGTAATCACCCAATCGTCCATCATTTGTGTGATCAATTTGGTACACCTATCACTGTAAGCCGTCGTGAGTAATGCGTATAGATTTAAACATTCTTGCGGACTACTTGCCCAGATGAAGAATTCAATTACGGTGAGATGCGAGATAATGTTATCTGTAATTTGGTTGTGCCCTTTATCTTGATTTACGTTGGTACGTCGCGTCAAATATAGGTAGAAAAATATATTACATACTTTTATCATAATAAAACAATTTGAATTTTATATGTCTCGTTGTAACGATTTAACTTGGAACTGCTAGACCAATTTGAACATTTTTTTGGCATGGATATAGGTAGAATCTTGGAAAGTAATAAAGGCTACTTTTTATCCTAGGTAAATGTGGCGTTCCCGTAAGATAAGAAACCCAACCACTGCTATACAGGGTGTATTTAGACCGTAATCGAAAACTGAGGCAGGCAATACCGATAATGATTTCAAACCCCCTGGCATTAAAGAAAATCCCGACAAAAAATAAAATTTTGACGTTTTCAATACAACCTTCGGTGTTAAAAATATGTGGTTTGTATGAAAAACCTCAAAAATTTTATTTTTTGTCAAATAAAAGATGTAAAGATCCAACAAAATCACGTTTCTTCTTCTTCTTCTTCATCAACCCATACACGCCCACTGCTGAGCACGGGTCTCCTCTACAATTGAGAGGGTTTAGGCCATAGTCCACCACGCTGGCCTAGTGCGGGTTGGCGTTTATTTACGTCGAATTTAGACATTTTCAGTAAAAAAAATATATTTTGTTTTATAAATCATAAATGTGTTATGATTATGTTGATATTAAAAAAGCAACCCAATTTTCAAGGCGGTTATCATGTATCTGCGAATTCGATCGGAAACCACACAATATACCTACAATAGTCCAGTCATTTTAGGTTTTATCTGCGGAAAAATTCCTAGTGAGCTGAATTTTTGTATATACACCTTTATTACGACATAATTATGAAGCTGTGAAAAATCGACATCGATATCGTGTCGGCTAAAAAAATTACAAAGGTCAAAAGGTCACGAAAACCAGTTTTTTGCAAATATTTCGCGACCTATTTCTCGGAGGTCACTAGCGGACATTATAAAAATTGTTCCTTATAAAATTGTCTACAAAAAATGTCTCATGCAATTTTTCTGTAAAATTAACGGTTTTCAAATTAACGCGCTGAGAAAGCGACTAGAATGCACTCACATGCGGTATTGTATACCGTACCCCAAGGCGTAAACTCTATTGCTTTTTATTAATATTTGTGTCTTAAAATCTTTTATTTTATATTTAGACGTTTCGAGAAAGATATATTTATCGCATAGAGGTTTAGGTTTTTAGTAAGACATACAATTTCAGCAGTTTTTGGAATACAAAAATTTAAAGTAATGAAGGTGTTTGAAAAAGATCCGATTTAAACAAGTGTACAGAAATATTCCAACAAAAATTGCTCTGAGATGTAATTGTCAATGCTGGAATACATTTTCTAAGTACTAGCAATCCAAAATCAAAACATTCAATAGATAATTACAGATACTGTAGCTTTGCTAAACTAACAAGACAAAGTACAACTGTAAAATTTCCTTTATTACCACCTACTTCTTCAGCAGTTCAACAGTATATTTATCGAGTGTATTCTTCTTCTTCATCAACCCATATACGCCCACTGCTGAGCACGGGTCTCCTCTACCATTGAGAGGGTTATCGAGTGTATTACCGAATACAAACCTGGCTAGGAATAGAGACCGATCTAGAACAGTGGGATTGAGAGTTAAAAGATAATATACTACACCCTATAACGACTTTATTACCACCAGCAATCGATGATCTACTAACTGTAACAAAATCTTTTGTAATTGTATAAAAAGTTGTGGCGGCAAATGTGACTGCAAAAAGATTGGATTGAGATGTTCAAAAGTTTGTGGGCATTGCCGCGGCCAGTCATGCTTAAATGCTTAAATGCAGTCAAAAACTGCATGAGACATTTTTTGTAGACAATTTTATGAGGAACAATTTTTATAATGACCTCTATTGACCTCCGGGCAATAGGTCGCGAAATATTTGCAATAAACTGATTTTCGTGACCTTTTGACCTTTGTAATTTTTTTAGCTAACACGATATCGATGTCGATTTTTCACAGCTTCATAATAACGCCGTAATAAAGGTGTATACAAAAATTCAGCTCACTGGGAATTTTTCCGCAGATTGGGGTTTAAAATGCCTAAAATGACTGGACTAAATCCATAAAACGCCGGAAACTTATTTGTACACCTTGTAATGGTCTGGTGGGTGTATTAATTATCTAGCTTGGTACAGTCACCGACCAGCCACCTTACCTACATTATCGTGACAACTTTGAGCGAGTAAACTATGAGCGTGATCTGTAAAATTGCTTTCTATTCAGTAAATTTATAAATTTATTTAGTTTTTGATTTACAACGGCGGGTATACGCAAGTTTGGGGGCGCTACATTTGGATAGCCGTTCTGGCACAAATCAAAACACTGTTTCCTCGTATCCCTGGACAACCATTAGGCCGGGTTAATGGACGAAAATGGATCGAGTCAATGAAGTCGAGTAGCAAAAAAAGAACGGTCTCACACAACTCGACATTCTTTTCGCCAATATGCTTTTATGTAGACCTGCGAAAAATGTGATCGGCAATAAAATGAACATAACACTACCTCCACAACATCGTTGACTCTGACTCTTCGGCCGTTTTCTAATGGTGAAGCATCTGGAGCAACTTCTAACAACATGGGCTCACTGCCAGGCCGGCCCCCGGTGCCCACTCCCGAGCCTGACTTTTTCTTTCTTCGCCGAGGCTGAGCATCTGCCGGCCGCCGCCGCACGTGGAACATTATGGAGCCTGTAAAAACAATGAAATATAACAATTTTTCCGTGGACATTTTGTCTGTAAAGTTTATTTTAGCTTGTGCTTGTTTTTTTTTTATTTATTGATAAATTATTTGTACCGATAAAAATAAATCCGTAAGTCAAAATGAAATGGAACTTGCGATTTATATTTAAATATGAGCATGAGCCAGATTTTAGTTAAGTCGACGTTCTGATACTTTTCACTCTTGATTCCGGAGTTCAATGCAAACCGACATTTGAGCGAAATGTCTGGCGGTCGCCCAGGGGACCCGTATAGGATTTAACGTACTAACTCAATGTCTGGAGTCTCGAGCTCGACATTGGCATGCGGAACTTTTATACTATTTCATTCGTAATTCCAAAATCTGTTTCGGTCTTAAAGGAATAAATAAACTAAGGTAAAAAAAATATGAGAATTCTAAACCTGTCTCACAGTTATTATAAATTAGATATCTGGAGCGTAAATCAGAATAAACAAGAGTATGTAAAAGGCACATAAATGAAATTTGTATGGTTGCGATACTAAACCTACCTACTTAAATAGGGGCCATAAATAATATAATTCAACATAAATAAATAATCGATGATGGCAAGGGATCGAAATAAAGAGCTTCATAAAATGCTTCATTTCACGTAAAGCTACATCTGAGTTCACGTGAGATGAACGTCAATATCTTAATTCAAATATATTGGTTTAACAAGATTAAAAAGGTTTTTGTTTTAAAACGCGCGCAAATATCAATACGAGCAAAAACATACACAAGCATACATAATAATAATCTACCAATTTACTGATGGCTTATAAAACTGAAGCCTAAAACTTAAGTTCGACATTGTTTTTGTGAACAGTGTACATCAGTTAGCAGGTCGACTAAATACATATGTAACTAAGACCGGACACACACCATAAATAACTTTAATCACACACAGACAAAGTAAAACGTTTACAAATTAAATTTGCAGTGGTTTCAACTATTACATCAAACATATAAAATATGTTGGGGTGGACGGCAAATTTGGGTCAGACATTTTGACTCTGTTTAAATCAATAATAAAACAGTGTAATATATTTAGTGAAATATGTGGGGAACGCTTAGTGTGGTGTAGGTGTGAGTGCACTCGAAGACCTGAGCACGGAGCGGTAGGCGACAGAGCCACGAGCCGCCAGCGGGAGGGAGCCAAACCCACCTCGCGCCCACCTCTAGTGTCAACATCATTAGCGTTTACATTGTCGCACCGCTCTACTGAAGCCGAGAGACCTACTACTGGCTACAAATTTCTCCTGGAGTCACAACATCTTATTTGTGTATATAACGAATTAATTTTTAGGGTTCCGTAGCCAAAATGGCAAAAACGGAACCCTTATAGTTTCGTCATGTCCGTCTGTCCGTCTGTCCGTCTGTCCGTCTGTCACAGCCGATTTACTCGGAAACTATAAGTACTACAGTGATGAAATTTGATGGGAATATGTGTTGTATGAACCGCTACAAAAATATGACACTAAATAGTAAAAAAAAGAATTGGGGGTGGGGCCCCCCATACATGTAACTGAGGGATGAAATTTTTTTTTTCGATGTACATACCCGTGTGGGGTATCAATGGAAAGGTCTTTTAAAATGATATAAAGTTTTCTAAAAAACATTTTTCTTAAAGTGAACGGTTTTTGAGATATCAGCTCTCAAAGTCGTAAAAAGTATGTCCCCCCCCCTCTATTTTTATAACTACGGGGTATAAAATTCTAAAAAAAATAGAGGTGATGCATGCTAATTAACTCTTTCAACGATTTTTGGTTTGATCAAAGTATCTCTTATAGTTTTTGAGATAGGTTGATTTAACTGTAAAATTGTGAAGCTGGTGTATATACTTCTTTATTCAGTTATCACAAGCCGATTTGGGCACGCCTATAGCACGGAATATTTATAAATACATATATAAAATTAATATTCATACATAAAAGTACAAGGCAAAATATCGGGAGAGTTTAGGCTCCATTCACCAGGTGTATAAATTGACATAATAAGTTTATTATATTTGCTGCTACGGAACCCTTTGTGCGCGAGCCCGACTCGCACTTGGCCGGTTTTATTATCAAGACTTGAAAACTTTAAGATATACTTGACTTGGTCGAGATAATAGTTTCGTGGCCTATAAATATTTCGTCAGAATTTGCGTATACTATATGACATTGACAAGAAGAGTATCAGTCGCCATGCGACATCAAGCCGCTTCGAAACATTTATTTTCTAAATATACATATACAGGATTAGAGAATATTTCAACGAACCAACATAATATGTTCACACGAAAAACACGTACTGAATATGTCACGTTCATCAGGGTAGCTGATGTTTTTCACTAACAAGTTTTATTTACTTCATTTAAATAAAATTTAAACTTCAGGTCACGCGTGATGAAGTATATTTTATGGTAATGAACTAGCACTATAAAATTCAGATAGGTTCAGCAGGAATAAAATCAATAAAAACTATCTTGAGTAAACTTCACGAATTCAAGTTTTTAACGATCGCGTTTCACCTATTCATGTAGAGCCATCAAAATTTCACAACGGCAAACTTTAATCCAATCAACATCATAACGTTAAGCTTACCATGATGTCACGGTGATTGTGGTGTATAACCCGTTGGCAATTAAAACGATTTACATAAAATGTTGACTGTATAGCGGGCGGCATAAATAATAATTAGGACCATCGTGCTGCAACCACCTGGGAATCATAATGGAAATCGATATTCCTAGACCAGTTACACCTAGGCGTAGGCCGCGACATAAAAAGTTGGTAACTTCTTATTAAAAAAATTAAAATAATATTTAGACTTAAGGAACCAAGCTCGTATGTTTTGGAAGAACAGTTTCACTTTAACCATGATTATATCCCCACGTTTTACATTGCCATGCTAAGGGACACTCGTAAAATGTGAAGCACTCGTAATTTTAACAAATATGCTGGAGCCTGTATTCAGTATTAAATATTTTCCTCCGCGTGTGTGTAAATAAACATCATGAGGTCACGCACTGTCATCGAGAAAATTACCTAGAACAATTTCCTTTTTATCGTTCCTCAGCCGTGAACTAAAAGACCTGCTGAATAGCATAGCTGTGGAAGTGTGAATTTTTGCGAGCCATCGCCCGTCGCACAATGGCGTGTCACGTACGTAAGCTCAAACCGACGGTCTAATTGTAACTGGACTAAGTGCCACACCAGCACGACGTCACGCGTGCCGCCGGAGCCACCGGCTGGACAACCGTGACCAATACAATACAGGTTAAGGACTAGTTGTCACTTTTATCCAGTTTGGCGGTCAAATATCGCAGCAAAATTAACGTTAAAATGGGAACTTCCGACTTGGTGAGTTACACCTCCATTACAATTACAACTGATACACTATATGATTCTTACATCAAAGTAACCTACACCTAAGATGGACACACAAAAAATAAAATAATTATATTTGTCTTTAAATAATAAGTATATATGTTATGTGCAAAAAATTTAAATATATACATGTACATTGTACCTATTTCATTAGCTGGCATGAAAGAAATGTGTGGCAATTAGGTTAAGTAAGGTTTCATTTTAGTCCGATTTAAATTTGAAAGTGTATTTTTTAAAGAAAGCTTTATTAAATTTCCGTAAAAAGCGTCAACAAATACACTAGACTGGTAGGTTACATATGTGATGAATTTTGCGGCATCCAATGCTAATTAGATGTTATGTCACCACTCACTGGCTGATATCTCTATTATAGTAGTGATCGATTCCGCGAATGTTTAGCGCAGATGAACGCTTCTATTTTGACTGATGAGGCATTTGAAGTAACGGCTCGTCGAAGGCAATAAAATGAAATATTTCATCGTCGACTATAATCAATTAAGAATTGTAATTACTTGGCTAGGTTCAATATCGGACACGAAACTGCGGATAGATTGATGCATTATTTTATAAGCAAGATCTCCGCATTGCAGTAACTTGTCGCCATCGTCATTCTTAATGCACACTTGCAAGGAAAAAAGTGAATCAATAAGTAAAAGCATTTATGTTTTCATTGGCGTAGACACCAGATAGAATTAATTTTCTAAAGATTAAAAGACTCAAACATTACTTGAAAACTATGAATGTGAAAATGGACTGTTTACCAGTTCGACTACAAACATGCGGGAGTAATATGCAAGAAATATGTATGAATTGTGAATGAAATGCATTTAATTATTTTGTTCGGTGAAACACGTATTGGAAGTAATATAGCTCAGTGACAGTAGATGTTTGAACGGCATGGTGAAGCGCAGCACCATCGGGCCGTGACGGAGTTGTCGTTCACGGACGTGGGCGTCGCTTGGCAGTATCAGCCGCGCCCGCCCGCTGTCATGCGTGTCCGCACACCGTGCACCGGCTACAACTATATGGGTATACGTGATTACTCAAAATTATAACATTGCTTACATCTTGCATCGCCTTACTAAAAACCAAAGTCAAATTTAACACTGTTTAAACTCTTACAGAAGTAAAAATTAAGTAAATATTTTTTTATTACGACATTGAAACGATAGGAGAATCACATACTAGATAGACTCAATATATGAATTTAAAGCAAATACAACACATATATCGTGTACAAAATAATCAAACAATAATTATAAAATCAACGCTGTAATTTTGATAGTCACTCATAAACTGTGCAAAATATTATGGAAAAAATACGGGCAAAATGTTGGGGCTAAAACAAATTAATGAGCCATCCTCTTTTTTTATATTACTATTCTTCTTCCTTTTTATAACTATCGTGCTACAGCCCCGTGGCGCAGTTGGCTAGACACCAGCTTACGAAACGAGTGGCCGCGGGTTCGATCCCCGCGCCGAGACAAATGATTGTGTGATCCACAAATATTTGTTTCGGGTCTGGGTGTTTGTGAGACCGAAAAATCTCTCGTAGTTTCTGATACCCACGACACAAGACTTGTATCTTAATGTGGGGTAAGGAATAGTCCTACACACATAGGTGTGTGACTGTTGGGTGTATTTATTTATTTAATATAAAAATAGTATTAGCTAATATATCGTAAGACTTATTTCTGATAAATAAATTAAAAAAAATAAGGAGAACAGAGTATTTTTGAATCTACAACAACAATCATATGGAAGTCGGTAGGTAGTAACGCCAATCAACAACTTCCACAAACTGAAATAGGTCGGGTTCAGAAACTCAATTTCGAAAAGGTCATGAGTACGCAACCCTTTTTAGTACGAAAATGTCTATTTTTTTGCAAAAAGCATTATATAAAATTAAACCCAAGTTCAATATATTCAATATGTGCGTTGAGTGTTGACTTGTAGTCAACAAAAATGACAAAAAAATAATATCTATAGAGCCAAGATAAATTATGGTCAGTCCTGAAATTTATTTATAACAACATAGAATATAATTTCTTCTTATAATTTAGGATAATATATATTGTAGCCTAAAGTCTGACTTGGCTAGTTCTAATATAGTGGTCAGTCAGAGTGATAAAAATGACGATTTTTACTCAAATAGTTTTTGAGTTAAAAGTGGCTCCAAATAGTTTGTGTAATATTACACACGGTGCTGCTCGCCAGATCAGATACAACTTAATCATTACAAATCAATCAACAATCATTAAAAAAATCAGCAACAGTAATTTTCATCATTATTTGCCTTTATCCCAATTTAGTAATAATGCTGTTATTTTTAATACAAAAATGTGGTCGTATACGTCAAAGTCGTCATGAAAAAGTAAAATCCAGCTTTCATTCAAGCAAAAATTACCACTACGTTCGTGCTCCGCACAATTTCCCCCAACTTAACAATGTATGCGTTACCACAAGCCGATACAACATTCAGGTCACCATGTTTATAATATCGACGCGTTGTGGACATATGCGCGTACCAACATACCGATAACATCGGACAAGAGGTGGGTGCAGGAGACGGCAACTACTGAGTACTGATGACAGGCACGCAATGTCGCCCAGCGATAGACAACGTACGCACGTTCCACGAATCGAGAACCTTGGCACTTCTAACAATGAACCCTGTAAGCGAACGATTCGACAATATAGACACTACTGTACTCATTTTACTCGTTTGCTCGCCTACCTCTACAAAAAGTTTGTAATTTATCAGCAAACTGAATATGGGGTCTATAATATGTATTAAACCAACCATATAAAAACTATATTTTCAATACTCATAAATAATATGTAAAAGAAATGAAGTTTATCAAGTATGATATGAAGCATTGTATAATTTCCATTCAATGCTTCATATCATATCAATTTCGTTGATTTCAGGCTTTAGTTTACTCTGGTATAGGACTAATAAAAAATACTTTCTACAAAAGCTATTCTTTTACTTTTATGTTCCAACATACATTGCTTTATTCGCATCTTTTGCTACGGAAAGAACCAAATCTATACTAGTAAAATAGTACCCAACTGACCAATTCCACAGGAACATCGCAATCACAACAATGTAGCTGAGAGCGTAACGATGCGACCTTACGAAGGACGAACGTGTCCTGATTAAATACTACTTTCTTAAACACCGACGACTTTCTTACTGCGACAACTATGACAAATATTTGTAATAAGAAGGTGAAAATGAAACAAGAATTATTCCCATCTATAAGATGGCAATAAAGTTTAATTAAATTTCACTCAAATACAAAAAAGCTACCCAATCACGCACATTTACTTTAGAATACTACGGTATTTATCCCCTTTTTATAAAAAAATATGTAAATAATTACCCTATTAGAGGAGTAACATTGGACAGCCCCCGTAGCGCAGTTGGCTAGACACCAACTTGCGAAACGAGAGGCCGCGGGTTTGATCCCCGCACCGAGACAAATGATTGTGTGAACCACAAATATTTGTTTCGGGTCTGGGTGTTTGTGAGACCGAAAAAGTCTCTCGTAGTGTCCGATACCCACGACACAGGTCTTGTAACCTAGTGTGGGGTCAGAGCTATGTATGTGACTGTTGGGTGTATTTATTTATTATTTATTTATTGGAGTAACTACTATAAATTCTTGAGAAAGTGAAAAGTGGCATTGAATTCGGGTGCATTGTCGTTGTTCCTATTTAAAATATAGGAGACGTGGTACGAGGAGCGTTTTTTATTTGCGGAATGGGGGATATATGATAGAAATAAAAATACCAAATTATTTTTCCTTTTCAATATATAATATACCTGCAATACGAATACATTTTTCAGATCTTTCAATTAATTTATTTATATCCTCATAAAAAAAAGTTTTGTCTTTGTCTTCAAAATACGCCTAAACTGCCTCCTTGACTTCTTCATCGGTGATAAATTTCTTACTCCGCAGCTCCTTTTTTTATTTTTGGAAACAGGTACAAAATCACTCAGGGCCAGGTCTGGAACGCAGGGCAACCAACGTAAAGCGGCTTTTGTGGACGGGCGCGTTATCGTGTAAAACAGCACACCTTTCTTCAATTTTCCCCTTCTTTTCTCTTTTTTTTAATCGATCTAATATTGAAGCGTAGTATTCTTTGGTTATAGAAACACCTTTTCCTTTATAATCGATCAATAATATTCGGTTATAACGCTTGAGAATTGCAACTGCTGCAGTAATAAAACATTAACATTATTTTTAATTCTAGTAACATTTTCTGAATCAAAAACGCAAAAAACTACTTAATGCGAAAAAAGTTTTAAACACATGAATTTTCTTCATCATATTATGACAGCCCTTCCTGATTATTTATTACTTCAATATAGGGCCGAATTTAATAGGAATTTAGAGTATTTATAGTAGATTGTACATAAAAAAATCAGCAACAAAGATTAATTACATACGTGTGCAAATAGCAAAGTTTAAATATTAATACCATATAAGTGTATATCAGCGGTTTTACTCAAACCCATTTGAAGTGAACTTTTAATATAATTTATTTAGCGAAGTTCTTTTATCTGTCATGTCTCTCAATCAAATTCTATAGAAGATTTAAAAAAAATGTGCCAGTACTACTATGAAAAGGTTTACCAAATGTTAGCTTCCCACCAGAAGCTGACCCCACACAGAATTTAAACTTATAGTGATTCTATAACACATTTACTGTGATTAGAATAATATACATATATAAAGTTACCCATGTGGTATACTAATGGATCGTGAAAGTAAGCGAACCCCTCTCAATAATAACTAAATGAGGCGTGCTGAAGATGGCGCTTAGTGGTGAGCCATTATTATATGTCTCTGAGAGCACTTAGGAAATGTCTAAGTATCTATAGTATTATACCGTTGTATACACTGTTGAAACTCAGTATAAGTCTCTCTTAATAGTAAAAATATCATGCCTATATACATGTTGTTTATTTGGAACAAAAAAATTATATTTATAAAACGGATGTGCCTACAAAGTTGTTCTGTTCAGCTTTTTACGTTATACCAAATTCTGAAGATAAGGATTGAACAACGTTACGAGTTCACAACAACGTACGAAAAATAATTTATTAGTGTTTTCAAAATAGTGTTTAGACTTCTCAATTTTATCGCAATATGATCCTAGGAATTAAAGTTATTATGATATGTTATTTTCTAAAAGATTTACCAAAATTTCTTTACTGTTATATTAGTATTAACTTTTGCTTGGGACTTCGCCGAGTAAACTACAGGGTTGAGTTCAGAAAGAAAATAAGTTGTAGTCTATTTTACTCCTCAGAGTCCATTTTATGTCCATACCAAAAATCACACATATCGGTGAAATTCTCGTCTTCATCATATTAGATCTAATCTTTAATTCCAGTTCAATCAGCCGAAAATCTAAAAAGACTGATACAACTTTCATCCTCTATTTTATCCCCTTAGGGTGGAATTTCTAAAAATCTTTTCCTAGGGGATAGCTACATCATTGTAGCTTTATCTCAGTCAAAGTCTCAGCCCGATCGGTTTAAAATTGACAAAGTCTCATACAAACTTTCATCCCCTATTTTATCCCTTTAGAGGTGGAATTTATAAAAATCCTTTCTTAGCGGATGCTTACGTCATAACATCTACCTGCATGCCAAATTTCAGTCCGATCCGTCCAGTAGTTTGGGCTGTGCGTTGATATAATATCACTATGTCAGTCAGTCACCTTAGATTTATATATAGATTATAAGATGGTTTAACGAACATGCCGATCTTTTTGAGGATTAAATAAGGCTTACATCGATTATTGTAACAAATTAACTACTTCTAAAGGAGAACTTTAAGATACTGATAACATTTAAAATTTAAGTCTTTAAAACGATTATATCTTAATACACAAGTATTTTCCATTTTACTAGATTTAGTTTGATTTCAAGCCCCTCAAAAGTGAAGATGTTTTTGTGTTTATTTAGGATTTTCTTGTGTAAGGCAAATAAAGTGTCTTATTTAGAGCAAACTGTAACAGATGAGACTAACGTTTTTACAATAGAGATCACGTCTAACTAAAATAATGTAAAGACGTGCCCCATTACATGAAGCGGCGACCCGTGAAATACATTTTGCAATAACCAGACTCTAGTGCCTAAGAACACAACAAATATTGTTTACATTATTTAATCCAAATGATGCATTTTTTATATCCTAAAATCGACCTATGCATAGAATAAGGTTACTTATGACTATAACACCAAAGTACTTTTTATGCTTTTATAGAGTTAAACTTGTTTATATGTTGCACAAGTGAAGTAAAAATAAGCATAACTTGTTGTTGTTGTTGCCAACAACTTGTTGGAAGAACAAAAAAGGTTACGGATGATTTTGTGCCCAATTAATTTTAAATCGCTGAGAAAGGGAAGTTGAGATTTTGCACAGATTACTGTGTTATTAATAGAGATGGGCCGAGTACTCGGTTGATACTCGGTACTCGGCGTACTCGGCGGGTTTTTTGATACTCGTACTCGGCCGAATAACTCGGTTTGAATGCCGAGTATACTCTGTTTAAGAAATGTAATATATTTCGGTAGATATAATTTAAACAACAGTCATCATCATCATCATTAGCCAATGGAAGTCCACTGCTGGACATAGGCCTCCCCCAATGACTTCCACCGGGTTTGGTCGGAAGCCGCCTGCAGCCAGCGACGTCCCGCGACCTTGACAAGGTCGTGAGACGTGAACAGGGTGGTAAAATTTGAAATGACTGAATTTAAGTGACGTATTAAACATTTTATAGATTCAATAAATATTATTTTATTTCATTTCGTAAACAACTGTGTTAATCAAAAATTATTTAGTAATTTAGGAAATCTTTGAAAATCTCAATTAATAAAATCAAAATTATAGTACGTAATAAAAATAATTAATATTTAAAATTGGATAAAGCTAAGTTATGATGCAGTGATGGCCTCGAGGTGTGGGCGCGCGGTCGAAAATCTCGACGGTCGCGGGTTCGAACCCCAGGCACACACCTCTGACTTTTCGAAGTTATATGTGTATTCACATTGAATTATCACTTGCTTTAACGGTGAAGGAAAAAGATCGTGATAAAACCTGCACACCTAAGAGTTCTTAGGAATTTCTTAGGTGTGTAGTCCGCCAACTCGCACTAGGCCAGCGTGGTGGACTATGGCCTAAACCCTCTCAATGGGAGAGGAGACCCGTGCTCAGCAGTGGGCGTATATGGGTTGATGATGAAGTTATGATGCAGGAACACAAGCCTCGCTGCACGTTCTGGTAACAGCCTATTCCTCTATTCTTCGTAGACGTTACCGGCCTCCGAAAACAGGCTATTTAAATTCTAATGTACCACGCGCGAATTGGAAATTTAATTGAACCGAGTTACTCGGCCGAGTACTCGGTTGAAAAAAAATTGAACCGAGTAAAACTCGGTACTCGTTACTCGGCAAAAGTGTAACTCGGCGCATCTCTAGTTATTAATATATAGTATATTCTGCGCATAGGTCGAAATATAACCTAAAGGAATAACACCTAAATTCCTAAGGAGTATTGACTTTTCACTATTTTCTGTAATCAATTATTTTTTTTGGAGATATTTGTTACTAGATGAAAACCCAGCTTCGCTCGTGAGAAATGTGACTCATAATATGCTAGCATGTGTCACATTTCACTACCACAAGTAATTTTAACACCAATGACACAACCTGAAGCTGACGCTCTCCCGTTACACAACTCAGTAGTCGGGTTTAACTTTCTTAAAAACACCAATCAGTGTTGGGCAAGTTTTAATTAAACGAACAATTAAAAATTAATTAGTTGTAAACTGCAGTGACAGCAATTAACAACTAATTAATTAATTAATCGTGGTTTTTTACGATTAACAATTGATTTAGTTATTTAACGAAAAAAAAAACAATTAATTTAATAAATAAAACAAATAAATAACAATTATTTTTTCTTCATCAACCCATATACGCCCCCTGCTGATCACGGGTCTCCTCTACCATTGAGAGGGTTTAGGCCATAGTCCACCACGCTGGCCTAGTGCGGGTTGGCGGACATTTATTTTTTATTTACCAAGTATTTTTACTAATCTATACTAATATTATAAAGCTGAAGAGTTTGTTTGTTTGTTTGTTTGTTTGTTTGAACGCTAGGATCTCAGGAACTACTGGTCCGATTTGAAAAATTCTTTCACTGTTAGATAGCACATTTATTGCGGAAGGCTATAGGCTATATAACATCACGCTACGACGAATAGGAGCGGAGCAGCAATAAAGAATGTTTCAAAATCGGGGACATTTTTTCCTTTTTGTGAGTTTCCGCTGCGTGCGCTGCGAAAATGGTTCAAGTTTCGCTAAAATAATGTTTGAGAGAAATGTTCCTCTTTAAAAGTTCTAAAAAAAAGTCCGCGACAGCATATGTCTATTTTTTAAGGTTGGCTCACTATAACGTTTTTTATCCTAACCAAATTTATTTTAAAATAAAGTTTTATTTGTGAAGGTGTTTTTATAAATATTATATTAATCCTTATCCAAATAAATACGTTATTCATTACAAGTATTTAATTTTAAATAAAATTGCCGTTTACATCATTTGATTTCACTGAGTATCTTAGAAGATATTGCAGTTTTAAAATATTGATCAAGCGCGCAGTAATGATGCACAAGGCGCCGATCGACGCGTTACGGTTTCACGTTTGAACAATTTGACCGAATCGTATGATTTTTGGTATGGACATAAATAGGACTCTTTGAAGTAAAATAGACTACAACTTATTCTCCTTCTGAACTCAACCCTGTAGTCTACGCGGACGGAGTCGCGAGCAATACTTGAATATGTAAAAAGTATATATTCGGTTATTCTTCCCTATTTTAACCCTACCTAGTCTTAAAGGTTAGGTATATGAGACGACTAGCTTTTGCTCGCGACTCCGTCCGCGTAGACTACAGGGCTGAGTTCAGAGAAAATAAGTTGTAGTCTATTTTACTTCTCAGAGTCCTATTTATGTCCATACCAAAAATCATACAATTCAGTCTAATTGTTCAAACGTGAAACCGTAACGCGTCGATCGGCGCCTTGTGCATCATTATTGCGCGCTTGATCAATATTTTAAAACTGCAATATCTTCTAAGATACTCGGTGAAATCAAAAGATGTAAAGAACAATTTTATTTAAAATTAAATACTTGTAATGAATAACGTATTTATTTGGATAAGGATTAATATCATATTTATAAAAACACGATAAAAAACGTTATAGTGAGCCAACCTTAAAAAATAGACATATGCCGTCGCGGATTTTTTTTTAGAACTTTTAAAGAGGAACATTTCTCTCAAACATTATTTTAGCAAAACTTTAACCGTTTCCGCAGCGTACGCAGCCGAAGCTCACAAAAAGGAAAAAATGTCCCCGATTTTGAAACATTCTTTATTGCTGCTCCGCTCCTATTCGTCGTAGCGTGATGTTATATAGCCTATAGCCTTCCTCGATAAATGTGCTATCTAACAGTGAAAGAATTTTTCAAATCGGACCAGTAGTTCCTAAGATCCTAGCGTTCAAACAAACAAACAAACAAACTCTTCAGCTTTATAATATTAGTATAGATTAACTTTAAACTTCTACAACCGGACCACCCTTCTGAACAAAAGTTGCAAAAATTTAATTGTTAGTTTTAATCATTTCATCAATCAATTAAAAAATAATTGTAACACGCAATTGAATGTTTCATTGCAATTGTTTTGTGTCTAAAATGTATTTATTTTTCATTATATCTTGAAAGAAAAGATCAACTACAACGATGTCATCATATTAAGTCATGGGTGCTTATCCCATTTTATTTAATGAGTTTCCTTTGATAACTTACTGACCGGTGACTTTAAAGACAAACTTAACGTTAAATCTATATCAAAACTAATTAAAAATTCAAATCACGAGTGAACTGTTCTACCACTATATAACAGAGTTGCTGCAGTGCCAGAAAACGCTATAGGCAGGAATATTTTATTTTCAGATCTTCAAATCCATTATATCGACCACATATTTTAGTTCAGCATTCAATTTATTAGTATTTTTCAGTCACTTGCTAGAAATCACATAAATAATATCACATAAGAAAACATAATTTTCGTTAATATCGGGCCCTGAAAGACCGAAAGCCTCCACGGAAGTGAACCGTTTGCATAATATTTCAGGGTGTAACATAAGTCACAATTCATTGTACATAGTTGAAAGTAAGTTTTTTTTAAATGGAAATCGATGAACTTACAGTCTGTTTGACAAGAGCGTGTACGGCAAAACTCGGGAATGAATTGGGATAAAAAATAGAAAAAAAATACACTCATTATACATGATATAGACAATGATGCTTTATTATTAATAACTTGTCCAGTCGCCTCCATTATCAATAATTGACTGGAGTCTTCGAGGCATACTTTCTACTAATTTTATTGCATAATCCAGGGACAAAGACCTCCAAATAAGTCTAATTTCACGAACTAATCGTTTTAAAGTCCAGATTTTCTTTCCTCGAAGCTTCAACTTCATGAGTGCCCAAACATTTTCTATTGGATTTGCATCCGGCGACTGTGATGGCCAATCTAGTACTTCAACGTCATTCTCTTGTTTCCACGCTGTACAAAGACGACTCCGATGTTTCGGGTCATTGTCTTCTTGCAATAGCCAATATATGTTTTTCCTTTTAAACCACTTTTGAGCAGATGGTAATAAAGCCATATGATATATTTTGACCATTTTAGCTGCATTTAAATTACCTGTAAATATGTGCAAGGTACCAAATCCCTGTTTTGAAAAACAACCCCAAACGTGCACCTTCACCGGATGTTTAACGGTCCGCTGGATGAATTTATTGGCGTGGGTACACCAGGTATGAGTGATAGAAGAACGTGCCCAAAAAGAAGCTTCGTCCGAAAAAATTACATTGTCCCAATCCCGGTCCAAATGTTCCTGCGCCCAAGTGAGTCTCTTTTTAACATGATTTTCCGACAGTAGCGGTTTCTTTATTATGCTACGAAATTTTACATCATGAGCCAGTAAACGTCTTCTTATAGCATCACATGACACATTAAGGCCTTTTTTGCAAGCAAAACCGCTTGACCACCACGTAACGATAGGCGAGAATTCTTCTCGAATACCCGTAAAATCATTTTGTCCTCCTTTTTCGTTGTTTTTTGCGAAGAGCCACGATTAGGCAGATCGTCGACATTTTTTACTTCAGAATAGCGTTTCACCCACTTACTAACAAATGTCTTTGACTTTTTCATGTATTTTGCAGCGGCTGCGTATGACATGTGAGTTTTTCATTGTGTTGTATTATTAAAAAAAACACTTATAAACCTCTGTCATAAAGTAAATTAATCAAGAAAAACTGTCGGCGTTCAATAAATTGTTAGACAAGCTTAATATTTAACCAAAATGACATTTAGGGCAGGTAGCTCTAGACTAGGGGTCCCCAAATTGCGGTCTAAGGTCAACAAACAAATTACATTATCGACTAATACGACCTTCCGAAGGGAATAAGCCAACTCATAAAGAAAGGATTGGGTCGAAGCTACTGTCAAACTGTATAAAACACTGCGAACTGTAACTTATTATATATATTTTTCGAGCTGCGTTTTATAATTTCGGTCTCTATTATGTATTCTATATAAAATGTATAGTAGCGTTATTAAATATTAAGCCATATTAATAAGAACAAAAAAGATTTCTCGTTTATCAAATACCGCATAGAATTTTTGGACGGCCACCGATTACAATCTGGAACGGCATTGTTTACACGTGAATATTTAAAGATTCTGCCGTTACCAACGTTAAGACAAGAAGCCGATAATAAAATAAAAGTGAAAATGTTTAAATTTGTGGCTAGTTCTGACAATATTTAAAAGTTGTCAAGATGTACATAAAATGTGAAAAACAAGTGTTCGTATTCGCGAGTGATAAAGGAGAGTTGGCGCCTTCTAGACGAGTTTGTGTCGGCACTAAACACACTATCCATCTTCGGATCCTACGTCCTATTTTAGGTTACTGGGGCAGGTGCCGTGGCTATCAACATGTTGACATTTACTCGAATAAAAGATATAAAAACACAACCGACTTTCTCACTGGTTATATTCTACTACAGGAGAGCCACATTAGGTGATTTAAGGCTCTTTTGTACAGATTAACCGATTTTCTTGAATGATTAATCCATTAATTAATAATATTATACCGGGATCGTTAATTATACCGGAATTCTACATGAGTTGTTCGATATTAATTAAAAAAAAGAAAAATAGAATGTTTTCTTTTTACAATGTGATAATTGGGAATACATTTTGCTGATTACAATAATGATAAAAATGATTTATTGTCATAAGTAAGATAAATCTAGCAATTTTCGACTATATTTTTCTGAATATGTTTTTATCTGCGATAGTAATAGGGTAAAAGCCCCAATCATTGGCACTCTACCAATTTATTGGCATGCTTCCGTTTTTTAAGAAAATTAAGATTTCATGTAGCCAAACTATAATTTTTTTAGTAGAAATTAAACAGTAGTATCTTTCTTTACTCAACTGACAACGAACACTTTTTATTTATTAAAATATAACGGCGCAATAGCCATTTGTTTGACAAGCCACGACCTGTGCGTCAAAAATATTCAAAATATTATTTTTTTACTAAGGTAAGAGCTATCAGAATCTTAACAAAAATTGCAAACCTGTTATGTTGTTCCTATATATATTCATTGTGTCCTATTGTTAAATATCTTAACTGCCTTTTTTAAGCATTGCTTTACAATTTAATCGCCAACATTTAATTATTTGTGGGGTAACAACATTTGGTATGCGTAAAATCTATTTATCCATTTTATTGGCACTCATGCCAATATAAGGGTATTTAAAATAATTTGAATTTGTTAAAAAATATACATTGTTTGTCTCAAAATTTAATGTAAATTGCATTTAAAATATTTTCGAAAGTTTTAGGTACACCAATCCAAATGTTGACCCACTGCCAATTATGTAAAATCCATTCAATGGCACGGGTGTCAAACATTGGTTACAAAGGTGCCAATTATTATTATTTTCTCAGCCACAAGTAGTCAAGAGAAAAAAATAATAAAACATGTTTTAAGATTAACACAGAAGAGAACCTCCAAAAAGCTTTACACGAAGTATCAAATGGCATGACCTTAAAACTTTCTGCAAAAACCTCCAGCGTACCGCGGACTACCATACAATTCAGAATGAAACATCCTGACCACGGCTCTAAGAACGGTCCGTCTACAACTGACGAAGAACTACTTTTTGTTGACTGGATAAAATTAGTAGCCAAAAAGGGTTTCCGAAGAGAATAGAAGATTTGATAAAAAATGCTTCAAACTTTCTTAAAAGATTGTGATGAAACCTACACACCTAAAAATTTTTAGAAATTTCTTAGGTGTGTAGTCCGGGAACCTGCACAAGGCCACCGTGGTGGACTATGGCCTAAACCCGTTCAATGGTAGAGGAGGCCCGTGCTCAGCAGTGGAACGTATATGGGCTGATGAGATTGATAAAGCGAAAAGTCACGCTTAAAAAAAAAAGTTGTTCTACTCTTTTGTTTAAGCCTACAAGGTTTTTTATTTGTTTTCTTTTAATATTTTATGAAAAGTTTAAAACCATATTTAAAAATAAGCGGTACAACTGATATGCTATGTTCCTATACAAGTAAATGTTATTTTCCTTTCAACAAAGGCTTTTATTTTGTTTATTTCAAATTGTAATTGATACATATTATCTTTAAACAGATATAGATATCGTAAATTACATTTTAAAAGACTTATAAGACCTAACAGTTATTTTTTTTGTTTTTTTAAGAATAGGGACAATAATTGGTAATAATCACTGCCAGTGAAAGGTTTGACTATGCCAGCAATTGGTATTTTAGGCACTTTTTTAAAAAGGTACACTTTGTTAAATAAAACGATTTAATTTATTACTGACAAGTACTTTATAATATTCTCTAATGATTAGAAGACACATAGAAATACTTTTTTCTTTGTTTAAAAAATATTTTACATACAAATTTTACCGATTTTGTGAAATAGCTGCTTAAAGTGCCAATAATTGGGTGGTTTACCCTACATAGTAGATTATTAAGACACAAACACAGTTTTACTATGTCGGACCTATCGCGATACATATCATCAATCAAAAATTCTGACGAATAACTTATCTGAAAAAAATCAATTCAAGGAATAGGCATACGCTACAGTGCGAAGTGCATCGGATGAGAAAAATACAATTTTTTTATTTTCGCACTGAAGACAATGGATCACCCTTCGCGCTAACAGTGCCTGCCACCTTTTATTTTTATATATTAAAATGCATGTCAGTGACCTACATTGACGGTATGCTTCATAGGTAGCTTATAATGCGCTTTATATTCTAATCCACTGAGCAGAAAACATGATCTGGTACAAAATACATGAGGGAAACAACATGTGACTTATAGTATACTATGCAAACCTCGCTTTAGAAAGTAAAACTACTTATATTTGATTGAACAACCGGATTGATAACGAATAGAATGTCCGTCTGTTTGTTGACTCCGTTGTTATTGTATAATCGAAATGTACAGGGGTTTTGATGATAGCGTGTAAGTTAAAAATTCGTGTGTAAACTTATTACGACATAGATTGATTCTCGAGCCAACCTTTATAAATATGTAATAAGGAAAGTTCCATTCCCTACTCCCTGGTTTCGATAGGGATGTTTGACCAACGCGGACGTTTTTTCGCGGAGCGTAAGGGGCAGCCGTTTGTCTTCACTAACAAGTCGCTTTAGGGATTGCTCTCACAGTGTGAGATAATGGTAAAGGTCAAATTACTCGTAGAGACACCACTTTACGAGGAGGCTATAAAAAGTGCTCTTTATCGCGACATTCCCGGCGAAATAAAACTGGTTTACAGCGAGACAAAAGAAATATACTTAACCTTTTATCGATGACAACATTAAATATGTAGAAAGTTTAGCGTTTCCGTATTTTAAAGCGATGAATGGACTGTGGACATTCGACAATAACAAAACAAGTTTCAAACTTACTGCGCTGTTAACGAATTCCTTTCACACATCCATATCCAAAATGCCAAGATACTAAAACTCTACTCAAGTTTTGCAAAACTTAAACTTCCAAGGACGATATTATGCATATCGATTCCGCGAACAAACGGACATCGAACCGCGAAACGAGTTAAAAATACCGATACCGGGCAGTGGACCGGCATCTGCGGGCACACCGGTCGGACTACTCGCTCGAGCCACATGCGTTTGTTTACTATCGCGCTTGATCGCGGCGGCGGCCGGCCGCGGCGGTGCAGCGGCCACCACTCGCGGTGCCCGCACTCGCCGCCGCCTTTACATAAAAACTTGTAGGTGCAAACTTACGCCGGATGCCCCAGTCCATAGCGGAGTGGCGCGACTGTTGCGGCGGGCGGCGGGCGGCGCGCGGCGCGGCGTCAGCGAGCCGACTGCCGCGTCCTGCGCCCGCACGGACCCGCTCACGTATTGTGAGCCGCGCCGAACATTGTCCAAGCACTAAGGAACCTTCCCTCGCACATTCCCCATACTCGCGAACCAATGGGTCAACGTCGCTATCGTCGCCGCCCGTTCAAACAACTCACAATATTGCAATTTGTTTTGTCTCAATTCACTGTATTTATAATTTCATCTAGATATTTTCACTAATGGATTAGTGTGATACATACCTTTTATGCTAACCATGTCCTTTGAACAAAATTTTGCTGGTCTCATTCATTGGGTGTTGAAACGCAAGAATATATAGATCTATACTAATACTAGCTTTTGCTCGCGACTCCGTCCGCGTAGACTACAGGGTTGAGATCAGATGGAAAATAAGTTGTAGTCTATTTTATTTCTCAGAGTCCTATTTATGTCCATACCAAAATTCATACAATTCGGTCAAATTGTTCAAACGTGAAACCGTAACGCGTCGATCGGCGCCTTGTGCATCATTACTGCGCGCTTGATCAATATTTTAAAACTGCAATATCTTCTAAGATACTCAGTGAAATCAAATGATGTAAAGGGCAATTTTATTTAAAATTAAATACTTGTAATGAATAACGTATTTATTTGGATAAGGATTAATATCATATTTATAAAAACACCTTCACAAATAAAACTTTATTTTAAAATAAATTTTGTTAGGATAAAAAACGTTATAGTGAGCCAACCTTAAAAAATAGACATATGCTGTCGCGGACTTTTTTTTAGAACTTTTAAAGAGGAACATTTCTTTGATACATTATTTTAGCGAAACTTGAACCGTTTTCGCAGCGCACGCCGCGGAAGCTTACAAAAAGGAAAAAATGTCCCCGATTTCGAAACATTCTTAATTGCTGCTCCGCTCCTATTCGTCGTAGCGTGATGTTATATAGCCTATAGCCTTCCTCGATAAATTTGCTATCTAACAGTGAAAGAATTTTTCAAATCGGACCAGTAGTTCCTGAGATCCTAGCGTTCAAACAAACAAACAAACAAACAAACAAACAAACAAACAAACAAACTCTTCAGCTTTATAATATTAGTATAGATTATAAAGCTGAAGAGTTTGTTTGTTTGTTTGAACGCTAGGATCTTAGGAACTACTGATCCGATTTGAAAAATTCTTTCACTGTTAGATAGCACATTTATCGAGGAAGGCTATAAGCTATATAACAACACGCTACGACGAATAGGAGCGGAGCAGCAATAAAGAATGTTTCAAAATCGGGGACATTTTTTCCTTTTTGTGAGCTTCGGCTGCGTACGCTGCGGAAATGGTTAAAGTTTCGCTAAAATAATGTATGAAAGAAATGTTCCTCTTTAAAAGTTCTAAAAAAAATCCACGACGGCATATGTCTATTTTTTAAGGTTGGCTCACTATAACGTTTTTTATCCTAACCAAATTTATTTTTAAATAAAGTTATATTTGTGAAGGTGTTTTTATAAATACGATATTAATCCTTATCCAAATAAATACGTTATTCATTACAAGTATTTAATTTTAAATAAAATTGCCCTTTACATCTTTTGATTTCACCGAGTATCTTAGAAGATATTGCAGTTTTAAAATATTGATCAAGCGCGCAATAATGATGCACAAGGCGCCGATCGACGCGTTACGGTTTCACGTTTGAACAATTAGACTGAATTGTATGATTTTTGGTATGGACATAAAGAGGACTCTGAGAAGTAAAATAGACTACAACTTATTTTCCTTCTGAACTCAGCCCTGTAGTCTACGCGGACGGAGTCGCGGGCAAAAGCTAGTAGTTAATAAATTTTACGATAAACTTTGATAATAGTGAAACTCCGATTAACGATGTATTTCTTTTTTAAATATCAAAAAAATATTTTTTGTTGCATAGATTACTAAAGGTGACGAAATCTATACTTAATATTATAAAGCTGAAGAGTTTGTTTGTTTGAACGCTAGGATCTCAGGAACTACTGGTCCGATTTGAAAAATTCTTTCACTGTTAGATAGAACATTTATCGAGGAAGGCTTTAGGCTATATAACATCACGCTACGACAAATAGGAGCGGAGCAGCAATAAAGAATGTTTCAAAATCGGGGACATTTTTTCCTTTTTGTGAGCTTCCGCTGCGTGCGCTGCGGAAACGGTTAAAGTTTCGCTAAAATAATGTATGAGAGAAACGTTCCTCTTTAAAAGTTCTAAAAAAAAGTCCGCGACAGCATATGTCTATTTTTTAAGGTTGGCTCACTATAACGTTTTTTATCCTAACCAAATTTATTTTAAAATAATGTTTTATTTGTGGAGGTGTTTTTATAAATATGATATTAATCCTTATCAAAATAAATACGTTATTCATTACAAGTATTTAATTTTAAATAAAATTGCCCTTTACATCATTTGTTTTCACTGAGTATCTTACAAGATATTGCAGTTTTAAAATATTGATCAAGCGCGCAATAATGATGCACAAGGCGCCGATCGACGCGTTACGGTTTCACGTTTGAACAATTTGACCGAATTGTATGATTTTTGGTATGGACATACATAGGACTCTGAGAAGTAAAATAGACTACAACTTATTTTCCTTCTAAACTCAACATTGTAGTCTACGCGGACGGAGTCGCGAGCACTTATAAAGTTAAGTCTCTACACACCTCACAAAAACAGTCAGGGTAAGTAAGAATTGAATACCTCGCTGTCACAAAAATACTGGTTGTGATTGAAGGAAAATGAAAATGTAATTTAAATTAGAGTACACTAACGTAACTAAAAATCAACAGAAAGTTCGTGTGACAAAAACAGTGTTGACCAGTGTAATTAAAAAAATGGTGGATGTGTCTGAAAAGTAAAACAACATTTACATAGATTAAGAAAGACCTGTTCTGGAATACATATAAATTAATAATATAATTAATTAGTCCTCTTTGGTTTTGCTTAGCCCTGAATCCTCTCAGCACGTTACTTTTGGATTCAGGGTTAGGATATTGCCTACGGAGAGGGACTGAACCAATATCTCACTTACTTAATATGGATGATCTCAAGTTATTTGCATCAAAGAACTCTGAATTGATTGAATTGTTAAAAATAACTCAACATTTTAGCAATTCAATTAATATGGAGTTTGGTGTAGATAAATGTGCATGTAAAGCGAGGTGAGGTAGTGGTTTCTGATGACATACAAGTCTCAGAAACTGTTAGGTTAAAGTCCCTCTCTGACGGCGAAACCTACAAATATTTGGGTATGCTTGAATTTTTAGGTATATTAAGTTCAGATGGAAAACTGTCGTTGAAGGAACGTTTCTTTAGCCGTCTGAGAAAAGTACTCAACAGTCTTTTGTCAGGAGGTAACAAGATTCGTGCCTTTAACGGCTGGGTTATGCCTGTTCTTATGTACTCTTTTGGCGTACTCAAATGGACTCAGACCAAATGATAAGCGAAATCGGTTCAGCTGTTCTGAAGATTTGCGATCAGGAACACATTAAACGATTCATTTTTTATTATAGAACTACTCCAATCAAAATTAAACTTTATTGCATGATGTTAAAGTTCAAATTCACTTGAGTATTATTACGAATTTTTTGTATGGGAATATATATATATATATATTATTTTCACGTTCAAACGTTACATACAAGACATCTTGCATACTCTTGCAGTGGTTTCTCTCACAGAAACACATATTATGATCAAAGACTAGCCAAATTTAACATGATTACCCTTCGTGATCGCAGATGTGTCTTAGATTTATGTTTCCTCAAAAAAATTGTGGATAATTACACGCAGTGTAGTGACCTTCTGGAAGAATATCCATAGCGGTGCCTTATTCATATCCCAGACACACTATAAGGAAAGTTTTTTATCCGACATTCGCTAAAACTAACTTGGGGCTCCAGTCACGTTTACACAGGATCCTTGATCGTTACAATTTATTACAATCTCACGTACCAAGTATTGACATCTTTCACAATTCCTCACGTAGTTTTAAGAAAATTTTACTAGAGCAATGTTCTCAGTAAATTCAGCACATTCTCTTTTTTTTCCCTGTTTTCTTTGTTAAATGTTTCATTAATTTGTTTTTTGTACGTATTTTTTTTTTTGTAAATTATTATTGTTGTTTCTATATTTTATTTTTATTTTGTATTAGTTATTAGATTGTAATTTATTTATTAGTTGTTAAGTTTTTCACTATTATAATTGTAAATTATGGATTGTTTATCTCAATTACCTATCTTTATTATACTATTTTGGTATGTGCTATGCACACCATAAGTGTCATGTATATCAGATGTAGTACGTAGGCAAATGTCAACCCATAATTGTATTAATATATGTGATGTGGTGGTGCTATATATTAAATAAATTAATAAATAAATACACATTCCATAGTAATAGTTGCCTATTTTAAATATGACGATACCTATTTGAATAAAGATTGTTTCAAATTTTGCTATTTTGTACAAATTATGCCGTAATTTATAAATGATCAAATCAATCTAATAATTTTTACTGAAAATCTAATACTAAAGTTTGAAACTGTACTTCAGTGCAATTCATTCATTCAAGTATACCTTGTACAAGAAAGCTTGATATTTTTGACAGACGGGTTAGTGATGGGAAACACAAAATATCTAGTAGATGAAAAAAAATTCAAAAAATTTGTAACTGTGACAAGATGGTGTGGGTATATATTATGGAGCTCCGTAACCGTAACCGATAAGGGCGAAGTGTAAATAAAACGACATGTTTCGACGGCAACAACTTAATCATTTTTTTAGTAATAACATAACCTCGTTCATAACTAGTTAAAATCTATATATAACGTAATATTTGTGTTTATGCTGCCTCGTGGTCTCGCAGTACAAGTTTGTGCCGTGCGATCTAGAGGTCCCGGGTTCGATTCCCTGGTCGGGCCAGGTGGTATTGGATTTTACCATTAGGAAATTCTCAATAGCAGCACGGAGTCTGAAAAAATGTGTCCGAAAAACGGCAATAGGCTCGCCCCCTATTACGTGGGACTGATACCTACCTGGTATAATGTAGGTGCAGAAATGCATCTCTACCTACCTCTTCGAATATTTATGTATTTGTGTTTATAATTTACTTCAAATGAATATCCGTAACCGAAGCTATCCGAAACTTACGGATAATCCGATATAATTACATATCCATAACCGAATCCGAAACCGATATAATTATATTCGAATATCCATATCCGGATCCGTATCCGAAATATCATATCCGTAACATCCCTAGTGTAAATTATTTATTGCACTAGACATAAAACATTGGGTAGTTAAGCGACGGTGGGACAATATTCATAATAAGTACTTTTTTAATATTACAGGGTTATTTCGTACCTCACATCAAATTTAAATAGGTGGTTCAGACTATGAAGCTAAACAACTTTCCCTAAGAAACATGGGTCGAAAAATGAAAAAAAAAAAAAAACAGGCCTTTCACACGAAATCGACTACGTGATCGATCAGTTTTCTATGGAAGGGGCGTCTTAAACTTCAATTATTATATCGTGTTCAATAAAACTGTCGACGTGGACATCGATATTTTGCTATCGATGCTTTTTTTATGAACGATGTTGCATCCCTATCCATCCGACCGATGTAACATTGTACGAGCGTCTATTATTTTCAGTGTTCCTATTTAAATTTTACTTTAAAGCAATAAAACGTCTCAAAATTTTCAGATAACGCTGCAATCTTTAGGGACTTTTGTGTAATATGTATTTTTTTATATTTTTAAAATCATTAAATTAAGAAAATACTATGTTCTTTATTGCAAAGTTATGTTTCAGAAAAAATTACATCTGTCTAAAATATCAAACTATCTAGTGCAAGAGATTAAATAAATAAGAAGAGATAGAGAAGGATAAATACTATGCCACAAAATGACCAGACCTAACGAGTAACGTGAGGCCTATTAACAGACAGTTGTACCACTATATATGTTTAATAAGGAAACCGTACAAACCCACGTACTAAGTGATTAAAATTTCAAAAGTGTTCGCCATTATGTCCGATTAAGGGACGTGAAGGTATTGCATAAATGTATTTGCTAACATACTCGATTGTTTTGCAGTCTTAAGAGCCAGGGCAATCTTGGGATCGCGTATAAAATGGATACAATCAACCATCTGGAAGTCATTAATTAATGGATTAAATTACCGACATCGACGTATGATGTAATGATGCCCAGTTTTATCGATCTTACAGGGTTCTGGGTTTACATTTGGAACTAGAGGCCCTAATGTAGAGTAAGGTATTCAAAATGTATCGCCCTGTGGTCGGGGGCGCAAGAATACCGCCTCGGTATCCCCTGCCTGTCCTAAGAGACGACTAATAGGGGATCGGGATTGTTGGGCGTATCACGGGGGAGGTGCGCCCTAATAGAATAGAAGATGTACGATCCCGAGAGGAGTCCTCTTTTGGACAGAGCGCTGGGCGGCAACGGGAAACAATTAAGGGCGCTCGCCCTATATTTACCGTACCGTCCAATATGCGCAAGAGGGGGCCATCGAGAGGTTTTAGTCGGTATGCCGGCATGGAAAGGCCGGTGACCCCGACATACCCTTTTCGGCCTCCCCCCGAGGTACCGAACAGGGAGCTTAAGGTGCTTTCCTCTCGTTAATAAAAAAAAAAAAAAAAAAAAATGTTTTCAAAATGTAATTTCAAGTTAAATTTAACTTCCGCACGCATTATAAAAAAGGGAAAGCTACATTGCAGACCCACATAAAACAAAATATGTACGTAGTATTCACGGAAATTAAAAAAATATAAACATGTGTGCCATTTACAAGTGGAGGATGTGAAACCTTTAAAGATAATGACATCAAAATAATGAGAAATTCGGGAAGAAGATATTATTTTCGATGATCGCGACAATATTTTGCATTCGTTATCGGCATATTTGAAGAAATTATGAAAATGACTAAAAATTTCTACTAATATCTAATACGCACATGTATACAAAACACAATCATCATTTATTTCTATTAAGGCTCGACCGAGATCTCGGTCTCGGTCTCGGCATTCTCGGCTACAAATCCTACCGAGAAATTTGTCTCGGTTCTCGGCTGTTTCTAGCCGAACAGTAAATTGTCATAAAATACTTACTGCGTGTCATGTTCATCAAGGCAAGCGGACATTCGTCGTCTTCCAATATGTATTCTGAGTTGTCGGATTTATCCTCCTGCATAAACACATTGAACCGATTAGTGCCATACAAACACCTCACTTATCGCTTTCGGCTACCAGGGGCAAATATTATTACAACTATGTTCTGTTGGGTCAAATGGATTAGTTCGGCACCACCGTACATTCACTAACTGCCATTGGTGTATTGTTATAGGTCATAGGTAATTTATAACAATGTTTTAGTTTGAAGGCAAAATACCTTGTATATCCTATTTCAGGACGTAGATGGTTTTTTTGAGCAGCAGATATAGTTTTGACTAGCAGCGTCGTGCACCGACAGCAGCAGCGTGATATACATGTTCGTATGTAGGTGAGTGTGTGTACCTGCACGATGCAGTAGTGGTGCGGGTCGTGGTGCGCCATGCCGTACTTGTCGAGCGTGTCGCGCAGCACGGTGGCGGCCGTGTCGTGCACCGACAGCAGCAGCGTGATGTACATGTTCGTATGTAGGTGAGTGTGTGTACCTGCACGATGCAGTAGTGGTGCGGGTCGTGGTGCGCCATGCCGTACTTGTCGAGCGTGTCGCGCAGCACGGTGGCGGCCGTGTCGTGCACCGACAGCAGCAGCGTGATGTACATGTTCGTATGTAGGTGAGTGTGTGTACCTGCACGATGCAGTAGTGGTGCGGGTCGTGGTGCGCCATGCCGTACTTGTCGAGCGTGTCGCGCAGCACGGTGGCGGCCGTGTCGTGCACCGACAGCAGCAGCGTGATGTACATGTTCGTATGTAGGTGAGTGTGTGTACCTGCACGATGCAGTAGTGGTGCGGGTCGTGGTGCGCCATGCCGTACTTGTCGAGCGTGTCGCGCAGCACGGTGGCGGCCGTGTCGTGCACCGACAGCAGCAGCGTGATGTACATGTTCGTATGTAGGTGAGTGTGTGTACCTGCACGATGCAGTAGTGGTGCGGGTCGTGGTGCGCCATGCCGTACTTGTCGAGCGTGTCGCGCAGCACGGTGGCGGCCGTGTCGTGCACCGACAGCAGCAGCGTGATGTACATGTTCGTATGTAGGTGAGTGTGTGTACCTGCACGATGCAGTAGTGGTGCGGGTCGTGGTGCGCCATGCCGTACTTGTCGAGCGTGTCGCGCAGCACGGTGGCGGCCGTGTCGTGCACCGACAGCAGCAGCGTGATGTACATGTTCGTATGTAGGTGAGTGTGTGTACCTGCACGATGCAGTAGTGGTGCGGGTCGTGGTGCGCCATGCCGTACTTGTCGAGCGTGTCGCGCAGCACGGTGGCGGCCGTGTCGTGCACCGACAGCAGCAGCGTGATGTACATGTTCGTATGTAGGTGAGTGTGTGTACCTGCACGATGCAGTAGTGGTGCGGGTCGTGGTGCGCCATGCCGTACTTGTCGAGCGTGTCGCGCAGCACGGTGGCGGCCGTGTCGTGCACCGACAGCAGCAGCGTGATGTACATGTTCGTATGTAGGTGAGTGTGTGTACCTGCACGATGCAGTAGTGGTGCGGGTCGTGGTGCGCCATGCCGTACTTGTCGAGCGTGTCGCGCAGCACGGTGGCGGCCGTGTCGTGCACCGACAGCAGCAGCGTGATGTACGACACGTCGGGCCGCAGGATGCCGCCATAGATGCGCAGGGTGCCGCCTGACAGCACACGCATGAATATAATAATTGTTTATTGTTTTTTTTTCGCTTTCGCCTGATACCACCAAGCTAATCTTAATCAAGCTTAATCTAAGGATAATTGTTGCTCTGCACCTCACCAAGCCTTGAGGCACAAAAACACTACGCCGATATACCAACCTAAGCTCCCATTAACCATCTTCACGCCAAAAAGGGCAACTACACAACAAACACAATACAACCTCTTTAGTGAAGCATTAAAGGTAATTTCACTTTACGAAATTAATTATACCTGTGTCAGGACCTCCATCTTTAGATTTGAACTGCTGCAATTTGCGGCCGAGCTTCTGCTGCCTACGACGACGCATTACCGCCTCTGGGTTACTGATACTTCGCATGAAGGAAGTCTCTGGCAGTTCTGTGCAAAAAATTAAGCATAGCTATTAACTCCTTTTAGACAACTTCAATTTGTATCGAACACCGATTAGTCACAAAATGATGACAAATTGCACTGGCACGCGCATCGCATCGCACGTTAAAAGATTTTTCAATTTCGTTCATATTGATGTTTTTTTTTACTAGCGATTATGGTAAAAGAATGCTGTAAAACATTGTCATCAACCTCAGGACTTGACTCTCAACAACGTTCACAATGTTGTAATAACGGGTACACAATTATACCTGTGTATAATTTTTCAGCAACCGGTCTGTTTTCATCGTTAGTGTCGGACTTCAGTCGAGATAATTTTTCTTTCTTCTTTAACTCTTTCTTTTCTCTTTTCGACAATTTTCTTTTGAAGTTTTGGTCGCCCTTATCACTGGCTAATGACAAAGGAACCTATAAACAGAAAAAACAAATTAATACCAATAGTATAGTAATGCAGCAGTGATGGCCTCGAGGTTTAGGCCCACGGTCGAGAAGCTCAGTGGTCGCGGGTTCGAACCCCAGGCACACACCTCTGACTTTTCAAAGTTATGTGTGTATTCAAATTGAATTATCACTTGCTTTAACGGTGAAGGAAAACATCGTGATGAAACCTGCACACCTAAAAGTTCTTAGGAATTTCTTAGGTGTGTAGTCCGCCAACCCGCACTAGGCCAGCGTGGCGGACTATGGCCTAAACCCTCTTAATGGTAGAGGAGACCCGTGCTCAGCAGTGGGCGTATATGGGTTGATGAAGAAGAAAAAGAAGTATAGTAAAAGAAAAAGGCTGTTTCTTAATTTTAGTCTGTGGCATCATTTCATTTATGTTTAGCACTGGAAGAAGCATGTTCTTAATTTTAACTAGAGATGGGCCGAGTACTCGGTTGATACTCGGTACTCGGCGTACTCGGCGGGTTTTTTGATACTCGTACTCGGCCGAATAACTCGGTTTGAATGCCGAGTATACTCTGTTTAAGAAATGCAATATATTTCGGTAGATATAATTTAAACAACAGTCATCATCATCATCATTAGCCAATGGAAGTCCACTGCTGGACATAGGCCTCCCCCAATGACTTCCACCGGGATCGGTCGGAAGCCGCCTGCAGCCAGCGACCTTGACAAGGTCGTGAACAGGGTGGTAAAATTTGAAATGACTGAATTTAAGCGATGTATTAAACATTTTATAGATTCAATAAATATTATTTTATTTCATTTCGTAAACAACTGTGTTAATCAAAAATTATTTAGTTATTTAGGAAATCTTTGAAAATCTCAATTGATAAAATCAAAATTATAGTACATAATAAAAATAATTAATATTTAAAATTGGATAAAGCTAAGTTATGATGCAGTGATAGCCTTGAGGTTTGGGCGCGCGGTCGAAAATCTCGACTTTCGCGGGTTCGAACCCCAGGCACACACCTCTGACTTTTCGAAGTTATGTGTGTATTCACATTTAATTATCACTTGCTTTAACGGTGAAGGAAAACATCGTGATGAAACCTGCACACCTAAGAGTTCTTAGGAATTTCTTAGGTGTGTAGTCCGTCAACTCGCACTAGGCCAGCGTGGTGGACTATGGCCTAAACCCTCTCAATGGTAGAGGAGACCCGTGCTCAGCAGTGGGCGTATATGGGTGGATGATGAAGTTATGATGCAGGAACACAAGCCTCGCTGCACGTTCTGGTAACAGCCTATTCCTCTATTCTTCGTAGACGTTACCGGCCTCCGAAAACAGGCTATTTAAATTCTAATATACCACGCGCGAATTGGAAATTTAATTGAACCGAGTTACTCGGCCGAGTACTCGGTTGAAAAAAAAATGAACCGAGTAAAACTCGGTACTCGTTACTCGGCAAAAGTGTAACTCGGCGCATCTCTAATTTTAACCAAAATAATTTGTTAACATTCAATAGTAGAAATATGTTATTCACTTTACAACTTTTTATATGGGACATCAAAAATGTTCATTGAATACACTGGAACAAAGGTTATTTTATCGAAACGTTATCTGCGAGATGTTGGCCTTCCCTAAAATTTTCTAGTTTTTAGGTGGGGTTTACCAATAACTTTTGAGCAAAGGTCCCACAAATGAATACTAAGGAGATGAGAGCAAGCATTGCACGGGAAGCGAAATAAATGAGAATGTAGATAAAAAAATGTATGTTACCTCGTTGTTGGTGAGGCACTTGAGCAGGAAGCGTCCCTCGCGGTCGTCGGCGTGCCAGTTGAGCTGCACGAGCAGCGGCTTCTCGTGCGGCTCGAGGCGGCGCTCGTCGTCGGGCCCGTGCGTCTCCCACAGCGAGTACGAGCCCAGCGACAGCATGCGCATGTCTGGCCGGAACTTCTCGATCAGCGTCTCTGCACACATGCACGCCTTACGTCACTCGCGCTTTCTCTCTTTATCTACATATCAAGCTTTTTCTACAACTCAGAGGGCATAAGCACGCTGGCCTAGTGCACGTATATTTTTCTTTACCATTAAAGTGGTTTTTTCTTTTGAATATACACATAACTTGAAAAAGTCGGAAGCGTGTGTGCCTGGAGTTAGAACCTGGGATTCCGGAGGTTCTCGATCCCTCATTTAGACCACAAAGCCATCACTACTTATATCTTTCTATACATTACATTCATATTGCCCAAGCAAATTCAGATACACGCTATTATCGCTGTATATATTTAAGGGTATGTTGAGACCACAGAATGCCAAAAACAACGATTCTGAAACTTGCATTTTTAACATACAAGGGATGTCTCACTTTCTTCGATCCTACATAGATAGCTTTTAACTACCCTTGCAAAAATCTATATTTTAATATATTATACATTCAATTCAAACTATATTGTGGCAAATATATTCTTTAATGTAGGTGAGCAATGTTTACGTTTCGCCACTGTCAATTATCAGCATCAAACATAATCCGGTTCAATACTAGTTAATTGCCGGCAGCAGAGCGCGGAAGCGATTACACACCGACAAATATCACTTATGTGCATTCCGATAAGAGACTGCTAGTAAGCCGATACGACACAGCTTCCGTGCTCAAGATTTTAATAACATGACAAAATCTATCAATCTTTGAGTTTATAGATAATTTCGATCTTCGCATGACGTATGAAATAACACTATTCATTAATCGTATCCTAAACAGTTGGCACCATTATGACAAAAACTTCTTATATTAAAAAAGCTATACATGTTTTAATTTTTTATTGGAACTGGTGTTAATGTGAGAAATTTACTAATATAATATAGCGATAAACCGTCGCATCTAATGTTATAAAATAAAACAAAGGCAATTCGATTAAATAACTAACTAGTTTAGATAAGTTGGTCGTAATAGTGTAAATGAGTAATTTCCGTTAGACTCAACGGCATAAATGGTCTAGTCATGATTGTTGACTTGTGAGATTAAAAAAAAGTATTATTTCAATGCCACTAAAAAGAAATTATCTAACTGTAACAGTCTCTGTGGTCAAACTAGAAGAGTTATATATAATAAAATGAACTATTTATGACAAACTAAGAAAATTACGAAGTCCTAGACAAATTACACTGTGTTTATAATTGAAGAATTTTATTACAAATACATACATAATATAGTCGAGTCAAGAGTGGTCTTATTGAGTAATTTAGCTTGCAATGAGACCATTGATTACATCAAAAACTTTATGCACGTACGTAGTTTCATAACCAATGTGTCTGTACTCCTCAAAGAGGAAGGCAGAGGGCATTTCTGAATCTATTATACATTTCCCCAAAGTATCAATCCCACATAATAGAAGGAAAGCCTATTGCCGTTTTTCGAATGTCCCAGAAAAACACAGTAACACCCGACTGAGGAATCGAATCCGGAATCTCTAAAAAGCACAGCACATGTTTGTGCCAAGGACGTATGAGGAAGTCTTTATGCATAATATTTCTTTCTCTGTTGTAATTATATAAGGGTACTATGGGGCTAGTATAATTGCTTGATTGTAAGCCCCTTATAAAAAAAAAAGCAGCAAAATTTTCCATTCTGAAAAAAAATTATTGAAATTCCATTATGTCGCGACTAACAGATATACAAATATCATTTAATTTTTTATCGGTAAGTCTGCGAATACTTGTAACATTGACCCCAAGGTCACAAATATTTTTCGACACGTCAATCTTTTAACACAAATACATAACAAAAATATAAAACGTTTAATTAGGACCATTAACATAACTGACTCTCAGATATTTTTGAAACAAATTAGGCGACTAATGAACCGAGACAATTTTAAGAATGACTTTCCCTTTTTAAGCATTTTTTACCTAAATGAAGAATTGTATGGTAAATTGACACTCAATAATAAGATTGTGCTAATTAAAGATCTGATGATATCACTTCGTTAAAATTTTTACTGGAAAAACAATAAGGTTACTATCTGGTCGCGTATAAGTTTTCATCCACAGCGATTTTCTTGACAGTTGACTAGTCAAAATAAAATTCTTAGATTTATACCATATCAATATTCATTGTAATTATAGTTTAATTTAAATGGCTATATTGTTATTTGAAACAAGGGTAGCTTCTAAAAATCTAGTACCACCTCCAGAATCGCTTTCCTCCAGAGCTATCTAGCAAATTGCCTCCTTGGAAAATTCTCCTCATTTTTTAATTCTACTCCAAAAATATGTTTTCTTAACGTTGTTGTTTAATATGTACTTGTAACAGGCGTCACAAATGCTTAATGTTTGTGACACGATTAAAAGCTAGATCATTCCGCTCGCTAACCTATGACATCGCTAACTGTGGCGTCGGAGGCGACACGGATACACTTCGTCGCTATCTTCTGACCCAAATCTTGAAAGTAGAACCGCATCACACCGTGGAACTCCAAATTCTGCAAAAATAAACAATTGCATTTTTAATTAAATTTTTATTACGGACTCGTGGTCTCCGTATAAGCACATGCCGTGCGATCTAGATACGATCTTAACTTCACCATTCACACAAAACTAATAATTTATAGTTTTAACAATTTAATACAAAGTACATTTACCGTTAACATCTCAACTGCAGGTTATAGTCAGCGTTAAGTTTATTTCTAGCATTCACGTAAACAATGAAAGAACGTGTCTACTTCAAAATAAATCCAGTTTATATTCGTCCTATCCTGGCGAGTTATTTGCAAATACAAAACGGTTATGTGATGTAAATATTAGTAATAGCTAATAACTATTTTTTGTAACAGTGCAACTATGTATTTAAGAAACACGAGTTTTTGAATGCTATACTACTAAAATAACGACTTTTAATTAAAAATTATATTATATTATAATTATTAGGCTTTTATTTCATGAGAGGAAAGCGCCTTAAGCTCCCCTGTTCGGTACCTCGGGGGAGACCGTGAGGGGTATGTCGGGGTCACTGGCCTACCAACTAGGCGCGCAGAACATTTGTCCGCTTACCTGAGTTGGGTCCCTAACCAAAATCCTACGCCAGCATACCGACCAAAACCTCTCGGTGACCATCACGCGCATTTAGGGCGGTTTTGCGGCATCTCAGGTAGTGTTGCCCAAATTCAGTCTTGGTCTTGCAGTCTTGGTCTTGTTCTTGCGTTTTTGCAAGACCAAGACCAAGAACAAGACCGCGTATTTTTAGCAAGACCAAGACCAAGACTGACCGTGCAAGACTTGAGCAAGAACAAGACATAGCCTGCAAGACTCTTGCGTCTTGCAGCTAGGACTTAGCGCTATTTCACGGAGAAGTTAGGTGTAACAGTTCGGTGTATAGGTACGCTTAGGAATTCTATGAGACGCAAAAAACTGTATCAAAGAATATGAAAAACTGGACCTATGCGCATTACGACTAATACCATAAACATACCTACATAGCGAATAAAAAAATATCCATTAAAATCATACTGAGTGCATGCATAGTTATGTTTTAACCATCGGCACTTTGATAATGCGGCATCCAGGGCTGGGCAAAATACATGCTTTACTTTAATTGAAATACAAAATACAAAATACTTTATCACAAGTAATTAAAATACGAAATACAAAATACTTTTAAGTAAGGTATTTGAAATATAAAATACAAAATACAGTATTTTAGCTATTTGTAATTAAAATACCAAATACAAATTACAAAATACTTAATAAGTAATCTGCATGGTCTGGAAAGATGAGGAAAAAAAGATTCATCATCATCAGCTTATCGAAGTCAACTGCTGGACATACATAGGTCTCTCCCAATGACTTCCACCGGGATCGGTCGGAAGCCGCCTGCAGCTATTGACGTCCCGCGACCTTGACAAGGTCGTCCGACCACCTTTACCATGGCCGCTACCGTAACCAGGAATAGTGGGGCTGCCGGGGACTGGAGGCCTGGTCCTAGTTTCACTCATTGAGAGGATTATGCCGTTTCTCGCCACTTACCACTATTGCACTCATGGTGGTTAATTGTATTTTAATATTAATGTATTTTAAAGCCTCAAGTATTTAAAATACTAATTACAAAATACCTCGGCGTCAGGTATTTGAAATACGAATTACAAATTACATTTTAAGGAAGTAATTGAAATGCAAATACAAAATACGTATTTGTATTTCAATTACGTATTTTAATTACAAGTAATTAAAATACTGCCCAACCCTGGCGGCATCAAAGGTTTTGTACTTACTTCTCAAAGTAATTTGCCGCTTTTCGGAAGTACATGGTTATAATACACGCGCCGGCGGCTTCTTTTGAAATCATATACAACAATCGTTGCCGCCGCGCCGAAATCACAACATTTGACACTATTTGATTGCCGCCACAGGGCGTAGGTTAAAATATTCTTAGATTCTTTAAAATACAGTCAAGTTATTGTAATTAATTTGTTTTTTTTTACATGTTTTAGCTAATGTAAGCTTATAAATCATAAATGTTTATTAAGAAACAGTTACTTCCATGGAAAACGACATATAGGTCAGTTGATTTTTCGAATTTCTTATCAAATCTTCAGTTATTTATTAATCTGCTTGATCTTTACTATGGCTATGTTAATTGAAGCTCACAATGTTCTAATTATAATACGTTTTTCTAAGATTTAAAGTAAACTTTAATAAATAGTAATAGACTAATAGGTAATTGCAAGACTTGCAAGACTCTTGCTGCAAGACCAAGACCAAGACCAAGACTGGGAGCGCAAGACCAAGACCAGGTGTATTGGCGCAAGACCAAGACCAAGACTGGCTAAGTCTCGTCTTGTTCTTGCATTTGGGCAACACTAATCTCAGGGCCAGAAGTGCCCTAAATAGTCCGCTGCCGCCCAGCGCACCGTCCAATTATGGACCCCTCCAAATTCAGAGGGCCTCCACTGCCCTCCACTTACTCTATTAGGACGTACGCCTTTTGTGAACGTCCGCAACAGTTAAGAGGTCACGCCCTTTGCCGCCAATCTCGGGGTAGCTATCTTAGGGCACCGCCCCCGCAGTACGCCCTGATACCCCAATTAGGTACCCCTGTTAGTCGCCTCTTACGACAGGTAGGGGATACCGTGGCGGAATTCTTACACCCCCAATCCACAGGGCGGATAATTATTAGACTGCGTCCTGGTCTCACGGTTCAAGTATGTTTCGTGCGATCTAGATTTAGTTCTCAATAGCAGCACAGTAGTGGCGAAATGTGGGTGTAGAAATGCACTCCTGCTTACCCTATCAGGGAATACAGGCGTGAGTTTTTGTATGTATATTGACAATTATATTTGATATTCCGAAAATAAAAGCAGTGATGGCCTCGAGGTTTAGCGCGCGGTCGAGTATCTCAGCGGTCCCAGGTTCGAACCCCAGGCACACACCTCTGACTTTTCGAAGATATGTGTGTATTCACAATGAATTATCACTTGCTTTAACGGGAAAGGGAAAACATCGTGATAAAACCGGCACATCTTAACGTTCTAAGAATTTCTTAGGTGTGTAGTCCGCCAACCCGCACTAGGCCAGCATGGTGGATTATCGCCTAAACCCTCTCAATGGTAGAGGAGACCCGTGCCTAGCAGTGGGAATATGGGAATATTGGTGTATGGGTGTGCGTATATGGGTTGATGAAATTTTTCGAAAATACCCGATAAGCTAAATTCTATTTTTAACTTTATATTAACTTATAAGAGTTGTGTATGTTCCTTTTGCCAAAAACCACCTAAATAACTGTACAAATACAAAAGATTGTTTATATTACGGTACTGACGTTACAAAGGCGTATGCAGTAATGTTATGTCTTTAAATAAGCATCAAATAATCATAGTAAGCATTCGGGAACAATTGCACGGTGCGGCAAACGCTGAAAGCGTGAAGTGACATCTAGACAGACGACCTAACAGCTTACCAGTCATCCCATTGTATGACAAATAAGGTAATGCATAAAAGACAATAAATAACAAATAACCGGAAACAAAGTTATCTCGCCCGCTCTTTAAATGATAAAGTACCTACATTGTCGACGCTTTATTATCAACGCAAATATTTATCGGAACTTACTCGCGTGAGTCACGATTCAAAACGTCGTGCATTGATACACTTTTTGTTTTCCCCCTGGTCTGCGATGATGAGATTATGACGTTTTTCTGTATTTTATTACTAACAATAACGGTAAATGTGGTTTTTAATTATGAATTACCTATTGTCTTATAAAGTTAATGAACTCTCAATAAAAATGCTACGTGTTGGGATATTGGTTTAATGGAAGTTAGAGATTTTAGTACGGCATAAAGGATCTATGATTCATTCATGTTTTAATTAATAAGTACCATTACACATCGATATGAAGAAATCTGATGCACCGAATAATCTACCTTATTCGATCTAGTAATTTTTTTCTTCCATTTACTTACAATGATCAGCCAATACTAAATGAATTGTTTGCTCGCGACCGACTAAGAAACACATACAGTGGAACAACTTTGACCAAATTACCAACTGATTTAAAGAGCATTCTGTCTAAGTAATTTCTTTTACGAACGTAACGACGTACGCTTTTATAGCGTTACAACATTGTAATCGTATTAACTTTTTTTTTAATATTTGCTAAACTGTGTTACAATGAACACGCTCTTAATTTCCACACTGTATATGCTGAGGAACAATTATCTAAGCATTTACCAGTGCAGGAAACATGCAGGTCATGAAACACTGTCTAGCCCCGTGTGGGAATGGCGTCGTGAAGGAACAGACATGATAAACTTAAACAATGAGTAATCAGTAAACTATATACGCATGCCATACTGGCGTATTGTTACTTACGATCTCATGTTATCGATTCGAACTGCGCTCTACCACTATACATTCGAACAACTCAAATTCAATTAAATTAAGAGCCTTTTAAATTTGAAAGGTCCTGATTGACACAGGTTTAAAATTAAGTGTGGACTATAAATTGACACTCGAACACAATTAAGATAAGGAAAATAACAACGAAAGGTTAAAGGTACCTAAAATCTATATGCTTTACTAATTGTACCACTTAACAAGTCTGTAAGAAAGTGAAATGTTCTTTTAAGTAGGTGAAACTAAATTAGTTAGTTTCCATTCGAGTGCCAGGAATTTGTTATTTTCCGATACTTTTGTGTGTTTATTGCTTTTATGTTTCTTTCTAAACAATTTATATGTAACTCTAGTGATTAAATACACACTGAGGGCTATATCGTAATAACTTATCTGTAGTATATTTTGTGAACACAGATAGATTCAAGATTCGTGACAGAATTGCCGCCTGATTTAACGTTTTATAAAAATTAGACATCGATGGTAACATAGGTAGTTGAAAAGGCTATTTAATAATGATATAAAAGAAACTGTGTCTTACTTCGTTGGGCTCGCTGAGTGCAAACAGGTCGAGACGATTGGCGTTCCACTGTTGTATCATGTTCCGGAGCGCCTCGCGCTCCAACATACGTTTGTCTGCCGCGTCCATCTTGTCACCGCACCAACTCACACTGGAAAGCACATTAACGTACATGTAAATATTAATGAATTTTTCCTCATTATATTCTTATTTATCACTAGGTAATCTTTTGTTTTTAGGTAATCTCTCAATGGTAGAGGAGACCCGTGCTCAGCAGTGGGGGTATATGGGTTGATGAAGAAGAAGAAGAAGAAGAAGAAGAAGAAGAATCTTTTGTTGTTATTCGACATGTTATTAATGTTTTTGGTCACATTTAATAACTACAGTTTACATCGAGTATCTATAATACGTAATTTTCCATTCGTATATAGAAAATATTTATGCAATGATTATATATATATATATATATATATATTATATAGGAATGCATAACTTGGTTGTTTAAAAAACGTTACACAATACCCGGTGGCTACAGTCTCCTGAGATAGTCAGCCATGTGGATATTGAACCATCCCCTAAAGTATTGGCCAATGCAAATAACTAAATGTTACATAGCAAAGGACGCATACCAATCAGTATCGTCTTAATTTTATAATTTATTGACCGGTAAACCACAATTTTCCTCAACCGCATATTGATGATAATAAATATTGTTATTACCAATAATACAAAACTAATAAACCAATGAATGAAACAGGCAACGCGGATATTCGTATTAAGAGTGTTTATATTTATTCACATACGTAATTGTACAAGATAGATGTAAAGGGAAGAGAATATCGATAACGTAAATTTTACTTTCGATCGCGAAGATTGTGATGATAAGCGATTGAGATATATTATTACATAAGCAACGCAAAAAAATAAAATTGTTTTTAACGTCCCTGCTGAATAAAATATCACAACTGTCGAATATAAAAATCTTTATTCCGATCTTCTTATCCACATCTTATGAAATTATCCTTGATGAAAAGGAAAAATTCCCTTGTTCCACTTGACTTACACATATAACTCCGGTTCATATAAATTTTATGAAGTGAAGTCATGTTAGGCATATAAAATTATGACATTATTTATTTAGAATACCAGTATAATAAAAAAGATACCACAGTCTAAATCAGACCATACATCGGTAGCATCACCTTCCGTGGTGAATCTGTTTACTGCCAGTCAAAAAAGGTTATATTTTTTTTCTGTCCGGAAAACTATGAAAATGTAGCCACCACAGAAGTTAGGCACCAACAGTGTCACCGATCGCACGAAACGAAATATTAGAACTTCATTAGATACATTAAAATGTGTGGGAACCACCCCGAGCTTGCAAACTCATCCGTACCGCAGTCCGCAACCCACGGAATCCTACCGCACTGGAACCTGACTAAGGCATTGCTTTACCATTTTAAAAAGTTTTTGGCCACTGACAACTTTATTTACCAAATAAACTCAACAGGATAACTTCTCGATATTGATCGAGCTTTGTCCCGCGACCTCGTCCGCGTAGACTACAGGGTTGGGTTCAGAAAGAAAATAATTTAACTCCACAGAATCTCATTTCTGTCTATACCAAAATTATTAGAATCAGTCAAGTGATTTATGCGTGTAAGCGTAAAACGTAAAGCGTACAACTTCAAAGTTTTTCTCGCGTTTATAACTATACCCATTCCCACGGAAACACTTGGCCTTATCGGGATAAAAAGTATCCTATGTTACTTTAGTGGGTCGCGTCTATACTCATAACAAAAATTATTCAAATCGGTTCAGTAGCTCATTTATATTTTTCGAAACCCTCATTTATTTTATAATTTAAAAATATCCTATGTTACTTATAAATTATAATATGTACCTCCAAGAATATGTGTACAAAGTTACATGACAATCGGTTGAGTAGTTTTTGCGTGAAAGCGTAACAAACATCGCTACTTTCATATTTATAATACATATAGATAAGGAGGTAAGGATAATAATATGTAAACAGGCTAGAACCCGTTATACAAAAAAGAATAATGTGTTGGTTCAGCCGTAATTTAGGTGCGATAAAGACGATACACGGCGCTAATCGGTACATTATAACAAACACTGATAAAGCCACGCCTAAATTGTTGCAAATTATACCACAATGTAGATAAAATATTAGTCGTTAAATCAAACAATATACAATTTTAAAACAATTTAAATGCATTTCAAATCTTCTTTCATAATAAATTATCAAGTTATACCATAACATAACTTATTTTATGAATCCAAAACTGAATTTACATTCCCGCCTAAATCAATTTTGTTGATTTTTGCCAAAAATAATCCATGTTAATATTATATGTAAATGCGAAAGTAACTCTGTCTGTCTGTTACGCTTTCACGTAAAAACTACTGAATGGATTTTAATGAAACTTTACAATAATATAGCTTATACATCAGAATAACACATAGGATACTTTTTATCCCAGAAAATGTAGTATTCCCGTGGGAATGGGTATTTCTGAATCTACCAAAGTGATTTGAATAAAATTTGGTATAGAGAGAGGTAGAGCTCACAGAATTAACATGGGATAGTTTTTATCTCGGAAAATTAAGTATTCCCGTGGGAATGGGTATTTCTGGATCTACCAAACCGGTTTGAATGATTTTTGGTATGTGCTTAAATAGGACTCTGAGAAGTAAAATAGACTATAAGTTATTTTCTATCTAAACTAAACCCTGTAGTCTACATGGACGAAGTCGCGGGCTAGCAGCTAGTATCATATAATTTATACCCTTATAAATATTTTTAAGGGATATAAATACATTGGCTTTCACGGCGGTTGGAAAAAATGTTTTTACTATCTGAGCTTCTATAACAAAAGAAGGTTTATCATAATCATAGCATGGATTTCTATTTATTATTGGAAATAAAGTAACATTAACTAGTATACTTTTTCAAATGATCATATTTTAATAACAACCTCAATTCTATTAATCCTCATCGTTCTCGGGATAATTTATGCGTAGCAAAAGCATCTATACCTTTTAATTTTAGGACTGGTAGCCGATGTGAAGTCAACATTTTACATATATTTCTTTCAAAGCCCTATATTTCTCATTGAAAACAAGCACAAAATAGAGCTCGAATTTAGGCAACGTTAACGTTTAAAGAGACCAATGAGGCCACTAATAGATTCACATTATGAACCACGCTTGTTTCTTAGTCTTTGTTCATGTAGATGCATATACTATAAAAACATATATACTTGTGTACATATTTGACTATCAAGACGTAAGTCTAAAATGGTTATATGGGTCAATCAACTTTTAAATGTACCATCAATGATAGATTTTATATATCAATTTTTTTTTCTGAAATTTGTATATTTTATACGTATTTGTTGTTGATAGTTATTTATATTTAAGGAATTCAAATAGAGCAGAACAATTTATGGTAAATTTTACTCAAAAATTCACATGACTGTAGTTAAGATAGTCCCTTGGACATTTAAAAATTCAGTCAAATTGTTAATTTACTTTTAAATATTAGAATCATATTTGAAAATCCTTACTGTTCTTTTAAAGTAAAAATGACGATAATGTGTCTTTAGGAGATAAGAAAAAAGTGGTTGTCCAGTGGACATAGACGTTTGTCCATAGGAAATACTCGGATGTCCAAAGGGGATTCTATGATGAAAATCGCCTGTATTTCTTCTTTTATGTAATAAAAAAACAACTATTTGAAAATAATTATCAGTATTAGAAGAGAAAATATTGAATAATTCAGACAATGATCTTGGATGTCCAAGGGACTGGTGGTGATATTTATTAGTCTTTCCGCTCCCTGGTAATAAATAATAATATTTTGAATTAGGTCTTACGCACAGTAAAAAATATACATTAAATTGAATATATTCCACTTTAATTTACTACAATATATAAAATACAAAAATTTTTGCGCTGGTTGTCCAGTGGACACACAATAAAGCCACGCTCTTTTTCACAATACACTCGGTCGACTGGCGCCGCGGAAAAGATGAAATCAAAATCGGGGCTGGATGAATGTTGTCACGAAATAAATCGACTTGAGTTCCAGGCAGTAGTCACGCCATAAATTTTTGGATTTTGGAACTTTTTTACCGTTGTCCGGTGGAAGTCAGAATAATAAAATATAATAGGGACTAAAATAAACATGCAAAAAGGTCGTTAAAGTTTTAAAGCAAACAAAATCTATTTACAAGCATCATAGTAGATATTGTAATTAATAATTATGTTTCATTATAATGGATTGCCATGTATAATTTTTTTGGAAAAATTAATGTTTCATTGTACTAACCTACTGAGGGACAAATTTACATAGTACTGACAGGACAGATAAAAGTTGATTGACCCATATACTCACCAAATTATGTTCGGATTGGAATATAATTATGTATATTAATCAATTGTGGCCGCAATTATTTCCCATAATCCCCTACAACTTTTCTTAAAGTTGAAGGGGTTATTGTTTCAAGAGACACACATTTATATTTATACATAAAACCGAATAATATTTAATTAATTTATTGAAACTAGTTTTTTTAAGTAAGAGCTTAAGACAAAGTTCAAAAACATATAAAACCATATTATATACCCAATACAAATTAGAAACAACGTGTTAATTGACAGTTTAGATCGCCAGCTCAGAAAAAATATCCTAGTTACTATTCCGCGGCAAACAACTATCTAACCTAGTTGATGTAGTCTTAGGAAACAATTATTCTAGATTTAATATTATTTCGAATCAATACAAATATTTTCGCTGGTTTACAATGTACACATTTATGTAATATGTTTACGTGGTGGATTTGCAGGTATTTTTAAAGGTAAACTAAACATTTTATATTAATATGACGATTACTTTATTTGCATTTAATTGTTAGGATCTAAAAAATATCGGTTAAAGTAGTTAATTTAAATGAATACTGACTAAATGCATCAAAAGGTAGAAAGTGGGCGGTTTCTGGCGTTGTTTATGTGCGCGGACGCATCACCTACATACAACGCAGTAGGTATTTATAACGTAAACATATGGCCCGCCGGTCAGCCATCACACATCCGACCGCCAATACTAATGAAATCACTACCAAAACGTAAGGGGACTAATACAATTGGATTGTTTTTATTTTAGTATCTACTATATTATCATGCTTTAATGTCAATTCAACAATCTTAGGTTATTTTTAGGAGGCAATTTGTATAGATTAATTATTTTTTTTATCTATGGATACTGTGGAGTATGTCTGTGTTCTTTATTTTGTAGTTTTAGTGTCTGAATGCTGAAAATCACTGCGTTATATCTAGGCTATATGGGCCATAAGCAATGTATAGCGAAATACACTCCCAGATAATCTGGTAAGAATGCACGGCGCTTCAAAGAAGCTGTTCTATAGGGCTTCGTCAAAGAACGCAGTTACAGTTCAGCTGTAAAGGAGGCCCGCACCAGAGGGACGTACATATATTATATGGGCTGATGATGACGATATACAATATACCAGGCAGAATATTAGCTAGCCATGGGACTTAAAAAAGAAACAATTAAATGAAAAATTAAATTAAATGTCGAAATAAGTTTAAGTGCGAAAATTCTGAATAAATAATCGGCATATAAGTATGTTTTTTTAAATCTATATATATAAAAATGAATTGCTGTTCGTTAGTCTCACTAAAAGTCGAGAACGGCTGGACCGATTTGGCTAATTTTAGTCTTGAAATTTTCGTTGAAGTCCTGGGAACGTTTAAACGGTGAGAAAATATGGAAAAATTGCGAGGAATATGATAAAAACAAGAATTTCATTTTCCCATATAAACTGTTCTACGTAATGTCTTGTCAAACGTTAAATGTTTATACCTTCGATACTGTTAATTGTTCCCTCAAATTAAAGAAGGGATTTAAATAAAGGTTTTGAATCGACAACATATATCTACAACATTCGGATAATTGCATATTTTACATTTTAAAAACGAAAAATAGTGTCATTGATTAATAGGGATTGACATATTTTGTTGGTTGTCAAATATTTATGTCAGCGTTCAGAACTATTTGTTGTGTAAAATATATCAAGCGTAATTATTATTATCGCCTTGGATGGGCCTGGTTTACAATTTATAACTGAAAGACCGAGGTCCCAGAGCCGCCAGACGTTACTTATTTTCTGTTAGTGTTAGTAAAGAGAAGACGCTTTTAAGTACTCTGACCAGCTGATATCTGTAAATATACCAAGTTAGCGAGTATGCATACCATGGTAGTACATACTAATACTACCCAATGGTTCACATTTCGTTCATCAGAAAATAAGTAACATCTGGACTCTGGCGGCTTTTGGATCTCTGTCTATGAGGGCGGGCTCAGTAGTAAAATCAAAGCTGAAGCCTTTATAAATAGTTAAAAGCAAAATAAAATTATAGAAGAATGAAACGCATTGGAAAAGGAAGAGAATATAACAAAAATGGATGAATCAGTTTGTGTGATCTTCTTCTTCTTCTTCTTCTTCTTTATCAACCCATATACGCCCACTGCTGAGCACGGGTCTCCTCTACCATTGTGTGATCTATTAATATAAAAATGAACACTCTTCCTGTATGATTGTATTTTCTTTTTAGAATCGTAAAGTATGCATTTGATCATGTAATAATCTTTATAAAAGTTGTTGTGCATGAGCTAAAGAAGGTTTCCGAGTTGGTACGACCAGTTTTCGATAGGCGGCACAACCGTCAATCAAACTCCTTTTAAACGACTGGACCGATTGGGATGAAAATTTCTATGCATATGTCAATGAGTTCCTAGATGATTTCAAAACACAATTGGACCCGCTAGATGGCGCTGCTGTCGGCATATCGCTTAAAGCTTTTCCGGGCAGGACGACGTCTGCCGGAGCGCTAGTATCTGTATAAAATTAAATAACGAAAACATATTTTATCGCTTATATTGTAAAGCAGTGGTCGACAATCTTTTAGCAGGCAGCGGGCCAGAAAGTGGCAAAATAAAATAAAATAGACCGCACTTACTACAACATAATCTATACTAGGTATTTTCAACTTATTTTCAAAACACCCACGGGCCGCAAGTAAGATGTCCGCGGGCCGCGGGTTGCTGACCACTGCTATAAAGTACAGATATAACACAAGTCACTGTAAGGCATACGTTAGAAATTTATTTTACCTAATACGTATGTGGTACGTATTTCGTTCCAAAAACGAAGACAAAAACTCCCTCACTGATATTTCAAAAGACGAGACTCGTGTAGATTTTATATGTATCCAACAATAAATCCGCGTATTAGATTATCTATAAATATTATGAATCTACTCAAAATGTATTTCAACAGCAAACAATGCAACGAAGCTCGCTACTGCTATATTCGGGACACTTTTAGATTACTTAGAAACGTGTTCCTATTTCATTTCAGTTTTCATCTGAATGCGGTTTATTAGTGTAAACTGTCAGAAAGCAAAACAGGCGTCAGCGTTGTTATGGTTGGGCTTGCTTCCGGTATTCGGCTGGCTTGCTTGGCAGCTTATGAGCTGCTACACTTGGACATGAAACGAGGAACTGCAAACCGTTCGAAACACGGATCGTTGACTCGTAAAAATAAACACGCATCGGTAACCATAGGCAACACATTTTTATCACCAACTATATATCTGTGTCGATGCACATTTGGGTACTGTGTTCCAATAAGGCGGCTTTCACTGTGAAGAATGATTACAAGATTGGGATGCTCGATTAAGTAACGCACCTGTAGTCTAGATTTAATGGCAATCAAGTTTTATACCTATAATAAGAAAGGATTCATAATCTATACTTAATATTATAAAGCTGAAGAGTTTGTTTGTTTGTTTGAACGCTAGGATCTCAGGAACTACTGGTCCTATTTGAAAAAATCTTTCACTGTTAGATAGCACATTTATCGAGGAAGGCTATAGGCTATATAACATCACGCTACGACGAATAGGAGCGGAGCAGCAATAAAGAATGTTTCAAAATCGGGGACATTTTTTCCTTTTTGTGAGCTTCCGCTGCGTGCGCTGCGGAAACGGTTAAAGTTTCGCTAAAATAATGTATGAGAGAAACGTTCCTCTTTAAAAGTTCTAAAAAAAAGTCCGCGACAGCATATGTCTATTTTTTAAGGTTGGCTCACTATAACGTTTTTTATCCTAACCAAATTTATTTTAAAACTAGCTTTTGCCCGCAACTCCGTCTGCGTGGACTACAGGGTTGGATTCAGAAAGATAATAAGTTGTAGTATTTTACGCCGCAGAGCCCCATTTACTTAAATATACAAAAATCATACAATCGGTCAAATTGTTTCAACGTGAAACCGTAACGCGCCGCGGTCGACGCCTTGAGTATCATTATTGCGCGCTTGATCATTATTTTGAAACTGCGATATCTTCTAAGATACTCATTGAAATCAAATGATGTAAAGGACAAATTTATTTTGTATTAAATACTTGTAATGAATAACGTATTTATTTGGATAAGGATTAATATCATGTTTGTAAAAACACCTTCACAAATAATGCTTTATTAAAAATTAATTTGGTTAGGATAAAAAACGTTATAGTGAGCCAACCTTAAAAGATAGACATATGCTGTCGCGGACTTTTTTTTAGAATTTTTAAAGGAGAACAATTCTGTCATACATTATTTTACTGAAACTTTAACCGTTTCTGCAGCGTACGCACCGGAAGCTCACAAAAAGGAAAAAAGTCCCCGATTTCGAAACATTCTTTATCGCTGCTCCGCTCCTATTGGTCGTAGCGTGATGATATATAGCCTATAACCATCCTCGATAAATGTGCTATATAACAGTGAAAGAATTTTTCAAATCGGTTTAGTAGTTCCTGAGATCCTAGCGTTCAAACAAACAAACAAACTCTTCAGCTTTATAATATTAGTATAGATAATGTTTTATTTGTGAAGGTGTTTTCATAAGTATGATATTAATCCTTATCCAAATAAATACGATATTCATTACAAGTATTTAATTTTAAATAAAATTGCCGTTTACATCATTTGATTTCACTGAGTATCTTAGAAGATATTGCAGTTTTAAAATATTGATCAAGCGCGCAATAATGATGCACAAGGCGCCGATCGACGCGTTACGGTTTTCCGTTTGAACAATTTGACCGAATTGTATGATTTTTGGTATGGAGATAAATAGGACTCTGAGAAGTAAAATAGATTACAGCTTATTTTCCTTCTGAACTCAACCCTGTAGTCTACGCGGACGGAGTCGCGAGCAAAAGCTAGTAATACATATTTTTAATACCTTTATGGTACCTATATGAATATTATAAAATAGTACTATCTTTTCGATCGCATCTTTCATATAATTCTAAAAAAGTATTACGGTCACTAAAGATTTTTCTCTTCGTTTTATCTCATTATGTTTATTGTTTTAGAATCCACAAAGAAGTTTGTCAATAGCGACGGAACTTCACGCTTGAACGCCGACCTTGCCCCTTCCTGCTGCGAGTGCCGGCGAAACGGCCAAACACGATAGATCATGGCGTAATACAATAGATAGGTTTAGAGGGTGAATTGAATAAGAGGTCACGAATGGTCGGAATAGTACTGATTCTGATTTTACTAAAACAAAAAAATGCATTTGTCTATACATTAACAAACAGCTATTATATTATTAAACAGGTTAATTTTCTATAAACAAAACGTGGGAATGAGGGGTGTTAAAAATGAAAAGTGGGTGCAAAAACTGTGGGCGCGTCCGACCCCTGTACCAAGTGCATACGGGCGGAACAAGTGAAGTGGATCTACAAGCGAAAAAGCAATAACTTTTTTATTTTGCTTTTATATCATAGTTTTTATTGACAAGCATAGTTTCACTTAATCGTTTCATATGGGTAAAAATGCAACTTTATTTTTTTATTTTACGTTGAGTGACCTAATTACATACTCATACACATAATATATTAGTAGTGATAGCAGCAAGGTTTAGTCGCGCAATGTGGAGTTTTCTAATAAAATATAATTTATATTATCATCTTTACACTTTAAGTTGCTCTCTTAATGTTAAGTTTACATGTATATTGTATATATGTATTAAGTGTTGTTTGTAAATAAATAAACTTTCATTTTCTTTATAGCAAAGTAACAAATGAACTTGGTAACGACTTCTTTCACGATGAAACATTAGCACATCCGCGTACACAAATAGCGCCTGTTGTGGGAAACTCAGGATTGTTCGTACGATTAGTTTTATAATCTCTATTATCTTGATAAAAGCATTGCGAACTTGTCCCTCTATGTGAACACTCCCATGTTTGTTAAAATATATAATCGACAGTACTGTTATGGATGGTCACGCAAGTAGACTACAATATTATTGAGAGACAAACGCATCTTTACGACCTATAATACGCTATAATCAACGCTCACATCCCTAAAGGATAACATTTCGGAACTGGCTTTTGTATTGAGAATACTTTCTCAAACAGGAATTTGGTTTAGTCCAATGTTAGATGCAGAGACTCGTGATTAGAGTTTTATCGATTAAATCTATGCATATTTTCCCTAAACTAAGCAACTACGATTCTTGACCATTCATGACATCGCACGCGGTATCAATAAATGGAATGCGAAAGCAACGGCCTGAAGTATTAAACATGACTCATTCACAAGGAACGCGAGCCTCGCGACCGAGCCACCTAAGCTCCACCCCAGCAATTTCGTTATGTTAAAATAGGTAAAGCGCATCACTTCTAATCCACAATATATGAAAATTAGCAATGGTTTTCTTCATTATAATAAATTCATGTAGTAAAACGTCTCATATTTATTACACAACTCATGACAAGAATCATCGAACCGCATTTACGATACAAAATATAATATATAAACCAATACATTATTATATCGAACAAACGTTGCAAAATATTTGTCATAAAACAATTTTAGCTTTAAGAACGTTCACACGTGCTTATGGCACATAGTCTTCTCGTAGACTACGTGGCTTAATTCTAATATCAAATTACAAGTCATAGGCTGCTGACACGTTATCATATAACCGTATTGTCAACGACAGATTAGAGCCTGTGTCAAATAATGTTGGCGCGATTAGAAAGGAAAAATTAATATCACTGTAAGCCGTGTTAAATAACGAGCGAATGAAGTATGGTATTGGAATAGTGATAGTAGGGCAGTTGTAGACAGTGCGTCAGAGAGAGGAAGGCGGCTGACAGGGCGCTGGCACGTCGCCGGCCGGTTCGGGTGCCACGTCCGCCGCCACCAGTGTCGGCAGAGTGAAAACTGTGACGCCACTATCTTCATTGGCATTTGCGTTCAAACAAATGACCATGACCGGACACCGCATTCACTCTTAGCTAAAACGGGATCGCGCAGCACGCGATTACATCGTATTTCTTAGTGGGGCAGAAAATAACTAGCGACTCATCGTCTGGTAGAAAGGGGCGATATTGGGGTGCGCTATATGTTGACATTCAGTTATAATATATAGACTTCGAACGCGTACTGGGAGCGGTAGGAGCCTGGCACGGAATTGCCCATCCTTAAGAACGGCCTTACTTTATATACTCTGTATCTCCACGCTAAACCTTGCACGAAATGTTACCTCATTGCGCGTCGCCTTCTTTTTTAAGTCAATTTTATTTTGTATCCCCATTAAAAAAAAAAACTATAAAAATTTATCTACGGCATTAAAGACCTTAATAAATCTAAATCGAATGTTGTTTTAAAACTAAACAGTATTAAAAGTTACTTTCGCACAATACCAGTATTGCAAAATCGATGTTCATACAAAGGAAGATGTGGTACAGGCTATTGTTCACTAAATCAGCTTCGCAAGTTGGTGTTTGAATAGTAATTTGAGAATGTTTCCATTATCAAGTTTTTGAGATTTCCGGCGATATGAAATCACGCATTGCAGAGAGAAATCTTGAAACAACACATTTCAATGTAATTTATACGAAGTACACATCACTATAACATACAGCCCTTTTAATTGAAAAGAAGGCTTATGCTCAGCGTGGGCCGTATAGGTATAGCCTGTTATTCTATATGCTCGGATCCCATAATGCAAAAAAAAGCTTCATAAGATACACCACGTTTTAGGTCCGTTTCTCAGGTATAATAATATAATAATTTTGCGGAGTTTATGAACAAAAGTACTTTGGCTAAAGTACTTAAAAAATCCAATCATGTAAGTCATTTTAAAATAAATTTTATATATTAATTGCAAAGTATAAACTACATGGCTAACAAAAAAACCCGCAGGCTGGAATGATTAGTGTAAATACACAGATACTACGGCTATACGGTATATTTCATTCATTCACGTTTGCACCTTCTCAGAGTTTCTCTGAACAAATATTTGGTATTATGTAAAGTGGCAGTTAGAGAGTGTATAAAGCGGTCAGCAAGTGTGCGGTGCGTGCGGCTGCGTACGCCAGGCGCGTTCCACTTGCAGCCTAATTCAATTACAAGCAATCGGCTCCAGTGACGACTACTTCTGCGTCTATGTTGCCGTCTGTCGCACTCGCATATTACTCATGTTACCTCATACCACTCGTTTTAAAATCAATAAATATTAATTGTGGCAAAAACACAAAGAAAGCATAGTACTTAGTATCTAGTTCTACTTTGGTGTGGAAAAAAATAACAATACAAACAATGGTAACGAACTAAATGTACATTAAATAAAACCCCCGCGTGCGGAAGTTGACCGCTAAGTATCAACTTCGCTGAGCAGCTATTGTGGAAATGAACCTTCTTGCGTTAGCGAGAGCGTAACCCTCGTACTACGTTCATCTATTGTAATACGAAGCCAAAATACATACAAAATTATATATTATTCTTATGGAAAAAAACTCGTTCCAAGTACATAACTGACGTTTACTGCAAGAAGGAAACGGGAAAATTTTCACCAAGTGTAGAAAACTGACTAGTGTTTTTGTGACCGTCTTGAAGGAGATATACTTAAGTGTAGCATAATAAAACCAGAACTCATCAGTTCTGTGTCTCATCATTGTACCGTCGAAATTTACAAATTTATTCAATCATGAAAATCCCTCGACGTTGCACAGAAACACGCATAACATGGTTCGTACACAAGTACTATTGTCAAAGAGCTATCATCGTTTCCATAGATGTGTTAACAAGCTCTTGGTCCGTGGAGAGAGAAGACTGAGCCGCGAGCGCTGCGCTACGTTAATACAGTAGCCCCTTATGGTGAAACCGCCGTGAGAAAGTAAAAAGACGCAATCACCGAGAGAAAAGCACACAGAAACGGAGGCCGACGAGGAGCAGGCAACACCTTAATAGAGTTTTTAAAAATGCAGGACGTCGGCCGGTGCTTTGACCCACTAAAGCATCATTTAGCATTACTATAAAATTGTTTGTACAACGCCTAAGCATGTTCAAAAATAATTAAGATGTATGAACGTAAGCAAACGTGCGCTGAATTTGACTGAGTCGCGGAGACTACAGGTTTGAGTTCAGAAAGAAAATAAGCTGTAGTTTCTTTAACTCCTCAGAGTTCTATTTATGTCCATACCAAAAATCATACAAATCGGTCAAATTGTTTAAACGTGAAACCGTAACGCGCCGGTCGGCACCTGGTGCATCATTATTGCGCGCTGGATCATTATTTTAAAACTAGGATATCTTCTAAGATACTCATTAAAATCAAATGATGTAAAGGGCTAATTTCGTCTTAATTAAATACTTACAATGAATAACGCATTTATTTGGGTAAGTATTAATACAATCTAAAGATTACGGAGCTTTTTCTAATTAAAACACCTTCAGAAACAATGCGCTTGATCATTATTTTAAAACTGCGATATCTTCTAAGCTGATACTCTTTGAATTCAAATGATGATTTGATGTATGTTTGTTTGAACGCGATGACCTCAGGAACTACTGGTCCGATTTGAAAAATTCTTTCAGTGTTAGTTAGCACATTTATCGAGGGAGGCTACAGGCTATATATCATCGCGCAACGACCAATAGGAACGGAGCTGCAATAAAGAATGTTTCAAAATCGGGGATATATTTTTCATTTTTAAAGCTTCCGTCGAGTGCGCTGCGGAAACGGTTAAAGTTCTTCTTTAAAAGTTATAAAAAAATGTCCGCGACAACATATATCTAACTTTTAGGATTACTTCACTATATTCTCTTTTATGCTAACCAAATTTATTCTTAAATAAAGCATTGTTTCTGAAGGTGTTTTTATTTATAAAAAGCTCTGTAATCTTTATATTATATTATTCCTTATCCAAATAAATGCGTTATTCAGTGTATTTAATTAAGACGAAATTAGCCCTTTACATCATTTGATTTCAATGAGTATCTTAAAAGATATTCTAGTTTTAAAATAATGATCCCGCACGCAATAATAATGCACAAGGCGACGACCAGCACGTTACGGTGTCACGTTTAAACAACTTGACCGATTTGTATGATTTTTGGTATGGACATAAATAGAACTTTGAGGAGTTAAAGAAACTAAAACTTATTTTCTTTCTGAACTCAAACCTGTAGTCTACGCGGACGGAGTCGCGGGCAAAAGCTAATTAAATCTAACTTATCTTTTAAATAAATATTTGTTTATTTTTATCACACACACCACAAAACAAACTTACAGAAAGATGATTTAAAATAATATGAGTTAAAAAAGAGTGTAAAAAATGGCGGTCTTATCTCCGAATGAGATTTTTTTCAGACAAGCATAAGATAGACTGGAATGTATAATAAAAATATAATGTTGTCAAATATTATATGTTACAGATGCTTCATGCTGTACACATTGTTTAACTAAGCCATAATTGTATACCTCGTTGTGACGAATTTAAAAACCTATGTATATTCTACTCTTAAGCAAATTGGGCTGGCATTTTAGCTAACCAGATGTAACGCAAAAATTGTTTTTTAATGTCAATCCTCTATATCAGTGGTCTGCAAATTGCAATGCATGGCCCGTGGGCCGCATGCGGCCCGCGGACGTCTATCTTACGGCCCGTGGGTGGCCGTGGCCCGCGTTTTTTTTTTAAGAATCTAGAATTAGAATATCACAAGTGCGGGCCGCCTATATGTTATTTTGCCACTTTTCGGCCTTTGTAAACCAAAAGGTTGCCGACCACTGCTTTATATTATTGTGTTGTATAAATTGTAACAGATGTGTCGTATGTTCGCCAACGCCATATCCAAATTAAACACCAAAGGATATACAGAAGTTCTACAAAAATCAGTATCTGAACGTATCGGCGAGCATTGTGTCAAGCATTGAGTCAACACCAAGTCAATTCGTGACGTGCATCTATGACTCACTGAGGCAACGACCGGTAGTACCGAACAAATCACAATCTAACCAGATAAAACTTAATTCATTAAGGGCGTTATTGGGTGGCGTTAATGTTTTTTAACTTGCCGATGCTTTATTTTAAACGAATAACTGATAAAATGCTAAAAAAACAATTGCTTGCTTTACGCGCAATAGTGCAGCAATTTTAAGTATTTCATGAATATGATATTAACACCCACTTGGAATACTTATACTATATGTTTGAAACGCGTGGACGTATGGTATGAATGTTTGATCATGACTTCTAAAGTCCTTATAAAGCTAATCGGTATGTAGGAACCGTGTGTCACATATTGAATACGAGTCACATGAGTGTGACAAACACACTCTATACGCACTCATGTACAATGATGGCACGTGTCACGACTTTAAGACAATGAACAGTCCCTATTGAGTATTAACTATGTTTCACTCCCATAACGAAAAGCTACGCCCAAACTCCTAAATAAAGCAGGCTTGAAGAGAAATTTGATTCAATTGGTTTTTATTGATATCTCAATGACGCAATTTTTTATTCCTCTTGTGCTGAAAACAATACCATTAAATAGTCCATTTCTTATATAGCAAAATCATAACACAATATACCCACAAATTAATTACCAGTAAATACTCGGAAGCTAAATGTTTTTTCAAAGTGAAAAGAATTTTTAAAGGTTCTGAAATCTATTTCTGTCCCAGAATAAATAGAATTGGTTCTGTAATTTAGATGTGAAAGTAGCAAATAAACAAAGTCACTTTCACATTAATAATATTATTTAAAAATTTAAATATTTGGTTATATGTGTAGGTGCAAAATTAATTTAATGTTAAACACAACTTTTTAATACATTTTTCATCATCATTCTCTTGCCCTGCTCCCAATTTTTATTTGGGGTCGGCGTAGCATGTTTTGTCCTTCCACACATCCCTATCAGCCATCATGTCTTCAGTCACGCCTTTCTCTTTCATATTTCCTTTCACGCACTCAATCCATGTTTTCTTCGGCCTTCTTCGACTTGTCCATCCTTTCATGCTCATTACTTTTTTACCAACATATGTTTCGTCCCTCCTCATAATATGCCCATACCACGACAGACGGTGTCCTTCCAGCTTATCAATCACAGGAGCTACTTTCAAACTTCTTCTAACGTATTTATTCTTCACTCTATCAGTCAGAGTTACCCCATACATCCATCGCAACATTCGCATTTCTGCTGCATGTAGTCGTCTTTCGTCCGACTTCTTCGTAGCCCAGCACTCCGATCCATACATAACGACAGGTCTTATCATGGTCTTGTATATTCGGCCCTTCAATTTGAGGGGCATCCTTGGGTCGCATATTGTGGATGAGACCTGTCGCCATTTCATCCATCCTGAGTTGATTCTCTGCCCTATATCGTGATGCATACCCCCGTCACTTTGCATAAGTGACCGAAGGTAGCGGAATTCGGAACAGACTGGTATCGGCATTCCATCAAGTGTGACGGACACAGAACGTGAAAGACCACCAAAGTCGCAAAACATATACTGAGTTTTTGTTCTGCTGACTTTAAGGCCAACATTTCCAAGTCTATGCCGCCACGCCTCCAATCTGTTCTGCACCTCGTCGCCACTTTTTGACACCAGAACAATGTCATCCGCAAACAACATGCACCAGGGTGCCTCTTCCTGTATATCTGCAGTAATAGGATCCATAACCAACAGGAAGTAAGGACTACGAGCCGACCCTTGGTGCACCCCAACAGCGACATCGAATCTGGTTGTAATGCCAGCTGCCGTCCTGACTTGGGTATTACATTTACGATACATGGCCTGATCAACTGCAGGTACTTCTCAGGCACGCATTTTTTCTTAAGGGCCCACCATACAACTTCACGCGGAACCCGATCGAAAGCCTTATCGAGGTCAACGAATACCATGTGCAAGTTTTTATGCGCTCTCCTGTATTTTTCGCACAGCTGGCGAATTGCAAAAATGGCATCCGTCCTCCTACGACCAGGCATAAAACCGAACTGGTTCCGCGAAACCTCACATTTCTCTCGCAGGCGTCGCTCAATTATTCTCTCCCAAATTTTCAGAGCGTGTGACATTAACTTTAATCCCCGATAATTGTTACAGTCTTGAACATCCCCCTTGTTTTTAAAAATGGGCACCAAATAACTGTTGCACCATTCGTCGGGTATCGTGTTGTCCAGTAACAGCTTATTGAGGAACAAAGTCAGCCACTTCCACCCAACCACTTGCAAGGTCTTCCATACTTCTACTGGTATTCCATCTTGTCCAACCGCCTCCCCATTCTTCATTCCACTCACAGTTTTCATAACTTCATCTACACTGATGTCTCTTACGAGCCCCATGTTCACCGGTACATCCTCAAGCTGTTTCCCCCAGTCATTCTCTTCATTCATAAGTCTTTCAAAATAGGTTCTCTACCTATTTTTTCAACACATTGTTGTAAACAAAATTTAAAGAACTTAAATATTATGCTAGCAGAGTAAAGTTACCAATCATAATATCAACCACTAGCTGTTGCCCGCGACTTCGTCCGCGTAGACTACAGGGTTAAGTTCAGAAAGAAAATAAGTTATAGTCTATTTTACTCCTTAGAGTCTTATTTATGTCCATACCAAAAATCATACAAATCGGTAAAATTATGTGAAAGCGTAACGCGCCGGCCGGCGCCTTGTACATAATTATTGCGCACTTGATGATTATTTTGAAACTGCGATATCTTCTAAGATAGTCATTGAAATCAAATGATGTAAAGGGCAAATTTCTTTTAAATTAAATACTTATACTAAATAACGCATTCATTTGGATAAGGATTAATATAATCTTTATAATAATACCTTCACAAACAATGCTTTATTTTATAACAAATTTAGTTAGCATAAAAGAGGTTATAGTGAAGCAACCCTAAAAGTTAGACATATGCTACCGCTGACTTTTTTGTAGACATTATCAAGCTCTACAATTTTTCTCTAGGACTCAACTATATATCTCCCATGAGAAAGGCAGCGTTTGCAAAAAACGGTTTCGTTCGCCCGTTTTTTCTCCGACTTACTTCACAGATCCTGCTACAACGAAAAAGTCTTATCATTTTTCGGAATAATATATAGCCTATGACACTCACAAAGAACGTAGCTTTCTATTGGTAAAAGAATTTTCAAAATCGGTTCAGTAGATCCCGAGTTTACTTTCTACAACGTCACAAACATACAAACATACAAACATTCAAACATACAAACATACAAACATACAAACTCACAAACTTTACCTCTTTATAATATTAGTATAGATGATTAGTACAGATGCATCCAACTCAGACAAATTAGAATAGAAGGCCACTAGTTACTGCACTGTTATGAATTTTATGCCAACACATGAAGGTTATTGTGGTCTGGAAATATAACAATACATTATATACAAACTCATCTTAAATAACATTTTTTTTCTACTATGTATCATGATGATGATGATGATGCACAAAATAATGTTTATTAATACCTAAACTATAAAAGTGTGTAAACTACTAACTAAACCCTTTCATATGAGATGTTTGAACTTAGGACTATTATTTAAACTAGTTTTCAATTAACACTTTTGTTAAAATATCCTAATTAGAGTTATAGAAATTGTTGCTTTCTACCTATATACATAATATGTATGTATTATATTCTATTACCCAGATTATAGCTTACTATATATATTTGTGTTTGGTGGATATACAAATAAACTATAATCATGTATTGTATGTTGATGGCATCAAGTTTGAGGCGTATGGTCAAGAATCCCGGTGGTCACGGGTTCAAACCCCTGGCACACACATCTGACTTTTCAAAGTTATGTGTGTATTTAAAATTAATTATCACTTGCTTTAATGGTGTAGGAAAACATCGTGATCAAACCTGCACACCCAAAAGTTCTTAGGAATTTCTCATGTTTGTATTTTGCCTTTTTTTTCGTTATAAAAGGTAGCCCATGTCCTTTATCTGGGGTATAAAGATTGTCTAAGCCAAATTTCATCAAAATTGGTTGAGAGGTTTAAGCGGGAAAGCGTAACAGATAGACAGTCAGTGATTACTATCGCATTTATAATATCAGGAGGGATTAAATTAAAATATATTAAAGAAAATTTAAAAGTATTGTTCCAGTCATGTATTATTTATATTTTAAAATACAACACTAAAGAATAACTCCATCCTAAACACTTCCAGTTTCTTATTTATAACTCACATTTTTTGATAAAATCAACATTTGTGCTCGGAAAGAGCACAAATATTATCTATATTTATAACAATATAGATTAATGTAAAATTAAAAATTATTTTTTTAGTACTAACATAAGTAGAACTCAAAATTTTTTTTAATTTATTTATATCTTGCAGAACATTGACTATTAGCAGACCAAGTGTTTTTAATAAGATAATCCACCAGACTTCTCCTTAATTTAACATCATTTAAATGCCTTTTTCTATGTGATTGGTAATGAGAATTTGTGTTTGTTAATAAATGTAAAAAAAATCTTTATCCTAGCATAAGCAGTTTAGGTGACATTGTATAAATGCTTTTATTTCTTACTTTTTTATCTAATTTATGTTTATTTGTAACTCATCATCATCACCCTAATGGTGACATATACATCCCACAGCTGGGCCCAGGACTACTCTATCATTGAGAGGGTTTAGGCTTCAGTCTAACATGCTGGCCTAGTACATTTGGGCAGACTATACACCTAAGAAAATCCTAAGAACTTTTAGATGTGCAGGTTTCATCAAACTATTTTTCTTCACTATTTATTTTCAATTATACCCCATTCAGGGAGCCGTGAGACAAAAGGTAAACAAACTATAAAAAGGGTATTTAATAGGTAACAACTCACAATTGATGAAGTAAATATATTTCATAAAAGAAGCATGAAAGTAATATGCTGACAATACTATAAATTATATTTTAGGATCATGCCTGTAAAACTTATGTAATCCTTTCAAATTTATTTGAACTTGAATATCATAAATGCCTTAATTTTTTTTTACTATAAATATATTTTTTTATTAAATTGTTGATATGTAAAAACACCCAAAAACGATGTGATTCTCAAACTTCAAACACATTTTAATACTTATAAATTATAGACCACAGGTACTGCCAACATTTTACATTAAAAATATATAGTTTTGTTGTTACCATGGACTAAAGATTTTCAGACTTTCATACAACATAAGAACAGTTCAGCTAGCTGCTAGATACACAAATGGGATACTCTGCAGTAAATAAAATAGCAATAAAAAAACTGTGAAATAAAAGTTTAAGAAACATTATTTTCTTTGTTTATACTTTTTCTCAAGCTCTAATTAATGGATAGGGTATAGTGTTTTCAAATAAATTTAAAAAGTTGATGTTTTTTTTGTTCATTTTTTTTAAATTTTGTGTCCTTTTTTTGGATCATGAACTCGGAACAACTGGTTTGCATTAGTTGTGCTTGTTTACCAAAAAATTAAAACATTTTACAATGATATTATTGGAATGAAAATTATAAGTAGTGTGTACTTATACTACTACTCTAATAATAACATAAAATAAATACCTAGATCAATGAAATAAAAACTACTTTCATTAATTATCACTGAAAAACTGAACAACTTGTCACGATACGATAATTTATTCAACTCAAAAACTTCATAATAGTTTTTTAATAAAAGTTTGCATCAACAAAGTTCTTGGACTTATTATCTATAATATTGTCAAACATGTGTGAGTAAAGAATGCATTGTATGCGTAGGTATAAGAGTTAAGGTAATCGCATAGATAACGTTACGTGGTCATTATCGTACATGGTATCCAACATAAAAAATCTAAAATATCAGCATACCTGGAGATGACGTCCTTAAGCAGCTACTACAAAATTCAGACATATTATAAAACACAAGATAATATGCGCGAAACAACCACTTCACAAAACTTTGAAATCGGTTAAAAACTTTTCAAGGCACTGCGCAAACTGTTAGTCATTATAACTTTTCACATTTCAAAAGTAGATAAAAAGTTAAAGAACAATCACAATGTGATGTATACTACACTTCATCCCGGATTTATTATAATTCAACAACTTTAATTATATAAAATTCCCAAAAAATATTCCCCAACGAATACACCTTATACGCACGAATGACGCTTGACTGACAGCTACAAAACGTAATATGAGTTTTGAACAGGGCTGCCAGCAAATAAATCGCAGCTATACGGGTTAGTATCTGCAATTATACAAAATTAGATCGCATTACACATAATTCTATACAGCTCTTGTTTTTTTTTAGGAACTCTTTCGTAATAGATGATTGAAAAGTGGCCACTCCAGAGTGGCTCTTGTTTTTTTTAGGATTACAGTTAAACAAATGTTCGGCAAGTGAAACCTCTAGAACGGTTCTTGTTTTTTTTTTAGGATGAGGTAGACAAATTATTGATAAAATGCAAACTTATGTTCCATCCCCTATGAATTTGTATCGTATTATACGAAGTGGTCATGGATACAATAGCCCATCCGATTATACAGGATTTGTATCCAATTATACAATCTGGCAGGGCTCACTGAAGATAACCCCGCAAAAATAATTGATTTCCTAATTTTCGACTATTTTGCTAATTAATCGTTTGTTCTTGATTGTTCACCGTTAGTTATTGTTTGTTCTTTATTTATTAATTTAAAAAAAAATAATTAAAATCTACCTTCAAGTTAGCCCCGCTGTTGCAGTTTTTAATATTATACTATCAAAAATTACTTATATGTATTGGATTTTGATTGTTCGTCCATAAATAATGTTTGTTCTATTGCGAAATTGCTGGTTTCTGGGTAATTAATCATTTTAATTAGTAAAATACATTTAAGCAAAATGTGTTCACAGCGCATGCGTCAACTAAAAGTCCGTAGGGTGGGTATGATTTGAGCATCTCCCTATTATAAATTTATTTAAAATCTAATGATGACATAAACATAGCCTTATTTTTATACGTAATTGTGATCATATAGATCCTCATCTATACTAATATTATAAAGCTGAAAAGTTTGTTTGTTTGTTTGAACGCTAGGATCTCAGGAACTACTGGTCCGATTTGAAAAATTCTTTCACTGTTAGATAGCACATTTATCGAGGAAGGCTATAGGCTTTATAACATCACGCTACGACGAATAGGAGCGGAGCAGCAATAAAGAATGTTTCAAAATCGGGGACATTTTTTCTTTTTTGTGAGTGGTTAAAGTTTCGCTAAAATAATGTTTGAGAGAAATGTTTCTCTTTAAAAGTTCTAAAAAAAAGTCCGCCACAGCGTATGTCTATTTTTTAAGGTTGACTCACTATAACGTTTTTTATCCTAACCAAATTTATTTTAAAATAAAGTTTTAATTGTGAAGGTGTTTTTATAAATATGATATTAATCCTTATCCAAATAAATACAATATTCATTACAAGTATTTAATTTTAAATAAAATTGCCCTTTACATCATTTGATTTCACTGAGTATCTTAGAAGATATTGCAGTTTTAAAATATTGATCAAGCGCGCAGTAATGATACACAAGGCGCCGACCGAGGCGTTAAGGTTTCACGTTTGAACAATTTGACCGAATTGTATGATTTTTGGTATGGACATAAGTAGGACTCTGAGAAGTAAAATAGACTACAACTTATTTTCCTTCTGAACTCAACCCTGTAGTCTACGCGGACGGAGTCGCGAGCAAAAGCTAGTTATTTATATAATTAAAATTTTTATCATGTGTTTAAAATGGACCGGTTGAATACTTCTTGTCTATTGATTATCGGCAATAAAAAGTATCGGCGCAATCGAGACAATATTTATAAATTATCTTAAAAATTCACATAAATTAAAAATATTCACATAAATTATCTTAAAAATAATTCAAGTTAACGCTTAAAAATCATTTTTTTTATTTACATTTCCTCTCATTAGTGGTAAAATTTTTGAAGATTTATAAAAAATTATCACATGATAGTAATCACATAACCTAAAAGGCATTTTATCAATTTAATTTTACTAAGAATTCCTTTTTTACATTGATTATTTTTATTCAAAAAAGTATTCTTTATTGATAATGCTTGTGAATAATTATTTTTTCAAATGCTTCTCAAACACTATTTATGAGTGAGCACATTATTTTATTTATTTAATTTTTTTAATTTTACTGTATACAAATTAGTTGCTTTTGTAGGATTTATATCTAATTGCACCTAATTGTTTTTTTTACAACCATTAAAACCGCGTTTAAAATTTAAACTTGTAGTTGACGCATGCGCTGTGAACACATTTTGCTTAAATGTATTTTACTAATTAAAATGATTAATTACCTACCCAGAAATCAGCAATTTCGCACAGAACAAACATTGTTTATGGACGAACAATCAAAAACCAATCGACATAAGTAATTTTTTATAGTAATTATTAAAAACTTCAGTAGCGGGGCTAACTTGAAGATAGATTTTAATTTTTTTTTAATTAATAAATAAAGAACAAACAATAACTAACAGCAAACAATCAAGAACAAACGATAAACAAACGACTTATTAGTAAAATAGTCGAAAATTAGGAAAAAAAATATTTTTGCGGGGCTATCTTCAGTGAGCCATCTGGTAGCCCTGGTTTTGAAGGGTGCTTTTTAGGCGCCTCATACACCTACAATAATATTGAACAATCTTTTTATTGTTCAATAATATTGAACACCCCGTTTGATTCTAGACGTTCAATTATTTCTGTCAATAAAATTGACTAACCAGTCTCATCAATATTTTCGTGCGAGCAACATGTCTGACGACGAAGTTTTGGCGGCAGCCACGCTGGTGATTATGTTGAAAAGAAAAAAAAAGAAATATATTGCGCAATATTAACCCTACACAGCGCAATAAAAAATATTGTTCAATAAAAATTAAGCTCCCTCAATCTTTTGTTCAATCACGGCGCAATGCTTCAATATTATCCCTACACGTTCAATAATATTGTACAATCAGAATATTGTTCAATATTATTGAAGGTGTATGGGGCACCTTACAGCGCCATCTACTAATTTGAACTGTTCTCCTGCAAAACGGCGTAATTTAAACTTAATTTTATTGAATTTTAAATTAAACGACGATAAACATGACGGCAGAATATAATTTATCGAGTGACTCCACAGGATGCTCATTAGAGCTATTATAAACCAAACGGAGAGTCGTGGCGTGTAAGTATTTGGAAAGGCCCAGTTCCCAAGTCTAATAGCGAACCTTTGTACGCTAATAACGATAATACGAACAGTAAGATAATAAATCCTTTAATCAAAACATAGAAATAAAATTCCAGTTATTAATCATGAAAGTAATAACGTATTTCCCATTCATTTGTAACAAAAATATGCTACACGGTACAGAAATATAGATGGCACTAGTATAACAGGTTTAAACTGTTAACTTAAATGTGATTGCATTCATTGAGTGTAATAAAATTTACATTTTAATAATACCGTGTGCCACACCTGACACCGCACACGTTAGTTAACAGAATTTACGATTCAAAGTGCACATATAAAAATAATTCATACTACTGGTCAAGTCTACGAAAAAAATTATAGATACATAATCGTTTAACACCTGTATGCGAAAATCTGTTGATACACGCTTCGCGACCAGTGACTGTCGCCGCAGTAACGACATTTTTGGTACCTACTCGTATGGACTTAAGCTTAGCGTTTATTGTGATTGAATGCCTCATTATTTGTTATATCGTATACTTAAATGGTTAATAAAATTGCAACTAATAGATAATGTTTTTTCATCGGTTATTTCAGTACCGGATTTACACATTGCCGCCAGTAGGCTATTCATGTCATGCTTCCCCCCCCTCCCTCTTTCAGAACTCTATTTTTCTATAGTTCCATACCCTACACGAAAAAAGATGAATGAAAATATTTTAGAATTAAAGATTAAAAAAATGTTATTTTTAAAAGTAATCAAGTTTAAAAAAAAAATAAATGACCTTTAGGTCGGCCACATACATTCGGAATTCCGTTTCGGAATCCGATATTTCGAAACGAAATTCCGAATGTATGTGGCGGTTTCATATCTGCGATTGTTTGAAAAAGATGAAATACTTTTTAACAATACAGAATCTGGTTTATCTTAAACCTTTTAAAGAAATGTGCCTTTAACAGGGTATGAATTTATGTACCTACTGAGTCAGTTTTTAAAAATAATAATGAACAAGAATTGGAGGTAAAAATTACTTTTAAAAAAATTCATGCAAAATCACAAAACTTAAGAAATTTCAGTCATAATTTAATATTATAATTAAAAATTAATAATATATTTTTCATACATAAATCAACGAAAATCTTTCATTAATTTGAAATTAAACTGATAATATCGCCATTATAGGCTAATTTTAGCTTTTTATGTCACTTGACCTTACATCACAATAGCAGTTTTTGTTCCATACATTTGAGAATAGGTACCTTATGGAAATAATGTAACAAATTATAATCCGATTAATGATAATGGTTTTTGTCATAAGTAGTTTTATTTCTATCATTTTAGTAATAAATCGTTACAAATATAATCAGTTCTTTTTTACAGTCTCTTTAAAAATAATAATATTTTTTTATGTAAAGAAAAGGGTCCTTATGGCCGAGTTACACGAAATTATAGATTTGCTTGTTCTGAACGCATTTTTTTACAAAAATAGACACCGCCGCAAACTTGGTTTTTATGACCAACCTCACCACAATAGGTGCATGTAGATTTTTTTTTTTTTTTTACGTTTTATCTTTTGTTGTTGTCCAACAGCCAATATGGTTTCCGACAGGGATGGTCAACAATTGACGCAATCTTAAGCGTCCGTTTTTTGTTGACGCAGGCCACGTCTCGTGGTAAGGTAGCGTTGGCAGTTGGTCTGGACATTGTCAACGTCTTTAATTCTTTGCCATGGGACACTATTCAGAAGGCACTACAACATCACTCCGTACCACTCTATTTACAGGCCATTATTGGGGCGTATTTGGGCGGCAGATATTTACTGTATGTTGGGAAAGATGGACAATTACAACAGAGACAATTACAATGCGGTGTCCCTCAGGGATCAGTGTTAGGTCCAATACTTTGGAACATCGCATACGACACAGTCTTACGTGTTGAGCTTTTATGACACGCTACTGCTAGCTAGCGGCCCTACTTTTGCGGAGACTATTGAACTAGCCGAACGTGGGTTGGCAATCGTCATTGCTAAAATGCATGATGGATTATGGTTTCATGAACTACCTCGTAGTAGACAACCTGCTAGCTCCCTTATCCAAGTAGGGGAGACAAAAGTTAAAATGGGACAATTTATGAGATACCTTGGAGTGGTTCTGATAGTCGTTTGGGCTTCGAAGAGCATTTTAATCACCTAGTTCCTTGCATTGAAAAGGATCTAGACAAGAAGTTCGCCGTCTCTATGCAGGGGTAATAAGATCTATGGGCCTTAATGAAGCACCTATTTGGTCGAAACGACTAAGCATACGTCGCTGCAGGTCGAAATCATATCAACTACAGCGCAAGATGGCCATCAGAATTATACGGGGACTAGCTTTTGCCCGTGACTCCGTCCGCGTAGACTACAGGGTTGAGTTCAGAAATAAAATACATTTTATTATATTTTATTCCTCAGAGTCCTATTTATGTCCATTTCAAAAATCATTCTAATCAGTTAAGGGTGATTCTTTTTTTTCGTGCATATTCCATGTCCAGTGAAAAAAATATCACTTATCGACTTATTATCGCATTTATTTTTATACAAAATGAAATGTAGTAATGCTATGCGTATCTGCCAATTAAATTTGGTAACTAAACTCACGTTTTTAATGAATTTAACGTCAAATAACCTAGCAAAATCTCATTTTCTTCGGTGTCCGTTTCCTACTTTCATGAACACTTTCTCGTTTAAGAGAGAAAATAATAATGAATATGAGCAAATCTACCCATATTCAGAATCTACATGAAAAATACTATAGACTTCAATTTAAAATAATTAAAATAACACCTTAATATATTAAAATATCATGAATGTTTGTCATAAATTTTCTTTCATAGCCATCGCTACAACTTCAAATGAAAATTATAAGAAAATGGCTATATAATCATAGGCGTTTCCTGTTATATAATCATAGGCGCCCCCGCGCATTCTTCGGTCAGGCAGTAAACATCGTCGCAAATGCACACTAGTTCCCAGTAAAAAGATATTATCGTGTTAACTGTTAAATTTGGGGATTATTCTGGAATCGCTCTCTATACTATCGTCGATATTTTAAGTCGGTACTTATAATTTTTCGTATTATGTAGTTAGATTTATATTCTAATATATGATTTTTAACATCAGAATATGCTCAAGGTCAATTTTTTTGAGGCATGTAGATATAAAACTAACTTAAGTGGTAAAATCTCATTACCTGCGCCCTCAATACCTTCGTTTTCCGTCGTTTTTAAAAGCGATGGTAATTAGGTCTTTACGATGGCTATTAGATTTTGATTATGTCAATTGAAATTCTGTGGTTGTGGGGTCAAAAGAAGACGTATTACTTGGTTTTAGCTTTCCAAATTCATCATCTAAATGTTAAAAATGACTTATTATATTGAAAAGTGCTTATAGAGAAGATTAAATATCTAACCAGTACATAGATGATTGTTACTGATACACTTACTTTAACTGGTTGCTACGCTCATCATGTCGAATAACAAAAAGCAAACATTGGAACAGAAACGTGAAGGAGATAGATTACAAAAACGAAAAAAGGATTAAGAAATTAAGAATGATCCCGAAAAGTATGCAAAAGAAAAAGCTCGCTACTTTAGAAGAAAAGAACAAAATAAAATAAAAAGTGGAGAAGACATGACACCTAGACAAATAAGAATTCAAAGAAAAACATGGCAAATCAATTCGAAACGTGACTATGAAAGAAAAAAGAAAGAGAGAGGTATCCTGCAGCAAACAACAAGATCCTCTCTCAAGACTGGCTTCCATTTTCACATTTAATTCATCCCAAAATTGTTTAAGTTCGCGCAATAGTAAATCTTGTCAAAATTGTTTCAAGAAGGATGACCTTTTGAGATAACTACGATATGGCCATAAGAAGCAAATAGGCATCTTAAAACAAGAAATAGACACAGATAAGAAGGAGAAAGATTCTTTGAGTAAAATAGTTATTAGATTAATAGAAAAAGAATTGTAAATACTGAAGAGAAAATAGACTCTTTTGTAAGAAATGTGAACAAAGAATAGGCGTAAAGAAATTAAAAAGTCACAAATTTTCACTGAAGTCCTTTCAAAAAGTGTTGGACAAAGATTTAAGAGTTTAAGAAAAAAAGATAAGAGAGTTCTCCGAATTATTAATGACAGAAAAAGAAAATTTTAATAAATATTAACTCTTGACACAAACAAAAGCATTTGCAATAAGAAAAAATTAAGAGAAAAACTGAATTAACTAACAAAGAAAACTTGACTGAGCAGAAGCTTTTTGAGTTTTTTGAAGACGATGCAGTGACTCGAATCGCAGCTGATAAAAAAGAATATATAACAAGGAAAAAAGTAAGAATTATATTATAAAGTAAGTAAGAGTAAGCCAATGTCATTACCATCCTTAGTGTTATCATTACCGTCTAAATCGAAGAATCGTTAGAATTTTCGAATGCTTATATTTTCGTTGTTATCCATAGAAAGTCTGTATAAAATAGAAAAAGGTGATGAGATACCTATCAAGTATTGATATTTGGTAAAAAATTACACAATTTGAGAATAATTTTGAAAATTAGAAAAGTGACGAAATCTGCACGAACGAGGCGAATCACCCTTAAGTGCAGAGAGATTTTTGCATTTATACCATGTTTATCCCACGGGATTACATTTTCCAGGATAAAATTATCCCATGTTAATTCTGTGAGCCCTACCTACCTCTATTCCAAAAATCATTCAAATCGATTTGGTAGATCCAGAAATACCCATTCCCACGGGAATACTTAATTTTCCGAGATAAAAACTATCCCATGTTAATTCTGTGAGCTCTACCTCTCTCTATACCAAATTTTATTCAAATCACTTTGGTAGATTCAGAAATACCCATTCCCACGGGAATACTACATTTTCTGGGATAAAAAGTATCCTATGTGTTATTCTGATGTATAAGCTATATTGTGGTAAAGTTTCATTCAAATCCATTCAGTAGTTTTTACGTGAAAGAGTAACAAACATCCATACATCCATACTTACAAACTTTCGCCTTTATAATAGTAGTAGGATTACTTGGGTAATGATTATATGATGTTTCCTCAGTAGCCAGACACTTTTGATAGTTTTAACCCCTGCCAGACAAGCGTATAAGGTAGCTTTAAGAGCAAGCGCGAGGCAGGGTATATGCACATGGGTGGATGCGAGTGAGATACGTTTGTATTGTTTAGTATTTTGTACCCGTGTATATCAGCCAAAAATAATATTTTATGCTATCTTGAAGTTTGTATAAGAATTTTAAGTCCGAAAATATACTATATATATCTTCAACGGGGAAATCATCCGTTAAATGTGATTGGCACCATTACCGAAAGTACCACCAAGAAGATTTCATTGAAATTAGTAGCATCATAGAAAAATATATTATTAATAATGGTCATAGTCATTTAGTGATTCATTTACATGATTATATACTGATTCGTTGGAGAGCATATATGCCGATAATTCCATTGAAACAGATGCTTTTCTTACAGAACACCACCTAAAAAAAATAGATAAGAAGTTTTCTAAAGATATTAAATTCTTTACGAACCGAAATAAAAAATACTAGCACCCAATTGACGAAACAGTATTGGACAACTTAAAATCCAAAAATATTTTGAAAAAAAATATTCTGTACCAGATTGTACTTGTTAGTTGCCTTTTATATTAAAAAACAGTAACGGCTAGGAAGATGGAACTTTGTATAAATATGTGTCTTTGCCACGTTTAAGAGGTAAGTGCTGCAGTAAAAGAACGAATAATATTTTACCTTTACGTAAATGGGGATGTATTTTTTCTTACATCTACCTTACAGTGTAGACTCTTCACTGTAGAGTATCATTAGATCAAGGGTCTTTTAAAAACATTGAAGAAATATTTAAGACCTTTTTTATTTAGACAACCGTTCGCATGATATTCAACTTTTAAGAGCATGACATCGCATAGAATCTTCAGCTCATATAGATCCCACTGCTGGGAACGGGCCTATTGTACTAATTAAAAGTTTTTAGGCTTTGGTCCACCATGCTGCCCTAGCGTGGGTTCGGGGATTACACACCTAAGAAATGTTTAAGTGTGCAGGTTTCCTTATAATGTTTTCTTTTACGTACATATAAAAGTAAGTATCTAAAAGTTCATTGTGAATACACACTTTAGTACGAAAAATCAGAGATTGGGTTCGATCCCGCGATGGTCGAAATTCTCAACCACGCAACTTAACCACGAGACAATTACTACTTATTTATTTTTAAAGAGCATTTTTCGTTAAATTTGATCGTCAGCCTCTCGGAAAGGATGATGGTTTCTTAACTTCTCGTACGAATGAGAAAAAAATTATTACTTATTAAGTTATATAGGAATTCGCAGTTTTCTTTTTACTTTTTAGAGGGTATTACTTTGTTTTAGAATAGATTTTTTAGAAGGCGGTTATTGTTTTATTTAAGTTTTTGTTTATTTTTTGTGAATCCACACTTGGAATCGAACCCACAACCTCATGGGTTGCAGATCGGTTACTTTATTACTCTTTTATATATTTACTAGCTTTTGCCCGCGACTCCGTCTGCGTAGTCTTTAGGGTTAAGTGCAGGCATGGCTGTTTTAGCTGGTTCTTGTGGCGGGTGGCAAAAAGAGAAGAGTCAGCCGTGTGTCACCACTGTGACAACTGTCCAGAGGACATAGCCCAGCACACTCTATCGGATTGTCCAGCCTGGGACGAAGAACGAAGCGCACTCCGTGCAGCCATTGGAGCGGACCTCTCACTCTCGGCCGTGATTCCTTCCATGGTCGAGAGTCAGAGGTCGTGGCAGGCGATGCTCTCCTTTTGTGAGACCGTAATGTCTCAAAAGGAGAGCGCGGGGCGGGATCGTGAGCAGAACGATCCCGCCCGCCGCCGCCAGCAAAGAAGGAGACGCCGCGTGACCGAGTTCGGCTAATCCGGCGTCCCCGCCCTGTGGACTGGGGGTGTTAGAATTCCGCCACGGTATCCCCTACCTGTCGTAAGAGGCGACTAACAGGGGAAACTGGGGTGGCTGGGCGTACTGCGGGGGCGGTACCCTATGATAGCAAACCCGAGATTGGTGGCAGAGGGCGTGGCCTCTTAACTGTCGCGGACGTTCACAAAAGGTGAACGTCCAAATAGAGTAAGTGGAGGGCATACCAAGCCCTCCCAATTTGGAGAGGTCCATAACTGGACGGTGCGCTGGGCGGCAGCGGATCATTTAGGGCACTTCTGCCCTGAGATGCCGTAAAACCGCCCTAAATGCGCGTGATGGTCACCGAGAGGTTTTAGTCGGTATGCTGGCGTGGCCAGAGACCCCGATATACCCCTCAGGGCCTCCCCCGAGGTACCGAACAGGGGAGCTTAAGGTGCTTTCCTCCCGTAAAAAAAGAAAGGGTTAAGTGCAGAAAGATAATAAGTGAATCTTTAATTCGTCTCCTAAGTGTCCAAAAAAAATTTTACTTTGAAAGAGCTAATTTTCGAATTTATACAATGTTAATTCCACAGGAAAATTTTAATTGTTACTTCACAGGGTCCTATTTATGTTCATACCAAAAATAATATAACTTAGTCGAATGATTTAGGCGGGTGATTCGCCTCGTTCGTGCAGATTTCGTCACTTTTCTAATTTTCAAAATTATTCTCAAATTGTGTAATTGTTTTACCAAATATCAATACTTGATAGGTATCTCATCACCTTTTTCTATTTTATACAGACTTTCTATGGATAACAACGAAAATATAAGCATTCGAAAATTCTAACGATTCTTCGATTTAGACGGTAATGATAACACTAAGGATGGTAATGACATTGGCTTACTCTTACTTACTTTATAATATAATTCTTACTTTTTTCCTTGTTATATATTCTTTTTCATCAGCTGCGATTCGAGTCACTGCATCGTCTTCAAAAAACTCAAAAACTTCTGCTCAGTCAAGTTTTCTTTGTTAGTTAATTCAGTTTTTCCCTTAATTTTTTCTTATTGCAAATGCTTTTGTTTGTGTCAAGAGTTAATATTTATTAAAATTTTCTTTTTCTGTCATTAATAATTCGGAGAACTCTCTTATCTTTTTTTCTTAAACTCTTAAATCTTTGTCCAACACTTTTTGAAAGGACTTTCTTTACGCCTATCTTTCACATTTCTTACAAAAGAGTCTATTTTCTCTTCAGTATTTACAATTCTTTTTCTATTAATCTAATAACTATTTTACTCAAAGAATCTTTCTCCTTCTTATCTGTGTCTATTTCTTGTTTTAAGATGCCTATTTGCTTCTTATGGCCATATCGTAGTTATCTCAAAAGGTCATCCAACTTGAAACAATTTTGACAAGATTTAGGGTAGGGGGAAGTGGGGCAGATTGATTCACAAAAATTTTAAGTCGAATAACAAGTGAATAAACCATATAGTTTTAATCAATTTCCCCAATATTATTAACGATGTATATAAATTTTATAATGTCAAGGAAAAAAATGGATTAGGACGTGAAGAAAAGCGAATAGTACATGTTTTGTAAAAAATGACTTTTGTATCATTCTGCCCCACCAATGGGGCACTTGGATACACCATGTGGGGCACTTTAATACAGAATGTAAATCGTATGAATTTCAATGAAGTTATACACATTTTAATGATAATTAGAATTTTTATTATAAGGAGATCATAATCGGTTTACAATGAAGCTACAATATAAGACCTTGCATTTTTATTGAGGTATAACACTTCACAATCAGTCAAATTATATTCTGAAATTACTTTGGCCACATAATGAACTACAGATGTTTTCTTTTTAAATATAATAAGAAGAAAATCGCCAATATTTATATTTTCAGGACTTGGAATTTCTAACTTCCTCCGTCTACGTCTGATTTTCCATCATCGTTGTCATTGCTTAAATTGAACAACTCATTCGAATCAGAATTTGATATAAACAACAAACGAGGGCAGGCTTTTTCTTTCAAGGCTTTTTTTAATTTCTGTCAGTCTCAATTAATTTCTTGCTGTTTTTAATTCCTTTGCTTTCTGATTCATTAAATTAACTTCTTGTTTTCTATCTTTTATATCTTCTATCATCGGTAGCCGATTTTTTTAAAGGGATGTCAATGTAAACTCTCGACTTCCCTTTTTCTTTTCCTTTTTTAGACTTTTTTTCAGTAAAAGCCTTTTTTGGACATGGTTGTACAGTTCCTGGAGATATTATGTTAGTATTAGTCTGATAACCTGGTGTTATCAGAAGGTGTTAACAAAATCTACTTCTGGTCTATCTATTTCTTGATTATTTTCTTTGTATTCTCCTTGGGGAAATCCACTAAAAATATCTATAGGTAGGTAAAATCATCGTCGTTAAAACCAAGTCTATTGAGTGGCCAAATTACAGTTACGGGGCACCTCGATGCGTATCATTGTGCCCCGCACTTTGCTGTCAAACTACCCCAAAAGTTATTTTTCAAAATTCAAGTTATATAAATAAAACTAACTTATTTATTGAAAAAAATGCACCTAATTCTTATTATTTAATAACTCAACTTATCTTTGATTTATATAAATCTGGTCTAGATGGTGTACAAGATGTTAGAAACACATTTACTTTTTACGTATTTTTTTACTCATCACCATGCAAAACACATTACGACCTGTCCAACGGCACTAGCTGACTGGCTGAGCGTGGCATCACAATGGATGAGTTCTAACGTTTATAGGAACGTTTTAAAGAAGGCACCACTCGAAAACATTTAAAAGTTTTTGAAATAATGCCTGTGTATCTATGTGCCCCTTGCATCATTCTGCCCCACTTCCCCCTACTATTGCACGAACTTAAACAATTTTGGGATGAATTAAATGTGAAAATGGAAGCCAGTCTTGAGAGAGGATCTTGTTGTTTAACTGTGGGCATTTTAGTTTTACTACTTGGTAGAGAATTGTCAATGAATTGCTGCAGGATACCTCTCTCTTTCTTTTTTCTTTCATAGTCACGTTTCGAGTTGATTTGCCATGTTTTTCTTTGAATTCTTATTTGTCTAGGTGTCATGTCTTCCCCACTTTTTATTTTATTTTGTTCTTTTCTTCTAAAGTAGCGAGCTTTTTCTTTTGCCTATGGTGCTGCATACTTTTCGGGATCATTCTTAATTTCTTAATCCTTTTTTCGTTTTTGTAATCTATCTCCGTCACGTTTCTGTTCCAATGTTTGCTTTTTGTTATTCGACATGATGAGCGTAGCAACCAGTTAAAGGAAGTGTATCAGTAACAATCATCTATGTACTGGTTAGATATTTAATCTACTCTATAAGCACTTTTCAATATAATAAGTGCAGTGATGGCCTCGAGGTTTGGGCGCGCGGTCGAGAATCTCGACGGTCGCGGGTTCGAACCCCAGGCACACACCTCTGACTTTTCGAAGTTATGTGTGTATTCACATTGAATTATCGCTTGCTTTAACGGTGAAGGAAAACATCGTGATAAAACCTGCACACCTAAGAGTTCTTAGGAATTTCTTAGGTGTGTAGTCCGCCAACCCGCACTAGGCCAGCGTGGTGGACTATGGCCTAAACCCTCTTCTCAATGGTAGAGGAGACCCGTGCTCAGCAGTGGGCGTATATGGGTTGATGAAGAAGAAGAAGAATATAATAAGTCATTTTTAACATTTAGATGATGAATTTGGAAAGCTAAAACCAAGTAATACGTCTTCTTTTGACCCCACAACCACAGAGTTTCAATTGACATAATCAAAATCTAATAGCCATCGTAAAGACCTAATTACCATCGCTTTTAAAAACGACGGAAAACGAAGGTAGTGAGGGCGCAGGTAATGAGATTTTACCACTTAAGTTAGTTTTATATCTATATGCCTCAAAAAAATTGACCTTGAGCATATTCTGATGTTAAAAATCATATATTAGAATATAAATCTAACTACATAATACGAAAAATGATAAGTACCGACTTAAAATATCGACGATAGTATAGAGAGCGATTCCAGAATAATCCCCAAATTTAACAGTTAACACGATAATATCTCTTTACTGGGAACTATATCTCATTCACGATAAGTTGATTCTTTTGGCATATCGACTAATGATGGGAAACAGAAAATATCGAGAAGTTCAAAAATATTGCGTTTTAAAATACTGCATTATGTGTGAAATTCTTTATTACTTTCGACATATAAAACATTATTTAGATAAGCGGTGGTGGGTCATAATAAGTACCTATTTAATATAACAGGGTTATTTTTAGACCTCCCGCCAAATTTAAATAGGTGTTTTAGACCACGGAAGTAAACAACTTCCCCAAAGAAACACGGGTCGAAAAGTGAAAAAAAAATTCAGACCTTCTACACGAAATCGACCACGTGAGCAGTTTTCTATGGGAGGGTCGAATTATTTATCACGTTTCGACCCATATTTCTTTGGAAAAGTTGTTTAGTTTCATGGTCTAAACAACCTATTTTAAGTTGACAGGAGGTCCAAAAATAACGCAGTATGTAAAAATTAAGGTTGAAAAATTAAATAGTTTTATCTTTAAAACAGTTTTTATTAAGAAACTGGAGCACAGCCATGATCATCATAGCGTTCAATAAATCGATATGAACGATGTTACGTCCCTTTCCGTCCGAACGATGTAACATTATACAAATGTCAATTAGTTTCAGTATTCCTATTTTAATTTTACTTTGAAGCAATAAAGTCTCAAAATTTTCGGATAACGCTTATATCTTTAGGGACTTTTGTGTTGTATGTATTTTTTTATATTTATCAAACCATTAAAATAATAAAATAATACGTTTTTTATTTCAAAGTCATGTCTCAGAAAAATTGACATCTGCCAAAAGAATCAACTTATCGTGAATGAGGTATAGTGTGCATTTGCGACGATGTTTACTGCCTGACCGAGGAATGCGCGGGGGCGCCTAGAATTATATAACAGGAATAAGGCTAGCCATTTTCTTATAATTTTCATTTGAAGTTGTAGCGATGGCTATGAAAGAAAATTTATGACAAACATTCATGATATAATATTTTAATATATTAAGGTGTTATTTTAATTATTTTTAAATTATTTATTTAGATTCTGAGTATGGGTAAATTTGCTCATATTCATTATTGTTTTCTCTCTTAAACGAGAAAGTGTTCATGAAAGTAGGAAACGGACACCGAAGAAAATGAGATTTTGCTAGGTTATTTGACGTTAAATTAATTAAAAACGTGAGTTTAGTTACCAAATTTAATTGACAGATACGCATAGCATTACTACATTTCATTTTGTATAAAAATAAATGCGATAATAAGTCGATAAGTGATATTTTTTTCACTGGACATGGAATATGCACCAAAAAAAAAGAATCAGCCTTAATCCTAGAGTCTACGCGGACGGAGTCGCGGGCAAAAGCTAGTATGCATAAAAATCAGCCTTTATAAAATGACGAAAATAGGTCGGTATTTTCACACCTTTAGTACCGTGTACCTGCCAAAGCCACTGCAACCTAAACTTCATAATTGGCCATCGTTCTTACCTGTGTTGGGAGCATGTACTAACGAATTTTCAGCTTTTATAAAATGACGAATGTCTGGCGTTCACGGGCTCTTGCGCTATATAGACGACCGTGGCGTAGAATGCACGGAGTAGCATGTCGGCTCTAGCCGACAATGGCGTTCAAAAGGTTAAATAATACAGGGTAGTGACTTTAATAGATTTATTTATACTTTGTCCTAAATTGTACATTCACGCACATACACACAGTAAATGTCAATAAAACAATACTTTATTATCAGTCTGCCAAATATAATAAAAGTTTAATACAAAATGGCACTACCCATACCACTACAAGATCTTATTTCTTTTTGGAACAGATGTTGATTACTGTTGACACATTTCAAGACAGGAACAAATGAAATTAATATAAAAATGAACATAATTATTTATTATAGAAAATAATACTTGACATTTAGGTCAATTTATAAATCTAAAAAATTGTATCTTATAATAAATCAGGAGATTACAAAATACCTATTTGTATAGAATCTACAAAAAAGAATCTTAAAAATTATTCCTTAAAGTTGTACGATCTAAATAGAGCAATGTCAACCCAAATTTATTCATGCAAGATGTAATAATCTGTTAGAAATATATTTTAAGTAAATGCATCATGATCACACAATAGATTTTCTTTCTATTAGAAGAGTATATGTATATTACATGTTTAACTTTGGGTGGACAATCTCAGTAAGAGTTTTGTGCTGTCAAGATAACCCTACATGTGAATATACAAATCTTTTATTCCAACATTTACAATGATGTAAACACCTACAATAAAATGCATATACCATGGTAATATACACAATGAGAGTTATCATGGCAAACAAATTACACTAATTTAAGTGTTTTGCGCAAAAAAACACTTCTTATTGGTCTTCAGATCCTTCATCTTCCTCATAGTCATCTTGTTCCTCCTCAGTGGAGGCTGCATCTTTCTTGGGTGGTGGTGCATCTTTACGCGGCCGACCACGGCCTCGGCCTTCTGAACCACCCTAAAAAGACAAAGAACCACCTTTAACAGTAATAATACTTATTAATACTATACTATTGTAGCAAAATCTAGATGGGCTTTACCTTTCCTTTGCCAATCACTTTCTTCTTTGAACCTTTAGGCCTACCTCTGCCTCTTTTTGCTACTGGTGCCTGTTCATCATCAGAAGATTTAGCAGATTCCTTAGGTTTTCCTGCCGCTGGTGGCCTCCCTCTTTTCTTGACCTCCTTGGACTCCTGAAATCAATGATAAAGTTTAAAATATATATATATATATATATAAAATCGATAAACAAAAACAAACAAATAGTCATACAGATTGTGTGCCATTAGATTTAGGTCTCCCGCGTCCTTTCTTCTCCACCGCTGTAGATCCGTCATCAGACATTTCAATCAAGATTCTTAAATAGGCGAAACCTGAAACTGATAGATTGATAATGAAACTGATTATAAAATGTTAATTCACGAACATTTTTCAAACTTTTACGATAACTGAGTCTTAACGGCATCGAAGCCTCTAAATGGACGCGATATTGATTTCACTTTAATGACCATAACAACTATTGTTGCATATTTAATACCCCGTATACACACACTCATTGAAATATAATGTTATGCATATAATATATTAACACAAAACAAACTAAGAAAATGTCAACAACCGGTTAAACACACTCACTATATGATACGTTAATTTGGTGAAAAATTTCACTTCTCGCACATTAAGACACCCTTCAAGTAAAATTAAAATTTATAAAATACACACTTAAAGGATTTTTAGAAAGATACCTCACCATACCTTAATCATAATATAAATACAATAATATTACAGAAATTATTTTAACTAACGCCAAGCCACTAATAATGGAGTCGGACTTCCATTCGGTAAATAAGAACTTGTATATCCCTAATAAGAAAAATAACCCTGAATATTTTCAAATATACTATAATAATTTTGAGATAAAAAAGAAAGAAATAGAAATGTTTAATTTCAAAATACAACAAAAATACTTACAAAACTGTTTACAGCAAACGTTAGCTCAATGGGCCAAAGAGAATTTATGGCGGGCGGGCAGCAAACCAACGTTTAGATGGCGTCTATGTAGAGGGCGCTATAGTATTCAGGTGTTCATAATGAAAACAAAAGTGATACATACTCATACGACTATGCGTTAAAACTGCGATTGTTATTGTTTTAGATTTATATCCACAAGTCTTAACTTGGTAAAGATGCTAACACTTTTTTGTGAAATAAATTGCGGATAATTTTTTTTCGCCGCAACTAAATCATACATGAACAAACGAATTTATTGATAATTCCCGCAACAATAACGTCAACACAAAATAATAGCCATTAGGAAAACAAATGTCGCATTAATCTAGGCCCTACTTTATTTTTGGTGTCGACAGAATCATCAATCCATTATTCAATATTGCTTTGTTTAATCATCATCTAAATATTTTAAATAAAAATTTATATTTATGTTCGTATCTTACATACAATGTTTACTTTGTAATTATATATTAATACCATTGCCCGTTTTAACTTGCTGATTTGCGACTCGATTTTTAAGGAATGGATAACAATTGTAATAAATGTTTCTAGGTAGTTAAATAAAAAAAGTATTTTGTAAAATATCGTACCTATGTATATTTTTTGAAGTGATATAGGGTAATTTAAATATATGGACCAAGATAATTGCCACCTTGTTAATTTTATCTGATAATATCGAGGTGCCAGTAAATAATGATTATCAATGTGTCAAAAAGCATTGTTATGAATTTCATTGAATATTAATAATATCTAAAAATATGATACATGGCACATATTTTTCGGTATGGTATTTGAAGGGAAATATAAAGTTAATATTCTGATAATGTTTAAATTACTAATTTCAATTGAATATTAATACTTTTAATTTAAACATGACTATTTATTAGCATTAGAGTTAAACTTTAAAAATTGAGAATTATGCGTGTGACTGGCAACAGACATTTGCTCTCACTCTCTCGTCTCACCTCTCACTGAGTACTATATATTCGTATTTAGTCTGTGCAAAATAAAATATGCATCATTGTATAGGTACCTACTGTTTCTAAATTCAGAGCATTGAGTGATGAGTGTTCACTGCTCATTGCTATGGTCTCTGCTCTGATAATTATTAAAGATAAGTATTGACGGCCATCTTCATACGTTTTTTCTGTCACGAAACTCACGAGTGACGACTCAAAGCAGAGTAAATCCGCGCAAACGCGTAGGTCAAAATTACCTTTATATTTTATTAGTATTACCAGGGCTGCCAGATTGTATAATTGGATACAAATCCTGTATAATCGGATGGGGTATTATATACATGACCACTTTGTATAATACGATACAAAGGCATAGGGCATGGAACATAAGTTCGCATTTTATCAATAATTTGTCTACCTATCATCTTAAAGAAAAAAAAAACAAGAACTATTGTGAAAGGTCCACTTTTCCGAACATTTGTTTAACTGTCATCCTAAAAAAACAAGAGCCGCTCTGGAGTGTCCACTTTTCAATCATCTATTGTCCAAGATTATTCCTGAAAAAAAAACGGGGTGCATAGAATGGTTATGTATAATGCGATCTAATTTTGTATAATTGCAGATAGTAAACCGTATAGCTGCGATTTACTTGCTGGCAGCCCTGAGTATTAATTGCTTTCAGCTTTGTCTTTAACACCCTTAATCTTACAGGGAAGTAAGATTTGTTGCTATGTCTTTCTCTGCCCAGAGTGGAAACTGGTAATGTTTATTCATCAATTGCAAAAAAAAATGCTAAGGAACAAAGGTATTTTTTCACTGATTAGACTATCCTAAAACAATCAGTCATAAGGATTAAGGTCATCACTTATCAGTTTCAATATGAAGGAGCCAATAGAACCAAGCAAAGAAGATTGCTGTAATAGTGGATGCAATCCATGCATATTTGATGTATATGAAAAGGAATTGACGAAATATAAGAAATATTTAGAAAGCAGTGAACACACTTCCATTGTTACAGAAGAGAATGCAATATCCCAGCTTCACTATACCTGTTTTATAGTAGTTGACAAATTAAGTTTATGTGATTCTCATGTTTTGCTTACACTGAGAAGACAGAAGTCTGCCAATGTAAAACTAAGCTGGAAACCTGGTCAACATTTTCTTTATAAATTTAATTATAAAGGAAATGTATGTACGAAGGCTTACACTCCTGTGAATGTTAAAATTAAGTCAAACAGTACTTTTGATTTTGCAATTATTGTAAAAAAGTATAAAAATGGTCTTGTATCTAATTATTTATGTAATATTTGCGAAGGTGTTGAGACATTATGGAGAGGACCTTATGGTGGCTACAATATAGTGCAAAATAAATTTACAAAAATTATTATGATTGCTCAGGGTACGGGTATAACCCCGTTTATCTCTATAATAGAAAATATATTAAATGATGAAGATGATATTACTAAAATCACATTGTTATATTGTTGTCAAAGTGTCAACACAATATTATTTCGAGATGAATTGTATAATTTTAAGTCGTATTGGAATTTTTCATATCAATTATATATACCTAATGTTAATGCAGCTACCAAAATTAAATATTTGGAACCTATTGTGAATTGCAAATTAAGTTATGCCGTTTTAGATCAATTTCTACCACTAACCAAAAATGAACAGTTTCTTTTATGTGGGTCTTGTCAGTTCATGGAACATTATAAGTTGTATTTATTAAAAAAACAAGTGGAGTCGGAAAATATAATATTATTCTAAACCATGGAAATATTTCTTGTATTTAGGATTCTGTACATCCATGTAAAAAAAACAATCCTTATAGGATAAGTCATTTTTTTATTATTATCTCCAAATCTACTACACCAAATACCTATATCTCATTCACGATAACTTGATTCTTTTAGCATATCGACTAATGATGGGAAATAGAAAATATCTAGTAGTTTAAAAATATTGCGTTTTAAAATACTGCATTATTTGTGAAATTCTTTATTACTTTCGACATGTGAAACATTATATAGATAAGCGATGGTGGGTCATAATAAGTACCTATTTAATATAATAACCCTGTTATATTTTTAGACCTCCCGCCAAATTTAAATTGGTGATTTAGACCACGAAAGTAAACAACTTCTCCAAAGAAACGCGGGTAGAAAAGTGAAAAACAAATTCAGACCTACACGAAATCGACCACGTGAGCAGTTTTCTATGGGAGGGTCAAATTATTTATCACGTTTCGACCCATGTTTCTTTGGAAAAGTTGTTTAGTTTCATGGTATAAACCACCTTTTTTAAATTGACAGGAGGTCCAAAAATATCGCAGTATGTAAAAATTAAGGTTGAAAAATAAAATAGTTTTATATTTAAAACAATTTTTATTAAGAAAAAGGAGCACAGCCATGATCGTCATAGTGTTCAATAAAATTATCGACGTGGATATCGATATGAACGATGTTACGTCCCTTTCCGTCCAACCGATGTAACATTGTACAAGCGTCTATTATTTTCAGTATTCCTATTTTAATTTTACTTTGAAGCAATAAAGTCTCAAAATTTTCGGATTAGACTGATACAGACTACTGATATAGAGAAGACACCCTAAGCAAAAATCATGCTCCATTTTATGACGAGATAAAACTAAAACCGCTGTAGCGCTCAAATAATCAATTAGCTGTCTAACCAAACGCTTACAAGTGTAGTTTTCACGCGACCAAAAGGTCGAAAGCGCCGTGTATTTCATGGCGCTTACGCGTTTCGTTCACATCCTTCAATGAATTGTCATTTTCATAGACTAACACACTCAATATATGGAGTCAGAACTTTGAATGAGATTCTTGGATGTATTTATTTATAACTAGCTGTTGCCCGCGACTTCGTCCGCGTAGACTACAGTGTTGAGTTCAGAAAAAAAATAAGTTATAGTCTATTTTACTCCTCAGGGTCTTATTTATGTCCATACCAAAAATCATACAAATCAGTCAAATTACGTGGAACCGCTACGCGCCGGTCGGCGCCTTGTACATAATTATTGATCATTATTTTAAAACTGCGATATCTTCTAAGATACTCATTGAAATTTGAAATCAAATGTTGTAAAGTGCAAATTTCTTTAAAGTTAAATACCTACTTATACTTAATAACGCATTTTTTTGGATAAGGATTAAGAGCGTATATACAAATTTAGCGTCATTTGGGCAAAAAGAGTACTTTTCGAACCCCTTAAAGTTGATGAAAGACCCATTGTAGAAATATGTAAATTACCAATTATTGTAGGGAATTTTGTCATCTAAAAAGTTAGTTAAGAACATTTTAAGATTTTTTCGTAAATTTTGGTAAATAACAAGATAACTGAGCTAAGGTTGTCAAAATTCACTTTTAGAGTCATTTTCGAGGCTCAAAATTTTGTTAAATTCATAATTTATGTAATGAAAATAAAATGTTATTAAATAGACAATATACCCGAGCAAAAAGTTAGTTACGAACATTTTAAGATTTAGCTACAGTTTTCGAGTAATAAAATATCTAAAGCGTTCGAAATAATTGAGAAATTACTGTCTCTAAATATTTTTTTTAAACCTTATATGGTACTTTATTTAACAGAGCAAAATTTTTTTATGAAAGAAGAACATATACTTGAAAACGTACAATTTTTATTTTGAAGAAATTAAACTTATTGCTTTTTTAATAAATTTTATAAAATGGGCTATAAAACGTTGCGCGCAGACCTGAGCAAATCAGTCCCAGGCCCTGTCGACATTGTTCGGGACGAAAAAGATACCTACAGGGGCCAAAATTTGTGTGTTGCCATTGTAAAAATAAATGTAAATATTTATTTCATACCTATGGTATCATCAGCGGCCATTGTTCTCATTTCGTTTGTGTTTCTTTGCAATTTTAGTTTCACTAAAGCGTCAAGTTGAGCTGTTCTGTTCCTCCGTTAAAGTGTTAAAAGTGCAGTCATTTTTAATTTACTGAGACGTCGAGTTGAGCTTCTGTTCCTCCGTTAAAGTGTTAAAAGTGCAGTTTCGAGAAAGTGACTCTTTTCTGATTTCTGTATCAGGAGATTTTGTGTGAGATAGGACTCTTTTACTATACTATAAACTATAGCGGAAAAAGAAAACAAAAGGAAATGTTTTAAATGTGGGTGTTCACCAGCTGAACACAACATTAAATTGTTTCGATTTCCTAAACCTGGTGTACGAAATCTAATCCGGTATGTACATAATCATAGTCATAGGAATACCTTTCTGTAGTTAACTAAATTATTTTGATCAAGTAGCTTGGGTCCATTTCTCAAAGATATACTTAATAAAAATTAAACATATTAAATATTGCTCAAGGACTGATTGAGAATGTGAACAATAAGTCTGCTGAACCTTTGTGTATATTAAGTTTTACATAAATTAAACAAAGCTTGTCATATTTTGTATTTTCCTTTTAGTGTCAATATGTTATAGCCAGAGTTTTTGGTAACAGCAATTTCTTACAGAGAAGTGTAAAAAATTAATCTTAATAGAAAATGTAATAAAAATTAGCAACCAACCCTAGCTTCCCATGAGTACACTTTATTACAGACTTTTTCCAAAGCTTTAGTTAAGGCATTCTTGTATGATCTTGATGTTTAGTTGTTTTTTATTTATAGATAAGTCTTGTTAAAATTGTTTTTTAGATTTATCAGATTATTTTGCAACCATTAAACCACAAATATTTTTATTTTCAGCTGTGAATTATGGGCGAAATATATTTCCTCAGAAAAAAATACTCTTCAACAGAATTACAGATGAAGCTGAATACTGAACACAGAATGCTTTGTCAGAAACATTTTATTGACTCTGATTTTACTGATGATTCTAAAAGCAAGCTACTAAGAACAGCCATACCATGTGATGTAAGTACAAAACTAATGCAAAATTATTAACACTCATCAGCCTTAAAAAATCATATTAAAATACTATCCTAAATAAGAGATTTAATGTTTATGTATCACATTAATCTCATATATCATTATGAGAAATGGAGTTATCAGTGATGTTGACTTGTGTACTTAAATTTCGTTGTCCTTGCTTTGATTAAATTTGATGTTAATTGTATACACTATTAAACATATAATAGTAATATATTGTGACAAATCATATAAAGCCATCTGATTCCAAACTAGACAAGAGTCTGTATTATGGTAACCAGACAATTGATAAACATATTTACACATTTCTAATGTTAAATGCATAGATATTATTCATAAATTACACACAGACACAGTACATATAATTATAGCATAATTTTATTCACAGAAAGATTTAATTTCTATTGACCATGTGACCAATTTCTAAGTGACCATGACCTCCGCTTTAGCAATCACAGTCACTAGCTACTATGCCAACAGGCCAGTCAGCCAATAACTACTAGTAATTTAAGTTTTTATTGTTCCAGACTGAACATGAGTTGCCTTTGGCCTTATATTCTGCTGAACCTCAAGCTGGACCCTCAAAAATAATTTTGAGGGATTTAACAAATGTATCCTCTACACAGAGTACTGAAGCTATTGCTGGAATGTCTACCGAGATACACATGGAACCAATAAAGAAAGTAAAAACAGACAAGGAGAAAATCTTGTATGCCAAGTGTTGCAAATATTTAAAAATAATTGTTTTGAGTATTGTGCCTCATTAATTAATAAATTATTAGAGGAAAATGGACATACAGCCTTAATAAAAAAGAATATAACAGAAAAAATCAAAGAATCTGTAAATTTTTATTTCCTTAATAAATGTTTGCATCATAAATTGGAAAATATGAATACTATAGTAAATAATGTATTTACAATTTGTATAAAAAGATTTTGCATAGTAAAAAATAGAATGTTTGCTGAAGATGCGTCAGCAGCAGCACTCAGGCGCAAAATGAATATCATTTTGCACGAATAATAATATAAATGTAAATCTATAATACTGTGGGACAACTCACTCTAGGCACTCAAACTAGGCAATCTGTATTATTTCAACCAGACCACTGATAAATATACTGAGTATGTTTTTCAAATCACATACATATTTTAGATTAATTACAACCAGAATCCAGAATAAATAATAATGCTCATCACACAAAGATGTCATAATGTATGTAATTACTGATAAGTACAGTACCTATGTAAATAATGTTGTATAAGTGAATAAATTAAACAAAGTAAATAGAAGCATATTGGATGTAACTACTGTGTAAATAACTGTAATCTGCTCTCTTCATTTTTAAAACACAAATTTTAACATTTTATAAAGCGAACACTTCGCTGTAGTTGTCATGCCACAAAAATATAGCTGCAAATTTAGATCATTTTATTACTAAGGAAGTGTTGTACTGAAATAATGTAAAATCGACCTATGCATAGAATAAAGTTACTTATATAACATCAAAGTACTTTTTATATCTGTATAGAGTTAAACTTGTTTATATATTGCACTAGTGAAGTAATAATAATCATAACTTTTGTCGTTGTTTGAAGAACAAAAAAGTTTCTGATAATTTTGTGCCCAATTAAGTTTAAATCGCTGAGAAAGAAAAGGTGCGATTTTGCACATGTAACTTTATTCTTCGCATAGATAGAAATAATATTCATACTGCAGTAAATATCAATATTAAGAGCTAATTGTCCTCATTGGCCAACTAGATCAAAGGATAACATTTCATACCACCGCTAGATTTACATGCGGACGAATTGTATAATGTTGACATAATATAATCAATATATGACTGTAATCATATTATAAAAACTAATTTACTTCACATTTTTGAATTCAATAAATAATGTTACTATAAATATTGTATTTATATTGATTTTTTTTCTCGAAAATGGGCCTGTAGAATATAATCAAAATTTTATTTTAGTATGGGAACTTTTACTCGTAAGAAATTCATGAGTGATTGATATTCATGTTTTCTTACTAGTGAAAATTCCCATACTAAAATAAAATTTTGGTTATATTCTAGAACCACCTATATTCCTAAACTCCTGATTTAAATTTCCCGCCGTAGTACGTAGCGTGACGTCATACAAAAGTACCTAGGGGCTGATTTAAGAGGGCGCTAGCAAAATCTGTCTCATTATTTTTGTATGAACTTGACATTCTTCTCCGTAAGGAGTATAGTGTTCTGTGATCAGTCCGCCGCATGGCCTTTCAGAGAGAGGACGTATCGCTCTGAGCTCCGTCCTTGTATCGATGTTTTTAAGGTTATTACTCAAAGTTATAACTGACACTAACGTGCTCAAGGTTGAGTGCATTCTTGGTGGGAAATTTTGATAACATTAATTTAGCTGTAATTTGAAATTGACGTAAAATAAAAATGTAAACACGGATTTTACAAGGAGAGGGCACGGTGTGATAAATTCACTTTGAGACTAGACTGCGTATTTCGACATTGTCACCAACGGCAAAATGGCCTCGTTAGCAGTGTATCCGCCTCCCACGCGGACACTCACGGTTCGAATTCCGCATTTGTTTTTTTTTTACTTTTTTTTTTTTAATTAACCATTTTAATAATTAAATGATTTCTTCACCCATTAACATTGCTTCATAGGAAATAGAACTCGAATATTGTGACATTGTTTAATTATTTTTTGGAGCAAAGTTTTTAAATGCTCAACTGGCACTGTTAATTTCATTTTTGAACTTTAACTATATATAGAATCATCAGGAACTTGTTCTTCAGCTGTTTGTGCACTAGTAACATCTTGATTCACAGACATTTTTATTAAAAACCCTTTAAACAATTTATTTTGAATTTGATATAATTTCGAAATAGTAATTCACAGAAAGCTACGAGCACTGTGAAGCCTTCAAATAGACTGCCAAGTTGGCCCAGACCAGAGGTTATACTCTAATAAGAAGGGTAACGACAATAAATTCAACTTTGGAGAACATACACTACCTACATGTAATAGAAGAAAAATTGCTTTCTAATATTGGGGGTGAGGCTTGAGCGAAACCGGTTTGGTGAAAACCCAAATAATATTTTATGTTATTCATATATAATATATAATTGAAAAATTTGTTAAATAATTAATGATAGATATAAATGTGGTTATTATTTATGAATACCATAATTATTAGCTGCTTTATAATTTAGAAAGTATAATACTTAGTTAATGTAAATTAAAATTAATTTAATACTTAACAATGTTTTTCTCGATTGAATTTATTTAACTATTAAAATAGTTAATTTAAAAAGAAGTAAATAAGTAATAAAAAACAAAACAGTCAAAAGCAGGATACGAACCCTGAGCGTCCCGCGTGGGAGGCGGAGACGCTGCTGACTAGGCCAATTCACAGTTAGTGCCTATGTCGAAAATAAATAAGTAAACTTACACGTAAAGATTCAAAGAACAAAACAAAATATTTCGTGGACGCCATGTTGCGTCATTGGTCATTTGCTTATCTCTGTAGGTAGTAATATTATAGGAGGAGAGCTAGCATACATTTTTGGGTTGGTATTTGAGGCAAACTGAAAACTTGTTATAACTCTCCTATTATTTCCCAACACGGAACTGCAGACTGCCTCGTGGTCTCGCGGTATAAGTATGCGCCGGGGGGTATTATTGTAATTAGCAAATTTTCAGTAGCAGTACGGAGTCTGGAAATGTGACCGAAAAACGGCAATAGGCTCGGCCCCTATTACGTGGGACTGGTACATACTTGGCGAAATGTGGTTGCAGAAATGCAGTTCTGCCTACCCCTATGGAGGATAGATACCGACGTGAGGTTATGTATGTGTATGTGGAGCTGCAGACCTGTCTAACTTTTACCTTTTAACGTTTAACTACAACATACATACATAAATATATTGCAATATATATTGAATTAAATTCATTTTTAGATTTTTTTTTCTTAATTTAGTGATTAATTTAGCCCCGCTACTTTGCAGCCAGGTCTGCAGTTCCGTGTTGGGATATAATATATATGACAAGTTTTCAACTTGCTTCCAATACCTACCCAAAAATACGTGCCAGCTCTTGGACTATTAGCTCAATGCGACGAACTAATAAAATTGAACAAGCGAACGCCACCGCGGCCGGCGATGCGCGGCGGCACCTTTGAAACCGCGGCACCTTTGACAATTCGCCGACGCAACGAACGAAATAGATAAAATAAAAAATCAAAGGACTATGGCCTGAGTCCTGTCGACGGTAGAGGAAGCCCGTGCCCAGCCGTGGGACGTATAAGGGTTGATGAGAGAATCAAAATAAATAACAGTACTTTCCATATCGTAATTAAATGTACTTTTTTGGGTAATTTCTCACTTCATTTTATAATTTAAATTTTATATAACAGTAGCTGTTGTCCGCAACTTCGTCGCGTCAGTTCAGAAAGAAAATCTATTTTACTCCTCAGAGTCCTATTTATGCCCATACAAAAAATCATACGAATCGGTCAAATTACGTGAAACCGTAACGTGCCGGCCGGCGCCTGGTACATAAAGAATCATTATTTTGAAACTGCGATATCTTCTTAGATACTCATTGTAATCAAATCATGTAAAAGGCAAATTTCTTTAAAATTAAATACTTATACTAAATAAAGCATTTATTTGGATAAGGATTAATAGAATCTTTATAAAACCACCTTCACAAACAATGCTTTATTTTATAACAAATTTAGTTAGCATAAAAGAGGTTATAGTGAACCAACCATAAAAGTTAGACATATGCTACCGCTGACTTTTTTATAGACATTATCCAGCTCTACAACTTTTTTCTAGGACTCAACTATATATCTCCCATAGGTAAGACAGCGTTTGCAAAAAACGGTTTCGTTCGCCCGTTTTTTCTCCGACTTACTTCGCAAATCCTGCTACAACAAAAAAGTCTTATCATTTTTCGGACTAATATATAGTCTATGAGACTCACAAAGAACGTAGCTTTCGATTGGTAAAAGAATTTTCAAAATCGATTCAGTATATCCAGAGTTTACTTTCTACAACTTCACAAATTCACAAACTCAATAACGTTACCTCATTATAATATTAGTATAGATAATGTATGTAAAAGATTAGAACAATCACAATTTTATATGTGATATTTTCATTTTATTATCCATTTATGAAATTCGAATTTATCGCTAAGGATCTCGGTCACTGACCACTGTTGTGTTATACACGGCGAGCGCCCTCCCCCCGCACGTCGATGTGTGCCGGCATTTACGTTGGTGTGAGTTGAAATTCGGCGAGCGGCGATTTGTTTATACGCTCTTAATATAATCTTTATAAAAACATCTTCACAAACAATGCTTTATGTTAGAACAAATTTCGTTAGCATAAAAGAGGTTATAGTGAACCAACCCTAAAAGTCAGACATATGCTATCGCTGACTTTTTTGTAGGTATTATCAAGCTCTACAATTTCTCTTTAGAACTCAACTATATATCTCCCATGGGTAAGGCAGCGTTTGCAAAAAACGCTTTCGTTCGCCCATTTTTTCTCCGACTTACTTCGGAAATCCGGCTACAAGGAAAAAGACATTATTTTTTGGACTAACATATTATTGCCTATAACATCCGGAGATTACTTTCTACAACGTCACAAACATACAAATTCACAAACGTTACCTGATTATAATATTAGTATACATAGTATAGAAGTATAGATTATAATTTATTGACTGCCTCGTGGTCTCGCGGTACATATATTGGCTACGCGATCTAGAGGTCTTGGGTTAGATTCCCAGGTCGGGCAAATTATTATCGAGTTTTTTTATTGGCAAATTCTTAGTAGTTTGAGTACTTTACACTGGCTCCTTATAGACATGGGATTGAAAACATTTTGGCGAAAAGTTGGTACAGATAAGTTCGTAAATGTATAAAATGTGCTGTAAGTGGTACAAAAGGATTCAGTTAAAAACTTTAATAAATGCCACAGCGGAATTTGCCTAGAGTCCGAAACTTTAAGCCTGCAATATACATGTATCTACATAATACCTAGTTGATATATATTATGCTAAATATGAAAATACCCGCCGGTCGGCGCCTTGCACATAATTGTTGCGCGCTTGATGATTATTTTGAAACTGCGATATCTTCTAAGATACTCATTGAAATCAAATGATGTTAAGGGCTAATTTCGTCTAAATTAAATACTTATAATGGATAACGCATTTATTTCGATAAGGATTAACATAATGTTCATTAAAATACCTTCACAAACAATACTTTATTTTAGAAAACATTTGGTTAGCATAAAAGTGGTTATAGTGAAGTAATCCTAAAAGATAGATATATGCTGTCGCGGACTTTTTTTTTAGAACTTTTAAAGGAGAATAATTTTGTCATACATTATTTCAGTGTAACCTTAACGGTTTCCGCAGCGCACGCGGAGGAATCTTTCAAAAGGAAAAGTATCCCCGACTTTGAAACATTCTTTATTGCTGCTCCGCTCCTATTGGTCGTAGCGTGATGATATATAGCCTATAACCTTCTTCGATAAATAATATGCTAACTAACACTGAAAGATTTTTTTCAAATCGGACCAGTAGTTCCTGAGATCCTAGCGTTCAACCAACTCTTCAGCTTTATAATATTAGTAAAGATAGTATGAATTGGCAATCGCATGAAAACATAATGTACCTATCTCAATTTAGTGACTGACCCTGTTTACTATCTAGTACAAAATACCCGTCAAGACGAATGAAACGAGCCCATACTCGATTAGGTAGGATTGTTTAATTGCCGAGTTCTTATGAACATCTTTCAGCTCCATCATCAGACCCTCGATACCATCTAACAGCAAAGTATTCGACAAGACGAATCAAATGAGCCCATACTCTATTAGGTAGTATTGTTTAATTACCGAGTTCTTATGAACGTCTTTCAGCTCCATCATCAGACCCTCGATACCATCTAACAGCAAAGTATTCGACAAGACGAATCAAACGAGTCCATACTCGATTAGGTAGGATTGTTTAATTACCGAGTTCTTATGAACATTTATTTATTTATTTAAACTTCATATACTAACAATGTATACAGGCGGACTTAATGCCGATGGCATTATCTTCCAGTCAACCTTACAGTGGTGCAGAGAAATATGATAGGCGCATAAATAATATATATATAAATCAATAAACATATATAAATATTATATATATATATATATATATATATATATATATATATATATATATATATATATATATATATATATATATATATATATATACTATACACATACTTATATAAATATATAATAAACATATTGAAAGTGAGAAGTTAGATAAGAGGGCGAAGTAGAAGACTTAATAATAGAAAAAAGAGTAGTAAGTGCGCGTAGAGAACGTTGCTGTCGGATAGGTAACCACTTCAGTTGAGAGCGGAAAAAAGAAACATGATCATTGTTGCGGACAGGAGCCGCTACTATGTTTAAGTTAAATAGAAAATGTACATAATGTATCTGTAGCTATAATATTATGTTTAATAATTAATACTGTGTATAATTTGTAATATAAAAAATGGGTAGAAAACAGCCAACGGAACACTGCTCCGTGATTGGCCGAAATAATGTAAGGTACTCCCGACATAGGTTGGGAGCGCTAAAATAGTATATAAGAAACGGGTTTTGTAACACTCGGCACGCACTCGCCGAGGGACCAGTAGACCGAAAATACAACAACATTTGGAAAGAGGAGCCCTGCCTTTCATTTCACGTCCGAACGACGCCGCTCCCCAACAACGTGGTCCTTCGAGCCGGATCTACTGAAGACTGAAACCTCGGCCGAGACGTCTCTTCGAAGATCGCCAGACCGGTGAAAAGCAATTGTGTCAAATCACCAGACCGGTGAAAAAGCATTTGTATCGAAGATCGCCAGACCGGCGAAGAGAAAATCACAAAAAGATCACCCAACGGTGCGCCGGTGCGACGAGCTCTCAAGATCACCCAACGGTGCGACGAGATCAAGGTCACCCGACGGCGACGAGCTCAAGATCACCCAACGGTGCGCCGGTGCGACGAGCTCTCAAGATCACCCAACGGTGCGACGAGATCAAGGTCACCCGACGGCGACGAGCTCAAGATCACCCAACGGTGCGCCGGGTAGCAGAGAACCCCACCGCACCACCAGCCGACGACACCAGAAGCGAGAAAAACGTATAGGGTCTGTACAAACGTCGTTTTCACGACGCCGTAGTGCGCTCACCACCTAACGGTGTCAAACGGTTAGAGCCCTACGTGAAGCGCCGTTTTCACGGCGGTACGGTGCAAAGCGTCGCTTTCGCGACGGCGAACAGCGGTGTGTGGTGTAGCACCGCCAACCTGAACAGGTTGTTTTCACGCACCTTAGGTGTAGGACCGGGGAGTAGGACAGTGGGAGGACATGCCAACCACGCGAAGCCAGGTTCTTAAAGTGTTTGACGATTATCCCGCGTCGCCGTCCGTGAACGCGTCCGCGCCCGCGTCGGTAGCCGCGCTTGTACCGGTCACCCGTAATACCGCGACGGGAGTCGAAGCGAGAGACATGGACACGTCCGTCGAGGCACGTCGCGAGCCCGTCCCCGCGATTCCAGAACGTCGATCGCGTGCGCCTTCGGTCGGGTCGCAGCGCTCAACCGCGAGCGTGACCGCTAGGATTCGGAAAGCGGAATTAGATGCCGAAGTACAACTCGCGGAGATTCGGCGACAGGAGTTGCAATTACAAGCGAAACTCATTAAACGGCGTTTGGCGGCCGACGTGGCCGCTATACAAGAAGAGACCGAGCGTGAGAGCATCACCGGAGAGGAGGCCACCGACACCGAACAACGAGTACACGAGTGGCTGCAACATTCCCGCGTACGGGGGGAGCGCGAACGCGTCGACGAACCAGAGCGCGCCGCGCGCCCGGAACACACGCCGCGTCAAGCCGCGCCGCCATTGGTCGAGAGCCGTGTACCGCGGGATACGACGCCGCAGCGTTCGCGAGAGCGGGGAATCGAGCGCCTCGCGGACACGCTTGAGCAAATGATGCGGCGTCGGACACCGTCCAGGCAAACTCAGGATTTGCCTGTATTCAGTGGGGCGGCGGACGAATGGCTACCTTTTAAGGCAGCCATGCGCGAGTCGTCCGAAATACACGGATTCTCACCGGCCGAGAACTTAGCACGATTGAGAGGCGCGTTAAAAGGTGAAGCCCGACAGGCGGTAACCGCGTTATTGTACACCGCGAGTGAACCGTCCCGTATAATGAAAACACTCGAACAGTGTTTCGGGCGACCAGAAATAATATTGGACCGCGCAATGTCCGATTTAAATAAATTGCCGCGAATCGGTACGTCCGCAGCAGACTTGAACGACTTCGCGGTCAAATTGCAGAATATAGTCACTATCATAGCCGGTATGGATCAGCGGGGATACCTGCTGAACCCCATGCTGGCTCGGTCAGTGACGGAGAAGTTGACCCCGCACCTGCGATCCAAGTGGTGCGACTACGCTGAAGAAACCGCGAGTGCCGACCCGGAAATAGTTACTCTATCGGAGTTTTTGATGCGCGAGGCGGATCGTTCGGTTCGGTACGCGTACACCCCGCCGTCTCGGGTTGTGGCGACTAGGGCGGTGGCGGTCCCGAGACCGGTAGAAGTGCACCCGCGTCGGACAAACCGGGACAGTCGCGGAGTAAAGGTGTACGCCGCCGCGGAAGAACAGCCACCCACAAAGGTGTGTTTCTGCTGCGGAGCGGAACACGGGTCCACTCAGTGCCGCAAGCTGAGGGATATGTCGGTGCCCGAGCGATGGGAGTGGGCCAAAGAGACAAACATCTGTTTCGTGTGCTTAGATAGCAAGCACAGGCGCTCCCGTTGCAAAAGCAAGCGGTGCGGGGTGGACGAGTGTCGGAAACCGCACCACGCGCTGTTGCATGTGTCAGCACAGCGCGGGGACACCGCCGAGGAACGCGTCGCGACCACCGCGACGACACCGCGCGTATCCCCCAGTGTATTACTAAAGGTCTGCCCGGTAGTGGTCCGAGGGCCAAAGGGCACGGTACGGACCTACGCGTTATTCGACGAAGGGTCGACGGTTACGCTGATAGACGAATCTATCGCCGAGACCGTCGGAGCCGTCGGCCCACAGAGCGACATAAATATACACGGGGTGATATCTAGTCAACGGGGGGTCGCGAGTCGAACTGTGGACCTCGCGGTCAAGGGCAACGGTCAACCGCGATATCATAACATCAAGGCGCGCACCATAAGGGGGTTGTCACTCGGGCGACAGACTGTCGAGAGACGGTTGTTAGAGGGGCACCTTAGCCGGCTAAGCGAACAGAACGTTTGTTATGCCAACGTAAAGCCGACAATCCTCATTGGCACGGACAACTGGCAATTAATTATTACGCGAAAATTGATCACGGGGGCGAAAGGGACGCCAGCAGCATCACTCACCCGTTTGGGATGGATAGTGCACGGGACTTACGATGCCGTCGGGAGAATTATCTGCCGGGATAATTCCGACGTGCTGCACGTGCGCACACGGGGGGAGTGGGACGAGCGCGCCGAAATGGAGGAGTTACATGACTTGGTAAAGAGTCATTTCCAAATCGACGCGCTCGGAGTGAAACCCGTATTGAAGCCAGTGGCCACCGAGGAACGTGCCATCGAGATTGTAGAGCGCACGATGAAGCGCACGGACGGGCGCTTCGAAGTAGGGCTACCGTGGGTTAGCGACAATGTCAAGCTCCCGCCGAGCTACGACATGGCGCGACAGAGACTGCGGAGTATCGAAAGGAAGATGGACCGATCGCCCATCTTCCGGGACACCTACACGGCACAGGTGGACGCGCTGATAGCGAAAGGCTACGCCACCCCGAGCCGAGACCAGGGAAGTAGCCGAACGTGGTTTTTACCACACTTCGCGGTCTCGAACCCGAATAAGCCCGGGAAAGTGCGGCTCGTATTCGACGCCGCCGCACGCGTGAACGGAATATGCCTAAACGACGCGCTGTTGGACGGTCCGGACCGTCTACAGGCGTTACACGGAATATTATTCCGCTTTAGGGAGAGACCGGTTGCCATCACTGCGGCCATAAGAGAGATGTTCTTGCGAATAAGAATACGTCCGGAGGATCAGGCCGCCCAGCAGTTTTTGTGGCGAGGCGACGATAGGCTCAACCCACCGCGCAAATTCACGATGAACGCGATGATATTCGGGGCGCGTAGCTCGCCATTCATCGCTCACAGCGTACGCAATAGGAACGCGTGCGACTTTCAAGACAGTCATCCGTTGGCTTTCGAGGCGATCACCCGAAATCACTACATGGACGACTGGGTGGACAGTGTGGACGACGAGGAGGTGGCGGCCCGGACCATGGCCGAGGTGCAGGAGGTGCACAGCCACGCCGGCTTCGAACTAGCCGGGTGGGGCTGCAACCGCGCTCACCTACTGGAGCACATCCCGGACGAGAACCGGACGTCCGCGCCGCGAGAACTGGGCGCTAGCGTGCACGAGCACGGACGCACCCTGGGGATGTATTGGCTGGCCGCGGATGATCAGCTGGCGTTCAACACGACGATGCATCGAGTACCCAGCGACGTCCGAGACAACCTGCGTCCGCCCACGAAGAGGGAAGCACTCAGCGCGGTGATGTCCATTTTCGACCCGCTCGGACTACTGAGTCCCTACACGATCACAGCCAAGATAATGCTACAAGGACTGTGGAAGCTGAAGATGGGATGGGACGAGTCCGTCCCTGAGGACGAAGCGGCAACCTTCATGGCGTGGATGGATGACAAGGCATACGTGGAGAAGTTACGGTTACCGCGGTATTACGGCGCCCACGGCCCCGACGTAGCGACGACCGAGCTCCACGTATTCTGCGACGCCAGCGAACAGGCATATGCCGCAGCGGCGTATTGGCGGCATGTGCGTACCGACGGAAGCGTCCACGTCACTCTGGCCGCCGGTAAGGCCAAGGTGGCGCCGATAAGGGCGCAGACGGTGCCTCGGTTGGAGCTACAGGCGGCACTGGTAGGCGCGCGACTCGCGCAGAGTATAGCGGCGGAACATCGCGTGCGGAAATACGCGACGATTTTGTGGACCGACTCCACCACGGTATTGCATTGGGTGCGAAATGAAACGGCTAAACACCCGCCGTACGTCGCACACCGGCTGGGTGAGATAGCGGAACTCACTGCAGCGTCGCAGTGGAGGTGGGTCCCGACCGCTCTCAACGTAGCGGATGACGCCACGCGAACGGGCAACACGCGATTAACCAACGAGGATCGGTGGTTCCACGGGCCGTCGTTCCTATACGAGAGCCACGGACATTGGCCCTGCGAGGTACGCGACACGGGAACAGTCAACGCGGAAGTCCTGTCCACACAAGCGACCGCAGCGCGCAAGGGACTGGTAGATATCGAACGGTTTTCTACATGGGAACGCGCGGTCCGAGCAACCGCGCGAGTGTTGGAGGCCGTACACGCGTGGCGACGGCTCCCGAGAGCGGAGAAATTAGATTACATAAAAAGGGCGGAAACCTTTTTGTACGCGCAGGCGCAATTAGAAAGTTTTCCCGCAGATATAGAACGTTTAAAACGCGGCGACGTTATAAGCCGGGACAGCCGTTTGCGGCGACTGGACCCTAAGTTAGGAGCGGATAACGTAATGAGATTGAATGGACGTATCGGCACCGCCAACGTGACCACCGTAGATAAATCGCCAATAGTACTGGACGGCGCGCATCATTTGACGCGACTCCTGATCCGCCGGGAACACGGATCAGCGCACGTAGGAACCGAACAGGTCGTCAATGAACTCCGCAAAAAGTACTGGGTGCTTAGGTTGCGCCCTACAGTGAAGCGCATGGTGAACGGTTGCGTCACGTGCCGCACTCGCCGAGCCGCGCCCGCGACGCCGGTAAAAGGGGATCTACCGGAGGCCCGAGTCAGTGCCCGTGCGCGACCGTTCACCCATAGCGGCGTAGATTGTTTCGGGCCGATGTGGGTCACGATAGGGAGGCGTCGGGAAAAGCGCTGGGGGATGATATTTACCTGTCTCACGACGAGGGCGGTTCACATAGAGCTAGTGCATGGACTAAGTACGGACTCCACCATAATGGCCATGCGTCGGATGGCCGCGCGTCGAGGTTGGCCGGCGACCATATGGTCTGATAACGGGACCAATTTCAAGGGAGCGGAAGCGGAGTTAGCGGCCGCTTACGCCGAATGGCTGCCGTCCTTGCAGGACGTGGCCCTTACCCAGCGAGTGCGGTGGCGGTACACCGACCCGGGTGCGCCCAATCAGGGAGGTGCGTGGGAGCGTATGATTCGCTCAGTGAAGGCGGCGCTCGCCACCACGCTTCATGAGAGGGCGCCCCGGGAAGAGGTGCTGACGACCGTACTCGCGGAAGTAGAAAATACGGTGAACTCACGGCCCCTCACACATGTGTCGGTGGACCCCGGGGACGAGGAAGCACTTACGCCGAATCATTTTCTGATAGGGACCGGGAGCGGTGCGCCTTGCGTCGGCGAATGCGACCCGGTCGATCGACGAGCGTGGAGAGCCTCTCAGGCGCTCGCGAACGCGTTCTGGACTCGCTGGGTGAACGAATATCTGCCCACATTAACACCCAGGGGGGATTATCGTAAACGATCAGTTAACGTAAAACCTAATGACGTGGTGGTCATCGCCGATGGGCTCCTGCCGCGGAATGTGTGGCCTAAGGGGATTGTGCGGAACGTGTACCCGGGCCCGGACGGCGTCGTACGGAGCGTCGACGTGTGGACCCGCGGGGGAACCTTTCGGAGACCTGTGCGGCGGCTCATTGTCCTCCCGACTGAGTAGGGGCTACGACTGAGGTCTGCGCCGGGGGGAGAACTGTTGCGGACAGGAGCCGCTACTATGTTTAAGTTAAATAGAAAATGTACATAATGTATCTGTAGCTATAATATTATGTTTAATACTGTGTATAATTTGTAATATAAAAAATGGGTAGAAAACAGCCAACGGAACACTGCTCCGTGATTGGCCGAAATAATGTAAGGTGCTCCCGACATAGGTTGGGAGCGCTAAAATAGTATATAAGAAACGGGTTTTGTAATACTCGGCACGCACTCGCCGAGGGACCAGTAGACCGAAAATACAACAACATTTGGAAAGAGGAGCCCTGCCTTTCATTTCACGTCCGAACGACGCCGCTCCCCAACAATCATATTTACGAAGGTTAAAAATGAATCGAATGCAGTTATTGAGAAGACGGTCATATTTATTGAGATGTTCTGCATTCAGATCGAAATAGCACACATCACCATAGTCGATTAGAGGAAATATTAGGGCTTGCACAAGCATCGCCTTGGTTCTGGAGGGAAGGAAGTTTTTTAAGCGATAAAGAGCACGAAGAGTGCCTGTGACTTTCCGCGACACAGAGTTAACTTGAGCTCGCCAACTAAAATTAGAGTCTATATGGAGCCCTAGGTTTTTGACATTAGCACACCAAGGAATCTGTGAGCCATTAAAAACAACAGGTGGTAAAGTGTTGAGGTCCAGTCTGGTCATTAACCTAAGGCTCCCTACAACTATGGCCTGACACTTGGCAGGATTAACTGCTAGGCCAAAGTTATTTGACCAGGTCTTTATACGAGCCAGGTCATCGTTAACCCTATGTATCGCAGAAGCCACAGAGTCTACACTGGATTGAGCGTAGATTTGCAGATCGTCGGCATACAGATGATACGCACATTGAAGTTCTTGCGTTATGAGATTAATAAAAATAGAAAATAGCATAGGAGAAAGTATACCCCCTTGAGGAACGCCAGAATCAAGATTACGCCAATTTGACGATAATTCGCCAATGCGCACAGACTGCTGACGTCCCTGAAGATAGCTAGAGAACCAATCCAGTGCCTCAGAAGAGATCATAAGGTGGGAAAGAATAGCCAAGAGGATGTCGTGACTGACGGTATTGAAGGCATTGGAGAAATCAACCAAAGCCAAGACAGTGACTTCGGTGTTCTCCATACCAGCCCTAATATCGCCAGTCACTTTGAGGAGCGCGGATGTAGTGCTGTGCCCAGGCCTGAACCCAGACTGTAAGGGACTCAAGAGTTGGTGGTTACATACAAACGTGGACAGCTGTTTGTGTACACAGGCCTCGAGCACCTTGGAGAGGAAGGGAAGTATGGAAATAGGACGGAATTGATTCGGAGTTGAGGGATTAGGGACTTTGGGGATGGGTATTACGTAAGCTTTTTTCCATAGTAAAGGGTACATGCCAGATTCGAGGGAAGTGTTGATAATATGGGATATAACAGGAAGAAGAAGGTCAAGTAGGAGAACTATCATCCGGCGACTGATCTTATCATAGCCCGTCGCATTGGACTTGATAGCTAGGATAACCTTCTGAATCTCACCCGGGGCAACTGGAGAAAAACAAAATGTGTTAATATTAGGTCGCCTTAGTCTGGCAAGAAAATCCAGGGTGCAGGTCTTGGTTTGGTGAGCAAAAGAAGTAATACTTGAGAAATGGTCATTTACATCATCCAAACCAATACCTGTTGGAAATTCTAAATGCTTTTTTTTGCCAATACCCAGCGTCCCAAGGAACTTCCAGATATTAGCATGAGAAGAAGCTGAAATATTATTGAGAATATGGCGGCGTTTTGCGTTACGTACCATCTGGTTACACCGATTACGTGCAATCTTGAAGAGATTCCAGTTAACTTCCGTCCTTTCCCTCTTAAATTTGGTGAAGGCACGATCCCTGCTCTTCATCGCTTTCCGAACTTCAACAGTCACTTGTCATTTTAAGCAAGGTTGTGAATGCAAGAAAAAAAAATAATAAAAGAGTAATAATAATAATGAAAATAAAATGTAAAATAAAAGTGCCTAACTAACTAACTAGATTATAAAGACAAAATATCAAATAATTACAAATAATAACATGACAATACTAAATTACGCAGTTGACAAGTGAAGACGATAATATAGCATCAACACAAAAAATGTCTCAATAGGCTGTATGCCTTCGCCCTTTGCCTCAAAAATTAAAATAAAATTGATACATGTCATCTGTCAGATTCAAAGATTGCCTCGAAGGTAGAATTTTTATATGTTTTGTTTACAAACATATCAGTAAAATTGAAAAGCCGATTGAGAAGTAAGAACCATCTAAACAAATTAAAAAACGAGGCATATCAATAAAAACCTAAGCACTAATCGTAATAACTAAGACACACAAACAGTATATAAGAAAAAACGAAAAACAGTTACTTCTTCGAGGTCGCACCACGTCTGGTTTTAACTGCGGTAGCAGGTTTCGTCGCAGGAGCTGGCTTAATTGAGTCTACTGGTATCTGAGAGAGCTGGTTGATAGATACCACAAGATGTCGAGCGCCGCCACTGAACACAAAAATGTTACCATCCTTGGTCCAAGACTTATTGATGCCAAACATGCCACGGGCAGCCATAAGGATGTCATGACGACTCTTCGTAAGGAACTCAGATAGTGTCACTCCGGAGCCCTTCAATTTGATTTTATTAAACCAAATACTGTTTCGCGTATCAGTATTCAGCAACTTGACCAAAATAGGACGGGGCTTCTTGCCTGACGTAGGTCGACCCATTCTGTGATAGCGACTTATGTCTTCAACTTTAAAATTGGAGAGGCCGATTTTCTTTACGACAACATCCATTACCACTTGTTCGGTAGTCTCATCTTGGACTTCAGCGACCCCATGGAAAAGTAAAATTTTGCGACGTTGGTGCATCTCAATATTATCCACACTCTGAGATAAAGCTTCAATTTGTTGCTGCAGCAACATGAGCGCTTTGGTAATGAAGGTCCTGTAGGTTGTGACTTCAGCAGCTAGCGTGGCAATCCCCGGTGATGAAGAAGTCGACTTCTGTATTTCATCTTCAAAAGCTGCCATTCTCTTATGGAAATCTTCCTTCATTTCCTCCACAGTAGCTTGCAGTAATGATTCCATTGTGCAGTGAAGTGAAAAATGTGGACTAATAAATGTGACAGTGAACAGTGAAATAAGCTTGAAATGAGAAGAATTAGGAGTAAAATAGCTCTACATCCGGCAGGTACAGACTTTAAGCAATAAAATTAAACATTAAACTATATAATAAAACACTTCGAAAATGTTAGGAGCAAAATTTTTCGTACTGACTCTACAACTACCCACCAAAGTTATATTTTGTATTTTTCCACATCTTTTCCCTCTACAGGTAAGGCAAGGGGTTCCGGCCTGTATTCCCTCATGTTTTAGGTAATAATTAATTTTTTTAGGCTCAAGCCATTTCTTTTTAATAGGCTATCTTGTACACAATGTAATTAAATAATAAAATAAAATTAATACACCCAACAGTCACATACATAGTCCTGACCCCACACTAACCGGACCCATACACCATCAATAATATTGATCAATATTCTGATTGTACAATATTATTGAACGTGTAGGGATAATATTGAAGCATTGCGCCGTGATTGAGCAAAAGATTGATGGAGCTTAATTTTTATTGATCAATATTTTTATATTGCGCTGTGTAGGGTTAATATTGCGCAATATATTTCTTTTTTTTTCTTTTCAACAAAATCACCAGCGTGGCTGCCGCCAAAACTTCGTCGTCAGACATGTTGCTCGCACGAAAATATTGATCAGAGTGGTTTATCAATTTTATTGACAGAATTTATTGAACGTCTGGAATCAAAGGGGGTGTTCAATGTTATTGAACAATAAAAAGATTGTTCAATATTATTGTAGGTGTATGGGGCCCCTAAGATACGAGTCTTGTGTCGTGGGTATCAGAAACTACGAGAGACTTTCGGTCTCACAAACACCTAGACCCGAAACAAATTTTTGTGGATCACACAAACATTTGTCTCGGTGCGGGGATCGAACCCGCGGCCGCTCGTTTCGCAAGCTTGTATCTAGCCAACTGCGCCACGGAGCTGTCAAACAATTAAACATTTGATAGACTATCATGTCCTTGAACTAAGTTTTTATATAAATAATAGATATAATGTAGCTTTAAAGTTACGAATATTAAAGTTATTTTTATTACTGGCAGCCCGAGTTGCAATATTTTATTTATTATGGCAACCCAAACGTATAAAGATATGGATTTTTTTCGCGCCGGCGCGAAACGTGTTAGCTTCTAAGTTCCATTGTATAGGTAGTGTCTTGTGTAGAATTATAGGAATCATGGTATCGGCAATGTAAGAGTGTTTACATTTCTTTTGTTTAAAAGGAATATTTGTTATGTGTGCACATAATTATGTAAAATACGATATAATCTAATTTATTTCAACAAGTAGGAATATGTGCGTGGTGTGAGTCTGTGTCGAAATTACTTCAGTGCGTTCGATAAAAAATGGGTTCCATCGTGTTAAAAAGTTTGTCTATCCTTCTAGGACTATTTTTCATATTTGTTGGCATAACGAAACTAACTCCGGTAATATCGAAGGAGTTACACAAAGATTTGGTAAGTGTGTGAAATTTATCATGTTTTACTCAAACACATTAAAAGGTCGCTAGGTGCATTGAGATTTTTGTAGCAGAGCGGTGTGGCTTGCTATTTTGGTATTTGGCGTGACGCCTAATATTACCAGGGAGTTATCTCATTGCGACAGTGAAGCTTTGAACAGAAGTTTCGCCTCGAGCTTGCTCTTAATTTGCGTTAATTTGTATAATGTCAAGGCTTGCTAGATGGCAATGTAGACTATGTACTCCAATTATGTTACTATTGATACGTGACTCGTCGACTTCTACCTATTTAAACCCTTACTTAAATGTTATAGGTACACGGTGAATAAGTACATATTTTTGAGATTCAGTTCGAAAAATCTTGTCAATAAAACTACTAAGCATAAGTATATTTGTATTCGAAAATAACATTTGTGTATTAAAAATCACTTTAAAATTATTTATTCAAACCTTAAAATCATCATTATCACCATCACCATCCTCATATCCTCATCACCCTTTCCACTTCTGGACATAGGCCTCTCCTATGGTACGCCACAGGTCTCGATCTTCGGCCCTCCTCATCCAACTGCGGCCAGCCACCTTATCGTCACCTCACCTAGCCAGAGGTTGTCCTACACTAGGTTTGGTGAGCTGTGGTCTCCACTCCAGAACTTGCTTTCCCCAGTGGTTATCAGTTCTGCAACAGATGTGACCACTCCACACAACACTGCCACTTCAGCTAACAAATTCTTTGGGCTATGTTGGTAAATTTGGTAAGGTGCATTCGGGTATTGCCGAAAATCGGGATATTCCGATAATACCTATTTACAAACAAACGCAGCAATACCTCGGGCTCGGACGACACTCGTCTAAACGCGAATTCTCTCCCCGCTTCATTTGCCCAAGGACAATTCTAGTGAAAGCATGTCTCGTACAGCCAATTTTATGTGCACAGGGAATATTTTGCGTTTTCAGATTTACCTGAACAGTAATAACTGTGAAACCTGGTAAATTATTGAACTTATTGTCACTTATTCTAATAGATTAGCGTTGTAATGAACCTCTAAGTAGGATTGAAATAATCAAACATATATTTATTTTATTTTTTCGGGTTTTTTTCCTCATTATCGGAAATTAGCCGAACATAATTCGTTAATTATACTATCACAACAAAAAAATATATATTTTTTGAGACATGATTATTTATTGACTCCAAATACATTACATAAAAACTTTACCAATAGACCTTGAGGCTAAATGTCTAAATAATTAAAACAGTGAACAGAAAATATACCAATTGTGATTTATAATCAATAATTCCATCATCTCGTCAACTCATCAAATTTTCATTCGAAATCACCCGAATGCACATTATAATAAAATAAGAGTAAGACAATGGTATAATAAAGTAAGAGAATCCTAAGTGGATGAAGTGTCTAAAGCCTAGGTACTGGCAACATACAGAGACTGCTAGACCTAAAGAATCTTATAAAGAAATTATTATTGAATCAGTTTATAAAATATGTTTATTGTTTTGCCTGCTATTATAACTTATAATGTCTCCTAGACATTACTTATGCAGGTTGCTGCAAAAATAAAAACCTAGGTGTTATATATATTTCAAACTGGCTAATATTTAAAAAAATCAAGTGATATGATGGTAATGCATTTGATTGAATTTTTTTTTCTAAAAGTATCATTTCCTTTTGCAAGCAGTACATATTCAGGGTTGCTCAAAACTCGATTTCTGGATGTTTCTATTAAAATTGTACTTGAAATGGGATGTAACTATACTATAAATAAAATAGTGAGAAACATGTAATTCCTTCAACCGCTAAATTTGTTGGGTTTGTGATAAACTTTTATTATTACAGTATTCTTTAGGTACATACTTATATACATACATTCCACACATTTGTCACTTAAAAGGGGCTAAAAGAATAATAATTGTTTGTTGAATGATGTATTTATCGCGCCAATAGGAGTGGAGCAGTAACTAAAAACATGCATAAACAGAACAAATATTCTTAGTATTCTTAGTGGCAAGATATATTTATTATGAGTATAATAATGAAAGTATAAGTATGTAATGGCCAATGATCAAAGGGGTCACAACGTAATCTGAGGAATGAGTAGCACACTGAACAGAAGATTTGAGCTGGACTGTAGCGTGACTCTGTTGTTGATGCATGAAAAGGTGAAAAGTGTAATAGCGCAAGAGCCCGTGAACGCCAGACAACAGTCATTTTAATAAAGCTGAAAATTTGTCAGTACATGCTCCCAACACAGGTAAGAACGATGGCCAATTATGAAGTTTAGGTTGCAGTGGCTTTGGCAGGTACACGGTACTAAAGGTGTGAAAATACCGGCCTATTTTCGTCATTTTATAAAGGCTAATATTTTGATATTACCTTCAGAATATCATTAAAAATTACATTCTTCATTGACAGACACTTTCCATGGTGGAAACCCCTCGCCAGACACCCTTAAAGGTCAGTAAATTATGATTCTAATTTCGTCATTTTATAAATGCTGATTTTTATACATATTACTTGGGTAATGATTATATGATGTTTCCTCAGTAGCCAGACACTTTTGATAGTTCTAACCCCTGCCAGACAAGCGTATAAGGTTGCTGTAAAAGCAAGCGCGAGGCAGGATATATGCACATGGGTGGATGCGAGTGAGATACGTCTGTATTGTTTAGTATTTTGTACCCGTGTATATCCGCCAAAAATAATATTTTAGCTATCTTGAAGTTTGTATAAGTATTTTAAGTCCGAAAATATACTATCATACTGCATGTTAGGATTCACTTTAATAATAAAATATCTTCAACGGAGAAATCATCCGTTAAAAGTGATTGGCACCATTATCGATAGTACCACCAAGAAGATTTTATTGAAATTAGAAGCATCATAGAAAAATATATTATTAATAATGGTCGTAGTCATTTATTGATTTATTTATATGACTTATGTACTGATTCGTTGGAGAGAATATATGCAGATAATTCCATTGAAATAGTTGCTTTTTTTACTGAACACCACCTAAAAAAATAGATAAGAAGTTTTCTAAAGATATTAAATTCTTTACGGTCCAAAATAAAAAATACTAGCACCCAATTGACGAAACAGTACAGTAATATTTTGACAGTAAGATCGTATTTGAAGAATACATTTTATGCTATTTTTTCGTTTCTACCTATAAGAGCAAAATATTTTTTTTTCGTAAGATTAATGCTGCTTTCTGTAGAATATTTTTGGATTTTAAGTTGTCCAATACTGTTTCGTCAATTGGGTGCTAGTATTTTTTATAAAACAGTATTGGACAACTTAAAATCCGCAAAATATTCTACAGAAAGCAGCATTAATCTTACGAAAAAAAAATATTTTGCTCTTATAGGTAGAAACGAAAAAATAGCATAAAATGTATTCTTCAAATACGATCTTACTGTCAAAATATTACTGTACTGTTTCGTCAATTGGGTGCTAGTATTTTTTATTTTGGACCGTAAAGAATTTAATATCTTTAGAAAACTTCTTATCTATTTTTTTAGGTGGTGTTCAGTAAAAAAAGCAACTATTTCAATGGAATTATCTGCATATATTCTCTCCAACGAATCAGTACATAAGTCATATAAATAAATCAATAAATGACTACGACCATTATTAATAATATATTTTTCTATGATGCTACTAATTTCAATAAAATCTTCTTGGCGGTACTATCGATAATGGTGCCAATCACTTTTAACGGATGATCTCTCCGTTGAAGATATTTTATTATTAAAGTGAATCCTAACATGCAGTATGATAGTATATTTTCGGACTTAAAATACTTATACAAACTTCAAGATAGCTAAAATATTATTTTTGGCGGATATACACGGGTACAAAATACTAAACAATACAGACGTATCTCACTCGCATCCACCCATGTGCATATATCCTGCCTCACGCTTGCTTTTACAGCAACCTTATACGCTTGTCTGGCAGGGGTTAGAACTATCAAAAATGTCTGGCTACTGAGGAAACATCATATAATCATTACCCAAGTAATATGTATAAAAATCAGCATTTATAAAATGATGAAATTAGAATCATAATTTACTGACCTTTAAGGGTGTCTGGCGAGGGGTTTCCACCATGGAAAGTGTCTGTCAATGAAGAATGTAATTTTTAATGATATTCTGAAGGTAATATCAAAATATTAGCCTTTATAAAATGACGAAAATAGGCCGGTATTTTCACACCTTTAGTACCGTGTACCTGCCAAAGCCACTGCAACCTAAACTTCATAATTGGCCATCGTTCTTACCTGTGTTGGGAGCATGTACTGACAAATTTTCAGCTTTATTAAAATGACTGTTGTCTGGCGTTCACGGGCTCTTGGGCTATAAGTGTATATTGCGCGCTCGTTCATTAAAAGAACAAAAATAATATATTATGATAGTTGCAATAAAAAACGTTTAACACCTAGCTCTAGTCGAAAATTATATTAGTTGCTTTGATGTTGTATAGATTGTTATAATTAATGGAATAATATTAACTAGTTTTTATTGTTTATAGATAGAGTAAAATTAATTATGGGTAAAGGGATCAATGTCATGCACAGGAATAGATGTGATGAAAAAAAATACAATTGTATTTATTATCAATATGATTATTTATATTTATTTCTTTAACAGAATAATACGCCCCAGGGCGTCGCGACGCACAGTTTGGGAAGCCCTGATCTATACTATATATTATAATAAAGAGGAAAGATTTGTATTTTTGGATTTTTGGATGTTTGTTATGAATAAACTCAAAAAGTACTGAACCGATTTGGATGATTTTTGGTATGGAGTTAGATAGGACTCACCGAAGTAAAATAGGATACTTTTTATCGCGGAAAATGTAGTATTCCCGTGGAATTGGGGATAAAACGCTATATTTATTTTACGCTTCCACGTCTTAACCATTCGACTGATTTTTATGATTTTTGGTATGATCATAAAGGAGATAAAGATATGTTCCCTATAGCAAAAACGAAATTTAGAAAAATGTTGCCTGTCTATGTCATTACTGTTTGTGTTAATGTCACTGAAAAATCGGATTTTCATAACGGCCATTTTTATATCATACTGTCTTAGTTCTGCGACGCGAATGGCGTAGAGGTCGACAATTTCATTCCTGCCTACAGGCAATCAAGATACATCTTGATTTCCAGACACGGTATTCGCATTGAAAAATTATAATGCAAAAACCAATCAAAACTACAAACGGCAATCGATGTCAGGATTTTCTGGCTGCTCGCCTCCCAATTATAATAACATGTAGTACCGTGGCATACTAAATGCGTATATTCACTTCATGCATATTTCTGAAAGAGCGTGAGAGTATTTCTACACCCTTCTTACTCTAGTCAGTTCCACGTAACATGCAAGTGTTTGTTGCCGTTTTTAGGCACGATTCCAAGCTCTGAGCTTCAACTGAAAATTTCTTAATGAAACATAGCTTTTACCCGATTTGCAATTGGTCAATACCGTGTTTTATTTCTTTTTCGGCTAGCGTGGTGGACTAAGGGATAAACCCTCTATTGGTAGTAGAACTCTGTGCTCAGCGATGTGACATATAATCGAAACACAGCAATAGGCGCTACACCAACGTGGAACTGATTTATCTGGTGTAAAATTTATGCAGAAATGCATCTCTTCGATCAAATAAATATTTATATATTAATATATTCAAATATATATTTGATTGAAGTCTGCCCACAATTACGTACTAAGGATATTTTATTCTGTAGGTTTACCTTTACCAATATTCTGAGATCTAAAATCTGTAACAAAGACGATATTAATGACGATTATTTTATTAGTATTTTTTAAATTAGAAAACGCGTAATATTTTAGTAATCGTATGTTGTAGAAATAATCATGATGGTATGCTGTAAAAATAATTTCATATATTCCAATTTTCATTTCAGAGGAAAGAATATGTGAGATACGCGAAAGTGTTTCCAATGTCTGAGCTTTTCGACTTCAAGTTGCCGTCGAAGTGGTACCGAAGGACAGTAGGCGGACTGGAAATATTATTCGGCTTTGCATTAGCAGTTATACCCAATCGTGAGTAAATGTTGGCACTTTTAATTTTCATTCCTCCTACATTTTTTATATTTGTATTTCTAGCGTCATTTAAAGTTCGTTAATACCGTGTCTTCAAGTAATGGTTTGGGCAAATGCCCAAAGAATCGTCTTGGAAATTCTTGTATTACATTGTTAAGAGATGAACTAAGGCTTTAACCCTCTCAGTTGTAGAGCAGACCCGTGCCCAGCAGCATACATTGGGTACTTCGTAGCAACATCTGTCACTGCCAGTAATTAATTGATAAAGCGATAAAACCCGAAAGCAATAATACGTTTGTATCTTTGTGTCCGTTGGATACTTAACATTGCTGATGGATAGATTGAGCATACAAGGAAACAGTACATACTGCACAATTAAAACATCTAATTTATATTTTGGTTAACAAGTGTAACACTTACATTCTATGTATTTTTTTTTGTTTTCGAGGGGAAAGCTGTTTATGGCTTTACTTCCCGCCAGCCCGGGGGCGGTGGGTGGCGGGAAGCATATGTCGGGGTCACCGGTTTTCCAGCCCGGCGCGCGGCGACGTCATGTTCGCGCAGGTGTTAGTGCCGGGCTGGGTCCCTAACAAAATCCCTAAACCGGCATACCGACCAAAACCCCCCGGTGGCCATCTCCGCGCCGATTTAGGCGGCCATGGTACGTGAGCGAGAGGCGCTCACCGTCAACCGCAGCCGCCCGGTGCGCCTCCGAGACGTAATTGTCTCGGCCGTCTCGGAGTTTTAAGGGGCACAGTTGCACCCCCACTATCTTGGTTCGGGCGCCCCGGTTGTGGATGGGCGCCCGCGACGTACACAGGCCACAGTGCCGCCGCCCCTCTCGGGGTCACTTTCAGTGAGAGCGCGCCGCCCCCGCAGCACGCCCAGCGACCCCAAGGGCCTTGAGTCGCCTTTTACGACAGGCAGGGGATATCGTGGTGGGATTCTAACGCCCCCTTGCCACAGGGCAGACATTCTATGTATAACATTATTTATAAACTTGGTATGCGAAATTTAAAACTTGTAATGAAAGACTTTTTCCTCTTTCTTGCGTTATTTATCATTGCTGCCCACTCCTGTTGGTTGTAACGTGATAAATAACTCGTAAGCTGGGTCCAGGACCTACGTCCTTCGTGGCCCACTAATTAAAATTGTTAACGTTATATATTTTTTTTCAAAAGCATTATTCGGCCGTAATTTTAAATACAGTCCTTACATACATTAATAAAAAACCTACTTTTTTACCTAAAAAATAAATAAATACACCCAACAATCACACACATAGCTCTGGCCTCACAGTAGGTTGCAAGACCTCTGCCCTTTGGCAAGGGGGTGTTAGAATCTCACCACGGTATCCCCTGCCTGTCGTAAAAGGCGACTCAAAGGGGCCCTTGGGGTCGCTGGGAGTGTTGCGGGGGCGGCGCGTCCTCACTGAAAGTGACCCCGAGAGGGGCGGCGGCACTGTGGCCTGTGTACGTCGCGGGCGCCCATCCATAATTGAGGCGCCTGAACCAAGAAGTGGGGGTGCAACTGCGCCCCCTAAAAACTCCGAGACGGCCGAAAAAATTACGTCTCGGAGGCGCACCGGGCGGCTGTGGTTAACGGTGTGCGCCTCTCGCTCACGTACCATGGTCGTCCAATTTGGCGCGGAGATGGCCACCGGGGGGTTTTGGTCGGTATGCCGGTTTAGGGATTTTGTTAGGGACCCAGCCCGGCACTAACATCTGCGCGGACATGACGTCGCCGCGCGCCGGGCTGGAAGGCCGGCGACCCCGACATACGCTTCCCGCCCCACACTGCCCCCGGGCTGGCGGGAAGTAGAGCCATAAACAGCTTTCCCCTCGATAACAAAAAAAAAAAAAAGGTTACAAGACCTGTATCGGTGGTAACAGGCACTACAAGAGATTTTTTTCGGTCTCACAAACACCTAGAACTAAAGCAAATATTTATGAAACACACAAATATTTATCTCGGTGCGGGGAAGGGAACCCGCGGCCTATTGTTTCGCAAGCTGATGTCAAGCCAACTGCGCTACGGGCCTGTATCTATTGTCGAAATTAAATTATTAGTTCGCATGACTTGTTTACGATTATGTGACCCCTGACGAACATTGGTTTGAATGACCATCTTAAGTATAGTTTCCGTAGACCGTACGTAATACTAGAAGTTTAGGTTGCAATTAATTTCGTTTTACACAAAAATGCACTAGCAAACAGTATTTGATTGATGACGGTACATGTATATCCTAGTCAATTTTAACGCGAGTGATTTAGATTTTTTTTTGTAAAACAAACCTTATGGTATTAAAGCGGCTCCATTCTACATGAGAATTGAGGACATTATATAAAAAACTATTGCGGTATGCGTATTATTTAAATTCTGCGCCAAAGTAAACATGCCATCATTGAATCTAGACAGTTATTTTACTAAAATACATAAAATCCGACAGGGTCAAACGCGGTCGTGGCTATTTCAATGTCATTGTGGTTTATTTCCAGATAAAGTGAAGAATGCGGCGAACATAGGGCTAGTGCTGCTGATGATCTTGGCGGCGTACTCCCACGTTATGGTGGGCGATCCGTTCGATCGCTGCGCGCCTGCCCTCGTCTTCTTCTTTATGCTCAGCGGAAGATTCGTTGTGTGGTAAGGCATTAAATAGAAATTTATTTAAATATAGGCATTGCTGGCTACTTAGTTTAAACAATGTTACTTCCGTAAATTAACATCTAGGCCCAGCTATAAAGATGTACGAATTTTGGTTATCCGCTATCCTCCATATATAAAGCTAGATAACGGCCGATTGGTCTATTTATATTTGTTACACTAAAGTGATTGAAATATACTCATTGCAAAATCATTTTGATAATGCATGAGCGTGCGTGGGCACTCAAATATCGTATAACAATATGGTAGTCATCAATTGAAATCTTTGTTGGCAACATTTACAAGATACACCTGTGTCCACCTTTCCATTAAATTGGCTGAAGATACATCACGTTTTCTCAAGGTTGAGTTGTCTACGCAAAGAATGTTCATATGAACGAATGATATTATTGGATCCCACGAAAGTAAAGGTTTAATTCCTAATAATTTAAACAAGCGTCATCTATTCTGTAAAACAATATTCTATATAGATTTTATTGTATACATATTTTGAAATAAATTCGCTATAAGTATAATATTATGATATGTCGAGTTGTTTCGTTTGTCTGTCAGAAAGCTGAACATAAAAGATGGTTTCTCTCAAACACGCAGCAGTATTTACAGCGTGGGAAAGTTTATTTTTCATAATGTTCATGGAAATGCCAATCTTGTAATCGGATATTCAAACAAAGCAGATAAATATTTTATTTGGAGCTCAGCTAAAAGCCCGTGGGTAGATATGATTGACGTCAATGGTATCAAAATTAGCTGGAACTGGTTTAGATTACGATGACATAACATTGCTCCAAGATAAAGTATAAGTGAAAGAGGCGCCGCTTACACTATTCGGTAATATGTAAAACATTCGTGAAATAGTATTACGCGTTTTATGGACTCTCTAATACCGATAACTTGTGGTATTGAAGAGTTCAGTTAATTGTTCTTTTCATGCAGACCCTAAGACAGTAATACAAACACCTTGACCAGATTTTATGTAATGTAAACATCAGTTACGAAATAAAATTAGTGCTATCGTATAGTTGAACATTGTTCTGGCTTCGCGCCAGAGAATCTGCTATGACGAGCGCCGTCTTGTCGTGGAAATAATATGTGTTCCAGATGATTAGACGCCGAACTTTTCAATACTATTATTTATTTTGACACGCTAAACCTAAATTGGTTAATAATGGAAGTGGTTATAACTTAATGAATGACAGTTTTGGTATTGTTTGTGTGATTTGGCCGATTTCCAATATTATATTCGTAATGCTGCTATATGGCCTTATTAGTTAATTGTAAATCTATTTTGGGCGGGAATCAATAACTGCGAATTCACCACATAAATAAGAAAGGCAATGCTATAATTTAGGACATTCTCTCCACCAATTTTGTAATTGTTGAGAAGAAAATTTAGTTATATAATTTTACTTCAGTTTGAACGGTTATATTAACATATGTAAACAACTTCCGATTACTATTCGAGCTGATATTATAATTTTTAAAAGATAAGCTAATATGTCGGATGACAATAACATGATTTCTTACTACTTACAGGTACCAGACCACCCAAAGGGAAGACTTAGAAAAGGCCGCAGCAACACAGAATGGAAACGGTCTTAAAAGAGAATGAGTGAAGACGTTGCAAATAGTTCTAAGTGAGGGGAGAATGCTAAACTATTAATTTTTATCTGTAGGTGAATAACGTCCGAGCATGATTTGTTTATAAAAGTCCCGTGATTCGAACATATTTTATGTTTATGGACGGCAGAATTCTACATCAAACACGCTGTGATTTTGCTATTCAAAGAGAAGTTCCAAGTCGACACGTATGATTAAAACGTATAAGTCAGCGCGCCAGTGGGAATTGATAAATGTTGATGCGGTAGTAAAAAGCTATAACATCTGCTTGTATATATTTAGCCCGTGATCGCGGCTTAGACAGATATCTAAAATGCTCTTGTCGACGACTGCGCCCCTGAGAATGTATAATTTGTACCTTAAAGTGATATTAATTTAAGCGATACATGCTAAGCTCATTCTGTATGTCGTGTGTGGGTTGTATGTTAAGTAGTAAGTTTCGAGAGTACTGCCACTTTGTATTGGTAAGCTTAGAAAATATTTATTGCACTATATAGATTAACAAGCACGTTATTAAATGATGAATTTGTTTGCTCAATCATAGACATAAAAGTCATCGCTTCTTATTAGTATCTACGTATAATTTGATTACAACATTTCCACATGGTTGTATATGAATCTTCTTGGTTCTTATATGAATATGTAGTTTAATATTTAAGACAAGCTTGTTACTTATATCCTCGGCTATATGAACATAGCGTGATAAATTTTATCATCAAAAATGACAATGCGATAATTTTATTTCTTTGTTTACGTGCGTGTGACGTGAGGTATTCCAGCGTTATGGTATAAGAAATAAATTGGAAGTAAAAAAAATAATCGTTTTATTTGTAGTCATATTTAATTCATTTATATTTACTTACTATTATTATAAAGAGGTAAAGTTTGTGAGTTTGCGAAGTTGTAGAAAGTAATTTCTGGATCTACTAAACCGATTTTAAAAATTCTTTACCAATAGAAAGCTATGTTATTTGTGAGTGTCAAAGGCTATATAAATAGTCTTTAAAATTATAAGACTAGCAATAGCCGGATTTGCAAAGTCGGAGAAAAAACGGTTGAACGAAAAGGTTTTTTTACAAATGCTGCCTTACCCAGGAGGAAATATATGGTTGAGTTCAAGAGAGAAGTTGTAGAGCTTGATACTGCCTATAAAAAAGTCAGCGACAGCATATATTTCACTTTTATAAATAAGTCTAAAAAAAGTATTTTTCTTTTAAATTAAATTTCAATACAAGCTAACAGTATACACCAAATCGCTTACATTGATAAATATAATTATTAATAATAACACAAACAAAATTATATAAAACCAATAGAACTAAAATAAAATTTAAAAGAATTGATAACTTGCATCACCGCATCATCAAGCAGATCGACATCTTGGACCCCAGTGACAAAGCGATTGGGCAAGTTAATAGCTCTTATTGTGGGAGCATTACCACCCTGGAGTGTACGCGCTAGTTCCGGAGGCTTGAACAGGTTTAGTCGATTCCGACACAGATGTACATAGTTGTCAGTAACAAAAGAGCGGATAGAACTGAGCAGCTCAGGAGAATCTATTCTATGCCTCAAAAGAAGAACGTAGTGCCGCACCAGGAGAACTTTACGTCTTAGTTCAAGGGTGTCAAAACCAATCATTCCCGATACGAATAAAGACGGATAAAGATAAGGGTAATAACCATAAATCCTACTGTAAACATATCTATCAAATTTAGGCTGAAGCTTCTCAATCATAATTGAGCTCTCGTGGGTCCCAAACGATAGAACCGAACTCAAGTTTGCTTCTTACGTATGCGTTATACATAATACAACACAATAGCAACCCTAACATCTCGAAACTCGGCCGCAGCACGCATAATGAAGCCCAAAATTCGATATGCCTGTTTACACATATTTATTATATTATATGCTCATGAAAAGTAAGTTTCGAGTCAACTATTAGGCTCAGGTCACGAGCTTCATGTACTCTATTCATTATCATTCCTCCCAAGTTATAGGATGCCAGAACAGGTGCTTTTGACATTGCAATAGTCATGATTTGGCATTTAGTGGTGTTAAAAAGCAACCTATTTAATGAACTCCAACTGAAAGCAGCATCAATATCTTTCTGCATATCACGGCAATCACTGACATTTCTAACGGACCTATATATTTTTAAATCGGCAGCAAATAAAACACACTTTGATTGAGATATAACATTTGGGAGATCATTAATCGTAATTAAGAATAGCGTCGGCCCCAGTGTGCTTCCCTGACTTACAGCCGATCGTGTATGGTATTCTTCAGATACATACCCACGCAATTGAACAAACTGCCTACGATCTCTTAGGTAATTTGCTACAAATTTAAGAAATTTACTTGTGGCACCAAGTCGAGATAATTTAGATAATAGAATATCATTATTAACCACATCAAAAGCCTTGCGAAAATCAAAGTAAGCAACATCCACCTGCGCCCCCATATCCATCTGACCGGCCACATAATTTCGCAAAAATAACGTGGTTGGTATTTGTAGAACGGGCAGCATGGAATCCATGCTGGGAATCAGGTAAAGCTACTTGTAATTTGACTTGTGATATACGAGTAGTTGTTAACAATTAGCTCAAACACTGCCAAATACTGACAACACTGCGATCGGCCGAAAATTTTCAACATCCATTGATGTTTTGTTCTTAGGCACAGGTGTGATTTGAGACACTTTCCACACGCTGGGATAAATAAAATGGAAAAAATCTTATATGGAAAAAAATAATTTAAATCGTAACGTCCTATGTTTATTTGCCAATATTATTTACAATTAAGTATAAATTCTTATCAAAATCAGTAAATTTATAGGCTCAAGAATTAAAGAGGTAATACGACATAGGTATTGAACCGCGACTGTGTCATAACGTATTTATAGTAGTCAGTCCGAAACTGGTTTTCCAGCCGAAACCAAAACCAAATATGCGGCCGTGGCTTCAGTTTCGGCCGAAACTAAAACACACGTGGTCAAGTACAAAATACTGAAATTCGGTGCATTTCACCCATCACTTTACATTAATTAGGAAATTAATTAATCAGTTATCTATAGACAAATCAATACTTATTACCGTTTCATTAAATACTAAGTATTGGTATTTTGAGATCTTACTTACCTCAATTATAATACATGTATTTGTACTTAGAATAATCTCTTTTATGTTCCTCTTATATAAAAGTAATATTTACTAAAATTAATATTACACTCTTAGTTCCAGTCTCAAGAAAATGATCAAATCCCACATTTAGACTAAACAAATCTTCGTTAGTAAGTAGGTAGGTATCTATCTACCTAGATCACAATTAGTCAAAGTCAAATCATCTTTATTGGAATTGGCTTACTATTTTTTTAAATTAGTAAGATATTCATACTACATTGCTACAGAGATCTGAACGGCGCACGAAAATTCCCGTGCAGGGCCTCCAGCGTCCGCTTAAGCTTTGCCACGAAAAACGAAGTTAGGCGAGCGTGCATGACAACCTCCAAAATCAGTTTCGGTTTCGGCCAATTTTGCCGCCGAAACTTGATTTTTGGCCGAATCTGAACTTTCGGTCGGACACTAGTATTTAGTGATATTTCTTTTGAAAAAGATAAATAAAATATAATCCTCCTTTTGGCAGTCAGAAATTAAACCATAGCACTCAGTATTATCCGAATCAAATTCATAATTTAATCACAAGATGTTGACCGCTAGTAGTTAATAGTTATTAAGATGCATTTCTGTATCCATGTGTCGCAAATTCATTAAATCCCGCACAATAAAGAGCCTACTCTCATTTTACGAGTACATGTTATGTTTAGACATGTATGTGTGTGGACTCCATGCTATTCGGGATTTACTGATGGAATAACCTAATAACATTTAGCTTGACCCGGGACCTCTAAATACTTGAAAACTTGTGGCAGTTACACATTATTACAACACATTTCTACTAAACACAGCAGTGAGTGAGTGCTGATACAAGCACTGAGTCGAATAGTCATCTAAAAAATAGAGACCTATGCAGTTTGGATCAATAAAACATGTTTGTAAGCAATGATTTAATTCAAAAATAAAGTTATATTATATACACTATATTGAAGTACAATCCAAGCGATACTTTTATATATGTGTTCACAGATGCGATACTTATTAATCTTTACACAATTTAAAATTTGTTTTTTAATTATTATAATATCTTTATTCCATATAATTTACCATTTATGCACTTACTTCTGTGTCATGTATTTAAAATTCACATATAGTGTGAGTAAGACAGTAAGGGCCGGCGCTCACTGACGGCATAGCACGGCAGATGGCGGTCATTCAAACTCTGTGTCTGTCACACTCGATGGAATGCCGATACCAGTCTGTTCAGAATTCCGCTGCCTTGGGTCACTCATGCAAACTGACGGGGACATAGACCGAGATATAGGGCAAAGGTGATTCCTGAGTTGATACTCAGGATGGATGAAGTGGCGACAAGTCTCAGCCACAATACACATATTGTGTACTAGGGTCACAAGTTCACAACCCTAGTATGTCCCTCAAATTGAAGGGCCAAATATACAAGTCCATCATAAGATTTGTCGTCATGTATGGATCAGAGTTTTGGGCTACGAAGAAAACGGATGAAAGGTGACTGCATGCACCAGAAATGCGAATGTTGCGATGGATGTGTGGGGTGCCATGAATGGACACAGTGAGGAATGACTACGTTAGAGGAAGTTTGAAAGTAGCTCCGGTGACAGATAAGCTGAAAGGAATCCTTCTGTCGGGGTATGGTTATATTATGAGGAGGGTTGAAACGTATGTGGGGAAAAAAGTGATGAGTATGAATGTCGAAGGATAGGCTAGCAGAAGAAGGCGAAAGAAAAGATGGATGGAATGCGTGAGGGGATATGAAAGAGAAAGAGGTGACTGAAGACATGATGGCTGACAGAGATATTTGGAAGGAAAAAACATACAGTGCCGATCCCAAATAGACTTAGGAAAAGGGAAAGTAGACGATGATAATATTGTGTGAGTAAGACCAATTAAACCGATTGAATTGTACAAAAGCGATAACACTGTTTTAATAACATATTAGAATAAATAAAATGCAATTTCTATTATATATTTAAATCGTTCAACTTAAACATGAATGTTCATTTAACCCCCTTTCCTGTAATGAATTGTATTTAAGTGTTACTAATGCCTAATCATGCATAAGAATAATCTTAAATTCTAAAGATAACTAGCAAATTATTTCGGCACTCAAAACGTGAGCGTAAATTGTAACTTTCATATTTACAACACAAGTGTAATTAGTACATACATTTAACAGTTATCGTTGAAGCTTTATGAGTATTAACTAATTAATAAAAGAACATAATTTGCTTATTCTCAAGCAGGATCGCGTCCAGTTTGAAGCAATTCTAGTGCATTTCTCAGGTTGTTAATCGCCGTTTTAACATCGTCGTAATTGAGAGCACTTCCAGCCCATTTGCAATATTTCTGAGCTTTCGCTATTTGATCCGGCGTTAGTTGCGGCAAGTTTGATGAACTGTCGCCATAGAGTGAGGACGGCTGCGATGGTTGGGGCTGTTGAGAAGGATCATAAGGCACGAAGCCGCCAGGATTAGGGTCGGGGGTGTAAGGGACGGGTGGCAATTGAGAAGCAGCTCTCATGGCAGCATTAGGGTCTGGTAGGGAATTGTTGAAACTGCTCGGCGGTATGGCTGGCGGTGTCGCTGGAGTAGCAGAGAAGCCTGGGGCTTGAGGAATGTTCGCTGGAGGAACTTGCTCGTCAGTTAAACTTCCATCTTCGTTTTGTTCTCCTTCCTCAGACTGCATTGGGCCTAAAATTTGACGCAGGTAAGTTTTCAAAACAAAATATTTAATAAAAATTCAACCACTACACATTTACATTATCGTATACCTAAAGGCATAAGGTTCTTTTGATGTTATTATTTTTTTATAATAGAAACCTGGTAAATGTGTTGTAAGTAAATTAAAATATTTTAAAATCTAAAATGTTTGCAACGTGTAATAGGATCTAGACCTGGCACAGGAGTTTCTCCATTTTTGAGACAGTTATGAATGTACGCTGCTTTCCACTTAGCATATTTTCTATTTTGAGCAGCTTCATCTGTTAATTCGCCGAAAGTTGTAAGGACGTCGTATATCATTCCCGCTGTGTAAAAAGCTTTCACCGTATTTCTGAAATAAATTTTAATATTATATCAAATTAAAAGCGTTGTTATTTAATGATTTACCAATGATTTTGCACTAGCTAACTAATCTAGCTAATTTGGCCTTTAATTTTCAGCCTGGACTCGTTTACTGTAGTGCCAACTAACCGCCTGAAAGATGATATTCAACCGGAGCGCCTCTTACGTTATTTATGAAACCGACATAACTCTAACAGTTAAGAGCGTTTAAACAATTTTAGCGTCATTTGGGCAAAACCAGGACTTTGCGAAACCCCTTAAAATTGATGAAAGCCCATCGTACTAATATATGAATTACCTATTATTTTAGGGAATGTTGCCATCTAAAAAGTTAGTTAAGAAAATTTTAAGACTTTTGCGTAAATTTTGATAAATAACAAGATAACTGAGCTAAGGTTGTCATAAATTCACTTTTAGAGTCATTTTCGAGGCTCAAAACTCGAATTAATTCATTATATATTTAATCAAAATCACATTTTGTTGAATTGGATATATCCCCAAGCAAATAGTTAGTTGAAAACATTTTAAGATATAGATCGCTTATTCAAGTAAAAAAAAAAATAAGGCATTCAAAATACTGGGAAATTACTGTTACTATAGCATTTTTTTACCACTGTGCGATACTACTTAACAAAATAACAACTTTCTTTAATAAAAGAACGTGTACTTGAAAACGTACAATTTTTGTTTTCAAGAATTTTTTTTTACACGCTTTATATTAGCTTCACTTGTATGTTTGTTTGTATGTTTGTTTGTAACCGACTTCTTCGGGCGCGATTTTGACCCACTTTAAACGACTATATTTCGTTCAAACTTTGTAGATTTATCGAGGATCGATGACAATACACTAATTTGATAAAAAAACCGAACTAAAAAAAATAGAAAATAAATAATAGTTTAAAAAAAAACTAAAAAACACGCTTTTTATCAAAAACCGAACTAACAAATAGAAAATAAGTTTTAATAAATTTAAATTAAGAATAGTATTAAAAATTTCAATAAATATAAATTAATAATAGTGTGAATAAAAAAAAATATTTTATTTAAAAAAAAGCGTGGGGTGCTTTTTAAGATATTATCAAAATGATAATCACTCTACTCATATCTGTCAATAAAATATTTATAACTATTGACACCATGCACCCCACGCTTTTTTTTAAATAAAATATTTTTTTTTATTCATACTATTATTAATTTATATTTATTGAAATTTTTAATACTATTCTTAATTTAAATTTATTAAAACTTATTTTCTATTTTTTAGTTAAGTTTTTGATAAAAAGCGTGTTTTTTAGTTTTTTTAATTTTAAATGAGCTATTGCCGCGCCCAGAACAGTGCAAATCACACCGCGGCAAGGCCTTCCAAGAAGAGGACGTATCGCTCTGCGCTCCATTGATGTAAATTTGCGTCGTAAATATTTTTGCTATTATCTCTGCTTTCCGAACATGTGATTAATTAAACTTTAAAAGAAATTAATCTAAGTGATGTATTTGACATTATACATATTCAATAATTATGATTTCATTTCATTTGATGTTATGAGTAATAAGTAAGATGCGGCGCGCGCGCTCGTCGCTGCATCGATACTCGTCGCATTTACCTAAACTTAGCGAGCCGCCTGGCATATAAACGCTTTTAAGTCATTCATATAATAATAACTTACAGTAGGTTAAATATGTGGCGATGTTTTCGGCTCCTATGTTTGACTTTAACATTTAAAAAATATTTCGTGCTTATTGCTATAATTTTCCCAGTTGTTTATTTAAATCATTTAGGCCAGTGGTCGGCAACCTTTTCGCAGGCAATAGCTACAAAGTGCCAAATAAAATAAAGGTGGGCCGCATTTTTGATATTTATTCGATTCCTAAAAAAATGGCGGGCTGAACTCACTACAACACAACCTATTACTAAGTATTTATAACTTTTTTTCAAAACATCCACAGGTTGCCAACTACTGATTTTGGCCACTACTTGAACGATGTCATATAGTAAAATGGCTAAGCTGTTAATCGAAATGCTAAACAAGCTACGTGGCTGGGGTGGATAAAAATTCCTAACAAAACAATAATAAAACCTTACATACTTGCTATAATTTTGTTCACGGTCCTGTTTGTCTGCAAATAAAAATAATCTTAATGCATAGTTTTCAAGATGAGCTTGTGCTGCAACATCATTGGTGATGGCTTCATTGTCCTTAAAGGTTTTTTTTGCTTCCTCCAACCAGTCCATTAGTCCTTAAATGACATAAATACTGATGTTACAAATCAATAAAAATGCTTTACAATTGTAAAGAATAAATGAATGTTCTTTTAAATGTTGAAATCATTTCTGTCCTAAGAATCACCAAATAACATATTATGATAACCGTAAAGTTACAATTGTTTACTATATCGAATTAAATTTAATTTGACAGACGCATGACACAATTGGCTAAACACCAGCTTGCGAAACAAGAAGCCGCGGGTTTGATCCCTGCGCCAAGACAAAATATTTTGTGTGATTCACAAATATTTGTTCCAGGTCTGGGTGTTAGTGGGAGTGAAAAGTTACTCATAGTTTCTGATACCCACAACACAAGACTTGCATCTTAATGTGTCAAAACTATGTTGTATCTGGGTATACTAATATTATAAAGAGGTAAAGTTAGTGAGTTTGTATGTTTGTGATGTTGTAGAAAGTAAACTCCGGATCTACTGAACCGATTTTGAAAATTCTTTTACCAATAGAAAACTACGTTCTTTGTGAGTGTCATAGGCTATATATTAGTCCGAAAAATGATAAGACTTTTTCGTTGTAGCAGGATTTGTGGAGTAAGTCGGAGAAAAAAACAGGCGATCGATACCGTTTTTTGCAAACGCTGCCTTTCTCATGGGAGATATATAGTTGAGTCCTAGAGAAAAGTTGTAGAGCTTGATAATGTCTACAAAAAAGTCAGCGGTAGCATATGACTAACTTTTAGGGTTGCTTCACTATAACCTCTTTTATGCTAACTAAATTTGTTATAAAATAAAGCATTGTTTGTGAAGGTATTTTTATAAAGATTATATTAATCCTTATCCAAATAAATGCGTTATTTAGTATAAGTATTTAATTTAAAAGAAATGTACCCTTTACATCATTTGATTTCAATGAGTATCTTAGAAGATATCGCAGTTTCAGAATAATCACCAAGCGCGCAATTATTATGTACAAGGCGCCGACCGGCGTGTTACGGTTTCACGTCTAAATAATTTTACCGATTTGTATGATTTTTGGTATGGGCATAAATAGGACTCTAAGGAGTAAATTAGACCATAACTTATTTTCTTTCTGAACTTAACCCTATAGTCTACGCGGACGAAGTCGCGGGCAACAGCTAGTATTATTATAAATGCTTATTGTCTGCTTCAATTGCTTTGGGACAGCAACTAATCTCAGGGTTACTTTTAATAAAGCTGCAGAACCTTAACAATACAATGATCCTTTTTAGATGTGTTTTAAAACAGGCAGAGGACAGAGTAGTAAAATTATAACACCTCCTGGCCACTGCTCATATCTAAATGTTGACCTGATACTGTTCCACAACCTGATTTTGGCCTGGTTTTAAATATTTACTAACTATATCAAACAAATGTAAAATCACATCTTAATACCTACAATTAAGCATAAATTATGTTTTATTAAAAACATGTCATTTTAAACAATTTACTTCTTTATTTTTGAACCAGCGACCACAAAGATTTCCAACCATATGCCTAAATCTTGAAACTAAAATTTTGTATATCTATACTGTTATAATAAAAAGGAAAGATTTGTATTTTTGAATTTTTGTAGTATGTTTGTTACGAATAAACTCAAAAAGTACTGAACTGGGATCCACCGAAGTAACATAGGATACTTTTTATCCCAGAAAATGTAGTATTCCCGTGGGATTGGGTATAAAACCTTATATTGTTCTTACGCTTTCACACTCAAACCATTCGACCGACTTTTATGATTCCTGGTATGATCATAAATGAAATCCTATGAAGTAACATGAACAACATTTTATCCCGGGAATATGTAGGGTTCCTGTGATATGAGCATATATTTTAACGCGAAAATGACACTGCCTATGTAATGCTTTCACGCCTAAACCATTTAACCAATTTGAATGATTTAATTATATATTTTAATTATATATTGTATACATGTATTTTTTTTATGTTTATTGAATATATGTATGTGTATTTATTGTTGTGTATGTATTTATATGTGTATATATACATTATTCTACTATTTGGACCGTGATCGAAAACTGAGGCAGGTAATAGCGAGGGTGATCACAAAGCCAGTTGCGATATTAAAAATCCCGACAAAAAATAAAAATTTTGACGTTTTCCATACAACCATCAGTGCTAAAAGTATGTGGTTTGTATGGAAAACATCAAAAATTTTATTGTTTGTCGGGATTTTCTTTAATGCCAGGGGGTTTGTAATCACTATCGCTATTATCTGCCTCAGTTTTCGATCACGGTCTAAATACACCCTGTATATATATATATATATATATATATACTAGTCGATATGCCAAAAAAATCAAGTTATCGTGAATGAGATATAGGTATATGTAACTAAATATTAAGTTCAGCACTTCATTGACATAAAAATACAGAGATAAAAAAGTATCAAAATCGAATGATTCGATCGGGTGTCAGCTAGAAATGATTTAATTAAACTATAAACTTGTACATATTGAGCAGTACTGGATGTACTCGATTTCAATTCTCTTCATTCAAATACTTCCGTGGTAGACTAAAGGCTACCCTCTCAGTTGTCAAGGAGGCCCATGCCCAGTTGTTATACATTTATAGATATTTTTTAAAGGAGATTTTGATTATTTTAGATATTAAAAATTGAAAAATTAGACACAACCAAGGAGTTCAAAAATTCAGTTAAATAATAATTAGGTATTTTTCTTACTTTACGCACCATACTTTTCTGAACCATTGAGATATTACTACTATTAATAATAATATAGTATTAATATAGTAATATTAGCTCAATGTTCTGAACGCACGTTTTAATATTTGACAGCTAATAAATGTCAATCCTTTGTCATGGCTTACACAATTCTGCATTTTTACAAGCTTTTATTTAACTTCACTTTTGTATGTATGTATGTATGTATGTATGTTTGTATGTTTACAAATCTTGCAATGAAGATTTGAACCACTTCCAATAGACCGATTGTGCTGAAACTTGGTATAACTACGTAACTTGGATGACAATACAATAATATGGTACCATGGAGCTGGTCTGATGATGAGGTTGGAAGATGACCATAGAAACATCGGTTCTTGTGGACCGATTGAGCTGAAATTTGGTATGTCTTTGTAACTTCGACAACAATACACAAATATGGTATCATGGTGCTGATCTGATGAAGAGTTGGAAGATGCCCATAGGAACTTCGATTTCTGTGGTCCAATTGAGCTGAAATTTGGTATGTCTTCGTAGCTTCGGTAACAATACAAAAATATGATATTATGGAGCTGATCTATTGAGGAGTTGGAAGAAGCCCACAGGAACTCCGATTCCTTTGGACCGATTGAGCTGAAATTTGGTATACCTATGTAATTTCGGTGACAATATAATAACAAGGTATCATAGAGCTGATCTGACGAAGAGTTGGAAGATGCCCATAGGAACTCCGATTCTTGTGGTCCAATTGAACTGAAATTTGGTATGTCTTCGTAACTTCGGTAATAATACAAAAATATGGTATCATGAAGCTGATCTGATGAGGAGTTGGAAGAAGCCCATAGGAACTCCGATTCTTGTGGACCAAGTAAGCTAAAATTTGGTATGCCTTTGTATTTTTAGTGACAACATAATAACAAGGTATCGTTGATCTGGTGTCATGAGAAGTTGGAAGGTGCCCATAGGAACACTAGTTTTCATGGACCGATTGAGTTGAATTTCGGTATGACTACGAAATGGATAGACTTAGAAATATTTCCAACTAAAAAGTTAAAAATAAATTAACGGTGAAAAACACATTTTAAAATCAAGCTTTTATTATGCACGAAAAATTAAAAAAATAAACTAAGAAAACATTCATAAAATTCGTATTTTTTTAAACGTTACAAGTAACAATTTACAAAAGTGTTCGGTTTATCAGTAGAAGTATGATACATAAACATATATTATCTATAACTAGTATATTAATATTCTTAAGTGATTTAAAAGCTTGTCGCGCAATTTCGTTAATGTAAAGACCTCGGCCGCGACGAGCTTTTAGATCACTTAAGAATATTAATATACTAGTTATAGATAATATATGTTTATGTATCATACTTCTACTGATAAACCGAACACTTTTGTAAATTGTTACTTGTAACGTTTAAAAAAATACGAATTTTATGAATGTTTTCTTAGTTTATTTTTTTAATTTTTCGTGCATAATATTTCAATCTAAAATACGCAATTATTCGAATGTTGTGGATATATATTGTCGATTTAAAATGCTTATTTTAATACGGTCTTTTATTTAAGCCTCTAACTGCATCGACGGGATAAACATTAAATTTTTTGACAGGAAATTTGTTATGGTGTTAAAGTTTAAAATGACTTAAGTGTTATTACGAATATTTTGTATGAATATAGAAAAGTATTGGTTTAGGACTGTTTCAGGCAATTTTTAAAATTTATCTCTCCGTGAGAATCATCCTCGAACTTCAAGGAATATTATAAAAAAAAAATTAGCGAAATCTGTTCAGTTGTTCTGGAGATTTGCGATCAGGAACACATTAAACGATTCATTTTTATTATAGAACTACTCCACTAAAAATTACACTTTATTGTATGATGTTAAAGTTCAAATTCACTTGAGTATTATTACGAATTTTTTGGATGGGAATATAGAAAAGTATCGTTTTAGGACTGTCTCAGGCAACTTTTTAAATTCTTTTCTCCGTAAGAACCATCCTCATACTTCAAGGAATATTATAAAAAAAGAATTATCGAAATCGGTTCAGCCGTTCACACGTGATGCCGTGACAACGCGAAACGGGTTTCATTTTTATATATAGATATTTTTTTTATATGTATTTTTGTTTTAATTTTCATTCGTATTATATTTTATTTCTGTTGTACACACTGCTCTCCCTTTAAATTCTTTCGATAAATCCATCTTATGGTTGCCTTGAAAAGATCGCCATGAGTGATAAGGCCGCCACTTGTACCTGTCCTTTTCTTTTTGTTTATGTTTTGTTTTATTTTTAAAAGTGTGTGCAATAAAGAGTTTAAATAAATAAATGATTTTTGGTATGGAGATAGGTAGGGCCCACCGAAGTAAGATAGTACACATTTTATCCCGAAAAATGTAGTATTCCCGTGGGAACGGGTATTTCTGGGTCTACTGAACCGATTTGAATGATTTTTGGTATGGAGATAGGTAGGGCCCACCAAAGTAGCATAGGATACATTTTATCCCGGAAATTGTAGTATTCCTGTGGGAATTATTATTATCTGGATCTACTAAACCGATTTGAATGATTTTTGGTATGGAGATAGGTAGGACCCACCAAAGTAACATAGGATACTTTTATCCCGGAAAATGTAGTATTTCTGTGGGAATAGCTATACTCAAGATCTACTGAATCAATGTGAATGAGTTTTGATATAGAGATAGGTAAGAACCACTGAATTAACATGATATACTTTTATCCCGGAAAATGTAGTATTTCTGTGGGAATAGCTATACTCAAGATCTACTGAATCAATGTCAATGAGTTTTGATATAGAGATAGGTAAGAACCACTGAATTAACATGATATACTTTTATCCTGGAAAATGTGTTCCCCACGGGAACATGTTATAATTGCAAGAGTAATTCTGTAAGTCTGTTACGCTTTCACAATTAAACCATTTGACTATGTTATATAATTTTAGGTATGAACATAAGTAGAACCCTATGAAGTAACATTTAAATGTTCCCGTGGAAAAAACATGTTATAATTGCGGAAATAGCTTTTTCAAAGTAAAACTTTTTTTGGACACTTATGAGACGAATTAAAGATTCACTTATTATTTTTCTGCACTTAGCCCTAAAGTCTACGCAGACGGAGTCGTAAGCAAAAGCTAGTTGTAAATAAAGATAATGCAAAAATAGAATAACATCAACCTGCTGGGTGATACTAAGTATTACTGTCTCACAATTACCCCTAAAATATGGAGTATTGAGTATTATTTGAAAATGAGACCAATTTGATTCATAACAAGACTTATTTATGTTGCAGATAACTTCATAGATTCAAGGATGTGCCTCATACCGAACAGGGAGCTTAAGGCGCTTTCCTCTAGTTAAAATAAAAAGAAAAAGTGTGTAAAAGTTAACCACACTTGATAGTGAGTTAAACATTAATGAATATAAAAATAAGTTTATGGAAACATACATTTAAATAAAAATACCAAAAACAATTGATAATTAAAATACTTTAACAATAATCATCTTACCCATTAAAACCTTGGTTTCTTCAGGAGTTTTTTTACTAGTTATTTTGAGTCCTGTTTGTAACGCATGAAGTCTGCACCAGTAAGCCACTACAGGATCTCTGGAATCATGTTCCGTAGCTGTTTTCAAGTAATGTTGGATGGTTTTCAAACTTGGCGGACACTCAGGAATATTTGCCATATCTAATAACAATAAAGTAGATTCTGAAGTGGATTCTGCAATAAACGAATAATGTTTTTACACCACCAAGATTGTTGAAAAGTACTATATCTTATAGGTTCTAGGCAATTATGGCTGTGCACACCGGAGACTTTAACAATCTTTTCAGAAAATAATCGGTAAAAATAATTATACGTATGAGTAATTTCATTAATATTCTAAGCACAGTAAACAAATGTCATCCTTAAATTTAAATGTCAATGCCAAAAAATCCGACATTGTCGTGGATAGCCGTCGAATAGCCGTCAGCAGAAAAGTCGATTTACTATTTTTTTTTAGAAAGAGAGATTATGTTCGCATTTTACATACTTGTTTGAATCTTCCAACTTTGCAATTACTTATCTACTATTTTATTCTTATTTGAACTTTAAATGTTATTTTTTGTTTATTCTTAGACTCCAAAATTTTATTCGGATTTTAATAATTCAATTTAATGCTGTACACAAGATAATCAAAAGACCCCGCCTTAAGCGTTTACAGGAATATTATGCGCAAAAAATATTTTTTATCTGTTTATTTGCTTATTTTGGTTCTTTCATCAACCTAAATACGTCCCTGATGCAACAGCAGAGTTGGTCTCGAGGTTTAGGCGCGCGGTTGAGAATCTCGGCGGTCGCGGGTTCGAACTCCAGGCACACACCTCTGGCATTTCGAAGTTACGTGTGTATTCACATTGAATTATTACTTGCTTTAACGGTGAAGGGAAACATCGTGATGAAACCTGCACACCTAAAAGTTCTTAGGAATTTCTTAGTTGTGTAGTCCGCCAACCCGCATTAGGCCAGCGTGGTGGACTATGGCCTAAACCCTCTTAATGGTAGAGGAGACCCGTGCCCAGCAGTGGGACGCATTTAGGTTGATGATGATATACGTCCCACTGCTGGGACGTGCTGTGCCTTGAATTTACAAAACAAGAGAAGGCGCACGAAATGGAATACCCATCGATAAACAAATATTGGCGTGGGGTATGAACGATGTTATTGCTCGTAAAAGTTATCGCGGTACGATAAAAGAGTACGGATAAAACTAAAAAGATATGCCAGGAAGAGTCAAAGTGGTACAACTAAAATCATAGACTATAGGGGAAGGGGGGCATGATGGGTAGCTAAGGGAAATAAAAAAAACAGCATAATCACTACGTTTATTAGTTTCATTAATATATTATGGCACGTTATGTCATTAATCTAACTATGATTTGGTACAGTCTTTGGAGAATCAAGATATCACATTTTTTAATAATTAATAAGAACCTATTAATATTACCTAAAAATAATAAATTAATATTATTTATTGAGAAAAAACAGACCGCAGAACGCAAAGAACGCACACCCAATTACCCCATCTTGCCTCAAAGGATCACTAAGAAAAAAAAATAAGAAATAAAATGTTTAACAGATTCCTACAAACAACATACCTTATCAAAATAAACAACACTAGTAACTGAAGATCAAAAAGATATAAATGGGGTCATCATAATTACCTTTTAATAATAACGCTGAACCTTACAAAAAGTTAGATGGACGTAACGCTTAAACAATTTTTCGTTTGTAGACAAAAAACGCGTGCATTCCCGCTCACAATTTCTCTCGCACTAACCGTCGGTTGAATGAGATTTCCTATTGGCTTATTGTTTTATATTCACAAACGCCTACTTTCTTCGATGTGTCCAGTTCCCCGTCTTAACTCGCTACCCCGTCATCCCCCTTCCCCTAAGCCAAATTATCAAGCATTTTTCAATCATTGAAGAGACAGATCTAGTCAATTATACTGAGTGATGTTTGGTTTGTGTTTATGTGATATAAATAATCATCATCATCAGTCAATTACGGTCCATTGTTGGACATAAGCCTTCCCCAATGAACTCCAGCGAGATCGGTCAGAAGCCACCTATAGTCAGCGACGTCCTGCGACCTTAACAAGATCGTCCGACCATCTTAGTCACCAGACCATATTTTTAGACCATATTTTTAGTTCATATTTTTAGTCCTTATTTCTTGTAATGGTATCGTGTCGATCCCTAATTTGAGAGACATTCTCAAAGATCAAGTGTTCCAGAGGGGAAGGATCAAGTTGTACATATATAGGGGACACTAGATACCATTCTCTATTCTCACTTATAGTGGAATAATAATTAAATTTATACACTGAGATCGTTGGGTGTCACACATAGTATAGCCAAATAAATTCCACGCATTTCAGTACAAACAAATGTAAAATCCGATCAATATAAAGAAAATGAAAAACAAAAGGGGGATCAATCTATTAGGTCGGCAACTAAGTAATTGCTTATAGATGACTTCAGTTGAATTTTTGGGTTTTCTGGCGTAGTGCAAGTGTAAAACACATTTTGTATTTGATAGTTGGCAATTCAGCTATCAATCAGTAAAAAAAGTTTTTTGATCGGTTGCGTAGTTTTTGTTGAAAAATGGAAAATCAAAAGGAACATTATCGCCATATTCTGCTATTCAATTTCGCAAAGGGAAAACGCATCGCAAGTTCACAAAAAGTTATGTGCTTAAAATGTTTTTAACTATTTGCTTGGTAATATAGGAGAAACTGGGGACACTTGTTCCCCCTTTTGTTTTTCAACACTCATTTTCTTAATATTCATCGGATTTAAAATTTGTTGGTACTGAAACATGTGGAATTTATTTGGCTATACTATGTGTGATACTCAACGATCTCAGTGTATTAATTAAGTCATAATTCCACTATAAGTACGAATAGGGAAATTAATCTAGTGTCCCCTATATATGTACGACTTGATCCTCCCTCTCTGGGACACTTGATCCTTGGGAAAATCTCCCGAAATTGGGGTCGATATGATATTATTACAAGGAATAAGTACTAAAAATATGTTAAGGATTGCTATAATAAAATTTATTTATTTGCTCATGCCATGAATAACTTTCTAGTATTATTTAAATCACTGGCAACTCTTTTTAGTTTCATAACCGCTAATCGGTACTCTTCTACCGTGCAACATTTACGGACAATAACATCATTCACACCCAATGCCAATATTTATTTATCGATTGGTACTATGTTTCGTGCACCTTCTCTTTGTTATGTAGATTCGAGGCACTTGATCCGCCAGGATCCTGGCTGATCTTGATCTTGGCTGATCATGTGTCCCATAATAAAAAGGACCATGTGTACCCAACAGCACTTAGGTAGCAAAACATTTAATATATAAAAGTAATTTAAGATTAACACTTTTCTCTGTTACAAAAGGCTAGAAACATGGATTAATAATGTATTAAAACCGTACAACATCGTTAACATCTTTTCTAAATATTTTTAAAATCAAAATAAAAACTTACGAAAAATAAGTTTCAGCAACAAAAATCATACATTGTCCGCCACCTGCAAAAAGTGTCCAATCTGGCAGATGTACCACTATTAAAAAGATGGCGGGTACTAATAACTACCAGTCTAGCCACTCTAAACCTTTTAATTGCACTTACTTGCTTTGTAAAGTTAGTGTACCTAGTCTCTCATAATGATCAAGTACCCCAAGTTTCCCCTATCCAATTCAACAAAATTTTATTTTGATTAAATATATTATCAATTTATTCGAATTTTGACCCTCGAAAATTACTCTAAAAGTGGATTTATGACAACCTTAGTTCAGTTATCTTATTTATCAAAAATTACGCAAAAATCTTAAAATGTTCTTTACTAACTTTTTAGATGACAATATTCCCTACAACAATTTGTAATTAACATATTTGTACGTTGGGTCTTTCGTCAATTTTAAGGGCTTCGAAAAGCACTGTTTAGTGTTTATGCCGAAAACTGTATAAACCCTCTTAATGCAAGCACCCAAAACAACACTGCCTCCTCCCTGTATATATAAAACTTACTAATTGTTGGACATTATTTCATTTAGACTGATAACACACTGACTTATTATACAATATTTTTGTTCTACAATTAGTACTGAGACAAATATATAATAACTTTGAAATGTAGGACCGGAATAACATATCAATAGGTAGCACCTTATCTTGTGAATTTTTTTAAATATAACCTAAGCAAAAAAACCGGTGGTTAGTAATGATTTTTGATGACTACGTTATCGATACATATTGGATTCTATGACAAAAGCATACATTTATACAATTATCTTGAGATTTAACAAAATCACGCCCCAGTAGTAATTAATTTTTAAGAGTCGTTATTTCGACATAATATTTTATTCCCCCTAAGCCAGAAAGCTTACGCATTTAGTAGTTATTGTAAAGATAGATAGAGAAGATAGAGTTGGGCGTTGCATAAAAATTAAGTTACGCACGAAAAATTAAGTTGATAGTAAGATACATACTAAACTAAAATCTTTACATAAATTCTGTTTGAAAAAGTCCTTTGCTTTTAAGTGAGGAAGATCACATCACCTGTCACATCTAAAAAATGTCAAATTGTCAAACAAACGAAGTCTAATAATTTTAATTTAACGAGGCGTACGGTTTTTTGTTAGTTTACAAGTATAATCTGAGTCGCAGATTTGTTTGTAATTATTGTACAGAAATGCCGTTTAAACAGCGAAAAATTGCGATGATGGGATACCGCTCTGTAGGTAAAGTTATCGTTTCAATACTTTATGCGTCTTAATTAATATTTTGTGACGTGATGTAATTAAAAACCTCTTTTAGGTAAATCATCCCTCATCATTCAGTTTGTAGAAGGTCAATTTGTGGACTCGTATGATCCTACAATAGAAAATAGTAAGTATTATTTTCATATTGACGCATAGGTCTTTTTGTGTAATTGGTGTAGTCTAAAAATGCAAAATAAACACAAGAACAGATTATGTGCTTGGATTTATTTTGAGCATGTGGGAAAGGCATATTATGTTTAATATATTGAAAGAACTCGTCTTGATTACTGACGTCAATCATTTTTTCCCAAGCATTTACAAAGTACATTCGATTGAACTCTACGGAATACGAGGTGAAACTCGTCGATACGGCAGGACAGGATGAGTACAGCATATTTCCTCTGCAATATAGCATGGACTTCCATGGCTATGTTTTGGTTTATTCAATTACATCAAGCAAGAGTTTCCAAATAGTACAAATAATTTATGACAAGCTCTTAGATATGGTGGGGAAAATACAGTAAGTGTTTACAACTTTGTGAAATTTATGAATTAAAAAATCTATTGTCCATTACTTTACTTATCTACACATGTGACCTCACTCCTGTATTCCTTAAAGGAATAGGTAGTAGTGCATTTCTATACCCTGATTTTGCCAAAAGGTGTCTGTTTCATGTAATAGGGGATGAACCTATTGCTGTTTTTGTGTGCATTTCCAGAGACTGGGATTTTACTGAAAACATCTTAATGGTGCAACAAAATAATACTGCCAGCTCTAGGAATTGAACCCAGTCAGACTATGAAGCAGTCCTTTTTTTACCTTTATGTTAAGATTAAATATTTTTTTGGTCTATTACCTTAATTTTAATATATTTAAAACAGATAATGATATTCTGAATCTAGATAGTTGGAGCCCACAAAACATATGCATTAAATATAATTATTTTATATTTTTTTCAGTGTCCCTATAGTATTAGTTGGTAACAAAACAGATCTTCATTTAGAAAGAAAAATAAGTACTGAGGAAGGTAAAAGATTGGCTGAGAAGTGGAAAGCTGCATTTGTAGAAACCAGTGCTAAAAGAAATGAGGTAAGTTTTACAGTATTTTAACTAAAACCATTGCTATGAAAGTGACTCCTTAGCTAAATGTTGATATTGGACTTATTACATAATGCTATGACAATTGTTCAAAGCGAGAGTATGTCCTCAGTGTTGTTTCTGTTAAATTTATATTAATAGTTATTTTTTGTTTAAATGTGTATATGACATCTAATTGATAACATCTTACCAACTTTATTTACTTGGCATTGATTAAATATGCATTTATTAGCACAGTTGCTGATGTAACTTTAAAAATGTATAAAACTTAGAGCTATATACTTGTTAAGTTGGCTAGCTGATCTTTATACTCCTTGACCATTTAAAATTTATCATGTTGTTACATTATCATGTATATTCCTTTTCTTTTCTTAGGTATTGCAATAAATTCAATTGTTTGTCGAATACTTATGCTTAATAATGTGAATATATTTCTTTTCAGTCGGTAACTGACATGTTTCATGCTATTTTGTCAGAGATTGAGAGATCAGATGGACATATACCAGACAGAAATGGATGTGTTGTTTCTTAATGCAAAAGTTTATTTAACAGAACAAAGTGCTTTTTACTTAAGCTAAAGTGATTTAGATCTAGTGTTTGTATGTGCACGGCTAATGTCTAGCTAACTTGGGTGAACAACGTACCTTTTCACTGACATTATTATACCGAAAGTACTGTTTAAATTTCAAGCTGGATATCTAATACATAATTACATTTTTTTACATTATAATAGTGTGTGACAGATACAGCTTATAATTATTATATGTATAATTATATACCTACATATGGAGTTAAATATGCAATCATATTTGTCACCTACTTTATTGTAGCGTTGATTGTGTAGACTCTTGAGGTAGTAATTATTAATGGCTAAAATAAGTGATAGCTACTTTTTGATCATGTTAAAGCATTGCAATATTTATTCTTGTTGTTTTTACTGTTTATGGTTGCTATTGTAAGATTGAAATGGGATATTTCATATGGGTAACGGATGGATGAGAGCTGCTCAAGACCGGGATGGTTGGCGCTATCTTGGGGAGGCCCACATTCAGCAGTGGACGGCGATAGGATGAGTTTGAATTATTACAAACAACTCAATGGACAAAATCTTAAGAAAACAATTTAAAAAAAGTTGTAATTATGAACAGTAAGTAATTTTATCATGTTATAATGGTTTGTCATCAAATTTAAATTCTCTCAGTAATAATAAGCTTAAATGTATATATATTATTAAATAAAAAAAGCACACTTAACTTGGTCAAGAAATGTCTAGGTAAGCCTAAAAAATGGTAATCAATGATTTAACAGTATGTACCTGTAAATTGGTGTTGGGTTAAAACTATATGTGACTGGTTTATTATTATTGCTAATATTGAAAATGCAGTTTTAATTTTAGTGATTCAAAGATTTCATAGATCATTTAAGGAAGTTTATTCTATCAATGCAATAAAAATTAAAGTAAAATAAGTTTATTAAAAAAAATATGTCTGTGAAGATTAATTTTTTGGTTATTTGACACAGGTCAATTTTAACATGACTTTTCTACAAATTCCCAGAACTTATCTTTGAATCTTGCTCATTATTATATTATTATATTAGATATGCAGTTCTCATACTCATTTTACTCGTAAAAACAAATTTGTTACACTGATCAGCTAAGATTCTTTGCCTTTAAAATTACTTAGGTATGTAATATTGTGTCAGTGAGAGGTATATGTGGCTATGTTGTGATTTGAAATGATTGCATTTCTCCTTATTTTAATGTGTTTATGTACCTCATATTTTCATCATGTTACTTTAATTAGAAATTCTATTTTTATTTTAATTGGAAGCAACGAAATGTATTTATATGGACACTAGTTTCTAGGCTTTCAAAGTTTTTTATCAGTATGTTCGTGGAAAATCACGATAATATACTTTGCACTATAGTAGACAAGAAAATAATGTTTTACTTAAAACATCACAAATTGTGCACCAAATATTTTTTCTAAAGCTGTATTTTATAAATATTAAGAAACATCCACTGGGTTTAAAAACATAACAATTTGATTAATTTGATGAGATTTGCCTAATATGCTTTTAAATTCAGTCCTATGATATAATGCCTGAAAGCTGTATTCAGTACTAGGTACCTGTGTTGAGGACAACAATATCCTCTAAAACTTGTCATTACAACTTGCAGAGTTGCTATCTTACGACTTTGGTGAAAAGACAGGATTATGCCAATTATTTAAAGAAAATATTTTTATGACCACAGCATTTATAAAGGAATTATAGAATTAATGAAATAAATAGTCATTAATTCTATAATAAACTTTATTCCTACCAGAATTGGCTTTGAAATAAAATGCTTCTGTTAAAACATAGTGTTTTCTTACGTCTATATTACATTATGTTATAAATAAATATTCTTGATATTATTTGTTGCAAACTGTCTTACTTAGTTACCTATATAAAACATCTAAAATGTTAAGAGGGTGATGTTTTTTTTTATTTACCGAGTATGTGGTACTGATTTTTCCCAATTCAAAATATGATGACTCATAAAAGAAATTAATTTACTAAAATATAAAAGTTGTGTAGGTTTAAGTTTGCGGTATTTTTGCCGATTATTGAATACATATATTACAAACGAGGTCGACGCTTAAAATTTTAAGTGATAGAAAAACATTTAATTTTTTTTTGTCCAGGATAACCATTGTCCGCTGAAATGGTCGTATTGACATACGCTAACATAAAAAGTTTCTAAAGATAAGCAAAACTATTAATCTACAATGTAATTATATTACATAATTATACTTCAAAATATTTGACTTACGCGCTCAATATAGCTTTATTTTGTAGAATTGTAACAATGCAATCTTTAAAGCTGGCGGGGCCTATTACCCTGTATATTTTTTGTCGTAATAATACAAAAAATACACGCATACACTATGTCGTAGTATAACGACTATCTTACTACAAATTTATGTCACATAAAAAGATACTTACGTATTTTTTTAAAAAGCATCGTATATGTTATATAGAACATTTATCTAGAGTTTATGTTTATGTTAAAGATTACCTTTGTTTTAAATCAAATTACGTCTGAATCATTACGAAGATTGAAATATGTCCGCAGGGAATCAAGTTACAATGTTTCTGTATGTTGGGCCTAACTAAGGCGCACAGATGCCTAGTTTTTGAACTCGTTATCTCAAACAAACCGTTTTCAATTTATGTTAAATGTAAATGGATATATGAATATGTAGTGATTCTGCGTGAGATTGCATTTAGATGTATCGTTATTAATAATTTATATAGTGTTTAACAGGGCGGTATCTCGATATATAATATCGACTATTTAAGTGAATGTGTATTTAATTCTGTTAAACTCTATATAGGTTTTCCTATAGTGTATTCTGCACATGAAACAGTTGGATAAGACTGGAAAGAAAATATCAGTGGTACAAGCGTGCCGAACCTACGATTAAATTATCATAGGTTAGACACGGCCGCTTCATACTTATTGGGTAGCGTATAATAAGTATTTTTTCTTTAATGTATGACAACCAATATCAGCTCTTCATTTTTGATTGAAATTTTTATCATTGGACATGACGGGATAAATACCTGTTCAGGACAGACAAGCGGCGACACTCGTCCCATACAAAATATTGTCTGTTTCTCTTCTAATCTTATTCAGCGGTTCTGTGATTTCGTGTAATTACTTTATATTGTTATAATATATATATTAATTAATAACGTTTTAATTTGATGAAACGGATTGTGTGTAATTCATTGGCGTATGTATATTATATACATGAATTAATTATTTCTTGGTCAACCAAAATTATTAATACAGTGGAACCTTAGTATAACGCACCTCAATATAACTACTTCCTCGATTTTACAAATTTTTTGTAATCCCCTTGAATTGTGCATAAGAGCCAATGTAAAATATAGCTCTACATTGCGAATATTTTTAGCGTACAACCACTTTAAAACGAATTTTAACTATCAAGAAAAAGTATAAATACCTTCAATTAACAAATTTTGTCAAACCAAAACCTAAATAAGGGAAACTGAGGACACTTGATCCCCCTTTTGTTTTTTAGCCCCCATTTTCTTAACACGTTCACTGCCATGTCGGTCAATGCTGACCGACAGCGATCTTTCCGTTTAGCCCAACAAAAAATCGCAATCCGGTCAAATTGAGCCAAACATTATTTTTGGTTTAATACATAGATTTCATGTTTAAATATATGATTTTTTGACGAAAAGTGAATTTGAATTACAATTTACGGAGATATTAAACGTCGGACAGCACTGACCGACGCGGCCTGTGGAGCCAAAATATCGTCTTTTCGTTATAGGGGGCCACGCGGGTCACGGTGTCGGGTCCCCTCTCGCTTCTCCGGGAATTACTAGTCTAGCAGTTTTCGCCCAAATCTTCTTGTGAGATGCTGTTTAATCGATTAATGGTCTTTTATAAACTGTTGTTTTTTTTCTAAGTCCTTTATGTGTTTCAAAAACCAACTTATTTTGGAGTAACTGGAGGACCATGCGGGTCAATGAGTATAGGATTTAGTTTGACAGCCCTGCCCTACGGCCTATAAGAGAGGATTGAAAACACTCGTAAAATGCGGTCAGCAGTGACCGACGTGGCCTGAACGGAAAGATGCGTTTTTTAGCTGGCAGTGAACGTGTTAATATTGATCGGATTTTAATTTTGTTAGTACTGAAACACGTGGAATTTATTTGGCTATACTATGTATGATACCCAACGATCTCAGTGTATTAATTTAATTATAATTCCACTATAAGTACGAATAGGGAAATGTATCTAGTGTCCCCTATATATGTACGACTTGATCCTCTCCCTCTGGAACACTTGATCCTTGGGAATATCTCCTGAATTTGGGGTCGATATGATGCCATTACTAGGAATAAATACTAAAAATATGTTCAAGATTGCTATAATCAAATGTATTTATATGCTCACGCAATGAATAACTTTCTAGTATTATTCAAATCACTGACATATCTTTTTAGTTTCATAATCGCTAATGGGTACTCTTTTACTGTACCCTTACAACTTTTACGAACAGTAACATCATTCACAGCCAACGCCAATATTTGTTTATGGATTGGTGCTCCATTTTGTGCACCTTCTCTTGTTTTATAAATTCGAGGCACTTGATCCATGGACAATGATCATTGACCATGTGTACCCAACAGCACTTAGATTACAAAACATTTAATATAAAATAGTATTTTAAGATTAACACTTTTCTCTGTTACAAAAGGCTAGAAACCTGGATAAATGTTGTATTAAAGCCGTACAACATCGTAAAAATCTTTTCTAAATATTTTTAAAATCAAAATTAAAACGAAAAAAAGTTTCAGCAACACAAATCATACATCGTCCGCCACCTGCAAAAAGTGTCATATCTGGCCGGTGGACCACTATTAAAAAGTTGGCGGGTACTATTATCTACCAGTTTAGCCACTCTAAACCTTTCAATTGCACTTGGTTGCTTTGTAAATTCAGTGTACCTAGTCTCCCGTAAAGATCAAGTATTCCAAGTTTCCCCTAATATAAAGTTCCCACAAACGTATGACTCTTAATCTCATATTATGTTTTTCATGTCTCGAAAAATTTCGATGGGATTTTGTTCGTAAAACAATAATTTTTGTTTGTTAAACATTCAAGTTGAAATGGCTCTAAAACGTAAAATGTGTTCCTTATCTGCTCACCTCTTTATAACAAATTTTAGACCAATGTAACCTCAACATAAACCTTATTTCAACGAATTATTATTAGATATAACAAATATTTACTTGTTCCTTTCCAATTTGTTATATCGAGGTTGCACTGTAATATCAACATAACGTATTATGCATGTTACTACTTACATACACACAGCACACAGTGGTATGGTGCATTGTTTAATTTCATGAGTTTTTAGGCGTATTTTTAGTGAGAAATGAAAGTGGTAATTCGTACCAATTTTTGAGTTCATAATTGTAGTTATTGACTCAACATCCCAAAATATTTATTTTGCTTAAAATATAAAATCTTAAGCGACTTTTTTTCTGATATAAAATAAATTATTTAAGGTTATTGAGATACCTACGTAAAAACTACTACGGAAGATGTTAAAATCGATCAAAAAAGATGTTACAAAAAAATAAAAAGTAGGTATAATATACAGGGTGGATGCGCACGAGGGGCATTAAATTAAACTACACATCCTTAGTGTTAATTCGACACAACACAAAAATGTATAATACCAAAAAGAGATTTTGTTTGTTTCAAACAAACTAAATAGCTTTAAAATAACATTAAAACGCAACCATCCTTTGTTGATAAATTTCACTGACCTTCAAATTGGCATCGTCGCGCGAGCCGAGTGCAATCGTCTGTCTCTTTTACGTGCGGCATGTTTTGTTATGATAGAAGAGACAAATAACACTATTTAATAGTAAATATTTAGGGATAGGTACGGTATCGACACGGTAATAGTATTACCATGGTATCGATTAGAATGTGTCGATACTATACTTATAAGTGGCATTGACTAAAATATTGTACTCATACATGTATCGAAACATAATATTGCTACTTCAAGGTAAGAGAGTACACAAATTGTAATACAATAATAGAGAAAGTTAGCTATAACTTCAAAACAAAAATTAATGAAATAAAATTATTAAGTACTTTATGCATATGAATCAAAGTTCCCATTCCTCCATACAATAGCATAAAAATAAAAGTTTATTTAGCCATTTTGAAGATAAGCGGTTTCGGATTTTCGTGATTGTATCAATATCGATATTTCTTTCGTGACCCTAGTCACGGTAAAAGTAACATACAGTAGTTTATCTTCATACAAACGGGCCAAAATCGAGTTATACCTACGCGCCCGATCTCGGCATGCACTCGGCAAGCAGGCAGTCGCGACTGTGTCGCAGTGACGAACGGTTACGGTGTCGTTTTAAGCAGTAACCGCGCGATTTTTATAAAATGACAAGAATATATTGTGCTGTGTATGGTTGCATGAATTCTTCAATAACGCACCCAAAGATAACTTTTTTAAGATTACCTGGAAACTCCGAAAGGTAAGACTATACAATGATTATACTTATTAGTAGGTGAGTAAGTAATTAAAGTGTTTTTAAAGGATTTTTTCCCCTTGAAAAATAAATAAGCTAGACATATAGTTGAAATGATCTCCGATTTATGTATTTCTGTAGCCGCTTTAACTACAAATACCTCCAAATAATCATACAATTAATATGTAATGGTTGCCTTTTTTTCTCGGTACTAATATCTATTTTTTAAAACACGATCTTTGCATTGTTAACGAAAAATTCAAAAAACTTTGCAACTCTATTTACATAAACATAAGATTGAAATTATCTTGTCTGCGTAGTAGTGTTACGTGGCAAGCGCCGACGACCCAAGTCCCTTTGATAAATGCCGCCGAACTCACCGCGCCTGCGGCACGGTAATTAGTATTACCTTTTAGAGGCTAGCGGTGATATCTTGAAATGTTTGACTTGATGTAAATTTTATTAAAATATTGTTTATTTGAAAAGGACTAATTCGGTGCTGCTATTTTAAATATTAATTTAATTTTCAAATATTTTTCCCTTTAAAAGGATTTTTTTTCAGCCGTCTTCAATGGTTGCAACTGATACGTCGAGATGATTTAGAAAGCATACCTAAATTTACTTCCTACCGTGTTTGTGAGAAACATTTCAATATGGAGGATGTACTACAATCGTCAAACGATTTAATATAAACATGTTTTTTTAAATTAGATACACTAATAAAAAATAACATGCATTTTTATTGAACACACTTCCATTCACAAAGTATTTCATTTATTTAGATAGACATTGAAGACACTTCCATTCACAAAGTATTTCATTTATTTAGATAGAAAGTCAAAGGAGGTAGATTTAATTAAAATGTTGCGGTGCGCAGCCCTATCGCATGTTAGCGGCCGCGCGGCGGCAGGCCTTTGTTCTCAAAATGTGGCCGAGTTAAAATACTGTATGTTACCTTTACCGTGCCCTAGTTAAGGTGATTGACCTATGCGTTGACGTAATCAGCTGTTAGAAAAGATACATCGTGTTCAAATTGGACAAAAACTTAAAATGTTATTTATGACTAAACTACTGCTCCTATTTGATTGATATTTAGTACAGAGCTTTAAAATGGTACCTAATATATGCAGTTTAAAAAAAAGCCTCTCGTGCGCATCCACTCTGTATAACATACCTAAAGAAGACGGAACTTGGTAAATATTGTTAGGGATTACCTATTTCTTTTAACTTATCATTTAATATGATTTTAGTTAACATGCTGATGTTTTGTCTGTTAAATAAAAAATTACAAGATATGTATTTCATTCATGATTTGAATTTAAATCTTGTTAAATCTATCAACATTTATAGAAAAGTACCACATCAAAGTAGGTGAAATATCCAGTACAGCCGATCCTTTCACTAAAAGACGCTTTTAATGTTGCAGCTTGACTGATATGTGTCGACGTGTCTAATGAAACAATAACTGAACAAGTCTACGCATAAATACGCCGTTCAAACAATACCAACACACAAATAAACAAAACGAAATATAATAAATGATTACGTTATGAAGGATTAAAATTATATCTGTCAAATAGAAGTAGAATGCCTGCCACTAAATATTTTCAAAATAGGTATGGCGATTGTGATGTAGACGGTTTGCAGGGGTCTCACAGAATATATTACTAGAATAAGTTATAACAAGTGTACGAGTACTTCCATACTATCAGTTTAACCCAATGATATATTGGTGTGAATGTAGGCACGTATGTAATTAACTTAGTTAACAACTATTGGTTATTTTCGGGCTAAACAATGTGTTTTTCTGTGTAATACTGTTTAACCAAACAGCTTTTAGAGTGTTCAAATATTATGAATATGCTGCTAGTTTATAGAAAGCGGAATGCTTATTGTTTCGTATGTGTTGTAACAGTAACGTTTATTTATATTTAAGAGACGTAACTTGCATCTTTAGGCTTTCTTTTGGGATTTTCGGATACACTAGATATGTATGAACTAAGCATGTCTTCTTTCTTTTTGTTGTTTTGATTTGAATTTTGTGCATATTATATTATAACAGGTTAGAATAAAAAGTGAGGTTCTGATGAATTTCGATTTTGTAGCAAATTTTTAGCTTAAAAAATGCCATTGAATATTTTGTAGTAGTTTCTTATTAAAAAATAATTGTTGTCATGAAATACACTGTATAATATTTAGTTTAATGTAAATATCTACCTAGGTATTTTGCGTAAACTTTTTACTAGCTAATATACGTATATTGATTAGGTATGTGTATTAAAGGTTATTTATCGTGTTTTATAAATATTGCAACGCAGACCCACCTTGATATCATGCGAATGTTCTTCGCACGCGTACCATTCATGATATAGTTATATTTTGTAATCGGGTAATATTATAAGTGTAAATGTCTTGCAATAAGCAAATAAAGATTAAAAATAGTAATAAAAAAATCGATTTTTTGTCGTCTGAGTTTACGGATCTGCTACTAAAGAGTTGAACTAGAAGAAGGCAGTTAGATTTATCGAAATTTAATTTCATGTAAATCATTTTACAAAATATTATTAAGTACGATTTTAATGCTTTTTCTCAGTGAATTGAACGAAAAAAATGTATGTAGCTTAAACAAAAATGCGATAGCTTTAGCTCTTGCTTGCATACACGGCACAAGGCGTTCTGCTAACGCCGGAGCGGCATTCACGATGTAATTTATTCTTTTAGCTACGTTTTCCTTTACGCATAAATTATAAAACATTATGATTTAGCTATAGATTAATTATACTTTTGTAAATAACTTGTAACAAGTTAAAATAAAAAAAAAACTGCCGATATTATTTATCAATGTATTTTATTGACCTAGTTTCTTTTTATAAAATAACGACAACCACTAAAATTTGGACACAAAAATAGTTTTCATCAGAATTGTATGATTTATATCCACGGATCATCTATAATACCTGGTAGCATTTGCATTAGTCACTCGATAATATAGGTGGCGGGTAACGGATGGATGAGGGCTGCATAAGACCGAGATGGTTGGCGCTTTCTTGGGGAGGCTTACGTTAGAACCTTGTTAGGCCTTAGTCCACCACGCTGGCCTAGTGCGGGTTGGCGGGCTACACATCTAAAAAATTCCTAAGAACTTTCATGTGTGCAAGTTTGATCCGTATGTTTTCCTTCACCGTTAAAGCAAGTGATAATTCATTTTGAATACACACATAACTTCGAAAATTCAGAGGTGTGTGCCTGGGGTTTAAACTCGCGACCGCCGAGATTCTCGACCGCGCGTCTAAGCCTCGAGGCCATCACTGCTTTAATATTATATTAACCCAAATATAAATTAATAAAATATTATAAAGAATAAAATCATTTTAAGGAAGCAGTAGATAAAAATATTATTTGCGAAACACGATAACTAACGCAATCTGCAGCGTAAGTATACTTAGTCTTCCTTAAAATGTTTTTATTCTTTAATAATTGAAGTCAGAGGTGTATGCCTGAGGTTTGAAGCCGCGACTGCCAGGATTCTCGACTGTGCATCTAAACCTCGAGGCCATCACTGCTCTCTCTCTCTATTAGCTATATGCCCTGCCTATTGCCACTTCAGCTTGCATCTGTCCTTCCTTCAATCCTTCGGGCTATGTTGGCAATCTTCTTTCTACTACAAATTTTCTTATTTCTAATTCGATCACGTAGAGATATACAAAGTAAAGTCCTCTCCATAGCTCGCTGAGTGAGCTTTCTTATAAGGAATATAGTTAGTAGGCCACGTTGCAGTGCCGTGAGACATCACTGACGAACACGACAAAGACTTTTTGTCTTTGGAAACGAAGATGTTTTGGACATGAGGATCACGCGAAGTTTCCTAAACAGCGCCCATCCGCATTATAGACCTCTATAGACCTCTCTCTCGAAGTTGGACCTGCCTATCTGTACATACCTACCACCTGTAATTAGAAGGGTGTATTAATAAAATTAGAAAGGTGATATTATTTTTCCCTTATTTTCTTTCTTTCACGTTCGCCATGATCTCGTCATGTTAGTAGAACCAACAGCAAACTAAAACAAATGATACTAAATGTGAAATCAATTTATTAGCATTAAATATATGGACAGCCCCGTGGCGCAGTTGGCTAGATACCAGTTTGCGAAACGAGCGGCCGCGGGTTCGATCCCCGCACCGAGACAAATGTTTGTGAGATCCACAAATATTTGTTTCGGGTCTGGGTGTTTGTGAGACCGAAAAAGTCTCTCGTAGTTTCTGATACCCACGACACAAGACTCGTATCTTAGTGTGGGGTCAGGACTATGTATGTAACTGTTGGGTATATTTATTTATTTATATTTTTTGTCACTACCCTGGCTTGTTTGTACTAGAACTGCAAGAGATGTCACGCCAGGGGGGTGTCAAAATAATATGTAACCTAAAAATATACCTATACCATGCAATCTTTACATCGAAATAATACGCAATACAGACCATCTACTCATTTGTAACAATACATTGAATAATTAATGTCGTACATAATAGTAAAATATAAAGATATACACTCACCAGGGGAAATTCGGCAACGTTCACCGTTTCGTTGCTCACCGGTACATCGGGCACTGATGTAACATTATTCAAATTTTGGACGACACCATTGCCTTGTAACTACTTCACTTTGTCTGATGCACGTTACTCAAGAGAGACCAATGAGGCGCATACGCGGTTTCTGTGGGAAATTTTTAAAAGTCAAATTGAGCCAGGGGAGGTGACACTTTTGTTTGGAGTAAGAAAAGAGATTTTTTTAAACTAATAATTATTATGGCAGTGCAGCAGTGATGGCCTCGAGGAGCAGTGATGGCCTCGAGGTTTGGGCGCGCGGTCGAGAATCTCGGCGGTCGCGGGTTCGAACCCCAGGCATACACCTCTGACTTTTCGAAGTTATGTGTGTATTCACATTGAATTATCACTTGCTTTAACGGTGAAGGAAAACATCGTGATGAAACCTGCACACCTAAGAGTTCTTAGGAATTTCTTAGGTGTGTAGTCCGCCAACCCGCACTAGGCCCGCGTGGTGGATGGCCTAAACCCTCTCAATGATAGAGGAGACCCGTGCTCAGCAGTGGGCGTATATGGGTTGATGAAGAAGAAGAAGAAGAATAATTATTACGTTTTATTCTGTTTCTTTTATAAAATATTTTGTGTTTTTAGTTAAGTTATAATATTCCATTTCAAAAAACAATTTACTGGTCAAATTATAAAAAATATTCCAATAATTATAGTAAAATGTACGTATGGGGCCAGCGTAGGGAGTATACATTTAGTACTGTTTTCTCTTATTGTAAACAACATGATTAGGTTTATTGATATAATACTATGTCGCACAAATAAAACACACTATTATGTATTAATTAACATACAAAATAACAACAATTTCATTAATTTTATATTTTTTTATTGAAAGAACATCAAAGTACCCAATAAAGTATAACGACCCATATACATATATAGGTATACAATACCGCCAAAAAGTTTGGAAGCACTTCTAGGCGATAAGATTGGTGACTGCGTAAGCCACACCAATATATTGAAGGATACGATTTGATTTCTGTTTTTCAATAAATAATAGTTTAAAAAAACTAAAAAACACCCTTTTTATCGAAAACTGAAGTAAAAAATAGAAAATAAGTTTTAATAAATATAAATTAATAATAGTGTCAATAAAAAAAAATATTTTATTTTAAAAAAAGCGTGGGGTGCTTTTTAAGATATTGTCAAAATGATAATTATCATTGATTATAATCACTCTACTCATATCTGTCAATAAAATATTTATAACTATTGACGCCATGCACCCCACGCTTATTTTAAAATAAAATATTTTTTTTTATTCACACTATTATTAATTTATATTTATTAAAACTTATTTTCTATTTTTTAGTTCGGTTTTCAATAAAAGCGTGTTTTTTTAGTTTTTTTTTAACTATTATTTATTTTCTATTTTTAGTTCGGTTTTTTTATCAAATTAGTGTAGTGTCATCGGTCCTCGATAAATCTACAAAGTTTGAACGAAATCTAGTCGTTTAAAGTGGGTCAAAATCGCGCCCGAAGAAGTCGGTTACAAACATACATACATACAAGTGAAGCTAATAAAAAGCGTGTAAAAAGGCTTCGTATACTCTGGCTGAGTGTTTAGGATCATTATCATGTTAAAACACAAATGGATCATCTACAATATGTGATCCTGAGGGTAAAGTAAGATTCTTTAATATTTTATAAATACTGTCCCTTCCTTATGATTCCATCAATTTAGTCAAGATCTTCGATAACAGTTACAGCGAACCACCTTAGAATGATACATTACCACCACCGTCTTTTACCAATGATACTAAACAGCTTCCAGATACTCTTTCATTAAATCTGCGGCGGATGAAGACTCATCTATAAGATCAAAAACATTTCAAGTTATGATTCATTCGTCGATACTCTAAAGTACAATTTTCTATTGAACTACCGAGCAATGATCATGGTGTCTTGGCCATATCAGACGTTGTGTTTTATGTATTACTCGTAGTGATGGCTTTAAACTGCCACAGAACCATACAGAACAGCAGACAAAAGATAATTTGCACTGTGGAAATTGATACGTTTTTGGTTCGTGATGTATTCAATTCCTATTTATTATCCGATGCTTTAAGTCGATGATTATGCTTTAAAGTTGTTGCTGTACACTTGTCTTCTGCTGCAGAAGTAACTTTTGATTTTCCACTGTATCTTCTATCCGACAAACTGCCAGTTTTCTGGTGCCTCGCAAGTGTGTAATGAACACCCTTATATGAAATACCAAGTTTTTCGCAATGAATCGTTTAAAGTAGCCTTCGTTATTTAGAACAATAATAGCCGAACGTGTTTCAGTTGGTAACTGTTATTCTTTTTCCATTTGAGACACAAAAAAATAAGTTCTTAGTAATTTTAAAAAGGTGAAGTAAAACCAGCTAAAAATCTATTTAACTGCACAGAAATCATTAAATACTATTCTTAAAATATTTTGCAATAAATACTGATTATTAACAATAAACTATAATGCAAAAAAAACTTTGCATCACTAAAAATACATTGCGAGTGTGTACTCAACAATTTTCCAAAGTGACTGTAAAATTTTGTATGAGTGATTTAAAAAAAGTATTTTTAAAAAGACTGCCAAAATACATTAAAATTATTAAAAATGATATTACTTTTTAGCACACCATTGATAAAATTAGTTATTCTTAATTTGCTACTTCATTTTTCAAAAAATATAGGTGCTTCCAAACTTTTTGGCGGTAGTGTATATATATTTATTTAACATTGTTAATGACTGGGTTTACAAACATTTTCTGGAGGTAAGATGTGTCATATTGACATTAAATTGTCAACAAGTTTATTGTGAAAATGGCGACTACCGGGGTCGGTTTTCGGTGGTTAGATATTCTAGAAAAGGAATTCGACAAAGCTTGTGTCGAATTGGACACTTCCCTGAGTAAGTTTATTTTTATAAAAAGAAAATTTACTGTTAAGAAGCATTAAGTCCCTTCATGTCATAGTTATTGGTTTCTAGAACTGCAGTAACGCTTCACGCTGTTGTCTGAAACTTATTTTATTCTTACAAGCTTAAAATTAAAAGCTCCATATATCAAATTTATATATATCAGTTTATTGTAATAACTAGAATGTGTGTTGGGTCAAGTTTTGTATATTTTAAAACGTCACAGCAAAACAAAACAGTATCATACAACAACCTATTGTTACGAAAACAACACTCAATACCATAGAAAAATGAATTTGATCAATAACATTTGTCTTTGTCAAGAGACAAATTGTAATTTGTTTAGTAATAAGTGTTTTGTGTATATTTCATCTAAGAATTTAAATTAAACTGTTGTATTTTCCCTAGTTTAAATTTTATTGAAGCATTGAACAAAAGTGTTAATACATTAATTACTATTAATATGGTAAATCTAACAGTTACCATTCTAGTTGATTCTGCCACACTACTCCTAGTTTTTGAGCATTGTTTCTTTTAATGATGTAATTTGTGTAAGAATTTTTTTTTCAGAATCTTCAATCTAAGTAAAAACTAAGAAATTCATATAATTATAATACATTGCAATACAAATAACTGTATTTTTGTTATAAATCATTAATATAATCTTTTGTAACATTAATAAATATAATTATATAATTTATGTTGTCTCTATGTTTTAATTGACTTTTTTGTTGGATTCTAGCGGAGCTTGAAACAGAAGAGCCTGAGGTGGTGTTTAGTGCTCGTCAGAAGATAGCTACATTAAGCTCATGTTTTGCACAACTTACACACAAGGCACTTACTATATTCCAGAATAGTGCTAAATTAGAGGTATGTTTACATTTAATAGAGTAGGTTTTTAATACTTACAGTAATATTAATTGATTTAATTATAATCTATGTGCTTCCAAGAATAGTCTGGAAGAGTGATATTCAAAAATGCATTGACTATATTAAAACATCATGTTTGTAATTTGTAAAGGTCAATTGGTAATGAAATTCACAGGTTTATATTTAATAAACTAAAGTTGTATTAATGCACACTAATATTATAAACAGGTAAAGTTTGTGAGCTTGTAACATCATAGAAAATAATTTCTTTACCTACTGAACTGATTTAGAAAATTGTTTTACTAGCAGGAAGCCATGTTATTTGTGATTGTCATGGGCTAAATATCCGAAAAAATGATGAGACTTTTTCATAGTAGCCTGATAAGAAGTAAGTCAGAGAAAAAAATGGTTGAATGAGAAGGTTTATTGTAAATGCTTCCTTACCTATGGGAGATATATAGTTGAATCCTAAAGAAAAATTGCACAGCTTTATAATGCCTATAAAAGTCAGTGACATTGTATGCCTAACTTTTATATATAATTCCAAAAAGTAGTTTTTATATTAAAAAAAAAATTGTTATGTCAATGTTGCTAAATATTATTATAATAATTATTATGAATTCAATTCAAGTATTAAAAAAAATACTTTATTCTTTTACTGCATTCAATTTGCACTATTGATTGAAGAGATTATATAACATAATTGTTGGTACCTTGACTGTGTCATAATCCATTGAGTGATATTTCTATTTTAAAATAGATGAATTAAATGTAACCCTCCTTTTGGCTGTCAGGAAATAAACAATAGCTTACAATATTATCCAAACTAAAATTAAACTTTAAACACATATAAAAATGTTTACCATCCAATGAAGTGGGCATGGGTCGGCTGGTGTTTTATAACCTAACTATATTATGTAGTGGTCTACCCACAGGTAGACTGGCAGAGAATGTCTATAGCGTTAAGTCCACTTTTACACATACATGTATATAAAGTTTAACCCCTGACAAGCACACTGGGCACAAAGTACCCACCCCAAAATTTTATTTCGTTATATTTCTTCTTGTATATTTAAAAAACGGCTTTTTCTTCCAGTGATGTTTTGTTGGGACCTTGAGGAAGAATGTTTAATAGCCGTTGGTCAGATTCGGTTTATACAACGCAGTGGACGCAGAACGTTGTGGGTACTTTTAACCCAGTGTGCCAGTTAAGTGTAGTCAGTTAAATGTTCAAGAGTGCTTTCTCGGATCATATCAGTGCTTTTTTTTCTCATTTACGGTAAGTAATAATTTATGATTACAATTTTAAAACAACACATTTAAAAACTTATGTAAATTTATGTATTTATATGCATGTATAAGTCATATTTTCATATATTTTGAAATATAAAATATTTTTAGAAACATTTTAAATATTTATCTCATTTGAATAGTTTTGTTAATTGTGATATTTGTTTTAAATCATTTAAACGAAGAACAAATTCTAATGTGCTGATTAACGACGAAACAATTGATGAAGAGATTACTGATGAAGACTGACCATGGGGACAGTGAAGGTGAAAATTATAAAATTTCATCTTTGTCACAAAGTGAGGATGATGACGATCTGGATCACGATACTTACGAGCCATCTACCAGTAATCTATGACATATTTGAAAAAGACGTCTGATTAATCAACCATGATGTATCCGCAATGGGAAAATCTATGTGTAAAAGACATCGACGCCCTATGTGTGTGAAGTGTTGTAACAAAAATTATATTTATAAAATATGTATTTTATGTTTATTTGTATTTTCGTGCTTGAAAATAAAGATTACAATAAATAATAGACTTCTTATTTCTTTAAAAACCCGCCCTGTACTTACTTTCTAGCGCACGCTTTTGTAATGCATTCAAATAGCGAAATAACTATACTTTTCGAAACAGACCAAAAAACGAATCTTACCGTTTCGTAGAGCGCTTTCTAAGCTTTCCAAAACACTATAACTTTTTATAGTTTACTTCATTAGAATCAAAGATACGGCCCAAAAACAAAAAAATCTCAAAAACGCTCTTTTTTAAGCTTTGATACCATTTTTATCTATTTTAATTGACACTAAATAATTTAATATTGTATCTATTTTATAGAGAATTGTTTGAGCTTTAATTAAAAATTAAGAAGAATTCTCTAACTTTTTTAGGGACGAAGATATTTGAAAATGAAATATGCTGGGTACTTTTCACCCTCAATGCTTAAAGAGGTATACCGTTTAGATGTGTGCTTGTCAGGGGTTAAATAACTATAAAATAAAAGTAAACAGGGATAAAAAGAACTTAAATAAAGGATTATATAAGTTTATTTTTTAAGGGGTTATGTACTGGATAGACTTTTTCTTTGTTACTCTATCTTTATCCTATTTTCTCATTACATAGGATAAGTAATCATTATTTCCTTCAATATCCAATAACATCCACTTATCATTTTACAGTAAATGGCCTAAGGGTTAAAGGTAGAGAGGTAGGCGTGTTTGGGAGGCAGTGTATGCTTAAAGAAATTATTCAAACATTCTTATTAAATTTGATATTAAAATTCTTTATCTTCAGATGGAAAATGCAGTGATGGCCTCGAGGTTAAAGCGCGCGGTCGAGAATCTCGACGGTCGCGGGTTCGAACCCCAGGCACACACCTCTGACTTTTCGAAGTTACGTGTGTATTCACATTGAATTATCACTTGATTTAAGGGTGAAGGAAAACGTAATGAAACCTGCACACCTAAAAGTTCTTAGGAATTTCTTAGCTGTGTAGTCCGCCAACCCGCACTAGGCCAGCGTGGTCGACTATGGCCTAAACCCTCTCAATGGTAGAGGAGACCCGTGCTCAGCAGTGGGCGTATATGGGTTGATGAGAATCTTTAGATGGTCTTTTCCTAATTGAAGCATCCAAGGATTACAGCCAATCTGCTAAACCAGTGGTTGGCAACCCTTTGGCAGGCAAGGGCCATATAATGCGAACGGGCTGCACTTGTGATATTTTTCCGAGATTTAAAAAAAATGTGAGCCGCACTTGTGATATTTATCCGAGATTTCTAAAAAATAAAAAGCTTATGTCCAAAACATTCACGGGCCACAAGATAGACGTCCGCGTGCCACGGGTTGCCGACCACTGTGCTAAACTGAATTGAGTCTCAGGATTGAAATGTTACATTACCAAATTATTATAAAGAAGGAAAAATACAAACAGAGTTGCCTTTATCCACAGCACAATTAGACACACAAGACAATAGCACACTTAGACCCAATTCCTGTTTATAGTGTCAAATATCCGGACTTGGCTTAAAAAATATTTGTCTCTTAAACCACTGCCTCTTATTTCAGAGATTCGCTTGTTTTTCATGTTACTGAAATTAAATATCACTTAAACCAGTATTAAGTCCCTCATTATATATTTGACTCTGATCTTCGTTTGATGCGAGCTGTTACTTTGATTTGGGGTGAACGAAGCCAATAATTATATTTTTATTAACTTTGAAATATTTTTAAGAGCAGTAGTCGGCTACCCGCGGCCCGCGGAAGTCTTATTTTGTGGCCCGCGGATAACCACGGCTCGCTTTTATTTAGGAATCGGGTAAATATTGCAGGTGCGGCCCGCTTTTATTTTATTTTTTTTTAAATTCCTGGGTGAATATCACAAGTGCGGCCTGTCTATATTTCATTTGCCATTTTCTGGCCCTTGCAAGTCAAAAGCTTGCCGACCACTGTTTAACCGCACCCATACACCTTCAATAATATTGAACAATATTCTGATTGTACAATATTATTGAACGTGTAGGGATAGTATTGAAGCATTGCGCCGTTATTGACCAAAAGATTGATGGAGCTTAATTTTTATTGAACAATATTTTTTTATTGCGCTGTGTAGGGTGAATATTGCGCAATATATTTCTTTTTTTTTTTCTTTTCAACAAAATCACCAGCGTGGCTGCCGCCAAAACTTCGTCGTCAGACATGTTGCTCGCACGAAAATATTGATCAGAGTGGTTTATCAATTTTATTGACAGAATTAATTGAACGTCTGGAATCAAAGGGGGTGTTCAATATTATTGAACAATAAAAAGATTGTTCAATATTATTGTAGGTGTATGGGGCCCCTAAGAGTGTTAAATACTTTCCTTTGATTTTATTGAAAGCACAGTTTACTCAAGTAACAACTAACATTACATCGTTGTTAACTTTGTAAACTACTACTTGTACATCACGTTAATTTCTTCATTTTATGGTATGTGTACAACATTATATTTAATTAAATGATCTCATATTCATATTAATAAGCCAATTTATTATTTGAATTTATAGTAAATTATTTTATATTTATGATAGACTATTATTTATGTTTTATATGATCAAGTTGATGATTGATTGTATAGAGTGAATTGTTAGCCAAGGTTTGTAATAAAACAGTAGTTATTTGTTACAATGGTTTATAGTTATTACAAGATTATTTTATGTTAAAGGACTCTTTGTACGAGGGCCACGGTCATAAGGATGTTTGTGTAGATGTCTCCGATGCGACGGCCTCGCTGTCGCACGGTCAATCTTTTTCTCTTTTTGAGTTATACCACCTGGGATCTGCTCGTCCCCATCTATAATGTCTCCTCCGTTACTATCGCCGAAGTATCCTACGTCACCATCTTCCCAATCAAATTCTTCATTGGATTCTTGATTACCTCTGAAGTAAAGATTTTTGTTTTACAAATTGTTGTTTTTCACTTTTGGATAATATTCTGCTTTAGCGAGTAATTGAATTCCTTTAGTATATTTTAATACCGTTTAGCAAGTTTTGGAAATTGAGAATAATACATGAATTAAGTTAATGTTCATCACATATGAATAAGCCTGTGTCCTTATCTTTATCAAGAGAAATCTTACTTGATCCCTTTTAGTTTGAACAATAAACTGTCAGCAGCAGTTACTTCCGAGGAGAGTGGCGAGTCATCGGGGTCGCCTGTGAACTGTGCTTCTAGTCGCTGCAACGCCGCGTCCGCACGATCGGTCAGGGCGACGAACTTTTCGGTCAGCTGTCGCAGTTCGTTCTCTTTTAGAATCGTCTGTGATGTATTTCTTATTATCGTTTCTAATCTTCGACACGTGGGTTCCGTCTGAAAAATAATTACTCTTCCACTTTATACTGTTCACGACATCGTTGAAGTCCATAAAAATTTACTACTGCTTGCAAAACTAAGTGTATTATCAGAAAGCTATTACTAAATTATGTCTATATACAGTGCTTCAATTTCGAAATTTTAAAGTTTTAGCTCCAAGAGAGAACTATAATAAATGAAAGTAAAAGTATGATGAGTGTGTTTGATTATATTTAAGTACCTGCGGTACTCGTATTTGGTTGAGAAATTTCATAACCCTGTTGTCGTGGTGGCGCATTGTGACCTGAATCGTCTGTAATTCGTGGAATGTTGCCGCAGTCCTGCAACATATGAGTCATTTATCGAAAATTCACGAGACGCCAAACTTGAATTATTAATGCGGAAATTTGTGTACACTTACTTATTGATTAAAGAATCGATCAGTTTGTCAAGTACATCGGCGACGTGAGTTGGATCGTCTAGTTGTACCCGCTGACACGAGTCTACAAAGTGTTTTTGCGCGTCTAACACTTCTTGCATCTGTGAACATTTGTTGAGAAACATTGTATTTATGATATACTTCATGCGGTATTTTAATCCGTGAAAATGGAGTATATAAACTTCCTTTTTTGACAAAAAACTGTGTTTGAATTTATTCTATTTACCTTCAAATCGATTTTAAATGTGTTGTCATTGAGTCTTCTGGCAAATTTTTCCTCTAAATCTACGGATGTAATTCTGGCGTCTCGTTGCCGTCTTGCTAGAGCGCGTAATCCATCGGCTAATTCCCGGCGTGTCACGTTCACAAGGGATAGACCGTCTCTCATGAGAGATTCAAGGACCAGTCCTCGGTGCCACGTGTCAGCATATGCACCGTTTACCTATAGGTAAAAGCTTTTATTATATTTAAAAAGTAAATTTACCGATTTCTTTTTTTTACCTGGGCTGTATATTGTTAATTTCATAAATTGTTAGCAGCATAAGCCAAATTAAATCATGTTTTAAAAATAGACCTTTCAAAGGCACCTTGACGTATCAGCTGGAATCGGCCCTCATCCAGCAACTTATAGCACTTCATATGTCTACCTATGTTTCCTAATAAGTTTATGTACCTCATTGAGCATTACCGATTGGATAATTGTTTTTTTATATGAAAGTCATACCTTTTCTAATAAATGTGTATGTTTCTCGATGTGATTGGTAAGGTTAACAGCGAGTTCTGTTATCTTGACTTGACTGCGTTCTAATTTTTCACTACTTTCCTTGATGGTAGTCTGGAAAATATTTTACACGCAGTTAGTTACGTAACATATATTTAGTGACAAAATTGTAGTCCCCACAGCTAATACCAGAAACATTTGTTTCTTTTAGCGACGTCTCCGAGACTTGTAACCTCAGACATCAACTTTGGTTATGCTCTTAAACTAAGTATGTGTCCGTAAGTATGTAATATTATATTATGATACGTATGTAACGGGGATCACAAAGTTTATTTTTATTGTGGGATAACTGTAGATTCGTCTAAATTCGGAGATAGTCCTCAATCCATGGAATATGCTGTATGGTATATACTTGTGCGAACCGCTCATCCATCATCTAGTGTAATAAACATTGGCGTCACTAGAAGCGCGTTTGTTTTTGAGCATCAAAAGCCCTCCAACGAACACCTGTATTGAATTGCGAGTGTCCATCGGACAAGTGCGCCCACTCAACCTCTTTGGAGATCACGGATGCGGAAACAATGTTTTGGTCTTACTTGTATGTTTGTTTGGAGCATATGTAACCGATGTTCTAGCCTCTCCGCTGCCAATTGTGCCCTTTCAAGTTTTAAAGTCACTGTTGTTTCCATACGGTCTGAAAAAGAATGTTTGAGGAACTTATGCTTCATCTCATATTTTTAAATTAAATACTTATGGTTACATAGAATCAAAAATCATTATAAGTACACACTTAAAAACAATATTTAGATGTCTATCTGGTTTGTTGCACTCTAGTCCCTTGTGGTACCAATTGATTAAGCCCATTTTACTAATTGGGAACGAGATGGCTATTGCGAAAGTTGACCCAGCGTATCCGTTACAAAATAGGATATGACATAATAAGATAACATGTTTTAATACGTGGTATCCTGGCTGTTACGTTGAAAACTCGTGGTACAGGTGTCGTTCTTAATCGATAAAGGTTATTGATTTTAGATTTTACTTAATAGTAATTCCAATGTAAAGTTCAGTGACGGTTGTAGAGTGTGTTATACTCGTACCGAGTTTGTCCTGGATGGCGTCAAGCCTGCGCGTCTGTTGTGCTTGCGCCGTGCTCACCGTGTCCAACACTTTGAGTCGTTCTTCTATACTTGTCAATATATTGTTTATATCCTGTAAATTTATAAATATTTTTTGATTTCGTAAAAGAGTCAACGAAGCTTGACGAATTAATGTAAGAATTATAGAAATCGAAAAATAAAAGTGTTGACTACATAAAAAATATGTCATTGTCGAAAAAAGAAACACTATTTTTAATAAATCCTAATACGAATAAAGTGACTATATCTTATTCACGATAGCTTGATTCTTTTGGCAGACGGGCTAGTGATGGAAAACAGAAAAGTCCAAAAAATAACGTTTTAAAATACTTATAACAAGATGGTGTGTGGGTGTATTATGTGTGAAATTCTTTATTACTCTCGACATGTAAAGCATTATGTAGATAAGCGACGGTGGGTCAAAGTTCATAATAAATACCTATTTAATATCACATGGTTATTTTTAGACCTCCCACTAAATTTAAATAGGTGTTTCAGACCATGAAAGTAAATAAATAAAGAAACTGGGGTCGAAAAGTGAAAAAAAAATCAGGCCTACACGAAATTGACCACGTGATCGAGCAGTTTTCTATAGGGAGGTCAAAAATAACCCAATATGTAAAGATTAAGGATGAAAAATTAAATAGTTTCATATTTTAAACAATTTTTAGTAAGAAAGAGAAGCACAGCCAAGATCATTATCACTAGAGTCGTTGGAGCTTGTTTCATCATCTCTAACTTCAATTATATTATTCAGTGTTCAATAAAAGTGTCGACGTGGACATCGATATGAACGATGTTACGATTTACGTCCCTTTCCGTCCGACCGATGTAACATTGTGCAAGCGTCTATTATTTTCAGTGTTCCTATTTTAATTTTATTTTGAAGCAAAATCTTTAGTTACTTTTGTGTTGTATGTATTTTTTTTTCATTTATTCAAATCATTAAATTAATAAAATAATATGTTTGTTATGGTAAAGTTATGTCTCAGAAAAATTTACATTTGCCAAAAAAATCAAGTTATCGTGAATAAGTTATAATAATAAATAGTTCCAAATGACGTTCTATGAAGTTTCAATAAAAGCAATATTTATTTAATATACATCATATGGCAGACAGTGAATGTAAATTTCAATGTTTGTTAAGTTATCAACATTCTAAGCAATTTATTAACGGCAAAACAGAGCAAAGCCGTTTTGAAAGGCTGGTAGTCTACTTTTGGTCAGCAAACGCCTTGTAGCCGAATGTAAATGGTGCGGTATTGCAAGCAGTTGAGCAAAATCTATTACCAACAATACTGTTAGTGGTTTCTAGCAAAAGCGAAATAACGTTTACCTTAGGGGTCTGTGTGTTGAGTGAATAAGCGCGCAGGTTATAGGGTTCTGCGGGCGAGGTGCGCGCCGAGCACAGGCACGCCAGCGCCACCACGACCACTCTTAACATCGCCCTGTTGGGGGAATACGAATAACATTAAGTAATCACAATTTACTACGTGAAAGTCTTTACATATTATATTCTACACATTTAAAAGTTATACCAGAAAAATATAGCACTTATAACAGTTAATACAATGGGTTTTAGGTGAAATATTTAATTACTATTTCAGTGAACAAATCTAATTAACTCGTTTGTTCCACATCTAGTAAAAAAAAGCAAATTATTATTATACCAATTTCGGTTTCCCCGTATCTACGTGTCGCGTTGATCCAACTTCAGTATTGTTTTCATAATGCGACAGAATTAAAAATAGTCGGTATTTGTTTTCATTACAAAAGACGTCCTTAAAAAATAGGGTACGAAAATAAAAGCTGCAAATATCGATATGTATATTGGTTGATCATATTTGAATATTGATTTTGCCGAAGCCAATGATCTCTATATAATTTACGTACAGTGTTTTTTTTTTTCATTTAATAATAAATAACACCTAGCAGTCACACATATAGTCCTGAGCCTACATTAAGGTACGAGTCTTGTGTCGTGGGTATCAGAAACTACGAGAGACTTTTCGGTCTCACAAACACCCACACCCTAAACAAATGTTTATTGATCACACCAACATTTGTCTCGGTGCGGGAATCAAACCCGCGGCCACTCGTATCGCAGCCAACCGTGGCACGATGCTGTCAAATTTGAATGAATAACTTTGTACTTATTTATAGAACACTTTATTTAGTTTTTTTTAATTTTTGCCCTAGTTAAAGTCTTGAAATTGTCCGCGAAATATGTAAAATTTGTGGAAATGCTAGTTGCATGCGAGTTCTAATTCTGTGCTAGTTCGTTTTCTGTTCACTCGATATCATTAAATGTGTAATAACTTGTAGTTTTGAAATACATACATGTAGTATCCTTTTCTATTGTATGAAATTGTCTGTTATGCTAAGCAGACGCTGCGGGACTGCGCGTGGAGACGGGGTCAATGATATCGGTAGAGCGGTTCTTTACAAACAGGCGACTTCGCCAAAGTAATTCCTCCGGGAATGTTGATTTCTTCTTCAATCTTCTTCATCAACCCATATACGCCCACTGCTGAGCACGGGTCTCCTCTACCATTGAGAGGGTTTAGGCCATAGTCCGCCACGCTGGCCTAGTGCGGGTTGGCGGACTACACACCTAAGAAATTCCTAAGAACTTTTAGGTGTGCAGGTTTCATCACGATGTTTTCCTTCACCGTTCAAGCAAGTGATAATTCAATTTGAATACACACATAACTTCGAAAAGTCAGAGGTGTGTGCCTGGGGTTCGAACCCGCGACCGCCGAGATTCTCGACCGCGCGCCTAAACCTCGAGGCCATCACTGCTTTTTTTTTTTTTTTTTTTTTTGTTGATGTTGATTTAATCCTTTATATTTGTTCGGAAATAAAATCGTGAGATTATCATTCAGCACTATTATATGAGATTTCTTGCGTTTTATTTTGGTACTCTTAAAGCATAATTAGGGCGTGGTTGTATTTAAATATTTATTTATTAGATTAAAACATTAATAACTTTAATACACATGTGTTTCATTACTGGGTTTCTGTTTTAAAATCATGTAATTTTATAGTATAGAGATTATTTTTATTTAGTAGTGCATGACAAAAGATGCGAATCAGAAAAACAATATTGTTAGTGAGTGTGGCAGACGGTAGATGTGTCGATGCGATTCCGTGAAACAATGTGTCGCGGTGGTCACTCGGCGCCCGTTCCGTCGTGTCCGATGCTTGTTTGTATGGTGGCATGCGTTGTTTATATTACATCCATCAGAGACAGGTGCGTCTCGTCCTGCCTTTATGCATCTATTTATTTGCATTCCGGTACAGTTCGTGGACCTCTGACTGTCGGATTATCATTGTCTAAGTACGCCCACACACAGTTGGGGTCAACCTTTCGTCAGTCCTCTGTCTGCCTCGTCAGCTTACGTAATGTTGTTACGTCTCGGTATTCCAATGTCAGGCGGCGATCATATCTTTTTGAAATGTGTTTGAGAAGGAGGTGACTACGACATCCTCAGAGTAAACGTATGTACAATATGATCAATGTAATCAACTTCACCAAGTGATAAAATGTTATGTTTTCTATCATATATTCTGTTTATACGAGTATAAACAGAAATATATTTGAATTTTTTATTTTACTGCGTAGTCACTTAATTATAATACTTCTAATGTTTTAACCGCCTATATTGTATCAGTGATAATAAAGTATATTTGACAAACTAGCGAGTTGTTGCACACAAAAGCTGCATCGTGCCGCATTGAGCATTTGATCAATGACAGTCCAATGATCATGATCAATGAATGTCGATACAGCTATTTCGTTAATGAACATTCATGAAACAGCATCCCGCATACTTAAAAATCGATAAACAACCCGCTCTTAAATCAAACTTAACTTTACACAAGACTCGTTAAGCGTGTCAGATGAGTTCATAAAGAAAAATTATCAGATGCGATTCAATTGATGGACCCCCGCCATTATGTTTTTGTTTCTCTAATATACCTTGAGACGTTAAGAAGTTCAGCGGGTATGCAGGTATTTGGAGTGCATCGACCTCACAAGCATAATACTTTCGCTGCATGAGCGCAAAATTCTAAAAGAAGGTCCAAATCGCGTATGTGCGAATTAGTGTTTTTTGTTACGTTGGTCAATGATGTTGGTCAATGTGTAATGTGTACTTGTGTGCAATGCGCGATGATGGACACGGCGGCAAGTAGAGCGATAGGATCGCGGTGCGTCGTGCGCACGTGTGCTTGCTCGCTGAGTGCTGGAGACGGATGTGTTACTGCAATTTACCGCTTCGGCTTGTTGTCAAAGTTCAGTAGAGCTGGAGCCGAGCCAACGCGGCTACTGCGCCTACTTCCAGGTGCTCCTTGCTTTCATTGCTTTTATTGTTCAAACGAATATATTTTATTCAAGCCTAATTAATGCCATTAAAACTACGCATCTACGCAGTTTGTCATTATATTATCAGATACCAGAATATAAATATTTTAAATGTTACCGGAGATAATTCTGAAAATACTCACGTTAGTATATGTTTTCAAGAAGCCATTGGCCTTTTTATCCTTCTTTTGTCCTATTATATGTAAGAACTTCCTGGTGGGATCATGTTTATTTTCATGATGCGTGCCGTCTTGTAAATTGTAGCGTCGTCAGTCCCTTTTGTCTATATATTTAAGCCGACTCGTTGTGTCGGAACTATTATTTTCGACAGAGAGCGTGCGCTCCGCTCCGGGCAGCGGTGGAAATTAATCTGATTCCTTTCTTGTCAAGTCATCGCGCTTCCGTTGTTAAATTAAACCCCAGAAAAGGAAGATGTCCTATTAACTTTTTTTCTGTTACCGGGCACATGTACAGTTTCATTGTGTCTGCCTCGTGTCGGAGGCGGAAGACCACCGGAGATTGCGCGCGGGCTCTCTTAAAATTTATTTTAATTACGATCACATTGCAGATATATTTGCTTTAGGGTATAAGAATGATTAAGATGTCGTTCATAAGTTTCGTATAGCGTTTTTATCCATTGTAGAGATGGATAGTAAAAGCGTTGGAGTAATAACCCATGTAAAAATGTGCTTTTGTGATGCTAACGTCACGATTTTTATTAACCCTTTCAGACCTGAATTATTTTTTTTTCTCTAATCGATTTAAGAAAATTCCTATAACTAGTCTAAGATATGGGGACCTAAGGAAAAATAAATAAAAAAATCCTGGTTGACAGTTTTTCAAGAAAATCAGGGTTTTCTATTTGTGTACAAGTGTACACATCGGTCCCATGTAATGATAATATTAGCCAATAGGGATTTTTATATTAAATGATAAAAACATTTCTTTTGAAATTATTTATTACGAAATATAAAGAAAATTTATAAAAATAACGAAATATTATGTTATTCTCTTTAACAAAAAAAAAAAACTTAGGTTTCTTCTTTGGGTGGGTTGAATAATTGCACATAAATCAATGTCTAAATTATAAAATTAAATGGTAAATTGCTTCTTAGCATTTCAAACATAAGCGTGTTCGCTTATGTATGGAATGCTAAGAAGCAGTTTTTATCCTTATTTAGGCATAAATGAACTTTGCATTTTATGGCTTCTACCCTTGCATCCCACCATTTTACAGCGTGTACCAAGACCTTCGTCGTGTGTAGGAAAATGCCCAAAACCATCTCGAGCTATTTCAGATACTGCGCGTATCTCTCCTGGTCTTCTAGATATAATCTGCGGAGTTGGGCTACTGCTACTTGGACGGCCTCTTTTATTTATAGACATTTCGTTTTGCAACACCAGGCATTCAGCCACCTGACGACGAAACTGAAGCAATGTGAGCTGTTTCTTTTTCGGTATGCCTAGCAAGTCGTTGTCAATTTGGTATTGTCGATATGCTTGAACGACTGCTAAATCTGATGCATGAAATATCATACGGAGAGTCCATTTCTTCATCATCAGAAGATAACAGCAAATCAGAAAGATTTCCGTCTTCCAGTGCTCTTAAAACGTCGCTTGAAAACATAATTTGGTACTTTAATATCTGAAAATAGTATTAACTCAATTTGTAACATCAAAAACAACAAAATTGCACAGATGAATAACAATTATAACTTATTTTTGAAGTACCTACGAAGTACGTGAACAAATCGGTAAGATATCGTATACGCCTGATGTGTACATTTGTGTACAAATATAAAAATCGTGAAAGTTTGTACAAAAATGAACTAAATCTAACAACATATATGTTACATATGGCCACAATAGTATAACATATCGACTCATAATTTTTCCATTACATATATTTCGTTATTTTCTACTTTTTAGAAATAAAATAATGAGCTTACCTGCACATTTCAAACTTCGGCCGGCCACTGGTCATAACTTGTCAAAAAAATGCCAAGGTACGCTAACAAATGGCGTTGGCAGTATCGATTTTGGTAGTTTATTATGTGAACAAATGAACACAACCGATTTCAGTTACAAATATTGCGAAAAAGATACTTAAATTATTTATTATATTATAGCAGTGATGGCCTCGAGGTTTAGGCACGCGGTCGAGAATCTCGGCGGTCGCGGGTTCGAACCCCAGGCACACACCTCTGACTTTTCGAAGTTATGTGTGTATTCAAAATTGAATTATCACTTGCTTTAACGGTGAAGGAAAACATCGTGATGAAACCTGCACACCTACAACAAAAGTTCTTAGGAATTTCTTAGGTGTGTAGTCCGCCAACCCGCACTAGGCCAGCGTGGTGGACTATGGCCTAAACCCTCTCAATAGTAGAGGAGACCCGTGCTCAGCAGTGGGCGTATATGGGTTGATGAAGAAGAAGAAGATATGTGTACATTTGTGTACGCCAGGTCTGAAAGGGTTAATATAAAAAAGTCCTGCTTGTTCACCGAGTTGCACAAAATGAGGTTCGTATGTATGTATATCGTGCACGAAGTGTTATGTAGCCTAGAGGTGGACAGACTGTATTTGTGCAACTTATTACAATATCTGTATAATGGAAATCTTCGTTGAATATTGAACAGTTAGGTGCACTGCTTATCAGAGTTGTTGCTTCTAATAATGACAGATGGCTAACTCGGCACTAAACAGTATGTTAGGTAAATCACTTTGTTTTGCTATTAACCGAATACTCTCGAACCTATCTTACATAATTAATATACAATAAGGATAGGCGGCGAAAAATCGAAGGAGGGTTATTAAAATTTTGACGTATCCTGCTCACCTCAAGTAGCACCCTATGAACGTAAATGTAACGCGAATGTAAAGTAATTATATTTTTGTGCCTATTTGTGTGATCCACAATATTTGTTTCGGGTCTGAATGTTTGTAAGTCCGAAAAGTCTCTCGTAGTTTTTTATACCTACGACACAAGACCTGTTTGGGTGTGTATTATACTCTTAGCGTGGGGTCAGAACTGTATATTTGGCAGTTGGATGAAGTTATTTATTTATTATTATACTTAAAAGACGCTACTAAAAAAGTGCCCTCAATATACCTCACGCCTATATTCCCCGAAGGGGTAGGTAGAGATGCATTACTGCGCCCACATTTCGCCAGGTATGTATTAGTCCAATGTAATAGGGGGTTTATAGGTATTAAAAACATCACATGTTAACACTTGGAGAACGTACACGATCAAAACCCACCGGGGTGGAGTTCAAATGTTTTTCTGATCCCCAGCACGTTCACACATTGTTACGTGGGGTTTAAGAAACACAGCTAGTAAATCAACTCTGCCTACCTTAAAGATACAGGTGTGAATAAATTGAATTGTCTGATGGTTTGTCAGTGTAAACGTTGCAATGGGCGACGGTATTAAAGCGCGAGGCCACGCTAACAACACTCGCACTACGCGAGTCACAAGCTTGCAACCGTGCCGCCTGTATGGAATGTCGCCTGGTGGCTGATTATAAATTTGTCATTATTCACTATGTTGCAATTTCATGGCTGTTTGAATGCTTTCCCTTGACCAAACGTTAAATGGAAGAGTAATCGTGCGATGTGAGCCGTGACAATCAAAATTTTATGTCGTTATTCACATGTTAACAAGTTAATTGATCACTTCGGAGTCAAAAATAAATTTGAGCTCCAATCGTCCTCGCTTAATTAAGCATGCGGTTAAGAGTGATTATGGAAGAAAGTGCGCTGACATCACGTTTCACCGCTGCCGGCGAACATCAGAAGGACGAGCGAGTGATGCGCGACCGTGTTCCAAGACGGACATAATGTTTATTCTTCTGTGCGAACGTGTTATCAATTAAATTACCCTAAATGGTATTTCATGTTTACCGTATAAATTATCTACGAACCTAGAATTGTCTAAGAACTCTCTCAGGCGTTATCTGCTTGCCTTAAGTATCTTTGGCCTCGTTTCGGCATTGGTTGCCGATTTGACTCATCTTTAAAATATGAGACGCTGCATGTATGTATACAAAACGCGGCTAATGTTACAATGCCGGCATCATTTCTATAATTTTTAGAGATAGATTTATGGTGTGACACTTAAAAGAAATGTAATGTTACAAGCTTCCGGTTGCTTAATCCCATTGGAAATGGTTTTAAATGAATATTAAACAACGAGGAATAGGTTGGGAGCATAGTATAACAGGGGCTGGCAAGGTAGATGTCGATTAGCTCGTGTATAATGATTAGAGAATTAGGTGGAGGCGCGACAGACGGCGCGGCGGCCGCCTGCGCACCAGCCGACGCGTGCCTGGCGCTTGCCGTCTGCCACTAACCACATCACGCCGTCAAAATAACCTGGCTAAAACTTTTATGCTAATTATTATTACAAGCTGCAAATACGTATTCCATTTATTGTCTATAAACGTTTGCATATGTATAATTAATTAGACTTTTTCGGTTAAATACGTTTATTTATAATAACCATATATATATATATATTAAAAGAGGATTTATTTTATATCGCGTATAAGGAAAATTTTGTGTATTTACAATGAATTATCACGTACTTTAACAGTGAAGGAAAACATAGTGATAAAACTCGCACACCTAAAAGATCTTAGGGATTTCTTAGGCGGTAGTCTGCCAATCCGCACTAAGTCAGCGTGGTGGACTTGCACTTGCGGCCCGCGGATGGCCGTGGTTCGCGTTTCTTTTTAGGAATCTGGGGTCAATATTTATCGCAAGTGCGGCCGGTTTTTGCTTTTTTTTTTGTAATTACGGGGTGAATATCACAAGTGCGGTCCGCCTTTATTTCATTTGCCATTTTCTGGCCCTTGCAAGCCAAAAGGTTGACGACTACTGGACTAAGGGATGGTTTATCCCTCAGTCGTAGAGGAGATTCGTTTTCATGCAATGGGACGTATATAAGCTAATTATGATGATTTGAAACATATTCACGGTGTTCCGCGGTTCAATTCTCAATTTCGTATGTACATATTGATTTTAATATAAAGTACATTTCGAATTATACCCTTTAATGTGTGATTGATGAAAGACTAACTGTGAAAGAATATTTTTTACTCTATGCATATGTCCTCTATGAAGTCTTAACAATTTGTATTATCGTTTATACCATTACATCATCTTTAAAATTCTAAGTAATTGCATGACCACTAAAAATGCTTTTTAATTTTTTTGTTTGAATTTTCATAAGCCTCTGATAATGCAGGTAGGACCGTGAACAAAAGTGGTATCTTGAAATCATTTAATGGATTCCAAGAGTGTTTATTAGTTGCGTGAACCTTGCCGTCGGCAACTACAAAATTATTACTTAATATTATGCTAGTAATGGATATCATTTGATTTTCTCGTCAATCAAACATTAATTGTGCACCGACACGAACTTTTCTAGCTACTTTGTACTACGGTTTTGAGATAAATTAAAAAAATATTATGAATCTACATAAATAGAAAACAATACATATTCAAATGTCAAAACAGTTTATCTCATTATCAAATGATTCAAAAGCGGCTAAATATCCCGGGAGAGCCGCTTACGAGAAGCATTGTGCAATGTCGAGACTGCATATTTAAGCCGCTGTAATCTGGGTGCAACTCTACCCACATCACGAAACTAAATCAAGCGGCGCACGCGTGCCCGCTGCAGTCGCCGCTCCCTGTGCTGATTCCGACCAAATGCTCCCTTCTAAAACAATGCTCTTTTTTCAATATTTAACGCGTTCTAACGAGATATGTATGGTATGCATGTTCTCATCTCATTTTTTCTTTAATATACTGCTTGTTCACACACCGATCCGAGAGAAATGTTTCAATTGCAATATTTTGATTTGTCCTTTATAAATAGCAGTGATATCATTGCTTGGTCTATTGTTGCGAGTCAGACGAATGTTTAGAAAGGCTGATTCATTGTTGTGATGTAGCGAGACGCGTGTTGCTTATGTTAAGAGGTTCAGAACTCGGAAGGTTCAATGTCTTCATGGTAATGCACCATTATGTAGAAAACATTTAAAACAACGCACCAACAATTTTAACAAAATAGATAATACCTCTAAAAAATTTAGTGCTCTAAATTCCATAAGGATTAAATGACGAGTGGCAATTGGAATTCGGTTCGGTTGGACCTGCTTAAGACTAAAAGCTTTTATTGCATGGATCGTTGTCGTTTCTTATAGACATTGTTTTATTTTAAAAATTATGGAACGTAAGCTTAGACGATATTGAGGAGAATAAAGCAGTTCCGACTAGGTGGCATCATAGCAAACCGGTTGAGATATCATCTTAATTATAAAATTAGCATGATGATGTGTCGTGTTGAATACACATTAGGCGACGCGACGTGTCGCGACGGCGACATTTTGCGCTGCTCATGCAAATAAATGACAGCGAGTGTGCGACGTACGCCACCTTCTTGTACTTGATTTTTATTGATGACGATCACTTCGGAGTTGCAAGTCTGTGGAAGTGGACACTGCACGGACCACCCTCGTCGCCCTTATACCGTTAGCGATATTGCGGTCATAATGAATCTCTTACAACTTGGGATGATCGCAACTCGCCACTCGCCTTTCGGGTGGCTAGATTCTGTATTCTCACGTTTTATGTTTTCTAATATTCATATGTTACACAAGTGCGTAAACATTCGCCCATTTATTTTTCCTCATAGCAAAGCATTAATTTACAATCAATATCATATGTTTTATGAGAAAACAGTTTTCGTTTTTCTTACTTGTTTCAAAAGCGAGGGTTACGAAATGTAAATGGTACTTTCTCTCTGGTCTCGCAACTGATACACGCGGGTTGTATGGAGGTTAAGATAACAAAGTCTCGTCTTCGCTCAGATTAGGATGCTAAACCCTATGTCATGTTTCACGCTCATAAACACGTCATATTTTATTTAAGTTATTGATATGTTTTGAATAAAATTATTACCAAACTGGCCACTGGTAGTTTATTATAGTTATAAGGTTTTGAGACATCATACCAGAGAATAAATTTAATTCACTTCGAATTAGTCAAGTATAATTTGACAGACTCACAATGTCAATATGGTTTATCGAGACTTTATTTGACTCTCAAAATTGAGGTAGGCTGGCGTTTGTCCTTACGTTGGATGTTATTATCTATCTCGCACTTGTTCGGGACGTGCCGGGAGCTGTTTGTGGAGAACAAATACAGCACACTTGTGGCACACACCGCGCCGCACACAGGAGCCCTTGCTCGTATTCAGCTTGTTTACTCGTGTTGATATGCATACCTCCGATTTAATAACAGGATCCTTGTGTCAACAGCGAACACCTACAACTTACCACGTAGACGGCAATAAACCGCTTAGTAAACGTTGTGAAAATTAAGCCCGTTTTAATGCAGTACGTATGATATGATATGAATCATTCATAAATTTTATAATTGATGAAGCTCTGCAGACACTTCATTTCGTTAGTTTTGAGCTTGATATTGTTTATGAAAATGTAACATTTAAACCTAAATGTACAAGATGACGTCGCAGTCCCTATACTGTTCAATTAGCGCTTAACTGTTACTGCTATTACGTGATTGAATGTTAAAGAAGTCATGAAAACGCTCTGCATTTTTGGGTCAGTGAGAGGTTCGGCCCGAATTAAGTTTTAGGCCCTTTATAATTGTGCAGTTACCGGAGTTTACCAGCGAAAGTTCATTGAGATGGCGGATCGCGGCTCCGATGGAACGCGGTCTCGTTGTCTTGTTCCGCGTATCAACATTATTTATGGCCCTTAATTGTAATTGTGGGCTGGTTATATTGAATTTGCCAGACAACGTGATCGAACGAGGGACTACCTCCCAATGAAATGCAATACCTGCCATAGCTATAATCACAATTTGACTGTGTGCTCAGTTGAATAGCCATCGGAAATTCTTAATGAAATGCTATTGTGACGATAATCCAATATTAAAAATAAAACAAATATTGGACGAGTTATTTTTATTTATCAATATAAATATCTTCAAAGGCAAATAAATGAACTCATTATTAAATTCAGTAGTTCTAAAATTAAATAGTGCGCTAAGATTATTCAGTAGCTCGAAATAGTAAACAGATGAACCGGCTGCGTTCACTCTCGCTATCGCGAACCTTACCTAACCGAAATTCATGCCAGTAGCATTCAAACAAAACCCAATGCGGATACAGTACTTATTAGCATAATACGGTACAACTATGTAATTACGCCATCACACGTGCTATTTGGAATATATCATATCATTGAGTGTTTCCATGATCAGTGCCTTGAGTAGTATGAAATTATGAGTGTTGGCCTTTGGTAGAGCCCCCGACTTGGAGACGCTTGTACCGTTTTCAGCGGTTGCAAACGTACATAATATCTTACAGTTAATTAACGATGCTTATTGTTATAATGTGTATTGCGTGCTACGTCATGTCACCATTTGATTAAAAGCTGTCTACTAAAACAGTGATTTATGCATCGTGATGTGGGTCCGTTCACATGCACGCACGCACTATATTTGACTTACTTTTATGGGATATTATCCCTTATATACTATTTTCATCTATTGTCCTATTTGAGGTAATGTTTTGAGATTATTTTAGAATGGACATTCTAAAATATTTACACTGGATAACGTGAATTCAGTTCTTTATAAGAAATTGTCTGTGGTGTGGGTATCTTTACCATTTTGCGTTATACACATTATGTATATTTATTTTGTATTTTAGTGTGTTGTGAGAACGAAAGTCTCTCGAATATTATTTTATTATTGATAACATAACATTTAAGCGAGAGTCCAGTACAAATATGCATTATTTTGGTTACGATTATGCGTTGAAGCCATTGAGGTTGAAGCACTAAACATGATACGAATTTAAAGTATCCCTAGAAATGTATTGTAGACATCAAGAAAGTTATATTATTAGATAAGCTAGTAAATATTGAAGTATAAAAATTGGCAGCCTTGAAATTTAAAAAAATAATTATAATTGTAACAGCAGTGTAAATAAATCCTCATATGGTACAATAACTGTGTCGGTAAAACCAACGTGCGTGATGCGGTTCGAGCTTCTGTATGTAAATAAATATCAATAATCACATTTGCATATGTGTGGTCAGGTTTGGCAAGGCGAGGCAATGAGGGCATTGCGATCAAAGGATGTGCGCAAATGTTACCTCTCAGTTTTTATTACTGTCTTCTATCACCAACGTACATTTTAAATATATCATACATAATCAAACAAGACCAATAAGAGAGCGATTTTCTAATTTAAAATATAATTTAGGATTAGCGACGCAAAATACACGCATTAAAGTTCGGTGCCATATTGTTTACTAATAGGTATAATTAATGCTGCGCTTATATTATTCCTATGTCGGCAATAACATAATGCAGTTTGTTATAATAATGATATACCTGTTGACTGTGGACACAGGTGTTTTTGGAGGAGCGATATTTTGAACAAGCGGAACAGAATAATAAAATATTGACTTAAAAAAGTAAAACTACATACTATGGCCTTGAATAGGTAGATACACTTAAGGGCTGGTGACTGCTTTACTAAGCAAATGGTACGTGTCACAACTGTCCGTTGACCGTCTACGCATTTAAATAACATAAAACTGCCCAATGACGACATGCTATTGACTGGCCAGAAAAGGATATGAACCGTATGTCCTCTAAATTCCACGTAGAAATTATTATGCACGGGGAAAAATACTTTAGGCTACTACGTCAAGATGGATGTTGTTAGTGTATTTATGAATATACATAAGTTTGTTTTCCGTTTTCCAACAACTTAATTAAATAATAACGTGACGAAGAAAAGAAATTTGGGTATAATAAGTTCACCATGAAGATAAAGAAGTTGTTGCACTAAATTAAAATTAAAGCTATGAATATTGACATTTGCACGGTTGATATTGCGTGCGCAATCAAAACATGCGATAGTGTGATAAGAAGATAAAACGTTATGCTACCGACCTAGGGTTGATCCAGAATGCGGAGACGGCGATAGTTGTGTAGCGGCTGTACAGTCACTGTCACTGAACTCTCACTAGTAGTCATGTCACAGAGGTTGAAAAAGCGAAGGTTTGGGCAACACGTGCGAGTCGCGCGCGCCCCGACTGGTCTGCGGGCGATACTGGTGACAGGTGTGCTCGCCGCAGCATCCGCAGCGGCTCTGCCGCTGGCGGTGGCGATCGAGGCGCCCGCACACACGCCACGCCCCGTGCGTACACGCACCACCACCTCTCCGCCCGGCCGCTGAAGCCTTTTCATCCGACCACTAGCACACATTCACACGTTTTCAGCTGTTCCACAATGCTTTTGCCATTTTTTTAAATAAATTATTTCTCATCTAACTTGAATTTTTAACATTATATTTTTACTTGTACCTATCGTGGTTTTTATTCGCCAATTTAAAGCTTTTTATAACATGTTTTTAAGAATAATGCAGTTCGAATTTATTGTATTTTCGCGATGAATCTTTAAATTACTCACCTAGTATGAATTTTCCAAGAAAAGCAACGAATGGCTAAAACAGGCTATAATAAAACGAAGCCGACTGAATCTTGCCCGTAAAGCGCGTGAGAATGTTCCCTGTACGGTGCTCATAAAAACGTATATTAAGTTCTACTAAATGAAACTTGATTGGATGCTAATTAAGAGAAGAAGAAATTCTTTGTACCTAGTTATAGGCTACTTTGGAGTAAAATAGTGCCTTGTTTCTTTCAAGTAGGTACGATGTACGTTTTGAGTATGCACCTACACTAGGAGATTTTTTATTGCGTCATATTTTGTGTGTGTGCCCAAATCAACATTTATGATCGTTAATCAATATTGGTTCTATTGCTGCTTTCAATTGCGTAATAAATGTACTTTCCCTTCTATGAATTTCTCGATATAGTGAAAGTACATTAGTGAATTTTATTCCGTAGCTTGGATTAATTGTCGTCAATGGAAGGCTTTGTAAATCTGTCTTCTTATATATTACATGTAATGATTTGTTTGTAATAAAGTCTAACGTAAAGGAAGAACATAATTTTAGGCTTTTAAACTTCTCGTCGCAAGTGTGTTAAGTCATTGAACTGCATAATTACATATCACAGCGAGTTCGCTATGATAAATTGCTTGTATCCCTATACACAAGGCTATCGGCCATGCGAAGTTTCTTCTTCTTCTTCTTCATCAAACCATATACGCCCACTGCTGAGCACGGGTCTCCTCTACCATTGAGAGGGTTTAGGCCATAGTCCACCACGCTGGCCTAGTGCGGGTTGGCAGACTACACACCTAAGAAATTCCTAAGAACTTTTGTTGTAGGTGTGCAGGTTTCATCACAATGTTTTCCTTCACCGTTAAAGCAAGTGATAATTCAATTTTGAATACACACATAACTTCGAAAAGTCAGAGGTGTGTGCCTGGGGTTCGAACCCGCGACCGCCGGTTAAGCCTCGAGGCCATCACTGCGAAGATTGCATTATGATAAATGCGTTTGTTCAAAAATTTGGCAGTGTACATAGCATATCTCCCATGTTTGCGGATATATGAAATCTATTTCCGTTAGTTTTCTGTTACTCGGAACACTACACTCGAAAACATTTATCACAACAGAGATCTCGACGTTTGTTTGCTATAATGAAATTCTGATAAGCAGTTTGCCATTGTTGTATCATTTACTTTGGGGTTTAACAAAGTCGTTGCAAATATAGATCATATTTGCGGGGATAGTAACAGGGCTGGCTTACAAAAGGCACGCTTCCATTTAGAGTGATTACATTGAATAAGAATGCGGTGGAGGTTCCGAGCCCTGGACAAATGACACGAACCGGACCCCGGCCTCGAGTGGCGCGAGTTATGGTCATACAGCAATTAACCAATTATAATTTTCGATTATCTCGAAGCATATCAGTCCATTACGGCGTGTTGTGTCTGGTCGTTGGTTGACTACGTTCTTTTGACTCTTCTGTATCCTTTTCAATATGGGTTTAAAAATAAAAGTGTTAAGTTCCGATAACATTGTTTTCATTGAAAAATTCAGTCTAATGATTTATAAAATGAATATTTTTTATAGTTTCATGCATACATACATAAACTCACGCCTATATTCTCTGATGGGGTAGGCAGAGGTACAGTTCTACACCCACATTTGGTCAGTATGTTTTTATAGTTTCATGAGGTAAAAATCGTGTTCTAAACATGTAAGAAAGTGCGGTCGCATACAACTTGACACAACTTTGGTCTGCATTGCTGTGACTCACGGTAAAGTTGTTCTTGTTAGAAGTTTATTATTAGTACTGACTTGATGCTTTAAAAGGATAATATTTAACAAGCTGTTCATGTCCAATTTATATTTCAATTCTTGAACTGGCGCGCTGTCCCAAACATGATGGCATGTGTCAAAGTTTGGCGTACGCTAATAACAAAACGATTTATCTGTACGCCGTTGACACACCCGCGTAATGTCCTGGCTTTTCGATTTTAGAATAATGTAATATAGTCCTTATGAGTACTTAAACACTTTAATATTTGTTTCTTATTGGTTAATTTATCGCCCTTTTTTCGCGATGGATTAAGCATTCCGCTGATTTACAGTCACGCTCGAGAAAGTGGGTATTATGGCTTTATTATAGTCCTGAGTCCTGATACGAATCTTCGTGAATTATTTACGAACAGAGGTAGTGTTAAATAGGGAACATGTTCATATTTCTGTAAAAGAACATACTTGGATTTTATTGTATTGTATTAACATCTTAAAATTATCGACCAGTATACCAGGAGCAAATAGTAGGTGCTCTGGCAAATTTTCTATTTTCGCAGTTTCTGATTATTGAGCCTGTAAGTTATTCAAACATGTCCATAGGCGTTTCATAAGATGTTTAGTAATAAACTACATAAGCCATATTTTTGCGCCGTTATATTTTAATAATTCAATGAAAGCTGCAAGAGTTCACCATTTGTTTCGATCGTGATTGATTCACTGATATTATCAAAGTCAAGAGTTGAAACTAATACTGTGCGAGTGCCTCACTCGGGCCAGTTTTTATAATGCTTAACTCGGCCAAAGGACAATGTTTCTTCGTATCCACGTTGACGTACCTACCGCTTTTCACTATGTTGGATGTTGTATTTATGGTCCACCGTCTATCATTAATTCTTCCATGCTAAATAAACAGCCTCAAATAAATACAAAAGTTCTTATTAGCTTGATTGTAGCAATATTATAACATATACTACATAAAATTGGCATGTGTGGCCAGGGGCTGCAATTCTAGATTTACGCTGCGTCCATACCTTCGTGTGGTGAGGTGAGTGGATAAATATATTAATTTATAGTGACTCGTATTTCACATAGTAGTACGGTTAGTCTTGATAAACGTCATGTTTTTATGGTACTCATAAAGCGAGAAGAGATTTCCTGATTGATATTGCACTTCGGTTTATTGGTTCACTTTGCTGCGGTCAATACAATGTTTGAATGCGGTCTTCGCAACATTAAATGGCGGCCAGGATAAAAAAAGATGGATTTCTTGAGTACATGTATCAATATATGTTTGATCGTTTTTTATTATCTACCTGGTGTACATACTTGTTTCTGTCTCCAACTTATGATATTTTTTTTTATCGGTACAACTATAGGCTGCAATCATGTACCAATAGAAAAATAAACAAGATACATTGAAACGGTGAGACCGAGCGTGAAGTAAACCGGCCAAGGTCCAGCCTTACATAAAACATCATTTTAACGTATGTATGACGTTGGCAGAAATGGGCACTCGGTCACGCCTGTACACGCTGTGACTTTAATATGATAATACGACAGGTCTGCGTTTGTATCGCTCGTGGGAATCGGCCGCCGTTGCCTGCCTCAGGACAAACTTTAACCGACATTTAATTATGATCGTAGTGCTGGCTGTTGGCGACGCAGACTACCAACTCGCCCGCACGCCGACCAGTTCTACTAACTCACTGCACCGACTCTCCATCGAGTAATAACTATACAAACTTCATGTAAAAGCGAAGTTTTACGACAACAAGTAATTGCTTATAGTGCAGCTAAAGATTGCCAAGTTTACGAAGTGCCTGTGATTGTTTCACTTACTTGGAAATGTCGAGCTTTATGATCAGTATCCGGCTCTATAATGAAAAACTATTTTCTGTTGCCGCTTAAGACGACTGGGTTCTAAATAGCATTAGCATTATTATTTTATTTCAGTTTTTGCTTTCCTTATATTTAAATTTTGTTTTTCTTATATTTAAATCGTATACGTATACGACTACTCGTCTCCATTGCACGTATTTCTATTTGCATTCATTATATAGACATGTTATTATTTCTTTATGCATCCGAAGTCGTTAAACCTCGGAGACTTTTTGTTGTCTTGTTAATTTTTGATGCGCCCGCTGGCCGTTAGGGCCACACCTGAGCAGAGGTCAAGACCTTAATCATTGAGTAGGTATGCATTTGCAGGTAGCTTGATTAAAATTTGAATGTTGCGCGGTGACTATCTACTTATTGTAATTTTTATTTATTATTTTACACTTATGCTAATCTATTTTCATAATTACTTTTTATTTTTTTAATAAAAATAATGCTGATATAATAAGCCACTGCGTAATAGCATTTTACGCATATTATAAACATTTCATCATCAGCCCATATACGTCCCGCTCCTGGGCACGGGCCTCTTCTATCATTGAGGGTGCTTAGGCGTTAGTCCACCACGCTGATCTAGTTCGGGTTACATTCATTTTATTGGTAGGTAAATAAAACCTTAATAGTAAACTTTTATGATAATAATATAGTGTAACTTCAACATTATAGGACATTATAGTAGAATTTATGCAACGTAACAATCATAACGCATATCTATACTAATATTATAAAGCTGAAGAGTTTGTTTGTTTGTTTGTTTGTTTGAACGCTAGGATCTCAGGCACTACTGGTCCGATTTGAAAAATTCTTTCAAGATTAGATAGCACATTTATCGAGGAAGGCTATAGGCTATATAACATCACGCTACGACGAATAGGAGCGGAGCAGCAATAAAGAATGTTTCAAAATCGGGGACATTTTTTTCTTTTTGTGAGCTTCCGCTGCGTGCGCTGCGGAAACGGTTAAAGTTTCGCTAAAATGATGTATGACAGAAATGTTTCTCTTTAAAAGTTCTAAAAAAAAATCCGCGACAGCATATGTCTATTCTTTAAGGTTGGCTCACTATAACGTTTTTTATCCTAACCAAATTTATTTTAAAATAAAATTTTATTTGTGAAGGTGTTTTTATAAATATGATATTAATCCTTATCCAAATAAATGCGTTATTCATTACAAGTATTTAATTTTAAATAAAATTGTCCTTTACATCATTTGATTTCACTGAGTATCTTAGAAGAAATTGCAGTTTTAAAATATTGATCAAGCGCGCAATAATGAAGCACAAGGCGCCGATCGACGCGTTACGGTTTCACGTTTGAACAATTTGACCGAATTATATGATTTTTGGTATGGAGATAAATAGGACTCAGAGAAGTAAAATAGACTATAACTTATTTTCCTTCTGAACTCAACCCTGTAGTCTACGCGGACGGAGTCGCGAGCAAATCTCAGAATAAATCCCTCGACCGTTCAATTTACACTTCAGATATATTCAACCGAAATGCCTTAAAGCCATTATAACAATGAGCAATCATTTATGACATTGTAAAATTTATTACTCCGGCTGGCGGGGGACATAAAGGCGTAATGACTTGGCGAACCTCGTCCCACACTAATCAATCGTACACATTAACTATTTTCACTATTACCTCACTCAGAGAGATGAGAATTTTATAAGCGTGAATATTGTTTCGTATTGTCTACTGATGCCTAAGTTTCTTATTTTATGTTTTTCTATTTTAATTACTCTACCGGCTTTGTGGTTTCAAGTTTAAATTGATTAAAAAAAACACTAGTCTCCGAATGAACTGTAGGCAAAATATTATTAAATAAGTAAGAAACATGGCCTCGAGGTTTAGGCGCGCGGTCGAGAATCTCGGCGGTCGCGGGTTCGAACCCCAGGCACACACCTATGACTTTTCGAAGTTATGTGTGTATTCACATGGAAATATCACTTGCTTTAACGGTGAAGGAAAACATCGTGATAAAACCTGCACACCTAAAAAAAAAAAAAAAGTTCTTAGGAATTTCTTAGGTGTGTAGTCCGCCAACCCGCACTAGGCCAGCGTGGTGGACTATGGCCTAAAAACCCTCTCAATGGTAGAGGAGACCCGTGCTCAGCAGTGGGCGTATATGGGTTGATGAAGTGAAGAAGTGAAGTGAAGAAACATTACTTGGCAGTGCTTAAAAACTCTTCAATTAGTTAAAAGATAATTCCATTTACAAGTGAATGTTCTGAATCTAAGCGTTTTCGTGATGTCACTTAAAAAAAAGGTGGCGTTACGCGTAATTTATAATCCGTTATGACTGCAGTTACCGTGTGAATCAGAATTTCAATGCTACGCCTCCTATCCTTTCTCGAGGAGGCGTAGTGAGAACTACTGTACGGGGTCATGTCTACGTAACGTAATTATTTTCGCTAAAGGCGTGGGATGGCCGGGATTTTGGGTGGAGAGGTTATAAAGAATTTCGAGCAAAAATACTTGCTTCCTATGAGCTTACCTTTTAAATGCTCTGTATTGTGGAACTTATTGTTTCTCGAGGTTTAGGCTGCCATGCGATCCATTCACATTTACACTTCACAACAAGTGGGTGTGATTGTTTATATACTAATGCTTCGAAGTGTAGAGTGTGATGCGCCGAAGCAGAACACGGCGAAGCGGCGGCGGCGGCAGGATGGCTCTGCGGTCCACTTTGTGGTCTGCTCGAGCGTGCCACCATCTTCCGACATCGTGACCGCAAACATCTATCCCGCCACGTAAACCTGTTTCCTAGCTTTCGGTTTAATCTGCGATGAACTCGCTGAACATTATTGCGCTCTTGACAAGCGGACCGCGCTGTGAGATCCATTATGGCAGGAAGTGCATTCGATGTGCATTCTCAATCGAAACTTCATTGAACGTTTGAATAATTTTACCCATAATACTTACAGCGAAACATGGAATTAACCATAGTGAGTTTATATTTTACAAGCTTATATTATACAAGCTCATGAACGCCCCCCCTCCACTAGCCTATGGCAATTTTAGCAGTTCGTATGGGGTATAAACAAATTTTCTGCTAATACACACATAACTTTTAAGATGTACAAAAAATAGGATCTGAATCTGAACTATTCTAAACATACGAAATACCTGTAAATACATTATATGATAAACCTTCGCTGCAGACAAGTGTTGTGTTGAAATGCCTATTTATTACTCGCTGTTTCTGTGCGTCTGGGTAGTCTCTAATTGTACAACAGTTTATTATTGTTTAAATGTTGGATACATCAAATGTTTTGCGCTTAAGATGATTCAAATACGCGTAATTTTAATATAGCGCATACTGATAATTATAATCTAAAAAGCATCATCATCATCAACCCACATACGTCCCACTGCTGGGCACTGGTCATCTCTACCGTTGAGAGGGTTTAGGCCATAGTCCACTACGCTGGCCCAGAGCTAAGAAATTCCTAAGAACATTTAGGTGTGCAGGTTTCCTTACGATGTTTTCCATCAACGTTCAAGCAAGTGATAATTCAATGTGAATACACACATAACTTCTAAAAGTCAGAGGTGTGTGCCTAGGGTTCGAACCCGCGACCACCGAGATTCTCGACCGTGCGCCTAAACCTCGAGGCCATTACTGCTCGAAGCATATATTATGGCATTTTTTGCAAAATCGCATTGTCTTTCATATTTCATGTCGTTGGTTTATTCGTTTCACGAGGATAAATAAATTAGTACCATTGTATAATTGCATATTGGTGAGCGTCGGTTTTGGATGTAGTGTCACCGAATAAAAATACGCATCGACAGATACACACAAGCCAAATGTTAATATGACTGAAGGGGTTCATTTATGTAATAAGAAGGTTCCGTTAGCAGTTTTTGATTTTTCACTTAAAAAAGAGAAGGTAAAGTTAATTGTAGCTTGTAAGTATATTATTTGAATACAATTTTGATTGCTGTTATAAATATTAATAGTAAATAAATAAATCTAGTAATATATTAATAATTGATAGAAGTTATTGTTATTCTGCAAAATCACTAAACATAATCAATCTTTGTCGGAAGAAACAATGTGAGTACTTTACATTGTGTTCGTTCACGCATATGCAATGTTATTCTGCGTAAGCAGGGAAAAACATCCTTTGCTGTAGGGAAAGGCCGTCTGCATAGTCAAATCACGATTCATAGCTTATCGTTGGCTTCTGAAGAATCAACTGAAGATGAAACCACAATACTAATTAGCTACTAATAATACCTACACATCGAGTGTCTTGAAATAGTATGTTTAAGATAACTTTATGAATATATATCATATGGATAAATTTATATTTAAATCAAAATAAACACTTTAAAGAAATGGGCATTTTTTTTTAATTCGGTAAGTATAATTTTGGAGAATTGGAAGACGATTTATAGATTCTCTTATTATCTCTGTGCACCCAACCCTGAAGTCCACGTGGCCAAAAGCTAGTATCTGTATAAAAATCTTATTGTCTATAGGACAATACGATTTTTCTGCAATATTTAAAGTGACAAAATAGTATGTATACGTCCTGGTAATTACGACATTTATTTAATATTTTGAAGACCATTAGAGAATAAATACAAAATCCGAAGCATCATCATCATCATCATCCACTTGCCCTTTTCCCAAGTCTATTTGGGGTCGGCGCAGCATGTTTTTTCCTTCCAAATATCTCTGTCAGCCGTCATGTCTTCAGTCACCCCTTTCTCTTTCATATCACCTCTCACGCATTCCATCCATCTTTTCTTTGGCCTTCCTCTGCTAGCCCATCCTTCGACACTCATACTCATCATTTTTTTTCCAACATACGTTTCATCCCTCCTCATAATATGACCATACCACGACAGACGGTTTCCTTTCAACTTATCTATCACCGGAGCTACTTTCAAACTTCCTCTAACATAGTCATTCCTCACTCTGTCCATTCGTGTCACCCCACACATCCATCGCAACATTCGCATTTCTGCTGCATGCAGTCGCCTTTCGTCCGTCTTCTTCGTAGCCCAACACTCTGATCCATACATGACGACAGGTCTTATGATGGACTTGTATATTTGGCCCTTCAATTTGAGGGGCATTCTCGGGTCACATATTGTGGCTGAGACCTGTCGCCACTTCATCCATCCTGAGTTGATCCTTTGCCTTATATCACGGTCTATGTCCCCGTCACTTTGCATGAGTGACCCAAGGTAGCGAAATTCGGAACAGACTGGTATCGGCATTCCATCAAGTGTGACGGACACAGAACTTGAAAGACCGCCATAGTCACAAAACATATACTGCGTTTTCGTTTTGCTGACTTTAAGGCCAAAATTTTCAAGTCTATGCCGCCACACCTCCAGTCTGTTCTGCACCTCGTGGCCACTCTCTGCCACCAGCACAATGTCGTCAGCAAACAGCATGCACCAGGGTGCCTCTTCCTGTATACCTGCCGTAACGGCATCCATAACCAACAGGAAGAGGTAAGGGCTAAGAGCCGATCCCTGGTGCACACCAACAGCGACATCGAAGCTGGCTGTGAGACCAGCGGCTGTCCTGACTTGGGTTTCACATTTGCGATACATGGCTCGGATCAACTGCAGGTACTTCTCAGGCACACATTTCTTCTTAAGGGCCCACCATACAACTTCACGAGGAACCCGGTCATAAGCCTTTTCGAGGTCAATGAATGCCATATGCAAGTTTTTATGTGCTCGTCTGTATTTTTCGCACAACTGGCGAATTGCAAAAATGGCATCCATTGTCCTACGGCCAGGCATAAAACCGAACTGGTTCCGTGAAACCTCACACTCCTCTCGCAGGCGTCGCTCAATTACTCTCTCCCATATTTTCAGAGTGTGTGACATTAACTTTATTCCCCGATAATTGTTACAACTTGAACGTCTCCCTTGTTTTTAAAAATGGGCACCAAATAACTGTTGCACCATTCGTCGGGTATCGTATTGTCCAGTAACAGCTTATTGAAGAACAAAGTCAGCCACTTCCACCCTACTACTTGCAAAACCTTCCATACTACTACTGGTATTCCATCTGGTCCAACCGCCTTTCCATTCTTCATTCCACATACAGCTCTCTTGAAATACAAAATCCGAAGCGTTGTTGTTAAAGTAAAAAATATATTTCGGTATAATGAAACACATATTTAGCATTATCGTATGCCGCATTCCTTATTGGTGTTAACATTATTGTATCGAAGTATTTGCAAAGCTACATAGCTAGTTCTCTTATAGATATATTTTTGGTATAATAATAGGATCATAATTCATGTTCTTTGTCATTCAACCTTCCAACCTCTAGTTATCAACATCCGCAAGTTTACTAGTGTTAGAATTGCCATTATGATTTACGCTATTATTATAATTCGCCGCTGACAAAATTGACTCATTACAGTGGAGTGATACAGTGGCTGTTCGTAGGGGTACTAGACTGGCTACTGTTGTGTTGTCTGTATATATTTCGGTCTATAGAAAATATAGCCTAACAGTCACTATTACTTGGCTTTAATACTGTCAGTCAATGGATTTTTTGATAAACTTAGCGCAATAGGGAACATTCAGATACCGACCATTTCAAAGCAATAAAATTTTGTGGGAGCTAACAGTTAGCGATGATAAAATATGTCGATTTAAAGACTCTTAAAACTTTATTACTAACTAGGTTTTTATGGTAAATCTCAAGATCTAAATAACAAAAATAAATGTCCGACAAAATGTATAGTTTAATCAACGAATAGGGGGTATTTCTTACAACAGGTATCGATAATTTGGTCGTCTGTTTAAAATTATAATTAACCAGATATTTTTTCTATTGCTTATTAATTATATAATTTTACAACCACATTGTCCTACAAATCATTTTTCTATTTATTAAAACAATATAATGGACAAAAATATTTTAAAATAGGTTAGTGTGACTACGTTCTCACTCTAAATGAAATAATGCTCTACATCTACAAGGAAACAAGTCCGACAAGGATTGTTATTTCCCTCTTTCTTATTTGTAACGTTACATAAAGTGAAAACATTGCTTCCTAATTTTATGTAATTTTATTTCGTTACAAAATATAAAAATTCGTGTTTCTTCATTTACAGCAACGTGGCAGTGTCGTACCGGCAGCTTGTATAAAAGAGTATGAATTTTGTCGTATACGTTATTGCAGCCATAATCATTTTGCAGCACTAATAACATTAATTCTTAAAATATTTTCTCAAAACACGTGGTCGACTTACAAAATGTTGACGCCTATAATCGACAATAAAGTAGAGATAGCTATGCTCCGCGCATGCGTATCGATAATACAGATACAAAAGACGTACAAACAGCTGGTTATTAATAGTTTTCGATGACCACATTATCAATACATGTTGGAAGAGGGGGAGGGTACTCTCTGATTAAACCATATATTTCTAGGACAAATATTTTTTCTAATAATTTACATAATTATCATAAGATTTAACAAAAAAATACCTCGTTAGTAATGAATTTCTGAGAGTCGTTAAATCGACATATTTTATCCCCACTAACCCTGTTAGAATCACGAAAAATTAACTTGATATTAATTGATTGGCAACATTGTTCCTCGGCTCCTGTACTATAAGAACTTACTTTAAATAAGAAGTAAAATGGTTTGAAAACCCACATGTAATCAAAACAGCACGCAACGTACTTGCGTAAATCCCTATGGCGGGCTTTAGACCTTATATGCGATGATGTTATACGGGAGGACACGAATATTTTCGAATAAAATTGGCTGTGACTTCTGCTACCATAATCACTAATCAGCCAACGAAAAGAAATAGGAAAGTCGCGGAAGTTCGAATCACGTCAGACGTGACTCAATATCTTTGTGGCTAAATAACTTTTAAATAGATATGTATTTAAAATAAAGGAAAAAATATCTTTAGAACATCCGTGGTGCAATTAAGGATTTCGACCATCAAAAAACTTTATATGCGTACATTGCGGAACTCTACAAACACCAGGATTTACTTTATCTACTGTAATTCATAAGTTTTGAAAAAGGTTCTTGATCTTGTTGGTGTGCGCATGAGATCGTACAAAAACACATTTGTTTCTGTTCAGTCGGTAGGTACACGAGTTGGAGTTTAGACATTTGTGACAACACTGATATTTCATTTTTGTTTGTTTACAGCGTAAATGTAACAAATGTTTCAGATTACATTCAATTATTGCATACAACAAACACCATAGTTCAAAATGTTCGAATATTAAACGTACATAAAGTTTTCGCTTCAAGCTTAAAGATAAAACGTAACTCTGTATATTGTTGTTATACTTTATATAAAATACCATTCTATTTAAAAACTTGTTAAATTTTCTTCAGTCTCATTCGTCTTAGTTGAACATAACGTATTTATGTTATTAAAATATCTTCATGTTAAAATGGTTCCGTATTTACATTTGCCGTCACGGAATAAAAATCAATAATTTATCTTAGGGCTCTATTTGCACGTTTTACGAAACAGAAATTCCTAGGCGAGGATAATGTTTTAGTGCTGTTGTCGGCTAATATTGTAAATTAACTTTGCTAATATTTTGCCGATATTAAATGCATCATTCATATCATTGCATATAGATTTTGTATAAATTACGTCATAAATAAATTATTCCAGCCCTGCAAATTTAATTTGCATATTTGATTACCATTGGAATCTTTGTTTCTGGGAAAAGGAGATGACGTCAATTTCTATGCAAAATGATCGTGCTGAATTATAGGATGTGATACGCTCGGAATACATCGAAGCCAAAGTGTCGTCGAGTAATTAAGGGCTTTTACCTCCACTGAGGAACTGGGATATAGAATATAGATGACTCACTATGTAAAGTATTTTAATAAAATTTTCTTTGTTAATGTAATGGTTAGATTGCATTAGATTACATATTCACTTCGTGTACACTTTGTATGGCTTGTCATTTCACTGTTAATAATATAATGAATAATGATTAACTACAACTATTTAATACGTGTCAAAGCAGCAAATGCGCATTATAAATCATGAACTAAACAATAAGACTAATTTATTAGTCTTTAAAAACGTTTGTGCACATGGACTCTAGTACTAGCACACAAATATGTAGCTAGAAAAAAAATGTAGCTTGGTTGCATTTTTGTACACGAAAGTTATTGTAGAATTATTTGTATTCTCAAAATTTAAATGAGCTTTGAGAAAATGTCAAGTTGGTAGTATCGCGGGGCATAGATTAATATTCTTACGTATAGGATCGTCATATCTATTCCCGGCGTTGCGGTTTGACACCATTTGGCATTTTATTGCAAATAATCTTAAAGTGGATCACTTGTGCAATTACACGCGGCAAGTGCGCCGGAAGATCGTATCGCTGATCCTAAGTTAACAGTGAGATTTTAATGTGCTATCATTTAATTTATCATGAGCACGCTGTGTCGACGCCGTTAAGTACTCATATAAAATTATAAGCACCTGTGGAAACCCGTTCACAAACATGTTTTACGTTTTTAAAAGAACTATAAACACGTCTTATGTGATCTCGAGATGGTGCATGCTTATCGACGTAAATATCTATATCAGAACCTTGAACATTGAATGTGCGGTCACCTGCGCGAGTGAGTAGTTGAGCCGGCCGCGCTGAAAAATAATTGCACTGACCCGCTTCTCTGTCGTGTCCATTTCGCAGCGCGGCAATAGCATAATTCATAATCTCACGCATAAATATTTTTAACTATTACACGTGTAACAATTATTAATGCAGTAAAGTCCTACATGTAAAACTTGCGTTGATGCGTCCTGAGTAATTTTTCACTGACTACGCCACAGTCTGTCTCGATATTATCATTCACGTCAGATTTTGCAAATACTCTGGTCGTTATGATGTGGTACGCTTCCTTTGATTAATCACACGCTTCAATCGTTGTGATTTAATCGTTTTCACCACATTGACAGTCATTCTAGAATGCCTTTCCGCTCACGATCTCTATAAAACATGGCTAGGTAATTGAACACCGGACACTTATAGGAACGTTGACATTAGCATATCCTCATTGGAAGTGCAGCGCATGCCTTGCATTGATTCAATTCTGAGAAGAACTTGTCGCGAAATTGTCGCAGACTACGCGACGTCGGCGGCGAAGGCAGCCGGTGTGGATATGCCTGGTGTAATCGCGATTGCTATCATGGTAATCTATTGTACTACACTATAGCGGCTCTCCTGCTATACAAAGCGCATATCTCTCTATATTAATAGAATTCCATGCATACGTACGGCCATATCGAGTCCACGTTACCTCTTTTTCGGGTTGTCACGGATAAGTTTGAATACACAAAACTTTAACTCTTATGCTTCCGTATTATTTATTGCTCTACGATGAGTTTACTGACTAAACAACGCAATAATCACCATATAATAAGCAAACAAATGTTTTACATAAATACGTTGGTTTATTCTTTTAAAAACTTTTCTCAACCTACAAAACAGGAAAACGAAAATGGGAAATTTAAAATAGTATTTTAAGTTTCATTATTCACATGGCATTGTTGTATATTATAAATTAGTATATGTCTAGTATAAAAGGTGTGGCGCAGAGCGACACCACACCCGAACACGGCGCTAGCTGACATTCACCTGAGAACCTACATATTTAAACTAAATTTAACAAGTTACGAACTAACTGTAACAATTGGCGGTTGTCAACAAAAACCATCTTCGGAATTTCACGGTAACACACATTTTACAATAATTAGGAATATGTGTATTTACACAAATTTTCAAAAGGACTGCCAACTTTCACGAGTTTCTTTTTTTGTAGCGAGGTAACGACAATAAGAGCGAAGAAAAAGTAGTCATGCGCAGTAGTTATAGAACAAACAAGCCGCGCCTGAGATTCGTGCTCCCCGCCGCGCCACATGTCGCTGGCTCGCTGATAAAATCCTTTCCTTGGGTGGCAATAGTTCTCCGTAACTCTCACCATTGTTACGGTCTTGTTTGTTATATTCACTAGTATATTTGTACCACGTATCGATCACCCCGCGCTACGATCGAGCCAAAATAACTTTTATGGTAATGTACGGGGATTATAATGCAAGCATAAGGATTAATTCACTTCCACATGCATCAAGTATAGTCGCCAGAGTGAGTGCGTTGTACCTTACTCTGACAATTTACTGCACGATATGTGGAATGGGCTTGCGCTAGGGCACTATAATGATATAAATGACACGTAACTAGTTCGCCATTTGCAGGAACTCATAAATATAACACCTGCGCAGCGCTAACTATCCATTACACTGGAATACTTGTATTTGGGAACCGTTAAGACAGTGACATTTACATACTGACTGGTAATGAGTGAAAACATTGACAATCATGGGTGTGTTGTCTCCGTGATGCAAAGGCAAATCAGTCTCTCCGCATGTAAATGAAGAGTTGCACTCCGCGCTGCCGCCGAGCGTTAGTGTTAGACGCGTAAACAATGCACGTACATCGCACTTACTGCTCACTGCTCAGTGAAGAAACAACGACCTCGGGTAAGACGGACGCCGTGATAAGCCCTACTAGTATATTATTTAACTACATTAAGATTACATATCAGCATTTGATTCATTGGTAATTTGGGCACCAACATTAAGTATAATAACATATCTGTACGGCATAAACGCATATTATTAAACATTAAACTGAAAATTGTTGGCGATAGTTTGATTTAATTATAATGGTACGTGAATGTAGAGTGTTCTCTACTGGTGTGATCCTCTGTGTCAAACCACACGCTCTTTCATGCACATACCGTGTTACTATAACAATTTGATCGGCTGTGATGTTATTCAAATTAGAATCAGATTTCATCATGTTAGTCATTGGTAAAGAAAGTGTCGACGCAGTCTTTGAGAGATTTATTGTTGTTACTGAGCATGAATTGTCAGGTTCACGTATGTGCGACGGCTGTTGTTAACCACGCGTGCGACGCCGGGTCGAATCGCTCGTGTATCTGAGATGCGCGTTCTGATATCGCGCAGCGTTGAATCAATCTTCCGCCGGTTGGACTTTATCTTAGATCGGTGTCCACTCTGGCGTGAATAAGAGCTTTCGGCGAGCATAGCGTAAATCGCTTCAATGTTTCATTCACCATTGTACATAGCGCGTGTGCGTAAACTGCTGCAAATGCTTGATTTTCTCCGACTAAAAGCATTCCCGCGATAACTCTCCACTTAATTAGTAAAGAGATGAAAGCGAGGAAGTGCGTTTGTCGTTCAACCAGGTATTTAAATAGCTGCTTACTCTGGTTTGCGTTAGTTTCGTTTTATTGCGGTCCTAATGAACCGTATTCATTGTCTCGCAATTCAAGTTAACTGTTCATTTATAGCGATAGTTTTATGTTCAAGAGTGCATTCGCGACTCGGCAGGCAGTCCGTAATATTCACAATCGTATTTTATTTGAACCTAGTCAGCGCGTCGCCACAGTAATGATCATTGAGCAGCTATTGTACGTGCAAACATGTACCTACGTATGCAATATATTCATTTCTATTCTAGGGTACTTTGTAATACTTTTAGACATGTGTTAATCGCACGTTCAACTTGATTCTTGTGTGGAGTGTTTGCGCGTAATCATCTGTGTCAAGGATTATAGCGTCAATAGGTGGAGAGGGTGCGGTACGGAGCGGGGCACTGAAAGTAAAAGCCGCCATAACATATGTATAAACGTGACAACCTGGCAATAGAGCACGAATGTTTATTTGCATCTGTCAATTTTAGTTTCTACAGATTTTCGTACTAAATTTCTTTGTGTCATTATAGAATAGTATATTCCCAAGTTTGATTTTATGTTGAATGCCCTAGTATAAAGTTTCTGGCTATATAAGAAAAAACGAGCCTTATGTTCCCGTTGAACCGATATGGCAAACGTTAACAGCATAAGTAGGTAAATGGAAATTCCATGAAAACCACTACTACACGCCGCGAAACATGGCTTCATATTATTGCAGCGTAGTTGTGCAGCTCCTATGTTCATATTAATCGAATCTGCTCCTTCTATGCATTTACTTAACTTTATGCTAATGAAGTATGTGGTTATAAGTTAAGGTCGCGTTAATTTTTCGTTCTTGTGATGTATAAACTATGCTTTGTTTTTTTGAGTAACAAAAAGCTCAAGGAAGAGAAGATCAACTTACCTCCTAGCGCAAGATTGATAAAATATGTCTCAGTGTCCTTAGTTTTCTCTGTTTCACTTGTAGTTGCAATAGCGGAACATCCTTCGTCATGAAGTATCGACATACTAACTAAAACCGATGTCAAAGTACTAGATCGAAAGCTCTCGGTATTGTTCAACCATGGCACAACATGGAACCCAAACAATGAATTGTATACTTAGTCGATTTTTCATTTTATCTGCTATTATCAGCCGGATTGTTTGTAAGTAATTATTTTCATTCCGTACTTACCTAAATCCGAACTTACAGTAATGAAAAAGCTGTTTATTAACTATGTACAATAATTTGATTTGGGTCTCGTTGTGCCACAAAATTAAACTTTAAAACAAATTTCATTGCATGAATAACTTTCAAGTGTCACACAAAGAACATTGTATAGAGAAAATTGTGTGAAAGTTGTATTTACTTCATTTAATGTACCTATACAGGCTGTGCTTTATTGATGCAGACAAGAATTATGGTTACTGCTTTTAAACATATCCGTTACTAATTGGCATCGTTGTAAGGAATGGCACCACCATAATGACCAGTTGTCTATCATGGATGCCATTTATCTTATTTATATTGTTTTGTATTAGCACAGCAGATATGAACACTTACAGTGCCCTCGGACACGCGCGTTAGTTGCACAATTTTCTAATTAATTCGACAACCGTGTTATCTACGAAGTAATAGTTCGACTTGACGGCGAAAAAATTTAATTTCAAATGACGTATTCATAAAGGTAATATTTAAATTTAAATACTTCGATAGTTATATGATCAGTCAGAGATAAATCTATAAGTTTTAAATTACCGTAAGTTTTTTTCAACAAACGCATGTTACGTTATATCTAAATACAACATTTATCGCTATTGAATTAACTTTCTTGTGTTATGCGGGCTATACAAGGATAGTACAAAACGCTTTAACCCTCTTTATGCGGGACCACATATCCTATAATATCCTCTTCATCTTGAAAACATTAATAACAACGTATGAAGGGGATGCTGTCGCTACTGTTATGCTATAAATACGTTCTTAACACGAATCATTCATCTTCATTCATGCAAATCATTATTATTTCTACAACTATCCACATACAAAAGAAACACGAAAGCCCATAAGTCTTGTTTCTCGTTTCAAATTATACGGCCTATGGAAATCTATACAACTTGTATAATTCTTAATAATTTTCTTGGTTTGGAAGGTCCCCTATGTATCAATAAATCCTGGAGAAAGGTGGCCATGAAACGAATTTTAAAATTACTTTTTTGTAGAACAAACTAAATTCAGAAAGCGGATTTAGTACCAAGCGTTACCATATGTTTGCATTATAAGTAATCATTGATTATAATTTAAACTAGATTTAAAGACAGAATACACTTTGAAGTCAGTTTACTAACTTTTTTCTCTTGTTAAATGAGGAGGTTTGAGATTTTAAAGGACTTCATACAGTTTAGCATTCTAATCGACGCAGTAAAACTGTTCGTATTTAATCCATAGTATTCTATGATAATAATCCGATGAAGCCAATTTCGTTGTGTTTTGATTGTGACGTGGGTGTAAGGGTTATAAAATGTGCAATGACACTATTCTATAAAGTGGAATTTCACTATATTCGTTCAGATCTTGGCCATTGCTATTTAGCGAGCTAAAACATGTTTGTATTTAAAACTTAAATTACAATTTGAATCAAGTGATCGATAAAGGGGATGTACGAATATATCTATTGTAATATCTAATAGCAAGGGGCTGCTGCAGCGTGTACTTGAGATTCCATTACCTCATATTATTGGATATCCACAACGTAACTCATACATATCTCAGTGCTTATTGCTGCCACGCCCTAAAGTATAAAATATATACCAAATACTATAATGAATGATTACATTCAATACTACGGCTACGTTTAATCGATAGAAAAAGGCCAGACCAACTAAATCTTGGAAAAATAAAATGATGACAGTAAATACGAGTAATATAGGATTACGGTGCCTGTTCATAAAAGTCCCTGTTATACGTAGAATTTTGAAACCCTGATCAATGTAGGTACATCGTAAATTATGCTCAAGTAGGTGATAATTAGGGACACAGTGGTATCTTAGGATACTTGCCGCGCCGTGATCCGCTCCCACATGTAGGTATCCACGAACAGTCATTATGGTATATTTGCATTGAATGATGTAGGTGTTATAAAATAACTAGATTTTTCCTAATAAGGATGTATAAAACTAAGAACCTGCTGCTGCACTTGTTATTTTAATAGCACTTTATGACTACTATTTTTAACCGCAGAAATTTGCGTAATTGCTGATGGTGTTTGCGGACTCTGATCCAAGCAGACGGTCGTTAAAATAATCACCTTCAATAAAGTTCTTTGCATAATCCAACTGCACAATTTGTTATTTTTCCTTATAAAATAAACTGTTTAAACACTCACAGATGTCCAGTCCGCGGGCTCAAAGGCGACGAACTTTCATCCGATGTATGAAATACGTGCAAAGCATACGGACTTGCATATTTGATACGTAATAGTGACAATATAAATCGTTGCTTGTGTACATTCACAGTACATAATTATTCAAGTTTATTGCTCGGTGATTTTACTAGGTGAAAAACTTTTCTCAACGCTTGTATCCTCGAACTTGTAGAGGGTTAAGTAAGCCGAAATGATAATGCAACACAATTGCAGTCAATAATATAAAATAAATCACTGAGCAATTAGTTAGTGAATTAATGTAAGTAAAGAAAGAAAAAGAGCGGGAGCAGCGTAGTGTGCAGCGTAGCACTCCACAGGTCCCGGCCGTGCGGCACGTGCCAGGGTGCGCGGCACCAACGATTTATGTGCTCGTGCCCTCGTGCACACCACGTCCATCGCCCCATCGTAATAATGTGTCTCCTTTAATTCGGATTTACGCCGCCATTGATTTCGGCCCGAGATTAAATTCTATTGTGGTGCTGAATCACGTCCGTGACATTCGACACTGCTTATTGTTGATATATGGCGTCGACCACGTGCAGGCGAGATTTCGTCGATACTGATAAATTGTTTTCTTTTTTGCAGGCGGAGCTGGTCGATATGCGCGCCGAGTTGGTGCAGGCGCGCGCGGCTTCGGACGGTACGTTTGGTTCAGTTGTTTATCAGATTGCACGTTTTATTACAATACCGCCGCGCGGCCTACACCGGGCTATGGAAGGAAACACCAAAGAAAGCACAATAGCGTATTGTACTTTTTGAATGGGTGTTGGTGTGAATGAGAGTGAAGTGAAACGTAATTGTGGGCAGGTGGGTGCCAGGAGAGCGGTGACGCGGCGGCCAACGTGACGGAAACGCCGCGAGCCCGCGCCGAGGCTGTGCAGCTCGCCAGAGAAAATGCTGCATTGCGGGAAACAGTGCTCGCACTCCACTCTGAGCTTTTTGGCGCCAGGTTATACAATAATAATAAAAAATTATAAGATATATTACAGTCTTTAGTTGTAAATAATTATATGAAACTTTAAAAAAAAAAATTAAAACTTTAATTTTTTTGTAGCTTTTGTTTAGCGGCATCAATCGGCTAATATTATTAAAAAGTCTTAATTTCGGGTTTGGTCTAGCTTGCGTGGGTTTTTAAGTTAAAAAATTTTACTGCTTCAAATTTACATTTTTATTACAGCCGAAATATTTTAGCCAGGTATATAAACGTTCGTAAAATCGGAAGCCAAAATTGTTAAACAATATTGATACAGGTTGATTTTTTAAACCACTTAATCCAAAAAGTTTTTTCCCCACAGATTAGCAACAAAATATTTAGATAAGGAACTAGCCGGCCGAATACAACAGTTACAACTGCTAGGTAGAGATATGCGCTCAGAAGTGAGAGATTCTTTATGGGCACAGGTAATTATTTACATCGATAAAGTTACATTATGTTATTGTAATTACTTCCTGGAACTTTTATGTCAACACTTATAAGCATCACTATGAACCTGTATTGAAAAATTGTACATTTTAATCGTAATTAAATAAAATATTTAGCATGATGATTTTATACATAAAAAGTGATATTTACACAAAGTTATCAGCTGTTTATAAAATTGATTTCTCAGGAAATTTCGTATTAAGTTGAGAAAAAATACAATTTATTCTAAAATTGAGGTACCTACCTACCTACTTTTGAAAAACCGAAAATATTTCCTTAATATGAGCAATGAGCATATATATTCGGAAATGTCTCGTATTGCGATAATATAAGGAGATTCCATAAAGAGTAGGTGTTGTGTTTATTTGTGTGATGACCGTGACGGGCGGGTGACGTGCAGGTGGAGGCGGAGATCCTGCTGCAGCGGCACAAGACGTTGGTGCGCGTGTGTCGCGGCCTGTCGCCGTGTCCGCCGCGCCCGCCCGCGCCGCCGCTCGCGCGCGCCCGCCCCCGCACCGTGCGCGTGCGCCGATCGCCACATCTCGGACTTGGCATCTCCGTCACTGTGAGTGTGCGCCGCTAATTTCACTACACAATCAACAACACTAAGCTCCAATGGTGTGAAACAAACTTCGGAGTTTTATCGACAAATTTCCGAATTATTTGTTGTGATAGTGCCGCTAATAAAATTACTTCCGAGAATATTGGAGTCTCAGTTCCTTGTTATTCAGCTGTTAATGTAGTACGAAATAGAAAACTACAAAAAATATTAGGGTAACATCAAAATCAATAATGATATCGATGAATGTTGTGTTAGTTCATCATTAGCCCATATACTTCCCACTGCCGGCCTCTTCTCCAACTGAGACGGTTAAGGCCCTTGTCTTCTATGCTAGCATATTGCGAGTTTATTGGGCTACCCACCTAAGAAATTTCCTCGCGATGTATACTTTACCGTACGTGATGGCCTCGAGGTTTAGGCGCGCGGTCGAGAATCTCGGCGGTCGTGGGTTCGAACCCCAGGCACACACCTCTGACTATTCGAAGTTATGTGAGTATTCAAATTGAATTATCACTTGCTTTAACGGTGTAGGAAAACATCGTGATGAAACCTGCACACTAAAAGTTCTTAGGAATTTCTTAGGTGTGTAGTCCACCAACCCGCACTAAGTTAGCGTGGTGGACTATGGCCTAAACCCTCTCAATGGTAGAGGAGACCCGTGCGAAGCAGTGGGCGTATATGGATTGATGAAGAAGAAGAAGATAATTAATTAACACATAACTTTAAAAAGCCTGAGGATCTTTTCCGACCTCCGAGATTGTTGGCCGTGTGCTTAGGCACACCTCGAGGCCATGAGTTGTTTGAGTACAAAGTGCGGGCGTGCAGGGCGGCCGCGAGCACGGCGTGCCCATCCTCATCTCGGAGCTGGAGGCGGGCGGGCCGGCCGCGCTCACCGGCGAGCTGTACGTGGGCGACGCCATCCTCGCCATCAACGACCTCGACCTCACGCAGGTACAACCCCACCAGCTCTACTGCACCACACACACGCACACAACTACTTGTTTCTGTACATTCTCTATGAAATACATTATGTTGTTCAATGCCTATATGTAGTAGCCCTGATCCATCCGTTTTCAACTCCACTCTGACTTATCTGGCTCCACCGGCCGTCCGATCGTCGGCAGACATGGCCACACCGCTTCCACGTGGCGTGTTTTGTGAGCAATGTCAGGGACACCGGTTCTCAGTGATTTTCACTATAATACAGTAATCAGAACATTTCAATAATCCGCACCCTCTGGTTTTTAATATGGTAGTGCCGGATTATTGAGATTGTACTGTATTCGATTTTTTGTGAGGCAAGCAGGTTTATGGGCTTCTATAAAAGTGCATTACCTGATTTAACTGTATAATCACAACATTGGTGATGGTATGTGTAACATTTAAATGAGTTATTTATCGAGAATAACGATATTATCTCTCGCCAGTCTACTCTATATTGTCACTATGTTTCTATAGAGTCCTTTAATAGAAAGCCATCTTATAACAAATTTTACAAGGAAATAAACATATTTCTATTCTTGTTCTAACTGTAAACCTAATAAGCAAGTATATTAATAGTTTATCCGTGGCATACATCAGTATAGCTTAAAGGAAAACCAGAGGCATTCACAAAGAAATACGTATGTTTTAAGTTAAATGTAATGGGGGCTAAGGTTATTATATATAAATATACAAAGCCTATATAAATAAATAAATTAATTAACATGGATATACGGACTCCTTTTACACCAATTTTGTGGTTACAAAATATGCAAACGTTTAAACTATCTTACATTTGTCTAGTAGTAGGTATAAATTCTGCAGTATTATCCACTATATGAGTATTGTGTTCATATGCACATTGCAGTAAAAGGGGAACATATTATAAAGATAACAAATGACTAATGATAATAATATATAAGTGCTTTAAATCTATGTCAGGTGGAGTGTACGGTTTGCTCCATTTCATTGAAGGATGTTAGGGCCGATTTGAGAATACATGGAAAGGGAATGATAAAGTGAATTTTGTTCCACGCTCTTCAGGCTTGTCACAAGGAGGCGGTGCAAGCGCTGCAGAGCGTGAAGGGGGACTGTGCGCTGCGCGTGCAGTTCATAGCCACGGACGACGACGACAGACTCTCGGAAGACAACTACAGGTCAAGTATACTTACAGTGCTTTTCGAGATGCATTTCACAATTATTTTGGTAATGTTTCCCATCGCCTATTCGTTTTAGAACGCACTTAAAAACAAAGACAATATAAAGGACATAGCACGTTTGGGTGGATAAAACGAAGTAATACAAAAAAAAATGGCAATGATTTCCTTTTACAAAATTTAAGTGTGATGGAATATGTTCGCTAACACAATATTTAAATTATGAGCCTTTCGAGTGCCATGAACTTTGGTACTCTACATTTTAGTTCATTTATAAAAACATTTATCGTCATTCAATTCGAACGAATATTGTTTTCCGTTAATGTTAAGATAATATTTTATTACACTTTTGGTTGCGGTAGCGATAAACACTAATTCATTTGCGCCAGTTATTTTGGTGTACATTTTATCTCGAGTATTGGTATTTCCCACTATAAAATATAGCTGTTCCCCGCGACTTCGTCCGCGTAGACTACAGGGTTGAGTAAAGATAGAAAATAAGTTATAGTCTATTTTACAACCCAGAGTCCTATTTATGCACATACCAAAAATTATTTAAATCGGTTTGGTAAATCCAGAAATACTCATTCCCACGGGAATACTACATTTTCTGGGATATAAATTATCCTATGTTACTTCCTAGATTCCTATTTATCTCCATACTAAAAATGATTTTAATTGTCTCAGTAGACGCAGAAATACCCATTCACACGGGAATACTTCATTTTCCGGGATAAAAACTATCCCATGATATTTCTGTGAGCTCTATTTCTCTCTATACCAAATTTCATACAAATTGCTTTGGTAGATCAAGAAATACTTATTCCCACGGGAATACTACGTTTTCCGGGATAAAAAGTATCCTATATTTTATCCTGATGTATAAGCTATATTATTGTAAAGTTTCATTAAAATCCATTCAGTAGTTTTTACGTGAAAGCGTAACAGACAGACAGAGTTACTTTCGCATTTATTATATTAGTATGGATTTCAGTATTTACTGGCAAGTCATAACTTTGTCTTGTATTGCAGTTCTCATTGACGACGTAAAAGCTTTTGAAATAAAGTAAATAGGTGATAATTGTAAATATTTTGTTTATTAATTTAAAATGTTAATCGGATACGTACAGAAAGATTTTAACATTTCCATCTATTTTTACTAGAATAAACGATATAAGAGGTCGGGTAATCTCGTGTATATTTTTTTCTTTATTATATTTGGTCGAATACTCCAATTTTTTTCTCTATTCCATAAAGTTTTCAGCATAAACCGGATAGTGAAATTGTCAAGAATATTATTAATATGAATATTATTGTAAAAAATGCTAGTGGCACTCATCAGAACAATGGCATCTACTTATCTGCACAACCAAGTATTTAAAGTGCAGAACAAAGTGACGTCATCAATCTCATTGTGCGTACTATCACGCCACTGTGTACTCACAAAATAATGTTTACTTTTACACCTCGATTACTATATATTACCTAGGGTTGTCAAAGTTACCACTAGTTTATTTTTTAATAAAATTATCAACAGATTTAGTATTCACATAATTTAATCTTACTTAGGGCGAACCTATGTAACCTATGTACCTATGTAGACTTTCGCGTATATTGCGAGACTCCTTGCTGTTACAGCAATTTGTCTGACGTGGGAACTGACAACAGTACCTCTCGATCGTATCTTCAAACTCCCTGTGCTGTGGGACCAAAGAAGTCATAAATATATGTCATAATAATAATTTCACTTCTGTGCATAGTATTCCTTTAGATTATTTTATCAATGCTGATAAATTTCACATACCTTTGAAATTACTGATACTAGTTTAGAATTCAAATTCCTCTAGACGTTTTTTTATATCCGGTAACGGGACTGATATGCCGACCAGAGACTGTAAACCGTACGAAATTTTATAATCGCAATTAAAAAAAAAAACATCAGAATGTATGATATTGATATAACATACGTATGTGAAAATCACGTGATCACTCCATGCAATTTTATCTTCGTTATTTGCGATTACGATTGTTAAATGTCACTTTGTCTAGGTCTTCAGATAAGAAAATCATCTTAATTACGATAAAACGAAAATTGCAAATTAATTATTTATTAAAATATAGATTTTTTGCGCTAAGTGGCGATGTCAAAAGTATTCCATTTAGGAAATGAGCAGAATCTAGACCGCTAATAGGAATACTTATTTTTTTCATGGACAGCCCTGGCCAAGTTCCATCGCACATTGTTTCTACGGTGAGGCCGCGGAGGCCATCGTTCGACAGTGAAAGGAGGCTCTTATCATCTTGGAAATATTTAGTCGCTACGTGCTATTGCGTCACTTACATTTTCAATTTAACTTTAGTTAAACAAAATTATACATATCGTATATAACATTAGAAAGTGTTTATATCGTGACGTAGCCATTATTATAAATATTATAATTATCGTCATCATACCAACACATCCATCGACCTCTGGTGGACGCGGAGCGCTTACAGACATTTTTATACTACTTCACACATTTAGTGCGTATCATAATACATATATAATAAATTTCGAAAGTTACGCAGATTATTTTTGTGAGTAACAAATAATTTTAAAACTACGTTTGTTGCAGGTTTCCACTGTATCCTGAAGACGGGGAAGTGTTCGGTGCTGAGCCCGACGGCTCGGGCGCCACGCCCACGGCGCCGCGGACTCCCGAATATAACAGGTAATCATCGTCATCATCATCGCATGTACAAGGGACATCCCTTAGGCACGGGCCTCGTCTATTAATGAGAGGGGTTAGCTTCTAGACCACTACGAGGGCCTAGACTGGGTTGGCCGAATAAATACCTCTAAAAAACCCAGAATTTTTTTAGATTTGCAGGATTCCTGAATATGCTTTTCTTCGCCGTTAAAGAACGTGATAATTCTTTGTGCACACACATAGCTTCGAATGATTTGTGGTGTGCGTCTGGTGTTTTAACCCGCGACCGCTGAACTTTACTAGACCGCGTGCCATAACCTTGAGGCAATCACGACTATTCTTCAATATAATTTATACATATTAAGTGTAACGCCATTACTATGTATTGAATGTATAACGTGTGTTGGCAGGCCCGAGTCGGACGCGGAGTCTGTGTCGGAGCGTGGCGGGGGCGGCGCGGGCGGCGCGGGGGGCGGGGGCGGGGCGAGCGGCCCCTACCGCGACTACAACGCGCTCAACAACAACCTCACCATACTCGACATGGACGACGACTCCATCAAAATAGAGGCGCAGCTACAGGTACATTGACACGATCTATCCATGCTTACTATATTATTAGATACTTATGTTACATCTGGTGCGGGCCAGTAGTATATACAATTTGATGTGCGATTTAACCTGTTCATGACATTAGTTTGCATCTTGCAAATAAATGTATTATTTATTTCTATATGGAAAATTGTTTGAAAATAATTTTAGATTAGACAAGCTTATAAATATATATTTTGGCCAGTTCATTTTTAGGAATATGTATTATTAATTTAATTTCTCATATTGCAATCAAATTGATTAATTCAAACTAATGTTATAAAACCGATCGGTACTTCATTATGTTTTTGACACAAATGTATGAATTGATTTGTGCAAAGTCTTCTAGAGGGCATTGGAAAATCAGATCGTATAAGGAAAAAAAATTGTATATTGTTATAAGTTATCCACTCTTTTGTACAACTCTGTAAACTTGATGTACATTTTTTAAGAAACATCCGAAGAAATCTAAACGACCTCTGTTAGTTATGGCTATTGAGCATGCAGATGTTCAGAAATATCGTAGTCTGTATTACATTTGAAGTTAGTAGCAAGTGTAATATATTTATAAGGCAGTTTGTAACATCTGTAATATGTGTGTGTGCAGTGGGGCGAGGGCGGCGGCGGGGCGGGGGCGGGCGCGGGGGCGGGGAGCTCGGACGCGTCGGGCACGTCGGCGCACTCGACGCCCGTGCACGCCGCGCAACACGCACTCAAGAAGCGCAAGCCGCAGGTACAAACAAACACTTGATGCACAATTACACTTATACAATGAATACGAATGAAAAGAGAAGATCCGAAGGAGAACTAAAGTAACCGTCATAGCCCTACGGATAAGCAAGTTGAAGTGGCAATGGTCCGGCCACACAGCGCGGAGAACTGATGGCTGATGGGGCCAAAAAGTTCTCCAGTTGTGAGGCTACGTACTGGAAAACACAGCGTTGGACGTCCTCCGAGAAGGTGGTCGGACGACCTTGTAATGGTCGCGGGTTGTCGCTGGCTGCAGGCGGCTTCCGACCGAACCCGGTGGAGACCGCCAATGTACGCCCGGCTGCACAACACGGACCTTTCCTACAACTGAGATAGGCCATAGTCAGGGTTGGGCAGTATTTTAATTACTTGTAATTAAAATACGTAATTGAAATACAAATACGTATTTTGTATTTGTATTTCAATTACTTCCTTAAAATGTAATTTGTAATTCGTATTTTAAATACCTGACGCCGAGGTATTTTGTAATTAGTATTTTAAATACTCGAGGCTTTAAAATACATTAATATTAAAATACAATTAACCACCATGAGTGCAATAGTGGTAAGTGGCGAGAAACGACATAATCCTCTCAATGAGTGAAACTAGGACCAGGCCTCCAGTCCCCGGCAGCCCCACTATTCCTGGTTACGGTAGCGGCCATGGTAACGGCGGGGAGGACAAACGAGAAGATTGTTGATTGAATTGAGTGGATAACACTGGGACATACTGGGGTTGTCGGAAGTCCGAAAGATCGGGGAGGACATGACAACCCTGAAGTCCGGTGTCCCGAGGAGGAGTCGGATTTCTCATCCACAGGTCTCTCATTAACAACATCGTATCCAATGAAAGTGTGTCGAACAAGGCAGTGTACCTCATACTCAGAATATCCAAAAGATATTCGTTGAAGGTCATACAGGTATACGCGCCGACCTCGACACACCCAGATGAAGAAGTAGAGGAGATCTATGAGAACATACGTCGAGCCTTCAACGCAAAGTTGGGCATGAGAAGCGATGCGGAGTTGAAAGTGGGGCAATTTGGACATGGGCAACGCAACCGATCCCGGTGGAAGTCATTGGAAGAGACCTATGTCCAGCATTGGACTTCGATAAGCTGATGATGATGATGATGAATCTTTTTTTCCTCATCTCTCCAGACCATGCAGATTACTTATTAAGTATTTTGTAATTTGTATTTGGTATTTTAATTACAAATAGCTAAAATACTGTATTTTGTATTTTATATTTCAAATACCTTACTTAAAAGTATTTTGTATTTCGTATTTTAATTACTTGTGATAAAGTATTTTGTATTTCAATTAAAGTAAAGCATGTATTTTGCCCAGCCCTGGCCATAGTCCGCCCCGCTGGTCTAGGGTGTGTTGGTGAACTACGCACCTTACAAGTACCTAATCACTTTGTTGCCTTAAACTATCTATGTAATATGATGTATAAGATTTGCTGGACAAGGAAATCCCCTACGATTCGGAAAGAGATTCAACAACAATTATAATAAATGCTCCAATCGCCTTTTTTCTATTTCCATTCATCCAAAGACAGATTGCCGAAAACCCAATTTCCTGGTGCAATTATTTATTCTTTTAATAAAGTCTAAAAATAGTGACACATCAAAATAAGTGTGATGATGCAACCTTAAAGTTGTAAATAGTTAAATATTTACATAAAAATTACATTTCAGACACTTGCCGGTGAGTCAAAACTTTCTCCAGACTGTTTGTAAATATTACCTACTTCTTACTACCTTAGAGCTCACAATGTTTCATTTCGCATTTACATAATGTACTTATAAGGAACTCATGTCTGTTAACAAGTATGTTGTATGATATATTAGGAAGAATATTGTACAATAAAATACAAAGACTATCCCGAATAATCTCAAATAAACAAATCTTTTAAATTGTTTATCGAATCAAATTGAATTGTGTAGTTACTAAATTATACAATTTCTTTTCGTAATCAAAGGGGTATTTGAATGATTTTTAATTAGTATTTTAAAGGATCATTACCATTTTTATGAAAGGAGAGCATTCTGCAAGAAGAAAAAACAATACTTTCATCACATTCAATAAACGCTGTATGAGGGCAAATGTATGGGACTCGAGATCAGTTTTTATCTTGGTCTATGAAATTTTGTTATAAATCCCGTATACCCGTCATTTTGAGGACTATATTATCTCCCAGGAGAATATTTGATTGAAAAATATCATGTATTATAAAAAAAAGCAGTGATGGCCTCGAGGTTTGGGCGGGCGGTCGAGAATCTCGGCGGTCGCGGGTTCGAACCCCAGGCACACACCTCTGACTTTTCGAAGTTATGTGTGTATTCACATTGAATTATCACTTGCTTTAACGGTGAAGGAAAACATCGTGATGAAACCTGCACACCTAAAAGTTCTTAGGAATTTCTTAGGTGTGTAGTCCGCCAACCCGCACTAGGCCAGCGTGGTGGACTATGGCCTAAACCCTCTCAATGGTAGAGGAGACCCGTGCTCAGCAGTGGGCGTATAGGGTTGATGAAGAAGAAGATGTATATTACATATACAAGGTGTATTCAGACCGTGATCGGGAACTGAGGCGGTAATATATAATGTGATTACAAACCCCCTGGATAAAAAAATTTCGTGATTTTCTTTAACGCCAATGAGTTTATGATCACCGTAGCTACCACTAGCCTTAGTTTCCGCTCACGGTCTGCATACCCTCTGTATAAATGAGATTGTGTTGGTGATGTGATAAAGTAGTTGATACTCCCCAGGACTGGCGCACGAAGGGCGCGTACCGCGCGGTGGAGGGCGAGGCGCCGTCGCCCGAGCGCGCGCGCGCCGACACTCCGCCCGCTACAGGTACCTCACACACTCATTTGCCACTTCCTAAGTTAAAAATAAATGCAGACGAATTTATAACCTCCTCCTTTTTTGAAGGCGGTTAAAAAGCAGTGATGGCCTCGAGGTTTGGGCACGCGGTCGCGAATCTCGACAGTCGCGGGTTCGAACCCCAGGCAAACACCTTACTTCTCGATGATATCTGTGTATTCACTATGAATTGTCAATTGCTTTAACGGTGAGGGAAAACATCGTGAGGAAACCTGCACACCTAAAAGTTCTTAGGAATTTCTTAGGTTGTAGTCCGCCAACTCGCACTAGGCCAGCAGGGTGGACTAAGCCCTAAGGCCTAAACCCTCTCAATGGTAGAGGAGGCTCGTACCCAGCACGACGTGGGACGTATATGGGCCGATGACGAAGTTTTCAATCGAGAGCGGATCCAGCTTTGGCGCCAGAGCCAGCGGTCACCTAATTGGTCAAATCACAATTTACAATTTAATATTGATAATAAGAGATACAGGAAAATAAGTAGGTATTTCATTAATATATGTAAGGACTATATGTCGTACGTCCCAATATTGCATTTGCAAGGAACATTGTTTAACAATTTTAATTAGTGGTCCACCTAGGTCCTGGACCCAGCCTAGTCATGACCCCCATGACCCTGCCCCTGAGTCCGCTCTTGTTTTCAAAAAGAAAACAAAACAATAATCATAATTTCTTAAACAACCCCGTGGCGCAGTTGGCTGGATACTGACTTGCGAAACAAGAGGCCGCGGGTTCGATCTTTGCACCGAGACATTTTGTGTGATCCACAAATATTTCTTTCGGATCTGAGTGTTTGTAAGACCGAATAGTCTCGTAGTTTCTGATGTCATCGGCAGTAAAATTATATAATGATATGGAATCGGAAATATGTATGTGAGTGTTAGATGTATTTATTTATATTTACTTGAGAAAAAATATAGTAATTATAATTAGTATTAACATTTAACCAGCTCATTCCGGGACATGACAACGCAACCATACTGTAGCTTGAAGTGACCAATTTTGTAGTATCTTATTAATGTGACATTGTATATATCCATTTATTGTAATATCGTGAATATAGTGTTAGTTCCCGAGTCCCCGGCCGCGCCAGTCCTCCGTCCGACACAAGACAACGTCTCCCCTCTCATAGACATCGACAACAAGGTGACTAAACCTAATGGAGAAACCAAGCCGCTGCGGAGAGAAAGTAAAGGATTCAGGTGAGCTAAAACCGAGTATAATAACTTTTTACACGTACTGGCTAATTCACTTTTAAAAAAATAAGAAAAATTAATAACAATAAACGCGTGGTGTTATGCAGTGATATTGAGTTTTTTCGACTAAAAATACTTTCGTAGCTGCAAGGATTTTACAAATTTTACGGATAAACAAAAATAGGCTTACCCCTTGTTACGTGCACGTGGAATTAAAAAAATAAAATGTTGGTCTACTTATACCACCTTTGGGGATTTCGGGTGTGACATCATGATTTTTTAACACTAACGAGTTGTCCGTTGCAGTGTTACTTAAGCTTGTGGTGGTGATGTGTAACAGGATAGGGTCGGCGCGGAGAGTGACGGAGGCGGCTCCGCTGACCAACGGAGACGTCGAGAGGGCGAAGTTCCCGGCGCGCCTGCTGGCCGGCGACGGAGACCCGGACTTCGGCACCCCCGTGTGAGCGCCCGCGCACCACGCATTAACAACTATTGTTTTATCCATCATGAATGTGAGCTATTGCACCCGTTGTGACTGTGGCAAAATTACATGTCAATCATAAAATTAATGTTAATTAAATAGTTACGCTACCTTATCGGCTTAAATAAAGTTACAATAATCGATATAAGTCGGGAGTGTTAGCGGATGTGTGAGCGAGCGCTTCGGTGACGCGTTCGCGCGGCGGCCTACCGAACATACATTTTAGTGTTCTCTTACTGAACCGATCATCGTTGTTTTGGGTGCTTAAGTTTACACGGAAGTTGTCTTCAGATGAAACGTAGATAGTTTCGCGTAGTGTTGCGCTACGTTGTGCTTTTGCGTGTGATGATCCTGCGGGATTTGTGCACTGGAGAAAAGTTAATTGCGAATTGCTTGATGCGAATGGAATTGTACAAGCACAGGGCAACTCATCGTATACCATATGTTCGTGTAGTCAACGTTATTATTTATTATGTTAGTAATTTTAATAAAAATAAGCTTATAATGTGTAATAAGGTCAAGATGTTATTGCCAAATTTTTGATGGATGTTGTAATTAACACCCAGCTCCTGAAAGCTCATTAAAGTCGCAGCAGGCCGAAGCTAATCGGACATGAAGCGTTGACAGTGTGCCAGCGCGCTGTACATTACACGAAAACTAATGGCCGCGCGACGCGAGACGGGCGCGGCCAGAATGCGTGATGCGCAAAAATGCATACTTTATATTTGCACATTGTTGTCGTCCTCCAAATGAACCCTTTAACATGCCACTTTACGTCACAATGTTTGTCACTACATTTTGATGCGAATTACATTTATATATTTTAGCCGTTGGAAAATTTCTATTCAAGCGTCTGAGCTACATTAACTGTCGGCTATAAGGGCTCTGTCGTCAGGAATGAGATTGAACAAGGGCTGGGTGATAAAGGAACAGTCAAATGAGTAATAGCAATACAACGCTAAGCCATTAATCTATAAGTAAGATATTCTTTTTGGGTGAACCAGCTACATCCAGTAAGTCATGCATTGAATAGTTCGATGATGCACTTAACAGTTTAATATCACAACCAAAAGCCCCTTTAAGATGTTTGCAAGGAGCTGCAAGATATCAAAATGTCATAATTTATTTTCATGTGTAAGTTTAGTACCTAATGTAAATGATGAGATGTTCTTCTAGTGATGGTGGATCTCATAAAAATGTATTTTTCAACATGTATTTTTTCTGTGACCTTGTGTGTAAATATTATATATTTATTGTAAATTGTTTAACTATCGGTGTATACTAAATTCTCTCTGGCGTTAAATTAAAAAAGAACAAAAATAACGCTCATTCTTGTTACGTTTCCAAGATTTTAACTGTATATTTTTTTAATCATATATAAAAGCAACAGTCCTTATCAATTTTTACTTGGAAGTTATGAAAAAATTGTGAAATTAATTATTATAAACTGTAGACAATATTTTTTTAAACTAATTTTCTAACGAGTAGACATTTTTAAGCTGCGTGAAGGACACATCGAAATTATTCTTTTAAGAGAAAATAATAATAACAAGTAGATACAAATTTATTATTTTTATTAAATTCCTTTTTATTTATTTACATACCTTAATATATTAGTGAGGTAGGACACTGTATGTATATATTGTTTCCGTAATCATGTGAACTGCATCGTACATGCGACGTATAAAATTCCTGGCAACAGACAAATTGGAATCATGGCATCGCAGTTATTTAGTTATATTAGGTTAATTTAGTTTGCCAAATCACAAGATACCAACATAATAACCAACATTTAAATTGTTACAATAAACGTAACCCAAAATAAAAACTGAATGAAATATTAAGTTACACATATTGAGCTGACGCGGCGACGTGCCATACAATGTACTATTATGGAGCTGCAGTTATTTTTAACCACCGACACTCATTTCATCACGATTTATGGTCAATTTATCAGGAATTTGGTTTATTCGATAAACCTGCCTTACATACGACCTAGTCAAACATACAATTTACTTGGTAACGTAGCCGGAGTCACTAGGAGCGTATATTTTGAGTGTAATAATAATACATATCACTACGGCTTACGGCCATTATCGTAGACTAACAACTGTCTAGCAATCTGGATATCTGCCAATAATATTTCCGCGCATCAAACACTCACACATTATGTTCATTAGTATATCTGTATAAATAGTCACAAACAAATTGTGTACTGTTTACTTTGTCCGCACGAATACAACATACCATACCTACTACTTATGACATTTAAATGTTCTTAAAGTAGCAAAGACAGGTTTATTTTAGCTCTTATAAATTGGAGAAAATCTTGTTGACTTTTATTTATAGGCTGCAATCGAATATTTCAAAACAAAACAAGTTTTTTTTAAATAAATAAATTTTAAATCAAAGATAAAAATACTTAAAACATTTGATATCGTAATATGCATCGTGTTACATGTTAAATAATAATTTTATCGAATTCAGATAGGTTACATTCAAATGCATCCTTTAGTTTTATTTGTGACGAAAAGCTTTCAAGACTCATTCTTTAATGTAATTATTTTTTAACTTTTCTCATTTGTGTTACCTAATGGCAAATTATTAGTAGGTGTAAAATGTTAATTAAATGTTATAAATATCACGATTGTAAAATTATAAAGACTCTTTGTTTTTATTTTTCAACTTTTTGTGTATCATCATCGGCTTGTATACAACAAACTGCTGGGTACAGCCCTCCTCTAACATTGTGACGCCTTAGTCCAACACGCTGGTCTAAGTGCGGGTTGGTGGACTGCATATTGGATATAGAAGTAAATATTCTTGTACGCAAACATATTTAATTGTAATTTGAATTTATTTGATATTATAAATCAAATAACATGAAACATGGATATCTAGGAGAATTATAGATTACCAGAATGAAAGTGTGAATGATATAAGTTTTTACTAGTAATCATTTATATGCAGACTGTGAAGTGTACATTCCACGCATGCCCGCTATAAGTTGCCGCGGTAGTGCATTCTCATTTTCGTATTTACAGGACAATACTGCTATGACTGTATAAATGAATGTATTAAAACTATTTATAAACATTATTTTATTTTATTAATACCCTAACGATATTTTTATTCAAATCGTGTTTAAATATAAAGCAACTTTACATCCTATTATCAAAGCGGATGAGTACGCTGAATTGGCAATGGACAAGGTATACACTACAACGATAACGGAAGGGCAATAAAGATACTGTGGAAGCTACGTCGCGTACCTACAAACATAATGTTAGAAATCCATTCAGTTAAAAAGCCAAACTGTTAAAAATTTGTTCAAAATACACTAGTTTCATGGAATTAGTTTCATAAAATTATAAATATGTTGTTGTAGTTAAAAAACAGTACTCACTGCGTTTGCATTCCTGAAAATGTAATTTGAAAAAATCTATGACTACAGGTCATCCTGTTTAGCACGAGTACTAAGTTGAATGAACGATAGTTTCAATAACTAAATCGATCTTTACAAAAGAAATCAAAATACTGGTATTCCAAATTCAACTACTCGCGTGGTAGTTTCAAAAGGAGGATTACACGAAAAGCCAAGAAAAACATCCAAAACCGAACTGTACGCATCTGTGACCCAATGATCTCGTTTAGAGGATATATAGGCTCTTTACTTTTGTAAATTGAGACCTCTATATGTATCGCACTTCTCGGTAAAAAACGTTTGAGGGTGCAAAGTGTTACACCAGGACGCTTTTAGGTGCGCTTCACAGTATGCGAAGAAAAAAATATTATTGGGAATATGTAATAAGCAAATCATAGCATAAACATTACTAGCGAGGAATCCCCGATCCGATTTGAATCTTTATTTTTAAAATTTTTGTAAGTTGAAGAATTTTTGTGTAAAACGAAACGTTTTCAGTGTTGACATGATAATGTCAAATGTACTAAATTGTAGATTGGGATTACTTTTATATTTATTTTTCCTTACGACAAATTCGACAAGAATCTTCACAGTAACGGAATTGGAAGTAAATATTAATTTTATTCATGTCTTAACCTCGAAAATAATCTATAGTTGTAAATAGTAGTTATTAAAGTTTAATGGTTAAAAATATAGTAAGAATTCTGATATTCGTCTGGTCACATTCTGGAATTGTCATTACTGTCACCCTATAATTATTATTACAACAGATTGACTAATGGCCAAGCCTATTTTTCTGGTTTAATTATTTTTTGTGATAGTGGTATAAAGTTTAGCATATTCAAAGTAAATCTTTCACGATGGTTGTCAAAATATATATCAGTGGAATCTCGGGAAATAAAGAGGTGAGCCAAAAAACATCAAAATTCCTGTGACGGCCGGGCACTTTTCTTGATTTTTTCATCATTCTGATTCATGTAATGAATGTTTTTGATTACGTGAATTCTGTTGATTGTAGGTAAAAAAAAGGCAACAACGAGTTTTGATGATACTAGATTCGAAAAACATTAAGTATGAAGTCATTGACATAACGGAACCAGGAAGAGAAGCTGATAAAGACTTCATGCAAAACAATGCGAAATCTTTGGGTGGCACAGTGAGCGATCCCACCCCAAGATCGCCGCTGCCACCACAGATGTTTAACGACGAAGAGTATTGCGGGGTAAAATATTTACTATTATCAGTTGTCTGTGCCCTCTTTTGCCCTGTTTTGTCAGTAAATACTGTTGGCAGTGATTCATGCTACATCGCGATTAAAAGATAATAATCATATTCTTAGTAACATTGCCATGTTATTGTAACCATTCTTGGTTTTACAATCATGAATCTTTTTACCTTGAATGTTTTAGGACTATGACCAGTTTGATCTGGCAAATGAAGTGGACACTCTAGAACAGTTCTTAAAATTAGAAGTGCCACCTGAACAGCCTCCAGTTGAAGCTGAGGTAAGTTGTTTATAAGTGTTTTACATTTAATAATCTGCTTACTTCTTCTCTAATTTAACTCACTTAATCATAATTCCTTATGAGTTGTAATAAGAGTTTTTACTAAATGAGGATTTTTTTTTATTTCATGATGACTTAAGAATTCCCTACAATTACCCAAAATTTGTTGATGCTTATATAGAATTGAGATGCAACAGTTTTGTAAGATTGAATATAATGTAAACTATTGTTAGTATTCTAAAATATGTTTAATGGAAATGCCACATATTTCAGGCAAAACCATTAAATGGTGAAGTTAATGGAGAAAAATCCAAAGAGACCTCCCAAGAAAGAGACACAGCCAATGAGACTAAAGCTGAAGATACAGAGGAGAAAAAATCACCTTCAAAAGAAGCAAGTCCTTCTAAAGAAGGCTCTGTTGCAAGAGAAAATGAGTCTCATGAAGGTGCTGAGCCTACCAATGATGAAGCTAAGGAGGCTACACCTGAAAGGCAAAACTCTACTGAAAATGAATCATCACCAGTGAAAGAAGAAAATACAGTAAAAGAAAGTTCTCCTGAGAAAGAAAATGTCAATGAGAATGGTGCTGTTAGCTCTCGTGAACAATCTGCAGAGAAGGAAGCTGGTGATCATCAAGGAGATAGTGTAGAAACAAAAAAAGAAAACCCTTCGGAACTGCTCATTGAAAGTGAGCAAGCTGCTGCTGCTGCTGCTGAATAATGGACTGATCACACCTGCTTCTCAGCTCAAATGAAGCTCTTCTAGCACTAAGCAAGCACTATCCATTAAGTACTGTTATTTATATTGCATCTTCCACTTCTTTGTCGTAATTAGTCATTGTATATAAAGCAGAGAAGTTTGTTGTGAACTGATGTATAGATATGTTTTCTATTTCAAAGTGGCCTATTATCACTATCATAATATTTAATACTATTAATCAAATTTTTCTATTTTCCAGAATAAGATTTTATTTAACAATTGTATTATCCTTTATGAAGGCTTGTATTATTTTAAAGTATTAATTATTTTCACTTTTCTTTTATGCAACACCTAACTTAGCATATTTTTTTGTATGTTTGATAAAGATTATTTTAAAAAAATATTTTTAAAATTGGTTGCTCCATTAAATGATCTATGATGAAATGGTGAGTTATTCTCACAAGTATGTGCAGAGTGGCCTTAAACACGGTTCAGTGATGCCGAGAGCCGTGAGCCGCGCAGCTTGCGGCATTATTTACATACTTACCTTTGTCACTGATAAAGAATAAATCATTATAGTAAACAACGCACGCTTTTGGTTGTAACTATTGTCATGACAAATTAAAAATATCAATGTATTAATATTAATTAAAGACAGTTTTTTTTAACATTTTTTCATACAAATTATATAAAATATGCCAATATTTGTAATTTTACTTTAATTTCCTCCATATTTTAATTTTACCTGTGATTTCCCACATTCATTGCATAAAATACGATAATAATAATCCAACTAATAGAAATGTAAGAAGAAGAGTATTATAAAGATATTTTTACCCTTATGTAGAATCATAAAAGATTCGTAGAATATTTTTTATTCTATTCTTCGGTACGGAACTTAAGCAGGTCAGTAATGTAACAACCGCAAAAAGATCAGAATTCATTGCTGTGATGCTGCATGTACACATGTTTGTGCATCTTTATCCTTATGTAGCAAGTTAGGAACATACCTTTAGCAATTTAATGTAAAGGAATTCTCGGATTTCTTTGATTTATTGTAGCGGAAAAAAATTACGTTCCAATGTTCAATTGCCAAGTTATACTGTTAGCCCACCACGCTGGCCTTGTGCGGGTTGGCGGACTAAACCCCTTAGAAGTTCCTCATTACTTTTAGGTGTGCATATTTTCTCAGGATGTTTTTCTTGCAAATGATAATTCATTTTGAATACACACATTACTATGAAGAGTCAGAGCTGTGTGCCTGGAGTATAAACCCGCGACCACCAAGATTCTCGACTGTGCGCCTAAACCTCGAGGCCATCACTTAATTCAATTATCTAATTATTAATTGTTACTATAATTTAGTTATTAACTGTAGAAGAAACAACATTTAGCAACCTACAACTAAGTGTCACTTTGATTGCAAAGTCACTTTTTTCTACTAGAATAACCAAACCGCCGCCGATTCTAATACTTTACTTCGCTTGATAGGTTAATCGACGCTGACTGACGCGTTCGCGCTGTTGTGTGGAGCTAATAGGCCTTCAGTGATAGCTGAAGTAGTGAATTTGTTACCAAGCGAAGTCAAAAACTTTCCGCGCGGAATTCCCGCACAAATGCGGGAATTCCGCAGTACTTAAAAACATGCGGGATCCCGGGAATGCGAGATTGCAAACCCTAAATGTGACGTTTATGGATAAAGAAGGAGGAAAAATTATAACAGAATGAGTAATTGAAACAGATATATTTTTAATATGTAATCCTTTAGGAAATTATTACATTTACAATATGACCCGTAATGTTCTAGTGTACAAATTAAACCTTTTTAGTCTGTAATAGAAGGATTACAACTTTTTCGAATTCGGTTTAAACCTATATGATTTTATATTACATGATGCCTACCTGAATAATATTTCTCCAATTTACCCCTATGATATTATTTTTTTTTGATAGCTTGTAATTTTTCATCATCATAAATCCTATACCAGCTATACCCTATTCAGCGAGCCGTGAGATAAAAGGTAAACAAACCATGAAAAGGTACTTTATAAGGTCGCGATTGATAAAGTAAATATATTTTATAAAAAAAAGTACGAAAGTAATACGCTGACGACACTGTAAATTATATATAAGGATGATTTCTGCAAAACTTATGTAATCCTTCAGACTTATATGAATTCGAATATCATAATTGCCTTGAATTATTTTTTTTATTTCAATTAATCATTTATTAAATCGCTTGCATGTAAAAACACCCAAAAACGAGTCGATTCCCAAACTTCAAATGCATTTCATCAACTTGTTGGATCGAGAGTGCTGCTTCCCGGTCCTTTTGTTGAATTCATTTTATTCCGTTGTTACATTTGGTGTTTCATTTCGTTTCTTGCTCTCTTAAGTTTAAAGTCATTGTTAAGTTTTAACTAGTGCAATTATTTGTACATACTACATACATGAACTACTTAAGTGATTAAGATAAACAAAGTTAAGAAACTACATGTATAGTTTGTTTTATTATGGAGTCAGACTTTCAACATAAGAACAGTCCAGCTAGCTGCTAGATGCACAAATGAAAAACTCTTCATTAAATTAAATAAAAATAAAAAAAGACTGAAATAAAAGTTTAAGAAACATTGTTTTCTTTGTTTACATTTTGTCTCAAGCCCATGAGTAGAGTATAGGCATCATAAGTGCATTAGGTTATCAAATGCCGTCTATATAATATATATTAAATTATTGACTTATTGTATCTATGGTCCCAACATAAGCGTTTGTTTTTTTTTTTTTTTATTTGATGAAAACTATGCTATTTTAATTTCGACTTAAAATAGTAACAGTTTGCTATTTGCGGAGTATTTTTAGGGATAAGGAAGTGAAATAATCCTGTTACTTAAGAGGAAGCTCAATAAGCATATTGATATTTATTCAAGATTAATTGAGCAAATAAATTTTCTTAATAATTTAAACTACATTAAACTTATAGTAAAATAAATATGGAATAACATGTTATAAAATCTATAATGGAAATGTAAAACGTTCAGGTATCTAATTCATTGTATAAATAAACAACAATGAAGTTTTACAAACAGCCTCTAAGAAAATTCATCTACATCAGTTCTTTCATATACTCTTTTTGTTGGTAGTGTGCGGCGGCGCGGGCCCCCCCTCCCCCTCCGCGCACTCCTCCACCGCGCACGCCTGCACCGTCTTGTCCAGCGTCACGAGCCGCTGCCGCGAGTTCTTGAACTCCTCCACCAAGCTCAGGTTTCGTTTGATGCCGTCGACAATTCTAACGACGGAGTACTCTCCCATGGCGGCGCCCTCCTGCAGCTTGGTGCCGGCGATCTTGGCCATGGACGACTCCTTCACGTCGGCCGCCAGCTGCGTGCACCACCGCTTCAGGTTGGTGAGGATTGTCATCGGGCCCTCGTACTCGTTCGGTACGATGCCGTCGACTTCAGACTCGAAGAATGACAATAACGGAAACCATATTCTTGTCCTGGAAATATAAAAACATTTTAATATAGGACACGTGGCAAAATAAGAAAAAAAGAAATTCTGAAGGAACGCTCAGCCAAAATGAGTAAATAGGATTTTTCAATAAACTTAAGCTAACAGGTGTATAGCAACTAGTATCTTAAAATTACATACATAAACTCACGCCTTTATTCCCTAACGGGGTAGGTAGAGGTGCATCTCTGCACCCATATTTCGCCAGGTATGTATCAGTCTCAAGTAATAGAGGGCAAGCCTATTGCCGTTTTTCGGATACATTTCTAGTCTCTGTGTTGCAACTTATTTTCTAACTAGCTTTTACGCGCGACTCCGTCCGCGTAGACTACAGGGTTGAGTTCAGACAGAAAATTAGAAATAGTCTATTTACTCCTCAGAGTCCTGTCCTATTTAGGTCCATACCAAAAGCCATACAAATTGGTCAAATTGTTTAAACGTGAAACCGTAACGCGTCGATTGGCGCCTTATGTATCATAGCTTTTGCCCGCAACTCCGTCTGCGTGGACTACAGGGTTGAGTTCAGAAAGAGAATAAGTTGTATTATTTTACCCCGCAAAGTCCCATTTACTTAAATATACGAAAATCATACAAATCGGTCAAATAGTTTAAACGTGAAACCGTAACACGCCGGTCGGCGCCTTGTGCATCATTATTGCGCGCTTGATCATTATTTTAAAACTGCGATATCTTCTAAAATACTAATTGAAATCAAATGGTGTAAAGGGAAAAATTCTTTCAAATTAAATACTTTTAATGAATAACGCATTTATTTAGATAAGGATTAACATACTCTTTATAAAAACACCTTCATAATCAATGCTTTATTTTAGGACAAATTTGGTTAGCATTAAAGAGGTTATAGTGAAGTAATCCTAAAAGATAGATATATGCTGTCGCGGACTTTTTTTTAGAACTTCTAAAGGAGAACAATTTTGTAATACATGATTTCAGTGTAACTTTAACCGTTTCCGCAGCGCACGCGGCGGAAGCTTTCAAAAGGAAAAAAATATTCCCGATTTTGAAACATTCTTTATTGCTGCTCCGCTCCTATTGGTCGTAGCGTGATGTTATATAGCCTATAACCTTCTTCGATAAATGTGCTAACTAACACTGAAAGAATTTTTCAAATCGGGCCAGTAGTTCCTGAGATCCTAGCGTTCAAACAAACAAACAAACTCTTCAGCTTTATAATATTATAGTATAGACTAGCTTTTGCGCGCAACTCCGTCTGCGTGGACTACAGGGTTGGGTTCAGAAAGAAAATAAGTTGTAGTATTTTACCCCGCAGAGCCCCATTTACTTAAATATACAAAAATCATACAATCGGTCAAATTGTTTCAACGTGAAACCGTAACGCGCCCGTCGACGCCTTGAGTATCATTATTGCGCGCTTGATAATTATTTTGAAACTGCGATATCTTCTAAGATACTTATTGAAATCAAATGATGTAAAGGACAAATTTATTTTGTATTAAATACTTGTAATGAATAACGTTTTTATTTGGATAAGGATTAACATCATGTTTGTAAAAACACCTTCACAAATAATGCTTTATTTAAAATAAATTTGGTTAGAATAAAAAACGTTATAGTGAGCCAACCTTAAAAGATAGACATATGCTGTCGCGGACTTTTTTTTAGAATTTTTAAAGGGGAACAATTCTGTCATACATTATTTTAGCGAAACTTTAACCGTTTCTGCAGCGTACGCAGCGGAAACTCATAAAAAGGAAAAAAGTTCCCGATTTTGAAACATTATTTATTGCTGCTCCGCTCTTATTGGTCGTAGCGTGATGATATATAGCCTATAACCTTCCTCGATAAATGTGCTATCTAACAGTGAAAGAATTTTTCAAATCGGACTAGTAGTTCCTGAGATCCTAGCGTTCAAACAAACAAACAAACAAACAAACTCTTCAGCTTTATAATATTAGTATAGATAGATTGCTCGCGACTCCGTCCGCGTAGACTACAGGGTTGAGTTCAGAAGGAAAATAAGTTGTAGTCTATTTTACTTCTCAGCGTCCTATTTATGTCCATACCAAAAATCATACAATTCGGTCAAATTGCTCAAACGTGAAACCGTAACGCGTCGATCAGCGCCTTGTGCATCATTATTGCGCGCTTGATCAATATTTTAAAACTGCAATATCTTTTAACATAATCAGTGAAATCAAATGATGTAAAGGGCAATTTTATTTAAAATTAAATACTTGTAATGAATAACGTATTTATTTTGATAAGGATTAATATCATATTTATAAAAACACCTCCACAAATAAAACCTAATTTTAAAATAAATTTGGTTAGGATAAAAAACGTTATAGTGAGCCAACCTTAAAAAATAGACATATGCTGTCGCGGACTTTTTTTTAGAACTTTTAAAGAGGAACATTTCTCTCAAACATTATTTTAGCGAAACTTTAGCCGTTTCTGCAGCGTACGCAGCGGAAGCTCACAAAAAGGAAAAAAGTCCCCGATTTTGAAACATTCTTTATTGCTGCTCCGCTCCTATTGGTCGTAGCGTGATGATATATAGCCTATAACCTTCCTCGATAAATGTTCTATCTAACAGTGAAAGAATTTTTCAAATCGGACCAGTAGTTCCTGAGATCCTAGCGTTCAAACAAACAAACAAACAAACAAACAAACAAACAAACAAACAAACAAACTCTTCAGCTTTATAATATTAGTATAGATGGAAAAACTCAATAACATTGCTTGACTCGAGAATAGAAGCCAGGACCTTTAGGACGCACGGCACATACCTGTACCGCAGAACCTCGAGGCAGTCTTAAAATTAATTAGAAAGAAATGTGATGTTTACGTTACGCCCATTTACTCCTAAACCAATTTCAGTAGTTTAAGATACAGAGACAAATGAGCCCTAGAAAATGCTGTAAAGTACTTTTGATCTGGAAACACGGTAAGTTCTCGCTCTTAACATTTACCGAGCACTCGCAATAATTTTAGTATTTCCATTGTTCTTTTACAAATAAATCACACAAGTAGCCATCTAGTATGTGTAGTTTCCCAGTACGTAAAGAATGTACAAAATACTTTCTGTAATACAAAAAAAAACCGGAATTAAGATCTTAAAACTTCAAGGATACTTGCGATATCTAACATATTTATCACTTGTGACTAATATATTGGCGCGATAATCGGATTTTTATTACGCGGCAAAACCAGTCTATATTAATGCATAGTGTTTACGTTTGTGACTCAAAAGTTTTAATTTTAAATGTTATAGAATGAAAGGGACAGGCCACAGGACTGTCACAGAAAATAAAGTAACTACGGATGAGTCAATCACGAAACCCTGGCGGGCTGCAGCTTGAGTATACCTGACGGAGACACTTCCAAGTAGTTTAAGGATATTTAGGTAACAATAACATACATATCTATGTACTAGTATCTACCAGTTTAATGACGCAAACAAAGATTTACCTGGAAGAGTCATTCTGCATGAGCGCCTGGTTGTTGGAGAGCGTGTGGTAGTAGAGGAAGAGGCGCGAGGTAATGTAGAACGCGATGAACACGTCTATGGAGTAATGCTCGTGAGCCGCCAGAATGAAGAATATGCCGAACATGTTCATCACCCACGTGGAGATGTGCAGCAGATACAGGTTGCGGGACGTGTCTGCAATCGTACGTAAATACATTCACATTGTGAATTACACACTGCTGAATACACTGCTGACGGAAGTATACCTATTATAGATACTTAGGTACATATATCTTCATTGTTCTCTTAATATCTAAAGTGGAAATGGAGGTGTAACTAGACTCACTTAAAGAGGCGAAAATATTTATGTATTTAATCACATTTCTCGGTTTCATAATATATGTGAATAAATCCGTTAACAAGCGACCCTCCAGTGTGCGTATTGTGGAAGAAATACTTGAAAGTAGAACTATCACCCTGGCTGTCCCCATGGGATACAGCCGCGAAAATTGTTTTGGTATATAACTAGCTTTTTACACAACGCGAATAATAGGCAAGTTCCAAAGAATATTACTGTTTTCCTTTTTTATTTTCGTTCTTTTTTTATACTATAATGAAGAGATCGCTTGTACTCCGCCTCCCTGGTGTAGTTTTTTTTTTAATAAGACATCTGTGAATACAGATCGCGTACACCTAGAATATTAATGTAAGTATGGTTAGATTATATCGAACAGTTAATCCGATTGACATATCAAATGTAAGTAACATAAAATAAACGAATTTAATCTGCAACCAGCTCATAGGGCGCAATGTGACATAGACCACATATTACAGTTGATGCTGGGAGTCAATAGTATCGAATAGTAATGGCGTTGTATAACTTTATTGACGCATAAAATTAATTTATATTATGCAAAAAAAATAGACGTATTTGTATCATTTATCAGTTTATACGCATTTGAATTACATGAATTCATGATATACCACATTCCAGTACGTCTTGGCCTTGAGGATTAGGCACGTCGTCACACCGTCACTTATTACCTTTGTTATTGTGTTTATAAGCTCAGCATAACCCCCGAAGTAGAGAAAGATTTGCGCAGTGGAAATATTAGCTGTAAACACTAGTACAAATTGTCTGATAAGCTCACAAATATATATCCTAAGTAAATAAAATGGCAAAGTAGCGAGCAAAGACGCGTGGAAATGCTAATAAGTTTAGAAGGCGTGGTGATAAACGTGAACATGAAAAGGATATTACGCCAGATATAAACAATACTTTTCACGTTTGTCATCATTTCGTAATAAGCGATAAGAAAGATTTATGCGATATTGTACGAGTGCATACACACGTGGTGGTTTAATGTCAGGGTTGATGTTCCTGACTCCAGTTGATAACATTGAAAATAAATCCAGTTTTACAGCAAAGGTAATTTTCACCCGTTAATATTTTAAGATGCAATAACTACATACCGAATATTGCCAGAAAGAACGGCATATGATAAGAAAGTATGAGTTTGGCGACATATTCAATAATAATATACAGTAAAAAGTCATTAAAATTACGATATCCGGAAATGTGCACGAAAAGCAGTGACTGGATCATCTCATATTACGTGGGTATAAAATAGGCGAAGCGTGGCTTTAGAAACATGCCTCTGTCTAGCTCCGCGGGAAAACAGCCGTCATGTAATATGTCTATTTCATACATTTATGATTGGCACATACGTCGACATGAATAGTACAAAGATTGTATATAACAGCGTGGCACGACGACAGTTACTATGTAGGATATGAAGGAGTTCTCACATTCAGTGATGAAGAAGTTGAGGAGGGTGAGCGCGACGGTGTGTCCGGAGAACATGTAGTCTCCGCAGGTGCGCACGCCGCGCACGGACATGCCGGCGCCGCTCCAGATGTCGTAGGCCTGGCGCAGGCGGCGCCCCCACACCGTCAGGTCGTCGGCCGGCGGGTACGAGCGCGGCTCGCACTTGAGGTGGGAGCCCGGCACCGACAGCGACGTTATCAGCATCGTGAAGCAGCGCAGCAGGAACACCGTGCCCGCCAGCGCGAAGAACCTCCGCAGTATTATAAACCTGATGGCAATGGTATCAACATCAACGCTCAGTCATTACTTCTAGTACCAGCAATAACCACTGACAAATTTTAAACTTTACTGTCTTACTACATATTACATTCTCAAGTGGTAATTGTATCACTGGTCATAATGGTATTTACTAAGCGCAACTGTGCCACCATGTTCAATTTGCCTGTGACCGCATGAAGATTTTTAAAGTAACCATATACTTACAGCGACTACTTTTCGAGGAAAATTTAATTTACTTAATCACAAGCAATATACGATTTCTTTTTAATTTCTGTGGTTAGCATAAAATTCAGTTAGCTAAAATATATTAACAGTGCTTGTATCTAATTCAATCATACATTAAAAATATAATATTTTTATTAAGGCTAATTGGAGCCAATTGTAAAATTAAGTTCAAGGAAATCGGCATTATAACATTTGATAACAGTTGATTACAAAATATGTGTTTTTAAAAGTAAATTTAACAATTTATATAACTGAAAATGATTCAACGAGAATTTTTTATCAATAGTTTATGTATTAGTCACATCGCTGCGACAGGTCATGAAAATTAATAATCATAATTACTTTCAATATTTGGTGTTTTTTTCGCTTCAAGCATTATGTTTTCTAACATAGGAATGAGTCACTTATTTTAAAACCCATAACTATTCGTTCATATGTCACATGCCTTCGAAGTTCTGATCAAAATTTTCTAGTAGGCACTCGTAACTTGCAGTAATTCAATGTTATCTCGGTTAAATACAAAAATGAGCCATCTCTTTGAAATGCAAGTGAGCAGGTTTTCGATGTTTTCCTTCAGCCTTTATATCTGACTATCTTTTGCTCGCGACTCCGTCTGTGTAGGCTATAGGGTTGAGTTCAGAAGGAAAATAAGTTGTAGTCTATTTTACTTCTCTGAGTCATATTTATCTCCATACCAAAAATCATACAATTCGGTCAAATTGTTCAAACGTGAAACCGTAACGCGTCGATCGGCGCCTTGTGCATCATTATTGTGCGCTTGATCAATATTTTAAAACTGCAATATCTTCTAAGATACTCAGTGAAATCAAATGATGTAAAGGGCAATTTTATTTAAAATTAAATACTTGATGAATAACGTATTTATTTGGATAAGGATTAATATCATATTTATAAATCACCTTCACAAATAAAACTTTATTTTAAAATAAATTTGGTTAGAATAAAATACGTTATAGTGAGCCAACCTTAAAGAATAGACATATGCTGTCGCGGACTTTTTTCTAGAACTTTTAAAGAGGAACATTTCTCTCATACATTATTTTAGCGAAACTTTAACCGTTTCCGCAGCGCACGTAGCGGAAGCTCACAAAAAGAAAAAAATGTCCCCGATTTTGAAACATTCTTTATTGCTGCTCCGCTCCTATTCGTCGTAGCGTGATGGTATATACTATATAATATTATAAAGCTGAAGAGTTTGTTTGTTTGTTTGAACGCTAGGATCTCAGGAACTACTGGTCCGATTTGAAAAATTCTTTCACTGTTAGATAGCACATTTATTGAGGAATTTAGCCTTCCTCGATAAATGTGCTATCTAACAGTGAAAGAATTTTTCAAATCGGACCAGTAGTTCCTGAGATCCTAGCGTTCAAACAAACAAACAAACAAACTCTTCAGCTTTATAATATTAGTATAGATATACTTTTGGAGTTGTCGTCAATCGTAATCTTCAATTTTTGCTATCTAATATTGGCATGTTACCTTTTCATAAATGGAAAAACGTTAAATTTATAAACAAAAGGCATTTTCAGTTTCACTTTTTCTTAAATAAGTATATTATATAAAGCTATTTTCCAATGTACAAGAGTAAGACTGTTAGAGTATTCCGTATTGGCAGTGGCGTAACTATACAATCTGAAGCCGTGGTTCTTTGGATGGGGCACCCAGTGTATAATTGGCTCTCCCAAAAATATACATTTTTAATTACTTCGGCACAAATTTGAGCTTGTGGTCTCTTAGACCGGGGCCCTCTCGGGTCCGAGGCCCGCGGCATATTATAAATTAACGTAGCTATACCAAGACTTACACGTATTATAGGAAATTAGCACATTTGTTGTAGAAAAAGTGTAATTCACAAAATGCGAATTTGAAAATATAATCTTCTTCTTCTTTATCAACCCATATACGCCCACTGCTGAGCACGGATCTCCTCTACCACTGAGAGGGTTGAAAATATAATAGAAGGCGAAAATATAATAACTATACGTGAAAATTAATGAAAAGCAAAATTATTTTCGGCTATAGGATTCAGCAGTATTTTTTATGTGATCTACTCCAGTAAGATAAAATAAATAAATACACCCAACAGTCACATACATAGCTTTGACCCCACACTAGGTTACAAGACCTGTGTCGTGGGTATCAGACACTACGAGAAACTTTTTCGGTCTCACAAACACCCAGACCCGAAACAAATATTTGTGGTTCACACAAACATTTGTCTCGGTGCGGGGATCGAACCCGCGGCCTCTCGTTTCGTAAGCTGGTGTCTAGCCAACTGCGCCACGGGGGCTGTCAAATGATAATTATCTTACAAAATTGATAAAAAATAATTCGTATCTCGGTATGATACATGCAAGCTTTATATTTCGTGGGGATTACAAAACATTTTATATAACATTTGTATTTACGGATATTTGGTTTTTAGTCCATAATCACAAAAATAACACTGCGCACCTGTCACTGCTTTCAGAGTGGATCGAAATAGAATTGTATTTCCTTGGGCTCTCAAGGCATTAGCGTTCGACGTGTGATCTCTGGAATTCTTGGTCCAAGGTTCGGTTTCTATGTTGGACACAGTGTAGGTATTTTTTTAGAAACAGGACGGAGTCAGTAAATTTACGTGAACAACATCATTTGCATGGTTATTTAAATACAGATGGTGAACAGCAGATCGAGTATGTGTGCATTTTTTGTTGTGTCTGGTAATTTCATTTCACGTCTATAACTAGGTATTTCGCTGCTTCGTGTAAAACTCGAAACAACAACAAATTAATATCGTATTATTTATCAATTGCGCGGTTATCGTAGCAGATATAAGCAATCAGGAAGTGTTTGGCGGTGTTGACCAGCATTCATCTAGATAAGAATGTTTGCAGAAAATAATGTATGCCAGCGGGTCAACGTTACGTTAGCGCGACGTTAGTGATGCTATTGACATCATTTGTGTGACCGTCGATGCGACCTCAAATGGATAAATTTGACCGAAATACCACTAATGATTTGTATTAAAACATTTGAATTCAGAAATATAATATATATGTTATATTATTTATTTAAATGTTGATTACGGTTACCCAAACAAGAAATGGTTTCCATTAAATACATTATTACATCCTTACAAAACATTAATAGTAGAGTGCCGTAAGGCATAAAAATGGTCAAACCTCGGAACCCAGGGCCAGTCAATGAATCTGTATATCAAGTATGAGACTGCATTGTTAAGACCTCAAATAAAAAAGTTAACAACAAAAAATTGACCGATCTCGATTTACAACAATTTTTTTTACAACAATTTACTGAAAAATGAGAGACGAAAGGGAGAAAATTTTTTTATAGTGAAAAATTTAGTTTTATTTGCAATAAATTATATGTGCAGAGTAACTTCAATGTAATTTATTAGATTATCGTAAAAAATAAGTTACAAAAAAAAATTATCATTAACTATTCACATTGTTACATCGTGTACATTTCACAGCTTTCACCATTGCATTCTAAGCAAGCTGCAGTGCAGTTTAATCCACTTTTCCTGCACCCACAAGATGCTCCACATCCTGTTTTGCATGAGCAAAAAATAATTTTTAATAAAGATTCTGGAGCTGGTCGTTGCGTCATTGTTTGCGGTGTCAATATTCCGCATTCCAAGCCATGTTTGAACTTGCAAAAATACTCTTTTAAGTTTTAGTACAAACGCCCAATTAATTCAATATTTCGTCAATGCGAATATTGTTGCTCGAAAATTCCTTAATCACACGAAATAGCAACAAAGGGTAATATTGGCGTTGGTGACTTGAATTTCCTCAAGTTGCCCCAAAACAACAAATCTATACAACAAAATGTGAAAAAAGCTCTTAAAAAGAATATTTCTCATTTCTTAAATTATGAGCTTTGCAGAGCAAAAACGTGATCCCTTATTTTTTCAAAAATTCTATCGAGTGAAACAAAAAAATGGCTGGATGGATTCATTTGGCACTTTGTAGGATTTTTGTGGACATATTGAACTATAAAACGCACACTTAATATTATTGGTTTTCACAATATTTTCGATCCAGCGCTCGATTTTCCAAAACACCATCTAAAGCAAATTTTTGATGCATTTTCAAATTCATGTAACAAGAAGAATTCTTGTTTTTTCGAAAAAGTAATAGCTGGTGGTTAAAGGATATTTATTCAAATTCTTGAAACGCACCTTAAACTTGGTATACAATTATTTGTTGCTGAGATATCGATAATTAAAGACAAAAGGATCCTTTTCCATTTGTAGACTGATATCTCGGCGAGAACTAAACATATCGAGGTGTTAAAAGATAGAAATTAAAGCTAAATAAACAAAGTATCCGATCTTTATAAGGGTTAAGCAAGAACATTTTTCTCCACGCCCGTATGTAAAAAAAAGAAGCATAAAACATTTTGAAATTGTTTTGTTGCTGCTTTTCCTAAGATCACTCAAAAACCACTGATGCTACAAAATTTTAATGTGTTAATCCAAAAACTAGAGACTTGGAGCTACAATTTTCTTTTTTTAAATTTCCTGTACGACCATTTTTCTCGAAGTTACGGCCCAAAAATTTGGATTTATTTTTTGATCCTTTAATTTTTTCCAGTAGTGTATTTATTTATATTCATCGGTATACCTGCAGTCCCTAAAGATCCAAGATCAAGTTTTCAAGTTTGTAATAGTTGTTATTTTTTAAAATATGACTTTCGACTAATATAAATCAATTAAAACTCCAAAAAATTAATAAATGTTTATAATAATAAAAAAAAAATTGAGAGCGCGAAAAAAATTTTTTTTAACATTTTTCTATATGCTATTAAAAACATATTTTCAAGGTTTATATTAAGATTCATAGACTGGCCCTGGATTCCGAGGTATAAACCTTACGGCGCTCCACTATAAATAATGTAACAAAAATTTAAGGTAAATTTAACGGAACGAAATATCGGGAGCTATAACCATACATTTATTTATTATTTACTTAATTATGTATAATTTGTATTGAAGTAATTGTGGCTTCTCTCGTTTCTATTTTTAAAGACATAATATAGCGCATGCTAAAGTGCCCTTTACTATTGAAATTGTAATAATAATAACAGCTTGTTTATAATGGTCTTAATTCATATGGTATAATACGCTATATCGCATAATTTTTAGTTAATTGTAAACACCAATGGCATGTCAATAAGCGCTTGTACTACAATAAGTACTTTTAACCTGATATGCGGCAAATAGAATGTGCAATTGTGTAATGCCTATGGTCGTGGACAGCAAACCAATACATATCGGTTAATATTTTAACCCCAACTCGCGGTTTTGTAACTTTACCGACATTTACATCACATCCAGGATCATGTGTTGAACTGGTGGAAGTTAACGCGGTGCGCCGAAGGAATAACATTGTTTATGCGCAATAAATGCACATGAAATTAATTTGTTTTAAATTTGGATTGTGCTATTTTTATTTGTATGTGTGAAGTATCGGTATAAGCCCCCTGGAATCAACGTGGCGCAAGGTGTAATGAAAGAAATATATTTTTCTATTACTTAGTTACTAAATTTGCCTCGTGTCATCGCTTCATGGCGCAGTTGGTAACATGCCACGATATAACGAGAGGGCGCGATTTTCGTATCGAACTTTAGTCATAGGGTAATAGTTAGAAATCGTGTAGATTCCTAATGTCTATATTTCGAATCTCCCCCCCCCCCCCCCATTATGACCCTTCTATTCTATTCCATTGAACCAAAACATGGCCGCGGTTGCATGATTTTAATCAACAACACTTCATTACAATGTTGTCTCATGATACAACACTATATAACAAAACGATGTTTGTATTATTAATATTTTAATCGAATATAATACGATAATAGCACATATTGGTACTAACGCAAATGATATCGTTAAAGTCGATCATACCGTGGTCACAAATTACGTCAGATGATGTTGTTGCGCAAGTGTTTTAATACAAAATAGGAAGTGGACTATAGCAAGCAATTGAGCGTCTACATATTTATACTTTTACACTCATATTAACTGCGATAAGGGCTCGCATATTATGGACCACAATATACACCGTATTAAAATTAGGTTTGGATGAAGAGGGCCGAAGATTGAGCCCAGTGGCGTGCCATAAGAGAGCCCTACGTCCAGCAGTGGACTTGAGAGGCTGTCGATCATTATTAGGTAGATAGGAATATTCGAGATTTCGAAATTAATGAAATAAGATGCTAGTTTAACCCCAATTGTGTGTGGTTACAAAATTGTGATGAAGAAAATAATGAACGGATCCCTATTTAGTAACTTGAAACACTACTTTACTTCAGACTCGATTTAGCAATAACTCTTTCTAGACGTATTAGTCCCAAAAATTTATGGAAGTCTCTAACATACGTCGCAACTCAAAATCCAGGAGGTGTTTAGTTGACTTCGGGTACTTATGGGACGTCTTGTGGAGATTTTTATGTCTGCATGTATCCGATCTTCTGCTTTTACAAGTTTTACTAATATAGTAAATATTTTAATAACTCCATATACATTAACAGCTGGCAGCGGTTGGATGAGGAGGGCCGAAGATCGAGGCCATAGGAGAGGCTATGTCCAGCAGTGGGTGTGAAAGGTGATGATTGATGATGATAATGATGATATACTAATGTATATCATATTAATAAGTCCTAATCGTTCAAAGTTCACGCTTCCATCGCAGACATTGTTGGCAAATATAATAGTCTCTATTATACGATAAAATGACACCTAAACCATTGAGATATCATTACTTACGTAGTAATATTAGCTCAATGACCTAAACAGGTTATTTTAAATGTTTACACTATAATTGTAAATATAGAAACGGTACGTGTAATTCTCTTTTACGCTACATCTAATTATAAATCATCGGATACGTCTTTAGAAAATAACATTATTGCTGGATTTAATAAAATTTTAACTATATGTAACTTTATTCGTCCGAAGCTGATATGTCACGCAATTATTCAATACCGCAACCTAATGATAATTTAACTCCTTAATCGAGTATCGATGGTGATAAAAAACGGTACAACGAACATCACACTATTGATACGCAATGTGCGCTGCACTTTGGAACTCGGCAACTTGACAACAAAGTCTTTGTTACCATCCTTCATGACGCATTATTGACCCGACGACGCACATAGGTAGGTTTTTAGGTTTTATGCGGCCAAAATTGAAAATTTTAAACTAGTTACAAATGCAAAATGGAATATTTTTCTACGTTAACAATAGAACAAGTGATAATTAGCCGGTCTTCTCGGCTTAAATACCCGCGTGGGGGACGTGTGCAGGTGGTGGAATCTTGTTAGTCTCCCGCTGCGCCCGCGCTTTCGCTGTTTACGTTGTTAAAGTGACTTGTTTTCGTCGTTAATATTTTTGATTTGAAGAGAGTTATTAATGTAAACAATGTGGATTCGAGTGCTTCAGGTACATACCATTATTTATTATAGAAATTGTCAACCTAGTATAATAAAAAATACTTTATTTTAAACCTCTAAAACATACAACGTTTTCTTGAAAAAATATTCTTGATTTTTGAATTTAAACGTAATTTAGTTATATTATCGCTTCCTATCGCCTCAAAATTATTTTTTATTATAATACTTAATACTCTTTTCTTATGATTTTGATAAAAATCAGCTGCAGGTAGGTGCAGGTAGGGTAAAAAAAGTTATGTTGAAAAATGTTCCAAATCATTTTAATTTTCATTTTCGTCGTAGGTTTTCCTGGCCCATCCGGAATAAAATTAGTCACCCGTCAATTTCTCTACGATAAAATGCAAAGCCAAAGTAATTTTAGAAACGATTTCAAGTGGATACGTTATTGATGTCAAGAAATATGATGAATACGCACTAGATACCGCCAAATTATACGTGAAGCACTATAGGTGGCACCCGATGACCCCTACTTTGCACAAAGTGCTCATACATGGTACTGCCATAATAAAGAATTCCATCCTTCCAATAGGCCCATTCCCGGAGGAGGCTCAAGAGGCCCGAAATAAGCACTTTCGCATGTATAGAGAAAATTACGCAAGAAAATTTTCCCGCGAACAGTGCAACTGCGACATTTACAATCGACTATTATTGAGCTCTGATCCGCTCATTAGCAGTATTAGTATAAAACAAAGAAAGGGAAAAAAATGTCTAATTCCTTTTCTCCGTAGACTTTCAACATGCTTTTACCCACCAAACCAGATTCCGCTTCACCAGAATCCTCGGACGATGAGGACCTGGAGTAACGAATTGGCATGGAGTATGTGACGACTGTCAATTAATTACTCACTAACGTTTAAAATGTACGTTTATGATATATATTTTTTAATATATGTCACGTTAGGTTTTTGACATTTTTTTTTCATAAATATTATATTTTCTTGAATTAAAATTAAAAAAATCAACAGAAAGTTGTTTTACATTATCAATTATGTCATATAGAATAGTTTTAGCAAGTAAAATAATTTTGGCCGCATAAAACCTAAAAACCTACCTATGTGCGACGGTCGCTTGTGAATGTTTTTGTTAACGTTCATTGCTTTACTAAAGGTCTACATGCGTTGGATGACTCTAATAACAGCACAAAAGAACAATTTATATCTTTGTATACTTGTTGATAAATGCTATCATAGATTTAAACTCCAATTTGATGTGTGTCCATGTAGGCTATATGTTAATAACATCTGGGTTTAGTACATACTAAGAAACTAGAGGCTGTGAATTTAATGATGACAACAAGAACATTCTTAGGGATATATGTACTATTCAACTGTTACTAAAATATTATTATGAGACAAATAATATTGTTTAGTCTCATATATATTCATTTAAATTATGAGCAGATAGGTGTTACAAATCAAAGAAAAATATTTTAAAGAAGTTAAAATATTGTATACATATTATTTGTTAAAAAATGTCTTACCTATGTTTATGGAAGAACAGTACAACAAGCCATATCGCCATCAGTATGGATCCTGTGATTTCACACATGTCGAAAGCCCAGGGAATATGTGGCACATTGTCTAAAAATAAATCTGGCAGTGGTGGATATTTCTTCATGTCAGGCACCTTATCATGTACTATGACCATCACAACAGCCGTTACCCATGTCACCAGGAATACATAGCCTGTGGAACATGAAACACTATTGTACTGAGATGGTTTTTAGAACAATAAGCGTGAATAATAACGCATACATGGATTTAAAAAAGGTAATTATTGATATTTTAGTAATATCAACACGGACATAAACAACTAACAAGTAATTTATACAACATAATAATTCTATGACACAAAAAATTATAAAGAGGGTTTAGTTTTTTCTTTTTTTGAATGATGTGTTTTGAAGAAAAAAGTTATTTGTGTGATGTTCATGTGGAACAATTTTTTAACATGTTTCAATCATGTATAATATGTTTTAAAAGAGAAGATGAACCAATGTGGTCATGGCTACTAACTTGTATAACTTACTAATATGTGTTTGTGTATTAAATGAATATGAATCACAATTAATTTGAAGAATAATAACATCAAACTACTTAGTAACAAAGAACTTTTTTTATTTTTTTTACTCGCTACCAAATTGTACCAATGTGAATAAATACAAGATCAGTTTTATGGGTATCAGAGACTACATGATACTTTTCAGTCCCACAAACACAATCACACAGTAGTAGTTACAATAATTAACAATTTTGTTTTACTTCATCAGCCAATGTTACAAAAAATCATGTTATTTATATAATTAAACAATGGGATTTTTTTTATAATTTGTGAAAGCAGAAGGTATTAAACAAATTTAATTTATAAAGTACTTGGTTCTATACAAGTGCATTAATAAACATCCAAATTTATTTTCAACTTTGTAACAAACAACTAATATTAATAGAACAAATGGACTCTTTGGACACAATCCCACACTACTATTTTTAACAAAGTAAGTCAATATATATAAAATATATTACTTTGGAATACACACCTAGAGCAATAGCAGTTTTCCAAATTTCTGGCTTAAGTCTGGAAGCTTTTACATCTGGCGCGAAACTGGACATGCATTCGGAAGTACCAGCGAAGGCTAATTCGCTCGGGATTTTATTGTGGAGATTGTAACTTAAATGGGATAAATTGGTTCCCAGAAAATTTATATTGGTGGCGGGGTTTAGCAAATCATCACACAATCCAAGCTCCATCATAGCAGAGCGATTATTCCTTTGCAACTTTTTCACTAATAAAATGAATCGTTTTCTTTCACCAAATTTCAACTGGTCGAAGGGAAATTCGTAAAAATCCCGATCAACAAATGATAACAGGCACTGTCCATCAATATCGTGAGCTTTACATATATCTACAATGAAACTAGAAATGTTCTCTTTATGTAATAAATCTAAAACATCTTTGTTGCTCCAATTTATTATACTGGAATCCATTGTCACAAATTACTCTTATTTTTAGTACAAATTAATAAAAATGATATTAAAACGTATTTTGAATGATTTAAAATAAGGACCGTTTAATTAAAAAAGCAGAAAAACACTGAGAGATGATTACAAAACTGTGTTTATTTGAAAATTTATAAATTCCTGAATGTGGTTAAAGATGACAACTGTCAGATGAAGTGACATTGACATTTATGTTAAATAGTGAAAACTGGTCTTTTTATCAATGTTTCGTGCTGTTAATAATTCAATCGACGGATCTATTTCTGTCCACGTTAACTAAAAAATTAGATAGGTGAGTACTAAACGGATTATTATCTAGTATTAACTAATAATGATAGCTTTATTTTTTGTGTAAACTCACAAAACTGTGGACTTCCGCTACTTGGGTATGTAAATCCAAAAATATTTAAGTGGATTGTGGAATCGAAGTACTTATGACTACCGTAGAAGTTTGACGACCCTTAAACTATTCCAAATTCTGCCAGAATATTATTTTCATTTGGAAATTCTCAGTAGCAACGCAGTGTCTTCATAAGCGTAGGTAATAAAAACGGATTTAGGCCGGTCACATACATTCGGAATTCCGTTTCGGAATTTCGATTCGAAACACTATTTCGGGATTCCGCTAATATATCACACACATACGTTTATTTCCGTTCGGAATAACAAGGCTCAGTTGAGTGACGCTAGAACTTGAGTTCTGACGTTTGGCATTATGGACGACGATTTTCTTATTGCGATAGCACTGTTGCTATAACTATCAAGGAAAAAGAAAATACGTCGCCTTTACTGGGTACATCCTCTGAACACCCAAAGTCTATAAACAAGTCAATATTATATAAAAATTGTCAATATCACATTGCGTGATAATCCGCATAAATTTTTCGAATACTATCGTATGTCTATAAACTCTTTCGACGAGTTATTAAATAAAAAAAGAAGAAAAATCACGAAAAGAAATACACACTTGATATTAGCGTTGATTTACTGGCGTTCCGTTCGGAATTTCCGATTGTGTGATCGGCTAGTTCAAAATGTGTGCAAAAGTTGCGTTCGGAACGGCTTTTTTTCGTGCGTAATTCCGAATACATAGGCCATCATACGGAATTCCGAATCAGATTATATTTCGAACGGAAAAAAACTGAGTGTATGTGGCTGATTCACAGATGTTGTATGGATTTAATGCGTTCGATATTACGAATTGAAATTTCGAATCGAAATGCCAAAACGAAATTCCGAATGTATGTGACCGGCCTTACAGTTTTTTTAACTCACCGCTAGCTTACAAGCTTCGGAACTATTTAAATAATATAAACCGTAACAACGAAACACGACATAAATCAATCTCCTTATTAAAGTCTGCAATTTCATTGTACGTACTTACGCTTTCTTTTAAGTTTTACCCTAAATAAATAAAATAAAAGTAATTAGTTACATTTAGCTCCTAAATTTATTATGACTAAGCGAAATATCGGCTGAGTATGAGATCTTATTTTCTCAAAAACCATTCTATTCCTAGATTGTGTTGGAACTCGTTCTTTACGACACTTTTTACTTTGGCCTCCAGCACTCCTCGTCATGCGGTTCCTATATTTCTAATGACTTCCGTCCAGTACACAGTGTTATTTGTAGCTAAGACCACCATTGAATAGAGTTGCGAATTAAAAATAAAATTTATAAACACTATATTACCTACAGCCTATAGACTAAAGGCGCAGCATTTTAAAGGCATAGAATAAAAGTTTTTTAAAGGTTAAAAATATATTTTATTCAATAATATTTTGGCGTATAGAAGATAGCTGCAATTTGTAATGTGTTTGATCAATAAGATGAATTTTTAAAGCATGAATGAACAATTTGTAGTTGGTTGGGTGTTTTTTGTGGTGGTGAATTGTAAAAAGAATTTTTATCTTTTTATCATGTTTAGTCATTAGATTAGTGGATTGGATTTGTATATACCTGTATAAGAGATTTACATATCATGATATCGCACACCTAGATCTAAACTAAGACAACTCAAAAATTGTCAAATTTGAGTTATGCTTATATTCGAACGTTGGATGAACATACGCAACTACCCACGATGACACGTTTAATAATACCTTTTAAAATCAATCGCTAGATGGCTTTAACTTTGTTTTGTTGAACCAACGTTTGTCAACGCTTGCCACCTAAACAAGGGTATTGTCAGTTAAACTTCATTAGTCATAAGAAATACACGTACTAACAATACCGAAAGCACGGACATTTCGACTTGTTACAGTTTTGGTGAAACGTAACTTTGAGATAACCAGAGATGTTACAGTTTAGGAGAATTTTTTTGGAATATTTCATTGGTCATTTTGACTTGTTCCAGTTTTGTTTGATAAGGTACGTAAAAGTTCAGTTACTATTTTGATTTGACTCTGTTTAGTTGGATCAAAATGCAAATTTCAAGTTATCCTACTTTTATTGAATCAAACTATTTCAATGATTTTTCTATACAATCAAATGTAATTATGTATATGCGTTGCATAAAAATAATTAACGGTTGTATAAATTGACTGTTTCGAAAACATTTTTTAATCTAAAGTAAATTTTTGCTTTGATTTTTATGATTTTTTAAGTTGACTTACTATTGCTGGTCAATTATAACTTACAAATTACAATAGTATTATAGTTCTTTTTTTATTTCAGAGTAAAATACAGCGAGGTTGCTTTCTCGTCAATATTATCAATGAAAGGTATTAAGGGTCCCCTTTAACAGCTATTCATAATTGGAATATTTAACTATCTATAAATAGAGAAGCACAAAAAACTAAAGAAAATATCCCACTAAACACTCGTGTGATTACAACATCGGGCCATAGCAGACAAATTGGAAGTCATTTATTTCTTTCATCTAGAGAAGAAAGTTTTATAGATGATTCTGACACTGATCCAAGTTATATCTGTCAAAAGAAGAAGGCTCTTCCTAAATTTATTACTTCTTCATCATGATGAAGTGACGATTCGCCATCAAACTCTTCAAACTCTATTGATAGTTCTACTAACAGTAGTTCTGATTTCGAAACTGAAACCAGGGCTTTTATTGATATTTCTAAACAGCTCCAAAGCCAAAACTTTAATGATATTAAATCCAGGAATATTAGCGTATTATTGTCATTGAAGTTAGTAAATATGCCGGCCAAATGAGGAAGAAAAGAAAAGATTGATATTATTAACGGTGAAGTTCAAAGACTGACAAAGAAACAAGACAAAATATCTTCGATTGTTATTGGGGCCAAGCAGATCCTTAGAGGCAGAGGGAGTACTTAATGAGGTATATAGAAGAAATCAAACCTAAGTACACAAAACTATAGAAATCTTAATAGAGCATTTTATTTTGAAGAAGCTTGCAATAAAACCAGAGAATGTAAGGACTTTTTAAAGGCCACACTTGAATTAAGTAATACAAGTCTTACGCATTACGTAAAAAAATGATGCGGGAATTAAAAAAGTATAGTAGGCTTCATTAACAGCATTCCTAAGATAAAATCTCATTACTTGAGGACACAAACATCGAGGGAATTAATTTTTAGTGACAAATCTCCTGCCGACCTATATCGCAATAATAAAGAAGCTCGTAAACTCTAACAATTACCTTTCACCACGAAGTCAACTTTTAATGAAATTTTCAATACAGAATTCAATATTGCTTTTTAAATACCTAAAAAAGATATTTGCAACCTCTGTAAGGGATTTATAAATACCCATGAAGAAGATAAAAATAAATTACAGGAGAATTATGAACAACATTTAAAAAAAAAGAATTTAGCAAGGGAACACAAAGAAGAAGACAAGAACAGTAATGACGGTGTGATTGCATCTGTATATGACTTAGGTGCCTTATAAAAGTAAAAAAAGTATGTGCCAAAGTATGCGTATCAGTATTATAAAAAGTTTATAAGAGAATATAATTGTTATTACCATTTCATAATTTATCAGATGTTCCTATATTTATGATAGATGAATATTTTAAGACAATTTTTATGATTAAATTATTATAATCAGCATCACATTAGATTGCAAATATTCTTTTTGTTTATCTGTTTATAATTATAGTTTTTTTATTAAGAGTTTAATATTTTTTTTAATTTAATTTTGGAGATACCTATTATTTATTTGTAAAAAATGTACATCAATGGATACCTTTTAAATTTTTTTTTTTTTAACATTTAACGGTTAATTAGTATTATACTTCCCAATTAGAATTGTTTTCTTTGAACAGTCGTTTATATATCTGTATAAAAAATACAGGTATAACTCAAAATGGTCAAAGAAAACTATATCAAGTCAAAATATTTTTCATTTTCTATACATAATATTCAACCATAAATGTAACAACTCAAAAAACTGGAATTTTCGATAAAAGGCATTGAATTTAAATCCCGGTTTTTATACAATATCATATAACATGCCAATTACTCCCTAAAATAATGTTAAATTGTATGTCTCCCCTAACAAAATATGCGGCTATACGTTTTTTTCGTCTCCTGAAAAATGACGTTTTTTGGGTTGTCTTAGTTTAGATCTAGGTGTGCGATATGTTTTATATGTATAGGAAGAATAATACACAACTATAATCAAAATATTTTTAATTATCACAATAATTACTTATGTAGAAATCACTTCAATAGAATCAATACATACACTAATGATTACAATATTTATGTCAAAATTAAAGGATATATCACAATGTATTTTTAAATGCCCAAAATGCAAATACTATTTATTGGGCAGCGAAACATACCACTCAATAGTATTAGTTGGAATTTGTTATACTAAAATAGAGACATGAGGTCCAAGTTTTAGTGAATATTACTTGTTGATTCAGTCTATTGCAAAATAGTAGACTTTTCCCAGTTTTGGCTTGGAGGAGTCAGTTCCTTTTAACACATACAACAAAGGATTACTCTATCACTTACAAATCAATACAATATCCAGAAGATTACAATTAGCATCATTAATAAAACTTCAAATTAATGATAAAACAATTGTATCAACAAAACAATTAAACAAAGAACAAAAAATCGAACAAAGAACTTTCTCTCATACCTAACATAACAAAATGAAACAATCTGTCAAGATAAAGAGATGATAAAGAGTGTTTATAAACATGATAAAATATTGACTTACAATTACTGTCACAGGATTAGTATTATTAATTTAAAATAATTAGACATTGTTCTTTGCTGCCTCAAATGAGTGAATGTATATAAAAATGTTTACAATAAAAACATAGCATTAGAGAGTAGAAAACACAGAATTGTAATTATAAACTTAATAATTGTAGTCGAACTTCAATTGAAGCAAGTACTTCACGTTGACTTGAGCCACGTCGTATACGATAAATCTAAATGGTAGTTAAGGAGAATATTGTAAAACAGCGAATAATATTTGTATATACCTACATGTATTGTTTTTAAAAACCATGGCAAAAGTATTATCTTGTACATGCAGTGGAGTGACAAAAGAATAGTGCTTGATGAATGCTATTGGCATCACAGCCGTTTCATAAATTCAAATATATTTCCATAAACAAAAAAATATGCAATTAAGTACTGATCTATAAAGACTGGTTTGAATGAATGTAGTTGGGAACAAACCTTTTTTATTTTTGTAATAATGCTGATTGTATTTGCTTCCGTACAAACATGGAGGTGCCATAGTAGAGAATAATAAAATGTTGAGATGGACGTAACATAGAGCATGAAGATGAAAATGCTAGTATATTTACTGTACCAATACCTTCATTATTCAAGACTCCTATTTAATAAATCACACAGTCATGTATCATTAAGACTGGTAATAGGAGACGATAAAGATTAAAGGTGAGCAGTATTGATGTGAGTAGTGTGGTGTCAGGTGATTGGCAAAGGATACTCGTTGTAGAGCAGCGATGTGGAGACGTCGGTGGTGACTGGAGGGCCCAGCGGCACGACGAGTCCGTCGTCGAGCGTGAGGCTGTGCTGCGGGTCGGGCTGCGTGCGCCCCACGCCCCACGCCGAGTGCTGCCCCGCCTGCAGCTTCACGTTCTCCGCGCCGTGACACTCCTTCCTGCAACACGCAATACAACTGTAACGTCTCCACACGCACACACCATCAACTTCTCAACATTGAAGGAAACGGTGCAACTGGTACAAGTGGTGCAGATGAACAGGTCTACAGAGATCTTACTTGTAGTTATGCCGCATCATAGTTAATCAGAAAATCAAATTAGGCAAATTGGAAAAATTATTTTTATTTTCGTCTGTCCTGCCGTAAAAATTATAGTATGACTTATATGTTCTTACTAAAAGATATTTAAAGATAAACTTGAAGCAGAATTAAGATTATGTCATATTCCGTTATTTTCTTATTACAGCAATAGGTACATCTGGTATAGAAATATATTTTTAACTAATACTTACATATCTCCGAGCGCGACTTCACATAACAACAGCAATCCGATGGGTTTGGATTTGCTCGTGTGGCAGTAGTTTGCGGACTTGGACACCATGTCAGCAAAGTAAATACCCTTGCCGAACATGTAACCCGTTACTGGAGCCTCGGGCGGCGCTATGCGGAGACCTAAAATACGAGTCAATACTCTATTTAAAAATTCCATGCCACACCTATACAGGTGTAGATCTTGAGTACAATATATAGATGTATTATACTTTTTTTTTATTTTCATATAGCACTATAATAAACACGACCTTACCCTTTAAACTACCAACTAGTTATCTAAGTCTATTTGTGCTATCTATTCTGAATACTGACCTTGTGACAATATACCCGCAAAGTTCGTAACACGGGAACCGTGCCACAACAGCCGCCTGTTATGCAGTTTCTTGAACGGCTTGTACCTCTTATCTTCTCCTTCCCGCACCACTTTGAATACCTACAAAATTATATATTATAAATTATTTGTAGGCCACTCACAGGGCTGGGCAAAATACATGCTTTACTTTAATTGAAATACAAAATACAAATTACTTTATCACAAGTAATTAAAATACGAAATACAAAATACTTTTAAGTATGGTATTTGAAATATAAAATACAAAATACACTATTTTAGCTATTTGTAATTAAAATACCAAATACAAATTACAAAATACTTAATAAGTAATCTGCATGATCTGGAAAGATGAGGAAAAAAAGATTCATCATCATCATCATCATCATCAGCTTATCGAAGTCCACTGCTGGACATAGGTGTCTCCCAATGACTTCCACTGGGATCGGTTGCGTTGCCCATGTCCAAATTGCCCCACTTTCAACTCCGCATCGCTTCTCATGCCCAACTTTGCGTTGAAGTCTCCCATAACACCATTGAAGTACGTTTTGGAAGTATGTATGTATGGCTCGACGTATGTTCTCATAGATGTCCTCTACTTCTTCATCTGGGTGTGTCGAGGTCGGCGCGTATTCGCTGTGTGCGCGATGACAGCGCCCCTAGTGGCCACAACTATTCAGGACTGAGATCTGTCAAATCATGTCAACTACATCTAGTTGATAACGATTTTCGACTAGTTTTTCAACAAAATTAAAAGAATATCGTAAAAAGTGAGTGTGTATATTATACCTAGTGATTTCCTTCCTAGTCAAAAATATGAACATTATAATACGTACGGGATTTGCATCGATTAAACATGAACTAAATTTCCAACCTCAAACTGTGAAGGGGAAGAAATTGGTATTAGCACACCTTGTCAAGGTCGCGGGGCGTCGCTGGCTGCAGGAGGCTTCCGACCGTTCCCGGTGGAAGTCATTGGGGGAGGCCTATGTCCAGCAGTGGACAACAATTGGCTGCTAATGATGATGATGATGATGACAGCATGTGAGAGAAGTGGAAGAGCTTAGAACGAACGGAGAAAGCTTCTTAATAAGAGCTCTGATCATAAGACAAACGTCTGTGACACAAACTCCCTACAAAACATCATTAAATGTGAGTACATACCTACCTACATATCAAGTTATAGAAATAGTATATCTGAGTTAGCTTCATGTCAGCTTACTTATATTAATTATTTTATTGTTTATTTTAATTCCAGATAGATGATGAACGTGTCGTTACAAATGTTAAGTGCGACTGTGTTTATAACCAAAGTGGCAAGTGCAAACATGTTGCTGCTTTGAAACATTATATCTTTGTTGTAATGTCCATTTTGATGTTGGAAACGAATAAAACTTGCACGAACTGTTTTTCCCATTGTTTTTACAATTTACGACACATCATGTACTGTGACCCATATCGCAATTTTTTACGTTTTTACTTAAAAATACAAAGGAATTCATGAAAATAAAGCAATTTGACACATGACAGCCCAGAATTAATTCACATTTCTGCCACATCGTGCGCTACGATCGATTTGCCGTTCCCCACCACCCACTTCGCACATAGCGAATACCTGTTTGACCTTCAACGAATATCTTTTGGATATCCTGAGTATGAGGTACACTGCCTTGTTCGACACACTTTCATTGGATACGATGTTGTTAATGAGAGACCTTTGGATGAGAAATCCGACTCCTCCTCGGGACACCAGACTTCAGGTTTGTCATGTCCTCCACGATTTTTCGGACTTCCGACAACCCCAGTATGTCCCAGTGTTATCCACTCAATTCAATCAACAAGCTTCTCGTTTGTCCTCAAAGTGCGTATGTTGTGTGTAACCATGGCCAGTCGTCTTTGGGTGTGGTAGCCGGGGCCAACCCGGGGATTCTTAGCACCCCCTGCCCCGCCGTTACCATGGCCGCTACCGTAACCTGGAATAGTGGGGCTGCCGGGGACTGGAGGCCTGGTCCTAGTTTCCCTCATTGAGAGGATTATGCCGTTTCTCGCCACTTACCACTATTGCACTCATGGCGGTTAATTGTATTTTAATATTAATGTATTTTAAAGCCTCAAGTATTTAAAATACTAATTACAAAATACCTCGGCGTCAGGTATTTAAAATACGAATTACAAATTACATTTTAAGGAAGTAATTGAAATACAAATACAAAATACGTATTTGTATTTCAATTACGTATTTTAATTACAAGTAATTAAAATACTGCCCAACCCTGGCCACTCATCAACTTCATTCAATTTATCTGTTATATCACGCAGCGCTTGGACTTTAGAGTAGTATTTACAATAGGATTTCAACCGACTATTTAGTAAATCAAGCTATTGAAAATTATTCGATGCAGCATAGAAATACTAAATATATTTGCAACTTAATAGCTATGCATTAACACTGACAATCTGCATTAGAATTCTTGTGTCGTGGGTATCAGAAACTACGAGAGACTTTTCGGCCTCACAAACACCCAGACCCGAAACAAATATTTGTGGATCACACAAACATTTGTCTAGGTGCAGGGATCAAACCCGCGGCCGCTGGTTTCGCAAGCTGGTGTCTAGCCAACTGCGCCATGGGGCTGCCAATTGTTTAATTACTTTGATTTCTAAGCCATTTTTAAAAAATATATATATTAGTTAGATTATTAGAAGAACTATTAGTCTTTTCCGATAAAAAGGGACATAACTAACCTCTTCCACAGTAAGCGAATAGGACGAATGCGTCTCGGCGTGCGTATTCTTCACGTACTTGCAAATCATTTCGAACTCCGGCGACGACTTGTCCAACGGGCCGATGTCTGCCTTCAGCTTCTTATAGTGAGACTCTATTGGACTTAAAGAGTCGTCCGAATCTGGAAGTATTATACATACATACATAAACTCACGCCTATATTCCCTGACGGGGTAGGCATAGGTGCATTTCTATTTTCTACACCCACATTCCGCCAGTATGTATCAGTCCCACGTAATAGGGGGTGAGCCTATTGCCGTTTTTCGGGCACATTTTCAGACTCCGTGCTGCTACTGAAAATTTCCAAATGGAAAAACCCAATAACACTGCCCGACCCGGGAATCGAACCCAGGACCTCTAGATCGCAAGGCTCATACTTGTACCGCGAATCCACGAGGCAGTATTATAATTATGTTTAATTTACTAATAGCCAGTACATAAAAAAAACATAATTTACAAAATTTTTCCCGTGTTTTACGTACCAGATTGCAACAACGTGTACGCTATTTCAATTTCAAGTAAGTTATCCATCATTGCGGTTTTGCTCTTAATTACTTCAGCGTTGTCCAGCAACGGCGGGTTATTCACGCCGAAATCGTGTGGTATAAGAGTAAAGAATCTGTAACAGACAATCACTTCACCATAACCCATATTTGTCACTGTGCTGAGGATGGGTTTCCACTACAACTGAAAAGGGTTAGGCCTTAGACAACCACACTGAGCTAGTGCAGCTTGGCGGACTACACACCTAAGTAATTTTAAATTTAATACAATTTTTAATCTGCGACTGCCGATTTTCTTGATTCCACCGAGCGCCTAAACGCCTCGCAGACAATATACACTTTATATTGTAGAACCGAATGCTGTTATCTGATCGATATTAAACTTTGTTATTAAATCTTATGACGATTACAACACAAAAGACGAGGAGAAAGTTCTCTGATACTTACTTATTGGTAGCGTCTATGATTTTAGACTGTTTAGCTTTTCCTTTTTCTAAAAGCTTTTGTATTTCTGACAATACTTTGTATCCTGCCTTAATTTGATTCTTGGAGAGCTTCCCTAACGGCATCTTTTCTGTGTCAAGCTGGAACACACAAAGCAACATTTTTACAATCTTTATTATACCACAAAACTAAATGGTAGTTTTCTATTTCTGATACAATATTATGCCTTAATCAATGTTAAATACTGTAAAGAATCTACTAAACTTTGTGGAAAAATATTAAGTGTTACAATTAGTTACATCCAAGAAAGTTGTTTCTTCAGACAGTGAGATGCACAGTTAAATTTTTTTGTACTTTTTCGTTGAAAGAATGGTAGGATTATTAATTGAAATTATCTTACCTCAAATTCCAGCATGGTTTTCTTCATGTTATTTATATCGAATATTTTCGTAATGAGCAACTGAACGGACTCTGCTAGGGCGGACTTTTTATCAACAGTTAGAACTTTCGCCTTTTGTTCTTGGTCACCGTAATCCACTTCCAACGGGAAGTAGCGACCTGGTACCTAGGAGACAATAATTTGTTCAGAAGATAAGTAATATTATTTCAAACATCGTTTGTACAAATTATTTCTACTTGCCATTTTTTACTATAATGTAGAAAAACCAATTAGACGTCTATGGCAAGAGATGCATTGTAAACTAGCCATTGATGAGCATGACGAGTGACGACATACCTTTTGGAAATTTTTGCGGCATTCCCAAGGATTTTCAGTTTTCTCCATATATAATTCCTCGAATTTCGCGACGGCTTCGTGGACTGACGAAAAACTTTCCACTTTATTTCCACCGATAGTAGTACCAATGCGTCCCCACGATCGGAACAAATAATACCTGACGACATAAATTTCATACATAAATAAATATACCAAATATTTACATCATAGTTCTAACTTCAGATTAGGATACAAGTCTTGTTTTGTGGGTATCAATAACTACGAGAAATTTCCCGGTCACAAACACCCCAACACGAAAGAAATATTTTAGTTGTGGACCACACAAACATTTCACTTGGATTGGACTTGGTTCTGTCAAATACAGAAATTACTTTAAATCAGGTGCATATACAAATACACACATAGTACAGTAGTATGTATTATGTAAGGAGTATAACATGTTTACTTTTTGTAAGTATTGTGTTCGAGCACTTGTATCTTGTAGTAGGAGTTCTTCTGCGAGACGACGTCGGTCTGCGTGAGCACGACGGTGTGGTGTCCGCCCACCGGGTCGCTGTACACGCGCGCCTCCGAGTCCAGCCCCGACGCCGGGTCCACCGCCGTGCCGCCTGCAGGCATCATAAACATCATCGTCAACAACAACCAAAACAATACTAATGCGTATATATGATATGGGTACACCCGGGATAATTTGGCATTGAAATCCGATAGAGCCTATTTACGGGTTCTTGTATGTCTAGAGTAATATCACCCGTGTAATAATCATTTGACACATATAGATATTAATCACTTGAAAAACATACTAGGCCTACCCAGGCCCATCAGGCCAGCCCAAATAGAATCAGTCGATTCTATTTTGTAATTTCCGATACCGGTGACACATGACTTCTAAAGTAGTTGAGAATATGCGTGATATTATTAGGTGTAATTATTACCTTATTGAAAATCAACACCGTAGTAAGAAGAGCGCCATGGAATTACTACTTAGAGATAGGGCGCACTTAATTTACCTTGTATCTTTAGCTTCACTGCAGACTTGGATGATTTTACGAACATACTGCCAGACTTCGGCATCGATTTTCCATCGATTATATCCTGCGACACTCGAGTGGTGGGCTACAAAATAAAATGCAATTTATGATTGTTAAATTCAATTAGCATTATAGAATTAATTATATAAAAGTATAATTACATCAGCGCCCCAGCTCGCTATGTTGTTCTCTTTGAGAATCTGCAACGAAGCAGCAACAGTGCCCTTTTCTTTGTCTATGGAGTCGAGGAATGCATCTTCGACCACCTGTTGAAGAACATGACAAGATATAAAATCATTATCATTTTCATCCAAGTGTTTGCTTCAGGAAAGAACTTCCCGTAAAGATTGCTAGATTGCCCTGTCAGAAGCGGTTGCATCTTACATGCTACCAAAAGATAATGTCAACATCAAACGTGATGTTATTCTTTGGAGCAGATATATTGAATAACCCAGTTGTGTAACCACTGGCATTGCAGACGAAATGCCCTATTTATAGTTTTTCTATCAAATATGTCTATAAGTCTCAGTTCAACAGAGTAAGAGGATTACTGAGGGCGAACACCTTACCACGATATCACTGCTCATGACGTCTTTCATCTTTTTGTCCATTTTCTCCACGTCTCCCTTGGTGGAGACGACGGCCACGACGGCGTCCGACAGCTTGCCCACGACGTTCCCGCCCAACTTCAAGATGCGTTTCTTGGTCTCCTCCTTATCCTGCAGCTTGCCGTGCAGCAAGAACTGAAGGTTCTTCAGAGGCGGTATAGGTTTTTCTTTCTTAATGCTGTTTATGAATAGTAACAAATGTGTGTAAAATAAAATATTTCCCTCGCTAATTCTGCAGTGGCCAAATACAACATTAGTACAAATAAATTACTTTCATATACAGTTTTATAAAAATTATCTAGCTAAATGCCAGAACCAATAGTATTTGTTTTGAAAAATTAATTAATATGTGTAAATCGGAATTGAATATTAAATTGTAATTACTGTGTAGATGGTTTATTTGTCTACGATTATGGATCACATGTGAAGCATACATTTCATTACATACTTATTTCTATATTTTGGTCATTGTAAATTAATTCAGTAGTTTACACCAATACACCCACATAACCATTGGCCGATATAATATAAGTATGATATGTTTTCTACGACGGTATACAGGGTGTATTCAGACCGTGATCGGAAACCAAGGCAGAGAATATCTAATGTGATTATCAAACCCACTGGCGTTTAACAAAATCCCGACAAAAGCTAAACAATTTGACGTTTTACACACAAACCACGTACATTTAATACCGATGGTTGTATGGAAAACCTTATTTTTTATTTTTTTGTTGGAATTTTCTTTAACGCCAGTGAGTTTGTCATCGTCGTAGCTATTACCTGCCTTAGTTTTCAACCACGGTCTGAATACACGTTGTATAGAGCGTGGTATGGATGCGTGCGGATACCTGGTGGCGGGCTCGTCCTTGATGAAGACGGCGGGGCGCATGGGCGCGTGGAACAGCCGCTCGTCCGTCTTGCCCTTGAACTTCTTGAACACCGCCACGTCTTTGTACTCGGCAGGGATCTTCAGCGCCTTTCGCTTGGGATTCTGGGTCGTGTACGAACATTTCGTCCATTCGCTGATGTCGCCTTAAATCAATAAATAATAAATGTAAGTACATGAACATGTTTTGTATGTTAATTTTTATGCACATTTAGAACTTTACGTGTTAATAAAATTGAGTGTTTTATGTTGTTCCTCTGATTGAATAGATTCCGGCCATCGATTTCACATGCCTTTGAAATTCATTTGAAGAACTTATTGATATATTTAATTATTATTTAAGTATATATATATAGTATGTATGTGGTGTGCATTTATATATATTTATACAAATTAAAATATAGTTATGTGTATTGTATCATTTAAACAACCCCACATGTTGCTAAATACTCGTTTGAATATTCCATCACGCGCGGTTGTCTGGAAGAGATCGCTATAAGCGATAAGACCGCCAATTGTTCACTGTATTTTGTATTATTCTTGTATCTGCTATTTGTTTGTTTAAATAGTGCACAATAAAGTGTTTTTTATTTTATCTTTATCTTAGATATGCAAGTATTTTTATAATTTGTTTTCAATGGAATTGATAGAAGAATTAACAAAGTAGATTATAGACGTACTTTATACACCTACGCATTAAACTTATATATCAATAATAAATAAATTTATTTACCGGTGCATTTGTAGGACAAAGTGTCAAGAATGAGTTGACCATTCTTGCATTCGGGGCACGGTTTAAGCGCACCAAATGCCATACAATCTGCCAAATGATCCACACACTGAAAATAATGATACCATATCAGGACTAACCCATTGTTATTTAAAATTGACTCAAGGGTAACTTAAAAAGTTAAAAACATAATGTTAAAAAGGGCTGGTCTTAATTATTATTGTTAGTCAAGTTTATTATGAGCAAAAAAGTTAATAAAGCATGTCAATTGTTACTATAAAATTCTAGCCAGCCCCATTTGCAACATTGTAATCCCATAAAATATCAATAAACAACATGCAAAAGTAGAGTTCAAATTACTTGCTGTCTCATTTCTATAGCACATTATAGCATGGATATGGTATCCATACAGTTTTATAAACTAATTCAAGCAACTCACCTTATCCTTCCCTGATAAGACTTCTTGAGAATTGTATTCCAGTAGCTCTCCTAAATCTTTAGTAGTTAAATCTTTTAAACTATTTCGATATGATTGAAATAGTTTGTTTTGTTTTTCCAATTTCTTCCTCCTCTCCTCTTCTTCCTTTTTCTCTTGTGCATCTTTTGGTTCTTCTTTCAGTTTCTTTACTGGGATTTCATCAGCTTTTAATGACCTGCATTAACATAAGAATGAAAGTAATATTTTATACTAAGCTTTACCTAATAAAATACATATATGTATATAATATTATATGTAGACTACATCACAATTACTCTGAATATTATACATCATAGTAAAATAAATATTATGTACATAATGTATAAACCTCAGTCTGTATCCTAAATGATGTAGGATACGTCAAACTGACATTGTGACAGTGAGATCGTTACTTAATTGCTCCGATATTTTTATTCGCAAAAAGTGGTATAAAGACAATAATTAAGAATATACTGTTTGTGTTTCCAAAGTTAAGCTCTTAAAGAGTCTGGACCTTATAGCTGTGTGGTGAACAAAAGTGTATACGTGATTTGATTGACTATCTTGATACATTTCGTGCCGGTGTTCGATAGTGCAACAAGTGGATATTTATCAACTATCAACAATCTACCCGCTAATAAGCATAATACATTTAGAGCAACTAGCTGATAATTTCGACTGCCAACTACACAGACTTCGTGGATCGTAGATCAATTTAGACGTTGATGTGTAATTGAGCGTGTGTTCAAATCCTTACCAAGTCACTTTTTGTTATTTTTTTTTTTTTTTTTTTTTGTTCCTCTCAACTACAAACCATAATGTCAAGTTGCAATTCATGTGGAAAAGTCTTAAAAGCAGCAGAAAAAATATCATGCTCATGCTGTGAAAAGAATTATCACTACCTTTGCGTCAATTTAAACCTTACTTCATTTAAGAAGCTAAGCAAATCTGCGCGATCGTCTTGGGTGTGCCCAACCTGTTTGGCTACTCAAGGTTGTAGGTCCAGTACTAATAGCCCTACCAATGATGCTGATGATGCAGTGGATGACAATTTCGAGGACAGTAATGAAATTGATATTCGAAATCTCATCAGGGATGAGATTCGAAATACAATGCGATCCGAAGTTAAACTTTTGATTCAAGAGGTCCGTGAAGAGATTATTGAAATCAAAAAAGAAATAGAAGACCTGAAATCCTCTGCTTCTTTTGATGTCTCTAATTTTAATGATTTAAAATCTAGCTACAACAATATATTGGAAGAAAATTCTGAACTTCGACATCAAAATCAAAGCATGCAGAAGTCTATTGCTGATCTCAACTCTCAAATTAATATTCTTGACCAAAACCTCCGAGACTCTAATCTGGAAATTCATGGATTGCCTGAGAGTAAGAATGAGTCACTGCCAAATATAGTCCAACAAATCTCTAAAGTTGTTTCAAATGAGCTTCACGACAGCGACATATTGAAGATCACTAGGGTTACTAGCATGAGTAACGACAAATCCCGCCCTCGAACGGTATTAGTGAAACTCAGGAGCCCAAGACGACGAGATGAGTTATACTCTGCGGTCTCTAGATATAATAAAGCACACCCTAGTGATAAATTAAACACCGGTTTGATTGGTATAAAGGGTGAGACTAAGCCAATATTTATATCTGAAAATCTTTCCCCAACAAATAAGAAATTACATGCGGCTGCAAGGTCGAAAGCCAAGGAAAATTCCTATAAGTTTGTTTGGGTCAAATATGGGAGGATTTTTGTTCGTAAAGATGATACCTCTAATGTAATATTAATTAAGGATTTAAAATCACTTGATAAGATTGCCTAATTTAATTTTGGAAAGTTTATCTATACATATTTAAATATAAATTTTAATTATGGCCAATTTATCTATCTTTTATCAGAATGTGAGGGGGATGAAAACGAAATCCGCTGAAATCTATTTGTCCATCCTTAACTCTGATTTTGACGTTATATGCCTGGTAGAAACTTGGTTAGACGATACGTTTTCATCCTCTGAGTACTTTGATGCAAGATACAGTGTCATACGTAGGGATCGTAGCTTTGAATTTAAACAAAAGTATTCAAAAGCTCATGGTGGAGGTATACTGATTGCCATTAAAAAAGAATTCAATTCCATCAATGTAACTGATTGGCAAACCTCTATTGAAGATTTATGGTTACGTGTTAAAATAGGGAACGCTTGTATAAATCTGTGTCTTGTTTATCTTCCTTCATATATACCTAGCGATTTGTTTAGAACGTTTCTTTTTAAACTTGAAGAAGTATGTCTACAGTATCCAGATGATAAAAATGTAATAATTGGTGATTTTAATCTTCCTCAAATTCAGTGGAAAAATACTGATGATCCTTTTGTCGGTATCTCCGAATCTAACAGTAAGTCAATTATGTTAAAAGAGTTTCTGTCTTTTAGTGGGTGTTTACAGTTAAATAACAATTATAATGAGAAGAACAGTATTTTAGATCTAGTTTTAGTGAACGAATATATCAATGCCAAAGTTTTTATATCCCAACCAATAAGTAAAGCAGATGTTTACCATCCTCCTTTAGAGATATTAATTTTTATTAGAAACTACAACAATAAAATATTAAGTAACAGTGCCGCCCTAAAATATAATTTTTATAAGACTGACTTTAAATCATGTAAATCAGAGCTGTCTTCTATTGACTGGAATATTTTTAATGATATTAACTGCAATGATTCCTTACATAAATTCTATAATATCCTATGGACTATAGTTGAGAAATACACTCCAAAAAAAAAAGCTTAGACAGGGTAACTACCCCATTTGGTTTACTACATCTTTAATTAAGTTACTGAAAGAAAAAAATAAATATCGGCTAAAGTTTAAAAAATATAATAACCCACGTGATTATGATACCTTTGACGCCTTACGCTCTAGATCTAAGAAAGTCATGAAATCTTGTTTTCGGCAGTATATGGATGGACTCGAAGATAACTTAAAAACAAATATTAAGTCCTTTTGGCGCTACACTAAATCTAAAATAAGTACTAATTCTATTCCCAATCAAATGTCTTACTTAGGTCATACGGCTGAAGGTAGTCATATAGCCGACCTTTTTGCCCAATACTTTTCCTCTGTTTATACTGGTAGTCGTACTTCATTATGCCATTCTGTTGTACCTTCCCATACCTCCTCCACTTCTTGTTTATACAGTGCAAGTATTACGGAAAAAGAAATAGAAAAGGCTTTAGACGTCTTGGACCTCAACAAAGGTGCTGGGCCTGATGGATTTCCCCCTGTATTTATTCGTAGTTGTTCAAAAGAGCTAGTCAAACCACTGTATAAAATATTTAATAAGTCTCTTATGGAAGGGGTATTTCCTGAATTATGGAAAATATCATACATTGTCCCTATATACAAATCAGGCAACCGTAATGATGTTTCAAATTACAGACCAATATGTATAATCTCACAATTTGCTAAAATTTTTGAAGGTATTGTTTACAAAATTATTTACTCCCACCTAAGCCCTTTAATTAGCTCACGACAGCATGGTTTCATATCCCATCGTTCCACTACATCGAATCTTATTGTATACACCACATACATTGCTAATTCCATGGAGGCTCGAGGTCAGGTTGATGCCATTTACACAGATTTTGCGAAAGCATTTGATCGCGTAAATCATTTTTTACTTGCCAAGAAACTTTATAACAGTGGAATTCATGGTAATTTGTTGAGGTGGCTTGAAAGTTATTTGTGCAATCGTTCACAGTTAGTCGCGTTAGCTGGTTACGAATCTTTGCCATTCAGTCCCAGTTCCGGGGTTCCGCAAGGATCTAAACTAGGGCCCTTATTATTCTTGATTTTCATTAATGACCTCTTAGATTCGTTTGAATGCAACAGTTTAGCTTACGCCGATGATATTAAGATATTTTCCCAAATAAGAAATGTCAATGACTGTCTTAAACTACAGAATGACCTCAAAAAACTTGAGAATTGGTGTCTTAATAATAGTATGAACCTCAATGTCAAGAAATGTCAGATTATAAGTTTCTCAAATAAAAAAAAAATTGTCGATTTTGAATACTGCATAAATGGTATGCCTTTGGAGAGAGTGATGTTTGTAAGAGACTTAGGGGTAACATTTCAATCCTCTTTTTCTTTTCGCCAGCATATTCACAACATAGTTCTCAGGGCATTTAAAATGTTAGGTTTTATTATTCGCATTTCCCGACAGTTTCGGAAAAATGAGAGTCTTATTTTGCTTTTTAATGCATTAGTCCGGAGTATCCTAGAGTACTGTTCCTGTATATGGTCTCCATACTACTCCACTTATATAGACCTTGTAGAATCTGTCCAGACTCGGTTTGTAAGATATCTCAGCATACGCAACGGCATTCGTAAGTCTATTCCAGATTACAGCTCTAGGCTTAAGTATTTCAACATAATGAGTTTGAAAGTGAGGCGCAACATAGCTGATATGCTCGTTCTCCATAAAATTGTAAACGGCTCCTTGGACGCCTACCTCATTAATTACTTATACCTCAAAACGAATCTTCGAGCTGTACGTAATCCACGTGTGTTCGCGGTTCCTACTTCAACACTAGTTAGTTCATATAACAGTCCTTTGTCGCGAATGGCTAGACTATATAATGAGATATCATGTACTAGCAATAATACTATTGATATATTTTCTCAGAGCTTATGTGTATACAAGCGTTCCCTATGTTTTCATCCTGATTATAATGATTGAATTGTATATCATATTTAATAAATTTAAATTATTTTACTGTTAAAAAATTAGTCTTAAGTTATAGTTTTTATTTCGTTTTGTTACTTAATTTGTTGTGATTTTTTTTTTTTTGCTAATAGTGTATTTGTATTTTTCCCTTTTTTATGTTCTCATTGTCACAAAATGTAATATTTTAACGTCATGCATGCCTTTAATTAAGGTAATAACATTGTATCTCACTTTATATGATAACTTGTAACCTGTGCATTATGTAATTACTTTGTTGGTGTGCTAAGTTAATAAAAATAAAATAAAATAATTGTTAGATATATTTACATCTTTTTCTAGGATTTGTTTTTAAATTCCCACATAATAAGGCTTAATCACATTTACAAACCAGACATTAATAACAAAAAATTCGTAATTTCATGCATTATTGACGTAATACTTACTTAATTTCCTGTTTAACTTCTGCTTGATCATTTTTCTTGAGATCATTAAAACCTGGCAAATCCTCCCCACCAGCAAAATACAAAAGTTCACTTCTGCTTTCAGCAAAACATTTCAAATGATGCCACAATGGTTGTCCACCAAACTTGCTTCCAATCTCACTGTCATAAGTTATCTTACATATGCGAATTTCATCCTATGAAACATATTATGTAGTTATTTATTACTAATCTTTATTTAGTACATTTCATCCTGGAATCACAATCACTGCCATCTTTTTATCTCTACTTAAGGACACCTACTTATTTATTTATTTGTTTTTGAATTTTCATTAATGTATAATTCCATATTTTAAACAACAAATTATAAGACAATAAATATTAAATTAGTGAAGTGCCAAATATTCCTAATTAGTTATCTAAATCCTCTGTCCATGTTTGGATCTATCTCATTTAGGCAGATCTGTTGTATATCATTAAAATTTTATTAGCAATAATATGTAACTTTCAATAAAATTATAGTCCCATTACTAGAGATTTCAAAATGAGGTGTAGGATGCATGGTTTTAATGAAAGTCGCGTTGCGCACGTGATTGGGCGCGAACTTTACTCACCTTACATATTTTCATTTCACAGTGTTTACATGTAGCTCGGCTTGACTTTGAATATTCAACACGAAAATCTCGGAGTGCAGCAGCATTAGGATTTGAATCATTAGCACCCCTCTTTTTTCCCTTGCCCTTACCTTTCTTTTCTACTGGCATAACAATTCCAGAACAATTTTCTATGAGACAAAAAAATATACAATATCAACTATATGGCTTAAAAATAATACCATGCCATTAACAACAATTAATACTCATTAATAAGTCAGAGTCTTAAAGACACTCACAATAATTTATTTACCAGAATTTTAAAGTAGGAAAGTCTATTTAGGTGTTGTATAATGACATTCTAACTCATGGATATCAAGCCAAAAAGTATGCAGACTCAAATTAAAACTTAAAATTAAGTACATTAACATACCAATTTGTGTTTCTATCTCCTTTTGGTCATCATTTTTTAGTTTATTGAAATCAGCAATATCAGCAATACTCTTGGGACGTTGCTTATTAAAGAAACAATCTTTATGGTACCAGTTTGGCTGTTTTCCATCATGATAAGCTGACTGGAAATAATATTATGATGTAGTTAATATGTTGTTCTTATGGTGTTCTTATTTTATTTTAGAAAATGAAGACTTACTCAGAAATATTGTTTACTTATACATATGTTTTTATATCATAATGCAATATTCCTAAGTTGTTATAAAAATATTGTCTATAAGTTCATTTTTTTTTCTAAAAGAGAACAAAAGAGGTAGGTTCCTTGCTTATTCTTATAAATTTCTCCAAAGTTAAATTAAAAAAATCTATACCATAATATAAAATACACTTAGAATATTGATTTAGGGCATTTGAAACATTGTAATATATCAAGAAACATAATTTCGACCTATGCGCAGAATAAAGTTATATGTGCAAAATCTCAACTTCCCTTTCTCAGCGATTTAAACTTATTTGGACACAAATATAGCTGTAACTTTTTTTGTTCTTCAAACAACAATAAAATTTATGATTATTATTATTTCCCTGGTGCAACATATAAAGAAGTTTAATTCTATAATAGACATAAAAAGTATTTTGGTGTTATAGTCATAAGTAACCTTATTCTATGCATAGGTCGATTTGGTACTTTTCCCTTGCAATATGCTTCTTTCATGCAATATTTCTTTCAAATTTGTAACGTCGTAATAACCTCGTGTTAGGCGCTAGGTCGACAATATCTATGCACTGGCGCATCTCTGATTTATACAAGTTATTAAAAAGCTGGGAGGATACCTATCTAGTATTTCTCTATAATTTCTTAGAAGAGTGTGGTAGACTGAGGCCTAATCCTCTATTGTAGAGATGATGATAACTTTATGAGCTGGTCCTGATACAGAAATAATGGGATTCAAGTTTTAAATAGTGAATTGTTTTTTATACATACCTGTACCATCACTGCCAGCCGAAGGGTCTGTTGATCAATTTTCTGTTTACAACCCTTACATGAAGCCCTTCCCGACTTTGCATATTCTGCTTTATAAGGTAATTCAGACATATTATGTAGTTTTTTTTTTTAATTATTTAGACCTAAGAAATAGAAATTGTTATTACACAACTTCTATTTAAAAGTTTATTTACAATACTCAAAGGCACGATTATCGCGTTCAAAGTAAAGCATCAGAGATAAAGATTTTCTAATTCAAAGAAACCGGTAGGCGGTAAATAAATGACATTGACATTTGATTGTTGTTACTTTTCCTTAAATGTAGAGCAGCGGAAAAAACTATACAGCTTCGGCTAGCTTAATAATGCAATTTAATAAAATTTCTTGAGGTTGAGAGCCTAGCTTGAAATAATCTCTCACCTTTAAGAATCACACCGTCCATTTCTTTTATTAAATATTAGATGAATGCTACATTTTAATTCACATTTACCGATAAATACCGATTGTTAACAGTATGGATGAATCAATATCAATCCCTCCGTATACATCCCTATTCTTTGTCACATTCAGAATTAATGATGTGCCAACTCGGAAAAAACAGAACTCGATTTAACTCGAGTTAAAATCCACATAACTCGGGTTGAACTCGAGTTAACTGACAAATGAATGTTCTTTCTATAATTTTTACCAGTTTATTTCCTCAGCTTCGCATTAATAGTTTAAAAAATTGGAACAAATGACATTTTTATCTGTTTCAATTCTTTCAGTTTTTATATTATTTATTTATAATGAATTGACAGAGTTATACTAATTAAAGTAAGAAAGAAAATTATTGTTTGAAATCATTTATTTATGTATTTTTGGCTTGAATTTTATTTATAAACATATTTATATTTATTATCAATAAAACTATGAAAGTATATAGCAGTCTTTTAAAATAAAATCAGACTAACATTATGATGCGGGTATGTACAATCTACATAGTTATATTTACAGGCTGATAATTGTTTTACAAACACAATATTTTCAAGAAAATTTGATAATTAGTATCACAAATTCTTTTCTTAGTTAAATTATATACTTATAATTTAGTCTTAAATACATAATATGTGACACTTGTTATGAATGAATTAACGAACATAGTCTCACACAAATGATCGGCAAACTACGCTCCATGTCGGTTGACGGTTCCATTCGATTTACGAACTCGAGTCAGAGAGAATTCAACTCGAGTGGGTTCGAGTTACGCCCAACTCGAGTTAGCTCGAGTTACTTACTCGAGTCGACCATCACTATTCAGAATTGTGGTTCGTGCCGTGGAGTGCTGCCGAGTGCCGGCCGTGTCGATCTTTCAAATTTTGGCTGAAAAAGTGTAAAATGAAATAAAATAAAGTGATTATAATCAATATCCTCAAAATGAGTAACCGAAAAGAAAGTTTGAAAAAATCTCTTGGAATAACGGAGTATCCTTGGAGTTCTGGTATGGGTGGTACTCATAAAAATACATAGGTTTTATTTTTTTAAACATTTTTAGGGTAAATATGAGTTTCAATAGCAATTAGAAACATTCATTTTCAATAATAATAAACTTAGAAGGAATCTCATATTGAATTCACACCCTTTCACAAATCAAAATTGCATGTACTATATAGATAGGTAGCAATACTGCTGGAAGAACTAACGACATCTCTCCTGACTATCAGGAATTGAAAAATCATTAATTCTAGTGACATAAATGGAGTATGCGCTATTGCGATGCAAAATCGTAAGTGCAGTGCGCAGTTAAGTATTTGATGGGAAATTAAATATTATCGCTGCAGAAAGGCCGATTTTGTCAAAATAAACCCGCGTTGGTTCCTCTTCACTCGTTGATACTACACTTCAGTGAAGTGTGTCACCATGCAAGACGGTGAGAGGCTTGCTACCGAGTTTAATGAGGGTCCAAGTAATACATATTTTAAGGGTGTGGCCTACGAGGTATCATGGCTGATAGCAAAATTCTATTCTTACAGTAAACGTTATAGTTCGAGAAATTTGTGCTGCAAGTACATTCTTTAAGAAATGTTTAGTCACTATTTTTTATTGTGACTTGCCTCATGGACATATTGATCCAGTGTTCTTGTTAGCTAAATGACTGAGTTTACCAAATACATTAAGTTAGTTATTGTAATGAAGTCTATATTAGTGTTTGCTTAAAAATATACTTTCAAAAAACATATTCATAATATTAGTACATAAACATTTATTAAGAAATTAACAATTCTACAATATCTCTAGTTTGGTAGTTTTTAGTTGAATGGAAATAGAATATATTCAGAATAAAAACATTGTGTATTGTAAATTTCAATTGAGGTGTGCATAGTACATAATATCCTGCCCAAGTGTTAGTTATCAAAACAAAAAATAACAATAAAAACAATAAGAATCACATACAAAGAGAAAGTAATAAACACAGTATATATATTTAAATCATATGTATCAGAATACAGATGCAATTTGGATTCCAGTAATGTATTTTTTACTTTACTTTCCTTATATCTCTATATCAGTGGCGGTACTTCCATAGAAGCCCGAAAGCCCGACTTGCCTTACATAGTTCCGAATAACGAACTTAACGATTGTTTATTTATAAAATAACGCTATAAACGTGAATGTGAGTACTAACCGGTAGGTATTTATTAGTCCTACGTACCAAAAAAAATATGCTGCTACTAAATAAACATTTGGGCTTGCCTTAGTTTGACACCCTAGGCACGCCACTGCTCTATATATATGATTATTCTGTAGTAAATAAAATATTAAATAAATAAAAGTGACCATAGAAGTCCATAAATCATCCGTTACCTTAAATACTTGCTTATTTGTGAATTTGATACTAAAGAAAGGAAGTAGAGTACAAAATGCAGACTCAGAATAAAAAAAATCTGGAAGTTGGAAAATATTCCAACAATTCCATCATCCCATTTAAGCTACTCTATGAATATATCAGTGACAAATTGTTTTTGTAAAACCATTCCATAGGGATCACAGCTTGATGCATCTTATATTTAGTTGATTACTGTTTTGTCATAGATGATGAAGAGGGCTCCAGTATTCAAGATAACCCTGATGTAAGCTTACTGCAGAGGCAGGTCCCAGAATCACAGCCAGCTGATGAGGATTTGCCTGGCACAAGTGGTTTGTGTTTCAATCAGTATGTATGTATAGTTATAAAACACAGGCGGTCTTGTTTGAATTATCTTTATACATAATGTAAACCAAAGGTGCACTGAATAAACTAACATGGAGAAAATGGTTTGCATAATTGAGTATTGCAAAATTAACATTGTTCGTTATTTAGCATGTTATGATTTATTTTAGGGGTAATGATTACTATATAGTAACCCTTTTAGTTATAAGATTACTTTCAAGCATAACACACAAATTATGAGTAAAATCACTTACTAAATTATTTCTAATAATAATCAAATCTACCCTCACCAGTAGTCTGGTGGATTTAGACAAACTAGTGTTTGTCTATGTGCCTTGACCACACAAGACTGTGTCTTTCAGTTTTGATAGATTTGATATTGTTAATGAAGAAGGAAATATCTACAAAAATCTAGAGTTTTCAAGATTGTTAGGTGTTAAGTCAACAGATATGCTCTAATTAAATAATCCTGAACAATGTAAGGATTTAGGCAGGCAGTTGAGAATCTCATTGGTCACATTTTAAAACCCCTAGGCATCTGACTCTATAAAGTTATGTGTGTATTCTCAATATATTTTCACATACTTTATTGGTTAAGAAAAACATCATGAGGAAATCTACATACCTATAAGTTAATAGGGTTTTAATGTTGATTATAATAATTTTAAAATCTAATTATTATAATATAATAATTTTTTATGTTGTATGAAGTGTAAATAAATAAATAAATAGGGTTTTCATAGGTGTGTAGTCCGCCAGGCCCCAACCTACACTACATCTCAGTGGACTGAGGTCTACACTCTACATCCTCTCAATAGGAGGCTCATTCTCAGCTGTGGGGCTCTTAAGCGCTGATGATGATGATGATGGAACTTCGCAACTGAATATTCATAAATAAATTACATCACTTAGATCTCCATTCCACCGTTTTTTTTTTGTTTGTATATAATAAATAAATAACTCAACGTATCATTAAAGGGGAACCGCCACCGCAGCCCAGCCCTTCGTCAGGGCCGTCTCAGCCACCTCGCAACCGTACCATGGCTCAAGTACAAGCGAAAAGGGACCGAGACGCGTTTTGGACATACGTTAACCAAACGTCGTCTCTTTTCAACCACACACGGTATTAACTATTAAAAATAATTATTGAAAGTAATTCGAATATTACATTCAAGCAAATATGTAAATACTTGAAAGATTATGATTTGTTTATTTTGTTTTGCAAGGCCTGTAACGCACACGCCAGCTCCCGATCTGATTGAGAGACCTCAAACTACATCTCTCTCCCTGGACATTCAGCGCATTCTCACGCTAAAGAGACTGGCGCGAAACTTCAACCAGCGCCCCAGAATAAGGCCCAACACCACTTTCTATGCTGTGCCAGCTACACGACGTAAGATGTTCCATCACGTTAGACACCTTATGAATCATATTTATACATTCACTTAAAGTTCTCAATTACCATGTTTTTGCGTATTTAATTCTCATTCAGAAAAAATAATTTAAAGAATTAAGATATAGCGTTTGTGTAATTGATCTTTATTTATTAATGTTTTTTTACAGCCAATTATTCGTACGGAATTCCACCATTTACGCCTTCCACATCAGGACAAAGGGCGGGGAACGTGCCAACACGACCTAGTCGAATGTTTCCAGCATTTAAAAGGTCTCGTACATTCATGAACAGCCCATACAGTACAGGTAAGTCCGCCTATAAGGCAGGTTGCAATTATTTTAAAGAATACTAAAGTGAGTTGAATGAATTTTGTAAAGCATTAGTATTTATATATTGTGTGTTGTAAGTGAGCGGGATCCTGATGCCGTTGAATCGTCCGCTGCCGTCGACGGGCGGTTTGACGCACGGCGACGTGCGGCGCGTCAACAGCCTGGACGACGTGCAGCTCGCCGACCACATCCCGCAGGACAACACCGCGGACAACAGCCAGTCCGACGACGGTCTCTATACACTTACTGCTAGTCAATCACACTATGCTCACGCAACGTACCATTCATTTAAGTGGCGACGAAAAAGTTACTAGAAGGATATTATACATTGTCGTACTCTATTAATGATTGGATATTTTTTTATTTATTGGCAGATGTTGAACTTTCATACCCATCCACTTCAGCTGCGGCTGATAATAATGCTGAACAAGAAAACAATGAAAACATGGAAGGTTTGTACTGTTTAAATACAAAAGTGTGAATATTTCACGCGAGGGGATAAAAATATCGGGTTGTTACTATAACCCATATACGTATTATAAAAAAAATATACTTTTAATTACGTCAGTAATTAAAAACTTTTAGGCATCGCACAAAACACTGCGGATGGTGCTATATCGTTGGAGGAGGAAATTGTGGAAATGGACGCGGCAGAGGTTACCATTGTTGACCGTCAGGCTGGAATGGATGAAGAGGCCCAAAATGATGACGAAACTCAAGAAGTTCTCACTGTCATTCGGGACATGGAAGAAGTAATAATTAATATCAATCATGAGACCGTCACTGTTAAATGGCTTTGCCAAGTTTATTATTATTTTTTATCACAATACAGTCATACTATAACTAATTCAGAGTGTCGAGATATAGAAATAAAATTGTCTTAAACCACTATTGTATTGATGGTCTTATTTAGGATTTATTTAAGAGCATCTTACCTACACAATTGCATCGAAAAATTTCAAATTGGCACGCCGTTGAAATTTCAACATTAAAATTAAAGACTTTAAAATTAACTTTTATATTCGTCCATTTGGTAATATTTGCAGTGTGTGTTTACACAGTATTTTTCTTTTAGATTTCTAATCGGAATCCAGATGAGCCCGTGAACCCACAAGTTGTTCAACCTCAAGGTCTGAAAAGGAAGAGAGGTAGTTAAATTCATGAATTATTATTAAGTTCATAATTATAAAAAAAAATGTTTTATCCAAAACTAAAACCTTATTGTCAATGTTTAATATTTCAAAATATTTTTAGGCACCGCTGATGTTACGATTCCATACACCGTAAAGGATTTCAATCAAGTAAGTATTACAAGTTTTACACAATCAGATGTAATTAAGATAAATATTCAAATTACTATTAACCACAAAAATGTTTTGTCATTTATTACCGTTTTATAGTTTTTAAGTACAGAACTGTAGTTTCTGTGTCATCCATTACAATTTTTCTTCATCCTTTTTATTTTTTTGGGATTATTATAATTTTATGTTCCTATCCGTATCGACACGGAAGGTACATTAGAATAGAAAATTGAAAAAGCTCTTGCTTTACAAATATTGAATCGCTTAAGGTTTACGAGGGTATGTAATGCGATCAGCGGTAAAAATATTAGATGTGCACGGCGTGTGTGTGCAGTGCCTGCTGCGGCTGCTGGAGTGTCCCGTGTGCCTGGAGTGGATGGAGCCGCCCATCGCGCAGTGTCGCCGCGGCCACCTCGTGTGCGCGCGCTGCCGCGGCCGCCTCGCCTCCTGCCCCGTCTGCCGCACCATGTTCTCCTCCGTCAGGAACCGCGCCATGGAAGGGGTGCGTGCATACATGTGTTTATTTACCCGTGTCATCCATCGTTGTGGTGGCGATTGACCGCTGTCCGTATGCGCAGGTAGCGGAGATGCTGCGCTACCCGTGTCGGCACGGGTGCGGGCGCGAGGTGCGCCTGCGCCGGCGCGCGCCGCACGAGGCCAGCTGTGCGTCGCGCAAGTACTACTGCCCCGCGCCCGCCTGCATGCACCGCAACCCGCTGCCCAGGGATCAGCTCGCCACGCACTTCCAGGTGCGCTCCGGCGCTCGGCACCCGCACTCGTGCAGCGTGTGACCGGTGAATCGGGAATGTTCATGTCCCCTCCGTTGTTTCAGGGTAAACACTTGTCAATGTTGAAGATCGGCTCGGTGCACAATTTCACCATAAAGATCAACGCCGAGCTGTCGGACGACTGGCTGATCATGACGCTGGACGAGCTGTTTCATCTTCGCGTCGATGTCGACGTTCGCTCATGGGGCGTCATCGTGTACGTGGCTTATATAGGACCCAAATGCAATGCCACCAAATATATGTATGAGGTATGGGATACGCCATTTATCAATGATGTATTATAATATGGTTTTGTTGCATTATTTAACTTTTATATCTTTGGTTTTTGCAGGTGACCGTGGAAGGTCACCGGAAAGCTCGTCGGCTCAACTACACCAGAGCGACACACAGCGACCTCGACCTTTCGTCGATGAACATGAACCGACACGATTGCTTCAATTTGACTCTCGACCAAGCCTTGAACTTCTTGCGCTTCAACAACAGGAACTGCGACTCGGAAAGATTTTTGGACTTCAGCGTGGAAGTGAAGAAATGCGCCCAGCCTGTGGACGCCAGCGAGGATATGGATTCCTGATTATCATACATCACGCAACTGGTGAGGTACCGCATGTCGACGACGCTGCGGTCGCGGCGCACGCGCACCCGGAGGCGTTGTAACGTGTTCGTCGGCGAGGTGTGAGCAGCCGACTGCATGGCGCTCACCTTTTCTCTCTTATTTGGTCGATTGCCAGTTCTTACCTTAAATATGGTTCGATAGTGATGGTTTTGTCTGATGAATTTTTGTATGCACCCTTCGGAATGCAGCGGGCGTACAGTGATGGCGGCAAATGGTTTCAGTATAAAATTCTTTATAAAACGTTTCCTTCTTCTTTGCAAAATTTCTAAACTGTTTTTCTATCTTCGGTGTCATAACGTAGCCATTAAATTAAGTTTTATATCCACAGGATGTTAAGTAATCACATCATCTGAGAACTATATAATCTAGTACACAAGAACCCGTCATGACATAGTTGGCTTATTGTTCGAATTTATTCAGAACCTCATTTTCCATTACATACTTATAACTTCTTCAGTAAAAAATAAATGTTTTAATAGTAGATTAAATATTAATGTTCACGTACGAGTATATATGCTTGTCATCAAAATATTATAAACTTCAAATAAGTGTTGTCAGTTCTAGATGATAAAAAAATAATTTATTTACATAATAATTAAAAACCGTCATAGCTCCGACACTAAGGTATTAGATTTTCAGTCATCAAATCGTCATTTTAGTCAAAGGGAATGAAAAATTCGTATCACTCATTGAGAAATGTCACAATATTTCATAAGATTCTGGCTTCTTTTATTGTTGAGATAAAGAATAGTGAATTTTAAAATAATATTATGATAGGATAATTGTTTTCAGTGTTATTATATTACATCGTAGTGTTAGAATACATGTCCTTTATCTATAAGAACGTTGCCCAACGTTTCTATTTAAAAGTATAAGAATAAAAATCGGATTGATACTGTTAATAAAACTATGTGTTTATTTGAATGTTTAAAATAGTGGTCATGTCACCCGCTGCGTAGACAACTTTCTGCCATCAAGCCATATGAATGTGCAATCTGCTTCAATTAGTTATCTTCGTCGTTGATCAATGTGAATGTTTATGAATAATGAAAGTAACTTTATGGTGCCAGAGGGAAAGTCCTAATTAAAAAGTTATGATGTGTAACATTAATATTCTGATCTCATTTTTTTTTGTTGTTTTCTCTTTCATGTTTTTGATGAATATGCGTGAGGGCACCATAATTTATGGTAGTAGTTTAAGAAAACAATTTTTGTCATTACTTTTGGATGATATTATATCACGTCTACTATTCTGAATGTTTATTAAGTGTCAAATAAAACTAGTGCGAAACAGATCCATTGCTTTTAATTCACGTATTTTCTAAGATTAACTTAAAATGTCACAGTATATACAATGTATCACATCCTTATATATGTTACAGTTAAAACGGGTTTTTAGATAGAACGCGTTTTTCCTAGTTAGAACTAGTTTTTACTTAATGCCTTCGTTAATACTAGAATTAACTAATGTCCAAATCGAATATCAGTTAAAACTAGTTCGTACTAGACAAAACGCGTTTTTCCGCAGCGAGTCAGATAAAAGTGTTCCGAGCGAGGTTACAATTCATCATACCTTGTTGTTAAATGTTCTTTTCAGGTCAGAATTTGACAAGTGCAAAGAAAAATTTTTGCGTGCAGAATATGTACCGAATACAAATTTACCTTTGAGAACTGTTGCTAAGGAAACAGCCATAAGAACAGGCCAAGGATTTATGCGCTGCGTTTGCAAGAAAGGATGTATGTAAAAAAAGTGTCTCTGCAAGAAAAGTGGTTATCTATGTAATTCAAAATGCCACGATAGTTTTTCTTGCAATAACAAGTAGATCCTGATCCTTTTTTAAATTAAAGTTTGACTGATTAGATTTTATTGTGTGTTAATCAAGGTACTTTAACAATGATTCTTTTTGAAATTTTATGGTTGTGTTCTGTTGAATTATTTGATTATTTTATTTAGGTACTTATAATTAACATTGTCATCTTTGCAAATAATTTAAGTCGATATTCTCTAAAATGTTCCTTTTGTGTTTTTAATATTAAAGTAACTATATTTAAAAACATATTGTTTTCATTTTCAAATTAGTTTATCTAGTGCTGGTTTTAACTACAGCTCGATGTGACAACTAGTTTTATCTGAAAATCAAATATATCAGTGGTAAATTCTAGTTTTAACTGGGTATTTCTAGTATTAACGAAGGCATCAAGTAAAAACTAGTTCTAACTAGGAAAAACGCGTTCTATCTAAAAACCAGTTTTAACTGTAACATATACACTATTATTGCTTTAAATAGATTAAAACCTTTCTAAAGTCTCATCGCTGCGAAAGTTAGGGTACTTGTAACATTTTTACTTCACGAGTATAATCTAGTACAATTAAAAAAATATTGCGACATTCCATTCAGTGCGTAGTTTTCTTGATAAAGTAAAACATGTCTTAATTTGAAACACGCAATCTTCTGGCCTGAATACATCTCCGTACGGTTACTTGCAAAGCGCAGTTTTATAATAAATAAAATTGTGAGTAATGGTTAGATCATGGTTTAGGCGCGCGGTTGACAATCTCAAGGCACACACCTCTAACTTTTCTCTCTTAGATTTAGTGTGTATTCACAAGGAATTTTCTTGTATTTTAATGGTGAAGGAAAACATTGTGAGGAAATTTTACACCTAAAAGTTCTTAGGAATTTCTTGGGTGTGTAGTCCGCTAGCCCGCACTAGACCAGCGCGGTGGACAGAGGCTCAAACCATCTAAAGTTGCAGACGAGGTCCGTCCCCGGCAGTGGAACGAACATTATGAGTTGATGATGAAAGAACAATGTGACACGATATATACTTCATTTTTGGTGTGCAAGTGGGAAGATAATAATACTGAATCACGATTTAGTATTTTTTTGTTACTAAGTTATTATTGCGGATTAAAGTCATCTAAATCTATGATATAAATTATTGTCAATAAATAGTGCAATTATTGCTTATACCTACATAAATAGTAACTAAGTAGTGTCATCATTAGTGATGAGCATTTTAAACATAGTTTAGTCTATATTTACTAAAACTAACGTCAGTATTATAGGAAGAGGTCAATAAAAGGAAGACATGAGCGATCAGAAGAAACTTGCATTCATGCACGAGCTGCTGAATGAATGTCGCAATAATTATTTTCAATGTTCGCTACGATATCAAAACCGTTTAAGGCAAAGACTGCCGACTTTTGTGCCGAAGTGTTCTAGGACTGGAAGCAACCGTACTTAAACAAATGATGCGTTTATTACAACGTAGAGTTTACGTCACGAGTTGTTTGGAACAGAGTGTTTGTCTTGCGTATTCGGTACCGATGAGTCCCCGACACGCTAGCGAGAATTCTTGAACTGTTTCTAATAGCCTACGTTTGCTGCTCTTTTCCCTGGAAAAAGAAATGTGATATAAATGGTACTCAATTTAGTTGAGCCAATCTGGAGCACTTTGCTAATCAGTGTCGTTTTTCATGTTATATATGTATTTAAATGTGCGATCTTAAGTTATTGGCATAAATTCCTAGATCTGCAGTGTTATTGTTATATTTTCCATCAGTAAATTCTCAATATCAACGTAGAGTGGGAAGGTAGCCGAAAATTACAGTAGATTTGCCTTCTATGAGACTAGAAACAATTTGTAAAAAAGATGCAGTAATACACAATAGTCTATTCCTTAGTGGATTACGGGCGTTAATGCGATTTTCACGTCATAGTTTGAGTAAAAATAGTAGCGCAACATCGTATTAAAGTAGGCACTGTTCTCGCGGTAGAGTAGTGTGTGAGCAGTACTTGATGACGGCGGCGATGAACTTGTGTTTGTGCGCGTCGGTGGCGTGCTTGGTGGGGAAGCCCTGCACGGCCAGCGCGTCGCGCAGCCACGCCGCCAGCCCCCCGCCCGCGCCGCCCGCACCCCCGCCGCCACCCTCCGCCGCCGCGCCCTCCCCGCCCCACGGCGCGCGGTTCAGCGCGAGCAGCAGCTCCGCTAGCGGCTCGATTTGATTGCGAGGCGTCGCACCACCTGCATTTAACTTCACATTACACAAACGAATTGAATAGCTATAATGATCAGAATTATTAATCCCGGATAAATGTTTCGAGCTTAAACAGGCTTCATGTTCTGGAATGGGGTGGCTTGTATTGTAATTCCCAGTGGCGGTACTTCCATAGAAGCCCGAAAGCCCGACTTGCCTTACATAGTTCCGAATAACGAACTTAACGATTGTTTATTTATAAAATAACGCTATAAACGTGAATGTGAGTACTAACCGGTAGGTATTTATTAGTCCTACGTACCAAAAAAAATATGCTGCTACTAAATAAACATTTGGGCTTGCCTTAGTTTGACACCCTAGGCACGCCACTGGTAATTCCATGATTAAACCTTTTCCAGAAGTAATACATAAAATATTCAAAAACGTACAATTTTACAAAATAATACAAATCAATACGCGAACAAGAGGATTTTGTATATATGCGTAATGTGTATGAATGCGGGTGTACGCGAGCGCTTTGTGCGAGTGTAGACAAGTGCACGTCACCAATGCAGCGCAGCGTGTGCGCGGTGAGTGCGGGCGCGTGCGGCAGTATGGCGGCTGGCTTTCGCGCCGCGAGCGCAGACAGCCACGTGCACGCGCCGCGGGCGCCGCCCACCTCCCACATGCGCACGCACGTCACGCCTGTGCAACATGTTTAAATAAATTCATTAAATTACGCGGGGATTAAAGAAATTAAAAATATAATGAATGTATGGTACGGACCTAGTTCGACGAGGTCGTAGAGCAGGTCGTCGATCCAGTGTATGTAGTGTGGTTTCTTCTTGGTGAGCGCGTGCAGCAGACAGAAAAGTCCCTCGGTGAGGTCTGGTCGCGCGGACGGGTCGTGCGCGAGCAGGCGCGCGGCGCCGCCCACCGTGGCGTGCAGCAGCGCGCTGGCGCCGCCCCACTCGCCGCCCACCACCAGCACCACCTGCGCGGCACACACCATCACACTCGCCGAGAATCACACTACCAGGGAGACACCATCGTACCAACTTGTACCTAAGTGGTTTGGTAATGATATCAAACCCGCGTAGTCGATCCAATCGTACCACACTTCATTAAAACTACGTGTCGCTCTGTTGCTTGACCGAAACATGTCTTATGAGTAGGTACTTTAATTTTAGTTTGTAATTAATGAGAGACTAATAATTACATTTAGTCCACCAACCCACACGGTGGCCAATCCACGGCCACGGAGACCTATCCCCAGCAGTGGCGGTACTTCCTTAGAAGCCTGAAAGCCCGACTTGCCTTACATAGTTCCGAATAACGAACTTAACGATTGTTTATTTATAAAATAACGCTATAAACGTGAATGTGAGTACTAACCGGTAGGTATTTATTAGTCCTACGTATCAAAAAAAATATGCTGCTACTAAATAAACATTTGGGCTTGCCTTAGTTTGACACCCTAGGCACGCCACTGATCCCCAGCAGCGAGACGAATATGGGTTTAATTTGGATGAAAATATAACTATTACGTACGAGTTTGACAACGTCCAATCCAGCCGCACAAGGGTTACAATTGAAGCCGGCGAGTATCAGTTGCGCGATCTCCGTGATCATCAGCAAACACTCATCCATCAATGTTGACACGGTCTGCTTCAGAATGTTGAACATGGGCTGCGGACAAAATATTATACAAATACAATAATGTTGGAATATTCCACTCCAAGTTAAGTGTTTCGGAAAGTTTCCCTCTCTTACCCGATAAACTAGGAAAACGCGACAAAAATCATGCAGTCAAACCAGTGGCCGATTAACACATTTACCGCCAGTATGCTATTTCAATTTTTCCACCCCATCAGACTAAAAAAATCTTTGTTTTAAAAAAATCTATACACATCTTATGGAAGGAAAGACAACAAAAAAATTGGGGGAAATTTGCCGCCCTATTCTCCAACCTACTCAACTTTCTGGTAAATCCACCACTCAGTCAAAATACACAATTATTATAAATACTGACAAGCGAAATAATGTTGCTAAAACAATGGAATACTATCTAAAAGAACTATATTCGCTTAACTCAAGTGATATCATAAGATGAAACAACTGCAACAACAATTAGTGTAACTTGAAATTATTAGAAAAAAAAAACGCAGACCTATGTTATGAACAGTCAGACAAAAATTATAAAAAAAAATCGCGAGGCGAATATAAACAAGTTATGTATGGCAAATAACCACACTTAAATGGACAGTAATGGAATATAGCAAATAGTTTAGGATATATCTATACTAATATTATAAAGCTGAAGAGTTTGTTTGTTTGAACGCTAGGATCTCAGGAACTACTGGTCCGACTTGAAAATTCTTTCACTGTTAGATGGCACATTTATCGAGGAAGGCTATAGGCTATATATCATCATGCTACGACCAATAGGAGCGGAGCAGCAATAAAGAATGTTTCAACTTTTTTCCTTTTTGTGAGCTTCCGCTGCGTACGCTGCCGAAACGATTAAAGTTTCGCTAAAATAATATATGACAGAATTGTTCCCCTTTAAAAATTCTAAAAAAAAGTCCGCGACTCCGACTGCATATGTCTATCTTTTAAGGTTGGCTCACTATAACGTTTTTTATTCTAACCAAATTTATTTTAAATAAAGCATTATTTGTGAAGGTGTTTTTACAAACACGATGTTAATCCTTATCCAAATAAATACGTTATTCATTACAAGTATTTAATACAAAATAAAGTTGTCCTTTACATCATTTGATTTCAATGAGTATCTTAGAAGATATCGCAGTTTCAAAATAATGATCAAGCGCGCAATAATGATACTCAAGGCGTCGACCGGCGCGTTACGGTTTCACGTTGAAACAATTTGACCGATTGTATGATTTTTGTATATTTAAGTAAATGGGGCTCTGCGGAGTAAAATACTACAACTTACTTTCTTTCTGAACCCAACCCTGTAGTCCACGCAGACGGAGTTGCGCGCAAAAGCTAGTTATTTATAAAAATTTGAAGAGTGGTTATGTGTACCTCTACGAGCGTCGGTTGTTGCGCGAGCACGGGCAGTGCGGGCGCGAGTTCGCGGAACAGGTCGGCGGCGAGCGTCGGGCGCGGACACAGCGCGCCCAGCAGCGCCGCCGCGCACTCCGCCGAGCCGCACACGCTGCCCGCCTCCGCGCCCTGCCACATAGCGCACACTTACCTACTAACGTTTTACATTATTTATTTATTTATTTATTTATGCTTTTTATACATACAAGTATAAAGGCGGACTTAATGCCGAAGGCATTATCTGCCAGTCAACCTCAGGGTGATGCAGAGAAACACGAATAGGTGCATAAATATTAATGTTGCATTACATAATTATACATACATACCTAGATAAATATAAATATATACACATACATATGTACATAGAAAATACATAATAAGGTCTTACTTATATAAAACATATAATATGAATACATGACTATACAAACATACATATTACATACATATACATACATACTAAGATACTTCTGACATACGATTAAATAGAAGTTGCCGAACCCTTACTTTAAAGGAGAAACGGCTTGTCAACATCCTGATTTCGAGGGGGAGTGCGTTCCAAAGAAGGATAGCCTGAATGAAAAAAGAAGAGTGAAGAAAACCAGAGCTATGAGAAGCTACATTACTATCTATACTAATATTATAAAGCTGAAGAGTTTGTTAATTGTTTGTTTGAACGCTAGGATCTCAGGAACTACTGGTGCGATTTAAAAATTCTTTCACTGTTAGATGGCACATTTATCGAGGAAGGCTATAGGCTATATAATATCACGCTACGACCAATAGGAGGGGAGCAGCAACAAAGAATGTTTCAAAATCGGGAACATTTTTTTCCTTTTTGTGAGCTTCCGCTGCGTGCGCTGGGGAAACGGTTAAAATTCGCTAAAGTAATGTATGACAGAATTGTTCCCCTTTAAATGTTCTAAAACAAAGTCCGCGAATATTTGTAGAACACATAAACATTTGCTCGGCGGGGAATCAAACCCGCGATCTCTCGTTTCGCAAGCTGGTAAGCCAACTGCGCCACGAGGCTGTCAAACGACATCATCAATTACGTCACCAAACTATAGCGACAGCTAGTAGGTAGGTAATATTACCTCCATTGCCAGGTCATCTCGGAGCGTCGTTGCGAAGGTGTGTAACAGGGGCGCGGCCACTTCGGGGGCCGCGGCCGCCAGCGCCGCCCCCGCCGCGCCCGCCACCTGCCGACGCACCCACGCGTTGCGCCGCACGCTGCTGCTCTGCAATGCAACACAACTAATCTATATTGTATACTACTATCTTTACATCTTAAAAAATATGTTATATGACTACCGAAAAATCGCTAAAATATATTTCTCCCCAGCCCTAAGGGGAAACGACTAAAAGCCTATGTTGGCCCGAACGGCCTTCTAACCTGGTGTCGTCACATCCGTGCAGTTAAAGTCGGGGTGGGTCCCTAACGAAATCTTACCGACATCAATATCATACCGATTGAAACACTATTACAGTGGCCATCTTTATCTAAGTAAAGCGATCGCAATAAGCGTGCCCGTGCCTTCCCGTGCGCTTCGGAACGAAAATAATATCGTCTCGGCCGGCTTGAAATTTTTGGGGCCTCAGTTGTCGTCCCCTCTTAACTTAATTCGGACGTCTCAGTTATGAATGTGCCTGCGACGGACACAGCACCGTGACTCCCCCCGTTCCCAGCGCATTTTCCGCAAGAGGCCTTTTATGACTGGATACCGCCGTGAGATTTTAACTCCCTTTGTCACAGGGCGACAGCGCGTACCTGCGCCGCTTGCACGATGTCTGCGACGAGGTCTGCGGCGGGCGCGGTGCAGTCGGCGCACAGCTTGCGCAGCGCCAGCGCGGCGGCGGCCGGGGCCCGCTGCAGCGCCGCGCCCGCCGCGCGCACGCACTCGCGACTCAGCGCCGCCGCGCGCGCCGCGCTCACCGAGCTCAGCCACGACGCGTACCCGCCTGACAACATTTATATTCTCCTCTATATCAGATATACCCCTACTCTGTTACTCGTTAACGATGTTGCAGCGTTCACACATTATGTTTCTGAATAAAAATAACTAAAGAAATAAAATCATCCTGCATCGTGATTTAGTTAACTTTGACTGTGGTTCGATTAAAATTATTTTTATGCAATAAAATAGGATGAACTAAAAATGTTAATGTTATAAATTCCATACTGTTCGGATGTATGTATGTAGTTACGTCAGCTAGCCCGCGGGGAGCGGTGTGAGTGCGAGCGAGTTACCGAGACAGTCGAGCGCGGTGCTGAGTATGCGCGCGTTGTCGGCGGTGTGCACGGTGTGCACGGCGTGCTCGAGCAGCGCCAGCAGCGCGCGCGGCGCGTGCTCGGGCGGCGCGGCGTCGGCCAGCGCGGCCGCCACGTGCAGGGCCGCCTCGCGCCGACTCACGCCGGCGGCGCCGGACTCGCCCGCGCTCACTAGCGCCGCCTCCACGCTCGTCCAGCACCACTCGCCCAGCACACCGAAGCAGTACATCTGTCCCACAGATACACCATAACTCACAACCCTTGTCGATCACCATATTTGCGCAACCACTAGTCGATTGCACTGAAAAGTTGTTCGATCTTATTCCATCCTTTGTTTTTATTTAATGGTGATTGTAATGATACATATCTGACTTTATTTTAGATGTTAAGTCCATTTAAACGTCCACGATAGTTTAAAAGCACTCACCACAGTGTCGGCGATGTCTTGTCGGTAACACCTGAGTTGTTCGATGTCGTCACGCGACAGCACTGACTCGTCGGGGGCCTCGGACTTCGTCACTAGGATCATGAGCAGCTGCGAGAAAACATCCTTCCACACTGGATGTATTTCTTGATTGCTTTCCATGCAATTTAGCACTTCATCCTGGGTGGCAGGCAATAAATACACATCATCATAAGCCCACATGCGTCCCACTGCTGGGTACAGGCCTCCTCTACAAATTAGGGAGCGAAAGCCTTAGTGGACTAATAATTATTATGCTGGTATATTGAGAGTTGTCGGAGTACACACCTAAGAAAATCCTAAAACATAGGTGGTTCAAACAGTAATTTTATTGGAGAGATAAGTATACCGACCTGCAAGGTGTACCAGAAGCCGAACACGAGGTTGGAGCGCGTCTCGTGCAGCGGGTACTGCCCGGGCGCGGCCTGCGCGGCCAGCAGCAGGTGCAGCAGCTGGCGCGCGCCGCGCTGCGCCTCGGCCTCCGCCCCCTGCCCGCCGCCCTGCTGCACGGCCTGCACGAGCGCGCGCGAGTGGGTCTCGCCCAGCGCCACGCAGCTCGTCACCAGCGCAGACACCACCTCCTACACACCACATCATGTTGTAATGTGTGTTCATTTGCATTTTGTGATGTACTATGTAGTATGTATGTGCGATCTAAAGGTTCACAAAAGGTGAACGTCCAAATCGAGTAAGTGGAGGGCATACCAAGCCCTCCCAATTTGGAGGGGTCCATAACTGGACGGTGCGCTGGGCGGCAGCGGATCATTTAGGGCACCTCTGCCCTGAGATGCCGTAAAACCGCCCTAAATGCGCGTGATGGTCACCGAGAGGTTTTAGTCGGTATGCTGGCGTAGCCAGAGACCCCGACATACCCCTCAGGGCCTCCCCCGAGGTACCGAACAGGGGAGCTTAAGGTGCTTTCCTCTCGTAAAAAAAAAAAAAAAAAAAAAAAAACACAGACTTTGGAAACTTGCACAGAAAAATGTAGGTGCAGAAATTCATCTCTACCTATTCGTTTGTGAAATACGAATGTGAAAGTATGTATAACTCATGTTTAGCATTCCAAATATGATCGATGAAAATTGTACTATGTTATCTTAACAAAAGTACCAGTATTTTTTTTCACCTCGCCTTATTACACATTGCATTTCCAGGCTGGTACTGAGTCGCCCTGTAGTTGGAGGCGTAAGAATACCGCCACGGTATCCCCTGCCTGTCGTAAGAGACGACTAATAGGGGTCATCGGGATTGTTAGGCGTATCACGCGGGAGATGCGCCCTAATAGAAGATGTACGATCCCGAGAGGAGTCCACGTTTGGACAGAGCGCTGGGCGGCAACGGGAAACAATTAAGGGCGTTCGCCCTATATTTACCGTACCGCCCAATATGCGCAAGAGGGGGCCATCGAGAGGTTTTAGGCATGAGAAAGCCGGTGACCCCGACATACCCTTTTGGGCCTCCCCCGAGGTACTTTCTTCTCGTTAAAAAATAAAAGGCTGGTACAGAGAATTTAATTTGTGTGTGAATTTCCCTATCAGTAGTGTAACGAAAGTTGTGGGCAGTAGCTAGTAAGCGTGTGACCTCGTTGATGGAGTTGGGCACGTTGTCCCGCTGCATGACGAAGGCGGTGAGGTCCCCGAGGTGCGTGAGGAGCTGCAGCGCGGCGTGCGAGTACCGCGCCGCCTCCGCGCCGCCGCCCGCCGCGCGCACCGCCGACAGGCACGCCTCGCACGCGTCCAGCGCCGCGTCGCTCACCGCCTCGTGCCAACTACACACACACTGCACTCACTCTCACCACACAACGCTAACACACTTAGTTACAATTAAGTGACGAATCATGTATAAATAAATCTACTTTTTTTGAGGGCCGAAGAATCTGTACTATGTAGTCAGAATTTGTATTAATTTCCAAACTAAATTTTCACCATAATAGTTTCTTTCGACTGATACTCTCAAAATATTGTTGTTGAATAAAATCTTAAAGAAGAGAAGACGGAGTAGAAAGTGCTAAACGACCTACTAACGTGTATAGCACATGTACTGCGGTAAGTAGCGCCCGGCACAGCGGCAAGCGGTCGGGCAGAGGTATGGTGCTGTCGGGAGACTCGTCCCCGCCGAGGGTGAGCCAGCTGGTCGCGCACGTCGCCACCGTCGTCCACGAGTGCACCAGCTCGTCCGGCGGCGCCTCTTTGAAATCACTGCACAGAGTAATAACAACATTCACGATACAATATTATAACTAACTTGCCACACTGGCAGCTTAATAAAGTTTTGCGTATTATTTAATTTTTTACATTTACAAAACACTGAACTTAAAATGTAATTAAAAACACTTTTGTGAAAATAGAATATAAATTTTAGAAAATCTGCTTTATGAACCATTTTAAAATTAAAAAGAAAATAATGTATATCATATTTCAACTGCAGCTTCGTGGAATTTTATTGAGCAACATATAAACTAAAAAGATAAAATAATTATGAAAGATGTAATAGCTCACGTGTACACTGATCGAAGATAACCAAGCATGTCATCTAAAACTGCTGGACAAGCTTGCTGCAGTAATGCCCGATTTTTTGCGCGTAATGCTGATCCCATAGTCATGCTGTTGTACTAAAAATTAAAGAAAAGTACATTTTAATATAATTGACCGCCTCATAGTGTCGCGGCACTAGCATGTACAGTACGATATAAAGGCTTCAAGTTCGGTGCCCGGGTCGGGTGTAGTGTTATTGGGTTTTTCTATTAAAATTTTTAGTGGCAGCAAGGAGTTAGGAAATGTGCCAAAAATACTGATATATATGTGGGGAAATTTGGGTGCTCATTTGAACTGAGCTTTGAATTTGAACTCAGCCTGACCCTTAGGAAAATATGTTATGTATGTATTTCAATATATTTACAAAGCCAAGCTATTTGCTCTTTTTTATGAACAATTTCTGTTAATAATTATTTATATAAAAAATAATTATACTATGTGTATGTAAGAAACAGTGATAAATGTATTTAGAAACACCCATGCTGATAAACAAAAGACTGCCACATATGTCATGCATAACAATAACAAAAAGTGTTATTGAAAAATTCTGCAGTCATGAAATCATAATATTGGGTCGGCAACTAAGTAATTGCGGATTTCACTCATAGATGGCTTCAGTTGAATTTTTAGGTTTACTGGCGTAGTCCAAGTGTAAAACACATTTTGTTATTTGATAGTTGGCAATTCAGTTATCAATCAGTAAAAAAAGTTTTTTGATCGGTTGCGTAGTTTTCGTTTGGCGTTCGTTGAAAAACTGAAAATTAAAAGGAACAATATGGTCATTTTTTACTTTTTTTTTTCGCAAAGGAAAAACGCATCGCAAGCTCACCAACAGTTGTTTGCTGTTTATGGCAACGAACCTGGGTTGGCAATTAAGTAATCGCAGATTTTCAAGTTTTTGAACATAGCCAAGTTGTTTTAAGTGGTTTTCAATGCATGTATATGATACACGAAGCTTTTCTGCAATATCACGAGTTATACTGTGACGATCCGAATCGATTATTGCTTTGATAAAGTCGTCATTAACTTCAACTGGGCGACCAGAGCGTTTTTCGTCTGTGATTGAAAATCACCAGAACGAAATTTGTCCAACCAATTTTGACACTGCTGTTCTTTTAGGGCTTCGTCACCATAAATAGCATATAACTTTTTGTGAGCTTGCGATGCGTTTTCCCTTTACGAAATTAAAAAACAAAATATGGCAATAATTTTCCTTTTGATTCTCCATTTTTCAACGAACACCAAACGAAAATTACGCAACCGATCAAAAAACTTTTTTTACTGATTGATAGCTGAATTACCAACTATCAAATACAAAATGTGTTTCACACTTGGACTACGCCAGCAAACCTAAAACTTCAACTGAAACCGTCTATGAGTGAAATCCGCACTTACTTAGTTGCCGACCTAATAGTTTACATTAAGATTTAAATTTTTTAGTGATTTTTGGTTTCAAATAAAATAAATTAGCCAAAATAATAAGTCTATTAGAATATATGTATGAACTTACTTCCTCAGGGATCACAGTAAGTACTTCCAATAAGAGACTTGTGTTTTCTAATGTTGATAAAGGTCTTAATATTGATGATATGTCAACAGTTCCTTGTTGAAGAATGAATGCCGCAACCTGCAACAGAATGCCAGAGTGCAGCTTTGATATTGGACTGAATGTTGCCTGTTACTATATTCAGGAATTCATAATGTGTATATTTTAAATAGTATTGACTTAATGAAAGATAGACCAATACTTACACTAATGCATAACCTATTTGTAACAATTTTAGGACCCTCAGAATAAGCATATATAACTTCCAAGAGTTTATTCTTCAGTTCTTCATAACTTTCAGGGGGTACTTCATGCCAACAACGAAGGATCTTTGTGTGTAGTGTTGTGGCTGCATAAAATTGAATTTCTGTGGCCTGTGAAAATTATAAAGAGTAACTTGGGAAATTATTTTATTATTTTAGCATATAATAGTGAGTAGGGAAGCTCAGCCATAGAAAAGATGTTGCAAACAAATATATATCCACTTCAGTGACAGTACTTCCATATAACCCTGAAAGTGTTACATATTTATTGTGTAATGTTTATTTGTGTTGTTTATGTTTAATGTTGTGGGGTCAGAATATTCCTATTGAAATGTCAAATTGATTCTGTTAAATAAAGATTTGAAGTATAAAGTTTAGTATTGGGTGTATTATATGGTAGACTGGTCCTTTGAGTTTCTATAAAAGTACTACCATCTTCCACTGCTATCCACAGCACAGCGGGTAATCTTACAATGCAAGACATATAAAACTGGTGAAGCCATATACAAAACATTACTCATAAATATATAAAGATAAGATACAAGGAACAATGTAAAAGTCACCTTAGTTGGTTGAAGTAATTCCCATACGAACTTCCAAGCTTCTGGAACCCTCTGCGCGGTCGTGAGCCACGCATGAGCTGTGATTCTTTCAGATGGCTCACCATTGTAGAAGACGGATACGACATGTTCTAAATGCTGCGGTGTGTACTCCATTTGAAAATGGACAAACTATAATGTTCTGTCTTCACTACACTACTAACTTATAGCCACATAGTATGTTTTGTTACAAATTAAATCATTTCATTGTATTCAATGGAAGTTTAGTAAAAGTGTATTTAGGTACACTCGCTCGTAATATTCCAATTTGTAATTTATTTTGGTACCCTCGAAAATATTATCTTGACCAGCTGCTATAAGGTATCACAAAATTAAGAGTAAACTTAAAAGAGTCACTCTTGTCCACGTCAAATAGAGACATTAAATATAATTGTCTTTAAGTGCAAAAGAGATATAAAATCATAAGCTACTCGCATAATTCTCTGCATTATAAGTGTTTTTTGACAATCCATACAATGCGTTCAACTTATGGGATCTGTATTGCCTATGACTTCCTAAAAGACAATAAGAAAAGTGGACATATCCGTTCGTTTTTCGGAAAAGTAGGTATTTTTTTTTTTGGATTGACGTCGTTATAGGGCACAGGCGGACTTGTCACAAAGATTATATCCAAATTCGAATGATATTAAATCGGTTAAGCGCGCTTTGTAAAGGTGGTACCTAGTAGTACCTAGGTATTTTGCTATTTCGCCATATCATTTACCATGTGGAGCCTGCACTGCCTGCTATACTTTTTATAATGGAGCTATAGATATTATTTCTGGTGATGAAAATATTACTTTCTAATAAATGACACAGTCGATATTTGTTAGCAATGATTAATTTAAGAAATTCGAAATGGCAGTAATATGCATATTCCATTAGTAACCACATCGTGGTAAAGATACTAATTCTTTTTATAATAATATTTTTTACATTTTACTATATAATCTGTTACTTTCATTCCATCTTTATGAATGAGCCCAAAGAACAAATATATACTCTACGAGGAATGAATATTCTTTTTCATCATTGATTTTAATGATGTGCCAACTCGGAAAAAACAGAACTCGATTTAACTCGAGTTAAAATCCACATAACTCGGGTTGAACTCGAGTTAACTGACAAATGAATGTTCTTTCTATAATTTTTACCAGTTTATTTCCTCAGATTCGCATTAATAGTTTAAAAAATTGGAACAAATGACATTTTTATCTGTTTCAATTCTTTCACTTTTTATATTATTTATTTATAATGAATTGACAGAGTTATACTAATTAAAGTAAGAAAGAAAATTATTGTTTGAAATCATTTGTTTATGTATTTTTGGCTTGAATTTTATTTATAAACATATTTATATTTATTATCAATAAAACTATGAAAATATATAGCAGTCTTTAAAAATAAAATCAGACTAACATTATGATGCGGGTATGTACAATGTACATAGTTATATTTACAGGCTAATAATTGTTTTACAAACACAATATTTGCTAGAAAATATATAATTAGTATCACAAATTCTTTTCTTAGTTAAATTATGTACTTATAATTTAGTCTTAAATACATAATATGTGACACTTCATCATCATTCTCTTGCCCTGCTCCCAATTTTTATTTGGGGTCGGCGCAGCATGTTTTCTCCTTCCACACATCCCTATCGGCCGTCATGTCTTCAGTCACGCCTTTCTCTTTCATATCTCTTTTCACGCACTCCATCCATGTTTTCTTTGGCCTTCCTCGGCTTGTCCATCCTTCAACTTTCATGCTCATTACTTTCTTACCAACATATGTTTCGTCCCTCCTCATAATATGCCCATACCACGACAGACGGTGTCCTTTCAGCTTATCAATCACAGGAGCTACTTTCAAACTTCCTCTAACGTATTCATTCTTCACTCTATCAGTCAGAGTTACCCCACACATCCATCGCAACATTCGCATTTCTGCTGCATGCAGTCGTCTTTCGTCCGTCTTCTTCGTTGCCCAACACTCCGATCCATACATAACGACAGGTCTTATCATGGACTTGTATATTCGGCCCTTCAATTTGAGGGGCATCCTTGGGTCGCATATTGTGGATGAGACCTGTCGCCATTTCATCCATCCTGAGTTGATTCTCTGCCCTATATCGTGATGTATACCCCCGTCACTTTGCATAAGTGACCCAAGGTAGCGGAATTCGGAACAGACTGGTATCGGCATTCCATCAAGTGTGACGGACACAGAACTTGAAAGACCGCCAAAGTCGCAAAACATATACTGAGTTTTGGTTCTGCTGACTTTAAGGCCAACATTTCCAAGTCTATGCCGCCACGCCTCCAATCTGTTCTGCACCTCGTGGCCACTTTCTGACACCAGAACAATGTCATCCGCAAACAGCATGCACCAGGGTGCCTCTTCCTGTATATCTGCAGTAATAGCATCCATAACCAACAGGAAGAGGTAGGGACTAAGAGCCGACCCTTGGTGCACCCCAACAGCGACATTGAATCTGGTTGTAATGCCAGCTGCCGTCCTGACTTGGGTATTACATTTACGATACATGGCCTGAATCAACTGCAGGTACTTCTCAGGCACGCATTTCTTCTTAAGGGCCCACCATACAACTTCACGCGGAACCCGATCGAAAGCCTTTTCGAGGTCAACGAATACCATGTGCAAGTTTTTATGCGCTCTCCTGTATTTTTCGCACAGTTGGCGAATTGCAAAAATGGCATCCGTCGTCCTACGACCAGGCATAAAACCGAACTGGTTTCGCGAAACCTCACATTCCTCTCGCAGGCGTCGCTCAATTATTCTCTCCCAAATTTTCAGAGTGTGTGACATTAACTTTATTCCCCGATAATTGTTACAGTCTTGAACATCCCCCTTGTTTTTAAAAATGGGCACCAAATAACTGTTGCACCATTCGTCGGGTACCGTGTTGTCCAGCAACAGCTTATTGAGGAACAAAGCCAGCCACTTCCACCCAACCACTTGCAAAGCCTTCCATACTTCTACTGGTATTCCATCTGGTCCAACCGCCTTCCCATTCTTCATCCCACTCACAGCTTTCATAACTTCATCTACACTGATGTCTCTTACGAGCCCCACGTTCACCGGTACATCCTCAAGCTGTTTCCCCCAGTCATTCTCTTCATTCATAAGTCTTTCAAAATAGGTTTTCCACCTATTTTTGATTTTTTCATCATCTGTCAAAATTTCTCCCACTTCATCCCTTACACACTTCATATGCGTCACGTCCTTCGCCATTCGTTCCCTAGCTCTAGCCAGCCGGTAAATATGTTTCTGTCCCTCAGGGCTTTCAAGAGACTGGTACAATGAATCTTGTGCCTTTGCCCTGGCGACAGCTACGGCTTTTTTAGCTTTTCTCTTACACTCAACATAATCAATTTTCTTTCGTTCCTTCACACTGACATTTCCCACTTCTATACTCTGCCATTCCTTAAATTTCTGTTTCTTTTCTTTAAGCACACTTTGCACCTCAGTCGACCACCACCATGTATCCTTCTCTCTCATATATTTCCCTTTTGACTCTCCTAACACTTCCTTTCCCACTTTTCTTATACAGTCACTCATTTCCATCCAACAATCATTCACACTTCGGGGCTGTATATCGCCCATCTTACCTATATCTTCTATCATTCGTCTCTTGAATTCTTCTGCACAGTCATTCTTCTCCAGTAAATGCCACTTTATTTTGGAGGGGATTCTCGTGTGGGATTTACCAGTTGTGATTGAGACTCTGGTATCCAGTACCAAAAGGCGGTGCTGAGAGACTAATTCCTCGCCAGGCAATACCTTACAGTCCTTTACACAGTTGAGACTGTGGCGCCTGAGGAGGAAGTAGTCTATCTGCGTACGATGGTGCCCGCTTTTGTACGTTATGAGGTGTTCGTCGTTTTTCTGGAACCAGGTATTGGCAACTGCTAAATCCAAAGCCGAAGCCGCTTGGAGTATTCCTTCTCCTTCATTATTTCGGCTTCCAAATCCCCATCCTCCATGAATTCTTTCATACCCCTGTCTTACTTTCCCTACATGCCCATTAAAATCTCCTCCTATAACAATCTCTTCATTCATATCTACACCCATCATCGCGCAATCAAAATCCTGCCAAAATCTATCTTTCTCTCCGTCATCACATCCCGCTTGAGGACAATATACACTCATCACATTCAACCTCAAATTATGCACTATTATCTTAACAACAATCATTCTGTCACTTATTCTTTTCACATCTATCACACACTCTTTCAACTTCGCGTCCAGAATAACACCCACCCCGTTCCTTTTCCCATCGCTCCCACAATAATAAAACTTATATCCTTCTCCAATCTCTCTAGCTTTCGTGCCTCTCCACCTTGTCTCTTGCACACAAGCCACATTTATTCTTCTCTTTTTCAACACAGCCGCTAGCTCCCTAGACCTACCAGTCATCGTACCTACATTCCAACTTGCATACCTCAATCTCATTTCCCGGGCTAACTTCTTATGTTGCCCCCGCCCAGGCTGGTGCAACAACCCTTGCCCATTTCTCACAGGGACATATGTGACACTTGTTATGAATGAATTAACGAACATAGTCTCACACAAATGATCGGCAAACTACGCTCCATGTCGGTTGACGGTTCCATTCGATTTACGAACTCGAGTCAGAGAGAATTCAACTCGAGTGGGTTCGAGTTACCGGACCCATACACCATCAATAATATTGATCAATATTCTGATTGTACAATATTATTGAACGTGTAGGGATAATATTGAAGCATTGCGCCGTGATTGAGCAAAAGATTGATGGAGCTTAATTTTTATTGATCAATATTTTTTTATTGCGCTGTGTAGGGTTAATATTGCGCAATATATTTCTTTTTTTTTTCTTTTCAACAAAATCACCAGCGTGGCTGCCGCCAAAACTTCGTCGTCAGACATGTTGCTCGCACGAAAATATTGATCAGAGTGGTTTATCAATTTTATTGACAGAATTTATTGAACGTCTGGAATCAAAGGGGGTGTTCAATATTATTGAACAATAAAAAGATTGTTCAATATTATTGTAGGTGTATGGGGCCCCTTACGCCCAACTCGAGTTAGCTCGAGTTACTTACTCGAGTCGACCATCACTAATTGATTTGACTGTATATTTGACATTGTAATTCCATTCATTTTGTACCTCCGTGTTCCATGTTTTGTTGTGGCGCGTACGGCTTATAGAGTATTTTTATTTTGGTTACAAGTATACAAGTTATCACAATGAAAATTGAAGAAGTAAAAAGCACTGCGAAAACCCAAAGAATATCAGCTCATAGCCACATTAAAGGTTTAGGTTTGGACGAAAATGGAATACCAATTCAAATGGCTGCCGGGCTCGTGGGTCAAGAAACAGCAAGAGAGGTTTTTATTACAATCTTATTTTATTCAATCGTAATGAAAAACCTAATAAAGTTACATGGCACACATATACCACGCAATTTTCTTTTAAATCTCGAAATAAATATTAGTTTTATGGATGGAATTGGGGGTTATATTTACTTGGTTGCCATGGTGATGGTCCGTACGGAATATTGAGATTCCAATTTATTTTCTTAAATTTTTCACTTTTCCAGTTCAAAACTGACAACCTTAAACATACTCTATTTGCGTATTTTATTAAATTTATGTATAGTGAATAACATATTCTAATCATCCACACAGAAATGGCCATACAACATTAGATAAAGAATTTACATCTTAAACATGCTTTATCCTACTCATTGGTGTTAAAGGAAACGCGACTAACGTTTTAAGTTCAAATTAACTTGATATTATGTTTTTATTATAAGAATTGCTTATCTAGTAGCAAGGTTTTAAATTTACAGGATCTTAATTCTTAGGCATTCAAACAAAAAAAAAAAAACATTCATTTGTATGTTATACATTACTCAGAACTATAAATAATAGCAATGGAAGCACTTTGGTCTTGAGAATTTTTTTTTTTATTTTTAGGCTGCTGGTATTGTTGTTGATATGATTAGAAGCAAGAAAATGGCTGGCCGTGCTTTACTCCTGGCAGGTCCACCAGGCACGGGAAAGACAGCCATTGCTCTTGCTATCGCACAAGAACTTGGTACAAAAGTAAGTTAAATATAATAGATAACCATTAATCATTGCTTTGTTAATGTTATATGCTATAAGTCAACCCAACATGACCAAAAATAGTGTTACATTGTATGATTGAGATGTATCAGCTAATAAGACCTTAAAAAAATGGAATAAAATAACACTACTAATAACTCTATTGAAGCATGCCTTACTACTTACTACTTTGACAGCCCCGTAGCGCAGTTGGCTTGACACCAGCTTGCGAAACAAGCGGCTGCAGGTTCGATCCCCGCACCGAGACAAATGTTTGTGTGATCCACAAATATTTGTTTTGGATCTGGGTGTTTGTAAGACCGAAAAAGTCTCTCGTAGTTTCTGATACCCACGACACAAGACTCATATCTTAATGTGGGGCAGGAGTATGTGTGTAACTGTTGGGTGTGTATTTATAATATTTATCTTAGTGCTGGAAGTCTGGGCAATGATGGCTGTGTACATTTTTTTTCATTCTTGTAGTAATGTATGAAATACACAGTTTAACCAAAATCATTGATTTATAATGTGATATGTAAAAAGGTTTTTATGCCCCAATGCTTATAAATGATGCTCTGTTTTATGAAGTATGTTATATATATTATATTTGTTTAGGTGCCTTTTTGTCCAATGGTTGGCAGTGAAGTGTACAGCACAGAGATAAAGAAGACTGAAGTGCTGATGGAAAACTTCCGTCGCGCAATTGGTCTACGCATACGCGAGACAAAAGAGGTCTATGAGGGTGAAGTTACAGAGTTGACACCTGTTGAAACAGAAAGTCCAGCTGGAGGTAACATTGTGCTATCTTTTTTAACTATGATGTGTATCAAATTTCCCATATATTTTGTTCAAATTATAAAAGTAAGTGACATGATTTTATACACACAATTTACTTTTTCTACCAGGCTATGGCAAAACTGTGTCTCATGTCATAATTGGTTTGAAGACTGCGAAAGGAACAAAACAACTAAAATTAGACCCAACAATTTATGAGTCACTGCAAAAAGAGAAAGTAGAAGTTGGTGACGTTATTTACATTGAAGCCAACTCTGGTGCTGTGAAACGTCAGGGAAGAAGCGATACTTTCGCCACTGAGTTTGATCTTGAGGTAAATATAATTTAAGTACATTAATACTAACTACATTTGTTTAAAGTACAATATATAAATTGTTAGACAATTATATTATTTTAGGCTGAAGAATATGTTCCATTGCCCAAAGGCGACGTACATAAAAAGAAAGAAGTGGTCCAAGATGTCACATTGCACGATTTGGACTGTGCTAATGCGAGACCGCAGGGCGGACATGACATTATGTCCATGATGGGACAGCTTATGAAGCCCAAAAAAACTGAAATTACAGGTAAAACATTGCTTATTCACATAATTGATGATTTTAATCAGGCAAAGTGTTATTGGATTTGTTGTGTCACTTTACTAAGACGTAAGCAAATATCACATGCCAGTGCAAAAGAAAGTTAGTTTGAAAAAATAATATGAATACCTTTTTTCTATAGAACTATTGACTGAGGCATTGCAATATTTAAATTACTTTTTCAGACAAACTTAGAAAAGAAATTAACAAAGTAGTCAATAAATACATTGATCAGGGAATAGCGGAGTTGGTGCCAGGAGTCCTGTTCATTGATGAGGTAATAACATTGAAGATCTATAATTCATTTATATATTTTGATATTTAATTGGTAGTAATTAGGAATTTTTCCATTTAAATTCCAATTATTGGGAATTGTTTTCAATTGTATTTTTCTATTCTTCTTTTTATGAATAGAGTAGTACATAGACAAGTGTTGGTTTTGTTGTAGGTGCATATGTTGGATATCGAAACATTCACGTACCTACACCGTGCCTTGGAGTCTGCTATTGCGCCTATCGTTATTTTCGCTACCAACAGAGGTCGCTGTCAAATAAGGTAAGTTCAAATTGATTTATGACAAAACTATTTAAACAAATTGATGGTTGTAAAAATTAATCTTGATTCGTTTATTTGCCTCTTATGTTCGGTAATGCGCTTCGTTAAATTATTTTATTCATAAATTAGTTAATTTCTTGTGTTTTACAAAAAATGGTACAGTGTGTACTAGCATTAATAAGTGGATCTTAATTTCCCATGTTTGGAGTTAAATTATTCTTTTTTTACAGAGGCACTGAGGACATCATATCCCCACATGGCATTCCTTTGGATCTTTTAGATAGGTTACTTATCATTCGCACATTGCCTTACAACAAGGCAGAATTATTACAGGTAAATTGGACTATTGATCATTTCATTTATTATCCACAAAATTATGTAATATTTGTCACTAGCTGTGGCCCGCAACTGCGTATAAAAACATTCGATTTTGGAATGAATATTCTTTCTTAGTTTTGTATCATTGTTATTAATGCTTCTATTGGGTTATTTATGACATGAAGAAATTTTTTATTCGAACCAGCAGTCTCTGAGATAAGCGCGTGGTACCAATCATATTTTTTTTTTAGATTTATATTAGTATAGATGTAACATATATATACGGGGATTAGATGAGAATACCCAATGTTAGCCATAAAAAATATAAGCGTATTAACATTGCAACATTAAATTAAAAAAAAAATTAAATTCATATCCAATCATCATTTTGTTATAAATTTGCAGATTTTAAAATTACGCGCCACGACTGAAGGTCTTTCTATTGAAGATGAAGCACTCGCTGCACTCGCGGAAATTGGCGCCAATAGTACTTTAAGGTATATATTCCACTTATTATTAATGTACAAGTCAACTAACTGTAAGGAGATGGTAATTGTCTATTGTTAATCTATTTTATTATCGGCTTTTACTGCACTCATTACTTTGTCAGTCTGGTCTCTCTATCATAACTGAAAAATATACTGTATTTTTTTTAATTTAATAGTATTTTAAATTCTAATTTATCAAAATTCACTTTATATTTTTTTGTTAGAGTGTCTATGAAAGCATTTTCATTATTGTTTTTTTTTCAAAAAAGGCTGTTTTTCAACTATTGTTCATTTTTACAGAGATATAGAATTGTCATTGGTCCTGATAAGCCAAATTTCGGGTAAAGTCGACTTTTTAAAGAATCATGTTGATGTTTATCATGTAGTGTCCGCTACATAGATCGATAACAAGGATACTTATGAGTGTATTATAACCGTGTGTGTGTGTGTGTAGATACGCGGCGCAGCTGCTGACGCCGGCGGCGCTGTCTGCGCGCGCGGACGGCGGGGCGCGCATCTGTCCCGCGCACATCGCCGCCGTGCACGCGCTCTTCCTCGACGCTAAGTCCTCCGCGCGTATCCTCACGCAGCACTCCGACAAGTATATGATGTAGGCGCACCTCTTGCAATACAACTCACTACACACAGCCCGACAACCTGCGACACTATTACCACGCATATATTAATCCGCCACGCGCGCGATTTGACGCGGTTTTTTCTCTTTTTTGACCGAAAAAATGGTAAATAGTTTCTCTGGTTACTCATTCGCTCGTCTCAGTACCTTTAAGTCACCCTTACGTTCATCAAGGTAACTTAAAGGTACTGAGACAAGCGAATGAGTAAACACAGAAATTATAGTTCATTTGTTCGATCAAAAATGCGTGGGGTGCTGACAGTACCCGCGCGAGTGATTGAAAATATCGTTAGTCGGCGCTCTCGCAGGCTCTAGACTTCGTGCTCCGAATTAGCGTGCCTCCAACTGCTTATGTCGATAGTTGCGTTCATAACAACAAGAAAATGACGCAGTAACCGACAGTTATGACGATCAAATTATGTGTATAATGTGTAAGTCATTACATAGCTAGCGTGACGTAATTAAAAATAAAATATAGTGCAATCCACGTACAGTATCTAACATAGTCTATATCTTTGCCTCTTTCTTAACTCATGAGTTGAATCTTAAACTCACCCCACGTTTTGTCTCGCGTCCTCTAATTAGGAAGTACTTGACCGAAAAGAAACAAACCATTATTTAGAGCACAGAGAAGTAATTATCATTTTAAACAAAAATGTTTAGAAATACTTTGGAATGTATTAATGTAATTTGGAGTGTTTTCATATTTTAAAGTAAGTTTTTTCAATATTGCAACATTAGCTTTATTTACACTTACATTAAAATCTTCTCAATGTTATATAACAATATGAGTTTGCTGCATAAAGATGATTGTTGGAATAGGTAATGTTAGTTATAAGAAGTTAGTAATTTCAAAAAATTTAATTTTTATTGTAATATCATACTTATCTCAATTTATTTTTACGGATCGTTTAGAGCGATCGTTTAACAGTGATTCAATATTATGTTCAAGTCATTAGAAATACATAATCATTAACTTTGAAAAAACTCTGTGCAAAGGAAGTTCATTCCTAGTTTTATACCGTGTATGTGATATTTAAGTTTTTAAAGTAAGTTTTTTTTTCAAAGTGTACAATTAATGGTGCGACTATTTAGATATTAAGTTTTGAATAAAGTGGGATGAATGTTTTGTTTCAATTATCTGAAAACAATTTTGTTTGAATTAGCAATAAAGGCACTTTGTGTATAATAAATAAATTTTAATTTGTAAAAAAGTCTTATTCTATTCTTTACACCTAATAATTATGTACACAACAAGTTTCGATTTAATAAAGGCATATTCAAATATCAACAAGGCAACAGTTTGCTTAGGAGCAACGCTAGTTAAATACAAAAATCTATAACAATTTTCGATTAGATTAACATCTGTACAAGAAACGCTTTATGTGTTATTTACACCGCAAATAATGTATAAGAAGCAATGCTACGAATTATCTTCAAATAATTTCATGTTGGAGAAGCATTAGTATTTTTACTGTCTGCCTTGGTGTAAGGCACGGGAATGTACTTCGAGTCAACTTTTAATGTGGTAGTTGTTACGGGGGTTTGAGTAGAAACAGGGGGCGTGAATGTCGGTAAGTCAACTCTTAAATCGTTTGGCGCTGCGGTGTGTCGGTAAAGAGCTTCAAACTGTAATTCTTCAGGGTACGAATGTGATTTTATTTTCCGTTCATCCCTTGCGTTACTTGGGTATACTATAACAATTTTTTCCCCATCACTTTTTAGCGCTACGGGTGGTAAAGCAGTGCTTGTAGATACTGTTGGCCCTGGCACAATTTTTAGCATTTCTGTGGGCGCTGGTCGTAATTTTTCCGCGCTTGGTACGGTAGTCGTTGTAGTCGTAGTCGTGGTTGTAGTAGTGTCCGGTATTTCGGGATCCTCGGGAGATTCTATCTCACGTTTCTCACCAGGGGGTCCCACAGTGCGGAGCGTTTCAATTTTCATTTCCAATGTAGGTGTAGGGACTGGTATCGGCATTGTAGTATTTATTTCCTCAGTTGGGATGTATTTGGCAGTTGGTTTTGGTATTTCTCTTGAGCCGAAGATTGGTAGTCGTGGCGCATAGGCGGAGACTAATGGCAAAAGCGTATCCCGGGCGTATCGCTCTGCTCTTGAAATGAATGATGCCAGTCGTGAAGGTAGATATTGGACGGCGAAACTTGTCTCTTCTTTTTCAGGCCGTCCGCTTGTGATCGGTTCGTACGTTGACGTCGTCGTCATTTCATAGTTTTTAGCTTTACGTATCGGAGATTGCGTAGTTGTTTTAGGGGGTTGTGTAGCCCTCAATAGTGGCTCTGATATTTCTTGTTCTTCGGGCCCATCAGCTCTTTGACGCGGTGTTTTACGGGCACGAGGCCTTAGTACTGGTTCGGCGATCTCGATGAGACCATTTGCCGCTACTTTTGTATTAGTCATGCCGAATGCCCTGCCTGTGTTTTCGTCGTTGTTACCGGACCATTCGTATGTATCCACCAGCACAAACGGTCTCTGAGGCGAATCTTCTGGTAATTCATTGTCAATCGGGTCGACTACAACTTGTTTTGTGGAATTATCATTGATAGTGTTCTTGGTGACATTCGTATTTTGAGCCTCGCCCTGCACGAAAATAAATGCATTTGCATTAATATACAAGTAAACAATTGCATGAAGGTATAAAATATTTTTAATGTGCCTAATAATATAGATATATTTACCATTGGCAATTCGCAGTTACCAGGATAGAGCGGCATTTCCACGGACTCCTCAGATTGTAGGTGCATTCCATTCTTACAAAATGAAGATCTGAGAAATAATAAATATTGTTGGTGGAGGTACACAAGTAGTAATATATGTAATGTCATTGACGAAGAAGCAGACGAAGGTACAGTCTACTCACGTCTTAGCGAAGCTGTCAGTAATGAGAAACTTGTCGACGTGTATAGTCTTGGCGCCGGCGCTGAGCCAGCCCGAGTAGGCGGCGTAGTGCACGCTGGCCCGCAACGGCACTCCCAGCGCCGGGTGGGGTACTATTACTCTTGTAAACTGGGTACCCGCGGCTGTGTCTTCGCGTCTAGAATATTCATTTGAAATTGCCATAGGTAAGGGATTGATTTTAAAAATAAAGTATTGCTTTATTTTTTTGTCCAATTATACAGGATAATTATATAGGATTATTTGCATATCTATTTAAAGTGCAACAAGAAAAAAGCGCCACACCTCTCCTTTTTATTGCAAGCTTATTAATTTAATTTAAACCTTGAATAAACATATAATATTTATAAGGAAAATTAAAAATTGTCGATACTCACTTGGTCATAGGAAAAGACTCGTTAAGACCCGAATCGCCATGCAGTATGAGAGTAATGCGGCCAAAGGTAGGTTTTTCTCCGGGACCGATGCCAGCCCATAGAGTCAAGTGGTATTGATGAGCTGAAAATTATGAGAGAGCTGTTGATCAAGAACTACCTTTTATTGTTACAATGAGAAGCAAATCTGAACTTTTATGAAATTGTTTAATGCACAAATAAATTTTAACAGTATTATCTCAAGGTAAGTAATCCTTGCTTGTATAATAGCAAATGAAGTACGGCATACCACAAAATGGCTCCTCTTCTCTGGTAAGTAGATATAGCTGGCCCCGACCTAAGGAGCGGTCTGCATAGTACCCCATGTTGCCGCATCGGCGTGAGCCATCGCACGGAAAACATCGGCCCTGCAAATATAAAGATATAAATATTTAAACGATATAAATTTAATTTAAAGTTTAAATATATAACATACATACATTTTTATTATTAATCCAATGAACTAACCTCTAGGAATGAGTCGTAGTCCGAACAAGGGAACGCAGGGAAGTGACATTTTGGTGACACTGAGTCTGTGAAGAATTTGTAGGCTCGTCGATGGTTGCAGAGCGAACGACCTTCAGGCGACGCTGCCGCCCATGGGAGAACTAAGTCGGATACCGCACCCACGAACCTACAACAATTTATTGACAAATGATAACCACATTTGGTTTTAGGTTAAAAAGTTAGTTATAACCTCGACGTTCAAGGCCATTAGTTCGGTTTTAGCAATTTCCGTCAGTGCAAGAGAAATAATATATTAAATATTTAATATTTTTATACATATTATGTATCTAATGTCAAGCATATTTCTTAATGATGGTGTATATAAAGCCATTCCGTTGTGCGAAATTTATCTTTCCCACGATAATGCCACTAGTTCCCTCACCGATGAAGGAAGTAAGTTTAAATGTATGGGGGAATGTAGATACATAAGAGGGAGATACTTATGTAATTCATGTATGAATTCGATATGTCCAGAAAATGGAATAAATTAAACAAGCGTGTTTAACTAGTGATTTATTTTACTTACAAATTTGAGCATCCGTGTTGAACTCTTCCGCCATTAGGATAGAAGTCGACGTGACCTAAAGGTTGTGCTGCACCCAAGCCGCCAAAGATAAGGGTTTCACCGTTGGAATGTATAACATCTACAAATTTAGCATCGCCTCTGTCCAGACGTGCTCGAGGATCTTGGAATTCAAACAACGGCCCCGCTGGATCTAAGCCTATGCGCAATATAAAAATATATAATTCTTATTCAAATTTACTTTTTAAGCTCAACCTGGAGGATAAAGTTGCATTATAATCTAATTGGCGGAAGAACATATGTATAAAAAAAATATTATACCTACTTAAGAGCTATAATCACTTGATAGCGATAATATACACTAGAAACTTACCTGTAATTCGACTTATATTGCGCAATTCAGAACCTGCAAAGCCGGCGACGTGAGCACCAAGACTGAATCCAATTAGATGAACATCTTCAAACCGCATGTCTATGTATTTCGCCAAACCTAAAAGTACATAACAAAAAGCATTAATATAATTTGAACAAACACAGAGTCTTTGCAATAATTTGAAATGAAAAGACCGACGGTAATTTTTTAGCTTCAACTACACTTCCGAGACGTTTCGATCGTCTTTTATATCAACTTATTTAATTCAGGTGCCTCAGGTGCGTGTGAGAACCAGCGATGAATACAGGCAACCGTGTCATATCAACTGAAACTTAAAGTTGCCTCTATTCTGACCGTCAAGTATTGATTATATTAGGTACATTAGAGCAAGCCCACCTTGTAATAGCATTGCGAGTTGTTTTCCGACTAGTCTTGTATTTGCGGCGGCTCGTAAATAATTCGGCATGGATGCACCGCCTTCCCAGTCTACACACACCACATTACACTCTTCCTGTAAGACATAAAATGTTTTCTAAAAAATCAAAGCAAAAAAGCCAGCTACGAACTAATAGCATTAATGTCATTTTCCTGATGTAGAAAAAGAAATATGCAGCCTATTAGAAAGTTTCTTTTTCAAGATTTGTGAGTTATTTCTAGAAATAGCATTAGGTGTAGGAAGTCACCAACCTTAGTTTATTCATAGTATTACAAAATCAGCGCAATATAACTTCGCCTTCATTCATGTTTTTTTTATTTTTTTGTTTAGGTCATTCTACTATATAGGCATTATATCGTCATGCTACTCAGTTTATAGGTAACTCTATTTATTACTTTTTATTACGTTGTTGGACAATTTAGAGTAGTAGTAGGCATCTACTCAAATAACTTGTTGGGTTTCTCGGCTAAACAGCAGTTGCTAATTCCAAGTGAATAGGAAGAATGCTTGACCTTCGGTTCGACGAATGACGCATGTCCTCGTAAAGATAAGGTTGGGCAAACTACATTTATGTGTATGGGTAGATTCATGCGTGAATAATGTATGCAAATCACTATTTGGAGTTATTAGGCAACTTACTTAACTGAGGAGCAAGTCTTATGGAACCAAAAAAAGGAATACCATTCTGTTTTAGTATAAAAGATATACATACTTATATAAGACATTAGACCCTGCAACTGCAACATGACAGAAATGATAGACATGACGCTTTGTTAGTATATTATTCCTATGGTATACTTAATTTGTGTATAAACGAGCAGTCGCAATAAATAATTATTAATCCTATCTATATTTGCGGGTTTTTTCAAACTACAAATCGATAAACATTTCCCTGATAAGTAATTGTTTTTAGTCATTAATAGATTTTGCTCGCGGTACATCAATGCAGCTGTTTTATAACTGGCTCTAGTTCTACTTCGCTACATTGTCTGCAGTTATATAAAACATACAATTTCCTCAAGATGCCAAAGTAATGGTTGAAGCGATTGAAGTGGGAAACGTTATTGTGCATTGTTGGCCTATTTTATAGACGGATTATTACTCTACAATTGCTCAAACAGAAATACAAATAATAGTACCGATATGATTTCATTGTGATTATGCGAGTAAAATAACGAAATGCCTGCAATGTTTTCGTAACTCACAGGGATTATTTTGCACTTTAAAGATTTAACAGTAGGTATATATCTACTAATTAATTATAGGATAACTTACAACAGCCATTAATGCGCTCCTCATCTCGTATACCCACACATTATCACAGTTAGAGCCAAATCCGTGGACTATTACTCTGGTGGGTCGGTTGGAATCGAAGGCTCTGGCAGCCCAGCCCCACGCCGCCGACATGTTGCTTGCAGACACGGCCAGTAACGGCTGGTCACCTCTGAAAATATAAAACTATATATATACACTATAAAACTATAGCCAAACTTCACGTACAAATGTCTTAATAGAGACGCAAGGTCATTAACCTTTTGCTGGATGTTAACATTTTACACATGATATTCTCATGCCTGTCCATACTGGCTGCAAGTATTGTTATGTGTTTGTAACTTTTACTTTTTCATTGATTTTTTTTTAGTATTTATTGATTTTTTTTTAGTTTAAGTCATATTATGGTGAGTACATAAATGGTAAAAGTTTGACAACATCCGGATCGCTGCGCTCATTTTAGCCTGCACCGCCATTCCCTAATATTTAACGTCACTGTATACCTATATTATTCTGTGGCAGAATAAAAATGCTTAATAATCTGATTATTGTTACCTATTAACTGTCGAGTATAGGAGGAAATGTGTCCCAACCTCCTGCGGGGAACTGGGAAGAGTCTCCAGATATGCAAATGGTCCTGCATCTTCAAAACATCCGAATTCTCCGTAGCAGACGCTGCCTTGCGACCTTTTCGTCCTGAAAGATAAGAGAAAAATAGTTAGTGAACGCTATTCTATACGCATGTAAGTTAATTGTTTGTTACGTGAATACATTTTTCTGCATATTTAAAATTAACTATATTAATATTTTAATGTTTAAATAATGTAAAAATATAATATAATATGTGCAGAAATGCATTTCTGCCTACCCCTTCGGGGAATATAGGCGTGATGTATGTAATATAAAAATAATACATTAACAAGACAATTTATTAGTAGATCTGTTCCCTTCAATTCTAAATATTTATGTACTGTCACCTCATTTCTTTTTTGTTTGTCGTTTGCTGAGGTGCGTAGACAAATAAATCGCACTTTGTCCAAATTAATAGTTTGATCATTGAAGTATATCCAAGTGGAACGGACGGCGAAAGGTAAGTTTTCCTTTGTGTTGTGCAATGTGGTTTTATAATTAAAAAAACAATGTTTTTTGTAAGCTCAAAGTAAGTTTGTATTTATCTTCTTGGGTATCTCTAGCAAGTTTTTCTCTACAAGCAAATTATCCAAACAGCGTTATATGTACGTGACTAGAACACTATAGTGTTATGCCTTTATTATCAGAAATTACCTTTACGCTCGTTTTATTTTTACATGTACCTAAATAAGTTGAAGTATTGTTTTCTGCATAATACATTGTTAGACTATCAAAAAGCAAGCCAATACTATTTATCATATTTACCCGAATATAAAATATAGTTGAGAAGAAACAGAAAGATTGTGCATTTTCGCCGTTTATAAAAGTCTATATAATGAGTATATCCACATTCCGTGCTGCTACTGTGAATATCAAACTTTAGATTCTAGCATATATTTATTAAATTAACACTCACATTTAATACTTAGAGATTATTTAAAGACACCATTATGTAGGTACTGGTTCCTTGGCTTGTTTTTTACAAACAATTCGAGAGACTTTGCCAGTAGCTAACTAGTTCCGATATTAATTAAAGTAAATTATATATAATATTTATTGTTTAAACCAGATCGCGCTAAAAAAATTAAAAGGCCTACATTTAGCTGTGGACCGTAATGCCTGATAATGTGGATTTACAAATTTTAATGTATAAAATGTATAATATTCCGGCTCCATTTTATGTAACATTTTAATGAAACGTTTTACTTTAACTTTGTTGGCTTATGACACAATGAGAAAATATAAAGGTATTGAGGACACAACTGGAAAGCAGATATCCAAATACTGTATTGCATATTTTTGCTTGTCATGATTGGTGTAACTATGTCACTGCAAACTGTTCATTGATATTAGCTGTGCGCTGATTGACTAGTTCAGGGGGCGCCAAATGGCAGGTCACGGTCCCCCTCTGAACCGCCGACCCATTTTGTGCGGACCACGAGAACACAGCAATTTAACAAAATACCTTTGTTATTTTCTTAATTACTCATCAATCCATATCCGTCCTACTGCTAGGCACGGGTCTCTTCTACCATGGAGACGGTTTAGGCCATAGTCCACCACGATGGCCTAGTGCGAGTGGGCGGACTACACATACAAGAAATTCCTAAGAACTTTTAGGTGTGCAGGTTTTATCACGATGTTTTCCTTCACCGTTAAAGCAAGTGATAATTCAATATGAATACACATATAACTTCGAAAAGTCAGAGGTGTTGGCCTGGGGTTCGAACCCGTGACCACCGAGATTGTCGACCGGGCGCCCGAACCTCAAGGCCACTTATTTAATAAATAATTTTTCTTATAAATAAAATGTGCGGACCACAATGGTCATTTAATTTCTTTAACAGACCCCGAACGAAATTAACTGTTGACGCCTGGACTAGTTAATGATTACGTCTTCCAAAAATAAACAAATTATTTTAAATGTAGATTAAACAAATGGTTAGCCAAATCTTTTCATCTAAAAATATTTTATATCCACTGGACTGTCGTGCTTAATGCTTGATGAAACGAGATATTCGCATGCATAAAGTAGAATTCCTTAAAATAAATAATTAAAAACGCAACATGCATAATATTGCTTTATGTGTATTTTTATCATAGAAACAGGAAAGTATGTCAGATATTTAACAAACAGTTTTCCGTAAATCGCTGGTATAAAAATATACATCATTTTAAGTATTTAGCGATACTCATTTATGTTAACATTTTTATACGGAAACACAATGTAATTTTAGTCAAACTATAGATCTGTAGAAAGTAACAGCAAAAAGCAAAAGAAATTACATTAATAACATCGTAGCCAGATCGCGTTAGAAAGTGCATATTTCAGAGTTGCACGGAAATTCCCGACATCGTTATAATAATTCCGAAACATAATGGGACAAAATTTTTTTAGCTTTCAAATTTACTAGTGATCAAAATACGGTTTACTTTAAAACATATTTTTAGGTACTAAGTGTCAATGAAAATAAATAAATAAATACACCCAACAGTCACATACATAGTCCTGACCCCACACTAAGATACGAGTCTTGTGTCGTGGGTATCAGAAACTACGAGAGACTTTTCGGTCTCACAAACACCTAGACCCGAAACAAATTTTTGTGCATCACACAAACATTTGTCTCGGTGCGGGGATCGAACCCGCGGCCGCTCGTCTCGCAAGCTGGTGTCTAGCCAACTGCGCCACGGGGCTGTCTCACCAAATAAACACCACAATATATTATAGTCGGAACTAACAAGTTACCTTGTCCGCGCTCTCTTGAGTTCCCATTCGTGCATGGACTCCTTAACAGCTGCGAGTAGTTCGGCGTCTCTGCGCTCGTCTTCGGCCTCTTGGGCTGGCGTCGCCGGCCGTCCTGCGCCTCGCCATGGCTCTAGTTCTGCGTCTGTGAAATAGAAACATATCTAGTTCAAAACAATTGAATATTTTTTTCTAGTTCGAAATTCCTTAAAAGAGATGGCCGAGGCCCAGCAATAAGGCATAAATATTTGAGATGACGTAGTAAGATATTATATATCATTGTCATACTATTTTACACGTTCTGAAATAAAATATGTCACGAAGAGAGAAGAAAGATTTCTTTTTGTTGTATTCGTTGATCTCTACTATATACACAAATATGGAAAGTACTGGCTACAATCTACTATATACATATACTATATCGAGCCGATCTTTTCATTTATTCGAAAATGTTGTTATCACAAAGTGAGTAATGATTGTGCAAACCTACTGTAATATTATTTAATGTCTTATATTGCATTTTTTCTTCCAATCTATTCTTACTTTGCTTCACACTCGTGATAAAATAAACGCATAGCACCGTAACCCGACAACAATAGACAAATTTACTGTAATCATGCTGACGTTATTGTCCACATTGACTCCAGTCAAAATACAGAAAGCGATGTTTGTATGCAACACCTAACACGGTGAGTTCACAAGAGGGGAAAGGCGCAATAGGTAACCTAAATGTAATCAGTTGTCTCCGGGTGAACGAATACCGCAAGTTTTTGCTCAACGCGACCTTGATCTGCTGCCCGTTGTAGGGCAGTGTGTAGTGTGAGACCTACTCTGGACGAAAGCAGGCCATTCCCATCTCTCAAGAATAATGAGAAACTCGCAATCTACTTAGCGAACAACACTTGTACCTATTACCTTTTAAAGATTGTTAATTGAATATACTTGAACATCAGCTTGAATTGACCGTGCTCCACAAGTCATAATCAACGTTTTCGGTACACTTTGGTTTTTAATGATTTAACAGAAGTATTTTTAACAAAGTGTGATTTTGTATATTTAGAAGTATTGTAATAAAAAATAACCCAAGAAGCTATATTTTTTTGTATAGATTAAAACAAAATAAACTGCCCAATACATAACATATTATGTGGTGCTATCCAGACAGAATATCAAGAAGAGATATCATAATCAGTAAAAACATGTATTCTCTTTAAAAATTGTGTAGATCTAGACGACGTCTATTAATGTAAAGAGCACATGATTTCTCCAAATATATGTTTTGGAAATGCAAATTATTCTTATACAAGTGACGGTTAATTTAATTTGGCGTAGGTATGTAACGAGAGCTATCCAGAATCTGGTGGGCGAAATTTGTTACATCCGCATTTTGAGGTCACAACGTTAATTCCGAGCATTGCGAATAATTGCGTCATATGAGACTTTTGTGCCAGACATTACGAAATTGAGGAAAGAAACAAATGGTTTGCTGCCACCTTAATGAAAGCCAGTTCTTATATAAAAACCAAACCTTAGACCTCAAAGCAAATCTTGAATGCTATTTTTTATTAGAAATTTGTTTCTAATCAGTAATTATTCTTATTTTGCTATGTAAATAAACTTTTTGTAATAAGTATTTTAGTCTTCAATTATATTTACTATGGACGTAGCGTGTGAAATCACATATATATCCATAACCAAAGACATAGCTGATGATTATACTCGTTATATAAATTTTGTCGTAAGTATAAAGCGGAAACATTTTTACCTACACTTATGTATATGTATTTTGCGTTATGCTTAAATTGAAGTGGTTTATCTGAAACTAAATAAATCTTGTTAGGTTTCTTTTTGTTTTGATACTAAAATACCTATATTTAAGGCCTGTCTGTGTAATTGGCAATGTAAAATCCAGTTTTGGTGTCTATAAGCAGATACTAGGACTTTTGTACATATATCTTCATTTTATTATTATGCGTGACATAATAATATTTGAATCATAATACTTTTACAGACTTTTACCGCAATAACATATTGTGTCAAAGTTATCAATGAATAACCCTACCCTAAATCTTAACCTCTATAGATACTAATATCTTCTCCTAATTCTAAACAATTAACTTTTATATGTAGGACGTCAGGCATCACTTATCACCAGGTAAACCACGTTTTACCTAGAAGAATCTACGTATATTTTACATAAACGAAAAGGATTATATCTTCATTGACAAAACAATACTTACATTTAGCTAATACAAGCGAAACAATCGTCAAAAATAAGGCGAAGGATCGCCAGGCGTGCGTCGCCATCCATGCGGCCCGGCAACCACGACTGCCTGCGGACAAACAAGATTGCCTTGTAATTTATACATAATCATCACATGGTTGATGGTAGCTATTACACCAAAGACAAAAACCCGCCAATTGTGTGTTTATGTTATGTCATTACCTATTGACTTATCCAATTGATTTGTGGTTAAAAGCAATGAAACAAAAGGGCCATGAATATTTTTTTTTTATTTTGACATACATAAGTCGTGATAGTCGTCGTCGTGTACGTTGCAGTACAAATGGGCTGAAGGTATTTTTTTTACGAGAGGAAAGTTCGTTAAACTCCCCTGTTCGTAAGTTCGGGGTCTCTGGCCTTCCAACTCGGCGCGCGGAACAGTTTTCCGCTTAGCTGAGTTTGGTCCCTTATCAAAACCTACGCCAGCATACACTCACCCGCATTAATGGCGGTTTTGCGGCATCTTAGGGTAATTTAGTATACATACTTAAAACGTTTTCACATGTTCTACGTACAATACCAACTATGGTATTGACTTGATGAACAACATGTCACATCATCATTCTCCTGCCCTGCTCGTAATTCTTGTTTGGGGTCGGCGCAGCATGTTTCGTCCTTCCTTCCTGTGTGGAAGGACAAAACATGCTGCATAAGAGTTTTGGCAGATGTTTTACGGCCGGCCGCCTGCCTGACGCCAACCCTGCTTGGGACTTTCATTGTTTCAGGAATGGGGTAAGGATAGCGTGTGTTTGGTTACAGGATAATGCAGGTAAGGATATTTAGCCTGATGGTAAGGATGCTACAGTCCCGGATAAGGAAGTAGTAGGAGACTGCAACAGCTCGGCAACGGGCTAGATCAATGGAAAAGGCATCCCCTGACCATGAACAACATGTCACAATACACATAAATGATTAAAGTCGAATATAATTATTCTGATATTAATAGTATAAATGTGGTAAAGTACAGACAGTTTAACGATAGGTAAGTACAGTCTGTTTGACAAGAGCGTGTACGGCAAAACTTTTTTTTAGGTACCGCTAGAAGCTTGGTTGTAAATTTGGCAGGTAGCTAGCCCCTTCCCCTCAGATGCTTTGTGTATAGAGTTTCAGTTGTCGTTCGATCTTTGTCAGAGGAGGACGCATTTCGTCATGAGTGCTACGTACGCATCACGTTATGAAGCAGTGTTCTTGTGTTTGCATCCAAAAGGACCCAAAATGTCATACGCAGCCGCTGCAAAATACGTGAAAAAGTCAAAGACATTTGTTAGTAAGTGGGTGAAACGCTATTCTGAAGTAAAAAATGTCGACGATCTGCCTAATCGTGGCTCTACGCAAAAAACAACGAAAAAGGAGGACAAAATGATTTTACGGGTATTCGAGAAGAATTCTCGCCTATCGTTACGCGGTGGTCAAGCGGTTTTGCTTAAAAAAGGCCTTAATGTGTCATGTGATACTATAAGAAGACGTTTACTGGCTCATGATGTAAAATTTCGTAGCATAATAAAGAAACCGCTACTGTCGGAAAATCATGTTAAAAAGAGACTCACTTGGGCGCAGGAACATTTGGACCGGGATTGGGACAATGTAATTTTTTCGGACGAAGCTTCTTTTTGGGCACGTTCTTCTATCACTCATACCTGGTGTACCCACGCCAATAAATTCATCCAGCGGACCGTTAAACATCCGGTGAAGGTGCACGTTTGGGGTTGTTTTTCAAAACAGGGATTTGGTACCTTGCACATATTTACAGGTAATTTAAATGCAGCTAAAATGGTCAAAATATATCAAATGGCTTTATTACCATCTGCTCAAAAGTGGTTTAAAAGGAAAAACATATATTGGCTATTGCAAGAAGACAATGACCCGAAACATCGGAGTCGTCTTTGTACAGCGTGGAAACAAGAGAATGACGTTGAAGTACTAGATTGGCCATCACAGTCGCCGGATGCAAATCCAATAGAAAATGTTTGGGCACTCATGAAGTTGAAGCTTCGAGGAAAGAAAATCTGGACTTTAAAACGATTAGTTCGTGAAATTAGACTTATTTGGAGGTCTTTGTCCCTGGATTATGCAATAAAATTAGTAGAAAGTATGCCTCGAAGACTCCAGTCAATTATTGATAATGGAGGCGACTGGACAAGTTATTAATAATAAAGCATCATTGTCTGTATCATGTATAATGAGTGTATTTTTTTTCTATTTTTTATCCCAATTCATTCCCGAGTTTTGCCGTACACGCTCTTGTCAAACAGACTGTATATGAGGTTATTTCTCTTGGAAACAATGCGTCTGTACGCTCTTCTAACGGGCTGGTAATTATATCATTAGTTAGTTTCCTGGTCCCCACCACGATGTTCCCATACTTTGTTCTATCGGTATATAATTACGTTACGAAACGTTTTGTCGGAGTTTGTCTTCGGAATGCCAATAACCGACAATACCTAGAGTAGCACACGAGCAGCATATAGATTGTCGCAAAACGACTTAAACCCTTTGGATTGTAATTAAATATACATAGCTACATAATACATATATGTCATGTTCTTTATGAGTTATTTTCGTACGACTGCATATGGTGGCAATAAATGTATTGTATACCGTGGTATGTTTGAGGAAATTTGTAAACAAAGCCAACTGTTGATTGGTTCATACGGAGGTTTGTAAATTATGATATTAAGTTTGTAAGATAAGCAAAAAGTCTCACGTAGTTCTTGAAATTCACGACAACATACCTGTTGACGGTCCTTACGTATAAAAAGACACGTCGAAAATGCCATTTTTTTATTGCATTTTTTGCTTATATTTGCCGATATGCATGAACCAATTTAATTTTTTTTTATTATTCAATTATTTCACGCAATACGTAAAGCGTACATGATAATAAGTCTAACACATTTCACGGAACGTGTAGTATACGAGTACACCCACAAGTCGTACTTAACGCCAAATACCATGTTTAAAAATTGGCACCGAAATTCGAACTATAACGTCATGAACGAGTTTTATTGTTGGAGTATCGGAGTTTCAAAAGTGTTTTAGTTGATTTTAAATAATTATAATATCTTGGGAGTTCTGTTAACTACTTAAATGTATAAGAAAGTAAAAATATCATGATAAAATAGTAACGATAGATAATACATAGGTCGACGTACAAACGGACATGTCAGACTTAACCCTGAAGAAAATCAACGTAGAAAATGCATGAAAATGCATATGTAATAATTTTTCAATGCTATCAATAGAAGCATTAATTATTATATACTTAATTACAAAAGTAATATTAGTGAAAAATAAATCAGTTTTTTTTTACTTTAATTGAACCTTTAAACCACTCTCCTGAAAACCATCGATTTAGACATGTCGCTTTATACGTAGGGACCGTCGTTATATTTAGTGTGTGTTTAAAAGTGTAATTGTTATGTTTATATTAATAATAAAATAAAAAAAAAAATAAACGAATATTATTTCCTCATAGCGTTTTGTTTTACAAAAAAATGTTTTCTTTTTCTATTGTGCTCAGATGAAAATATTTTTTTCTGATATTTTTTCAATGGCATTAAACGCACAGAATTTAAAAATTACTCAGAGTCAAAAAAATATTTTAAAATGTAATCCTACGATACTTACCCCGAAAATTGTGTCTTACATTTTATGTAATCTAAACTTATTTGTATCTAAGACATGATTGTGGGTTTTATTGTTAAGTCCTCACGCCAAAAATAATATTAGTTTAACAATTAAGTGCATAAACATACTACATTGAGGTAAACGATCACATGACCGAACTCTAGAAAATTTATACAGCTTGTTGACCTCAACAAAGTGAATGTGTTTATCAACGCACTGCGCTTGTTTAAAACACAAGCAATGATTTATTTTACTCTAATGAATATATCATCCAAGCTTTTGTCTCCTGGCAAGAAAAAATCATAATAATAATTACAGTTCTTTCTAATATATTTTGTTTGTCATTCAGAGTAGCCAGTTAAGAAAATCTCTTTTTAACCGACTTCAACACTACTCTAATAAAAGTAAAGTACCTAATATATAAATGAGTGTTGTTTAAAAACCTTTTTTATTTAATACTGGCTGTTGCCCACAAGTTCGTATGCGAACATTAAGATTTAAAAAATATTTTTTATTACCCGTTTTAGTCACATTTTTATTGCTACTCCTATTGGTAGTTGCGTTATAATAAACAGCTTTCTTCAATGAATGGACTATGCAATACAATAAGAATTTTGGGATTAGAATTTGTGGTTACTGGTAACATACTCCAACTGGTGGTACATAATATAAAAATATAAATCGTATTGTAATAAACATAAATCAATAGAGGTCTGTAGTAAATAAACCGTTTAATGATATTATAACAAAGATTATTTTCAGCTGTTTGTTTAGCTCAGCACGCAGTATTTCTGTTAAAAAGTTACCGAGGGCGAAGAAAAGTAAGATAAATGGCTGATAAAAAACAGCGTTTCATTCGTCATAATAAATTACTCATGTATATTCCTTGAGCAATTCGCACGTCATTATGAAATACAGGTTCTTTGCGTTGTTCACTTTCATCGGAAGCGCGCGCTATGTAAATGTTTGTATAAGTTTTCACACGATCTTTAGAATTTTGGCGGTGTTGACATCACATAAATAAAGTTTATATTGTTGTGTAGTGCAGAGTGCTTCTTTTCAAATTTGATGCAGTACATCTAGTTATGAGCCTTGCTCGTTTATTAAAATGTTTAGCGTGGCCACCATTAATTTAATGGTTATACGAGTATGTTCAGAATAGCATTGATGTGAAAATTCAATTCCACCCTTATAATATAAATCAGTGGCGGTACTTCCATAGAAGCCCGAAAGCCCGACTTGCCTTACATAGTTCCGAATAATGAACTTAACGATTGTTTATTTGTAAAATAACGCTATAAACGTGAATGTGAGTACTAACCGGTAGGTATTTATTAGTCCTACGTACCAAAAAAAATATGCTGCTACTAAATAAACATTTGGGCTTGCCTTAGTTTGACACCCTTGGCACGCCACTGATATAAATATGAGGCTTCGTTGACGCCCATTTTGTATGTATTACGTATATTAAGAACAAGAAGACCACTTGATAAATTCCTAAGAACTATTGGGTATCTTTACGAGGTTTCTCTTACCATTAAAGTAGGTATGAGATCATTTATTTGTAAAACTTCAAAAAGTCAGAGGTTTATGTGTAGGAATTGAAACCGCGACCGCCGTGATTGTCAACCACTCGCCTTTTTCTCAAGGTCATCACTACTTCTTTCGAAATACGTACATTTACGGGTTTTGTATCGTAACATGTGGAGTATCTAATATTAAAACGATTATTGCTTTTTTGCTAAGACCTGTGATTAAACAAGCATTGAATTACTTTTTGTGACGGTCAGTACTGCGTAAGCAGGTGGGCCAGGTGCGTGCCATAACTAAGTTAGATTAATGCAACGTGCCGCCCTAAATATGAACTTGTCTAAGTGATTGGCAGCGTGTACCGGATTTCGTTATATCCTTAACACGAAGGATATGTCTGAATTTTGATACTCAATTACTTAGGTGTAGTATTGTTTTTGTCACTTTTATTCAGATGCATTATGTAGGTATAGAAGACGGCGTGATTTTGATTGATGCTGTTAGAATAGGCCTAAATAAAATTTGATAAGGATTTTTAACCTGAAATTTCATCGTACCTACTTTATCGGTAAAATATTTTAATTGTTTGTTATCAAGAAAAATAGATTTTCCGTTTATTAGTGCTAATAGTCGAATTATAGGGTATGGTTTCAAACCTTAGCGGACGAGAGATACAATTATCTGTATGGAATTGTAACGTTTTGGACAAACATCGCCCCGCATATCATCACTCCCTCAACAATAACAAAAGTTTTTTTCTATTTCAAATACTATATCATTTTAGTAAACCATTAAATATTATTGCTGAATATGAGCTTGACCTCAATAGTTTTAGTTACTAAAGTAAAAAAAAAAACTAAGGACACGACACTTATTAGAACAGCACTATATCACTACAATGTACGCATAATATGTAGTTTACCTTACGAAAATTCCTTAATGAGACATTTGTGTCTAGTATAAATCTCTATAAGGAAGGTCAATTTGCTTAAAATGCGTGCTCTAATCGTAATAGTCTTTGGCACGATTAGGTAACACAAGTAATGACAACCTTTTTTTTATTCACTCATCATATCATATCGAAGGGAGTATAACTCCTATAATTATCCGGTTATCTATGAAATCGAAAACTTTAGCATAGTTTTAACGGATGGCTAGAGATCGTAGCAATGCTTTTCTTTAGTCAGTCCTCAATTTGACGTCAGAGTTAATTTATTGCAGTATTGTAATTGCTTGTTCAAGGAACGGCACTAAAAATATTAAAACAGATGTAGTAGTGGTTATGATTTATGATGTACAATTAACGGGACATGTTATTTTCTTAGGTGTGTAGTCCGCCAACCCGCACTAGGCCAGCGTGGTGGACTATGGCCTAAAACCCTCTCAATGGTAGAGGAGACCCGTGCTCAGCAGTGGGCGTATATGGGTTGATGAAGATGAAGAAGAAGAAGTATTTCTTTAAAAATAGACAAGTACGTATAAGCGTACACAATAAATGTTGTTAAAACCGTTTTTAATGTCGATTGTGTTTGTTCTTTTTGCATCCATCGTGTTTTCTCATCAACACTAGCATATTAAGTTTTTTCCTACGTTAACCTAATTTGTCACTACGTGTAATTTTTCCTTTAAGTATTCACAATTATACATTTTGGTGCGGATACTTTTAACAGACGTATTGACATAGTTTCGTAAGGAAAGTGCAATGTTTTTCGCTGTGTAATTATATCTCAAACTTTGGTAACTTTTTATTACTTTGTATAAACTTAATTAATGATGCATGCATTTAGCAGAAATAATGCTGAGTTTGTTAGTACAACACTGTTATTCTGTTGCAAAGTTATTTTGGATTGGGTTCCTAAAAGAACTATAATTGAAAAATATATAAAAAAATTAAACTTTACCTAAGATTAGAATTTTCAATTATATATCAATTAACAAGATAATTCATTGTTTATATTAACAGTGTAATCAACTAAATATGACGTGTTATAAGAGTTGTCCATACACGAAGTTGGATTATCAAAGCGTTCTGGTCAAACGTGTTGACCTGAGACGGAACCTGAGCAATCTTGTCCCAATTCCACAGTTGGCTGACTATGCAGACCTGAGTGGAACTAGTCAATGTATAAAACAACTGCATTCATGTTATTTGAATTGTCGTATAGTCTTACGAATGGATTCAAATTGCTTGTACCGGTATCCTATATAAAATGAAGGCCAATAATATATTTTATTAAATATAGTGAACGGTTAACAGTTTTTTAGACTCGTTTATAAATATAATAAAATTGAATTGTTTGTTCGTAACGTCGATACTACAGCTTTTTATAGTCAGTGGGGATAAAGGTATATGGTTTTCTTATTTTTTGAGATAACTTTTTTGCCCGTTGTAGACAGATACAACAAAATAATAACGTAGGTCAAGTTATTTAAGGTCACTCATCATTAGTGTCATTGCCATCGCAAAATTATTGTAAGTGAGCAATTTAGATTTTATACAGTACGTACTGTTTTATTATTTGTATAATGTAAGGATGTAATATAAATATTTTATAATTATTAGAAAAAATATTTTTAGGTTCATAAATATATACCTATATCTATAATTTTAAACAAATAGGAGGTCATCGGAGGTTTAGGTGCGCTTTCGATATCGATGGTTGCGGGTTCATACGCTTTTGACATTTTGACAAATATTCATCATATTTTTTTCTTAATTCTAACCAGCAGGTTCTTAGATTATCGCGTGCACCAAATAAATAAACTCTTAAACCTTCTTTAACCTTTAAGTTTTTAAAGAACCAAAAACAAAGAATATAAATCGTAGACTGTCTCAAGATTGTTTTTATAAACAATAAATGAGGAAGTTTACAATTCACAACATACCCGGAACAATAATCTCACATGCAGTTTTACAATATTACTGTCGTATTTTACATTATTTTTGTTTATATGTCGTGACTAAAAACAGTAACCTATAGAACAAGGTTGTCTATTGTTATTGCTATTATGTTTTGCAGAAATAATTAATAGAATAAAAAGGCGAGTGTGTATGTTACAAACTGAAAAATAATGCAAATATGCCAAAGAAATTTTAGTACCTAACATCCTATTATCATTTTAATAAGTTTAATTTACTCTTGTGTTATTATAAAAAAAAAAAAAACAAAAAAAAAAAGAACATGGCAATATTATTACTGCTACCGCTTTGGAATACATATATAATATATGGCTTACGGAAAAAGCGGCCTTAAAAAGAACTTTATTTTTGTAAAGTATCGTTAACTTGAATGACCAATACTATTTCAGAATTTATATTTCGCATTAGTTATAAATTTAACCATACACATGTTTATTTTATCACAGGAAGTGAAAATGTTTGTGTTAAAGAATCACATTTTCTATTGATTTTTTATGTTGTATACTAACTCAAATAACGTGTTTTCAAAAATCCTGTACAATTAAGAAACGGACACCATTTCAGATTAAATTTACAAGTCTATTAATATTGCTAAACAATTTACGGCACAACGGTGTTAAAATTCTGTGAAAGAACATACTGTATAATTACTAGTGTAAAAATTGCACGTTTTAATATTTTAGGTCGGCGTATGTACGTAAACCTATAATTAGTGACTTGGAAAGTGCAATGCAATAGTGAAATTTATTTAAATAACAAATCTTAGCCTAATAGGCTAAGCCTATTCATTTTAATGAATGTTAAAACTATGTTTCTCTCATTTAATGCGCTACTGCAATGGATATAATTAAATTTAAGGTCGGTAATGATTAAGGACATATTTAATAGAGATTCAGTCCTCTGTTAGTTATATAATAACTACATATTTAGTCTCCAATACTTTTATCTCCAAATGCTAAGTAATAAGACTGTCCATTTGTGTGTAATGGTAAACATTTCATTACTGTCTGCACTCGCATTTCGCTGGTTATATTTTATGTAATGGGAACCGAGATTATTGCTATTAAAAAGGCACACTTCAGAAAAGGTGTTTTTTATTCATTTAAAATGGGGACTTTTATTTTTGCTTCCGAGTTATCTTTGGTGTGGTATATCAATCACACCATCACACTTTGCCCAACCTGAGATTTACACCGGCGCTTCTCAATCACAAGTTTAGCTTGCAAAGCTGTAATAATGTACCTTAGGAATAATCTAAGATTTTAAAAGAGTAAGAACCATTATTTTTTAAATTTACCTTCACAAATCAGTCAACAATTTTCCGGTAAATTCTTAAATATCTCGCCTTCTCTTCAATCACCTTAAATAGCAAAGTTATTTCTTACATGTGGTGGATGTTCATAGTAGATGACCATCACTTTCCAGTGAGCAGGTAGTTCATTAGCATGAAGCAAATGTTTCCTTGTACGTACGTGTCCATGTGTAAGATATACTGAGTAGGTACGTTTCAAAACTCACGACGTTAAATTCCGACAGCTTGACGTGTCTTACGCAAGCGAGTAAAATATAAGTTGAAGTAAATGTAGAGGGGTGGAATGGAAAAATAAATAAAAATAGTCAGGGTTACATCATCTCAGCTGGTTTTGGTTTGTTTTTAAAGGTAACAAATATGTATTGTTTTGTTCTGTGTTTTAAAGAGAGCGAGCGTTTAGTATTTGAACGTTGTGTCAGTCGGCGGCACAGTCTCGTATTATGTAAATGGCGCTCAGCTGGGACTTTCTTTTATTTGCCACCACAATTAGCTTACTACGGATCGGAGTGAGTTAGTCGCGCGGTGTGAAAACTGTCTGGGAAAACTAATTTCAACTATATAGAAAAGTTTCTATCGTTTGAAAAAAAATATCTTTTACCTTTCATTTTGATGTTTTTAAGTCGACATGCTATAAAAAGAAAAAGAACATTTAACATGGATGTGTAGCTTAAAAATCTAATATATGTAACTCTTTCAACTCTGAAGAGAGGAAACCTCAACAATTGAATATAGAACTTTCTATGTCAGCCAGCTATTATTAAAAACTAAGTAGCTCTATAAACAGTCTATTGATGAGCGACATGCTTTGACTCGCTAAATTAGCTCGCTCATCCGTCAACACCATTAATTTCATATGAAAGGTTGCGCTTAAGCAATCACGCCGAACAAAACAAGTGAAGTGCGAGTAATGCGGCGCGGTACGCTGAGCGGGGCAAGAGGCGGGGGGACGGGAGGGAACTTTATCAAGACTTTCACTCGATTCCATCTTGTCGCGACCTCGAGCCTGTTCGGGTTTGGTGCAAGCACTATAGATATACACTAATGCTACAAATCCGTTATCCGAATGTTCATTGGTCATTATTGTCTCCAACACATACATTTAAAAAAATATTCTTCATTAAACTTTTTACACTAACAGTTTAGTAGTTTTTAAATTCAGTTATATTTTATAGTTAGTATTTTACGTAAGTTAACATTTTAATTGTTTTAAATTAAAGAGTAAATAACAAACGGAATGGAATATTGCCCTTTTAGAAATGAGTAAAGAACATTATTACTGGGCAAGTTCAAGCAACTTAATTTGATTATTTGGTCCCATTCGAATTAGTTGTATGCCTTTAATTAAATCTTAGTTGCAGCTAAATTTGAAGGAAGTCGAGCATTATTAGAAAATTCTGTATTAATGCGAATAGCATTCTAGTGCGTGCGGATGACAAATAAGTTAGACGAAGCGTGAAATTCTCCGCGATTATATTAATGAGCGGTCACTGCGTACTCGGATAGTTTGACATATATATATATAATATTATTATGAACGGTTATGTATACTGTACATCAATGAATATGTATTTGGGCCTTAATACCTCTATGTAATCGAGTATTTAACTCAAAATTTATGGAAGTAAGTCATTAATTTTCAATTACATATAAAAGACATCAACGCGCTCTACCAATTTTATTGAAGATGGCTTCGATCAAATATATGAAGATAAAAATCTTTGGCGCATATTTATTTTGTCTAGGTTATTCATAAAAAAATGTGTCAAAAAGTATGATGACCTTGGGAATTGAAAACTTTGGTGTCGTGATTCTAAGACCAGACAAAAAAATATATCATTTATAGTTTGCGTTTATTTATATTGTATCCATGATTGCTTGCTTTAGCACTAAAGGAAATTATCACTATGAAGTTCTACATAGTTAAAAATTTTCTCACGAGCAATAGGTCAGTATTAGACTTAGGGTAACCTCTTTCAGTTTTGGTGGAGCCTATGGTTAGCATTGTAATGTACATTGAATAATACATACATAGATTAAATTTGTTTCCTCAGGTTACTATTTGTGATGTATTATGATTTAATCGTAAGGGACAAATAGTAGATAAGTACTAGTATAAATCTTAGTACGAATCATGAAGATTTTTACTAAGTATGAAGTGTCGGTATTATGAGTTATGATCATCGAAAGTAGTTTCATAATGCGGAACGTTACTAAATGGTAGAGCCATTTCAATATTTATTAATATTATCATTATAAATAAATAAAACAGTTAAATGGAATGATATTTAATGTATCGTAAGTATAGTTGATAACCAGAATACTTAAGTGTTAACTGGCAAAATTTAATACAACTATCTTTTATCATTCTACACAATTTTGTATAACCGGATATCCAGACTTATGCTGTGATGATACACATCAAACAACCATTTTGGTTAAGCAAATTGCCATTAAAAATCTGTCATTGAACGAAAATAAACAAATTCATTTTTGGATTCACATTAGTTTTCGGGGTTTGCTTTCGGGTTTGCTTTCAGGTTTGCCCCTTCTTTTTACCACAATTCCATTAAGTATAGTGTCGTATGGTTACTACTTTGAAAAGTTGGAGTTATGTCCTTAGGGTTCAAAACCTCTCGCTCTATTTCTGCAGGTGCTTATAGCATGATATAACATATTTTTTGTGTATACTGGCAATACAGAGACAATTAATGACAGAAATTCAATTGGCATAAACGATGCTGTCCCAATAGAGCATAGAGTGTGAATGCAACATTTTAATGCCTCAAGCTCAAATGTGTGTATTCAATAAATATGATCACCAATGTAATATGAGATTGCTACAATCGTGAGTCACGTTTGTAATTTAGCAGCCATAGTCACAATGAGGAAATAGATGCTTATAGAAAGTTGTAATACCTTTACCACACCTACCTTGGTATTATTTTTTATTTATCACATAACGTTCCTTTTACAGTGTGAGCTCTAAACTACAATCTATTTATAACGTATTGTGAACGGGTGATATTTATATTTTATAATTTGGGTTTTTATGCACCTGTTATGCATTCATTGTAATATTTTTTTAACGGTGTCATTAAATCGAATGTTCGTTAGTCTGAGTACCGATTCAAATCAGTTTTAAGAACATCGGTGTGTGGCAGACTCTAGTGACTGCCATTTCTGATGCCAGTAATTTATTCTTTCGTTCCATGCCCTTCAGTGCCAGCGACGTGACTACGATCTTAAACTGTTGTGTGGGGTTAGTGCGATAAAAGGCTTTACTTCAGCTTTACTTCACTTATATAAAAATAACCATAAATTATACATTTTTCTATATGTAAGCAAATAAACTGAAATAAATCACGTTTAAACTATACATTAGATTTGAAGTTACGGTTTTATTAATTATATATAAAATCAAGCGTTGCCTATAAGCGTTTGTACAACTATAGGTACAATTAAGTCATTAGATTTAACCACTAAACCGCTAACTGTATACAAAGTTAGGAACTGCAAAATAATTTGCCGACCATTACCAAAACCGGGCTTTACAAACAATCTGATGCGTCTTTAAAGGTAGGATATAGGTTATGTGTTTTTTTTTGTTAAGCAGTCATTGGTTTACACAGTTTTGAAATTACTAGAAAAGTCTTGCCCAGACCTAAATCAAAGAATTTTGGATGACATAATTGTTTGTTTCGGTATAAAAATCAAACCCAATTAGCACCATGGAGTCTCTTAAATTTTATTTTGAATATTTTAAAAATGTAAACAATATATTATCGTGCATGTGAAATGAACGATAGAAGGATTTACACTTCAGAAGATTTACAATGAGATAGAGCATGAAGCTCGACATAAACTGTATTGACTTCAAACATCAGCTGTGTTCAATATTTTTAACGTTTTCATTTTTTTTTAATCGATTAATTTTGGAATGCTCTGTAGGTGTTAAATGAAACTTGCAATACACGAAGTACACAAGTATTTTTTTTCACACAGTTTCATGACTACAGGACATAAGTGCTACTCGGAGCTGACTATTAATTTCCTTATAACTACATTTCGGGCTTCATCAAACTTACTCTAATGCTACCTTTTCTATTACCATGGAGGTGGAGTAGTAGGCTTTCGTTCGAGAATTTTAGTTCTCTATTTAATCTTCTAGTAGCCCAAAGGGCCATGGAACGAGCCATGCTTGGCATTACGCTCTAAGATCGTGTTCGCAATGTGGAAATCCGTCGAAAAACGAAAGTTCGTGACATCGGGACTTCAATTGCGAACCTTAAATGGACTTGGGCGGGACACTTGGCAAGGCGAACTGACGAGAGATGGAGCAGGGCGGTGACCGAGTGGTGGCCAAGGGAGGGAAAGCGCAGTGTTGGCCGACTAGCTGCTAGATGGGTGGACGATTTGGTTAGCGTAGCTGGAAGGTCATAGATACGACTGGCCCAGGACAGAGATGAATAGCATGCAACCAGAGAGGCCTATGCCCAGCAGTGGGTCGAAAAAGCGCTGTAAATGATGAATGATGATGATGATTTAATCTTGGGCTATGTGAAAAATTATTTAAGCCAGGGCAAGACATGTTAATACAAACACACCTCTGTGCAGACTGTCGCTAGTGCCCAGAGCTTTAACTGGTGCAGTAAGTTTGAATTACTATAAAATGTTTCGTCTTTACAGTGTATCTGTTGCGACACAGAAGTTTAGATTTGAATAACGATAGATCGTAGGTTTATTATGACGGAAGTGATGAAGCATTAATAACAACATATCGCAATCAAACTTTTGCAGTATCATGAATTGTTACCAATGTCTAGTCAATAAAAATAGTTAGTTTTAATGAGGTTGGAAACCATAGGAAGTCGTCAAATGTCTCTCTATTGGCTGTTGACCTATTAACCCCAAAATAAACCTTTTCCGTTACGCAGCTGCTTTGTATTTTTGGTTGAATTGAAATGTGATGATACTATAAGATTAAAACTATATATCAATTAACTTTCACATTTTGTAGTCTTCGATGCAATTAAATAAGAGTGTACAGTTTGAATAGCTTTGTGGAATGAATTTCAATGCTAAGCGTCCGTTGGTAACTGTTTTCTTGTTAGTAGTGCGTAAAAATTAACGTTAGGTAAATTTCATCCGTATAAAGTAACAATACAAGAAGTAAGTATATGCGGTGTTCAGTGAACGTGTTTAGTTACGGAGTAATATGTTATTGTTACCTAAAAATGATATGACTTAATTATCATAAATATTTATATTTAAACGTAATTATTAACGATAATGACATAATCCTTGTGTTCTAGAATGTAGTAACAATGAATATCGCCCGTACAATTAATGGCCATGGAGTATATAATCAAATACATTTGAAACATTAAAAAGTATTTTTGTTCATGAGGTCTTGATATGCATGTATTCAAATACAGCTTAAAGGAATTGGATCTAACATTGAATTTAGAATTTACCTTCAAGTTAAAGGTAATCCACATATCATATTTAAATGAATTATTTCCATTTTGAATAATAAGTAAACTATGATTATAATTTTATAGGGCATGCAAGTTCATAAACATTCACTACAATCTGCAGTTTAACGACAACCTTAAAAGTTTTTTTTTACCACTAATAAGTTAGAGTCGTAATATCGTCAATTACTATATTATTGTTCAGGCAATTATTTTTTTGTTGCCATTGCAAAAAATCTACTTAACGCAAACAATAAGTTGTAACCAATCCTTGGTCCGTTACCTCGGTAGTTGTGGCACAGCACTTTCGTAAATTCCACCTTATTGATATATAAATCACGTGTGGGCCGTTTCGTCACTGTCGGCATTTGGTGAACGGCACTACCAATTGTTTTACGCGAAGCATATCAATATCTCAGTGTTTTTGGGACATGCTATTGAGCTGGGCAGCAAGAAAATACATAACAAACAATTAGCTGTGTGAATACAGTCCAATTGTACAATTGATATTGTTTTTATTACACATTAATTGGGTTACAATTAGCAGTCAATACAAACGTTGAAAAATTTGCAATATCTTGCGGTTGTCAAGTATTGTTTTACTTTTTAGCTAATTGTGAAATTGTCGCAAATGTACTTAACTTGTTGGTAATCGTGTTTTCATAGCGCTAATAAAATGACACTATGTATGTATGTTATCTATACTAATATTATAAAGCTGAAGAGTTTGTTTATTTGTTTGTTTGTTTGAACGCTAGGATCTCAGGAACTACTGGTCCGATTTGAAAATTCTTTTACTGTTAGATAGTACATTTATCGAGTTATTTTATAACATCACGCTACGACCAATAGGAGCGGAGCAGCAATAAAGAATGTTTCAAAATCGGGGATATTTTATTCCTTTTAAAAGCTTCCGCCGCGTGCGCTGCCGAAACAGTTAAAGTTACGCTAAAATAATGTATGACAGAATTGTTCTCCTTTAACCTCTTTTATGCTAACCAAATTTGTCCTAAAATAAAGCATTATTTATGAAGGTGTTTTATAAAGATTGTGTTAATCCTTATCTAAATAAATGCGTTATTAATTATAAGTATTTAACTTTAAAGAAATTTGCCTTTACATAATTTGATTTCAATTAGTATCTTAGAAGATATCGCAGTTTTAAAATAATGATCAAGCGCGCAATAATGATGCACAAGGCGCTGACCGGCGTGTTACGGTTTCACGTTTAAACAATTTGACCGATTTGTATGATTTTCGTATATTTAAGTAAATGGGGCTCTGTGGAGTAAAAAAAATACAACTTATTTTCTTTCTGAACCTAACCATGTAGTCCACGCAGAAGGAGTTGCGGGCAAAGCTAGTAGAATAATAAAAAAAAATTGCGTTTCTATTTACACAATGGACAAGTCCAGTCGCTATGATGGTAGTCAACCGATGTCGTGTGTACATGTTATCAACTTACGTTATATCAGTTTGTCTCCGGAAAAAATGTTTTATTGTATGTTAAATAGTAATTTGACTTCGATTTTGTTCTTACAACGTCGAAATATGTTTGCTCAGCGTATAAATGAGCTTATATTGAATACATATATGTATTTAGATAGCCCCTGGTTTCGTGATACAAATATGTATGTGCCGTGTGATCTGGAGGATGCCTACTCGATTCTTGTGTGGGGAAAAATGTTTTGGGGTTTTTCCATTAGGACATTCTCTGTAGCAGAGAATTTGATATTTGCAAGAAAAAGGCGATTGGCTCGGCCATTAGGTAGAAAAAAAAAAACAGAATTGAAAAAATGTCGGGGCAGAAGAGGCACCTCTGCCTACCTAATAGGGGAATGCAGCCGTGAGCACGTATGAATGAATGTAAATGTATTTCTACCAGCCTTCATGTGAAACACTGATAAACCCGGACCTTCCTTAAAATTGAATGGAGTTGGGTCTCAGCCCTCTTAGCGAGATGTTGAACTTGATATGTACTTAAGGGAACCCTAGTGAATCAATTTGTGTCTCCGATAACATTGTTTTACTTCATATTATCATAATATCCAAGAACACTTTGTCCGACCTCGGACCCAGGACCTCTAGATCACACGGCGTGTAATTGTGCCGCGAGACCACGAGCACATAAAATGCAATGTATATTAATTCCTTATCCGTATTTCTATACAAACTCTATTTCATCATTATCATTATATGTCCCATTGTTTGGCTCGGGCCTAGTCTACCATTGAGAGGGTTTAGGCCTTAATCCACCTCGTTGGCCTAGTGCAGGTTGGCGGACTAGATACCCAAGAAATTCCAAAAATCTTTTAGGTGTGCAGGTTCCATCACGATGTTTTCCTTCACTGTTAAAGCGTGTGATAATACTGTTCAACACTTTTTGCGCATGGTTTTTACTTAATATATTCTAATTTTATACACACACGCACACATATATAATAACTGTGATTATTACCTAATCAAAATATTTGCTTTTATTTTTTGAGTATTTTCATTAATTTTGACTTTCCCAATTTTTATTCACAAAAGCAAATTCAGAACTTTGTTGTTGTTGTAATTCTTATTTATTGGTATAAAAGCAATAAAAAAAAATTTATTCCCATGCGCAAAATTGCTGTTGAGCGGTGTAATTCATTGAGAATACATACACAACTTCGAAAAGTCAGAGGTGTATCATGTATGCCTAGAGGTCGGACCCGGGCCCGCCGACATTCTCGAGCGCACTTCTAAACTGCCATCACTGCTGATAATATAATAAGCTCTACTTATGATAGTTCATTCTCCAATTTTTCACATATAACTATTGAGATATATGAATGCTGCATTACGAAGGTCATGTAGCTTACTAAAGTTAGTCGCATAAGAATAAAATTTTTTAGTTAATATTGAGCACAAGCTTAATAGTCAAGTGTTTTTTTTAAATTTTACCTACGCGATTTTTAATAGCGTTTACCAAATCTTAAAGTTACAAACCAAAAGACGAAAAGGAACAACACTGTATCGTGTCTGAGGCAGTCACGTTTTCAATAGACCGAAATTTCACGAGGCCAAATTGAATATACCCGCCCGTATATAATTAAATTAAGCGAATAATGAGAAAACTGTGAATGATTTTATTTATGTCTTTAAATAATAGAAAGATCCAAAGATGAGGAATAGTCTAAATGGTTCTCGAAATTTAATTTTCTGTGACCTAAATAAAACACTCCTATATACCATAAGTGTTTCCAACTTAGCATACATTCCATCTAAACTTGTATTTATTGATATATAAAGCTGAAGACTATGTTGAAGTTGCCAGTCTCAGGAAGTAGTTACTGGTATGAATTGATATTTTTTGTGAATAGTCTATTTATTAAAGAAGGCTATATGGTAGTTGGTACATAATTATATATCACGATTCACGACGCTACCAATAGCAGCGGTGCGACAATGAATTTGACAAAAACGGGGAAATAAATTATTTTTTTAAATAAATTAAATTCTTTCTCAAATTTTGCATACGGAGCTGTGGAATAAAAGTAGTCTTAAATAAACACTCTTTAATACTGTAAGTGAAGTAATGAGATCCGCATTCAAACCAGTGCAGTCGCTTGACTTCGCAAGGACACCTACATATAACGTAATGTTTATCATTAAGAAATAATAATTACGTATGACATTATTCCCCACGTAAGTACCATTACCTGTCGCCAAATTACTGTTATTCATAAAAAAAAACACAATCATTTACATATTTGTGCGCGGTAAATAAATGTATTTTTTTGAAAAAATGTGGTATCGAACGGAATTAAACTATAAATTAACTATAAATATCGATTCTACTTATTTAAAGATAATTCGTCATCAATTGAATCAAAGGCTCGGGAGGATTACTGATAGCGTTGAAAAATCCTAATATTAAGGCATTATAAACCCAACCAATTCGTCTCATTATAATAAAGCTGTCTTAAAACAAGATCGATAAAATTAAGTTCCTATTTATTAGAATAAGTCTTTCGTAGATTAATTATTATCTTTATACAAATGACGGATGAGTGCGACGGATGAGTGCTGTAAAAGTAAATCTACCGCGTAAATACAACTGAAATTTCTAATTATTTGTAACATTAATATGAAATCTTAAAAATTCGCACATGTGAGTGTTCTTTCTTCTAAAAATTTATAAAATATTGATTAATTTTTAGATTTAAAATTGTAAGATACGATAAAACTATTGAACGCTTTATACTTGCACTGTTTTTTTAATGTACTTTTTTGTCGTTCTCATTTTATTATTCTTTTTGTTGGCTGATAACTTCGCTTAATATAAAAAATGAGAGCCTATTTTAAGTATTGAAATCACACCCTACTTATTACATGAATGTTTAAAATCTTGTTGACGTTGACGGCGAATTTTACTTTTATTTTTATACTTATTAAAACGATAATCAATAAAATATGTTTTTTATTAAATAAAAATCGACATGTTTAAAACGAAACACAATTCAAAAAACATTTGGATTACAGCATGAATTAACCGGTCTGTTTACCGATTTAACTAAAACTGTTCGCCGCATTTAAACTGCGTTTTCTCTCTTACATAATGTTGCTACTTAAGAATGACGATGGCGTGTAGTTTGCATTTAATGATTCGCACTTTAGATAAAACCACAATTAGCCAATTTAATGTCTATACAAGGTGATTGAATTCTTGTCACTGAAATGGAGAGAACCTACGTACTGTTTTAGTTTTAAATAGAGCCGGCAAACAAAAAAGTCGTCAATGAATAGTCTTCATCTTATGGATATAAAGCTGATAATTTCATTCATAGAAATTGCTTATTATTTTTGTACATGTATGTACGTCCCTCTGCTGGACACGAGTCTTCTCTACAACAGAGTGATTAGGTCTTAATCCACCTCCTTCGCCTAGTGCGGGATAACGAATTACACCCTAAAGAAATTCTTAAGAGCTTTTTAGATGGTACAGGTTCCACACGATGTTTTCCGTTACTTAAGTAAAGAAAAGCAAGTAAACGTAATCATTAATAAATATGGATAATATGGATTTTTAGAAGTTATGTTCGCATATTTAATATGAATTCAGATTTTCTTTTGGTTAATTGCCAGGCAGTATATTCTGTAGTGTTTGTAATTATTAAATTCGGTGATATGTATGTTTTTGTGATAATACATATTTTACTACCAATATACACATCTTAAACTTAATAGATTAATACGGATATAAGCAGTGTTAAGGATTGCTCTTACAATATTTCACGCTATAAATCAAACATATTATCTGTATTTCAATCATAATCGTCTTCCCATAATTGGAACAAAGTCGAGGGCACACGCTAGTGCAATTTTAACTGTCAGCTTCCTCTTTTCCGGTTAGTTTCCGCTTCGTAGAATAGCGTGACCTGTTGCAATCTTATGCCTGAAGCTTTTTGTCAGTGTTTAGGTGTAATTATTAACAAATTTTACGTTTTAGAAACATTATTAGAATTAACTTACGATTTTTTATGAAGATATTTTTTATCAATAATGAAAATTAAATAAAGACTACTAAATTTATTCATAATCCACTATTTTAAAAATAAAAATGTGGAGCCCTTATTCATCCATTACAACCATAAATCCAAATTGAATCAAATTAAAGTAAACAGAACGAACGCAACTTTCCCACAAATAACGAGTGGAAGAGTACTAGGCGTATAGTTTCGTTACATTATTATACAGGTTAATTATACTATATAATGATGTATCATAGATAAATTTAAAATGTAATAATACATTAATATTTATGAATACTAAATAGAAAATATTGAAAACAAACCTTACACTTAGTCGAATGCCAGTGATGCGCGCTAACACTCAGTTTTTACGTTTGTTCACCCTGGCAAATAGTTAATACAACTTTCTACGACGATATCAACAACACAAAAACAACGTTTGCTTTTGAAGCGAACAATTCACACCAGTCTAGCAATTTTGTACACTCTATAGGTTCGTAAGAATTCGTCTAGCTGAAATTTGTAAGTGACGCGCGGTCGGGTCTGCGTCGAGCGTAGAACTGCATGTGCGCGCGAAGAGAAACCCGAGAGAAATGTGTACACGCCGTCTCCCCCGGCGAGCAGGCGTTACATCAATGCTGTTGTCGCCGAATGCCGATATTGTTTGTTGAGAAGCTTTTTTTTTAATTAATAGGAGGCATTAACAGTTGCAGCACTTCCGCTTTCCGCTGGCTGGGTGCGCGTAACTTCGGACGTAAGCTGCGCCGTAACTACGGAAGAGTTGTTATGGTTACGTTAACTTTTGTTTATTTATTAATAGCATGTTAACCACGTGAAACTGGTTTTGCACTTTTTGCAAAGTATTATTGGAGTAAGACAAGTAACAAGAAAATAACAACATCGATGTAAGTGATAAGTAAGTAAGTATAAGTCATGACCAGTTTTTACAACAATATAAGTTTCACCTAGTCTGTACCTCAGTATTTTAAGTAATTTAAAAGCTATTTACTTTGTATTATTCTGACTGATCATTTTTTAACTGATCATAAATCACGAACACAACTGATCTTGTATGGTCGGTGTTATAAAATTGCCAACGCAATTGTCATTCCCAGAGGAAATATCTCTGGCATTTCAAACCGGGCTATTGCATAAAGCCTGACAAAAGTCAAGGCAAGCTTTCTTTAGGGAATGGTTGTAATGTAATATAGTTTAAAGTTGCAGCTGCAAAGGCAGATCTGCATGATTGCGCAAGCACTTTCACCAGCGGTTGTCCCTCGTGACCCGCCGACGACTACACACGCAAACAACACTGCGTTCCGGACCTCCATTAGTTACAAATTCAAGTTCATGTTTTGATTATCAATTAATTAAGAAGTTGTGTGTAATTTGTATAATTTTAGTATCTACATTGAATATTTTTTTAGGGTTCAATTTATTTACATTGAAATGTAATTGTACGATCATACATGCTTCCAGTAATAGTTGTTTGGAATCAAAATATATATATTTACTATTAGGCACGTTATGCAAACCAGCCGCAGCCATAACCTAATATACCAGTAGGACATAGGTATATCTTACGAACTATCCTATCCGATTTCTCCTAGACGCAACTTAATTAATACGCTGATTTTTTCCCGACAAAATTTTTAGACCTCTATACGAGTATGAAATGAAATAATTGTCAATCATTGCTAAATTTTATGCAGATTTTATCTCTCTTTTAATTTTATTCTATTCTCGAACCAGTAAAGTAGTTACTTTTCGATGCACATCCATAATTAAATGGATTTATTGAAAGTTACGGCGGTTGTGTGTGCATAACAATAATCATCCGCGGTGTTGTAATTGCACTGGCTGTAACATTGTGGTAAGAGTAACACGTGACGCATACTGTTACGCTACTTATCGATTATCGACTGTCCTTGTTTCTTATGGCTTGGACATAAAAGTTGAAAGTTGGTCATATGCATTAAAAATTTGGCTCTCTCGAATATAAATATAATATGCATACCACCTACAAACACATAAACTCAATAAACTAAACTACTGCTAAACCTGTAGTCTAGACATATTGAAAATTCATGTTGTACTCTTTTATAACAAAAAAATATATTTTACATGTTCATCAGGCTCTTCATAGCATTATTCACCAATAAAGCCGAATAACATTGCCAAGTGAATGAGTACGTAAAAGTAAAAGGATGTATCGTAAAAAGATGACATCAACCGGATTTTCGAACGTGTAACGTAATGAGAGCTAATTTCACAAATTTTGGACTTCACGTGTGTCACGTTTATTAACTAACTTGCTTTTGCTCGCGACTCCGTCCGCGTAGACTACAGGGTTGAGATCAGAAGGAATATAAGTTGTAGTCTATTTTACTTCTCAGAGTCCTATTTATGTCCATACCAAAATTCATACAATTCGGTCAAATTGTTCAAACGTGAAACCGTAACGCGTCGATCGGCGCCTTGTGCATCATTGCTGCGCGCTCGATCAATATTTTAAAATTGCAATATCTTCTAAGATACTCAGTGAAATCAAATAATGTAAAGGGCAATTTTATTTAAAATTAAATACTTGTAATGAATAACGTATTTATTTGGATAAGGATTAATATCATATTTATAAAAACACCTTCACAAATAAAACTTTATCTATACTAATATTATAAAGCTGAAGAGTTTGTTTGTTTGTTTGTTTGAACGCTAGGATCTCAGGAACTACTGGTCCGATTTAAAAAATTCTTTCACTGCTTGATAGCACATTTATCGAGGAAGGTTATAGGCTATATATCATCACGCTACGATCAATAGGAGCGGAGCAGCAATAAAGAATGTTTCAAAATCGGGGACTTTTTTTCCTTTTTGTGAGCTTCCGTTGCGTACGCTGCAGAAACGGTTAAAGTTTCGCTAAAATAATGTATGACAGAATTGTTCCCCTTTAAAAATTCTAAAAAAAAGTCCGCGACAGCATATGTCTATCTTTTAAGGTTGGCTCACTATAACGTTTTTTATTCTAACCAAATTTATTTTAAATAAAGCATTATTTGTGAAGATGTTTTTACAAACATGATATTTATCCTTATCCAAATAAATACGTTATTCATTACAAGTATTTAATACAAAATAAATTTGTCCTTTACATCATTTGATTTCAATGAGTATCTTAGAAGATATCGCAGTTTCAAAATAATGATCAAGCGCGCAATAATGATTCTCAAGGCGTCGACCGGCGCGTTACGGTTTCACGTTGAAACAATTTGACCGATTTGTATGATTTTTGTATATTTAAGTAAATGGGGCTCTGCGGAGTAAAATACTACAACTTATTTTCTTTATGAACCCAACCCTGTAGTCCACGCAGACGGAGTTGCGGGCAAAAGCTAGTTTTAAAATAAATTTGGTTAGGATAAAAAACGTTATAGTGAGCCAACCTTAAAAAATAGACATATGCTGTCGCGGACTTTTTTTTAAAACTTTTAAAGAGGAAAATTTCTCTCAAACATTATTTTAGCGAAACTTTAACCGTTTTTGCAGCGCACGCCGCGGAAGCTCACAAAAAGGAAAAAATGGCCCCGAATTAGAAACATTCTTTATTGCTGCTCCGCCCCTATTCGTCGTAGCGTGATGTTATATAGCCTATAACCTTCCTCGATAAATGTGCTATCTAACAGTGAAAGAATTTTTCAATACTTGTAATGATTAACGTATTTATTTGGATAAGGATTAATATAATTTTTGTAAAAACACCTTCACAAATAATGCTTTATTTAAAATAAATTTGGTTAGGATAAAAAACGTTATAGTGAGCCAAACTTAAAAGATAGACATATGCTGTCGCGGACCTTTTTTTAGAATTTTTAAAGGGGAACAATTCTGTCATACATTATTTTAGCGAAACTTTAACCGTTTCTGCAGCGTACGCAGCGGAAGCTCACAAAAAGGAAAAAAAGTCCCCGATTTTGAAACATTCTTTATTGCTGCTCCGCTCCTATTGGTCGTAGCGTGATGATATATAGCCTATAACCTTCCTCGATAAATGTGCTATCTAACAGTGAAAGAATTTTTCAAATCGGACCAGTAGTTCCTGAGATCCTAGCGTTCAAACAAACAAACAAACAAACTCTTCAACTTTATAATATTAGTATAGATGTGCTAAAGAACAGAAACGAATCATACGGTTGAAAAAAAAATGATTTATAGTATGTAGGTGTTATGGGTTAACCAGGTGATACTACATTGCCTAGAGAAACATAGAGTAACCCGGGTTCAATTCCCACGAAAGTGATATTGCTCTTTTTAATTATAAAATTCTTAAAAGCAGCATGGAGTCTGGAAATATGCTCCAATAACGGCAATGAATAAACTTTGGGTTGATTGTATTAGAAACTACGAGAGACTTTTCGGGCTTTAAAAACCGACCCGAAACAAATATTTTTGTATTGAAGATTTTTGGTCTCGGTGCGAGCATTGAACCCGTGCCCCTACGTTCTTTGTCGTCCAGCCTAAAAAAAAAATTCACATGGAAAATATAGTAGTCGTTTAAGTATTTCGTCACGTTATTGGCTTTTACGGTGTTAGAAAATTTCTTTGTATCGAATAACATAAGTTTCTAATATGTACCTACGCACTAGTGTTAGATTGAAAGATTCGGTAATTATTACAGAACGTTATTCTCCTAACTAAACGTCTCGGTTGATCAGTAGACCCACAAACGATATAAAGAAGCCTCATTGAGATATTATTACTACGTATAGAGAAGACACTGCGTACCGCTGCAGAGGTCCCTTCAAGTATGGTTCAGGAACCACAGCGCACTTAGTTACTTGCGAGCTCTTGAGCGATCGAGTCGTATGTTTGTGTTCCGAAAAACGTTGAAACGCGTTAAATATGCCGACGTGTGTGTTAAGATATTGCACTAATACTTCTAAAAATACAGGAAAGTGCAAAGGAATAACTTTCCATCGGTAAGTGACTATATAATTATTTTAAAATGTATTTCAAACAATATATTTAGCGGACGCCATGTTGCGTCATTTAGACTATAAAAATGACGTCTTACCGGACCCATACACCATCAATAATATTGATCAATATTCTGATTGTACAATATTATTGAACGTGTAGGGATAATATTGAAGCATTGCGCCGTGATTGAGCAAAAGATTGATGGAGCTTAATTTTTATTGATCAATATTTTTTTATTGCGCTGTGTAGGGTTAATATTGCGCAATATATTTCTTTTTTTTTTCTTTTCAACAAAATCACCAGCGTGGCTGCCGCCAAAACTTCGTCGTCAGACATGTTGCTCGCACGAAAATATTGATCAGAGTGGTTTATCAATTTTATTGACAGAATTTATTAAACGTCTGGAATCAAAGGGGGTGTTCAATATTATTGAATAATAAAAAGATTGTTCAGTATTATTGTAGGTGTATGGGGCCCCTTATTGAAGTATCTGAACAAAACGCGTAAGCGCCATGAAATACACGGCGCTTACGACCTTTTGGTCGCGAGAAAACTACACCTGTTAGCGTTCTGCGCTGCGTGTTTATACAGTTTAAAGTGTTTGGTTAGACAGCTAATTGATTGTCAGCGCTGCAGCGATTTTAGTTGTAACTCGTCATAAAATAGAGCATGATTTTTGTTTAGGGTGTCTTCTCTATACGTAGTAATATTAGCTCAATGAGAAGCCTCCATAATTTATTATGTTATGTATTGTCTAAATATTCATTCAATGATAATGCCATCTGTTGTTATTGCTATTACATTAAAAGATTGGATGCTAGATCCATCTATTGTTTCTTTTCAGTAAATATGAACACGCCATCTGTTGAGGAATTACTGTGTAGCATAAGCAAAAAAAGATGTCGTTACTAGTTTTAAAATGAAAAGTTCTTTGTATTTGCTAAAAATAACACCAGAGTTCGTTCCAAGCGCTATATTTAGTTTTTAGACATTTGACAAAAAAGATGGCAGCGACTGCCGATTGCTGTCCTTCGGATTTATTGCGAAAATGGCGCATTATGTGATATTTTCACAGAAAAATATAATTTTAAGTGAAAATTTGTGTAGTGCTGCTTTGTGATGGTGTGTTATTTTACATTAATGACAGTGAACGTGTGTTAATAGAACTGCGACTATCTTCTGGATATTGGATTACACATAAAATAAAGGTATTTATGCCTCCTACGCATGAAATATTACTTTTTTATGTAATTTCCAATGAAATGTTCTAATTAAAGTAACGAAACCATACCGGAGACTGTTGTAAGTATGGAATATTACATAAGAATGTCAACTTATGAACGTAGTTGTTCAGTTCTATGGTGTGGCATGAGGAAAGCATTTTTAAATGGCATATGTTATTTTAAAGTTGTGGGAAGTTAGGTGCGCCAGTGAGTTATTTTGTTTTGTCGAAGAGTGCCCTCATGGCTGTATTTCAGAGGTATGGTAGATCTCACTCATTGCCTGTATGACATCAGGCAGTGCCCACTGGTGTAAACTTTTGCAGCGTGAATCATCTGTCGGCTCAGCCGGCACAACAGTCTCTAAAGCCAATCCTGTAAGGTTTAAATTCATCGAGAATATTTTATAAAAACATATTAGAAATAGGTCAGTGAAATGTAATGATAAACATTGATGTCTAGAGCTGCTTACAACTCTTTGCTTGCATGGAAACCCTTTCCAATACATTTGTTTCCAAAGATTTAATTATGTAGAATTGAAATGTGTTTCATATGAATCAAAAATGAGCATTCAAACTTTTTATAGCAAATATATAAATAAATCACTTTATAAGTACTTATAAGAAAAAAATGGAACATTTTTTTTTAGATAAATCAGTGTTTTCTAGCTTGTAAAGTTAATGTAAATTGGCTGCCTTACATACACCTTGACAACTTATGAAACTAATGGACGAAATTATTTTTAACTGTTGAATAAGGAAGGATATAATTAATTAATTATTAAAGTGGTACATGCAACATGACAGTCATAAATAATATTATTCATCATATTTTCTGCACAATTTTATGCATTTTTACATCAAATAAAGTAGTTTTTTTTTATTTTTCAAGTAGTCATTATCATATATTATACTTTCACAAATATTTATTTTTATCATTGAACACTTACATCTATCTTATTATAAATATTAATGTACAAAACAAAGAGTATTATTTTATTAAAATGAAATAGCTATGTGAACAATCAAAGAAACAGCAAACATTATTGTATTCTTGGCCACATGCACAATCTATTTTTTGTGCTATTATTAAACATTGAAAGTGGGTCTGAACTTTTTCTCCGTAGTGGACTAATTTCATATTTATAACATTGCCTACTGATATTTTCACTCACATGTGTTTTAGTAATTAAGTATTTATATTATAGATACTGTATTTTAATCATAACCCATGATTTCAATGTTCAGATAGCATAATCCTTATTATATTGGAAATGGCACTTGTTGAAGCCTATATATTAAGCATCAATGTATGTTTTTAGTAATATTATAAAACATTAAATCACTTTACCTTTTTACCATATTGTCTGTTAAGGCCTAATGCCTAAATCTGTAATAGTAGAGGAAGCAACATAAACTTAAATATTGTAGTTTTAATTTATTTTAAACATTTAGGTCAAGGTAAATGTGTGTTTGGCACATTTCTTTATTTTATTCATGAAACACATTAACATGGTCACAAAAAATTTGGAACTACATCCAAAAGTGTATTGTGCTTCTTTCAAAAGTTCAAACCTATACATCAACAATTTAATTTTAACATACCAGAGCACAAATAACATTATTTCTCACACACACAAATATGTGCACAGTCAATTAGCATAAGTGTTATCAATCCTAAGTTTTAAACACACCATTTCTCTCCCCTGTCTTACCTACCTACTTTATGCCTGAAGGCATGGACAGATGTGTAATTTAGACTCATGATTCATCAGCTGTTTTTAAATTACACATAATATTATGAGTGTAATACAGTTCAATAGGGACATTTACAACTTGTCCTCCTGGTGTAAATTATTTCTAATTGAATAACACTTCGCCAAAACTAGTAAAAATCCAGAACCTCTCTGCACCATACTTTACATTTATGTTATAAAACAAAGGGGCAGTATCCTGTGCTATCAATATGATAGTTCTGCCACAAGACCAACACAACTGTCCAGTATGCTCCACCCTCTTTAAATGAGGCAGGCAGGCAAGGGGGAGAAAGAGGTAAATAAAAATAAAGGCTTGGTGAAGAACATTATCCACACCTTATGTGTCATGAATATCAGATGTAATACCTATTTTAAACATAATTAAGCTATAATTCTTTGAATATATGTGATGTGGTAAACAAATTCCTAAAAAAGGCCACACTTCCTCCAATGCTTATACTAGATATATCTTACTCATTTTCAAAATATCCAAGGATCACAAGTAAGACGTCCCCATCGCAGCCTGCTTGTGGCCCACCGGCCTCAGGCTGCCAACCACTGATATAGTCCTATGATATAGACTATAGAAAATAAAATTTATTCATCAAGGAATAACAATACAATCTTTTAAAAGTCTTTTGTAACAAAAATAAAAAACTTTGTAATGAGATAATAGACTACTTCCTTTTTGTCATTACAAATCATGGATTCAATGTTGTTAATATTTTCAATATTGCTTTGGGCTGCCTACAACATGTTTATCTGGCTAACTTCCAATATAAAGTGTTCTGTAACAGAATTGACATTACACATTATTTGACATGGTTTGATGTTTATTGAAGTAATAAACTAAATGACATGATTATTTTACTTATTAAAAAATGCTACAATTATATAACTTGAATCAAATATAGAATTTTAAATACTTATTAAATTAATATTTTATTTTTACTAAATATGTGCTTGTAACAATTTACGTAGGTATACAATCATCAAGTCATAATCATTGTTATATACAAGTTTTTTTTTATGTATATAAAAAAAAAACAAAACTTAATGAAGTTTGGTTTATGAACTTTTTCACCATGATTAACTATTTCTCATATCTAAATATATATGAATAATACACTAAGTAACTTTAGTTTTATTGGATGGGATAAATTTTTATCCATGCAGATTTTTAACACTCTTATTTTTTTTTCTTGTGATTCAGTAAAAACACACACACCATAAGTTTTTGACATACATTACATAACTTTACCAGTGGATTGTCGCGGCCGTTATACGCTTACATTTACCACTTTCGTATACATGTATGATTTAAGACAAAATCCAGTATTGAGTCAGCAGTATGGAATTATATTCTATTTTTGTTACGTTCATTGGTACAGAGTTCTAGAATCTTTGCCAAATTATAAACTTTTACGACAAAAATATGCATACAACTGCGTCATTTTGCTGTGTTGTTTATGTTAGTGTCACGCAGACTAATCGCCGCCTAGACAATAGTCGTTGGACGCATCTCGATTGTGAAATTGGTATATTTTTACTCATTTAATAAATTCGCGATTTTCTACTCAGTTCTTAACCGCTGTTTGTTTTTGAAATTGATTAGTCTATGACAATGGAGTTGGGAATGTTAAATGTATAGTCACCATTTTACTTATCAATGTTCTAACCATTATTATTTATATATTATTATATTCAATCCGATGTTTATTCAGAACACAATTAAATTACTCTTTGGGTATAAACTATAAATGAAATGGCGATCAAATATTTCTTGTGCACAAACGACGAAACGAATTAAAACTTTTAAATGTTAAAAATGACTGACGTTTATTTTTTATTAGTATTTAGAACAAAGGGATATGTAGGGAAAAGTCGCTTACGTCGTCTTTTCACTATGATATTTATATTACTCACAAACAGACAGCGATGTTTAAACTGTCGTAACCATGATAACGTTAGCAATGCCGTGATCAGCTATTCTCACAAATCATGTAATAGTTTTTAGAACGTATAACGAATATTATTTCCTAACGAATATTATTTCCTATTAATTCTGTTAGTATCTAATTTGTAAAGAACATTCGCATCGGTTCCTCATGCACTGTAGTAATGGTTCTGTTCTTTATTCCTTTTTTTATTAGAATATACAGTTCACGATAGATAGGTGATGGGTGTGCGTCATTACATCTCTGTTACGTGCATACATCTGAATACCATCAATTTGAACATTGTTTATACAATTTTCTATGGTAAATGGTTTACTTTTTAACAAAGATTATATCTTCCATAACTAAGTAGTGCAATATCTTGCTTATTTATCTTCAGCTTCTTTAACATAACAAAAACTTCCTCAGACCTTAAATCTTTATTCGTTAAGCAATAAAAATTAGGATAGTCCGTTGAGACGTGTTTGCTAAGAAATATAAATTCATATGAAACGGGTAATGAACTAGGTACTTACTGTTACTATTACTGTCTGGCAGTGTTGGGCATTAATCAATTAACTTTTAATTAAACTAATTAATTGCAATTAAATCAATTGCAATTAAACATTTAATTGTGTGTTACAATTATTTTTTTTAATTGATGATGAAATAATTAAAACTAACGATTAACTTTTTTGCAAATTTTGTTCAGAAGGGTGGTCCGGTTCTACAACCGGATAGATATACCCTTGACATATTTAAGTATTAGTAAAAACACTTGATAAAAAAATTTATTGTTAATTTTTTTTCCGGAAAATAACTAACAATTGATCAATTGTTAATCGTATAAAATCATGATTAATAATTAATTAGTCGTTAATTGCTGTCACTGCAGTTAACAACTAATTAATTGTTAATTTTTAATTGTTACTTTAATTAAAATTTGCCCAACACTGCTGTCTGGCAATGTTGTCAAGTACATTTAAGTTGGCCCGAACTGTAATAAAGCCTGTGCGTAGGCTGTCACGGGCGACAGCTAGTCAAATATTACGCAATAGCTATCGACAGAATTTCGTCTATGTATTGATCATTTTTAATCCCTCTGGGGAGGTTTTATGGTACCCGATTTCAGCTGTCACGAAACAGTTTTGATTCCTTCGAGGTCAATTTGAATGTCGCTTTACTTGTATGGGGTGATGAGAAAGCCCTTGCAACGATATTTTTAAAAAGGTGAGAAAATCCAGTTAAAGGGCGGAGATTAAGTCTCAAATCTCCATCTTTGCAATAGAAAAGTCTGATTTAATTTAAAGTAGCAGACTATAATATGATAAACTTAGCTGACGATACATTTTCAAAAGTAAATCTTCTTGAGTAGTTTTAATATGTATATTAAAGAAAACTACAAGGTATTACTCCATTTGCAATAATTTTTAATATTTTATGATATTTTCGTTACGGAACAAATTTAATTTAGAATAGCTGTTAAAATTATTATACTTCCAATAACTGACAAACAAAATAATCACTGTATTACTTTTGTTTCGACTTTAACGTATTTATTATCATCAATACAAAATATGGCTAACATAAATTTCTTGCAAGTGTCACGTGGCTATTATAGTTTAGATGAACGATGATCTGTGCTACAGTCGGATTCGTAGGCAAGTGCGAATAGTTGATTGGAGGTTATTCAACTGGTGTTGGACAAAAATAGCGCGATCGCTACGTCCGCACGCTGCGTGTCCGCTCGAACACGGCTGATGACGAGAGACCGCCGCGCTGCGCTTCCGGGACACGCTCACAATTGGACCACCGCTTAGATTTAATGACTTATTTTACTGACTGATGACACCTTGCTTTACTCACAGTACAACGGTGTTTTGTGCCTCATTATCACTATATGAAACATATGATAAGTATTTAAAAGCAGACTCAACACCAAACACTTGCACATTTAGCACATCACCCATGAACCTTAGGTATAGTAGGCCTCTGTATTATTATTGCTAAATTTACATGATACGAAGTAGATTTCATATAGTGGGCTGTAGTCCATTGTGGCTATAGTGCTGGCGGCGGGTAGTTGGGCGGATTCTGACACGATAGGACTTCGGCGGTGGCATCAGTCCCCGGGGTTGCGCGGGGTGAGCGGGCGCGGATCGCGATATTTATAGAGGCGCCGAGACGCTGGCCCCACGCTATCCCACATGGTAATTGGCTACTTGCGCCACAATTTTTCTGGACATGACCGTTTACTCTTATTCGCCACCAATGCTAGCTTCCGTCCGACGTACATTGACTTCCAATATAACTGGCCTACTACTGCGTTGTTAACGTAAGAACATTGCATTGCAGTGCATTGCATTGCACGTAGAAATAAATCAGATGACTTTTTTGTTACTAATTAATATGCTCATAAGTACTGATTGATATAAACAGTGATTGTGATTTTATTATTAGTGAAAATATGTGATATATTTTTTTTATTTTTACCAAAATATCGATACTTTAATTATTAAGAATTGCAATTGAGGACAGAAATAACAAAAAAGACCGCGTTGTTAACGATGAGTCAATGTCAAATAGTTTCAGCGTTGAATTGTTTCATCTTGGCCGCATTGTCCGGGAATTCTGAAGTGACTAACTCATATTTACATAATTATATTACAGCTTAATTCTCGTAGAAAATGTATATTTTAATATTTAATATTTATTTTAACATTACAGCAGTAGTCCAAGATCCCAGTGCCGCCAGACCTACGTTATTTTAGCAAAGCTGAAATTTCGATGATTTATAGTCTAGTATGTACTGAGGAGGGTATGCGTACTTACTAGCTCGAAAGCGGGGCCCTTTCACAGGTAGCGCGAACTAAAGGTGTCTGAAAACTGTACCCACCTACGTTAAAGTAGCAAGGTTCATATTTAAATATATTTTTGACAATGTTATCAAAAATAGATAATCGTTATTGCAGGACCGTTTCCGTGGGCCATTACTTCCGCCAGACGTTATAAAAACTGTTTAAAAATGAGGCAAACTACGTCATTTTAGCAAGCCTAAATTTGACATATACAACTACGTGGTACTATTTCCAGACTGTTCCTAAGCAGCCAGACCAATCCAATGGGCCAGTTATTGTCCCAGACACCTCAAAGTTTCCCCTGTGAGTGCGAGCGTGAGGGCGTTATTCGTGAATCGTGCGCTATAATTCGAGTGAGAACACTACATGGCTTTATAATACAGATAATTTAAATGATGGTTATATTATTTATTGAGCTTGTTTAAAATTTTAAATAAATATAGTTATGATCATTCACAGATATTAAGATGAAATAAATTTAAAGCAATAGGTGTGTATTATTTTTTATTAAAATTTTAAATGAAAATGTTACAATTGTTATTCATCTCCATCGTCTTCCTTGCTCGAGTTTCTACTTCCCTCATCAAATTCACATTCATATTGAATAATCAATTCATCTTCACCACCATGGTCATCGTCATTTGGCTCCTCTGTAAAGATAAATAATTTAATGAGGTTGCGAACAGCTATCAACATATAAAAATAATTTAATGTGAAAGTAAAATACCTGATTCATTTTTAGTGAGTCGCTAACAAAACTGAGCAATTGATCACCATCAAACCAATTAAAATCATACTGACTATGTTTCAGTATCCACCCATTGTTCTCAGGGCTGAGGGTGCTGGGTTACTTCTCATGAGCATTGTTCCAGATACTTGCAATATAATTTGCTCGTCGAAACTGCTGCAATAGCTCACTTTTGCAAGGTGTTAAACTACTTGCATCAAAATTTCTTAAATTGTTCCGGTTGAATTCTTCAATTACAATGACAACTGTATATTTAATAATAAAAAGTTGAAGTCGAGCAGCATGTACGTCAACTATTCCTGAAATACTGTATAACTCGCAGATAAATTTCTGTATTAAATGAAATACATCTTCTTCTTTATTTTTATTAACGAATAATTCAAGTTCACCGAATTTCATAAAAGCTTGGTGATATTCTGGGCATCTTTCCAATATTTTGAACGGTTTTTGCTTTCCTTTCTTAAAAAAAAGCAGGATTGTAGTCACATCCTGTTATTGCATTAAAGCCTATTAAGCTCCTACATAGAAACGGTCATAGATCTTGGTTAAATCAACATATCTTTGATTGTTCCCGGTGCCTGTACTGTGCCTGTACCCAAACGTGTGAATTCATGTCTTTCAAACGATGCATTTGACCCAGCATTATAACTGCTACATCAGTATCAGAAAATCGGATTGCAATGTTTTCCTGAGTATCTATATTGCATACATGATAAATAATTCTCGTGTCAGCCTCTTCATGCTGTAGACACGATAAATGTTGATCAATACTAGATACAACTTTATTGTTAATGACAATGTAAGAATGGCATGAAATTAATTTTTATTAATTTATTGCCAATGAAAGGTGCTATTTCATAAATAATACACACCTATTGCTTTAAATTTATTTCATCTGAATATCTGTGAATGATGGCCTCGAGGTTTGGGCGCGCGGTCGAGAATCCGACGGTCGCGGGTTCGAACCCCAGGCACACACCTCTGACTTTTCGAAGTTATGTGTGTATTCACATTGAATTATCACTTGCTTTAACGGTGAAGGAAAACATCGTGATAAAACCTGCACACCTAAGAGTTCTTAGGAATTACTTAGGTGTGTAGTCCGCCAACCCGCACTAGGCCAGCGTGGTGGACTATGGCCTAAACCCTCTCAATGGTAGAGGAGATCCGTGCTCAGCAGTGGGCGTATATGGGTTGATGAAGAAGATCTGTGAATGATCATAACTATATTTACTTAAAATTTTAAACAAGCTCAATAAATAATATAACCATCATTTAAATTATCTGTATTATAAAGCCATGTAGTATTCTCACTCGAATTATAGCGCACGATTCACGAATAACGCCCTCACGCTCGCACTCACAGGGGAAACTTTGAGGTGTCTGGGACAATAACTGGCCCATTGGATTGGTCTGGCTGCTTAGGAACAGTCTGGAAATAGTACCACGTAGTTGTATATGTCAAATTTAGGCTTGCTAAAATGACGTAGTTTGCCTCATTTTTAAACAGTTTTTATAACGTCTGGCGGCAGTAATGGCCCACGGAAACGGTCCTGCAATAACGATTATCTATTTTTGATAACATTGTCAAAAATATATTTAAATATGAACCTTGCTACTTTAACGTAGGTGGGTACAGTTTTCAGACACCTTTAGTTCGCGCTACCTGTGAAAGGGCCCCGCTTTCGAGCTAGTAAGTACGCATACCCTCCTCAGTACATACTAGACTATAAATCATCGAAATTTCAGCTTTGCTAAAATAACGTAGGTCTGGCGGCACTGGGATCTTACTCTATTGTACATATCACTCACGTCACACGCTATATGGAAGAAAATTTAATAGCAAGTACTAATAAAAAACAATCGTTTGCTTTATTTGATATGTTATTTAGAAATTATTAGTATGTAATGTCATACAATAATAATATTATAGAAACGAAGCAATTCTTTATCGTAAACTGAGTAAGCCAGTACGAAATCGCACGGCCCTGTAGTGAGAGCTAGCCCTAGACGAAGTCAATTTTCGCGATTTAAATACATTTTATACTGAGCCGTGATTCCTTGTGGTCTGTTGAGATGAAATCTCGGCTGTCGCATGTGGACTAAAGCCTACTTCTGCACTTGTAGAGGAGACCCATGCTTGACAGTGGGATTAAATGTACATACATTTTATGTAGATTCTAATACAAGCTAGCCAAATAATACTATGTTCCCTGTATTGCTTACAGCAAGTTAAAAAGATAAATTGACTTATTGAGATAGTTGGTTCTAGTAAAAAAACGCTTACACCTAATGGTCTTGCATCGGTTATAACCTTCGTGGTATTTTTAATTGTTCAAATATATATAACCTGAGGTTTTCTTGTTGTCTGTTACCTACTTGACTCACAGCAGTTTGTTTTATATACACTTAGAGATGTTATTTTAGTTTTTACATTTCTATCACTACGTAATTTGTAAGGTATTTAGGTCGCGCGGGGTCTCCCTCTTATATAATCAGGCCAAGCGTCGTGAGTTCATGCGTGTAACGGAAAACAGTAATAAAATATATAAGGAGAAAGCTTAAAATTGCTACAACTACTTAAAAAAATGATTACAATAAAAAGAATAAGCGGTTTTTATTTCAACGCGTAATAATAGATATTCTGCAAAACACAGAATCTTTACCATGTAGTAAACACGGTGTATATTAAGTACGAAGAAGTATGAAAAACTATAACAATGTTTTATGTCCCATGATGTAAAATGTTTTTTTATGAATCACTTCAATTACAATAAATGACTTATAATAAAACCTAAATCAAATATAATTTTTCTTCCCGATACGAAAAATAATCCATATCTATATTGAACTGCCAGTTATGATCGCCAATGTGCTTAGTACCCGAATCAGTCTCGTTATGTAGACTGACGGGAGATGATCATCTATTAATATTCTCTCTGGACAGGACTCGAAGTATCGTTAGCCACACTGTAATAATTTTGTTTTCCCGGCCTAAACTAGCGTTACCACGAAATTATTTAAGGTACTTAAATGTTGTCGACTAAATGTATATTTTTTTAGCCTGAATGGTGAATATGGTGGTAACAAAATTTTTAAGAGATTTATTGTTATCTACTTTCAAATGTTTGGAACATTAAATAGTAGGTGATCGTTGACTACACTCACTAATATCATAAATAAAATCTTTTTACAACAGATATGTTTGGATATGCATCATTTATGATGACAAAAAGGCAGTGTTCAGTCATTAAAACTAATATAGACGAAGGTCCACTCTAATTTTAGTAGCATCGGATATGTCTCTAGGTTATATTTATAAGAGTCAGCAGAATGAAACCGTTTTCTTGATCGAATATCCCACTATGTACTTCTGCTTCTTCTAACTAGGGTCTAGTTCTATTTATGCCAAAACATGTAGTGATAGTTGTGTTGATAGAGTAACTCACAATCAATTTTGTTATGTCGTTAGCCAAACTAGCTAATGACAAAATTCCATATGGCATGCAGGAAGACGTGACTATTAACGTGCCTTGTTCAGAAATTGGTCGGAAGTGGCAATTAATGACCTATTTGATTGAGGCTCCTCTGGAAGACAGAGATGTCCACCTTTATCAACAATCTCGTAACAAGGCGATTTATAAAGTAAAAACGTATTTTTTTAATATAAGATTTAACATACATATTTTTACTGACACTGTCCCCTCATTTGTTTTACTTCAACAATATTTTAATTAGATACCACTTTTTTATTTATTTTTTGTTTAAAAGGGGTAGTAATTTACTACTACATTCGTTCAAATGGTAAATGGCATTGAATCAATATTTAGTTACAAATTATTTCAGCTTGAAATTTGTAGAACAATTTTACCTATTTTTAATGCCTCTTGTAGTTGTTTATCGGACATTTTTTAATACTTAGGTATTTCATAAGCAATTTTATGAAAATATTTTTTGTATTTACTGTTCGCAGGAACATTACCATAAGTAATTAACTAAAGAGTGAATATTTAAAAAATTGAGTCCAATTATTATAAATTCAAACTCAGAGGCGTGGGTGGCCCCTAGGACATTGCGCTATATGAACTTATTCTAGTGAAATTTCTGTATTCAATTAGTGTTTTCATAGAATTGTCCATGACAGAGTTAATGAACATAAAAATCTTTCCACCGGCTTAGATCTATAGTTATTGTGTTAAATAATAAACACTTCAGTACCGTGACCTTTATTAGAATATTTAATAACGTTAGCCAGTACTTCGATGCTTAGTGATCGTAATAAAAACATGATTTTGTGCTTTGTGTCCATGCATATCTATATTGTGATAGCGTGTGGGATCATCTTTATTATGATTCTGGGTATGTATCATCCCGATGTTAACTTCTGAAAAGCAGTCCGTTGAATCATACCGTTTATGACAATAATAAATGACTAATCGTATAAGTTTTATCATGAAATCTAAGAATTAAGGAAGTCTTCTTTGAGTGTTCCGAGAAATTTATCTGAGAAGGAAATCGTGCACAAAAATCTGTTGGTAATTATTATGACATTACGTACGCATTGGGATATTTTCGTCAACTGTTCGAGAATAGACATACTTACGATACACAAACATCACGTTTAATGGCAATTTTTTTGCTATGTTAAATCACTTAAATTTATGCTAGGGTAGATTTTGTCTCGTGAAATAGTGGTGCATTAATTGAGTCCAACTGTTTTAACTGTTTAGTATTTTTTTCAGTGATAAAGGTTATGAGTAACGAGTTGAAAAAAAGAGTTTTATTATTAACTTTGGTTTTAGTTTTCTTAGTCCATATTGTAAATTTGCTGCCATCTTATAGTAAAAACTAGCTTTTGCCCGCGACTCCGTCCGCGTAGACTCTAGGGTTAAGTGCAGAGAGATTTTTGCATTTATAACATGTTTATCCCACGGGATTACATTTTCCAGGATAAAATTATCCCATACTAATTCTGTGAGCCCTACCTACCTCTATACCAAAAATCATTTAAATCGGTTTGATAGATCCAGAAATACCCATTCCCATGGGAATACTCCATTTTCCGGGCTAAAAAGTATATTATGTTCTATCCTGATGTATAAGCTATATTATTGTAAAGTTTCATTAAAATCCATTCAGTAGTTTTTACGTGAAAGCGTAACAGACAGACAGACAGACAGAGTTACTTTCGCATTTATAATATTAATAGTATGGATAAATAACAAAAAAATATTTTACTTCGTATTTTTCTATAAATGTATAATAAGCCACGAATGCCAAATTCAAAAGCTTTTTTATTCACATATAATATTGTAGTTAATGCACAACATGCAACTTGAAGGTGTATAAATAAACCCCCGTCTACTTCTTCGGCGCAACATACGTGAACGTGGGTTGATTGTAGAAGCACGAGTTGCAATCGATAACAGATACTCAAAAGCAATTAACTGATTGTCCAATCTGCTGTTTTTTTTTCTCTCTATGTATCAAAACTTAGCAAAAATATCGCACATAATATGTACAACGAGTATGCTAATGTGTGGTCTTGCACTATATTATTGCAGCTACCGGCAGTAACACAAGAAGCAAGTGCGTATCACTTTCGTATTCGGTTCAGTGAAACTTACCAGGCGCGTGTTTAGATTACTTATCGTTGTGACTATTAACGCACAATATATGACTGAACATTACAATTGTCAATGGACTTTCTTACTGTATTACCATGCTCATTAGAATTCCCCGGTAGCGTCCGTCCATAAATCGCGTGGTCCCTGTTGGCGGAAAACGCCACTATATCCCGGCTTATAAACAAACGTGACTGACGCATGGTGACAACTGCTGGTGCTGACAACCAGTTAAGTGCCGGAAGTTTTGTTCCGATATGACTGTGAGATGCTTTCCGAAATTAAACGATAAGACGTGTTTAGGTACCGTACTGTCGATATTAATAATAGACACTGCAACAAGGGATATAAATTTCATCAAAACCATGTGAAGTGACAATTAGTGGTTACGTATTGTGTATTTTCTTCGTTTGGTTGCAGTCACGATGGTGGTGGGCGAGAGCAAACGCACCGCCAACATTATGGACGGCATCGAGAACACCGGCGATGTACGGATGCACGACCACAGGCTACGGCTCAAGCAAAGGTAACACTTATTATTAATTTAATCAAAGTGTATTATAAGAACATTTTTATGTTACTCTTATAAACACTGAGATTTAGTGACGTGATTTCGGTTTTCATAGGTGAGCGTATGTTTTAGAGGAATCAAGTTTCTCGTGTTTCTAGGATATCGATTATTCTATTACAATGGATTAGTGTCATATTGCAGGCAAGTCTGAGCTAGGTAAACTCAACCTGCTTAATAAAATTAGACTGACTAGAGTCCCTACTTAGGTACTAGATAATGCGAAATGAAAACGTGTTAAACTTTATTGTTTTTCATTGCGGTTGAATATACCGTATGGTCTCGCAGGGACTTGTCAATCCTCCTTCTTTTGTGTCTTCTGGACGCGCAGTAACTGGTGGATCAACTGATCTAGGTATTGATACCCATACACATAGGTCTCATACGCAATCATTCAATAATGTTATGCATAATATGTTTATAATAGTTACTAGCATGAATAAATAGAAGAGTTATAAAACCGATAAATCATCTATGCCAACAACAATGAAACCTGTTTCAATTTAGAGTATTTTCTCCAATACCGTTATTCCAAATTATAATTTATAGTTTACTTTTTATCGTCCGTTCCTGGTTTACATGCATATTTTTATTACACGAGGAAATCATGTAATAAATTATATTACTTACGTAAAGACGTGCTTCCTGAAACGTCTTCTCAAAAAGGTATTTCTCTACATTATATTATGCTACTATCCTTTTACAGATATGCTGACGAGTTGACTTAATCTAGGAACTGTGGTTATTGGCTAAATCTTAATTTTAATAGAAGTTATTGATAGGAGTTATTCAAGCCTTCCTGGTTCATAATTAAAAAAAAATGTTATGCGTATCTGTATATGTATGCTTATATCGGGGTGATGTTGCAGCACTTGTTTGGCCGAGGACGATGAAAAAAAATACAGGATTATTTAAATTTGCTATGGTTTATATGAACCCATTCTCTGCGCACTATTTTTTACAGAACTTATCCACGTTTACTACATAGGCTTATTGCCGATTGGCATTGGTTATAATTACGAAACAATAAACATAATTTAGAGCAGTGATGGCCTCGAGGTTTAGGCGCGCGGTCGAGAATCTCGGCGGTCGCGGGTTCGAACCCCAGGAACACCTCTAACTTTTCGAAGTTATGTGTGTATTTAAATTGAATTATCACTTGCTTTAACGGTGAAGGAAAACATCGTGATAAAACCTGCACACCTAAAAAAAGTTCTTAGGAATTTCTTAAGTGTGTAGTCCGCCAACCCGCACTAGGCCAGCGTGGTGGACTATGGCCTAAACCCTCTCAATGGTAGAGGAGACCTGTGCTCAGCAGTGGGCGTATATGGGTTATTGAAGAAACATAATTTAATCATAAAATATAAATACATATATAAACTCATTGTTAAAGATGTTTCTAAATTACTGAGAACGTTTTAAGCCTACGCTAAAAGTATGCATCGTGACACATGACCTAGTATTCTACATTGGAATCGTTCCAGTTTCGAAACGTATAGAGGAAAACTTTGACGGACCTAGTTCACATTCTACAACTTAGTAAGCTTTAATGCACGACTTGTAGTTGTGTTTTTTTTTTCTAATTGCCTTTTCGCCTTAGTAGCGTTCGTTTGTCACTTGGACCCTTAATTGAAAATCGCAAAAAAAAAACGCAATTGCAGCATCTTGAAGTTGTCCAAGAATACATCTACTTTGGCCAAACGTTTCAACTAGGCACAATTTCGAGCAGGAAACAGAACGTAGAATTCGGTTGGGCTGGGCGGCATCGATCCCTCAGTGCCATAAGGCGAAAGTCTTTAATCAGTGCGTCCTACCCGTAATGACATATGGAGCCGAAACGTGGACATTTACCAAAGGTCTTTCAGCGTGCTATGAAGCGGGCAATGCTTGGAGTTTCTCTTGTGGATAGAATTCGTAATGAAGTCATCCGCCAGAGAACCGGAGTCACTGACATTGCCCGCAGGATAAGCACGCTAAAGTGGAAGTGGGATGATTGGCGTTTTCTTGGGGAGGCCAGCACCACCACTTTCAGTAGCAGACGGCGATAGGATGAGTAGTAGTTGAATTAAGGGACCATTCTTGGTTGTTTAACTTATAAAATCTAATTATATTTGTATATATATATTTTTTTATGTTACCAGCTATGTAATCTTTTTCTTTTTTCTTTATTTCTTCTCGTTCGTCACCGCCTCAAAGTCGTGATGACCTAAAGTTAAGTCGCGCGGTCAAGTTATATTTCGGCATTTTTAAAACCCAGGCACACATTTCTGATTATTCGATTTGATGAGTTGGGGTCACAATAAATTATCACTTACTTTAACAGCGACGGAAAAAAAATTCAAAAACTGCACACCTAAAATTTCTTGACAAATATTTAGGTGTACCGTACCCATAAAAGAGCTAGTGGACTAATGTCTAACCCAAGGGGGGTTAGACTTATAGAACTGGCCCATGCCCTAAAAATTCAATTCGAATAAGTGGAGAAAAATAAAGGACTCACTAGTGTAGGCTACAGTAGAAAAATCCATGTAGGTCTCCGTGTAAATTAATTGCATGCAACCGGACAGTCGAGTCAATTCACAAGTATCAGAATTGCGTCAAACTTGCGGCTCCCTTATAACGTAACGCTGGGAAGTCCATTGACTTGAATACTTGTTGTGGACTCAATCATACGCAAGTTTCATGTGGGCTGGAAATTGTGGTCACAAAAATAAATTTTAAATACGTTCGCCGTCGATATTAGAAATGATTGTGACAAAACCAAATTGATATGCAATCCTCTTTAGGAATAAACATTGTTGGTCACTGAAATAATGGAAAACATCGTGATAAAACCTGCTCACCTAAGAGTTGTTTGGGATTTCTTAGGTGTGTAGTCCGCCAACCCGCACTAGGCCACTGGATTAAGGCCTAAACTCTCTCAGTGGTAGAGGAGGCTCGTGTGGGATGTATATAGGCTGATAATGATGAGGATGAGATAAGTTCAGTGTTTATTTATTTATTAAACACATATAACTTAAATTAAACTTAGAATAATTAAAAAGAAACTACAAAGCGCGGCCTTATCCTTTTCGGTTTCTTATTCCTTTTCGGTCGTTGAGTCCAGTTAGACTTTAAGCAAGATTGTCTGTCCACAAAACTCACAACCGCTGATACTTGCTGCAGCTCCTCAGCAAGTCCTAATGAATTTTCGACTCGTATGAATGATTATGAGACGTCCGTGTGGCTCTATGCCGATGGTCCGTGATGTTATTTTAGAGATATTACACATCTTGCTCGGACATTTGTTCGTTTAACCGTGACGTCACCAAGCTGTGACCGAGATTAGGGTGTCGGATCATTCATCTGCCTACACACGTATCTTTGGAAATCGTGGGCGCAAAGGCTGTTACGTTAATTCAGTGTCGTATGTGGAAATTTTGATTATTATTAGATTTTAATAACATTTTTAATAAAATATGTTTTTATTACATATAAATTTTGGCTAAATGGCAATCACTAACTGTATGTTCAACGGAGTATAGATTTGTCCCAAATAACAATGTGATAATGACTCATAACTCCTCAGCTTATATTAGTATTTTTAAAATGAATGTCTTTGGGTACTATTTTTGTTTGCAAACGTAGAGTATCGACAGGCGAAAATTAATTCGAACTATTTATTACCAACGGTTCTTTTTGTGCTGGCTTATTCTTAATGTGGTTATTCGAGACTGGTCTCGAAATAGGAGGTATTTGGGTGGGTCTACCCCTCATGGCGAGGTTCACTCGCACTTACTTCACTCTACGTGTGGTGCCTGCTCGTGCCGTAAAAATGAGCTTCTGGTAGTCTCACCATCTGAACGAAACTCAGCATTTTTACTTTACATCGTTTAGATATTATCAACAATTATAACATTAGAGCTTTAAAAAAAAAAATGCGATATCCGCAGTTTGAGTCAATTGAAAATAAGATGCTAACGATTTCATTACGCGATTAAAATACGAGGTTTTTGTAATAAAAAAAAAACTTAATATACATAGCGAATGAGTTTTAAAATTATACTTTTTGAACTCTAAAAAAACGATCATTGTCGCGTGATTCCCCCGAATCTATTTTGATCAGTAGGTTGAAACTCTTTGCTCTACATCTTGAATTCTGAACATCGTATCGTATTTAGATGTGACACGCCGTGTTTTTGAACAAAAACAGCTGTCGAACGGAAATCACATCGCAATTTTGGCAAGAGACAGATGGAATTAACAAAAGAAACAATGTCTCGTTTTGTACTTTCGTTTTCACTTGTTGCGAAACCTATGTTCAATAAATTCAATTTGTGAATCGATATGAAGTGAAATGAGAAATGGAGTAAATATTACATTACCTATGGAACAGCATAATTTAATACCTCAATTGAAGAATTCTAGTAGATATTAGTATTGAAATACTAACATTGACGTTTTATTTGGACATGGACCCCACTGGCCTCGATATCCTAAAAATATAATCATTTGTATTATAATGCCTTTTGTCGGCTATTATAAAGACAAAATTTGCCAGTGAGCGTTGTATTAAAGCAAACAAGCGCAATGCTCCTGTGCCCACATCTACTACGACAATCAACTTTAATGCAAGTTAAATTGGAAGTATTAAATTTCATAACAACAATTTTTCTATTCAGTGAGACAATTGTGTTTTGAAAACTGCCGTGTCTAGCTCGAATGTAATGATAATAGGTGAATGTGTTCGACAACGCGAGGCCACTTCATTTGAATGGTAAAGTTCTGCAACGTTGCATGCGCTGTGCTGCGCGTGGGCAACGATCGATGCCCTACCTGTGGTACGCGTCACAAGAGACTGAGTTCATTGTAACAAAGGAAATGGGCACTTGTGTTTTATTTATATTTATGCGAAAAAAAGGAAAATATAATAAAACCTTTTGTCATCTATTCAAGTTATTAATGTTTTTGTAGATTGTCTGTTTTTTTCATATAAAAGTAGATATAAGCCAGAAAAAGGACCTAGGGTACTTAATCTATATAAAATTTTGCCCGGTAGCAGCCATGTCCATAGCTAGTTAAATATTTATTTATTTAATCTTTATATACCATATACAAGCATAAAGGCGGACTTAATGCCGAAGGCATTATCTACCAGTCAACCTCAGGGTGGTGCAGAGAAACACGAATAGGTGCATAAAAATTGGTGTTACAGTTATTATACACAAACATGAATATACCTACATATTATATATATATATATATATACTCAGCCTATTGCCGTCCACTGCTGAACGTAGGCCTCCCCAAGTAAGCGCCAACCATCCCGGTCCTGAGCGGATTATAAAAATATATAAACTGATATACATATAAAGTATATAAAAAAATCTTACTTATTAAAAAAAATACATTTATATAATAATATACACACATAACTACATACACATACATACATAAATATATACTAGGGTAATTCGGATATTCGATTTAAAAAAAGTTGCCGAACCCTTACCTTAAAGGAATAGCGACTTGTCAACATCCTGATTTCGAGGGGGAGTGCGTTCTAGAGAAGAATAGACTGAATGAAAAAAGAAAAGTGAAGAAAGTCAGTGCTATGAGAAGGATACGAAAGGAGAAAATTGTAAGATGAGCGAAGATTTCTGTCATGGTTACATCCAAGAAATTGAAAATGAGGGGTCAGATAAGAGGGCGAAGTAGAAGATTTAAGAATTGAGAAAAGGGTAGTGAGAGCGCGCAGAGATCGGCGTTGGCGGATAGGTAACCAATTAAGTTTAGAACGGAAAATGGAAACGTGGTCATATTTTCGAAGGTTAAAAATAAATCGAATGCAGTTATTAAGAAGGCGGTCGTATTTATTGAGGTATTCTGCATTCAGATCGAAATAGCACACATCACCATAGTCGATTATTGGTAAAATTAAGGCTTGCACAAGCATCGCCTTGGTCCCGGAGGGGAGAAAGTTCTTCAAGCGATAAGGCGCACGAAGCGTACCCGTGACTTTCTGCGATACTGAACTTACTTGAGGTCGCCAGTTCAGAGTTGTGTCTATATGAAGCCCTAGATTTTTTACGTTTGAGCACCAAGGTATAAATGAATCATCAAAGACTATAGGAGAAATAGATGTCGAGTCTAGTCTGCTTAATATCCTAGGACTCCCTATAATTATGGCCTGACATTTAGTAGGATTCACTGTTAAGCCATTCACTGTTAAATAATGTACCTATGTATTTCATTTTCATAATTCTATTAAGATTCATAAGGCTCCAGTTTTCAAGTTTGTTTTAGTTAAAGGTTAAACTACATATTAGGTATATACGTTTTTTGGGACTCTATAGTTTACATCATAAGATAATATACATCCCACTGTTGGGCACCGGCCGCCTCTACCATTGAAATGGTTTTTAGGCCTTATATTGCGCTGGCCTAGTGCGGATTTGCGAAAATTTAAAACCTAAAAATTTATAAGAACTTTGAGTTGTGCAAGTTTGTTTGTTGTCCTTCCTTCACTGGTAAAACAAGCGTTAATTCATTGTGAATACACACGTATCTTTGACAAGCCAGAGATGTGTGCCTGTGATGTTTACCTGTGACGGCTGCGATTCCCGACCGCGTCCTTAAACCTCCAGGCCATCATTGCTTTCTAGTACATAGGTACTGGAAAAAATTAAATGTTTTCGTATAGCAGTAAAGCAGAGAAAGCCGTTATTTCACAATAACACAAGTAACGCCAGCCTATAATTAGAATGATTTATTGGTAAACGAACCGAGAAACGCTATCACTTTTCAATTGGCGACCATGATGACGCGGACGCGCGAACATGCTGCCGTGACGCATTGATTTGCTTTAGCATTTTGAACCTGATTGTTAATCAATCAAGCAAACTAAACACTTTTAGCCACGATAGCTCTACCTATTAGTGTTACAATCAATTTAGGCATACTGATAAATATTATATCCACTCAAATAAACACTCTTGAATAGGATAACATTACAAAATTGACGGGTGGTATAAATAAAAATAATTTAGAAAAAGTAGTGAAACGTAATTTTATTTCTATACCCACCCATGTACAGCTCAATGCTGAACACGTGACTGATCTACTGTTAATGCCCTTTCAACTGTACATACACACGCAGGTTCTCTAACTATACTCTAACTATGGATTATTTTATTGTTTAATACGCGGTAATCAAGCATGCGATCATCACATTTCTTAAAAACTTCTGATATCCATTAAAGTAAACCTCTCTAAGAATGGAATTGTTTGTTAACAGATTTGACATAGTCAGAAAGTTAGGCCAGGGTACGTACGGAAAGGTGCAGTTGGGCATAAACAAGAAGACGGGCCAAGAAGTCGCGATCAAAACTATTAAAAAATGCAAAATCGAGTCGGAGGCCGATTTGATTCGCATCAGGCGAGAGGTGCAGATCATGTCTTCCGTCAGGCATCCCAACATCGTGCACATATATGAAGGTAAAGTCAAGTTCTGTAATCTAACTACATAAATTACTAACGCAACAATGTTGTGGATTCACTGCGTGTACAAGAAACCTTAAAATATTAATTAGAATCATCCCAATTTTACTCAATCAAGCAGATAATAAAGTCAGCAAAATCTGAGAGCTTTATAATCTGTAATTTAAATAGGGCACACCCACGGTATATATTTTACGACAATCTCCGTAAAATCTTTGGTGTACGTGCTTTATCAAACGAAGCTTGCATTGACCTAAATTTTAATGAAAATAGGCTGTGTGAAAATGAAAAAATATGCACTTCTGCAATCAGCCACAAAGACATCACTTCAACCGTGAGCATGTAGGTCAGGCACACTACGCATTTCTTATTGGTGCATCGTTTATGCTAGGCGTTATGATGAAAACTTTTGCATTTTTGTTTTACTCTGCCACCCTATTTTGTTTTTTTTTTATTATGATTCAGTTTTCCATTTTTTCAATTGAATAAGAGGAAAAGATTAGACTCAATATAGACTTTGATATCGGAATGCTTAGATACATGTTTATGTATGATAATTCAATTCTCTTTACAACTTTTAAAACTTTTTTATTTCAGTATTCGAGAACAGTGAAAAAATGATTCTAGTAATGGAGTACTGTTCTGGTGGAGAATTATATGATTACCTCAGTCAGAAAAAAGTATTACAGGAGGATGAAGCCAGAAGGTAACCTTAAATACATTGGAATTAAAACGAACGTAGGCCCTTTCGCCATAGCATTCGTTTATAATAAATGGAAACATTTTTTTTGTTTTCAGGCTCTTCCGACAGATTGCTACCGCCGTGTATTATTGCCATATTCACAAGATATGCCATAGAGATTTGAAATTAGAAAATGTATTACTAGATGATACTGGTAGCGCTAAGGTATGTGTAGTATATGTATCAATTTGCAATGCGCGACAAATTATTTGTACATTATTTTCTATCATTCTCTATAAACATCTGTTTTTTCAATAAAATGTATAGATTTATGTTCTTTACGAAGAAGAAATAAAGATTTTAAACAAATTTAACAATTAATAAAAAGTGGCGTATATTATTTGTTCGCAGATTGCTGACTTCGGTCTCTCAAACGTTTTCAAAGAGACGTCGTTATTGTCGACGTTTTGCGGATCGCCCCTTTATGCGTCGCCGGAAATTGTTAAAGGAACTCCTTACATCGGGCCAGAGGTAAGTCGAAACATCCGACTCATTTCCGCTGCGGACATTTAATCTTTTCAGAGATCGTTCAGGGAACTTAGCGTTGAAAGCCGATGCGGTATGACGCAAGAGTTGTCATTAGTTGGTACAAGAGGCTCATGTTTAATGAGCTCTTGTGAACTAGGTCAGAATTTTGTACGAAGCGTAGCAACGTTTTGGGGTTATAATTTTCCAGTATTTCATAAAGGCAAGGCAGAGCCATGAAAATTTAAAAATCTCATTAATTTTTATTTTGGAGTAAACGATTCATTAAAGCGGTGAAGGCATGTATAAAAACCTTTAAATGTTCTTAAATAAGAAATGTATACAAATGAATATAGAATTCAAAGATCATATTATTAGATATTAATTATATTTCAGTTAATAAAGAGATTATGAACTATGTATAACAATGTATTGCGTCGCATTAATTACGAGTTGATGCAGCCGTGACTCAAATTCAGAGGTGGAGAACGAGTTCCGTATAATACATTACTGACAAGTATTCTGTACTTTAGCTAACCCCAACGAATGATGCGAATAATTTAACGGAACTGATAAAATATTCACATTAAAACAACGACATAGATGAATATAAAATAATGTTTATAGCAGTCGTTAGTGTGTCGTTATGCAGCACCATTGGCTCCATGTCGACGCGGCCGCGATCTATCATACATAATGCACGATTAATAAATTGTGCTTTGTTATATGATGATCAACTTCTTGGTCTTTTGCCAACGCCGAAGGTCGGTGAACAACGAGGTCGTGGATTCGAATCCCACGACGGGAAATCACATGGCTGAACTTCTCCATTTAGGACACACGATGTTATACATTTAATGATATTAGTACTGTTAAATGTTAATTAACTAATAAAGAACTTACTAATTGGTACGCATTGGTAAGAAGTCGCTTGGGAATTGAAACATAAAATTATTATTTGGATCACCACAGCGACACAGACGTTTATGTACCACAAAATATATTTAATTCGGGTGTGGACGTTGTGAAACACAAAATTTACTTGTAGCTTTTAAATTTATAAATAATATCAGTTATGCAGACGACATGGTCTTGTTGAGCCCATCCATACACGCGCTTAGGACACTTCTACGTATATGCGAGAAGTATGCTAAGGTTCACGGCCTCAGGTACAATGCAAGTAAAAGTCAAATACTGGTCTTTAAGGCCGGTTGCAAAACCTATGACAATATTCCTCCAGTTATACTAGGTGGAATCTCGCTCGCCCGAGTAACTTGTTTTAAGTACCTGGGGCACTGGGTGACCGACGGGCTCACCGATGATTTTGACCTGGAAAGAGAACGTAGGGCGTTGACAGTTCGGTGCAATATGTTGGCCCGTAGGTTTGCGCGGTGTACAAGCGGAGTCAAGATTACGCTCTTCAGAGCATATTGTGAGTCCTTGTACACCTGTGCTCTATGGGTCAATTACACGCGCAGATCTTTCAACGCTCTACGTGTTCAATACAACAACGCGTTCCGGGTGATGTTGGGGCTGCCGCGTTTCTGTAGCGCATCAGGAATGTTTGCACAGGCGGGAGTTCCTGACTTTTACGCCATCCTGCGCCTCAGAATGGCATCTATGATGCGGCGCGTGCGTGGCAGCCCCAACCAGCTTGTGTCTGTCGTTGGACAACGATGTGATAATGCATTGGTGTGGCACTGGATGTCCTCTCATAGGACATCCTATAACTACATCAAATAGTGTAATATGTATTATGTATAAGTTGAGTTAAGTTTTTGTTCTTCTTTAATTTTTAATTTTATTTTGATGTTTTCATTTTGTATTAGTTATTAAGGTTATAGTTTCTTATGGATATTAACGATCCGCAATAAAAGATTTATTATTATTATTATTAAATAATGGTGAGATAAACTTAAAATCATCAGATACTATGATTTCACTTCTTAGAATTTATATAGACGAGTTTAATATTAAAAGCACCTATTTTATATATATATAAAAGCACCTTAAAACATGATGCACCAAAAGGATGTGCTGATATTCCTGATAGGAAGTTTAATGCGATCGTAATAGAATAAATACTATCGAATAATGATAATATAATGATAGCTTCCTTTAATATTGTAACAGGTTGTTCTAAACGGAATACACATAGACGTAGCAATTGGAAAGGAAAAATGCAGGATTTAAAACTTTATCATAGTGGTTTATGTCTTAGGGAACCGTAAGATATATGAGCACAGCCTTACTACTTGATAATTACAGACGGATTACTGGCTGTAATATCGTTACATAAATGTTATGACCGTTGTACTTCGTTTTCATTCTCGTTACATGTCAATGTTCGGGATAATAGTGGCCTTAGTGCTAATTCAGGCTGTCGAGTACCTTTAAAAAATATTAACAACATTGTTCAAGCCGCTTAAACGTGAAAAGTAAAACACGCAGCCATTAACTTTCTACCAGATATTAGTGTAATTATATTCATACTTTATTGTCAGGTGGATTGCTGGTCTTTGGGCGTACTCCTCTACACGCTTGTGTACGGCGCGATGCCGTTCGACGGCTCCAACTTCAAGCGTCTGGTGCGACAGATCAGTAACGGAGATTACTACGAGCCCAGGAACCCTTCCAGTGAGTACTTCACCATCAACTGTGTTTTATGTAATAAAGTAGTAAAATGTTTCGTTGGTCGTTTTGTAAGTGTTGAAGGATCTTTTCTTTATTCCCACATTTCATTACGAGCTATATACTTGCCTAAAAAAATATTGTCACATAGATTTTTTATTATATTTTGTATCAATGAAACCCACGAGGATGAATCATCTATTTTATCGCATGCAATATTTTTTATAAAACGATATGAGTGGGACCAAATTATGATTCATGTGCACTTTCGAAGTTGGAAAACAATCGTTTATGGATATTTATTGATTACTGTGGGCGATGACATAAAGTCGCATCCAATATTGTTTGTTGTAAAATGTGCAATCCTTGCTCAATGCAAACGAGGTTGACTTGTAATGCGAAAAACTTCCATCTTTATACTTTTCATCTCACTCTTTGTAAATGAATTTATCAAAATAATATTTGCATACACTTCACACAATGTTTCCAATGTAAGTAATAAATATTAACATTAAGTAATTATTATATCTGAGACGATTCACATTTTGGTTGCTATTGAATCACACTTATATATTTTTCATAAATATAAACGTTGATGTATCAGATTATGATTACTTATGAATGAATGAACTAATTAAATATGACACTTATAAAGAAAATGTAATGATTAAATAAATAAAATAAATTTATTAACCTCGAAAATGAGTATCTTTTTACGACGATAGACGCAAAGATAGGCCTGTAAAATTATTTAAAGAGATATTTGCTGATGGGTAAATGGTAGTGTGTAAGAATGCGGTGTGTGCAGTCGATTAGCGCGATACAAGCGTCGGTATGGTTTCTTGCAGGCGCGTCGCCGCTAATACGCGACATGCTGACTGTGGACCCTCTGAAGCGTGCTGACATCGCGTATATATGCGATCATCCGTAAGTAAACTAATGGATCTTACTCAGCTTATCAACGCTATCGGGTATCTACTACCTACTAAGGTTTGACGGTAAACAAAGAATACCTTTGTTTCGGTCAAAATAGAATAAAGCAATGCAAATAAGCCAGGAAAATGGTACTGCTGTAAGTTTTTCTTTTTTCATGTTAATAATGTGATTTTATAGCTTTATAGTCACGGTGTAGTTAATTTGTCCTGGCATCGCTGTTTTAGTAAAACGACACTACAGCCTATCATATAATGTACAGATTATGATATGATGATTACATTTTGAAAATTTGGCTTGAAGTAAAATTTTAATATGATTTAATTTTAATGACGATGGCATTTGAGTAAGGTAGCCGAGGAGCGACAATAATCTGTGTGAAATCAGCTTTTCTTGACGGTATTTACAAATAGATACGATTTAGGGACCTTCAAGAAAAGAGCTTATAGGTTTGCAACGCACCGATAATTTCTCTGGTATTGTGGGTGACGGCAGGTAATGACCACGTAATATCAGGTGGCTCACTAGCTCGTTTGCCTCCTATCCCATAAAGTGGTGTTGTTATGAGTGCGGTACACGGTGGTGTTCGGCAGGTGGGTGAACAGCGGGTGCGCGTCGTCGTGCCTGGAGGTGGCGGAGGCGCTGGCGGCCGAGACGCCCGTGCGCCTCGACCTGCTGCTGTCGCTCGCGCCCGCCGCGCCCTCCAACTCCAACTCCGTCGTCGTGCCGCCAGAGGTACGCACTGCACATAACTATACGTTCATAACTGCAACCAACTGCCTTGTAAACCTCGGAGTGTGTGCAAGTGGCATCTCGAGATCTCATTCACGAACAATTGTACGCTTGGTTCAGTTGGATTCATCAACAAAATCTTCCGGCCGACAAAACCTCAGCGTTTGGTTAGCGCAGCACCATGCTATCACGGTGTACGCTCTGTTTGCTAATTCTGATTCGAACGATATAAAGTTCTAACTAACGCGTACTTTTTTATGTCATTGATGTTTATTTAATAAAATTATTGTAACTTATGATACAACAGGCTGAGCTGGGGCCAGAAGAGAGCTGTACAGATCTGACAAGCTCCGCGTCCATGGCTATTGAGCCGAGCAATTCCGCTGAAAAGAGAATACTCGAACTTGTCGCAGGTACAGTAGTCTAATTCTTTATTATCTATAAAAAGTATTTATGTTATAAAAATAGACGCACAATAGAAAAGAAAACATTTGTTTCGGAATAGCATGAACGTACATCGTTACATATCTAGGAAACTTATATTACCCTATGAAGAAAACTACCACTAATGTAAAGCTCATTTCACAATAATGAAGTCAAAACAAAAATTGGTATGAGTAATATATATCGGCTACAGAGGGCGGCGAGGACGCGATAAAGCCGTCTCCGACGCGCACCATCGTGTCCGCGGGCGACAACAAGCGCAAGCTCGAGCTCGCCATGTCGGCCAGCGGACTGCAGCGCAAGAAGGAACGCGTCGCCAGGTAATAAACAACAAACATACATTCAAATATTTTGCGACGGTTGATACCATTCCTTTCAGTTTAAAAATGTTTCTTTAAAGTGGTGAAAAGAATTCTACCTCTCTCTTTGTCTTTTTCTCTCACTCTCTATTCTCACTAACTCTCCCGATCACTTTTTTGGTAACTCTCTCGTCACGTATTTCACTAGTTTCTTTCTCAAGCCAAGCATGCGTAAAGTTTTTCTTAAAAAATATATATGATGTATGTATGTTTGCATGCAGCACGGCGAGCGTGAGCGCGGCGCCGGCGGTGCCCGAGGAGGCGGCCGCGCTGCCGCACGAGCACTCGGAGTCCGCAGACACAGTACGTGCAACACTTACTTATTGTACATTATCATCATCATCAGCCCATGTATGTACGTGGCACAGCTGGGCACGGGCCTCCTCTACCATTGAAAGGTTTAGGCTTAAGTCTACCACGCTTCTTCTCTCTCCGACCTTTGAACAGAACCTGAGGTTTTGAATGATAAGGCTAATAAATAACATATATAACATTGGCATCGGAAATCCTTCTCACGGAAAAGTAGGTTAGGCTTGTTCAAAATAACGTGAGATTTTTTAAATAGCTTATGTAACATGAGTGTAGAAGTACATCTCAGAGTACTTCTCGACGAGTAATGTACTTCACAAAATTGAGTTTAATAAGACTTGACGTTTTTACAGGCGATTAAACCGTCGTTGCAGTCATCAGCGACGATGACGATAACGCCCGCGCCGGTGGAACTCGCGAAGGACGCAACCAAGGAAATTATAAAGGAACCGCCCAAAGACGAGGAGGAGCCACCCAAAGAGAAGACAGGCGCCAAGCCCCGCGTGGCCGTCAAGAAAAAAATATCGCCCACCAAGTCAGTCGAGGAGAAGCCCAGCACGCCTGAAAAACAGGAGGAACCAAAGGTAAATTATTATCATTACCAAACTTTAGACTGCCTCGTGGTCTTGCGGTACAATTATGTGCCGTGCGATCTAGAGGTCCTGGGTTCGATTCCCGGGTCGGGTTTTTCCATTAGGAAATTCTCAGTAGCAGCACGGAATCAGGAAATGTGCCCGAAAAATGGCAATAGGCTCGCCCCCTATTACGTGGGACTGATACGTGCTGGCGAAATGAGGGTGTAGAAATGCACCTCTGCCTACCCCGTCAGGGAATATAGGCGTGACTTTATGTATGTATGTATCATTGTATGTGTACGAAACTTTTGTGGTCATAGAGTATATTCCATTCTGTAACATAAATTGGTCATTCTAAAGTTGGATTTATCGAAACTTTAGTATTATTAAGGTAATATAACATCAATATAATAAATTAGTCTGCTTTCCAGTCGGAAGAAGTTAAAGTGAGCGCGGTAGCGGCTGCGGCCGACAAACTGACTTCGCTGTCCATCACCCAACCACCCGCCAACCAGACACCGACCAAACCGAAGAAGCTCTCTATACCAGGTATTTGTCGATATATTTGCTATTGTAGTCCCGAAAACACAAGCTGAGCTTGAAATTTGACCTTTTTATTTTTTTCCTCAGGTGGAAATGTGGGCAGTTTCAAGGACCAGTTCGAGAGGAGGGCGTCGCTCACAACTGCTCCAGAAATTAAACGAAACATTTCTAAACCAAGTAATAAGTTTATATTTATGATACTATGAGTGTTCACTTAGATATAAATATATACATACTTATTTTATTGTTCCTTGCTCCCTACAGTTGTGTCGAAGATTGCCAAACCAAAGGCACAAAGCGAAGACCGTGACTTGGCCACTAAGACGCCCGACAACGGAACAGTCAGACTGCAGCAGATCGGCATTGAGCCCGCGCAAGTAAGTACTATATTCGTATATTAAATTCGTTTGCTTATTTACTAATCATTACCTCACAAGATCTTGAGTGATTTAAAATGTTTATACATAAATATCGAATTTGCGTTTTCTCTAAGGGTTGTATCGATAATAAATTTTTGGTATGACGTGTGTGTTAGACTCCAGTGGAGCCGGAGCTGCACCCCGGCGGCGTGAAGAAGACTGAGAGCGAGCCCACGCACGGCGCCACGCCCGTCGACCCGACAGTATTACTACAGGACGCCAGGAGGTACCCACACGTTATAAATACACCCAACAGTCACATACATAGTCCTGACCCCACACTAAGATACGAGTCTTGTGTCGTGGGTATCAGAAACTACGAGAGACTTTTCGGTTTCACTAACACCCATTTGTCTCGGTGCGGGAATTGAACCCGCTGCCGCTCGTGTCGCAAGCTGGTGTCTAGCCAACTGCGCCACGGGGCTGTCATACACTGTTAAATGCATTATAAGCTGCCTGACGATACTATACTTCACTCATTTGTCTGTTTTTAGGAGTCTTCAAAATTCTATGGCTAAGCTGGTGGAAGAGAAAGCCGGCGAGGAGAGCCGCAGACGTGCTGCACGCGACATTATTTCGTCTGCCATTCGTACAGGTATGTTCATTATATCTCTTTTTTATATTCGTAAAATTCTAACAAGTAAGTATCACAAGTAGTATAACAAGCAGTGATGGCCTCGAGGTTTGGGCGCGCGGTCGAGAATCCGACGGTCGCGGGTTCGAACCCCAGGCACACACCTCTGACTTTTCGAAGTTATGTGTGTATTCACATTGAATTATCACTTGCTTTAACGGTGAAGGAAAACATCGTGATAAAACCTGCACACCTAAGAGTTCTTAGGAATTTCTTAGGTGTGTAGTCCGCCAACCCGCACTAGGCCAGCGTGGTGGACTATGGCCTAAACCCTCTCAATGGTAGAGGAGACCCGTGCTCAGCAGTGGGCATATATGGATTGATGAAGAAGATGAAGAAGTATCACAATTTACGCCAGACGGTTGTTATGATTGTGTTTATTAACAAATATAAATGGACCAAATGTATGACGGTGCGGACTCGCAGTCCTTTCTATCATAGGCTCTAAGGCTCGACCGAGATCTCGGTCTCGGTCTCGGCATTCTCGGCTACAAATCCTACCGAGAAATTTGTCTCGGTTCTCGGCTGTTTTTAGCCGAGATTCTCGGTCATAACCGAGACGTGCCATGCGTAAATATAGTACAAGCTCGGTAATCAAAGAAATGCTAATATTTTTGAGTATTGGTTTTTGTCACCTAATAAGTTGCTTAGTGCTTAAGCCTGCAACAAATAATTTTTTAACTGCGCCGCCTACTAGTTAAGCAAGTGAACAACTGTTTAGGAGAGCTGGTCAATTTTATGTCGAGGGACATGCAGTAGTAGTAGCGTATTAAAAAAAGTCACGCTTTATCTATTCTCGGTCTCGGCCGAGACTTTATTTTATTCTCGGTCTCGGCCGAGAACAAAAAATCCATCTCGGTCAAGCCTTAATAGGCTCACTTGTCCTATTCATTCAGGCAAACCACCGGTGCCATACGGGCGTTCGTCGTCAGCCGGCGTGGCGGCGCTAGTGTCGCCCCCCGGCACGCCGCCCGCCGGCCCCGCGCCGCGCCTCTTCCGCACCGAGGCGCTGCACAGAGTCGAGGACCACCGCAACAGGTACGCTGTACAATATCTACAATACTAGGTCCAGAAACATTCTTTGCAGTTTAGTGTTTAAAAAATTACATTGAGACATATTAAGTACAAGTGGTCTAACCAGAGTGAATGTGTGTACAGGGGCGTGTCAGTGGAGCGCATCATCCCGATCCACGTGGCACCGGAGGAGCCTGGCGCGGCGGCCGCCGCCCCCGCCCCCGCCCCCGCACCTGTCCCCGCGCCCGCAACACACAAACCCGCCTTCGCTCCCACACCCGCGCCACGAACACCCGTAGCGCACGCGCCACTCAGGTCAGTACAGAACTCCCATATCTAATAGCATAAATTTATATAATTCCTTTATAAATATTTCATTACCATTACAAACATTAAGTATTAACTTTTCTATGTTCAGTAACAGGGATTTTTTGTGAGGTATCTACAAAATAAACTTTGAACTTTAAGGAAATTGTGTAATGTGATGAGCGGAATAATGAAATGTTTCTGTGGTAGGCGGTTGGCATCATCGGAATCGACCGCCAGTGAGAGTTGCTCAAGCCCGGGCGAACCGATCAAAAAATCTGCACGCGAGTTCATCATCCCAATCGCAGTAGAAGGCAAGGGCTACGTGACTCCGCGCCAGCGCAGCCTGGAGCCCGAGCCGGCGCCCGCGCACGCACACGCGCCCGCACACAGACACGTGCGCGCGCCTAGAGCCGGACGACTCAGGTTTCCCGCCGGATTGTAATAATCCACTTTCATGTTATATTATACCAAAGCACACAGAACGTGTTCTTTATACAAATATACTTAATATCCTAAATAAAACTGAACATTAAAGAATAAACATTAAAAAATCGATAGTGATTTACACTACATAATCAATTGACTAAATAAACAAAATTAAATAAAGAGTCCGGATAAATCTCACATTAATGTTTTAAACTCAACATGAATGTAGTGAATCGGTATGTGCAAGCGTGTGTTGGTGTGTGCAGCAGCCTGGTGAGCGGCGGCGAGTCGGAGGAGGAGGACGAGTCGCACATGCACCGGCTGCGCTCGAGCCGCGCCGCGCGCGCCGAGTCCGTCTCCTCCGGCGAGGACGACGAGGAGGACGAGGGCTTCCACCTGCTCACCGCTGAGAACCTCTTCTCCACGCTGCTGCACAGGGTAATTACTGCCTCCCTTTTATATACAAATAGATATTCAGTACCCTATCAATATTTAGTCGGCTTCATTTCGTAGAACACAAAAAAACATGTATTAAGATTTTAATACAAAAATGAAGTCGTAAAGCGTGTCTGGCAAATTTTTGTAACGGCCTTACCGTGTTGAACCAAGGTATTATATGCGACTGTACCTACTTCTTTGTCTAGCTTCTATTGCCAATCGTCATTTAAAAACTAATAAATACTTGCATTTTAAACCGTAATTTGGATACTAGTGAATGTCGTTATTACATAGTAGCAATTTTATCTTGATTTGCATTGTTTATGTGCTTAGTCCAGTAGAAAGGATATATATAATATAATTTTTATTGTTAATTACAGGTACGCGCGCTGACGAACCGCCTCAACGGCGAGGAAGGCCCCGGCTTCCCACAACACCCGCACTCATTGTTCAACAACTTGCACCAGTCACCATTCTTCAACAGGTAAGGATCAAATAACACGAGAGATTGAGTGCCGCTTTTAAATAATTATCTCCGATTATGGAGGTTTTTCATCCCATATTAATTTTTATTCAACTTTAAATGATTCATAAAATGGGTATAATGAAGGGTTTGAATTAATCTTAAGTTAATTATTAAATATTAATTATCTATCATTGGAAGACACATAACATAGTAAATTTCTTCATGATTACAATATAATGATGAAAACTTTTATGCACTTTCAATTTAAAATGTTTTGCCCCCTCAATAATTTACAAAATGTCGTTTGTGTGTCTACCAATACATCTAAATTCATAGTATTCCATAGCATTAGGGTAACAATACATTTCTTTTTTTGTGATCATCCAATTAAACTGTTTTAATTTTACGCATGCAGCCCTCACTTACCAAGGAGACATCTTTTGTGAGTATTCCACATTTTATACAATTTTAACATTTATCACACATACATAAAAGAGTAACATAATGTGTAAAAATATTTTCTAAACATCAAAAACACATATAATTTTTACAGTGTTGTAATTTTTAAACCAATGCTGATATTTGTAACGAATTATCTTGACATCTTCAAAAATAAAAGTGCATCTAAATCCTTGATAAATTATGCTCTGTAATTACTAAATACCGTTTTGTTTTGGATTTAACCGCCATACTCTGTATTATATTATTCCCTATTTGTCTGTTTACACGCAGTACCCACAGATATGTGGAAAGCAAACGAAGTGTGTCTGAAACGTGAGTGTAACATCATCTTGTGACTATCGGCTGCTTAGCTTAGAACTGTTGGATCACAAATTCATTACCTGTGATTAGTAATAGACCTAAAACAAAGTATTTTAGTAGATAGAATTTTTCGAGTTCTTTCTTCAATGTTGTATTTTTTTATGTCGGTTGCACTATCATATCCATTAGTTGCAGATTTTTTTAAAGTACAGTTTAAAAAATATATATTTCATTCTAATTTTAATATACTTACTTCATTTGGTTTTCCTGTTAGATTTATGGAACAACGTGAGGTAAACATATTATTCTCTTTCGAATTCAAAACTCATGTATTTTGTCATTTTGGAAAAATTGTGTCAGTAACTCGTTTTTCATCACCATGGTGATCAGTCAGATGTGTCGTTATAAATTTATGTATTTTTTCTATTTTATTTATTCTAATGATAGGAATTACATATGAATTAACCTATTACATTATTACACGGGACATATGACATATAACACTAGATTATAAATGGGGTCTATAAAAAATCTTGGGATAAAATAAATAATTTATATACTGAATTAAAATAATTTCTATGTCATATTTCCATTTCTTTCTTCTCTTCTTAATATGTTTATTTGTTTGTTAATATTTGGTTTATAATAGGTATATCTACATTCTGCATAATAAATTAAAACTTTTTGTCGTATAATTATTTGATTACCATTTATGTTAAAATTCGTTAAGTTTTAAATACAGTATACGATGTATTGTGTAGTTAAGGTTCCCACTTCCCAGCTGCGATGTGGTTAGTAGTGTGTGAGTGACGAGGTTTGTGTGCGCAGGCGCGAGGGCTGGGGCTCGCGCGACCTGCACGCCGACCTGGACTCCATGTTCAGCAAGTCGCGCCAGCAGATGCCCAGAGGTGAGTCCGCTTCAGCACGCTTGCCGCCGCCCACCACGGGGAAAACGTTGCCCATATTACACAGCTCCTAGCTTACACGCGATACACTACTCTCACTTATGAATCATTCATTATTTTAAAGGCATTCTTTATGTTAGTATAAAAAAAGATATAAAAGATACGTACCGAAAAATGTATAATTTTGAATTCCCAGTTATCAATGACATATTGAGTTTGTAAGATAGATTTAAATTTTAAAACGAGCTTTCTTGAATACGTCTATAGAAGGAGGATTATAAATGACTTTTTTTTATTAAAGAATTAGAGCAGTGTTTTTTGATTGCAGCATGCGGAACGTCGCGTTTGATGTTTGTCATAAAGTGATATGTGATTCCCAGAAACTAAGTTTTATAAACGTTGTTAAATTTATGTAAATATCATTCATTCAAGTTTTTAATAACCAATCGAATCGGAGATTTAAGATAATTTATAATATTTGTAAAAATTTAGATTATTGGAACAAAATGTACAGTATTTTGTATAATCGATTTATTCTACTCATTCTTAGAATTGCACACACTTTCCTAAATTGTATCTAGTGTATCTAGAGGAGTGTTATTTCATTGATTTCATTGGTAGGTAGGAAAAAAACGAAAAAGTATACGATAACAATAGATCAAAAGAATGTTTTTTCGAGTAATGGTTTGATCACGCTATTTGGCTGCCGGCGCTGCTCGCGAACAGTTCGCTCCTCATAATTAACATAGTCTGCCACGGCGTGGGATATTGTCACAATCGCACTGCAAGTAGCTAGTCTCGCTCCGCACCGGCCTTCGACACTCACAATTCGGCTAGCTTACACTAAAACAAATCAATTAACTATCAGTTCATATCATTACGTGCCTTCCAATTAGTAAAATATCGATACTATAGACAGGAGCCCTAAATATTTGCGACGTTTTCCACCGTTCGAGTCGTTTTCATGTAACATTGTCATCATGAATAATAGACTATAAATATCATATTATAGTCTATTATCCATATGAAGTGTGTTTTTAGAGTTCATTAACATGATTTCAATTAATAAAAATTAACTTTTTTTTGCATTGTAGTGTTTATTATTGTATTCAATTTGCATTCTTTGTGCAGGTGTTGACTTTCTTCTACCCGCTAACACTAGCAGGAAAATGTTGCGTTGCTCTCAATTATAAATTCAGTTGTGTAGAGTTGACGTTGCATGAAGTGTAAACAAAGGCATTTCACAATTCGCATTTTCTGTGCCGATTCGATTATTTTATGTAGCAAAATTAAGTTTCATTTTGAATTATCGATAATTTTCAGTGGGTAATGTCGAGCAGTACATATCGAGTTAATTAATTTGTTTATAGCGTGATGACGGCATACATGTGTAGATAGTGGATGTGGTAGCACTGGAAGTGTAGCGCGGGACCGCCGGGACACGTAGTTGGGTAGAGCGGGCGCGCGGGCCAACTTACCTGCAGCCAGACTAGGGCGGGGTCGCGGGACGAGCGGGGTAGGGGCCGCCGCGCGAGGGGGCCGGACTACAGAAGCGGTAGTGAGGTTGTGTTGGTGTGGTTGCAGTTGGGTTGCGCGTTACACTGCATGCTCCGACCAAATCTTCACTTCACAGCGGCACCAGCGCCAACCACAAATCCGCTACAAACGCCACACAGCAATAGGTACTAAACTATATATTTATTTCTTCATTTATGTGTTTGTGTTAAGCACCGTGCGCCGCGATCGTTTACCAGAATAGAAATGCCTCTTATTAAGTTAAATATCGCTGATTCATGATTTAGTTCGCATTCTGGTAAATTAATTTTTCGAAAGCAACATTTTAATGCATCGTTTGCCATTGGTTTTTGCATATCAGCTTTACGTTTGGTCTAATTTGACTAGTCCGCATTTAGCCCTCGTAGTTATGTATTAACTCTTAACCGATCGCATCAACATCGCATCTCATTCGACCACGATATCTCGGAAGGTCCGCTCGCGCCGGGGCCGAATTTCGTCAGCATTTCGGTCCAATAAGGCCGCGAAATCGCTGCAGGGCGAGCGGAAACCGTGTCACACGTAGATATCGTTCACTGTAAATAGGCCATTCCAGCGAGCGTTCTGCATGATCGAAACGTGTGTTTTTCGATTAAATTTCAGGTAGTAGTAAGAAAACCGACAAACACCGTACGAGAGCTCAGCAAAACACAGAAGCGACTGAGGATAACGCATTAGATCTATCGGACCTCGACTTGAGCTCGATTCAGTTCTCGGAGAAGGAGATGCGCGCGCTGTCGGGGCTGACGCCGGCGCTGTCGCGGCGCCTGCAGCGACAACTGCTCGCGCACCTGCCGCCCGCCGCCGCGCGCTCGCTGCGCCGCACGCTGTCGCTGCAGGCGCGCCAGCCGCCCCCGCCGCGCGAGCCCCACTACGTGCGCTCCAACTCCGCCAGCGCAGACCACGACCCGCCCCACGCGACAGACCAAGCGCCAAGCACTGTGCCCGACACACCGCCAGACAAAGCGTCTCTCTCCACCCCGGACGAGCCCGCTGCCGTCAGTCCTGCCAGTCCCACTACCCCTGCAGACCGTAACTTTAAGGAGACATCGCCGGAATTTCCCTCGCAGCAATATTCGACACTTCCTCGTCTGCGGCGACGTTCCACTCCCCGGGAGTCCACACCGCCGATACTGGCAGCGGTAGATGCCGATTGTTCGCCGACGTCAACTTCGGCTCCTAGAGAGACGACTCCGAAACGCACGACTGACAGGCCCTTGCTGAGTAAATATCTGACACCGGAACGTGCGTTCTCCTTGGATGAACCTTATTCGGCGGACGGCGGCAGCATCCTGTCGGAGCCTAGCTATATCGCAGCATATGGGGCGCCAGCGTTAGGCGGCACGGGACTGGGTCTGCGTCGTCATTCGCTGCGATCATCAGCAGACCAGCCACGAAAGCGAGTCTCAAGATTTTTGCGGTCTGATTTCTTTGATACACCCGGAACAGATGAAAGTCTTTATGCAAAACACAAAAAAGAAAAAGAACTAGAAACGCAAAAAATATTAAGAGAAATTAGGGAAAAACGGAACAAATCATTGGAGGCGAACATTTCACGAGATCAATCTGAAACTGAATTTTCGCCTTTAAAAGAAGATAGTATATCACGCAAAAGTCTCTCACCGAATAGTCTTTTAGCAGGAAAAGACCGCAGTAGATCAAACACTCCATTTTTCCCTATATTAGATAACATAAAAGAGACCGCTTTGGATGCGTCAGCGCATTTACCTCGCGCTAAGTTGTCGACTATTTTAGACGACAGCAAAGAAAAGTCCAGCTGTGACGAAATCTCCAGTAAGGAATCGAGATTATTGAGACCGAAGAGCTATCCCATCAAAACATTAGATTCTATTGAAGAACCTAATGACAGCAACTTATTAGAAAATTCACTAAATAAAGTGAACGACAGTAAAGAAAAATGTTTATCCAAGGAATCTAAATTAATCAGACCAAAGAGTTACCCTACTAGCAGTCCATCGCCAGAAAAAGTGTACATAAGTCGCAATGTTAAGAAAGATGAAGTTAAAAGCTCCGTTAAAAATGATACCCCAGATCCTGACATTAAAAGCGACGTTGAGGTTAGTTTTAGTATTACTTTGCCGAAGAAAAATAAACAAAATGCATCACCTAATGTAAATTTACTTAAGAATAGTGAATTGACAGAACGGAGCGTGGAAAACCATACGGAAGATATCAAAGACGTTGAAAGTGTTTTATACTTGAGAAAGTATAAGGTAGTAGAAGACAAAGATAGTATACAGGATCAGAAATGTGCGGATAAAAATAATGGAAATGGCGTGGTCGTAACAAATACACAAAGTGAACCCTCTAACGAAGTTTCGAATACGGAAGATTCAAAAACTATAGCTAAACTTACGAATTCCACTAAAAAGGAAGAATCGAATCTTAAGTGCAATGAAGCTGAAACGAACGAAAAGAAAGGAACAATAAAGAAAAAAATAATAAGAAAAGTATCCTCGAAATCGAAGAGTGATCAAGGATTGGGACAAGAAGCTAATGATGTTAAAACTTCCACTGATAAAAAGAAAGTCACTAAGAAAGTCAAGGAAAAGTCGACTGACGAAGATACCACAAGTACACCAATAGTCACAAAGAAGAAATCTGTTTTACAGACAATTGGACACAAATTAGAAAAACTAGCAACTACGAAATCCAGCTCCCCAGAAAAAGTTAACGACCGTGGCACAAATGGCATCAAAAAAGATTCTATAAAGTTAAACAGAATGCAACGAGAGCAATCTGTGCCAGTAAGTGCTGAACCACCTACTGAATCAAATCTTATAAAAAGAGCTGTAACTTTAACAGATGTAGCCGCATTGGAGAATCAAACCTCCATCAGTAACAATAAAACAACAGTATCAAAAGTACTAGGTCTTTTTAAGAAATTTGAACCTAAAGATAAATCAAAACTTGTTACTGAAAAATCGCAGAGCAAAAACTTTGAGGATATTTCAGAAACCAACAGTAGAAAAAATTCCATAACTGAAACAGTGTTAGATGATCTCAATAAAGATAAACCTCGAAGACCGACATCGTTATTACTTAATGGACTGGGACGTAAAAACAAATCTAATAAAACGCCTAACGATAGTATTACCGCCGTCAATGCGGAATGTGACGACCAAGAAGTACTTAAAGCAGAAAATGATAATAAGAACATAAGAAACAGTTTAAAATTAGATTTCTCCCGATTGCCAAGAGTTAAAAAAATAGTTCCTACAAATCCTGTGATAGAACCGCAGTTTATGAATGTGTCCTCAGAGAACAGTGAGAACGTTAAAAAAGATGTATCTGGTAATTTAGTTTCACTTCAAGAAACGAGCACCTTAGCCGATAACGCTGATATACTTAGTCGCAGTAGATCGAGAAGTAGGTCAAGTATTTCTAATTCCGAAATGAAATCTGATAACAGCGGTGATAATAAAACTTCTGACAAAAATCCAGCATCACCTTCTGATAGTACGACGGCTCATCCTTTGCGAAGCCACGAGTCTGTTACACCAGAAACAGAAGATATTGTAGATAGAATACGGAGAAAGAGCTTTTATTCCAGGTTTAACGAAAAAAAACAGAGACGAAAAAGTAGCCTAGTTGGTCCTGGTGCGACAGAGTATGACCCGGTCGCTAGAATACATGCCGCGCCGTCGGAAACGAAGTACGACGTCTCACCTTCATCTCCGACAACTTACGACGTGTCTCCAGGGATTTCAATCTCGTCGGACCTGTCTCCGTCCACGGAGCGGTATCGATCTCTATTGAGTGAACTGCCTGTTAGCACTAGGAGTAATTTAAGGTTTGATAGCTATGGACTGAACGATAAAATTGATACGTATAGGTCTCTTGATCGAACTGAATTTAGAAAGTATCCTGGAACCCGAGGTTACTTAGATTACGATCAACCCCTGTCATACGGAGCGCCTAGATATTCTCGAACTAAATCTTTGTTGGAAAGTTCCGAAGGAACAGACGATAACAGTCTCGCACATAGTATTAGAGACCCGCTGAAGTATAATAGGACCATTTCAATGTATTCACCGGGAAATTATGCCACGTACAGACCAAAAAGAACCCGAAATCCCGCTATCATACTAAAAGAAAGTGAAAAAGAACCGAGTCCCGAAAATATTTTGGAAAAGATACGACAAAGGAAAAATATATCGATCAGTGTGACTAGAAAACCAGAAACTGATAAGGAATCGCGGCCAAGGTGTGTATGCGTTTATATTTAAATGTCACGTAAATAATTAAAATAACTCCCCAAACTGAAATAAATTTTAATATGTGCACGCTTATCGCTTCCAAACTGAAAATTTTCGACACTAATGCTTTTAAAGTTTTATACCTTATAATTATATTGAAAACTTATTGACGTCATGTACAGTTTGATAATTACAATGCCTCGAAATGTAGATAGCTTGCAGTCACTTCGATATATTTATGCATAAAAACAGATATAATAAGAATACATATTTACATTATAATAATATTATACTTCACGTACATTAGATTACACTCATGGCGGCCGTATCGTTTTGCAAACATCAGACAAGGTACAATATCTTTTAGCACTGATAAAAGACAATCGTTAACGCTGCGTTTTAATTTCAGATCCATTATCCCATCTAAAAGCGAAGGCGACGGTGCAGAATGCTCTGAGAAAGTTGACTGAGAGGAACTACTGATCACGCCAAAATTATCGCGATGCCGTTACTTGCGCAAGCATTTGTTATCAACACACTGTCACTAGTTTAGCAGTCACGGGCGATTAATTCAATTTAGTTGATCACGGGCTATGCCTACGAAGTCCAAGTGGAATTGGTCGAGGCTGTATCGACACTCTTGCCAAAACATAGTCCCTATTTAAATATGTCTGTAGTATATCACGAGTAATGAATCTCAAAATCGACAGATGCTTTTTATAAGACTGTCTTAGTGGCAAGCTTAGTTAATGTGTTTCCTGAATCTCTGTTGACCTTAAAATGTATTTTAAATATATAATAAAATATATCAGGAGTCTTGGAAGTATCAATTAGGGTATCACGATTAGAATGTAGAGTATATCACAGAATCATCGTTATAATTATCGAATTTAAAATTATTTTCTGAGCCTTAATTGCTATTACTTTGGAAGGAATTGTTAAGACGGCAACATATTTTGGTACAGCTTTTCTGGCTGGCTTGGTTTTATTAATCAAATACGATTGACTATCGCGATGTAATATTTTGCAGAGTGGACTTTTTGTTAAGTGTTTATTGTAAATTGATTATTATGTGCCTTTATAATACATAAGTGACTGGATTTGATAAAGTCCATTTTATTGAAAGAGATAAATGACACAATGTTTAGTGTGTGTTTGCACAAATACGTTTTACTCAATATTATTAATTTTAATTTTCATAGATACTACATTTACGTGACGCTAAGTCATTATTAAGTTTAAATGTTTATTGTAATCATAAAGTATTGAACGCTAAGTCAGGACGTCACAGTAATCGAATAGAATGGTGCTTAGATTCGTTTAGATGTATAACTATTTATAAATAAAACATATTACAAACACACATTATATGTATATTGTTATTAGTTTCGTCCGTTTTGAGTTTGATATTTGCTAGACTCGAGCTTCGTTAGCGATGACGAGCAGATTGTACACGAGCGCGGTGCGCTGACGAGTTGCCAGATTACATTTACACACGCGACGCGAACGCTTCCATTACAGTGGTGTTACAAAGCAATAACATTTCGTCATTATCATTGCGAACCTTTATTTATTATTTTTTATTAGAATTGAAATTATTTATTGGTGTGTGGTAAATTTTAATATTTCTCTCGTGTCATAGTCACCATATGAAGTGCGACAACTGTGATCGTTTAGATCAATATTAAACTAATATCACACACGTTTTGTATTGAATGTGAATAAATTATATAATTCAAATATGGCATTTTTATTTATAATGCTAAAGGACCAGCTCTAAAACATTCATGGTCCTCCCAGTCGACAAACATTATGACCCTTCAGTGCAGACTTGTAAACTCGGACCCATTTATTAAAACACGATTAAATTAAAATGAAACGTATATTTGTAATAGTTGAATAGTTCAGTTGTGTAAGAGGTCGTGCAGTTCGGTGTAGTACTTGGCGTCTGCCTCCGCGAGTTGTTCGAGCGCGTCGTCCACGTGCGTGTCGGGGAAGCGCTCCACCCACGAGCGCACCATGCCCTCCGCGCTGGCCGCGTACCGCCGCGCCTCCACGCCCGCGCCTGCGCACACACACACACACACACACACGTCACACCACCGGCTTTACTCATCGATGACATACAGCAGCCAGCGGCCTCGTTCACTGCTATCGGTGCAAGCTTAGGTGATTTTATTAAAAGCTGATAACTGTTTAGCAACGTTTCAATGTATTATGCCGGGAGTACGTCGATGTGTTTTTTTTTTAACTTTATCGTTTATACAATATTATAAAACTAAACTTTCGGTCTTACAAACACCGACATCCAAAACAAATGTCCTATCGTCTCAGTGCGGGGATCGAATCAACTGCGTCAAGGGACTATAATTACCTTTATGGAAGGTGTTGGGCTGCACGAAGATGTTCCGCGGCTGCTTGTGCATGAGGACGATGTCTCTCCAGCGGCCCCACGGCTCGTCGAGGCGGCTGTACTTGTCGAACAGCTGCTCGCCCGCCGCCGCGTCGCCGGTCGCCTTAATTGTCTGCAGCTTCACCAGGAAATCACCTGAATAACACAGGCATGAATACGTTACTTCGCTCAGATTTTTTAAATACAGCATTGATATCTTAAAGTCACTTTAGCAAATTATGTCGCAGTTCACAGTGATTAATAAATAAAAACTGGTGATAGAAACTTATTATCTTTCTTCCTTATTTTTTTCCCCTACAAAAGTGTGAAATATGAAATTAATTATTACGCTTATGACCAAACGCAAACTTAACAGAATGTTTCAGAAGAAAAAAGTAAACACAATATTCAAATGTATAAGAAAACGTAGCTTTCAGTAAAAACTTTGATGCTGCAATAAATTACACTAATGTTTACCGATAAGTTTCTTTCCATCGGTAGCAAGTCTGTCTCTCTGCAGTGTCAGCAACAGGTTCTTTCCAGGCTCCGCTTCAGTGATGGTCAGTAGACCGTCTCCTTCCAACTCCAACAACCGCATGATGACAAATCTAGCCCTTGCGTGCGCCTGTAATCATACAATTTTCAATACATTACGTTATTATATCTGTGAACGCAGCTGTAAAATAGGTTGGTATCGGTCAATAGGTAAACCTGGGAATACCTTCTATCTCGTTCTTGCACCTAAATTTTACTAGCTTTGAAGTCGTTTTACAAATTGCTCAATCCTGTTTTGCACCATAGGATTAATCTCAATCGTCTTTGAAGGTAATTATAATTAATATGAACTCACTTGTAACCACGTCTTGGTCGATGGTTGGTACATTTCTGTGGCTTTAGCAGCACCGTTCCATAGCAAACTTAGCCAGTTCACGTACGTTACATCTTCTGCTTCTTTGCCTTCATACCCAAATACTCTGTAATTTAATTGAGGCATATAAGCGTAAGGTTATGTATGGACACATGTCTCAAAACAATTTAACTTTTACTTTAATTTAAATGTTTACTCACTTCAATATCTCCGGGTCGAGCGACAGGTAGAGTCCGACTGCTTCCGCGCGACACTCCTCAAACGCCGATCCAAGCGTAGTGAATTTACTGTCGTACGTCTCGCCTTCAGTGTACCATGACTCAATTTTCTTACCTAAAATAATTAATTCCAGAATGTGTTTTAGTTGTAATTGGATTTTATTTACTATTATTGTATATTTTGCATTAAAAACAGTTTCTATATTAACATTCATGAACTATTAATTTTTAATACCATGATGTTTCTAATGAGGCAAAATAAGATATAATTGGCACCAGACTAGAGCTATGAATTGTATAATGGTCTCAGTAGATTTTCAAAAGTATCTCAATTCTTATTACAAACAATTGGGGTACCTGTAAGCGGGTTCATCACTTTTTCTGTGTCGAAGTTGAATGTTCCGTCAGCATTTTGTCGTAAAAGCTTGCCGCTGCCGTGCCCTAACAGTTCGTGTAATCCTACTTGCACCTGTGACAATAAATAAAGAAATACATCCAACCGTCACATACATATTCTTTCACAAGTTACGCGTATTGTGTCGTGGGTATGAGAAACTACTAAAGGTTTCTTGGTCTCGCAAACACCTACACCGGAAACAATGAAATTTATGGATCACACATACATTTGTAACTTGAGAAGTGTTTTTTTCTTGTTGCTTTAGAATATTAATAATTTGTTTATTTGAAATTTGTCTGAGTGGTGTACGCAAGGTTTACCTCAAACGAAGCCACTCTGTATTTCTCCAACAATAACTTGTCTTCATCAGAAAGGAATGGAATGACGGACTCCTTGTACGCTGCAGGGATCACGTTTCCTAACGACACATTCTTGAAGCCTTCGTTTTGACGGATCTCATCGTCTAGAATTAAATGAAAACAAAATTAATATCATCCAAAACAATTAAACGTTCTGTCGAACTTTGTATCCAGATATCCTTCCTCAGAGTACATTTAAAAGTGAAAAATGGTTTCTTGAACGCGGTGTAAACATTAGTCAGATTTAACGTTTATTTTTTTTCTATGATCATGATTAACTTAATTGACATATTACATATAAACTATTTAACTAGCAGTCACCATTGAATGACCAAGTCAAAGTTATTGAATTATACCGAAAATCACATCCTATCAACTGATGTGTTGCAAAATAAAACTCTAATTAGTGTCTACTACTGAATGGAGAGTCGAGACTTGCCATCGTCATAAACGAATTTAATAGACGTGAATTTAGTAACAATGCGACTCACAGTTGGGAATATTGATTCCGGCGGGGATGCCGCTGCCGGAGAAGGTGAGCACGTCGAGGCTGGTGAAGTCGGGGCGGAGGAACGAGTCCTTCTCGAGCTGCGCGCCCCACGGCAGCCGCTGGATGAACCGCTCGGCGCCGTCCACCAGCGCGCCGAACTTCAGCGACATCTCCTTGTTCACCATCGCCACGAAGCCCTCGAACTCGCCGCGCTGCCCGCTCGGGTCGCGGTACGTCTCGATGAAGCCTTGGTAGCTGCAACACGGCTTGTATCAATACAACGAAATTTTACATTTGTTTTTCTTAATTTTTATGACTTTAATTATGATTCAATAAAATATTCTTATGTCCGCACGTATATTTGACATTTTATCATCCACTTATATTACATATATGCTAAAATGAATAGGTTTACTATGCTTACACTCTTAAAGTAATAGGCGTAAATTTAGTCCATGTCAATACATTGATAAATGTATTGTTTTTCAGTACCACATACATAAATTACCTACCTGTGATAACAAGCCGTTTCATAACCATATAACACACTTGTCAGTAATAACTACTGTTCATATAAATTGCTATACCAATAACACAAATACGTATCAGAGAGGTACTCACGTTTCAATGATGGGTCCCTTATCCTTGATCCAGTACCTGCTGCCTTCCTTATGTTCGTTCAAGTCTCCCTCTTTGAAGCTGTTTATGTAATGCTTCAGCATGTTCTTCTCGTTGTCATTGGCAGCGTACTCTTTAGCCTTTAACAAGTTCTCATTGACGAGCTTCAGTAGGGGGGAGTAATCACCTCGGGTCACTTGGAAATACGCGCCTTTGTACTGCTCCTTGTCCATAGTTAGTGGCGGTTTCGGTGAAGATTCCACGCTTGCCAAATGAATGGTATATAATGGCACTGCAAGAAAAAAAAAATAAGTGGCATTTAGAAACAACTCTGGCGAATGCAATATTTCAAATTCGAAAGTGAAAAATTAATGCTTCATTCTAAAATTACAATTAAAGTGTATAAATTTTTGTTTGTAGTTAAAAATATAGTTACGAAGCTGTTGTGTTCATAAAGTTTCTTAATAAAAGGATTCAATGACAATTGAGATATTGCAGTACGATAGACTCAATAATAGACTAAACAAGGTGTAAATTAAACTTTACGAATACATCACTCACATCCATCATCAGCAGTTGTTTTAAATGTTCGGCAAATGTATGCTTCAATGCGCTTGGTTTTCATCCAATCATTGACCAAATTAGAATCCTCTTCAGTGCAATTGCTTGAGAAATATGTTGTAACACCCTAAAATTTTATAAAATGCTTGAAACACTTCTAAATCATTATATTTGCAGTAAAAATTTGTTTTAAAGGTACTTAGGCTTTGATTTAAATTCTATATTGAGATATTTGCTATTCTTATCATCATCATCATCATGTCAGCCCTGTGTTGGTCCACTGCTGGATATAGGCCTCCCCCAATGACTTCCACCGGGAACGGTCGGAAGCCGCCTGCAGCCAGCGACGTCCCGCGACCTTGACAAGGTCGTCGGACCACCTTGTCGGGGGACGTCCTACGCTGCGCTTGCGCTATTCTTATATGTGTATAGTATTGTAAAGTGTGTTGTTGAAAGCATGGGTTGTAGATTATATATTTAACAATGATCTTATATAAGATGTGAATAAGAATAAAGTTTTATATATGACCATTGACCATGCTTACACTCAACATTTATATAAAATATTTTATGTTCTCAGGGCATTGAAGCAGGTGTAACTACAATACCTTATCAGCTAATCCTAAGCTAGCCAGTCTTGGAGCGATGCTATATATCGCATTCTGTGTGTTCTGCCACAACTTTGTAATATGCATGGTATCCTTGTCGTAAGCTGCGGAAGCTTTCACGATCAACTCTAACTTCTCTTTAGATAAATTTGGAATGAACTTTGTATCACCAAAACCTTTGTAGTTGCCACTGTTGGCAAAAATACCTCCAGAGTACACCAAAAAAGCCTGCAAACAAAGTATTCAACAAAATCAAAAATTAATTAAAAATATAGATAGGTATGTATGTCACAAAGCTTAGCTGTTTGGTATATTAGTTACTGCTAAATCAAAGTGGAACATTGTGAGTTATGCAATTTTATTAAAAGATGAAAAGTAATAAAAATTGACCAATGTCAACAAATATTACTACCCTATATCCAAATTAACCTGAAAATTTACCAATGATTTTTTTTTTAACAGTATTAATCTTAATAATCTAAAAGTGATTGATTTATTAACGAAATCCATCTAGTAATAGATATTAGAATTGCTTTATGAATGCTGCTGTTAATGACTAATAGAAAGTATGAATAATTGATAAATTCAATTCGGATTAAGAGACACTGTATACATAAATTCAATATTACTGCACATAGACAAAGAGAAAATGATTTGCAATGTTATCATAAAGCACATTCAAAATTTATCATTACTTATGAAAATGAAAACAATAATTTCTTATCATAGTAATAGACATAGATAACAAATTAACCCAACTGAAGGATGTGGTTTGTGGTATAAACTATCTATCACTAAAGATTGCCTGATTTTCACATATCATTGGGGTTGTGGCAAATTATTAATTGAAATATTCTTATACATTCAATTATATAGTATTGTAATAATTAACAAATAAAAAATATATATAGAGTCATTCTAGAAAATAATAAGGATTCTAAGTTTTTATATCAAAATATATGCATAAGTATGAACTCTAATAATAGTTATATTGAATAACATTTAAAATATCAGTGACTAGATTTTATTACCTGGAAATCTTCTTCTGAAACTCCCGCCTTTAAAGCTGACTCCTTTAATTTTTCCAGTGGTTCTGCTACAAAGATTCTATGCAACAATGAAAATATTTTTGGAGATTCAGGACTTGTTTGCAATAAAACAATAAGCCCACCATTCCATGCAGCCTACAAACAAAATGATCACTATGAAAATTAAAGTTATATTGAAAAATATCATTATCAACAGCAGTTAAATTTAAATAATTTCTATATTTGAATCAGTATAGCTATAATTTTAACGCAATGTTAAACACAATTATAAATATTATTTTTGTATAACTAAAAAAAAAACAAATAAACAAAAAGTAAAAAAAAACAAATAAACAATTACTTTTATTAAACAACATAGTTTTATATACATAGTTGGTTCAAACCCCAGGCACACATCTCTGACTTTTCGAAAGTTGTGTGTATTCAAACTGAATTACCACTTGCTTTAACGGTGAAGAAAAACATCGTGATAAAACCTGCACACCTAAAAGTTCTTAGGAATTTCTTAGGTGTGTAGTCCGCCAACCCGCACTAGGCCAGCGTGGTGGACTATGGCCTAAACCCTCTCAATGGTAAAGGAGACCCATGCTCAGCTGTGGGCATATATGGGTTGATGAAGAAGAAGAAGATAGCTTGTTTGGCTCTTATCCCATGAAAAAGAATAAGTAATTGATAAAATGTGTATTATCTTTTTATATGACCTTTCTTAAAAAAAATTAAATTACTATCTTTTTTTGGGTATGATCCCAAAAAACAAATTTGAAAAACAAATAGTTAAATTTTAATAATTTTCATTTTACCTAGTAGAACTTAAATAAAATATTTTTGTTTACTTTACCTGACTCAAATAATGAGCATAAAGTTGTTCTTGATTAGTCAAATTGTTAAATGCTTGAGAGCTGTCCAGCTCCACAAATCGTTGATTGTTAGGCAATAAGAAATGCGACTTGTCTTCAGCCATGGCTGAAAATGTAGAAAAATAAACATTGTACATTTGGACATTGTTATAGAAAAAACAAAATTAAACAAATGCAGGCCCTCTCACATAAGTAGAAAATTATATTTTAATTTTATAAATACAATTAGTATTAGTAGTCATAATTTTAAAGTACTTTATTTTGAAATGTCTACGTTAATACTTAACTATATATTTTTTTATAAAAAAAACTTTTAATTTGTAACTTTTTATCAGCCTTACTATTCGATTTTTGTTAGCACGTATAATTATGAAGACGTATGGAGTGTTACTGACCATTAACTTTGATAATTTTTGTGTTCTGTATATCAGACGAGCTTCGACAATGTTTGCCAGTGAGTGAATCAGCAAATATAGAGCGCCGGCATTTTTTTAGGTTAATAGTCAGAGTCCGCAACATTATACATATATACTTGTTGTACTGGAATAACTAAGATTATAGCAATACACTATTATTACATATACTTACTTAAATTATAAACAATTTATGTTTATTTCTAGAAAACTATGTATTCTTCTTCCTGATGTGTCAATAGCCAACCTGGAGTTTGTGTTTGAAAGCTGCTTGAAAAACTGAGTAAATTGGACGAAATAAACACTTCAAACGTGTAACCAGATTAACAAAATATCATTTAAATTAATTAGGGAACAGATCCGCTTTTAATGCAAAATGGTCTTATTCTAAATTATTAAAACATTTTACTCTTTCTAAAAAAATGTTTCGTTTCTACAAAATAAGAAACAATCTGGTAAAATATCAGCTTTTTAAACGTTACTTTATCTGTCAGTTCAAAGCTTGTTGAAGTGGATATGGTTGGTACATGCTGTCAGTTTTGCATGAACTATTTTACCTTATTGTTGTAATGGTTGTATCTTCAATATGTCAAACTACAACCATCAATTTTTTTATTAAATCATTTTCTTCTATTATATATTTATTTTATTCTATTAAATCATTTTATTAAATCATATTCTTTCTTTACGTTTGAAAAACATTGATATTCTATTATCAGTGCCTAATGTTATTTATGTATATGATTTGAAATTTATACAGAACAAGCTACACCCGTGTGAACTCAACTATTGAGGAGATCCGGTTGGGGAATATTTTAATTTTAGTACGGCCCAGATATAAATCGCCTTGTTTAATTATTCGAGCTATTTATATGAGATGTTTTTGATATACGACAAATAGTAATAAATAAGTAAAGCCTTTGTTTTAGAATTTAAAGTTATTAAAATTTGTGGTTGAATTTATCTGTGAGTTTAAAAATGTAATAACAGTTTTTTTCATAAGAAATGTAGAAGAACTACGTCTCAAATTTCTTATTCAACATTTACTATTTATTATTATTTAATGTTTTACTGTTAAGATAATATTCGTGTTGTGCTTTTGTATCATGTTAGAATCTGTCAACTTTGGCTGACGTTAATGGCAAATATGTTTGATCAAGCTTTAACTTTTAGTCCGGGCCTAAAGCTTCCTTCAATGAAGTAAACATTCAACATGGATGATTTCCGATTGTCTTCATCCGTATTTTAGGTCAAATAAATTGTTTAGAATGCGTAAATAAAGTTTATTAAAAGTTAATAATTGTTATACGAAAATGGCTTCGGAAAGGTAAAGTGTTAAGATAATGTTTTGTGTTAAATGTTGACAAATTGCTTCCGATATCCGTAGTTGAAAGTTGCAAAATCAATAAAGTACGCGGAAATCACTAATGTCACGCCCTGAATTCGGTGTCGATTTGTTGCTGTGGTGTTAAGTTATAGTGGTAAAGGTTGTTTGTTGGCGATGTTTTATTCTAGGGTGGAATGGGTGGAGATCATCGAGCCGAAGACAAAGGAGCATATGTATGCTAACCTCACCACCGGAGAGTGCGTTTGGGACCCACCTGAGGTATGCAGCTTTTTTTCGTATGTCCAAAAGAGTGGTACTTTCACTTGATGAAATGATGGGCAGATTTCTTAACAAATGGCTCTCAAAAATTACTTGTACCAGACGAGCCGGATCATCTTTGAATCATTCTTTGCGACGCATTAAGAAGCTGATCGTGTTTATTATATTACTGTGAAACACAGTTACTTACAGTCACATATTCGGTAATTGTTGATGTAGAGCTTACTAATAATTATTATTTAAGTCAATACATAACAGGTTCCTACTTTAAAGCATTACAAATATCTTAAAATTTAAATCACAGTAAAACAAGTTCCTAGTTGTCTTATTTCTATTCAAAATTAACATTACATAAGCTTTAATCACAGAGAAGTATTTTTTTATAATATTTGAAGATTCTATGCAATAAGTGAAAAAAATGTCAGGTGTTGCCTTTACTTTTAAAACATACTAGCTGTTGCCCGCGACTTCGTCCGCGTAAACTACAGGGTTGAGTTCGGAAAGAAAATAAGTTATAGTCTATTTTACTCCTTAGAGTCCTATCTATGCCCATACCAAAAATCATACAAATCGGTCAAATCACGTGAAAGCGTAACGCCTCGGCCGGCGCCTTGTACATAATTATTGTGCACTTGATGATTATTTTGAAACTGCGATATCTTCTAAGATAGTCATTGAAATCAAATGATGTAAAGGGCAAATTTCTTTTAAATTAAATACTTATACTAAATAACGCATTTATTTGGATAAGGATTAATATAATCTTTATAATAATACCTTCACAAACAATGCTTTATTTTATAACAAATTTAGTTAGCATAAAAGAGGTTATAGTGAAGCAACCCTAAAAGTTAGACATATGCTACCGCTGACTTTTTTGTAGACATTATCAAGCTCTACAATTTTTCTCTAGGACTCAACTATATATCTCCCATGAGAAAGGCAGCGTTTGCAAAAAACGGTTTCGTTCGCCCGTTTTTTCTCCGACTTACTTCACAGATCCTGCTACAACGAAAAAGTCTTATCATTTTTCGGACTAATATATAGCCTATGACACTCACAAAGAACGTAGCTTTCTATTGGTAAAAGAATTTTCAAAATCGGTTCAGTAGATCCCGAGTTTACTTTCTACAACGTCACAAACATACAAACATACAAACATACAAACATTCAAACATACAAACATACAAACTCACAAACTTTACCTCTTTATAATATTAGTATAGATTTACTTTTAATAATCAAAATAATACCTACTTATACAATTAGGTAATTTTTTGCATAAAATATGAGTGTATGTATGTTTATGTTTTACTAACCTTATAATGATCTATATAATTATCTATTAGATTATGTGTAGTGCTTTTTAATATAATTTTCTTATACTTTTATGCTTTACAAAAGAATCCTTATTTAAACATTTGAAACAATTTGAATTTTAAATTTACATTATATTAATAAATCAAATAGATATAGTTAATGTTAATTCCATAGTTAAACATAAATATAAATATGTTGGTAATAACAATACACTTATAGTGTCTACTGTTTTCACTAAAATTCTCTCTCCTTGAGAATTTAATTCATTATTATTTTTAGCAATTGCCTATATAGGGGACATATACAAAAGTGTAAAAATAAATTGTCATTTTTTTAAGCAAGGGGCTGAGTAATAATAGCCGTTTCTATTTTTGTCTGTGACAAACTACCAAGTGTGCACTGTTTAACTAGTACAGTTTAGTAAAGCCGATGAAGGCCACACATGGATTAATCTTTATTGCGCTATCTAAGCCAGTGGTTTGTTTGCTCATTTAATATATATGTAGTTACATAAGGTATGTTTTGTTCCAGGGAGTAAAAGTTAAACGCACTGACTCATCACAATGGTGGGAACTTTTTGACATTAACACTCATAGATTTTACTATTACAATGCTTCTACACAGGTGGGTTCTTATTGTTAGTTTCACTTTTGTCATTTCTTTACAATACATTCTATATATGAAAATATGATTTTGAAAATTATGTATTACATTAAAACAAACCTATTCATGTAGAGATTGATAGAGGTATAAATTTGGTACAACTACTCAGTAGCAATACTCATCCAATTCTATAAGTTGTAAGCATATTCATAATAATATTTCATAATGATTACAATATAAATATTATTCATGTAGTTAAATACATCATTGAAGTAGTTACCAGTGGTATTTTTGAAAAAATATTTTATATAATTAAGTAGTAGAATGTATACAGGGTGTATTTAGACCGTGATCGAAAACTGAGGCAGGTAATAGCAAGGGTGATCACAAACCCAGTGGCAATATTAAAAATCCCGACAAAAAATAAAAATTTTAACGTTTTCCATACAACCATTGGTGTTAAAAGTATGTGGTTTGTATGGAAAACCTCAAAAATGTTATTGTTTGTCGGGATTTTCTTTAATGCCAGGGGGTTTGTAATCACTATCGCTATTACCTGCCTCAGTTTTCGATCACAGTCTAAATACACCCTGTATAGCAATTTTCTTTAAATGATTTAATTTCTGGATATAATATGTTGCTAGGTGCATTCTGTGTAATAGTAGATAGTAATAAAGTGTAATGTTTGGATTGTTTAAATATTTAGTTTTCTTCAACAGTTATCATGTATTGTGATGAAATGACATTTGTTTCCTGTAAACAATTAATCTTTCATTGAGTCTGATATGACAATGATAATGTTATGAACTTATTTAACATTGCAGACAACAGTGTGGCACAGGCCTACTGATTGTGACATCATACCTCTAGCAAAACTACAAACACTTAAGCAAAATACTGATCCTCAGAAGAGGAGAGAGACAGCAACACAAACTAACCAAGCATCGCCTCAGGTAACAATATCATTTATTATCTGTTTGCGAGAATAAATCTAATTATTTTATAACTTTGTTTAAAAAATATGCATGATGCCTTCTGCAAGAGGGGAAGTTTTACTTTGCACTATTGCCTTTCAAGCTTAAAATCTTGATCTACATTCACTATATATATATTTATCATATTACATTCATAATTTGGACTGTTCTGATGTATGGAAGTAATGCTGTTTTATAGAAATACCAACACAAAAGAATGATGTTACAAATATTTTCAGTTATGTATTAATAAATTCAGTGTATTAAAAGAAAACACAACTCTACCGCATATAGTTATATATACTGCTTAAAGTTATTTGCGCGAATTATTTTATGTTAGTTGTGGGGCATTGTTGTTTGAAAAATAATTGTGTTATTAGGTTCCATCAACAATAGAGCCAGTCAGCAGCAATGGTAACAGTACGTTAGCAAGCGCAAGTAAACTTTCGCCGAGCAACGCCAAAATTGTCACCCAAACAAGTCCCGTGCGAACCAGGAGGTCGCATTACCATCACAGGTGATACGGAATGCTTCTAGATAAGGGCTCTTGTGTAATCTCGTACAACAACTTTTTGTTTGTAGAAAACAGTTGGTACATGTTTGAGAGTATAGATAAGATGGAATTAGGGCGTATAAACAATAATAAAGTATATTATGATGTTAATCGATTTGGAAATTTTAACTACGTGGAACATGAGTTAAAACTTAGAAATGCGCTTTTTTAAAATTTCCTGATGCTATTGGCGACGAATCAATTTATTTGCAAACTTTACCCGAGATCTTTGCGGTTGTGAAGATAACATCTAAATGGCTAACGGCGACTTAATCGCTCTAGCCAATCTATTACTCATAGCAGCCGGATGGAACGAGTACGTACGTACCAAATAGAAGTGTATTGCTCTATTAAATAATGATAGGGATTAGGGGACTTTATCTTACAGTTGTTGTTGATGATGATGATGATGATGAATGTGGCCTTGCAGAAACAGTGGCGAGAGTCGTCGCGGCCGCCTGAGTGAGGACGGGTCTGCGCAGATGTGTCGCCACACCGACTCGGGCCGCTCCTCCGACAGCAGCATCAGCAGCGCGCAGCAGAGACGCAAACAGGTACTATTTACCATCGCAATTGGGAAAAAAAAAAATAAGAAGCAACCAGAAACCTACCTAAAACCTAAGGCAGAAGTGTGATGCGACAATTGTGAGAAAAATTTTCAATTGTACATCGATGGTAATCCTGTAAATATTTGCAACGCATACATGCTCTACTTTTACAAACGGGTATACTGTGTATCATTGTATTCAATGTCGCCATTGTAATATTTGTCATGCTTCTGAAAATGTATAATTATTTTCATTAACAAAATTACTTCTGTCTATTATGTATTTAATTTATTAATATATAATAAAAAAACAAGCACAGTAGAAGTACCTAACTTTGTTCATGTAATGTATGCACATGCCGTTCTTTCACAAGCTTTTTTATATAATTTGATGCATATTATGTTATAAATCTAGAATCTTGGCAGTCGCAGATTCGATCCCCGAATACAATACACATTCTATTTGAGTTATTTTAAACTAATTGCCATATACTTTAAGGGTAAAGGAAAACATCTTGATAAAACCTGCACAGCTAAAAAAATCTTAGAATTTCCTTAGATGTGTGGTCCGCCATCCCATGCCAGCGCGTGAAGTGAGGCCTAAAACTTCACAGTTATAGAGAAGCCCCGTGGCAAGCGGTGAGGCGAATGTGTGCTGATGAAGATGATGTATGTGTGGTTTGTACAAATATGTGTTGGTATGTTGCAGGAGCTGAACGCGGCGGCGTGCAACCCGTCGATATGCACGCCGCAGCTGAGGAAGCGGAGCAGCGCCGCGCCCACGCACGACAGCGACAAATGGTCGCCGCACTCAGGTATCACAAATATTATTCTCAACATATTTTCGAACACACAGGCGCGCTATTCGCTATAGCGTAAACTGGGCTTTACTGAAACTCGAGGCGATCAGTACGTAGGTTTTACATTTTAGACAATATTGATGTAACACAAGTTTGTAAGCTTGTACGAGTATGTTTAGGTACTTATTCACTGCGCTGAACAGTTCGAACTCCCTAAGTCTCTTTACATAGATAATTCAAAGTTTGAAGACTTTCAAGTTCAAGTTTGTGATAAGAGAATGCTTAAACGAATCGAGTTTCTTATTTCAAAGTTACTTTAACAATTATATTATGGACTGTGACGCATTTTTATTGCGAATGAAATTACGTAAATGGGAGTCTGAACATAAGCCTTATAAATAGGAGATATATGTAAATGGTTGTATAGAATACGTTTGCAACAAAGGTGTTATTGCATTGTGGTAAGCGACTTTACACAGCGTATCAGTGTTTTTGTCTTCAGGCCTGAACCGCAGCGGCAGTTTCATATCACCGAGGAAGGACGCATCGGACGATTCTATGCATGAGAAATATTTCAAATCTGTTGAAAGCACTCCACTAACAAGGCGCAAGGTATGTGTCGTCTCGATTCCACCTAAATTTTATAGGGGAGTTGACGTTAAAAAAATATTCCAAAAAATGTTTGCATTACTTTTAGAAATTTAAAGAAAGATTTTTATTTTTCAATCGTTTATATTCATGAGGTATGATTTTGTTATTAAATGAGTGTAGAATTACTTTTGCTATTCCATTCGGCCAGTAGTCAACTCCCCTCGGGCGGCTATTAGTTTTGAGTCAGATCCATGCAATTTGTTCTAGTTGAAACAGCAATCGGCGGGTGGGTCGTCTTGCGACTCGGTCTCCCCGCAGAGTCCCAGTAGTCCCTTGCAAAAACCGCAGCCAACGCCTTTCCTACAGGTGCGTTCCATTTTGTAGTAGCAGGCTATTTATCGTTATCCCTCAACCGCTAAATCGCATTCAGGTGAACATAATTGTTTCGTATACAGCTATTTTTTATTTTAGTAGAATAGTATTTTATAGAGTAAGGTACTGTCCATTAATCACGTAAGGCTCCAAGGTAGATGGTAGGGGTGAACAAAATTTTTGCGGTATCGCATCGCTTATATGCCAACCAAAAAATCTTGGAATTTCATTATTGTCAAGACACACATACACCGCTTGTTTAATTTGCAAATTATATGGCAATAATTAAAGACAACTTACTAACACTGTTAAGATGTTATGTTTCAAAACGCTGATTGTATAACAGAATTTATGAGAAGGAGAGTTTAAGCCTTAACTGATTAATAGACGACCGTCAAACAGTAGTAGTATTATCACAGTTTACCTTACAAGACACCGAATAGTAATCTTTAAGTATTAACTCTTTATTTAACTCTTTCAGTCTTGGTGGTTAGTTTTCAAACCACCTGTTTGAGGTTGATAAAAAATTATTTCCACAACATTTATCGGAGATGTGCTGAACTTTTATAGTTTATTATATAGTTGTTTATCATTTGATACCATTATTTGACACAAAACCGCGGTGGTTATTTTTGTTCGAATTTTTAAGAAAGGAGTGCAGTGCTGTTTTCAGAATGGGACATTTTAAAATTCCACAATTAATATAAGAATATTTACTATATTATTATTTCAGTATTTATCGGTTATTTAATATTTAATGAGTACATTTATGATATAAAATAAAGTTTGCCGTTTATATTTTTTTATAAAAAACGTAAATAGTAAGGTGGTTAGTTTACTGACCACCGTGACTATAGTAGGTTTTGTTTTATTAATTTTGTGTAAGTATTTTAATAAAACACACCAGAATAGGATCAATTAGACACGAAAGACTTTCGTAGAAGTGTGTTTCAAAGAATCTTAGCCCCAGCTCAAGCAAAGAAACGCAACTTGAGTTCTTGACGTTCTCTCAATGGCTCTGATTCGTCTTCTCCTTTGCTTACATTCATAGGTCAACAGTTTCAATAAAGTTGCGGATGGAAAGCAATACACATCAGCCAAAGCGATCTACTTCACGAAAATATGCTAAATGCAGCACAAAAAGGGGCAAGAAGGTACTGACTGGCAACGCAGGACTTGCAGAGTCCCCCTTTGTATCCGGAAAGATTTTTATAAGAAATAAGTTACATTTAAATCTGAATATCATACAGGATACATAACATACAAATATACATATTTGCACCGTAAATATATAAATAACTTATTTCTAACGTAAGTTCTGATAGTCTTTTGTTTTCATTATTTTTCTGCCGTCCGTCACGGTGGTTAGCAAACTAACCACCTTATTCCACGAAAGCCTTATGTGATATTCTGGCAAAATATTTTTTTTCTTTGTAAATAAACCCCAATTACACTAAATACGTCTGTTTTTGATTTATAAAATCAATAAATAAAAAGTGTGACTGAAAGAGTTAAAAAAGCACCTGGTAATTTAAATGAGAATATATTGACCACACTATAAACAATTACAAACTGGGCATTATATAGTTAACGTGTAAGGTATTTAGGCTTCTATAGCTTCTAAGCACCGCAACTGATTATCATGTTGTTGTGCGTCAGACGAGTGCGGCGCGTCCGTCGCTGGTGTCGTCGATCTCGCTGGCGACGGAGGCGGCGGGTGTGGGCGGGGCCGGCGCGGGGGGCGCGGGGGGCGCGGGCGGCACGCGCGTCATGCACAGCCTCGAGAGACCGCACCACCTGTCCAGGCACGCGCGGGAGAGATACTCCGACAGGTAAATGTACAGCTCTTATCGACAACTCACTCTAAATGTGAGACCTGAAACTGAAAACCTGACCGTCAATGCAGTACATAGTAGCCACAAGCAGATCAAGCCAAAAGATGTTTTAATTTAGTTGAGAATTGAGAATAACAGATACAGGTAAAAAATTTGGTTTTTTATTTATGAAAGGATTGTATTTAAAATACGGCAGAATAATGAGTTTACAAAATAAACATTATTGGTCCAGCTCCCAGGCCAGAGGAGGGTCATGACCCCCATAACCCTCCCCCTGGAACCGCCCCTGCATCAAAACTGGGCGCAATGTTAGGAACATGAGATCATCTCGTTTATTGGGTCCTTAGGAGTCGAAAATACTTGATGCATGTAAATTAAAGCATTTATTACAGACCAAAGTAAGTCCTGTGTTTAAAAAGAAAAAAAAATTGTAAATATTTACTCGAAAAAATATCTAATAACCGTATGTGTGGTGGACCAAGGGTGATGGTAACGAATTGATATTAATTTGATGTGAAATGTACCAAAAGCGGTCAAGACGTATGTGCAATATTTCAGGCACCTGGATAAGGATCGTTTGGCGGAGTTGGAGCGCATGGACAGGTATCCGGAGAAGCAGGCCGTGTACAGCGTCGACAAGCCGTTCCGACAGACGAGCCTCGACCTGCGACACAACACCTCCGCCAACTGGCACCCCACCAGGGACTTCACCAGGTAGACACACATTGTATTTACGCAGTTCTTATACCACGCAAAACGAATTATTTACTATACAAAAAATTAATGAAAGTCAAAGTATTATGTCAAAAGTATATTACGAATGGTTATGTAACGAGAAATCAATATCTGTACAAAAATTGAATGATTATACATACATTGTGTTATATAAAATATTGATATGTTTTAATCTAGACATACAACAAATATATTATTTTATGTCTATGTTGATTTCTTTTTTATGACTTTGTTACCTTCAGCTACTGTCCATATTATAATGGGGTCGTCAAGGTTAATGACTTGTTAATTTCTTCGAAATATAAATTAAAATTCAAAAATGAGACTGAACGATTACTGTCTGGCGATTTGCATTTATAATCACGGAGTGCTTAGCATTGATTGATTCCTAGTATGATTATTATGTCTTTCGTATATGGCGGACACGTTTATTGAACGGTCACGAGAGAGGAAATTTAAATCGGTGATATATTAGTATGCATCATGGATTTTGGTTGACTGACCAGCCAAGATAGTAGTCTCGAGTTTGAAAGTGTTTGAACTTTGTACAGACATAATTTTTGCCTCTATTCTCCCAAGGAGTAGACATAGGTGCATTTTTTCATTCACATTTCGCCAGTTGTGTTTTCCGAAGAAAAAAACTCAATATCACTGATGTGGATTTAGTATTTTTAATGGTCATACAAGAAAGTTTGTGTTGCATATTTCGTCTTAGCTAAATAACCTGAATGGGTAGGTACACGTGGCATACATTCCAGCGTCAACTAAATTAAACAATGATAACTGATGTAATAGACTGGATTTGATGTGTGTTGGTGTATGTCAGACGGCAGCAAGCGGAGCCGGAGCGCTACTCGTCCAGCAAGACGTCGGTGTCGTCCGGCAGCAGCGCCAAGCACAACTTCATGCGCCTCTCCTCCGCCAACGAACAGGACAACGTCGCCGCCGGTAACTACTACGAACCATATCATACTATCACATCGCAAACACTAGTCAAACATCAACATAATAATTTCTATTAATCTTGCATGTATGTATGTGTATTTATATGTATGTTTCAATATTGATTTTTGTAATGTGCCCCCAACAAATCTCTTCAAAATATACATCCTATGGTGATCTTGAAAAGATCGTCATTTTACGCGATGTAGCCACCATTTATACCCTTTTCTATGTATAATTATTTTCATGATTACTAATTGTATAATAAAATGTTAACCCATTTCGTTTTGTAATTTCAGTGAATTACAAGTTGAAGTGTGTAAATTTAGAGCCACCGCTAACTGAGCCAAATGTACAGAAACATAATCAAAGAATGGAGAGGACGTCCACGCCGCGAGATCGCACCAAGTCTAGACGTGAGTAGTACCACTGTTACTAATATATGTTTAAGAAATCCCTTGTTTTTTTTAAATGATATCAGGATAATACAGAATTTATACGGATGTTGTATTTTAATTAAATTATTCTCCCTTTTTGTGCCTAGTATACGAGAGATATTTCAAAATGTTTTATAAAAAATAATCAAAACATTGCTTCCGAATTTCTCGTTGTCCATAGTAAACTTTTTTGTAAGTTGCATAAATATTATATGGGTCAATCAACTTTTATCTGTCCTATCAGTACTATGTAAATTTGTCCCCCAGTAGGTTAGTACAATGAAACATTAATTTTTCCAAAAAAATTATATATGGCAATCCATTACAATGAAGCATAATTATTAATTACAATATCTACTATGATGTTAGTAAATAGATTTTGTTTGCTTTAAAACCTTAACGACCTTTTTGCATGTTTATTTTAGTCCCTATTATATTTTATTATTCTGACTTCCACCGGACAACGGTAAAAAAGTTCCAAAATCCAAACATTTATGGCGTGACTACTGCTTGGAACTCAAGTCGATTTATTTCGTGACAACATTCATCCAGCCTCGATTTTGATTTCATCTTTTCCGCGGCGCCAGTCGACCGAGTGTATTTTGAAAAAGAGCGTGGCTTTATTGTGTGTCCACTGGACAACCAGCACAAAAACTTTTGTATTTTATATATTGTAGTAAATTAAAGTGGAATATATTCAATTTAATGTATATTTTTTACTGTGCGTAAGACCTAATTCAAAATATTATTATTTATTACCAGGGAGCGGAAAGACTAATAAATATCACCACTAGTCCCTTGGACATCCAAGATCGTTGTCTGAATTATTCAATATTTTCTCTTCTAATACTGATAATTATTTTCAAATAGTTGTTTTTTTATTACATAAAAGAAGAAATACATGCGATTTTCATCATAGAGTCCCCTTTGGACACCCGAGTATTTCCTATGGACAAACGTCTATGTCCACTGGACAACCACTTTCTTCTTATCTCCTAAAGACAGATTATCGTCATTTTTACTTTAAAAGAACAGTAAGGTTTTTCAAATATGATTCTAATATTTAAAAGTAAATTAACAATTTGACTGAATTTTTAAATGTCCAAGGGACTATCTTAACTACAGTCATGTGAATTTTTGAGTAAAATTTACCATAAATTGTTCTGCTCTATTTGAATTCCTTAAATATAAATAATTATCAACAACAAATACGTATAAAATATACAAATTTAAGAAAAAAAAATGATATATAAAATCTATCATTGATGGTACATTTAAAAGTTGATTGACCCATATAAATAAATCTAGTCTTTATTGCAATCTGGTATGAGTTTTCATTTTAATTAAAAATGTGTGCGCGTTCTTGATAACCAGGGCATAAGAGGCCAGTGGAGTTGGACGACCCCGCGATGGACGGCGAGGAGGAAGACGAGGACGGCGGCGGTTCGCCGCTCTACTGCAACTGGGACCTGCGCGGCATGCAGCACCTCTTGCCGCTGCAAGACTACATCATACAGCAAGCCAAGCTATCCAGTAAGTATTTATTGCCAACAATGTCATGTTCCATAAATTCATAAATTGAGACCTGGCTGTAAAAATTCACTCGTTCACTTGTTTTTACTTTCTATTTTTAAAATCATTTCATTACTTTTTAATGACATAATTTAATCCTATAAAATAAGCCGTTGCATATTTTTACGTAGTTTTATTTGAACATTAATAGATAATATTACTAATATGGAATAGAAAATATAGTATCACATAGCACCATCACAGTCAGCATGTGTGTCAGTTAGTTGGTGGGTAGATGAGTGACGTGAGTAGAGCGCGTTGGGTCAGGTCGCGTGCGCTACGGCTCGGGCTCGGACAACGAGTCGACGTCGTCGCGCTCGCGCTCGGGCTCGGAGTCGCGCTCGCTGTCGGGCCACGAGCCGGACAACGAGTCGTCCGACGGCGGCGCGCGCACGCCCGACGACGACGACGGCTCGGGCGTCTACCTGCCGCACACCTACGCGCACCGCCCCGCCGACGTCGAGTACATGAACCACGGCGTCTCCTACTACAACACCTTCGTCGGCTTCGACAGGGAGCGCCAGGAGCCACTCATACACCGGGTGAGTGAAACGTTTATATATCTTGTTTCATATACATTTGAATGCCAAACTTAAGGTTTTAGTTTATACGAACATTCGTCATAATTTTTGCTGCGGTCAGCCGCGAAAAATTAACGCATGTTGAATTAAATTAGTGAACGATACAATTGTGTTACATACTTATTAAACACGATTTACTTAAGTGAAGCAATATCCGTAGACATCGTCGCTGGGCAGCGGTCCCGCAGGCGCGGCGGGCGCGGCGGGCGCGGCGAGTGCGGGCGCGTGCGCGGCGGAGGAGGGCGCGAGCGTGGCGGACGGCGCGGGCGGGGCGGGCGGCGCGCTGTACAGCCCGGTGCGCGGGCACGCCCCCCGCGCCGCGCCGCGCGCCCCGCCGCACGCGCCGCACGCGCCCCCGCCGGAGCAGGACATTGAGATCTTCGCCAAGGATAACCTCAACTTCAATAAAGGCATCTTTCGGAGAAAGGTAGTTTTATGCTGTTATATTTTATTATACTGCTGTTTAATTAGTCATTGATTGCGATATACTCGTACTCAACGTTTTAAAAAGAAAGGTTGTTATTCACTCAATCAGATAAAATCCGATAATCATATTATATAGCTTGACGAGTCGCCATATAAACAAATGAATGATTATTGACGTTGCAGGCGTCCGTGCGCGACATGTTGTCGTGGACGTCGTCGTCGATCAGCGCGCCGATGGTGGGCGGCGCGTGGGACAAGGCGCACAAGAAGGCGGCCACCGACCTGTTCCGGCTCGTGCAGATCTACATGGGCGACCGCAAGGCGCGCCCCGGCATGACGCTCAACTCCGTGGCGCACGACATACTGCACGCCGCATATGCCAACGACAAGTTTGTGCCCCCACTATCACTTAAAACCTCTGAAATAGTTTACTAGTACAAGTGTTTCTTCCTATAATCCTTAATCGTATAAATGTAGCGTGAGAAAGCAAATTAACAGGCAGGTTGAGGGTATCGAAAAATAGCTATCTCTTGTCACTTGACATGTCGTGCCAGTAAAATAAGAACAGCATTAATTTAAAAGCGACATTAGGAGACACCAAGTTTTGCTAATGTAAATCTTAAGTTTAGAGCTGCTGTTAAGCTATTTCAGATCATGAAGATTGCAAACGAATTTCATTATCTCGAGTACACATTGGATGTAGTATTATCATGATTGTCGCAAGAGGACAAGTTATTTCTTTTTGTAAGGGAAATATCTTAGTCTTAAAATTGTAAGCCCAATTAATTGTCAATACGTGATAATAAAGGACTACATGTTATATTTTCAGACTACGAGACGAACTGTATGTGCAGTTGTGCAGACAGACAACGGAAAATCCCCTCCGAGACTCGTTGCTCCGTGGCTGGGAGTTGTTGGCAGTTTGTTTAGCATTCGTGCCGCCGTCTCCTGCCTTCCAGCCGGCTCTTACCAATTACGTCAATCGTCACAGAGATCCTGCGTTTGCTGATGCTTTTCCCGAGGTGTGTAATAGTCAGTCTTTCGATATTTTCGTTCTATTATGAAAAGCTATAAATTATATAGGAATTTTATCGTTGTATTACTAAAAGTTTTGATGATGATGATGTCGTTATATAATTTAATACTTACATATTTATTTTCTAGGTGGGCAAATGGCCTATTCACGTCCAAGTGTCGCATTACGCAGGTGTGGCGTGTAAACGATTGGAAAGAATTGGCTTTGGCGGGAAAAGGCAGCCAAGAAAACCAACCACGGAAGACATAGATCAGGCTAGGGTGAGTTATTAAAAATACATTTATAGTTTCATTCGTAATTTTTAAATTGTACCTAAATATTTTATGTTTTAATAATTATCAATTTTCTAAATTTAATTCCTCAGATACAAATCTTCCGTCAATCGATGTTCGGTAACACACTATCGGAAGTGATGGCGTTACAAAAAGACAGATTTCCAAATAGGCAATTACCGTGGGTCCAAGTAGCGCTGTCGCAGCAGGTATTAGCTTTAAACGGACGAGAGACCGAGGGAATATTCCGTGTGTCAGCCGATGTCGACGAAGTCAACGCTTTGAAAGCGAAAATCGACAACTGGGAGTTGCCCGACGCATCGACTTTGACCGGTAGGCGGAATCGCTAATATTTGAAGGATCGAATTATATTTTTAATAAATTCGTAGTGCAAATGTGTAATGCCTTGATGTGGTGTGTTGCAGACGCGCACGCGCCGGCCAGCCTGCTGAAGCTGTGGTACCGCGAGCTGTACGAGCCGCTGATCCCCGACGCGCTGTACGGCGCGTGCGTGGCGGCCGGCGCCGACTACGCGGCCTGCGCGCGCGCGCTGCACCGCCTGCCCACGCTCAACAGGCTCGTCAGTGTCGCCTCCATCACTCCTCACGTCTACTCGCACCACCCACGTCCTCACCGCGTTTGTCTGTTGCAGGTCCTCACCTACTTGATTAGCTTCCTGCAACAGTTCACCGCCCCCGAAGTGGTGAGCCAGACCAAGATGGACTCTGCCAATTTGGCGATGGTGTTCGCGCCGAACTGCCTCCGGTGCACTTCGCAAGACCCGCGCGTCATACTCGAGAACGCGCGCAAAGAGATGACCTTCCTGAAGACTCTCATCACCAACCTGGACACGTCCCACGTGCAAGATCTGCTGTGACCGATGAATCTCAATTACTTCAACAACAACGTCACTGCGGGAAGGACTGACTTTTAGCGAACGATCGATATTGACCCCTGCAAAATATAGTGAAATGACGTCGTGGTGACACCACTTTCTCACTCCGATATCATTGCATCTTGACGTGTGTACGATATGGCTAGTGATGTGGCGACCGCCTGCAATACTGTTACCGGTAGGTGTATGGTATACATGTCGGCATGTAGCTTCCCTTTATTGTATTCGACATTCTTGTATATTTTTTATATTTTTGTACGCTATACGATAATTTTATTTGGTTGTATCCAAAGATATTTAATGAGATGTGATTTTATAATTATATTAGACTCGAGCTTTACAAAAGTGTATTTGCAATGTGTTTCGAACGGATGTGTTGGAACATTTGCGTGATCGTTATTATTAGTCACGTATATTTTTTTAGTGCGAAAGATTTATGAATGGATTTAGTTAAGAGTAACGAATTATTTTATTTTTTGTTAATTTGCAGTGTTCGCAAAACACAACTTCCTAAATATCGAATTAATTAGTGTAGTCTGGTTACATGAACTTGTTATTTGCCTCTTTCGAATTTGTGGCAAAATTGATTTTTATACTATTTACTAAAGCAATATTTTCAATGGAATTAGGTGATCAAAGTTATCTCTCAAGCTAGATAATACAGGCATAATTTAAATTAGACCGTTTTAAAGTATTTGGGCAGCTTCATATTAAAGTATTTTTTGTTAAAAAATCGGTTACTCATTTTTAAAGGTAACTAAATAAAAACTGCATGAAAAAATATTAAGACACTAGTATTTTTTGGCACACACCTCTGACTTTTTGAAGTTATGTGTGTATTCACATTGAATTATCACTTGCTTTAACGGTGAAGGAAAACATCGTTCTGAAACCTGCACACCTAAGAGTTCTTAGGAATTTCTTAGGTGTGTAGTCCGCCAACCCGCACTAGGCCAGCGTGGCGGACTATGGCCTAAACCCTCTCAATGGTAGAGGAGACCCGTGCTCAGCAGTGGGCGTATATGGGTTGATGAAGAAGAAGAAGTATTTTTTTGCAAAAAATGCCAATTAATTGATTTACCACAAAACTAAGGACAATGGGTGAATGCGATTTCATGTACCAAAACTATATTTTTAAGTACTATTCTCGAAAGTGTAATTTAAGTATTTCTCTTTAATTTACATGCACGCTATTTACATATTTCAGGATTTTACAATTAGTGATATGTACCAGTAAGTTTCCTACTTGATCTACGCAATATTTAGTGCTGCGTTTTAGATTTGATAACTATAGTCATCACAAGTGTCTGTACTGTCAATTAAGTTTTTATATATTGAGTGAGTTGCTTCTTACCAAATTAAGACCACTGTGCGCATTTATTTTCACTATGTAAGTTTCGTAGGGACGTAAGTTGGCTATATTTCGGTCATAGTAATTCACTACGCTTCATATCCGTATTATATGGAAGGTGTTTCATTCTTTTATCCTGACATATATCGATTTTTATCAAACGAAATATCTTCAAAATAGTTACTATTATAGAATAGTTAAAAATAGTGAGTCAGCTTTAAAAATTAGACAAGCTTCGAATTGGAAGTTGAGTGCAGCTCGTTTACGAAGGCTACTTTTTAAGATACCGTTTGATTTATTGATCTGATATTGAAAGGGCCTGGAGGTGATAATCCGATGCTTAGTAAGTATGCATTAAATTTAGTAGAATTTGCTGAAACTCGAATCTCTGCGGACCGTCGCATATAATTGTTGCGCTATCTTTGATAAATACGAGAATTACGAAGTTAAAGTATGGTATTTCGAGCCAAATGAGTGCAATAAGTGTATACGTTAAATAATTATATTGGTGACGTCGTAATAACTTTATCGCCGTAGTAGCGGTAAACTGAATAAGTTCTTCTTAGTGATAACAATTATAAGAATCAGAATAATTGTATATCTAAGCCTAGACTTATTTGTCGTGACGCTAAGGTTAAGGTTTCGAGGTGTATCAAAAAACACGGTAAAATGTATTAAGCTCAACTTAACATATCTTCTGTTTTATTAGCAGAAACATAAGAAGTTTCAAAAGTGTTGGAAAAATGTACTCTCATTGTGAATTTATTTATGGGAATGTTTTTAATTGTCTACTTTATAGATAACAGCAGGCTTAAAATGAATGAAATCGTGTGAATTGTCTAGCAATTAATTGTATGCGACGGTCCCTAAGCAACAAATTACTTTGTATTAAATAGGTGGTTCTTCTTTCATATTTCCTCTATAAATGCATGTTACTAGTGTTTAATAACAAATGAAATTAATATACCTGCGTTGGCGAAGGTATCACTTAAAAAAATCTATTAAATTTATCACAGCCTGAAAATTACTGTGTTCATTTGACCTTTACAAGTGATGTAATTTGTAAGCCAATTTATTTACTTGTTATACAATTGTTGTCGTATATAATAACTATCACGCTTACAAAGGGAGGCTTGGCAAATGGCAATATTATGAGAAATATTAGTTTTGTTTGGTGTTTGTTACACCAGTGCTAATGTTACAAATTTACATCGATATAATATTTTTTTACTGTCTGCATTGTCACAAAACTATATGTCACTTTCATAGAATATAATGTACCATTGTTGCAGTATTCGTATAGGCGAAAGTACAGGATTTTTATTTTTATTGTAATCAGTGTAAGTATTTACTTGTCAAAGTTGATAATAGTTGATAGTATAGTGAGATATTTTGCATAGCTGTTATGATCTCAAAATGACAGGTTTCGAGCACCCTACACGTTATATAAAAATCAATTAGTTTACCGCGTATCGAATGTTACCATGATGACGTAAGCTAATCCATGTCCAAGCGAAAAGATGTTTTTGATTCCCTAATTTGGAAAATTTACTCTAAATTATTGAAGATTCTATTGTAATGGAGATAAAAATAGCCCAATAGTATCGACGATAGATAAAAATAAACCGTTATTAATCACATTTCAAAGGGTTTTTAGTTTAATTAAATGAAGAGATGTATGTTTGTAAATTGGATATTCGATTAAATGGTTACAAAGACGTAATGCAATATTGAAATATAATAATATTTATTATATAAAACGTGCCCGATTATATTTTTATGCTGGCTCTGGTGTGGTTAAAGATTTCAAAGCTAGCATATTTTATATAGTTTTCGTAAAAGGTTATTTTTAAACATTCTTTTAAAAATTCATCAGTCCTTAAGAATAACGTTTGTCTTCACTAGTTTCACAGTGACTTTAAAAAAAACCTACTGCAATACTGTAATATTGAAGATTTTTTCATGGAATTTTTTTTTTGTTATTTTATTCAGTCTTAGCTGTGTGGCCGTGTAACCATTTAATGGAAATATAAATAACTAATTTCTTTATTTGATTACAAATGTTGCTATTTTGGGAAGAAATAATATGGTGTAAATTGAAGCATCGATTTAGTCTTTACGTCAATAGAAATATGGACTGAAATATGTTCTACAGATTTGCTACTTGTACATATCTAACGTTACCCCAATCTACCCAACATAACATTTGTGCCATAAGACGAATTGTATAAACCGTGGTGAATATCGTATTGTTACTTGTATATTAATTATCTTCGGTAATTCTCATAGTTTTAGTTGCTAGTTTACGAATTTTCAAGGTTTTACTCATAAGATTATCAGCTGTAGGGTGCGTTCACAGAAAACTGATTAGTTTTAAATTCTTTCGAATATTTTCTTAATGCTGTTTTATACATATATAAATTTCTGAACCACAATGAGCCTTTATTTTGTGTACGATATTTAATTAGCTATTGTTCGGAACGTGAAGCATGCGTCTACATATTAATATCGCGATGGCGGAACACCTATAATATTTAACTATTACGATAGAGGTATACTGAAATGCTTGTAATTTCATATTATGTAAAATTGTATAGTGCTTATAAATAATTATAAAAGAATATTATTTCATCAAATATCAAAATCCCTTTGTATATAACATGCCTATTTTTGTTTGTTATTCGTGACAATATAATGCCTACAATGTTCATAATGTAGATTATCACTGTAAATGTGAATGTTCAGAAGAAATAAATTACTGATTATCCATTGGATAACTGCGAATACCACAATTTTGTTTCATTTACTAATGCTTTAATACACTTGAGTCCCGTACAAATATGCGGGCTATTATGTATTATTACATTTAATTAATAAGTGTCAGTAGTAAATGTCGAATATTCTACAAAAAATACGTTAATCGTACGCCGGCTTTGGTCGTGAGAGTGCCGCTGAGACGTGTCAAAAGTTTATGAAATTATCAGTCAATATGAAAACCAAAGAGGTGAAAAAAACTTTGTTGAGAGCATTTAAATTAAGAAAATACAACAATATCATCGAAGCGTCGTGCCTATCAAAGTTTATGAGAAAGTTCTCTGGTACCGCAGTATACATGCTCGAGAGTACTCCCGGCGACCGTATCGTAAAGAGTTTCAGTTACTTTGGTTTTGTTTGTTTTTTATTCGATTTCAGTTTATATTTTTACTGTACTTACAAAGCGCATGCTGAAGACCAAACTATTGTGCGTACCATTTACAACACCAAACTGAGGCGCTATGGAGACGACGTCGAAAGGATTACTTCTATCATCTTCATACTTTTAGCAATGTGGAAGGTACCTTTTACTATAACAGGTGCTTGTGATTTATGGCAACAAATTGTCGACATTGATAAAGCCATTGAAAGAATGGGCGAAATAGTTAATCATAACAAAAATGCTCAGTACGGACTTTTTTTTACAATAGGACAATTATTCGAATATTCTGTTAGACTGGCATGCATATGGTTGGCTTTAGTGAGTCTTAATGTAAAAGTCCCCATTGAGAAACTGTACCAAGTAATATTTACGGATGCTTTATCTCTTGTGCTCGTTTCCCACTATTGCTTTGCATTATGCGTTTTGCGGGATCGATACAAGTACTTAAATAAGATTCTTATCGATGTCCGAGAAAGAACAGCGTGGGAATACAGAGTTTTTACTCGAACAAAGCTAGCTGTGGACGTTAATAAAGTAGAGCGAATACAAGACAGAAACGTATATGAAAAGATTAATTCATGTGCCAAAGTTTATGCCATGTTGTATAAAGCTACCGACAAAGTGAACACTTTATTTGGAACAGGATTAGTACTGACTATGATGGTTTATTTGTTGTGTATAATTTTGTACATGTTTTATTTCATGGAAGCAACAGCATCTGGTTTATTCATGGACTTGAAGAGATATTTACATTTCATGATCTGCGTTTTTTGGCAAATTGCTCACGCAATTTCGATTATGTTTGCTATAGTGTACTTTAGTGAATCCACTGTTTTAGAGGTGTGCGAATATATAATTAAAATGAAAATAATGAAAAGGTTGATCCATATAATTATTGCATTTATTTATCTTTTTAAGGCAAAGAAAGTGGCACTCGTAACACACGGTATTATGCAAAATGATTTCGGCTCAGATGTCAACAAAAAAGTAAGTATTTCTTTTTTTGCATAGGTACGTATATTATGCTTTGAGCATTTAAATTATCTTTTAATATCGACCCATAACTCCAGTGGTGCTAAATTTATTGGCAACTTAGGTATAGGTATAGTATGAATGCACTCGATCGTGGTAGTTTCAATATTTTTTAGAAAAGCGACTTAAAGCCTAAGACTGTGAGCGACGTTGCTGGAGGTTCAATGAATATTTTAGCTTATTTTTTCATGCAAAAAATTTGCATCTAGGACTTTCATCAATCTATAATAGTTGATGGTGTGGAGTATGTATCTTAATTTGAGGCATTCGCATACATGCAGGGTTATCACCAGTAATTTCTTTTTGCTTTGAATGTATGTACTAATGTAGGTATTTAGTGTGTTAGTTAATACATTGGTTTTAGTACATTCTGCTAGGTAGCGTGCAAAATAAGTTGCTATTATAAAACAGTGTAAAAACTAGAGATGGGCCGAGTACTCGGCGTACTCGGCGGGTTTTTTGATACTCGTACTCGGCCGAATAACTCGGTTTGAATGCCGAGTATACTCTGTTTAAGAAATGCAATATATTTCGGTAGATATAATTTAAACAACAGTCATCATCATCATCATTAGCCAATGGAAGTCCACTGCTAGACATAGGCCTCCCCCAATGACTTCCACCGGATTTGATCGGCAGCCTCCTGCAGCCAGCGACGTCCCGCGACCTTGACAAGGTCGTGAACAGGGTGGTAAAATTTGAAATGACCGAATTTAAGCGATGTATTAAACATTTTATAGATTCAGTAAATATTATTTTATTTCATTTCGTAAACAACTGTGTTAATCAAAAATTATTTAGTAATTTAGGAAATCTTTGAAAATCTCAATAAATAAAATCAAAATTATAGTACATAATAAAAATAATTAATATTTAAAATTGGATAAAGCTAAGTTATGATGCAGTGATGGCCTCGAGGTTTGGGCGCGCGGTAGAAAATCTCGACGGTCGCGGGTTCGAACCCCAGGCACACACCTCTGACTTTTCGAAGTTATGTGTGTATTCACATTTAATTATCGCTTGCTTTAACGGTGAAGGAAAACATCGTGATGAAACCTGCACACCTTAGAGTTCTTAGGAATTTCTTAGATGTGTAGTCCGTCAACTCGCACTAGGCCAGCGTGGTGGACTATGGCCTAAACCCTCTCAATGGGAGAGGAGACCCGTGCTCAGCAGTGGGCGTTTATGGGTTGATGATGAAGTTATGATGCAGGAACACAAGCCTCGCTGCACGTTCTGGTAACAGCCTATTCCTCTATTCTTCGTAGACGTTACCGGCCTCCGAAAACAGGCTATTTAAATTCTAATGTACCACGCGCGAATTGGAAATTTAATTGAACCGAGTTACTCGGCCGAGTACTCGGTTGAAAAAAAATTGAACCGAGTAAAACTCGGTACTCGTTACTCGGCAAAAGTGTAACTCGGCGCATCTCTAGTAAAAACAAACAAGCAATAACTTTTCTGCTATTACTGCAATAATCGGAATTCTTAATGAACAAATAAAAGAATAATAAGTTTCCGCATTACATAAGGTATCACTAAAGGTGCCGGAAAAATATTTTATTAGATAATGAAAAAAGAATGTAATAATAATCGTTGCCTAAAAATATTAATACCTTATTATGCCCCCGTCCCCAGAGATGTGTATGACCTAAGTACAATTTAGGCATAAGGGAAAGTTACTTAATTATGGATAACTTCACTAGTTTGGAGTTGCGACAAGTCAAATTGATGTCATATTTGAATTGAGTGCTAAGTTCACCATCCCATTTTCCCCAAAGAGGTAGGCTGAGGTAATTATATACAGACTTTTTCGTCCACTGTATTTTCATATCGTATTTTAGACTTCGGGTTGTAATTAATTATGATTAGTAAATAGAGCATTAATCAGATTTCTCTTCGAATTAAAAAGGTGCGCTTAACTCTCAATAGGAGTGGGGTGAAATAAACATCTCACAAACATCTCACTTAGACGGAACTGAGATAGGCCATTAGTATATTAATATTTTTTTAGCAACTACTTGATGGCAACAGCGTGAAATTTTAAGACTCAAATATTTAATATTTTTTTCCATTTTGCTACATAGGCCGTGGCGATATAGCTCTTCGACAGTTAGACTATTAAACACAGAAAGAACTTTTCAATTTGAACTAGTAGTTCCAAAGATTCACACGTTCAGCAAAAAGAAACAAACTTTTCTGATTTATATTAGTAACAATTAGGTGTCATAGAAATTAATTTCTGTTTTATTTTCGCAGGCTATGCAGCTATCTTTACAAACATTACATCAAACGCCGAAATTCACACCAAACGGTCTAGTGGAGCTGAATTATGCGCTACTGTACGATGTAAGTAATTTTAGTCAACTATATGAATTTCAATGGAAAGAATAATATTGTCAAGATACAGTATAAGCCTTTTTTTTAAATAATGAAAAATCATTCCACATACATTGTATACTTTTTGTAATCGTCTTAAACTATTATACAATTCATGCATACAATCAAGCCTGTATTTCCCGAAAGGGTAGGCAAAATAATGGTGCAGAAATAGACCACATTTTTGCACCATTATTTTGCCGAATTAAATTAGGTTCCAAAAGGGAAGAACGAAAGGGCATTGTGTTGAGGACAGTTGGTATTTCTTTTGTTTTTCGTTAGTTCAAACGGTTTTATTTATACATTTATAAAGTTCATAAAATACTTGTTTAATCCTGAAGATCTCGTACTCGTCTTAATAATTAATATTATGCACTTCGTTTGTTACAGGGTGCACGCTCGGTTTTCACCTATTTGATAATAGTGCTGCAATTTGTCACCGATTCTTAGTACAATAGTGTCAGAAGCACTTCATTAGCACATGTAACAAAAGTTAATTTTTACTGAATTCTATGAACATTTTTGCACATTACTACACTGTTGGTTGATTACTAATTTTTCAATTCTGATATCTGAAGGCTCAGACAAATTATTTTCGACAAGCGAAATTTCTAGTAAAGAAAATGAAAATGTATGTAATGGTTTTCCTTTATTTTATTAATATAGGTCAGCTTATTTTCATTTCACTCTTGGGCATTTTCGTTTACACCTGAATAGGTTTGAGTTTTAATTGCCTAGTTCGGGTTGGCGGACTACAACCCTTAAAATTTCCTGAGAACTTTAAGGTCACGAATCACGATGATTTTTCCCTTTATTTAGAATTTCGATTGTAGACTGTTATTTAGTGTCAATTATGGGCTCGGGTATGACATTTACATTACATTGGTGTGAAATCATATAAGCCAAAGATCATACGAGAAAAGTCAAAGTTACAAAACCTGAGATTTGAAATCGCGAATGTCGAAATTTCGACACGCACCTTAACCTCTAGGGCCTAGAGGTCTAGGCAATCACTAATCTTTTTTGCGATACTTTTTAAAATTATAAACGGGTTTCTTTTTTGGTAAATTATATTTGAGCCTAAAATAATGAACCTTCTTTGTGCTATCAGCGTGGAGTTGTTCAATTAATTATCATTACACAAAACTAAGGTCTCATTGTCCATTCTATTTTCATAAAACACACTTGGTTGAAAACTTTTGAAACTATTATAGACAGAGTAATGAAGAGTTGTTTGAATCTCTTTACGCCGATAAACGGGAATATCCTAAGCTCTTTACACGGATGGGACCACATAACTTTCACCTGATTTCAGCGTGTGAAATTTATTTAGTCATCTAAAGAATAAATTGTATTTTTTATGCGATGCGATTTTTTTTTAATTCATGTTAAACTTTGTAAATTCCAATGAATATTGAATAGTGTCTCATATACAAGATGGAAGGCCACATACCAGCGTTTCCCTAATTACGTGGCAGCTGAGATACGTAGCAATTGCTGTTGTAATAACATTTTCTGTGCTCTGTCATTATAACTGCGTTCAGGGAAATCCAGTTTAGATGTATTTGTCTCTTTAATAATCCGGAACTGTGTGATAACTCCTATACACCAACGTTTGAACCCTGCGTAATTAAATGATATTTAGTACTCGTTTTAATACTAACAATTATGATGAAGAGTAATTATACAGGTGCGACGTTTGTGATCTGACGCTAATAGGTTAAGCGTGAGTTCCCGGGAAAAACTTTATTTTATTAACATTAATTTATGATGTTGGTTTTATGTACTTGCCACAGGCAAATTGCTGTGAAAATTATAGATTGAGTTATAAAATGTTTTAAGTAGTAATTCGAATATTATATTGCTGGTTTATAGCCTGGAATTGTAATGAAAAATGTTTGAATAAAGGGAAATAGTAATTGTACTCGTTGTTTAATTTAATTCCCAGACTATCCCCGTCCCACCGCTAAACGAAAGCTTTCCTAAGTAGACGCCATCTATGCCGGTGTTTAGCAACCTTTATCCATCTGCTACCTGTCGTCTTTTCCGAGTCGTCAGGCCATTGTAGTGCATCGTGTTTTATTATTTTGAGATAAAAAGTTGCATAACTGTGTCACCTATCTACCGTCTATCTCTGTCTATCTCTGTAATAAAATCTGTTCAGCGAAGAGAGGATGTCATTTCTATTAGAATTTACAATATGAAATAGAAACGACATCCCCGAGGTGCAGTTGATTTCACACAAATCTGTGAAACAACAAGGGCCTTACGTATAAAGCAAGAGATTATTTTAACAAATATTAACCCCTCATCCGCATGTCAAAAAAAGAAAGCAAGTATCTTTTCAGTCCACTTTTCCATACTTACGTTAGCAGTCGTACATATGACTTCATGTCTTAACCCGTTCTATTGTAGTTTATTCTTTGATTAAAGATTTAAAGGAAACGAAGAAAATAATGAATAAATAAATATACCTAAGAAGCACATACCTACATAATTCTGACTTTAAACTCTAATGCAAATCTTGTGTATTATTATGTATCAGAGATACGAAATACTGTTTGGTCACGGGCCCGTTTAAATACGGAACAAATATCGAGCCTCTCGTTTCGCAAGCTGGTGTCTAGGCAACTGCGCTGCGGGACTGTCAAAAATACTTATCACTTATCCGTTCCGTGATCCGATGATTTGAGAAAGGTAGCGGGTAACGGATGAATGAGTCTAGAAAATATCTTACACATTGGTTAAAAAACTCTAAAAGTTGTACGTAGGTATACGGTAGCATTTTAATTGAGATGAGCGAATGGCGCATTTAATAATACAAAGTCCTTTGAAGTGTAATAATTAATTTAAACAATAATATCGCAGCGCCTGTCCTTGTTAAAACAATTTATATGGCACTACAGTTGTCATATAATATCGATTACGAGCTATTGTTGCACACGGATGGGCGCGTCATGTTGCTGGTCGCTTACCGTTTGCAATTTTTTAATAGTTGTCATCCGCTGGTTGTCGTTATGTTAGGTTAACAAAAAATTATTTCAGCATCAGTTAATCTCGTAATGCAACAATGTAAGTAATAGGTGATAATGATAAATTGTATGCTATGTATTAATATTTTTTTAGAAAGTGAAGTAGGTAAAAATGACTGCCAGAAATGAAATGCATAAATATTTATTTTTCTACGACTTATAAAAACGGGGCGAAACAAAATTTTGCCGTGGAGAAGTTGTATGTGTTGAAGATTGTATAAATATGTACAATGTACATGGAACGGATGGAATATTCAAGATATGGACGTTTACGACGTTTCAGGCCTTATGTAAAAGTTGCCAATGTTCTGGGACCGCAGTACGCTGGGAATTCAACTTATTGGTCATCTTGGATGCATCAACCAGTGCTCCCACATGACACAAGTAACTGATGTGGGCAAGTTCGGCCACTATTAATTGGGACCGGACTATGGATAAATTAGACAGATAAAACTTATCATTGATTAGATCTTGATTATCTGAATATAGGCGCCGTAACCGTGGCAAGCTAAGAATGTGCAGTACAGATAAGCTCGATACTAACGATAAGAAGAGACGCAGCGATAATAGATAAAAAGCATAGGAGCGGAAGGTAAAGGGAGAGGCATTTGCTCAGCAGTGGGACATATTAAGAGCTACCAATAGGCAAATCTTATTAATATTATATTAGTGTCGGTACAAAATTGATTTGTGCGTTGTGTCGAAATATAATATTATTGCAATACAGGTAGGTATATTTAATTATAAAGTAAATGTAAGGGACATTATTATTACATTACATTATTATTACAACCACAATTGTCCATCTCAGGTTGTCAATTAAAGAGTTATTTTTTTACATGTTTATGCTTATGTGGTCCGGACATCACTTATAAAAAAAATACATTTCTTTAACCCAGCAAGAACTTGCATCTTTTGTGAAAACGGTTGATATGAAAGTCTGAAATTCTAATACTTTAATTATTAAAATGAAATGATCGTAAAAATAGTACCTAACTAAAAAGAATAAAAATCTTGGTTAATGATAACTTGTACATTGATAGTATAATTGATTGACGTCAAATATTTCGTATAATTTAAGTACCCATCGCAAAAACTTAATTCATTCCCACGTGGAACTATAATTGTACTTATATCTACGCACGTGTTAATAAGATGTTTCCTGCCAATTCCATAAGCCAAAGGTTGCAAAGAAACATAAAGCACGTTGATTTATGCTGTTAGTTTAAAATGAGATGTAATAGTTGATTACCATTATAAGTTAACTGTAATTAGCGTGTGTTTCGGTCACGTAATAGCCGCGACATTAATTAAGAATAATTTGTTTTGTGGAATAAATGAATTCGTTATAAAATTTGCGATGATTAGCAACATCTTTTACATGACTGGCGTACACATGCTCGTATATATTCACGCATAATTTTCCGAATGGCTCGGTAGAATTGTATTTTACATTTACATTATATACTAACATAACATGGTTTTCCCAGTTAGTCCCAAGGAGGGTTGGCGTCAGGCAGGCGGCCGGCCGTAAAACATCTGCCAAAACTCTTATGCAGCATGTTTTGTCCTTTCGTCCTATGTTGAAGGACAAAACATGCTGCGCCGACCCCAAATAAAAAATTGGGAGCAGGGCAGGAGAATGATGATGATAAAATGGTTTTCCCAGGTGCTTTTTTGCATCCAAATTTCGCACGTATCAGTCCCACGGAATAGGCGGCGAAACAATTGCGATTTTAAAAGCTCAATTCCATATTGCCCTAATTCTAAAGCTCTTAGAAAGTTCTAAGGTGTGTAGACCGCCATCCCGCACTAGGCCAGCGTGGTGGACTAAAGCTTAGACCCTCTCAATGGTAAAGGAGGCCCGTGGGCTGATAATGATGATGACATTGCCTGAATCGGAAGTATAGCAAAATCAGAACCGTAGGCTTCGAGATCGCGTGGCACATACTTGTGCGGCAACACTACGAGGTAGTCAACTAATCAATAAATATTTTATTTATTTATTTATTTAAAAACTTCATACACAAAACTGTATATAGGCGGACTTAATGCCGGTGGCATTCTCTACCAGTCTACCTTAGGGTGGTGAAGAGATGAAGTATGGTTGGTGTGAAATAAAAAAAAACAAAAAGAAGATCGAAACATATATACATACATATACTAAAAATATATACAAATAAATATAAGTAAATAAATACATTTAACCTCAACAAGAAGACTGCCAGTTTATTGAGAAATAGATCTCGGACTCTCATTTTGAACGAATGCCGTGTAGTGGACGTCCTTATTTCGAGCGGGAGCGCATTCCAGAGAAGGATGGATTGAATAGAGAAAGAAGAGTGAAGAAAATTGGAAATATGGGGAGGACAACGAAGAAGAAGATTGTGTGAAGAACGAAGATTTTTGGTGTGGGACAACCCTAAGAATTGAAAATGGGGGGTTAAATAAGAAGGTGGATTGGGAGAAAATAATATAGAAAAAAGTAATATTTTGAAACTCATGTGTGTGGTCGAGGACTACTAGGATAATTTTACACCAAGAGCGTAGTATTATGTAACCATTGCTTACCTCATGGTAGGTAATACATAAGAATGGGACATTAAAAATTGTCATAGGTATTAGATTTTATTTGCATCTTTTCATTGCGAAAGTTTATATACCTTTAATATTAAAAAAAGGACTATGTAATCTGTCTACGGCTGTAGGTATTCCACTACGGGACACAGCTAACAGCGGTTAGGTTCCACCACGCCTACTGTACGGGTTGTACATGTGTTATACCTAAATTTTACGAGTATAGTCTTAAGCTCAATCTTCTGCAGAACTCGTAGGAGTGTGTAATGTTGGTGTCAGGACGATGTTTTTCGTCATATTTTAAAAAATTGCTTGCCTTGTTGGTCACGCGACGAACGTTTGTGTTGATTTACGTGTAATGCATTTCTCTAATTCGTTTACCTATAGGAAAAATTTACCTCAGTGTCTTCATTGTCGGTTTACGGTAGTATTGTAGGTATTTAAAACAACTCCGCGGCTCACAAACAGACTGTAGGTACATATGCTGGATGGCAGCCAACGTGTCGCTTGAAATCTTCTGAAATGAATCATAGTGAATCAAAACGTTGCGTGCTTTACAGGGCTTAAATAGCATCTAAAAGTAGTATCGTCATATTATACCTAGATACAATCCCTCGTAAGCGGGCGTGCAAAGCGTGCCCCGCACGCAGGCGGCATGTCCAGTGGGGCGGAAATTTGTTACTTACCTATTTTTTAGACAAATAAAGAAATAGGCAATTGTTCATATAATGTCATGAAGGGCTTACTATTCTCCTTTAAACATACGTAAGTTTTTAACATACACATGCTTGCTGCTTAGGCGATTATCGTAACAGACCATGTTATTTTTGGTGTCGTTTTCTTGTAGGGCCTAAAAAAGTATATACATTGTCGTTTTTTACATGAATTATAACGTGACGTACGTTTTGAGGGCAAGTGAGCCTAAATCGACCAAAACATGTGTAAACGTGACTTCCTAGTTATGATTTTTTTTGTAACAACTGATGGTAGTGCAATGTGAAAAATTGTATTACAATCAGAAAAAAAATAATGAACTGGTCATGCCTTAATATTTAATTTAAGAGGCTCAAGACTATAACATCAATAAGCAATAAGACTCTTTTAAGGGTCATTGGTTTTACACAGGTTTCTGATACGAGAGGTTATGTGAGACGCATATATTTTCTCGTAGTTTCTGAAACTCTATACACAAGACAAAAACAAAGTGAGAGTTATATTAATTGGCGTTTTTTATTATTTACCAATGTGACCATTGGGTAGAATCGTAATTTTTAATTTTAGGTGATACGTCGTATTTTCTTTTGTATACCGTGCGGTATTCTATATTACGGTTTCGAAGACACTTTGGAAAAGTAAACAGCGGAGGTTCTATTATTTTTTAGGTTATTAAGGAAATTCCGCACTGGGACTGGAATGACTTAATTTACGCTAATCTTTTGCAATAACCATTTATCAATTGAAAAAAAATATATTATTATTAATAAACCAAAATTATCTCGAGTTTAATGAATTAAAACATTGGTTGGGAGGCTCACATGTTTCTGAATGCTAACAATCCACCACTTTTTTACTGATCGGGATTTTTCATTATTGTGGTGGCAACGCTCTTCAACAAAGACTTTAAATTCTGGTATTCATTGGTTATTGGTTGAAGCAATGATGGCTTCGAAGTTATGTGTGTATTCAGATTGAATTATTACTTGCTTTAACGGTGAAGGAAAACATCGTGATGAAACCTGCACACCTAAGAGTTCTTAGGAATTTCTAAGATTTGTAGTCCGCCAACCCGCACTAGGCCAGCGTGGTGGATTATGGCCTAAACCCTCTCAATGGTAGAGGAGACCCGTGCTCAGCAGTGGGCGTATATGGGTTGATGAAGAATTCATTGGTTTGTTGGTATTGGTATAAGCTGCCATGTTTGAGCGCCGCAACGTCTGTCAATCCCATTCACAGTAATTGCTTATGAGTTGTACAGACAATGGTACACAACATCTTTAAACACGTCCGGAGACATATGGCTAATTATTAAGTAGCAGAGACATTAAGGTAATAATCTAAATCGTGCAAGATAATAAAATTCTAACAAGAGAATTATGCTTGTTTTAGATAAATTGTTGCTTCCTTGTGCTGAGAAGGCTGTCTCAGCGGCACCATGAACTAAGCGACCCCGTCCTTATTGCTTGCTTAGTGAACTAAATATACATGATTGGCCACTGCAAAACATATAAGGCCGAGACGGTTTCACTCGGATTGAAAACCCTAGTGTCATTCGTACGTGCGTTGTGGTCGTAAATAGTTGTAATGATGACGTGGTGGTTACTTTTCATATTATTCCTTGTGTGGGTGGTAACGTTTAGATATCGAAGAAGAAATATGTATAAGTTGGCAGCGCACATTCCTAGTCCAAGCACTAACCACCCCCTGTTAGGGATAGCTCACGAGTTGGCCGGCAACACTGAGGGTAAGTGGCCAGGTTAAATTAATTTACTGTGGCACTCAGTAATTTATATGGAAATATAATTGTTATGTAATTACTACTTGTACTTAATTATTTAATATGTATATAATTATTCCGCAAACATTTTAATACATCTAATTATCTTAATCTCATCACAAATTGCGTTTCATGATTCAATAAATTTTAAATACATGCCTTTTTAGTTCGGAAAAAGATAATTAATAAAGATAAGCTTTAAATTATGTTGTTATTGTTCAAATGAATTAATATAAACCATGATTTTTTTATTAAATTTGCATATGGGAAGTCTCATTAATGTAAGAAATAATATTATAACTAATATTCATAAGCTGTGGTTCCCCGCGACTTAGATCGAAAAGTTGCATGTTCGTTGTGTAACTAATGCGTCGTTGTTATAATTAAAGTGATAATACGCAACCTAGTCGTGCAAACTAATTTTATGGTAACGATATAAAAACGATAATGTGAAAAAGTGAGAGTAGTGAAGTGCGTCAGATTGTAGACTTGAAGTGTGTTTTTTTTATAAATAATAATGTCATAGCCTATTGTTTCTCATACATATTTTTATACAATTGCTTTAAATTTTTAATGTAATCTTAAGTATAAGATATTTATCAAAAAATATATATTATGCACAAGATCTAAGCAACTTGCGGTAAGAAATTCAGAGTACTTAAAGTGTGCGTGCTATCATTAATAATTTTTTTAATCGTATTTAGGTTTTTTTTGTGAAAGGTCATACATATTCATCATACTTAACATATAACATACTCGTTTTTTGCCCTTAAGGTGTATATTTACTACTTTGTTTCGTCATTTGTTTCGGCATATAGCTGTTTCTTTTTCTATGACTTCGAGCTGTAAGAGCGATTTTATGGTAAAAACGGTTATTTCGGTTTAAAATCTAGACTATCTTATGATGCAATTTGGAGTTCATGATTTTCGAATCATTTTTCATTTCACCTGTCGTTGCAGATAAACAATGAAACTATTAGAAAATAAAAATTATTCAAAATAAATTTTATTTATAAAAATATAGCACTTCCGGAGACGTTCGTTTAAATTTCTCCTTTAATATTTCTCGCACATCAAAACCCTTAGACAAACTGGACGACCTTTAGAGGTCAAAATAGTATAAATTTGGGTGTCATTGTTCGTAACTATTGCTCTTCATTGCCAAACAACACATTATACCCATTGTTTTTATGGCCTTCCTTAATGCTTCGGCTTCACAATGTTGAGGCCGAAGTAATGTGATTTTTTGGTCACGTGGATAACCACCTCAAATGAAATTCCTGGACATTGTTACATGTCACATTCGCACAGATTCCCATAGTGAAATACGTGAAAGTATGGCTCAAAACAGGCCATTAGATAATATAAACATTGACAGCCCTATGATGCAGTTGGCTAGACACCAGCTTGCGAAACGAGAGGCCGCGGGTTCAGTCCCCACAGAGAGAAATATTTGTGTCATCTGCAAATATGTGTTACGGATCTGGGTGTTTGTGAGACTGAGAAGTCTCTTGTAGTTTCTGATACCCACGGCACAAGACTCGTATCTTAATGTGGGGTCAGGACTACGTAAAAACAATTGCGTAGAAATTTTACCTGAACCGAAAAATAACCAATATTAAGATTTTCTTAAGAGAACCCTTCAAAATATATGACACTTGTAATAATTGATATTGGTTAAATATATTTTGATCAATTTGGGTTTTTGTAATCATCATCGACAGCCTTTCACGTCCACTGCTGGACATATGCCTCTGCTATGGCACGCCACTGGGCTCGATCTTCGGCCCTCCTCATCCAACTGCTCTGCCAGCTACCTTGCGAATTTTTTGTAATATAAAACGTTAATTTTAATACCTTAGCATTTTATAGCCCAAGATATTAAGGGAATATAAACAATGTACAAATATTGTAAAACTAGAAGTGAGTTCAAACTGATATTTTAAATTCGATACTGTTACTTAGTTTGGAGTTATATTTAATATTTATACATGCATTTATACACATTCATATATCCCAGTTTCGCCAATTGTAGTTCATGCATATTTCCAGATTTAGAAATTCTTAATGAAACACGCAATAACACATTACGCGATTCGGGAGTCGAGCCGCTGACCTCTAGATCGCACATTACTAAATCCTGCCGTGGGATTACTAAGCTTAATAAATGTAGATGTAATATAGTGAGTAGCAGTCCTGTTTGAACTGGACAGAATGCTGTGATTATTTTGGTTATTTCTATCGGAATCGATCGAAAAAGGAATAAAAAGATTTTAGCCTTTTTTGAAATTTTTTTTTAACTTAATTAATTTTATGAACAAAGTATTTCTAAAACTTTTGATAAATATAAAACTAATCGCTAAATGTGTAGTCATTATCGGCGGCTATGAACCTTCTGTTTTCATTGTAGTGTATTATTTATTGAAGCGGAACTGTTACGTACCGTATTGATTGTTTAATTGTCTTACAGACGTAAGTGTGACGCGATGTATCGATATAACCCCGTAACTCCAATAAAGGCAGTTAATTATATTTTTATAGCAGTAATAGTTCCGTCGTAATAGTCTCGATGTTTAGACTCGTGCTCGAGAATATCGGCGGTCGCGGATTCAAAACCGTTAATTTGACATTCCCAAGTTATGTGCGAAATGAAATGGGCGAAGACAGCCCCGTGGCGCAGTTGGTTAGATTGTGTGATCCACAAATATTTGTTTCGGGTCTGGGTGTTTGTGAGACCCAAAAGCCTCTCGTAGTTTCTGATACCCACGCCACAAGACTCGTATCTTAGTGTGAGGTTCAGGACTATGCATGTGACTGTTGGGTGTATTTATTTATAATTATCACATACTTTAATAGTGGAGAAGAACATCTTCAGTAAACCCACAGACCAAAAAGTTCTTAGGGATTTCTAAGTCTTATGTTCGCAAACTCGTAATAGGCCAGCATCGTAGACCGAGGCCAAAGTCATATGACTCATCTGTATGAGCCTCCAGCCTGTACTGGCGATGAATAGTCGTGTACCTCCATACGAAATTGAAGCTGAATAGTATTACTTTTCGTTGGTTTGAACTAAATGATCGTGATGATCTACTATAGGGTTTAAATAATCTTTCTTGAATGTTGTAGCCTTTTTTTAAGTTAAATATGATATAAGTCTTACATAACGTTTTGACTATTTGAAGGGGAGTTGTATCTATGAATTGTTTAGATTGATTTGGAGTTACCACGAAGACAATTAATATTAAGTAGTTTTTCTTTATAATATGTGAAATCATAGATTAATTATTATTGAATTGGCTGGCGTAGAAAATTTTGGAATCGTGCTTAGTAGAAAATAAAACGATCATATCCAGATAGAGTTACTATGTATTAGTACTCGTAAGTAGCGAAAGAGGAGAATATTTTTGTCTCCTTTGTAATCATGCTTTCCTATTGGTTTTTATAAAGTTACACTTAAAGTACCCAAGATTATATATGAATATGAGAACGTATACCTATGACGTCTGGAAACTATTCAACAAGTCATTGGTCCTCCGAAGGTGCGAACTGGCGGACCAATTTTCGTAAATAGGTACCATTGTTGACCTTAGAGCTTTGAGAGCTGTAAAGAAAGAAGGCAAATGGGGTTAACGTATATATAATAAGGTTGAACGTAGACTACATTAAGCGAAGAACCGGCCGCCATAATTATTTTAATAGTCCAAAAGATAGCCGTTTTTTCACCACTGTTGATTCTGATTAGATTGCACAAAGCATGGGATGTCAATGAGGTCTCTTTGTAGAGTCAGAAAAATGTAAACTTAAAATCTATATTTTCTACACAGACCACAAATTTATATTTGTTCAATTAGAAATAAATATAATTGTCCTGTAGTAACCATAGCAACTGGTCCCACGTGGAATAGTCACTATTTTTAAAATTGTAGATATTTTTAATCCTTACCTATGTTTTATCACGATGATTTTTAGAGAAAATGAAATTTAAGAGAAAACTACTGACCTTGATAAAATAAATACAAATCAATCTGTCCGGAATTCATAAACTGTTTGGTTGAAGGTCAGTGACTCACTTATGCTTGATGCACACTTATACAACCGTTATGATAATACGGTATCATATAAAATTGAAGGGCCGTGTCGTCCACAAGGCCATAATACTAGCTATCGGGAGGTATGATTACTGACAAGCAATAATAAAGTAAAAATAAAACTTGACCATTTTCCAAGTGTAGGCACGAGTAAAACGAATCAGAATCTCAAAGAAGCATTTAATCTCCGATTATTTTGTGGCATTAGGTTCGATGAGTGAGATTGACGAAGATTTATATTGATTGATCGTTGTACCGAACCGATATCGACCAATGTCGAACTACTCCGATACTTTTTGCTATATTTATTGAAGGATGTGTGTCAACTCTTCTGGGTTGTCTAGATTGCTGGCTCTTACCACTATTTCCTACTTTAATCAATCCATTAATGTCCTACCTTCTGCGGAGCACCGGTCTTTCCTTTAGTTGTGAGGAAAGCAAACAACCAGGCTGGTCTTGTGCGGGTTGGCCGACTAATAATACTTAAGAAATTTAGATTTCCGAGTTTCATTATTTTTTATCGCGCAAATCTTGATTAAGTGGGGTCAAATTATAATAGATATAAATATTATTAGTTTTAAGAGGATAAAGCGAAATGCGAAGGGCATAAGTGACTGTTTATCGGAAATATTAATCTACTTATAATTCGCTTTTATGTCAAACTAGTTTTTACTTTTGCTTCGTTCGCGTTATTAAGACAAATAAAAGTTTAAAAAACCAATTATTTCCTAGTGACCGAACATTTCCCCTGGAAAAAAGTAGTCGGTAAGTTTCCATAGTTTATTTTGTGCGTTTTCCATGATTTTGATATAAGTAGTTCAACATTTTTATTTATTTCACAAAAACAATTTGACATGTTTACATTTTACATACGAGTACTTTAATAACAGAGGCTAATTTATCTATGGTTAATGTTTTTTTTTAGATACCTAGCCAAAATTCTTCATAATATAATTTTATTATCGCATTGACAATTTTGTTAATGACAATGATGAAAACTGACAATGATGTGCAAATATAAATAATGTCTCCAGTTTTTGGATGCGCCATCACGTGAATTCCTATAATACTAACATGCTTTATTTGTATTTTAGTAGTTTAGTCATTGTGTTGTTAACAACAAGCATGTAAGCATTACTCCGTTTGTAGAGCGGAAATGTAAAACATATTTAAAACAAAAAATATATATTTGGAATCTACTCTCTGAACTAACTCATTAATCTAGCGATGACTTAACTTTAAATTCATACATATATTTTGACGTATTGATGTAATTTAAACACGTTTAGGGTTCAGTACGCCCGCATAAAAAGCGGAACACTTATAGTATCACTCGGGTGTTTGTCTGTCAATTATCTCCGAAGCTGCTAGACCGATTGAGTTGAAATTTGGTACACATATCATACGAGTAAATTACATCCTGTATATGGGAGGTGATTTTTGGGGGGAAGGTGGTTATTTTTTATTAAAACTGCATCGTGTGTAGGGAATGCAATCCCGACTCGAGATTGCAAATTCGAGATCCCGCGGGATTAGAAAGATCAATCCCGCGGGATCCCGGGATCCCGGAATTTTCAGGGTCCCGTCTAGCTAAAAAAAAATAAATTTGGATGACTAAAAAAGCTAGTAACTGCTTGTTTGTTACAGTGAGGTTAAGTAAAATAACACTTATTACCTATTCGAGAGAAAATAAAATCTTTTATCTTACCAACAAAAAAAAATATTATCAGGTTTTAAAGAAATTAACATAGGTAAATTAGGTAATCAAAATAATAAACATATTTCAAAGGAATTAGGAAGTAGTTACCTAAGACGAGTGATTTTGAAAATGACTCCTTAAAAAACAAAGGGTATTAATAGTATCATCTGCTGAACGTCATCTTATATCCTTTGCAATGTAACCCGCTGCTGAGAATGCCCTCTCCGACTCAACACTAGTTGGCAATAGCGTGGCGAAGCAATTATATGCAAACTGCAAAAATCGCCATTGTGTTTCTCCACACTCAAATAAATCCTGACGCCCAATCCCGTCAATCTCGAACGGGATCTCATCATATGAAGCGTCGGGATTGATCCCGAAAAATTACCCGAGATCTAGCGAGATCGGGATCCCGCGGCATCAGGATTGCATTCCCTAATCGTGTGTCGTATTAAATGGAAGATCTTGTTACGAAGAACTTTGTTTTTTTAAATAAAAATAAAATGTTTCAAAGTTATTCAAGAAAATAGACGTAAAGTGACCATCCCTCCGCTCTCTTATCTCCAAGACTACTGAACCTCAACTGGCGCAAGCGCTGCATTAATTCAGTAAGTTTATTCTCGCAACATTCTACTTAGACCCTGAGTAACCTGACGGTGTCAAAAGGTTACATTTACCGTTTATATTTTTCCGGAGGAGGTATGCATATAAAACATGGCGTATTTTTTGCAACGGACAAATTCTTTAATATGAAAATCATCCAAAAAAACAACTAAGCATTATTTCATGCTTATATTCAATATTTATTGGAGTTAAAGAGCGGTGTCGACCACTCAACATCAGGTGGCTTACTTCCTCGTTTGGATTCTTTCCCATAAAAAATAAAATTTGAATCAATGCTTGTTATGCATTACTAGATAGTTATAGAGCCCGTCACAGGTCAACATCCATAGAATTAGGTATCGAAAACTAGATTTAAGCTCTAATTATATTTTTGTTTCATTATGAATACTAAATTATTAGTGTGGGACATAAAATTATCCTTGTTTTGATGTATCTATTTATTGTATTGTAGCTGCAGGAAAGATTTCCCTTTTTACACATATAGGAGTATATCTGTTCCACCCGTACCTTCATCCAAAAAAAAATGTAAGCTAAAATGAGAAAGCAAGAGAAGTCAGGTATTTTTAAGAATCTTCGGATAATGCGATTATGATTCGTATCATATCTGACTAGCGAGGCTGTTTCGCTTTTACTATTCTTCATCACTTACATGGCATTAAAAATTGGATTGCCTATGTGTATTTTATAATTCAATACACAATAGGTAAATTATAGTTGTAACCCTCGCCGCATTATGTTATGATCGGTTTTATAAATTTATGATCATTGATCATAAATAAATCCGGTTAACGTCCTTGCATTGGTTCTGTCGACCGAAGACAGGGGCGCACCTACGTATTAATTTTTCCTACGTGTTGGCGAATCATAAAGCTTACAATGCGACCATGCCTTAATGCCTTGTTAAATACTTGATGAAATATACATATATTACAGGCGCTAAGGCTGTGCAGGATAAATATTCAGTGTGTTGTGCGTGTATCAAGTAATCATGGTGATGTGGGTACTTCTTTCATTTATCTTGCTATGGGTGCTAATGTTTCGCTATAGAAGGAGAAATATGTACCGCCTAGGAGCCCTTGTACCTAGTTCTGAGGCAGAACTGCCACTTATTGGCATTACACATACTTTGCTTGGAAATACGGAAGGTGAGTTATAAGGAAGTATGATATGATATGATAAGTATGATAAAATAAAAGGTAAAGAAACTTTACATAATTGATCAAATTAAAATTATATTTATGAAATTTTCTTGATGAATTTTCTTTTTCTTTGTATTTTATTTTTATCCAAAAAGTACTCTATCGAATAAAAAAATCTCATTTATAGAAGACTCTTTACGCATAATGTAAATTCTAAATTATGTAATAATTAATCATATTGGCTATCGTTTTGTAGTTGTTTTCACACCTAACTATCTATTAAACTTTAAGATTTTGAGGTTGATTCTATCTCTATCGAGTTTTATGTAGAAAATAACAGATATACTATAATTTAACGTTGTGAAAGACGTCAAAATAAGTGCTTAGCAACGTTAAATTGTGACCCAAGATCATGCTGGCTTACAATGATTTTATAAGGACAACATAACAGTAGATTTTAAAAAGTCGTCAAATGCCCGAATCAACAAGATAAACTTGCTTTCAATTAGAGTCTTTTTAATAGAGATAATATTATTTGAATGACCTTATAGAAACATACGTACATGCTAATATTTTTTTATTTCATTTATAAAAGACAATTGCGGTACATTCTTAAAGGTGTTGGGGAAATCTTCATTAGCTCTAACCCGTTATTCAAAAGACGTCCTGCAAATATTACGGCTGTCAGTTGTTTAAACTCGATAAAGCTAGTTAAAGACGGAATCACTATGGCCCAAGTTCCAAAAGAATGCAAAATAACGAGTGCTGAATTGGCAATGTTCTATACATACAGTTGCTGTTAGACTTTGATTTACCATCAAAGCTGTTCTTTCCTAATAAAAGAAGCCCCGTGGCGCAGTTGGCTAGATACTAGCTTGCCAAACCGTGAGGCCGCAAGTTCGATCCCCGCACTGAGACAAATGTTTGAGTGATTTACAAATATTTGACGGGTCTGGGTGTTTGCGAGACCGAAAAAGTCTCTAGTAGTGTCTAATACCCAGGATAGAGTCTTGTTACCTAGTGTGGGGTCAGAGCTATGTACGTGAAGTTAGGGTATTTATTTATATTTTATTTTACAAGATTACCATCGTAGTAAAAAACAGCTCGTCATTTTGCACGTGATTCTCATACACGTATACATGTCATTTCTCCGCGAGCCGGACTGATAGTAGCAGAAAGAAAGTAAGAAAAGTACAAAGAACTTTCCTTCGACAGAAAGGAAGTTACTATGTTGCGTTGATAATGTCGCCAAACCTTGTAAAATTTATCCATTATGAATACTTTGCACGTAATAGTTTTTGTTGTATACAATAATGTGTGTTTCAGAGAAACTATTAAAGATATAACATATTATTTGTCATGATGCTCGTAGCATACCCATATGCGCAATAACTGTTGATGATTAAAACTATTCGCAACCTTTTGATGTTTAAGCAATTACTTAGGGTAATGTACTGAATGGAAAAACTGTACATTAGGTGCCCAATGGAATTCACCTATTTCATATAACAAATTGTAAACATTACTATGTAAACGTTTTTGCTTATAAATAAAATAATACAATATATTATATGATCATTTATTGTTCCAGATATAATGGTGACCCTTCAAAAATATAGTTATGAAGCGATGGGTTTCAACGGGATCCTCAAGGGCTGGCTTGGACATATTCTTTATTTTGGTATGTGTAAATTTTTAACGCCATATTTTGTACCTAGACATGACCATGTCAGCATTAATAATGTATAAATTCTGCTATAGATATCATTCACACATATATTACTTTCTATTATGTTTAGTGCTTTTGGATCCCGTCGACTTGGAAGTAGTATTGAAGACTTGCATGGAGAAAGACGATCTACACAGATTCTTAAGAAAAGTTATAGGAAACGGCGGCATATTTGCACCAGGTATTGTTGTATTCACGAATTTCACATATTTAATTTATTATTTTAACACAAGATTTATTTTATCTAAGAGTGTAACTCTTCTAACTGCAGGAAAGCTTTCAAATTATGTAGTCAGTTTACAAATGGAAATAAATATTTATGTTGTGGTATGTCAATAAAGAATAAGCTCATTAACTGCGAAATCTGTTGTAATTGTTCTTGGGGTACACGTAAATAAAATTACACTGGGGCGTTGTGGGACCTAATTGCGCATTGAGATTCATGTCTCTTGCCGCTTAAATCTCTTTGGACGGCATTTTGTTAACCATTAGGTACAGTGTCGTCACTTTGACGTACCGGTATAAAAAAGTGTTTTAGTGACTCAATGTCGACAGGGTTTTTGTCAACAACTTGTTCTTGAACTACTTTGTATGACCGCTTAGATACGTGATTAGAAATTTAGTAGCTTTTAAGTGCCATTAAACATTTTTCCTTGCTGTTATTATAGACCGAAGCAATAGAATTAATTTATTGTTGTAACGTTGCAAATGTTACATTTTCCTTATTTGCTAACTTTCATTATGTTTTTGTTATCTAGCGACAATAAATTCTAATCGTAATTTTTAATTCGAATAATGCAATTTCTTCATCACAAATATCTGTAAAATACATTTTTTTAAGTTCTTTTAAAATCAGCTGAGACAAAATATGAAAAAAAGGTGAGGAAGTTTTATGGATGTGTAGTCGCCAAACTACGGTAGCCTGGCGTGCTAGATTAAAGCCCCAATTCTTTCAGTCTTGGAATAGGCTCATGACATGGATTAAGTCGTAGTCCGTAGAGGGTCTTATATCGATAATTAAAAAAAAACTGAAAAGTTAGTAATTTGCGCCTCACTTTTTCTTCGAGATGCTAATCATCTTTAATATGTAATGTAACGATATTTTTTATTCTCAAAATTTATGAAAAAACTTTTTCGTAGTGCCTATATGGAGACGCCGCCGTAAAGTTTTGGTACCAGCATTCAGTCCGAAAATAGTGGAGAATTTCGTTGATGTATTCTCTGAGCAAAGCGAAAGATTGTCGAAACGTCTCAGCTCAGCTTCAGACAAAGGAACATTCAGTATATGGCCCTTTTTGAGCGCGTATACTCTAGATTCCGTGTGTGGTAAGTATTTGATTGTTTGTAATAATTGAAAAAATATAAGAAAATATGTCTTTATTTCTTTCTATACCACTGATATAAATCTTTAAAGTATTTTTTAGTTGTTTGTTTGCTGATCTCAGGAAGTACTGGTCCGATTAAAAACTCTGTATGTGTTAAGTAGCTTATTTATCATTTAATTTTTTTTCTCCGTTTGAACAACAAGTTTGTTATTTTTTATCAGTTAGCAGGTTTATTTTCTTGGTAGTTGTTTAAAAATGTTTACTATTTATTTTAGTCTAGTATTACTTATGCGTGATCACATAAAAAGTCATCTTACGTCGTTTACCTTCGAATAAATGTGCCATTTTTGTGTTTTTAGTAATATCAGGTGTTTTATATTCACTACGCGTACATTGTGTAAGATATATACGAGATAGTGGCTATTGTTTGGGGTGTGTGCGAATATGTGACTCAGTTATTTTGCAAATGTAGTTTATGACAATTTAAAGCGGACTTTTACACTTCCTGCTAGAGTTTCAATGTCTCTGGGTGTTATTTTAAGGAAAATAAAATTGAGATGGAGTCTAACGTTGACAACTTGTTTACACTAAACTACATACATATATAGTAAGGGAACATTAGGATTTTTAAAAATATGTTTTAGAGAATGTCCAAATGATGTGACTCCATAAATATAATATGACATTGTTTTTTCTTTGAGTGCAGTATTCATCAAAATATGGTAAATTTGGTGACAAACATTTTAAAACTTAATCGTTAGACCACACTGATAACAATATATTTACCCTCTATAAAACAATAAAAATTATATTGTTACAAAGTTTAACATGTTACACATGGAATTGAAGCCCTCGTTTGTCAGAAAAGTATCGTCTCTGATTTATGGTAATGAAGGACGATAATTTTAAAGGTAAATATGGGCGTTTAAAATATTTTATTTCTCAACAGAGACTGCGATGGGTGTGAAAATTAATGCACAGGGAAATTCTCAATCTTCATTTTTAAATAACTTGAATCGGCTATTGAATGTCGTCTGCGAAAGAATATTTCATTTATGGCTGCAACCGGACTGGCTCTTCAGTCTGTTTCCGCAGTACAAAGAGCACGAGACTTGTATGAAGCAACTACACGACTTCACAGATGATGTAAGTTTTATTACAAATTCCATTTTTTATGTTTATAAACCTTTAAGTTCTTTTTTTTTTTCAATAAAATCCTATGGTCGATGGATTTAATTATGTTCAATATTTTTTAAATACTGTTCTGTGTTGTTTTTTTATTAATAAGTATTTTCCGAGAGATTTAGAGGTTCTGAGTTCGATTGCTCGGGTCAAACAAAGTGTCGTTGGGTTTTTTAAAAACAGGAAAAGATTTTCCCTTGAAAGGATAATTGCGAAACGAAAGTAGGCTAAAATGCACCTCTCCCTAATCAGGGGAATCAGGCGTCAGTTGATTGTAAATAACTAGGTACATCGTATAACAATTTTAAGTTTATAATAATGTTTACGTAATCTTTTTTCAGGTAATAAAGAAAAAAAGGATAGAACTGGAGAATGAAAAACAGAGCGAAACGCAAGTTGATCAAGAATATGGTAATTAATATATTCTTCAAGACAGCACTAACTAAAACTTAATATTTATAAGTTTATAACTACTTAATCAATTTTTTACTCGAGTACTATCCTACTCGAGTTGAAAGAAAGCAACGCTATTGTCTTTCAATAAAGTATATTAATGATTTTAGATTTGGTGTCGTATAAAAAAAAAACTTTCCTGGACCTCTTGATATCTCTTTCTGGTGGAGAGAAAGGGTATACAAATGTGGAACTGAGGGAAGAAGTACTTACTCTGACTATAGCTGGGACTGACACTTCTGCCGTCGCCGTGGGGTACACGCTCAAACTGTTAGCAAAGTATCCAGAAATACAAGAGAAAGTGTATCAGGAGTAAGTCCACTACTTTACTAATCCTTATTTTCTTTGTCCAAGATCATAAAAAAGTAACCAATATCCTTTTTATTTCTATGCCATAATGATTCAAAGTTTGGCAGTATAGTTATAAGAAAGTAAAAGATAGATGGAGAACTATTTTTTAAATTCGAAAACATATAACTCTCAAGTTTGTAATTAATCTAATTGTAATAATTAATTCAAATATTAACTGAACTATTATTGTCTATTATCTGTACCACGCGACTCGCCCTTAAAGTTGAGTAAACGAATTATAGAGACAAAAGCTTTTTACTTCACTTATATTTTTTGTTGAGTAAAGCATTGTTAGGATTTATTTAAAACAAGAGACTAAAGTGAGTCGTTTTTATCATACCACATATATATATATATATACTCAGCCTATTGCCGTCCACTGCTGAACGTAGGCCTCCCCAAGTAAGCGCCAACCATCCCGGTCCTGAGCGGCTCCATACCACATATACTTATAGTTAATGAAATAGTTCACTTTATAGTAAGTGATCGCAATTTGTCTTTGAATTTGCGGTAACTTTTTCTGTGATTAATTTCTTGCTGGTTAAATATCTCTTAGGTTAGGTAGGATGCTTTCTGAGCTTTTCAGCTCAGTGTAATATCGATCCTGCTGAAAAAAATGCGATAAGTGTGTAATGGAATAGTATTCAATATATAGCAAGCATGTCCATGTGTTACTCTAAAGTAGGGATGTTGCGGATTCAATTTTTTTCACATCCGCGGATGCGGATGCGGATGCGAATTTTAAGAGGCTCACATCCGCGGATGCGGATGCGGATGCGGATCTGTATAAAATTGATCGATTGGTTGATTTGTATAAAATGTTATTGCTTTCCTACTGGTCAATCAGCACGTACGGTCACCCACTCGACACTCGAGACCGACACGCGCACCTCGCCGCCCCTCACCCCTTTCTTTCTTTTCGCGATCTGCTACACATCCGCAACCGCATCAACTCCGCAGCGATTTATGCGGATGCGGATGCGGATGTCCAAATCGATGCGAATGTTCCGCATATGCGGATGCGGATGCAAATATTCGCAACATCCCTACTCTAAAGTAAAGGAATATTGCAGATTATGTAATGTGTTTGGTGATTCCGAACGTCCATTGGTAAAAGAAGACTTGATGAAAATGAAGTATCTGGAAAGAGTGGTAAAGGAATCACTTAGGCTGTTCCCACCAGTACCTTTCATCATCAGAAAGGTTTTGGAAGACATCACCTTGCGTAAGTATTTTGTAATATTTTTTTTATATTCACTCTGGTTCCCCTCCTTTTTACAAAATGTGATTTATTTTAGCATCCGGACGTCAGCTGCCCGCTGGCTCTGGGATCGTTGTGTCAATTTGGGGTCTTCACCGTGACCCCAAGTACTGGGGTCCCGATGCGGAGCACTTCGACCCCGACAGATTCTTGCCTGAACGGTTCAATTTGGCACACGCCTGTAGCTATATGCCATTTAGTAGTGGGCCTAGGAATTGTCTAGGTGAGTGACATGTATTATTAAATTCACGCATGTACCTCTAAACCTATATGCAATGTTGTATTTTGCACGCGCGATTCGGGAACCGCGTTAGAAGGCCCATTAATAATGTGGGCAATGTAATTCAGTGATTAGAATTTTTTCATAGGACTAAATCATAAAACTTCTCGATCTAGGAATTGAACCTCGGAACTGTTCGCATTGGCAAATATCCTATTTGTTTTAATCTTTTCGTATCAATAAAGCAACCAATAAATTATTAGTTTTAGTTGCACCACGAAGCAACTTCAGTCGCGGTGCATAAAACATGTGAAGTGATTAGACTCTCGTTGTTGCGACTCGGTTTAATAAGACAAGTGTAGTTGATCTTTAAAGTGACCTGTCTTTTATAATAACTTATAAGCAAACAACATAGGTTCATGCCATAACGTATAACTTGAACTATAGAGTAATATAGTAATATAATAATAATACCTACGACGGTTATACAATTAATTCTAAAACAGATTTTCCTCGGCATGTCATTAAACTATTTCAGATCATAGTTTAGGACCTTTGATTTTATAAGATTTTTAATGACGACAACATACAGTCACTACAGTAGGAATAGTTTGTTATTTAGCAAGATTCTCTATGAAATTTAATATGAGGTAATTGTATCAAATTAAATTCCATATCACTTTATGCATTAAAAATAACCTGAGATATTATTTACAGGCTACCAATACGCTCTCATGTCAGTGAAAACGTCATTGTCAGCTATTCTTCGAAGATATAAAGTAATTGACGAAGTTGAAAGTGGTCCTATTCCTCGAATCAGGGTCAAACTTGATATCATGATGAAAGCAGTGGACGGCTACCAGTTGGCTTTGGAAAGAAGACCTACCAAAGCTGCATAGTTTTATGGATTGTTGTAGCACTTAAAGAAATTTTTATGCATCGCTTTCAATAGTTTTCAGGAAAATTATGAGAAAGTGCATAAAGCTGTTAATTAATTATTTATTTAAACATGCATAAACCATCCTGTTTGTTAGAAGTAGGTACAAACAAAATGCCATTAAATTTAAATGGAATAAAGCGATACTGTAAATAACATTCTACCCTGAGATAAGCCTGTTAAGTCGCTAAGGGTTTTTACCCTTTGATTAATCTGGCCTTATAATAACCATAACATATTCAGTAATTTTAAAACATGCACAAACAAATAAGTACGTACTATATTTTGATACTTTCAATATTCAGATACACAATTATTTTATTTAAAACGTATAGAATTATTGTTACGGATTTGGTGAAAATCGCGGGAAGCCGCTGGATAGAACACTTTAGTCTTTTGCCTGATGATGATTGTTATGGAAAGTATATCAACGGTTTGTGGTGATTTAGTCGAGTACGCTGGCCGAATGCAGGTCAGTTTTATCGTAGTGATTTTATTGAATTTAAAGTACTTGTTATTGCCCAATATGTCTGGCAAAACACACAGGCCTTTTTGTTGGATCGGGAATATCTTGTAACTTTAGTGTGACTATATCTTTTGTTATTAAGAATTTATGTTATTTAAAATTGTTTAAGTTTGTACTTTTATTAAAATACTTCAAAATGATGTATTTAAGATTTTAATATATATTTACGGTTTACATTAACTGGATAATACAGGATTGGGTCATAAACAAGCACATAGTCAGTGAATGCTGATTCATCCAAAGAATTTATTCTTAATGCTTTATCAAATAAAATAAAAAGAATCATCAACGGAATGCTTGTTTTATTTAAATTAGGTCATACCTAATAATATTCTCTGTCATTGTTACTTGAAAAGGAAGAAACAACGACGATTAAAACCGACCATTTGTCACAATAACACAATCTGCTCAATTGGTTTTTAATTAACCTTAAATAATTCAAGTTTAATTAATTTCATAGTTAACAGTGACTCGATCTGGGATTACTTGGGATCTGCTCTTTAAGTCAATTAGGCACTACGTCGCATTTTACCTTAGCAAAGCATGTCTCGTAGCTTTTCTTTTTTTCTATTATTCTTTGCTTCATTCATTTCTAAGCAGTCACATCCTCTTTATAAATATAAGTTTCTCCAGAATTATGTTTCTCCAGTTTTTGGATACCTTTTCATAGTCAGCAGTGTTATTACACCTGATTGTGTCGACCAAAAAGCATTACGGCAAGCAAAGGCGGGCACCTTCCTGTATGTATACGTACGTTTAAAATAAAAGCCATTAATGTGCAAATTAAGTTTTTATTCAGCTCTGTGGCACAGTTGGCTAAACCAAGCCAACGCTGGTAGGCTTACGAAACAAGAAACCACGGGTTCGATCCCCGTAACGAGAGAAATATTTGTGTTGTGTACAAATATTATTTTCGGGTATAAATGTCTGTGATACCGAAAAGTATCTCGTAGTATCTGATACTGAGTCAGAACTATTTACGTAACTGGTGGGTTCCTTTATTTAGATCATTATCATCAGCCAATTTTGGTCCACTGCTGGACATAGGCCTCCCCTAATGACTTTATTTACATATTTAGACTAAATCATAATTAGGTAATTGTTAAATTAACTAGCGTTTAAAAGCAAGGCCGTAATTTTAAATTATATGGTATCCTGATCACTAATGCATTTACCTGTTTCTTAACTAGGTTATGTCCTCTGTGGGTCACAAGTAATTATAACACTGATGCATACAATTCTGTTGTTTTATTAAACTTAATCAACAGTTTATCGTAATGGACATTAAGCGCGCAATATATTCCACAGTTATTTATAATAGTTAGGTTATAATAATTGTAATAGTATTTTATGGCAATTTATCAATAGTTAAATAACTAAAGAGTTTGCATCTAATTCATCAGTGAAGTCAAAGTCTACTCTAACGTGTCAAAATCTACAATTCTATATAATACAAAAGATGCATCGTCATAACAATTAGCTCACCGGGACGAGCCTTCTCTACCGTTGATGGTTATGTACTACTGCGTGTTGCCGGACTACACACATAAGAAATTCTTAAGAAATTTTATATTTGCAGGTTTATTCACGATGTTTCTACTCATTGTGAAATAAAACACACATAACATTGAAAAGTCAAAGTGTATGGCTGAGGTTTGCATCTGTTGTCGTTGAGATCTTTGACTCGACTGCGCACGTAAACCTTGAAAACGAAGATCTGGCAAAGAGAGTTGGGTATTGCTTATAGGAAATTTTCTGTAGTAATTAGAGGTAGCTCGACAATTGCCTTTGTTCGGGCAAAATTTTAGTCTTTGTTATGCTATTAAGAACTTTCTAATGAAGAGAATGATTGCCCGATAAGGGAATCAATTATGCCTACTTTAAATAAAAAGTTTGTGTTAAAATATGCCTCTGGCTAAAAGAATGAGGGAATAAGAGACATTAAGAGATCACTAACATTACTAATTTTCATCAATGACTTAAAGGTATTACAAAAAAGATCGTTATGTTCGTCTACCGAATTTTTTATTGCCTAAGCCGGCCTTCTTGCATACAGTGACTAATGTCAAATGCTTCTTTTTTACTGTCAATTTTAGTAAAGAAAAGAGCATGTGTCAACCAAAAGGTGCACTGATAATTATTAAAAATATGTTAATTTGAAACTAAGTAAAATCATCAATTTAAATACTTTGTTAGGACTAAAATAATGTACTTCTTTAATTGGACTCACAAATAAAACTTAACAAATACTGGTAAAAACAAAAAAAATGAAATATTAGTCAATGGTTTAAAAATAATTGCAAACGTCCAAAAAAGAAAACAAAAAAGGAAAACTGTGTGCATTTCTAGAATAAATTTCAAAGTAAATTGATTGTGGAATACGACAACAAATAGCTTGAACTTAGACATTCTAAAAAGTGCAACTCTAATTGAATGTGTAATACAAAAACCGAGTGATTTGGAACATGGCCGCGAGTCACATGTGCTGCAAACACCTGTCTTGTTCAAATAATATAATTAAGTGCTGATACTTAGTGTTTATATTGTAGGTAAGTGTATAAAAATCGCAGCACCTCTTTACTACTTTTAACGTTTTAGCGTTATTACATACATAATTTTGATTTCCTCCTGTTCTTTGCATTTGAAAATTCATAGTAAATGTTTTCTAAAAAATAAAAACGAAACAAACATATCGCTGACGTGTCTCATGTTGTTAAATATAAATATACTTTGCCAGTGTTTATATTAACATTGCATAAAAGTGTTGCCCCTAAAGGGCAACAAATTATTACAACAAACACAAATGTATTGCATTTCATTGCACTTACTAGATCTTAATGTAGTCATTTTATCATACCGGTGTAATAAAATTGGATACAATGTATCGCTTGTAAAAGCTTGTATCTCAATCATTACCATCTACTATTACTACCAGCATTTTGTATTCATTACTTAATATCTATTTCTTCCCTAAAGCACTTTACTCCTTCTCTTCTTCTATGCATTTTAAAAGAACAGGCAAGAAACTATATCTTCTGGGACTAAAAGTAGAACTGACCAAATTCCATCCGACGCGTGGCATGCTTGTGGGCAATTTCTTTTAAAAAGTTGCGATCCCTGCAAAATATACTGTAACCTCAATCAGAACTCTGCCGTCCCTGATACCAGTAACAATTAGTTACATAAAAGTAATGGCATGGAAATAGTCGATGTCTCGACCTTGCACTTTCGCAGTGATCGTGTGCTCATCGCGTTCATTATAGTTTAATCGCGCTGGCATTTTCCACAATGAATTATGTATCACCTTATTTATTACAGGGGCTACCGTTGTTTAAGATTTCATTCCCTGAACAGTTGAGAGCATTGGTCTTGTTGGTGGTTATGACTAGACCATTTTGACATCCTGTAAATTTGACGTGATATTATTACACTGATGATATCAAAAGTAAAGCCTTGTATGTTGCATTTGTGATGAACATTAAAGCATTTGGTTCTGTATGTAAATTATGGTTCCGAGTACCGAGTAGGAGTACCGATTCAGAAATTGATGAATTAATATTACGTACAAACATTAACTTAGTTTTAGCAATTACGATTGTTTTGTTTTTACCCGTAATTAGCTTTAGGTAATTTAGGTAATTAGCTTTGTGTAATTTTAAGTATTTTATCATATTCTTATTTACCATGAATATTCAAGAAAAGCGTTATATATTCAAACAATAAATATAGTTTGTGCATAAATTGTCGAGGTAAACTCGACGATAAAACGAGGGGCGACGGTAAAAACTTAACCAGAATAATTTAAAATATAATTTATATCCCGTCTATTACTGCTGTCATAATAATGTTACTGCACAAAGACAATCCGAAGCAAAACAAATATTTGCAGTACAGATTTGTGCTGGCGACATGAAACTTAAATATTTATATTCGACCTTCGAACTTTGCCAAGTTGTCAATGATAAACAACCGTCTCTTTTACTTGTACTGTAATTGCATTGTGAATAGTTTGAATTCAAAGCTGTTTGATTCAATTTTTATGCTAAGTACTTTCATTTAGTCATAACCGTAACCTTTTGCCAAATTAGCATAACGAAATTTTGTAAAGAATAAGCTGAAGTACTCTCTATTCAACTAAAGTATACATATATATGTATTTTAATATTAAGCGCATATTATGTGACACTCAGGGCACAACTTTTGAGATCTGGCTGTAGAAATGAATATTTTCCTGACTCATCGCATCAAAAGAATACTATGATATTTCTTTAAGCTGAATCAAAAAGAATTCAAATGATTCTTCTTTTTCTATGAATATTTTTTTTTCATTCTGAGGACAAATAAATGGAGCATTTATACTAAAAATGCTTTCATCAAATCAATTTTCAAACATATTCGTTTAGATTTTAGGGTACATTTAAAGATTTCTTTAGCTTGGATCTCTAGCAGGTTGTTTTTGTCTCAGGAGAGTATGTGTTCATTGGGGTAAATCTGATTTGTTTCGACTTTGGTTATTAATGTTGTAAAATTAATAACAACTCTATAAAATATTGCATCCTGCGTGTATTTTTTTGATATGCGGCTTGTCGTGACCCAATCGCACGCAACTTCCTCCCTGTTTTCGGAGCTGTTCAAATATATTGCTTTTTATAATACAGTATTGATTGCCATCTAATGACAGCCGTAGTTTGGATCGGGAAGCGGCATTTTATTGCAGTAGCTATCATGCAATGTATTTTCCAGGAGACAATATAAAAGAGTAAAGATATCGATCTCGGGGATTAAAGGAGTAGTAATAGTCGGTTTTCTGTTACAATGTTAAGTTGTGATGAGCTTTGCATTAATGTTTTACTAGTTGTGATTTCCTGTTGCCGTTTTAATACTCTTGTTTCAATAATGTTCAATGACATTCTGGTCTATGCAGTTAATGCTAGAAAAAAAATTACTTTTTATTATACAATCTGTGTCGAATGCATTTAAAAAGCTTTTATCTGGCTTTCATACATTCTTCACTCTTGTGATTATTTAAGTACTAAAAAGTATTACAATAAACCAGTGTACACCGTCAATAATAAACAAAGCGTTATGTCACTATATAAACAAAATGCATTAGCATTGTTACGCTTTTTCAGTGCTTGAGTCACGAACCTTTGGCAATAAATCAACGGGAGCTACCATAACCTGATGCTCGCTGAGTGAAAACACGGAGACAGTGCGGGGCGGGCGGGCGAGTGTGGCACACGGACCCGGCCCGGCGGCGTCACCTTACCTAAACGTGTTGCAAACGATACCGACTCGCGAAACAACTGCCGGCGCAATGATAAGCTGACATGCCAATAATGCGTAAGCACACGTGCTGAGTGTGCATATACCTCCTTGTTTGTGAATGGTGGCTAATGAGGTTAGTAAATGCTTTTTGTTTTTTTTTTGGTTTTATTCTAATGAGGTTTTGTTTTTAGGAGCCATGGAACCGAATATTGATAATGATGACCCGTTTATCTACCGGCTCAATGACAATGGATCCGGGCCTAATCTTCTCGTAAAGGTATGGCTTTATGCAATGGTATTGTATAGTTGATTCTAGCACAAGTTTTCTTGCACCAGCTTCAACACATGGATAACTGTTTATTTTACATTATTTCTAATAATACTTGCAAAAGTTTATGTAAGCTATGGTATTTTGTTATTGAAAACGTGTTACAAATATGAACTATCCTTCATATTTTTAGAGAAGTTTAGGTTTAGGCCTAATTAATAATACTTTATTCCCCACTAGTGGGAAAATAAGAGTATAAATGCTGACATATTTATCTGATGGTCAGAATATGATTTTGAAGATTTCAGGAAGATGTGATGCTTCTCTACAAATATTTTTCAAATGATCTGACTGGTTCAGTTAACATGTATTATAAGTTTTATGTATTTTGAAGTACCATTTACTTCCTGTACCAACATTACTGGCATTTACACTTCAGTTGTTCAATTGAATGTCATTCTATTTACTTACCTGTATAATCCCAGACGCATAATTATTGACTATTAGCTGCAGTAATCATGTAAATTATCGTGCACGTGCCATGGCCCCCATAGCACGTAACAATTCCTTGAAGTGTGTTTGTTTGGCCTTTCCTTGTAGCATAGTATTTTTCTGCATTTATACATATTACTAATTTCGCTGCTTAACATTTTCTTATGAAGTTTGAGCGCAAATAGCAAATTTTTCCTAAATAGTCTATCCGAAATGTTTAAGACTTAACGTTGCATTTATTGCTTTTTAATGCGTTTATTTTTGAGCACATTTTAAATCTATTGGGTGTCAACTATGCGAAAGAAGTCTATTCCACAATGCTTCGTTTACGTATCGCTAAAAGCTTTGATATATAATCGCCAATCGTTGAAGTTCAACGCAATTTTTATTCATAGAATATCCTGACAACAGAATGATATAACATTTGGTTTCCGGTCAATACGCGGACTGCGACGTAATTAACATCACAACAAAATAAATAAATACACCCAACCGTTACATACAGACGTAGATTTGACCCTATAATAACATAAAAATCTTGTGCTAAACATTTGTGGATCACACAAAGATTAGTCACGGAGCGAAAATGGAACCCGCGTTCTGTCATTTCGCAAGCTGGTGTCTAACGTACTGCGCTGTAGCCGCTGTCTAGACTGGTTCCTATCATGATTTATGAATAATGTGCATCGATATGTAGTTAATGCTTTACGAGCGCAGAGTTGCAAGGTGCCCGATCAGATTGTTAACTATTTTGCCGCTAATGAGATGGTGTAAGGCTATGTTTTAATGTACTTCTGATGCTTATTAGTGACCCTAAGAAAATGTTAATTGATTAGAGTATTATACGAGTACATTATTATGTTAAGTATTAAATCATATTTTTGCTTCTATTCAGATTCTATACGCACAAATGTATTTTGTTTTTGGGAATTTATTATTATTGACTTTAAATTTTACAATGTAACGTCATACACAAAATTGTAACTGTAACTCTATGAACATATATTTCGAATTACGAGTAGGTATTTAGGTTACTAATATTAACTAGTGCATAACTAACAGGAAGGTACGCGATTCAATTACATATTTTAAAATGTTAGTTATATCGAAAAGCTTTTTTTGGGCTAGGAATAAAAATATATATAAACCAATGCAGTCGGCCATTAAAAAATAGAAGATAAAATCCAGACATATTTATTACTTCGGTAAACAATTCGAGAACTTTCACCAAATATTTTGGCTTATTGCGTGTATCGTGAGAAAATTCGTGACAAAACCGATATATCGTCAAAACGATCGTATGATGGGATATGTTATTTCACCTACCAATTTTACCAAAAAAATTCTGTCACAGAGGTGAGGTGATTTTTTTCAAAGACACTTTCGAAATACAGAATTAAGTATATCATGATGTAAACCGTAAAGTTTTAACTTTACCGTGCAATTTGCGTCTATCGACGATTCATAAATTTTAGCTCTGTTCAAAATATTGATATCAAGGCCAGTCGTAACAAATGAAAATTCAGTACAAATATTTTTATTCAGCATTAATCTCTTTTGATATATTTAGGTTGTTTTCTTGTTTTTCATATGCCTTCTTACAGTCGAACAAAAAAATAGCAATATACGTAATTGCAACAAAAGAAAATCAAATTAATGAAAAGACGTGAGAGGATAATATAAGTTTGATTTTCTGGTGTTCTTTATAGGTGTGTGCGGAACGTGGATGGCGTATGTACCAGGGTTACAGTGGCGGTGAAGATAGGTGGAATCTGTGGTGGAGGTCCAGCGCCTTCCCTGCCGCCTATTATAAAGCGCTTGGAGACTGGCAGGTTAAAAACTATTACGTAACATTTGTTGTTGTTAAAGGCTTGTCTAGTTGGTGTAACTACTGCGACATACAGTTAGATGTTTACATTGGCAAATTCACATATTATCCTTGTATTTTTTTGTATACATTACAAACTCCTCATATCAACTTATCTTTTTTAATCAAGTTGGAGTTGGAATATAAAGTAAAAAAACGTTGTTTCGAGATATCCACATGTTAACATAGAAAACATTATTACAGTTTATGAACCACATACCAAAAGGCGGATCTATTTGTCGAAAGGACAATCTATCTCGTTTGTTGCGCTGCATGAGGAGGATATATGGACCTATTTACGATTTCAGGTATTGTACCAAATTTTACCTGAATAATTTATATTTTTTGGATGCACTTTTCGATAATTTTAAATGCACGCAAGTGCAATACCAGCCTCATGACAAAAGATCTACAAAGTTTATATCTCTACTGTCATTAAAATTTATACAAGAATAATTTTTAATTCTTTGACCGAATAGGAAAACGAACTCGAGAACAAACAGGAGAAAGAACAATTAGTTGTACAATTAGAACCATCTCAATATTAAAAAAGAAAAACAACAAATTGACTCGCTAAAAGTATATTCTGACAAGTTAACCTGAAAATTAACTATTTTTGCACAAAATTTGCTGTAAATAAGGTTAATTTCCACGTTATCAATCAGGGCTAAAATAGCGCGCTGTGGAGCCGATGTAAGCCATTTGCCATTCACGAAATGTTTCCGTGATTAAATGCTATTATGTGGCTACATCCGATGGGCAATGAATGCTATGCTATATTAATTATCCGTTTCATATCTATTGTTGTTTAATTTATGAGAAAACACTGGGGACTTTTTGCGTACCATTATCAAGATTATATGTATTCTTCTGGCGAGTAAAAGTTGGCTGCAAGAAATTATGTTTCTACAGGGATATTAATTAACTAATTTCTTAAGCACGCCTCAATGACACCCTCCGTTTTCCTTGCATTCTAAAGCTATTTATTGACTGAGAGTGTATCCATGAGGTACCAAATATAATTTTACAGGGCCACTGATAATTATTTTAACTTCATTATATCTTACTTTTGGTCACAATATGATGGCACTGATACCTTAACAATACTCTTACTTGATACGGGTGAGTGACGAAAAAACAAAATTTTAAGTAATGTAAAATCTCAGTCATCCGACTTTTTAAGGACTTCCAACTTGTCACTGTAATGTTTAAACTAATAAAACATTTAAAAAGCCGGACATGTACCTAAATAGGGTGACTGCCTCTGAATTCGATTCCCGGGTCTAACAAAGTGTTATTGGGTTATCCATTAAGAAATTCTCAGTAAGCAGCCCGGAGTCTGGTGTTGAGCCCTAACATTGGCAATAATTCGTATTAGCTTACATTTAAAATAACTAACCACAATTACTAACATCATGTTTTGTGAAAGACAAAGTAATCAGTCATTTAGTATTGTTAGCAGCAATCTAAGCGTAGATATTATATTTGTCATTGCGTGTTCAAAGAGAAATTGTACGTGAATCGTAATCGTAATTATTTTATCAAATTTTGTTGACAACGTAAACGGCATGTAAAGTTAGATGCCTCTATTACAATCTATTTGGAAAGTTCCAAATTCGTAGAACAAATTGTATAGTTAATTTTACATAATTATCGGCGACAAAGTTTAATACTAGCTACGTAATAGTCTGTATCTGTTATAAAAAAAAGTAATTTATTTTGAGGTCTCAAAAATTTTGCTAAATAATATGAACCCAGAAATTAATTAAAAGAGTCCCTGTTTGTAATGTACATTTATTTTTACGAATTTAAAACCATAACAAGGATGTAAAAACAATATTTGGGCACGCGAGTCCACGGTTCCGCAACGCAGTAACTTTTAATTCCTTCCCGATGTAAATCCACTGTTTTGTTTACCAAACAGATTAGTAAACATTCGTTGGAGACAGTCGTAAAATGTGTTATTAGTTTTTTAAATTATTCAAAACATTTTTATGTAAGCCATAAACAAATGGTATCTCCAACGTCTGGGGAAGTTATTACGTATTGGCATGAGAATTGGTATTTTTAGATATTTAATAGCTGAATTTGATATATCCCATATTTAATTGTGTAAAGACGGCTTGACAAATGCGTCGTTGGTTTCTCTGCACGAAATAGCGCGTACGGTCAAAATATTTCGCCTTAGATTCTCCCGTCAGGTATTGTTAATGTGTCTTTTACTCAGAAAACTCTCAGAGGCGATATTAAACCGGGATCTGAGTCCAATAAAATGTCCATGGAAATATAGATAAAAACATTTCTGTTCCCATCATTGTGAATATAAATTTGTGTATAAGTTAGTAATGTGTGATAGATTAAAAAATTGGTTCCTTCGTTCCTAGGCGTGTTAAAAAATTTGGCGATTAAAGAAAGATTTTGATAAAATACAATAAAAAATTAAGAGTATTAATTGGAATGCATATTTTGCCTATTTATTCTTAGATATTACTTAAAGCTATATTTATTTATTAATTTCTTACTTTATGATTAGTTTTGTGTATTATTGTCATCCACTTTTATTATTATTCTTCTTCTTCTTCATCAACCCATATACGCCCACTGCTGAGCACGGGTCTCCTCTACCATTGAGAGGATTTAGGCCATAGTCCGCCACGCTGGCCTAGTGCGGGTTGGCGGACTACACATCTAAGAAATTCCTAAGAACTCTTAGGTGTGCAGGTTTTATCACGATGTTTTCCTTCACCGTTAAAGCAAGTGATAATTCAATGTGAATACACACATAACTTCGAAAAGTCAGAGGTGTGTGGCTGGGGTTCGAACCCGCGACCGCCGAGATTCTCGACCGCGCGCTCAAACCTCGAGGCCATCACTGCTTATTATTATTAATTTTCTTATATTTATTGAATTTAGTATTAGTTATTGTTTAATATTGTTATGTTTAAATTTTTGCGTACATCAATACTTTAAAATTTAAAATTTACTTAGATTATGACCACCCACTCTGTGTTTCGGATCTCTCCAGTCCATCTAAAGGTTGCCTGGTAGAAATCGCCGATAGCGATAAGGCCGCTACTTGTGACACTATGTTATAGAGTTTGTTACTATTAATATTGTTTCTTTTGTTTTTTAAATGGTGTACAATAAAGTATAATAAATAAATTAAAGCGTACGAGTTGCATTTGCGATTCGCCTGAGTAATAAGCTCATATCATAGCTACTTAGAGCATAGCTTGTCTCTAGAAAGCTCGAGCAGCACTGAGCAGGTTGCTAATAGCTTCAATTATAATAATCCATAATTTATGACTTGTAACAATAAATCATTCATAATGGTTACGACAATAGCCCTGGGCAAGTTTGCTAGTTTATAAAAAATACCAACGTCAGAAAGAATCCGTAATATAATTTAAGATTGATTTATGTTACACAAAAATATCTTTCGATATATCATCATATAATGCGGTCAATAAATATCCAAGTATATTCATCAATCATGTAAGTTGGCGCAGGTCATGGAACATGTAAATAAATATGAAACTGGCTGTCGACTGAAGCTAGGTCGTCTACGAGTGCTCGAGTACGTACGTCGGGTTTACGTGTATTGTTAGAAATTTTATTGTCAAGCACGATTTCCTTTTAAAACCATCCATCATCTCTATTTTTCTTCTGCTATTTCTGTTTCGACCACGCGTCTACAATTATCACGCGTTTAATTTCTGTAAGGGAAGTCGATCTTGTCCGGCTTATCCGTTATGTATATGTATATCAGATACTTCATATGCTCTACTACCATAACATGCAATCAAAATGCAGTTTTATATATTGAGAATTTAAAATTCGCAACCTTTCTTTATTTTAGATCTCGACGCTCTGTTTGGACAGACCCTGGTTTATTATTTTCTATGCTTATGTACAGGAGTTGCAGAGGCATGTGTGGGGGGCATTGCTATACAAGTATTACAAAAATAATATTGCCGTATCAATGATTAAGCACTTTGGGTGTTGGCGCGTACCGATGTAGGGTAGGGGGGAGGTACTATCGTATTCAGCGTTGGGGGCGCACAAGTCAATCGCCCACGTCATCAGCTATTTGAATGGAGCCACGCGCTTCGTCGCGTGTCACACGGCATTGCCATGCATTTGGTATTTTTGTACCGATGCCTTGAAAAAAATGCCCTCTTACTGTGGTTCATGTTTAATATAACGTTTGTGATTGTTTGGGGATTAAAGTCTCAGAAATGTTTAGTATTGGATAAACAAATGGGCGTTCTTATCTTGTAACACTGGCGTTAGAGGAATCTATACACACTAAAAGTCGTTACTTGCCAAGTAAAGGTTGTACTTATATGGGTCTTACTTATTGTAGCGTTTTGTGCATTTAATACGTATTGCTACATCTCTCAAGCTGAGAAAATTAATGGTACTTTCAGAGAAGTAAAATGCATTAATCGTCGGTTTTATCAATCTCAATAATACCGATTACCCATGGTTACAAAATAAAATAGAAATTTGATCACAATCGTAATCTTTGAAGCACTAAACAGCCGAAAATAGTTAGAACGATATCAGCCAATATTTTGTATCGGCACGAGTGTCGCTGCTTGCATTTAACCATAATTTATATTAGAAAAATACAACCGATGACAATATTTGATAACAATTTATTGTGCGCCTAATCAATTTAAAACAAACATATTTTAATAAATACAGGACAAAATAGATATATTAATGGCCGATATATTTTAATGCTCCTTTTTGGATACTCGTACTAAGACTCATCGAAAAAATTTAGTGATTTTTTAGGGGAGCTCAATTGGGAAACACTGCTGTGTCATACATACCCGTATACTAGTTTAATTGTCATATTTTCAGCACGCTCACATTGCCTTTATAATCTTATTCAACTGTTCTGTTCTTTGAAGCGTAATTGTTCGTCATAATACCCTTTAATTAATGCGATAGAAGTAATTGAATAGACCTGCCATCATTATGTCAATAAAATATAATTAAGATAATAAAGAAATCATATCTCGCTAATCGATGCTGATTTTATACAACGTTTACATGGATAAATGATAGTAATGTGAAGAGTTGGTGTAACACTGCGTAATATCTATATCTTCAATTATTCTTATTTCGTTTTATTTGGCGAGTTTAATTGTTTGATGCATAATCTACTGGGGCACCACGACTGAGGCAAGTGTATCTCTTTCGGCAATAACCTCTATTTCGTTGATAACGAATAGATCAAAAGGGGTGCTGGCTTCCAAAGTCACAGGTTGGGGTGTTACTGCCATCTCGGCTCGAATCATTTTTTTTGCTGCCACCACGAAGCACACGAAGCAGTGAATAGTTGGTCAGCCCACAAGTTCCTTTCCTTTCTTTTGTTAGTTTTGGCTCCTAGGTAAATGTTATATTCCATTGATATTGCATGAATAGGTTTCTGCACTACATTGACATATGAATTATTCATTTTTATATGGTAGTCAGCGTTGTAAGTTTGACGCGATTTACGTTTCTTACTGTTATTTATATGTGCTTATATTACTACTGCATGAGTGAAAACATATAATTATAGCTCAAAATACTGATTACTTTTGTAATTATATTGTGCTGAGAAATATCTATAGAACAGGTATAAATTTGTGTTATGTAAGTATTTCTTGTTGAGGGAATAAACCAAGTTAGCAGCAAAAAATAGCTCTTTACCTATTCTGCTAACAATTACAAAAATACTATAATTAATTTTTTACTTACAAATAAAATTGGAGCCAAAATAATATGAAACATCATGCAATATGACATTTCCACGACGGAAATTATTCACTATAATAAAACACAAAGTTATACTGTTTAGTTGATCCCTTACAATATCAAATTACGAAAGTCATTTGAAAAATTCCTGCAGCGTGTTGGAAGGTGAAAGTTCATGGTGATATTAAATTAATGTTTAGAATATTAACGAGCGATACTTGCATAGCAATTACCCCAAGTGGTACCGAATATCGCGTGCCGCTTGCATTGAGAATGAATCCCAGCTGTTGTTTCGGGTAGATGTTTTATATCCGTTAATAGTGCCACTGAAAAAGCTAATACCTTTTAAATTACGGGTTTCGTTGTTTATTCCTGTCGATGTACACGCCAACGTTAATAATTGTCTCCATCACAAAGTTAAGCTGTTACATTGAATTATTTAAGTGACCTAGGTCTTTTTTATAAGCTAAAAATGTAAATATATTTTTTGTGCTGTGAGTGCATCCGATATATTGTGGAAAAAAATATGTAAAACTTGTTGGTTGGTTAACAAAATATGTGAAATATGCATAGATAGATGAGAGAAAATAAATCACATGAAAAAAAACTATCCTCTTTCACCATTCCAAACATTGCGTGCTGCAAGCGACTGTTTCTTCACTTCGTCGTTTGAAATTTTACGCGTCCATGCACCTGATGGTCTCATGATAACATGCTTTTACGATATGCCAGTACTCACCAAATGTTCATAGAAGCTGGTAAAAGTTTACTGCTTACGCCATTTGGACAGCGCAGCGTGTAATATTATCATTCATAGTTATTACGTGCACGTTCTTTTTGGTTTAGTGTCATGGCGCTTTCCAACACTTTGAATTGAATTTTATTGATGTACATAGTATTTGTTTTAGCCCGACTTTTGGACCATGCTTCAGAGAACATAAAAAATTATGAATGAATAACTCAGTCAAAACACTGTGACTTGTTATTAAAATAGTATTCAACGTTTTACAGATACTTATTGAATCTTTTGTGCTTTCCAGCCCGCCGTGCTACCACTTGCCGTTGGAGTACGCGAAGTTGGTGTCGGAATGTTCTCGGCTTCGGCGTGACGAGGGCGCCGCGAGCAACAACGTCGTGTGGATCCACAAGCCTGTCGCCCAGAGCCAAGGGCGAGGCATCTTTTTGTTTCGGGTTCGTTTTTATAATTTTCATGTAACATCCTCTTTGGACAAATCACTACTTTTAATAACGTAATGTGACTCTAAAAAATGTTAATTCTAGCGATCAACGTCACGCACACTAATAAGTTTTTGCCTTGTACATTGCGGTTTGAAGATATATGGAACTGCATTTATGAATATACCAAAATTGGTATTTCTTAATATCGGTGTTTACACTTTTTGTTTTAACAGCAATAAAACTGGTTTCTTTTACGTTCTTTAATTTGTTGTATAATCAACAAACAATAGAACAAAACATTGAAAGAATAAATTTACAAATTACTTTCCATGTATGATTTTTCATATTTATAACTAATCGGTCCTGGGCTAACATAATGACTTAATTAGAATTTAGGCCTTCCACCTTAAATGAGTATCATTTGACTTGGATAATAATTAATTTACTATTATTAAATTATTACAGAGCGTGTGTGAAATGAGCTGTGGCACAGCGGCGGTGGTGCAGAGGTACATAGAGCGCCCTCTGTTGATAGCTGGCTATAAGTTCGACCTGCGGCTGTATGTCTGCGTGCCCAGCTACAGACCGCTCACTGCCTACATGTATGCAGAGGGACTTGCCAGATTCGGTAAAGTATACCATTTGGGCTATGCTATTCCAAGAGTTGCTGTATATCTTTCGTATAAACGCCATTTCTAATTAAACTGAGTGGTAAATGTGCCCGAAAATCGACAAAAGGCTCGCCTCCTATTTCGTGGGACTGACATAGACCTAGCGAAATAGATGTGCCGAAATTCATCTCTGCCTACCCCTTCGGAGAATACAGGTGTTACTGTTATTTCACTATTAACTCGCGAACTGTGAATAAAAAATATGTCCCGTTTTAAAATAAATAGTCAGTTTAATAATCTTAACACTATGAAAAACGTCGTTTAGATATTGCTTTTCAGATAGCGCTACCCGTGCAGTATTAAAAGTCAGTACCTTTGATCTTACAGGTACAGACAAGTACACATTGTCCGACATACATAACCCATACAGGCACTTGACAAATTCATCGTTAAACAAAACCGGTCCAAGATACGCCGAATGTAAAGACAGAATTGGCAGCGGTAAGATGTTTTATTTGCTCTTTTTATATTGTCTCTTCCTTATTACACGCCCGGTCGGTGTAATGACGTCAATCGAATCCCCGACAGACGTAATTCAATTCTGCGAAATGTCAATCGTTACCAGAGCCAGTCAAATATCTAATATATATTTATCGCTGTTATATAGAAAATAAGATTAAATGAAATGAGAGATGCAAATGGATGATGTATCCTAATTTATTATTCAATATAAACATATTTGGCGATTTTTTTTCTTTTTATTACTACGCGCCTGTCTTAGCTCTGCAATTCTTTGTGTTTTCATTTTCTTAAAAAAAAAAGATTTATATTTTATTTCATTAAACATTTAAGGCTATCGTGGAGATAGCAACCTACATGTAGCAGTAATGTTTTGGTTTACATATATTTATATCTAAAAAGTTTATTTTCAATGCAACGTATAGTCACTGGTATTCTAAACTTAGTTGACGGTCGCTTTGAGACATATTGAAGCAAAAGTTAGTGGGATTAATTACAGTGAAGCTATGATACAACAAAGAGGTTGGAAAATATAATGTAAAAACTAAAATTTTGTAGTCTTTCTTGTCCTTGGTAGCACTATACTAAAATTACTGGTAACGTTTATATTTGGTTGTTTTGTAAACTTCTTTTTTGATTAATAATTGCAGGTTGTAAGTGGACGTTGAAGCAAGTGCGCCGTGCCCTGGTGGGTAGATGGGGGGCGGTGGAGTGGCTGGTGTGGCAACGCATCCGAGCCCTCGTCACTCTCACTCTGCTGGCCCAGGCCACCGGCACGCCGCCCGTGCGGAACTGCTTCGAATTCTACGGCTTCGACGTGCTGCTTGATGACACGCTCAAACCGTGGTTGTTGGAGGTGAAGTACAAACAGTAATAGGAAGTGAATAAATAATTTAAACATCACCAGCCGAAAGACGTTCACTGCAGGTCACAGGTTTCCATATTGCTAAGTGTGTGAAGCAGAGTAGAATGTTGCATAAAATTTTCAAATCGTTTATTTCTTCTTGTAGGAATAAATTTTGGAAAGTCTATTTAATTTAAAATTTTGCCCACGTCATTTATTTCTCGGCATTATTAAACGTATACGTTTCAGGGGTCATAGAAGTTACTTGATAATAAAATACCCTTCCGTTCAACCCTTCGGGTTTAAAGGCTAGAGAAATAATGATGCGTCTTTAGTTAAAACAGTTACTTAGTTAATGTCGATGACATATGGCATTTATCACAATTAAAATAATAACATCCATATTGCTGTTTCAGGTAAATCTCTCTCCAGCGCTAGCAGCGGATTGCGAGGCGGACATCGCGGTGAAACAGCCGATGTTGCACGAGTTGTTCGACCTGTTGGGACTGCCCATGAAGCACACAGGGCTGTCTTTACTGCGGGGTCCACCTGCCACACATCTCAATAGGTAATATCAGTAGAATGTAAGTAAATACATATGTGTATAGGTGTTATGAATATACCATAGAGCTAAAATCGGTGTAAAATTATAAATATATTTTTTTAAAGTATTTGTGATAATAAAAGCTACAGGTTCTTCTCGGTATGCTGTCATAATTGTAAAATGGTATTCAAACGGACAGTATTTCGCGCTCAGACTTCGATATAACTTTGTCATGTTACAAACAGCGCCCAGTTTAGCCCATAAAAAAGTAAAATAGATGTATTCATGAATCTAGAAGCTTCTAGATCAGATTGGAACAATTTTTGTGTATTGGTGTCAGCCCTCAACGAAATCTCTTATTACATTGGTTGTCCCTTGACCACCCAATCCACGTTCCTGGCGAATATTATAATATTAAGGCGACTAAGAAGTTTGATCACCAGTTGCAGTTCAGAAGACGAGAGCGGCGCGCCCCGCCCGCCGCCCCGCGCGGCGACGGCGGTGCCGAAGCGCGCCCCGAGGCGACGACGTCGGCGACTCTTGCCGATGACCTGCGTCACGCTACAGCCGCCCACCACCGACAAATACTTGGTACAACATTGTTTAATAATAAACATGGCTATGCTGTTGTTGGGCTACGTTGATGCAGTTAGTATCGCAGAATTTTGTTGATGACGAAAAATGAGGTTCAAATTGTTGGTGGTTCGCATAGTTACGCGAACACAGTTACACTCGGTACGAGTCTTTAACTCTCTGTAAAAATTTATGTTCCAACAGAGAGCATGTTAGACTTTCTTTTTAAGTTAATTATATAAATATTTTCTAATAACACAATGATAAGGTTTTTTTATATTTGCCTAAAACTATAAATACAGTAGAACCTTTTAGTTTACATATTGCGTATTCTATACGTAAGCAGTTCGCTGAAGCAATTTTATTAAATATCTATACAAATTAGGAGATGGACGTTTAAAGGCAGCTTTTTAAATATTAATGACTCTATTTGTAAAGTAATATTTAAGCGAGCGAAACCACTGACAAAATATATTCTTATCAAATAAAAACAAAAAGCAACGAAAACCACTTAAGATAGAATGTGAAATGAAGGAACATAAAATCTGTAATTAGAAACGAAAGTTTAAAACACTTGCAGGAAATAACAGAAAGAAACAAAGAGTTGAGCGGCGGTCGATCGTTCCGGTCGAGTTCCGAACCTGGCACCGAGCACACCGACGCACAGGTAATGGAATTAGCATCGGAATACCCGCCCACACCCAACACAATAACATTATTACATTATGTTCGCCATGTTAAATATTGCGGTTAACAGATTTAAATGTTATTTTATGCTCGGTTCATTGCGGATTGCGTGTTTCTGCGATACAAAATTAAGCGGTTACAGCTACAGTATTGTTACATAAATTTGTTTATTACATTACATTTCAGACAAGCTTGAATTCTCGTTAACCTCTCTTGTATCCAGGAATAGGTAACACAAAAAACGGGAGTCCAAAGGCACATTTCACGAATTATTGTAGGACGACCGAAGCTAATTACTGAACATTTTTGATCAACGTACTGCTACGGGAAAATTCTAAAGAAAGAGTCCAATAACGCTTTGTAAACCCGGGAATACAATCCCGTATCTCACTCTCTCTCCTTTAGCAGCACAGAAAAATAATTCTTTATTGTTCAGTCTACGTCAAGTGTGGCCCCTACACCAGCGGATACGAGTGAGGAGTCTTGGCGCGGCGGATACACAACTGCAGCCACGCGCCGTCGAATAATGAGCGCTTGTTCGTGGGGAAACGGCGTGCGCTGGGACCGGGCGAAAGGGCGCGTCGGGCAGTGGGTGCGGATATATCCGCATTATTTCTCAGATGATCAAGTACGATAATATTTGTGTATGAATTCACCTTGTGTCATATGAATTAAAATATAATTGCAATGTACAGCATTATTGTAGAGTATAAATAATGGAGTTGGTGAGAACACAAGAATTCGCATAAGGTCTCTCATCGTGCATATTGTTAAAATACATTTGAGGGTAAAACCATTTAGTACGTAATTCAGAATTTTCAGAGCTATGTTTAATGTTCACGTCTTTTGATTTTTGATACTATATCATCCTAATTTATGTTGAAATAATTTTCAAGATTCCTTTTGAAGACGCACGTGAAAGCGTGGCTCATGTTACGAAGTTCGTGCGGGCCGCGAGGGAAGTCAGTAAGGAGAGCGGACGCGACTCGCTCGCTCCTCGAGACGCGGCGCGAGACTCTGTTTTTGAGGCCGCACTGCGCAAGAAACTCGACTACGGCCATCAGTTCCAAGTGTGGCACCCGCCCTTCTGATGTGTTCATTTAGTTAACATCAGCTGTCTATAAATACTCAAATGTCTATTAATGTTTATGCTAAATAAAAGCTTGCGAACTGATGGTGTTTTTTCCATTTTTTTTAATTCTGACTGCTTCTTAACCCGATTAATTCTTGTAATACTGAGACGGGAAATCGATTACACATAACTATATGGGTAAGGGGAAAAATAATTCTACAAGCAGATTCTTCACGGCCGCCCTCTGTTACCGAACCGAAAACTGCAGCTAGGTTCCTTATAAAGTTGCAAGACCTCTACTACTCAGATCACACTGTGCAATATTTGCACTTAAGAAATTCCTTGTGGATAACTCTTAGGCTTGCAAGTATTCGGACGTTTTCCGGAAAAATAAAATTAGCAATAATAATAGCCACTCAGAACAGTACTTTTCGACGTATCATATAAATGATTCAACTTTAACCTAGCATAAGCAATGATACTAAGGTAATTATGGCTTTAATAAGCAGTGCCGAAATTTGGAGTTATAAATTATTTCCAATGACCCGCCCAATACGAGATGTTTGTGACTAGGCTAATCCACGCAGTATTAATATGTAAATTATATTTGTTCATGTTAAAATCCAATTCTATTAAAAATGATCGTTTACTTAAAAAAATAATATTATGAAGGAAATTGTCAAAGGTTAAATCTGCTTAGAAATACCGATGGTCATGGTTTTGAGCGATATTAACAAATTATTATTGAAGACAATAATAGACAAGACAAGAACAGACAATAAATATTCACTAAAACTTGTGTTGTGGCGTTTGAATCTCAAGTAGACCTGTGATTAAAAAAGTTACTTCAGAGTCTTCTACGCTATGTGTATTATTAATTGTTATACGCCATTGTCATTAATGGTGATTAACGAAATTAAAATTTTAGAAACCTGAACATCTGAGACAATTTAAGAACAAATCCAGCAAGGTCGACGAAGATATTCCCCTATTTATACTTCAAACTTGTGACAAACAGTAGAAAATAAAAATAAAAGCGTAAATCTGTAAACAATATTATGTATAAAACTTTGGTAAAATATTTTTAGAGCAAATTCCCGTCCGTACCTACGATTAGAATAATAAAGTGGCTATTAAATAGAATTAGACGTAATTAATGAGCAGCAATGGGCAAACGTTAATTATACGTTCATTAAATGGTGTAGAGCTTCACATTAATCATCGGGAATTTCACAAAAATGGACGCGAACAAAGTGAAGCCGTTTGACTCATTTTCAGCCCAGTACAGAATTTTAATCTGGGCCGGATTCTATAGGCTTTTAAATGAACGAAATACCTATCTTAAAATATGCCACAGAGTTTATAGACCTTTTGCGTTCCTCATAGTCATTATTTATAATTTGCAGAATTTAATTTTTGCCGCAGAGGTAACGTAGTTTTTATTTTGATTTGTTTTATTAGGATAGTAATATCTCGTTAGTTAAAGATTTGCGCAATGCACGGTCGGTAAGCCTAACACGCATTTCCGCTTGGGACATTAGGTTTTCCCGCTGAAGATTATTATTTATTTAGGGCGATAGTTTCCTATTTGAGCGGGATTATACCATACATCCATCTAGACCAGAGGTGGCCAACAGGTCGATCGCGGCTGTTAGTCCAGAAGATCGTGGCAGGACAAAAAATATAATATACGTAGAAATAACTACCTAGTTACAAAAAATTAATTTCAATACTACATGATTGTGTACTGAACTATGCGGGTCATTTAAAATTTCAAAAAGTGTGTAATTGGTAGATCGCACAGGGTTTCAATAGTAAACAGGAGATCTTGGGTCTAATCAAGTTGGCCACCCCTGATCTAGACTGAGCAATTTTTTTATATATTTAAATGTTGCAGCCAACTAATGTCACAGATATGCGACTAGAAGGTCTCATGTTCGCAGTACCTCAACTAAATTTGATTGCAAAAGTACTTGCAGTGGCTTTATATAGTTCAAGAATTGAGAAGATTAACGAACTACTTGATGGTAAGTAGGTATATAGATTGAAATACATAAAAAATGTTACGTAAAGAGAAAAAGCCCACACATTTCATAAACGTATATACTCAGAACGTGATCGGAAACTAAAGCAGTAATAGCTAAGGTGATTATAAACCCCTTGGCGTTAAAAACAATAATTTTGGCGTTTTCCTAAAAACCATAGGTTTAAAATGTATGTGGTTGAATACATTCTAAATAACATGAATCTACTAACTAAAACAGCTGTCATAAACATGATAGAACAATCTTTAAGTGGTTGAATACATTCTAAATAACATGAATCTACTAACTAAAACAGCTGTCATAAACATGATAGAACAATCTTTAATGGAAAATATAGCTTACAATTAAGTTGAGGCGTGTACCTTGCTGGCTAGTTCACCTAATAAACCAATGTACTAATAAAACGACATTAGGGATAAGTGTACATTCATAATTATATGTATCCCCAAAAGGCTTAACAGCCCATTCGGTGAATACACCTCAAAAGTGTCTGGGCTTATGTTTCACCAATTTTGTTTCTTAAGTTCCAAGTAACAGGGAGCGAACCAATTTACATTTTTCGGGCATTTTTACTTTTTTCCCCCTTTTACAAATTCCGCGTTGCAAAATCACCGTCTCAGAATCGGAACCCAGACTTTATACGCACACATTTGTAAGGCCGCTTAATGGATTTAATAGACTATAAGAATAGTAGTATACATACAATTTGCATTGAAGTTATGTAAAATAATTTACACAAATTAATAAACAAAATTGCAACTAATCCGGACATAATTTAGCGCCAACCAGCCCGCAGCTGTGCACAATGCATGAGTATCATCGAATTGAACAACTGAAATTTGTATTTTATCCATAATTAATTGCTTACTCTATGTGTATACTGTATGTATTACTAGTCCATACCATTGAGAGAATAATTATAAAGGATGTGTGAATGGGTAAATTTACAATGTTTTTTAATAAACTGAAGTCTATGTTAACTTTAATGTATATGAATTATGAACTTCGTCGGTAAACTGGTACAATAATTTAAAAAAACAATTTTAAAATTTGTTTCATTTTTAGAAATGATTCTTAAAAGATTTTTTTTTACTTGTATAATAATACCAATATTGCAAAAAGAAATCTGTTATGCGAATTAAACTTAATAACGATTTTCAACACATTTTTTTCTGTTTTCCTTTTCTTCTTTATTGTGTACCACCACCATCTTTAATTTTATTTCTATTTATACCAAGTTAGTCTTTTAAAGACACCTTACAGTAATAATGTTATCCGATTGAAACATAAAAAATATAAAATAGCAAATTTTTAAATTCTTTTTCTTTTCGATCACCACAGGTCCAATTTTCGCTGCAAATGGGGTAGTAGAAGAAGATTTGTTAAAGAAGAATGTAAAGCAAATGCGAAGTATTTCAAAAACATTGAACGTTTTCGTCACATTCGCTGCATTAATTTGGCCTGCATCTAATATTTTAAGGAGGATTAGAGATAATACAGCCGTCATCCCCTTATACGTTCCATTTAAAACTGATACTTGGGCTAAGTAAATACGTTTTTATTAATTTACTAGCTTTTGCCCGCGACTCCGTCTGCGTGGACTTTAGGGTTGAGTGCAGAAAGATAATAAGTGAATCTTTAATTCGTCTCTTAAGTGTCGTCCAAAAACAGTTTTACTTTGAAAGAGCTATTTTCGAATTTATAATATGTTTATTTCTATTTTTAGGACTATTTTTATTGTTACTTCACGGAGTCCTATTTATGTTCATACCAAAAATAATATAACTTAGTCGAATGGTTTAGGCGTGAAAGCGTAAAAGACATACAAAGTTACTCTTGCAATTATAAGATGTAACTTCAATGGTTCAGTAGAACCAGAGAATAACCATTCCCGCGGGAATACTACATTTTCAGGGATAAAAGTAATTCTACGTTACTTCAGTGGGTCCTACCTATTCCCATACCAAAAATCATTCAAATTGGTTTAGTAGATCTAGAAATACCCATTCCCACGGGAACACTACATTTTCCGGGATAAAAGTATCCTATGTTACCTTAGTGGGGCCTACCTATCCCCATACCAAAAATCATTCAAATCGGTTCAGTTGATCTAGAGAATAACCATTCCCGCGGGAATACTACATTTTCAGGGATAAAAGTAATTCTACGTTACTTCGGTGGGTCCAACATATCCCCATACCAAAAATCAATCAAATCGGTTCAGTGGATCTAGAAATACCCATTCCCACGGGAACACTACATTTTCCGGGATAAAAGTATTCTATGTTACCTTGGTGGGCACTACCTATCCCCATACCAAAAATCATTCAAATCGGTTCAGTAGATCCAGAAATAGCTGTTCCCACGGGAATCCTACATTTTCCGGGATAAAAAGTGTCCTATGTTACTTCGGTGGGTTCTACCTATGTATCTCCATACCTCCATACCGAAAATCATTTAAATCGGTTCAGTAGATCTAGAGAATAACCATTCCCACGGGAACACTACATTTTCCGGGATAAAAGTATTATATGTTACCTTGGTGGGCACTACCTATCCCCATACCAAAAATCATTCAAATCGGTTCAGTAGATCCAGAAATAGCTGTTCCCACGGGAATCCTACATTTTCCGGGATAAAAAGTGTCCTATGTTACTTCGGTGGGTCCTACCTATCTCCATACCAAAAATCATTTAGATCGGTTCAGTAGATCCAGAAATACCTATTCCCACGGGAATACTTCATTTTCCGGGATAAACTTTATCCTATGTTACTTCGCTAGGCCCTAGGTATCTCCATTCCAAAAATCATTCAAATCGGTCGAATGGTTTAGGTGTGAAAGCATTACACAAGCAGTGTCATTTTTGAGTTACAATATATGCTTATCCCACAGGAACCCTACATAGTGCCGGGATAAAATGATGTTCATGCTACATAATAGGATCTCATTTATGATCGTACCAAAAGTCATATAATTCAACCAAATGGTTTAGGCGTGAAAACGTAAAAAAAAATATAGAGTTTTGGACCGAATCCCACAGGAATACTACATTTTCCGGGATAAAAAGTATCCTATGTTACTTTGGTAGGTCCCAGCTACCTTCATGCCAAAAATCATTCAAATCGGTCAAATGGTTTAGGCGTGAAAGCATAACACAGGTAGTGTTACTTTCGTGTTACAATATATGCTCATCCCACAGGAACCTTACATATTCCCGGGATAAAATGTTGTTCATCTTATTTCATAGGACTTTATTTATGATCATACCAAAAATCATAAAAATCAGTCGAATGGTTTAGACGTGGAAGCGTAAAATAAAAATAGCGTTTTATCCCTAATCCCACGGGAATACTACATTTTCCGGGATAAAAAGTATCCTATGTTACTTTGGTAGGTTCCAGCTACCTTCATGCCAAAAATCATTCAAATCGGTCAAATAGTTTAGGCGTGAAAGCACAACACAGGTAGTGTTACTTTCGTGTTACAATATATGCTCATCCCACAGGAACCTTACATATTCCCGGGATAAAATATTGTTCATCTTATTTCATAGGACTTCATTTATGATCATACCAAAAATCATAAAAATCAGTCAAATGGTTTAGACGTGGAAGCGTAAAATAAAAATAGCGTTTTATCCCTAATCCCACGGGAATACCACATTTTCCGGGATAAAAAGTATCCTATGTTACTTCGGTGAGCCTCATCTATGTCCATACCAAAAATCATCCAAATCGGTTCAGTACTTTTTACGTTTATTCGTAACAAACATCCAAAAATCCAAAAATACAAAAATCCAAAAATCCAAAAATACAAATCTTTCCTCTTTATTATAATAGTATAGATTGTGCGTAATAACATAGTTTTCATTTTAAAATCCATTCTTTAATCGTGTTATAGACTTAAATTTCACTTTTTTCGTGGAAAAACCTAAGTTGCTACTCTGTTTTTTCAGATACATCATATTATGCTTTTTGCAAATCTGGCCGTTTTTATGGGTGGGTTACGGTCACATAACGTTGGACTGTCTTGTCGTAACTTACTATGCACAGGCTCAGGTGCAACTGAAAATTATTAAACATAAATTGATCAGATTGTTTGACTCTAACTCAGAGATGGGCCACCATGGGCGCATGCTTGACACGACTGACAAGAGATTGTATACACAATTTGTATCAATTATAAAACACTATGAAAAAATTGCGTGGTATGTTTTTATTTTTTAAATTAAATTATGTATTATACGTATTTTTTTACTTTAAGTACGATTTTAAAAAAGTCTTCAAATTGTAAGTGCATTTTTATGTTAAAATTATATTTCCAGGTATACTAAAGAAGTGAACAGCGTTTTCAATCCCTCGACTTCATTCCAATTCCTGACGTCATCGATCACTTTGTGTATCGTCATTTACGAGATGAGTAAGGTAAAAAAACTGATATTATTAGGATACTTTTTTTACTTACATTTATTCTTAAATGAAAGCTGGCTGTGAACCTCTTAAAAGATATTTTTAACAAGAGCTATTATTGTTGTAATGTTTTTTTTTGGTATAAATTTTTCCGTGCATATTTTGTAATATTTTTACAATTGTATTTTAATATACACCCTTCGATGACGAGGCCATAGACTTAAGCCACCCGTTTTCAGGAGCTCGTAGTGAATGCCGTATGAAGCATTATATTATATTATTATTTATTGTTGGTAATAAGTGGTCTATATTTAGAGCCTAGATACTTGATAGTCTGCCCCTGTGTCTGAATTATAGACCCTTCACTTGAACATAAAAAGAATTATATAAGTAATTCGTAAAAAATTATAGGAAATGACGAATGTTCAGTTTTCTCACCAAACTCCATAAGCTAATAGTTTTAAACAAAATGTATCACAGTTTAGTTATGTAGCGAAATTATTACTTCTCACTGATTTCACTTTCATTTTATTATCCTTGACATAAACTTTTCTATGAAATCCTTTCCCAAGAATAAATTAGCAGAATTTTTAAAATCGTGACGAGTAAATACCAAACAAAGTTGAAGTTGACTGATAAAACGAGGTCACTTACAAGTTTAACTGGATAATTGCGGGTGTATTGTACATTTCGCCTGATATAGCGTTGTCAATCTTCATTCAGCTGTATTGTAAAGTACTTTATACGTCGGTGGTTAAAAAGGAAATTCGCAATCGGTCCGGCTGTGCGGTGCGATCAGCTGACAGTCTGAAGAGTCAATTTTCTATTATTATCAAGTTTCCTTTCATCTCCCGCTTGAATGCAACTATAATGGTATAATATTACATAATAACTTTGTTGGTTTTTAATTGTGTTATTAAGATTACGTGTAATTTATTTAATTTTATTCATAGATTCTTTCGTTAGTAGGAATTATCCTCGTTGTTTTTTTTATTAAGTTTTGAAATGATTAATTCATTAAATTCATCGCCACTTCATAAAATGAATATAAAACCAATAAGTTAAAACTACTGAGTCAACTTACCGAAGACGTTAAGAAAAACAATAAATAAGCCAGCCATTTTAAATATTCCTGAAGCGAAAACCAATTTATGTATAAAAGGATTGCTTCCAGTTTACATTCATGCAAACACAATGCGGGACGTATCCGAGGAAATCCTAGATTCTTATATTTACCTAAGGTTTTATTTTCCAGACTAGCGTGCTTTCCGTGCAATTTGTGTTTCTAATCATATTGATTGGCCTCCTGTTGACCCAAGTATTTATGTACTGCTACTACGGAAACCTAGTAAGATACGAGGTAACTAATTATTATTTGACCTTCAATTATATTAGTGATTAATTTTGGTTCTGTAAACTTTTTTGTATCTTGTTTTAACCCTAATTAATAGCTTTAGTGCGCCCAGTGCTGCACTAACCACCAAAAAATGACGTTTGGTCGATCATAATGAGATACTTTTGTCAAAATGAGATGTGTAAACAGTTCTCTTTTATTGTTTATTTCTTCACGACGTATATTAGAACTCTCTTAATTTATTTAGTCACCCGTTTTATTCCCTTAAGTGGTAATTTTTTCGGGTTATTTCACACATATACGTTTTTTTAAAGATATGTTTCTGAGCAAATTGTATGAAAAAAAATAGCTTGATTTGTGCTGTGATAGACCTATTAACCTGTAAAGAGTGGCTTTTATATATAAAGAGGCCAAAGCGAGAGCCGCAAGCTGCAAGAACATCAAAATTTATAAAAATGACAAACGCATAGGAGAACCAAGTGACTATTAATGTCAGTTACGCACGTTTTTATTTTCAGTTGCCATTTACGATTGTGCATACTTTGTCTAGGCTCTCTAATAATATAATTACAGAGCGAGACCATAAACACATCGTTGTACTTAAGCGGGTGGCCGTCGGCGACTCCTCGATTCCGGCGTGCGTTGTTGATTGCGATGTCGCGCTGGTCAAACCCTCTGGCGACGCAAGTGGCCGGGATAATCCCCTTGGCACTCGACACTTTTATTAGTGTAAGTATTTATTCAATGAGAAACAATGAGTTTTATAATTTATAAAGTTAATAACAACTACTGAGATTCCTCTATATTTCAAGGAGTTTATACCTTTGTCTCTAAGTTTTGATATAAAATTTTATATTTAACTGTGATGAAAGAATGTTATACCATTGAGCTGGCTCGAGTGATTTTTTGGAACATACTTTTTGTTCTGTTATTTGTTTTTGTCGAATCTATAATTCGCAATAGTACCTACCTATATTCCTCATGTTACATGAGAGCTAATAAGTGATAAAACCAGAATGGAAAAATGTAGTAACCTCGACTTACCCATCCAGTGATTAAGTTTGAGGTTTCCTTTTAACTAACTAGCAATTAGCCCTATTAGTAGACTTAAACCATTTTATCCTATAGTGTAGTTGGAACCCGTGGCCGGAAGAGTATCCTAAACAAAAAATTTTGTTATTATTTTTTCAGATCATAAGAGTTTCATACACGCTGTACACCGTGTTATCGACGAGACATGCTATTAGCGAAATATCCAAAAAGGAACTTTAAATCCAAAAAAGCAAATTGAGACACTAGAAGTAAATTTAATAGAGTACACGTAATGTACGTAACAACATATTATATGAAAAATTTAATGACACTGTAAATGTAGTCAATAAATACTCACCAATTAAATAAACGTATAAATCAACAACTAGCTTTTAGTTCTATTCCTTTAATCTGGAATAAAACGGCAGCGGAAAGCACATAAATCACAGAGGCAATAAAGTGCGGGAGTGCAATAAGTTCACAAACAGGGAATCACATCGTTAACGGGCAACAGAGAGGAATTTTGGATTTCACAGTGGTAGTCAAATGATATGTTGCGCCGCGCTCGTTACCAGCCGCCGCAGACCGCCGCGCACCGACATACGAGTACACCAGCACACACACACACACACACACACACACACACCAATCCCTCAACAATTCTGTTATATATTAATATTTGCACTATATTTAACAATTTCTGTTGAAAATTATTGGTAGCTGACAGTGGGCCTGGTAGTCAAGGCGCTATTTATCGCAGGTACACTTTATTTTTCCGGGATAAAACCATGCCAAGAATTATTCTATTACATATCTTCCTTTTACCTTTTTATTTCCAATTTTTTAAGCGCCAAACACTAAATATTAGATCACATGAGACTTAGTAAAATAAACACCTATGTTAAAAAAAAGTGTTCCCATATTGGATTGTAGACTCTCCGTTAATCTGTTCCCTAATCCGTTTTTTTCCTGAAGTATCGTTAATTAAAAATTTACTTAAAACCTTTAGTTTAATGCGTCTCGTAATTTATCATTTTTTTAGTACTGGTTTATAAAACTTGTGTACAAGTGATACACCGCTAACATGCCGCTAACTGTAAAAATATCTATCTTCAGTATGTTCAGGTTGTGTACCTGTAACACACAAATTTGTAATCTGGCAATGATCACTCGCTTTCCATGGAATCGCAGCCTTTTGAATAGCAGAGGCCTATCTTTAAACGGCAGTATTAATTGCGCCGAGAGCACAATAAGCTAAATTCGCGCCATTTGTGTTGAAGCAGAAAAAATCAAGTTACACCGTGATAGTTTCGGCAGCAGTGAAATTTCCATTTGGCTGCGACCATTTAAGACCGTTGAATGGGGCCCATTGTGCCGGATCCATTGTGTTTTTGTATTGACCCACACGGCTCATGCAGGCAACGGCTGCGCAGTTCATGGATTTCAATTACTGTACTGACATTGTAACTGGAACGGCGGGATTAGTTATTTTAATAGAGACCGTTCTGATGCATGAATTGCCGTGATTAGCTTTTAGTGTCCGCCGTTTGGCTCGACGGTGCGCGATTTCTTTTCAATTATTTCTAAGTCTTTGTATCGGTTGGCTTTTTATAATTCACTAATTTAATGACCTTAAATCTTTCTTAATCTTGTTGCATATATGGTAATTGGCAAGTAATCCATTATTAATTTAAGTCATAATCAGTACATTTCATTTTTTTTTCACATCATTGCTGAGCCAGCTTCTTCTTGCAAGTCTTCAAAGAGTTTTTCATTTTTGCTTGCACCCTCTGACGCCCGGTATGTCTTCACGATCTCTTTTGGTCATATAGTCCCGTTGCCGATGGATGTCTAACATAATGCTTGGTAAGTGCCCCAGTCCCGAATTGCAAACTGGTCACGTCACGACATGGACATTGGACACGTGCTGTGTGCTCTACGTTCATCATCGTAGACTACATCGAAATCAGAAAATTTTCTCAGCGTAATATTTTATTTATCAGATGTATCAATATGTTTACTTCTCTTTCTCTTCTCGATATTATTTACCAAAGCCATGTATACTAATATGAATCAATATAGGTGCGGCGACATCAACACGTGTAATATGTGTGGCGGTAAATCTGGAGTGTCCGGAGAGGCCAAGCTTAGATTAAGGCGCGTTATTGAGCCGTACATCTTGCGGCGTGCCACCCGCGTGCCGCCCGCGCCCACATCCACATTATTGCACTTACTACACTCATTATACCACTCGGATTCTCTTCAGCTGCTATTTATAGAATACTAGGGACTTAAGACTCAGTTTTACGTAGTCACGTTTTAATATAATAAATTGGTCTTCAGGTATTTATGGAAGATGGTTTTAAAGCATCTTTTATTATCTTTAGGAATATAGTTATCGCTGGAAAAAAAGGAATTTTGTTAAGAGTACGAACTTCTTCAAATGCAAACAAGGCACATAAGTTGCTTAAATTTAATAGACTCTGTAATGTCAATGGTGGTAAATGTAATTACTTTTACTCCATACAGCCTAAGAGGCACAAAATGCGTCGCGCGCACTCTTACTCATGTTTCAAGTGATGCGAATATTAACCAAAGGCGGGGGTGCGTCTGCGACGTTATCACTTTTAATTCAAATTTCCAGCTGATTCAACAACATCGGTGCTTCTAACTGGTAAACACATATCAACAAACAAATATTTCAAATATATAATACGGAGGGCAAAGTCTCAGATAATAGCTAGATTTTAAATAGGCACTATTTTTTGAAAAATCTTAAATCCTGATTTCTAGATTTCAATATGTCCAAATTTGAGAAGTTTCGACACAATACAACGATGCGATTAGCAATAATTAATGAATATATCGAGTTAGATAATTAACTAATGCAATGATTCGCCCGCGCTCCGGCTCGCTGTGACATTGTGTTTATCAATGCGCAGGGGGCCACGGTGGCCTATTTGCTGAATAAATGATTAGAATTTGACAAAACAGTTTGTCAAATATGCAAAGAACCCCGGGGACACGTACGGCTAAGCTCACTATCTGTACTGTCACTTCACATTTTGAATTTCCATTTCAAACTAACTCGTGCAATTTGCAACACATCAACTTAGCGCGCAGTTTCAATATCATGCTATTAAAGTGTATGTATGTTTATGCAGTAAAATGTTATGTTTGGTGAGTGTGCGGATATAATGACAGGTACAAGTGGGCAGTTTAGTCTACATGGATGGGCTCGTTAGCGATGATTTGGAAAGTCGGAATCTCTCCATAAGCGGATCCAATTGTATGCGTATTTTATGTATGTTCACGGCTTAATAACGCAATTCGTGGTTATACATTTGGACTTCAAATTACATTACATACAAAAATTTTAATGTATAGTGTTGATTCTATGTTCAAGGAGGTTGACGTTGAGGAAAATGCACATGTAATTAAGTAAATATGTTCCAGTCTTGGCGTGCATGAAAAATGTAAGCTAACTCGCCGCCAGCAAGTGCGTACACACCCGTGAAATTATTAATTCCGTATTCCATAATAACCGTGCGACACATTGGCGACCGCGACAATTGAATGAGCGGCGACCGGACGACGCGTTCGGCCGAGCAATCCATTATGCAGATTGCCGCTCCGATTGCGGCATTGTCGTCGGCTCGCTCGCCAGAATTACGTACTCCGCCCGACCGCTTCTGCCAACGCTTATATGCACGCTGGTGGACACGTGCGCACGCGCCAGGCCCGCGAGCCACGCTGCACCCTCGGATTGCCGATTGATTGATGACTCGCGCGCGGACAAAAGCTGATTTGTCGGTTTGAACACTGCACTGAAGCTCGGTTAGTGTCACGGCCTCTTCAAACACTATTATTAATTTTGGCCGGACATCTTGCATACTTGTTGATATTGCCTCAGCGTAGAGGTACACACACTAAGGGGGTAAATGTCTACGTATTACTGATGTGGCAAGTGCTATAGCCGCATGTCCAGATTCCGTGTAAAAGTTCCTAAGAGAAGAGCAGTATTTTAATTTAAATGCAATAATTCGACCAAAAGGAACAGTCGAGAGCACCCATCCGAACGCGACAATTTATGCCACCGGACATTGATCTTGCTTCACAAATAACACTGAACTAAACATTTTAGCCAGTAAATAATACATATAATGCGGGATCCAAACATGTTTTATTGATGAATAACGACGATATAAACCTAACTCCTGGAATATCAGTAACCGTCAATTATGAGTAATAACTTCAAGATATAAGAAATTAACAAAAATAACAACGTTCATTTTGCGCAGTAAAAAGATGAAAGTTTAGCGAAACTTGAAAATTCTTAATAGGTAACATCATACGGCACGATATTATCAGCGCGCGTGTTTATTGAAATATGACAGGGTTCAATAAATCCCGTAATGGTCGGTAATCTCCGCAGTTAAAATGGAAGTTGAGCGGGGTCCGACCGGTCGGCGGAGGTCGCAAGTACTTCGCCCAATCCCCGCGGATTTAGTTTACCCGCCACTCAGGGGCGCACCATCCCGCACCAGCCCGCTCCAGCCCGCCGACGTTGGAAGTCATGAATACATAATTATTTCTCGGCTATTAATATTTTTACCCGCCCCCGTGGCGTTGATTGCCTTTTGAATTTATTACTAACTCGACGATAGGCCATTTTCGTATTTATTAAGACCACCTGCCATGCCCGCAGAACGCACCTCTGAGTGAGTTATGAGCTACGGATTTCGCTAATAGAATATTTTATTTGACGCTTGTTGTGATACGATCGTTTTCCAACACTGCGATACGAACGGCTAGTGCTCCGCCGAGCTCTTTAATATACTGCAGATTAATTAGAACGGGATCGTCAAGTTCTATATGATTGGAAATTCACAATTAAGCCCGGGGCTCTCATGAATTCTTAGTAGGCTTATTTAGTAGCGAGATATGGAATGGCCACGGGATTGCATGCACGTTATACGAAGAGATTTATTTGCATTTTGATATGTTATTTCACGTATTATGTTCAAAGTATTTAAATTAACGAGTTTAGTTAGCATTGACTACCGAAATTGACGGTTGGTTCGGTGTGCAGAGGAGTTTGTTATTTTTTTTATATTTTTATTTGTGCAAAATTGTATTAGTTACCAAGACACGATAACACACTAAGGTAAGAAAAATCTTCATATGGACTCGAAAAACGTAATATTTGAAAAGTAAAAAAGGTAGATGTTTATTTAATGTTTATTCAGACGAGTAATAGTAAATTATATTAAAATTCGTTTTGATGATATCATTTCGCTTTGTAAATGTTTTGGAACGATTTAAAATAATTATATTGGTGCTCCTTAACATGCTTGAAGCTTGTCAGAAGATCCTCGGTGAAGTTATCGAAATCTTTGCAATAAAACACACAATATGTCCGAGTTCAACCAAGTAACTAAACAAGCAATCAACTATTGTAACAATTTCAATCGACGTACTTAATCAAACAGAGGACAATAAGTTGCTCATAAGTTATAAACAAGATATAACATAGATATTCGTGCAGAGCAGATTGAAATTAGCAAAACAAGTTGCGCTCTGCCAACGAAGCCGGTAAGCTCGCAATATCAATTTTCACTTGGCCAACTACTAATATTTGGTGTATTGGTTCTGATTGCAAAGTGTTCAGTTAGCCGATAGCCAGACAACACGGCCGTGTGCATGCAAATGTTTGTGGATTGCTCTCATTAACGAAATGAGGTCGCTTATGTGAAACTGTAAGTGTTTGCCGTTTTCATACTCAAAGCTTTTGGTTAATTTAATGCACTGTCATAATGCAGTTAGTATACAACTCAATGACGGTGCGTTCGTTATAACATACACTGTTTGTTTTTGCTATATGTGTAAATTATTTAACTTAATAAATTCGTTTGTTTACACAGTTCTTCTTCTTCTTCTTCTTCTTCATCCATTCTTCAACCCATATACGCCCACTGCTGAGCACGGGTCTCTTCACTCCTCACTCTTTACACAGTTAGTTATTTTAAAGTCTGTATATTTACGGTAGCTGAACCTTTTCTACGATTGAAAGGGCTCTCTCCTCTCCGGGCAGTACCAGGATAGAATCTATCATAGTTTTTAAAAAATCTTAGGTGTCATCATCATCATTTTTGAAGGCTTTCTTATGCAGGCAACTAAATTATTAGTGGATATAAATTATGAAATTTCATAGTATGATATTGTGAAAGCGATGTTCTACAGCGGCTCACGCGGTTTTGCTGTACACGGAAGTTTTGATGCTCTAGTTATTTTTATAACTTTGACCTATATTCAAATTATTCAATTGTTTTCAGGTAAAATATTGGAATGTAGAGTTTTGCTGCTGAAATATAGTGTCATAGCTGGAAGAATAAAATGTGCATTTTTATATTCATCACGTGGTTAAGAGTGGAGCGCTTTTTTACAAAAACACTGTTTTAATTTTCACAAAGAGATGTTAAAAATCTGACCAAAAATTACAGTGCTTTTTGTGCCGAGCATATTTTATTTTAATTAAGTGCCGCTTTGTTTGTACACGTGTAATTTGTTTAAGTGGAACTATGTATTTCTTTGTTTCTATACCGGGGCAGTAAAGTGCCTGCAATGGAGTTCGGGCTACGTGCAGAGTTGTCCAAATGTAAAATTTACCATATTTTAATTCGATACCCCTTTTATAATAATCAACTAGATTTTTTTGTAACCCCCTTCAATTTGTTGAATTGATACCGTTTTTACCCTCGATATTATACTCAGTATAACTGAACCGCCGCACGGCATAGCCTCACGTTGTCGTGCTCTTTTAAAAATAAGCACTTACTGTCATCATTTTGTGCTTTGGGATCATTTCACACATGCGATTTGTGTGTATTATGCACAAATTAATCTTATGGAAAGGTACACACAGACCAAACATTCACTAACAATGCGAATGAGTGAAAGCAATATGAATGCCGATTTTCATTTGGTGGGTAATGAAAAACTATATATATGAAAACTCGTTAAAATAATTAGGGACAGTTGTATTCAAACTAAACGTATTTGAATGTAATTTCGGAAGTGTTATAACTGTACCTTAAAGGGGTTCTCCAGCCAGTGGCGGTACTTCCATAGAAGCCAGAAAGCCCGACTTGCCTTACATAGTTCCGAATAACGAACTTAACGATTGTTTATTTATAAAATAACGCTATAAACGTGAATGTGAGTATTAACGGGTAGGTATTTATTAGTCCTACGTACCAAAAAAAATATGCTGCTACTAAATAAACATTTGGGCTTGCCTTAGTTTGACACCCTAGGCACGCCACTGTCTCCAGCATAACGGAGTACCAAATTCTAGGAATTGAGTACTTCATGACGAGGCACACCTAGCCTTAAACACCTTGGGACGCGATGAATGATCCTGATTATGCGAGCCATTCATATAATATTTTCAGAATTCTACGTTCAGACAAAGGGCGAGGAGAATTTCTGTTGTTGAGTCGTCATAACCCAGTGGTGCCGACGTTAAAATCACACGTAGTTGGCGCACTCGTAAGCCCCTTGATATACCTGTTCCCGCTGTTTCATGTTTAATTAGGCGCGAACAAATACGCGCACTGAACAAATGGCCCCCGGTGTACAATCCTTTGTCCTTTGTGATGAATTTCACAACTTTCTTAAGCCACCAAACGAGAGACTTCGCAACCGCTCCTCGAAATGGTTTAATTTTAATAATTCAATGTAAAAGGTGCGTCTTTGTGTTCGCCAGTTGGAATATAATCTGCTTAACGTATAATTGTTGCGGAAAATGCTTTACGAGTTGTTAATGGGTAGAAATTATCGTTATCATAGCAGTTCGATTCAGGGTTTTATTGATTTTGTGGATGTATTCAAAAAATGCAGGTGGATTACACAAAAACTATCCTCAGCTGTTTTTTTAGGTTCATACCTATATTACGACAGCCTGAATCCAAACAAAGCGTATTTTCTGTGCATGTTGCAGTTACATTTAAATTATTCTTATTAATAAATAAGCTCTTTTAATGACCTTATACAGCGCGATGATGATGACAGAATGTTCATTCAACTATCTGGAAAATAATTGACAAGGAAAATTATTATTCCGAGTCTACCTGACAATCAAGACGGAATCCTCTTTGACTTTTGATTTAACTCAAGAAATTGCTATAACAAAGCAAGCAGTTGAACTATCGTTTAAGGAATAAAACAATAGAAACAACTTTGAAGTAAATACGCAAATTCTTGCTACTATTCCTGCTTTTAAAGCAAATGTTAGCGGTTCAGATTTTATTTAAAGCTTTGCTTATTTAGGCCGAGACTTATTCAGCCAAAAGGTTGTTCTTAAAGTTAGACGAATAAATATTTAAGAGCGACCTTCAAACAGCCCTTGTAATTCACTCGCCATTTTGGAGCTAAAGAAATTCGTAGTCATAAAGATGTATAGATATGACCACAGTAACATAAAATTTAAAATATTAGAAACAGTCCGATCCTACAAATAGCATGACCTATTGTTAACAAAGAAAAATAATCACAAAAAATACGTAAATAATAATGGGGGAACAAAAACAAAGTCACTTGCAATGCAAGTGCACTTGAAGTGCAATTAAATACAGCCAACAGGCAGGTACATAGAGGATACAAGAGCACAAGTCCTGTGTGATGGGTATTAAAAACTACGACAGACTTTTCAGTCTCACAAACACCCAGCCCCGAAACAAGTATTTATGGATCACAGAAACATTTGTCTCGGTCGGTCCAAATAACATAGTAACTCTACGGATACTAAATTGACACACTGTACAAGAAATTTATGGGACATGACATCAAAACGTATTGTCGTATACCAGTATCAGAGATTAGTTTAGTTAACCTTAGTTTGTTTAGCTGTAGTCTTTTATGGATTTTACGTGTGTTATAATTCCTCGACTTGACTGCCTCGTGGTCTCGCGGTACATGTATGTGCCGTGCGATCTAGAGGTTCTGGGTTCGATTCCCGGGTCGGGCAAGGTGTTATTGGGTTTTTCCATTAGGAAATTCTCTGTAACAGCACGGCGTCTGGAAATGTGCCCGAAAAACAGCAATAGGCTCGCCCTCTATTACGTGGGACTAATACATACCTGGCGAAATGTGGGTGCAGAAATGCATCTCTGCCTACCCCTTCGGGGAAAATAGGCGTGAAGTATGGTGTGTGTGTTATAATTTCAAATAAAACCGTTTCTACATCGGTACGTTACATATCTTAAAACGAATTACATTCGATTTTTAGTTTGAAATATTATAAATGTGTATCAAATAATCAGAAAATCCGTTTACACGAGTCATTATGCTATGCTTTGCGTTGAAAACCAACACAACAATCCAGTTGATAAGCTAGAATACATTTTCCAAATTTCGTGCAAATCCATTAAGCTGATTTTGAGTAATAAAACAACATGCAAACTTTTACATTAATAGTTAGGATAGCACGCGTGTAATTCCCCAGGTCAGATGTAACATGTATGCAAATCTAATGAAAGCAGTACAGTAATGATGTGCAGTTGGTGTTTCGTAAGTTCCATACAATGGGCGCATAGTTTGGTATTGAAGCGTTCACAAAGAGTGGTTTGCCTACGAAAGATAAGCATGTTCTATTTGTATAGGACTCTCTCTATTCCTGTTTTATTATTATTCCATTTGAAAACGTTCTGATAGGCGGACTTAACTAGTTTAGTTTGGCCAGGTCTGGTCGGCCGCTGTTATCCCCGAGGCTATACACCTCTCCTACCAAACGCTTTGTGAATTTAACTTACGTTTCAAAAGTAAACTCAGTTAATTGAAATATATATTTGAAATAACATGTTTAGCCGCAAAGTTGCCCACATTGTTGTTTTAATGCGTAACCACTGATTTCAGCAATGTACCGCGTTGTAATTAAAATTGTTATTTAATGAGCGTTTTCATTTTCGAGTGTACTTGCTTTATTAATATTTTGTAGTGTTGCTCACAGGGAGGAAATGTTTAGTATTTTTGTTGGCTTTCATTTCGTCTACTTAAAATTGAAAATACGAATTGCTTTTTGTTTCAATGGCCGTCAAAGGTTTTCCTCTCTCTTCTTTTATTGCAGGGGTTTAGGGCTTTTTATTCAATCACCGGATATCCGTTAGATTATCCGACCTGGTAATTAGTCTAGCTTTCGATAGCTTGACGTAATAAAAAATAAATAAGTGTAATAAGATCGTCCAAATATGTGGACAAATATGGACCTATAAAGATTTACATAGAAATTCATCTGTTCTTAATAGTTTGTTAGTTTTACTTTATTATTCTTTGACGTTAGATTGTATAGCAAATATGGAGGAATCGTTTAAAATATGACGCCAATTCGACGATAACGTAACTACATTCTCGCGAGCTATCGTCCCCATGTCAATATATGCAACCATGTCCCTGGAAAGTTACACATCGCACACAATAAGCGTGGAGGAAAAAAATGAATTAAAAAAAGAACGGCGGAGAAACAGCATTCATATTTGGCCATTGTTCAACGTATCCGTTTTAATTTTCGGCTGCAAATGAACGAGTTAACAGCGGTCCGATCTACTTCCTGTGCTGTTTACTCGAGGCAAATAAACTGGCCCGACCAATTCCGTCCATTGTTAGAAATATACCGATTGTTTACAACCACAAAGAGTTCACTCTGTTGAATTGCTAACAATGAATGTGCTAATAAGTGGAGCTTTCTGTTGCCCTTTTAAATATTCCGCGATACTTTGATTGTATCCGTTGAGTTTGCTATTTTATTATTTATTCTTGTATTGTGTGCGCAGTGTTGTAGTTGTCCATGTTCGGAATGGATGGGGAGAGTAGCTTTGACGGCCTCAGAAAAAAGAGAGATCTGCATCGATACCGTATTTGATTTTTTTTGGCCGGCTAGTTTTTATTCATGTGTAACACCTTCTTAATTTTACAGTTTAAAAAATGAGTATTGAATATGAAGATTTAATAAAAGCCTATCAATTATTTTTTCAGCAAGAAAAAGACAGTTTAGCTCTATAATGCACAATCTATTCAGTTTTACGTTAAGGTATTCAGACGTCATGCAATAAAAATTATCAAACTGAAATATATATTGTTTACCGGCGCTTCTAAAACATACTGTTGCGTTGTGTTCAATACGTAGATTACTAGAAGCTCCATAATTATCGATATTCGAACTATTCTACGATTTACTTCCCAGTAGTGAGGGTGATCATAAGCGGCTACATCCGATAAGCCGCTTAATGGTTTGCCCTGCAAAACGGTGAATGTATGTTGATCGTTTCGAATAGCACGAATAGGCCGTAGTTTCAGGAGCTAAAATTACTTCACATATTATTTTAGCTTGTAATATTCATAATGATTCACTTTATAACTGAATTCGCAATACCAACTATACACTATCAAATACGAAACATTTTTATCTCTATTGATTCTCTTGCAAAACACTTATACTACCAAAATAAAGCGGGCGCTTTCTAAATGAAGAATAAAAGCCAAATTGAATAAACATTCATTTAGTGATGAAAATCCTTATTGCCAAGCGATCTTGTATGCAAAACTATTTGCAAAAATAAACTCATACACAAATAGCAGCGATACATTCCGCAAAACATACAGATTTATGAAATTGTAACCTTTCCAATCAGAGCCGTTGCTATGTTGCCATATTGACATTCTAAAGGTATTGTTGCTTTTACCGTTACACGAAACTTGTGAAAAAATTGACTTTTTTATAGTCTCGTATGCTACGAATTCATCAAAATGCATTCAAATAAAACGGTAAGCGAGTTGCAAATACTTTCCAATAGAATATTCCCGTTTTCATTTTTGCGTTTAGTTTATTGTAACTGCTGTAAAGATCGACTTGTTTCATTAACTTTATATGTTTAATTTACTCATACGTACCTTAGTTTCTATCAAAATCATATCAACCGAATTTCGTGAATGCGGAACCGAGATGAGCATTAACTTTAGAAGAAAGTAATTTTTAGTCCTTCTTGCGTATATAATAAAAAAATATTGCTAAGTTGAATTTTATAATTAATATTTATTTGATTGCTTTTTCGATCCAGTGCCTTGTCACACAAGGCTAAAACCAATTCAATAAACGTACTAAGAGGAATCAATTAACTGTATTTACGAAGCACTAGAGGCGTTCCGGCTATAGTTAATTATGGTAATTATCACGTACATACATTATTCACGCACACAAGCTAATTTGCAATGAGATGACATCGATATTGTGCGCTCATACAAATAATTGTATCACTTCAATTCAATGACCGTTGAATACGAAAATATAGTAAAAGTAATGGCACCTTATCATGGATTTTAACTTTTATGACAATTTTTACAGATACTTATAAAACATACTGCGGCGATCCCAAATGAACTGGGAACAGAGCAAGAAGGAGAAGAAGATTTTTTTACAGATAGTGAAAAAAAGTGCATTCAAAGATAAAGAAATTAATTGTCAATCCCCCACCCCTTGGCGATAAGAAAGACAGATTTGATCTGTGGATTATATGCTTTGCTATTGATATCAACAAAAACATTTCGTGAAGGTGAAATGAAGGTAATTGCAAAAATTCTTAATTTTCATTGTAGAAACTACCGCCTATTTTCGTTTGCAGGCGCATTCTAAATGAGCTCCGTAATATTGATCAAAGAACTTAATGTCCCTAGCACTTTGATCAATCTTAGCTTCGTTCACTTTCCTAAGGAGCGTCGAACGTGGAGGCTTCAATTAGCTGTCATAACATATTCACAACTCGAGCGGTGCATGATCCGATTGGCTGCAACGTACACTGCACCTTAATAGGATTATGTACAAGCTATAACTTAAAGACACCAGTTTCTAAAGACCTAGTCTCTTTAACAAATTTATGTTTAAAAGTAAGTATTTGACTTATTAATATTATTTCTCTCTATTTTATTAATTTTTCTATACTAGCATCTTGCCATTTTGTGTCTTTAAATGTTTATAAGTATTGTACAGCCTCATTACGATGCGAGTTTCGGTGATGGATAAATCACAAACTGAGGTCACCCGCGAATAAACTGAATCTTCCACATTACCCATAGAATTAGCATCTTTGAACTTAGTGTGGCGGAATTCGCCAAAAGTCGGGGTAACGGACAAGTATTGAATCAAAGATCGTGTAAAAGCAGACTTATGGACTGACAACTAGAAAAAATTGCCTGACTTTCATGAGATGCAGGCTACTCAGAACCCAAAAGGTTGACGTTTATTTAGAGAGACTTAATTAGCTTAGCAGTGGAAAGTCTGTTAAATAAACAGCCAAGTTCGACTACATAGTACAAGCTTAACGCCTTTCTACATAAATTATGGATATTGTTTAAATAAAACTTGGATTGCCCATGTGAATATATGCAATATTTTTAAAATTGTAATGGTTTTGACTGCTACACCAAATAAATAATAGTATTAATGTATTAAAGCGACCCATTGTGGCAATAAAGTGGCTCGATTTTATTTGAAGCAATATTAAAAGGTTTCAAATACACGCGTTTTACGAGGTGGTTGAAATTTTAAACGTGTACGAAACGTAGCCCGCCTCCCTCTAAACGTTTTACCTTGTATTTTATTCGACGAGTCGTTGGTCGCCAGTCGCCACCTACTCTACTGGCCAAAACATATTTATGTACAACTTTATTAGTGTACACCAATATGATGTTTTCATTATAATTCATTAAATGGCTAAATCAATTTTATATTGTGCGTTTTAAGCAAAGGAAAAGTGATCAATTGTAAAAATCTTTAATTGATATATTACATATAATTATATCTAAACTTCTACAAACTTAGTTTGACAACTCTGTTTTTCAATCGTTAGGTGCTTAATACATGGTAATCATAATGCCTAATTGGGGCCTTCTTTCCATTCTTTGCTGCTTCTAAACAAGTTCCAATGCCATGTCCATTTGAATGTGGTACTTCTTGATCGATATACGCCAATATCGTGGGACCATTGAGGCGACCAAACTACATTAACTCCAAGTGAATAATTTGTTCGTTATAATCACCGATAAACAGCAAGAAATCAATCATAAAACGACGAAATTATTTGTCGGGAAATCCCTATAATGAAAAACAAACCATTTATGTTACAAAATTGACGACATACGGAACTTTTCAATTAACCACTCCGAACACGAACAACAAACTATAAAAGTTTACCAAACGAGTATTTTATCAATGTAACATCAACTACGTACAACGTAGACAGCCATTAGCTTTGCCAAAAGGTTTAGTCGGGATGAGCTGAGTTTTGGAAGAAACAATTAGCGCTTATGAATCATTAAGTAGGCAAAGGCTTAGTTAAGCTTTCAGGGGTACCTTTCGTCTCACGTCTCGGCTTAGCGTCTGTGTTATATCAAATGATTTACTGCCACTTGTTTATTGATAAATGTTTCGCTCTGAGCATAAATTACAGGCAATATTGTTATTACACTTTATTATTCATATGACTGTGAATTTTAGAGTCAAATGAAAATACAAAGTGTTATGTTAATACAAAAATAGACTTCTGCACCCTCACAGAAAGAAAAAGCAAAGGTTTTTCAACAACTATTTTTTTAATCTGCTGTTTTCAACCCACGTTGTACTGGACTAGCCTATAATTAAATAAGCAATTGCTTACATTTTCAACTGCCGTTAACTATTAAGAACCGGCATTTTTTATGAGATCAGACTATCAGGTTTAGACGTGTGCATAATATATATTTATTTCTGAGATAAAATTTCCTAGCTCACTTATGCACCTATTTTCTAGACGTTCAATGTTAAACCATGTACATAGTAGGGATAACAAGTTTCTTAGTAACTATGTATTTATGTCAATATGTCAAAAATAGTTTCGGCGTTTATGGTTTATCCGAGCATAGTAACATTGGTACATTGATAGTATTAATAGGGATTTATGTTCAAAGAAACAAACCGAGTTCTAGTCGTAAAACCCATGATACGCCCTAATGAGGAAGAAAAATGAAAGAACAGCTTGTTACAGCTGCGATAGCTTATAATAGGAACGCAATTTGTATGTGTCTGCCGCAAGCTTGCTGCTATTATTAAGAATTAAAATTGCACGAGATAAAAACATTACTGGGGTATGTGCATATCCATGCTTATGGATGTAAGCTATTGCTAATTGTTGGTAATATACATATCTTTAAGTTTACAATATTAGTGCTAGAATTGTATCCACTAATCAACCAGTATAGGTCGAGAAATGGTCATGAGACTGTATGTAATATTCTTCATCAACCCATATACGCCCACTGCTGAGCACGGGTCTCCTCTACCATTAAGAGGGGTTTAGGCCATAGTCCACCACGCTGGCCTAGTGCGGGTTGGCGGACTACCCACCTAAGAAATTCCTAAGGACTTTTAGGTGTGCAGGTTTCATCACGATGTTTTCCTTCACCGTTAAAGCAAGTGATAATTCAATTTGAATACACACATAACTCAGAAAAGTCAGAGGTGTGTGCCTGGGGTTCGAACCCGCGACCGCCGAGATTCTCGACCGCGCGCCTAAACCTCGAGGCCATCACTGCTGCATCAGGCTGTATGTAATATTGCATTTAATAAATTGATTTCACAGTTTTCAGGTTTGTTATGTTTAGTGGAAATTTTGCGGATAAAATTGATTGTCGGTCTGTGGTTAATTTTTATGATGACGTTACTTATATTTTTGGCTACTGAACTGCCTCTGAATTCTCTGAAATAATGAACTCTTATTATATACTAACTCTTAGTATTAAAAGTATGAAAAATGGAACAGATTTAACACAATGAGTGGTATGAATTGGTGTGTCATTTGGTGTCTTTTTTTGACGATCATACCGAGTTGAATGTTTGCAACGGAAATGAGACCACACGTCTTGACACTCATTTGGTGATGACTTACAGTGGAACACACCAACCTTGCAGTGCGCCTAGCAACCTTAATTAACCCATAATTTCGCACAAAAAGCAGGCATTTCATTCGTTTTCTAACTTCTCGGTGGATCTTATCTGACATTGCGCCTCGAGCTTCTGTATACATGCTGGCTTGATATCAGAAAGCATAGCAAAACGACACCGAAACTCAGTGAAAACTATGAAAACAACCGTTAACCTTTAAAGATACTCCCTTTCCTCGGTGTCCATTTTTACCCATTATCATAGAAACAAAAGCGAAATAAGAAGTTTCTCCGGGCTTAAAATACATATTTTAACCCTATTAATAAATGTATTGTTCAAAATGTAATAAAGCATTTTCACCACAATGTAAAACGTCTGTGTAATGGAAGTTAAAACAAACAACGAGATAACTTTACAGACTTTGTTCAAATAGAACGATGTCTGTAAACATAAATATGAAAGGTAAAGCAAAAATAAGCTTATTAAGTGTTGAAAATGAAAAAGAACGATTGAATAATGAACAAGCGCAATTTGTTGACAAAGCGGATAAGTTGTGAGACCACGGTGCGGTAAATAAACATGGGGCCGCCCGCAAGCCTCTTATCCGCCGATTGGAAAGTTTCAGCGACCAAACTGTGCCCTTTATCATGAGTTCTCGATCAAATGTGGCACATATGCGGTAGAGGCCCACTACTGATAATTTGAACAACAATTGGAATTACTAGTATCCTCTCACTCTTAATCTCCACTACCGAACAAAACACAAAACGGGGTTCACGTCGGTGTTCCGTGACACTGTGGAGCCGCAATGATCAGCCATTTTTAAAAACAACTACAAAACTTTTCGCTAATTTGAGCAAGAAATGCTATTTGTCTATAAAATGAGGCCAACCCATTTAAACTGTTACAAATCCCTCGCCGTAAATTATTTGAATATCCTGTTTCAATATAGCGATTTAAAGCTAAAAGGGGAATTTTCTCCGGAGGTTGCATCAGTGTTTCTCGCTAACAAGGCTAACAAGACGAACCATTAGTAAAACCGTGCGGCGCCGGCGTGGCAGGCTTGCTTCGGAGTACGGAAGTCGGTCGTCGGTCGGGGGCAATCGAGTCGACCATTTAGCGTGCTACCGCCGTATCCTGCGGTCACATAAAAACGCAATTTGTACGTACAGATGAGCCCGATGTAATGACTGCGTTAACTACCGTAGATAACGAATTTTGCGGTAATATCACGGACTAAATTCGAAGAAAATAATGAGGAGAGATGTCTTTCACCGTTACCAAGTTCATACCAAAATACTTCATAAGCCTATGAAAAAAGGTGTACGGTGAGCAGGGAAACGTCTCGACTCGCTTATTGGATCTGTTAGTGTGTCAAATGTCAGTATGCAATATTGACATACGCTTGCAATTTTATTTATGAAGCAGCAAACGTGCCGCATACGTTCGCCGAATCGAATGATTTTAGATGTTATGATTTCAGTTGGTACGATATCCAGTGTACCTATTTCCAAACAATTTATGGACATTACGTTATTTAGCATAAATCGCTTTGGGCTAAACACTCAAATTTCCATTGTCAAGCTTAGTCAATCGGAATTTTAATGTTTCTATATAAGATATTTATGTAACGCAGCTGTTCAGAATACTCAATTCTAAAATGAGCTGCTATCTTTGTTTATTAGAATATCAGATAGAGAATATCAGAAGCAAGACATTGGGCTACCAGATGTTCCACTCATCTTAGAAAGCACTTAATCACTACTTGTTAGTCATCGAAATACTATTATTTTAATAATTATATTCAAACTACTTCCTTTGATTCCTTCCTTCCTTCCTGATTTTGCAGCGTAAGTGTGCAACGTGGGTCGGGAGCTCTTTGGTGCGATTCGCCAGAGATTCGCCACTAGGATCTAATATGTATTTTTCGTCCACAATTGCAATTCAATTTTTTTATCAACATTTTTTTTTTTAATTTTAGTAACAAACTACTACACCTAGTAACAGTGTTCGAAAATTCTAGGGACGTAGGTAACTGCGATGAATGCATCTCATTTAAATATTAGATTTAGTGCACGGGAGCTCTGCTGCCGACACTCAGATAGATTAGCTACTTATCATTTACGGAACCAAAGTAAATTGGGATAAAAAGTGCCACAGAATATTACTAAGTCGCCTGGGGTTTATCGCCGCCTGACTTTAAATAACGTATTCAAAACATTGTAAAGACAATATTGTCCCTGTTCCATAGTAAAGGTGGATTACACTCTGTTTATGTTTCTCTAACAAGCAAATAAGACTTTCAGGGGTGAAATGATCTCGCAATCCTATTCCTAATCCTTAAAAATGCGTTATTGAGTTATTACTATAGGCAGCTAGGCCTGTCGTATAAATTAGCTGGATCGCCCGCAATAGTTTTGCTTTATTGCAAAAAAATAAAAATAAGGTCATTTGGCCTATTCGTTCGGTGAATGTAATTCAAAACATTTGCGGCATGAATTATTTTGTTTTATCTTTTAAAAGTATTAGCGTACAATTTTGTAGGTGTAACTGCTGTTTAAAAGTCGTGATGTTCTTAAGAACAAGGTAAGTAGTTAAGATATAACCTTCGCGGTCACAGTGTACAATCCACAGCACATATTATTTCTCACTGTTTATTCATATAAATGATATCTGTAACGTTTTCTATCGGTGAAAAGAACTTATGCAGGAAATCCACACACTAAAGAGACGTACGTCCACACTCCACAGGCTGATATAGACTTGCGGCTGTGCATAATATGTGGTCACAATTTAACCCCATGTCTAACAAAGCTAGGCATTATTGCTTCATATTCATGTTCTTTATGAATAGTTAATACGTGAACAGTTTTTTTGACCTATCTAGCGGACAGAAGATTTTTCGCCTATCAAGTATATTACAAATGTTATATCTAGAGATGCACCTGTAGTGCTTTATGTTGTTAAGATCGAGTATAGTTTAGTTATAGATTAACATCGGCGGTCCATAACTTACGCTGCACCTGTTATAATACGTGGTTACCTAGTTCCAAAGAATGGAGGTGTTTGAAGCTGGCGGTTCGCTTCAGTGGGCTGCGTGATCTGTCAATGTCGACCGGCTCATTGTTATCCCGAGGAAATAAAGCGCAGACTGCGGTGCCTCCCCGCGCGCGCGCCCCCTCGCGCCGGACTTTGGAAAACTTTTATAAAATATTAGCGCTAAGCTGGACAGGTGGGTATTAAGCGTCGCGACTCGAATTATTAAACCTTTTACCTTATCTCGATTAACAGCTGTTGGGTAAGTTTTTGTTGGGTGTCACTTGAGTGGTAACTACATTTCTGTTTTAACATCGAAATTCCTTTGTTGTTTTATGAGGTCAAACCCATCTAATTTCAGAGCATGTCCTTTTATGGTTTAGAATGTTGAGGCTGTGGTGTAGTTGGATAGAATTCAGCTTGTAAAACGAAGAGCTGTGGGTTCGATCTCTTTATCGAGACAAATGTTTACGTGTGTAATTGTGTGATTGTATATGTAATTACTGTTTTCGGCTCTAGGTGTTTGGGGGAAAAATCTCTAGTAGTTTCTAATGTCTAAAATACAAGAAAGTAGCTAAGTATGAAGTCCAAATTTTGAATGTGACTGTTGGGTATATTTATTTATTACCTTAGTCCACAACCTAGGGGTACAGCAGGTCGATTTTATACATAAACTTAGTCTATCGGTATCCGGATATCAAATTTAATTTATTTACAAGAAAGCTTTTAAAGCGTATTTTTGAGCCATTTCTATATAAATTTAACAGTTTTAAAAATAACGCTAATACAATTCAAAATAAAATAATTTAATTGGCATATGAAAACCGCTTCCAATAGAGCGCTTTGGAAGTCTCTGGGGGAGGCCTATGTCCAGCAGTGGACGTCCTTTGGCTGATGATGATGATGATGATGAAAACCTGCACCTAAGTAAGTAAAGTAAAGAAAGTCTAAATAAAGACGAAAAGAGTTATATTTGAGGCATTTTATTCATATATTGTATTCATGTGAGACACAAAATAAGATAAAATTAAATAAGGATTTCATACGAGTAGAAATATTACTATCATGTGTAAATATTTTAATCGCAATCACTAAACAGCGCCATCTATATTTTTAGACTAGAACTATTTAATGAGAAAACTCCGAAATTTTGTCTAGCAATACGCGTTACTAGATGGCATTAGTTACATAAAATAACAGAGTAACAAAAGTTTTTGGGTTAGTTCCTTCTGGTTATTTAAAATGATTTTTACGTAAATAATATCTTAAAAAAGCTATAAAATTTCACCCTTAGTACTTAATTATTTACTTTACTAGTAAGAGTCAAGAAAAAATTTTTTAAAGATCTTCAAGTCACGAGTAAATTTATTAAAAAAAGTGATAAAGTCGATTGATACTTAAGTCGAATAGTTTTAATAATTCCGATAGCGTTACGCAGAGGCAATAACTTGAGATGTAGCTCTCCAAGACGCGAGCATAGCTGCGTGGTACAAGTTTTGCGACCATTTATAAATGCACGCATGGATTATTGCGAATGCGTTTTGCGCGCGAACTGGAAACATTCCGTGTTATCTTGATGCACAGTTTGCTATTTATGGTACCTTTCTAGATATACTTGTTTCATTTTAAGTAAAAATATACCGGTTTAATATGGACTTTGTAAAAAGTTTATATACATTAAAAACGATAGTTTTATGCATAACGTGGTCCTAAAAGAAATTGCTCGTGTAAAATGCTGGCATGAAAAAGTTTGGTATTGAGGCACACTATGAAAAAAATAATTTTGCTTTTATTTCATATTGCTGAGTGTTAAATTTGCCTCGTTTTTTCTCCTGGGTTCTAACGGTCTAAAGACATCCTTTGTGCTAGTCTTATTCACTTGGTGAAGAGTTTTATTAAGCTTTCGCGGGCGCCGGGATATGAGCGCTCGCACTTTGTACCAACCCAATTCCCCGTCTTCATTATTTATTCTGTGTCACAGACACTTAATTCCCCTGCTACTATCTGTTTTCCAGATGCATGCACCGTGTGACTCTATGAAGACTGTCAAATGGAATTCATAATGAGTGATGTAGCACTGTGTCAGAAACTTGACACAGAAAGCTGTGTGTGTCTAGCGCAAAAACGGCCACAATGCTGTTATTACGTCACGTCAAGACAGCAATTCGTTAGTAAATCTGACGTCTGCCTCACCTGATGAAGTGTTTTGACAGCAATTAAAATTAATTAGTCTATTTGTCGCAATATTTTAAGGAAATTGAAATACGATTATTATATTAATTAGTCAGTTTTTATGCATTATTAAATATTTTACATTTTTATTCTATTTTTTAAACATCAGTGGATAAATTTGTATTTTTTGGTTATTATATTAATTATGAATATTTAAAATGAAAAATAATTTAAAAATGTTTTTAATTAATTTTCCCCCCTTCTATTGCTATTACATGTTAACCATGAAAGAAAAAGAAAAGAAAAACAATTTACGACTTGATGTCCATTGTCTTAAATATTTTATTTTTGTTGAAACATCTGACTATGGCATTAGAAACGTTATTATTTGCAAATAAAAATATTTTACACGATACAAGTAAGAAGTAAAACTATTTTTAGTTTCTTTAAGAAACTGACTTCTCGTCGCCGGATAAGCTTCATTGAATAAGATGCGATATTGGCTTAAAAAAAGTAGAAAGTGGGAATTCAATGAAACATTTATTTTATTAGTTTCCCGTCGGACCAAATGGCATTAACCTAACTGCTTGATTAGCTCCGTGGCATGAACGGGACCACGAGTCCGCGTGTCGTGTGGTCGCGAGTTTTAATCCGCACGAGGCAACAAACACTTTTATAGAGACTGAGCGTGTTTTTAAAAATGACTTTTAAGATTTTGTTACAAGAGTTTTGCTGTTACGCTAAATACTTTAGGTATTTTTTATTTGGATAAAAAAAAGCAAAAATGTAATCAAGAAAAGTTTTAGAGAAACATGATCCGAAAATTATATCAGGGGTGACATTTTACGATGCCATTACCTCCGAATCCAGTTTGATTAACAATTGCCGGAGTTCTATTCAATTCGCCGTAACTTCATGCCTATTAAAAGTTTTCTTTGAGAATTTAACAACATTGCTTCAAACAATAAGCATTGTACGGCTAATGTTACCGAGATTATTATAATTACCTAATTGGGATTTAATTTATGCTTTAATATTGTATGAACTTTTGAGGGATGAATTATCTGTTTTTCGGTTAAACTCGCTGCGGGGGTACCTACTTCAGCTTTTATATCACATTTTATAAACAATAATTTTGAATTATAGAATAATAGTGTGGAATTTAATATTTAGCTTACAAATTGTGTTTTCTATGTAAGCTAATTTGGTAACACATAGAATGCCGTAATAAGCGCGAGTTCTAAGCCAGAGTAGAAATGTCTAATTTCCTAACATGATTAAAAATTAAATGGCTACAGAACTCACAAGTCTAAGCAAATTACTTACCTAAAGCGTTAGAAAATTCTCGAGCACTTAATACTTAATCTCTTCTTGTATATTTATTTGCAACGTTTTACTTTACAACTAGCTTATATCCACTGCTGGCGTTAATATATTATACGACCTGTTAATGGTAATTACAAGTAACCTATTATAGCCTTCAGGACTTGATCTATTTTTATAATGAAATATGACCTTATCTTATAACATTACCCCATTCTGTACGACCTCGAGTCAGACTGGCATGGCATTAACTTCCTTTGCCCGTACCGACATTGTTAAATTTAAGAAGCTTTATACAGATTTTTTATACATAATTTCCCTATCAATATTACAATAACTTCATGCTTCATGGAGGCCCAGTCTTAGATTTCCGGGAAGAGTAGTGTTATTGAGTTTTTCCATTTGTGATTGGAGCCTTGAAATGGGCCTGAAATACTACACTGGGCTAGTCCATCACGTCGGACTTAAAAACTAAATGGTGTAACGTTGGTCCAAAAATATACCTACTTCTGCTTGCTTCTTGAGTGATAAAGACGTGAGAATGTACATACATACATCATAATAAACAGTCAATAAAACTCGGGACGACATAATAACTCGGAACATTAATTCGCGTAAAAAGATAAGAAGGTAAGTTGTGGCTCACAAGTTGGACGCGGCGGCGGTCGGCGGGTCGCATCTGCCGCGTATCGCAGATGACAAATGACATGCGACCAGCCCGGCCCGGGAATGTCGCGAATTCATGTTTACATTTGTTGACCCGCCTGCCCGCAGACCCACCCCTCATACTATGTGAGCTATTATTCTTTAATGTCGCTTTAAAGTTCCCTTTTTTGAGAATACTACAGCTGAATGTTTTGTTTTAATTTTATTACAAGTACTTGTTTCGGGTCTGGTTGTTTGTGAGACAGAAATGTCTCCCATATTTTGATACTCACGACACTGGACGCGTATATTAGTGTGGGATCGGACTTATGTGTATTGCTGTTGGGTAGTGTATAAAGATAGTAATAAAGTAGAAGTATTTTACTAGACACAGGACAGCTTCTGTTGACCTTATGACAAGTCCTTAAAAAAGGATAAAATATATAATCCTATAAAATAAATCCTATGTTTATAATAAACATACAAACATATGATTTGAATATGTCTAACAAGTAACAGTTTTTTCGAACGTGTAATATATTATGGACAGTAGACTCCCGGTAATCCGACAAACATTTTACAGGGCAGTGTCGGTCTATCGAATTTGTCGGATTATAGAGTACCTACTGCCTTAGGCAATGCTTTGGAATTCGACAAATTACAGATCCAAGTGTAAAATTCTATGCGTTTTATTTCAAAATTAACGTCATGAATTAATCTAAAAACATGCACAACTTTACATTAGAAAATAATTGTGTACAAACAAATGGACATACTAAAATAATAAAAAATTATGAATTAATCAATGCATGAAAATATTCATCATTGTTTTTTTTTAACATTGTTGAAATGTCGGATTACAAGGGGTGCCGGATTAGACAGGAGCCGGATTACCGGGGGTCCACTGTATTTAGTTATTTTAGTATTATTTAAAAAAAAACATTAAAACTTATCGCGGATCAATTATTTCAACACAAATGAAAATTTTAATTGTATAATAGCCTCTATTTCAAAAATCCGCACAAAAAACGTTTTTTTTTTTAATTTCAAAGAGATCACTGTTTTACTACCTGCCATAGTTTTTAATCACGGTCTGAATACTGTATAAAACTTGATCTAAAACGATATCTCTTAATTACAACGAAATAGCTTCCATTGGCTTTATTGTCAAAGGCATTTGCACTTTAAGGAAAAAGTCAAAAGAAATCGTTTCACAAGCGTTTTTACTGTAAGCGTACCGCACAGAAATGAGGAAAAATGAGCGATTGTAAATTCGGCTTTTGCGGTGGGACAAATGTTTGTGTAAACTGTTAATATTCTTGGAACTTTTGTGAAACTAGAGCCTAAAATAAACAGTGAAAGAACATTTTTTCTATTTAATCTTTTGCAAGCTTTCTGCTCTTGCATTCACTCGAAATTCCATCGTGGTTTAAGAGAAAATGAAACATTTAAGTAATATCGGTGGTATTTCTTGACGTCTCAATACTTTAATTTTTTCGGCATTAAAAGTTTTTCAAGTGTCAAATCAGGTGCGGTACTAAGTCACTAGTATTATGATCCACATAATGTCCACAATAGTATTTAGATTTCCACAAAATACTTTCAGACTGACCTGTTTAAAATGAAGCTTAACCTTAGTGGTGGACCCTGTAATGTATGCCGAATATCCTCTAAGTACCATTTCAGTTACTTGAAATTTACAGTCAACGAGCAATAAACAATTATCTGTGGATAATTTTTCACCTTGATCCAGCTATAACGTTAACACGGTGTTTACAAACCACGAATTTTTCAGCGTTATAAAGAATAAAAGAATATTTGTAACGAGGTCCACACGGTGCAGACGGGTGGGGCAGCTTGTGGCCCGCCATTTGTCATACGAGGAAGTATGACGGATTTCAATTACCTCACCCTCGGCTGACGAGCCGCGGACACGGCGGCCGACAGAAAAGCTGCTCATCTCAGATATTATTTTGTAATACGTGCGCATGACACTTCATTACCGCCGGATATTTTAAGGTCCGGTATGTAGTGCTAATCGAGATTGCAGCGAATATATTTGTGTCATGAAATGATGAATCATTTTCTTGGTTCAGTTTTGGTACCCAGACAAGTTGACAGACGTCGGATTGATATCTGGTGAAAACGAAAAGTCTTTTTCTGATGCTGTTGAGTCATCCATGACGATACTACAGTTATGAACTTATGGATTCTCTTCTTCTTTTTAATTATTTTGGCTATCGTCAACAGCCAATAGCAGTCTACTGCACGACTTCATCGCTCTAAATCCACATATTAGTTAGAAATGGAATACTAAATTGTTTTCTCACGAGGTCTATTATAGGTTCAGATTATTCTAGATGTGAAGATAACTGGAAGCATTGAAGTCGTTCACGAATGTCCATTACCAAATATGGGCGCGAGTTTTTGCTGCGATCGACATTCGAGCACAGTGCAGCTGCTTCCATATCGAAACTGTTAGCATTACACAACAGATCGTAAAAAGGACATTAGTCGGTCCCAAACACCGCCAGCGTTTGATCGTGAAGCGAACAAAAACTGCGTATAGTGCCGATGCAAAACTCCCATGATGTGGTATACCACATGTGGTACATCAGTAATATATATATTACTAATATAAAATATTATTTATTTTTTATTTTATTTGCCCATTATGCCACGTTATATGTAAATTATTTAAAGAATAAATGTTAAGTACATGTTACCCTCCCGAACTCTTCTAGGAATAACACTTTACCTGATTAGGGAACTCAACACGGGACCTATCGATCGTACCTGTTAGCATAAACCGAAATATCAGAAAAAATATCGTGAAATAATTTCGCACAAGTGAAATACAATGGAGCTTAAAGCACAATTCAAATATTGGAGTTATTTTCGTCAAATTGTCAATTGGTATTGTAAGAATGACCATTGACCATACAAAAACGTAAATAAAAAGCGACAAGCCAGTTTAATTTTATCGTATTTTTTTTTCAGCTAGGCCCTCCAAAGTCGAGAGTAACTAGTTTAATAACAGATTCAATCTAATAGAACTTATCATTTACATAATTCATTATTCAATATTGCGTGCTATTTTTTGGCATGTTAGTTTCAAGATTTTACGAGTATTGGAACACCGTTTTGGAGTGGGCATATAGTATACGTAGATCTTTCGCTTGGGAGCGACAGCGACATGCGGGCATTGTCCACGCGAGCTGATGAAAAATGGAATGAATAGTGCCATTTTCAAGCTCCTTATAGTTTCTGACATGCTTTAACATTTGTCCTCCTCGTAGAAACGTTATTAAACCTTATTTTATAATACACTTGTGTGAGTTACGTTTTAAAATAGAAAAATGGGAACATTTTTATCATATCCCCTTTATTATAATAATAGCTGGTGGTTATTTTTTAATTATTTTTTGGCCCACACTAAGCAATATCAATTTTGTTTTGTTTGTTAGGCATGAGCTAGTGTCGGTTAGTGGAGCGATAACGATGTGACTACAATAATAATAGCTTATTGGAGAGATGAAAATATACATGTGATTATGCCCGATATCTGTATGTATTTCTGTGGATTTTACTGTTTAGAGCTTTTAAGTATAGATATGAAATTTACGATTGATATAATATTTTCGTCGTTTTTTTTCTATTGTTATAACATTAGAAAGTAAATACGAACTTATAACAGTAAAAAAATATATATTTTTGGCGAGTCTATTAATATTAACGTATACATTTTTCATCAATTCATACAATGAGACATGAAAAAATATTCGTTTGGCGCGATAGCCATCAACTTATTTCGTTACCGAAGCAAACTTTTAATTACTTTCAAAACAAAAACGACAAGCCCGCCAAGTTTATGTAATTCTCCAACTTCAAAAACACTTGAACATTATCATTTAAGCCGTGGGAAACAGATCTGTCTCGGCAATGTTACTTATTTATTACTCCACTTTACGTCATGTTATAATAAATTATCGTTTTGTAAAAGTTTTAGCATTGTTCTAATGTGATATGTTTAGTTGCACTTTCTTTGGAAGGGCGTTATATCTTTTCTGTTTTTATATTTCAATTATTTATTTTCAGCTTTTCTTCTTTAATCAGCTTTACTGTTGTACAGCTTTGTACAAAGCAACTGATTTTAACCTTGAAAACTACTGTCTTCCTTCGAATTATGCTTCGATCTGAAGGTTATTTTTATGGACCTATATGAATGCATTTATAACCCACGGCTACGCTAATATATAAATGTTATAAATGACTTGTTTAAAACAAAATAATGTTTATTACTATAAATAGACGTAGTATAATTATATAGCCTTCTACGGCTGTTGGGAGGAGGCAGACGTAATTATATGTGATTTGCAAGATTGAGCCGAGGACGGAGAAAGAATTTTACTTGCCGGCGGGCGAGCGAATTGTAAAAGGCGGAAATGCTTGTTGCTTAGTGAAGAATTAATTTCTTTATTTAATCATCTACATGAAGCATAACATTTTTGCAAAATAATATTTAAAATTACATTCTTCTGCGGCAATCGGGAGTATTTTTTTCATATTTGGCTTGCGAATATTAACAATAAAAGGTATTAGATTACAACTGTTAAGATTCGTAGGTTTTATAAATAAGCCTGCAGTGAGATTAAGCTATGGTTCGATTTTCGTAATTTCGACGATCTCAACTAGGCACGACTATCTGTTAGACTAGTTAGTACATAGATTCTATCATGTTTTTGTCCCTTCCGTTTCGCTGCCCTTTTTATATGTAAGCACGCGTTGGTTACACAATCCTCATCATACTGAATAAGGTCTCGCTACGGAGCTATCAATATTTTTATAGGGCATACGTGATTCGGCCCACAAGCCGTGTTTAATTCACTCAGCTCTCATAGACTCACTGGATATAGTTTCTCTTCACTTACAGCGCTTAGAGCGTAGCAAATCCTGTGTATCCGCCCTCACATGTTATTTGTAGTGCTCGCAAACCGTACGTGCTGGTTCAACATACGTATTACGTAGGCGTCGGCTGTATGTATTTATAGTCCTATTTACTAGATATATGTGCACGTTTTTGACGGTTTCCATACATTGTACACTTTTATGGTACAAAAAAGTCTTTTGTGGAGTCAACAGCGGCATTTATTCAGTACCTTAGCTATAGGTAATTGAAATATCTCTATTGTGTCAGAGTGTGGTGGATTGTAATTAGAAAACTATTTTATTTAATTGTTTGATAGCAGTCAACAAGTAAAGTACAATATTTTACTAGTCAATGTTACTTATTATGTATTGCTCTTAGGCTTAAAGAAGTGCAGTAAAATCTCCATCAACAAGCAAAATCGATAAAAAGTATCGAGTCTAGAATGTCACCGGTACGTTATTATCAACACTTACAAATCACAACTTTCAAAAGATCTGATTTAAGAATAGCACAATATTGTTTCAAACGTACACTTCTGTTCACCATAACATCTCGGTTTATTTGTCACAGTAGTTGAAAATTTGTTACTTGCAAAATTTGTTTGAGCACCGCTGCTGCATAGTGGCTAACTTCGACCTTGGAAGTCCGAAATAGAATATTGGCTGCGCATATCAACTTGGAGCTAGGATATTTCCATACCCCACGGCTCGACGTAAACAGTGCGAGCAATCTGACAATTATTTTGACAACAGTTCTATATCTGTAACTGAAATAGCTTTGGGTGAAATACGGGTGCGGATGGATGACTGTGACCTCAATACATCGGCTACAGCCAACGGTAAAGTTAAATAAACATGTGTACTAGGTTTTGTGATTAAAATATTTAGTTGTATTCTTACCTCAAATATTTGTGTTTGTTTATTCAAATAAAAGTAGTAACAGCCTCGAGACTTATGCGCGCGATAGTTTCTAGGCGGTCGCAGGTTAAATCCTAAGGCACACATCCGATTTTTCGAAGTAATGTGTGTATTCGCAATAAACCATCACTTACTTTAAAGGTGAAGGAAAAACTCGTGAAGAAACCCGCACACCTTAAAGTTCTTAGGATTTTGTTTAGATCTGTAGTCCGCCAACCCAAAATAGGCCATAAACTAAGTAGGGCCTCAACTCTTTTAGTGTCTGGGTTGACGGTGTTGATATTCAAATTATTTCTGATACCCACAATACAGGACTTGTATTTAAGTTTGGCGTCAGAACTACTATTTGAGACTATTTAAGTGCCCATTAGTTGATTTATTATTATTTATAAATCTTCCGTATCATCACAAGACCATAACACTAAAACTATATCTTCCACGATTTCACTTTTAAAAACACTTAATGAACAGAATCGATAGAGAAAATATTGAGAGAAAACTATAGTCTATACATCAACACATCGATATTCATGCTGTCATAATGTATAATATTATTATCCACTTATCCGATACGAGTATGAAATATGAGTGTCGGAAAGAATCAGCAATCTGAGCAGATTTATGGAGATTACATGTGTCTTGGATATAGACGAATAGTTCCTAGGTCGCATACATCACGTCGTATCAATGACGAGATTTATACTCTTATTTGTTACTGAAAAGGATTTTACTTTCTTGAACACTTGGAAAATTTTAGTATTAAAATAAGTCATTTTTTTAACAAATATATTTATTTTCTGATTCTTTCCGTTACTATTCTATACGGTAAACAAATGACAAATGTGATGAAACGTAAAGAAGATAATAATAATAGCGTAATACTGTCCATTCTTACCATAATCATAACAGTTACAGCGTGGGTCTACCACAAAGGCACACTAAGCGCGGGAAAACCCAGCTTAAATATGATATACAAGTAGGCACACAATAACGCAGTGTTAGTGCGGCGACACACGCTGCCAGCGATCCGTCGGGCACGAGACGAAAGCAGGGATTAGCTACCAATTACACCTCTCAGCTGGCTTTGGCCGTAACATGACACGCTGTCTGACTTATGCTGTGGCAAACGTGCCGCGAATACAGTTATTTTTTCACTGGGAAATTTATCTTCCGGATTCATATTTTTCGTATATTGTTATCATAACCTTTGCTCTCTTTATTGGGTTTGTAAATTTAATTTTATTTACAATAAATGCATTTATTTCATCGACTGTTTATTTTATTCTTGCAGTACAATAACGCGGATCAGATCTTTATGTGAGATGGAAAAACTGAAGCCATGTCAGAGTATCCTAAAAAATTATTGAGACAAAATAAAGGAGGACAGTGACATTTATTGAATACTTTCATGATGTTAACCCAAAACGAAATGCACCGGAAAGAAAAATTAAAAGGGAGTTGGAAATAAATGGACCATTAAAAGCAAGCAAGCGTGTCACGTGTGTACTCTGACAGAATATATTCTGGTAAAGTTTGTTAATTTAATCGTAAATGTAATATGTTCTCATTCGGTAATTAATGCAGTCGAAAATTTTAATGAGAATACGAGTACTTTAAAATAAGCACATTTACAAAAATCTTACTTACGCCAAAATAGAGCATTTCCATGGTCACTGAAAAGAGCACTAATTAGGCTGAAGCGTATAGAAACGGTACTGTTCCCAAGAAAGTTATTTAAAAATGTGCGTCTCTTAAAAATGTGAATCTTTTTTGCAGTGTATTTGTATTTTTACCATTGTGTATGTTTCTACATAAAAACATGTCTAAACAATGAGGAGGATTAGGTAATCCTAATCTCCAAGTAATGTCAGTTCTCAAAAAATATATTTCGTAGTTACCTCGATATTTAATTATTTTTCCAATATACATAAATTAACGTCTGCCGTCCGTGGGGGCAGACAGGGACCATAGAACGTCAAATACTATATTCAATCACTTTTCCCCTTGTTCAGGTGACATTGTGCTCTTAATGTTTCATGCATTGGTTTCGATGAATATTTTTTTTCTATCCGGAAAGCGTAAAAAACACAAAACATATTTGTTATTTCTTATTTACCAGGATGAAACCCACGCCCTTTGTTAAAAAATTACAAAACAAATACGCTATACTGACAAATAAAACTTTATTTGTGAAAATATTAATTGTAAGTTAAACCTCTTTAATAATATTCATAAAATTAATTAAGCCAAATGAATATTCCGGAAAAAATATTCGAGGCCGCAACGAAATTTGTGATAAAACTCTCCAGTGACATAATTATAAATGTAAACATAAAGTAATTAAGGGAGAAAATATGTGAACGACGTATTCACGGCGAGTAAAATAGCTTTAGAACGCAGCGAAGTAGGTTTCTAATTGCAAGCTAATCCAAGCTCGTGTAAGCCGCACTCAGGGCGGCACACAAAACGAGCTCGAATAAAATTATGCTGGCTTGAAATAAAATATTAATATAGGCTTTCGCGTAGAAACTACGGTCGCGCTGAGAATTACTAATTAAGTATTAGAATGTTCGAAAATATAATGACTTGCGTGATGAGGGTTTGAATTTGGAGTAGGATTAGCTTGTAGTTGTACTCATAGGGTCGGTTGCGATGGTTAGCGTTGCGCTTCGACGCATCGGAGGCTTTGCCAGCGGAATAATAATCGTTACCGTTCTCTGCTTTTATATAATACATTTTTAACTGCTGAAATATATTTAAGTCCTTCGCTTTAAAAAATGATACAAATTGAAGCGTTTTGTTTTTGTTGTTGCTACCAAATCATGCAATGTAGGTATGGAAAAAAAGACGCCCCGCTTTTTTTATAGATACCCGTAATTCTACAATTCAGCAAAGTGTTTTGAAATATCACAAAAGAATAATACATTAAATTTTATTTGTATTGTACTCAAAGGGAATTGTAGAACAAATCTTGGAGCTCTAGTAGCGTGGCCGGCAGATTTGTCTCAACATTGGACGGGGCTTTTGTGCGCATCTTACAGAGCTGTAATCACGGCCGGCCATGGCGCAGCATCCGACCAACATCCACGTATTTCGGTATTATTGCGGACTGAATACTGGCGCCGTCTAGTTATTCAGGACTACAGCAAACATCTTCGTTGGCTTTAATCCAGGGGACCATGGCGCAGACCTATGTACCCTAGATGCGTCTACTAACAATTGTATTCAAATTTCATCGAATTTTTGAGTTAAGTTTACGGAACATTGGTAAATTAGAATTTCTAATGCTGAGAAACAGCAGTTTTGATTCTTACTTAGACATATTTTCTGTGATTAGACAAGAGTAGCGCAGTTTCTGATAAAAACGAAACGTGACTTTCTGCTATAGAATGTTAATAAAGCAAAAAAAAATAATAGGACGAGCACATAAGTAATCGCAATCATACAAACACTATGTCAATTCGCAACTGGTGTTTCTATGAAATCAATTTCGTTATTTTTTATTATGACTTTCATTTCCTATTGCGAGCTGTGTTCCGGCCATTCTCCCACTTACGTCTCTTAATCTGCTGTCACGACATTTGATATATCCCTGTTTTATTCCAGGCCCGTGTTTGTATTCGTTCTATTGATCTTATTTCCTTGTTGTATGGCTCTCTTGCAATTAGTTTCTGCTCAAAGCACGTCCGCCACAGACCGAAGTCTATGATCTGAGCTAAACCAACGGAAAACTGATTTTCCGGTATAAGTAAATCACCGGCAAAGTAAAGGAATCATTCGTAACTCCATCCGTCAGATATTGAAACATTTTGAGTGATATTTGCTTTTAGACGAGTATTGGCTTACGGTAGGATGGTTCAGATGAAATTAATGTTTTGAAATTAATTTAAATGTGTTTATATCATCATCTTTGGGCGTAATGTTAGAGGAGCAAGCTTTCAAATCTATACTAATATTATAAAGAGGTAATACAATATATTTTTATACATAAGCACAAATGTTGATTGTGGATCGGAGAGCGGAGAACAAGGAGAGAGCGACTTAGGTTACCGAGGCGAAAAAGTACTTTAAATACCTGAAAAATCAACAGCTACATTGGCCATTATAGCAGGCAAAAAAAGTAATATTAATTTGATTCGAACATTAAAAGCGTATTTCCAACAAATGATTCGCAAAATGAATAGAAACCCTCCCATCGGTTCACAGATAAAAGCAATTCACTTCATTAAAGTAATGAAATTTTGTAAATTTGGCCTAAAATTAACTGTCTGTTAAAGCCTCCTTTAATACATGGGGTTTCGCAAAGAAATCGGAGTCTTGCTTTTCGTACAGGTGCCTTTATATGGAAGCGACTTTTATATATTTATGTAAGTCAGTAATATGGATTTTTTATTAAAGATTCCTATATTAACAGAAAGTTTCCCATCGAAGTGAGATGTGTGATAAATGTAGTTATATTAGTTATATTGATAACTAAGCTAAGAGGCTAAGGGGAGCTTCCCTGTATGGTCTAGTGATTGCATATAGGACTTATGTTGTGCGTGTTAAAGTCGTAGGAAGACAAGTGTAGAATTTTTGTGTTCCTAATTTTCATACTTTTTTAGGCTTTTACTTTAGTTCGTATATCTATTTGCTGGTATGTATCGAAACATGTACTCAACGATATCGGTGTTTATAAGTTTTTTTTTTTCAATTTTAAAGTTTGCATTTTTAAGTCTATGTTTAGTGCACTGCAAAATGAAAGAAAAACAAATCGAATTTCCGATTATATTTATTGAATTAACATTAATTAAAGAACGTACAAATGACATCATTGCTTTATTTTGAGGTACTGTTAAAAAAATATGTTTCTTCACAAAATTTAAAACATTTAATAAAGTGTTTAACCATCACACTAATGTTAAATATATACAGTATTTTTTTAATCATTAAACAGTGTTTTAGTTAACTTTTTTTACGTGTTAAAAATTGTATTAGGAAGCCGTTGCCACAGCAGCGCGCTGGAAGGTCGGCACAGTAGCCCAGCGACCGCCATTCATAAGGCATCTCCAGAGAAATCACGAGAGGTTATTCTGCTCCCGGCTTGCGTACCTGAATACATAGGGCCGTTGTAAGGCACATTACCTCGAGAGAACGCTGTATGTAACGTGGATTTTATATCTGTGCGTTTTGCGTCTACCGCGCCAAATATTTTCACTATTCTTGCCTTTTTTTAAATAATCCTACCAAAAATATACAGATCTGTCGGAATTGGAAAAATATCTGATTCGCTTATTGGAAAAATAGCTTTGTTTGGAACATGAACATACTCTACGACACTACAAGTTGTGTGGTTCAGTAACTTTGACAGCCCCCGTGGCGCAGTTGGCTAGACACCAGCTTGCGAAACGAGAGGCCGCGGGTTCGATCCCCGCACCGAGACAAATGTTTGTGTGAACCACAAATATTTGTTTCGGGTCTGGGTGTTTGTGAGACCGAAAAAGTCTCTCGTAGTGTCTGATACCCACGACACAGGTCTTGTAACCTAGTGTGGGGTCAGAGCTATGTATGTGACGGTTGGGTGTATTTATTTATTTATTTATTTAACTATATATATGAAATGTTTGTGGCATTTTAGCTGTTTTTCATATTAATAGCTCAACGTACTATAGAAACGTAATTGTAGAAAATTTACTAATATTAAAAGTAAGTAGAGATTGGTATTAAGAAATGAAATTTGAACTTGAAATTTATATTTAATAAATAAGTACGATCAACAATCACATATGTATACTGTTCTGACCCTATACAAGGTTACAAGTGCTATGTCGTGGGTATCAAACGAGTGACTTTTCAAAACAAATATTTGCGTATCGAATTGTATATCGAACTTGCGGCCTCTCATTTTACAAGCAGGTATTAAGTCAACTGCGCCACGAGGGTGTAATATAATATTTAAAACGTAAGGAGTACAAATAAAAAAAAGGTATAAAATTCTAGTTCAAGGTGAAAAACAAACGTTAAAGCTATCTTTAAAATTCAGACACCCATTGCTTTAGTGTACCTAAAGCGGATTTCCATTTCATTACAAAAGTTTCACCGAACTCACTTTGTTATTTCTGTTCCATACATTCTTTCAAACAACTTTTTATACGTTATTCAATTATGTTATTCAAATAGGGACTTGCTATTCTGTTGGTACAATGTGCAATGGTGTGCGTTGTGCGGGTTTGAATGCGGTTAACCTGGATTTTAGTGAAAACTACCAACGGCAGTGAAAGTTGTTAGATACGCATTTTACCTGTGACCTATATGTTCGCTTTGTATGTTATAATGTCAGGGCGGGCAAACTGTTCCGAATACATCTCTTACATTAGATACCTATCTCTTACTGAGGTTTGTTGGTATTATTAGCTTCAGTATGAAAAATATAAAATATTCATATGTGTTGGACATATGTATGTAGGCACTGACCAAATTTCGTAGTGACTATAAAACAAGAGGTATAGAGGGAGAAGAAAGGACGGTAACACATCTATCCAGTGTAAATGTTGCGTACTTGTTTTAAGGGTTTTTAATGCGTCGATTCCTTACCTTTTAAGCATTTCACGAGGTTTCCTTACGACTACAATTAAAATGAATCCCAAAAAGAATGAAAGAAGGAGATTTACGTGAAAAATGGTTGAAATTATCCGTCGTATTACACTCCAAGTTAATTTTATCAAAGCTGACACCCCTCGTACATCACTGCGCTCACATATGCAAATACAATTGAGAGGTAATCCCGTAAGGAAACGCATGAACCTAATGGGGGGAAAAATTCCATCGTTACGTTCGTTTGCGACTGCGGAGGTAATTTTTTAGTCCCGTGCAATGTTACTGCGCTGTACCAAGTTAAATATTTGATGAATTTTTAATTTGACGTTTCAAGAAATCCCTACAGTATTCATCCGTTCGAGCAATCGTAAATGCCATAGATGTAAAAACCCCACTTGAACTCAATCAAACTTCGTGGAGGTTATAGGGAGCGCTTCACCCTTTTTGAGATTAATTAAAATTTAGTAGTCATAGGCATAGAGCCATAAGGCTCTATTACACTAGAGAAACATCGTTTACATTTCAGCTATTATATTATAGATACATGACAAATGTAAAGGTTTCAATCTTGACTATTGCTACCAAATTTTGATAAACATTATTTGGCCTCTCCTGGATCTGTTAATCGGCGTCGGGATGAGTTTATCTCTCCCTAAATACTTCAGACCACAAAAGCAAAGTAGGATATTTACTGAACTTTGACGATAATGTAATTAATAAAATACTTTGCGTAGATACTGACGAGGCATGTAAAAAAAAAGTAGAGATTATATAAAAAGACATGAGAAATAAATGTAAAATTGTCGTCTATTATTAGGATCATGTTTGAGTAGAGATATGATTGGTAGCCTAACCTCCTACTTTACTATTCTTTGATATTGATATTTGGTCAAGCCCACAATAGGCTGCGTACACAATAGTGCATTGTGATCGAGCTATAGCTCGGAGGCACGGTTGCTTATTCAGTAGCGTAAGCGAACGTTTGGACCGTAGTTGTGTTCCCCAGCTTAATTATATGCATTCGAGAATACTATTCCCTATTTAGTTTTACATTTGCTTTTGGAGTTTGTTGTAAAATAGGTTGTTTATATTTGTTGTTTATAATGTTGTCTGCGCAGGTGCCTGAGATCCAAATGAACATATGAATTAAAAATGTGGTGCTACTGTCTCACAGGAAATCAACGTATAGCAACATTGCATTTCAGTCAGTGAGTGTGCCGGAAGCTTAATTTAGTGATGGTAGGATATTCGCATCTACCCGAATGCCGACCAACGTATATGTATATATATGGCGTAAAATCTGCCATGGTTACATAAACAAGTTTGTCATGTCTCAAGATACAATGTATGTATCTTGAGACATATATAAAAATAAATATAGACATATAAACACATGTATACATGTGTTTGTCCGAGGTAAATTACACCTATTGTGTTATGATTAATTTCTTTTTATCTAAGGTTGATTGATGATGATTTCTCTTCATATTAGCGTTCCTTAAAAAAGGTGCTTCTCGCTATTTTTCCGTGTAAATTAAAAATGAGAACGTCAAAGAGATAGTTCATTCCTGGTATTTGTTTCCTTAAAATTGAAACACTTTTATATTGTTAATAAATACAAAAGTACGAACAAGTTAATTTGGGAAGGTTGTCGCATACACTCGAACCCTACTGAATAACGTACGAAGCTCTGACGACCGTTTGAATGGCTGCATGACTATTCTTGAACTCGGGGACAAGAAATCACACCCCAGGCGCAGGCTTCTACGATCACCGATCCGTTTGATTTGCCTGGTGATCCCTTAAAATAGCTATTGTTTGACGCTAAATAATTTATATCACTGTTTGAGCAACCAGATTGAAGTAGATTGGAACATTGGCGAGGGTATTCGGCCTTGTCTTTTGTCACATATTGGGGGAATGTAAAATCTGAACCACAAACCCCTGTAAAATTAAACGGATAGATTTACGCTTTTCCAACGATTTCTTTAAAAAGTTTAATATTAAATGGTTTTGATATTTTCAACCGCTATGACACCACTGCCGATCGAGATCTGGCCGTTATTAAATAATTTAATGACATCATATTTGATTTCTGACGAAAACTGTCTGCTTTTGGTTATGTTAGTGAAATATTGGGGCCCCAAATATCCTTATCAATATAAGGTTGGAATGGAAAGTTGTGGATATTGATATTTTGCCTAGGAAAAAGAGGCCGCGTCTACTCATTTGTGGCGTTTTAAAACTACAACTGAACTGTAAAGCGCAAGTTAATTAAAAAACCTTATACTGATCAACAGTGTAAAGACTTTTTAATCAACTGTAAAAGCTTTGAGATACACATTATTAACCGTATTATGCTCGGAAACCATTTCCAAAAATCCTTGAATAATTAGGCAAAACTCCAAAACCAATGCGAGATAAGTAATTAGGTATTTCTTTGTGCGCAAAATTCACGTGTCCGGAGCTCAATTGGCTTTGTCCCATGAATACTTTATAAAGATCTCGGCTTCCAAAACAAATGGAACACGGTCGACCATTAAGTTTTAAATATTTATTGCTTGATCACATCTAATTGTGATTTACTTGTGGTACATTTCTTTGATTAGTGCGCTGCTAAGCTTACTGTTTAATTTGTCTGCTGTAAGGTTTTTCTTGGTAAACTTTTTTTAAAATATATTTATACAGTGCCAGTGATCATGAATGGAGGAACATGTCCCACTGCTGGGCACGGGCCTTCTCTATAGCTGACAGAGTTTAGGTCTTAGTTCACATAATCGTTATGCGCCCAACCTGTTTTACTTAGACCTAACCGCTTCCAATAGTACAAGAATCCGTACTGAGACTTATATTAGTAATTTAATATTATTATACATAATAATGTTATTTCGTAAATACATTTTTAGGAAGTAAACAATTTTTTAATTCTACAATAATTGAACAATACTATGCTAACATACAATCATATGCTAATATAAGTTAGCACACGAATAAATATTTTTTATACAAAGACGTTGAGTACACCAAAGATCAAAAGAAAAAAAATCATATATATTGCCAATATACAAAAACATGTATAAAAGTAGTAAGTATAACAGCATATATAACAGCATATACGAATGCAATGTAAAACTACATGCGTGTAATGCTTACGTTTGAAGCGGAAAGTTTTAATCCGCCCACTAACCTTGCTGGATTCAAATCACTGAACGTCGTGATTGGAAAAAAACTGAAAAATCTAATTAAAAGTTTTATTACATTTTTCATAAAGTTTTCCCATCAAACGATTTACACGGCTCCTGTGACTCCATGTTTATCGGCTTCTGCAAATAAATAATTAGTTGGGATTTTTATTGCAAACATTTTGTAGATGTGTGGTTCGTAGTGGGGCCACCCGCATTTTATATTCATAGTAGAATCTGCATTGCATCCGTATCCTGGTCTCACGGCACAAGCATATGTCGTGCGATATAGAGCCTTGAGTTCGATTCCCAGGTCGGTCAAAGTGCTATTGAGTTTTCCATTGAAATTACCAAGAGAAAGCCCAGCAAGGAGTTTGAAAATGAGCCCAAAAAACAGCAACAAACCCGTCCCTATTAAGTCGGACTGATATAATCTAGCGAAATATGGGTTTAGAAAAGCAACTCTGCCTATCCGTTCGAGAATACAGGTGTAAGGGCGTATGTAGTAAATATGTAATATTATAGTATATATGTAATAACATATGTCAATCAAACTCGATGCAAGGCTCATGAATCAGATACTCTGGAAGTCCATGGCGGAGACCTATGAGCGAACAGGGATTGTCGACTGATGATAATGGGTGATGAAAACAATTAACATCGATTAAAAGGTATTATCAGTTCAACAAAGAAAAATAATCATAATTCACTAGAGTCTCGAATAAAGCCATGAATAATATGTATAGGTACATAGGGGGAGAGCCTCTTAACATCTCGAGCATTATTCGGAGATATTACTCGTGAAATTGTTAGCGCAAGCGTGCTTTGTGATGTCATCTCATTCTGAACAACAAATGCTTTGTAGGATTTGGAGGCGCTACTTAACGTTCAATAACCGATTGGAAATGTCATGCGTATACAAACGCGCGAAATAAGGTTGGAGTTGTCTGATTTTTTCACAGAACAGCTAAATAAGATTAGTAGGGATATAGACTGTATTTTATATCGTGACGTAGGTTGCTGCTCGTCTGCCACCTCTTCATTCTACTTAAATACGATCACACATCCAATGATAAAAATAATAAGAAAAACATAGGGCTATTTTTGTTGCCACTTATTTATTACAATTTCCATATTACACGCAACCTGAATTACTAGGAAGTGGCCGTGTTAACCATATGTAGGTTCGGCTCGATCAGGATGCTGGCATGTAGAATAATTTTTTTTCAGACATTTGAATTCATAAACAATGTTTCTATTCTATTATTACAATACAAGTTTATGACTACAACTAAGTATAATGACCGTGAACATCCAACTCCCTCAAACTCAATATTAATCAATCATAATTAGGGCCTTCACGCGTTCAGTAACAATACATATTTCTCTATATTCATAAGAAATTGAATCAATCTTGCGTAGTCCGAAGTTTTATATGTTTATATAAATAGAGGAGGAAGTTGAGACACAAATATCTTGCGACCACTTAAACGGAGTCAATAAAATGAACGACGCGTGGAATTTCCTAATGTGCCAAATACAATGCATACTGACTTACTACACGCCGCGTGGATAAAGACGTAACTATTGTTAATCTGTTGTGCTCTCGTAATATATAAGTATGTCCCATGCAATCTAGGAGTTCCAGATTAGATTTCGGTTCGGGCAGAGTATGAATTGTTTTTATTTATAATTAATATATTTGTCAACTTAAAAATTAATTACCAATTTTAATCTTATCTCAGTTAAACAATTATTTATATAACTATTATCAATTTTAAATTATTTTTTTTACTTTGATTTAAATTACTTAACAATTCGAGTATTAAAATTAGAGCTTTTCTATTAGGAAATTCCTATTAGCAACCCGAAACATGAAAAAAGGGAGTACGCTTCCCCCTATTAAGTGTGACAAAAAGCAATTACCAACACATTACACGGGGATTACAGGCGTGACTGCATATATGTAATTGAAAATAATATAATAATGTATCGATATGGTACTTCAGTGTTTCTGTAAATATAAGCCGAAATCTATTGTTACCTGATATAATTCATATGTCGAACGAATAGATTAAACACCGAATGAGAAATAACTGCGAATACCTTACATTAGTTGGCTCTGGCGCTAGAAATTACGACAGTTATTGCATCTAATGTTCTGTAATGGTGGTTATCTGGAAGGTTACAAATATTCTATTCCCAGCAAAGAATTCTTTATTTACATTTGTGATATTATATTTCAAAATAGTTTTAATGTTAATTTTAAAATGGTCCCATAACATCAATCGTCGCGGGAAGTCAAATACCCTCGTTCAAGAGATTTTAAGATTAAAAGATTAGAGCACGATTTTACGATTAATTGGTTGCTAAGGGGTCGATAGATGGCGCTATATTATGACACTTTCGCTCACTGTTGTTTTATGTTTATTAAAAAGCTACTGATACTTTTAGAATATAATGTAAAATTGTGGTTTCCTGGTCATATAGTTATTACGTGTTTGTAGTACACAATGGGATAAACCACGGTCAACCGTCTTAGACCCGACCGCACCTGACGTTGCTTACCCGCAATCACCGCAACCTGGGCTTTAGTAACTGAGTTACGAAGCTGGTCTAATCAACTATCTGCAAAATATTATAATGGATCATTAATTAGATTATTACGTACGTATGCTTATGAGTGTAAGTATTTGACTGTTAGTATTACATTTGTTTAAACAAATTGACTTTTGTAAGTTACTGTGTTTATTATGAATTATATACATGTGCATATTATAAAAAGAAATACACGACACTGTATACACATTTATCTTTGTGCTCAATGTAATCTCTATACAGACAAAATTACGATAAAAAGCTAAAATGATAGCGAAAATCAACAGTAAAACGTTACAATTTTTAATAGGTATTATTATACAATAATATAAGAAGTACCAAGAAATTAAGCAGCAAATTGAGATAACATTATGATCATTTCATAACTTTTAGTTTAGTACGATAAATAACTAGGAAATTCGCTTACAACCTTTTTCACTGAAGTGCTAGAGCTATTTATACGTCAGTGATGGTTTGAATTTAAATGTAACGAAATATTTGCGCGAACGTGGACGCGGTGAACGTTGCCAATGGTTTGTTTATGCACTTAATCAAGCTGTTAAATGGTCTATGGAATTAGGTTTTTATAACGTGTGTTTTAACAGAGAATTATGGCACATTTGGTACACATTGAATACAAATAATGGGGTGTTTCTATTAAAAGCGTTTGAATTGTTTTATTAACACTTATTAGTTAGAATTGTGTAGACTTGACTTTGCTTATCACACTAATAATATTTTCAGCAGACCAATGCTGTGATATAACATTCTGAATTATTTAAAGTGATTCATACTAGCTATGGTCGATAATTCTATTTTGAAGCGATAATTCTATTCAGAAAATATTTGGGTTTCTTACACGAAGAAGGATGCTTCTCATCACTGTACAATGACCAATTTACAAATCTTTTTGGCCTGTTTTTGGCGTGTTTAATTCATTAAAACACTTATTCATTGTAATATAACTATCAGCATTTTTTAGAATGGCATAAAATAAAAATTAAGAAAACAACAAGGAAACATTTCAATTAAACTTACGTCTGGTGTGCGCAGTCGGGGCGGTACAAATGGAATTATAAGCCCGTCTTACACTCGCGGTTACCTCCGCTCAGCCCGCCCCGTTCGGATACGTGCCGCGGTTATTGAAATTTGTACTTTATTATTTACATTCTATCTTGCGATGATTAGGATGGCGGAATTTATTTAGTGCGGCAAATGATCTTGTTGGTGTAATAATCATTCTGTTATTTTTTATTAGTTTACATATATTGTTACTGTTTTTATTTTACAAACACTAAGATATAAGAACCGTCCCGGACGCCACAACTATGAGAGACTTTTCGGTTTCACTATAATCCACCCTGAAACAAATATTCAGGGATCACGAAATCATTTGTCTCCGTGCGAAAATCGAGCCCGCGGCTACTTGTTTCACGAGCTGGTGTCTAGACACAGGTTAGCTAGCTGAGAGCCCGTGGCGCTGTTATAATTTTAGTTCTTTATTTGATAGAAATATCTGCGTAGGAAAATTTTACGAATTAATTATCCAACAGCAGTCAAATTTAGAAAAGTATACAGAGAACGGAATGGAATTTTTCCAAGTAATATACTGTTCATTTAGCGAAGAATGAAATCTGCGAAGGCGAAATATGATTGTTGTCGTTATTTCGACCTAAAAAACAACAGCTCCGTGAAATTATGTCACCACGACTCCCACATATTATACATTGGACTGTATAGTCGGTGTATGATGCGGTCTCTCATATATTAATTGGCGGTTAATATTGTAATTTTATTTATTCTCAAATGGTTTGTTGGGTCGAGACTCGAAATGGTACGTCCGATCGAAAGCACCAGGTGTCGAGTCAACAAAAGCTGGTGATACGACTTTCTGATGACGGATCAAATATAGTAACCATTGAATACTTTGCAACAGACAATAATTACCTAATTAATAACGAATGTACTATTTAATTTAGGAGTGATTAAAGTGTCCGCCTACTACAAAATTTATGGCTGCATATTTTATGTAATATTTCACATGCACAATCAATACACTAACATTTTTATTCGTATTAAAAATTGCTCGATAGGGGTCGATGGTCTTGTTAGCTTTCAGTAGTGAGTTCATTTTTCTTTAATGACTTTAATCTGCTAACAATTACTATTTTGACACAGTAACCTGTACCGTAAAAAAAAACTGAATAGTGTAGAACCCTACTTATTAGCACGTAGATTTGAGCACGTGTAAATAATTCTACACAATAGATAATCCTAATGGACATGAAATTTTGCCGTCCATAGGCAAAAGCCGGTCGGTGCTAATGGAAAATATTTTTTTAAAGAGAAACCCGGTTGAAGCCGGACGCGCCGCCGACCACGCCGGATAAACTCCGCATCGGATGTTCATTATTGAACATAGTTGATCGTGAACAACTGTGCATAACTACACTGCAACGCAAATACTAAATACGATACCGAGCATTGCTATCTTCTGTTTTGCGCTTATGATTTACATGCATTGCCGTGCTTTCGGCAGCCGGCTGTTACCGCATAAGTGCGATTTTGTAATATTTGCGACTAATATCTTTATAAAATAAATGGAATGGGCTGAATTCTCCCATTAGTCACGACTACGACAACACTTCATTGTCTTCAAATGACTTACTTTGACTTAGCTAAGTAAACAGTACCGACTGCACACTAAATTGTAATGGGATCTATTTTTTATTTGTCGATATCTGAGGGATTTTTAAAACCATTCCAACTGAGAATTTTTACTACTAAGGAATCATCATCATCATCATCATTGTCAGCCAATTATGGTCCACTGCTGGACATAGGCCTCCCCCAATGACTTCCACCGGGAACGGTCGGAAGCCTCCTGCAGCCAGCGACGTCCCGCGACTGAGGAATACCTAAAAAAATATAAAATGAGAGGGACCTGTAGCTTTAATTTTTCAACCCAGAGATTGTTTAGTGATAAGGAACTGTAAAAAATTGAAGCGTATTTAATAAAATACGACACTATTAGTGTGCATGATGCACCTGGCTTAAATCCTCAAAGTCTCGGTAGAAACTAAGCTAAAATACATTACATTAAATAAATATATTTTTTGGGCACAACGGCAATATATTATTATGTAAATACCACTTAGAATTTCGCACGTATGACATTTATCAAGTAGTTAGCGGTTGGGTTGTGTGTTCTTTTATTGAAAAAATCTATGAGGCAGAAAATGTAATGAGATCAGATTAATTCGGGATTTATTTTATTTTGTAAATCTTTGTTGTATCTGACTGTACAAGAACCAAGAATATGTTCAGTAAGATGTTATACTACGAAATTGGTCAATTCTGGCGAAACTTGCAAATTGCAGTATAGTTAGAAGTTTGCAAATGTTCTGTAAACTTGCACATTTTGACTTACTTGATGTTATACTGCTGTCGACGTTTCACTTTGATAGTAAGCTGCTGCAAAATGAACGTATAGTTTATTTGACTTTCGACTGTTTCCTACGTGAATCGGTATATCGCTGCTTTGAGATAATCCATTTATTTGTATTGTTAAGTAGATAATGAAGTGTTGAGTGTGTATGAAATGGTCACTTATCATTGCTATTGAAGTCGTTTCTGAAAAATCAGATTCATCAGTAGGGAGCCACACAAATTACCCATTTATTTCAAAAATAAATAAACTTTATAGTGGTCTAAATCGTTTTAAAATAAAGTTAATACATGATTATCTTTTCCATCTGTCCATATATATTCCACTGCTGGATATGGATCTACTGTATAACTGAGAGGGTTTAGTCCTTAGTCCACCACGCTGGCCCAGTACGAGTTAGGAGACTACACACATAAGTAATTCCTTAGAAGTTTTAGATGAGATTCTCGGCCGCATGCCTTACTTGACTATATCCGTGAATATATTCTGCACCTAAATGATATTCCTTAAGTCCATGAGCGTAAACTAGAGAACTAACAATACTCCTCCCCCACATTGTAACCCCTGATTAATTAGACAATTTAATTCAAAATACAATCTCCAAGCACATTTAGTTTTCACGGGTCTGATTGTGACAATGTCATGTAAATAGGCAAGTTCCTACAAAGCCGCTAGAAAAAGTGAATTGCATTAAAAAATGCATAGTAGACTGGCTGAGATACTGTTTGTGACTATTTATTGATACAATAATATTCCAAGAGCCATTACTTTTTAAGATACGAGTATGACTTAAAATAATAAAGTCATTTACCTACAGTTCTTGCAATAAGCCAGATTTATAGTGTTAAGACCGACTTTTATTTGCTAGAAAGAAATTGCTTTTGATCTCACAAAGGTTCTCTAATATTAAAACTAACTGAGAATAATATAAACTCCAGGAACTCGTGTTTATGAAAAATTGCATCGTGGATGAAGTGTACGAAAAGGATCAGATGTACTTCTTTGAGACAAGGAAAATAACGTCGAGTAGCTCTTTGTTGCAGATAGCTTAGTTCTATTTTTACCATTCTACCGTTGTAGGTACTGGTCCATCGAGTTTAGCATAACATTTAAATGTAAAGTTTGAACAAGGTTATAAGGAAAATATATACGAGTATTTTCAGCTCGCTAACGACGGAGAAATTGTAAGATAATCACAACTTTTTTAAATGATAAGGAATCTTCTATAAAGAAATTTATTTGATGTTATAAATACATGAGTAAGATGAGATAAAAATACCGGATTTTCGTGAAGAAGGTATCGGCGTGGGCAGAGTAAAGTGCCCTCCGAGGTAATGCTAACTTCTCAGAAATATTGAATAAAAAGTCTGGAACAACAAAAGTAATTCTACCACGTGTGTGAATGTTTAACCTTATGGTAATTAATCACACTAATCTATGAACATCGAAATAATGTATCGACGCACTTTAGCGCCGAATTAGCTAAATTAAATGAAATCGTAAATGACAGCCCTAAATACGAAGATGAGTTTATAATATAATAATTATAGTATAACTGTCTTGGACATAAGACGTGAATGTTTATAAAGTTATTCGAGATCTGATTAGTACAATAAATTGATTGATCATTCATTGCGCAGCGACAGCGCAAAACTGAACACCTCCACAAGTTTAAACATTGAATAATAGATCCGATCAATTAGCTTTGGAGAATTGTGAGCAAGTTCGTCCGGTGGAAACTTTATATAATTGCGATACCTTCAGAGTTTCTACCATCGTTAGTCATTACGTATTCACGTTAACAGCCGTCTTCAGTTTCTGAAGGAATGTAGTTGCTAAACCAAACTGTGAATCTATCTTCGTTTAATCGCTTAATCGGCCAGCCGCAGCCCGCAGATACTGATCGCAACTTCAATGTTTTGTGGTTTTGTTTGATAAATTTGCATCGTTTTCGGATAGAATGTAGACGGAATTATGCTTACTGCCGCCAATGAGGTCTTTATCTTGCTTGTTAGTTTAGTACATTAATATACTCTGTTTAAAATTATCTAAATCTTTGTTTCTTCGTCATCAAGAGTATACTTCCCAAATCCCAATGCCTTTTACGAGATTGTAGACTCCATAAACATAATTAATAAATTTTTTACCGTTGTAGTTTAAAGGGATTCTAGTAAAATCTTAGTAGATATATTATAATCTAATGATTTTTCCCCTTTTATAATATTGACATGCATTTAACTTACAAATTCCTGCTTAAGGAGCGCATTAGTCCACTCGGAATAGAATCGGATCTTGTCACCATGGCACTTACTTTTAGCCTTCTGTATACTCGAATATGTGGATACTCGATAAGTCATCACAAAAACATTAAATCGTTTGAAATCGTTCAATACAATTAACCTACGTGACGATATTTATAAGTAAATTAAACTTATGGAATATCCAACTCCAGTAGCCATGAAATACCGTTAAAGCCATTGCGACCTATTTCGTCAGATTTCTCTCACTACACTTGGCATTTCTTTAAAAGGGCAATGTGAAAAAATACTCATCGATAATTTCGAGTTCAGTGAATCGATTTAATAGATCCCAAGTGATACAACGTAGAAAGAGATTCCTTTTAACGTTTTGTCCAACTTTGTCTGACTTTAGCAATTGTTTTGGGAAATTCAGGAAAACTAATAGACTGCCTCGTAGTTTCTCGGTACATATACTTATGTGTCATGTGAACTAGAGGTTCCGGATTGAATTCCCGGGTGGGACGAATGTGAAATGTAATGGTAAAATTGATAATAATTATTATAGGTAAAACAAATGGACTATATTTTTATTTAAATTAAATTATTTTATATCGTTTATAGTTAAGGTTATTATCAATGCCTTATTTCTTTTATACTAAGTCCCTTGTAAGCTGTTTTTCAAACCTATTTTTTTAAATTAATGAACAAAATGTTCTCCTATACCACGTTCACAATTAAAGTATTTAAATGAGATCAGCACGCCGTGACATGATAGAGACGTCGTCTCGAGCGCACTGAAGACATCTTTCTTCCGCTTTCCGGTACAATTACCTGGGCGGCCGTTTTTCTCCAATTCAGCTCTCAATCACAGCGAGTTGTTAAGGGCCACAATTATTTTGAGTTGGAACAGACGTAAAAGCCAGCATCTTAATTAATTTTGAAGCACGTTTGGTCAAGACTAAATAAAGTAAAACAAGCAGTTATCAGTTTTAAGTGTATTCAATCAAATCTCAAAATCAAACATTCACGAAGGTCGTATTTAGAACAACAAAATCTGTCCAAGGAATATTTTTGCAACATCCTCGCAGCACATTCAAAATAATCCCATAAAGTAAGTCCAAACATGTCAATAAGAAAAAAGATAAAGAACACACTATTCACATGGGACGGTAATTTACTGCTGACATGACGGTTGCTTCGATTTTTATAACGCCGTATTTTTATACGAATGTGTCCTATTGAAATGAAAAAAACATTTCTAGTTTGTTTTGTGTTGGGATGGACACAGATAAATCTCTATTGAGAATTTGCCTACAAATCGACAAATGTTTCAATGAAAAATGTCGACAAATATATTGTGAAGCAAAGTTTTACCTATTTTCCTTGATTTTGCTTTAGTTTTTTTTCGTATAAGTTGTTTTATTTAATTTTGCAACATAGTGGTCCTATATTGTGCCAGAAAATAAGAGAACAGTTCCGATTGAAACACAAACGTCAAGCACATATTTCGTATTCTTAATTATTATCATAAATATTTGATACGTTCTAAGTGTGTTACTTTTGGTTACTTCTCTAGTAGATTTTTTTCCAAACAAGACTCTGGTCTTGAAAAAAAGTTAGTTTCAAATAAAAATAGTTTTGTTATTTGTGTTTAATCATTTTATTGTTTCGAGTTTAATAGAAAGCTTTTAGAAAAAAATCTTTGAGCCTATCCGGTAGTTTTTGATATTATGTCTTTATTTCACGAAATGTCAATAACTAAAATCGAACATAACGTTTTGCTGCTAACAATTATCGCCAAACAGTACAATTCATTTCGTAAATGGCATAACACGTTAATCCACTATTAATGCGCACATTAAATGAATCACTTCCCAATGAAATATTAAAAGGCCGCTACCGCGATCCATATTCGGCGCATTATCGTAGATTGCTCTTCGGAAAACACCTAGAACGTACAAGGAAATGAAATGAACGCACCGACCATACTCGGCGTTGCTTATTTAACATTGCCATATCTAACTTATTACGTTCACTTAGTGCATAACAGAACATCACAAACTTGCTCTTAAACTACGGTAATAGCGACGCATATAGTTACTAGTGTTACGAAACATGAACAGTTATTATTTATCAGCTAATTATTCTTGTGTTTGTTAAATTTACATGTATGTTAGAAGATTCGTTGAATCCCGTTGAAATTAAATGCTGCTTTATGCTGTTTTAAAATCCTACAAAAATATAAAATACACTTGCATAAGAATAAGCAAAATAAAGTTGATCATAATCGTAAATATGCATTAGAATAAAAGTAAAATATATAGCTGAAACATAAAGAAAAAGCATTATGTGGAATATAAAAAGTGTTTTCTAGTCCACGTTTTCATCAATAATCCAATGATCGTATTTTATTTAATCGTAAATAAGGTATTGTCGGGGCGTCCGAAGGCGTCGTAAATTACCCTGCCCCGTGCGAATTGCCTCTCCCGACTCCAATAAATATTAATCAATACTTAGAAATAAAAGTGTTAACAATTATTTCACCGCCTACTGGAAAAAGGAAAATCGGAACCACGAATAAGTTGCGTTGGTTCCAGATTCAATATTTCACCGTGGCTGATGAATAATAAAAGGGTGTTTTAACGGATGGCGCATAAATCAACGGGAATGATTGATATTTGCAATTAATGTTTTTCTTTTTTATTAGACAGTTTATATACACGTCAGAGATGTATAAGAAAAGTAAGCGCGGGTTCAATTCCCAATTCTCACGCAAAGAGAAGAGTTTTTGTGAACTGCAAATATTTGTTACAGTACATAGAATAAACCCTTTAGGTCCATTTCAGTTGGTCGTAGTTGAGAACTTTTGACTGCATACAAATGTTAAATACATGAATAAATAATACAAAATATTTATTAAATTAAATTTAAGCTAGATAGAAAGGTAAATGACTCTACGTAAGTTTAGTCTATAATTTTGTTATTTTATTTACTTTGTCTTTAGTCATATTTATGTATGTAGAATGTACAATATACATATTACATAATTTATTTACTTTATATAATTATGTAATAAAACTATTAGAATCAGAAAAGTGACTTATCTTAGGTAACAAGTATAGGTATTACATATCCTGCATATGTAAGACAGTTATCGATTACGAAGACTGGTAATAGTTACGGTAATTACAAACACATTAAAATAGTCCTAAAAAATACGTTTTTCCTATTAACATATACATTTAATAATATTCATCATAGTAGTATTTTATATATAAACTCAAACTAGTACTCTACTATGGTCAATGAGTAGGCAAAGGAGTTAATATCTTAATCCATGGTTCACATATTGTATTTTTGTGTTCCCGGTTTTAGGAAGCGATATCTATTTTCGACTTTTTGACCCTTTCTAGACATTTCCAAACTTAAAACAACGCAGGAGATCGGAAACAACGAAACTTTTCATCATAATATAAATTACACATCTTAAATATTTACCTTTTATCTTCCTATTTATCAATTAAAATTAAATGTATATATTTTCCTGACAACTCCATCTGTTTGTATTTGACTAAGTTATTTAAATTACTATGCCAATCGTTCAAGGAGAAATAATTTAATTAAACATCGGTATTAGTGGTTTACGGCAGGCTGGCTTTGTTTCTGTTTAAAAATACAGGACATAACACCAGATTTTCCTTGGCTCCATAGTCGTATAATTTTAAAGTTTTTTTACTTGCTAGTGAATAACTATCGCTTAACATAAACACTCACAGACCGAAAAGGTCGTAAGATTATTCATGGCATAATAGGAGATGAGGAGAAGATCAAACGTAAAGATGCGACTAAAAGCAGAAAATATGTTAGAAAAGAATTATTGACCTTTAGATTCTATAACTTATAGAAAGATATTGTGCGGTAACATTAAAATGTTCTTTATGACAGTATTTTATGAGACATTGATAAAATCGGCCTGAAGGAATTTAAATTCCTCAAGCTATGATCTAACTTCCACGTGATAAAGATGAACCAAAATTCGTTTACCGTTGCCGTTTCCGGTCTCCGTGCTGCTGCTGAGAGTTTCCTGGCGAAAAAGAACAATAATATTTTGCTCCATTCAGCCATCGGAACCGGGACGTCTTGAGTTTATGTAACAAATTTGCCGTGTGATCGAAACTAACAAATACGATTGAAATAAAATTCCATGCAGTTTTAGTATTATATGCGGATTTAAAGATTATATGTATTATTGGTAAGAAACTTTGACTATAACTGTAAGGAATTGAGCACAATTGGGGCGATGTTTCGTCGAAACGTTTATTTAAAACAATTTTGTTTATGAAAGTGGAGTGAATCAATTCCCGCGTGTGTTGAGTGGGCCGCGTTTCAAAGTAATTTTATTTGTAATGGGCGTGCGGTTGCAGCGGTGTCCTGCTCACGTGCCCCCACCTCGTGCATCATCGCTTCACCGTTTCATTGTTGACGCTCAATTTTCCATTATACGGGCTGTGATATGATTTTCCACAAAAGAAGTTAATGGTAGTTGGTGTTCTGTTAAATACAAACACACATAAAATTTTACATATTTTGTAATAACACTCGTATAAGTATTTTATCATTGAAACATCAAGGCTAAGTAGGTAGTACTTACATCTTCTTTCTTTATCAACCCATAGACGCCCACTGCTGAGCACCTGTCTCCTCTACCATTGAGAGGGTTTAGGCCATAGTCCGCCAAGCTGGCCTAGTGCGGGTTGGCGGACTACACACCTAAGAAATTCCTAAGAACTTTTAGGTGTGCAGGTTTCATCACGATGTTTTCCTTCACCGTTAAAGCAAGTGATAATTCAATTTTAATACGCACATAACTTCGAAAAGTCAGAGGTGTGTGCCTGGGGTTTGAACCCGCGACCGCCGAGATTCTCGATCGCGCGCCTAAACCTCGAGGCCATCACTGCTTAGTACTTACATACATAAGTAATATTAATAGTTGCCGGACTTGGTCTTGAGTTTCAAGATCTCACAACAGCGATCGCGGGTGCATATCCGCAGAAAGCACACTTTTTAAAATTTGGTAGTGTATAAATAAGATAAAAAATAAGTAACGAGTAATGTGCCAATCATTTTAAAGAAAGTTATGAATGTATCTGCAGTTATTGCTCATTTTAGCCTTGATTTAAAACATGTAGATGTTGAGAGTTTTCCAATGAAATCCATCGGTCTGTAAAGTCTACCAACTCATACTAAATTGGATTGGCCGGAAAAGGCCTCACTTTTACTAATGCAGGAGACCCGAGCCGTAAAGTGGGGTGTATACATCAGCTTATATTAAATTAAAGAGAGCAGATCTGTTGTATCCGAGTACAATTTATAGTTTTGAGAAAAATATACAACTATATTTTATAATAAGAAGTTAACACGTTTTTGTATTTTACTTTTGAATTACTGTAATGTCGTATGACTTTGGCCCTAGGGGGTGACTTTGGCCCAAAATTGGTAAAAGTTTGGAATTCGCGCCACACTTCTCCTGCGGTCTGTTTCGAAAAAGTACGCTTTAAAATCAGCAGACAACAAGCACAAGTTGTCAGTAAAACAGTGTTTCGGGCTTGTGGTCTCTACTTTGATTGGTTGATTTAGCTGTTTTCGAAAAGTTTGTTTACGGAGCAAAATTTTGTAGTGCAAACTTTCGTCTATAACTAATAATTCGAGTGAGTTCCCTTCTAAATATTTGGTTAAAAGTGTGGTACTTATGTCAGTGACCCTCGGCATCGCATTTTTTTCATCAAAAAATTTTACTATTTTTGTGATATTGCGAAAAAGTGATTTGGTCAGAATTTTAATCAATTTTTGTTTCACTTTGGCCCATGGGAAAGTTGGAGCAAGCACGAAATGAAAGCTGCCTAAATAAAAAAATTGCTAAAAAAGAAACTGAACGTCCTTGCTGGTCAGTCAATTAGTGCAGCAGGCATTGCAGAAGCAACTTCATCAGGCTCGACGCTCAAACCACTCGCCAAGCCTAAGAAACGACGACAACAGACCCGTGATTCTATTACAAGTTATAGCAATTGGACGAGCGAAGTCTCGTCTACTCAAGAATTACCTGATGATGACGTCGAGGTCGAAGATGGATCACAAATTAAAATGGACATGACCCCACAATACTATAACTAACAATGCTATAGTTTTATGGTATTTTGATCAGTATTATTTTCTTATCTTCTCTTGTCAATTGTAACAAATAATAATAATGTAACAAATAACAAAATCTTGTAACAATAACGTTAAAATTACCTTGTAAGTGCTTTATGAAGCAGTTTTTTTCTTTGTATTCCCATTTTGATTTTTCTATTGAAAGACTGTTAAGAGCGCGGTAAAATAAAACGCATTTGTTAACATAAGTATAAAAATATTTAACTAAAGAAAAAAAAAGTTGCTCTATTTGATGTGAATTTGTATTTTCTCACCAGTAAATATATTTCATGGAGTTTAGTTTGTCCCAGCAGCAACAACCTTGCGATTTCACAACAAGAAAATGAGTGGGCCAAAGTCACCCAAGCCCTAGGATGACTTTGGCCCAAAGTTTGACAAAAAAATATATATACTAAATCTTTTAAATGGCTACCAAATATTTGTGTGTATAGTTTCCTTATATCCCCAGTAATGCATTTAATTCAATAAAATAAAAATATAGACAAACCCCTTTCAATTGTATGGTGAAAATGAAAATATTGCTGAATATTGGGCCAAAGTCATACGACTCTACGGTATTCAATACTATCGTTATTCCTAGTTTGACGTGGTTGCTGGACATAAGAAATGTCTCAAAACACTTGAAAAAAAATACATTAATCAGTGCACAGTTTCTCATGTCTAAACCGCGTTCTTACTGACACGGAGACCAGTAATATCGCCACGAAACATACAAATTTATTTAGCTACAACCAAAAACAAAAGAAAATCTAAACACAAACATTGTTGAGAACAGCGAGATGGTAAAAATACTTACAGGGTTTAAAATGTCCGTCAAGGGAGGAAGTGCGAGCACAATAGCCAGCAAAATAGATAGATGGCGTCTCACAAGGCAAGACAGATAGCTGCCCGTCCCAACATCGGCACAATGTTTTATTCATAATTCCGACTGCGAAAAGTACCACTCAGAGAAACTTGTTTCTTAAAACGCTTATAGTGTTTAATTTGAATAGGTACGTGTTTAGGTACCGAAAAGAGACTGATATTTATTAACTATGTTTCGAGAGCCGCTGAAGGTCAAGTGGGGTTAACATCAAAATATTAATTAAAATTCATGAAACGTACATACCTGAGAGTATCAAGTTACAATTACTATGGATATGGAGAACTAAGAGTCTGCTTAAGACCAAGTCGGAGGACTTTCACAGCTCTCAACCTGTAAAGGACTTAACCATTGCAAAGCAATCTGTATACCGATGTACACATTTCGTAACAACGACTAAAAAATGTTGCAGAAAGGAAGAGCTAGTTGTAGCAATATTGTTAATAATATTAATAGCTCATATCTTCATAAATGGTAAAAAATTTAAATATACATACTTACGTTTCCTATTTTTGACAGAAATAGATCTTATTACATCAATTGTAGTTCACAAATATATTTTTGATCTTTTAATTAACATTCAAAATAAATATAATATTATTGTCTACGCATAATGTCCAAACTTAATCTTGGCAATTTCCTATCTATGTTAACCCTACATAACACAAAGCCGGCAAAATAGAATTATTCATGCATGTGGCGGAATGATTTAACTTATTATTTTACGAGTTGGCGGCCTGGCGTCAACCCATTAGGGAAAATGCTCCATTGCGAGCAAACCATGTTTATAGTGTTTAAAAATATGAAGTATTAACCAAACAGATGATGAAATATTTGATGGTTGATTCTTGGAATTGGTCATATGTTACTAGTCCAATTTTTAGGAGATTGCCCTGCAATTGCATGTAGTCTAACCAAATTCGGGCACAATTTCTCAATGCAAAAACCCAAAACACGTTTCCAGACGCGGGAACGAAACTGAGGACCGCTAGGATATACCTTTGCGATGAAACCACCTCGGCTATGTTAATTTTTGTTGCGTATTCAAAACCATTGTCATCTATAGATTATATTGATTTACATGTGCCAACTTCCATTTTGCTCACGTATTCCCTCAATCTGTTTCGATATTGGGAGACTCAAACTGGTGAAAAATATGTTATTATTTTCGATTCTTTGCTCGAAAATAGATCAATTCTCAGAGGACGACCTCCTTGCCTACAGAACTTGGCCCGTCATAGACGGATTTAGAGTAGTTATTGTACGTATTTAAAATTGTTTGCCAAATTAAAATCTGAAATTTATTCGATTAAAAATATCGTGTTTAATTCCAATCATCAAATACAAAATAACAAGCCTTTTAAACTTTGCCAATGCTGAATCTAATACGGCATTATTTATACTGTAACATATGAATAAAATAGAATATAATTATACTCAGCCTATCGCCGTCCACTGCTGAACGTAGGCCTCCCCAAGAAAGCGCCAACCATCCCGGTCTTGAGCAGCCCTCATCCATCCGTTTCCCGCCACCTTTTTCAAGAAATAAAATTAAATACGCATCGAATATAACATTGTAGCTAGTTGGCTATACACGAGATTGAGAAACAAGATTCCAACGGTTCAATTCTCGGACCGAGATAAACTTATTTTTTTAAAATAAGAATTTATTGGTAGTTAAATACATAAAGAAAAAACCGACACACGACTGGTAAACAAAAGAAAAAGTTATTTCCTGTTTGCAAATTCAACAAAATTATAATAAACACGGTATAAATGTTTCTTTAAGTTCTAATTCAGTAAATCTTGGACAAATATTTATTATTAGACTGGTTCACTAAATCAACTTAATTCAATTACGCTCTCCTTACAAAAATACAATTTACTCACAAATTTTATCTTTACTGTTTTATTTTAATAGATATCAAAAAGTATTTTCTATAACATAAAGTATAAAGTAAAAAAATATTCACCACCTACAAAAGTATGTTAAACACAACTCGGCAATAAATACCGTTGCCAACTCCACTTTCTTGACCCCTTAACATATGAAAGGATGAACTTCAGCGCGAATCCGTTGCAATGAATAAAATTTTATGTGTTTTCTCGTAGGTACCATTTATAAATTCATAATATGCTTTCGTATGCAAAACCATTAAAAAGTTGCATAAATTATAAAATACAAACGCCACAGCACTATAATTAGGGGAGAGTCCTACAGTACCGTCACCTTAAGGTTTATCAACAATATAATCGAAATACCTAAGGTTACATGTTCAATGCCTCTTTTTACCTATATAGGAACTAATAAACTATCAATAAAATGAAAAAAATATAGGTATTTTTAGAAATAATCAGCTTTATTACTACAATTAGAAAATTAGGTAAAATCAGAATTTAAAAAATTGGCCTCCAGAACCGGCCACTAACGCTCTGGTGTAATATATATCCATTTTTATTAAACAATAATCACAAATATATTGAGTTGATAGCTCTGATATATTTGCACAAGCCTCATGGATCCAAGCCTTACAATTTCCACTTTTACAATTGTATCCAATCCTCATCATGAGATTCAAGGCATAAAGGACAAATAGTTTCTTCATTCGGGTTGTCAGGAGCAATCAGGTTTTCGTTTTTATCTTTCTTCGATTTCTTGCTTACTACTCGCCCTGACAGCAAACTCTAGCGCTTTCTATTAGCTTTTGATCCTGGAAACAAACTATTACTTTTCTTGTTAATATCTTTACCGTATAGAAAATTCTTCTTACTCTATTTCTACTGATATGTCTTCGCGCTCAGGTAAAAAAGTCTTGTGAAAACGACCCATAACTGGCTTAATAGATATTTCTTGATTATTATGAATAGCCTTGACTTGATCAATTAATGTAGTTCGTGGTACCTGATAGCGATCAGGGGCTTGACGTGCACTCATTTCATTTCTCAACACCAGTTCCATGGCTTTATGCATGTTCATAGTATCCCAGGTACTCTTCTTTTTCTTTGTCGTGCCCTCACTTTGATCTTTTTTTTCATTTTTGTGTATCTGCAAGCTAGATAAATCTATTAAAAACAACTTAAAGAATGGCCGGTACTGTAGGACAATGTTGTGGCCGGTACTGTAGGAAACGAAATAAACAATATGTCCGATTACTGGCAAATAAATAATGCATAACGGTTCATTTAAAATACAGTTTTGGTAACGAAATAAATGTGTTATAGATACCTGGATTGAGTGGTTTTGAAATAGTTCTTCAAACTCCGAATATCAGGCATTGAATTTTAGCTTCGCAGCGAACGTCCTTTGCACGCAACACAATTCTTTGCAATGACAGTTAACTTGTCGCGACAAATCGACGCCGTTTGGGTCTTTGCCTTCGATTAGCGTTCTGCCCAAATGGCTATAACAGTTTCAGTGCTATCTATTATAATAGCAGAGAACTTGCTACTGGCCAGTACTGGATGCCGGCCGGTACTGTAGGACTCTCCCTTATTCTTTAAAACCAGCGCTATGAAAGGAATAAATGTCGGAAAGGTGCAAATTTCCAATGCTGCTTTTTATGTCTGCGACACATTGGTGTTTCATTTTGTTAGAGGGCTCTTGGTTAAATTTTCGGTAGTCTGTCCTTCGCTTTATCTATGAATGCAACGTTAAAGCGGCTGGAAACATTCGCCGTAACTTACTGCTTGTTACAATGTTGTTTACGGCTCCGGTTACCACTTAACATTTTATTTCCACGCGACACGACATTCCCACAAGACCTGTTAAAATGTCGCAAACCATTTCGAGGGTAATGATACTGTTTTATAACATAAACTCTTCAATATAAAATATACGATATTCGCACGTGCAATTCAACATCAATGAATAATAGTGAACTATGCATCAATATCCGAAACCGTGTTCTCGTCACAGCATCGTTGTCTTCCACGATATGAATAAAACATCGCACAAAATCATATGGATCTCTTTCGCACATTCATCTGGCCAATGTAAATGAACCGCCCCTCTGCCTCTAAGCTGTAGAGGATACGACGTCATGAGAGAATTCGAATCGTTTCGGGTGGGTCTAGATAAAATGGGAGCTATATGAATTTGTCCAAATGTAACTGCTAAGGAAGTGTGTATACATGGCGTGTTTAAATTGATTGGTTTAACGTTGTTTTTTTGGCGTTTTCAATTTGGAACTTGTGGCTTTCATGGGTACTTTGGTAAATTGTTATCCTTGATGTATAATTGTTACCTTTTATGCATCTAACTAAGATTTACCCGTAAAAATATGCATCAAGAAAAAATAAACATCGTTTATTCTGGAGATAAAAAAAATAATGAAAGGAAGAAATAGTTAGTACATTTGGAATATGAAGTTTGCTTAAAGTTGCGGAATAATAAAAAGGAAAGTGCAAAGAGACAGTTGCACGGTGTGCCGCTGCAGTCTACGACAAACGTTGGATTCACTCACAGACGTCAACTGATTCGCAAAGCTCACAATAAACTTACAGAGGGACGCGGGGGTAGATTAAAAATCGAGCGACTCGCAGACACAATGAAAATGTTTTTTCACAGGCCCCTTTCAGGCGAGCGCTTTGTTTGTGAAACGAAGTTCGCCGTTTTTTCCCTCTATATACGCTTCATTGCGATTTTCTCTTGGGGGAGAAAATATCGCGTAATGAATATCCCGCCCTGATTTCACTCGCATAGGCCGCGCGGCGCTGCGCACGGTGCATACCGGTGCAGCGGCTCTTTAATTTGGGCAATAATGGTCCCCATGGACCGTCCAATTGATATTGACAGCATGCGCGCGGCTACGCCGCTCCAACGATTTATTATTTTTGTTTAATATCTGTGATATCGCAGTTGTGCTACTTGTTAACGCGTGAATTTAAATGTTCAAAGAAAATATGTGTGACATGCTTTTTATTCGAGTTATTTAACATATGAAAAGTCTAAATAGGAATAATTACTATAGATTAATCGTATGCGTGAAACCTTATCCCCAAACTAATTATCTCTATCAAAGGAAACAATTACCAAAGTTCGATTCAAATATTATTGATTATATTAGGTTAAACTTATAAATTGCATAACACCATTACGTGTTAACGAAGCGGTTATTTATCGATGTGTAATCGCGGTAAAACTTAAACTACTTCGCCAAAATAATTTATAGGTTGTAGTGTTGGCGGCGTCGCGGCGCGCCGCCCGTGCGTTCACATTGTTCAAGAGTTTGCCGCCCATACGCGCATATGAAAGTTTGTTCTTCAACTTGGAGGTAACCCAGTGAGCAGATATTAACGTTATGAAGTTGACAGAATAATCAATACGAGTATTGGAATTTGTTGGCTATCGGAATCGAGCGTTATCCTTACCCACATGATTAAATTTTAAATTGAATTTATTTGTTACTCTTTCATCACTGAGCGTAACAACGCAAAATTTTGTTAAATCCACACTTCTATACTAGTATAATAAAAGCGAGTAAGTCTGTACATTTGTTTATTTATTTATTTAAAAACTTCATACACAAAACTGTATATAGGCGGACTTAATGCCGGTGGCATTCTCTACCAGTCTACCTTAGGGTGGTGGAGAGATGAAGTATGGTTGGTATGAAATCAACAAAGAAAACAAAAAGAAGATACAAACATATATACAAGCTTATTAAAAATATACATATACATAATACATATATATATTCACATATATACATATACTAAAAAGATATATAAATAAATATAAGTAAATAAATACACTTAACTTCAACAAGAAGACTCTGCCAGTTCATTATGATTTGTTCATTATGATTTAAAAACACTAGACTGATTTAAATATTTTTTGATGTGGAGATAGATACCCAGGATATGCCATGTTTACCGTAAATCATCAGTAAGCACGGAATACAAATTTGCGCCCAGGCGGAGTCAGACCCTACCGCCAGTTTTTTGTACATTATACCATGGAGACTATTGAAGGTTAGTTTTTATCCGCGAAAAATACTAGATTCTTGGCATTAATTTTTTAACTGTAGTGGAAAATATGTCTTTTATATTACCACGAAGAAGTTCGTGGGCTACAAGTAATAATAAATTATACATAGATATATGTTGAGTTCCTCCTGCAGCCAGCGACGTCCCGCGACCTTGACAAGGTCGTCGGACCACCTTGTCAGGGACGTCCCAGGCTGCGCTTTCCTGTACGTGGCCTCCAAAGAGGAGGAGGAGGAGGAAGTTCCCGGTGGAAGTCATTGGCGGAGGCCTATGTCCAACAGTGGACGAATATTGGCTGTTGATGATGATGATGATAATGATATGAAGAGTTCAGACTGACCGACAACTCGACGAATATAATAATTGTTTTGTGGTCGCGTGGTAAAGCTCAAGATAGACACCTGTATCTGAGGACGAACTTAAATTAAAGAGAGCAATTATGCATCTAAAAGATCTATTAGTCTATTTTGCTGAATTACAATAGCTCCACTACGAAAAAAAGAGACTAAAATTTTGATTAATACTTGGTGGATTTAAGCTTTAGTGTCGGCACATGATGTAGACAACAGTTGCGTCAAGTTCTAGGGGACGCCAGCCGTATTGTAAAGTAATTCATTGAGAGTTAAACCACTATCAGTAGTCTTAAATCATTTAACAGTAGAGCAAATAATAAAAAAAACGCATAATCAACGTACGCATAAAATATTTAACGCCATAAGTACCTATATGATAATAAGTAATATAATCGAGCCCAATGGCGTACCATAAAAGAGGCCTATGACCAGCAAACCTTTACAATTCCTCTAGTGTGGTCATGTCTGTTGTTGATTTATCTTCCATTCCTCAAATATACAGACCCTAGTTTTTGAAAGGTCTAGACTAGAGTTGGTGCAAATCTTTATAAAGAAAAGGTTATGGGAAAATAAGTATTTCTACTTTTTTCTCACCAATATACGACATAGTAACAGAGTCACGCATCGCTCTATTATCATCTATTATTACCAATATTCGTGGTGACCAAAACAATCAACCAATTACAAAACTATATGAATGTGTACATATACACGAGACGTTTAAATTTTACGTCAATAATATGAATTTGGATTGAACGGCCCCTACGTTTTAAATAAGCGAAAAATTCTACATCTACCTCTACATTAACCCTCGCGACAGACATGTGGCATGTTTATTGCGATTCAAAGTGCCAATTTGGGATTTAAATATCATATAACTTACACTCGGGCAAGGTTTTATATGACGAAAACGAGAACCGCTGCTTCTAATGAGCGGCGCAGGTTTCAAACGATATGGAATATCATTTATATAGTGTATGTTAATGATATATGTCTTTATGCGGCAGGGGAAAAAAGGCTTTTAAATACAATCCACACGACCGTAAAAACAGCATATATTAATACCGTATAATTTACTTCCAATGCGAATGAATGACATTAACAACCAGATGAACTCGTGGTTGATAAAGTCCTGCATCTAATTAGTCTTATAACATTCGTGAGAGGTAATCGTAAAAAGTTCTCGCCAGTCGCCGCTCTATTTGGATTGAAATGCGCTTACGATCAGGTAAGGAAAGTAGGGAAATGTTTATGAGAAAACAGCTTGGCAGTTGATGTAATGTGACTAATGATAATATAATAAAAATAATATATTTAGAGCAGCGGATGTACTCTACATATTTAATTAACGTCATATTTTATAATGGCTCGGCAAAGTGAAAACACTGCACCTGACGTCAAGTTCAGTACCGCCTAACCAGAGCAACACGTGGAAAGAGATGCGAGTTTATCGGAAGTTGAACCACATGTCTTATGCATGAAATAACTGCTACGCCTATCTACAACTATACACGTATAAAGATGCAAGTGTTGGGCACTGCTTTCAAAGTAAATGTTTGGGGTAACGTACAATGGTCGTCGTCCGGGTTGATTCATACAGTAGTCCCAATAGACTCACTCTTCTTAGACATTTTCTGTTTAGTGAATTAATTAATTCCTTCCGCAGCAAACTCTGATAAACAAACTGGCTTCACAAAGCGATGTTATTTCTAATAAGTAATTTGTGTCCGTACTAATGGTAGGGTTGCCACCAATTATCCGTCCTGTTAGAGTGGACCCTTTTGAAAATTGAGTAGTTTATGTGGATAACATTTACTGTTCGAGGATATTTGGAATACGCAGTCTTCCTACGGGTTTGTTATAAGTTTAATAGGATATAAGAGAGGTTGGTTAAGATTAGATTATAATCAGATTCAAAACAAAAATGGACGTCTTTGATTTTCGACAGTTTTATCCCATTTGGTAAATGAGCATAAAAAAGGATTTTCGTTCTCAATGTTCAAGTCATAACAACCCCAAAAACCAATACATCCTTATAAATATTTTAAAAGGCAACTAAAAACCAGAAGCCTTAATTGGAAACGAAGTTAATTAGAGTGACACCAGTAAACACGTTAACGAGTACCAGCGGTTGATGTATGACCCCATTCTGTTTTATTACGCGACAGTTTTACATATCGACACGCCAGCAATTGTCCCGTACATATCTTATAATTGAATATTATAAAAACAAAATAATTTACTGAAGTGACTATGATACTCCCTTCAGTTATCACATGGGAATTAAATATTATACTATCAAAGGTATTCGGTAGCCATTGCCATAACTCTTTCTAAGTAATCATTGACAGCAGTGTAGTAAGCAGTGATGGCCTCGAGGTTTGGGTGCGCGTTCGAGAATCTCGGCGGTCGCGAAGAAAAACATCGTGATGAAACCTGCACACCTAAGAGTTCTTAGGAATTTCTTAGGTGTGGAGTCCCCCAACCCGCACTAGGCCAGCGTGGTGGATTATGGTCTTAAACCCTCTCAATGGTAGCGGAGACCCGTGCTCAGCAGTGGGCGTATATGGGTCGATGAAGAAGAAGATTGACATCAATTATACTACAGTTTACCACTTTATTACACTTAATCATAGGATTATCTAATCCTAATCGTTTGATATGAATTGAGAGATTCTCCATTGTCGAAAAATGTTTGCCCTTCTTTCTATTCAGTCTCATGCACATTGGTGATCCTAAAACGAAATGCGCTTCCTACAGTCCGAAAATATTCGTTTGGGACAATATAAAATTATTAATTTACTGCGACATGCGTAATATAATGGATTGTGACAAATATTTTGCTAGCGTCACCATGGTAACAAGATCACAGTCAGAAGGGTAGCAATCTTAAACCCCTTATATTTTATACCCCCCCGAATGCCCACCTTTTTAAAGGCGAAGAAAGTAGGTACTTACGATTCTTTAAGTGTTTAAAGTATTCCTGGGCGTCAGTGATTACTTTCCATCAGGCGTGACGCTTACTCGTTCACCGACCTTTAATAAAAGACTCACAATAAATTGCGATATTTATTTGTTGTATGTGAACCTTTGTTATGTTAGATTCCTTGCATTTGACTGAGGTACAGTAATGATGTCTCTAGTTTTGTAATCTTCACGAACATGATTAGCAGGATAGATTTAATGACGTTTCTGGTAGGGTAGACTTTCTTGGTCTTCTATAGGATATAGAAATATTTTTGTATTAAACCAATTCATGCGTCATATGTTTATTTTCATTTGTTAAGGAAGATAACAAATAAGGAGCTTTAGTAAAAGCCGTAGGTTAAATTAAATTCATGATCAGCAATGGTTTCATCCCTTCGGATTTATGTATTACGATTTTTTTATTTCTTAGCAGTATCTCAAAATTTCTAGATATTAAATATCAACCTTTAAAGCAACAACTTAAGTAATTAAAAAATTACACGCGGGATATCTGCCCTGCAATAAATAAATATTTGTTTTGAAGATTATTTGATGAGTGTTTTTAATTTCATTGCGCAAAAATGTAAACATAATTAAACCAAATATTCTACCACTTCGCACTCGTACTAAAAATTTAACACTCAAATAAAATTTGTGAATCTAAACGGGGCAGTAATGGAACAACCGTTTCGTCACCTTATTGCTATTTTTAACGAATGCAATCTCTTCGCGATGTTTATCATTTTTTTGGCAATGCGTTACACCGTTAGGAGTTTAATTGCAAACTTCTACGGTGATAATAAGTACTTATTTTTGAGTTGAAATATATATTGCGATAATAAGTACAAAAGGCTTTAAAGGTGGTGATGCTTTTTTTGCTTTCATATCTTTTCTATTCTCATCATCTGTAATGTTTCTTTTAATCATAAGATGCAAAAAAGAGTGTTAAATTTTTTGAAAGGCCGATAACGTGCAAGCATCTCCCCTGGTTTTCCAGACGTCCATAGCCTGTGGTAATTTCTTTCCATTGGGCGGACGGTAAATTTGTTTGCAACTCATTAAATTGAAAAAATACTCAGTTGTATCAACTATTTCCTGTCATGCGTACATTGTTTATTATTGTTGTGATATTACTCTCTCTGCGCTGTTTTCGTTAAACAGCTAGCTAGCTCCCCGCGCTGTCAAATAAAACTGGATGCGGGCCAAAAAAAAGTAGTGCTTTTTGCTGGTTCAAGTAGATTTTTAAGGCCTATCTTACAATAATCATTCAACATTTTTTAAAACTGATTTTATACAAATATTGATCTAGCTACGGAGTTAGAATCTCAAGTCTCACAGTTTAAAGTTAGTTTCAAAGCACTTGCACCATTTACGCTTCTATGTAGATGTTGCAACTTCTGATCGATGCAGACTATAAATATTGAAAAATCAATATAAAGTTTAAATAGACTGTCTAAGACACGTGCCGATCTTCGTTATAAGTTAATAAACTTGTACTAGTTTATCAACTTTACTGAATATCGGAGATAAGATTAGTATAGGTACTGGTTGTTGAAAAGTTAAGGAAAAATTACCATGCTTCTAGAATGGTTTGTGAATTTTTTATATGTCTGACGTATAAATGCTATAATATGTACCCTACATTACTGAAAAAAATGTCACTGCGGAATTGGTATACCTTCCATTTTTTATAAGAGTCTTATCGAAAAACAAAGCCCTAAATCGGAAGGTGGCGTAAGTGGGAATCATAACCTTACCTTTGTCAGTAAAGCTTCCGATAGATGACGCCGTGCAAAAAGCACAATTAGTCCAATTATTCACAGCGAAACACTACTATTGTGATATATTTTATTGTAAACACACATATAACTTCGAAATGTTAGAGGTGTATACTTTTAGTCACAGCAGAATCCTGTACAGCCGAGTCTTGACTCGTCAGCGCGCCTAAACAAAAAAAAATCGGAATGGAAAAGTGCTACACGAACCACCAATAAAAGAAAAAGTATATCACTACTTTAAATAAGTGGTATGAAAAATCTATTCTATTTTCAACGAACGGAAAACATTTATCCGCACATAAATAAGATCAATGGTCAAATACCCGTTTCCCCCATTACCGACAGCAAGCTGTAGTGCTGTCAGTATTTGCCAATGTCAGCTGGCTTCAACTTACAACTGTTCGGAATTTATTTGCCTGGGAAAATCGACTACACTGGTATTGATGTTAAATACAATCAGTTACAATGTAGAAGGCGTGCTGTAAATTAAAACAAATAAAAAATCATGTGGCTACCTTGTGGTCTTGCGGAACTGCTATGTTCTTGCGATCTAGAGGTCCCGGATTCGATTTCTGGGTTGCAAAATATTGTTGGGTTTTTCCGTCAGGAAATTATCAGTAGCAACACGAAGTCTGGTACATACACGTACATACATACCTGCTCCAATACGGCAGCAGAAATGAATGTCTATTTCATTTTGATTATTATTGGGGGTTCTCAGACGCAATCAAGTAATTTTCAAAAATCAAGAAATTACCTAGTTGCCTCTGAAGACCCCCAACGTATTTTAAAAACAGTATATAAGAGTTGATTGAATTTAAACCATAGGAATTTGAATTAAAAATTGATATTTCATTTTGTTTTACCGTACGCGTGTAACTTTTGGATCGAGATAGTCCACGGCTCACTTTATGGAAAATGTTTTCGGCTTAAAACCGGAATATAAAACAAATATATTTTGTCCAACGGCTTTGTTGACGTTATCAGATGATAACATCTTTGATACGAGCGTGAATATTGAAAGAAATGTGGCCATCAATCTTTCTATGCCGTGATATCTACGTAAATAAACATTGTAAACGGAGTACATTTATATTTATTTATTTTCTCTTTAAATATTTGCAATGTATATTTTTAATTCACAAAGTTGGTATGTTTTCCCATAGGTTATTTATTTTTTGCTATCGAAAAATAGCTTATGCCTTAGTGTGGACTCGTGGCAATATTTTTTTTCCAAACGTCGCCGTCAATTGTGAGGCTGAAACTTGGGGTAGGTGCTGTATGGTCAAAATCAACTGACTAGAAACGACAACAACTATGTGTCACCGCCCGACTCAAATATGTAAACCGGTTTGTTCAAAAACAGACAGATCTATAAAGGCTCCCGAGAACGACATTCGTTTGAGTAAGTTATTGTAGTTTGATTTTGTCCTTAACGTATGGGCGGTTTTATCTTGGCGGCGACAAATGTGCGTACCAGCAAAATTAAGTCATCAGGTTTTCATCAACATTGTATTTAACTAACCGCTATGGAGCCATACCACAACAGGCCTCTACCACTTGCAAGAATTGTATTTTTTTTCGTTTTTCAAGTATTGTGCAGTAATAAAATTTTCCTTTATTGTCTCCCTTCTATAACCACCCACATATATACAGTAATGCATTTTTATGTTTCATTTGTGAGCGTTTATGAGCAGTCTAACCACTTCAACTAGACAGGTGCTAGCTTTATTAACACGGTGAAGTAATTAATGATACTTCGCTTGTGGGCTACTACAGTCTTACTAAAATGAAAATTTGAAAAACAGGAAATGAGTGTTTTTCTTAGCCCAAAATTTTATTCCAGCCCATTCGGGATCATTTAGTCACAATGGAGGAATGCACGCGGTTAGAAGTCACTGTCCGAATATATTCAGGAATCATACGATCAGAAGTCTAATTGTTTTCTTGTTATCCTGTAAAAATATTAAAAAATACATTAATATTTAACAAAAACAATTTAATATACTCATAATTATATAAGATATATTAAAAAAAACTTTAAATGAAAAAAAAATATTATAAGTTACTATTTTAAAATAAACTGTCTCTGAAATAAAGTGGGTTTGGTCACTCGTTTTTCTTTCACGTTCGAACACTCAAACTTTAGGGCGGACAAATATATGGAAAATAGTTCTAATCCTGGAATCGAGTCTTGCTCTCGAGGGAGAACACTCGATATATCAGAAGTTTTAGCGGATGTTATTCTACAAATTATCTTGCGTGGGTTTTATAAAAGAAATGCGTGATATTTTCTTGTGTCGAACACCGTTTTGTATAAATTCAGACTATTAGGCATGTTACATTATGCACCTTGCAAAAAATGTTTTACGTCCTTCATATTACAATTTATGAATTCAAAGTCAGAATCAGTTGCTGGCATCAAGGCTTAAACTACAATTCAAATAAAGTTGCGAATAGAATTGATTAATTTACATTACTTTGTTGCAGCAATAGTGATTATTATACATAACAGTGTGACCGAAAATTTGCGTTCCCAACGCTATCCCATAATGAGAAAAAAAATTATAAGTTGAGCTGTGTTTTATTACCATGAGCTTAAAAAGTTAACAAAATACCTGAAATTAACTGAATTTAACTAGCACCTCAACAATATTTATGCTAATATTTACAGTTCCAAGCCGCGTTTCGTTATGCGAGTATCGTATATTCGGATGATGTAAGATTTCCCGCCAAAACTCGCGAGATTGTTTTTTTCAAACAATGGACATGCACATCCATTTTTCTGTGAAACAATAAGTTTGACGATAAAAAGATAATAATTAACTAATAGAATCTGATATTTGCGTATTGGAAACTGTAACCAATTTTATAATTTCTTTTTGTATTACAGAAATCATTAATAGATTTATTTTCAATGACACTATCCCGACAATTCCTATGAAATAAATTAGTGTACGTATGCTAATCGTCAGGAATGGTCACAGGAGCTTAATGAATTGAATGATAAGTAGTGAGTTGCGGAGGGTGCATCACGCACGTGTTGTCAGATTAATTGAATGCCTTCCGCCCGGCCCCGACCCGCGCCGCCGCGCCGGCTTTACGCTCTCGCCTCTACCGTAAAATGTATAAACAAACCCACGAACGTGCAACTTGCACATTAATTGAGGGATGAACTGTGGTCTGTATTTCGCTTTCTGTGCACTTCAGATTTTTTCAACGTTACTTTATTTTCATACGGAATATAAGCGCGGGTCGCAGGGCGCGGGAGACGTGCGCGCGGGCCGCGGGGCGGGGCGGGTCGCGCGGCCTCTCGCGTTTAGTACAGCGCTCAGCAGGAGTGTCGGACGCTCGACTTTGCAGTCGGCAACTTTAGTATTCTTCGTTTATTTTCTTTTCTATTCATTTAATTTGTCTGTCGAACTTTACGGCGCTACAAACATGAGAAGTGTCGCCGTCTGTGAGTGAGTACCGGGTCTTGTGTTCGCTGGAATTTTATTGAGACAGTGTCACGTTCACGTGTGGAATCGAATTATTACCGGTTCCGGAGTTTTAAAGTATTTATTATACGCATACGGCCTTCGTTTGCTGCAAGTAGAGCCGGCAAATCGTTAAATAGTTTCTTCAGAATCCGTGCTGTGAGTGATAATCGTCAAAAAATACGTGGGAACTTCTTTAAACAGTGAATATCGGTAGTGCGAGATTTCGCGCGTTAGGGAAAAGTTCGCACAAGTATTTCTTATAAGATTCTTCTGGGAAACAAGTGTGCGGTGCGAGTGCCGGTAAAGTGAAGTCGGCCGGAAGTGTTTACAACTTAAAACATAACCTTCTTTCGAAAGGGGCGCGTGTTGCACGGGCATGCGCAGTTCGGCTCATCACAATTATTAATAAGTGGCTCATAATTTTATAAACAAACTGTGACAGTGTGGTTACTTACGTCGTAGTGCGTCGCTAACAAGGAGCGCACGAGAGTTCACCAAAGGTCTCAGACCGACGGCCACTGGACATTTTTTGTATTTCAATTTAAGGATAACGTTCACCTGTGGGATTTCGGTGTTTTACCTGCGCGCGCACAGGACTTTTAACCGAAGGTGAGTTTGCTTGTCTGCTTCTTCGGTATGTACCTTTAATGAGGTGTCACAGCTAATGGGCGCTTCTATTATGCTCGTATACCTCAACAGTGGACGAATGAATTGCCAAGATACACTGACAAAAGTTTGTTATCACGACGCTGTGACTTTTTACTTTATTTAAATACTGTATCGCGATGCAGGGCTGCAGGTGCACGGTGCGTGGAAAAAACTCGGCTCATAAAACGTATTGTTGTTTTTTGTGTGTGTTCCGTGTGTGGGGCTTTAACAGTTTTTTATAAGAGTTTTAAATTTTTGAACATTCGGTGGGTCAGACCGGTCTATTGGTTGGGTGACGTCATCACAGGAGCATCTCGAAGCTTTGCATCTCACTCGCACTTGAGTTGTGCAGGCAGCAAATTTAATAATACCAGAGATTTTACCACACTCATATTTGTGTTGGCTCACGGCCTTGGCCTCTTCGAGAAGATCGTGGTTGTCGGTAGGCATTTTATGCCTCGGACTTGCAATGCGACATTCCTGTAATCAAATGTTAGTTTTAGGCATTTCAATTATAAATGAAGGCTGAGTAATTATAAGTGAAAAAGTATAATTAAAAAATGTACCTACGTGTGAAAAATACATTGTTTCGATTTTTCTTTTAATTAATAGAGCTTAAATGAAAATGAGTTCAGTCAGAACGTATTTAATTAGGTAAGTGTGTACTTACACCTCCAGTTTATTGATGCGTAGGTTTTAAGGCCCCTATCCTGGAGCAAAACATGCGTTTAATTTGTAAGCTTCGTGGTGTAGGTACAAGCTATTTTTATTCGAAACCTTTGAATCTTAAGGTATTTGTTTTGTTTACGATATTGGTTGTATTACACTTTCTTTGCTTTATTACTAACCTTGTACATTTTAAAAAAGATAATAATACGAAAGTTATTTATAAGTCCAAAAAAATATCTTCGCATTTACTTTAATTTACATAATGTAGTTAAATAATTTATTTCAATAGCGGTCATCGATGCGGCATAGCTCTATATATTTTTTTAAATATCTTAATTGTAAAATTGTTTTCAAAGAAACTAATATGCTTGTTTGAATATCGTTATATACCTGACGATCGAAGAAATTATATAGATTTCTAAAGAATAAGTAAATCTTATCAGATTTAATAAAAGTTATTGGCGATGTAGAACGCTGAGGCTGTAACAATATAAATTGGAAGACTTTTGGAGATTAAGGAAAATTACGCAATGGAACAATTAACTGAACTCCGTACGTCTTTGAAGCATCCTTAGGCTAGTTGCTCCCACTTTTATTCCAGCCAGAGCGCCCCGAGCGCCCGTCTCGCCCGGCGTCTAAAATGTATCTGACACTGACAGCTACTGTTGGCACAAAATAAAAGATTTTAAGTTGAAACGGAACGACAGATTAATAAGATTTAAGTAAACAATAAGTTTGAAATAACAAAATAAAAAAATATTTCAAAACTAATGTCTTGGATTTGTGGAGCTATCAAACCATACTGGCATGGCGATATTGCATTCGTTGTATGCAATGATTAACGCAAATGGTTACATCGTTTGTCAAAAACCAAGGGGCAGCCATGACTGATTCGAAGAGCGAGCGATGGGGACAACTGGAACAGTCTTTCAGCATGATACACAGATAATGGCATTAGAATTAGAATACTGCGCAACCATACCGATTAAAAGTTTCTGCAGACCTTCGGCCGAATGGTGGACGTGGTACGTATTAAATCGGAAACGTATTGTTCCAAATTGTTTGCGGCGGATATGTCAGCATTTTCAACTGCTTTTCCGAGAGAACTTCACAATCTATAGTTGTATGAATCACTCATCAATCTATGTATTACTGATGATTGTGATAAGAGGGAGAAAAAATAAAATAGTGTTTTTATTTCGACGTCGATCTCGTCACTGAATTACTAGCATTTGCAAAGCAAACACACATCACGGCACTTAAATTGTACTTTACAATCAAAGAGTTACCTCAATGTTTTGGATAAACAATTTTTGAGTTGTTTATATAACTTAAGTAGAATTATGTGCGTATAGCAATTTAACAAAATCGCGGTTTCTAGAGTCTTTCAGTGACATTTATATTTCAATGGAAAATAGAAACAATTGGCAATCATCAAATAAGACTCTTTAAATACTTTCATTAATCTGGTGTTTAAATGTATTTTCATATAATAAGGAAAGTATCACTATGGTAAATTTCTAAGGGGTCATCTCAAACGTCAGCATAATCTACTCGGGCGTGTCATCAAAATGTCATACAAAGTTCGTAGATGCATTAACTCGTGGAGCTAAGTTGGACAACGCCTGACATAATTAATATACACTAGTACCTACTTGAATATGCTCGTTTATGATCTTAATAATATATGAATATAAGCTTGTAGCAGTTAGTTATTTTGTAGTTCCAAATAAATCAATACAGCCTTTTTACTTTTTTCCCCACTAAAAATGCATTTATATAAATAATTCACATACGAGTTTTTGTTCTCTAAATACCGTTCAAATATTGTAGAGTCATAGGTTCAACATGGGCTTTGATGTATTAATAGGCAATATTTTTAATTCTATTGACCATGTTCATGTCTTTAATTATCAACACATATTCTGAAACAGAGATTTTTTTTATTTAAAAATATAAATAATGATTCTGAATTGTAAATAGTATTCTAATAGACATCGAAAAATAACAAAAACTAAACGCATTTACCGATTTGTTTTTCACTTTTACTGATTTGATTAGTATGCGCGTGCGAGGGCCTGTATATCCTTGAGGAGTTAAATGAACTTCTGTGTCTACGTAATCAGCTTAAATATTTACTTACACAATCTTCCTATATTTGCTTATAGTCTGGTTGCCAAACACACTCGAATAGATTTTGTTAGTTCTCCGTTTCTATTCTGTACAATCATGTTAGAAAGTCTCCATGTTTTTCGTTGTTCCGATGCCGCAAAATATATAATATCACATGGTTTTAATGTTTGGTGCAGTTTATTTTATTAATTTAGACAGTTACACCCTTGTTTACATAAGTAAACAATAATACCGATAAACTGTTTACATTTACTTTCCTAGCATGAATTGCTTGTGGAGACCTGTTGGTAACGCAGGTATTGGCTACAAATAATTTTCTTTACGACGGATTTTATATTAATATCTGTCATTAAAATAATTTAAATTTCTATTGTAATAATTTAAAGCGTAGTTTTATACATAAAATTCTCATTAGTATCTACGTCAATATTGTAGTCATAATATTGATTTAAAACCACAGCATATTTATTTTGTCTCGTACAATTAACGCTTGAGAAACGAAATTCTATTGCCTACATCCGGAGATTGGACAAAAAGCGGTTGACGTCCGTCGTGACGAAAGATAGGAGAGCCAATGGCCTCACAATTGAGGATGTTGCAGAGCGGGAGAAGTAGAGAATATTAAGTAGGGAGGCGGACCCAGGTACATTGAGCATAATGCTACATATAATTTTTAGAGATTAGTGGTTGCCAGGTTTTAATCGATAACATTTTAACACTTCGAATTATTTGGCTGTTTATATTTACTTTAAATAGTACTTATTATATTTAATCATTTTAGAATAACATTGCGACAAATCATATTTTTCTCCTTATACATTTATATTTGAGAAATACGTACTGAATAGCATAATACATCGTTTTAGTCGGATTTCCATACTTATGAAGTTTGTAGCTCATCTTGTCTTCTACGAACAAAGAGGAGAATATAAAATAGTCATTTACCTGTCTAATTTAATTGCACAATCGAATGTGACCTTTAAATGAAAACATTACTCGTACACGACCGGTTTGTCTGGCAGAATCTTCCATTGAGTTCACGCATACTCGCGTGCTTTGTGCAATTTATGTGTGCATGATTACTAATAACTCTGCCATATGCCGGCTAGTTAATTGATTATTAGTTGCTCACTGCCGTTGACATTTTTATGGTCAAGCTACTGAGTCTGGAATTTATATGCTCATTGATACGAATTGGAGCCTTCATGCTGACGTATTTTCAGAGATTTGTAAAGGAACTTACAATTTGAAAAATTCCGTTACCTATATCCATACAAAATAACGTCCTAAGTACATATTTTAAATATCATTTGCTCAATCAATCCATTTACCAATCCAAAATGAGCTGTGATGCTGGACTAGAACAAATATAAAGATGAGACAAAATATTGTCGATATATTGATTTTTTTAAATTGAATCAGTCGCAAAAAATGTTCACATATTTCTATCGCTTCCAAACTTGGGTAACATTACTGGAACAGGCGATTTTAATATAAAAAATTATTGTCGGTGTAAGCAGAAGAGCTGATAGTAGGTGGTTACCGCCGCTCACCTTTAATACCAGTGGTTTACATGAGACGCTGACTACCGTGTCTTTAATAACAGAAACAATTTTAACTCGCAATAAAAGATTTCAAACTCAAAAATCAAGAATATACATATGTTTGGGAGGTCATAGTAGGTACTATCAGAAGAAAGGTATTTAATGAACCTTTCCCAAAAAGGGATTTTCTATGCAAGTGTACACGACTGTAGTAAAATGTGTTTCTTAAGGTGATATTTCCCTAGTTATAGTAATTGCATTGCGTCAGACTCATCCGACCATTTCTGTAGAGGCTTTTTCCTTGTCATAATGGGAATTAATGCCCATTAACGTTTAATTAAATTTATTTTATACTGTTGCATGAGTTGTATTTCTATTTCTAACAGGAGAGATATGAGAATGTATAACCTGTTTTTTAATTAAATTTCAGAGGTAATTTTGTTCGTTGGGTCATACGTAAAACGTATGTACCTATGTATACGGAATGGGGATTATGCATGCCATTAATAACTGAAACGCAAGATTAAATTAAAAAAGAAGTTTTTCTCTCTTTGATTTCTACCCTACATCTTTGACTACTTTATAGTCAAAGCAACCGATGTAAGTGTATAGCTCGAAGAAAAGATTATTTCTCTCTGTAAAGTATTACACATTACATTTTGCTTTTATTCAATAATTGTTCCTTAAAGCTATCATGACAAATACTTCAATATAAATAATGTGCTTCTAAATAGAGTTTAGTTTGTTTTGCGATCTGTGTCAAGACTCTTGTAATTGTGAACATGACGTTTCTATACTCATCTGAATGTTAGGTACAGGACACTGGCACAAAACACCTAGTAGGTACAGATCTCAACAGTGTAAAGTCTTTTGAACATTTCTAATTAATGTTTATGAACGCTAAAATTAAAGACACAACTCTGCTAAGTGTATGCACGTGACGGCAAACGTCAAACTGCGGGCAAGTTTGCGAAGTCAACAAAAACTTGCGTTAACATCTCTAAAGAGGTGCATCTGAAATGAAATGTCATGCCATTATGCATTGCGATGATATAAAGAAAACTTTGCATGCGCGTCCTACTTACGAGAACTTTTAAGTGAAACGCACGCGGCGCCGCTGAGACAGAAAAATGCGAATGGAACTTTAAAGTGAAATATGAAGATTTGAAAAATTTTAGAATAATAAACAAGCTATATATTTTGTAATATTATTTTACTTTAAACGAGGAATATAGATTGTATATTATATTGCCATGATATAACATTACGACAATAAAATATGTAAGCGACTTGTCAAGTCATTTATAAAGTAATATAATCCTTACGAAGTCGTTTGGGCGTTGTCCTTATCCTCTCCATCTGCAAACTAATGCATCACTAGATAGCCATTACTTAACACATGTCTCGAGAGCCGCAAAACGCGCCAATAATGTCGTAAAATATTCAATTGATATCAATTTGCCAGATTTCAACAATTTCTCCTCACATTTTTGGATCACATCCCAAATATAATCCTGACACTTGTTGAAACTGGACCGGATTCGCCATAAAACGGAATTATGCCCGCCACAGATGAATCTATAGATCATTTTATTAGTGATCCGACCCGTCGAAAGAAACGTGTGCTCTTTTGATTCTACGAGTATAATGAAGATTTATGATTTTATTAATATATTGTCTAACACAAACGAAATGTTAAAACTGTTTGGGTACGTGTGCTTGTGTCTATCCTGTGATTTATTCATATCTCTTCCTTAAAATGGCTATATAATTCCAGTTTTAATAATTGTAATCGTATATGAGCAGTCCCGTCAATATAAAAAGGAGCTGCGGCATCTACCGAGTACTCGTAATGATCAAAAATAGTTTTTATACATCGAGTGTAATAAAAATAGTAGATTCTATAGAGCTTAACAACCGGATCCGGGCGACTCTCGCCATACGATTCCTCTGAGAAACAGCCGAACAGATTTATTTGTGATGTCAGCGGCCGCCGCCGATTTTAGTTTTAACAACTCCATAATGAACTAATTGCGCAACAGACATAAAACACTAGACATTTCGTGTGTTTTTAAATGCAACAAAAAGGAAATGAAAAAAGTCGCCGCATAAACTTGTTTCTAAACATAAAATATGGATTTTTTGTGGATGCGGTCGCTCGGCGCGTGTGGAGCAGGTAGACATCCCCATTAGAGACGCAGAACTTTGACTGAATAGGAGTTATTGTATGGGAAGATTATTCGGTTTGTCATCCTATCCAACGCCTATGACCGGGAGGCAAATTAATAATGGGGTGGTAACATAAACAAGTAAATGTCATTTGTAGGTTACACTGTAATGTTGTATTGGCAAACCGGTTCAAACGACCTTTCGTGGATATTCACGACTATTAACAATCACAACAACGAATCTTTCGTCACGCCATTATTTACGAGTTAAGCAGATTTGCAGTAGTATTTTTTTGATGACGTCTCCCTACGTATCACGGGGACATTTGATAAATTTGGATAAAGTTCTATAATGAATATTTCAATTGCAAACATTGATATATTTGTTTTTTTTTTGTACAATAACTTGTTTGAATACAGTAATTCTGTTAATTTATTTTTAATTGTATCTAATGCAGATGTAAATACTAGCAAATGTAGAATTTACTACGTAATAAAAAAGGATGTGTTTGCTTTGCTTACTTTATAGGGAGATGAGGAAAAAATTCTTCGAATTGTAGGGGTGGTGTTAAAAATATAACTATCTACGTTTGCTTTGTCGAAAAGCAGCATATTACAAAGACGTAGGATGCAACCCACTTTAAAAGATACCTGAAAATGTATAAGTTTTGCTATTGTAAAAGCACTTTATTTTTTGAGATGAATATTATAATATTTTTGTGTTTAAACTATTAACGATGGATGGGTTAAATCGGATGGGTTCCGGAGCGGCTTTCATCGATATCCACTTGGGTTTATAGTTAATGGACGGCGTTTTAAAAGCTGCGACACATCATTTATTAATAAACTGAAGTGGTGCACGTCGCTGTTAAAACATTAACTCTGGAAGGTGATAGATATTAAACACCACAATTCATTTTATAACTAACTAAATGTAATTTTTTTCACGAAGCAAAATTGTGTGACGATTACACCACCATACGATCTTTGTATTAAAGATAATATTATGGAACATAGTAAGCGGGTATAGTTTATTAACGAAACGATAGGTAGGTACTTCACAACCTTCGCTTGTCAACGGCAGCAGTAATTAATTACCGTTGGTCCCCACCCCGCCTTGTTGGCGCTACCCGATTGAAGTTAACTAAGCGTAGTTCGCTGAGCTCCTGGTGTTTTGACATTCGACGACACCTCCCACAAGCCGGGCCACGGTGCCGATATCCCGCACCAAAGCGGCGTTTCAAACGTTAAATTACAGATAAGTTTATTTCGCGTCCGACCGACCGTCTGTGAGATAAGTACATTTCATACTTCAGACGAGTCGTATTCTGATAATAGCGAAGACGCTATAAAAGAGATGTCTTTGTACCAGGCGTGGATGAAGTTGGAAAAGTGTGCAACTGAATTCTGCAGCCTCGAGTAGATACGCGCCTCAAGCGAATCGTACGTAATGCGCTCGATAATATATTCAGATCGCATTTATTCGTGGAGCATAGGCACTGAAATAAGGTTTTGTTAGCACGAGCGAGAGACAATCCCCCTGGGCTAAACATTTTGAAACGCCTTTGTAGGTGAGTTTAGCGAATACGACGAATCTTTGTGCACAACTCCTTCAATATGATCGGAGAGTGCACTCTCACAATTTATCTACCTCTACCCTTTAGAGATATAACTTTGTAATCCCTATGAAAACATGAGTGAATGAAAGGATTTCGAATGTTTAATATATTCTACGTTAGACGTTTCGGATGATAGGAATCTCCGGAATTTTCCCCAACTCAAAAGGGTTTTACAAGTTTTAAGCCGGGTTAATTATGCATCACATCTATACAATAAATAGGAGACGGTGGCAAATGTATGGCATAGTTTCGTTCCTTATATGTATGTATATAACAGTTGATAGAATGGTAATACGTTTATAGGTAGGACACTGCGGAATATTATATAGCTTGGTGCTTTAAGTCTATTCTTAGAACGATGGTTAAAAGCTATTCGGGCTTCTTAAGTCGGCATTTCTAGTATGTAGTACGAGTTGGCCATTAATCCCTGTTCACATTAGAATTTCGCTGGACCGACACGCTGCGCTGAAAGAACCTCCCTGCTTCAATATGTCGACCGAGGAGGTTGAAATGGAGACTTAGCAAAGCTTATAAACTTTTCCTATTTACCAGCCAACTTCTTGTATCGTAATAGGTACTTTGGTTTCATAATAAGAAATTCAAATTTCATGTTTTACTTATGTTTTATGGTCACACAGTCTAGTCATTCATAGTACACCATATGTCGTATCGTAATAAAACATTGCACAAATCTCAGAGCTTACTAAATGCAAATGCGCTGCTCAGAATATTCAGGCATACGAACATACAGACATGCGTCCTGATTCATTATATTAAAAGGATTTCATTCCACAAGAATGACGTCATTAGTTTCCGAGTTTCAACTCTGTGACATCAAGTGTCTTGGGGTTACTACACAAAGATCCTCCGTCGTATCATTCTTTTTTGTACTAGTTGTTATTGAGTATAATTTTTTAAAGAGAATAGATATAAAAATAATAAACTGATCATCTACAATAAATAAACTGCTTATTTTTTTACAACGTTAAATGATATATGTATATAAGAAAGAGAGAAAAGATTTTACTCCAATAAAGGCTTATTCACTTTACAAGTAAAATATCCGAATTTGGTATAACTTGTTCTTTAAAAAAGAAAATTTAATATTATACAACCTTCAAATAGGTCAAGGTCGTGAAATTGAACACGAACTAATCAGTCAGTAATTATGCTAGCAGGTACACTGGGGGTATCTCCTTCAGCAAGTCAATAAACGAGTTTATCTAGGGGTTACTTAGGGTTGCTTTGAATTTGATTGTGTAATAACTCTCCGTTTTATTTACATAGGATCGGCAGATTGTTAAGAAGGATATCTGTACTAATATAATAGGGAGCTCTTAACATAATCCTCTTCTTGCTATAATAAGATCAATATTTGCCTACACTGTGTTCCTAATAGGATTTACTGGTTGTGTTACAAGCTTGTTTGTTTCGGCATTATTTAATTTGCGGTCAAAGTTTCTTTAAGGTATAACTTATTAATATTAAGAAGAAATTGACTTTACAATTAATTTTAAATTACATATTTTCTAACAATTTTATTTCTTATTTCATTTATAATAAGGTCAAATTATTATTAACTTCCTAAATGAACAAAACAAACAAAACTAAATGCAACAACAAAACTTACTAAATGGTCAGGAGAAAATGTTTTTTTCCCCGGATATCACGAATAGGCGGGCGTGATTAGATGTAAATTTAAAAGTAACTCAGCAAGTGGCTCGTAATAGATTAAGTATCTAAGAAGTATACCCTATGAAATCCTTAAAAAGGAACTTTTAAAAATTCAGTCCCATTCATGTAAAATGAATAGGAAACCTTCGGGTCCATAGTTATCATTAATACAAAACACCTAAAGCGCTACCTGCAAAGTTACTTTTATAATTAAGTCAAAACTTTAACACAGTGAAATAACAAAAGTAAAACTGTGGAGATTAAATTATTACCTTCCAAGCCATGGAGGTTTTAATGAACGACATTAAAACGCTACATTAATAATGAAGGTGTAAATGTAATGCTGTGGAAGTTATAATTGGGGGAATAAGTAGCGATCACAAGTTGCCGCCCCACTCGTCCCGGAGGCTCGCGTAAATTAGTTGCCAACTACTAAACTGATACTTCGACGGTTCACGTCTAGTTAGAGGTGCTTAGCACTACGTTTCGCTTACGAGGTGAATATTTCATTTGCACATGATCCAACGACAAAAAATTTAATACTATAGGGAGGGCACCACACCTCTTTCACCGAGTCAAATTCTGCGGCAGGTTCTCGCTGCTGTGATATAAGTAAGTAGACAATTCTGTCACTTCTCGTGTAATTGTACTCGACAGTACTAATTGTTGAGTCGCAAATAGATCTTAAAATGTGAGGCCGCGTTTTTAATTTCAAAATATTCTAGAAATCGGATGGGAATCCTTGCGAACTTCTTTTAATTTATCGTTTTATATTTGCCATACAAACATTCTCCTATTTATTTTGTTAGTTATGTTTGTAATGGACACGAAATAAATATATTTATTTATTCAATATTTAAGTGCAATTCGCAATCTATGTGAATACTCTCACAGTCGCATAGTGAATACAGTTAGTGCTGACTCACGCATATCACACGCATAGAAATTGCGCGCCGCGTCGAACGGGACTTCTAAACTCAAGTCCATAAAATAGCTATCTGTCACAGGCCCTATTGCTGTCTCATATTGGCATGTGGGAAACACAGAAACAGGTGACTATTTTGAGTTGTGATTTGTTTAACTAGATTTGTTTGGCTCAAAATTATATGTTTGTAATACTCAGTCTCTATTTTAGAAATGATGCCTCGTAGATGAATGTAAGGTTGGGATTGACTGTCTCGTGGTAGGCTATGTTTTATTAATTTTTTTCAAAAGCATCTCAGAGTTTGGAAATGTACCCAAAAAAGGCTAGGCTCGCCTTTTTACATGGAATTCCCAAACATACCTGGCAAAGTGTGAATAAAAAAAAAACGATTGATAAAGTGAATAAACATACATACTTATTTACTTTATCAATCTTAATTTTTACTACGGATTTCCATAATGTTTTATGTAGAAATTATATTGTGATTTTTGAATGTGATAATAACGAATATACCATACGAATGTCATAAGCGTATTTTTTTCTATGGCCTCTTATTAATTACTTGTAATAATAGATATTATTATCGCGCTCTATAACCTAAAAAGTTAAAACTCGTTTCTGGTCACACCTGAAACCGCCAAGGTCGCCGGGAGCTTTGACCTCGTGACCTTCTAACCTTCGGCGTAAATGTTGGAGTGCGCAGGCGACGCCGTTTTACCAATACGCCTGTCAAGGATTCTACTTTTAAATTTTTACCATGGCTACAATAAATTATTGTTTATTTTTTGTCACGTAACAATAACGTTCGCGGAATTGAATTTGTTGCCAATAGCTTTTAATCATACTTTTTTAATCATTTTCTAGTTTTTGTGGATTCTCTAGAGACAAACACTGAATTAACTTGCTTTTTGCAGAGCTGTTTGTTATACGTGTCAGACATTAGTTTTATAACATTCAATTGATATCCGTTTGGTTACAATTTACAAACAAGTAATAGGTAATGCTTATTTTAGGTTTTAAAGGTTATAGTAAGTAACATAGCCTATTTTATTTCTAAGAAAATATTGATGTAATGTTTATATTATTGTCGAAACGTTATTCATTAACCATAATAAAAAGCAAAAACGAAGTATTAAAAAATTTAATATGTGTATTATGTACCATGGTTATTCTTCCTCTTATAAACTGCTTCGTATTTAGTACGCGCTGAAAAAGTTGGAGAGTTTCGGCAGGAAATTTTAGGATGCCTCGCTTATTCGAATTGTTTCGTGAACTATTTTTGAGCGATGTTTATTGTATAAATTATACACTCGAATTCAAGCCACTTATTCAAGGGATTAGTATCAGTACTTGTCTAACGTTATGAATGAAATAAAATTCGTTTGTGATTTCGTGATCGGCAAATTAGAGTGTTTATAGGAGCGTCCACATCCCACGAAACTCTTCTTTTAACTGAGCATCGATAATAAATGTGAACGAATGTTATAAAGAGTGCGTTTGTTGGTCGTGAAGCGTGTCGGTTAACGTCCTAAAATTGGCTCCACGTGACGGTCCGCGACTCTGACCTTCACTTGCCGTCTACAGATTTGTGTCTTACGAACGGTCAGTAACTATTACTGCGGCTACTTGTACTGTATGTTGTAAGAAACATAATTGTGGAACTTCATTTGCAGTTAAATACCAATTACATCTAAGTAGCCTAGAGGCCCAAAGGGTTTACTGGATATTACCCATTTTATTAACGTTTAGGAGTTTTACAAGCCGAATATAAGCAATTATTTCGTCAGTCTTCGAAAACATGGTACAATTTTGCACAATGTTGTTGATTAATTTTAGTTTCTTTCTATCTGTTATCGTTATTTTTTGTTTAGTTTTATAGGTGTTGTACATACAGTCGAAACCGGATATAACGACACTGAAGGGACCTTATATTTCGGACGTTATATCCGATAGTTGTTATAAACGATAGTAATTACTTTATATAGAATGTGCCGGGACCTTACCATTCGGTTGTTATAACCGGTCCGTCGTTATAAGCGGTGTCGTTATAACAGGTTTTCACTGTATTACGATATTACAATGGTCGATGGTCATTGTTCATTGGAACTCTTGTTTTATTTTGTGTAAAAAATCCTTTTGTAAAAAACCCGACTGGTCGCGTCAGTTCATTTTGTTCTGGCCAGCGTTGCTTGCCACTTTAAAACTAAAGACATAAAATCTTAGAAATCTCTGACTAAGCCAGATCCTGTTTTACAAGTGTTGCACATCGTGCCGTTGGAAATACCACTAAGAAAGGGGGAAATACTTATTTTAACCAAGTGTATGCTGATGCTTTTCATTATAACTCTGAATTTATAATGTAAATAAATATTTTATAATCCATATATCTATCTCATTTCTGTAGAATGGGCTGTTAACACCTTGAGCATTTGTAGTTGTTTCGACCGGTTTAGATGTTTTGCAAACTAGATTATCTTCTTTCCGAATGTAGGTATAGTACTGATAAAACAGATCGGTAAACAATTTTAATGAAATGAACGCGGGATACAGAAACTTACTTACTCCTGTGTTCCACAATGTTAAGGAAAATGTATAATTCTAAACCCATGTACACAATTTTTTTCTGTGCCATATATTATAACAGAATGGGACACCAAATAAACTAATTGGTTGCTAGGATCGGAAGTCGCCTTTAAGTATGGCACAATAATAAATCAGAAGCGGTCATAACAGAATCTAAATTTTCTTCTTCCACCGTCTAAATAATCTTCTCATTACAAATACACATGTTTAAAAATGTTCTACCATTTCGCATATGATTTTATTTAATATCATTTTATTTTAATCACGGACTGTAGATATAAAAAAGGTCCAGAGTCAGAATGATGTATCCTAAAATTAGAAATATTTCTCTACAGAGAATCAAATATCATTCAGTGATAACTACTGCCAGCCGCAAGCGTGTGGCGAGAAAAAAATTTGGATACCTTCCAGCAATCGATTACATATACTCCATCGTTAAAAGGAAATGATCATATATCTGTGCATTCGCTACATAGTTTATTTTTGAAAGTAAAAATATTATAAAGTTCACACGGGCTAAACAACTGCAAATAAAAATTGTATTATGTGTAATCTTCATCTCTTATCTATTCTGGTCTCACGTTATCATTGATAGCAGCAAAAGGTGTTCTGAATTATTTATCGTCCGTGTGGCAGCTGTCAGCGTGTCAATGATATCTGTTGACAAATTTATCATTTTATTGATAGCAGTGTCACGATGATCATACATCATGGTTGTAATGTGCAAAAATAATTTTGAAAAAGGTATCTCAACTTAAATTACCAGAAAGTCTTTTCTGATAGAAATCTTTCGGAACATTGCAGGAATCCACCGCTTTAAAGTATCTGTTTTTTCTTGTAATAATGTCGGGAAATGAGAGGAACGCCTTGGGGATCGAAATATCTTCTTTGATGGCGTCTCGGCACGACGAAGTCAAACTGCTTGGATCAATAAGAATGTTTGTTGGAAAATAAAAGATTTTATTCGTGGCTGGCCCACATTTGATTTTTTATCGGTGGCCGCGTCCCGAAAAGGTTTAAAACATTAAGCATGAGCGCACAAAGGGGGCTGAGTGTATGGATTGTGAATCATAAACAATGGTTAGCCTTGTTAATGAAACTGAATGCGGGCGAGTCAGCGGTCGTGGGACCGGCACGATTTGTTGCGTTACCATACCATACAACATTGCTATGTAGGTGAATTGAATTTATATATTTATAACCATTTACACTTGATATCCAAATTATTTCTTCGAACTTTATTTTGGGCGTAAACATGGGTTTAGTTGCAAGTTATATTTTTGAGATATTTAAGTAATTTCAGGGATATAAGAATATCAAACATACATCCGCTTGAATTTTCTTTGTTCCCACTTAATTAAGCCTATTAATGAGTTACGGAATATCGTGTGTATAATAGTTGATGATGTGATGGTAAGCCGTTGAATATGTTACGACGATGATATCATTCCGCGTTCTCTCACGACAACATCACCGGGCCATGGTTAGTGGGTTAAGCAAAGGCAAACAGGTTAGACTGGGCAAAAACGTTTGCAATTATCACAAGCATATGATTTAATATGTTTAAATATACGCTTCATTAATTATTTATTTATTTTAATATTGATACAAAAAAAAAAAAAACAATAAATGGAGGGAAACAATCCAGTGCGTTTTGTTGCTTCATGCATGAACACGCGGCGTTGGTAGAAGTTTTAATACCTAATGTTTAACCGCCATTGAAACTTTCAAGTTTTGTATGTTTCCATTACAAATGTCAAATCAATATTTTTAGTAAAGTTCATCGGTTTATAATTAGCTGTGTTTATGATTATATTTCCTGTTTCTAAACGTTTTTAAATAAAGATTTTACAGTAATAGGCTTGGACTCAACCTACCGGTCGAACAACTACTATTTGCATTATACAGTGAATGTATAAGTATTGTACTCGATATATTCCTCGTGGCTTCGACCAGGTGGAAGTCGGTTACGTAACAATACCAAAAACGATGTACGGTAGTACGTGATTGGAAATAGATTTATTGCATGCCTGTGATAGAGGAAGACCGTATATAGAAACGGAACATAATAGAAAGCATATTAATATAAGATTACCACAGGCCGGTTAATACGTATTGTGGTTCAATGTTTATAAATCTTTTATTTCAAATCAAAGTATTTGAGACATGCATTAAACATTAATGTTACGACGTGGCTAAGCTAAGGAAAGTCTTATTCAGCATAACAATAACCTGTCTTTGATCGCACGCCATGCACGTTGTCAATACAATTATAATAATTATCTCTATCCCAGCCATGCTCACAGAGCTCAGCAATGTCGAGTACAATTGTCAGGTCATTAGTACCTATAATTTATGCCGGATAATGGCATATCCGTTTACATGACAATTAATTATGACGATCGAAATCCTGAGTGGTGTTCGCTTGTAATATGTTTCCGTATTTCTGTGTCGCTCTTCCAATTTCAACCGTTCAACTTGTTGGGAATTCGTCGCGGGAATGTTGGCGAAAATTCGAAACGAAGCGCGACGTCCCGCTCCCAGTGGGAACTAAGACATTAAATCCTGGTTACAAGCACCTATTGAGCCTTCGCCCACTCTGTTAATGGATACAAATTGTCGAATAAATTGCTACAAGTAAACACCCACAGTAACAAAACCCCCACGCGAGTTCGCTGTCTCCGTTATACGAGTCTGACCCAGAAATATATACAGGGAAACTTGACGAGCGAAAGAGAATACTTATAAGTTTGGATAATTGGATTTAAGTGTATATTCATCTAATTAGCCCTCACACTATAATCTATAGTTTTACGCAATTGCGGCGAATCAATGGCTTAAAGAACCGAAAGACGTGTTATTTTATGACAAGGGGAAAATCTTTTGAAACTAACAGTTGTTGTATCAATGTACTCGTATACTCTTATAGCGATTGCATAAAATAATTTAGCGATTTTGTTTAGCGCACATAAAGTTATGATATTCGTTACGTATGTATGTCCCACCGCCAAACGGAATGATAACTGTAACTGATCTGATCCAACTCCCGAGTAAAAGATTACGATCAGGCTTGGCCTCAACATAAACCAACACCAGCCTACTGTGCGAAAATCTCCTTATTAAGGACGTTAAAGATTTATTTTTAAGGTTGCAAAATCACCCTAATTCATATGTGTTTTTTTGATCTGATAGTTGCTCGCCTTGTTTACCTTTTTTTGTAGAGGCAAATATTGAGCATGCACCATCTCAGAAATTTTCCTAACGATCCCAATTACCTTTTATATGACGGGCACGTATTACAGCGATGGAATTAGTAAGTCCTCAACCCTTAGAATAATTTTGATGCTGAAAAAGCGCTGTCTCCACATAAAAAGGTTCATCCAGTGCTTTTAGATTTAAATCGTTGCATGTACATATATATACATATGTATAGTATATCGAGTCATGTCCATACATTGATTTATTATCAGCTTGTTTTATAAAGAATGATGATTTGTATAATATAATATTGTCATGTATCAGATTGTGAGAACTGAAGTGCCTCAATTGTCTCAGGTCATGTTTCGTTACATGAACCGTATGTAATGATGCCGAGTGGGTGTTTTATGTATGGGTGTACTATTATAGTTAATGTTAACGTAATTATATTTAAAAAGAGATAAGTTTTCCTGAACATTTGGGTATAATTATCAAGAAAGAACACCGTGTTGTTGTGCAAGAACTTATAGTCAAACTTAGTTGTAAGAGATGTGATTATTTAATTTTTATTTGAATTATTTGAATGTATGACATTTTTGGCGGCAAAAACTTTTTAACATTATCAGTAGTAGGCATTATTCTTGCGCTCGTGAGCTCAAACCTGGACAACTGCATCGAACAGTCCTGTGGAATGCATATCCATACGTGTCCAGCTTTTACAATGAGTTGATTGTTCATTCTGTCTTGACGCCATTCCGCATTTAAAACTTAGATCAGTGAAAATATAACAATAGGATATTAATTAAAATTTATATCAAAACCTAGACCGTTCGGACAAACCGTTGTACTGTAAAAGGATTGTAGCCTCCATTATTTGACAACTATTAGGTAATGGGAATAAGTTGATGGATGGACGGACATTAAGGAAACATACCTAAGGAATATATCTATAATATTTCTGTAATGTTTCAGTCAATGAGCTTATTGAGCAGCTTTAACAACACGTAGGTCACACGGATTAAAATTTGTAAATAGGCATAGATTTGAATTTTGTCAACAAATTTGACCTGAAATGACAGCCTAAATTCTTACTAATAATACTTCAAGAAAATTTGCATTAAAAATTTTGTTTACCGACAAAGTTTCCATACGATATTGATATTTCACCCCATAAAATCTGCTTCATGGAGTGTCGTGGGTGCGTTTGCAAATAAAACTTTCATCACTCATACTTGGACAAATATTTGAAGACCATAAAATATTACTGCGTGCGTCGACCCGGCTTTAAGTTTTTGGTTATTTTTCTACAGTTCTTCGACTTAATCAAGGAAAGTTTACTTTGTTTTAATGATGAAATAAAATTCGAAATCACCGCATTTCTCGGCAACCAGCGTCATAAAGATTGTTTTTATCCGCATTGAAATCGCACAGATGAATTAAAAGTGATGATAAATCAGAAAATATCAACCCAGCAGTATTCAGTGCATTTGTGTAAAACATGTAAGCGGGTACAAAACGTCATTGTGCTGTAGACACAGTCGGTACAGGCGACACCCTCGGGACACCTTTTATGTATTCCAAAGTTACATTGAGCCATCCACAACCCGCTCTGGTGCATTCACTGCGACGGGTTGTTGTTTCACTCTACAAAGGGATATGATGTGAAAAGTGATTAAATAATATGGGATTCCGAACTTGTTTTAGAAGCCCTGGGGCCTTGGTAACTTGTTCAGTGGATATAAATGCATTGAAACAAATAGGAAACAGAATAGTAAACTAGACCGTTTTTCTGCTTCTTATTTATTTGATAAATATACATAATATGTCAATCAAATCTGCATATAAAATATCGAAACGCATGATGAAAAAGGCATATTGTGTTTTAAATATATGAGTAAAAAAAAAACTAGAATGTGTTTTAAGGTTACAAAAAGTTTGTGAAAAGTATTGGAACTAGTTAGTAATTCGATTTTTAAATTGGAGTAGTTTGTTCTTTTCTCTTGAGGATTTTGAAACTCCGCATGAATATGTAATATTATTAATATTTTTTAACCACAACATGATAATTATAACTTCGTCTGGACGACCTCATATTTCGGGATAAAAGGGCGAGTTCATGCAATCCTTACTCATAGGATACATGTGCTGAGGTATAATATTCAGTAAAACCTCTTTTGTAAATAAAAGTACCATGTTGTACCAAGTGCCAAAGTATGTTTTTTCCAGCATTTATTAATCTATTTATTGCAATACACCGTTTTATTACTAAACGAATTAAACTTTAAGCTATAATGCGTTACTTTTATGACAGTAGTAATTATACGTTATTACAATATTTACTTTATAAGAATGTGTATTCTTGTAGTATCATTGTAGTGTTACTATACTTATAGAACTATTCAATTTATAATAAATATTGTCCTATAAGCTAAAGAGTTCATAAACTCTAAGAAATATTTTTGCAGACTACATATATATTAACAAAATTTCTGCATGTGAATTATTTATTTAACACAATCACAAGCATTCTATCGCTGTAAAGCACTCTATTTGGAATGCGCTAGGCATTGCGTAGTTAGAAAGTATTTTTTTTCCTGTTTCTGGAGCATTCTACTAAATATAATGACAAATTTATATATTCTGTTAATATAATCTGTCAATGTATACTACAGTAGTGAACTACATACATATATGTATGTATGTCGTCGTATTTTATAAAGTTTAATAAAATTATCCGTAGTGTTCAATATTCTTCAGCTTTGTTTATGAAAACACGTATGCATAAGCGGTGTGTCTCCGCACGGGCGAGTTTGTATTGCGTTGTCTGAATGATATGGAACGTGGATAGGCAGGAGTGGGTCGGATGCGACAACTGCACGCTCTTATGATGACTGAATCGATATTGTCGCATATTCAATAGTTCTACGGCATATGTTATTGTGGTGGAGGCTTTTGTATTACTGTAAATGAAAGCGGACTGAGTGCGCAATAGCCACCGGTGACATTATTCACACGTCACGGAACACATAATACGGATATTAGATTTTATATTTATGCTAATTTTTGTCTCGGGATCAAATTTTTTCCTTATAAGCCCTTTGAGAATATCTAAACAAATGCTCAATTTGCATTTTCTGAAATTATCAATCTGTCATTATTTGTGTACACTCTTAGACTGTCTAGAGTCAGACGAACTCAGTAATCAGTTATATCAATTGACATTTTACTTAGCACCATCTTTTCCAACGCACATAAGTCTGTTCAATTCGCTTGCGAATATGAAAGAAAGTGCTAACTTTTTAAAAACATTGTGCATTATTCAAACCGGAGAAAATACATATTTATTCTTTTTTCTGGTGCTGATTTTTCCTTAAACATTTTTATTTATACGTTTGTGTGCTCGCAGATCAGTTAGTAGAATTGAGGTTCGATACAGCTTCGTTTGAGTGATGTCGCTTGGTATCGAGTGCTGGGTGCGATATTATTGAGGCCCCAAAGAGCACTGGTATCCGTACGTGATGTTTGTCAATGGTGGCAATCATTAAGCGTCCTACACGCGATGGGTGGCTATTCTGTTGACTTGAACTGTCGTCCAGGTAAAATCAATTTATTTGGGCGGCCTTATCTAAGACGCAAATGCCCTTATGTGACCTCAAAAACTATACTTGTATTTTTAAATATTCCAATGGCAAAAACGTATATAATTATCAAATTATAATTAAAATTAAAACGCAATAAATAATTCCTTATTTGTGTCACTGCTTTTTAATGTGCGACATCATATGCACGTCAAAGAGCAAAAGTTATTTACAGACTATGATTGTTTAAGTTTCTGCGTTCTAAACTGTATATAAAATAGGTTAATGCAGTAGAAACACATTGTAGTGAAAACATTGCGTTTTATATTCATGTAGCTAAATATTTTCAGGTCTTGTACTAAAGTAGGACACGAAGCAAATTAGACCGGTGAGTCAAGTAGGTTATTTTGCAGCGTATTTTTTAAATAATTTTATTGCGTATCTTATGGAAACATTTTTATAAAATAAAAGAATAATAGAAGAAGCCTAATTAATTAGCCGGCTAGTTGTGTGAGCATTATGTCATTTCAAATGTCGATGTAGTTATAGATGTAATGTGGCCATATTGTATAAAAGAGTGCGTGTAACATGCTGTTTCTGTAAGCAGTGTAATAAAAATTATTAATATTTCCGTTTTTGTTTTGCAGCTAATTCATTTTAACCATTTTCAAAAGTAGAATCCAAAGTTATGAAATTTAGTAATCTTGATGTTTGCAGCGTTTGACTTGATAGTTTGTAAGTATTCTCCCATATTCCTTTTGGCTCTTCCTAAAAGGTTAAATCGCAAGACTGGTGTATTCCATAATGATTTGGGTTTCCAATTATGAAACCTCGTATCTTTTGTTAATCAAAGGGTATCTAATGCATGTAGTGGGTAGGCTGTAAGAGATTTGCTATCAGCTTGCTGGCATGTTTCCATGAGTAAACGCCGGAGCGAGCCAGCTAAGCGTCAGCCTGTGTGAACATGCTACACTAAGATTGATATTACGTATGTTGCTGTACATATGCATTGTCTTGTACAGGATTAGCTGCTTCGGTAGACGGCAAACGTCTGTATCTATTTCTTCGCAGTAAACACTAGATAGTAATGTTAAAACCGATAACAACAGTATATCATGCATTTTCTGATTTTAGACTATAATTTTGGTGAATATCACTATCTCACAGAACATAGGTGTAAATCAACAATTTTTATGATGCATTTATATCCAAAGAATCTTTATTGTTTGCAATAAATTCTGAAAGTGATAACTTTCAAATTATAAAGATTTTTATAGGGTGCGTTTGCATTGCAATTTAAGAGATATAAATCTCTATAAATTGTTAAACGTCCCCATTCGCGTACTTTTTTTTTTAATATAAACCCACGGGTCTCTAGAATAATACCGGACTTCATGCAAACCATCCCAGCAATACTCCGTAACATAAATTTTTAACTCAAATATTTGGTGTTGTATTTTTTACGAAGATATACCAACAAGCAGTTTGAAACACGTGTCTCTAAAATAACATTTGAGCTGGGTGGTTATGTTATTTAAATCTTTTACTTCATTTTGCATAAAGTTTCATCGTTGTGGTCAATAAAAAGGCTATAAAATATTTTAAATTCTCCACTGTCGGACCTCTTTTTATCTAAAGTACGATAAAGCTGTAGGCAAATTTTATTGCTTAGATAAAAACGCCGAAAACGTAAAGTTGTGATCGCAACATATTTTACGAAAACCGAAAGACCGTGATGTTTGAGCGCAGGGGGGTGCCTTCCAATTATCCTGAATAGATATTTGGGTCACAACCAAAATTGCTTACATACTCATTATATTTTAACAGCATACGAAAGCGATAACAATGATTGGATTCAGGAAAGCAGAAACCATAAAATTGAAATCAATTTTGCAGTAATGGTTATGGGTTCATAAAACACGTATTGCTGGTCACCAAAGAGTTCTTTTATCTTTATTACGACGGCTCATAGTTAAAAAACTTTTAACAGTCGTTCGGTATCGACCATTTCGTATTTTTAAAAGTTTTTCAATGCGCCAAGCTTTTTTCTCGCAACCGCTATTAGAGATTTTTTACATTCCCTCAAGTTCGTGTTAAAGTAAATCATATCCAAATTCTTACTCGGAAGTGATAAAAGTTTAACAAATAAAATTACTTAAGTTCTCCAGGATCAATTTACGACGTTTTATGACAGTGTAAGATTTCAATACACTGGAATGTATTTATCGTCCGCCTCGCCATATGATCACGATTTGGTATTTGCGAAAATGTGTAAGACGTGCAATGGATTGGTTACTTTTGCCGTTTGGCGTAAAGGTGAAAATCGCGGTACAGCCGACAGAAAATTCACGCGTATTCCCCCTTTTGCGGTCCCCTGCGACATTGACCCTTAAGTCAAGGAGTAAAAGTGCTTTATCTTTTATCAGACTATAATATATTCAGTTCTCAAAATGAATTGCGAGTGTTAGTAACTCTGAGTGAGCCTGCGAACATATTCGTGGGGATCTGTTGCGTCGTTCGTTCCCTTTATTGGTTAGCAAGTTGAACAATATTGAATCTTCTGTTAGATCATTAGAGTCCAATTTCGTTTGTGAGTTGCGCCAGGGATTTTCTTAGCGTTTTCCGATCGTTTTATATGTTACTTATTTGTTGATGGTAGTGGGTGCCTTGTCGAGATATTAACTGGCTTGGTCTTTGTACGGTACTTAACTAATGAGCGTTCTACTTGCACTGGCGAGAACTTATTTCGCAATTTGCTAACAAATGCAGTTTCCATTTGCTTGCACATTCGCTTTGTTTACTTTAATTACGAAGAATAACAACTACCGGAATTTCTAACTAACTGAAGTACTCTTTGCTCACGGACGCACTGTGTGACAACAATTTTCATAAAGTCTTATACATTATCACAATAACGTTTGAATGTTAAACAAAAACAATATAGCAATAAAAAAAATAATGAAATATTAGCTTATGTTTTGTAATTAAATTCATTACGCATTATTCATGCAGTATTAATACGAGATAATTTTTTACATCTTTCATGTAATGTATTAATTAAATAAGCTTTCACAAGTAGTTGCAGCAACCAAAGCTTATGAAAATGGTAATTCCTATAAGGCGATAACGAGCTGTATTTTGAGTTCACTTTCATAAGATTTAAAGATAATAGCACTTTTGATGGAGTGTTGAGTGTAGAAGATAGAGAGTGGCCCGGTCGCCGTCGGTGCAATTAACGTTTTTCAGGACGAGCGCTCGGAGGCATTGTGACGTCATTGCACTCCACGTGGATAACGCGGCTAAAAACCCGCGGTGCTCAAAAGGCATCTTTAAGTGTCGGATTTTTCTCTCAGTTGACGAGACGTTTTGTTGGCTTGGCGTTCATTATTTTTTATAGAGTTTCAGACAATCTGAAGTTGCTGACCTCGTTTGTATTGCTACTTGTGTCTGATTTCTTCGTCTTTGATGTACCTTAAAGCTTGTTCAAATGCCTGCTACTTATACAGACAGAAAAGAAAAACAATGCCGAACGCAATTTTGAAGACACTTTTGCAATTATTTTCGTGGACAAATGAGCAGTTTGCCTTCTCATCACTAAAGTAGCGTTGCAAAATGTTTAAGCGGGCCTGTTGCAACACAAGTCGTGCCTTTCAAACCACACAAAAAAATATTCTCTGACGCATTGCACGAAAGAAACATCTTTGAAGCGATAACGAAACAGTTCCCTGATGTGAAAATAATTTCGTGCCGCAATTTCGTTGAAAGATACTCAGAGCACATGGATGTTAGCATTTTGTGCATTGTTCCAGAAGAATACCTCGAATTCCGGATGATACCAAATGCTAAGGTGGAAATTAATTGGCCCCTTGAGGTTTGCCGCCTCTATTCCTCGACGTCGGTACCCTTACCTTGAAATATTGTTGACGTGGGTTTCGGACTGCAAAATATTTCTTTTGTACCTTTAATGCAGTAAATTGTTCGAGAACTTTCCGAGTTGGTTTTAAGTTATCGACTCGTGCGTGTGGAAAATTTAATTATCGTTCTTGGTAGTGGACTTCCATCATTATTATTCAAGAGGCGTTTGTCTGGCGACCGGTGACGTAAGGTCTGGGTATATTTGTGCAGACCGATGACCTCTGCTCTGTTTGACTAGCTCTTAAATAATTTATACCTTCAAATGAGTATGTAATTCGTTTTAAATATTCCTATTGTTAATTGACTGCGAGCCTAGGAATGTGGGAAGTAGATACGTTGCTGTTTGTAAGCGAAGTAAAATTAACTACAAGCAAATTAACTATTAATGTAATCATTACGAGTATATCAAGGGAATTAATAATGATTAAATCTATTTAGTGTTATAGTGTTATTTAGTTTATGTGTGTATTCACATTGAATTATCACTAGCTTTAACGGTGAAGGAAAACATCGTGATGAAACCTGCACACCTAAGAGTTCTTAGGAATTTCTCAGGTGTGTAGTCCGCCAACTCGCACTAGGCCAGCGTGGTGGACTATGGCCTAAACCCTCTCAATGGTAGAGGAGACGCGTGCTCAGCAGTGGGCGTATATGGGTTGATGAAGAAGAAGAAGAAATCTATTTAGTTAACTGAAATTTTAGTATGATGAAAGAGGTAATTTTATTTCTTAAAAACCAACACGTGAGTTTTTCTAAGATTTTGTATGTAATTGTAAAACCCAAATGCGGGCGTACTGTTTGGACTGAATTAGGATTTGACGGGCGCTGTTAAAATCTCTGGTAGAAACATGCAGATGTCAACCACTTGTTATTCAAATTCGTACAGACGACGCGACTCAAACGCACCCTGACATCGCGATGAATATGTAAAAACGATTATGGAAAACTTCTGGATGACACTAAGTATATTGTATTGCCACGACCTGATTTGTTCGAGACTAAATATCGGCTACTTTTTATGCTTTACGTGTATCTGTCAACGTCCTTTAATTTTGTGCAAAATATTTTTTATACGGGTTTTGTACCGATCAATTTGAGATATGATCAATTACCGTATTGTTAAAATCTATACCTATAAATTAAATTGAAATCTTATTTTATAGGAAACCTTTTATAAGATTATGAAATAATCTCGGCTGGCGAAACACTTAGGGTGAAGCAAAAACTTTCGTTTTATTTTATTTACATAAAACAGTGTGTTGCTGTGTGAGTTATGCATATAACCTAGACAAAAAATGAGTACCTGCGTTTATATGTATGTAACCACTTGAAAACCTCACATGCCGAACCAATGGCTTGTTGGAGTACTTTAGATACATAATACGAAAGTTCAGTCAATCTGCTCACACTGTAGTTTTAACTAACAAGTAAGTAGTGCTTGATCTTACGTGATCTTGATTTAAAAATGGAAGCAAATATATTTTCAGACTGTTATATTTTGACATCTTATAATATAAAATGTTGTTAAAAATGAGCACATAGAATTACTCATCCAATGAGGTAAAAAATGCTTTTGTAAAGATATACACAATAAATACAGGGTTTTGTTTGCTACCGTCTGTATATTTGCTACCTTTGTTGCCAGATGATTCATAAGCGTACGTTTTTAAAATGTTAATATCCAAAAATATAAGTAAGCATAAAACATATTTATTGTTCGCTTTCCTCTTAGTGTGTGCATTGAAAGTTAATATATTTTCACTTTGACCGCAGACATTGCAGCGGGTTAAGCGCACGTGCACCTCTGCACGGACAATTTACTTTTAATTTAAGCAAACCGAATCTTTTCGCAGTTCGTTGTTGCCGGTAGCCGATTTGTGTTTCGTTCGGTTTTATTTGCTTCCCCAACCGGGCAGGGAATTGTTGCTGCAGTTGCAAGTTAAATAAGTATTGCTTTTCGAAGGGATTTCAATTAATGCGCCTCTTACATTTCGCTCTTTATAAATACAAGAGTCGTTATAGAGTTATACGTCGTTTTTCCTCAAGATTTTTCTGTTACTTGTCTTTTGCTGTACTTGTTTTAATTTATTTAAGTAACTAAACAACTTGATACGCGTTTGTTTTTGCTGAAACTATACTGCTCTACCACATGCTACATTACAACTGAAGTATGTGCGTATGTAGTTATTTGACATCATTAATTTTGTTTTCCTTTCATGGCAGAAAATAATTTGAGAACTCTTTAAAGTCTCCACAAATAATTTGCGATTATATAATATAGCGATTCAAATATCATAGATGTTTCCGAAATAAATATTGAGCACGTTTTTGGACGGTTGCAGTGGACGTCGATGTTAATGGAAAACAATCGTGTTTTATTGTACTCGTAACGTTTGATGGGCATATAAAAGTGCTCACCTTAAGGGAAGGGTCGGTGCCTTCACGATAATGTTTGCGGGATTCCGTACTTAAGATATCCTTTTAGGCTAGTCGCAAAAATCAACTCTTTATTCATTCAATGTAACTAGTAATCTTTTATAAGTTACAGCTTCATCCGATTTAATGTCGACTACACTGCAAGCATAACATATGGGAATATAAAATTGGTAGTTATTACTTCTTACAATTAATATATTACAATGGTATTTAGCACTCCATTTATAAATTACGTTATTATTAAATAACTTGAACATTGCATGCAAAATTAATAGCCGATTCGGTGTTATCACAACAATTTAAATGCTCTCGCTACAGTCTCAAAATTTGCGAATTCAATGCAGTTTGCTGGAAAGTTATTTATTAGGTGCTGGGTTGCTGAAATACTTCAATTTACAGGGTTTACTTGTTAATATCCCATTTGAATTTATAATTAAATTCATTCGTAGATGGAAATGTGGATTTAAATAACTTAGGTATAGTTTAACTTGTGTAGGTACTAGTAATATGATTATTTTACCAAGGTCAGTGTAGTAGTATTCCCGACCTATCTCACCTATAGACTCACAAAAGTAATTTGAATGTTGGCTCAAAAAGTTTGTACAAATTTATTGCTCCCAGTTCTCGTGTAGTCGGCCAAGTTAGAGAAAGTTTACAGGTCAAGGACCTTGGAATTTTCAAAACATTCCGGTGAAGTTAGCGCTCCGTGAGCCGATGCCGTCTTTTGTCATGCGTTGCGTTTTTGTTTTGTGGGCCGTTCAAAAATATACCCTTTTATAATTACCTACAGCAATGCGATCAATTAATACCACGTAAACGTATCTTTTTTTTTTTTTGAAAAAGCATTGATGGCCTCGAAGTTTGGGCGCGCGGTCGAGAATCTCGGCGGTCGCGGGTTCGAACCCCCGGCACACACCTCTGACTTTTCTAAGTTATGTGTGTATTCACATTGAATTATCACTTGCTTTAACGGTGAAGAAAAACATCGTGATAAAACCTGCACACCTAAGAGTTTTTAGGAATTTCTTAGATGTGTAGTCCGCCAACCCGCACTAGGCCAGCGTGGTGGACTATGGCCTAAGCCCTCTCAATGGTAGAGGAGACCCGTGCTCAGCAGTGGGCGTATATGGGTTGATAAAGAAGAAGAAGAAGAAGAAGAAGAAACGTATCTTTTATATTAATTTATTTTATTAAGTAAAAGAACATGTACCTATCGTGTTTATATTATTTTTTTCTAAAGCAGTCTTGTAGAAAAATATTTTTCTACTCGTACAATCATTTATACATTTATAGGCCAAAAATCTAAATTCAAGATATTTCTAGTGATAAAGAGGCCACAAAACAACTGTTGCGTAAATTGGTTTCTACAAATTCACTCACATATTACTGTTTTTACTCATCGCTAGTCAGCTAAACGTTTGACGGCAATTAATACGAAGCCATGCTAGATTGAATATTAATTTGTTGCTTCAAGTATTAGTACGTTGATATATGTAGTCGCAAACATGGAGGTCGTGATTAATCTCGACTATAATTTAATGATGACTGGAGTATGCATGGCTATTAATAGTCGAGTTTGAAGCACACATCTTTAAAAATTATTTGAAAATGATTTATTAGTGACGTTATTATGTCCAACATCATGCCATTTGTAAAGTCTAATTTTAAATATAGTTAAAACATGTTAAGAAAATACTACCAGTTTTTCATAACATTAAATATTTTGATGCCACCATTTGGCTGTGCACGTTCCAGTTTCCTTCCTTCCTGCAAACGGAATTTTATTATATACTAAAGTTCGAAATTTACGCCGCTAAATAGGTAAAAGCTCTCTAAAATATGTATTTCAAGAAAATATTCTGAGGGAGTTTATGAGCGATGCTATCCTTATTAAATCAAAGCGGGGCGGTTGCCGCTTAGGCGGATCACTGCCAGAATTTATCCTGCCGCAAACCGTAGAGCATTCACGACGCCAATATCCTCAATTTAAATGGAATAAGTTAACAAGTTGGCGATAGATTTAAACTGAACAAAAGACCGCAGATTGGCTATTCGGGTCGGCTCTCAGTGTACCGGAGTGAAAATATTGACCTTATTAACGTAAAGGAAAAATGTTGTGATACACTAACCTATTTCGTGTAAAGTGTCAGTTTACCAAAAGCATTGTGTGTAGAGGTTGTCTAAATATTATCTAGAATTCTATTCAGGCTGGTTGGGTGTTTGGGTGGGCTACGAGGGCTGTCACGACGTCATTACGCCTCGGAAATAGGCACTTTTACCCTCGTTAGTAACTCGGCGCGCTGTCCTCCACTACGCCGGTATCAAACCAACATTCATACTATATCCTATGTACGCTTTTCAATTAAAACACCTTTTCACGATCGCTCCTGTGATATCCTTCGCTATAACAAAATTGCGTGTATATATCAACTCGGGTATTCTACACATTTTATAAGACATTTTGAAATACAAAACGAGCGGTCGTCATACTTATTTTACTGGCAAACATATTGTGAAATCTTATATTGATTCAACGTTTTCTAAAGTCGCTAGATGCCAACCTTTTCCAAATAAACAATCGGAGCTTGTCCAATATTGCTCCGCACATTTGTCGTCGCGATTTTAACTTCAATCGGTTCGATTTTAAAGCCTATTTTCCGATTCACCCTTTAGGACCTTTTTCGCATTATATTCTTTTCTTCTTAATTAATGTTCGGTGGAGCACAAAGCTACGATTGTGTACTTTTTGTAAGCCTATAGTGTACTGCATCGTTCCGTTATTGCAGTTTTCATTTCTGTAGCATTAATTATAAAGATGGTGGATATTATGACGGCTTAATTGGTACCTTTGTTCTGATCGGGACGTAGCAAAGATTTACCTCTCAAAATAGCACGGCATCTCGGGTTATACCGGTTTTTGTTTTCGAATTCGTTTTTGGATGTGAAATGTTCATTTTTATCGTGAGACGACGAATAATCTGCCTCGTACGTGCACAAAGTGCTTGTTTAAATTACTACACTATTAGAACTTCCTTTCCTTGAATCGGTAATGGTTTGTGCCTTTAATGGCATCAGGATGAAAAATGAGTAAAGGCGAAACGATTTATGATAACATCTGATTGACCGCAGCCTTAATGGTTGCACACACAATATTTATAATTTTGCTTTGGGATTCAGAGCAATAAGGTTAATCCTTGTAAGACTTTCCAAAAGGATATCTTCTTCATCAACCCATATACGCCCACTGCTGAGCACGGGTCTCCTCTACCATTGAGGGGGTTTAGGCCATAGTCCACCACGCTGGCCTAGTGCGGGTTGGCGGACTACACACCTAAGAAATTCCTAAGAACTTTTAGGTGTGCAGGTTTCATCACGATGTTTTCCTTCACCGTTAAAGCAAGTGATAATTCAATTTTGAATACACACATAACTTCGAAAAGTCAGAGGTGTGTGCCTGGGGTTCGAACCCGCGACCGCCGAGATTCTCGACCGCGCGCCTAAACCTCGAGGCCATCACTGCTTGCAAAAGGATATACTTAAGATTTATTACATTTTTTATGATTTTACCAAAACAATAAAAAACCATACCTTTATTCGATGAAATGTTTAAAGGGAAAAATAGTTAACTATTGTCGACATGTAAAATACTGTTTTGTCAGTCATATTGTACTTACATAAACACATAATATCTTAAACTTCGTGGATGCTTTAAATTTCCCTAAAAAATCGTTTTCGATCTCCTCGCAGACACGAGATATATTTAATCGGCACATAAAAATGTATTAAGTGTCGTTTATACCGCTCCACTGGATTATAGTTTAATAAAATATTTCTTACGCCCATGTTGCTTCGTGCTCGATGAGAAAAACAATTTTATTTATTTTTATCAATGCTCGAACAACCAGCATGTCTTTAGATCAGGAAATCAATTGAGGGTCAATCTAGTGCGGTAATAGAATCATATTATTATTGTCAATGTTGGTTTTCATTGATCCGTATCTAGTTTATTGTACATCTTTCTTTTTTACATATTAGTTTAATTAACCATTTAATTCATTAGTAACGAAAATTAAATGTGATTTTATCATTGAATAAACTTCCTATTTTAATAGACAACATGATAATAATGTGGAATTCTCGTAATACCTATACAAATATTTACAGGTACATTTTTACAGATATGAGTTAATAACATTTAAGGGTCTCGATGACCACGATATAATTCTACTCATGAAATCCCTACTTCAATAAACAGTGGTTGTTTGTTCTCGATAGACATCCAAATCCGCCATTAAAATGTTAGGCAGCCAGCATTACTAATATGTACATATGTCAATATGGCTGCAATAATAAATGCGTAGTAAGCCCAAGTTTTACAAGCCATTATGACGAATAGGAAAAAAAAAACAAATCGACTAATTTAGCATTCCAATGTTAGAGGTCACTATTAATCGGCTACACAAAGAACGATCGAATGGGAAATCATATGTAAACGATTATATTATCAAGTAAATTTACATATACATTTACAATCTATAAAGAAACGATAAAAAATTTTTGTTTGAACTCAAATTGGAAATTTGTGTTGGAAATTAAATATACTTTTGTTGTAGATAATGCAAATTATGTAACATATTACGATTTCGGCCTCATTGGCCATCTTTGGTTCTAATCCCAAAACCGGTTATCCAAATTCAAGATGGCCGTCTTGGCGGGAATACGTACAATATTTACATTGACATTTGTGTTCGGGCGCGTTTGGTTCATGAGACGCGTGACCTTCACCTGGTTCGCAGGTGAACGCGCTTGGATCGGAACGCACCGATATGCCGGTGGTACAGCGGGCGCGTACAACTCCTCATGTTCCGACAACTATTAATACCTCTAAATGGACTTTACTTAATGTATTGTTAAGCTGTTTAAACCACTAACGTCTGTATTAAATGGTTTCGAATTGGTTTTAATTAGCCAGGGTTGTTGATTGGTTGATTGGTAATGAAGTCCATTGTTTTCGTCGGTTAATTTGATTAAAGGTTTCTGTCTTTGGGAATGAATTCCTTTGATCTACGAGAACCTAATTTTCAAGAACAAAATGAAGTTCAACACATCCACTGTATATCGTGTTTAAAAAAAGTTATTTAAATTAATTTCCCTTTGAGTAATCTACAATTTAAAATGCTTCCAGAGTCCAAACTTTTAAGCATTACAAATTAAATATACACAGAGTGAAAATAAATGTAAGAGAAGCGCAGATTTTTGGTTTACAAAGCATTATATAGTGAACTACAGTTTTTAATTTTGTACAGTAAATTTTCTTTGTAGTTTTTTTATACGTCATGTTTTAAAATCTCGCTCCTTTTTACATTGGGTGGTTAAATTCTTATGTAGTTGTATAAAATGGGGCACTTGGCCATTAGTATTTCGACTGTCTGTTGCCAGTCACATTATTATTATTATTGTCCGGAACAACTATCGTTTCCTTCTGTATTTCTGGGTTCAATAGTTCTAAACAGGAAGAATTATGTGCTAAAATAGTAACAATAACTGCTACAAATAAATTAATGTTATTAAAGACGCAATTAGTTTTATTTAACGAGAGATCGTGCCCAATCTGGGATTACGTCAACTTCACTGCGGTTGGTCAAGGTCCTCTAAGCTCAGAATTTTGAATGGCCTTTAAAGTCCTGACCTCAATCAGATGTTTGCGTCTAAAATACTAATTGCGTGATTACCATTTACTATAACTGGAAGTTTAATACCATATAGAAACATGGCAACGCAGTTGGACGTTTTATAGTTGAACGATAAGTTAACGATGTACTATTCAATGTATGGTACATATAAAAGTTTTTAAAGCTAAAAATATAAGATCAAAATAAACTACAGCCAAGAGGGTCCTGGACGTGTAACAAGCGTCATCCCCAATCTCGTTATCAAGTTGAATATTTTCAATATAACATATTCACTGTTCCGTAACAACTTATGGATACTCTATTTTTGTGAGCTCCATGATCGGAAGTAAGGCAAGGAGCTCCGTGACATTAACCGAGAACGCGAGCTGTTGACAAGCTATATTAAGCCATAGCGAGGCGCGGTGACAGCGTCGGTATAGAAACTAATCCAAGTTCAGCGTATGCACGCACGAGACGGTTTTAGGTCAATGGATTACCTGCGACTCGGATTTTGTAATGCTACTCGTACAATGCAAAGTTTCGACATCGCCCCATATAAAATTGTGGAGCGCGGCTATCCTTCGTATTAAGGAGCTTTGTGCCGTAAATCCATCACGCAGGCTCAATACATGTAAAGCCGTAAATGTAGTTTTTTCTCCTGTTTTTACGACAAAAACTAAATAAAATTGCCAATGCCTGCGCTACTGAGAACCTTGTTGTAATTTTCCATTATACACGAAGATGCTTCGGAGTTTAATAATGTTTATTAGGATTGAGTTAAATAATTAGGTACTATTACTTTATTCATCATCATCATCATCATCAGCAGCCAATATTCGTCCACTGCTGGACATAGGCCTCCCCCAATGACTTCCACCGGGAACGGTCGGAAGCCTCCTGCAGCCAGCGACGTCCCGCGACCTTGACAAGGTCATCGGACCACCTTGTTGGGGGACGTCCCACGCTGCGCTTTCCCGTTCGTGGCCTCCACTGGAGAACTTTTTGGCCCCATCGGCCATCAGTTTTCCGCGCCATGTGGCCGGCCCATTGCCACTTCAACGAGCTAATCCGTTGGGCTATGTCGGTTACTTTAGTTCTCCTACGGATCTCCTCATTTCTGATTCGATCACGTAGGGAAACCCCGAGCATCGCCCTCTCTATAGCTTGTTGGGTGACCCTGAGCCGACCCATGACGCCTTTAGTGAGAGGCCACGTCTCAGTGCCATATGTCATCACTGGTAACACACAACTATTGAAGACTTTCGTCTTCAGGCACTGAGGTATATTGGACGAGAAGACGTCTCCTAACTTTCCGAACGCTGCCCAACCGAGTTGGATTCGACGATTGACCTCTCTCTCGAAGTTGGACCTGCCTAACCGGACCACTTGTCCCAAATAGACATATTCGTCTACAACTTCGAGAGTCGAGCCCCCAACTGCGATTGGGGTGGGCACAACATGGACATTCGACATGATTTTCGTCTTGTCCATGTTCATTTTAAGACCCACCTGTTGGGAGACTCGATTGAGGTCTTCGAGCATAGTGCTAAGGTCCTCCAGCGATTCTGCCATGACTACAATATCGTCGGCAAACCGAAGGTGTGTGATATACTCGCCGTTGATGTTGATGCCGAATCCTTTCCACTCCAAAAGCTTGAAGGCGTTTTCCAGCGCGGCAGTGAACAGTTTCGGAGATATAACATCTCCCTGTCTCACGCTACTTTACTAGTATATATTAATTTATTAGTGCAGAATAAACTTTTTTATTGTTATAACTTTTGTATATTTTAGTCATTAAAAACTTACATGTGTTATAGCGAAGCTATTAGGCAAATTCTTTAATAATTCTTGTGTTCTAAAATTCAATCCAACACCTGCAAACACATGATATCCGTTAAAGTGTTATTTGCTTCGAAAAACTTGATTCGTGCAATTCATAAACGGGTAGGTTAATTGTCTCTACTGTATTGTAATTACAAGTGTACAGCGCAGGTATATAAGTAATCTCTTGATTTAATCTGGTAGGAGTTTATATTCAAGCGATAGTCATCTTTAATGTTTGGAAGATTTTTTTTTTAAATAATTTATAACTTTACTATCCTCTTATTTTTCTTATGTGGTATAACTTACCTTAGTTATGCTCATTTCTCAAAATAACAAATGCGACTGCTTAGACAAAATCATTATACCTAGCTTTACTTTTTCAAGTCTTTGTTCTTTATTCAAAGACATAGGGCACATTGGTCAGTGGCCAATGTAAAATATTACCGCTTTAGGTAATCGCTGTGGGCACTATGGCATTACTCACGCGATCTACTGTATAATCTTATCACGGAGATTACCGGTCTATGAAGCAGTGACGCGAACTCAAACAAAGGGGATATTCGCAATTACACACGACTTGGCTCAAGGCTAACGGGTTTTAACACCATCAGAGCCATCTCCACAAATATACGGAATTGTTCGCCGGCAACATCATGCTTATGAATAACTCAGGGGTCTGTCGGAGGCTTATTGACTGAGATTTGTATCGCAGTACGCAGTTAAGCAGAATATTTTGTTTTCTTTTTCTTAAAGTAGAAATTTCTATGAATTGATACGGCATCTAGTTCAAACAGCGCAAGTTAATTTTTTTACCTAGCAGTGCGGAACTCTATTAAGTTTTGTCGTTAGGTCGCAGTTTTGTTTTTCCCTAATGTCTGTGTTTTTATATATTCTGTTGTAACTCATGAATATGCCGTCCTATTAATAATTTCAACTTATTTGTTTGGTAAAAGTTTTGGTCCACAAAGACGTACTGACATCGTCATCATTGTATCTTGTATCATTATTTAAATCATGAAAATAAATTAATACTGAAAACCATAAATACGGTCCCCAAGGTGCGGTTTACCACATGAATATGTCTAAAAACAATTGAAAGCACATTTATGTTCTATTAATTTGGTCATGAAAAGTAAATAAAAAGAATGCCACCTTTAAGGCAGCCAGCCATCTCGTCAGGTCACTCACTGAACTGACTTGAGAGTATATTTGCTTCCCACACTAACAGTCTATATATAATACAATAGTTTCAGGTGAAAAATTATAACTACTGTTTATAAATATCTTAAGGTGACAAAGACTGTTAATAAGTCAGCGGCTATTGTGTAAGCTATGAGATGATATGCATTGTAATGATTAAACGTGAACACTTCAACTAAAAGCGTGTTAAACACACAAATTACAATTGAACAAGTCGCATATATGTGTAGTGCATTAGCAACGGCTCTCGCAACGCTCTTTGAATTAGGACGCGACCCGTTTCCAATAGCTGCATTAGTTTTAGAACGATTTACGTTTGTGTGAGATTGTTTACCAACTACAAGATTTACGGCCACCTGTGAGAGTCGTGGGATTAGTTGAGGACGTGCCTCGACCGTTGTACGTCGCATGTTCTTTCAAGTGGTATATATATTTGGAACGTAGGATGCAAAGTGAGGTGTTTAGAACGATCAAGATCTCGAATTATTTCTTCAGATTTATTTAAAAAGAATATTTAATGCCTGTTTTCATTTTTTTTATGGCTTCAACCACTTTTCAAACAATAGTAATTTAATCACTTTTTATTTACACTTAACGTACAGAAAGCAATAGTACAGCTCCGATAGCTCTCACATCTTATTACAAGAATCTGAGCGTAGTTTTCTATATATGTACATACGAGTACGGATATAAACTAACGTACGCTCTCACACTATAGGTACCTACATTTCTCGTACTACTGCGTTGGAGTGACGTAATTCGTGCTTAGCTCCACGAGCGACCTGTTTTAGTGATAATTATCAAAATATGACGTACAATAATAGTAACATTCATTTGTAGTTTAGTGTTGAGTATTTTTTCTTCCATTTTTAGTATATTTAAGCTAAGATATGTAAAATATTAATGTTTTTTTTTATTTTTATTTATTAACTCTTTATTGCATAAACAAAGAAAATTAACGTAACAAAAACACAAAGGGAAAAACAGTACAATTGGCGGTCATATCGCTCAAGGTGATCTTAACGAAATAACCGCAGGATGGACATAAATGTATAATATATAATAAATATATTGTATAAGAATATACATTCGCAGCAATTAAGTATTTATAAATGATTGACAGGAGATTGTCTATGTTGTAATACGTTAGCGAAAGCGCGGCCCTGGATTCAGCCAATAGAATCCAAATGGATGCTACTGTTGATTAAAGTTATAAATCTTAAATATCACTTAAATTCCTCGATTGTCAATTATTTTTGCCGTCACCTTGTTGTGTCTTTATAAAACATAAAACAATACAAAGTAAACACAACTTAACGTGACATTGACCGCTAAGATCAGTCGATTCTTTTTAAGGTTACACTACGTTAAGTCTCTTTCCAAGAATAAAGGCACGTTAATGATTAATTTAACACTATAAAAATCGTTTTGGTGTGGCCAGTTGTTCAATCCTATTCCTTCTGCATGTTGCTAGTAGTTTTAATACATAGTATCTAGTCGTAGGTGCGGTGAGTACAATAGTATTTACACGAAACGCTCTGATGATACTGAATACTGTAGTTATGGCCAAGGTCGGAGGTGCGCACCCGAATTCTAGTTGAACCGTTTTTATGTATTGTTGCTAAGTAAAGGTAATTGTCACAACTCTTAGTACGATGTTTAATATAGGCGAAATTGCATTTTAGTGTTGACTTTACAAAAAATAACTGTGAGTATTGTCGCCATCATAACCAGCCGCGTAATATTCACCATTGTATACATGTACGCAGTGGCGGTACTTCCATAGAAGCCCGAAAGCCCGACTTGCCTTATATAGTTCCGAATAACGAACTTAACGATTGTTTATTTATAAAATAACGCTATAAACGTGAATGTGAGTACTAACCGGTAGGTATTTATTAGTCCTACGTACCAAAAAATATATGCTGCTACTAAATAAACATTTGGGCTTGCCTTAGTTTGACACCCTAGGCACGCCACTGCATCAATCAATCAGCCTATCACCGTCCACTGCTGAACGTAGGCCTCCCCAAGAAAGCGCCAACCACGGGATGGTTGGGCTTGAGCAGCCCTCATCCATCCGTTTCCCGCCACTTTTCTCAAGTCGTCGGTCCATCGTGTTACAGGACGTCCCACACTACGTCTGCCTAAGCGCGGTCTCCACTCCAACACTTGTCTGCTCCACCGGCCGTCCGACCGCCGGCAGACATGGCACGCATGCACGCCACTGCATGTATGACGTAATTGAAAAATGACATGAAAAACAGACATATTTGTATTTAATTTAAATATTATTTAATATAGATACAATTATGCCATAGCGCTTTACTAATGGATAATCCAAGGTGTACACTCTCACACAGGCGACCAATGGTCTATTCCTTTTCAGATTTTATCATTCCGTGCTGCTACTGAGTACACGAGAATTGAACCCAGTCTGGTTTTCCTTTATATACCTTTAGTTGTAAGAGTAACAAGGCTGATTACAAACTACACATTTATATGGAATGTATTATATTACAAGCGCCATACCCAGCTCTTGGACTTGAACAGTGCGATGCATCAACACTGCGCTGGTATAAAGCATGTTTCAATTTTGAGAGATAACTGAAGCGCTTCTGGCTTACCGTGTATTGTCCAATTGAGAGGCACCACGGGCCCAATTCCGTTGAATTAATGATTTATGACAGTCGAATTGGTACCGAAACGAAACTGTCAACTGAATTACACATGACACACATACGCAACTTGCCGTGAAATGATACATTTATTAGTTAAACTACAAATGCGTCTGCAACGATGGCTCGATGATCAAATAAAATAGTTTCCTATTGTTTGTTATTAATTGCCCTTTATTCACAATAAACTCAAATGCCATGGATAGCGTGTTCAATTTTTTGCTTTCGCTAAATTACTACCTTACGTTTTCTATGCGTAAAGTATATTTTTTGTCGGGTAGTGGGAATATCATTAAAATTATTTTATTTTGCAAAAAATCTAAGTTTGCGTGCGAGGAATATCTACGAACAGTGGCATATTTTTTTATTGTGTTTAAACATCAATATCTATTAACGAAAGTATTGTATTGCGAGAAAAGATTCTTTAAATGTCGTTGAATATATATGAAATACTAATTAATTATTTATCAGCTTTTACCTAGCAACCCTAACTACCGTTGAAATGGCAAAGATTTAATAGAACGGCCACCGTGGCTTGTAGAAAATGTCGCTGGCTCAAATAAATTAATAAATTTATGTCAGAAATAAGCTATATTTTTCTCTTTTTATTTCCTTAAAGTTAAAATTTATATTTGAAATATTGAAGTATTCGCTCAAAGGACATTTAGCCCGTTATGGAATTTTAATATCAGTTCTCAAAATATACTATTTTAACAGTCCTGGAGGGGTGACGAAAATAGTCCCATAGCGGAGTGGTTTCAATGTCGTTAATGCCCACTTTCGTAGACCACGCTAGGGGGTGAATGTAAATAAGATTTGAATTTTAAAGTGGCGATACACGTGACGGCGTTTGTGGTAAAGGCTTAAACACATTAAAGACTTTCAGTTGATTGAAAATTTGATATTTATAAATATTTTTCTAGATAATACACAGCAAAGTTTAATTTAGGAAAATAGATAGGTACCATAAAAGTCTATGTTTACTATCAAATTATCGAGTCGTTGATGTTTACGACTTTCTATACTAGTAAAGAGGTGGCTTAAGGTAGAGGCCGCCAGATATTTTACTGCGGGCTACAAATAAGACACAAGAGTAGATTTTCATCAGTGGATAGGCGAATCGACAACGGCCGGGGTTTATGAACGAACAAAATATCCAAAAATTGGAAGACTGTGATTACTATTGGTTCATGAAAAAAAAAAGATTTATGAGAGATAATCTTTTCGCTGCTAGACCATGTTCATTGAAATTAAAGTTGCGGGAATATTATGGTGCGATTAGTCACAATAGTCTTTTTAGCCAAATTTAAATGGAGTGAGGTACTTAAACCGTTGCCGGTGTAAGTAAAAGCCACGTTTGCATGGCTGATATTTTTTGTGAATGATTAAACGTCGGTCAACTTGGTCGGCTCTGTGTGTTTTGTAAGGAAGGCGGTGAAACTTTTTGTGACACGTTCTTTGTCGTCCACTTATAAAAATATGTGGTTTAGGGTGAATTTGTTGACTGATGCCCTTTGATAAACGTACCGTTGCGACACGACATGGTAATGTATTTATTTAATAGTACCTTTTTTTACTGTACTCGGTGGAACACTGCGTTTTAAGGGCTTGCGCATGTATGATTTGGAAAGAGGTATATATACGTAGAAGTAGGAAGTGTAAGTGTATTCTAGAACAGTGTTTTATTAGAATAGTTTTAATTTCGATGTTAGGCGAGCCTATTGCCGTGTCTCGTAAACTTTTTTCAATGATACCTTAGTTTGATACTGACTTTAATAAGCAGAGTGGTAAAGTATCAAAGTTCTGGATGGACATTGCATACTTTTCAATATCACGTGTGTAATAATAAGAAATTATTGCTTACTTTAACTACAAAAAAACATAACTTTGGGCGAATACATTGTAAATAACACATATTAGAGATTGTTATTAAAATTTAGTTACTAAGAAATCTATTTAAAGGACGCTACAACTTTCCAATACTCTTATAGTAAAGGTAATCACTTAAATTTTTCATATTGCATGATCTATTAGTTTTTGTCGTAAACATTATTATTTTTGTGTTATAAATTAAAGAGATATATCGTTGACTTAATCCTGTATCAGAGCATAATTAATTTTTATACGTGTCTAATATAATCTCAGCAATCCGTTGGTATGAGAGATAGGTAATTAATACAACGTACCAAGCAGCGTAGTCTGCCAACTTATCTCGACGTTAATTAAATTTTAAACTGTAACAAATTTCTTTACTAACAGATATCCAGGTAAACTAAAGTTATTTATGAATATAAAACTGGCCCTATTTGTCGAGTTGAATGTTAATTAAAGTTAAGTCACTTGAAAGACTGTTGTTTTATTATTTTCATTTCCATTAATACAACGAGCGGTCTGTGCAGATCAAAGGCTGTCAAAATGTTGTTACTTCTTAATGAAGTGTTGAGTTGAGCTTTTAATTGTGTTATGATTTGGGGTTAGAAAAAAGGTTTCTTTTTTAATTATTTTTTTTTATATTCAGGAGATTCCAAAAAAGCAATTTAGGTTTACTGTGGTATAACGAAGAATTACGTTTACTTTTGTTTTCTGCGAAATAGTGATGCAACCCAGATAAAGCCCTATGATAGTCCTTAGATTGACAATGTACGTGGCGCTGTAAAGAGCTGATTTGGAATCGATTCGGCCGCCACAGCTGCGCGTACGCAGATAATCACCAGATGTCGAAACCAATAAGGATGGGCGCAAACAATTTTATAAGCATTCTATGTTTCTAACATACTGTTTTGTTAGATGTGACATGTTTGAGTGAAGTCCAGGATGGAGTGTAATAGACTAAAATAAATATTCATACACTCAAATATTGAAACCCTTCTATAACTCTTGTTCAATAAGTCGCTTTTGTACAGCAAAATATCATAGTCTAGAAATATACATATTTTTATATAAACAGATACTAAACTAAATGTTACGTACTTTTATATATCTAATAGAGAGCGAATAAAAATTTTATTACAATTGAGTTAAACGAAATAAGGAAGCTTTAAAATTGAATAAAGTTGTAAAGTAACCAAACTAAGTTTATCCTTGTTTCAGGTCAATAGAATGTTAAATGATAATTATTTTTGTACACACAAGATTTTAATTGTTATATTTGTGATGCCAAATACTATTTTAACCTTCGTGAGTGTAGGGTATACCACCATTTCATGTTGACAAATATTTGTGCATCACCATATTCACAGTTAAGTTTGGCCAGATATAAGCACCAATCCATACTAATATTATAAATGCGAAAGTAACTCTGTCTGTCTGTCTGTCTGTTGCGCTTTCACGTAAAAACTACTGAAAGGATTTTAATGAAACTTTATAATAATATAGCTTATATATCAGAATAATACATAGGATACTTTTTATCCCGAAAAATGAAGTATTCCCGTGGGAATGGGTATTTCTGCATCTACTGAGACAATCACAATAATTTTTGGTATGGAGATAAATAGGAACCAAGGAAGTAACATAGGATACTTTCTATACCAGTAAATATAGTATTCCCGTGGGTATTTCTGGATCTACCAAACCGATTTGAATGTTTTTTGGTATGTGCATAAATAGGACTCTGAGAAGTAAAATAGACTATAACTTATTTTCTATCTGAACTCAACCTTGTAGTCTACGCGGACGAAGTCGCGGGCAAAAGCTAGTGTGTAATATTCCCAAAAGTCCTATACCTGCTAATTTCATAAATGGATCATCATCTTAAACGGAATTCTTCCGTTATCCCCAAAATTCTGATTACTTCATTAATACTCGTCTATTACGCGATATTTGGGCCATACTTTACTAACAGGAAGAAAAGTAAGATACTTTCGCATTAGTTCTTATAGTTGTATATAGAATAGAATACGATGTTCTCACATGAGACATGCAATACTATGTGTGTTACGTAACACTAATCTCCCAAAGTAGCTACAATAATATTGCTCTAGTCTATAACAACTAAGTGAGAACATACTCGTACATATGCATTCTACGTATGTGGAGTATGGAATTTCAGAGCGGATTCGACAAACACACGCGTTAAGTGGGTGGTGTTGGACTCTGGCTTACCACTTAGGCCTTAAGCTGCTTAGCTCAAGGTCAAAGTGAGAATTTCTGTAGCACGAAATTATGCAGCGTGTGTAAAAATAGTTTTATAATGCGTACAATTTGTAAAATACATTACAAAAGTAAGACCAACATGCAATATTCCAAACGTAGATGTATTTAATTAGAGGCTGGCAAGGTTCGATAGTAGTAAGATTTCCGCGTCGCACAGTGTTATTTGGTTTTTCTTCTGAGTAATAGTACGTAAGATGCTCAAAAATGTTTAAATAATAAATTGATTTGAAACACTTAAGGTCTGGTTATGTAGGCAATGGTCTCAGAGAATCGTCATCAAACCCCAATTGACACTTGATATTTTTAAATCCTTTTCTGTTTAGTTTCCGTGATGAACGCAGCACGCAGCCTCTACTGTGCCATCAGGCCAGAGTGAATGTAACGATTAAAATTTCAAAGAGCGCTTGTGTGTGCCGTGCAGACCGAAATAACGTACCCTCCCGGTAGATTGACGCTTAGTGCGAGAGGACCACGTTTTGCGGGCACAGTTAACTGACGCTCATGACATGCAATTTTACACCTAATCGCGATGTATTAAGGCATATGTTTTGATTATGAGGCGGCACAGATATCGCGGCAACTTACGCGGGACGTGCGTTACTTACGATGCAGGAAACGAGGGGAGATTCTAGTGTATGTTTGCCGGGTGTCTGACGCGAGATTTGTATCGTATTGTACATTTGTTTGTTGCTCGTGATGTCACGTTTATGATTGTGATTGAATAGGCTATTCAAATGATATGGCGGCGATGCGGATGTACCACACGGTGGGGCAGAGTTTTGCATGAAATACATTGTTGATTACGAGGGGCTTTGATTCTTACCCATCCCGGCCTAATCTTTGTAGATCAAGGGCGATTTTATATATACATAGTTGTGAATAGCCACCGGCTTACTGACAAAAATGGTTCATTTTTGGCGTGCAACGACCATGAGTATTCATTCGCGATACTCAATTTTTCTATTTTTTCAAGGTCATCTTTTATTTACATTTTTATTTAAAGTCCCCATGTCAATAGAACTGTATCATCATCATGTAGATCATTTAGTTCGCTCCATCATCCCTTCGTTCAAGTTTGTAATTAATGTGAAACCAATCAGAATTGAAGAAGCTTTCATAGAGAAGTCTTTTAAAAATCCGTTCATAGCAGCACGTGTCAGCCGGCCGCCGCGCTAATCTGCCACGCTGGAAGACATTCCTCACCGCCGCGGTATCGCGTAATCTTCGCCATTCCAAGCGTAATGGCGCGCGCGAGTCCCGGGTCCCGCGCCATTCTCCGCTCCACTCGGCTCCACTCCGCTCCGCTCCCAGCGCCGGACGTCCGCACGCCGCGCCGTTCTATGCCATTCCCCGCCACTGCCAACTGTCGCGTGCCATACAATACCTTCCAAGGCGTCGACGTTTTGTTTTGTTTAATTGAAAATTTTCGTTCTACTGCGCTCTATTGTCTGTGTAAACATTCGGTTTGTAAGATAAGGTAGGCGCTCGCTCTACTTGTGTCGCCATTCGGAGGTAGTTTTCGATTCGTGAATGGATGTTAATTAGTACTGCTTCAATGTTCTCATCGATACAATGCCAGTAAGAATAGATCGTTATGAATGGAAATTCGTTATCAAGACTAGCGCTACGAAAAGTCGAGTGTATGTGACATGTAGATCTTGGTGCACATTGATGCAATTATAACACACTGCTGTAGTAACTCAGACTAGCTACACCAAAGTAATTCCGTGTTACATGACGCAAAAATAAATTTTTTAATTTTTGAGCACAGAAATACTTTTTCGTTGCTACTTTATTAAATATGCGCAGAAATAATTAATCGACTGCGTAAAATCTACATACTCGTAACTAGCCTGCAGCATCTACATACATGCACCATTTTGTACCTGTTTCAAGCCAGTAATATTTAGAACGAACTGGCCCTCACTAGTCGGGTAAATTTTAGTCTGTTTAATTTATAAAACACTCGCACCAGTGTGGGGAAAATTCTAAAATTTTAAAGCACAAAATTGGCACCCGATAAGAGAACAAACGTTAATAAAGCTATGAAGTTAGTGTTAAAACGCTAGCGTATCGAAATGTGTAATGGAAGCGGCACACGCTGAGGCGTACGGCGGCCGTAACTAGCGTCACTCTGTGGTCAGTTAACAGGGTGTTGCTATCATCGCGTAGCGTTGCGGATGACGTGCGGTCTGTGTCAACAGAATTCAGCGGCATTTGGTTGTATTGTATTGTTCTAACTCCGTAAACATGTATAAAGTATAAACTCAATTCTAAGTCCTATCCTCTTTTATATTTAAGCTGGTTAAAAGCTATAGTTAAGTGCTCTTAATATTATCTCGGAAGACGTAACGTTTGGCAATTTTAAAAGTTATCATGTCACTTAAAAAAAATTTTAAAACGCATGCCGGAGTAACGTCTCAGCAGGCCTTTTTTTTGTTATCGAGGTGAAAGCTGTTTATGGCTCTACTTCCCGCCAGCCCGGGGGCACGTCTCAGCAGGCCAGCATGGGCTGAATCGTGCTATCAAGCCATATACGTCCCACTGCTGGACATGGGTCTCCTCTACCTTTGAGAGGGTATTATGCCATAGTCAAACACGCTGGCCTAATGCTGGCTGGCGGACTACACGCCTAAGAAATTCCTAAGTACTTTTAGGTGTGCAGGTTTCATCACGATGTTTTCCTTAGCCGTTAAAGCAAGTGATAATTCAATGTCAATACATACACAACTTTCGAAAAGTAAAAGGTGTGTGCCTGTGGCTCGAACTCGCGTCCGCCGAGATTCTCGAACGCGCGTCTAAACCATCACTGCTTTTTGGGTTGAATTATGCTTTAAAATTATTATAATATTGGTGAAGGACTTGTAAGGAAACTTGCAAACCTAAAACTTCAAAGGAATTTCTTATGTATTTTTTCCGTAAATCCATACGAGGATTTATTTATTTATTTATCCGTAGTCTAGTTTAAGAGATGCTATGTTAAAATGTAACGGTATGTATTTTTTAATTAAGTAGAAAAGTCGTGCACTACCAGAATGTAGGTATATTAGCAATGCGTGTGTATTGACCTTGCGCTGACCTTGCTATAAAATAATAAAACTCATATTTGTATCATTGGAATGCATTTTTGCACCGGATCTAATACTTCTTAACAGGTAACCTTCGTACGTCAGTAGAAAGCTGATTGTGGTTCGAAATGCTGGTGTTTGGTTCACACATGAGTAACTGTTTTTTTTAGAAAATTTTGATATGCAATAGTCTTTTTCGCATAATTGAAACCATCTTTTGAAAATATTTACGTGTTTTTATTGATTTTTTATGTGTGCGTTTTTTGTAATACTGAAGCAATAAAATAAATATGTACATCTTAAGTAACTAATTATTGGTATATTCTTAATGGTACACTATTTTAGAAATAAAACGTAATTAACGACGCTTGTTGTTACCCGCGAAAGCTCGAATAAAACTGTGGTAATAAAACGTCCTCAATAAAGCTTAATCGACGTTAATTGGAATCGATTACATTATTCCGGTTGTTTCAGATAATCATGTAAACTAAACGTGCATTAGATTCGACGGTTTGTGTATGTAAATAAGACGGATGTTTTCGGTATTAATGTTTCTTGCGCAATAACCGGATAGCATTGTTTAATAGATTTCCAGGAGAAACGCGTCAAGATTGACGTCAGCGTTAGGCTAATCTTAAATGCGGTGATCGCAAAATCCGAATGTAAGTGTTCTATACGATAACGTTTCTCAGCACACCTTGTTATTCCATTTTTGATACATATCACTACTGATTGTCTGGTTGGCGATATGGTTTGATGTCACATCTCGTACGATAAAAAGGTTCCAGTTTCAGTTCAAGAGGAAGTTTAAGTGATATTAGGTTTTTTTTTTTATTGGCAATTATAGTACCAAAAAGAAGTCTGAAATTACGTTCGCGAAAATACATTTTATTAGGAGTGTCTATGCTTACATTTGAATTGATGTTTTTGCAAGGCACGTTTGATTCCGCGGTCGCTCGTCGGCTGCCCCCCGGCATTCTGGGCCATCGGCTGCTTATCAACCGGCGACACGCGGCCGCTAGGGGATTTGACGCGGAGATGCACGCCTATAATGCCGCTCTGTACTGTCTGGACATAGGTTAAGTGAAGATTTTTCACGCGTCGCCTCACACCGTCCACAACTTTATGGATGCTTTTATAGCTGCTGTAAAGAAGCTGTTTGTTTTAGATGTGTTTTGCTGTCAATCGATTTAATCTGAAAGTTAATTGATGCTCTAATAAAATGTTATATCTGCGTAAAATACTGTCTACTCGTACAAACTTGTGTAAAATATTTGTTGGCTTAAAATGTGACATGAAAAGCAGTCCTTTAATGTATTAGGTACTTTATTTTAAACGATATTCTTTTTGACTACGAGGATGAGAATTCAAATGCATTTTGAATGTTTTATGTTTGTACTTGAATTAAAACATACGTAAACTTTCATGCTCATAGATATTACCTAAATAACAAGCAAGAGTCATATATCAGTAAAACTTTCTCATCTCGTTAGATTTTATGAAAATATCTCATTTGTCAAAAAAGGCGATCAGAACTACATATTATGTTTATCTCCCAATAAAATTAACGGGACAAGAAATTATCACAAAGAAGAAACAGATCCTGACTCCTGATGTAACATGGGTTATAAACATGCCAAAGGGTCCCAAAATAATACTGCATAATACTTCATACACACGTCCATCAGAAACTATTTAGTACAGATAAGCAAGTTTGGAATTAATTTTCAAATTAAAACAATATCCTCGAAATTCTAAATAACAAGTAATTAAAACGTCACTCTTCAAAATGAAAAGGGGCCTATAGCGAGAACGGTGACGTTGATAGAGGATTCTGATATAACTAAATTAATTTGCTGAGTTGAATCAACGGTTTTGATACAAGGAGTTTAAAAATATTTGCATTAAAGTCATTTTATCTTTGTTTCCTGAGTCGAAAAACTCAGAATTTTTAGGATTCTTTGGTGGTTTGCGTAAACATAAAAAAAAATTGTGGGGTAGAGTTTAAAAATATATTAAACTTATGACATGTACATACATTCTTTTAAAAGGCTATCCAGCTTCTCTTGTTCTCATTCGTCTAATATCCGAAACGAATCAGTAGCACATGTCATACTATAATGTCAAATATTATAAATGTTTAATTAATTTCCAAATTTCTACACAATTTTGATGCACAGTTTTGTACTATCCCATAAATGGCTTATATGTACAACGTACATAATAATATCTGTGAAGAATATGTTATTAGACTACGTACGTTCGCACACACTGTAAAGATACATTAAAAAGTTCATATATTAATGTTAGTAGGTACTTGACCCATTTTATAAAAGAGCCGTTTATGTTCGAAATTCGGCGAAATTCAGTACATTTAGACAGTGCCTGAGACCAAGTATTGAACTCGATTTTCAGCGGCTTATGACGAACCAATACGGGCTTGAGCCTTTACTACTTATCTGATGCCGTTCCAAGGACTTATATCTTCAGACAGCCCGATAGATGTGACTAGCTTACTGACATTACTATTGCTGATTGATATTTTACCTTTACTTTTTTTAATTTGACGAATTTAATGCAGGCGGTATTTTGTTTTCTACTTTTGAATTTTTTCTGTTTACGTGCAAATAATTGCTTCGTAATAATCATCGAAATTAAACGCTGAAAATATCTGTATTATATTTATTAAATTTAAATATTATTCAATGTCTATCAGATGGAGTAGTGTAGTTATTTTACAAAGGAATTAAAAGTTTTATTTTATTCAGAGCTTGCTGAATCGTTTGCCAATTTGCGTCGACACAGATGTATTTCAGCGCAGTCCAATCGTAAACTAATTTTTGTCTATCCATTCCCGTTCCTGTGCAACACAGTTTTAATGCACGAGGCGGACCGAGTAGTCGATTCTAAAGTAATAATAGGTTGTTTATCGTATAGAATGTTCCGGTACTTTCATGTAAGCATAGTTATTTTGGCACGTGAACAAGTAATTCGTACGGGGATCGCGTGATCGGGCGCCGTACTTGACGATACGACGCCCCGACGGTCATTCCGCTGTTTGCACAAGCATAGTATCTCACATGTTGTGCTACCGAATTCCCAAAGGCAAAAGTTGAGGCTCCAGTTTCGTCCCGGGAGTCTGAATTATGAACTAACTTGTTCAAGATTGAAAACTGTAACTTTCAACAATGGCAAGTTAGTTTCGGCGGTAGTTACGTTCTCTTCGTGAGGTAATAAGCTACATTTTTCTGCGTTCTCGTGGGAAATTATGTTAGCAATTCGGATAGGCGAGTTTTTATTGTGTATTTTCAATCTTGATGTTTTGTGTGATAATCAAAAATTATTTTTAATGCAGGTAATAAAAAATGATCGGAATGACGAGTAAATACATATAATGACTTTTTTTTAATTGTTTGATATTTAATTTTTAAGCCACTTTCAGCTTGAACGTACAATATGAACGCGTTAATATAATAATTAATCTGAATACACTTCGTTATACAAGTAATAAAGTCATTTGATAAATAATTAATAAACGTTTCAAATTCTAATTACATCACTTTCAATGTATACGACTAAGTGAAGTAACCTTATAACAGTTTCGGTGTACATAATGTGTATACATATATCTATTGGCAAGATAAAAAAGACTAATACGACTGAGCGAAGGCTTTTCTTTTTAGGCTTATAGAATATTAATAATAAGACCATATACGTTTATTCAGAGAATAATTAATTTTACCTTTACTTGCAGGTAATCAGAAGGAGTCCAGGTGGGAACTATAACAAATTTATGAGGTGCAATAAACAGAATGTTTTATTAATCATTCTTAAACTGTTGACGACTGAATTCTTGCATGCTAAACGAAGATCCATAATTCATTGTGAACTTAATATGAACCTCAATCTATTATCTCTTAAGCGATTTCGCATCGAATGAATATTCAGTTAAGAGTAATACCATCCTAAAATGGCATTAGGAGGAAAAAAATACGATCCATCCGTAGAACGGGGAAACTCATTTAAATTTTTGATTGTGAAGGAGAATTTGCGTGAAGTGGTTCTAAATAGGACCCTAATCGAAAGGTCAATAAGTTGCTTTTCTGGGTGGGACATGAAAAATCCCTGCAGACAGTTGAAAAAGAAATCGGTTTAGTCGAATTACTTAAGTTTTGATTTTTTTTGTCTTAACCTTTAACTACAGAGGAAGGATATGATAAGTGGGTTATAAACAGAAGAAGTTCACACATAACCTTGATAAAATAATTTTGTTATAAAAGACTATGTTCCTAATCTTCTGAAGCAAGATGCAAATCAGAGCGAGTAAATAAGAATCGTACACGTAAGGTTTAAACCAGTATTGATTACAATTTAAAGATACACAGAATGACCAAATGTGAATAAAAAAAACAGTGTAGTCAATCCTCCTTAGCAAGAGAAGGTATAAAGAGTTTACATATTTGCAGATTCGAATGTATGGTACCTATTTATTTACGTTGAACCGCTGCGGTCGCGTCCCGCCGCAATCCACCCCGGGGTATTTTACCTAATAGCTTTATCGTGTTTGTTACTTTTAATTCTTATTTGACGTGTCTTTTAAATGGTTATTTAATTTTTGCTTATCGGGGTTCCGTAGTTTATAAAATCATATGTTATAATGTTTCTGTGATATAATCATGATTTGTTTTTGGAAAAATTTAAGAGAAAAATAGCTGTGTTATTTATATATCAACTTTTGCATATATTTCAGTAAAAAATACATTGCAGTTTTTTTTAATAGAGCTAAAGTAGTTGACATGCTATTTTGTGACTGAAATATGTATAATTGTAAGAATCTAAATATTTTGATTTGATCTAAAAGTAATTTATTGAAAAATGAAAATGTTTTTAAACGTTTAAATTCAGTCAATTTATTTATTACGCTGTCGAGAAAGCATATTTCACTAGGGACGAACAGGCAAGAAAATTTAATGTCACCCTATTTAAAACAGTTTGTTGTACAATAATAATAATGTACATTATTACCTCAAGAAATGTTTTATTGTATTCCACATAGTGCAAAACACCGTTCACAACGTTAGTTAAAAAGAAAAACCGTGGTTTTCTTTAGTGTTTTTAACCAGCCATAAATATGCATGTCCCCCGTGATATGTGGATACGGAACTAAGCGCGCGAGTCAGACACGCACTTTGTTGACTTCTCAAATAATTTACATACGCTTTAAATAAAATAAGTTGATAGAGCCCCTGAAATAATTTATCTCGCGCCTCACCATTGGACAGTGTAGAATCGTCTGCACACGTCGTCGGCTACAAGACGAATGACCGAGTCCAAAGCAAAAAGGTCTGTATGTGGTCATTAGAGGGGTACATTGTTACGAGGGAAAGTTTGTGTGGACGGGAACATTCTTCATATCGCGGCCCATTGCTCTGTTTAGGGTTCCGTACCGTAACGGCAGGGCCATTTCATTATCTCACTTTGCGACTCATTCGCAACTATCTTTGATGTTAAAACCGCAATAAGCCCGCCTGAATTGAATTTTATGCCCATTTATAAAACGCTTACACAGTTGACGTGTCTTTTGAAATGTGATGTAATAAAAGGGACGGGGTTTATCTCTGTTACGTGACCGTGTATTTTTAGATGCGAGCTTGAATTATTACAGAGTGACGGGTAATATGAGTTGAAAAGATTTGATTTAACAAGAAATTCACATAAACATTTTGAGTGAAACGTCGTTAAAAGTTCATTTGTGCTAATCGTGGCGGTCACGAATTCGCGTTTGGAGTTGCGATTGCGCTGACTTTATTATGATTTATATTTATTTTGCATTTTTTAAGGGGGAGAGTTGACTTTGTAGACGTCTTTCTTTATAGATAGAACTTATTCGATAAATAAATCATCTATTACTTTTTTGTAAACGAATTTTGTTTTTTTTTTAATACTAATATGTATGTTTTACACGACGTGCAAATGTTACTAACCCACAGTATGAGGTACGCCTTCCTTTTGAGTTTTTCCATTAGGAAATCTTTAATAGCACAGCTAAAAACTGCAATAAGCACGCCTTCGTCCGTTGCTATTTCGTAGGATTGAAACATACGTAGGTACCTGGCAAAATGTGGGTGCAGAAGTACACTTCTGCTTAATGTTTAGGTGAGTATAGGCGTAAGATGTGTATGACGTACCTACATATGCATGCTTTAAGTAGGATAAAAAGCTTGTGAATTAAAGTAGTTTAAAGAAAAAGAATATTCTGCATATTTTTGTACATGTGTAAATACATAAGTATTTTTTTACATTTCACGAATATAATATGTAATATTAAGCCTTAAAGTTTAACGTACCAGGAGCTATTTTTGTATGCTATAGAAAGTGTCAGATAGCGTATTGTATGCACCAGGCAAGCTGCAAGAATGGAGGGGAAACAATAATTTTCCAATTGATCGTGTATTATGGCGACCGGAGGTTGGAAATTTGAAATGATTGCCGCTTATACATTAGGATGCATTGAAACAGTTTAGCTTGATATTATAACAACTATTGTAGACTAGAATACATCATAATTATTTATACATGGGCACTTTGAAATTGTGTCACATGCGAGGCCCACAAGCCTTCACAGTGTTAAGTCAATAATTTCGTGTGAACCAGCATGTGCGGCGTATTGCTGGAATATAAAGGTAAAAATAAAAACTAAACTAATGGAAGATACAACGTTCTTCTTGTTGATGTCTGATGTTCTTCACGCAGTAAACGTAAAGAGAAATTTCATATCGCACCACTCAACTTTTGCAAGTTTCCAATAAATTCACGATGTGTCGAATACTCAGAAAAGGGGAAAAAGGTTCTGACCACTTAAAGAAAATCACATAATTGAAGAACAGTAAACGGTGCGTAAAGTGGGGGCGACCCTCGGAAATAATTCTCGAGTTGGCGAAGACGTGCCTTTTGCCGGATGTCAGAGGATGGCGCCCATTGGTCATACATCATGCGAGGTTTGGGCGTCGCGTGCATGAAAAATGATTCGAACCCTTATATGTAATTTTACATGTATATTTGTCTCTTTGTTTTCGAAACGGTAATGGGCTTGTAATGTGCACTGAAAAGATTGATGAGGGTGCTAAAGCGAATGAGATGTGTTCATATCAGTTGTTATGGTATATCGTTGACATGAAACGACATGATAAACGCAAAAATGTATAAGGTTTTCACCCCTACGTCATGACAATGTGACATTTATGTAGGTTAGATGTACGAATTTAATGATTTTAAGCTCAATAAATGTTGTTTCAATAGTACCTAAATGTTATCACGTGACTTGGTAAACTGTTCCAATTTTTATTTACTACTTTATTGAGATCGCAATGGTATGCTTCCAAAACCGATAAATAATAATTACTTTTAGAAGTTGTTATTTGGATTATCTTCTTACCGGCCGAATATTTTAATCAAACCACTTCCGAGAATACTAACATTGACGCTATAGTACGCTCATGAAATATTTTTCATATAATATCCGTATTATTGGGTGCTTTATTATTATTGTGGCAGATACGATAAACACGCACACGACAGTAATTTAATATTAGGTATATTGGATATGAGTTCGTAGTACCAAAATTCCTTGCTTTAGAGAAAACATTATTTAATTTTGAGGATAAGAATGTAGGTGCTTTGTTACCTTTATGAAAGAATATTTCAGCTCTACTATTTTATATCGAACCGAACAATGTTTGGAAGGGCGCTTACCAAATATTTCAGATGGCTGAATTTTCGGAAGCTTAAATTTTATGTTTATCGGTAGATGCATGATATTTATATTTATACATTGTATGTTAGTTTTTAATGAAAAAAGGGATGTGAGGCCTACTACTAATTGCTAAAACGGTTTATAAATTAAATGACGAGTAATAATACACATAATTAAACTCCTTTTTAAAGCAATTTTGTAACCGATCTTATTTGGCTGAATTGCTTTTTTAACATTATCCTACTTTTTGGATATTATTTTCCATTTATCTGATAGTTTTCAAATCATTGAGCCCTTTTCATGAATTTAGCTGTTGGCTGGCTTGCGGATTGTATTACCATGTTCGTAGTGGTTTCCGTATTGGCTCTTATTTAGCGATTTTCTATTAACCCTATCCACATTATAGCAAAATCTAATATCACCAAATGGCGTATTTTTAAAATGCCACCAATTAGTGCATCTTCTTGGAAAGCTGAACTGTTATTTGAAGAGCTTCATAGCTTAATTTTTAGAACTCTTCAGATGGCATTAACTCTATGCTACTCAAGAAACGCGAGATATTTGTTAAAAAAAGATGTAACATCTTTTGTTATGAAATACTGCTAGGATTGTATTAAAGTAGTGGGTGTGTTGGTTAGCGCGCAAGTAAGTGCGTCAAATACTTGACGAGCCAATCATAGTCCAACTCGCCTCCAGAACTAGATCATGTGAACATCTTGAGTTGACTGATGTTTGTCCTTTTAATAGTGTAATAGTACTTGTCGAGGTCGAATTCATTGCTTCAATTGAACGAACGTTCAGTATATATTTGCCGCTGTGGAACGAGCTCTGGAACATTCTATTTTTCTCGAATAAGACGTTAAATTAGAGTGATTGAATACTTTTGTATTAATTAACATTTAACGGAAATTTCCTCCTTAAATATAATTTACCTTAATTGGAAACCTTATACGGGATCGAAGTTGAATTGGATTTTGTTTGAAATTTATCATAAATTACCTAATTATGTAATACCGAACAAACATTCTACGTTAGTAAATTATTGTATACACTAGTGGTTATTATAGTTTATAAGCTACAGGTAACAAATGCTTAAAACTAAGTATATTTTTGAAATGAAACAGTGTAATAAATATTCTATAGACGCGACGATCAAATATAAATGTAGCCATCGATAATTCCTACAACGTGTTTCCGAACAGCGAAGTAATGGAATTGACAAATCATATTCCACGGTTGAGTGACACAAAAGAATTCTGTTTACCGGAATGATACAGTTTGCTAATCTTCGCAGTTCGATATTCATAGTGGGTGAACAAAGCCTAGACTTATAAAAAGTTACGATTCTTTATCGTCTATACCTACTGTACAGAGAAATTATATAACATCGTTTATAAATTATTTAGAAGAACAGTACGATAAAAACTAATTTTAACAAAGATTGAAACTTAGGTAGTAAATGTTCAATAAATTCTAACAATTACTTTACGGGTGAACGACTCGCGTATTGCGCTCCGACACTCGCTGTACCCATGGGATTCTCACCCCCACATACTTACGATAATAATTGTTGGTGTAAAATAAAGTGTTTTTTTTAAACTTACGTTAACTGATAGTACAAGTTAACAAGTTTATTTAAATGGCATTTAGTGTCAGAATACATCTTGTACATTCCTTTCTAGGATTTAAACGTTGACTAAATATGAAATTCAACATAAAGAATAGGACCTTGGTCATTAATAATTCAGGATAATATAAATCCAGTTGAGTACTCGAGGAAAGGTGATGACTATTCAAAAGGCATACATAAAACATTGCATAATAAGCAGTAATACAAGTCATGAATGTATTCACAGTCTTGCGCTGAAATCCATCGGCATTCAATATTTCCAACAGAGGCTGATGTTGACCCGAACACCGGCGGACGACAATGAATCGCAATCAAAGTTAGCGAAACTCAGTGCACTGGTTTACCTACTGCTCTATATTGTTTAAATACACACAATCGTGTTTGTACGTCCGCACTCTGCGTCTGCAGCCTTCCCGTTACACGCTAGATTAATGAAACGCCCAGATCACTGCGCTACTGAATGAACAACATTTAAACATGTATAACTTGCGGACTTGTAACGTTGAATACAATGTTTCTCTAAAAAGTTTTCTACAATAAAAGTTATTTAAAAATAAATAGAATTTTGAATTTTAATTTTAGTGTACAAAAATTACTTGTTTTTTTTACGATTAATTAAAAACCTGTTGAATTGAAATTTTTGCTGTTATTTTAGTATTATCTACAGATTTATAAATCTATAACTATAGTTATTGTTGTTTCATTGACATGCGATGTGAATTGGATGTTTCAATATAATTTCTAATTTGGAATTTCAATAATGTTCCTTAGTAACAAGTCACGGTTACCGGATGTAAATCCTATCGCCTTCACACTCTAGTGACCCGGATTGAAATTTACTTCGATACACTGCTAAAATCAATCATACGATGGATGAGCCTGGGTAATCTTAACAATCCCACATTAATTTATAATATAATATCGACACACACACGTTCCTTGTTTTTGATATTAATATCGATTGCTTTTAAATTAACATTTAAAGCAGCACATTTGAGTCCTTTTGTTTATCTATTTTTATATATCGATGTGCTAAACAGGTAAAAATAAAAAGGGAACCGCACACTTTTTTTTGTTATAAAGTAATAAAAATAATATTATCAATTCCCTTCGCAAACTTCGCTGAATTCAAAATTTGAATATTTAGAGCAATTAATTTTGAAAAGTTTCATACTCGGTCTCATAATCGATAGAAAATGTTTCTAGAATTGGGAATATCATGAGTGCGCTGGCTGAGGAATCAATTGAAACATGTGGACCAATAAGTGTTAACCGGGGGGCGATTCCTTCAACTATTGTTGCTCGACCGCCCACTCCGACTGCGACGCCGACTGAATCACAAACAGCTGATGTGTTTACTACGGTCTCACACGTATGCTCACTAAGTTTATCTAATATTTTCGCCGTTTAAAGCGATTAGAGGAAGGTTGCTTGGTTATTTACCCGCGGCTACGTTATTTGTCACGTGTCAACTCTACTGAATTTGTTCTTTGTGTATACATATCAAATGTAAGAATGATTTATTGACAAGTAATCACAATTACGGCACATTACGGCTGGCTCGCAAATATATAAATATAATACATATATATTTTAATCGAAACATGTACATTTATTAAAGAAATAATTTTATTATCGCTTAATAAAAAATGAAATTATATTTAAAAAAATACCGATCGCGACTTCACTCGATAATCGAACAATACTCGAATGAACGCAGTACGCGAAACACAGTATAGGGCGCAGTATTTCTTTGAAATGTAGCTGAAATCGAACTAACCAATTCGTAGCAAACTCCGAGATGGCTTTTAACGAAAACTAAATTTAGCTTTTATTTGGAGTTTATTTTATTCCTTTACTTTGGATAAATGGAGATTAAAGTATCGTCGCAGTAAAACTTTCTGTATCGCGTATTTCATTAAACTTTAAATAATAACCGAGTAGAAACTTTATTAATGTATAAACTTATCGTCATTTTATTGTAATTGCTGTAGTTCGATTTAGTCTTTGAAACTTGGTCAACGAACATAAAACTCATATAACGTTAATATTGACTGAAGTTTAATAGACGTATATCGTTTCAATTTGTGTATGTTTTCTTTTCTAATATTATTTCTTTAGTTACTTGATTTGTTTCATTTGAACATTGTTGAATTATATTTTTTTAGAAATCAAGTGTCGTTAGTTTGTAATAATTCTTCTGCATGCCTATTTAGTTACGTTTTTTTGAAAATTTTGTTCCATTTTAATATCCTCACAGACTTGTGTTTTGTTCTATTGGAAATCGACACATCGGTATCATAGCAACAATCGGTAGCATTATATTAATTAGATAAATCTGGCCTTCCAATAAAACGATAGCGTTTCATATAGGTAATCATGTTTGAAATAATATTCCTAAATTGAACGTAAACAAATCCTGCCTCGATTTAAGTTGATCTTATACCTTACGTCGGTTTATTTATTAAATTTTATGACGGTAAACATGATTTTCAAAAAAGGTTTTCTTTTAAAATCTTTTACAAATGCCCGAGAAGTGATATAGAAATTAGTCACACACTTTAAAAGATTTAAAACATAGGACAAAAATGCATAGGGATATTTTTTATGCATCTCTTAAAATACTTAGTTGCCATTGGTAAATGTATAGGTGACTAATACTTCTAGTTTAATCTAAAGTAAACAGAAAAATCTCGGGATCAGTTTAGAATAGTCAAGTTATATGAGGCGAGAACTATTGTAAATGGGGGTGCTAATAAGCCTGTTGACGAAACAACTGTTGGCTCTTGTAAACAATGATGGCTCTGTAGTTTCCCCGTGGCACGGAGTGTTTCGTGTTGGTCGTACTGGCTCCGCTTAAAGTTACCTAACCGCAGTGAATTAAGCGAATCCAAAAAGCAAATCCAGGCGCGCTCGCCACTAATAAAAAGTACTTCAACATTTCCATGCAGATATCGTATTAGACTGGTTTTATGAATTTCTGGTGTAAGTACGCAATTTTTTATGAGATTTTATTTGAAAAATGTTCAGAATGGAGCCGAAATGAGGAAGCATTAATGCTGTGTTGGTATTTATTTTAGATATGCTATACGTCTTAGAAACTAACAGGAATTTCTTGAAAACTAGTTGCGCTGTGGATTTTAAAAGAGGTTGAGAGAACAACAGTGAGTAAGGTTAATTGATTAGAAATGTCATAAAAGAGAACAATAAATTCACATCGGTTTCCTAGAAGACAAAAATTTCAGAATTTTGAATAGTCTAAGTGTATTTATAAAATCATTCGCGTTTACGGGCTGGTAATATTCACGTAAAAATAATAGTTAAAAACTATTTTATTGAACCAAAAGTCGATATATGATATAGATAACTAATTAAGAATGATCAATTATCACAAGATTTAAAACCCTAAATATTGTGCACAAGTTGATTCCGCGATCAAACCATTTATCCATATAACAGCAGACAAGAGTAATTGTACGGAGTATTGTAAAAATACGTTTTTTTTTAATGAATGAAGAAGGTGTATGATGTTGAAATATTCTAAATTGATTATTATTGGATCTGAAAGTTTATTTACTTTTCTCACAATCTCCACAACCCATTGTGTTTATGTTAATAAAGATTTGTTATGAAACCGCTCGCGAAGTGAACATAATAGTTTGTAAAGTGAAATCATTAAGTAAATATTTTTCTAGATTAATTAATTTACGGTGTTGAATACCGTTTCGAGGATTAATTTCTGTATAAACACAACGTTATGAATTATACTGTCTTTTATTAATGCATTGGATTAGGAAGCTTTTTTATGTCATAGGACCAGCGCATTTAATTCGAAGTAGCGGTCTGGCCGAGTTTCCTCCGTGCGCAATGAAAAGCGCCTCTGTAGTCTGTACTCTCTAATCCATCTCTCCAGCCCCGCTCAAATCACGAATATGAGTTTTCGTATATCTAACTTCAGCATATTTTTCTTTTCCTGTTTCATCCTTCGGTATTTGATTTTGTGATAATCATTGTAATCTCTTATCGAGTTTTTAATCTATGCAAATACTACATCTTAAAAAATGTTTTATCGGTTGTGGCATTAAATTATTACATGTAGTCAGTATTATTTTCAATTAGAAAAAAAGTAATAGGTTTTATTAAACTTTTAGATAATATACTTTTACTTGGCTTGAATGACCTCTACTGTAGAGAATAGACTAAGTCGTATTACATATTGGAATAATAACGATAAAACATTCACAGTTTCGTGATTCTACTAGTTCAATTTATTTATTAACAACTTCAATTAGTTAAAAAAAAAAATATTTCCTATGCAATAAAACATAGCAAACCGTAACGAGGTCACTGCATTCAGAATTTGGTGGCTTTAGTGCACATGACACGTCATACGCGTATGGCTCGGCTTATATTCACCAGGCTGCCATAACAGTACTCCGTGTACATAGTGATCGTTCAGTTAACTGGCAGTAATAAAGGAGCAATGCCCACTAACAGCCCGTATTCCTTGGGTGCGTCACAGCCAATATAAACCAATTGAGACTAGCATCCTGAAATTGTACTGCAATAAACGTAGCATGTGGTCGCTGGCTTGATGCCTATTGTATTGTGTATTAAAGTTAATCAATAGCTACGATAATGCTATCGTGTAACGCTCTAACAACCGTTTGTAGGACGACTTAATCGCTTCTAATGGGTGTTAGCTACGTCGGAATAGTGCATGTGAATTTATAATAATAAAACTTTAGTTATTGCTTCATGTTTTGTATGCATAATAAAAATAAATAAATTATCAGATTTTATTCCGAAAGTACTTGGATGTAGGCTGAATTTACTGATTTATTAAGAGATCGTTTCCTCTTACGTTATTCTGCAAAAAAGTTTTATAGTGGTTACTTTAAAATTTCATTTATAAATAGACCTAGGTAACATCCACAATGCCAGGTCAGTGAATACTGCTTGACATAACAAATATACATTTCTATTCGGGTTTTAAGACATTAAATATTAATACACTTACAGTAGTAATTCTAGTGGTTTCTAGATATTTCCCTGCGGTTTTGCTCCGACTATATGTTTCCCTTCCAGCTGAGGTGAATTGAATTTACTAAAGAATAGATTTTTAATGTTTTCTAGCATAAGTCTACTATATTGAATGCGTGAGTTAAATCGTGTTTAGGAAACCAACCACGATATCATCACGAAATGTCATTATTAAAAATGTGTTAAGGATTCCTATGATCACAAATTTTGATGAGCTTATTTTTTTGTAAATCTATGAAAACAAGTTTCATTGGCACACCATCTTCTTTCCCATTAGTAATCCTCCTGCTGCAAAATAATTATATGTCAATTAAAACGATTTTTGCTTATACTAATTGTAAATTATTCTATTTATTACTATCTCTTGTTTAATTTTTACCTTATCTTTCTGTGCTCGTATTCCTTCTATTAGTGTATTGTGTTCAACTAACGCTTAGAAATCGATAAGGAAATATATAATGAAACAAGGACCTCGATGCTTAAGTAAAATCTGTTTCATTGTAGATACTTGCATAGTAACTGTTTCCATACAATCTATTTAAATCAACATCATTTAAAATGACAAGCTAGATAGGACGCGTGAACAATTGACAGTGGTTGCGATGTGAAACGTTTTTATTGATGCCGGTCAATTGAGAGGCAATCGTGTACATATACGTGGTTCTATGACCTACGGAATAAACGACCAATACGCTGCAATGAGTCGGGCCCACAACACAGCTGCGCCGTTTAGTTTTTCCACGAAATTGATCCATTTTTTTTGTTTGACAAATAATTTGTGAAGATACAATAACATATGCTTTCACATGCACAAATATTCAAACTGGACGTATAATATTATGATTTACATCTTTAAATGATTTTTGGCGGAATATAGCGTTAAAAATGCAATGAATTCTATTTACTAATTGAAAATATGTTGATTATAATTTCATGCAGTCCATTCTAATAGTGAAGGCAAATATTCTAAGGTCGCCCGCATGACATTGCGATAATAACGCAGGCATGTTTGCATGCTATCACCTACCTACCTACCTACCTACTTGCGTATCCCTGCGGAGTTAGGATCTTTCGCTAATCTGTGTTGATAGCGAAAACCACCCTAATTATCGCATTTAGATCTCGATACAAAAGCGGGAGAAAAGGGGACGCGAAGTCCTTTACGCTTATAGATTATCTATGTTGTAACAAGGAGAGATTTCAATTATTTATTCTGGTCCCGTATTAATTCCAACGTTATTAATATTATAACGACTGTTCTTGCAATCCTTATTTTATTAAGATTTTATTCTGTGCGAAACAATGATTTAATTACTTGCTGATGATATAAGTTATATATAACTTATATGTGTAATATCAGTAAATTATTTTATATTAACAAAGTTTTAGCAGCAAGAAAACTATAGTAACCGAAAATCTAAAAAAAAAAAATATTAATAATCCTAACCGCCGTTACACATTGTAGAGCTCTTATTTGATTCTCATATTTAGTCGTATAAAAAAATATATTTATTGAATAATAAAATCGGTAATTGTTTTAATTAATTTATGAAATAGCTTACGAAACAAAAAACCTAAATGAACAATTTGTTTAGTTTATAAGTTGTGTCGAGTTTCCAGTGAACGCCTTGAATTGCCGCATTATCTCCAGAACTCGTGATCTTCGCATGGACATCATTAGTTTCAATCATAACGCTATGCGCTCACATCGAGCCGCACATAAATTATTTATTATCATGCCGTTCAATTGTTTAGGGACATACATATTGGCCGAATAATTGATAGCTATTGAGTGCGCCGACAGCCGTTGATAGAGTCATTAATTGTTTTATGTGATGTATTGTTCGAGAATGATTTGTACGTAATTGGTATCGTCTTGTAATTGAAAGTGATTTGTCGTTAAGACAGATTTTTGGACAGTGTTGAGATGACCGTGCAGATTATAATAGAAGAGCCCATTGGAATTATGCAGCTAATAATATTATGAAAATGGTCAGTGACTTTCAATGTAACTTAGTAAACAGATATATTTTCATCAATTGATTTTCAAGGTAAATAAGATATTTTCAGGTCATTAGTATTTCACATATCTGCTTAATATAACATTTTGCAATAACTACTGTAGTATTTTTATTAATGAGTGTTGATGGTGTAACTACATTTTTTTCTTTGATGCTGATTTATAACGGCCATTTGTCATAATATATTTTATCATTTGAAAGAATTAAATGGGCTCAAAAATAAGATATACATGAAGATATTTATATATAAAACGTTAGTCTACAATTTCGAAACTCATGATAGGAGCTCCCAATATAATTTGTGCGATTGGTTGTCCTCATTATGAAAATAGAATATTCTGAGTCCACAGCCACTAACATTGAATTAATTAATAATTTAAAGCTTTCATTTTATGCCCAACCAAGACTGACACACACGGAATCAGAATACAGCGAGATCTAAATACAGACGCATGATTATACAAATGTTCGGTCCATGCACTTGTATTAGATCCACAACGACATTGTTGTTCGACGTGACGAATACACTGAAGCAGTTTGTCGCTGCTCCGTGATTGATAGCGGCTGTAATTAATTTCTCATCAGATAAGTTGACAGTTTGGACAAACTGAGCCCGGCTTGATTACGTGTACTCCGCTTTATTATAAGTAAATTACCTCCGGATACTTCGGCTGCGCGCCAGACGTGATTCTGCGCTTAAACGTCCCTTAGTTTTATTAGGGGGGTTAAATGGTTTTGTGATTAAATATCTTTGTAAGTCAAGATGGTAGTACAAATAATCGTTTAAAAAAATAATACCTGTTCCTTAATATTGAAAACTTTACAATTATATTCTGTTCCTGGCCCCGCGACTTAAGTAGGCACCGTGCGTCAATAAGTCCAGGATTCGAGTCCTGCGTCGACTGACACGTATCGGGGAAAGCATTTGTACCTCCAGTTACGAATATGTCCTTTTCCATAATTCAAACTAAAAAGCCGTTCTATTAATTTTGTATGCAATGTACCGCAAAGATTGTTTTCAATAAATTAATACACGTCAATGAAGGAAACTTTCTACCGCCTTGGGTCTCCTGTTTACTCAGTTTAATGGAATCAATGATCGGTCTAATTTAATTCCGCCGGGCTTTGCATTCAATACCGGTTTTATTTTGTTTCATTTACATCACCTTTTTATTAACTTGAATGTAATTTATCAAGCAATTTCTTCTCATTAAATTCAAAAATATCCAAAGCAAATCGAAAAACAAATAAATGTGCAATCGATTAAACTTCAAATATACATATTATCATATTAAGAATACTGCAATGGTGTTAGGTTTGTGAATTATTTCATTGAATAAATCTATTGTGAAAAAGTTTCGAGGTAAGTAAAATAAATATTTTTCTCATACTTATATAGCGAAACGTAGGCACACCCTTATATTCTATTTCAGTAGCAATTTAAACGTCTTTGAAGTCATTGTGCGTGTGGTTATATTCCTACTTAACGGTACTATCAACTGCCACTCAGTATATTCATAGTGCCCTCGAAGACAGGGCCCTTAATTGAATGTATGCTCATAATGCGCTAAATTATGCATGCGACGCCGTACGTTTAAAATTTATTCATGTTACCTGAAGCATACGGTTCATTTTGCAAATATGTCAAGTTTCCCATGCATAAATAATACATATTGATAGGTGTATTGTATTTGCAAAGATGAAGAGGTCATGACGACGTCGAGCCCGGATGTCATTCAACCCGGAGAGTTGTTTTATATTTACAGTCCCACCTGAGGATAGTCAATTACCTTGAAAGTCACCGACTGATTTGTAGGTACAATGATACGTGGAGAGTTAAGCAAGGATTCGATGAGGAAAATTAAGCGTGCACTTGCCTATTCATGTCATTGGTCGATGTTATTGAAGCACTTAAAGAAAGTAAGGCTGTTTTATATGTCTATATATTACAAGAAAATTATATTTGGTACATCGCTACCATTAATCTTTTTTTTCTGCTACTTTTATGCTTAAACTCTTGATTTCATATCCTGTTGCCACTTACTATAAGATGTATTTAAGGCTATTTCCATTGAAACAAATATTTGTTAATGTCGAAACAATGCCGGTATCTGAAACACTGGTCAATGAAACATTAAAAGGACAAAGTACCAAAATAAATCAATTATATTTATTATAACGGAAAATTCGACCACGTGACGAATTTGAAGATCGTACATCACACACGTTCATTGAAGTTCATTGAATGCACTCGGTGCACGGACGTTCTTAATAAGGAGTTTAAAGAGCTCAACAAAATATTTTTATGTTACCCAAGAATTATATTTGAAACAGAGATTGTTTGATATCCTCGGTCTGATCTCTTTAACCTTAAAATCGGGCCATCGATTTTGCAACTTGTCACAGCTGTCACCGATAACCGTCGGGGTTGACGACTTTTGAAGTGGAGATCACGTTGGAGTCGGTAGGAGGAAGCGCTGTGACTTGTAACCCTCTGTTCGGTTGACCGACGATCTGAAGAGGGTGAAACGAGTGTTGGGCCCCCTCGAGAGATGCCTTAACATTCGAGTTTCGCAGATAATGACGTCACTACGAAGAAATACGTTAAATCAATGTACTCCGCGGCTTCACTAAGTTATTACGACTCCCATTTCGGAAATGTGCCTCTTGTTATTTACGATTATTAAGTGTCATAAACGGCGTCTCTTTACGACATACGACACTGGGCTAACGGTTTATCGGTTCTAAGAATATTTATTAAAAATACTTCAGTTTGTTATTCAGCCAAATTGAATTCATTAAATTCTATTAATAAAAAAGTAGACAGTTGCGGAAACCAACATAAATTAATATTAATTACCAAACAAGTTCAATCAGTTTACGCAATTCCATATTTTTCCGGAACCCATACATCATTTTTATATTTTTTTTGGACTCGTATAGACTTGGATGTCGTATATAGGGAGAGGAGCGTTCTAAACATTAAAAAGGACGTAAGTCATAAAACATATAATTTTTTGTAAATATAATATAATAAACATAGAATAAATAATAATTAATTAAACTGAAGTATGTAATACCAAAATGATCTCTAACATTAATATAAGAAGTATTTTTTCCCAGCTTTTTTTGATGACTATAATTACATGGTCGAACCTCATTACAAGTATGTAGAATAAAGACAATGCCAAGAAAATTGTTATTCAGTGTTATTATATGTGCAGTAAGATGCGAATCGCGGTCACCTTCACAAGAGTACGTGTCGCGAGCAACAAGTCTCCTTTTATTCAAAAATAAAGATGCCGCACTGTGGAATCTCTCAATGGAGCACAATTAAGATTCTCCACGACTCCTGAGTGCCTTCATGCATATGGAGTGCCAGCGGCCCGTCTGCAAAACGCAACTGTTTCACAGTCGCCATAAATCTCACTTCACACCGCATTGAGCACGGCCACGGGTCGCCGCGGGTGTGTTTTAAATAAAAACAAACGCACTCGAACGACTTGAACGATTTCAGACCCAATCCTGAAAGTGGCATGACCTACATTCCTGTAACTGCAAGACTTAAATCTCATCACGTCAGTAAGTCATCGCTGACGGAATGCCATATCGGCTTTTGACCATGTCTTTCCAAATGGCGCTCTAACACTACGCGTCGAGACTCAATATGCTTCAGTGCAGTTATTCATATGAACATATCGAAGGAGTAAGTTTTGTTTCAATGTCACGTTTCCACGATTTCAGTGGAACGATGCTTGTTTATTATTTATGTGGAGCACGTAAGCGGAATTTTAATAAAATATTTCAGTTGAGTGCGCGCAGCGGCGCGCGGCTTCTATGAAATTGAATTATTGTCTGCGGTGTTAACTTTAAAGGCAAATGAGAATGCACTTATTCCATTTGCTAATTTATGTATTCATTAATACAATTGTTGTGTGAACGTTTGTTGCCGCGATTCTATTCGTTTTTATTTTATTTTGTAACGTTTAGACTGATAAGCGAAATTGATGATTTACTGCAAATAGCTATAAAAACATCGGCATTAGCTCATATTCGTCCCACTGCCAAGCATGGGCCCTCTTTACAACTGAGTAGGAGTTAGGCCTTAGCCCACCATGTAACCCTAATGCGGGGTGACAAACTACAGACCTAAGAAATTCCTGAAACTTTTTTGACGTGTAAGTTTTCCTCACAATGTTTTTCATCAATCACCTAATAAATATTTTAATTGATAATTCTTTATGAATACACATACAAAGCACACAGTTTTTAAAACACATGTTTTAAAACATAAACTAAATAAATAAGGAGAGAATGACTAAAATAATAAAATATACGCGATATTCAATGGATTTTCTATTCTTATGGATGTTGATTATTTTTAAATGCCACGTATTTTGGTTGCAATAAATAATGTTAAGTTCTAAGGCGAGTATGTATCTGGGAGTACTGCAACCGGGAGCAGCAAAGAGCTTCTTCATTATTTTCATAAATTTTCTATGAGGCGTGCTGCACTGGGCAGCAACAGAACACATTAGCTGATTCCGCAGAGAACATAAATGTTTTCACGCTCCGTGTGTTGCCATGCAGAATGCTACAGTAAAAATTGACATTATACATTGTTTCAACGGAGGAAATGAATAATTTATCAATCAATCAGAAATATTTATGTTTGCTCATTGTGCGCTGTAATATAAACACAAACAACTCATTAATAAATAACTTCATGTAACACATTGTACTATTATATAACAAGTAAATTCTTGGAAACAATTCGCCGACCGGCGGGCTGGTTACTCAAGTTTCCAACAGACTCGTACCACGAAGTGTCGTTGCATCTGACACCAAACTATTCTTACGGCTTTTTTATTTTCAGTTAAGTATTCCGGGAAGTTTCATTTCACGCTGAAACCATTCACTGCGACAATTGTCTGCAACCGTTTATCCGCTGACACTGATACATACAGCGTTTGTTTCCGACCGAGAGTCGCCATCCGGGAACAATGCGCGCAATGTAACAGTCCCATTCGTAAATAGAAGTTCCTTGATTCGCCAGAGCTAACAATGGCTTGACGCAAGTGGTAGCCAAGAGTCGGAACAATCGGCGATTAAAATTGTTTATAAAATGCTGTTCGATATGACGACGGTTATCGCGCCTGTAAAATGTGCTTTGAGTGTCGATTGTTTCGCTTAGGGAAGGTTTGCTTCCTTCTTCATTTAACATGTAGAAACAGAATCGACGAGAAATTTTACATGTGCACGATATGATTTATTCTACGATTCCCGTGCAATGTGGGAAAATGCATCTTAATATGTGAAAGTGTGCTTGGAATTGGGCAAACAGGTTAAGTTAAATAAACAATGCGATTATAGTTATTTGTTAAAAATGGCATGGAAGCAATCGGATTTTAATATGATTTGCTTAATTAAAGCTTTCTTGCGGAATCCATATGGCAGTGCTTTTGTAGATTGAAAAAAATATATTAAAGATGTAGTTCGATGCAACATGTTAAACAGATCGGCATTTGTGTACGCGTTAATAATACATATGATAAATTTGTTTGGGATTTTATACGAGTAATCATAAAGAAGAATGAAATTTGCGTAACAACTCATTTAGTTTATGAAAACAATAACTATTACAATAAAACTCATATAATTCGATGTGAAAGTAAATTCTAGTGAGTGATATAATCTAAGAAACGGCCTTTATCTGTTCATTGGAGCTGTAACTTCTAACGCTAACGAGCCAATTAAAATAATAGAAATGTAATATATTTCGCTGAACTCACGAGAAGTTCATACGGAATGTTATACTTTGAAATGCAATGGTTTTAGATCGGTATTATGCAGTCCAATATTCTCTATATGCAAAATATAAGAAATAGTCGGCTTGTGGTCCTATTGCATTTTTTTTTTTTTTTTGTTATCGAGGGGAAAGCTGATTATGGCTCTACTTCCCGCCAGCCCGGGGGCGGTGGGGGGCGGGAAGCGTATGTCGGGGTCACCGGTCTTCCAGCCCGGCGCGCGGCGACGTCAGGTCCGCGCAGGTGTTAGTGCCGGGCTGGGTCCCTAACAAAACAAAAATCCCTAAACCGGCATACCGACCAAAACCCCCCGGTGGCCATCACCGCGCCGAGTGGGGCGACCACGGTACGTGGGCGAGAAGCGCCCACCGTCAACCGCAGCCGCCTGGTGCGCCTCCGGGACGTTAACGTCCCGGCCTTCACGAATTTGACGGGGGCGCAGTTGCACCCCCACTATCTTGATTTGGGCGCCCTGGTTGCGAGTGGGCGCCCGCGACGTGCACGGTGGTCCTATTGCATAACTGGTTGCCATAGTCCAAGTCCCAAGACAAGTTTCAAATCTGATTCCCGAGAAGCGCGGCGTATTACGGGGTTTTTCCACTACAATTTCTCATTAACAGCACGAAGTTGGGATGTGGGCTCTGATATCTTCCTTCAGTAGAACAGAGACTCAGGCATACAGACAATGAGAAAAGTGTTTTTTTTTTTGTATACGCCAATGAAATTAAGTATGTCACGTAATTCATGCGTTTAATATAAGATCCGTGTTGGAACATCTTGCACCATAGACATAAACCGGCATGTGCCTTAATAGTCTATAATTATCAGTCCTTTGCATATTATTAGCATAATTTTATTGTACCATTGTACTAGTAATCCATTATGGGCACCTTGTTGTTTTAGCAATTAAATTAAAAAATCAAAATCTATCCAACCACGTGTTGTAGATGTAATAAATAATAAGTTATTTAATAATTCCGTTATAAACCTAGACCCGAAATATTTTTATATTATCCTTTATCCGCCTTACCAACGTCTTATCAGGCTGCCATAAACGATTTCAAAGTGTCTACAAATCTAAGTTTACCTCACAATTGGGATCCATTTCTACGCGAACAGGATCTTCTTCATTTGTTTTTAGATGAGTAGACCTCATACAACAATCAAAGCTATACAAACCGACCATCAAATGATGAGAGATTCCCATCTCCTATCTTTCATCATTTAATGATATTTTAGTAATAAAGTCAACAGATTGATCTCAGTATCCTTTGACTTTCCAACGGGTTCTACTGAGACGATCGATAGCGAGTATGTGAAGGTATGCGCTCTTGCAGTCGTACAATGAGCAATAGTCCGGCGATTGCGTTCATAGGAATGTAGAACACACTTCGCGCAGTCAATTTTCAGGTCCGTTTTACGACTATACAGAGCGCTCGATCACGGCCTTGTGATAGGAATTAACTATTGAAATTGAAAAAGAAAATAAGTATTATAGTATCAGTAACACTGAAACTTTCACAGCCCCATGGTGCACCTGGCTAGACACCAGTTCATGAAACCAGAGGCCGCAAGTTCAAACCCCGCATCGAGAGAAATTTTTGTTTAATTCTTAAATATTTTGTTTGGGAGTAGGTGTTTTTGAGTCCATAAGGCTCATGGTTTCTGGTACCTACGGTACAAGAATTGCATCTTTGTGTGATGTCAGAACTAAGGATGTGGCTGAAGTGTTTTTTTTCTGAGTCACAAAAGAAAGCTAAACAAGTGTCGAGGTCCCGGAAATATTGGTTGATCACTTTTAATTATTATTGGTTTTTAATTGTGATATTCTTTCTCTCTGGAAGTGTTTCTATAGGTCAAAGGTATTACTTAGTTATTTAAGGTACCGGGAATAAATGCACCGTACCGAACCGCTTCCTTGGAGTTCGAATAAATGTCTCAAAGAGATTAATTGAAACAGTAGAGCAAATGTTTTAAAACAATAGTAAAAATTGAACATTTAAGACCATTACGAGTATTTTTACAGTCGCGTTTTAAAATTCTTTTAGCTTTTTAGTCCGCGGAAGCTATCACTGAAAATATTATCTACAGTTGTCAAGGGTTGTCTACATTAAATTTTAATATTTTCTTTAATGCCTAGTGTTATTGAACACAAGAATGGGCCGTGCTGTCCAAAAGTTTCGGGGTTCGATTATCGCGCCAGACAATATCAATGTGTTTTTCCATTAGGAATTCTCAGTAGCACTGCGGCATTTAAAAATTCTATAAAATGTATGTTATTGAGTTCTGGTTTGGCTGAAAGCAATTTTCTGAAATAATATTTCCTGTTTATTTACCTATCTACCTCCACTTAAAAATTATTCGAATTGGTTAAGGAGTTTTCAGTTTACAGATTACAATAAAAAATGCAAATCATAACGTCACGCCAGTATTCGTCACATTTCGCCAAATACTTATGTATTTTTAGTTCCACATAATAAGGGGTAATAGGCTCACTATTGCCGTGTTTTGGGCACATGTCCAGACTCCATGCAGTTACTGCGAAATTGTTACAAGAGAAACATAATTTTAAAAAAATGTGTAGATAACAGCGGCAACCCTAGTCGTCAGCGGAATGCAATGTTACCTGTAGGATTTTAATCATTAGTTCCGGATCCCATTACGATAAAATCTTCTTTGCACGTTTCAAATAATTTCCTACCACTAAATGTTAAAATGTTTAGATGTAATAGTGTGCGTGCCACTCGAGTCGACGCGAACGCGTGAAATTATTTTCGTCATGGTTTTTTTATTACATGTAAATAATGCTCTAGTGGCGTTACAAGGCCATTTTACGATATTATATCAGTGGAATTAACGTGTTTGTCGTGTTTTTGTTTTGTACTGCAAGCTTGATATAGTTTATTGACGTTTAAACCCCTACTGGAAAGTTTCATTAACCTAACTGATTTTGTTTTCTTTATAGTAGTATACTCCAATTTAATTACTGCGAAGAACTCTTAAATATAATAAAATGTCACGAGAGTGTAAAGGCTCTATAGGTTCTGAAATTATGTCTTCTTAGTCAACCCTTAAGTTTAGTAAAACAGGAATGTGATAATTATTGTTTACAACGGACTCGAAGTCGGCTATAATGATGATATTGTTAACAGTTTAACCATTAACTATATTGTGTAATGTTAAATAATTAACGAAATACATTATGTTAAACTGGTGGCCAAATTAGGTTCAACGCCACTCACCGGATAGTTTAGGATGCGCGATGTATGCAAAGCCAATGGTTCGGCAGTTTATGTAAGCCTCAGCTAATGAAATCCTCGGCCAGCGACGCATCGGCCGGTGCATGTATGTACTTCATTAAATTATGTTGCGTGACCAGCGCTTTCATGGACAAAATTATTACTTCACCTAGCCTAATTCTGAAAGAAAATTTGACATATTTTCCTTTGATAAATATGAAGTCACATACTCGCACACAGTTGTGATCCGAGATACTAGTGGATACGAGTCTTATGTCGTCGGCAGCAGGAGCTACGAAAGAATTGTCACAAACACTCAGACCCGAACAAATATTTATGGTTCACACAAATATTTGTCTCGGTTCAGGGATCGAATCTAAAGTTAGGTATGTAGTCTCTCACCTGCACTGGGCTAGCGTGGTAGATAAAGGCCTATTACTTTAAGAGAAGTGTCTACCAGTTAGATATAAATATATAGGTTGATAAATAAATTTTAATATTATAATAGGTACACTGAACATTAAATATTTAGACGTTTTATCCATTTAGTTACTCATGGATAAATTAGAGAATAAAAATAAAATTTCTGTCTGTCAACAAAGCTCTATAAAACTACACTCCAATTTAACGAACTCCTTTCAAGATGCATCACGTGTTTAATTCTTTTCTCGTTTTACGCACGATAAACTCGAATAGCACCGGCTAATTGCTCTCTTCTTCGTTTATTGTTATCGTCACAATAGAACGCTGTGCTTCTTCCATAACCGAACGAGATAGCTCACGTACTGCGCGTTATGTGTGCATCTCCTTATCTACATTGTATTGGAATTGCTCTTGCCACCCATAATGTACATTTTGAAATAGGACATCTGGTTATATTACATATTATTTGTTGTTTCGATAAAGGTTTCTATATCTGGTAGTTTTTCTTTATGAATTGGTATTGATCCATTTTTTTATCTGGTAAACTAGAAAAGAGGTTTTAATCAAATTGATTAGGAATCTCAAGTAGTTAAATTATAGTAAGTTTATGGGAAATCGATAAATAAATAGAAACAAGCTTACAAGAAAAACTGTGTTTTGAAGAGTGTCTAAACTGTAAGTTAACATAACTCTATACACCTCCATAAGGATTTACCTGTTTGAAGTATTGAAGCAAAAGGCGAAAATAAACTGCGCTTAGGCTTTTGCAATGTCATGGAATATTTAAACATTGACTTAAGTCATTCCCTCATTAAAATTTTCTTATTTACTTACTAATGGTCGCTGTTTTTGTCATAGTCCGATGTTTATTTATTTTTGAGTTGTTAACAATACATAAGACATTAATGTTGTAACTAAAATATGACTGTTCTATTCATAAATTATTATTTGACATTGACATGAAACGTGGGAGACGCAGTGATTCGTCGCGAACAATGTTTTCATTGTTTTTCGGCAGTGTATGACAACGAAATGGCTGCTGGAGTGGTTCGCATAAATACGTTCACTTTGACATGACAACGGCGCGTAAACCTAGGATGTTTGATTGACGGCATAGCTGGGCAAACTTTTGGTTAGCGCCCGCATAGCGATATGTAATCAGCATTATCCCGTATTAAGCGTTTCCGCAGTGGAGTTAATGCAGTAATTACTGCGACGGTGTGTGTAGGTGATTCGCGCGCAAACTGTAATTAGTCTGCCATTAAACCGCATAGCAGTGATTTGATTAATGACGCTTGGGGACGAGCGTGCGTCAGGTTCGCAAACCCATCGGCCGCGGCGTTGTTTTTCGTTAATCGATATTGACTCGGCCCATCACTAATTTCTCCCAGACGATAAATGTACAAGTATAGATTAAAAGCTTTCATCACAATTGCTTTCGGTACAAATAGGTGCATTTCACTCTGGCTGAATCAATTGCTGGTGTTGTTGGCAATTTATAAAATTGCGCTTGACGTATGTGTGTCAGACATTTTGTTCGGTTTGTGTTTGATGGTTCCATATGGGTTTCTGAAATAATATTTGACTACAAAGTGCTCGACTCAGTTGATCATATGGATATTGTGCATCGGCTGTGATGGAGTAGTGTGGGTGGCAATCACATTGGAAAAGCTAACATTTTGGAAATATTCGACGTTTTATTAATTCGAAAAATATAACTCAAGAATTAATATCAGAGGGTTGAATTTAACGTGACATATTATAATTTTAATTAGAGGCTTAAGTTAAATGTTCTTCTGTCTTCACATACGCCAGTTTTTTACCCTTTCGAACTATTAGAATTATTATATGGCTATTTCTCATAAAATTATGAAAACCATAGATAATAGTATGACAATCTATTTCTTACAAATTGATATCTGACAAGTAGCTACTAGAAATTATTTAAATTAAATATTAGCACTACATAAGTTATTAAATTTAATTGTAATTTTATAGAAGTATAACTTTTATAATCTAAAACTATTTGTCTATAACTATTTTCTTTGCTTTTATTAAAGGATGTGAATTTGACTACAGTATTTATCTAGACTTACTAAGCGGTTATGTGTGTATTCAAATTGAATTATCACTTGCTTTAACGGTGAAGGAAAACACCGTGATGAAACCGGCACACCTAAAAGTTCTTAGAAATTTCTTAGGTGTGTAGTCCGCCAACCCGCACTAGGCTGGCGTGGCGGACTATGGCCTAAAAAAACCCTCTCAATGGTAGAGGAGACCCGTGCTTAGCAGTGGGCGTATATGGGTTGTTAAAGATGAAGAAGAAGAAGACTAATCGGTTACTGTATTTTATCATTCCAATAGCATTTTAGTCTGTACCTAAGGCATATCAAAAATGTGTTAATATTAATTGATTCTTAAATTGTTAAGACTAAATTTTGACTATGACGCGAATCAAATGCTTGACAATATCTTGAGTTATTAACCAATCAGGGCGCGGGTTACATTTTAAGCGGCAATTAAAGAGAAAAAGCGCGGGCCGTGGCACATGAGCCGCGACAAGCAACGTGGTATTGTCATACGATAAATGTATGCTTATATTTTAACATTGCTGAAGAAAACTAAGTTTGATTATATTCTGAATTAAATTCATGTAATATACTTATTATATACTCGTATACCAATAATAGGTCGAATTCAGACATGAAAATATACATAATATATATAATATAAATATACGAATGCACATACTATGTATGTTAAAAAAAAATATATCGTCTTCTGCTCATTTAATTTTCGGGTATTTTTTTTCTTTAAATGGAAATATTAGGGGCCTCAACTTTAAAAAAATAATCACATGCAAAAGCCTGACTAAATTACATATTTTCGCATACACTTATGTTAAATACATCTCATTACGTGCCTATTCGTCCTCAACCCATCTACCCAGTCACTCATCACTAAATAACATATCCACTATTCAAATTTTATATTCCTGTGTGAATTTACATTACAGTATTTGCTTTTTGATTCCAGGTACGGATAACATTGTCATTTAATATTCGTCCTTCGTGCTGTCTGTCGTTGCGTGAGTAGAACTACTTAAATATGTTTAAATAATTACTTGTAGTGGAGCATTGTATAATGTGCTAATTATAATAGACCTTCGGAATCATAATGCCGCAGTCTGGTCGCCGTTTTGTTTGCATGTGCGATATCATTTTGATAGCATTTGTAAAGTCTGTATTTATTGGTCTTTCTATGACCTTATTGTCATTATTATGAACCACATAAAGTTGGAGTGGCGTTATTAATAAAATACTCGTGTCATTCAGAATCGTTTTGACAATATTTTAACGCAATTAATGCTGAGTTTTTAGAACCCATCTGTTTGATAAATTTTGCCGTACACACACGGAAAAAATTAATATACTCATATGTACCACCACTTGTGTCTTCTGTAGAAGTATCAGAAAGTATACAAGACTTCGTGATTATCACAACTACACTGACAAGTCACGGATATGTATGATATAGAAATCACAGAAATTTTGTATCAGTGCGGAACACATGCTATCAAGAGGCGTTCGTTTTTTGTTCTTTTATCAACTCGACTTCATATCGACAGAGTTCTTGCGTAAACATTAAAATATCTCTTGAATAAAGCACAAACCCATATTAAAGTCTAGAACTTCAAAAATCTTATAAATTCACTGGTAATGAAGCTGCGGATATATAAATAAAGAAACTGAGTGTACATCTCTGAAGCGTCTTTCGTAGAAATGTTTCTCAATCAGTGTAAACAGTAATTCATCTGTATCTATTTCGTATTTGCGTCAATAGCCGCTATTAAGATTGACAATGTGATGTAAACATCACGCGTGGTATTTCATCGGAGTTAAAATGAATCAGTTACGCTAGTCATGGTATCACCATTTCGTTAACTAAATTTATGTTTATGTAGCCTAAAATACGTACATTACACGATTAGGTAGTGACCGCTAAGGGGTTTGAAATTTGATACATCTTAATAGTCTTATAATAAATATTAATTGTAATTTTCTCGTGCTAAAATCATTAATAAAGTTATTCAATTAGTGGTAAAAGGTAATGGTAAATTTATTTGAAGTAATTTAGTGGCGTATATCGTAACAACTGCGTGGGTGCTGGTTAAGCTGCAATACTGACCATCTCCAAGCTACTAAAAGAGCTTCGTCTAAATAAATAAAGTCGTTTCTGCAATCACTCAACACATGTGATATAACTTGGTGTAATATGACAGATCTTCCAGGGTCGGACAAAGTAATATAAATAGCATTGTCAATCTTGGTAGCAATACCACATAACACAAAACTATAAAATCCGGGCCTAATCCGATACTTAATACAATTCAAATTTAAAATAAAATTAATGTCCAGGCAAACGATCGAAAACTAATGGAAACAAGGTATTCTAGTCTGCTCCTGTATTTGAAACAGAAGTAACGTTCACTGTTCATGCAATACTCATTCTGTATTCTGTTAAATTTATAACACACGTGCTTCCGAACTGATGTTGATGTTTAACTAGTATATTGTAGCTAGTTAGTTAAGAGCGTATAAACAAATCGCCGCTCGCCGAATTTCAACTCACACCAACGTAAATGCCGGCACACATCGACGTGCGGGGGGCGGGCGCTCGCCGTGTATAACACAACAGTGGTCAGTGACCGAGATCCTTAGCGATAAATTCGAATTTCATAAATGGATAATAAAATGAAAATATCACATATAAAATTGTGATTGTTCTAATCTTTTACATACATTATCTATACTAATATTATAATGAGGTAACGTTATTGAGTTTGTGAATTTGTGAAGTTGTAGAAAGTAAACTCTGGATATACTGAATCGATTTTGAAAATTCTTTTACCAATCGAAAGCTACGTTCTTTGTGAGTCTCATAGGCTATATATTAGTCCGAAAAATGATAAGACTTTTTTGTTGTAGCAGGATTTGCGAAGTAAGTCGGAGAAAAAACGGGCGAACGAAACCGTTTTTTGCAAACGCTGTCTTACCTATGGGAGATATATAGTTGAGTCCTAGAAAAAAGTTGTAGAGCTTGATAATGTCTATAAAAAAGTCAGCGGTAGCATATGTCTAACTTTTAGGGTTGGTTCACTATAACCTCTTTTATGCTAACTAAATTTGTTATAAAATAAAGCATTGTTTGTGAAGGTGGTTTTATAAAGATTCTATTAATCCTTATCCAAATAAATGCTTTATTTAGTATAAGTATTTAATTTTAAAGAAATTTGCCTTTTACATGATTTGATTACAATGAGTATCTAAGAAGATATCGCAGTTTCAAAATAATGATTCTTTATGTACCAGGCGCCGGCCGGCGCGTTACGGTTTCACGTAATTTGACCGATTCGTATGATTTTTGGTATGGGCATAAATAGGACTCTGAGGAGTAAAATAGATTTTCTTTCTGAACTCACGCGACGAAGTCGCGGACAACAGCTACTGTTATATAAAATTTAAATTATAAAATGAAGTGAGAAATTGCCCAAAAAAGTACATTTAATTACGATATGGAAAGTACTGTTATTTATTTTGATTCTCTCATCAACCCTTATACGTCCCACGGCTGGGCACGGGCTTCCTCTACCGTCGACAGGACTCAGGCCATAGTCCTTTGATTTTTTATTTTATCTATTTCGTTCGTTGCGTCGGCGAATTGTCAAAGGTGCCGCGGTTTCAAAGGTGCCGCCGCGCATCGCCGGCCGCGGTGGCGTTCGCTTGTTCAATTTTATTAGTTCGTCGCATTGAGCTAATAGTCCAAGAGCTGGCACGTATTTTTGGGTATGTATTGGAAGCAAGTTGAAAACTTGTCATATATATTATATCCCAACACGGAACTGCAGACCTGGCTGCAAAGTAGCGGGGCTAAATTAATCACTAAATTAAAAAAAAAAAATCTAAAAATAAATTTAATTCAATATATGTTGCAATATATTTATGTATGTATGTTGTAGTTAAACGTTAAAAGGTAAAAGTTAGACAGGTCTGCAGCTCCACATACACATACATAACCTCACGTCTGTATCTATCCTCCATAGGGGTAGGCAGAACTGCATTTCTGCAACCACATTTCGCCAAGTATGTACCAGTCCCATGTAATAGGGGCCGAGCCTATTGCCGTTTTTCGGTCACATTTCCAGACTCCGTACTGCTACTGAAAATTTGCTAATTACAATAATACCCCCCGGCGCATACTTATACCGCGAGACCACGAGGCAGTCTGCAGTTCCGTGTTGTGAAATAATAGGAGAGCTATAACAAGTTTTCAGTTTGCCTCAAATACCAACCCAAAAATGTATGCTAGCTCACCTACTATAATATTACTACCTACAGAGATAAGCAAATGACCAATGACGCAACATGGCGTCCACGAAATATTTTGTTTTGTTCTTTGAATCTTTACGTGTAAGTTTACTTATTTATTTTCGACATGGGCATTTACTGCGAAATGGCCTAGTCAGCAGCGTCTCCGCCTCCCACGCGGACGCTCAGGGTTCGTATCCCGCTTTTGACTGTTTTGTTTTTTATTACTTATTTACTTCTTTTTAAATTAACTATTTTAATAGATAAATAAATTCAATCGAGAAAAACATTGTTAAGTATTAAATTAATTTTAATTTACATTAACTATTATACTTTCTAAATTATAAAGCAGCTAATAATTATGGTATTCATAAATAATAACCACATTTATATCTATCATTAATTATTTAACAAATTTTTCAATTATATATTATATATGAATAACATAAAATATTATTTGGGTATTCACCAAACCGGTTTCGCTCAAGCCTCACCCCCAATATTAGAAAGCAATTTTTCTTCTATTACACGTAGGTAGTGTATGTTCTCCAAAGTTGAATTTATTGTCGTTACCCTTCTTATTAGAGTATAACCTCTGGTCTGGGCCAACTTGGCAGTCTATTTGAAGGCTTCGCAGTGCTCGTAGCTTTCTGTGACTTACTATTTCGAAATTATATCAAATTTAAAATAAATTGTTTAAAGAGTTTTTAATAAAAATGTCTGTGAATCAAGATGTTACTAGTGCACAAACAGCTGAAGAACAAGTTCCTGATGATTCTATATATAGTTAAAGTTCAAAAATGAAATTAACAGTGCCAGTTGAGCATTTTAAAACTGCTCCCAAAAATAATTAAACAATGTCACAATATTCGAGTTCTATTTCCTATGAAGCAATGTTAATGGGTGAAGAAATCATTTAATTATTAAAATGGTTAATTAAAAAAAAAAAGTAAAAAAAAAAACAAAGCGAAATTCGAACCGTGAGTGTCCGCGTGGGAGGCGGATACACTGCTAACGAGGCCATTTTTCCGTTGGTGACAATGTCGAAATACGCAGTCTAGTCCCAAAATGAATTTATCACACCGTGCCCTCTCCTTGTAAAATTCGTGTTTACATTTTTATTTTACGTCAATTTCAAATTACAGCTAATGTTATCAAAATTTCCCACCAAGAATGCACTCAACCTTGAGCACGTTAGTGTCAGTTATAACTTTGAGTAATAACCTTAAAAACATCGATACAAGGACGGAGCCCAGAGCGATACGTCCTCTCTCTGAAAGGCCATGCGGCGGACTGATTTGCTCAGGTCTGCGCGCAGCGTTTTATAGCCCATTTTATAAAATTTATTAAAAAAGCAATAAGTTTAATTTCTTCAAAATAAAAATTGTACGTTTTCAAGTATATGTTCTTCTTTCATAAAAAAATTTTGCTCTGTTAAATAAAGTACCATATAAGGTTTAAAAAAAATATTTAGAGACAGTAATTTCTCAATTATTTCGAACGCTTTAGATATTTTATTACTCGAAAACTGGAGCAAAATCTTAAAATATTCGTAACTAACTTTTTGCTCGGGGATATTGTCTATTTAATAACATTTTATTTTCATTACATATATTATGAATTTAACAAAATTTTGAGCCTCGAAAATGACTCTAAAAGTGAATTTTGACAACCTTAGCTCAGTTATCTTGTTATTTACCAAAATTTACGAAAAAATCTTAAAATATTCTTAACTAACTTTTTAGATGACAATATTCCCTACAATAATTGGTAATTTACATATTTCTACAATGGGTCTTTCATCAACTTTAAGGGGTTCGAAAAGTACTATTTTTGCCCAAATGACGCTAAATTTGTATATACGCTCTTAACTAAATTACTTAGTATTGGCATTTGATAAAGAAAATAAGGAAATTATGGCTCATTTTGCAATATATTATTTATGTTAGCTATACGTTCTTTTAAAGTTTCGATATAGTAGCACATGCAAGTGTGCCGCACCCCGTGTTTCTTGATCATCCATTAGCGTTCGAGCAGATAAGAGATGATCACTCACCACTCGTTATGTTGCCTAGACAGCATTACATTCACCATTAACTATTCCTTTGTCATTTTGTATATCAAGGTGGTTATTAGATACTTTAACAATCGAGCTTTTATATATAAACCGTTTACAAATTTTGATACAGTTTCTGTGTAGCAATTAATCCGAGAAAGTCGCATATTTGCTAGCAGATTAAGGCTAAGGTAAAGCAAAATAAAAAAGTGACCTTATTAAATATTTCCCAGTTTTATGGCACAGCAAAAATAAGAAATTATAAATATTTTGATTTGACCCGTAGTAGTATCAAATATCCGGGTAAGATCCTGTAAATGTATACGAATGCTTCTAGTAGGTAAGGATAAAAAAGGTTGAACAGCTGTGCAACTTGTATTAATTAATTACCTATGTTATATTGCTCATCTGTATAGTTCTAGTAGGTCTTATGAGTTTGCAAGCGCACAATACAAGGCGACTTATGTGCCTTCCGTTCAGCAATGAACCCTCAAATGAAGGCAATAATAATATTGAACACAGTGGGTTAACTCTCAACAGTTTTTTCCACGCTGTTGATGAGTTTTAAGTTTATTTTGCCTCATTTTTATGGGTTTATGCGTGTTTGCGCAAACAAAATTTGTTCAGAGTTAATGTCTCTCGTATAATGTGTGTGCATATTTTAACTAATGGATGTGGTCTCAAGAAATATTATGTTTACTCTTTAGCCTCATGTTTTTGCTTATATAGTACGACGTTATTCTAGTTTATATTAGTATTAGTTCAAACATATGATGTAAGTTTTGTGGAATTTTATTTTATATATTTTGGTTATGTTATCAAGACTTACCGTAATCATTGATAAATCGATAACGTTTCTTAAATTGAAAGACTCATAAGTTTACCGTTTGAAGTTTCAAATATAATTTAAATTTGGAACAAAACAAAAAGTATTGTCATTATTTATTTAAATTACTTTCACTATACTAACCAGCTATTATTGTATACAAAATGATATATGATTTACTCCCAAAAACATAGTAGCCTGTCAATATTTGCATTGTACTATGATACAGTGTCAGGTATAATGAATTGCCATTTTAGCATCCTCGCCTCATTGATGGGCGAACTTAAAAAACAAACTCGATTCTTCCCCCACGCCTTGAGGGTTGCACGTTATTTTTATTTTACCGACGACACGAATTGAGATTCTTTTTTTTTTCATGAAAATATTCCTGCTACTTCCTTTAACAAACTTTCCAAGTGCCCTTATTGAATTTTCTCAAGTTTTGATAGGTTTTTCCGACGATTTCTCCTATGTTGCTCTCGCCGGGAACTTGAGACGGCCGGTAATTTAGGTAGCAAACATCGTCGTCCACTTTTATTTGTTGTGATTAGGCCTGTCGCTGTTTAATACAGTTGCTTATTTCAAAACACGCGCTGACTGCGATAAAATGTTTTCTTTTTTTAAATCAATTTTACTTAAGCTATTGAAGTTTGACATCTAAACATCGAATGTGATCCAACCTTTGGCATAAAAATTTGCGTAAAAGCAGAGATTATTTCATTTACAAACCCTGTAAGAACCAATATTTTGTTGATATGTGATACAACGAATACGAATCTAAATGTCTGCCATATTTAAAAAATATATATATTGAAAATATCCGGGATGGTTTTGATTTGCACTCTTATCTAGCAATTAAAATCACCGATGTCTTATATCAACCTTTCCTATTTATTTACACTCTGGTAATATTTTACAGCGGAAGACAGACGTCATTTTGGCACATGTTAGCTTTTGATCTTGATTTTTTTATATCGCTACAAACATAGAATGTTGCTGCAGGAAGTCGTATGTTTATACAAAATTGGGTTGAGTTAGCTGTTTCCTCTAGCGTTTACAAATAAACCAAGTGTACAGGGGCGTACAATTCAATTATTCACCGGTGCTGTAGTTGTTTTTGGTGTAAGGCAAGTGCATCAGTCTATTCCTGAACGTGTCATTGTTCAAAATGATGCACGATCCCGGAGCTATTGCGTACTGCCGTATAAATTACGCCGCATGGGCGTGACATATTTGGTTCTGAGCGAAACACGTAAGACCTTCAAACTGAACTAGGACGTATTCAATTTTATTTAATTAAGCTTAACCATTAAAATATTGCTTTTTATTTGCATAATTAATTACTAATACGGATTTTTTTACAACATTAGTTGATTGTTTCTTTTTTACTTTTAGCAATACCTTTCCAGAAATCAGTGGTTTCATACTTAGACCCATTTGTATTTCGACTACAAGGTATAGAAAATCACACGTCACCGACTTCGTGTGACGGTAAATTTAAACGCTTTAAGTATCCAGTACAAAAAACTGCTGCGTTTTTTTAACCGCCCGGCTAGACGCACGCTACTACGAAACTCCATTGCCATTAGTCGAAACGTAATGCACGTGTGTCGTTGATGTGCAGCCAACTACCGCGCTTATGTATACCATCTGTCGAAGAGATAAACCGATGGTGGTCGCGATTGGAAGATTACTCGACTATCGGCCCACATACCGACAATATGCCGTGCGTTGCCACTAGAGTCCCGTTGGGATACTGGCATATTCTTACGCGTAAACATTGGATTTAAATGGAATGCAAATACGAATACCTCGTATTATGCAGATCACTTCAAAATAGTAAAAAAAATAGTCAGGGGATATTTTTTATGTAGGTCTTTTTCTCCGACATATTTATTATTATTTAAATAAATAAGATTAGCTTTCTTTTTGAGTAATGTTTTTATCATTTATGAAAATAGGTATTTTTTTTACATAGGTTTTTAACAGTGAAACTCTTAATTATTATACACCAGATTTAAATTGGGAACCCGTATATCGATGCACACTAAAGGATTAATTAATAAAATAAAATACATTGGGTACTACATTGATAAAATTTGAATTCTAAGATTTATGTTAAGACTTGCTGTATAATATGGTTAATGAGAAATGATAGATTAATCACAAATGTAGCCTTAATTTAACAGGAAAAATAGAAGGCCTGTGATGTGAGAGATTTACTGAGAAAGTTCAGTAGAAGGCAATTAGAGCAACTAGACTAAGCAGAGCCGGGGCATAAGGTGTGTATAAAATAATCTCAGAACCTAGTAACAAGTTTAACAATATGAAATTCCTTGTAACATAGCAGCACATTTAAGAAATTAAATTACATAAAGCAGTGTAGATAATAAGAAACATTTCAGATCGTGTGCTAACTTCGAGATAAGTCTTTAAGAATTCATTTTTAATTAAAAGATTAATTTTTCATAGTCTTGATTGCGCGCTCAGTCCGGTTAACTTTCACTTTCCCGTTCGGGCTCAAGTATTAAGACTTTTTTATTACTTGGTTACCGGCAGAAATCCCCACAACAAACAAACGCTTACCTACTCCGAAAGACGCCTTAAGTTTCTGCTACCGTGATTTATTCGTACTTTTTGCGATATTTCCTTCAGACTTTGCGAATCTGATTGTAACTGTAAAACTCTTCGGTTTATTTACATACACCACGCGGTTAAATTACTTATCTTGTGCAGTTTGCGTTTATTAGGTACTTTCCAAATTTATTTGTTCCATTCGAACAAATAAATTCTTTACATCATATTTCCAAAGGTCTTTGGTTGCTTAATAGCATTCAGTGATATATTGTACGATTAAGAAATTGATTCTTCTTCTTCTTTTTCTTCATCAACCCATATACGCCCACTGCTGAGCACGGGTCTCCTCTACCGTTAAGAGAGTTTAGGCCATAGTCCACCACGCTGGCCTAGTGCGGGTTGGCGGACTACACACCTAAGAAATTTCTAAGAACTTTTTAGGTGTGCAGGTTTTATCACGATGTTTTCCTTCACCGTTAAAGCAAGTGATTATTCAATGTGAATACACACATAACTTCGAAAAGTCATAGGTGTGTGCCTGGGGTTCGAACCCGCGACCGCCGAGATTCTCGACCGCGCGCCTAAACCTCGAGGCCATCACTGCTTCAAAATTGATTGATTTGAAATTGATTAATAATATTAAAAAATGTAAATAGTATGTAGTTGTGTAATTGAACCCTTTACGAGTAAAACTGGGTGTTAAAAAGATGGTACATAGATAGATAGATAAGAAGATTAAGAAGACACCGTAAAAAAGGAATGGAAACTTTTTTGGCCCGCCTATATAAAGGAGAAGAAAATGCCAAACTTCGGCAATTGATAGTAATAATCAAATTGAACGTAAACTTGTTTTATTAGGGCGGAAATCGAGACATAACACTTTCGCAAACCAATTTTATTAACCTCATTTGGTCGAGGGGCGACCGAACCACGGTCTTGTCGACACTGTCAATTTGAATGCCAAACTTTTCCATTTAACTTTCGGTAGCTTAACTTTTCCGGACATACTTTTGAATAGTCTGTATTGTCGGTGCTTGGGCGATAAAAAATGCTCGCTTTCTTTCCGCTTATTATTTAATTAATAGTCTTACTATTTAAAGTTATTTAGCTACGGAGATACCCTACCATGAAAAGAATATTTAATATCTATAATGTAAAGTAAACATGTAAGTATCTATCTAGCCCTTGCGGGAATATAGGAGTGAGGTTATTAGTGTATGTGTAAATATAAATAGTTTTTTAATGTAGGGTGCAAAATTCGAAATGCAAGAATAAATACACGGGAAATAAAAACGTTGCTTTTGCAGAAATATTCGAGCAAAATAAAATGTACAAAAAAACTGGCTGAACCACACCAAAAATATCACGTCCACATGAAAACAAATTCTATTCCAATTCTTATTTAAACACAATACTGGCAGTCGACGTACATTCTCATTTTTAATATGTACGACAATTTATTTCTCCACACTTCGTGTGAGCAGTTATGACATCGCATTCGTTTTGTGTGAGTGTTACCACATACCACATGCATTTATTTCTAGTTAGAAACCTTGTTAACTCGTTTGTTAGAAACCTTTTTAGTTAAAAACCTTGGGTTTTATGGTTAATAATAATAAACTCTTTATCAAACACTACATTATGTACAAAGTCAGCAGAGTAAAATAAAACAAAGTAGTACAAATTGGCGGTTCTATCAACCTTGCTAGGAGAGGAATAAGCTAACAATTAAAGACAGTGCTTTATCTCAATGAGTTTACATACTTACAATCAAATGATATGTAACATACATACATCACCAGCCTTTTCACGTCCACTGCTGGACAAAGGCCTCTCCTACGGCACTGTGGCATTCGTTTATTATAAATTAAATCTTTATATTCGTTTATATAAATAAACGAAAGTATAGAATACAAGAAGCAATTTATATATTACAGAAGAAAATACGTTTATTATAGTACAATTATTTTTTGTTGTGCAAGATAGAGTGATTTCAATTTGGGTTTAAAAGTTTTCGGCGAGGACGTTTGCTTATACTTAAAGGTCGTGCATTTCATTAACGAACTGCTTCTACCGCAAAGAAGTGGACATAAAAAGGTGTCCTGTGATACTTTAACCGAACACTTCAACATCAAATTCTCCAAGGAACTAAGTGCAAAAACAAATTGTAGTGTAACATTCTTATATTTATTTTATGTCTGAATATTACATATATCGACGTAAGAAAGCATATTTGCTGTAAGTAGAGTAAGTTGCATATTGCAATTGTTCACCAGAGCCAAAAAACTTTATTAGTTTCGGAAAAAAATTAATAGTGTCTGATCTATGCATGATATTGCTACCATTTTTGAAACATAGGTTTATTTAACTGCCAGTTACCATTTACAATGTAAACTTTTTATCCAAAGTTACTATAAGTACGTGTTTGGCCAGTTACAGCAAACAGTTTTTTAAATCGCATACCTTTAAAACGCTGTAATTAAGGAAGAAAAACGCGTAGATGGAAATATTATCTTTACAGGCGGTAAATATGCTGTACGCGGTAACCTTATTTATTTGGGTACTGCAATTCAAGATGTAAGATTAAATTTATAATTATGATAACATCTAGAAATGCAATGGGTCAGTTGGTAATGTAATGTTTGGTTGAAATAAAGGGTCGTAAATGGTAAAAAAAAATATGGTCAAGTATGGTAAAAGTAAAAAACAGAACCTACTTTCCAGTTGAGAATCATGGTAAGCAAATCAAAACCAAAGGTGCCATTCTATCCCAGAATTAGATGATGGTATTAAGAGCTATATGGAACAGCCTCAAAGTAAATCACCAGCTTCTGAGAAGAGAGCTGTGATCGAAAGCATCGTAAAATTGATGGACCCTGAGAGTCTACCCTCCGGTCTTAGAGAATATGCTATCATTTTTTCAATGGCGTAATGGTAAAAAAAAATGATTAATGATTTATCAAAATGCATTACCTCACATTTTTAAAAAATCACAGGTTTTTACAATGCATTATGTGATGTGAGCTTTTGAAGCGAATACGTGATGATTTGCTGTAAATAACAAAAACTTAAAAAGTAAGTTCGCTAAACTTGCTGAAGGTAAACTAATGTAAGAATCACACGCCGCAAAAATGCTGTAAGTAGCGTTAAGTTTTTGAAATCGGAAGAAGCAAGTATTTTGTAATGCGAAAAATGCAGTCATATTTTTGCTGTAAGTATAAAATGTCTAAAATGACTAGATTTTGGCCAATATGCAGCATTTGATCTTCCTAAAAAAAATGTAAGTACCTACGGGCGTTTTCAACGGCGCATGTAATTTTTTTTCATCGAAGAGATACAGGACCCAGGCCGTTTGATGCGGATTTATTTTCTGATTCTAATGGTAGTAAAAAGCGACTTTAGGTATTTTGTCTACTTACAGCAAATATGTTTTCCTACGTCGATATCATCATCATCATTACCCACTTTGGTCCACTGCTGGACATAGGCCTCCCCCATGTATATATTACAATGTTGAATAAATTAGTGATATACATATATTATTTTTTGTAATCACGTCATTGCCTAGTTATTGTAGAGTTCGGACTGTCTACTCGTTTGTTAGGCACGTGTATTTCTGACTAGATGTGCACTGCACAGAAGCGTTACATTAGGTTTAATTATAATATATTTTGGGCCTACTAACGGGTGCAAAAACAAACGGCCCAACCGATGTATTTATTTTAAAACATAAACTCGTCTACACTGAGTCAGGTATCGCGTTTCTCAAACAATTCTAAAGGAAAATAGAGATCATCGCCGTAAATTAACAAATGTTTTCCAAACGGTGTATCGGGTAGCTTACGACTGTAAACATTGTTCGAAAAGAGACAACGACAAATTAGAATACTCAATTTATAAGTGTATAATAAACCAACATTAACATGATGATCTATCCTTTTCGTTAAGAGACCATTAATGTCGATATTACACACTATATACACGACATTGTGATTTTTAATTTTTCTACTAACAATTTATTATGCGTTACAATGCATTGACCATTAATTTTGGTATAAACACTGGGCAGTATAATGTCGATGTTGATTATGTTAACTAAAATTGACATCAGCCCATATGCGTCTTTTCTTCAACTGTAAGGTTTAAGGCCTTAGCCCACCACGCTGGACTAGTGCGGTTTGGTGAACTACATAACAAAAAAAACTTCTAAGAACATCCTAGAGGTGCAGGTTTCCTATGCGACGTTTTCCATCACAGTTAACGTAAGTGAAAATTAAATGAGAGTCCACACATTACTTCAAAATTTCAAAGGTGTGTGTCCGGGGGATAAACTCGCGAACGCCAAGATTTTCGACGGCGCGCCCAAACAAAGAGACCATCACTAATTATTTTCAACGTTCGTATTACCACATAAAAACAATACACTATTAATATCCCTAAAGTTATTCTAATGTACTATCTTACTACGAATTCAATTTACCCAGTATCCCTGGTGAGTAAAAAGAGTTTAAAGATTAATCTAGATAGTTTGCTGCTAGTCTGCGCTATTAGTGCGGCACTAAACTTGATTCCCAGTTGTAGATTTGTTTCTAGATGACCTGTCTACGCCACTCTCCGGTCCACAACAAAATGTACGGAAATATCTATTGTTTTTTTGATCGTGGGGCGGAGGTGCCGTAGGCAAGGTCTTTCTTGAACGCACACTGTGACTATTGAATAACAGCTGTCAATGAGTATTTTTGTAGTTCTTTTTTCTTAACATTGCGAACCTTGTAACTGCATTTTTAGGGTTCCGTAGCCAAAATGGCAAAAACGGAACCCTTATAGTTTCGTCATGTCCGTCTGTCCGTCTGTCCGTCTGTCCGTCTGTCACAGCCGATTTACTCGGAAACTATAAGTACTACAGTGATGAAATTTGATGGGAATATGTGTTGTATGAACCGCTACAAAAATATGACACTAAATAGTAAAAAAAAGAATTGGGGGTGGGGCCCCCCATACATGTAACTGAGGGATGAAATTTTTTTTTTCGATGTACATACCCGTGTGGGGTATCAATGGAAAGGTCTTTTAAAATGATATAAAGTTTTCTAAAAAACATTTTTCTTAAAGTGAACGGTTTTTGAGATATCAGCTCTCAAAGTCGTAAAAAGTATGTCCCCCCCCCTCTATTTTTATAACTACGGGGTATAAAATTCTAAAAAAAATAGAGGTGATGCATGCTAATTAACTCTTTCAACGATTTTTGGTTTGATCAAAGTATCTCTTATAGTTTTTGAGATAGGTTGATTTAACTGTAATTTTGGTTAAGTTATTGTGCTTACACTGAAAACGATGGCTGAACCTTATAAGATAGATCTACGCTACGGAACCCTTTGTGCGCGAGCCCGACTCGCACTTGGCCGGTTTTTTCTCAGAGAAATTGTTTCGTACACAACTCGATTACATAAAGCATGAACATCAATGTTATTTGTTTTGATTATCTTCTTTTACAATTATGATAGTAAGGGAAGTTTTACGGCTGAAGTTCTAAATTTCTACATTTGTCTAAATATGTTAACCGTAAAATAAGCGGTAAGTTTCATCACACGCCTAATTTGTAGACATAACATCAGTAGATTTTATGAGTTTAAAATTATTTTTTCTTTCCTAACATTGTTCACGTGTTTTACTGGAATTTCCTTTTCTTGACACTGAATAACCATTATGAATAGTTTCAATTTGCCTCAGAAAAATATTTAATAGAACTATTTTTAAGCATTTGCTCTTTAACTTGATCAACAATAGAATGATTTGTGTATCTTTTCATAGCGCTTTTAACTTTCAAAGATAGGTCGTGCCCTTAGACATTAGAGAGGAAGATAAAAACGTTTAGTCTGCGATTTAAATGCGTTCTCTAGACCGAGGTTATTGCTATCATCAACCAGCTTTCATAATTTCTAATTAGAGTTAAACAATATTTCAATACAAAAGTCAGCTTCAGTGTCCGATTGTATGTTTTTTTTTATTACTTGTCAACTTTTACAAAGACTGTAAAATTGCAACTGTCATATTATGATATCCATACCAATACCAGAATTTTCATTCTGTTGTTTTTGTTTGACATATTTTTGGCACAATTATAAATTTACGGTTGTTGATTCATTTATAAACTGTATAATGTTACCGTAGTGTAAGCAAAATTGTAACAGTAAACCTCACTCGATGCTTCAGCGTTGTGTTTTTATTTGTAAGTACATTCGGGTATATATGAAAAAATAAGGTAACACTCCTGTTACTTATGACTCCAATCTAGCGTTTCAGTAGCTTTAATCCAAGCGAGGAAACGCTATCACGGCAGGTTTCGGTAATAAATTATGTAATGTAATAGCTAGGATAGTATTGTAGACGTTATTAATAAGCCATGACGTGAAATATATTGCTCCAGCCTCACACATGCCTGGCGTGCCCGCCGGATTCATGGGCAGGTCTTAGTTCCGAACGACTCTAGTGGATTGCATACAAGACAGTTTCAACGCGTCTGTATAGGATGGGATGCGAGTTTTCGCCAGATTCTCAAACTTCATATATCAATGTTTATAATCCCGGCGCGATATTAATAAACACGGTTACACGACTTCGTGGTTGCGAATATTGAATTAAACAATTTTTTACTGGTGTTGGTTTTATTTTGAGTCTTCCAGTTTCAGTCTTTCAGGCGCGAGTCGCTAACTCAGCACAACTTTGCGAATAAAATTTAAATAAAACTGCATTCGTATTTAAGTTGAAAATCCTTCCTTTTCAAACGTACTTTGTCAATAGTATGTCCATTCCCATTCACGCCAGGCAACATTATGACGTGAAAAAATAAAAGCGAGCAATCTTTTTACTTATTAATTCGCAATGCCCGTTTCAAGTGAGTCACATAGTGTAAGCAACCCAGTTCGCTCTACTGTTAAGAGGATTACTCCCAGCCTTAGCCACTGCACAAGATTTCTTGGAGTCTGCAACTACGTTGCTTTTGTTGCTTGTAAGATTTCTTTGCGGATTTAAAAGGGTCTTTTTATTCTCTGCTAGTTCGCCATAGCTGACGCTCTTTTTACCTTTTTGTATCGCGATTGGATGTCTGCTTCTTAGCTGAATTGATAAAGTGTTTTAATTTTTTTTCTTGTTTGCACATTTACACCGAAGATTCCTTTATAGCTGAGCATTTCTTTATAACAATGATAATAATCATAGAAATGGTTTTTATTGTGTAGGTAAATCAACCAGTTAAATATGTATATACCTGTCCTATATAGACAATGTTAATTAATTTAAGAGCACTAACCCTCTTAGGGAAATATATCTCAGTTGTGTTTATTAACAATATCGATGAAACACATAATTTTAGTTAAGAAAATAATTTTGTGGTTTGTTTTCTTTAAAAAAAAAAACAATCGCACATTCCTTGATATTTCAATTGAAGCTTCCCTTCTGTCCAGACCCTCGGGATAAACGGGAAATAATGTGTATCAACAAGAATTCCGGATCCGACATAGCATAAATACCCCAATTTTCTTGAAATTTTCCCGTGCGGGTGCGAACTGTAATCCGAGTAGAAATTTCCGTCGAAAAATTCAGCAGCGAATGTATTCACTTTCTCTTATTATTTCGTGTCATGGATACTATAACGTGACACGCCGGGACTGTGTGAATACGAAATATTTTAAAATACCGCTGAATTTTGCAGCGGTATACTCACATTATGAAATTTTAAGCATTTGAATGTCATACTATACTTACCGCGCTTATATAAGAGCATGCCGAGTAATGTTATTACGTTGTACGTTACAGTACCTGTCTAGACAAAAGATAATTGGAAATCTGGTTGAGGTTACCTTATTTTGTAATAACAATATAATGATCCAAACTCATGCAGTCTGCTTTATCAGTTTTGAATGCCAAGGCTACTAACATACAGTTCGTTTACCTCATGGAAATCATCACCATTGTTTAGGATGAGTCATAATGATAATAATTTATTTTCTCTTTCATAGCTTAGGAAACATTACATACTTAGTGATTTCGATGACTCTTACGGAACTCTTTTTCGAGTTGATAGATGAAGAGAAATATTTTTCGTTTCGCCGTGTTTCGCCCTGAATTAACTCGGAAATATAAATAAAGAATGCAGTCATCGTCAACCATTGGTGTCCACGTGACAATTTCTTGTGCCAAATGTAATGATAATTAGAGAACAGTGTGACAGAAATTATCACAATTGTAATATCGTCACGCAAATTAAACTCATAGATTGTGAAACATTAACGCCCGATGTATGTCTTAGCTGAGTTTATAGTCAGAATTTCCCAACCGAGGTTTCAATTTATTGTGTACTCATACTTGCTAGAATGTTTACGACTTGGCATCGCTCTGTACATTTTCAAAGCAGGATAATTTCTATGCGCATTCGATAGTGTGTGAATATACAAATATTAAGAATGCGTGTATATCCTTTCTGCTTAACTCATGAAACATACGATACAATGAATTGCCAATAAATATTTCTTACATCACACATCATTTTTACTACACTTCAAAATGTATTTTTTGTGTAAGTGGTAATTATTTACATTAACCGAAATAGACAACTTCTGGGTCAATAAAGTAGTTATTGTTTATTCTTACGCAATGTGACAAGGAGAAATAATTTAACAATGTAAATTTATCTCTCCATGTCACATTGTCAAACTATGTCACATTTTCATCTCGATCCACTAACTAGTGAAGTTAATTCGCCGCGAACCAGGTCGCGTGTATCATGCAGTGTTCGCGTAACGGCCCCGCGCTCCGATGCACGTACATCGTAAGGCGCAGAGGCAGTTCCGTAATTGCGCTATAACAATGTAATAACGTTGTTTATCTGTACCATATTACATGCAGTTTATTGGGCCATGTGCTATGCAACATGATTTTATATATAAACAATTTGAAACACAATTTAATAGTTCATTATGTATAACTTTCTTTTTGTTATTTTCCTGCCTTACTGTATCCCGCCTAAGATAAAATTCTAACACACTTTCTTGATGGAAAGTGATAAATATACCCGCGACAAATGAGGATCGTGAGGTGTGTTGTCGCGGTTTGAATGTATTGTGTGGAATAAGGAAAAAGAGGTAATAGCAACTTCACTGGATTTTAAACATAAATAAAAGTTGAGATTCTGCAGATGAAAATATTAAAAATTGTGTATGCTGAAAATGCCTTACAATCTTAATTTATTTTAAGCCTATGTGAAAAATGTTCGTTTTTTTTATATCGATATGAATTTTTACCTTTGATTACATGCATAAATAACCCCACTCCTGTATTCTCTGAAAGGGTAGGTGCATATCAATTCTAACTAAAAGTTGGCAAACTATCGCCGTTTTTCGGGCACTTTTCTGCGGATGAATACTTTTATAGTTTCACTTGAATTCCTTGTAAACTATATTTCATGTTATTTTACCTTAAATTAAAACCTCAATCTACAAGCAACGATACACAAGAAACCACGTCGTTAAACTCAACCTTGAGCTGTGAGAATTAAGATCTAGATTATGTAGACTTAGAGCTTAATCACATTTGAAATCTGCGCTCATCGCCTTAACGGGTCGATCATTGTTCTTATCTTTAAATTGTTTGTCTACTTAAACGAGTCAAAATGAAAATGGAATATTGGAAACACAAGTGAATTTATTGGCGTTATATTATTATTCCTCGTAGATAATTTTAATTGTCCTATTTATTGCCAATTAAATTTTTACTTACGACTTGTAACTAGTTATATAGATTTTGAACGCGGGGCTCAATCTCAGCAAAATCGATCTAACGGCTTAAAAACATTTATTTTATTATGTGAAGTGGTAGAAAAAACTCGCCATCTGCTCGCTTGGCGGTCACAGCATAAGAGCTTAGAAAACACAATTTTGAATGGACATACTATTACAAAATTGGCATAATTTTGACCAATATTAAAATATTGTAACCATACCATTTTCCTATATCTATCGCTGGTCAAATGTGGGTGCAGTGATGCACCTCTGACTAAACCTACGGGGAATACAGACGTGACTCGTGAGTGCTTGTGTCGACTCGTATAATATGTGTCGTTACTCTTTAGTGGATGTTTAAATGAGCTTCCAGTGCAATTACACGTCTGACGATTTGTGAAAATAGTCCTTTTATATCAAGTTAAAACATCATCTGTTGATATAATATAGGCTATATCCAGCAGCTGGGGTATTTTGGCTGCTAATGATGATGTAGCAGTATATAACTAAAATCATTAAACTGTATGATGCAAACTTTCCACAGCTTCTAAGATTTTTACGTAAGTTGTTAATTGAAATTTACGGATTTTGTTCGTTCAGCTAGGTAGGTATGATCACAGAATAAGAAGTCAGTTTAAGTTTCTTCGCTTTGCATTTGTAGAACTTTTTAACACTTTTCCACCGATTCAATCGCTTGCCGATACTAAGTACCATTTTAACTTCATCCTTTTATACACTGCATACATTTTCTTGATCTTTATATAAATTTTATTATAGAATATTTTCTTGTGTGTTGTGTTAGTTTTCAACAAATTCGAATCTTTAATGGTAACCTGTTGACACATTAGTCTCTTGTACCTTCTTGAAGGATCTTAAAAAATTTCTTAAAAACAGCAATGACCTCGCTGTTAACCACGCTATAGTTTAAAAAAAGCAAAAAACAATACTTCGCCATGACGATTCATTGGATAAGAGAAGTAACCAAACGCCTAATAATTCTCTGTCATATGTATTCTTTCCGGTTTTTCTAAAACCATTTATTTGACCGGCCAGAAAGCAAATTTGAGTTTTCTGAGAGCGAATATTAATGAAAGATAATAATAAACAAATAATTTAATTTGCCACTTTCAGTAACCAAATATGTCAGTATATTTGTTGATCATTTTACTGACAAAATTAAGAGAAGATGCATTTGTAAATATGTGTAAATGGATTGGAATAATTTTATGCTACGATTTATGTTCAAATTTGAACATTCTATAAAAGGTAAGGTAACATTGAATAGAACTAATGGGAGTAAAAAACTTTCCCGTGTGAATATAAAGTTCTGGCGCCAAATGTACAGCTAGCGTGTCTGAGAAACCATCAATATGGAACCGTAAATAAAATTTCATTACCTACAAAAAGACTACTCTGCAAAGAATTTGTTACTTCTTTTCAAGCATTATTATACCAAATGATAAAATGATTATATTTAAATTTTCCTATAATATTGCATTCTGTATGAGCACCACTTATTAACACGAGAAGCAATTGCTATTTTAAGAGCGTGTTATATTTGTTTTTCTTCATCTAAAACGCTGCCATCCATATAATATACTTATAGCAACACCCACTTTTTATCGATATTACAAAAATAGCTGAAGCGTTCTCTTGGATCACCATTAACAACAACACACATTGTTTACTGAACCACTCCAGATTCCAGGCTTGACTCGGAGACTCAAAACCACTTGACTTGGCACATCGGCCTGGGAATACGCGTTTAATTCAATTTTAGTGCGAGTAACTCGACCAAGCCGATTTTATATCATGTGTAACCTATTAAGACTGACATCCGGGCGGTTTGCTGTTGGCATTTGATCAAAGAATTGAAACTGTGCTTTGTTGACATAACCGTCGTTCAACTCACTCCATTGTTCCACTATTTGTGTTTTTAAAGCGCCCCCATGATCAAGAGTGTTGGTAAGCAATTTGATGTTGAGTAGTTTTCTCAGAAACGTAATCAAAGTTGTGCTTGTAAGTGTGGCAACCATCACGAGTGATCTCAGAGCTGTTTGTCATTGAACATGTGTGTAACGTAACATTTCCGCACTAATGCGATTCACTAAAACGTACCTACAAGTTTCGATTTTCTTCAGATTTATTTATTTTACAATTAGTTACAAACAGCTGTACATATTTCTTGGAAAATAGAGAGTAATTAACATAAAATAGAAACGCTGCGTAAATCTGTTTCATAAGAGACGATTGCGTAGAAAATATCATGACTCGTTTAGGATTGTATAAAGTTTATAGCAAGGCGTTTATTAGTAGAATGGGCATTTTTACTGTTGTCATTATTATTATTTTCTCCAAAAATGCGTCATCGAGTAATTTGTGTTGAAACTCCATACTGATGACAGCATCAAAATGAATTACACTACTTATGTAACATTTTGCACCTATTACACTTTCAAATATTTTCAGGACGTTTCAGACACGTCAATTAACGGGCAATTTAGTCCCTTGGGAAAGCAAGTTTGAGTAATATCTAAAGTGTGTACACGGTAAGCTGACACGCAACTGTCGCGCCACTAATTACATAATTGACGCTGTCACAGGAATATCTTTGAAATCTTAACAATTCACAGCTGTTTGACAGCCTAAATTGCGCAATTAACAGCAGTCGTGTTATCAAGATTAATGTCGGTTGATATGGAATTTGGGATATTACGAAAAACGATTCGGGTGCCGGAACGCATGCTTTGCGCAATCCCTAAGTAAACCAAATGCGTTTTAAATTATTTTTATTGAGTGACGTCTTCAGACGACGGAAAGTTTTCTTGATTCAGCAAACTTTTACATTAACACGTATTCGCTATTTCGAATGATATTTAGGACGTAAAAAGAAATCCTCTTTTTATTTTCTAAGGCATATCTTAATTAAATACAAAAGCAATGCTCGAAGAAATATGAACACATTAGCTCGCAATACGACCTAAATAATGAATTTACGATTTTATTTTATAGCGTATCTGACATGAAAAACTTATTAAAGTGTAAATCCGCCTGTTCGTCGTCTATGTACGCACCTAATTATAACCCGAAGAAAATATTTTTTCAACATCTGTAGCCGAAATTAATCAGAACAGCTGTGGGATGATAGTTTCGGGACATTCTGAACACGCGATATTTCTTTATTATGACTGTAAATCAGTATAATTAAGAACGTTTATTAATGTGAACTACTTTTTATCTCGCTCCAGCTGTAACTTCTTTTGCGAGACTAGTTAGTAAGTTAGACATCCGCTTCGAGTCACTTTGTCCTTAACTTTTTCTCGGTTCAAATGCGTTTTAAAGGATTTTGTCTCAAATAAAAGTGTAGCAATACATTACAGAGCTATACGGGGTCCACTTTAGAGCTTGTGTTCCTTTTTACATTTATTCGTAAGATAAATAATAAAAAGGGTATTTGCAGAACGGATAAATCCATGTTAAAGGTGTTTTTACCGTAGACCAGTGGAGCAATATGTAGTGCGGGAATTTCTGAACTATAGGATTAAAGACATGGTTCACCGCTCACTAGTCTGCACTAGCCGAAAGCTTAAGATTTTCACTAAGCTACGATAGATATGGTATTTCAACCTATAGCCGTTGTTGCCTATTTGAGATTGGAAGGCATTCCTATGCGTTAGTATGGGTTACAAAGAGGTACAAATTCTTTAACATGCAATAATTTAATACATGAAAAGGTATTCGTTTTATTAATTTTATAGCCCTTATTGGAGTAGGGGAGACTGGGGTTGGTTGTGACATTTTTATTTCAAAATGACGTATTTTTTTGTTGATTTGCTTGTTTTACCTAACTATAGGTTTATTTGATTAAGTAACTATTCAAGATTTTAATTTACAATTAATTTTATGTAGGAGGGTAATATTAAAGACACAAATGAATGAATTCTAAAATAAGAGACGTGTCACATTCAACCCCGCGCCAGGGGCTGGTTGTTACAGTATAAGGGGCAAAAAGTTACAAGACAACAAAAACGTATCATAAGAGTTTTTATTTAGAATAATAATCATAATCAGTAATTTTACTTTACTTATAACATAATTAATATTTATTTAAATCAGTCTAATGCCTCATTAAAACAAAAACATGGTTTTCTAAAATTAAAAACAAAACAACGTAATTATTTTTGGTTTTGTACCTCGTGAGAAGAAAATATGCATAATTTCAGACCTTATAACATTATAATTATCTGTCTATTAACAATATATACCTGTGTATGAAAGAACAATAAGTATGTATTAGGTATAGGACTCATTCTGCCCTGTGCAAGGGGGCGTAAGAATCCCACCACGATCTTCCCTGCCTGTCGTAAGAGGCGACTAATAGGGACCTGTGGGGTCGCTTAATGAAAGGGACCCTAAGACGGGCGGCAGCACGGTGGCCTGTGTCTGTCGCGGGCGCCCAGTCATAATCAAGGCGCCCATACAAGGCTTGTGGGGGTGCAACTGCGCCCCCTATCACATCGAGACGGACGGGACGCTTTTCATCTCGGAAGCGCACTGGGTGGCTGCGATTTAATGATGGGAAACTTCTCGCCCACAGACCATGGTCACCCTCCTTGGCGCGAAGGAGGCCACCGGGGGGTATTAGTCGGTATGCCGGTAATGGTTAGGGAAAGGTTAGAGACACAGCCCGGCAATAACATCTGCGCGGACCTCACCGCGCGCCAGGCTGGACCGGTGACCCCGACATACACTTCCTGCTTCTCTCTCCAGAGGGGGGCGAGAGGTAGAGCCATAAGGAGGCTTACCCCTCAATAAAAAAAAAAGGTACAGGACTCATTAACAAAAATAACTGACATATGGCACAATCCAAAGTCTTTTGCGATGCCACGATTTTTTTTAGTTTTGTCCTCCTCCAAAATAGCTGCTGCTTGTTCGTAAACATCTTTAGATATTTTGACCCGCTCTGTTTTTCTTTTATATGTCCTCATCCTACAACAAAAAATAAATAATTACATAACATAAATTATATCAGTCAGCAAGAAGCACTACGGGGCAGGTAGTGACTAGTCACAACCTGCCCCGAACAAATGTAACTTTTAGCCCCGACGCCAAAAATGACCCTTTAAGGTTACGTAGTGAAAACATAAATGTATGTAGCTGAATAATGGCAGTTTCATCAAAAAACGAAAGAATTAGTGCGTAAATTATATAACAGATACATGTCTGCTTTTATAGTATTTTGGTTGTAGACCAATTTTACTAAAAAATGAAAATGTTACTAACCTGCAATTTTAATGGCAGCACGTCCGGGCTCCTCACACAAAGACAATAGCGCCACTGGCTCTCGCGGCGTGCTAGTCGGCGGTGGCGTGAGTATTTGTCTCTTTCTAACGCCAGTATAGCATTTTCTGGTTCGCCAGCATTGCCACTGTAACTACCTACCCCTGTCACAACCAGCCCCAGTCTCCCCTAATTGAAACGACTCCTAATCGAATAGCTGCTTAACAGCTAGACCTTTAAATAAAACGGCTTAACAAATAAAAAACTGTATTTGGTCTTCTTTATTTTTATGTTAAAAATATCGAGATTAAAATAGCTACATAGACTTTAAACTTTTCGTATTTGTTCATAAAGTCTCATACGCCATAAAGATACGAAACTCAATGAAAGTCGAGAGTGTCTACTCGTATGTCTATCCTTATAGATGAATTTGCTCTTTTAAAGTAGCCAATAAAAACACTGAGACAAGTCAAGTAGTATTAAACCTCTAAAAGTCTTCATTAACGTTTCATGTACTCTTTAAAACATTCACTACGTCTGTTTAGTGACGCTAAGTGTTTCATTTGCGAACTGAAAAGTACGTCTTGAATAGCAAATGTGTTTTTACTGATGGCATTATCGTGTTTCCATTTCAAATTCATAATGTGCTGTCACAACTTTGTACGCGTTTTGTGACATACTTGTTACGACAGCTTGTTTTATTTTGTTATATGTTTTTTTTCTTACATTTCAAATATCTTGTTAGGTCAATAGTCATAAAACTGGCTCACAGAATGTCTCAATCAAGATACCTATATTTATTCTTACAAAGACTATTTACTTGGAAAAAATGATGTTGCACCTGTATATTCTTCCCTGATAAAAGAAGTGATAGTAATTATTGCGTAAAAAATGTTTTATTTCAAGCTTCTAACCAAATTGTTTAAGACGGCTGAAATATTAAAAAATATATGAGTCGGTGCCCGCAACGATAGAATGTTTTAGTAAATATGAAGATATCAATTTCAGATAATGAAAATATAATTCTTGTACGGAACGAATGCTATGTGTGTGGCAAATTTATTAACATTGTTATAGACTCTTGTCCCAGAGAAATCTGCATGTTAGTTTTTCTTCATCATAAAGTAGTATCATCATCATCATCATCATCATCAACAGCCTTTCACGTCCACTGTTGGACATAGGCCTCTCTCATGGCACGCCAAAGTAGTATGGGTGTCTATAAAAGAAAATTTTCTTCTCTGCGGATTTAATCTCAGATGTACTTGCTGCCGTAGACACGATGAAGTGCGAGAAAATCGCACTCAACTTTACCTCGGTTCGCTGGTAATCTCGCCACACGCTTCAACAATCCTTGCACTGTCGTTCTAAACATCACTGGAACATACACTTGCTTCAAAAATCCAATAGAATTTACTATATAAAATGTTCACTTTAGGTTATTATCATTATGATATCATATAGGTATGTATTTTTTTTTGTTGTTTTGTAATTGACAGTTTATTGTTGTAACACCGAGTTAACTTTTGATGACTGGTGTTATAGGTAAAGCAAAAGATGCTCTTTGCGTTGTGACACTTCACTATTTAAACTTAATAATTAGATTTATCCGAAATGAAAAGAAGACTACACATACATAGATTTAACATATTTTCTAAATGATTGCACAAATTTTGTTCTCATAATAAATTGAAAATTATTATTTAAAAACTCTTCATAGTGAAATTACACCCCAAGGCCCAATTACGTCACGCTCTCAATCAATAGTCACGTAATAGGATAAAAATGTTCATCCAATTTTGGGACAATTGGTATCAGGTGATTCATAAGTATCGGGGAAGCAATCTCCGTGCCCAGTGGCGCGAGCAAGGCGTATCCAGCCGTCTAATTGTCTGAATTACATAGAGTGAAAACGAAAGAGCCCCAGCCAGCCGATGGGGTCAAGTAACGCGAGCTCCGTATTAATTTGGTGGTCAATGAATTATTATGTAGGTTAAACCCCGATTATGCGGATTCGCCACGCGATATTTGAATGATGCTATCGACGTGCAAGTGTCTTGGATTTTGTTTCTTCTTGTACGTAATATTTAAAAAATCGTCTACGTGTAAATGGATAGATTTGCTGTCACTTTGTATGTCATACTTAAAAAAAAATGTTGCTTTCCTCATTGATTTCCTATGTAAGTTTTAAAATTATACCACATTTTTAAATCATACATTTGAGTAGGTTTAAATAAAGCGCTCTCTAAATATTAGCTATATGTTTAAATAAAATCATCTAAATTTATTTTGCATTTTGACATAAACTATGCAATCATGTTATTAAAAAAAAAAATAACTAATATAATGGCCATACAGATTGCAAAAGGTCATTGCTCTGAAAGCTATTAAAGCTAGTCTCTCCAACGCTCGGAAATGACGATTTTGTTCAATTAACTTAAACACTCTTATTACGATAGGTTGAATTGGTCTATTGTCATACTAAAAGTTGCGAGTACAGTTTTTTCGTCACTGATAGCTTGGGATTGAGATTTTTTCACAAGTCGAAAAGAATCACCAAGCTCATTATAAAAATTTTCACGAGATGAAATCTTTATGTACAATCGAAACGAAAAGGCAAACATCAGATATTAAGTATATTATGTTAACTATTTTTCTAAATAAAGTTTTTTTTTTAATTAATTTGCATATGATTATTTAAGAATGTGTGTTTGAATGTTCCTATGTTCAAAAACACCGAGAACATATTTTTCGCCGGCTAAAAAATATAAAGGAAAATTTTAATATTTCTTGCACGGCGTAGTTCATTTACATATTATCAGATTGTTTTCACTTATTGTTAAGTAATTCTTATCAATTGACAATACTCTATGAATTCTGTTCTTAATACCTAAAATCGAATATGAATAAGCAACAAGGAGAAATATTCTAAGCATATAGTCAGGTCTTTTGTTTATCTACAGTTATAGTGTTGGAGATCTTAGTTTATGTTAAAGCTAAGTGAAGATTTAAATTGTAGCATCTGTATACATCGCAAATCGAGTTGTAAACATGCCAACGCAATTGGGTCAGTATATCAAAAGATCAAAGAAACTAAATTGAACTTTATTAAAAGTAAAATATTTATTATTCTATTCTCCACTTGTGTCTAAATGAGGTTTCTAAATGGATAGATACATAAACATTTTATTTTTATAAGTAAAAAAAAAACAAATAGTAGGTGCCCATATTGCCACTTTACCGAAGTAACGAAGAAATGTTAGTAAACATTGACTTTCAATAATGAAAAAATAAAGTAACGTTATTAAAAGCCTGAGTTTGATTTGACAATGTTTTTAAGTGTAGAAATGTTTTTTTTTAGTTATAAATTTAAACATATAGATGTGCGAAGTGGTTAGCGTTTTATTTAATCTATCAACAACAATCAATTCTTTTCAAAAATCTGATATAAAAATCTATCTAGAAATACCAATGACGATATAAAAACACTTTTTCGCTACCGCATTGACCAACTGCGGAACAAATAGGTGCATACCAAGCAAACATTTATGCCGCAGCGGAAATCGAATCCGCGACCTCTCGTTTCACATCCAGGTAATTGCGCAACGCTCTATAGATGAAAAAGTAATAAATTGGCCAAACAAAAACCGCATGAAGCAAAATTATTATTGGACTCGCGAGTATTTCAAGTAAATCTACAAGTTGTTATTTATGCGCAGTATCCTTTCATTTCCATCTTCTTTTATTCTAGATATTTGTCGCGAACATAGACCTCAGAAAATTTCGGTGATTAGATATTACCCGCATCCAGCGCGTGCTTTCCCGTCTAGAGATAAACCTCAACGATCATCTGCTGAGATTGCTCTATGCCCTGTCCACTTATAGTTATACCCGCTAATCGTAAATACAAGACACGGACATATCGCACGCTTAAAAATATAGTGACCTAATTCGAAATTTTGTATTTTCTCCTTCATTCACTTTGTGGTTAAATATAGTCGAATTAAATAATAAAATTGTAATGTATTTAATGTTATTATTTAGTATATATATTTTTTAAACATAATTATTTTTTTAATATTTTCTACAAAATGTATTTGACGAAGTAACATTTTTTTCCCATTTACTTACCTTAGACTCGGCTTTTTGAATTAGGTCACTATATTATTAAGCGTGCGATATGTCTATATAATAATATGATTATAAGGCAAATTCAATAACATTCACTGCTTCATTTCTCAATATTAAGATTGCGTGTAGTCATTTTTTGTCATTTCGTTTTTCAATAATGTTTGAACTGCACAGTTAAAATTTTCTGTTAGATATGAATTTAATATTCCATGTCACTGATTCAACGTACCGTCTTTGGCATGACTATTTGTTTCTTCATGAAATATTGTAACATTAGTTCTGGCAAAGTGACAAAAATTTTCCTCATAGAAAATGATAGCAACTTATCTTGACACTTTTAAGCATATACTCATAAAGAAGTACGGCGTGAGAAGGATAACATAATCTTAGATTCCAACTAGTATCAAATTTTACCAATTTCATTACTAAGACTTGTTGTTATTATTGAATTAACTTAAATGAAAATTCTTTGGGCTTCATACTCTCGATTGTTATGAAATGTATCTAATAATCAAACCGTTGAAATTTTTTTTTTTTAATTATTACTTAATCTTATTCTGGACTGAAATTTATAAGACAACCCATGTGCAATATATTTGTTGACATATTAAATTTAAAATAAAATACGTTTCATCAAATAAACATCTCGGTGAAAGTCGTTGTATAACGGGTTCTTAGACTATGTGGAAACGCAAAATAAGGTACAAAAAATATTAACATCCTATTTGTTTACACGGATATCAAACAATAACTTCATTTGTGCATATTTTGTCCTTAATTAACGATGACACGAGAAAAAACGAAACCCCAAAAATCTATTTTTCTCTGTTGTGTAATACAAGCATTGTGATTTGTGAGTATCTAACCTGTATCTCTATATCTTGTAAATGAAGAAAAAAAGGAAGCAACGAAAAAATCACTTGAACGCGCCATAACGCTGAGGTTAACGTTGCCGGGGCCTTCCTGATTTTAATGAGATCGCCAATCAGCTGCGGGGCTTCTCGCACCTTTCTTTTCCTGTTAATGGGACTTAATACTTCATCGTATAGATTTCACTTAGCATTTTATTTATTTTCGCCAATAGTTGCTTTATAAAATTAGAACCACTTCTTAGAAGTGTTTTTCTTCATATTATAAGATATATTTTTTATAACTCTTACAATTCTTCGTTTTTAAAATCGATAGATTTTGTGACCTAATAGGAGTAAGGACATAGCTTGATACTGTTCTAATGTGTTACTCGTAAAAGGTCAGGCGGAACTACTTTGTATATTTACTGTGAGGGTTGGAAGCTCACAATTTGTTCTCGTATTTTCTTTCCATTTAGGAACTTAGAGATAAAAACAACTATTTAAAAATTGTAAAATACGTTTGTATTTAGAATACACATTCATTGATGTTACAGTATTGTGGTCGGTAAGTCGCTCAATTGTTGCATTGCAGCTATAATTAACACAATTTGGAATGTGTCTTTGTATAACTCGATGCTATTTTCTTCATGTCTGATTTGCTATACCCTTTTACAAAGAAAACGTCATTACAAAGAAAATGTCAAAACACCCGACTATACTAATTCTGGCTCTGAAATCATAGATCCCTCTCTTATACCTTAGCCCCAATGTTTGTTTACAAAAAATAATCATTGATTTTGGTTCCAGGGTTTGCTTTGGTTATGGTAATATGTTAATTACTTATTAATTCATTAATTAGTTCTGAAAATAAATATTGATATGTTTTAAATAAATTGGATGAGTATAAGTACTGTAAAAAGTATTAACTTACATTAGTGTATAGTTTTAGACAATCAGTCCGAGTTTAATAGCAAACATACAAACGCTTATGATTCATAGACAATGCAGATCGACTAAATATGCAAATAGGTTAGAACAACAAAAATGTCTGACAGCGTACAATTTAATTAAGCATACATAATTAACTTCAAAGTGTAACACGTGATATAAATCATCCGAAGCTATTTAAATGTCTTGCCGTCGACAAATAACGTGCCATTAATCACGAAACAATGAGTTGATATACTACGTTGGTTGGCGGTTCATAATCGTCGGTTATTTTGCATTGTCGTAATTAAAAATGTGTCCCAGCGGTATTGTGTGGCCAATTCTGTGGATGGTAAATCAATTGTGCCTGTATTTGGTTTGTTTTATGTTGGATTGCGTAATCAATTTTCACGTTAACGTCTCTGTTATACACTGGTAGAACCTAATTGTCATTTGAGGGATAAAGCGTTCGATGAACTGATATTTATGGTAACATACAAAAAAACGAATGTAGTTTATTAGGTTTAGTGCTACAGTAATCAATAGTTATTGTAAAATCTATAACGTTGTAAAAGCTTAAGATATTTTTTGCGTGCAAAGAAGATGTTTGAAAACCTAGTAATTTTATCTAAATTAAAATCACTTTTAAAAAAGTACCCTCTAATTGATGTCTTTAAACTTGAAAAATTTCTGTATACTTATTACTCATATAATATTTACTCGTGTGTTTAGGCAGGTTTATTGATAACATCTTAAGATAAAACAAAACTTTACTATTTTAAATGTTCATTCATTAGAGTGTAATTACTACTCACTGGATTTACTACTATCCATGGAGCATAAAACGTACCAAGGAGTCCCTATAATTTCCGCAGCTTTGTACTCTCGTTACCTGCCCGTAGTAGTTTGCTACGACTTTTACTAGGTCAAGCGTCAATCTTGTGAGAAATTCATTCTGCTCGAAGCTGGAACATAAATAACATAATTTGAACTTAGGAGCATACGTAAGTTCGCGCCGTAAGAGAGCAATCTTATTCATCATACCGTAGATATTGCTATAGTACGTTAATTTGATATATTCCTTTGAGTATGCTGTGTTTTTATTTACGTATGTTTCTATCTTCATATGAATACGGTAAAACAGCCAGTGTGCTTGGTATACATTCATTTACCGCTGAAGCGCTTAATTCAGTATTTGTCAAGCTCAACTCCACATTCCCGCATATAACTCCGCTCCATATATTTTTAAAACGAATAAAACTGAAATGTTCGTGTTCATTTAAGCAATTTTATTGTTCGTAGACAAATTTATTCAACTAGAACTTGTGTTCAGGCGGTTGAGTATGTAGAATAACACACTGTAGTATACTTAATGTGGTGCAGACGTCAACTGCAAAATGCGATAGAAATATACGAGTTCCATTTAGTAAGAAAAGGACGGAAACAAGTTATGATGTACTGTGTCAAAACGGCTGCATGAACGCAGAATTAAATTGGCCCAAATTGACTTTTATTAAATTAAGGCATTCGGTTTTGTGCGCCCCTGTCTCCAGTGTTGTAACTTCAGGGTTATCGCGGTATTATTTTATATAATAATATAGTTGCTCCAATACAATGGCTGACGACTGTGCTGTGTCTGGGAGTCATGACGTATAATGAACGTTATAATCAACATAGATTTACATTACGCGATATCACTCCAGCCTTTATGGATATTGCCACTGGCAAATTCCATTTCATTAACAAAATTTCATGGTTAACTAAAAGTTTTGAAGTACTAAATGCAAATAAACTGTACTGGCAAAATCAAATTGAGCTGAGCATTTTTTATGGATCTGTATACTCATCCACTTATTTCTCAAACCATTGTTTTCTGGATATCATCTTCTGAATCATGGGCCACAACGCAAAGGATAAAAACACATTATCCAAAATTGGCGCCGAAATCTAGCAGGAAATCTCGTTGCATTGTGGTTGCAAGTAACACGCTATACTCCTAATTACAAACGAAGCGGAAACCATAGCTAGAGTTCGCCTCTAAACGACATTTACTATGAAATACAACGCTTGTTCGAGGGAAATTCTCATAGCTAGCGCATATCTGATAGTGATAAAATACAAAAGTGGTACTCGGGCGAAAAACATTGTAAGCGATAAGGGTACCGTTAGTAGTTTTAAATTTTCTTTTGTTCCTTTATTTGAAGTTCTATTTAATGTCCTCATCACAATCATTAGTATAGATATTTTAACCATTGTAGGTATGTACCTAAGTACAAAGAACATAGTATGTAAAGTCAATGATAATAATTTTATTATGACTATGAGGTAACAAAATAGGCAAAAAAGTCACTAAAAACGAAATTTAACTGTTGTGTCGTCCGATATTTTTAAGTGATATGGCAGCCCTATCTCACGGCTCCGATTTTGTCTGTTTTCCAGATATCTTCAGATGTCGAATAATTAACTGGATGCGCTTCTCAAAGTGGCATTACATTTAAGTTGAAACGTGCTTTAATATTATGTTCCGCGTGGGGTCAAACTGGGATATATTTCCATTTATAGAGGTCACGTTCGCGCGGATTTGTTTAATCCCGAACCTGATAGGAACCTGACGGGAGACCGTTTCACGGAGCTGGGATGAGCTTAGCAGTATTGTAAACATACCTCACTGTTTTCCTCTGTGCCGACTCGCATACATCTACTAAAAACTTCTGGAACATTGAATTGATATGACTTATAATTATTACTTATCAGTGGTAGTGGTCGGTTATTTAACAAATTATTTTATAAATATATAACAGTAGGATCAAATATTTGATCTTATTAGTTGAATATTGATTAGTTCAAAATTGATAAGTTGAATAGCCGGCATTTGTATGCACACTATAAAAACAGTTTTAAAGTAAATAGTTTTATTAGATTCTCTTGTAGTATACGTATACAGCAGAAACTTTTAAAGCTAAATTTCACTTAATATTTTTGGTTCACGAACAATTTTCTCAAATGTTTTCTTTAGCCATTTAGCAGTACATTTGCCGAGATTAAAGTGGCGACCTCAGTTTCTTGTAAACTTATCTTCATTCTTAGTTGTTAACAGTTTTAATGAACCCTTTTAACAAATTTACTTTATATTGAGACTTTTTGATATTGCTAATGTCTCCCATCTGTTCGTCTATTGGGATGAAAGTTTTAATTAGTATTTTCTGCTTTTATGTCAGCAATTCTTTATTACGTAATTAACTAAATATGTTTAAACACTTTTACGAAAGTATTTTTAATTATTGAGCTAAGTCAGCTTGAAGTAGTTTTCAGTAAAGCAAGGCGCGTAGGTTAATGCGCTTCATAATCATAACAACGTCGGTATATTGATTTTTTTTTAATTTATTTGTAATCCATTCACCAATCTTCAATAGACCAGCGTGGTGGACTAGGGCCTAAACTCTCTCAGTAGTAGAGAAGGCCCGTGGCCTGCAGTGGGACGTGTATGGACCAATTGATGATGATGATCTAGTTCGTTCCCCAATTTGTAGTGTGTGTGTGAAGGGCAATGATACACCTACTTGTAATAAAGCATTAGAAATATCTAAACTTAAACGTGAATATAGCGATAAAAATTGCGGGCCAGTGTAATTTCTTAATTATACTGTTTTATTTATTTAAATATTTTTCCTAAAAGTGTTAGTTATTTTTTAATGAAGAATGATACTTTGTTGTGGATTACACGTGTCATCACAATAAGACACGTGGTGGCAGTGAGGTCGACAATTACACATGTCGATATTAAGATCAGAGGAAACTAGACCCGCTGTACGCCATCCGACAGATGTATCCGCAGCTATAAATAGCGTGGAGAAGCAATAAAAAAACTTTTGAACTAGATCCATTGAAGACCGCGCTTGTCGAATTATTTTTCATTGTCGGACGAGCGGTTGGCCCACACCCAACTTTGCTTTTACGATTATCCAACTTTTATAGTTTCCTCAATATAAACGTTTGACGTTACAATATCCAACAAACATAAGGCGCTCATCAAAATGCCTATTTTGATGAATTGAACATTAAAATGTTTGTACGAAAATATGTTGCGCAATAAAATTTGTTTAAAATGTTATATTGAATTGAAATCGTTTCAGGATGACGTAGCGTCTATATTAGCTTGATAGTCGTCGTTGTTTGTGCTATTGTTATAAAAACAACCGTGAGCGTACTATTTAGCATAACAAGTGCGATAAATTGCATTCTCTTTCATAGTAGCCTGACCCAGGACTTCTCTATCCACGCCACACACCTCTATTTCAACGAGGCATTTTCAATGAATTGGAAGAAATTTATTCACGCTTAAATAAAACTATCAGAGCCTGGTCAAAAGTTAAATACTCATTACTCAAACTTCACAAGCGAAAATGATTATAATATATTCAATTGATAACATTAATGAAGCAAATCAGCCTCGCCATTTAAACAAGATTCTATTCAGTTCTTCTTCGAGTTTTTGTTGAATTTTAAAAAGCATTGCAAACTTTAGCGTACGAAAGTTTTTTACGATTCCCAATCTGTTTTTAACGAGCGGTATATTTTGTCGACTTTATGACTATTTCATCTGACCTACTTGCCGACACACCGTGTTCATCATCATCATCATCATCAACAGTCTTTCTAACGTCCAAAGCTGGACCAAGGCCTTTTCCATGGCACGCCACATCATAGTATACCAATTTATTTTCCTAGAATTACTATTTAGTTTTGTCACTTCACCGCGCAATCGCGTGGTTTATGCATTGAAATTTTAAATTAAGTACAAACGAAAAAACATGGTCTGACCTTTTTTGCTAATATATTAGTGATATAAAACTTGGTTGACGACTTTGCGTCATATTGAATATGAAGGGTAGGGTAGTAGGGTTGCCAACCGTACTCTAAAATAGAGTATTGTACTCTATGTCATGTAAACGTACTCTATAATCTATAACACTAATGGAGTATGCTAAAATACTCTTTTTTTACACATTTACAATTTTTCATTGTGTATAATGTTTGTATAATTTATTTACAACAGTGGTTTGATTTTAATAGTGATGACTGGCTATATTCACTAAATACAATGTCTTTAAGAACTAATGTTGAATTTAATCATTCATCATCAAAAAAATGTAGCAGGAAAACTTAATTTACAAAGGCTAAAAATACACATGGACAGCTTATGTTCAGAAGTTATAATTAAAAGAACTCAAAGCTAAATTGTTAAATAACTCAGATTTTATGAAAAAATCCATTGCAGAAAAATGGCAACTTATTTTTAAGAAGTGTCCTGGAGAATTTAATTGTTTGAAAAATAAATTGGCTATATACTCTCTGTTACCGCCACTTCTGCATTTACTGAAAAAGTCTTCGGTCATGAATGTGAAGTGGCGAGAAAAGAGAAACAGAGCTTCATTAAAATTGATTAAAAATGAGCTCTTGATCTATATTAATTTAGAGTTAGAATGTTTGGACTCATACAATTCTTTTAAAAACAATGAAAAATTGTTATGTTCTGCAAAAAGTACAAAAAAATACCTTTTTAAAAATACAAAATAAATGATACTCTTTTTTTTAAGTCCATACTCTATATTTACCTCCTTTGAAATCAGATACACTCTATTTTCTTCTAAAAAAAAGTTGGCAACCCATAACCCCTTAAATTGAGTAACTTTTTCTTCTTAAAAATTTACGAAGTCAGTCCTAATTGCGTGTGAAGTCTGTATGTTTATGTAAAAGCAATCGAAGCGTCAACTTTTCCATTGCCCCGAGTAGTAGTTTCCGCGCTCTTTTTCCCCTCTTGTGGCTGTGTGGTGAATTAACGCTATCACTTCCTCACGCCTGATTTTCCCGCTTTACTTGTACATCTATTTAACATACGTTCATCCATTCCAGTGCGTATCTTATAAAAGTATAGGCAAAGATTCGAAACGCATGTTTTCCGAAGTTAGTTAAACGGCGCGCAAAGTGGCAATTTCGAACCCATTTACACCAACCGTGCAGCCAAGCAGTCTTAATGAAAACCGTAATAATATATTGAACCGAGAATCGAATTCGCAACCTCTCCATTCCACGCCGCACATATCTACTGTAGGTCTATAACTCTATATAAAACGTTACATTACAATTAAAACAATATTTCATTTAACTCTAACATTTTGAAAGTATAAAATAAATAGGTATAACAAGATAAGTAATATATTTGTTTCAATAAAAGTTCAAGTAAATAACTATCATTCATTCAAGCATCACTCAAATCTGATTGTCTATTATTAAAATGGCTATAGGACGCGAATTCCAAAGAAATCATAAAATTTTACATTTCGCAAAGAGTAATTTCTTGGAATAAATGGCTTTACTTTCATATTCATGGTTAGGCAGTACTAGCATACTGTGAGACTGTAAAAGATTTACAGGCTAAGAAGATATTTTCACATGGAGGTGCCTCACTCGGGTCGAAAGCTTTTTCACAGCGCATATCCTTTCATTTCATTGGAATCCGTGCCGGTGCTGCGTTCAAACGAGCCATTGTAATGGATACGTGCGGAAATATGCTTTAAACATTATTATGAAGTTGAAATTTAAAAGAAATATTATTTTACTATATTAAGTTCGTGGATTTATTCACTTTTGGTATGATCTAATATATATTCCTTATAAATACTAATTTTAATGTACTAGTTGCCTTACAACATATTCGGCTTCCAAATTACGCGTTTATACCTTTTTTATCTTTAAATCATTTTATTTAACCTTAAAAACCTAGAAAAAAATATGCTGTAAGTTTAGTTTATTTAGTTTGATTAAAGGTTTAAGAGATATCCGATAGGTATTTCAATTAGATAGTTACCTCTAGAAAAGAATATTCAAAATAATCATCTTTATAGTCTTCAAGACTAAAACGATAATTGATTCCCATCAATGGATAAAGCAATCATCTTTTGTTAAGCATTCGTGATCATATTATCGCCACGAAAGGAATGTTATTATAAAAAGGCTATAAAATTAATCGATACTTGTACCATAATCGATAAAACCGAATAAGTAGTGATTGTAAGGCAAATGTCTTGTACAATGCGTTGGGAAAGTCGAACGCGCCACACAATGGGGCACGACATTCCGTGGGTTTTCCGTGCCACCACTTCCTAATGGTGTCGCTTGGAGGCCAAGCCGTCAGCCCAACATATTGAATCTTTATTTAATATGTCCTTTCGTAACATCACATCGTAAAAAGAAAATTTACGGACGACTTGCGAATTTGTTCGCACGTCGAATTTCTTCGGTCCATTTTCAGTTCGATTGTTGAAGTTTTGTCAGTTTTAAACGACTTGCAGACGTCTTTTGCTCTTAGTTGTGGGTTGAAGAACAGGGGACTGAATACGCTATACGCGTCGCAGACTGTTTTAATAAATCATTGTCGTTTTAAAGTCATGTTTATGTATAATTTATTGGTAATAATTTTGAAGAACACTTGTAAAGCTCCAACGTCAAACTCAACCAAACTGATTTCCAGTTCTGCTATTCGTATTCTATCCTCAAGTACCGTATAATTGCCATTATATCATAACAAATACCAAACGGAGCATAAATATGCATTAAATTGTTCATGTGCACTTACAAAGTTACGTTATACGGTGCAACAAAATATTTCACATGATTAAATACGTTGTGAGCTGAGGCGCAGATCGCTTGGAAATAATTTGAGCAGCGGCAAATATAAGTTTGTGTAGCGTAGTGCCAAAACAGTAAACTTCTAAAATTTACAACCGAGTGAATGAAACGCGAAACTAATATTAGTTCGAGAGGGTTGCGCCTCACACGCCTAGTGTTTACTGTAAGCGTGATGTGTGACAAATATTATGAACGCTGCCAGTGCCGAGTGTACCACCGCGCCCTGCCGCGCCGCCGTCTTTATTATCTTAAGTAATAGTTTCAAATTTTGTGATTATTTCAGTTCCGACCTAGTTCATGACTGAGTAATCATTGCACTATTTGCGTTGAATGTATTAAACTTCATTTTAGAACGAGATCTTGGAAATTTTTTATGAGCGGCAAAATTGTTTATTTTCGTACGAAGTAAGAGACGTTTTATAGTCTTTAACTACTTCTCTATATATATTTAGATTCTGTAAAAATAATTTTGTTTTTTTTTTAATATAAAACATATATGTTTTGTCGTAACAAAACCCGTTTCTTTTTGTGTGGCAAAAGAAACACACAAATTTTGGGCGAAGGACGGGCCCATTTTTCATAATTTCTAATCCATCATATGGTTTAATAGGACGTCACACACAAACCGAACTGAGCGAGTCGCAGCAACTATTCAAATGGGATCTCGTTTACAAACGTTTCGCTGCCGGTGACGTCAGAGTATACTTGCATTATTTATGTGCCACGTTTTGTGTCATACAGAACAGGGACTTCGCCACTTGATACTGTGCTAATGTTTTGAATAACCACGCCATGCAATTATATGCTAGAAATGTCCTTTCTACAGAGATATTTTACATCTTCAAGCGCTGCCATAGGATGGATAAGTATTGGATTCCTTTGCCGATGATATCAAACATTTATTTACCTCCGCGGCCAAAGTAATAAGGGAATCATTCCTCTTAGTTCTTCCATGTCGAGACGAATATAATTTGTATGTATTTAATATTAACAATGATTGATGGTGTTAAAAATAATAGCTTAATATTTACATTACAATTACAATTCTACGACCCATTGCCTTTCTGACATCAAACGTACACGAAATTATCGAAGTCATAGTTCTTTTATGTTATAACTTAGAGAACCAAAAGAATAGGACCTTATGATTCCATATTATATTTAAATACCTCAATGAAGCGTTTAAAGTGATTAATTACCATTGAAATAAAAAATAATAATCATAATGTGTTTATAAACGGGCGAATTTATCACATTGACTTAAAGACAAATCTATAAGTCAAGGTCCGCCGTGTATATCTAACGACAAACGTCGAATGACAATGCGTAATGTCTTCAAGACGGGGCCTATTCACAATACTTAGCGTTGAAATGGAACAATTGTGCGAGACCTTGAGCGTTGAAATCGCGCATATCGTCCTATTATGATGCCCCCCATTTGCGTTGTGACGCGACGCCACGTCCGATGCCGCGGGCTCATCGTGGATCACATCGGTAAGGAACGCTAGATCAGTCATTGCATACGAATATTTTTGGTACTAAAATGACGATTTTATTGATTTCGAGACTAAGTACATAGATTATATATACCATAGGTTCGATCGCTGAATCATTATTCAGCTGAACAATATTTGTTTGAGCCAGAATTATAGTATTTTGTATGTAAGTAAGTAAGCAGTATATTAAATAAATGTTACTCGTACATAATAATATAAAATATAGTACAGTAAGTTCTCAAAGCTGGGGGCAAAAAATTTCGCAGACGCTCTAACGTGATAGACAGACATGATCAAAACTATGACATACTTCGATATGAATTACTGCTCTATTCTCGAGTACGGCCGCACTTCCAGTAACCTCCGAATCCTTGTATGTCGTTTCATCTGGAGGCCTATTCAGAGGGCTACACCGACGTAATGGTTTCGACATGTGATTTGCATTACTACTGTAGGAGTATTGAAAATCATTATTCAATGTTTATTGAAAAAATATTAAGTAATACGAATATACATACACACACACACATAAATAGTTCAAATCCCGTTTTTGTTAATGTAAATACTAATACGAAAAAAGCGTAGTTGTAATTTCTATAAAAAAAGCAGTGTCCGATTGTTCTTAATAAACTCTAGGTATTTAATATTTTTCTTTGGTGTTAATTTTAGAAAGATATAACTAATTTAAAAAACGATACCTCATATTTAGTTTGGCTTTAGTGAAACCGCGAACGTCACTTTTAATTCTGTCTAGACACTTTTAAAGCTATATTTTTAATTCGCTTGAGCAATTCTGAGGAAGTTGATGGAATCTCGGAATCAGTGAATACGTGCTTCACTGTACGTATGTACGCCGCGTGTATGACGTTGGAGTATGAAAAACAGCGCGTTATTTTTATGCCTTCCGGATTCAGGCATTAAATTCCTGTCTCGGGAATAATGAGGTGTTTGTTCTCGTCAGTTCGAGAAACTATTATGTTTTGTTAGAAATGTTTATTACTAGCATCGAATAAACTCCGAAGCAATAAACTATACACCTATTCTGAATACCTCACGAAACTGTGAGTGACATGAACATGAACTGACGAGCCTGTGTGAGTGTTGAAGTTTATCGTGTTCTGGCATGAGCCTATTAAAGGCTAGTCAGTAAAACAATAATAATAGTAGTCAGTTTGAGTCAGTCAACATCCTATTTTACCATCAGGCGATAGTGCACTCACTTCGCAATTGTAATAAAAATTCAGAATAGAAAACATCATAATTAGGTACATTAAGACATTTCCACATATTTATATCTGCGTTACACTAAGCGAACATGGCACGCATAGTTAACGGACGTCGCTCGGCACGTTGCAAATTGTCAGACTCGTAATGACTGCATATTTCCCATGTTTGTGTACATTTTTTGTAACGTATTTTGACATCTCATTAGAAGTCTGTTTTGTGAGACGTCCGTGATGCAACGATAATTCAAGTAAATGTGGAGTTCAATTCACCCTGAAAACAGCATAAATTTCTTACATAAACTGTTCAATGTTCGCAAAAGAAAACATTACACCACATACATATATGGGTGTTTATATAAAGAAAGGAGATGATGTAAAAGCGTGGCACGGGTCTAAATCGCAGCACAATTCAACGTGAGCAGCACTAACTAGCCGCGGTGGATGCACACGCAGTGAACAGCCGATGCGGCGCGCTGCCTGCAAATTGTTTACAATGCCTACACGATGTACAATGCGGGGTTATTCTGCTTTTACAGTTCGCAGTGATCACTTAATGAAAGTTCGAGTTTAACGTACAGGACAATGAGCACGCTCGGATTGTATTTCTAAACGCGTTACCTCATTGTAAATTAACACCGTTCAAACTTAGAGCAAACGATTTTATAAGGATCCTATTTTATATTTCTGAGGTTTGGAGCGCTTCGGCGTTTTTAAAAATACATAGATTTTAGTATGAATGCTGTTAGAAGCGCCCAAACAGTTCTATTTACAAGCTTTTATTTAACTTCACTTTTGTATGTATGTATGTATGTATGTATGTATGTTTGTATGTTTACAAATCTTGCAATGAAGATTTGAACCACTTCCAATAGACCGATTGTGCTGAAACTTGGTATACCTACGTAACTTGGATGACAATACAATAATATGGTACCATGGAGCTGGTCTGATGATGAGGTTGGAAGATGACCATAGAAACATCGGTTCTTGTGGACCGATTGAGCTGAAATTTGGTATGTCTTTGTAACTTCGACAACAATACACAAATATGGTATCATGGTGCTGATCTGACGAAGAGTTGGAAGATGCCCATAGGAACTTCGATTTCTGTGGTCCAATTGAGCTGAAATTTGGTATGTCTTCGTAGCTTCGGTAACAATACAAATATATGATATTATGGAGCTGATCTATTGAGGAGTTGGAAGAAGCCCACAGGAACTCCGATTCCTTTGGACCGATTGAGCTGAAATTTGGTATACCTATGTAATTTCGGTGACAATATAATAACAAGGTATCATAGAGCTGATCTGACGAAGAGTTGGAAGATGCCCATAGGAACTCCGATTCTTGTGGTCCAATTGAACTGAAATTTGATGTGTCTTCGTAACTTCGGTAATAATACAAAAATATGGTATCATGAAGCTGATCTGATGAGGAGTTGGAAGAAGCCCATAGGAACTCCGATTCCTGTGGACCAAGTAAGCTAAAATTTGGTATGCCTTTGTATTTTTAGTGACAACATAATAACAAGGTATCGTTGATCTGGTGTCATGAGAAGTTGGAAGGTGCCCATAGGAACACTAGTTTTCATGGACCGATTGAGTTGAATTTCGGTATGACTACGAAATGGATAGACTTAGAAATATTTCCAACTAAAAAGTTAAAAATAAATTAACGGTGAAAAACACATTTTAAAATCAAGCTTTTATTATGCACGAAAAATTAAAAAAATAAACTAAGAAAACATTCATAAAATTCGTATTTTTTTAAACTTTACAAGTAACAATTTACAAAAGTGTTCGGTTTATCAGTAGAAGTATGATACATAAACATATATTATCTATAACTAGTATATTAATATTCTTAAGTGATTTAACAGCTTGTCGCGCAATTTCGTTAATGCAAAGACCTCGGCCGCGACGAGCTTTTAGATCACTTAAGAATATTAATATACTAGTTATAGATAATATATGTTTATGTATCATACTTCTACTGATAAACCGAACACTTTTGTAAATTGTTACTTGTAAAGTTTAAAAAAATACGAATTTTATGAATGTTTTCTTAGTTTATTTTTTTAATTTTTCGTGCATAATAAAAGCTTGATTTTAAAATGTGTTTTTCACCGTTAATTTATTTATACTACATTCATGGAAACATTTCTCTATACAAACATTCTCAAACAAACTTCATGTGCATACAAAAACTATTCAAAAATCGCAGTTATAACACCATATCAGTGTTTATAATTGATAAAGTATGGCTACTGAAACCGTAATTTGATTATTTCAAGCACCACGAGAGAGATTTTAATTAAAAACGCATTATGAGAAAAGGTTAATTAAATTTGCCATTTTTTTTAAATCCAATCGGCAACTACCGTGTGTATACGTGTAATGTGCTGAGCACCTCTTTCACTGCGTCCGAGTTAATTTTTCCAATAAAAATATACCTCGGTTATGTTAAATAGCTGTTTCAACAAACTTGCATTGAAGGCCGCTTTTATATCATAAAAAGTGTTCATGGTCGTCAAATGTAATTTATAATAGCTAAGAAAATGCTATAACTTTGCTTCAGGTTTTACGCTTCCTTAAGTATTGAGTTTGCATTGGTGATGTAGCAACGTGTTGCACTATTCCTTATAAATATGTATGTGTTAGAATTGAGTGTCCGATTTATTACTTTATAAGGACCAAGGACCAAGTTGAGATTGACTGAAAGCATTATGAAGTTTTGAGCTATAAAATTGCCTTATCGAACCAATTATATCTTACGAAAAGATTAGAATGGTCAGTAATTGAAACAAACGTTAGTCATTAGTGACTGCTCATGAAGCGAAAAATTACATAGGTACTTTCGCCCATAGCAACAGGACTTATAAGATTGGTTATAAACAACAGTGTATTTTTAAATTCTTAGAGCGCGAGCGTAATTGGATGACTGGAGTTTTACTACCGCACGATGAAGCGGGGTTCCTCGGTTGCTTATAGCAGTAAAAGCACGTTATAGGTAGATCGGATCGTGGTAACAATTAGCCGGTTCTATTGAGGACAGTACCTACACTAGGCTCGGCGACAACTGACGAGAAGCAACACTCCTGTGGGGAGCGAGAGTTTCAAAGGCTCCACATTAGTAGGTACTAGTGTTAGGTGGTAAGGAATGAAAATCGCCCTAGTACATAACATGGTTTAAAAAGAAAATACTTAGGTATGTTATCGCGGTAATTTGCCTTGCTTTAACGTAACTGTAGATTACCAAATTCTATTAACATCTATATTACCAAAATATAAGTGCTCGACGACTACTTTTTAAAAATAGATTGTCTGGGGGACAATTGATATAATTAAATAGATAAATACACCCAACAGTCACATACATACAATTCTAATACAAGATTACCCCTGTCGAAAAGTGGTGACACCTATAACAAGTAACCCACTTTATTTTACCTTGTTAATGTAGTGATAAGACAACCAGTGCCATTCCGTGTAACTAGTCCACCTTTCATTAAATTTTCTAATAAGAAATCGAATGAAATATGACAACAAACATGTGAATGCACCAAAACAGTGACGAGTAAATGTTTAAGAGAGGGTTGACGGCGCCGGACGAGCGCGTGTTCAGTTGAATATTAATTACTTGTAGAGTCTGCGCCTCTGATCGTTACGCTTAGATTATACAGGAAGCTTGCTCGTTTATACATTATTCATATTTTTTTAACACAGAACGACGGAGTGGATTGAAATCTTTGAAGGTTCGGTGAGTCCTTTTATGGTCGTCGCCTGGAACCATTTTCCTAGCTGTATCTGGAACACATACTATTCATTAGTGTATTTAATTAACAATCGGCAGAAGTAAACTTTTATCTGACCACATAAAGCGACAATTTAAATACCTGTGTGCCGTAACATAATACATAAAAAGTATAGATACGACTGAATATGTCATGCAAGAGTATCAGATAACTGTTGATTAGATTATTCAATAGATATTTCGACTCACTAACGTTTATAACATTAAAAAGACTAGAAAATTTTCATAACTGCTGTTAAATTATGAGGCTACTTTTTTGAAGCAATTAAACATATCGGAGATAGCAACCATGATTCATTTCTAGGTAATAATTCGAATTCAAAAATATAGAATGATTTGCGCAGAAACGAAATATGACTAAAATTTATATTTTTGTAATACATTCATAAGTACTAAATAATCTATGAAATATTTTCGTAATTAATATTTTGTGTGACATTAATATTTATAAACATTACTTAATTACAGGTAAACCCGCAAAATAATCCTGCTCATCGTAAGTATATTTTAAAGATTACATTGCTTTCCACTGAATGTGTCGGTTAGCTGAAAACTTTCGTAATAAGCTCGCCAACTTTAGTTTTCTAAAATATGCGTTCTTCATTGGTGGCGCTGATAACGCGCCCCAGTTTTGACACTGGTTTATTGGTAGGGGGAGCTGTAAACGAAACATTCGTCTGCAAGTAATGCGCGGAAAAAACGCTAGATGGCGTTGTACTAACTTTTCAGCCTTGTATTTTTGTAAATATTCAGTACATTAAAATTAATTTTGAGCTACAATAATAGTTTTGTGTTACATCTTTATGTTTAATAGTTAATACAATAAAATCTTGCATAAGCTAAGATAATTTGTGCCGAAACAAAAGTTTTTGGTTATTTGTATTGTAAATTGATGAAAACAAACACATATTTTCCGTTGTTACCGTTTTTGTCGTGACTTTGCTAATTATTATTAACATATACATAGTCTTTTGTCTGCGGCCATTGACTTCAAACGTAACAAATGAAATGAAAACCCCATTATTCAAATAGACGGGTTTAAGATTTTTGTAGAAAAATATTTAAGAAACCTTATTAAGGACTCCGTTTAAAAATTAAATTCTGACATGGCTTAGAGCCATCCCCTTGTTGGACTATTTAATTTTCCTTTGCGTTGTACAGATTGGATGTGGTCGTTATGTTTCTTTATTTTATTCTTGTTTTATTGAATGTTTTACGGTTCTTTCGCTGTTACCTTAATGAAATGCAGGAATATACATATTTATTTTGAGAGTAGTTGTCCATAGAACATTTAAACTTAAAACAGGCATAAACTTCTGGCTATTGTTTTTATCTTCATTTGTAATCTTAAAACTATAAATATTAAGTATGAGAAATTGGAGTTAAGGTAAGTTATTTTAAAGACAGAATACGGATGGAGTAGTTGTAGTATCAGAAAACCGTTTCATTTCATAGTCCGAATAGATATACTTTCATATTCTGTAAAACTACAGTTTTGGGTTCACCCGATGTTGGGGTTAAATGAATCAACATACTAAAAATAATAAGGGCTATTGCTCTTTTTATAATATCTGTCTAATATTTGAGGGCATAAAGTAAGCATACATGTTTATAAATTGCAAAGAAAGATTTTAATGATTAATAGTATTATTTAAAACACACGCTCCTTCCTAGATTTGATTAAAGAATAGATAATATTAAGTTTTTTTTTAATTTGTTATGGAAATCTCAGCCCTTTTTATTAGCATTACACAATTCTCGACGAAAAAGTAATTGTTTCATAATTCGCTACAAACATCCTACTTTAAAGCTATTCATGCGTCCAGAATAAGGCTCTCTTTAATGTTATCTGCTTTCGATAGATGGCGCTAGTAACTGAAATCAAAGAAATGCTATGTTTGATTACTAATTTATAAGACTTTATATTCTTATAATGCTTTGACAATGTGATTTTAAATTATATCATTAACTTTTGAAAAATGAATCTGTATAAATGATTTTTTAGATACAAAGTTAAAAAGGCCATTAATGTAGCTGTATACTAAGTCAATAATTTTTTATTGTAGTTAAAGAAGCGACTGATAAAAAAATATAATTATTTTCATACCTAATATCCCTAGCGATACCTGTTACGAAATTATAAAGTAAAAAAAAAATGAGAATGACAATATTAGTTTAAAATTAACATTATTTCCCGTAGATTATAAACACAATATCCTAATGTAGGATGGATTATAAACACCAAAGACATGAATAAGACATAGATAGATAACGATCTATCTACGATGTTATTTTATTGTGCAGTCATATGATTCAAATACCATTTCATTGAAAACAGTATTTAATTGATGGACATAAGTGCATAGCTTATCAGTTATTTTTTAATCCACGGGCTATTGTAAATTTACTAATGGAAACCCACTAAAACCACTATTCCGGGAACCGAAACTCGATCCTATCCATCAAACGCGCCAATTTGTACTGCCCGACCAACATACGAATATCATTTTGCTATTCAATATTTTTTGTTTTTCATGCGCAATACCACTATTGTGTTGTCTTGTCCGTACCTACACGACCTTATGCATTTCTTATGATCGCGACCCGGAAAGCTTTTAAGACAAATGTACTGCTATTTAAATAGAATATTCTGTACTGTTACATCCACTGCAGATCACTTAAGGAATACTTGATTTAACTTTGGTTCCGTATTTGAATTGTGTTTTAATATTTGAATGCTAAGATGTTTTAAATGTTGAACCACATTTTGGTCCAGGCATATCTTTATACATAAAATTCTGACTTGTATTTCTAAAAACAACGCCAGCCACGGTAGCAAGTGCGGGTACAAATATCCTTCGATCAGCATTATAAAAACATTATGCACTTTTTTCGTCACTGGCCATAAACTGAATATCGAGCAAATGTGAGTGAAACGTAGACCCAGACCCACGATCAGAGACACTTACGTAGCGACTTAAAAGTTATGTGTGTAGACTTACGGATTCGATCACAACGAAATATTTGCTTACGATATTTTAAGTATCTTTTCCTTATTTTATTTGTATCAGTAATTAGTATTATGTAAAATCCTATAATAAAATAAGTGAAGAAAATGCGAAACAATATTTGGTCTGTTCTTTATACTACGTGCTAAATATTTGAGATTTGAATTAAGTCTCGAGATTTCAATTTGTGTATAAATGCATATTTGTCTGTGTCAAATAAGTAAACTACAACCCACGTTTTATTATTAACACGAAAAAGAGGCTAATGTAAATTTGTGATTTTTAGAACCTGAAATAATATCATCACAGTTTTCAGCTACGTCTGAATGGAAAATAATAATTGTAAAACATAATGTCGACTAGACATATTTGAGATTTTTAGGCAAAACGCTATCAGACCCGAAGATTGCATTTAAATGTTTCATTTAGCCCGTCCAATGGGTTGGAAACGGTTAGGAGGGCAAGGAGATCTCCTCCGGGTGGCATTAAAATATGTAACGGGCAAAAATAACAGATGGCTACCGCCCGCGTAACGAACTGTGAGAAACGCCTCTGAAAAGAGGACCCGTGGGCCGCCCGATGTTAGCTTAGGGATATATAAGTTGTTTGCCTAAAATATTGTTATTTACCTATCATTTTTGTAACAAATCTGTGGATAATCGGAGATTGTTTACGAAACAAAAGTGTCCTTTGAAGGGACAAAGGGAAAGCCTTAGATGTATTTCGAGTGCGTATTTGTTGAAAAAATAAAATGTTTTAAATCTTTCGTGGGGTCCTTTCAGGACTGATATGTTTTGTTTATTTAAAAATTGAATCATCGTTCATATAAAAGTATCTATTAAGTTGCTGTTTATGTAGAGCTGTTTTTTGATTTCTGCGTTTTATGAGTTATGAGCGTATTTGTATACAATTATTTACGCGTATAAAACGCCAAAGAAAACTTTATGAGAAAATATGCTTATTATTAAGTTCACACATCTTTAATATTACTTTACTTAAAGAAACAAACTATCAAAGACACGCTGTTAGAATAGCGTAGCTATTGATTTTATCGACTAATGCAAACCAGTATTCAACAATAAAACGCAAAAAAGGTTGAATAGAAATATAAAAACAATGAATGCTATTGAAATGATTGATTCTTGTTAATGTGTAAACCTATAATGATTGTAATCACAATATACTTACTTAAAGCATCCATGGACACGGTGATCGAATACTAAGTTACCGCAGTCTAAAACAATAATAATTTGCGCAAAGTAATGGACTGGCAATTTAATTATATTTACCTCACCCAGAAGAGACACGGTGCTGCACTAAATAACTATTCAGCGAGAGAGCTCGTTGTAGAATGGCTAAAAGCATTTGCAATTCTTATTGCGATGTCCTTTAAAGTGATAATTAAACATAAACAGCATTCAACCCGTGACCCCTACCATTAAACATCTTTTATACACCCTCCTTTCAAGTTTTCCGCGAAAAAGCAATGAAACCAAAAGCGGGGCGAGCATTAGTTGAGTGAAAACGGCCACCGCAGTCCCCTCGGCCACATGACAAATCGTCGCACCACTCCGCGGGCTCACTTATTGAATGATTGATTTATTCACACCGTCTTTACTAGTGTTGCCGCCGCTGTGCGCAAATGCGAGTATTTAATCTAGTATCCGTTTATCCAATGTCATTGTTATTTCTATCACATTTCATTGAAACGAAAATGTGCTGGATTCCCACCGGAAAATATTAATACAAATGGGAAGACACTTCAGGGTTGTCTTAAAGCGTTAAGTTTAATACTACGTAAGACTAGCATGGTCAACTTATAACATGACCACACCGTCGTCAAATCGGTGTAATGCCCATCGAAGATTTTTTTAGAAATATTCGATTAACAATATTTTTTTTTGTTTTCTTTCGAGTTGTTATAAAACTCGAATAAGTTTGTAATAAAACTTACAAATCTATACAATGTTTTAATTATTGAAATCAATGAATTTACTATACAAAAGCGCAATTACGATAAATGTTAAAATAAAATATAAGGTAAGAATACCTTACATTCGAAGAATCGATCAAATATTATGATTTACATTTATGTATACATTAAAATGTTATTTAATAATAATAGATACGAACGGTCATAAAACTCTGCATAGGATTTATTCAATGAAATTCATCATAAAGGCAAATTATTTGTGGGATTTTGAGTGTTAGTCCATTACGCCGGTTCAAAGCGGGCAGGTGGGTGGTTTTTATAGAACGTGTCAAAAAGTTCAATCCATCTACAGGGTTCCCGACACGGCTTAACGCGGCTTAACAAATGGCAACAACCGAAAACGGCTTTGAGCTCTTTTGCTTTCCGAAGAACGGAGATGAATTAAAAGCCAATATTATCTTTGTTTTCTGAAGTTAAAACTACATCACTTTATTTACTGTACTATCATTATTTGTTTATTTTGTTTCAACAAGTTCATTATAACCCTATAAATATTCCGTTTTTTAAGTGATATCTTATCTGGAAAGTTGACAAATAGTATGTCCCATATTTGATAGTTGTATTCTATCATAAGTTTTAAAAAATACGAGAAATGTCTTTTGACCCGTTCTTTCTACTCAAATCCATTTAGTAATCGAATTATTCAACAACCGCTCGTAATAATTTTTAAAATGTTATTTAAACTATCTTATCAACACAGTAATCACATTTTTAACTATATGCATACAATCCATTTAAGCGTTCCATTATCATTCAAAAAAACATGGCAAAAAATTCATTTTCATATAGAGGTTAAAATATAGGAAAGGGTTACAAAAAAGGTTTTATTTCAAGATACCCCTGCACTACCCATGCCCCAACAGGTGATGTTCATCCTCTGACTGATTTACTAACTCCTAATGCTTTTTCGAATCACTCGATCCTAATTCACGGGATTTTCCCTTTTCAAAACGTTGTGACGAGGGGTCCCGTCTAACAGCAGGTCCGGGGAGACGTTTCAGCCTTACCAGATGTGAGTTGAGGCAAACGATTTAGGTTCCGATGATTGATTTACAGGAAGCGTTTGTTGCTTGATTTATTATGGGTAATGACCTCCGTTGAACATTTTAATTTTGATTAATGTCCTAGTGTGATTGAATCTTTTTTAATATGCCAATGTGCAGTGTTGCTGGCAATGAAGGAGCTGTAGTAATATTTCTTTTGGTTCAAAGAAAAATAGAAGTTCTCGGTTCAAGAAAGAAGATACATAAGTTAACATGTTATGCTATGGCAATTTCGCACAATAATATTTTTTTTTATTTTCTATTACGATTGTGTAAAGTGTGACTTTGTTTACGGCGTCAGGTTATGAGAGGGCTAAGGTGTAAATTCAGAGTTGGTAAAGGTTGAATTGGTAGACATTTCATATTTAATTTTTTGTTTGTTTTGTGCAGAACTGTTTTGTATATTTAATTCCTTGGCGTGAATTACTCATAATTTAAATATAAATATACTATTACCTAGATTCTACCGTGATTATTTATGTATCATATAACGATTTCGTTACCATTGAGTTTAAAAACAAATTAAAATTATGGATTATAGTACCTATAGAAGACAGCTCGGGATCACCGATTAAGCATTTTTGTTTGTGAATATTGGGATTTTCCTTAACATAATGAGTCTTTGTACAGCAAGGTGTTGTTTAGAAATCTTAATTTAAGTGAAAATTCTTAGTTTAAGTCCTAGCTTGGTCATAACATTTGAAGGAAAAGCTAAAAATTTTAAGTCATTTATTTACTCCTGTACCGACAATGTTCTCAAAACAAGTTTTCTTTAAAAACATCAAACTTCTCTAAAAATAGAAAGCTAAATCGCGTTCTATGAAATTATTAAACAAGTAACTTAAATGGATAATATTTATCGCACCATTAAATCAGCAAGTTCCGTCAGTTGCTACACATTATTGGATTTACGATGTTGTTGACAAAGTTCTCGTTAATTATAATATATCAGAGTTAATTTCTCTTGTAGATGGCACTTCCTCAGGGACTACTTAAGGCGTATTAACATGCTATGTATTACTTATGTTTCTAATAGGATCTGCTTTCCCTGTAGGGTTCGTTCAAGCTTATATTTCAACAGAGAAATGTATGGTTAAAACCACCTCAATGTGGCTAACTATAATGTTTACGTGAGTTGATATAATAAGACACGCCGGTGGCTAAATGATTCCATAAAAGAGATATGATGCTCTGTTTATTCAATTCAAAAATATTGTTTTAAAATGTTAACTCCTAACTGTCGCCAAGTAGTACATAAATAAAGGATTTTATTTTCTATTTAGTCAACAATCCATTAAAATGAAATTACTAAACTTTATATTATACTAACTACTCTTTAGGTTACCGATTATACCTTTAATATCCGTCTTTTTGTCTATGGAGCAAACGCTCGTCCGAGTGATAATCTAAACTGTCTACAGCGTACCCCTTCAACATTAACTTAGGTTTGATGTGTACCAGTTCAAAATAAAATCGTCACTGAATTTACTCGTCTGAATAAAACTGCTATAAAATTAATCACTAAACACTATATCGATCGATAACACAGCTCTCTTCCTATAAAACTGGACTCAAACAATCCAACTTCAGTATTAAAAGTAGCCCGACGCCCCCGTTTATTCAATATTATGAAATGAAATTTACTTGTAGTGTAAGTAATATTAATGCGACGGCGCTCTCTCCGGGCGGCGTCTCGTAAGGAGCTTTCATGGCAAAAGATTGTAACTCATAAACTATGATTTTTCTCTATGAATATTATTACTGCCGAGTGCTGCCGACAGAGGTCCGCACATTCGGGACATATATATTATACCATTGTTTAGGCATTCGTGGGTTAGGGTTATTGATCGTTGCTAAAAATAAGGTAAATTTGTGGAAAGAATCACTTTGGGAGTATTGCTATCTAGTACTCCATTGAGGTTGAGTATAGCATGTACGAATGTAGAGAATAAAAATTCTTTATTGTAATAATGATATTAGGGTATTTGTATACGTATTTTATAAATAAACAATTTCACTAAAAAGAGGTTAACGTTAACGTCGATATTTGGTCCACAAAGTAAAGTTCCACAAGACTTTCACCAGGGCGTAGGTCGGAGCAGTCGCCAAATGCTATAGTTATTGCGTTTTAGCGATATTAGACCTGTGCTACGTGACAGAAAAGCCAAACAGTAGAATGTGAATCGTATTCGGCCGCGCCTGAAGCCGCTTTTATTTCATATTGGACGTATTGTTGCTATTGTATTTTTTGTTTTGTGCTTTAATTTTCATTCTATTAAATAGTCAACTTCAACGGCTAAATACAGCTATCTTAAAGAATACCGATTTACCAAGTAAGATTATACAGCGTTCAGTAGGAATAACACAATTTTAAATTCACAAAATCTATTTTAAATTCTGTAAAATCATTTTTATACTATAACATAAAATTATAAAAATATTTTGAAAGCAAAATTCTATATTTCCATCGATATTGCTCTAGCGTCTGAATTTAGTATTAATCCGAAACAAAATCGGAACGTTCGCTAAGCCGCCTTCTGTTTCTGCCAATAAGTGTCTCCCAACTCGGCGACGTTTGTTGAATTCTTAGAGGCCACGACGTGAGGTGTTAGAGGGTTGCGGCGGGAGAAGAGGAGGTCCGCATTTGCATAAATACGTAAAGCGGTCACGTTTGAGCGGACGACCATGCGTTTAACTTGTATCGGCTATGGACGTGGACGCGCGTATTGATTCAAATCGGGATAGTACACTTGAGCAAGTCACTTGCCTGATTATTTAATAGAATAAGTTCGCTGTTAAATCACATATAACGGAAATGTAGGAAATATATATGTTAGATTTATTACAGATAATTAGTTTCATTGATTGATTTTATATCGAAATGACTATATTTTTTATTGATTAAACCACAGCTAATATTAATAAACCAATCTCATTCTCATCCTCAATTCAACTATTCATGAAAAATACCTACTCCTTTAAGTATAGAAACTGAATCCTGTAAAATATGAAATGTGCATTTCCCCGTCTCTTTATTATATTAAAAACTAAATGTCTAGCTAGTCACGGTTCATTTTGTGCAGCACCTTGTAATATTACAAAGCAGCACTTTAAAAGCAAATGCTAAAATTAAAAAGCTTTACTTGCTTGCAGTAGCACAGCTACCAGAAGTAAGTGTGAACGAAGCTGATGCTCATGTCACGCCGCCTTTATTTTCTATTTCCAAGGCGGCCAGAGAAACACCACGGCTAATCGTCCGCCCGTTACCCGCCCGCCCCACTAGTGATGCGGCCAGGGGTTTGACGTTTTACTTTAAATTTATCGTGCACAATTTGCTTATTTGATTAAAAATGTTTTTTAATGCATACTTATAATGAGCCATTCGAAAGTAATAATTGCGATTAAATGCTCGCAGCATGCATGTTCGAATAAAGTTTGACGACTTAATAAATCAATGACTTATTTCCCGCAAGTTGGATAAGCGATGTCAAAGAGATCTTGTAACCCTTGGATGCAAGAACCGCTTGCCGCTGTCGCAGAAAATCTATGGAAATCTTTGGGGACTCCTAAGTCTTCATTGTCGTCTTTCGGCTGATAATGGTTATTATGAGTTCATAAGTAATTGACTATTTTGAAAATTAAACTTCTGTTCACCTATTTTGTGATCACGTGTGAACGTACAAAACTTTATTATTTTCATAATACTAAATAGCAAAACGTCAAACCACCTTCTTAATACTTAATACTTTAAAGGTTCCCAAAATTGTATATTATTATTTTGATTAATTACAGAGAAGATAAATATTGAATTGAATACTATCGATACATGCAATAAATTCTTCAATCCCTAAACTGTCTTGATGTGTCCCGGAAAGTAACGTGTTCTTTTAGTGGTTTGTCCTACGCTTTGCTACCTGGCTCTTCGAGATCAGTTTACAGATACACACACACACACATGTGCGACTTTCAGATTACATATTATGAACCCTATGAATGTTTTACGCCTTCAGATAAAAACTTGGGGGAAACGTTTCTTCTTCGCAATTACGAAATTCATTTTAAGCATTTGGGAATTCATTTGATTTTTACATATTTAATCATAGTTAATTAAATTAAAATCGTATGATTTGTTTGTTTATATAGACTAAAAAAGCGTATTTCAATTCAAAGATTTTTTACTACAATCTTAAAAAGTACTGTCTTACATAATGCATTCTAGCAGTCTAGTATACTGAAGCAGAGATTGGACTCCTGCAGGGTCGTTTTGACATACGAATAAAAAAGTATTTAATTCCAGACTATTAACTTTAGTGAATACTTTAACAGAACCATGCATGTAGTTTAGAATTTCGTGACGTTCCAAAACCGTATGCGATTAGTAACGTATTCTGCGGACACATCCGTGTCAGATATTCACTTACAAACGCAGCAGAAGACAAATACGGTACTTACGGCCGGTCCAGATACGGGCAACAGTACTGCCAGGTACTATTTTGATTTATGTGGCGTAGTGAGACCGCGTCTCATAAACCGGTACCACCTGCTCCCCTCAGCTAAATATTCATTTGTCAGACTCGGATGTAAGTTAAAAAGGATTGCTAATATCTTAGATGGGCTTTGTTTACTTTCGTTTTGTTTACGAGTTCGCTACGGTGGTTGTAAAAGATGCCACTGGGCTCTGCGCGCAATTAAAATATGTTTATGATACCGGCTGCGGTTTTAGTATTAGTATATTTTATATTTTAATTAAAGTCCCGCAGTTCAGCTTTAGCAGCGTAAGTGTACTTTCCTTCAAAATTGCTTGGAAACTTTATATGTGGTTAGCGCGATTAATGTATGGTTAGGAAATTATTAATTTTTAGAGTAACGCGGTTGCTGCTGGTTGTGTTACTTGCGCGCGTGTTGTGAAACTTGATTGATTATTTTAATGATTAATTATTATGTACTCAAAGATATTCCTAGGGCTTTCAGTAACGAACTTTTTACCAAGATAAACATGGGCCATTAATAACATTGATGCCTAATAAATCAGAAAAGTTTTCTAACAAGCGCTTTGTCGATAACAGTGCAATGTTTAATTAATCGATAGATAGTTATTTCTTTAAGTTACAGAACATTATTGCCTAAAAAACATCACACAGGGACCTTTAAAAATCCTTAAATGAAACGTTTATCGCTTATGTAATTACATTCTCAATTGTTCTTAAGATTTGAAACATGATTTAAATTTAAACAAATTGAATATCTGGCAAAGAATTTTTTTGTTTATATTTATTTTTGAGGAATTCCCTGGAAAGAACTAGTCTATTATCAATAGCAAAACATTGCCCGGAACTGAACAAAATATTTAAACACGAGATAATACCAAGAATATTTTATACAGATACGAGAGACTTAATTTATAAACTGTATGTCAATTTTCATGACTGGAGATGACAAAGTCCTTCTAAAGCTATGTAATATTCATAGCACTCTGACACAAATATTGAGAGACGGTGGGAATGTCAATGTTTCCAATACCCTTTATTGACAAGTTGTGGGTTCTGAGGGATGGATTCGGGACTCAAGTAATAAATATTTAACTGACAATAGTTCAGTTAATCCCTTTTATGTGGCATCAATTGTATTTAGTTATATTCTTGTTCGTAAGTTTGAAGAAAATTTTGTTCTTATGTAGAATACCACCTTCAAGTAATTACTTCTATGTATATCCTCATATTTTCTTTGCGGTTTTTTGAGAGCTTGTTTTTTTTATGAGATACCAATTTTACAAAAATGTTTATGTGTGTATTGTTATATTACAAAGAAAGCTATTTACAATTAATGTTCGTTGTTAATTATTATTAATGCAAATATTGTATTTTACTAAACTATCTTATTTGCGTAACTCCACTGAAACCTAATATGAGTTAAAATATTTCAAAATCTGGCTTCGTTATTTACTTTTCTAATTCAATTTCATGTACCTTAGTTTACTAGGTTTCTATCATGTCCTACGACATTAATTTTTTTACCCGAACTAGGCGGTTGAAGTAAAAAAAATATGGCATATTACTTTGCTCCCAAAGTCGGGATTATTCTTATGACTGTGTTTGTATTATACAGGAATACGTAGTAAAACTCTTGTTACTTCTCTTAATCGTGAAATAGCTATGATTGTAATATAATACAGGGTAAATAATAATATAATTTTTAAAGTGCTTCTTATTACTTTATAAGAACAGTACAAAGAGTGTAAATGGCGAGAAATTACAACGATTTTCTCAGAGTCGACATAATTATCCAAGCGGATACGACCATCTTTGCAGACATATTTTTACTATAATTCGTGAGATAATAACTAAAATTGTTCAATTTTAATCTTTAGCACGGGATAATATTTTTTTGTTGTCGTGGTTATCTTTTTTAGATTTTCTTCATTCGTATAGTATTTAATACTCATTCGACACACATAAGTGCACAAGTATTCCAAATCAAATGCCGTTTTCAACATTAATTATGTGAAAGCATTGTGGAGCTATGGTTGCTACAGGCTTATCGTTGCAAATTAATAGTACACCAGTATAGTAGTGGTAATTTACTTTTACACTATAAGAAGAAAGTTTTGTGTTTTGATTATCTAAAATATTTAATGACTTGATGTTTGCCGTAAATTATCGCCAGTACAAATGTGTATGGACTACATGAAAACGCGTTAAAATTGATCCTTGCAGTTTGCATGAGTAGGTTTCATAACATATTATTTTGATTGAAAAATAAAAGCCGCGACGAGTTTTATAATACGGCAAGCAATACACTTACCAAAAGTCGATTGCGTCGTATAGATCTATAAAATTCATGAAGCGTCGAATCGCCTTTGTTATGATGTACTATATCTAGTAGACATATACATAAGCTTTGGCTTATGACTACTACTAACTTTGTACTTGGGTACAAAGTACTTTAAGAGTGAAATGTAATGTCGTTTTCTCCTTGGCAGCGCTATGCATTTATAAGAGTACGCTTCTTAAGAAAGCTATACTTAAAAGTTAAAAACAGATAGCTAGGCCATCGAAGAAATTTAAATTCTGTGAAGTGTCTGATGAATAGCAGTTTAAAAATATGCATCAAGTGTATTCAATTTAAAATTGAAATTCATTTTCAATATGGTGCTGAACTGATATCCATATCTGTACAATAGCATGCAATAGATATTATATGTATTACTTAAGAAATTATTGGGAGTTTAAATTCGCTTCGTATTTCTCGGATGATATTTCAATAATGGTTTGAAGAAGCGCATACGATAGGAAAGAGCTCGTTATTTCATTATTTGCCTTATACTTTGTGAGTACTACACGCTATGGGAATGATGGAGTGATTTCCGCTAGTTGCGTGCTTAATTGGCTCAGATAAAGTCTAAATCTCTGTGTGACACCGTCATGCAACAATTGACATTGAGAATAATCGGTAGAAGCCTTGAAAAATTTGAGTTATCGTGATTGCGAAAGGGTTATATGTCGGCGCTTTTTATCTATCATGTACACAAGCATATAGCAAATTTTAATATATGAAATGTAGTATTTAATATAAGGAAATCAGGTATATTTGTTACCAAAGTAATATATAAAACATTTACGTGTTAAAGAAATAAGGATGCAATACTAAACATTAAAATATTTATTACATTAAACGTTTTTTAAACAGTTGTTTAACATAAGTCTATAGTGCTTAATCCTAGAGAACCGTTCTGAACACAATATTTGATCGAAGCTAGCTGTTTGTGTTTTAAAAAAATATTGGTTTTGAGCACTTTTTTGTAGTATGAAGGTTTGTAAACTTCTCTATAATGTTAAAGATGGCCATATTCGTATCCCACTGTAAACCAAAAGGTGTCACATTCATCACAAAAGACACCTATTTAATTGCATTATATTATTTAATGTGATATGAATGTCACTATTCGTATGCCCTAATTACTACCAAAAATCATTTTATTTATTTATGCATTGTGATTGTGTTTTTTTTTGTCTGGCAAATAAAGTTATAAATCTAAAATGCCATATCAAAAAATATCCATATCTACTTGTATAACTCTATTAGCAAATCATTAATTAATGCGAGCGTGTGTTAAGCACCCATGTTCCGTGTATTAGAGCGAATCCGAGATAATGTTATGTAACGGTGTATAATAGTGCCGCTTCTATTGTGACTCGTGAGCTATAATAAGTATTATATGATAGCTTTTGCCTCCCTTTCTATGGAGGTTCTTTAATACCGGATCAGCGTTTGGTTCTTTTCTCATATCTATTCCCATTGTTAATGAATAAGTAAGATGAAATATTTCGAATATCGCTGTAATGATGAAAAAATATGAACGTATAAAAGTTTGTAAGGCAGGCCTGTTCAAGGATTTGTATTGTAATGCCTGGAAATTAAAATTCTCGGAAATGAATGGAATGCTTGTGATACGAGATTGTCTATAAAATGTTTTCATATTTTCTTGTATTTAAATACACAAAATAATATTGAGCTTAGTCTCCGCGTACTTTACTTACTCCTATCCTTATAAGTTATTACCGTTATTACGTACACATCTTATATACTACTGTTAAATATTATTTGAATTAGGTTTTTAAATTTAAGGAACTATTAAAACCTTGTATACTCTTGCACATTTTTTTTTTTTGCTAAAAGAATACTACATTGAGCGCTGATTTTATAATTTATCTTTTTAAATGCTTATTTCATTTAATATTACCCGTTCGTGCATTTTTCAAAATAATATAAAGAATTCAATAAACGATTTTTTGGGGCGATTACCACGATCTGGTAATGATCTTTGAGGTAAATTAGTCTTTAAGTGTGTTAGGGTATCCCATGTTAATTCTGTGAGCTCTACCTCGCTCTATACAAAATTTCATTCAAATCGCTTTGGTAGATCCAGAAATACTCATTCCCACGGGAATACTACATTTTCCGGGATAAAAAGTATCCTATGTTTTATCCTGATGTATAAGCTATATTATTGTAAAGTTTTGTTAAAATCCATTCAGTAGTTTTTACGTCAAAGCGTAACAGACAGACAGGCAGACAGACAGAGTTACTTTCGTATTTGTAATATTAGTATGGATTATCTTCTATCATGAGTATATCTTTTAACATTACGGTAATAAATCTGTACTCGCGTTTACATGCACATTGGCATTTATCCCGCTCGAACATTCAAGAGCGGTACTTGTAACATAAAATGGGGAATTTACCCGGAAAAAATGTACAAAGAATGCGATGGAAACGCTAGTGAACAAAGCTGCGAGTTTAAACAACAAGAAAAATAAGGCCATGATCGTGCCAAAGGACTGTTTCTTCAAAGTAAACTAAAGAGCAATTTGTATGGTGACGGCGAATCGCGAGTCTTCGCACACGTCGTGGCAACAGGTCGCCGATTTAAACAGGCCCCGCTGACGAGACTCGGGCCTAATGGAAAAAATGTGACATTAAGCCGGCTGCTTCTAAGCTGTGAATACGAGTTATGAAGTTCGGAAGTAATATTTCAAGGGACGGATTTATCGGTTCACTGGTTTAGATGAATCATCACTTATTGACGGCTCAGCTGAATCATACGGTTTTTCAGGTATTGATTGAGCATATTTTTAGTCTAAGAAGATGAAATATGCTCAATGAGAACTCTGTTTTTTCTTAAAAAAAATTCTTAACGGTGGCGATTAGCCAATATGTGAGGACACTTCAGAAGATCAAACTGAAAATCTTAGGGCGTCTATATGTAAATACATATATATTTGTAATTTATTTTATTCGTATACTAATATAAAATTAGACTTGATAGAAAAATTAACCAAAAATATGTATATTATCAAACAACTGCTAACTGAGATGCTGATACGGGCTGACAGCAGCAGTAATAGGAGTGCCACATTCCTCTACTACGATAGAAGCTTGATGCGGTCTACTTCCAATCCTCAAGAAATGTGGTAGCGGAAGTGAGCACGAAAAACATTAATTCTACTACTCACAGTCCATACTTTCAGCATCATTTGTCATATTAATACAGTTTGACGCAATATCCAATATTAATCGGATCAAAGCATGTAATTACATACATTCAGTATTCAACCGTGTTGCCTTGTCTGAACCATTAGTATACAGTACATGGTGAATGGGAATTGTAATCAATCGGTCAGACAATGGGGGATTGGAGGCATATAGAGCATGTACCACGTTGACAATGCAGCGGGGACAATGACGTCACGGCTGTCCATGCATCTCCATTACGGAATCAAGGGTCGTCTCACGAATGAATTTTAAAATGCATTTTTCAACTGAAATATGGACTGTGCTTCAGTTGCTTTTATTCTTCTTAATTTGAGTATGAATGCTGATCTGGGGTGGTCTAGTGAATTTGACATAAATACTCTTACTAAAGTACTCTTAAGTGGTTGGATGAGGAGAGCCGAAGATCGAGCCCAGTGGCGTGCCATGAGAGAGGCCTATGTCCAGCAGTAGATGAATTAGGGGCTGATGACTCTTACTAATTCATTACAGAAAATTCTTACGGTTCACTACATTTTCCTTCATCACTAAAATATGTGGTGATTCATTTTCATTATCAATATAACTTCGAAAAGTCGTTTGTAATATGTTTGCTATAACATATTAACATAAAATAACGAATAAATTACTCTATAATGCCACTAAGTAGTTACTGAGATACAAGCAAAACGATCCTATTGTTAGCTGTATTGGAAACTTTGTGTTCTGAAAATTTACCTGTGCCGCTACAAATAATACGTGAAAACCTTTTCATTATATTCAGAGAATCGATGTTGCATGATGAATATAACCAATATTTCGATGAAATCAGTGCGCGGGGTATCGGACGGCTTCTGGGAACTGGTATTGTTTCTGGTACTTCTTGTTTGATTTTGACCATTCGTATTAATAAGCAATATTTTAAACCATTGTTCTGTTCATTTAGACTCGGTATTTTTTTAAATTGTATTGTTTTAATGTCGGATGTTCTGTTTTTAATACAGTAGCAAAGCTTTCCCGTCAATTACTTGATATTATCTTTATTTTACACGAGTTGGGGCTTAATTTTTATAAACCTTTCTCTTATTATTAGTAGTTACAATAAGCAATATTTACAGACCTAGACACTTCAGGGATTCTTGATTAAGCTAAGTAATGCATATTCAAACATGTGCGACGGCGAGGTGTGGCGCTAGTATTATAAAAAAGAAGAATATTTTGTCAGCAATAACTAGTAGTAAAATAAAAATTGTAGAAGTCTCATATTTAACACCTGTAGCGAAAATTGCGACTCGATCTTTTTGTCAAACATGGTATACACAAATTAATTAAATTACCTGCAGGCGATTACGCTAACAAGCTCGGATCAAGTACCTATAGTAAGATAGTTGCATTCCGATACATATGGCGAACCCACAAAGGGTATATGATATAGTGCTACACAGAATTAACCTTAATAGAATCGAATACAATAAATTAAGCATACTAATTTATTGTATTAATAAAGATTTATTAATATGTTGATCAATAACAATATCAAGTGACTTGGAGTTATGTCGGACTCACCGATCTATTTTGTAGGCAGTAATAGGTCGTCCTACCGACTAAAACCCCGTGATGTTCCACAAACTCCTTAAAACATTTAGGGGCTCGGGATAGGCGTTTGCATGCAGCCGGGCCCTCTTTGGAGTTGGTCTTGATGGTATACCCCTCACGATGCTATTTGACTTAAGCCAAGTTATTGTTTATAGTAAAGGAATATGGGGGGTGAGACTTCTGGCTATCCATAATACGACACAACTCTGTAATTCTTAATTATAAGCCAAATAACCCAATATAAAAGATGTTAAACCATCGTAAAAAAATAAAACAATGTTTGCGATTTAAGAGTCTAACTAATTTATAATTTTATTGCATTTTCCACAACATGTACACAACATGTATATTCCACAACATCTATATAATGACTGAATAAAGAATATAGGTACATTACTGTGCAGTTTCACTTCCAGCTACAATTTACATCGGCAATACATTCAATCCGTCTTGAGACTAATATTAAGCTCCGACAGGCACAAAGCTCTGTCGAAACAGATCATCTACTTGCTGCGAAATTACCTTTCGATATGTTTGAGCGTGTGTCCTATACAAACCGTGTGTGATCTATTGGTAATTAGTTCGTTTTGAGTAATACCTCGATTTGCGGCTAATGATAGCTTTGTAAGTGGTAGAGCCATGGTGTGATTAGCTTGGACTGTGTCATGAATGGACGGATTTGACCTGGCGAGTAACACTCTTTCTAAGATCGACGTGAAATAAATGTAAAGCGTCATACATATTTTTAAATTGAGTCGTTAAATAATAACCAGTAAGCCTATATACACGTATACTACTATATAACATAATGCACCCAATATTAAAATAATATTATATTATTAACCTTTATAAAATCGTTATTCAAAAATAGAAATGTCGTAACAAACATAGTTTAAATCTATGTACGTATTTATGTTGTGGGAGTAAAACAATAGGGAATAGTGTTCGGAGTGTGTTCATGCAAAAATGTGTCGCGTCACCTAATGTACTTGTCCACTTTAATAGTTACGTGTCACAGTTTCCTACAGCTTTGTTTATCTTTTTGTTGGATACGTTATTCTGTCTCACCTCCGACGTTTGCACAGGGTTTTAGTATAAGTGTTTACTTTTTTCTAAACTATGTTGTCACGTTGCACGACTTTGCATAAGAAAAGAGAAAAGTTGATATTTTATTCAGTTATTCAAAACACGACTGCCTTGTATTTTCACGGCACATGTATGTGTACTATCTAGAAGTCCCGGGTTTGATTCCCGGGTAGGTCAAAATGTGATTTCCAACAGAAATTCTTAGATCCAGAACGGAGATTGATACACCTCTGTCTACCTAATACAGGCGAGAGTATTTATGATTATCTATTTTCAATAAAACAGATTAATGATGTTTGTGAAGGTTCAAGGCTTAGTTTATAGTTGTGGAATATCTTCAGTATTATTAATCAGTTAAATTGTCTTATTAATTCTAATCCACTTAACTATCTTTCCTGCAGTAATATTATAAATCACTATTCCGTTGTTATAAGCGTTTATTGTTAACACGTCACTCGTTTTTTAGGAATCAATTATTTAATACATATTTTACAAACTTACAAATTTGATTTCAGTGGTTTTTCAGCAGATTGGTCTGTCAAGTGTCCGCTGTAATCAAGTAAAGAAAGTCTTAAGAAAAATAAATTATTAAAGTTAGTGCTGTTGATTAAATTATTTATTCTTTTGTTTTTTAAATCGGTTTGAAATTCTATTCAACTTTCAGATTGTAGATTTATACGAGCCATACTTTTATATTTTTTGGGACTTGGTTTAACAACCAGTTTGCGCCGTCGTCGGTATTGGATGAACGCCGGAAGGTTGCTCTTAGAATTTTAACTTGCAGTTTTTTCTCCGGGGCTTAGTGTAATAATGACAACGGTAATGATAATCTCGGTCCTTAAAACTTGTTCATGATTTTTACGTCGCTTTATGTCAAATAAAATAAGTGGCATCGACATGTATCCACGTCTACCATCAAAAGATAAAAACTACGACATATCTGCCATAAAATGAGAAAAGAAGGTATGAGCTCTCCAATTTAATTATTTCACTGTTATCTGCGTATAAAAGTTCGTTAGTGAACCATAGCCGAGATTTCATCCGAACATTGGGTTGTATCTGTTACAAATGACAGACAACAATGTCAGTTAGCGTCAAACTATCATGAAAAAATCCGTAACGAAGACAACCGTAGCGAATCTCGTATAAAAATAAAATTCATATACGTGCTCTACCTGGCGGCGAACGCCTACAAACAATGTTAGCAAAAATTCAATCTCGCAAAATAGAAAATATTTTTACGGTCAATGAATACGAAAGTGTGGATATGGCGGCTTTATAACGGCCGCCTTTATGTTGTCTTAACAGTAACACTAAAGTTTAGTGCGCGACCCCCGTGTTTTGGCTCGCATACAAAGTGCCCGACTAGTTTTTCTTCTAATATTTACTGTGCGGCCTGGCTCTCATAACGTTTTGCATATTGATTTCACGAGTTTAGAAAAGGGAAGCGAGCATTATCTTAGTTATACGTTTACTTGATAATGTAAGTGAGTTTATACAGTATAGGTTCACCTGGGACGTAGGTTATGGTGTTCCTTTATTTTTTTCCAATATTGACTTAATTGTTTTTAATACTAGACAACCGAACAAAACAATTTATTTATTTTAAAATAATTGCCACCTAGGGAATACAAATCTGACGACACTGTGTTTTAACCTTAATGGCTTTTATAATGGATGAGAAAAAGGAGATACGAAGGATTATTGGACCTTCTGTAATTGCACCATACGAATAAAAGTTCTGAACAAAACGACTGCGGCAAGTTGTTTTTTGTGAGCAAACCCCATACCAGTTAAAATGCTGGTAGTCTTAATTGACTACATGGTTTTAATTTTAATTGTTTAATTTTATTTTTGTTATTCCAAAGTTATAAAACATACGTTTTTGTAATAGTGATCCTACATATACATATGCATTGATAATAATAAGCTATTGGAGAATATCTTTTAAACACAGCGTCGAAGTGGGAAATGTCGAAATGAAAAGCCAGTTCTAAATAGAATCAATTTGATCACGTCTTTCTTCCAATACTGGAGCCAATAAAGGCAACAATTCTTTTTATTATCATCTATACGAAGCACAATGCTAATTAAAAACATCCCATGTACAAGATACGTTGAATTCGCGTATTAAGCGCCATTGTGGCGTGGTTCTTGGAAATTTTTAAATCGATTCCCTAGCGCTTTCTTCGTGGGGAAACCAATCCCCTCGCACAATAAGCCCGCTTACAATAGCCGCTGTTATGGCAGTAGGATGACGGGAATCACGCCAGTGCTTACGGCCTCTTACGCGGAAGGATTACGCTATTTACGTACCAACCGTGCCTTCGGTGTGATATTTGACGTTTATTTTTATGTTCGGGATGAAAAATTTCGACGCCACTCGGAACAGATTATGGACATGCGGTATCAATATCCATGTGCTCCTATGGGTTTGGTTCTGTTTTGTGTCGCTACTTTATTTGCTTCTCTTTTATTACGTCAAATATCATGTACCTACACAATAATAAAGAGAAAGCGCAGTAGTTTTACGAGCACTGCGCGCAGTATTTTAATTTCATTTTACCACTACTGCAATGAAAAATACACATTTCCATCTATGTATTTTTAATAAGTTTCATACCAACTATATTCGGAAATTGAGCTCATATTGGACGCTTTATTTCTTTTAATACACATCTAAAACGACTAATAAAAAGTAGATACGTTTTGAATGTGCCGCTCAATGACTTCGAAACTGAGTAATCTAATTATTCAATTTGAAACGGAAATAAATTTTTATTTATTTAACACTCACGGCTTTAATCTGCAATCTGAGTTTCAGTAACGAATTTAGTATTCAAAAATATAATTTCCCTTTAAAAGATCCAGTTGTCAATATTTGTATTAAATTGTATTTACAAAGCACAAATCCGACTCCAAGCTATTTCTTTAAAACAAGGAAGTTTGAAGCCAGCGGGTTCGCTTTGGCGCGGAGGATTGGAGCGTTTTTTTCACCGACAGGCAAATGAAACCGAATTTGAAAACACATTCGCCGAGCTCGGCAACGAATCAGCGGTCATCAATACTCCACTTCGGCATCGATGGACTGTCATGTTTTATTTATACACCTGTTACATATAGAGTTCTAACTTTGTAAAATATTGCTTGTTCCCGTATTTGAAATTTGGTTGTTGCGAATAGAAACTTTCTGCGAACCTATTTATCTGTATCAGATATTGTAATGTGAAAGTTTTACTTATAAATGTTTTGTGTGTGTTAGAGAAACAGACGTTTCGGCATTGTGTACTCTATTGGCATGTCAAAAAGCCAAGTTTTGAGTTTGCTTTACTTTTAAAATCCGACAAGATTCTATTATTTTATACCGCGTGGTCGTTGATTTGAATATGATGTATATTTTCTTCTATTTAAATTTTTCTCATTTAGAACATTACAACAATAAAAACTTGTACCTTGTTATGGTATTGTAATGTATTCCATCTTCCTAGTTTGATCACATTGATTATTATGTAAAAGATTTAACCATGTAGTATTTTAAATCGATTTCTTGGAGTTTTCGCCACGGATCATTTCGGAGGGCCCGCGGCTCTATTGTGCCCCTAACGACATTACTCGACAGTCCGACGAATTGGATAACCTTAATATTACTCAGTATTACTTATCTTCTAATTTAAAGAGAATTTTCTCGTTAAAAAAAGTCGCTTTGTTGAAACCCTTTTTCTCATTGGAAAAGCGGAGTCTTGATTCGCTGATAAAATACAAAGCTTTGGACGGTATTTATCTTGTATTATTCTGTCGCTCTTTAAATCATCTTCCGTACTCAGTGAACGAAGTGAGACTTTCTTTTTTGTAGCAATTATTCCTTGGGTAGTTAATAGTGAGGACTATAATGAACGGCGAAATTTTCGGTTTCATCATAAAGTTCTTACCGTTTGTACAGTAAAGTTCAATGCTAATAAAATAATTGACTTATCTAGTTAATCTTAATGATTCTTTGTAAACGTTTGTTTGCGGTTATCATTTTATACAATGACTAAAATGAGTCACTTAACTTTTAATATTACCATTATCCATCTCTACCTTTTCTTCTTTCTTCCACCGTGGTCTTAGATGGTAATTCCTAGTTGTGAATATGTTACTGATAGCCTGCTAGTCACATTAGCCTGATATCATAAAAATGATAACTAGATAGCATTACATAATTTTACTATAGTGCTTATGAATTTAAAAGTCTGAAATACAGAAAATGTCAACAATAAGAGTTTGACATAAGCACTATGCTTAAGAATCATTGTCATTATATCTTTTATTCTGAAAACATAGGAACATCCATCAACGTAACAACAGTCAGTAACATTCGCGCATTGTGTTCGACTCAACAAACAATACGGAGTTTTAAAATCACGAAGCAATTAATCTTAGTTTCCTAACGTTCTGGTTTATCGAACATTTAAAGACGTAACTATTTCAACTAAATTTTATTTACAATCTTATTAAAGTACGTTTAGATACATAAAATATAGTTATGTTACTATTAGTCATTCACACTCAGTCAATAAAACTAAAGTGATGGATGGATAGTATTTCATGAATCGTTAGTCATTGCTGCAGACTATGTATTATATATTTGTATGCAATTGCATCATGTTTAAAATTATTTTTTGTATAGGTACTTAATTTTAAAAAGTTTAGCCTATTTGGACTGGCTGACTCATCTGTCGCCAAACTAAAGAACCATTGTAAAAAGTACATTATTATTGATAAAAATGTATCATTTTACTAGTCAATTTAGGTTGACTTTAAAAGTCTTCCAAATTACAATGTGGAACTTCCAGGTGTTTTTTTCCCCTTGATTGAATCATAAATTGTGGGTAATATTAATTCCGTTAATAATATTGTATAGCTGATTATATTTTTGCGGAGGCATTATCCAAATCATCTCGTATATTATTTATCTATAATATGTGTGGATGTATCGTCTTTTCGAGCAACTGTAGCGTTAATTAATAACAAGATATTCGTTACGCAGTTAATTCCTTCAGATTAGATAGATAAGATAGGAGCGAGCTTAACGAGTGAAACACGTCATGTTCTGTATGTACCTACCTATGTTCACATTTGTTTAAAATATGTAACGTGCAAATTGACCTATATTGAAAATAACTCTTGAATTATTTAATAAGACTACTATTTACTGAGTGTTGAATGTTATTAAGTTATTTAATGAATTAACGTGGTTCCCCACATCTTATCCTTCATCTTTCCCGCCCACTTCTTCAGCTAATTGATTTCTTTTATATCTTAACTGCGGTTTAGGTAGAAGTACGCAGGAAGCTGGGTATTCGCGAAATGGCTTATTGTTACACCATTGTGGTTTAATATATTTTTTGTTTTTGTTTGTAGTACTTCATTTTCAGGTCTTTTTCCATGCTTTAATCAAATCTAATTTTACAACATTGCAAAGTAATACATCTTTATTTTTCTACGAAATTGTTCCTATGGATATCTATGACATACAAGTACAGAATAAAACGACCAGAAATGCTTTCGGTTAAATCAATACACCATTATGATCAAATATTTCTAATTAATAAAACATTTTTTTCTATAAAAAATTTCTAATTGCCCCGCAATTGTTATCAAGAGATTATTAAACAATTATTACAAATTAGGGCTTATTTCATCATTCAATATTACAACAAATTGATCAAAAATCAGTTACATTAAGCTGCTAATATCACAATTTGCGTAGTAAAATCCATTTCGTAATCCGTGAACTTTTTAAACATTTCCAAATAACTAAGGAGTTCAAACGGAGCGAAGCGATAGACTTGCAAAGCGTGAAGCCGTAACCGATTAAGGATAAACATTCAATGGAAAAACTTCCTAGAATGCGAGCGTACTTACTACAACTTGCGTGTATTATAAGTATTCATTGAGATATATTGGAACTGATATTATTAAGACGATTAAAATTACATATTCCACCATGTTTTTAGATAATAAGATATCTAATTGTAAATTTACTGGTAATGATTTTGCTTTTATCTTAATAAACAAATGTTTCTTAAATACTCATAACATGTTCGTATTTCATAAAACGGATAAGTAATCCAATGTATTACCGTTAAAAATAGAAGTTTATGCATATTCACGCTTGTACAAAAACAACTGACTAGCTAAGTTTTTACAGTCCTGAGGATAAGGGGCCTATAGCAATTTTTCGGGCATATAAGGCCTAATAAAATTTTCCCTGACCTGGTCATCGTACTAAAATCTCTTCGACCAATAAGAATGAGAGCATTAGATGAAGAAATCCGGGATATAAACATCACATGATCCGAAAAGCACACAGGAATTTATTAGATATATACTCCGGTTGGTACGCGAGATAGTATGACAAAGTGTAGTTTGAAAGTGTCCCATCTAGTCGACGGCTATCTCTGTTTGTGAGTTGTAACAAATCAAACCGTAAAAAGTTTGCCGGAGATTCCTGATAAACGATGGAAGCGAACAACTTGCCGATGTACTTACTTATTTGTACTTCATTTGTATTGGAAATGGAACATTTTGTTTCCACTCCACTCCGCCGATTGTATATTTGTAACGTTTAATTGCGAATAGCGATTAATACGATTAGATTTTTTTCTTCGATTTTCTAACAGCGGTTGTTCAAAGAGTTTTCAAGCTTAGTTGTAAATGCATCTAACATTAAAAATATCGAATTTTAGTTCTGTGGTCCAGTTTGATAACGTTTGTGAACAAAGTATATGTAAGTCAGGAGTTTTGTTCATGAAGACAAATATGTTTATATCTATTTCACTTATGATTCAGTCGCTTATGATTTTTCGATGATGTTATAAACGGACCGTACTATCAAAACCAGGAATCTGTAAGGTCCACACAATTCTAATTTTAGTTATAGTAAAAAATATTTTTTGGGAAATCTTTTAATATTTTTTTTCAATAAATGTTTAAATTGATTAAATTGTACAGATAAAAACTACAATGGGGTATTGAGTTCCAAAAGTATAAAGAAAAATAAACACAAACGCAAAGGAATTTACATTTCAATAAATTCGTCGTTGTAAAGGGAATTAAAGACGCGAGAAAAACCTATCTGACAACGAATGTCTTAATTCCACAACAAAGACATGTTCGCATGTGGAATTCTTGAAGATCGGGTAATGCGGAGCTTGTTCATAATTCATTCGACGAGTGGAGACATCTGCGGAATTTATATTTTCGCTAATCCGTCAAATATGCGACGCATTGTTACATATGGTGTTATTTTTTTGATCGGATTAAACTTCCGATTTTATTTTATTTTGGTATTGTACCTTTATTTTACTGAAATAATAAAACAGGAGTGTTATGTAAGAAATAATTGGTTTATCCCCTATAGGATAACGTGTTGTTAAAAATGATATCAATTTTACATTTTATATTATTTTCCCACAAGAAGCCTTCATGTTCACTAGAAAGTTTATCTAAAACATAACTATTGCTACCCTCACGATAGTAACAGATAGTCTATGATTCAATTCAGTTTAAAGTTTCCGATATCGGCCCACTGACTCGCTTCTATAAATAGACATTCAAGAGAACCAACGAGCCTTTTACAACGTACACAAATGAATACACTGGAGCAAGTAGTTAAAAATAAAACCTATTAAAAAGGCCATTGGAACGAGGTACAATTAAAACTTACCGCTGTGTTGGTAGTTGTTTTTTGTATTGCCCCACTGTTATTGTTATTTGAATGTGTACGTTAATTTTTATGTTTTAACTGATAACAGAACATATTATTGTATGCGCTATCAGGTTTTACTTTTTTATTTTCCAGTCAGTTGTTTTTATTTATTTTTAATTGGATAATTTTGTCGTACTGAACTATTACTACGTTTGATAAGTCTTGATATTGATGTCGAAGGATACATTTTATTAGTGCAATAAATTTTGGTAATCAATCTCATTCATTACCTACGTTACATAATGAAACTAAATATGTATCCTCGCAATATAAAGTAATTCCTAATGTAATTTAGAAAAATAAAAGCTGTATAAAAGGCATAATTAAGATTAAATAGTAAAGTCTGCGCGATAGAAGTCGGTCCCGCTAGACCAAACTCCAGACTAATAATAATTCCACTTAGATTTCATATTCATAGTGTTGACTTGGGCAGGGCTCTCTGAATCTTTATAGTATTTCAATATTATAATATCACTCTGGCTGAAGTCACACATAGGCGTGAATAGTACGTGTTATTTTAGACCCTACTGCGTATTACGCATTGGCAGACGTCACAATTACAAAAAAATATTTCCAAATACCTATCATACTATCAAGTTACAAATTTCCGAATAAAGCTTCTTTTCATTCTAAATTCATGATAATTATTATATACATTTGTTACGAACATGAATACTTGGAAATTCATGTCGTTCCTTTTTCAGTTTGTTAGCCTGGACCTGCGGAACCTGAACAAAGGTATCGTGCATTTAACAGTTAATTGCACTCTTCAATTATATTGAATTATCCGTATTACGCCAATAATAATACTATGTTATATGATGTAATAATTACAGACAAGGCATGCAGAACTTAGTTGGTAATAGTAATTGTGATATCATTAGACTATCGCTAACCCGTAAATACAAATAATGTCTAATTGTGAGTATTTCCCAATATCTCCGCTTTGAGCCAATTGCTCCTCGACAATTTGTGTTTACATAATGATGCAGAAACTAAGAAGGATGCATTAAAATGATTATACTTCTATAGTCTATTTGGGTACATTTTGTTTTGAACTCGGAACAATAGACTACCTACATGTTCCGTCATAGAAGCACACGTAACAAAAATCAAAGTTGTATGTGCTACAAAGTACTTTCATTTTGCAATATGAACAATAGTATTGTGGAGTCTAATCGCGCTTACATGTGAACACGCTGTAGTTTTGGGTACAATGAGACGCGCGGAATTCCCGACGCCCGTAAACCAGAACAAAAGGAGGTAGGTAATAAAATTTGTAAACGCCTGTATGATACGCGCGCTTAACCCCCGACTGCGCTCTTTGGCGACATGCTATATAATGAGAATGGGGTAATTCGTCCCGTACGGCTGCCGGAGGAAATTGTAAATTTTACATTTGGTTGGGTTACCTCCGGTAAAAATACATTGTCTCAAGACAGTTCTGCACCTATGTATCTATAGATAGTGTCTTCAAATTAAACAGTGCCGAAAATATACTGAATAAAAAATTAAAGTTTTTCTCAGATGGAATAGCTGTGTCGCTTTGTTCAGTACAATTATGCCTGATTTTTATAACCGCCATTACACAGTCTAATACGAGTATTCTATACTTTTCAAAAAAGGTAATTGTTGACTCCAGATAGAAAGGAACATTCAGCCAAAAACATTTCTCACAAACCGTACCTTAGCCATGAATAGAAAGTAAATTAACAAGTATTATGTTAATGGTATAATAGCGTTTTGATATTGAAATATTATGTAAGGTAAATTTGAAAATGAAATATATCTAAATGAAATAAATAAAAGAGCAACTATCAAACGTCTGCACCACTACAGATAAAAGGACCGTAGCATTTTATTAAATTTTTGCACTGCTTTCTAATAACGTGAAAACTTCATACCGTGGGTCGCGTGTGGACATTTTAAAATAAGATTCTCACTTCGTGTGTGTTTTCACTGAAACCATCTCCACTAAAAGAAAATAAAACTCTCCCGAGCTGTCCAAAGTGAAAGTCATTTAAGTGTACTTTACCAAACCTGCTACGATCATAGTCTCGTAGCATAAAGCGTAGCAGCGTAGAGGCTTTGGCCTCCAGCCAGCCTACCTGTTGTTACTGTCATGTTCTTAACCCTTTGTAGGCCTGACAAACTGTTGAATGTGTTCGGGGAAACTTTGCGAAAAAAATGACCTACATTGTATTTTCTGGTTCATTCATTAAACACTGCAAATTAGGTTGGTTAGTTTTTTAAAATAATGACGTTACACAAGATGTAATGAAATTACTACGCTAAATAACCGAATCAATTGATATTAAAGTAACAGTTTTTGTTTTCCTAGTAAAGACTAGTGACAACTAACTAGTACAACGTTATCTTATTATTACGTATAAATAAGAAATTTAAGTAACATCTATAATAGCAATAAAACATATTATTTTTATTATGAAACCATTGGGTTTATTTTCAAATTTAAATTTAGCATCATTTTTAAAGCTGAAGTCCGGGCGCTGTCGGTTACATTGAGTGTCGTATAATATGCGCATCACGGCAAATGCCTCTATCTGACCAGAAGATTGTGATTTCGGAATTTTTATACAGTGCAGAATAGTTTATTTACCCGAATAATTTCACGTTTTAATGTTTTATTTTCTCCCCACAATCTTGTTACAATTAACAATTACCATTGATTAATAAAAATAGATATAATCATTTCAAAAAAAATTGGGCTATAATGCTTCTATGTAACTTCTTTACTGTTGATTTTTTTAATAGAATTGATAATGCTTTTGATCACAACTTCACTTTACAGAAATTAGAGACAATGTCACTTCGTTCAATTTTTAGTTCAGCTTAGGAGAGCTCAACATAAATAAAAAAATACTGTTCCTTTAACTTATGGCTATTCACACCGTCCATAGGAGTAGTTTAAAAGAGGGATCACTGAGGTTTTTCTGTTTGAATAAAAGAGCAATAATAATAAAATTTCTGGACGATAAACAAGAGTCTGGATAATGTCTTACGCATCCAACTTCCATTACTTTCACGTTTTATGTATTGTATTTGGTAAATACATGAAAACATTTGCAACTATTGAGTTATACCCTCTCGCCTTCATCCTTAGGTATAGGCAGCGAAGTTTTTCGTAAATTAATTGTTCACAGAACATAAAATTTATAATCATATAATTTCATAGAACAAAGGACGAAAGTGACGATAAAGTCCGATAAAGAAACAAGGTTTTTATTTGTTTATTGACGAGCGTATCTACACTTGTGCTAACTTAGGCTGACATCTAAATACTTTTCCGTCTAACTCTAACTCTAATCCAATCTATAGTATATGTAGACGTTACATGCATCAGGTGTTTCAAAAGAAAGTTTCCGCTTTATTAGCACGAGTACATGTTGAATTTCTTACCTGCAAAACTTCTCTGGCTACAACATAACTAGTTTCACCTAGACTAAGCTACATCACCCTCATCACATTAATTAGTATAAAGTTAATAAAGACTTGCAAGTCCTAAACCAAACCGAAGCCGAAACTAAACACGCAAGTTAATCCCATTTGGTACAATATAAATTCAGTGCCGTGCTGGGCTTAAATCTTGTTTGCCCGCGGGAGAGCCCTCTGTCAATATAATGTGGGCCGAAATAAATGTGGTTTTAAATTTCATATTTCAATTCTGCGAAACTAAATGTAGGTACCTGTAATGGTAATGGAAATTTACAAATGTGCAACAAAATGGTTTTAGGTATTTCTTTGTTTTGTTATTGGCGAAATAAACTTACGCATTACGTAATTTTACATCCATAAATAGGTTTATTCTTAACACAGGGTATTATATTTTGTACACTCAGGCTCACTCCTCTTCCTTGAGGGGGAAGTCAGACGTGTTTCTTTGCATCCACATTTCGCCCACTGAGTTCAAGCCTTAACTTACAGGGAGCGAGTCTTTAGTCGTTTTTGGGCACATAATATGTTTAAGGACACGGGCAGGCTCTAAGTATCTCCATATGAAAATGTTTAGTGAAATTGTGCAGCGGATGCACGAAGCATTCCATGTATCATGTTATAAAGTGGCTTTAACTAATTACATCTACGAATGAAGTCGTGTGTCCGTTCCGCCATTGTTTTTTAATGCAGTTACTTCTGACATATGTATGACCGTATGACATATATTTCTGACATAATATGATGAATCGTACACCGCAGATATAGCTACTAATGCTATGAGCTTTGGTTCCCTTGTATAAAAAAATCATCAGTTTGGATCAAATTAACGTTAAAGGTACGAACATTCATCCTCATCTATCAATCACAAGCTGTAATAAAAAAATATAGTTAGGTTTCTACAAACGGACATGGAAAATAATCTAAGGAAAAAAGCTTTAATAAAATAATAAATCTAGCTTAGTGTATGACGCACCTTGTAAAATTTATTGAATATTATCACATATGATAATCTCTCATCTCAGGGAAACGACACCAAACACACAAAACAAATTGCCTGATATATCCAAGTCACAGAGCTGAAAACGTACGTGGTGAAACTAATATGTTCAAATGATATTCAGTAGTGGAGATAAGCGGAGTCGTTGCGAGGATTTCTGGCCACACGCCAACGCCACCTGTTGACTTTTACACGAACATAAATGAAAAGTTCCCCACACTAGGAAAAAGTAGTAACCGCGGCGACCTCGCCTGTCTTTTTGCTTTGTTATATTCATCACGCGAGGGGTCTTGATTGAAATGGACCATTCGTTGTGGTGGGCTGTCATTCGGCGTGGTTACTCGTGCAGCCAGTTTTAGCTGATCTTTTCACACATTGCTATTGCAATCGGATTCTTTTCTTACTGCTATAATACAGTAGACTCCCGGTAATCCGACAAACGTTTTGCAGGGCAGTGTCGGACTATCGAATTTGTCGGATCATAGAGTACTCTGCCTTAGACCTCCTTTAGTCCGGATGTTTTTACAAAAAAGTACCTTGTAATCCGACAAATTACAGATCCAATGATAAAATTATATTTGTTTCATCATAAAATTAACGTCATTAATTATAGTATTAAAAATATGCACAACTTTACATTAGGAAATAATTGTGTACATTCAAATATATGTACATACTAAAATAATCAAAAATTATGAATCAATCAATGCATGAAAATATTTATCATAGTTTTTTTGACATTGTTGAAACGTGAGACCATATCGGATTACAAGGGGTGCCGGATTAGACAGGGGCCGGATTACCGGGGGTCCACTGTATATTAAATTGTAATATGAACTGTACATATAGTAATTATTTTGCACAATTCAAAATTATTTTGAAAATGTTAAGCAATATTGTTATAATTAGTTTTTCATCCCGCAAATCTGTTCCTGTTTAAATCATCTTACCAATCTCTATTGGTGGAGTGTATCTGAAATAGTTTTTGAATTAATGTCCATAGTAAATTACGTTCAACACTTGTAGGTTATGCACGAGATTTTATTTTATTTTGTATTTTTTTAGAACTATTGTAAATACGACATTTTTAAATACTTGTTTATTTTGTTCCAGGTCAGGACAACGATCTGTGATAAATATAACTGAATAGTTTTATATGTTGGTAAGTAAAAATATTTAAAAACTAAAATATTTAGTTACTAGTCAAAATCAGTCTATACTGGCATGGCTCCAACGACTTTCAGAATGACTTGTTGCGGATATAAATACCTGAATAATAATTATTATTCTTTTTGTTACAAAAATAAAGCTTCGTAACTTTTGCGCGGGAGCATTATTAGAAAAAATGTATTTTATTTTTTCCGTACAAAATATTCGACGGCAATGTCATGAAAAATGTTCACAACGTTGTATAATTCGAAAAATTCTAATTAAAGCTCGCAGGTGTTGTGATTTTTTTAATTTTGTCCCCGAAGTACCCCGACAGATGACGGCGAAGATGTTTCGGCCTGAAGTAACAACAAACTTGCCACCCCTGTCCAAAATGCGCCACATTTTTCCTTCTAAACCTACATATAGATTTGCAACTTTAATAACAAATCTTATTGGCCCAACAACAAAAAAAGCGATGACTGGAGTTATTTAGATTCTAAATTGAAATGCTTACATTTTTCTTTTGAATTGTAAGTAACCTTTATAGTTAAATATTACATATTGCTAATGATAAAAACCTATTATATCAATTACAAAAGAATATGAGATTTTTGTTGGTGTTATAAATTTTCGATTATTTCTTTTTTCAGCGAATTTTAATAGGCTTGTGAAATTGCAAAATATGATAAGTAGACAGCTAACGACTATTAACTGTGATGTAAGTCGCGGGGCATAAATATCTCACGTATTATTACCTGGTTATTGTTGTAAATGTATTTATTTTTTAAAATGACAGTGAAAATATACATTTCTGTCTATTCCTCAGGAAATACAGATGTGACTGCATATACGAATTCATTTAATTATTTCATTATTCATACTTCGATGAATTTATATTAATCCAATTATTAATTTGTGCTTAAAATGGAAATATGAAATCATTACGTAATAACACAGTTTACAGAATATTTACTTTAATCGACATTCAAAAGCAAAAGTTCGTGTACATTGCAAAACGATTGCTTAAACACAAAACTAACAGAAGGCTTGTCTGTAAACGTGCTGTTTAAACATGTCCAGTGAATCAGAGCAAACAACATCATACAAAGAAAACAAGTTTGTTATTTAAAATCAGTAGTTATGGACGTTACATGAAATATAAAACAAATAGAGTGTTTAAATTTAAAATATTGACATTGCTCCCATTGCGCGCATTCGATTACCGGTTTTCAATTCGTTTTAACACAGCTACAGCGAGGCCTGAGGGCTTGCAGGGGAACATACAGTTCATAATTTACGAGATTCACAAGCGGAAACAATGTCCCAAACAAAATGGATAATGAAAACAATTTTACATCAGAAATTTAATCGAATTACGAAGTTTAAAAACGGGATCTCGAATTCCCAATCGACGTTGTAAGGGCAAAAGGAATTTATCGGCGCGTACGACTGGCTGATTAATTTTAAAAATTAATTAATTCATTTTACGTACACGTAAAACTACAGTCTCGGCTTTTATTTAATATCTTGTCGGCTCATTGAATTTTAATCTTCAATGTTCCAAAAAGTGGGTAGAGTTGTTTTAAAAGAGACCCATATCTTGTTAATTAAATCTGCTCTGTAGGGTGCCTCCAGGCGGGCCGCTCCCGTCTTCTTTGGCTGCTTTTATAAACGCTGCCGAATTTCAGACATAAGCAACCCTTAATTTAAACTTGACTTAAGGAACGCTTAAAAGTATTTACGTTTATTTAGCTAAGTACTGTAATAATAAGCAATATACAATAAAGAAAGATTTTGTCCTTTCCCTTTAGAGTTTCCAACCAGTGTTGCGGACTTACGATTTACGTACTTATTAATAATCTTTCGACAAACAAAAACGAAACAGACTCTTTGGCTCTCTTGACGTTGTACAGTATTAAATAATATCGCTTTGTATAATAAAATAAAGTGTCTTTATGTTCTTTGTTTGCATTACTTTTCGTAATATTAATAACATTGGCGATTTCTAGTTTTACAAATATTTACTGGAACACTGTAAAATTATATTTGCTGAATCCTACTAGAAAATAATTGGTATAGTTAATGTATTTTTACGATTAGCCCTGCTCATGTTATATGTGACCATCTTTAACGGTTTAAGTCCATGTAGAATAACATGCAATAAAAAATATTTTTATGTAATAAAAAAATATATATATTGACAGTATTTTACCATGTAGAAAGGAGGCGGTTTCTCGGTTCGTTTCGAACACCCACTGAGACTAAAATAAACCGGCATTTTGATATCAAAGAAGGAAGAAATGCATGAGTATGTTTTAATAAGTCATGATGACCAGAAAAACATGCATGTAAGTATATTTACATATTTACTTTTTAATTTATTTACAAACTCATTATTAATACCAAAAACAATGTTAAATACGTCCATTACATTATAGAAAAAAAACTGTTATTTTTCGTTTATCTTAAAGTAATTAAAGCTTAGAGTTTCCTTTGTATGAAGAGTAATCTTCATATAATATCAATACACTGAAAGATATTTTTATTCCCTAAAACCCAGTTATAATATCCTTTTTCTATCTTTTATCCTCACAAAGGCCTTTAATATAATCAGTTAATACCACTCTACATAATTAGCTTTCCCAATTCCAGACCCAAATATCAGGGTATCGTTTTATGAAAAGTAAATGGCGTGCTACAAAAGGTAATAAAGAATAGAGAGGTAACAAAGCATGAGATAACTAAATTAAAACCCTTTGTTGGTCGGCCAGCTAATTCTAATACGATCCGAGGTACTTTGACGGATCGCTGTAGTCATAATGCTAAGATTAAAATTCATTACCCATGATGAGCTGTGTTCGGGCGCTAACAAATGTTACAGTTTTAATATTTGGAATGATTTTCTTTCAATAGCACAACTTTATCGCAATATTACTTATTAAATACGTTTAAAGGTCAAATACATAGTGGTGCGTGGGACTGCTGAATCAACCTTTTGACCATTTGTTTGTCCGTGCAATACGCAGTAAGAAATAAACATTTGTTTTCAATAGACATATATGAGTATTGCTTTTCTTCTTGTTTACTTAGTTGTGAATAGAGACAAGCAAAATTGAAATAGAAATTTCAATGTCAGAAAATTAAACCATCAGCCAAAACAATTTTTTGACAGCCCCGTGGCGCAGTTGGCTAGACACCAGCTTGCGAAACGAGCGGCCGCGGGTTCGATCCCCGCACCGAGACAAATGTTTGTGTAATCCACAAATATTTGTCTCGGGTCTGGGTGTTTGTGAGACCGAAAAAGTCTCTCGTAGTTTCTGATACTCACGACACAAGACTCGTATCTTAGTGTGGGGTCAGGACTATGTATGTGACTGTTGGGTGTATTTATTTAATTTGGTTTATTATATAACCGCTTACTTAAAGTTATTAGGAATATTTTTAATGAAGCTTTCGGTAAAATGGTATAACTGTCATCATCACAATTTATTTCGTCCTTAACTATATCAAGATAGTGTACTTCCTATAATTACCTAAATGTACTTCATGATCGTCCGAATTCCGTATATCTACTGAAACAGAATTCCAAGAGAAACATTTCCTAAAATTCATAGTGTGTAAACGAAAAGCCAGTAACAGTTTCAATTTCTAATTCATTTCAGCCATTCGAGAACAACTTTCGCATTCCAGTTCCGCAAATTCGAATTTTTAAACACCCGCAAAAAAGCAAACATTTGCCAATTTATTGCTACATCCTGTAAATATGAGAAATATCCAGCGTTTTACGTCTGTCTGTGGCGAACTTGTTGATTTATTCCTTTTTGATACCGTATGCAATCGTCAAAAGCGAATATGAAACAGAATTCGCAACGCGTTTAAATATTTAACTTTTCGTACAATATTTATAGGAAACATCCGACGTCTTCTGGGTTCAGACGCGATCCAATACGTTACGTCATTTGTTTGCTCTACCTTGCTCCATTCCAATTTAAATTATTTAATATATTGTATTACTATATGACTGAAATGGTAAAGTTCGGTATTTCGGTTAACATATTTTTTCATTCGTTTTACCTTGGATTGAGCCAGTAAGCACGCTGACGAAATTACCTAAGCTATTCATTTATTTACTACGCTTAGTAGTCAGGAATTAAAAAAAACACATTTATTCTTAAAAATTAAATTTTATTTAGACTACGTCGTGGACAGCAGGTACTACTTCAATAAATGACGCATAATTGACGGTTCTCCATGAAAACATAGAAAAGAAAACGTGAAAAGTATGTTTGTGACAAGACACGCCCTTATCTATAACAGTGGGGACTTTAAAATATTGATGATAATTATTCTGGTCATCAACGCTAAACTACATACAATGTATACACTTCTAGTTAGGTAACTAATTGCTTTATTGTTTTTTTCTTTATAATACGATGACCGCATTTTTTTTTTATTCTAGACGCGTAGCAAACAAACATACATAAAAAATAGTTTTGGCAATCGTAACACGTCCTATGAACTCTTGTAAAATTCACCATTTTTAAACGACTTCGAAAAATGTTCTTTTTTGACTGTATATTTTTAATAACATTTTAAAATCTAAACAATTTTTGTCAAACTTCTCATCACAAAGTTAAAATTATAATGCACATAACTCATTCGCATACAAAGCTGTTTTGGTCGAAACTTGCCGGATACCGCAAAAAGATGCGAGCGTGTGCTGTTGTCTTTGTCGAGAGCCCGCATGGCGCCACCGCAGCCGACCTTCGCCCCCTTGTTTATGATTAACGCGACTGAATTACATTGATGTACATACATCTGTGTGTGATTTGCTTGAAAAATGTCTTTGAACAAATTTAAATTTTAGAGAAAACAAAGGAAGCAAATTAAATTGTGATTTATAATTTTAATAAAACCCTTACGCTTATTTAAAACTGAATACTTGGAACTGTTTTAGATGGTTAATTTGATGTCTTAGAGATGCCGGTCATTAGACTACTACTGTTATTAAATGTTAAAAAGGCTTATGCTGACGAAATTAATATTTTTATCTTTTTGTATTAACTACATTTTTTTCTATTTTGTGTATATTACGTTATTCTGAATGTCCAGCGAGTGATTTAATTCCCACACCAACAGTATTCTCATTCATTTTCCATTAAGACACAGTCGAAAAGGCTGAAAAAATTCCATCACCCAAACCATTAATGTGAGTGTCAACAGGTCATTTTAAAGGAATTAGACCTTTCTCCATGATGGAACAGAGTCGCGTATCGTGTGCTATGCACTGCTCTAATTTTCTTATTGTAGATTAAATGGACATATGCCTGCCACTGTAGGGTCGCCTCGGGCGAGATTCCGTACAAAGGGACCCGACCTCCACTCTATTATTGAAAAAGGGGTGATCAAAGGCAAACGATACGTTTTTCATATATTGCACTCCTTTTCTACTTCTGTTTGGACAGGTGGTTTCTTTGGCTCCTTTCAGGGTGTGAAGTTGGTGGTTTTCACTTGAAAACTTGTTTGGGTGTATGATTTTCATTTATTTAACCTTTAGTTTAAATTACAAACCTTTCATTAATAACATAGAACACAATTCGTACGAAACTGAAGTTTATTCACCCTTATTATCAGTAGTAGAAATAACTTTTTACCACGTAATGCAAAGATTTCGACTCACGCGCTTCTCAAATCCTAGTTTTTATTTGGGAATTATTTAGCGTCATTAGTCATGAGCGATATGTGTTATGTATTTCCATTCTTATGTAGCTTACGGATCCAAAAAATCATGTTAACAGTCCAGAAAAGAAAAGCAAAGAAAGGCGCATATCTAGGTACTTCCAAAGATAGTTGAGCTGATAGCTTAACTTTTTATATTACGTCTCATAAAAAATCTTCGCAAATATATTGCCATGTCTAGAGCTTATGACATTAAACACATACCTTTGACGATTGCCACTGACTTTGACTGGGACCTGGGTTCATTATCTAGTCAGGAAGTGTTCCTGGATTTTCTCATACGAAATTCATAGTAACAGCACAAATCTCGAAAGACGCCGGTGTACTTTGATTAAATATCCGACTAAATAGGTACTTCTCTGCTTATAATACCAAAGATACGGGTGAGTTATGTTTTTCAGTCCATTTGTCTGTATAAAACTACAAATATTTTATAGTAGGATGAAAACCATGTTAAATTAATACTTAAATTTGGCGCTGATAATATTCAGTAATAACAAAAAACCTGCTGCACATTTCAATAAAGCTTAACCAAATACCTGAATAATAGATTTTACATTAAAGGCTTAACTTGTATTTAACGGATGTTACATAAATATTACGCAAATGCATAAAGGTCTATAAAGAGAAATGGAACACACCATCCAGTACGGTTAAAATACAAAATACTCGTGAGCCTGTGCCTATGGTATATGTGGCAAGCAGTAGCGATTTTAAAATTTATATTAAATATTATTTTGCCGGACATAAGCTTATGTTACCAAAAACGGCAATTGTAAAAAAAAACAAGTCTCGCAATTAATGTGGTCCTCTTCCGTGCAAAGTTTTGATATCCATTTAATAACCAAGTCGGTTACTTTGGTCAATACCTATTATCTTGCGTTGATATTATCTAGTTATCTAACAACATTTATATCTTTAGTTAAAAAAAATCATTAATTTGGCACTCGCATGAAAACACAATGTATCTTACGACTAAATAATGTTATATTAAATAAAATCCATTGTATTTAAAAGAATAAAAGGCGTCTAATTACATCGTTTATTATTTGTGACAGATAAATTCATCAGTTTTTTGTTTGGACCCCACGGAGCTACACGGCTATAGGTTTTTCATATTGCTTTATGCAACAAATAATAAAATATGGTAACCTATTAATACACTGTGTACGATTTTTGCATTTTTTCCACGTCATATGCCACAGGAATATGGAATAACAAGGCCCGTTACACTGAATATTGGCTACGTACAAAAGATACAGCAAGTTCGCACAAATCCAATTAGTTCATTTTTGGTTGGATGAAATGCGAACTTTATAGGAATATTTTGATGTAAAATTTAACCACATTAAAGGGATGAGTTTAATACGTTTATTTACAATAGTTGTTATTGTGTTTATTCTTCCCAATAATAATTTGTGAGGTTAAAATAATATATTCAATTTCAAATATTTGCCTTAACTTTTTTCCAAAGGATACAAATAGATCTCTCTGCGTTTTTCTATGTTTTAACTTAGTTTTAGTAGAAGCTAAGGTCCAAGTCAAAAAAAAAAAAAAGGTCCGAGTCGTCGCTAAATTAGTTTCCTCGAGTAAAACCTAAGACCGAGTAAATTTATGACACAGAGCCAACATGATAGAAAAATAAAAACTGTTTTTTTTTTAATCTATGTACATACATACATATTATGTGCATATGCAATCACGCTTATATTCCCTACAGGAAAGCAGAGTTATTGTGTTTTATGTATTGTCTCACGTGATGAGGGAAGCTTGTAGTTTTTTCGATAGGTACATATCCAGATTCCAAGCTGCTACTGAGAATTTTCTAACGAAGAACTCAACAAGAAATGCTCGACCCGAAATCGCACATTGCACGGCAAACATACCTAAATTACAATATCCTGGCCCTCTTCAACTTAAATAGACCGTGTCCAGCAGAGACCGATAGTCGTTCATAGAAGTGGATATGTTGAAAATTCACTCCTTTTATTATCCACGATTTTTTATATCAGTAGACAATACAACGTACAATGTAAATGTATGGCGATATTTCAGTGATTAAAAACAGTTCGTGTTCTCCAAATGATTGGCGAATCTGTGAGAACCGTATGTAGTAACTATGGTACGTTCAAAGTAGCTTTAAAAATTTGCATATCGGCAATATAAAAAACGAAGGCTGTGATGGCCTCGAGGTTTGAACCCTAGGTACACACCTCTGACTTTTCGAAGTTATGTGTGTATTCCCAATGAATTACCACTTGCTTGAACGGTGAAAACATCATGAAGAAACCTGCACAAACCAACCCGCACTAGGCCAGCGTGGTGGACTAAGGCCTAAACCCTGTCAATGGTGGAGGAGGCCCGTGCCCAGCAGTTGGACGTACAGGGTCTGATGAGAGAATATAATAATTGACATAATTCAGTTAAGATTTCATTTCCAAAACCTAATTTTATCCGCATTAATTTACACGACTATTGTTTTAATACAATTTACGTAACATTTCAGTAAGAAATAAACTACTTGAAAGTACTTTTAACTAATTTTATTTTATTATTTATTACTTATTATAAATAAATATTAATACTGATCTGCTGCTTTCTTAAAGCTAAACATGCCTATACATTCCTGTGTATTTGTTGATAAAGCAAGAAAACTCCACGATGAGCCATCCATCAAACAACAATGAGAACCGCCGAAATAATATACATAAAGTCGAAAAATTCCCACTCAATAACGTTAAAAATGAGCTCTCAAACAACAAGAAAATTGTTTTTCAACCCAACTCGGGCCGGGTACATCGGCAAAATGAAAAGTTTCCCTATCAGCCCACTGACACATCGATTGGCGTTTACATCTTTGTAAAAGAAATTGTTTGCGATCATGCAGAGGAAGTTGGACCTTAAGCCGCAAACGTGTAGCGCCAGGAGACGCTCTCTAAGGCGCTTTTTCCTCGTCAATATAGTGAAGTTTGCGAGCTGCCACCGGGCTATTTTCAAGCAATCCATCATCCATGCAAGCGTGGAAGGAACAAAGGCGCGCGGTATCACACATCTAAAGTGAGATACTTACCTCGTGTTTAGAGTATCTATTAGATAATCGATTCGCTTATTGATATTGGGCGGTCGGACACGGCGCGCGTGCACGGTGTGAGTAATTGCTTTCATTGACATGCCGGACCTGTGTGCCGCGCGGAGAATGTCTATGCAATTAATCGGACACAAACGTCGGAGGAAACCAGTTTATGGAGTGATAGCACGCGTGTATCGGCGCAGTATTGACATGCCTTCCCGGTCGCCGTGTCTTGATAGATCCTTTATCTAAGTGATGGAGCGGCCGAGTCGATCACCTATACAATGTAACCTGCATGCGTCCACGTGCTGCACCGTTATTATACTACATCTGTGCTATTGAAATTCCTATTCAAATACTATTCTCTCTGCGCTTAAGATTTCATCTACCCACTTCTAATTTTAACGCAATTTCATCCAGCTTGTTAATTCGGCTAAAGTATTTTTTTAGTTCTTAAACTTCATTTATCCATTTAAAATCGGTTTTGTTACAAATAATACAAAATAAAATAAAAATGTGTAACAATTAATTAGCATTAAACTAATACAAAACACGAGTCATACATTCTAGTGAACTTAATTAACTCGAAGATTCCCACAACAATAAATTTTTTTTTTCTATTTATTGTTTATTTCAAGAATGTCTTCTATTTGCCGCGCAATACGAACCTTGCCCCTCGTAAATCCGAGTTACATTAAGGCAATATAAAATTTTCCTTTCATAAAGACAACCGCTGCAGTCACTATAAATCTTAAATCACGGTGAAGCTCTTCATCAAGGCATTTCGTATATTAAAGTTGCATTTTCAAGATGGAAACTAAGTAACATTCTAACATTGTACGCACACCGCACTGAAACTAATTTATGTCTAATAAGAATTTTAGTGTCTATCAGTTACGTTTTATGCCCAATACCATACTAAAGGTGAGATTAGATCTTCGGGCATAAAATATTCCAAAGATAAATTTGCGACAAGAACCGCACTAAGAACACAGACATAGCGCTAGAGAAAATATAATTTCTGTTCGGATTAAGTCGGTAATCATAATAAGAAAAAAGATTGCGTATGTTTCATTATCGCTTTGAGATGTATAAAATGCTTATTGAATATTGTAACGTATAATCCCTTTATCAGATTGTAAAGCTATTTAGAGCATGCACACATAACAACAAACAGTTGAACATACTGCACAAACAATTGCACCATTAGCTAACTTATTCGTCTATATTGTTACTTAGACTGTTTAGTGAGATGGCAGCGGAGTTTGCGAAGCATACTTGCCCTGAGGGTAAATGTTGGCCCAAACTCAATGTCGTCATAAGCCAGGCCAATGTTAGTTCTCCGTTTGTCTTACTCACTACAAGTTCCGTAACCTGAAATTAGTTAGCTATGTCTGCATCTGTGCTCATCATCTTTAAGATTGTTTCTCTCGGCTAAACTTTGTGTTTAATATTCACAATTAAATTGCTTTTGATTTCATTTGCGTGTCTGCTTATAATTCATGTTGCGCAATATTTCCTGTTAATGTCGTTGCCAAGGCTAGAAATATGCTTTGCAAAGGACATATCATAATATGCATTTTTGTCATCGTTTTAAAGAAATGATATATGTAACATGAAGTTCAATATTTATTTTGTTCTAACAATAAATATTTATATACCTATGCTTTATTACAGTTTTTTTTTAAGATGATACAATAAAAATTATCCTTATTGTTTTAGCAGATTATTACACAATCACGCATCTGTTGAAACTTTAAAATAAATTATTTTGTTGGGTTGTTAATATTAAAATTCTTTATTTGTTTGCACGCTAATTATTTGCTATATTTACATATATTATTTGTATGTTATTTGGCCAAAGAGATACAGCCACGGCATATGTTATTATTATTTATGATAAAAACTGCATTGTTATTATACTGACAAAGTAATGAATAAACAAATAAGATATGATTAAAAGAAAGTAATCTTCAGAAACACTTTATTCGTAAATACTTAAAGGTATAACGCGACTCAAGCTTATGAATATTTTAGAGTTACAATTTGAATATAAACTTAGTTTAGCACTCCGAAAATAGGCGAAAGTCGAAAAAGAAATATGAATAATTTTGACTTGAAGACAATAAAAATAACGAAATAAGACAAGGGGACGTCACACACAGAAGGAATCCAAATTGAAAAGCTCATGCCATTAAAAATTTCGCGGGCCGCAATCTAAGTTGCCAAATTAATATGACAGCACATTTCGGCATGAAAAAATAAAACACGGTTGTTTGTAATGCGGAAGAATAATTGTGTTTATATCTACTTTTGTAACAGCTCTTATAATATTTTAATACGTGCGCCGAAAATGGAAAGCACAATACATCGAATAGCAAAAGAAAAAATCTATTGCTCATCATAATTCTAAGTATGTAACCAATCTACTTGTGTAGTAGTGAACTTTGTTGTTGCGAAATCAGCCTGTAAGTCGAGTGTTTAAATATATTATTATTTAATAACTAGTAACATACTTTTAAAATGTTATCCAACGATTTCAAATTTCACTAGTTGCGAAATTGTCTGGATGGAATTATGAGTTGAAGGCATAAAATAATGAGAAACGTATGAATAATAAAAACCAATTATAACTTGTTATTTAATCATCCAGAAAAAAAAGTGGTAGGAAAAAAAATTGCTATGAAACATTATTGTTTCAGTGACCTATCTATTACGTACTTAATCATTCAATATACGTCCCACACCATTGAGCCTTATGTCCGAGGGGACCTTGCTTAATTAGCAGAGGTTCCGTGTTGTACTCCGTACATTAACCTGAGGCGAACTGTTAACGAACTTATTGTTGCCGTTACATGTATTGGAAGCTTACAACATTATTGAAGTATTATATTGCAAACTAGGCTTTGGTAAGCGTCTATTATTTCTAATAGTTCGGAGTTATGTTGAGGATACAACCGAACTACTATTTGTTACAATAATTTATTCAAAGAATTATTAACGTCATAAGCATTAGTGTATTTTAAAAATATTTTTTTAATTTACAATATTTATATTTGTATTAGAAATTTCTGAATATAGACTACTCCTATTATCTATACTATATAATAAGTAGAACACTGTTAAGGGAATCTTCTGCGTACTTGGTTCCTGTTATGTTATTAATAGAAATTTAGTAAGTTAAATGTATATTAGTTTTTTCCTTTGTTGTATGTTAATAAATTTACGACAAACTCGAGGTGTACAACATAAACATAAATATAAACATAAACAAGCCTTTATTTCCGAAATTGTACAATGGTTGTTTTTACTAGCTACTAAATGATACAATAATTATAATATGTCCCTAAATTCGGTGTGCCTTACGGCATAGGCCTCCTCCAACATCTTCCACTGGTTCCTGTCATTTGCAATTCTCAGCCAATGGGGACCTAGAGTCAATTTCAAGTCATCTTCCCATCTTAGCACCTTACGACCTCGGCTTCTTGATCCGTCCCTTGGATACCAGACGGTTACCAGCTTGCTCCATTTTTCCTGTTTACAACGGATCATATGTCCTGTCCATCTCCATTTTAGGTGGTCAATATGTGTAAGTATGTCTTTGAGTTTTGTTGTGTGCCTTATTTCAGTATTTTTGACTCTGTCTTTTAGCTTTAGCTCCAGTATGCTCCTTTCCATGGCTCGTTGGCATTTTTCAAGTTTTTCTCTTTGATTTTTTGTCAAAGCCCAGGTTTCACAGCCATATATTATGCAGGTGTACAACATACTGTAAATTAATTAACGAAAAAATACTGTATATTATTTAAGACTGTATAACAATAAAACTAAGTTATCTCTTACTAAGACCTTTTCTTTAAGGTAAATTCGATAGTGTTTCCCTTTTTTGTTTCTAACTTACAGCCACTGTAATCATCACTTTCAACATAATCTACCAATGTTGTATTAAATCGCCAATGCATTCCGCCCATAAGATCAAGGCGTGAAGGTACACAATATAATTCGAGATACGTTCCGGGCGCTTATAGAATGGCTGAATGCGTCTATTCAACGTCTTGGTGCCTAATGAGCCACTCAATATCTGGTATGCCGCTTAATGGATGGTGGCTGTGTTACATACTATTGGTAACATGCTAATTTTACGTAGATAACTGTTAATATTATCATTGACAACCTATGTTTGTTCGTTGTGTATCTTCCTTGGCTTCATGATTTATTACTAATTCACGTCAGTGCGCACGATTTCTGTTTTCTGTAACAGTTCATATTTCGAAGAATTTTAGTATTAAACAAAGGCCGAATGCGGGCATTGAACTTAAACGCATACGGTACGTATTATGTATACAAATGAAACCTACTTTTTCAAATAAAAAAAAAATAATGGTTGAATTAAGAAAAAGTTTTATCCCTCAACTACGATATTTAAATTGAGTTCCCCGGTCCGAGCGCCAAGCCAAAATTCTGCCGTTTACCCCCACAGCCCGCATTTCAGTACAGGTTATGACAGTAATTAAAGTAGGCCTTAAAGTTGGTTGGCACGTAATATTTTAATCCGTGACACTGTTATTGTTTTGTTAGAACAGAGGTTTCCGCCGGCGCCGGCACGCCGATAAACTTTTAATGCGTTTTTCACTCCCTTATGAAATATTTCAATCGTTTTAATTAGGCCCGAATAGACGGCAAGATTTTGCTACAAACGCTTTTACGTTACCGAATATTTGCAAGATATAATAAGGAGATTTATTAAACTAATTTAGCGCATATTTAAAGTCGTAACTTTTAGTAGTCTACAAAATATATTTTCGCCTTGAATTTGGAAATTTTTACGGCATTACGAGCGATTATAACCGAAGGCTAAGGGTTGAGTGTGCTATTAATATTCTATGAAAGTTTCTTGTTAATGTTACAACCTCGGCCAAGTATTTAATAGGAAAATAATTAGACACTTGTCTTATTTATTTTCGGATTTTATGGCTGTTTTATGAATACGGTGGACTGTTATTAGATATTACATATTTTTGCGGTTAAAAAAATTATAAACCATAACACATTATTGAGTTTTGAATGCCACCGAAGATAATTTTTATAATATATAATTAATATTACAGAAGAGAGGCCTAGGTCCAGCCATGGGATGAGAAAGGGCTGTAGATGATGATGATGATGGTGATAATTGATTTATTACGTATTTATCATTGTAACTGTATGAATTTCTCATAATGCCTTACATTATTATTAAACTATTTAAACAACTGATATAGTCAAGTGTTTGAATATTAACTCAATCACTATATTACTACTATAGGAATAGGGCGTGTTTATGTTTAACGCATAACACAAATTCATTTACATTAAAAGGTTTTGGGGACCATAATCCACCACAGCGATCAAACGTGGAATTCAGGATATTAAAGTTTCGTTAAATTTGATCATTCAATTACATACTTTATTTGTTTGTTGATTTTACGCGCTGGTAACCAGTACAAAGTTCACAAAGACCTACAAACATGATAGAAGAAATGTGTAGTACGAAATTGTCAAAAAACACGAGAAAACTAGACTTTTTAATTTTTATCCTTACTAATATATTCAGAATAATAATCTCACCTGCGGTCTCTAGTTTCATATGATTTTTTTACCAGGTGTTCAACCCAGACCGACAATATCTAGCAAAAGATAAACATACAAAAAAAACGTATCTCTTCTGCCCCAGCCACCTATGTTCATTAAGTAAAATCATATCAAACGCATGAAACATAGAAAGCGAATCAGGAAATCAAGTAGAACAACAAGGGGAAGTTGGCTCGTCTTAGAGTTGACTTGGTACAATGAGACTTGCCGTCCGCTTATTTAGTGTACCTTACCAATAAGTCCTACTGCATGCTAGCAGCTTAGCTGTGAAGTATTTACCGTAACGATAATATTTTATGGTGTTAAACAACATTTATTACATTTTTATCAACAATTAAAAATATACAACTTTTATAACTTGTTGCATAAAGAAATAAGTTTCAACACTAGAGTAGACTGCCACTCTAGTGTTGAAACTTATATCTTTAGTTAATTACGTCGAAATTTTACAGACGTCACTTTTTCTGAAATTCTTCTTGGACAAAATTTCATTCTGCTGATTACGTGACCATTCGTACCAACCATTACGCATCCTGTTAGCTAAGGTGCTAGACCTTAAAAGAAATACGATAAGTAAAACATTATGCAATGAATTAAGACTTAATAATATAAGTACACCATAATACGAGGATGTCGCGCAACGCTTCTCATGCGACTGCGACCAAACTAAATACAACTGCAGCGACGTGATTGCAACTTAATCGCTAACTCAGTGCTTAGAACAAGTTTAATTATTAAGGAATAGTATAAAGTTATTGTTTGCCGGTATTGTAAGAAAGGATTGCTCTTTGTTTGTTCCTAGTTGTAATTAGTAGCCGGGGGAATATTTGCGAGTGGCCTTATCGGAAAAGTTACGTGTCTAAATAAAAAGAGGAAATTGCTTTCATAACTGCATAGGGACTAAGTTTAACTGTAATAGTTTTTATAAGTGTTTTTATTCTTAAGTGCTTTAAAAATGAAAGTTGGTTAACAACCCATAATCAACTTAGTGTTTTTAACATTTTTGAAATCTACGAACGTTTAACATTCATTGAAATGCGGTGGTAGGGGGAAACACTGGTGCCCTTGGTATCAGGCGCTGAGTTACTAATGGAAAACCTCCAGCCACTTGGTTTAAGTATAATGTAGTTTGTATACGTTTATTTATATAAATATATCTAAAAGGTGCGATCGAAAGATTGCATGTGTCGATTTATGCAATAACACATTTGTAGGTACTACAAAACCATTATTTTTGGAACGTGTCATTGTTGCTAGATGAATGTCTAATAGCAATATTTTCTAACATTTTGTTTGTTGTAAATTAATGTGACATAAGCACATATTATCTATTATAATTGAACATGGGAGATAATCAGAATTGAATTGAAGCACGCGGACATTCGAATATTAACTATTAATCAAGCGTTAGATTAGCAAAACAACTATCTATTACGGTTAGTTACTTACATATTACATTGATTGTAAATGATAATAGCATTTGCATTTTAAAACATTAGTATTTTATCATATCCAAGAATATGGAGCTGTCGAATATCAGAACCGTATGTATGGGATTCAATAGGAAACTTAAATCTAAATTTCCGGTAATGATTTACATGGTTTGGTACGAGGCAGTGATAACCTCGGAGTTTAGGCACTCAGTCGAGAGTCACGGCGGTCGCGGGTTCAAACCCCAGACACACTCTGGACGTTTCGAAGTTATCTGTGTACTTGCAATAAATTATCACTTGCTTTAACTGGCTGAGGACTGAAACCCAAACTTTCTCAGTGACAGAGAAGGAAAAAAAATGGTATGATTTCAATGTAATGATGATATACCTACATTCAATTATAAAAAAAAATCGATTACAATTACTTAAACTAAGACAGAATAGCAAAATCACGTGGCCGATAATGTAGTAAAATTATGTTGCATGTATCTTATATTTGTTCACTTAACCATGCTGGTGCATGAACTGAAGTGGTTATGATTTATTCGAATATAAAACAGGAATAAATGCAAACTATTTCGATCACCGCAGACACATAAACGCCACAATTAAGCCAATTAACTGATTTTGATATATAATGATTTGGACGCTTGACGTTGCTTGCTAGGTTTAAAAATTTTACCGTTCATGGTTATGATTGGGGAGAGCAGTGTATATTTTCACTCAAAATAAATTGATATGAGACTACTAATTTAATTAAGATGCGCTAAGAGATTTACGAGGAAGTTATCTTTTTTTAGGGGAATGTAAGCAAATTAGAGCGCAATCAGATGTAAGGAAGCTATAGGTAAAATAAATTCCGCCTACTTCACTAGGATGAGGCAATATTGCAGGCGAATATATTATGTCAAGTCCATCCTTTAGATCAGTGGTCGGCAACCCGCGACTCGCTGATGGCCGTGGCTCGCGTCTTTTTTTTTGGGAATATGGGGTAAATATCACAAATTCGGCCCGCCTTTATTTATTTTGCCACTTTCTGGCCCTTGCAAGCCAAAATGTTGCCGACTAGTGCTTTAGATCCATAGGAATACTTTTTATTTTATACATACAACGGCAAAAAGGAATAAATTGTACAATAGCATTTAAAAACTTGTGTATGAAAAAAGATTCATGTTTTAAGTCAATGGGAAGCCTATTGTTTCTAATGTTAATTAAGCTTAAGTCTTATTTAAATAAACGTAAATAAACATTTTAGTATTATTAATAATTCTGTATCATCTAAAATGAATTGAATGAGAAACTTGGCCCGCCGTCCGAAAGAATAAATTTAAGCGGAGCTGGAATGATTTAATTAAACCTATAGTTAATTAATTAATTTCGAGGCTATCCAACCTTCGGAAAGGAACGATAAAATAATTGGATCCGTCAAAATTATAGAAAGCCAATCGTTCACAGCTGAATTGATTATTTTGAGATGGTTTCTTATTGAAATTATTTATTGCCTGAGATACATTTTAATTGACATGTGATCATTTTTTTAAACAATTTTAAAGTTTATCGTTATGAAACTTATCTAGGTCGCTAATACGAACTATAAATAGGTAGTATCAATTCATTTGTTTCATTATCAGGATTAGATGTGGGATATAAGCATTGAAATATATTATATCATACGATATCTATACGTAAAAAGTAAAAAATATGCAGTCAACTACCATAATATGTATAGGAAAGTAAAAATAAAGTAAATGAAGTGCGATCTAGAGGTTCCGCATTCGATTCCTATGGCTTAGGAATAGTGTTATTTAGTAAAGTTTTGTGTTTGCGAATTGTGATTGCAAAAATACACCTTTGCTTATCCTCCCCTGGAATACAAGCGTAAACTTATGAACGTACATTTAAATTTCATAAAACAATCTAACGAATTAGTACCGTTAGAGGTACTATTTATATAACGCAATATCAGCCAAAAAAAAACAACTTCCTGCATAAAACATGCATCGCCCAAAGGTAGACTAGCAAAGAATGCCTACGGCATCAAGTCCGCCTTTATACATAGGTGTATATAAAGCTTTAATAAATAAATAATAAAATAAAACATATTCCATTGCCTTATCGGTCATTATGAACTTTTTGTTTCACTGTAGCTATATAATTACGGAGGACACACCAAAATTTTATTATATTTTAAGATAAAATGTAGTGAGTATTAAACTATATAACATGTTTGTAATACTCTCTAAATCCACCAGCGGCTATTGGACAGATATTAACAAATATATCAAAATTAATATTATACCGTCAAAAACTCGTTCCGTAATTCAATAGAATCATATTTGGAGCATCCAATGCAGCGTGTGTAAACAATTTCAACAGTTATTAAAACGTGGAATGGTCTAAAAATCCGCGTATCAAAGAGACTGTCCATGCGTTCATCGATATTATTTTACAACGTGAATCGCGATAAACAATTTGCAAAGGCTTTTCATACGCGATACGTTCGAAATTCAATTTTGTCGCATAATTCTATTGGATTTTCAGAATTCCGTGAATAGTGACCGAGTTAATTAGCGTATTGGTTATTTCATACCAGTTTATAAAAGCCAGCATAATATTTTGTGGTAATTTAATTGATAAATTATAATTCCTAAATATATGCACCTTATTATTCATGCATGTTGTCCATTACGACTGGAATTCAGTAAGTCAGCTTTTCGGATAAATCTAAAATTGAATTAAGTGTTTGTAGACTACATATTATATACTTATTCAATTATAATAATTTGTGTATGTGAAGTATTTAAGCGTTCTCAACTATAGTGCTTTCGAAGAATCAGAACATACTCGTTAATAGATTCTAAAGACCACTCTAATCCACTGCTGAAAAGTTATCGAATACACGACACTTTAGTTGCACTAAGCTGCTTCTCACATTCGCCATTTTTTATGACGGATAATTACCGTTTATTACCATACTTACATGCCCAATACACCCTCACGTATATAGAGTTTTTTTCGGAGTATTTATTATTTTATTATAATATTTTTAGCGATATGGAGGCGTTATTGTATCTTAAAACAACTGAGTAATCGCTGAAAGAAGACTTTTTCCCTTATCTTATCGTCAACACGCACATTCACAATACCAATAATTCAAAATACGAAACGACGTGACAAAAGTGTGTTAAGTTGGAGTAATGTTCTCGTTGCGGCGCGAAGTCGTAATTTGAAATCGCGGCGAATGCGACGCGCCCTACACTACACAAGTATACGGAACAGTTTGAAACTTAAGTGCGTAAATTATGGCAACGTCTTGAGAATTCACGCATGCACTATGATATATAGCTAATACATATACTCACGGAGACAAACAGTGTTTTTGGTAAAGTTATTTTTGGTATAAGTCTATAATTTTATGACATGTTTGGTGACTGCATTAAACAAAAATGTTGATATATTTTACTACACCATAACAAAAAGCTTAAAGAATAAATTTGTAATAGTAACATAGAAATTATTATTTTAATATTTATCTTTTCGAATGGCGAATGTTACATGTAAAATATCTATTAATACAAGACCCACTGACGAGCACATGGGCCTTATCCACTATTGAGACTACACTTCACGATGCTCAGAATTCACAAATTTTTTAACGTTCACAATTTTGCCCTTCCCTAATGAAGTGCGTGATATTTTATTAGAAATATAGGCTTTCATAGGCCTCCCCCAATTAAATTTATTATAAAAATCAAATCATATTAGCGTCTTTCCATATTTAGTGACAAGATCTACAAACTTTGAACAGAATTTCTGCCCTATAAAAGTGTAAGCTTACCACAGGCATCTCATCCCGCATAGTTAGCTAACACCATTAAATTATATTAATGTATTCATTAATGTAATTAATGGAGTTCGGTAAACTGTCATAATAACACAACTTTCCACGGTGCTGGATAGTTGAAGAGTGTGGTTTTGCCGTGCAAATATTGTACAACAGAGCTCCTCTGGCATTTTTCGACGAGATTTCTTGTATAATTAGTTCAGTGTGGTTACTTTTTATTTTCTGCATATTATTTGATGCTATTGTAAAGCAAAGACTATACAAAAAAGATCATGATTTTTAGCTTGCATTTTAAGCGTCGAGAATGCATTTTTAACAGCTATTGGTTTTGTACTTGGCTATTGAAATTGAAATGACTTTAAGTAATATTACCGTACACAAAAAATATTTTATTATTGCTCTATGACCTTGAAGAGTGACGGGATTAGATATGTGATTCATACTTAAATAAATTTGTTGTCTAATGTAGTATCCTTCAGTCTCGGATTATTTTTACTGTAAAAGAAGTCATCAAAATAATAACCATTGCACCCCTAGAGTTTCGCTTTGAAGCTTTGAATTTTTAAAGCGTTTGAAATTAATGGACTTATGATCTGAAAGAAAATATTTTATGTCGTTCGTCAATAGGCTGATAGCAGCGCGGAACGTAAAAGTAAATATGTATATGTATGTTGGTATGTCGAAGCTGCGAATGGGATTCCTATATCGGGACAAATCCAACGGCTACCATCAATATATCCGTTATATTGTTTATTTTTAATTGTGAGTATTAAATGTCTTTCTTTTATTACTGCCATTAATCCACGTGAATTTTACGCGAGTTTTGGTACTGTGTTACATGATCACATAGAAACAAATGAAAATCACTTTTAACGCACTGATATGATAATGATGACTCAATCGAATTCCTAACTCTGAGTTATGAGATTCCGAGTAAAAAAAGATCTAACATTATCCAACCCAGTAATTGAACCCGGAAGCTTTAATCGCGCGCCGTACAGCTATGGCACAAGACCCCTACGACAGTCATCTAAAATACACGTAGAGTTTATTTATTTTCGAATTTGAAATATATTACAATAAGACACTAAATAAACAAATAAAACGGTAGACTAAATAAAGTACTTTTACGACTAACGTACCCATGAATGAATTTGTTTTATTTGATTCAATTAGTGTGTAGTTTAATTAATTTATTGTAACAAGAAGCCCCACAGGATCGCCGCACGGTGCCCGCTCGCCATTTCCATTAAAACTTTACGTCTTTCCCCATTCATATCAACAATGTATCGGTGTGTTCGTCTAATCGGTTGTATGTATGATTAATACCGATTTCTGGGTTTTATAATAAGGCATAAATAATTGGTTAATAAAAAAATGTACGCGTATTTTTTATGGCATGATAATACTCCTGATATTATTAAAAAATATACAAAAGACAGTGTCCTTATTAAAATATTACTTGCTAAGCGCTCATTACAATTATTCCGTTCTTATGTTAACCGGAATACAAACTGATCTTAGTAACTATCCGTGCACATAAGTACGATATCAAGCATCGCATCCAGAAATATCATACACTATATAAAACAAAACAGGCCCGCAATGGGTAAGTGCGCTGAAAATGATAATGAATGAGCCTATACTTCTGCTTACCCCTTCGGGAATAAAACTGTGAGTGTTTAATTATATGCAAAATTGTCCATACTTTTTAAAGTTAGGTTGTAACGATTAACTCGTCAATTAAGTCGACCGCTCTTGTGTAAACATGCTTCCTCACTACGATAGAGGGGTATTAAGTCTTAAAACCATCACTCTCTGTTGGTAAACTTCCCATGCCTAAGCTTTTTTATAAAGAGCTATCAAAGGTGTTGTTTTTCTAGTGTTTTCTCCATCTTTATTTTTATCGATGTGTAAGTCATGGTATACTCCAGTGGCGTGCCTAGGGTGTCAAACTAAGGCAAGCCCAAATGTTTATTTAGTAGCAGCATATTTTTTTTGGTACGTAGGACTAATAAATACCTACAGGTTAGTACTCACATTCACGTTTATAGCGTTATTTTATAAATAAACAATCGTTAAGTTCGTTATTCGGAACTATGTAAGGCAAGTCGGGCTTTCGGGCTTCTATGGAAGTACCGCCACTGGTATACTCCAATGCATCTGTTATTATAAAAAGCCCTAGGTTTTGGGCTTTGGCAAATAAACGTGACATTATGTAATGTCAGTAATTATGTCTTGTAACATCCTCTACTTGTAAATCAGTATTTTTAACACAATGACTACCTCGTTTGTTCTTAGTATTGCAACCATGAGTCGTGCAAATAGCAGGTCCCCGGTTTTATTCGGGAGGGACAAAGTGTTTTTTTCCCTTAAGAACATTCTTAGCAAAAACACGGAGTCTGAGAACGCCAGAAAATAGCAATAGACTCACCCCCTATTACGTGGATCTTAAAAATATAATTAGCAAATCGTGGGCGCAGTCTCATTTCTGCCTGTCCCTTTGTGATACAGGCGTGGGTGTGTGTTCACTTTGTATTTTAATTAAAGAACAGAGTCAACATGAAAGTATGCAAATGCAGTAGGTATACGTATTTCGCTTTTTAATTCAAGCCAATAGCAATCCGTGTTCATATTTAAAAATGCATTTGTATAAATAAAATATGATTGTATCGCGGCTGTCCGTTTGTTCACCGCTTATATTTGTCACGCGGGGCTCGGCCGTGCTCGGTGGTAATGCGGACTGATCTCCCGCGACCGGCGCTCGCATTCCGACCAATATATTATTCATAACATTTTCAACGGACGCACCGGCCCACACGGAATATTAGAGAGGAGTATCTGCCGAGTTTATCCGGCCTTTTCCAATTCATCGTTAGCTAAATTGTTTCCGACGTACCATCGCGTCTGCTCACGCCTTCTCGCGTCTCTGTTTGTTTTGTGTCCGGGTAATTTGCTGCCACATTGTCGCGTGGGTGAGCCTGCGTGCACCTAGATTAACTATTTTTATTGTTGAAACGGCGTCGCTTTTATTCTTGCAAATGAATTTTAGTTGAAAAAATACTGACTTTAATATTAGCGATTACAAAGGAGAAATTCAGTAAACTAATCTTTTGCTGTTTAGTTTCAAAGAATACGAGGCCATTTTTGACGTGAGTGTAGCTAGGAAATTCAATCCGATATAAAATTCTTGCTACTTTTTTTTTAATATTATGACTGTAGTAATTCGAATGTATGAATGGAATGAGAATGGAAAGGCGGTTGGACCAGATGGAATACCAGTTGAAGTATGGAAGGTCTTACAAGTGGTTGGGTGGAAGTGGCTGACTTTGTTCTTCAATAAGTTGTTGCAGGACGGCACGATACCCGATGAGTGGTGCGCCAGCTATTTGGTGCCTATTTTTAAAAATAAGGGGGACGTGCAAGATTGCAACAATTATCGAGGGATAAAGTTAATGTCACACACTATGAAAGTATGGGAAAGAATAATTGAGCGACGCCTGCGAGAGGAGTGTGAGGTTTCACGGAACCAGTTCGGTTTTATGCCTGGCCGTAGGACAATGGATGCCATTTTTGCAATTCGCCAGCTGTGCGAAAAATACAGAAGAGCACACAAAAACTTGCATATGGCATTCATTGACCTCGAAAAGGCTTACGATCGGGTTCCGCGTGAAGTTGTATGGTGGGCCCTTAAGAAGAAATGTGTGCCTGAGAAGTACCTGCAGTTGATTCGGGCCATGTACCGCAGATGCAGTACACAAGTCCGAACTGCGGTCGGTCTTACGGCCAGTTTCGATGTCGCTGTTGGTGTGCACCAAGGGTCGGCTCTTAGCCCTTACCTCTTCCTGTTGATTATGGATGCCGTTACGGCAGGTATACAGGAAGAGGCACCCTGGTGCATGCTATTTGCTGACGACATCGTGCTGGTGTCAGAAAGTGGCCACGAGGTGCAGAACAGACTGGAGGTGTGGCGGCATAGACTTGAAAATGTTGGCCTTAAAGTCAGCAAAACCAAAACACAATATATGTTTTGCGACTACGGCGGTCTTTCAAGTTCTGTGTCCGTCACACTGGGTGGAATACCGGTACCAGTCTGTTCCGAATTTCGCTACCTCGGGTCACTTTTGCAAAGCGACGGAGACATCGACCAGGACGTAAGGCAGAGAATCAACTCAGGTTGGATGAAATGGCGGCAGGTCTCATCCACAATATGTGACCCCAGAATGCCCCTCAAATTGAAGGGCAGAATATATAAGTCCATTATAAGACCTGTCGTACTGTATGGATCAGAGTGTTGGGCAACGAAGAAGATGGATGAAAGACGACTGCATGCAGCAGAAATGCGAATGTTGCGATGGATGTGTGGTATAACACGGTGTGACAGAGTGAGGAATGAATACGTTAGGGGAAGTCTGAAAGTAGCTCCTGTGATAGAAAAGATGAAAGGAAACCGTCTGTCGTGGTATGGGCACATTATGAGAAGGGATGAATCATATGTAGGAAAAAAGGTGATGAATATGAAAGTGGATGGATGGGCGGGCCGAGGAAGGCCAAAGAAGAGATGGATGGAGTGCGTGGCTGAAGATATGAAAAAGAAAGGGGTGAATGAAGACATGACGGCTGACAGGGATGTGTGGAAGGAGAAAACATACTGCGCCGACCCCAAGGATTAAATTGGGACCAGGGCAGGGGGATGATGATGACTGTAGTAATTCGACACATTCAGTGCGCAAAAACAAGATAAGTGCAAAATGAAAATCTGCGAAAACAGTGCCATTAATGTTATTTATCTCGTTTCGTAGAATTTTAAAGTGTCGGTACTTAAAGGATTGGGATGTTTCTCTCCAAATTATCCGTGCAGATGTCGCGTCGACGCTCTACCCATTAAAAGTGTAATTTACGTACTTTTTTCACAAATATTCAGTGCTTTTTCCTATTTAGCATGAAATATGTGTTTTATTCTGACTGTTGAGAACGATTGCAAATGACAATTTACTAAATTATACTTAACGGCATCTGAAATTCTATGAGCTGGTTATCCCAAAAAATCTTAAGGTCCTAATTAAGTCTTCATAACAAGAATTAACATGATATTAATTAACGCGCATAAAATCGCGGGATCGCTTCGAACTGGTTAAATCGTCGTGATAGAAGCGATCAGTAACTTTTAAACGTAACACAAATGTTTTCCATAATTACATACTAGAACGGTAATAGAATGTTTTTGATTGTCCACAGGTTGGCGTAAATATGATGTCCTGTCCCTTACCCCTGCCGCTGCTGCCAGCGCTGCACCCGCAACCAGCACTGGCCTCGGACTTTCCTATCCACATTGGAATAAAGGTAAGAAACATATTATACTCAGATTAATTAAATGCATCATATATAATATCTAGGTCGTGTCGGTCTTCGAACTTTATGCACGCGATCGTATAAAATCTCGGCATTCGCAGAGCAGGAACCCTTAATTACATATCCCTGACTTTTTGAAGTTATGTGTGTCAAATAATGATCAGGTTCTTTAACGGTAAAGAAGAACATCGTGATGAAAAAAAAGTTAGGTATGTAAGTAGTTCACTAAGCCAGTGTGGTAGGCTAAGGCCTTGCCCCTTTCACCAGTAAAGGAGATTCGTGTCCAATCAGCACTGCTTTATTTTTTTGTCTGTTGTTTACAAATTTGATTTAATAATATTTATACAGCAATTATTTTTATCAATTCAAACACCTAAAAAACTTGCCATCGCTAGAAAAATAAATCGCATATTAATTAATCTCAGTGCTTGTTTATTTCTCATTATTGCCCAACACTCCTTTAACCCAAAGTTATTAAATATTTCTGTCCTATCTCAAATCTTATGTTTGCAGTTTGAAGTCGTTTGCTTTCTTTGGTAAGTAGGAAAAAATATGTAATTTAATCTCGCCGCTCTCCCGACGAGTTCAGCCAACTTAAATTGCGAATATATCAAAGCTAAATAATATAAAGTAAGCGAAAGAATATAAGGTAACTTTGAGAGCCGACGCTCGAGCCTTAAGGAACTTGCACATTTATTTCTGATGACACGATTTATTTTCCTTGTTCTAATTTTAAAATGTTTACATCAAATTTATTGAGGAACATAACATTACAAACCAATGAAGCATTTCATGTTGAGTGTTATATTTACTGTACCTTAAATTTTATATTGTTTTTAATATATTAGTACAAACATTCTTCATGAGCACAAATGTCTTAATGTCTTACATACAAATCTATTATATATCACCCGTGTATTTTGTAGTAAATTGGTTAGAAATTCAATATTTTATTTCATAGTACGCACAGATGGAATGCATGCGATATTATTTTAATTGAAATACGGTGGTTACAAAAGCCAGTTAATTATGTGGGGACTTTAATGTTTATGGAATGCACCAAGTACAAGTTGGTCATGCGGTGCGGCTATTACGTTGTAATGACGTAAGTTTAAATTGCAAACACAATTTCCTGAATGCAAGGTGACTTGTAAACACCATAAGACTAAGATCAGCGAAATAAGCAACCGGGAAGATGATAAGATTTACACCAACATTGCGTCAAAGAACAACTGCTATACTCCTTTAAGTAGTAACCTTGCCATTACTTGAAGCAAACAGCCAGTTTTTAGAAATTGCGTTATATTCAATAAAAGGTAATTATGTTTGGAAAATATTTTATGACCACGTTATTATTTTTGTATATGTATTTCATCAAAGTTCTGCATACTGTGGTATCTCTAAACAAAATGTACAGGCGCCATTAGCCAAAATTCGCGGCAGAACCGGCGACGTCACACAGTATCAATATTTGAGATGAACTTTTGCCCAATTACCTTTGCAAGTTAAACCGTCTTAATTTATAAGTATTGATTCGTACCTTCGAGTTTAATTAGTTTCCAGTTCTGAGACGTTCGCCTCATTTATTATCTGAGAGTTTCAGCGGAATTGTAGCTGTAGTGAATGTTTTAAATTCCGGAAAATACATTTACTTTATTATCTACCAGAGACAAATATTCTTCAAACCTTTTACAGTAATGGCAGTCGAGGACTATGAATCATTTTTAAAGCTAGATTAAGTAACTTTTTGTTTGACAAGATTAACAAAGGGGCACCTTTTAACAGTTCTTGTAGTTTTCAGAGCCATAGAATTATACGATGTCCGCGGAGACTTAGCATAGTTGACATTTAACAGACAAAAGCTGATTATGTTTTTTTTTTTTTTTTTTTTTTTTTATTTGCCTTAGCAGGCAGACGAGCTGACGGCCCGCCTGATGGTAAGCGGAACCGTCGCCCATGGACTTGGCAATGCCAGGGGCACAGCCACGCCGCTGCCTACCGTGAGGAAAATGCTCTTTTTAAGCCTCGTTTGAAGAAGGCCATGTCATAGCGCTCGGGGAACACCGACGCAGGGAGTTCATTCCAGAGCTTGCACGTACGTGGTAAGAAAGACCTCTGGAAACGCACCGTACGGGTACGGTACGTCTCCAGGTGAAATGGATGAACTCTACTGCGGTGACGGGTGGTGCGATGGTAGAACGGCGATGCCGGTACCAACCCGAACAGTTCCTCGGAGCATTCCCCATGGAACAGCCGGTAGAACACACAAAGAGACCCAAAGTCTCTCCGCAGTCCTAACGGCTGTAGATTCTCCGTGAGATCGGGATCATCGACGATTCGAACGGCCCGTCGCTGTAAGGAGTCAAGTGGGTCGAGCTGGTATTTTGGGGCACCTGCCCAGAGATGCGAGCAGTACTCCACGTGGGGCCGGATTTGCGCCTTGTAGAGCGACAACCTATGACCCGACGTGAAGCACCGCTTGGCTCTGTTCAGGATACCCAACTTCTTACTAGCCAATTTGGCTTTGTCCTCCAAATGACTCCTAAACTGGACTAAGCTCGAAATTTCGACGCCGAGGATCCCAATACTCTCGGAGATCTGGAGAGATACTCCTTGGAACTGTGGCGCTATGACGAATGGATCCTTCTTCGCAGTGAACGCGCAAACTTGTGTCTTCGTAGGGTTGAATTGAACCAGGTTCTTTTCTCCCCATTCGAAAGCCCGCCCCAGAGAGCTCTCGACTTCAGACACAAGTTGTGACCGTCTTTCCCCAACGGTACTCCGAGGGACATTCTGTTGGCCGATGTATCGCGCGTCACTCGTGCTATCATCTGCATAGCAATGCATGCTTTCGATAGAAAGCATGTCATTGATATGCAGGATGAAGAGTGTCGGCGATAGCACCGAACCTTGAGGAACGCCAGCGTTAATGGTCATGGTCTCGGAGCAACAGCCGTCAACGACGACCTTGATGCTTCGACCATCCAAAAAGCTAGCGATCCACTTGCAGAGTCCCTCGGGGATCCCATATGCTGGAAGCTTCGCCAGAAGGGCTCCGTGCCACACTCGGTCGAACGCCTTCGCAATGTCTAGGCCGACGGCAATAGCCTCACCCCCACTCTCCAAGGCCTCCGCCCAGCGGTGCGTGAGGTACACGAGAAGATCGCCAGCTGACCGACCGTGTCGAAAGCCATATTGACGGTCATTAATCAGCTGGCGATCCTCAAGGTACCTCAGGATCTGAGTATTAATAACTCGCTCCATGACCTTGGAGAGAAGGGATGTGACCGCTATCGGCCTATAGTTGGAAGGGTCCGACCGGTCTCCCTTTTTAGGGATTGGGTGGACACGTGCGACCTTCCAAGAAGCTGGGACCCTGTTGGTTTTGTAGGAAAGGCGGTACAGGCGCGTGAGCACGGGGGTCAACTCAGGGGCGCACGTCTTAAGAACCACCGCGGGGATACAATCCGGCCCACTCGACTTTCGGATGTCGAGAAGCCTGAGCTCCCGTCTGACAACACGATAATTAAATCTGATGTCAGACAGGAGACTCTCACACCTGGGTATAACTGGTGGAGTGGCTCCACCGTCATCCAGGGTCGAGTTCGAGGCAAAGGATTGGGCCAGGAGATCGGCCTTCTCCTTTGCACTATGGGCCAGGCTGTGATCATCCTTACGCAGTGGCGGGAGACTAGGCTGGCAAAAATTACCTTCGACAGCCTTGGCGAGCGACCAGAAAGCTCGACTTCCAGAGGGATAACTTTCTAGTCGCTCGCCAATTCGTCGAACGTGTTCCGCCTTGGCCCTAGCGATAGCCCTCTTGCTAGATCTAGAAGCGGCATTGAATTTTCGCTTCTCCTCCTTTATTTTAGGATCCCGACGTTTTCGGGCTTCCTGCCAAGCCTTAAATGCGGACTGCTTGAGGCGCGCAGCATCGGCACAAGCGTGGTTGTACCAAGGTCGGCTGCGGCGCCCCACGGGTATTTTGGAACTGGGGATGAAAGTATCCATCCCCAGGATTATTGTATCCCTTACGCAGTCCGCACAGGCGTCAGGATCGTCGGAGGAGAAGCAAAGCCGCTTCCATGGGAAGGATGCGTAAAACTCGCGCAGTCCATCCCAATCTGCTGACCTATAACGCCAGACTCTGCGAGTCCCAGTGGCAGAAGGACGACTGGGACGCACAACAGGGGCCCATGAACGAACAAGGCAGTGATCAGATGACCCTAGAGGGGCTTCGATCACCACCCTGTATCCGTCAGGATGAGTAGTCAGCAGAAGATCCAACAGAGAGGGCTCATGGCTCTCAACATCCGGAACACGGGTAGGCTGTGTTACCAGCTGTGAGAGACCATATGCCAGGGCCAACTCGTAGGCAGACCGGCCCGGGAGATCAGTGATCCTGGACCCCAACCACTCTTTGTGGTGGGCGTTGAAGTCACCCAGGACCACCACCTCCGCGGACGGGCACTGCTCGAGTATGCAGCTAGTCCCCACTTGGACGTTCTCAAACAACAGAGAAGACCCCGAATCACTGGCATGGGACCTGTAAAGGCACGCGTATATACGGGTACGACCCCCGTAGTCTACGCGGAGCCATAATATTGACAGGTCCCGATGCTCGAGGCCCCGAAGGCGGCGACAACATATATCACCCCGGACGAAGACGCACACCCCGGCTTTACGTACGAATGTATGTTCCAATACGTAGCCGGGGTAGTTGAGGTACGATACGTCGTCAGGGGTAGATATTTGTGTCTCCGTTAAAAAGAGCAGGGCAGGCCGCGCCGTCTCGAGGTGGTGATGGACGGCGTCGAGGTTGCTGTGTAGACCCCTGACATTGCAGAAGTCCACTTGAATTGTGGATTGTTTTACCGCCGTGGGTTGCCTGCTATTTTTCGATTTTCGGGTCATTAAAAAAGAGATTTGTGGGAGGGAGGTGAGGATGGATGCGGTGGGTCCAGAGCGGATCCTTAAAGATGGAACAATGTGAGGCAGCACACGGCCGAATGAGTGGCCTCCGCGAGGCACGGAAGGGCCCCCGGTGCCCCCCCGCGTACAGTCGCCGGGATCCGCCCCAGTCTCCCACTCTGGCACGACGACTGCACGACGGGATTTTCGCCGGTTGGCGGGACAGCTTCCCGAGGCGGGAGTTAAAAAGAGAGCGGATCCCCGGGTTCAGGTCCCCTACTGACCGGCAGGCGGCCGACGGAAACCGTTCCCACCGGGTCTCCCTGTACCCCGCATCAACCCCCAAGGCCGCATGCCACCCCAGACACCGGAGTAGTGCCGTTGCAACCCACCAGCACCCAATAAGGTAGGGGGAGGGACAATGAAGGAACGGCTATCCAGTCCTTCCGCCGGAACGCATTCCTGCTTTGCGGTAGAAATAGACTGGACGGTGGTACCAATCCGCTCGGGTTCAACATTGAGTAAATAAATACTCAGTATTAAACCCTACCACCAGTGGTGAGTGAGGGAGGGGACACCAAAGCTGCGGAAAGGATAGTGAATGCAGCAATGGTGGCTCGAGGGGCCGGGGTCGCGTACCCGTGCCATTTTATAAGCCAACCGGACAAGTTGGCAGAAAAATGACCCTCTGACGCCAAATAATAAAGAAAAATAGTGCTGTTTTTATTATTGAAGTACATTTTATTCAAGAACCTCCAGCGTTGCATACGTGGTCCAATAGACTTGACAGTGTTAATTGTCTGAAAGCGGAATAATCTCAATCACTTTTCCCCTCCTTTCTGTTACCGAGAGCTGAAGCCTGAAGTGTCATAGCGAAAGATAAAATATCCATGAGTGCTCTCATACGGCGTGAGAGTTTCATGTTGTCTATCACTTAAAACTTTCCCAAGTTTGTGTCTTGCCGTGCTATAAAACTAAAGCAATTTAGCATCCAGTATCTTATATCTCCCCTATAACTAAAGATGCTTTATCTTACGAGAAGAGTGATTGTCGTTTGTAGAAAATAATTGAATTCACTCAAGAGTTACATATGACATAATTTCAAAGTGAAAAAAGTTACAAGTCTTAAGTCGTGGATATCAAACATTACTGAATAATAATAATTATTATCGGTAAAGCATCTACTTAATTAAGAGGGCGAGCCTATTGTCTTTTTTCGGTACACATTGCCAGACTCCGTGTTACTACTGAACATTTCCTAGTGGAAATTTCCAATAACACTTCTCCAGATCCGGTAATCGAATCCGGGACTTCTAAGCACGTGCTTATTTAGTGGGGCCACAAGGTAGTCTATTTTATATATTTTCCTACAAAATTTTATGCGGGTTAGTAACAAGCTACTTACTAACAAGTAATACAACACAGGGTCATTTGCGGCTTACTTATGTCTTTATTACTTATTTCAGTGGAAATGTTACTATGAGTAAACGTAAGTTTGGTATTTACAGAAAAACATGCTGGTTTCCTCAAGTCTATGCTTTCAGTTTACAGAAGTAAATTTTTTATTGGTATTTATTCCGAGTATTTTAAAACCCGGATCTTCTCGTAGTTTCCCTTCGTTCAGTCTCGCACGGGCGAAGTCATCAAAAAACTATTAGCTGCAGCTTTAAGCGCATGTGCACTTTTATAAACATCAATATAAACAAAAAACTTCCAACTACATGGATAAGTTTACTCATTAAACATCAATTTCGCCAAACGTCGGAGGAGTTTGAGAGAGAGAAGTGTTGTTTTTGATATCTTTTACTTAAAAGAGATTAAAATCGCTAATTCTTGACTTGCTGCTATTAAATATAATATAAGAGTCATTTTGAAAATAATAAATGCATATAAACATTTATGAACTTAAATTGAAAATAAGAGATAAATCCGCTCGTGCTAGTTCAACTACGAGATGTTATTAGAAATACACCACGTGTCAAGCTAATTTGCTCAGTTGATTCAATTCTCGTCCACGGGTGCCATATTTGAGTAGTAGCGGAGATTTCAATTCATATTTGAATAAATAAATATGCATGAAAGCAATTTATAGAGGCCGCTCGGCCGCCGGGTACAATATCAGAGCCCTCATTAGATGTATACTATGGCGCTACGTCGCCGCGTAGAGGCTACGAGTTTTGTAGAAAACCGCGTAGGCTGCTACGAAACAAATATTCGTCTTAGTCCGCACATGTTCATAATAATTTATTCAATTCAACTTTCAATTTAACTCTATGAAAGTTTATATTAACTGATAAAAAGTTTCATGTACATTGTACAGTTTTCTGCAGGGCAGACTAATATTATAAAGACAGCGGGAAATAGTTGAATATAAGCCCAAGCCTTTTCTGACAGGGCGCTTTGAAAATATTTTTAGGAAACATTTGTCTAGCAGTGGCCGTCTAATAGCTTTTAATGATGATTTTTAAAATATTACGTATTTACTATTTAAATGAAAAAGTAAGTAGCAGTGATTTTTCAGTACTTAGTCGGGTGGCAATATTTTTTTTATTATTTGGTATACCATACCTACGTAATAAAGCCGTTTAAATCAAATGGTAATAGTAGAGCGATTTAAACAAAGCGTTGTACAATATACGTACTAACTGGTTGTATTGATCAAATGAAACGTCAGTTACACAAAGAGCTTGGTGACGCGGCCGCTCGTCTGCCACGTAGTTTCCTATTGATATAGTACTAAAACCTTAGTATAAGTTACTTTTGTTGAAATAGCAAAACACATGATATAATATATATATAGCATGATAATTATAAGTGCGTCTCAATAAATTCTACCAGTTAGTTTTTGACCGACTTGCGGGTCGTCGCGATTTTGAATAGATATATTATGATTTTTTAACATTATACTTACACATTATAGATCCAGAATATATAATACACTAGCTTTTGCTCGCGACTCCGTCCGCGTAGACTACAGGGTTGAGATCAGAAGGAAAATAAGTTGTAGTCTATTTTACTTCTCAGAGTCCTATTTATGTCCATACCAAAATTCATACAATTCGGTCAAATTGTTCAAACGTGAAATTACTGCGCGCTTGATCAATATTTTAAAACTGCAATATCTTCTAAGATACTCAGTGAAATCAAATGATGTAAAGGGCAATTTTATTTAAAATTAAATACTTGTAATGAATAACGTATTTATTTGAATAAGGATTAATATCATATTTATAAAAACACCTTCACAAATAAAACTTTATTTTAAAATAAATTTGGTTAGGATAAAAAACGTTATAGTAAGCCAACCTTAAAAAATAGACATATGCTGTCGCGGACCTTTTTTTAGAACTTTTTAAGAGGAACATTTCTCTTAAACATTATTTTAGCGAAACTTTAACCGTTTTCGCAGCGCACGCCGCGGAAGCTCACAAAAAGGAAAAAATGTCCCCGATTTCGAAACATTCTTTATTGCTGCTCCGCTCCTATTCGTCGTAGCGTGATGTTATATAGCCTATAGCCTTCCTCGATAAACGTGCTATCTAACAGTGAAAGAATTTTTCAAATCGGACCAGTAGTTCCTGAGATCCTAGCGTTCAAACAAACAAACAAACAAACAAACAAACTCTTCAGCTTTATAATATTAGTATAGATATTATTTCGGTACACAAGACTTGTATCTTAGAATGGGATCAGAACTATGTATATGGTTGGATATTTAAAAATGCTGCTAAAATTTTGGATTGACTAAAAAATTTAAAGTGCCCAGAAGGAAAGTAAAATCATAATTTTGAATTCAACATAAAAAAAATACGCAAGTACAAAAATATTACTGAATCAGACAAATATTTAATAAAAAAAAAAAACTAGCTACTACAACAACATTATGTGAAAATATACTCGTATTTTCATTTAGTCAATTTCTTTAATGTTAGCATGAAACACCAGACATCTACTAGCAACAAGACTTAGATTTTTTTACTCTTGCGTACCGAATGGTATGAATTTACATGCGTACGGTTTGTTATGTGTGTTTCGGAGATTATTATTGCTAAGCTAGAGCTCCAACGGTGAAACAGAATTAACTATGTGATTGTTTGATGCATGTATTCTGTGTATGATAAAATATGATATAATATAAATGATTTACGTGCCTAGGGCGTGTGCTCGTATTTATCTCAAGGGAGTCTTTGTCGATGTCGATGTCGTTTAATTTGTATCGAGAACTCTCAACGGAGGTCTTAAACTTCTAGGCCATCACTATTACAATTAACTTGTGTTGTAATTCCATCATTACTAAATAACAATGTACAACAGAATACTAATGGACTAAGTGAAAATGTTGTCATTGCTTCTCCTTTCTAGCAAAGTTCTAAAGTAGACTTGAAGTGAATATGTAGCAAAGTTTCAGACGCTGCTGCATCGAGAACATTAGATACTTTACTACATTTAATAGAGTGTAAGTAATATTTTCATCACGTTCATTTAATCGGAAACATAGATCTTCATTATGTATAAGTTCCTTCGCTCAACTGAATTTTTATGTAGTCTATATTTGTTTTATCAGTCTCTACAATAAGTATAAAAATAACAATAGAGAAATGAATACATTACGTATTCATTTTAAACATTTTTACAGCCTAGATATTTTTATAGCCCAGACACTTAAATAAAAAGCTGATGCTATTTCTTTTATTATTTTAGTCCTCATATAATGAAACTCATAAGATTTTCTATTGTAACATTCAATTTCATTACTCTACCAAAAAAAACGAAACGCAAATATCACAGAGCGGTGTATATTCCTAGATTTACACACAGTTTTGCCTTTCAAGCAAATATCAGCTAAACTGTATATATTGTCTAGTATTAAGTTTCGCCCCTCAGGCAGATATCGTTTGGATTTAGGAAATCCCAACTCCAAGTAACCAATGAAATATGAGAGCCCAAAGTTTGCTCGAATAATCAATTCGAGGAATCCTAAAGGTCTCTTGGGCTAGAATTCATGCACTTAGTTTTCGGCATGGATTGGTATATGGATATTAGTTTGTTTGTCATGTAGACTCGTATCAATTTTCTAGGTGCAAGAAACTTGGGTTGCGAGGAGCATGATTTTTGATTCGAATTAAAGTCTACAGTGGAGTCCTTTTCGTATATTTTTTAATGCAAATAATATACTAAAAACTACAGGTATATTGATCAACAAGCTCAGCAGCAACTTTTTGAAAAGCCCTTATTTTGATTTTTTATTTACAGGTACAAATCGTAGGTAGATTAACTTTATTTAAAATTTTCAACATACATATATATTTAGGTTTGCTAAGAAGCAATGAACAATACTGTGATAGGCGAAGCGAATTACGGAAATTCAACACCCCATAAATATTACTATACCTACACGCCATATTTTTATAACCCCTCTTTATGTAATTAAAATAAAACATATTCCTACTTCGGGTTTTCTAAGCCGAGGAGTTAATGTGGCCTTTATAAATTATATAACGAACAGTGTGTTGAGAGGTCTGGTTTTCAAATGTTATGAGTAATCGCAGCGAAGGCATGAAATTATAAGTTAAAATAATAATTAGGCCACGAAACTCGCAGGTGGCATCAATATGGCATAGTGCTTGCAAGCCTTATTCTACACTCACTAGTATGTCTTTATTATATTATTGTCCATGCTTGGTAAATGGTAACTAGAACTTAAAAAGCTCAGAATGATTAGGCCGTAAAACTCAATAGTATATAAATCTCACTATAAAATCGTACAAAGTTGTGATCTGACTTGGCTTTGATCACAAGCAGAGAAAAACTTAAATTGAGTTATAAGTTATAATTGACGAACGCTATAAGCTTACATTTAAACACCAAGCAATTATTAGTTTAATCGAGATATTAGTTAAAAGACCTGCGATCAAGTTATTAAGTGCGAAACTGCAAACAATGTAAAAGGCAATAACGCAAGGTGTCGTACTAATGAGAAGTGACAGTGGCGGACAAAAAACGACTAAATATTAGTTGGTGGTGCGACGTTAAATAACAGGGCATTATCTGGGAACAATATAAACGCGGCAAGCTGCGGCGCAATAAGCAACGTTCACCGGTTAATGGCCGCCCGTCCGTCATGTTCCCGGCCTGGCCTTTGGCGCTGTTGTGTCGATATCGATATTGTTTCGAGCTCGCTTTCTGCTCCTAGTGTTTGCTTGCGCATGCATCGTATGTAAATAGTGATGTGATAGCTTTGAACTTGTCGGCACAAAGCTAGTATCGAGGTTCAAAGATCCAAATACTGAAAAGCGTTTAAACGAAGGCCTTTGCTTTTAGGTCAGTGGTGTTTTTTAAGGTACGTAATATGACTTTTTGTAATGTTGTTGACTATATATAGCTTGTCACAAGCGTATCTATGTGTGATGATATTGAAATAATTTATTGTCCTTATGTCGCGCGATGTTAACATATTGTCAGCACTACTATCTCAACAGATGTTTAACTGCCTATTAAAAAAAAAATATTTTTTTTCTTGTACACATAATAAGTTATGCAATTTAATTGGATATAGGTTACATGAATACTGGAAGTCCAGATTGATTTATTACTTGCAAGTTTCAAGCCTCGCCACTAAAACAGCAGTAGCACGTCATGCGTGTTACCGCTGAGCTGTGGAGCCAAACGAAATATCATATTACGGAGATGTGAAACGCAACATGTCTATCAAAGTTATTGAAGCTTCTATTAAACCACAAATTCATTGTATGTATATAGTATATTGAATTACCAATATTTTATGTAACTGAGATAAGAATCTTTATCAATTCAAGTGAGTTTGAGAAAGATTAGATCTTTTGCCTACAAGATTGATTTGATGATACATAAAATACTTAGAAAAAGAGAATCACTGACTATTTAAAAAAAAACGAGTAATCAACTATTAACGCACGTTAAATTAAATAATTTACAATTTCCATTAAGTTGCACCGCTGGAAAGTAATAGGATATATATTTTTAATTTTCCATCTCCGCGAACGAATAAAAAGTTGGGTATTGTGTTACGGAAAACAGCAAATGATCAACCGACGGTTGATAATAAAATGAATTTAGCGCGCATATTTATTTCACTTAACCGGCAAAGTTCATCGATAAAATTGTTGACAACGCCAACCGCACTCGTATTATTACCTTTTATAAGAGAAAAACATGTTTAATTCAGTTAAATGTGATTTTTATTTTATGTATCCTTTATTGTACTTTGTTTTTGATTACTTTTGTGTTAATATTTCAAGAATTGTACCTATTGTGTTAACCGTGTTCATATGAACGTATGTTAACAGCGTTGTTGTTTTTATTTTAAGTTATCGCACTGTACTTGGAATCTATACATTTTTTTGAAGGTCACAGGACTTTTTTTAATGTGAAATTAATGTTAAAATTTGCTCTAGAAGTCCCCTATACACTTATGTCTAATTGTGAATATCTTGCGACAAATAGTGTTTACGATCATCCAAAGAGTCATGGAAATAATGTCCTTACATTGTCGATACAAACCTCAAGTTACTTTAGCCCTAGTTGCTTAAAAAATGTAAAATAATGAAATTAAAGACTATTTTCTTGAAGGCATTGCAGCATCACTTAAAATATAGTGACACAAATATGTTCCAAAAAGAGCCTCTTGGAAATGATATTTTTTTTCCATTTTATTCAATTAGTACGGTTTCAGTAATTAAACTAGTCAATATTTTTAGGCTAGACCCCGTCAGCACTTTCTTATAGATGATGTTTGTGTTTCGGTCGAAATTGATTCTTAGGGACAATGATGAAGCAGGCTTGTAAGTTATTAAGGTTGAAATAAAAACTACTAGCATTACATATGTCATTTACCCTTAATAGTGCTATTGTACTTATAAATAGTAATTTTAAAGTCACGGGCAATATGTCAATAGTTGAACGGGACGTCAACAACAACAATGAGACGCAGTGACTACGTATTAGATACTAATTATGTACACAATACCAATTAACATTTGAGTCAGTGAGTTTCCACGCGATGTCGTCGTCCGCGCGCAGCGATCGCCTAATTATATCGAATCGACCACAGCGCTGCGGTATTATCATTCGCTAATGTATCTTAGCCGATATAATTACTAATGTTAATTGTGTTGACCACTATCAAATACACGTAACTGTTTCGTAAGTTAAATAGGATATTCCAATTACTTATATCAAATATTGAAAGGAGCTCTCAGTTTGGGTTTATGTTATCCGCCTATATTAGTCCCTAATAATAGCATAGTTGATTTAGTGGAGTAGTCTAACCAAAGGCCTTCTATCTCTTTTCAGAGTTATTTTAGTAATGTATTTTTCAAATAAGTAGTAAAGGAAATCTTGTGGATACCTTCTTTCCGCACTTATTTTTTCTTAGATATGCATTTACCATCAAACTTACTCGAACTCACTGGAAATGTCATTTTCGACTCAGCATAGATCTTCTCGTAGTATTAAATGGAAAACATAAGTAGTAAGTAGTGATGGCTTCGAGGTTTAGTGATGCAATCGAGAATCTAGGCGGAAGCAGGTTCAAACCCAAGCAAACACTGAAGAATTTGATGTATTAGTGTACACACAATAAATCATCACAACCATTAATTTCATTAGCCTAGAAAATGACATCCTGCAATTTTTCTATTCAAGATGTAGATCCAAGTCTCTTCAAGCACATTCAATTGAGTTACGTTCTACAACGCAACCGTGAAGCAAAAAATTACACACGAACAGTATGAAAATATATTGTTTTCAAGTACCGCAAAATAACAAAAGCAAACAACGATCGTATCGGCTATCGTTAACTTTAATCCGAGCTTTGTTTGCCGCTCGTTATGTCTTATTTGTGCCACGTACCAGTGTTATTTTTCCATGTATGTACGTATAGTTCGGATGAAAGTTTTCTAATAAAGGGCCCTCCCAATAGGTAACTTGTGTCGTTGTTCCCTATTATTGCTACAGGTGACAATTGATTGCTATAGCTCTTTTTAACTGACTTGGAGGAAGTTTCAAGTCTAACAACACTTAACGCAGTACGCGCCGCAAATATTGCTGTTTTACTCGACGCCAATCGATTATGATTAATAGAATTAAATGTGTTGTTCGTGTTCAGGTTTACGTCGCTAACAGTCAATCAATAGTCAATGTCTTTTAAGGTGTCATAATTACCTTCGTGATTGCTTTCCGTCTTTTACTTGCTTTGATGTATACTTTAATATTTATCATTTACATATTCACTAGGTAACGTTTATAATTTGAAGCACATTGAGTGTTTATAGAGTAGATAAAATTTACTTTTGTACCTCATTATTATTTATGTCGCCAAGCTCGTTCACTTCTTACCGCTATTTAGAATCTGATTTGTGAGCAGAACACGACAACGGAGCTTATTATCGGTTCTAAATTTAACATGTTAGTGACCATTACTACGTAGTTTCGTAAACGATCTTCTGTGATATATTGATAAGGCTACTAATCTTGGTGTGGGAAAAAAATATTATATATACAAAAGAACACAGTATACTTATTCATTAAATTATGAGACCACATGGTTGTTCTTCCCTGCTTGTTATTTAGCATTGAAGTTTTTTATCTAGCTAAAATTACAGATACTTTACATTCGTAGGTGCCTATATAAACATAACGCTACTGAAATAAATTACGATCAATATAAGTGGTTACATTCTGAAAAATATTATAACCACATTTCACCGTCCAACTTTCCCCATACTATATTTGAAAGTATAGGCATGTGGTTAATATACGTAGCGCGCCATCAGTCAATCACAAATTGATCCACGTCCGTTGTCGCTCCGATATTAATAGTTGACGGGATTTTTTTAACAAAATTGTCAGTTGACAATGCACGCGGCCACACCGCCGTTCGTTAAAAGTAAGCGATGTCATATAAATTAATTTTTAACACCGTCTATCCGTGTAATTGGAGGTTTGCGTGTTGATATCGTTTCACGCACAAATTTACGAGCTCGGTCTATAATGGCTATAGTAAAAAATATCCTGGAACAAAAAAACATTGGTGCATTTTGGCGAGATGCAAAAGGTTTGATTTAATTTTTGTGCTTTTAGTGTTTCGGCCCTGTTATGGATATTTGTTACGCTTATTTTGTATTTTTATCATTCGTATCTATATTATATTACTTGTACGCAAATTAAAAACTATGGCTAAATTTCTTGATGGTCTGTTACCGTTGTTAGTTTTAGGTAGTAAATAGATACATAATAATTTAAGAGATTGTTTAGCTATTGAAAAACCTAACTTACCTACTATAAAAATTAGTTCAGCATCAAGTGACATACACAAACTAAAATATTTTACTTTAAACCGCTTACAAGCGTTATCCGTCCATAACAAATGTATTTTCATAGCGCTTTTACTACATTTAGATGGCAATTCAAAACATCTATGTCAAATGTGACTCGTAGTGTGTAAAAGGGAATAGGATTACCATGGTTGAAAATCGATTCCTTTATTAAGCCCATACAATGATCGTTCGCAGCGGCAAATATTGTGAGCGGACACAAAACAAATGAACGCGCAGTACCCACTGTATTTCTGTCGGGACCAATTAAATTTTTCGTTTTGTCGCCCGACGGGTTGTGGAAAAAATGTTTTATTGTCAGTTTTTGGGGGTGAAAGTTGCTCAGTTTGTGATATATGAATACTTTAAGTATTCGTCGAGCGCGACGATATTGTTGCTGTGAATTAAGCGGTGTTTGTTTTAGGTGTTCTTTTGAACTCATCATTATATATGTGTGTGTGTGTACATTTATCATCTACCTAATGTCGACTTTATGACCTTAGCAGATCATTTATTTTAGAGGGAGCATACTTATTTAAAGTGCATTTGGAATTAATGAATGAAATAGGTATATATGCCACAGCAGACTATAACAAATATAAACATACGGATACACATTTGCAATTCTCAATTTCATTTACTAAACTAAAGAAATGTCACCATAAATTTAATGTCAGAACCTTTACGTTCTCAGACAATTGAATGTTATTTTAAAAGACTTCGACTTTTAATTACAATCACGTTTAGAAAGCACATCTAAAATTCATAAAACAAAAAACAATGGAAACCATTTTTAACATATGATGAAAAATTTAAACTGTGTCATATTGCCACGCGCCTGTCGTGACAAAACTACACTGAGATTATTAATTCCATATGAAAACATCCCCTATACGACCACATTAGAAGCTGAGTAACAGAGCGCAACAATTAAAATAAACATTTGATGGTTACCCGCCGCGCGTTTCGGAAGTGGCCGGGCGGCAAGACTTCCGGCCAAACCGATTGTACCGGCGCGGACGGCCCGTCTCCGGATACGACGGCTTAATCCCCTACTGATTAAGTAAACTGGTAAGATGCGCGGCCGCGATAAAATTGTCCAACTTGTTTATTTTTTAACGTTGAAGTTTAGATTTTGTTACGTGGAGCAATTAATTTTGTTTAATTAAGAAAATATACGTAAATTGCGTAACATTAGAGATTTTTTTTGATTGGTGGATAAGTGGCGCTAATTAGAGAGGTTTAGGCGCGCGGTCGAGAATCTCGGCGGTCGCGGGTTCGAACCCCAGGCACACACCTCTGACTTTTCGAAGTTATGTGTGTATTCATAATTGAATTTTCACTTGCTTTAACGGTGAAGGAAAACATCGTGATGAAACCTGCACACCTAAAAGTTCTTAGGAATTTCTTAGGTGTCTAGTCCGCCAACCCGCACTAGGCCAGCGTGGTGGACTATGGCCTAAAACCCTCTCAATGGTAGAGGAGACCCGTGCTCAGCAGTGGGCGTATATGGGTTGATGAAGAAGAAGAAGAAGAATTAGAGATGGTGACACAACACGAAAAAGTTGTGATTGAATTAAGGCTGGCGTTACAATATATGGTAAATCTTTAGCAGACAATCTTCGCGCGTTTATCTATTAAAATATGACAACGATAGTATGCAATAAATCCAAAATACATACTACTCTGACGAGAACAATTTGTAAATAATCCCAATTGTAAGTGATATTGATTTAAACCATAGTGGACCGAGATAATAATTATTGGATTTTACACAATATGATCAAGACTCAAGTCAGTAGGTAGTATCAGGCGATAACTTTTTATTGGATGTAGTCATATGAGTTTCATAGTGTTATACCGATATAGATATGCTGGAATTAAATGATCTTATGTCATTGATATGTTCATTATCATGTTATTATTCTTATCATGTTCTGGAGTGGAGGCCACGTTCAGGTAAGCACAGTGTTGGACGTCCACCCACAAGGTGGACCGACGATTTGATAAAGGTCGCGGGAAGGCGCTGGATGCAGGCCGCTTCCAATAGAGCGCTTTGGAAGTCTCTGGGGGAGGCCTATGTCCAGCAGTGGACGTCCTTTGGCTGATGATGATGATGATGATGTCAGTGGCGGTACTTCCATAGAAGCCCGAAAGCCCGACTTGCCTTACATAGTTCCGAATCACGAACTTAACGATTTTTTTTTTTTATATAAAATAACGCTATAAACGTGAATGTGAGTACTAACCGGTAGGTATTTATTAGTCCTACGTACTAAAAAAAATATGCTGCTACTAAATAAACATTTGGGCTTGCCTTAGTTTGACACCCTAGGCACGCCACTGGATGATGTAATCGATACGTGGTAAACTATTTTATTAATACTAATTAAATCTACTATGGACGGACACAGCCGATGCTATAAAAAAATAGGAATTAAATATGTTCCGGGAAAAACAGCAATATTTCATAATAGGAACTAGAGCAATTAATATTGTTTTAGCTAACAATTTTCAAAGCGGGTATATTACACATTCGCCAGTTAATGGCCGAGCACAAAGTGACTGTAGAGCAGGAATTAAAGAAATTGAAGAGAAATATATTGTTATTTTTTCTCACAGCAAAACCCAATGAAAATATATTTTCTTATTTAAGTGTAAAACATTGATTTGAACACTTTAAAATTTTTATTACAGTTTATGAGCGGCAAAGCACTGTAATTTCCAAACAAAAAACCTTTTAAGTGGTATAACTTTTATAACTTAATCAAAACTTGAGTGCGGTCTATGTTACTTATTTACTACCGATAAAAAAAGAGTACTTTTAAAATGAAATCGATTTTATTTGGTAAAAAATATGGAAAAGAACCACACAGCTGAGGGGCAGAACATTTACTTTCTAGTATAGGTTGATATCAAGGTTCGCTGTCGCTTTAGCTTTGAAGCGAAGTTGTCGATTGTTTTGCTTCTATTTATTGGTGACATCTCTGCCTCGATTGTTCGCACTGCTTTTTATTACACTTTGGTCTTGTAAATCGGCACATGCAATGGATATGTAAGGAAATTCTTAGTTGCAGCGGGGTCGCTGACCGATAAACGGCTACCATCTTTTCTGCTACTTTGGGCTTAAAAAAGCTGCCTAATGCGAGTATAAAAGTATTACCTTATCTTCTTGCTTCGTTGGGATTAGTAAAAATAGTATTAACATGATTTTTTTTCGGACTTATAAAATGAAAGGAAATTGAGATTACATATTAAAAGTCGCCACTGCTTATCCATCTGGTCAGGTGTATATGAAACAGCTAAACGTCAATGTTGCAAAACCGTCTCTGCCCTAGACTAAACATTTAGTATCCCGCGTTGAGGATACGTTGTGTACATCAGCTGTTGTAAATTTTTAATGTCGCCGCTCTTTAAACTTTTAGGGCATTTTTTGCGCAAAATGTTCGCGGATGTTGTGGAACGATAAAAATGGGACTGGCTTTATGTCTAGCTATGTGGTAAATGCAAGAACATAATTTAAAGTACATATTACTTAAGACCGTACAAAAAGTAATTAGAAGTTGCAAGTGTAGATATTTTAGAAGCAGAATCTAGATTCTGCCTTGCCAGCAAGGTGATGATGCCTTGTCATAACAGAATCTGCGACCTATTTTAACACTCGTCTTTTAAAGATCAACGGGGTCGCAAGAGCTATTGCTCTTGCTCTTCTACTGAACGTTAGAACCCCACGGTATTCTCTGGCTGTCGTAAAAGACGACACAATAGTGGCGACAGAACACTTGAGCGGATGTATAGTGAGACGAACGTGCCACTGATATGTATCAGTCACTGCATGACAATGTTGTCATGCAGTTATTTTAATTGTAATATTACCTTTGTTGTTTTAAATTGAATATGTTAGTTGAATTCATTGGGTGCTCTTGTTTATTTTTTCTTCAAATTTATTTAATTAGTATTGATTATGAAAATAAAGTTTTAATTAGGATAATATTTGTTTAATTGTTGCTTTTTTTCAATAATGGTAAATAAACGTACATTAATAACATTTACGATGGAGAGTTTGCTTGTAGGACTACAGCGAAACTTCAACAAATTCCCAAAGTCTACACCAGAACGGTCACTAATACAATTAGCGTAACACTAAGTAAAGCTAGCCATTTTGAAAATATAAGGTTACTTTATTTTGTATAAAACAACTTTGCGCGAAACGACGCACGTACGGAACAATATTCGCAACATAGTAGGAACTAAACAGTCGCTTACGATCCACAGAGAGACTTATCTATTAAATTTTCAAGACTTTCAAACAAGTTTACTGTAAAAATGTTGCTAAGATGACACATAATATGTGAAGGAGATGGTATTGTGTCTATTTATTACATCAAAGAAGGTTGACACATTCGAACAGACAATTTCTAAATACTAGTTGTTATGGATTCTTAGCAAACAACATTACCATCCTAATACCAAAGCAATCACCGACACGTTGTTATTTCTTTTATAAATGTCGTCAGTATTGATGGTAGAGATAATCAATAATTATAATCAAATAGTATTCAATATATCGTCCTTACTTTTCAAAGTAATGGGTTGTTTGATTTATTACTAACATTTTTACAACGCATACTCTCAACAAAACTAAAATGGATCCAATCACACTCAATCAACGGCGGACTAATAGTTTCACATAGTTTTCAATTTTTTTATGTCGCAATACTCAACATGAATCTGCATAAGTTATGAAAGCAAAATCATCGAAAATTAATACAAATGCAATCTACTTCCGATTACTAAATTTAATTTTCCACCTTTTTTTTTAAATGAAATGATTAATAAACAATTAAATAGACATTGCGGACTGCGTTGGTCTTTAAGATTTAATTTTAATAAAAAGGTCACCTCATTTGCCATAATATCAATGACAATTGATGTAAAATTACAATTCTCATTTTAAAAAACATCCCAAATTTTGTGTCCAATAAAGATCTTTCGTGGAGTGATCATTGACACGGTTCCAAGAAAACGTAATGGGGTCGCGTTAATCACCAAATCACTAGTCGTTTCGATTAAATTAAAAAAAAAATACTTGGATCTTGTTTGCGTAATACAGTACAAATTATCCGCCACCGACGCTTAACTTCTTTAAAGGAATATCCGATCAAACGTCGGCGTAAACTAATTCCGACGAGCAAACTCGAAACTCGCTTAAAAAAAGAAAAAGTGGGTGCGCCAATATCCATCCACTTCGGGACCAACTAAATTGGTTACCAATTACAATGTCGATTTAATGTACGTACGTTCACGTCGCTACTGAGTTTTAAACGGTGCTCTTAGTACTCTCATATTCTAGTTTCATCCAACTCACAAATTAGCAAGTAAATCACTTTACAGCCGACCATCGGAACCATCCACATGTTTGCGTTCAGTATCTTATGTTTTTAACGTTCGAATTAATTTGCAGGACCTGCTTTTATCCTGAACTGCGTACGAAGAAAATAAAAGACACTTAAATAAATACAAGTAGTGTAAATAAAATTAAAGTGCCTAAAGTACCGCTTGGTGTTACTCGGGCCTGAAGTCTTCCTGCCTAGCGGCTGACCGTCGCATTACGTGAAATGGTCAAGGTAATTCCAAAATATCTATGAATTATTCACCGTTCTCAATTTACGCCACGCTAACCCTTCGTGTGTTTGGGGCTTCACTTTGTAAATAAATCTTTATATCACTATACTGTCTGCAATATCAACTCAAGGCACAACGACTTTGTTAAAATTGTATGTGGCACTTTTTGGATTGTTTTTATGTTGTTTTCTGTCATTAGCGTAACCTTAGTAAGCACTCCTAATTTCACTTCCAAATTTACAGTAATTTCGATGCCTGAACTGGTGTTGTTTGTAGGACTAGTTTTCTAAGTATATTCCTTTGTCACGACGGCTTACTTACGCTACGCTATTTGTGTTGTCAGGCTTGTACGTCCTTATAATATTTCACTCTTCGTGCATACTTACAATTATCGTATTTTATAGTGAAATTGTCGGATCTTCCTGTGTCGTTGTTTGTCACATCACATCTGTGCTTAAGTGTTATGTTTTGCACAATTTTCTAACAAAAAAAGTGTCGTTCATCGTAACTAAATAAATGTATATACTGACTGCCTGTTGGGCACGTGGTATTAGAGTGCGGCGTGCGTTAGAAATGATCTATTCCCGGATCGGTTTATGAATTTTACTACAAAGTTTCTTTAAAATCACATGAGATTATGCCCGCAATACAATAGAATTATAATCGCCTGATTTCTGTGGTTTACCTACAAGACACAACCGGCGAAACATTGGTGCATCAAGTTAACATCCTTGCGCCTTCGGAAAAGCAGGCATTATTTTATGTGTGTAAATATATGTATGTACATATTATATTGAATTATGTGAAACGTATCATTATGTTCCGTTAAGTTTCATATTATTTTGATATTAACATTCAAGAATTTATTTGCATTGATATTTGCAAACGTATTGTAATTATTACGATGAAATTGGTACAATTTATCTCGTGTTTGGATGGGCGTGTACTTGTGTATAATCACTAGTGATATCCATATTCATATTAAATGAACATTTCGCGGTTGGTGTTGTTATCCGCATTTATATTAATACCACACATGTAAAAGCTCATTACAAATGGAATTGGACAACATGCGGTTTGCTCTGTGTCTTATTTTAATCTACTATGTTTGACAGATTCAATTTAATGTGGTTGGTGGACATTGCACTTAGATATTGTTACCTGATATTTCACTAATGCATTTGTGTTCAAATGTGAATGAGTGAATAACTAAAATATCTTTTAATAAATACTTTAGGATTAAGAAAATTGTCACGTATATAAAATGTAAGTATGAATATAAATGGAGAGATATAATAGTACCCGGAAAGATCAAGTATGAGACCATGAGCCTTACTTAACTATTATATTGTTAATTAAAATAATTTAACTAATTGCAATAAACTTTTCGTTCTTTATGAAGTGAAAAATATCCCAAGAAAAAATGTGCATACATATGGCGGTCTTGTAAATTAAGAACAATCAATGCCACCTTTTTCGAATAGGAATTAACACAAGAGTGAGGACGGTTCCTTATTTTTTAATAAATATGATCAAAATTGGAACAGTAATAGAATTTATATTCACAAGATGAGTGGCGCTGGTATTTTTTCGCCACCAGCCGACCGCCCCCCGACCTCCTCGTTCTTCCGCCTCGTATCACTTCTCGCAAACGCGTTCTTTATCCAATTATCCGAAGATAAATCTCACCTGTGACTGCCGAGGAAATAAAGTAGGAAAACGTTGTGTTAGGGAAAAGTTATATTTTCACAAATCCTAGCTTTTTTCTGCTTTTGACTCAGGGAAACGGCGCGCGTCACATTCGGATTGATTCATTGTATAATTTAATTTGTTCTCTTTGTTTTGAATGTGTAATTTACGTATATCATTAATCTGTAATACAGCCTGTTGGCAATTACAAAATTTATACAGGGATTGAATATTCCGCCTTCCCTTAATTACTTGTATGGGACTTTAATTATATTTTGATTGATCATTAAGGTAGACGAACTTTTCTCATATTTTAACGAAGAAAGGAGATACAATTAAATGTTTGCAACTTTCTTATACATTAACCCACCGCCTGCGGTGTATATATTATAACAGCTCTTTAAGTTTTCTGTAACTTGAACTGAATTGTAGGTAAACTTTTATTTGTTTTATTAATTATTTAAATTATTTGGTATTTAAATTAAATTAAACTAACACTCTATTTCAATTATTGAATTAGTTTTTAAATATTTAAATCACCACACTTAAACTGAATTTGATAATGTAAAATGTTTCATCACAGCTTCGAACCCTATTAAAAATTCAATGTCCCAAAAACCTATTTTCGTTCGAGCGAATCGAATTTCATATGCTTCCGCGATTCGGCAAATTAGATCGGCACTCCAAACGGTCAAAAGTCGACACCGGCTCCTTAAGGCTGATATGAAGCGCCATCCGTCCTCTTCACAATGGTGGGGAAATTTAAAAAATAAGTCAATCGCGTAATCCACCCTAAATCTATTGGTTCAGTAGATCATTTCATCCTGTTTACATTGTTCAGTCTATGTGGTTGTTGGTATTATCAGGGTCAAACGGTTTTACAATTAAAACGAGTAACGCAACAGTCACTAAGTACCTAGTGACGGACTCGAGGCTTAGGCGAGCGGTAGACAAAATTAGCGGTTGCTGGCTCAAACACCAGGCACACACCTCTGACTTTCCATAGTTATGTATGAATTCACAATGATTAAGCGGTAATTCACTTTAGTGGCGAAGGAAAAAACCCTGAGAAAACCTGCACACCTCAGAGTTGCTAGGAATTTATTAGATGTGTAGTCCGCCAACCGGTATGAACCGGTCCGCCAACGTAGAGAACGAAGGCCTAAACTCTCCTAGATGTAGTGGAGACCCGTGCCCAGCAGTAGGAGGTATATGGGCTGAAATTAAAAACCAGTTAAAACCTTGTTAGTCCGAACAGAAAAGTGTACTAAACAAAGAAGTTATAAGGTCAGTATTCTTTTTTAAAATAACTATACATTGCTTACTTATTTTAATAACAGTTAAAAAATGTAACTTTTATTAATAACGATCCATTGTTTAAATAAATAATAATACTTGTCAAAAAAGGTTCAATTAATTTCACAATCTTAAAAGGTTGCTTTTGTATATTAATTTTTCATTTTGTTCTTTAGTTAAAAATCTTCAATTAAAAAATAAATTACGTTTTACGCCCCAAAGTCAGGTTGTAAATCTCATTGTATTTATCATACTGTAACAATGTTCTTGAAAATGATTTAGGTTTTATTCGGCCACGCATTTGACTTGATCGAAGGGTCTCGCGGGCGGCAGACGCCACAGCCAGGTAAATATTGAAGCAAGATTAATAGGTTTCGGTACAATGGCCGCAGAACCCCAAAATGGGAAGGAGATTTTTCCCTTTTCTCGCGGATCGGAAGCAGATCTCATTTCCTCCGACAACATCAAAGTGAGATAGTAATCGGTTTTTTATTCGAATCAGCAATATTTTGTACGACATCGACTAGTTAGTATGATTGCAGATGGGCGACCCGAACTAATTCAATTTGTATACTCACTTGCAACATTTGCTAGGCACTGCCGGGTATTGATTGACTTCCTTCCGAGTAAGGACTTACAAAATATGTATCAAAAAACGGTATGTAAATCGAAGTGCAACTAGGGTTATCTTGCTTTAATGCCTTCAATAACAATAAAACTTTAACATGTTGAAGTATTCTTTACTGACTAAGCGGTGCAGTCGGCAAGAAGATAACTTATAAATCGAAGGTCTTGGACCAAAAACACTTGCAACGTAGGTACATATTTTGCTACATTTTAATATATTTTTTATAATTAATTTACCATTGTTTGTAATTGATGTTAAAACCTTTTCATAGAAATAAACTACTTAAATTTCATTATGTTCGCTTAATATTTTTATTACGATTATGGTTTAAATTTCACAAGCACCTAAGTTACAATCAATACGGAAAAATTGTATTAATGTTTATTTATTACGCTAATAGAAATTATATTTATCAAGCGTAATACATACAGTAATTGAACATACTTACGTATAAACACGCGATCGACTCGGCTCAAATAGTCAGACATCATCAGAGTGGAGCGTCAGCACTTTCTTTTTACCGATAAAAGTCGAATAGTGATTGCGAGAGCTGATTGCTGTCGCGTTGCCCACAGCTGCCCAAATAAAAACAAGTAAACCCAATTGACTTTTAATGACGTAATTTCTGAATCCCATTATGGGAATGACGTGGATAATCACCGTTAAAACTTAATGCATTAACGTGCACTATTTTGGGATGACATGTAATTATTCTTAAGATTTATTCTACGTCTTCATAAGTCCTTAAGTATCTTCTTCATACCAATTGTTCAGATCGCATGCAAGTCGAAAGCATATCCTGGGCTGAATAAATATTAAAGAAGCTGATTTAATGAACCTGATCTTGAAGGAATATAATACTTCCATAAAATGCAAATATTGGTGCTGTTTGTGAGAAGGTACTAAAGTAGGGCTGCGTTCGCAATACCGATGGACATATTATATGTATTTGTTATATCCGTATACTTGTAAAGTAATGCAGATTTTTATGTTTACGACGCATAACTTCATTGCGGTATCATTTTACTGTAGCATTTGCCATACACCAATATTTAAAGAAATATAATGTTTTTTTTGACGGTATATAATTAGCAAAACGAAATAGATTTTTGGTTCTTGTAATATGATAAGATTTCGCGCAACATTAGTAAAGTCAGATATTTACCAGAAATTACATTATAACGACATCGCTGAACATCCTAATTATCTATCAATACCCAAGGGCGGGCATGAGGTAAGTCAGCCGGAGTGCGCACACGCGAGCTTAGCCCCGTTTCGGATGGCTAAGTGATGTATGGCTCGCTAAGGAGCCGCCTTATGCGCCGGAGCGTGACGCGGTTACACGCGCCGCTGCCAAATAAAACTGCCAAAACTCACTCCTGCCATACCCGACTACCTGATATGATTATGATTGAGAACTAAATAGTTATAAATTGTACGAATAGTGGTTAATTATCTCTTATGCTTTTCAAAGCACTAACAGATTCAATGTAAGTCTTCCACGGCGATGGAGATTGCCCGAAACGTTATTTTTTTAGTATGTTCCGATTTTAGGCCAATGTATTTTTTATCGGCATAATCAGTTGTATTTGTAGTAGATAAAACATTTTCTATGAATATTACGTATACTTTAACTAAGATTTCATTTTTGAAATATTGATTAATTTAAATTTAACTCTTTATGTAAACTAATTCTTCTTCATCAACCCATATACGCCCACTGCTGAGCACGGGTCTCCTCTACCATTGTGAGGGTTTAGGCCATAATCCACCACGCTGGCCTAGTGCGGGTTGGCGGACTACACACCTAAGAAATTCCTAAGAACATTTAGGTGTTCAGGTTTCATCACGATGTTTTCCTTCACCATTAAAGCAAGTGATAATTCAATTTGAATACACACATAACTTCGAAAAGTCAGAGGTGTGTGCCTGGGGTTCGAACCCGCGACCGCCGAGATATGTAAACTAATATTGTAATTTAAATGAGGAAATAATTGAATTAAATATTCCTTTCACTAAGTAAACACAATTTATCCTTACAATTTTATACCAATAAAGCAATAATACATTATACGTACCGCCGCGGCGCAGTACATCATATAATTTTCATAGAAACAACTATTTAAAGCTTACGCCTGGAATATTGCTATAAAAGAATCTTCAGGCTATATCGGAGAATTTATGTTGTTCGTAGGTAAGCAAGACTTTATGCTGTACTTAACATAATTTCCATACGGCGTGCAGTTATTCCCTTCGAGTTGCCTGTTATGTTGCATAATATGATTATCTCTTCAATGGTTCCTGTTGCGTCTTTTTGCGCAAGTATGTCAAAAGATGTATGTGTATTACTATATTTTCTTACCTTTTATAAAATTGTTTAGTGTGGTGAGAGTTTGGTGAACATAACTTCTCCGTATGAACAAATTTAAATCCGTATTCTAGGTGCATAAAACAAGTCGTACATATTATTATGTATTAGTGAAAATTTCAATTTATGTATGTCTAACTAAGATACTTATTTCATATGTTTTTAACTTACATATTATTATAATTGTGATTAAGCAAATGTGAAAATAACACTCACTTAATCTCACTTAGTCCCTACTAAATCATATAAATTGTGGAGTAAATACCGTTATAAATGAATGTATTTTTGCTTATACCTAATCTAATAAACAACCTCCCGGCTTACAAAATGGAATATTTTTTTTTATTTGTGTTAATTCCAAACCAAAAGTCAATGTTTTTTTAAAACAATTTGATTAAATTATCGTCGAAAATGAATATTGATTTATTCATTTAAGTTTACTGGCGCCAGTAAAATTATGTACGCTTATCTATTAATTGGGTATTTTCAATGTAAGCAATAAAATATAAATCAATAGTATATTGTTAAATTAATTAGGTACTATATGTTATACATCCATACATATATTTTGTTACATTACAATAATATGTAAAAATATCACCATGCAGTGCAATTTACACGTAACGATAATTGTATACACAAGCCACACACACTAACTGAAATGCCCACCGCTAAAGTGTGATGTTTTAATGAAGTTTAACTTGTAAACAAGCCTAATAGATCGGCTAACCGGATGAATTAAGCTGATGTCCTTAGTGGAAAATTAAATTACTGCTACAGAGAATCCCAAAATTAGTTTGACCTAGACAATGGGTGGCACAACGACGGAGTATTCAAATATTTGTAGATCTAGTCAGTGCGGCCGTCGTAAACCAAAGATATTGCTTGAGTATTGTCTCAAAGAGATTAGTTTCCTTACCATTCAAGTTGTGTGCGAAGTAAGAAATCCGACTTGTGTAAACTTGACCGAGTTTTGAGTTATCGTTCTGCAGTCGGTCGGGAAATGTTCTATGATTTATTTTGTTTTAATGAAGTTGATTCTGATAAAATTACTACGTCGTTTGACGAAGAGTGGACTAGAATTTTCAAATTTTAATTATTTTCTTTAAAGAGCAAGTAAAGGAATTAGTTTTAATGTTTTTTATGTGATGTGAAAAGGAATACATAGCTACTAAAGGCTGTTGTTGATAACCCCAAAGAGAAAGAAAAGTATGGTTTATCATAATAATAAATTAGTATTTTTCCCTGGTTTGTGAGGAAAGCAGCTTATAGATTTTAATTTTTACCACACTGACCGTGATTTTAATAATGTGATTCTGGACTATGTTTTATTATTCAGTTAATAAGTATAGTCATTATTTTAAACTTATTAATATTCTGACGTTATTTTATATAATAAGAATATTATAAACTGAATGCATAATTAACAAGTGAATATAATCAGCGGCCCACATATATACATTGTTCAACTACAAATAATTGGCATTGCTTTGTAATTAAATATCGTACTTCCATGAATGTTTCATAGGCATGATTAAAATACTCGACTGGTGCATCTCGAGCGTTTCATCGCGGCTTATTCGAGATATTCGGTGCAAAATCATCGGACATGTAGCCGGCGGCCATAATTATTTTCGCCGTAATCCGAACATTGGCGGTAACATCAGCTGTCAAACGCCCGCATAGTTACGCGCGGGCACAAGTTTCGCGTTGATTAAAGATAGCTATATCAGTTTCGTCGACCTTTCATTAGAAATGGCACAAAGGACGCAATTACATCAACGAGCGGGACATCTGGTGGTCTTATCGTGAAAGGGCTGCATCTTAAACCGTGTTTGGTAAAGACGTCTCCAGGCTAGTTTCCTTGTTCCGCCTTTACATTGTTTTGTTTGATAATGGTCATCCGGTTTGACGTCTCGCTGTCTGTAATGTCACATTGGTGGCCTCAAGCGCCTTGCAATTTTTATGAGGAAAGGGGAGAGTGGAATTAATATTTACGATATACATTTGTGTGGGTCATCGATGAGTTTTAAACTTTATGTACAGTAGGTACTACTTTTATTAAGTATAAAAGTAGTTTAGTTTTATTAAGTATTTCGATACTGCGCTTACCATAAATATTTATCATTAATTTCAAAATCCATGCTGGTTAAAAATTACAAATGAAGAAATCCTGTGCGATTGAGTTCGACGCGAGAATCGGTTATGCTGCTTCAACAGCTAAACTCAAGATTACTTTATACATAGATTCTTAAAATCATTAAATATATTATACTCATATTAACAAATACACTCCTCCAAAGGAGCTTATTGTTACTCAAAAATCTACAAACATTGTAAATAGCTGTTACCTTTCGAAACACAAAAGGGAAGAAGAAAGTCTGCCACGATGTCGAGAAAAAACAGCCAGCTAGGTAACACTATTGTAGCATCACTTAAAAATTACAAAGAGCAACAAGACCGCCACTTTGAACACGGTCGCTTTGCTGACGTCACACGCCGTTTTTCACCACGTGTATCCAAAGCCTTAATCTTTCCCCCGGAGCGGGATCTCCTGTTTAAATGTTAGTATAAAAGCGTGGATGTTAGCTCGTGCCGCAAAGCAAACACCGCCTCGTCGTATATTGACGACTACTCGTTTGCTCTAAAAAAGATTTATATTTTTTCAAGATACATATTTGTGGTGCGGATCATGTAAATAAGTGTTTTAGCGGGAAATAAATAACATTGTTTTTATGTTATTGATGCTTTAAAGGTTGTCTCAGTTTGTGATTCTACTTAAGCTCCATTTTTATAATAACTAACAATTCTAATAAAAGCCACAGAATATCATATCGACAACATGTATTTTTGTAGTTATCAGAAACAAGTACCGACTTTGGTATGATATTAATCCATACCCTAACCAAGTATCGATGTATAACCATCCAAATAGTAAAAATCCATTATTTTCTCACCAATATGTATGTGAATTAATTTTAACCAGCGCGTAATACTTTAATAACCTTTCCGTGTAAAATGTGTTTAAAGCTGCCGGAAATAATCCTTGTTCTTCGCTTACATGCTATTTATTGTGAACTGAAAATTGATTTTAATTTTAAAGAACAGAGGTTTCCAACAAAGCGTCTAAAGGCCTCAATTCCTAGGAGCATTAATTATGTATTTCCCTCGTCAAAAGATACATTAAAAAGGCCTTCGGGAACCGCCATTATCTTTTTACATAATACTCTTAAATGAAATCATTTTTTTTGACATAAGGTTTCCTTTTGAGATGGTTGGAAACCTCTGATATTATCGATGTTTTATTAACTACGAGCCATAATTTTTTCGGAATAATATCTAATAGAAGAAATTGTTGTTTTTATGAATTTCTGTGTTATTTGTTACAGGTATGTGCTAAATACAATTCATGCAACTCGTATGATTCGGTAAGTTAATATTATGCTGATTGTAATAATCATTAACGATGAAAAATTTGGTTCAAAACAAGTAATGTGCCATTACATTGAGACAGCGAATATAGGAATTTTACCAGCAAAATGTTTGCAGCAGGGATGCGCAAGAAAAATTGGATTAAAGTCGGCGAGCGTAATATTTTGTCGTGGTAGGGTGTTTTTTTAACCACTACGTACTCGGTTTAATGCGAGACCTATACGATTTGCTATACCGGCATATATGTTTTTTTACTGCTTTATTTTCACAACAGATAACTAGTTATTTTTGTCAAAAAGCTCCAATGTTAAATTAAGGACTTTTTAACACGACAAATTCCAAGGCTATTTGAGTATGCATGCTTAAAATTGCCAATAAATTAGAAAGCAATTAATTTAGAATCTTATTGAATAAGTCTTTAACTCTTTGAAAAATCAGGAACGACCGCCTATTGTTAATTTTTGATTCGTTCATTTAATAAACTGGGTGGTCACGGTACATACACTGTACTAATAATTTTACTTCTGGCTCACCTTGGTCCGCCAACCCGCACTAGGCCAGCGTGGCGGACTATGGCCTAAACCCTCTCAGTGGTAGAGGAGACCCGTGCTCAGCAGTGGGCGAATATGGGTTGATGAAGAACCTTGGTTATGATAGCTTTTATATTACACTGTCTGTAACCATATCAATTAAAATAAGTAAAAGATAATAATTGTATAGGTGTTTTTTACTCTTTATCGTAACTGATCTCAGAGCGCAATTTGGTTTCCTTACAAGGAATTTAAAATCTTAAAAATTCAAATATAGAGTCGAAAAATTCGGACACATAAGAGTTTCAATATTTCTTATTTTCAATATGTCTATATTAATAACAGCATTCAAAAAGCTGTAACGATCTATGAAATATTCTAACTGCACTAAATGAATTTCAAATTATAGCCGATATACCTGTGCAATTTCAATAGAGGCCAGCGGCGCGACAATATTTCTACGTCATTTATATGCCGTGTTCGATAAATAATTAACCAATTTTAGTTTCCGCTTAATCGGCTTTTTAGAAAACTCATTTGACTGGCAAATTGTTTTACGTGTCCGGCTAAAATGAATATTCACAGGTAATGCGGTGCTCGGCTTCCCTGTGTTATCTGCGTGTACGTGTTTTTTTAGGTATACGCTAAAAATAAACAGGCGCGATGATAATGTAGATAGCCAATATTGTGTCAACATTTAAGCCTTGGATGTTATAAAGCTGCCTCAGGTTTTACATAAAAATGGGAAGACTCATTTTTGTAGCTCAAATGAGCGATACAATTCCTTGCGTAAAGTATGGATTTGTTATAGAATTATAGTATTTGGAACATTTTATTTGTTCTTTACAAATAATGTATTGTAGTGCACTAAAAGTTTATATTATTATTTTACAGGCTAAAAAATATGGCGGTAGTATTATATAAGCTTGGGCTAAGTAGTCGCGAAGGAAAATAGAAATGCACTTTCGGCTTTGTATTGAAAAGACTGCTTTTCACTTTTTACGATAGGGAGACGATACGAAGTCGACGTTCCTACGCCCCTAACCAATAGGCAAAGCATGCAACCGACCTTGCGGTTATCGATACCACATGTTATTGCCGCAATTTTTCTTATGGAGGTTAAATTTGAGTCCCTAACTAGTACCTACAATACCCAAAACATTGATGCGAACAGTCTTGTTTAAGTGCATTTTAGTATTTAAAGTATACGTTTACCGCTTATCGGAAATTGCACCATGATACCGAAGCTTAATAGCGTGAGTTTTAAGATATCCACTCGCATGGAGCAATTTAAAGTTTAATAGTTACCTGGCCGATGGTAAACTATGTGTATTAAGTTAAATGTCAGGGGTGGCAAACAATTTAAATTAGTTTAAATATTTTTCGTTGTACATTAAAAAGAGTTGTGATTTCTATATTATGTTATAAAAATCTAATTCGATGCTATCGAAACATGCACGATAACTGAAATAAAAAAAAAACGTTTTTGTTGTCATAATTTTTTATTTTTTTTTAAACTGTAATAGTAAATCTGGTAAAGAATAGTGATGTTGTAAGACATATTTTACGTTTCTTTCGGCTGTCAATTATTTAGCATCCCTGTATACGTAGTTACGTAACAAAGCTCCGAACTAGCCACAAATTAAACTTGGCCTATTTGTAGATACCCTGGATTGTGTTACCAATTATCGTCTATCCGGCGGCTCTAGCCAAATGGACCTAATGCGCACATTGCGGTGGTAACTGTAATACCTTTGTTAAACAAATTGTACGGTTAATTAATTCCTCTGTCAGATTCAGATCTCAGGTAAGTTTGATTTTAAATTTAATTTACTCTCCCTTCCGGCTTCGTGGGATTTTGGGTTATATAACATACGTGTGTGTATTAGGATGTTATTTATAATGAGTATTCTTCTTTTTGCTAATGTGTTTTCGTCTTTAAAATATTAATGTAGTACGATGAGTTCGAAAATTGCTCAGAGTATTTGTATTGCATTAGTACAATTTTAAAAGTAAAACTTAGGATACCTCCATAATTATATCAAAAATATCTCAAAACTTCTACGTAATTCTATAACCAAAGTTTTTTCCATAGAATTGCGTAAAGTAGGTACATGTAATGTTCCCAATACGCTTGTGTCAATTTTTTAGCCAAAAAAAGCACAGCATATTAAAAATTAAGTAAAAATAAAAAAAAGCGCACATTTATCGCCGTAGCATTTTGTGGAACCCACTGTACCAACTTGGCACACAGTAATTCCATTGTGTTCTCCGTATCTACTTAGTTCGTGTCGTATCAAATGCATCCTAAGAAAATATCTTCGCAATTCAATACGCGTATTACTATGAAATGTGTGTAGGAAAAATGTTATCCCGGTAAATTGAATTTCAAAGGGTCTTTGTTAGTGCAAGTAAGCAAAAGACACGTAAATAACAGAAATTCTTCTCATTTTTTATCCCTTTTACATCGCCATTTCAAGCATTCGTTCTCTAAAGCTAAGAGCTGAATATTTATGCTTGTTCTAAATGTTGTTATTATAAAGCAATTTCATGAATGCTGTCATTTGATTCTGCTTGTTGTGGTCTAAGCGGCTTGGACTTGAAATTGTGGGTAAATTTAACTCAAAGACGTTTCTTGGTGGACACAAAAATTTAAAAAGAGAAATTGCATTCAATAAACGGTTATGTCTTTTCCCCATATAGCGTATTATTGGACCCGAGTTATAAACTGACGCGTGTGATTACAAGTGAAAATTTAGAAAGTTCATTGCGTTAAAAAAATAATAATTCACCATTGTGATTTTAACTGCAACAGCGTCAGAAATGAAGCTTCTTCGGCCCGATATACGGCGATACTGTCGCTTTATTACACACAGTGTTTCATTACACAAGAACAATTACTTTCAACTAACTGGTTGTTTGTCTTTCTATTTTTATTATAATCTAGGACTTACTATGGTACCCCCATCAACTTTGTGTAAAAAAAGAGATAATAAAATGTTGTGCCACTTTTTAAAGTAAAAACTAGAATTATATGACAAAAAGCGGTTTATCCACGGACCGTTGTCAGTCCTTTGCAAATTTTGATCTTCTACTTCAGTGCAATGGACACAATGCTCTTTGTAATTAGTGCCCCGAGCTTAAAAGTACTGCAAAAAATATCGTAGAATTCATTTCGTACATCCAATATTGCAAAAAGCCATCAAACAGAATAATGCCTTTGTAATAAATGCAAAACATACAAAAATAGCGAAGTACAACTACAGTCATTTTTATCTACCGTTCTGAAAGATATAAAAGGTTTTATTATCGTCGGACCAATTCACTTAATTACATGGGTTCCCGTATTAAGTGTGCACAACTATTTCATTTTTTTTACATTTTGCCTTCGTCCGTAAATGATATAATGCGATAAATATACTACATTTACATTTGTTTCTTTGCAATCCTCGTTTGCTTCTTTGTTTTGGTTCATCAATATAGAAACATGACGTCATCAACCGATATACATCCCACTGCTGGGCACGGGTTTCCTCTACCGTTGAGAGAGTTTAGGCCATAGTCCACCACGCTGGCCTAGTGCGGGTTTGCGGACTACACAACTAAAAGAATCCTAAAAACTTTTAGGTGTGCTGATTTCCTCACGATGTTTTCCATCACCGTTAAAGGAAGTGGTAATATTTAATGTATATACACACATAACTTCGAAAAGTCAGAGGTGTGTGCCTAGGGTTCGAACCCGCGACCGCCGAGATTCTCGACCGCGCGCCTAATCCTCGAGGCCATCACTGCTACTATAGTATATAATATATATAGAAACATAATACATACAATAATAATAATCTTAATCAATAAAAATATTATCTGAGTATTTACCAAGAAACCACAAAGAGACTTGCCTGTATAGACAAGAAAGAAAAGAGTTTTAAACTTCCAAATGGTATTTTATCTTAATGGTTCGTAGACGCGATTGAATTGATCTATTTATTATGCCACGACATTATTACTCGTACAATGTCGGTGATAAGAACTGAGCTTTCATCTCACATCACGAACATTTACTATAGATAAATATGACAATATCGTACATGCGCTATTCAGATTATATTAGCCGACAGTCGATTTAATAGGTATTTTTATAATATACAACCAATTTATTTACGAAACTTCCAGAATATAGACACTATTTGAAGGGGAAATTGTAAGAAAAGTTTATAAAAAGCAACAATCATATCATTGCACTTTATTCCTTTATCATGTTACATAGAAAATCTTGATATTTAATCATGGGACCCCAAAAATATTTGACTCAGCATTAAATGACAATTTGATATCATACTGTTTCAATGTAAATGAGTCAATAAAGTGGATGGACGCGAAACAAATAATATAAATTTAGTGTAATACAAAATTGATTTAATTTAGATGAGAATTTTCCACTTACAATTAACAAAACAAGAGGGTGTCTCAATCCAATTTACTCTATAATTATGACGTCATCGGAGAAGGATTTAATTAAAGACTTTTCGGAGGCCTCCAAGGTAATTGGTGTTCAATGAGTCTTTCGTAGTCCGAGCTCCGTTTCTACTTAGTCATTACTCTGGCGTATTTGAAAATGCTCATTTTACTTCGGATGTTTATCTATTTATTTGCTGACTCGTGTCGCGGATTATTTCCTCGGAAGCATGTTCATAGAATTACCAACGTAATTACGAAGTTCTCTTTTGTAAACAGACGGTACTTTTATTACCTTGTTTCTTTTATGTTTCACGGAATGGACGTCTAGATAATAAAATTAATTATTACGCTGTATTTAATTTTTCATATTTCAATGGAATATAATGTGATATCACAATTTAATAAACGACAATATAATTAATATCCATTAATTAGACGGCTGTTTGCAAAAGCTATTTTAAATCTACAAGCAGCAATACAAACAACAGTGACTTATATATAAATAATTGTCTCTTTTATGATAAAGAAAACATGTTTTTTCTGATTTATTTCTTAGAAACTCTTATTTGACTTCTATGGAGGACCAAGATCAAGCAATTTCTAACCATATAGAAAGCTTAATGAAAATAGTGCGATCTCTGGCACAGAATATGTCTCCAATATTTTTTGGCGATTAAATATTCTGCCAGAAACTGTAGAAAACTCTCGAATATTCAGGATTCTTAAACAGTTAAACCTAATATTCTAATACACGAACACTTCAAAATTGTGCGTGGAATATTTTTATAAATAGTAAATAATCATTTTATTTGTAAAGGCTAGTCGATACACAGTGCTACCATCCGATATGATCACGACTTGCCTTATCTAATTTAATAAAAGCTTAATTGACGGTTTCGCTATTCACACTATAGAACGCGAGGAGCGTCTGCGATAAATGGAGTAAAAAACACATTTTTAATATGCGGTAGAAAGCCCTCAACGGGCAGCCTCTAGGTGCAGTCATTTGCCTGGCAAACATTCCCTTTCTTGGCCCCGGGAGCACAAAGGAGATGTGCGCTTGAAAGTTAATTAAATTTAAATATGTGTAAGCGAACGCGATAGGGTGTAACCAGCTTTGTATTTATATAGCGTTTAGTGCTTGCCGTGATAAAATACCTCCATAACGTTAACTTAGTGCGCCCTTATATTGGCGTTTACAAATTTATTGTACCTTTATCTTAATTAACTTGTGTATGTATATCAGTTTAAGTGCAACGGCTATAAAACATTCATTATATGTAGTTCATAATCTTTATTCCAAAAATATGACCCCTTAATTTATTTGGTCAAATTTAACCTTCGTCGTACTGCGCTCAGCTTGTAGATGCATCAAATTGAGATCAACTTACATACATCAGTTGATGCTGCATGTTGCTACCGTCCGTAACAGAGATATTAGTATCGGATGGTGTATGATTTACTTTCATGTGCAATTGAATTCCACGCATTAGTGGTACAAATCGGAAGCCCATATTACACCGGTATCGGTACAAAGTGGTTAGATATCTATCGCGGTTCTATTGTGCTCGGTAACTGAATGAGAAGCACTAGGCGCACACGTTTCACTCGCTGTGTGGAATTCGCTCATCGTCGCTGCTTCATTCGCAACAGTTCAAACAAATGAACATTCTGTGAACACGAACCGGTACTGCTGAATGAATTTAATTAAAACTGTTATTTTCGATAGTTTTCCGCTTTATCGACTTTTTATGGATACAGTAAATAAACTTCATTCGCGTTTTGTGCCGAGAGCATGGCATGGTTTTAAGCTTTACCGCAATTAAACAATTCCACCGATTTTATGCAATAAAAACCAATTATTGCAGTATTCAAGTGTATCCTACCGTTAATTAATATGTTGTAATTAATTTTATCAAACTAATTATTTCGGCAGGGGTTGTATTTGTTTTCCACTGTTAAAAATCAGTTACAACTTGATACCCGAGTGTGAATAAACCCAGTTGTACTGAGTATGAGTTGCGCTTGTGGTTTTTTACAATAGCATGGTTTGTTTACGGAGTTCAATTTTATGTTTCTACTTTTCAGTAAGTAAAATGGTTATAATGATTGTTTCAGTTGATTTTTTGTGAAGTTAATATATTATCAGTTTTAGTAATTTCTTTTTCATGTAGGTACGTACAGTTTCCATAAGTACATTGCTTGAACCGTAGTACATACTATCCTTGATCAATATCTTTATAGCCATTAAAAAAAAGAACTCAGTCACTTAGGGAACTTTCAATAGATATCAAAATATTACTATTACATATAAAACTAATGTATAATGAACTTTAATACTAGTGAGTTAAAAGAAATATTCTTTGCAAAATAAATAAAATAAATACTTCTTACATTCACTGAATTATTAAATAATAACATGCAAACTGGCTAAATGATATAACATAATGTAATAAAAGAATCGAAATCAATAAAAAATTTAAAGAATCAATATGTCTGAATATAAAAAAGTATATATAAACGCTTAAACAAAACACGTAGTTGTAAAGACAACACATCCCTGTAGCTAACTTTATGAAGCAAAAACCACAACAAAAGTATGATCCGCAGCTAATTAAGTAAACAGCGGAGCTTCAAAGATCCGTTCTCCATAGTAATCTAAAAGAAAATACCTTTGTATAATTAAAGTTCAATATTTTAATTAAAATTATGCTTCGCTACCTAATACGTATGTGAGAGACAACGTCGTACCTTTTTAGTGAAATAACATGCACCTTGGCAGCGCCCGGCGCTTTTAATTAATTTACCTTTACGAGTTTTAGCTAGTCTTTTGTTTTTAAAGACTATCCTCTTATTCATCCTCTGTTTATAATTTATGTAAAGAGAGTTATTTTACATGACGTGCAACATTGTGCTTTATTGTTACGTGTTAAAGGTGAAAATCGCGTTAAAATATTGGTATTCATGTTGCTTTTTTAATATTGAGTCTTCGACGATATACCATTATATCTTTCGCGTTGACGTAGTCTAAGCTACTTTTAGGCGCCGCCTTTTTATTTAGTCTTCTTACACACGTACCTACAATGTAAACTTTCAAAGATATCGCAGTGTTGAGGTTAACACGAATGTTGTTCGAATTATTTAATATAAAACGGGTATGTCACGTCTATGCTTTTAATGTGAATCAACGAATATATCTAAACTATGACGTGTCTGCAATTATTTGAGCTGATTGATCTATAATCGCTTTCCTTTAGTTAATATATTAATACTGCTTATTTGTATTTGGTCTACAATTAATCCATATACAGATAAATATCAAAACCACTATGCATATTTGAATATCAAATTAACGGAATTTGTACCCGCGGTATTGGTACAGGCCAGCCTCTAATTAACTTCGTCTAAAAATCATCATAATATAAGATCAATTAATACATTTGGTTCAATACTATCATGTCCATTTCTAGGCTGCAACATGTTACAAGAAAAATAAATTTAATACTTAAATTGGTTGGACACACGACAGGAATAATTTAGCTCCTACATATAGGGTGAATGTAATCTCGGTACGCATATACCGTAAATATCTAAATTCTAGAAAAAAATCGTCCATTTACAACGGATTAAATTAAATCCCTTCATTATACTCGCGAACTCGTCGTCGGATAGGTAAGCATGTAATTTGTCCCCGCAAGCCTATCTCTTGGTTTCATCCCTAATTTAATTCTAAGGAGACGTATCGGCGTACTCGGCGAGCCATAAAGACGTAAGTGGTCGGTACCACCGACGGATTGATGTTAACCGATCTGGTGTCATGCCCCATTGACTTATGAACGACCGGGTTATTATTACGAATTGCTCGTAATACCCCAATTCATTATTAGGAATTTCTTAGACTTTTCCGCTTTTTTATATATTATGTGTGTTATTTCCAAACAAACATTTTGTTTTCGTAACAAAGCACTACATTGACATTTTCAGGGCCTAGGTGGTGCTTTTACAAACACGAATTTCATTTGCCAGTATATGACCGATATTATTGGTTTAATCTTATATTGTTTCGCTAGTTAGTACCATATTAATAACCTTTACAAAAGATGTGCGGTTGTATCGACTATCACCATAATACCAAACACACACACAAAATAAATAACCTACAAATAAATATATGCTCGTCATCCACAACTTGGCAGTTGGCACCCACTCGTCTGACAAAAAGAAGCTTTGAAAACAATTTTGCATGATAATTTGATTTGTAAGCCGTAATAGGATTATTTGTTTGCTGTTGTTCCATGTTAACTTGGCTAAATTGGAGCAAATTCAACACGTGTGTGGCTGTGTAGATTTTTTAATTTGCTTACATTCTTGATTCGTCCCTGCATTACTAATGCAAATATCTGCCATACGTGTGACCCCCGGCGTATATTTGTTCATTTATTTCGATTCAGGGCTAAGCATAAAGATCATTTCCCTTGTAGGCAAGGGGTTACTTCCGTCTATGGTCACTCAAAGCCATGCAGCGTTTGTTAGGATGCAATTGTGAGAATGTAGATTGAATCATTCAAAACTAAATTCAAATTTTAGTTGTAGTATTACTTATTTAGTTTATCAATATGTCCCTCTTTTTATTAAACATGCTTCTATATAAATGTTTTGCCATATAGTAGGAACGTATAATCACTTAAGTAAACTAGTTATTATATAAACTGACAGCCGAATGCAGCACTTTGCGGTTAGGAGTGTATTTAGGATACCACAATGCCAACGAGATGATCAAAGTGAATACTCAGTCGTACTTATCTCTAAATAGATGGAATGGTAATTAAATTAACGGCAGTAATCGATGCTTTCCCGAATGTACAAAGAGATTCCAAATGCTCAATAATTAATTACCAATAACTAACTAAGCCTCTGTCCAACTATCGGATTGTAGTTTGTCATTCGGTCCCGTTAAATATTTTAAAATATTGAATTGGAACTAGGTAATATTCTAGCTTTGATCCAATTATGCTCCGACACCGCTTAATCGAATGAATATTTGACTTACCTGTGATGGAACTTGTAATTATTAATTTCTGTAGTTACCCGCTTTAATGATTTCATGGAAGTGTTCATGAATGTAACATACATAAATTCACGTTTTTTTTTGGGTGGTAGCATTGTTGGGGTGAAATTAATCGCAATAAAAGTGATTGGGGATCGTAGGAAAAAGCTAATATCATAGTTTAATGTAATGTCATGCGAAAAAAAGCAAATCAATTTGTTAACGCAAGTTTTTAAAATTGATTAAATGTAAAAATTTTACCTTCACCTTGGTGTCAGAGGTTCGTGCTAAACAACAGGACATACATATTGCTTTAAGTACATTTAAATTACTGTTAAATTCATTAAGTTTTTTTATCAAACTGCCGTCGATTCAATTTGAGCAGTAAAAATGTTGAAGCTATTTTTTGTATGAGGAATCTTTATAAAATTCGTAGTCAATTCGCAGTCGTAAAATGAAGTCACAGTAGAATGATAGTCCTTTTACTGCAGTTGTTTTAAGGACTTCTTGACTGTGAGAGAAATGTCAAGTCATACGCTTGTACTTTTATTTTATATCCCGCTGTAAATTATATACTTTAAGACCTGCTGGCGTACACTATTCGCTTGAATGCGGCGACTTTCAACACACTGTTTCGAAAACCCGGGAAAATACGGTTCCCTCGTTGAATTCTTCTCTTAATTTATATTTAATTATTTTTTATGGATTGAAAAATACACTATCATTCGAGAAAAAAAGAAGAAGAAATAATATGGGGTAAAAATAATCGCCCTTTAAAAAAACAGATTCGTATTAGTTTTTTCGTGAAATCTAGTAAAGGCCATTACAGTTACCTTTTTCGTCCAGTAGCTCAAGCTAACTACATACAAGGTTGGTACCTAAAACTGAGCAAATATCACGGTGTTACCTGACAAATTATATCTCATTCACGATAAGTTGATTCTTTTGGCATATCGACTAATGATGGGAAACAGAAAATATCGAGTAGTTAAAAAATATTGCGTTTTCAAATACTGCATTATGTGTGAAATTCTTTATTACTTTCGACATGTAAAAAATTATTTAGATAAGCGGTGGTGGGTCATAATAAGTACCTATTTAATATAACAGGGTTATTTTTAGACCTCCCGCCAAATTTAAATAGATGTTTTAGACCACGGAAGTAAACAACTTCCCCAAAGAAACACGGGTCGAAAAGTGAAAAAATAATTCAGACCTTCTACACGAAATCGACCACGTGAGCAGTTTTCTATGGGAGGGTCGAATTATTTATCACGTTTCGACTCATGTTTCTTTGGAAAAGTTGTTTAGTTTCATGGTCTAAACCACCTATTTTAAGTTGACGGGAGGTCCAAAAATAGCCCAGTATGTAAAAATTAAGATTGAAAAATTAAATAGTTTTATCTTTAAAACAGTTTTTATTAAGAAACTGGAGCACAGCCATGATCATCATAGTGTTCAATAAAATTATCGACGTGGAAATCGATATGAACGATGTTACGTCCCTTTCCGTCCGACCGATGTAACATTATACAAACGTCAATTAGTTTCAGTATTCCTATTTTAATTTTACTTTGAAGCAATAAAGTCTCAAAATTTTCGGATAACGCTTATATCTTTAGGGACTTTTGTGTTGTATGTATTTTTTTATATTTATCAAATCATTAAAATAATAAAATAGTACGTTTTTTATTTCAAAGTCATGTCTCAGAAAAATTGACATCTGCCAAAAGAATCAACTTATCGTGAATGAGGTATAATAATATTCCACCGACTAGGTTTCCACTGATTCAATGAAAGTATGCTATTTTATTTTCTTAAATTTTGAAGGATTGAAAATAATGGTAATTCATTTTGAATGCCTTTGCAACTGTCAGAAAACGTGGGTATTTATGAGCGACAGTAAAATATTTGGTGTTTTTACTCCATTTAGGTTAAACCGTTTTTTTATTTTCGTTTTTCGGATTTGCATTTTTTATTAAAACACTTTTACGTAACTTATTATTTCAAGCATTTATTTAATGTCAAGTTTCAAAGAAATTGTGTAATATGGCATTATATTTAGCATAGTTAGATACAAGAATGTACTCAGCGATTACCTTCTGAGCTTACAAACAGGATATTACTTGCTGAGTAGCAGCTATATCAGAAAAACACTGCAAACCCTGTCACAGCAAATCGCCACTGGACTATATTTGTTCACCTATTTGAACAGCATCGTTTAATTTCCTGTTTTAACTCAAAACAAAAATAATAGTTAAAAACTATCGCCCTGAATTGATGTTTCAAACATTTTATTTTTCATTATATTTAAAGAGTTCGTCAGAAGTTGCAAGTCGACAAAGTATACTTGAAACGACATTGCGAGCGTAACATAGTTCTTCTCGGGGGAGTCGCAGTAAACCACTTAATATTGTTAGTTTGTTGTCTTTGCGTACTCACGGTAGGTATACACACTAAATGTACACTAACTTGGAAGGAAGACTATGGAACTGTTTCGTCTGTATTGGTCCCAGGCATTTTTTTTACAATAGGTATATGTACCTATGTAAATATTTTTATAACTAACTGCAAATGAACATTCTAACAAATCTTAAACAGCCTACTTGTTTGCATGACTATCCTTAATCCTATTATTATTAACTTGTGCTCTTTATTGGCATGTATAATATGATCTAATATGATTGTAACGTCAGAGACTCGTGCGGTATCTCTTTTACATTTATAGATCCTGTCACGCCATTATGTCAATGATACTTCATGATTATTCTTAAAAAAATTCTCTTCTATCAACAATCGCTCTTTAAATACCTATTCAAATAATTTTTACATTCACCTTCCCCAAACAAAAGTAAACCAAGTTAAAAAACCATTTTGCGTTATTGCACATAAAGGCTATAGATACGACTATGGCTTAAAGTCGTCACAAATGTTTGACGCACCAGTACAGCTTAATCGCCGGTTACAGCGTATACAAGTTCTAACATCGAAGCGCCACGGTTCACTAGGCACGAAACCACCTGACCGGAAAATCTTTACCTGGGGAACACTTTCGTTGAAATTTTGAATGAGTTTTGGTCTGTAAAACCTTTTGTAAAAATGACATGTAGTTCTTTTAACACCATAAATATTAAAGTTTGTATATTAGGATCTGTTTGACTCAATAACGCAGCAAAAAATTGGATAACATTCAGCGAAAAGATTGGTTTTGAAGAATAGTTTTAAGTTTCGTTACATTTACACTTTAAATTTGTATGTTGCATATAATTTTATATACGGTATGGTCTGCTAATAGATACCTTTATGAATTTTAATTGTTTTCATCCATTCCCTCAGTTTTTAGCATTACATTTTATATCTACGCTCTGAACTGCGTTTATTAGGCATCGGGTCAGCCAATGTATTTATAATTAAAGAATCATTATCAGTTTGGCTTGTATTCCTGGGTTAATATAAAACAATTATTCGCAAAGGTTTCGGACCAAATATAATAGATTTGCAAAATTTGTTCATCGTAAACATTTTGCTAAAAACATGAAATTGTCAACCCGGCCTTTGTTGTCAAATTTACCCTGCTATCGGCGGGGCGTTTTCTATACAAAATTGTATTAATAATTTAAGTAAAGAGCAACCGCCATTATCCGCTTTGTTAAATTTTTAATTAGAATCGGAAGTTATAACTTGTAAACCTGACATAGGTACGGTTCAAAGTTCAAGCGTAAACTTCTCTTTGTTTATACAACTTCGAGTTTCGGAAAGCAAGTAAGTTTTAGAACATTGCGGTTTTAATGATCTAATATTAAACGAACGGTGAGGGTATTAATTAAGGATTCCAAGTATAATAGCGCGATAGCAAATTGTAGGCGGCCGATGGTAAATGAATGCTGCGTTATATTGTGGAGTTGGCGCCGTACACTGTACACCTCACCAGCGCCCCTTCTAACTTTATTTTTATATTGATGAACTCCTTTTTTATCCATGAATTTATGGAGTAAATAATCGTTGCAAGTTTTTTTTTTCTTTTAAATAAATTATTGCTATAATTCGATATAAATAAAATCAAACGAAAGCGTATTACATCATACATTTCTTGTTCTTATTTTTAATATAGTATTTGAAGCAGTGCGCAATATCTCCTAAATGAAAATAAACTCCTTGTTAGTTCATTTAGTAACTAAAACTAAACATTTCTTTGTAAAAATAAATCTGCTTACAATATTTACGTGGTTAATATTATACGGTAATTCTTTTGTCGGTTTTTCCACCATTAAAATCAAAGACGGGGAAAATGTAAGCATTTTTGCTGTTGACAAGTGTCAGATTTATTGACGTGTTCGCGGCCGACTAAGCCTATTTTCACGGGGATTGCCGGATGCTTAGTTACACTGGAAGAGTTCAAATTTACTTGACATTATTTTTTAAAGGAATATATAAAATTAAACATTATTTATCTGCTTCATTGCTTTTTGTTAAGAAAATCAGAGGGAAAGTTGCTCAATGAAGGTAATTCTATTTAATGTTTTGGGAAAGGGTCTGTGTAATGGTGTTAGTAATCAATATTTAAGTCATGGCTGAAAGAGGGAAGGCCATAAAATACCACTTTTAATTTTTTTTTAAACAATTTGTATTGTTTTACTTTGTTTACTCCTAGATGACTTAAAGTGAACACAACTTGAAAGGGAATGAAAGAAAACTTTATTAACCTCAGTATATTCTAGAAAGCAGGTAATCCGGAATACTTAACCGGTGATCATTTTATAAGTGGCCGGTCCCGACAATTCTTAAAGCGGACGATCAATCAACTGCAACTTAGTTTCGACTTCCTTATTTTACCAGTACTATGGAAAGCACTAACGCAAATTATTATAAATTCGAAAGGATAATAAAAGGAAAAGAAGTAATATCTTGAATATGTTATAAATTACACAAAACAGTGATTTAACCTATAATTGGTTTTCCAATTCAGGTTGCTAAAAAATAATTAATTTTGTGGATTTTTGTTGATGTTTTTTATTGAATTTTCTCTGGTATAAATAAATTCCTTTTTCCTAAATTAAAATTAAAAATTAATTATTTTACTATTATAATCAAGTAACACTTTAAACTAAATTAAAAAAGGCCCTTAGTTCCCAACGCAAGAGGGCATATAAAGGAGTGATGTATTATCAGGACAGCTTGTTGTCGCGGTATATATATAATACCGTCTTATTTAATGAACATATTGGAGTAAAGGCATTAATGTTGGTAGAAATATAAATGTATTATAAATCTACTTGATATTTGCGTATTAACTACTTTATAAAACTAAGGAAAACTAATAATATGTTCTAAAGTTTAGATAAACGTGTCGATATTTTTTATCGACATACGATCGAATACCTTTTCCATTCAACGTCGTATCCGTTTAAAGAATCGTCATTTATTTGCTGACACGGCAACGTTCAGTTAATCCTACTATGTCAGCTTCGTGACCTCTTTAATCCTTCTTCCCTTTTTGGCAAAGCCAGCCTGACTTTACACAGATGGATTTTTCCCATACTTAAGTTGAGATTTTGCGGTAAAGATGTTTTTATTTTACTACATTTTTTAAATATTTATATTAGCATTATGTTCATAAGGTATCCCAGTTTTACTACGAAGCATATACAGAAGAGAGAGAGAGAGAGAGAGAAAAGTAGATATTTTTTTCATACGTTACACATGATCAACACCATATGGTAAATATATGTACCTACCAGAAAAAAAATTGTTACTATTAGAAAAATTCAGTCGTCTGGATATAAAATTGTCGAGAAAAAAGCGAAATATAATGATAATACTATTTTAGTTAACTCTTAAGTTGTTGATTATTATTTGTAATGCCCAGGCATTGTGAAAAATCTCCCAATTCAGCACTTTGCCGGTAGCATGTGGTACCTATGTACTCCAGTGATTAATATAACATTGTGGAGAATCCTTTGTGACTACCGTATATGTGTCACGTGACGTCTTACAACCTACACTAGGCCAGTGTGGCTTAATGCTTAATCCATCTCTATCATACAAGAATCCTACGTCTGGTAGTGGAACGTGTATATTTATATGACTAAATGAACATACAAGGGTATATTATTATTGTCCCTGTAATTAAATGTATTATGTATGTAGTGATCAGGTCTCGAGGTTCAGGCAAGCGATTTCCACGGTTGCGGGTTTAAACACCAGGCACACAGCTCTGAGTTTTCCAAATTATGTGTGTATTCACAATAAATGAACACTTACTTTAAAGGTGAACGAAAATATCGTGAGGAAACTTGCGCATTTAACAAGTCTTCAGTAATTTCTTAAGTGTCAAGTTTTTAAATATATAAATAAGTACCTACTATAAACTTTTTCAACGGTTATTAAATATCGGACTTAAATATCAAATCTACTTACATAAAATATCAAATGAATTCTAAAACCCCAATCGATAGATGTTATTATGAGATTATTGACGTCATTTAACTAGTAACAAGGCGCTGAGCGGACTTGCATACTTACCTCACAAGAGCCATTCTCCGCTTGTCCCCAAGTTATTTGGCGCGAAACTTGTAAGCAGCTTACGTATCGTGTCCCTGAAGAGATAATATTCGCAAAATTACTCGTCTAGTCACTCTCTGTACGTAGTTATTTGAATAATTGATGCGGTTCTCGTGAGCTCCGGCAAACATTTGCTATCCGCAATCAAAGGTCCAACTTGCCTCCGTTACCTCAAAGCTTTCACTCGCTTGCATTTTGATATGAGGGACCGAAAGTTTGGTGCGCGATGAAATAAAAAACTTTACACGTAGTTAAGAATAAATTGTTACTACATTTCATCATAGCCAAAAATTAATTACGGAGAGACGACGTGCGAATGCAAGTTATTTTCGGATGGTATTTAAAAAAATCGCCGAATTAAATCTTTGTACGTATCGTTACGGCATGTTTTGATTAAAATATCTTTACCAGAATATTAAAAATATATTTAATAAACTGCAATATAGCAATATATTGCACAAAAGGCGAATGCAATTTTAATTAAAAGCTTTTACTTTATTTCTTTTGTTTTCAATAGTAATTTTGGGAGGAAGAAGAGAAACGTTTTGTTTTTATTAGTAGGTATACCAAGAGGTTTTTTGAACTACCACATTAGTATTGTACGTACATAATCGGATTTTTGATATTGATGTCTCAAAACATTACAACAACAACCATTTAAAAAAATGTATATAAGTGTACAATAGGGTGTCGCAGCTTAGTAGGGCGATTTTTTTTTCTCGAAATTAGATACGCATACCCTCTATATTTTTTCTAATTGACCCTAGTAACTCAAATACGAAATATTATCGAAATTGGATAGCGGTAACCCGTGCCGACTTGATGGCAAAGTTTTAAGAAAAAATTGTATGGTAATTGTAGAGCACATATAAAAACTTAATTTTTATTTTCAAAATTATATCCTATTTCACCGGAATTATATGTTTATTATTTAAACAGGAATATTTGTGATATTTTAATCTTAAAGTTTTCTTTTTACTGTTAGGATAAATCACAGGAAAAATTGCTTTAGTTTCCCTTTAAAGGTGACTTTTTCACGAACATTTTGTATCAGTATAACTGCAATTTGCAGTATCACTAGCGACTTTTAGTGTCATTATTTATTTCTTAACTGCTTGAAAAGAAGTATAACTAGTCTGTGAAGTAAGCAACTCATTGAAAAAAGTGTCAAAATCTTTAAAACGATTGAAGAAGAGCAAGACTAGTTTTTGATCGAAATAAAGTCGTTTATGTCTGTCTAAAAAAGTAAATCACGCAGATATCTTTCCAGGGGATATGAATTGATGGATCCTCTTTAGTTAAGCTTTAAAATATTATCATTTTTGGTTCCTGGTCTCCATCATAGTGATATAGAGACAAGACAGCTACTTCATGAACCAAAGACCAAATATAATTTTATTGACAGTTTCCCAGGGTTTTAAAGTATTAAGCAAACATGAGTCGTGGTAAGGTGCCGTCACTGATAATATACAATGCATCCAAGCCTTAACATGGTATATAGCGATGCAAATCTAGATGTCTAATAGTGCGACTTTTTATTAGTAATTTACAATTAAAAAATAAGTTACGACATTTTTAATCAATTAATTGCTTTGGCCATCATGGTGTCTGGTACATAGAATTTGGAGATCGAATAGTCAATTTTCTTTCTGTATCACCACCAAATAATATGATTATAGCTATAACTGTTAATTCTTGATAGCCAACCCTTAAATTTCCTTCATAATTCTGTCCGGTAAAACAATGAATATCTAATTATATAACTATATCTATTATCTAGATTTATTTTTATCAATTAAAGGGCACTGGCGTGTGCAATATACAAAAAGTAGTCCAAGCTTGTAACAAACTTTTGACGATACTGTACGAACACATCTTGCGATTTTTCCGCATTATTTGTTGATCTCTTCAGAGTCGGTATAAGGCAACTTATTTCTTAAAATTAGTTTATTAAAGCTTAAATAGGCATATAAGCCCTTTAACAAAAAATAATTAATCTCGAATAGTTAGATTTGCGATTTACAAAATTCAATTTTACTTCACGAATTTAATTAAACAGAACTGCCAATATTTGGTCTTTACAGAGAAGTTTTAAGCCGTTATTTTAATGTTTTGCACCCCCCTATTAAAATTTGCCTTTGAAATCTTAATCTGACATATTGATTAAAAAAAAGAGGCGTTTACCAATACAATAAACAAGCAACCACGAAACTTCCATGCGAATATTGCGACGCGCCGAAGTTCATACAAAGTATGTAAGTACTGAAACACATGAATGCAAGTCGGCACGGGTTGCAGTGGTCCTAAGTTCATGAAATTTTATTTATGAGTGTTTTAACACCATTCGAAAATAATTAGAGGGTATGCGTTGACAAAAAAAGATTTTGATTTTTTTGGGACAGCCTAGTGTACAAGTATTACAGTTTATATTATTTTTTTCCTAATTGTCTTAAATTAAAAACTTTATCAGTATCGTCATATATAAAATGAAACATAAAAACCTAACGAAATAACTTTAGAGGTCAAACAAGCACGCTTTCGTGTCCGCCACGTAATACGAGTAGTGTACAGAAGTGGCCACGTGTCATTAAGTGCATTTTTTGTTCTATTTAAGTCTCGTAATCTCCCGCTGTGGAGTATAGACATAACATTAAAGTATCGGCGGTAGTCATGAGCTTACGAGTGCAGTTTATACCCCTCGCGTCGCCGCTTCCAGGATTACTTTACATTGTATGCAGCGGTACTAGTTTAGATGCCGGCGAATTTTTCTTCTTTTTACTTTCAAACATTTGCTTTTATTACCCTGATCACAATTAGCAGTAGAGCAATGTTTTTCTTCTTCAAATTGTTAGGTTTCTTCACTTTGTTGTGCTTAAAAATAACTGTCAACGTTTTGATATCCATTTATATTATTTTACAGGAATATACAGTGTTATCAAGGAGGAGAATACTTGGGTATACTAAGTACCGATTGTGTTCCATGTAACAATAAGTATTTCATAGTAAATTCCATTCCCCAAAAGTTGTGGTCAGCGTGGATTATATCCGCTCTTACGTAAAAAAGCATCGGCCAAAAAATTTGTATTCGATGTAGCATTTTTCACGATGTCGTCACTATTTGTTTTACCTTTTTTATTACAGATTTTTCGAGAGACGGTCAATTGCATTGTCAAACAAAGCGTACGTTCAAATATACATAGAATTTCAGAGACAGCCTGCGTGTTGTCTATTTCGTGTGTCCGTCTGTTTTGTAATATGGCTCAATTGATTGCTCTATTTAGTTCGTCACAAACAAAGCCGGAATTCGCGATTTGTCAAAGGGACATGGCCCGCGGCGCTATCACAAAAATCATTCATTCTCATTGCACCCGTAGTATTGATGCCGTATACCAGAATTGAAAGTTGTAGTTTTTCATTTTTTGAACTCAATCTATTGTGTGATTTTATTCTATACGACACAGGGATTTTGTCCTCAGCTTTGTGTTTGCATAGGTTTTTATGTAAAATGTTTTGAAAATGGAATGAATTTCAATGGCTCCAGGCATCTCTGTGAAATGGGCAGGTGGAAAAAAATGTTACTACTTTCCTTTGATTAATTTTCAGTGGCTTTTTACATTTAAAAAACGAAACAAATATATGTTATGCGAAGTAACGATAAAAATTATGTACACCTCCAGCGCTTACGTATAAAGGATGCAAATATAATATCCCACCAAAACAACATTCGACCCACTGTTGGGACGAGCCTCTACGGTTGAAAGGCATTAGGCTTAATCCTCCACGTTGGCTTAATGCGGTTTGGTAGACTTCACATGCAGCACAAATTGTAGAGAATCCTCAAGCGTACTGGCTTTCAAATAATGATTTTTCTACTGTGCCGGGCTCTAAGTAACTACTGATAAAATATGCATAATGATATTTATGTTTGCAAGAACAATAACGTCCAAAGGCTTAATGAGTATTTATTGTCGCCGCCTCACGCTTTTAACATTTCCGATATCTACTAGAGCAGCGAAAAGTGTTGGTCCACCGTGGAAATAAATTTTCCTTTGCAGTTTAATTTATTGTTCCTACACCTGGTATATTTTTTTCAACTATGCTTTTACTTCGGTTCGTACTGGTCTGGCTACGATTTTTACTTTTAAACGCATAATGGTGACATGAAATGTTTGTTTTCAGTTCTTATAAGCTGTACTACCATTACTATATACTTTAAGAATACTCTCGAATTGAAGCTATGAATGTCTTAAATAACCTATTTTTTATGTTTTGTGCTTTTTAGAGCGTATATCTTTATTTTCAGATCATAATGGATTTAAGTTCAAGATCATTAATCTTTATTCAATGTCATTCGTAATTACTCGTTTTGTAAATAATACCAACCAGAATACCTAAATACAGCCAGATTATATTTACACTAGTTTGTGTTAGGCAGAAATCAAGACATCGCAAATCGCAAGTGTGACATACACTTGCACTATTGGTCTGACAATTTATTTTATATTAAAAAATCTTATCGAATGACATTTTGTTTACATATACTATCTTTTTTTACTACTTTCATACTTTTAACTTACTTAAATATGCTGTAAGAGTGTGGATAGAAGAAACTCCGCTGATGCATGGGCTATTAAATACCTACATACGTATCGAAATAATAAATACAAAGATGCTTTCAATTTAATATTAAAAATATAAGAGCTTAGTCTTATCGCCACATCTAGAAGGATATCTAAACATTTTAAATATTCAAGAAGTTACATTGCAACAGCTTACTAATGCGTCTCGTGCGCCACGGAACGTAATGTTTCTCTTTAGCTCACAGTAGAAGACTAACAGTAACTCAAATTTGAGTCTCAGTATTCATTATAATGTCTGTTATGCGAAAACTTGAGCCCTGGAATCTATTGAATGATCGCTGGTGAAAATGTAAAGTTTAAGTTTTCGTGCCGGCTTTGGCCTCTTGTTACATTTTACTTCTTCACTGCCTATAAAAGTCTGTTTCAACCAGGGTAACCTTATCATTTACTAGTAAATCGTCATAATTTAACATGTTTCTAATTGTCTTTTTTATTGTAACTGCTGACAATAACGAACTATATTATCCGTATTCAGAAGTCGATTATCATGGTATTAAGCGAAGTATTATAATTGTTGAAAGTTTTGAAGACTTTTTATATAATTAGCTACAATGTTATAGGTACATATACACACTCACATAGGTACATACATAGCTACTTTAAAAAATTACAATTATTAATTTTTGGTAAAAAATTAAATTCCTGAAAGTTATTACTCATGTAAAGTTTGATTAAAATAATTTATTGTAGTACTATATTCAAAATGTAATTTGACAGTTGTTAATAAATATAATTAATAGTAATAATCGTGTTTTATAGTTTATTATGTGTTATGTCACGAACAATTTAAACTTCTGTTTAACATGAGCTGTGTGGTGATGCACCGCGATTATTTCGCCATTTACTCCGTATGTTCTAAACATTCCGACTGACAAGCAAAGAGTTCCGACCGCTCGTTAAGGCGGACATGTCTGCTAGGAATACGCCGTTATACCCACTTTAAAACTTTTTATTGATAGCTACTCTAAATAGATTTAAGACTTGCGCGCTTTTAAAATAAATTCATTTGTTCAGATTTAATTTTTCGAATACGTGATATTAATATTTGCTATGCATGACTTACCTTACTTATGTATATACCTTAAGGTATGTAATCTAACTAAGAAATATCTTTATTTTAAAGTGTGCCTTAAAATACCATAATATTTACTTTTACATTGACTTTACATTTAAGTATATCAATTAGTCATCGGCGGCCATGTGGTAAATAATATAATAAATATGTAAGAAAATCTGCACGCAGTTCTAACAAATAAAAACTTATTTAACGTTCTAGCCTTTTTTATTTCATCGCACTGATATTTAAACTAGTCAAAACATCAGCAACTTTATTTGAATAAATTAATATAAAAGGCATGATCAATATGATGCGAGGTAATTCAATATTGCATGTACATTGTACATATATGTAGGCGAATGGAAAATTGTAATCTGTCGGTTCATGGTAAATATAATAATAATGAGCGCCTAGTTTATACACTACGTTAAATTAAACAGTGAAATTAATATTTCCAATTATTTCGACAAAACGCATGCAAATGAGGGAAGTTTCGGGTTTTATTAAATTCTATTTACGACTTGCATTTTTACATTATAATGAGGTTTCCATTTGAATTTGAAATAACGAGTAAGTCGGTAGTTTTCGGTGTTACTGTGTACAAATTTTTGTTGAGGTGTTTTACATTTTTCTAAGCTTGTGCTACTGTATACAGCTTGTCCTTCCTGTTTTTATTAAGTAATATTAATGGAAATACATTTTAATATTAAAATTTGTCTAGATACGTACGTAGGTATAGCAAAAAAATGTTTTAGAATATTTCCTCGTATTGGCTCAAATTTAATACAGTTTCATTTCTGAAAACGCGTTCACGTTTTAGGCAAGTACCGTAGAGTCGTATGACTTTGGCCCAATATTCAGCAATATTTTCATTTTCACCATACAATTGAAAGGGGTTTGTCAATATTTTTATTTTATTGAATTAAATGCATTACTGGGGATATAAGGAAACTATACACACAAATATTTGGTAGCCATTTAAAAGATTTAGTATATATATTTTTTCGTCAAACTTTGGGCCAAAGTCATCCTAGGGCTTGGGTGACTTTGGCCCACTCATTTTCTTGTTGTGAAATCGCAAGGTTGTTGCTGCTGGGACAAACTAAACTCCATGAAATATATTTACTGGTGAGAAAATACAAATCCACATCAAATAGAGCAACTTTTTTTTTCTTTAGTTAAATATTTTAAGCAGTGATGGCCTCGAGGTTTGGGCGCGCGGTCGAGAATCCGACGGTCGCGGGTTCGAACCCCAGGCACACACCTCTGACTTTTCGAAGTTATGTGCGTATTCACATTGAATTATCACTTGCTTTAACGGTGAAGGAAAACATCGTGATAAAACCTGCACACCTAAGAGTTCTTAGGAATTTCTTAGGTGTGTAGTCCGCCAACCCGCACTAGGCCAGCGTGGTGGACTATGGCCTAAACCCTCTCAATGGTAGAGGAGACCCGTGCTCAGCAGTGGGCGTATATGGGTTGATGAAGAAATATTTTTATACTTATGTTAATAAATGCGTTTTACCGTTAATACCGCGCTCTTAACAGTCTTTCAATAGAAAAATCAAAATGGGAATACAAAGAAAAAAACTGCTTCATAAAGCACTTACAAGGTAATTTTAACGTTATTGTTACAAGATTTTGTTATTTGTTACATTATTATTATTTGTTACAATTGACAATAGAAGATAAGAAAATAATACTGATCAAAATACCATAAAACTATAGCATTGTTAGTTATAGTATTGTGGGGTCATGTCCATTTTAATTTGTGATCCATCTTCGACCTCGACGTCATCATCAAGTAATTCTTGAGTAGACGAGACTTCGCTCGTCCAATTGCTACAACTTGTAATAGAATCACGGGTCTGTTGTCGTCGTTTCTTAGGCTTGGCGAGTGGTTTGAGCGTCGAGCCTGATGAAGTTGCTTCTGCAATGCCTGCTGCACTAATTGACTGACCAGCAAGGACGTTCAGTTTCTTTTTTAGCAATTTTTTGATCTAGGCAGCTTTCATTTCGTGCTTGTTCCAACTTTCCCATGGGCCAAAGTGAAACAAAAATTGATTAAAATTCTGACCAAATCACTTTTTCGCAATATCACAAAAATAGTTAAATTTCTTGATGAAAAAAATGCGATGCCGAGGGTCACTGACATAAGTACCACACTTTTTACCAAATATTTAGAAGGGAACTCACTCGAATTATTAGTTATAGACGAAAGTTTGCACTACAAAATTTTGCTCCATAAACAAACTTTTCGAAAACAGCTAAATCAACCAATCAAAGTAGAGACCACAAGCTCGGAACACTGTTTTACTGACAACTTGTGCTTGTTGTCTGCTGATTATAATGCGTACTTTTTCGAAACAGACTGCAGGAGAAGTGTGGCGCGAATTCCAAACTTTTACCAATTTTGGGCCAAAGTCACCCCCTAGGGCCAAAGTCATACGACATTACAGTATGGTAAAAAACTTAATCCCTGTTTTACATATATCTCTTGGTGTATTTTAATATCTGCAGACAATTTTTTGCAGTGGCATAGAGGCTGGTAATATTTAAACAATACATATAAGCGGCGAACACAAATGGCAATTGTGCATCACCATAACTAATTTATTTTCTCTATTCCTAGATCTTTAATCTCTGATTTCATGGTATTAATATCATGAAAATGTAGACTATCAATTATATGTGCTCCAGTCCTATTTAATTGATGTAATTAATTATCTAATCGCGATACGCGAAACCAACTGAGCAATTAGATAGATACTATGTAGATATGTGGCTAGTACCATGTATTACACTTCTTAAAAAATACATTATACAGGTTTAATAAAGTGTTCAATATGTTTTCGCGATAATTTTTTGAATTTAACTCTGTTAAAAAATGTTACGTACAGTACCAACTGTAATTATTGTTAGAAAATAAAATATTTATTTAAACTGGACTTAGCAAGATGAAACTACATTAATTTCTTTGCTAAAAAGATCAACGAGGGTAAAACGCAGGCGCCTAGCATCCGTACACATCTATGGCTTTAAATACTCCGATACTCGCCAACTTTTGATTTAAATAATGAAATCATAGAATTGCGGTTACCTGGAACAGCGAGCAGTAGTATTTAATTAACAACCTTATCTGCACTATTATCTTTCCAGTAAATGATTTTTATAAGGTAATACTTTTTATAGCTGCCGTAACCATACACTGTTTTGAACTTCTGCAAAGAAATTCTTGAGAAATGTTTTGCTTTATACAAAAATAAATGTTTCTAAGGGTTCGTAGAATAATAATTACTTACGCAAAATGAGTAATATAATTGAATTAATCTTTCCTTGAATCTCTTTATGCATCGGAGAGTGTGTTACGTAAGCGAGCTTATTAGCCGTCTATCTCGAATGCTTAACTTAGGTTGGGATAAAAATATAGAATAAGTATTAAAAACTAGACAAAGATGTATGTTCATTGTGGCTGCTTTCTTATGGAGTTCTAAAAAGATTATGACATTATTAATATACAGTTCTTTAAAAAGATAATTTTTATTACTCTTTAACATTGTTAAGAATAGATTCACTGAAACTAGCTTTACTAAAGATGAAATTATAATCACAAAACCAATTTGCATCAAGACAATATAATAATATATGTTCTAAATACTCGACACACCGTTTGAGTAATATTTGATGCACCAGAACTCACTACATACTGCAACATTAAGTATTCAGCCACAAGAAGTACGAATGTCTGACGTGGATCTTACTTAAAGACTGGATATACTCGTAAGCCGCTTTAAGCAGGCGGCTCTAGAAATCTTCTAGAATTAGTAGCAAACATATGTATTCGATAAGGGCCCCCAGCAGTTATTCTTACCCGGCTTTGGTTCTAGAATCTGAGTCCCATGATGGGACATTCGCTAATCAAATTTAAAATCAAAGATTTTTTTTATTATAAACTAGCTACTGTTTTAACCCTTAATTTGACAATGTATGCCCTGGCATACATGAAATTTGAAAAAATATTTTGTTAAAAAAAATTGCAAAAATAACATGGTTTATTATTTTTATCTACTTTCAACACTATCTATTTTTAGAAGAAAATATAAAACAGATGTCTGACAACACTCGTTTATGTGTATTAATTACAATTACAACAAAAAAAAAGCTTTTTACTGCATTTTATACTTTGCCAAATTCAGGGTTAATAAGTTTCTCCTAATTTTCATATAGTATAGGTATAGAGTTTCTCAACTCTTCTATTTAATACGACGTGACTGCATGTAAAGAAATTAAACGGATTTCTATTTTTCATCGGACCCTAAAACAGGCCGGCCATCATTTGTCATACAGTAATATTTTAGGACTTTAAATGTACGAGAATGCCTCGGGGGCCTCCTGAGATTTTATCCCTGCGAAGGGTCTAGACATTAAAATGCATAGACACTATGTGAATTCATTATTTATGGACTCATAAGTGCGCCTTAAAATTGAGTGTGCCGTAGTTTCGGGACTACGTATAGTTCTTTGTTGTGAATAATTTAGACCAATTGACAAGTGAATAAAATATAGATAGAAATTTCAATAGTATTTGATAACTTGTTATTTATTTATATACCCTTGTAGCCAATACTTTCCATTTAAGGAAGGGTCAGCATGTACATTATGAATGTTGTGCACAAATCAAATCTACAATATCCAACCAAAGGGCATTTTTCGTTGGAAGAAATCCACAGAACATCATGTTTGAGTTAGATATTTAGATGGGAGTCCAACGCTGGCTGTGGGTGTACCGTACTGTAATCGATCACAAATTTTTCGGACACATCGGCATCTGTGCAGAAATTTAATTCATTTTATATTGACTATTGATAAATAAAATAAATCACTGTGAATGATTTATTTACTCTACACTTATTCGAATGTTTAAACTGCGCTCAAATTATATCGATAACTGTCAAAACCATTGAAGCTATTATAAAGCAATTACTTAAATAACAGATCGCATCGAGTTAAAATGGCGAATATTTTTTTAAATATTACAAATAAAAACAATGATGGGTATTATTTATATGTTATTTTCTTTTCTACTTGCCCCTTATACCTACCACATTGTTTACTATCGATTCGAATCGTAATTGTTTTGAGGCTATGAACTAGGATGAATTCTTTGCAATTCAGAGGTCCGTAATATAACGTGAAATATTATATTCAGCCTCGGGCTTAAAACACGTGACTAAAAATCACAGTTCTCGTAGCCATAAAAGGATTTATTGCGATTTTTTTTATTTCACTTATCACAAGTTAGTTTTATCGCCATGATAGATTTAAAATTTTTACGTCCCGTGTCAAATTGATAAAATAAATATTTAGACAAAATTGACGTAAAACATTAACACTACCTGAGTTAAAGCTTCTTTACATCAAACGGCATAACAAATTCATACATAATGTATAAACGGCTTAATGGAGCCGCCATGAGGTCAGGCCGACTTGGCATTAAGAGCTTTCGGAAGGGACCGCGGGGTGAGGTACCGGCGGCGGCGGCGGGGGGAGGAGGGGTTGTACCAAAGTGAATATTATAACTAGAGATGTTGCTTGTTTTCAACTGCCACAAACACCAACCCACTGACTCTTCACACTTGGCCACAAAGTTCTGTCATCTATCATCATACCCACGATGCATTGACTTTTTAATTTATCTGCTATCCAGTGTAGTTGCAACTTTAAATACCTACTGATTAGTTGGAAGTTTTCTTTTGAAGACTAATGAAAGCGTGTGCGCAGTGACTAGTCAGAAGATGTTGAATTTTTTTCCCTGCACTGACTTCCTTGCAAAATAATTAATATATTTATGTAGGTATCCTGAATGTTTGCAAAAGTTTGTTATTCTATTCCTTTATGTGGTGTTACGACAAAGGAACTCTAATGCAGGTAAAATCATAGCGCTCCTTCTTTAATATACTTTTGAGTTCTCTATGCAAGATTGTCTAGTATACAATAATCAAGTTTACAGTTGAACTTATGTTTACTTTGATACCTATTTATGTGTGAAAAAAGTATGTACCAAAATTAATCTATTTAAAATTCTTTCTTTGTTTCAACAATGTTTTTACTATTATAAATGTGTAATTATCGACGCAGTGCCGTAAACAGCGAACAATGCGCGCACAACGATAAAGGAACGTAAAACAACTAACCTATTTAACTTTAAAACAACGGGAGTCAGTTGAAGCGAATACTGAAAAGATTCCCTCCAATTCTGAGAATGAATTTAATTAATAACGAAATATCGCAACTCAGTGAAAGAGCACATACAACGGATATAAATATTCTGATAGTATTCTTGTTTTCCATTACACAGAGTGTTTGTGAAAGAATTTTTCTTGCATACTCTGATGAATACATTTTTATTAAATAATTAATCAATACCGTATTTCTTGGAAAATATCTGAACGTAATGAAATTTTTACCTTCTGAAAGAAATTAAATAGGGCATAAATGTATGGGTTAGTCGAAGTTCAGCAATACTTAGAATTTTAAGTTGAAGTTAGCCACAATCAAATGATATTACGGTTATAGGACATAAATATATTTAATATTTGTTACGATATATTGGGTCGGCAACTAAGTAATTGCGGATTTTACTCATAGATGGCTTCAGTTGAATTTTTAGGTTTGCTGGCGTAGTCCAAGTGTAAAACACATTTTGTTATTTGATAGTTGGCAATTCAGCTATCAATCAGTAAAAAAAGTTTTTTGATCAGTTGCGTAGTTTTCGTTTGGCGTTCGTTGAAAAACTGAAAATTAAAAGGAACAATATGGTCATTTTTTACTTTTTTTTTCGCAAAGGAAAAACGCATCGGAAGCTCACCAACAGTTGTTTGCTGTTTATGGCGACGAACCTGGGTTGGCAATTAAGTAATCGCGGATTTTCAAGTTTTCGAACATAGCCAAGTTGTTTTAAGTGGTTTTCAATGCATTTATGTGATACACGAAGCTTTTCTGCAATATCACGAGTTATACTGTGACGATCCGAATCGATTATTGCTTTGATAAAGTCGTCATTAACTTCAACTGGGCGACCAGAGCTTTTTTCGTCTCTGAGTGAAAATCACCAGAACGAAATTTGTCCAACCAATTTTGACACTGCCGTTCTTTTAGGGCTTCGTCACCATAAATAGCACATAACTTTTTGTGAGCTTGCGATGCGTTTTCCCTTTACGAAATCACAAAGCAAAATATGGCAATAATTTTCCTTTTGATTTTCCATTTTTCAACGAACACCAAACGAAAACTACGCAACCATTCAAAAAACTTTTTTTACTGATTGATAGCTGAATTACCAACTATCTAATACAAAATGTGTTTCACACTTGCACTACGCCAGCAAACCTAAAACTTCAACTGAAGCCGTCTATGAGTGAAATCCGCACTTACTTAGTTGCCGACCTAATACAATACATTTCACCCCGCACTATTGATTCGCACACGTCACAGGTTAACGTTGTCTAGTCAAGTTCTTTGACAGACGTGTGAATGATAAAGGCAATATGTCAAAGGCAGAACACCACTCAGCAGATAGACGGGCGGTAAAATTAATTTCAACTGTCAAAACATCATCAGTGCGTAAAGTAAGAACGGGATTGGTGGCACATTTGCATAAGTTACGCGATATTATTAAGCACTTACACGTGTGAGTTACAAAGAGTTAAGGAGTGCGATAAACATATTGCTGTAATTATATGTATTAGTATATCGCGCCAAAATGAGATAAACCGCTTGGTGCTTCAATATTTGTGGAATTTATCCATATACAAGGAGGAAGCCTTTTTTTCTTTGGTGCCTTCTATTCTTTGCTTGGCCCACTATGCATTAATGCGCGATAAGCAATTAAATCCCAGGTTCGATACCCGGTGCAGTGTTATTTTATTCTTGAAAAAATTTACTGTCTAATAATGTAGTATAAAACAACAATTACCTTTTCTTCAGTAATGTGACCTACAACGCAATTGGTTTAACATGTCTGAAGAAATGCACGTCAGTTTACACTATCGGAGATACCGAAGAGACTGTATGAATATTCCCTATTTCGCTTAACGCATTTTATGATGTTAACCATGACACTAGAAGCATTAAACCATGAATATAGGCGGAGTATCTGAGTTACTAAATGTGTTAGACCTGTAACCTTAATCATGTTTGACAAAAATACGCTTGGTTGATGTTGATACATGCTACGTCACTTCGATATCAGATATACGTGAAACAAATAGGTTTATTTGTCTAATGCTACAAGCGTGGGAGGGAACATCAGGTATTATTACAAATACCATTATAATGACGCGAATGTGTACTCTTAAGGTTTTGCTGTTTGTATAATGACGAGGCAAAGTCAGCATTCCTTGTTGTAAATACATGTTGCTTTTTGTTAATATTAAGTGCATTGAAATTTGCTTCTCAAAAAGAAAACAGTACGTAGCTTTATGAACGAACCCGCACCTGAACTAGAGTGATACCGCTGTAAAAAACTAAAGTGAAGCGTTTCATTTCGCATGGTGGGTAAGATTGTCATACTCATTACTCTCACACAGAACTCATGTTCTTAGTACTTAATTAATTTCTTTATTATTCTTTCACGCTTTAATGTATTGGTATGGTACAAAGTCGTCCAATAATCAATTAAAAAGTAGTTAGTGCAAATATTGAAAAATCAATTTTATCCTTCCGGTCAATGACCAAACTTTCAGCATTCGTTCAATAACCGGGTACCCGGGTACCCACATATAAGGTGACGGTAGATAAGTTATTAGTAAGCTATCTACGTGGCATATGAAATAACTATGAACATTATATACAATTTATACGCCCCATAGAAGGTTCTAGACCTTTCAGGGGCCTATTTGGGAGTAATCGGCCCTTCAGCCCAAACAATAATTTTAGAATCGCAGTGAACAGACGTTATAAGTCGGTACTACCTTATCTTATTGCCAATCACGTTTAAAATCTGCTGTAAAAATAAAAAAAGGTATACATATATTAATAAATACGTAACGTGAAAAAATGTTGGTGAAAATTTTCAGTCTTGGTGGTTCCGTATCAAGAATCAAGAAGGAACATTACGAGTTGATACCATTACTATTGGATAATTATTTTCTTACTCTTCCATTGGTACAATGTTTACTATCGTGAAACTTGACGATTGTCAGCATTTTGGAGAAAAATAAGGCATTTATTCCACCAGCAATAGCTTAATCGAAAACGCGAGAGGCCATTATCGACTGCGTTTAAAGTTCATAAAAAATATAACTATGTGCAGTTATGTTCCAAAAAGGCAATAATTATATTATCTTCAATGCATCACGGAGCAAAAATTAGTATTGGTGCAAAGAAACAACCCGCAATTATTGAATTTTGTGACTGGTCAAAAGCTGGAGTGGACACTATGGAGAAAATGCTTGGTTGATATACTACAACGCATAGATGGCTTCTAGCATATCTCTATAATATTCTCGATGTTGCCTGACATATCTTCTATATAATGAAGATCATAAATGCCTGTTAAAAAATGGCATGAGCGACGATTATTTTTCGGCTATTGGGCAAACAACTGCGTACTCCTTTCGTTATAAATCGTTCGAAGAATCCTCAAATTTTGAGGCATTTCTAAACAAAAGTGGCGATTGAATCTTTTCCTGGCCGAGCTATCAATCCATATGCGTAAACTATAACAAGGTAATAATCAAGATCCCAGTATTTTTAAGACAATTAAAAAAAGAAACGTCGCGAAAACTAGAAAAATATGTTCAGTATGTAAAAACCTTATTTCTGATGAACATGGGTTGGAATGAACGTCATGATAAAATTTACTTTTATTTCCGTTTAGCAGTGTATCATTTTAAAAAAGTATACAATATAAATAAATATATATTAAAAGAAAATTAGACTAATAGAAATATGACGGAAATTATGTGCTTTTTACTTACTATTTTTGCTATTGCTTATAAAAAAAAAAAATATTTGAATAAAATAAATTATGAACTATATAATTTTTTATTTATTTTTAAAGTTAAATTACAAAAATACCTTAAACTATTAGTTTTTTAGCGAGTATTACCGACGTTCATGCGTAATACTTTCAGTGGGTACCCGGGTGCCTGGTCATTGAACGAAGGAGGTGTCAAGTTTGGTAGTTAATTACTATTATTATATAATTAATTATAATAATTTTTAACAAGAATGGGGTTTAAAACTACTTAAATTGGGGATCCAGAAGGTTTTGTATTTTTTTTAAGAAAAAGTTATTAAATTCTAACTGCAAAGTTAAAATGGATACCTGGGTACCCGGTCATTGACCGGACGGTTAAGCGATGCACTTCTTTTACAAATCTCGTTAAAATAACTTTTTTAATAAATACTAATTTTGATGATGATCACAAGAACAAGGTTTCTAAACCCACTCTAAAAAATTAAAACAGTCTTAGCAAAGAACTTGCGTCACTTATCAAAGTTTTGTTTATTCAAGCTATATTTTTTTATAAATTCAAAGACAAGATTATCTTTAAGTGAATTCCCTCTCAGTGTAACATCAAAGCTTTTATCATATCGTAAAACACATGGGACATTTTATGTACTTTTAAATGAACATGAATCACTAATTTTGTTAAAAAGCAAAAAGGAGCCGCGCTCGTAAACCCAACGAGTAAAGTGCCTATATTAAATTGATATCACCTTTTGATTTATTATACGTTTTTTAAATCCTCCATGTGCAACAGCAGTAAGATATGCATAAATTATTATTTTATTAAATAATAACATTTACTTAATTGGAAACATTGAATCGTAAGCAGCTTCCGTCGTCTATAATTACGTAAGTCTTTCGAATGCAGTAATTATTGTGAATAAAATTTTGTTCGACAAGTTTCAGTGTATTTGATCCTTGTCATCTGTTGAGTTGTACCTTTGTTTTTGTTTAGGCATGAAAAAATAATATTTTTTTCCATCGTGTCACAATATTCCCAGATCTGAAGAGATTTGGGGACGTGTATTAAAGCTGCTATTTATATATAATATTATATTGTGAAAGACTAGTGTCATAGTATTCTAGGCTGATCATAACTAAGGTCTAAAATAAAACCCAACAAACAACACTACTTCATTTTAAATAGTATTAACAAATTCTAATAGCAACAGAGCGGTGATTGCTGCCTTACATGTAGGTAGATAAACGATGAAACTCCATCCGATACCGTACTCCCGGGCGATATCTTAATTTCAGTCACTACACAAATCTGCGAATTAGTTCCAGCGTCGATTAATCAACATAGGTTTAATCAATTATTACAAACACTTCCCCTTGTTTAATGAGAGGGGGACGATGTGCCTCGCTTTATCTGCACTTAACTCGGGACAAACACAATAACATTAATCTTGCGTGAAATACACTAGTACAAGGTGTGGGGATAAAGAATATATCAGTTCGTTATCATAAGTACGAGTAGATATCTGCTGTCAGCTCATGTTATTGGTCTCAAAACTAAGCAAGGGCCTTTTACTTACCACGACATGATAAAAAAACTAGCTTCATAAAGTAAAATGTTCACGATATCCATAATTTTTGATTATATTACAATATGGTGTTGTTTAGTAATTGCACGAAAATAAGACTCAGATACATGGCTATTTTTTTCTTATAAAAGTGTATGGATAGATTGGGTTTAACCCTGTATACGTTTTATTTAATAATTTATGTTTTTGTGATTTTAGCACGTTAAATATTTACCTACCGAAGCTCAGCCAACGTGATAGATTCAGACTTAATCCGCAGCGACGACACTTATAGCAAAACGAAACGCAAATACTCTACTATATGTATATAGATAAGAAGTGGGTGTTTTCACTCAAATAAGCAAACATACAAATAATTTATAATTCATCACTCTAACTTAACGTAAATGTAAATTAAGAAAAACTTCAAATATGTATTGTAAGACATTGTTCGCGTCTCAATTTATGTACTTTCTGTGCTTACACAGCGTCTTCCACGCGTCGGAAAAGTTTTATAAGATACACATAAGTCTTACAAGTTATTTATTAACAATGTCATACAACCACGGGGCATTTACAAGTCACAAAGCAAATACATTATGGTATTCATTCGCCAAGTGGGTCGGTGGAAAACAGGCCCCGGGATAGGCCTAAGTAAACCTGCTCTTGATGCCTGCAAACCGCCACAAAGTCATAAAGAACCACTGGTTCGAACCTTCCGAACAGTTTGTTGACGTGCCCAGACAAATATTCATATTTAATTCTGTGCCGGACCTTTGAGACCACTAATATTACAAACGTACAAAGGACTAATTTTGTATTTAAGGGCGAATTGTATGGTATGTTTAGATGTTTACCCGTGGATTTTATGCACAAAGAGATTACACATTATATTTATTTACAACTGTCTGTGTATTGTAAGCAGAACAAGGTTCAACATTTAAAATGACATGTCAATTAGTATTTAAACTCACAATAAGCGTATTATAAAATCGTAAAAGAATATTATAATACGTTTACACCGAGTAAATATTCCATTTTAAATAATCATTTCCCTCGTTCTCCCAGTAGTCCCGTCGCGAAAAAGCTCCTTGACTCTTGAAGCAGCTGGATCATCCGCCGTTAGCCTTTAATGATGCAAAATATTTTAGGTTATACAATATAGCGCTAACATTTATCAGATTTATCAAACCTCGGTAAAACTTATCATAAGACCCTTCAGCCCTCATTATCAGCGCATTTAACTCTTACAGGCATGGTCCTCCTCTGTAGCTGAAAGCGAAGCTGCTGTATAGGAACCCCTACCACATGGTTAACAAATGCAGATAAAGCAAACTAACTAGTCCGAGGTTTCGAATTCAAAGTGAAGCTATCACAAAACCCTTGTTTTTGAGTGCATTTATACAATAAACTCTAATCTGAAAATGTTTTATCGTTAAAAAATCGCAGTGTTTTAGCGTTAACACTTTAAAATATATTATATTGCCGAAGGCATAAAAGCTTTTCACTGAAGCTAGTGTGGAGCTTTTAAAATTGATTCAGGAAAAAATACTCTTTTCGATTGATACATTGTAATTTTTTTCTTTTTGGTATTTTTTGTAAGCACTATGTTTTTCACACTGCTTTTTCTGAACATAATTATATATATTTTTACTTCAATTCATGCCTTCCAGGTTTTTGCAGGTTACTTAGATGAATAAATGAATAACCTAAAAATGTTTTAGCTCTGAGACATCTTCCTTTTATTGCAAAACAATTTTTTAGGTATTTTCGCATATTTCAAGTATTATAAAATTTACCGTTCAGAGAATTTATTTTTTGCAATACTGAATTTGCCGACATAGCCCAAAGGATTAGCAAGCTGAAGTGGGCACAAAGCGCGCAGAACTGAAGGCCGCTGGGTCAGAAAGGTTCTGGAGTGGAGGCCACGTTCAGGTAAGCGCAGCGTCGGACGTCCACCCACAAGGTGGACCGACGTTTTGGTGAAAATCGCAGGAAGGCGCTGGATGCAGGCCGCTTCCAATAGAACACTTTGGATGTCTCCGGGGGAGGCCTATGTCCAGCAGTGGACGTCTTTTGGCTGAAGATGTAATACTGCATTATATAAAATTAAGTAGATTGTGTATGATCGCAACAACAAAAGCATTGTATTTTTCAGCAAGTGTACATAAACCCCTTACAAAACTATTTAAGTTGGTATTAAATTAGCGATAGAATCTGAGAGAAAATTTTACGACTTTATTAGTGGTATTCTTTTAACTTATGGAAGTTACCGCCCGGACGGGTTTCTTACTTTCTGACTTTTCTCGTAGGATTTTCTTTCTTCATGTTTGCTAATCCGTTCATTTATTCTTACTAATCCGAGCGGAGACTGCTATAAGAACGTTAACATTTTAAGAATTCTTTCTTAACTTTGATTTTCTGCACATTTCGTGTTAAATTTATATATGCCATTTGCTATTTCTCATTAGTGCTACATCACAATACTAGGTTAATGAATGGACCAAACATGTCTAATGATTATGTCATAATGAGTTGATATTTTATTCGTGTAGCTTTTACCCTTTCACGTAGAAGACTTTCATAATTTCGTACCCATCCCTTCACCTGGCAGTGTTAATCTAAATATCCTATTCTGTTTATACCTGCAAATTTGTTAGCAAAAACACGTCGTGCGGTCAGCGGCGGTCCCTCCTCACCTGCACCGGGCGTATTGCATTAAATAATTAATGAATACTTATAATAAATTCTGTTTTTAATTTGATCTGGAACTGACGCCAAAGAGCTGGGCTCGAGCCAGGGAGGTGTTTTGTACAGTACTAAATAGTTAATAAATATTTTAATACAACAAGAGAATAATTTTAGATAAAACAAAATTGTATTTCGTTGTATTTATTTATTTTTTAAAACTTACAAACTGTGATCATGAATAAAATCATTTTTAACTTTATGAGGAAAGTAGTTGGTTTTTTATATACTAATAGCGGAATCGAACTTTTCCGGACATTCCTCTTATGTTGTGAATGCTAATGATTACAGCAGCTAAAATGTACATTATATCGGGACGCTTACCTCAAGAACGAAACAACCTAATTTTAATTTTTTCCTTTTTTAAATTATAGTTTTATTCACCGGTCAAAGTTAACATTTAAGAAATTTTTAAGTAGAGCGTATTTTTGATGTACTGCATAGAACTCCTAGGAAGTACCTACATCAACTTAGCGATTTATATACTGTTCGAATATAAATTCTGAGTAACATTGTTATTCTTATTTCAAGCACAACACGTCTGCAAACGCCTCTTGACAGGACTGGTGTAGGGTATTTGTGTCAAGCAATGATGATTACACACAACCAATAAAGTTCCACATACACATTTTGTAGTTACTTTAAGCTTTTTTACGCAATGTGGTTACATTGTTGTATTGGAACAAAACTTTAAACAAGCCAACGAAATTATTCGTGGAAAACAGAAACAAATAAAATTAATCAAGCTTAAATGCTGAGGTTTGCGGCATCTCAATTCAATTTAAAACATGTCACGTGGAGCGGTTGATAATAGTTGAACAGATGCAGGCGTGTGCGCGAACGTCTGTAAAACTCAACTTAATAATTTCGATATTCAGTAAACCATAACGAACGACTAATGGACTCGCAGTCATTACATAATAGGAAGTGGATTGAACGCGATGCGCTTTCATTAATTATAATGATTTTCGCCGAAGCATCGTATGAAATTTTACTCTAATTTGGAAGCGCTGTCGGCAAATTTTAATGTTTTAATCATTTCACCTACAACGTAGACCCGCACGTGCATGTTATCGTCAGTGCTCTTTGATAGAATTTCAATGCTATTTTGAACAAAACCATCGGCATCATTCTATTAGTTAATTTGGATAAATATATTTTCTAATAAGAACTTTTAATATTTAAAAAAGATAAAGTAATATCATTGTATTATTACAGAAGCAGTAATAATCTCGAAGTGTAAGCACGCGGTCGAAAATCTCGGCGGTTGCGGGTTCAAACCCCACGCACACTATTAGTTGTGTAGTCCGCGAACCCGCACTAGGCCAGCGTAGTGGACTAAGACCTAAACAGTCTCAATGGTAGAAGAGACTTGTGCCCGGCAGTGGGACTTATATGGGTTGATGATGATGATTGCAGATGGGCTATACAGCGTGTATTCAGACCGTGATTTAAACTGAGGCAGGTAATAGCGAGGGTGAGCACAAACCTAGTGGCGATATTAAAAATCCTGGCAAAAAATAAAATTCTGACGTTTTCCATACAACCATCGGTGTTAAAAGTATGTGGTTTGTATGGAAAACCGCAAAAAAAATATTTTTTGTCGGGATTTTTTTTTAATGCCAGGGGGTTTGTAATCGCTATCGCTATTACCTGCCTCAGTTTTCGATCACGGTCTAAATACACCCTGTATAAAAAAAACGTTGCAGTATCAAAAACATTTAAAGAATACATGTATACGTACAAATTATTGTTATTCCAACTTATTTATGCCATTACGTTGCACTGGTCATGGTGCATGACGGAAAGTGCAACACAATACATATACGCGTAATGGCACGGTTTACTTAAGTATTTATTTGTTAACGACACTTTTCTCAATTTTAAAGTTACTCAAAGGTTGTTCTCAGATATAAGTATGCTAATGTATTGAAACAGAAGAAGTAATTTGTTTTATGGTTTAATACGTTCTTTAATCTAACTCGAATTTTACATGGTCTCAAAACATGGCAATTATTAGACGTGAAACGTAAAAGAGACGAATGTACTGCAAGTAAGTTCACAAGCCTTTCTCACAACATTTATCTGGGAAGCACATCGACAGAACCAGGAGTGTTTAACTGTTTTTACGTTCTTTATCTTAATCCATCTTAGTGCTAACCGTCGAAAGCGTCGTGCACGTTTCTAAAGCGTGAGGCGCGAAGTCTCCCCGCGTGAATTATTGCATTATGAATTGTCTACAACGGCATTACACGAACTTTGCACATCTGCATGTGTTTTGAAAGCCACCCGCGCGTGTCGTCCCGTTGCATTGCCTACGTAACAGTACCGATAGAAATTACTCGGTGCCGTAAAAAGCAGCTTCGATACAAAAAGCGCATTTATACACACCATGTATGGCATGCAACAAAGCGTAAATGCCACGGTCAGCCATCGTAACGTCGTGATCAGTGCTTTTTTTCGTCACAATTTATGCCTTATTAAAACAATTTATTCAGTTTTGTTCTCGGATTCCACGGACGATTTACTTGCATTACGATGCGCCTGTTTTATGTTTTCTTTTCATCATCCGTTATTTTGCATTTTTTGCATGCGCTGGCACTGATGTCGATATTCGGTGTCGGATTACTGTATGACCGGGCTTTAATGAATTTTAATTAAACTCACGGCTTTATTACCGCATAATTAAAGTATACTACGGCACGGAACAACAACCCAGGTTATTTTTTCATTTTCTCCATACAGTGCCTTCTGATAAAAAAGGTAATTTAAAAAGTTAGATGTATCAAAGATACAAATTATTCGAGGCGTGGCCTGACAGTTAAATAGCAGACAAATTAACCTATAAATAAATTATTAGCCGAGCCTTCCCATTTCTAATTGTTTACGCGCTTTGCCAAGTTGTTCCCTTTTAAATATTTAAAGTTTTTATTTTAAAATCTGTTTATTTATTCATGTTCAACTCAGACATTTCATGCAGGTTTATTCGGATAAATAATAATCGTGTATAATGTTACGTAATTAATAAGTAATGATAACGATTTGTAGAAACAAATCGTTCTGTGAAATCGATTTGTAGAAACAAATCTATTTTCTGTGAAAAATAAATTTCAATTACGTGCATGTCTTGCTTATTTTATCAAGCACCTAGATTAAAGGGTTTTGCTACAGATAAGGAGGCAAAAGACTCATAGCATAGGTCAATGATGCTAAGTAGTCACCGCTGTCTATGAAAATCCACAATACCAGAAAAACGTTCGTGCTTTGCCAGACAGATAAATATAGGCTAGATTTAACCGTGTTTGCAAATTCGCATAATACATTTACAATTTTTTACATGCAAAAATCAATAAAACCGCAGTATGACCATTGTTAAATCAATAATCGGCGCAAAATAACTTGGAAGGTCAATTGGGTTTTACCGAATTGAAAACACGCGCACTATAAAGAAAATATATTCCAATCCGTGTAAATAAGCCCGCAACGCTGAATGAAAAATTCACTTTGCGTCACATATTTGGCAGTTCCGTCATAAATCGCTCCATGAACGTAGAGATACGACGCTCTCAATAAGGCCGAGTTACCAAGTTGGCATCAATGTTAAGGCCGTGTTACATAACTCTGTAGACGGCTTGGCGGCGCGCGCGCAGTCAACGACCGGGGCCCCGCAGGCGTACAGCCTCGAAACTACTCTAAACTCTAACGCTTCGTCCACACGTCCACCGGAACAGTACACCTTAAAAGCTCATGCAAAAACCTTTCTCATCTATTCGCGACAAACATAAAGTTTTGCGTTCGCCGGTACGTCGGCTAATACGGTTGTCTCATTTGATAAGAAGCCTTGTTCGGGATCATTTACACCCTTTCCTACAATAATATTTAACCAAATAATATAATAGCTATGAATGGAATTGCGCCGGAGGCTCTGACGTACAGTGCAACACAAGTAAATATATCACCGATTACGAAACGAAAAAATAAATTAAAACGAAGTGTTTTTACATAAATTAACATGATGAGTGACAAGTTATTTCTTTTCAACTAACATTTCACGAAATTAAAGATTGAGACCATACACATGGGACGGTGTTCAAGGGTCAAGGTGTATCGTGGATAGTGTGGATGCGGCACAACATCAGCTCGGAATTCGCCACATACCTCTCCATTCGTTGACTCACCGTTCAGGTTTTGTAACGTCTAAGTCAAAGTGTACAGTGAATTCAAGTACTTGCAATGAACGTGTATTTTTTTCTGTAAAACCCGTGATTGGCACTCAATGACTGGAGATACGAATATTTCGTTGTATTGTATGCAAATTCAATCTTGTCTGCATTCTTGTGTCATTTTAAAGAGCAATCGCATTGATGCAGAATTTGCTTTATTTCTTAAAGATTTATTTCGCATAAATGGTCTAAGGGACACGAAAGGTACTGTTATTGAAATGCTGTATGATAATAAACATAAAGGTTTCGTATTTAAATACATACAAGAATTGTTGAGGAAAAGCGAAACTTGTAAATAATTTAAATATTGTTGTCCATCTCATTGTTTTAAGAAAATGTCATTACGCATTAATAATGTCATGATTATTATTACATTAGAATATCATATAATAAACTATATTATTTGGTAAAAATACTCACGAATGTTTGCAGCAAAAACATTCCCGCATGCTTGTTATTTGTAACACTAATTATGGAGCTCGTCTGTTTCGTATTAGGGATGTTGCGGATTCAATTTTTTTCACATCCGCGGATGCGGATGCGGATGCGGATTTTAAGAGGCTCACATCCGCGGATGCGGATGCGGATGCGGATCTGTACAAAATTGATCGATTGGTTGATTTGTATAAAATGTTATTGCTTTCCTATTGGTCAATCAGCACGTGCGGTCAACCACTCGACACTCGAGACCGACACGCGCACCTCGCCACCCCTCACCCCTTTCTTTCTTTTCGCGATCTGCTACACATCCGCAACCGCATCAGCTCCGCAGCGATTTATGCGGATGCGGATGCGGATGCGGATGTCCAAATCGATGCGAATGTTCCGCATATGCGGATGCGGATGCGAATATTCGCAACATCCCTATTTCGTATCTATGACGGGAACAAAATTAGGGTTGACTTACCCAGAATATGTACATAAAGAATAATAGAAATAGTGACTGAGGTAATACATACATACATAATATAGGAATATAGGCGTGAGGTATGTTTGTTTGTTTGTTACATACATATATATATATTCCCCGAAGGGGTAGTCAGAGATGCATTTCTGCACCCACATTTCGCCAGTTATGTATCAATTCCACGTAATAGGGGGCGAACCTACTGCCGTTTCTCGGGCACATTTCAAGACTCGGTGCTGCTACTAAGAATTTCCGAATGGAAAAACCCAATAACACTTTGCCCGACCCGGGAATCGAACCCAGGACCTTACTTACTTGTACCGCGAGACCACGAGGCAGTCAGCACTTAGTTAATACAATACCTACTATATATTACAATAGTGACTTAGATTTGCAAAACGTAGATCATTATAATTAATGTTCCGGAAAATAAATATTTAATCTTAAATTTCGAAAGTTGCAATAAAATTTTAATAATAATTCTTTCGATAGATTTGACAGTCAAACTAAACTTACCAAATTTCAATTAGAAAAAGACTTATATCTGCTCACTAAAATTCATTAAAATGTTTAAAATCTCTAATTTTATCATGAAAATTCTCGGCAGCTACACAGTCGCTCGTAATATCATAAGCAATATGCATAAAAATAATGTAGTACTTAACCCACGCAATGTAGGCTTAGGATTGAAGGCTTGCAAAATAATATGTAATTATTGACATTGTATGTATCCATTAAATGGAAGTTATGTTGAGCAGTTATTTTGTTAAAAACGATTGCCATGAAACAAATTAGTTATTTTTTTTAAATACATCGTTAGTTGCTTTAGTTTGAAACAAACGTGAAAACTTAAGTCTCATTTTGATTTAAGTATATTCGATCAGTCACTCGTTGCTCGTAGGCAACATTAATGTTAGACCTGAAGTTATTAGTTTTTTTTCCTACTTGTAAGCGAAATACATTTTAATAGGAAAAAGATACGGGATTGCGGGAAAGCTTTTTGGCTATTATAAAGTTACTCTCTACACTTTGAAGCGTACCTACATATGTATATTTAGGTGATAAATTTTACTAAAATATTAACTATTGTATTTGACTTCGACGATTGTATATAATGAATATAGAACATTAAATATTTTTTTTTTAAATAACGCTGCACTTTTGTAACAAAGAAGAGGTAAACTTTGTAAAAAGTGTTTAATTGTGTTCACAAGAACTTGGAGCGAGTAGGCACGTATCAGAACGTAAACGTTGTTTACCCACTAGCCACTAACGAGACGAGTGTAATCTGCGTCTCTGGAGTTTAGAAAGGAAAGGTAAATAGTGAGCGACGTTAAAAGGTGCCTAATCCTCCGTAAGAGCGCACAATGAGCTTACATTGCGTGCCCAGATGTCCTCTAACGAAAGCCGGACCTACGAGATCAATGAGATTTATCCCCTCATCCGATGAGCATTTCTTCGGATAATGTTTCCTTATTTACAATATATTGGCTTTTTAATTTCTTTGTAGCATATAATATTTACTATTTTTTATATCAGACGTTTTTTGTGTTTAGGCAAAAATATATTTTTGAAAAAAACTTTATGGTCGCTTATTAATAACGCAATAGCGGACGTATTTAGTATGTAAATGAGAGTGAGGTAAACAATATGTGAAGTGTTGGTATTGTGTGATGGTGCTGGGCGGCGAGCGCGGACGGTGCGGCGCGTGGTGTGGTGCTGGTGTGGTGTCGCGGCGTGGTGGTGGTGTGGTCGGAGGCTGAGCGAGCGCGGCGCAGGCGCCCAGGTGAGTCAGGTGGGCCCGCCCCCAGCGCCCTCCGCGCGCCTCGCGCACCTGCCTCGCCGCTCAGTCCACCGCCACACGCCGGCCTGGCGACTTGTGCTCCGTGCACGCCGCCACTCTCTCCACACTCTCGCGAGCCCTGCGCGTCGTTTCTCGCTTCTCCCGATCGCTCAGTTTCCCGCTCCCTCGCGGCGACCCGGTCCCTCCTCGCCTAAACACTCGAGTTTCGAAACTTTTCTCTGTACTTCGGGTGATTGCAAAACTTTGTCGTTTCCCGCGTATATTCGAAAGCTAATCGGTGAAGTCCGCGGGCGGGAACCGAACTGAGACCGGAGACTCGACGGCGACTGCCGGGCCTGTATCGGGAAGTCGGCGGCGCGTGTGGCCGTCGAGCGGTCGGAGGTCGGCCGCGGATGCGGTCGTGAGAGACGTGTTCGAGGCCTCGAGGAGGCCGCCGGCACGCTGTTCCCGCCGCAGCTTGGGTGCGTGTCCTACGTGACGCCGTGCGCCTGCTGCCCGCCGCTCATCCTGCAGCCGGCACCACATCCTCACCCGCTCCCGTTGCCTTTGCCTCTCCCGTTGCCCCTAGCTCTCCCGCTCCAAGCCCTAGACCCTCAAGTCGCTAAACACCAACGACTGCTGCTCTCTAACATGGTAAGTCAACGTAGGCCACTTTCCGCTAATATGACGGGCCGTTGCGAGCGCGCCAACAACTTTACACGCAGTGATCTCTTGATAAGTTACGAATTAAACAGAACTTTTAATCACTTTAAGATGCTGTCAAGTAGTAATATGATCACTAGAAAATAAATCAAATACCGCAAGTGAGTTCAGCCTTTATCACTTATCGCAAGTCAGCATATTTATAATAAATAATTATTTGATATGCAATTTTAGCTAACGAAGTATTATTCATAGACAAGCGTACTAATGTCCCTCACTCGATTAACTTCGATCGTTACTAAGAGGAGTTAAAGTTCGCACGCATAAGTTAAGCGTATTAACGTCTCCGCGGTGAAATTAACTTCGAGTATATTGATCTCGTGAGAATATTGAAATTAATTGATCTAGTTTACCAGTTCGAAGTGTTTTCCTCGTTTACCTATGTTAAATCTTAAACTTAGTATGTCACCGCTCTCATGTCGACAAACTTCCCAAAACTCTCGTAAGCGTTCGAAATACTCTCAAAGTTTCCTATTTGTATATTTTTAAATACTTGAAAACACTTTCGGACAGCCGTTGACAAAGTTTTGTTAAATAAAACAATATTTAACTCGTGCCGCCAACTTCGTCAATGTAAAATTTAAAGCGATTCCAAATGCAATTCCAACAAAAGTTCGGTGACGCGGAAATCGAACAGATCTCTCGGAGCGATGGCGATCGATAAGGAAATTAAGTTGTTGTTTACATTCCGAGTGAAATCCTGTCATTTCTAGACACGCGGCAGTGGGCTGCACATTCCATGGAGTAAGCGTTGATGACAGAACTTTGACTTAAACGGAAGTCGTATCAAACTTTTCTCATTAAGACCACCCGCCAAAGGTGTGTTTATGTTATTTTAATACCTCCACGCAAATCTGTTTTATTCGTTCTATCGCCCCGCCCCGACGTTCCGTTTCCGCATAGCAAATCTGTCTAATTAAATACCTTTCACTCTGTAACTAGATATGGAATAGGTCGATTAATATCGGCCGTTCCTTCGGGGAAAAAACAGTTTAACACCGTATTAAAGGGTGGTAAAATGTACACATAAACGTCGATTGAATCGATACTAATATTCATTTGAATAAAATCGTTTGAATTTATATCACGCGCGTCAATATTCTGAGGCGCGACTACATAACGGTTTGCAAAATGTTTCCAAAGAATCAAGTACCATTACCATGCTAAATTTGTTCAAGGAAGTCTGGCTCTATCGATAACGGAAATTTCTCATACGTGAACACCTAGGCTCATTTGGCGGCGGCTTTTGTGCTCAATATATTGTGGGCCACAACATATCATGTGTGCGCGCTGAGTTACGCGACCACATAGATCTACATTTATTGTTAGTTCATTTTTTAGTATTTTTATAAATATTTATTACTTAGAAAAAAATACAGGTACGATAAAAAATTTCTCACGCCGAGATATAAAAAATATCATAATCCTCAAGTGCAATGTAGTTATTGAATTAAAATAAAGCTTTCTTAATAGTTCTAAATATTTATGATTAATTTTAAAAAATAATGTTATAGGTACATAGGTTCTTTATTATTATTGAATATTTTTTTTTATCGAAATTCATTACCGTTACAAAAAAAAACTAAAACAGGCTTAATACGCATAAATTTAACAATAGCAACATACAGTTAGGTTCTGCGGATGTGCTTCAGCATAGTAATACTCAAATTATTTCGGTATTATGATATATTTGCTTCTAAACTGTTGCTTAGAAATCTGTCTCTAACGTAACTAACAACCACGCTACCGCAAAACTAATGTATTTAACAAAATGACACCGGTATTAGAATGAGCCGTAGAACCTTCTAGATCATGCGTGCAAATGAAGTGGGCTGAAACAAGTAGAGTTGAAAACATTGACAGCCGAGCAGGAAGTAAACGCGCTAAAGAATGTGCAGCAGTTACGTTCGAGTGGCGTCCGCGCCTAAGCGCTAGGTAGCTCGCTCGGCACATCTACCGACACATGCACACAAATGCAAAAAGTACTTCGGCATCGCGTGGTTTGCGCACACGCTATTATATCAGTTTCACCGCAATTTAGTTCGAAAGTTGCTGGAGTCGGTGCGACCGCGCGAAACGGTATTCACTGCACACAACTATGCGCCTAATTGCATTTATACATCTAATGAGTGTATTATTTCCAATTCAAATCAATTAATAATTCAAAAATTCTGTCGCGTGAAATGATGTGCTTTAGTGTTGTGTGACCGTCAGTTTCACCTGGACATCGGCTTATTTTCTCGTTGTTTTTCAAATAACAAATGATTAGATTGCATGTTCGCGACGCCACCGAGTGCTAGCGATGCTTTTGCAATTAATTAACCATTTTCACATGTTTCGCAAATGAAAATGTAACGATGCCGTGTAAGGAATGTTGATTGCTAAGTCGGTTACAGCTGAACCGTGCGGTGAAAAATGTTTAAACTTCATCTAGAAAGAAAACAGACAAAGCCAACGTCGTAACAAAGTGTAAATTAAATAGGCAACTTGTATTTACAGTAAGGGCGGGCGACGTCGGTGGGCGGATTTGTTTTTGATTTTCAACGGCGCGTGCGTGCCGCTGCGTTAGTTAAAGCCTTCTCATAAAATATTTTAAAAACGGTGACACTAGTTTCGTACTGATGTTAACCACAAAAAAATAAATTTTGCACATAGACTCACAAGTGGTACAAAGTTTTTCATAATCCGTGTTCGTTGTTAAAATTTATTTGCATAAAATATAAATAACTCACGGTAATATTTGTATCATTATCTAACACATAATTAGAAAAATATTTTTACTGAACTTAGTATTAATCTACTTTAAAGTGTTAGTACCTAATAATGCTAGTAACTATTGATTATTACAAGTATTACTTGGAAATCAAAAAATCAATAATTGATGACGAATTAGAAAAAAAAATCATGCATAAAATGCATGGGTGCAGAAGTCCTGTGTCATGTCTACACTGCTCTTAAACTGACCACACAATGGAGACAACTATCCGAGAACCCCATCTTACCTTAGAAACATTAGAGGACGAATATACACGTGTTTCTAGAGTACATTATAAAAATTCTTCCAAATTGACGACTGGTCATTTTTATGGGCGCGTATAAAAACCGTGTACACTGCGAGGGGCCCCGTTGCGTCACCGTGAGTGTCGAGAAAATTTGTATAATTACATGGTGTCGGAGCCGAGCGATTAGCGATTGGTACTCAACACTAACTACTGCTCCGATAGAACTAACTTAGCCGTCCACCTGAAATCAAACAATATTTCTAATTTACAGAATCTGCATCAAAGCGTTATGATTCGAAACAAAAGTTATCCAAAAGTTATTAAGTAAAGTTAATTAAAAATGATTAGGTACATTATGATGAGTATTAAAGTTTAGTGAAAATTGATGAATTATTCAAATTAAGGAAAAAATAATAACAATCACCAAAATGTTATTATATCCGAACAGATACTAATGGCTCTTTACAGTATCAAGCGCAGAGTAAACAATAACTCGATAAAAGAATGCTTTCGTACATTTGCGTGTTGGTCTTCCAAAGTTAACATGGTCCAAAGATCTGCCAAGAGTTGCAAACAGTTAGGGTACATACAATTCGCTTCGCACATTTAAACTCCTATCATATTAAAATATTTATTTAAAGTCATACCATTAATTGATTATTTTTTAACATGAAGTAGGTTAATCATAAAATCATACGCTTGGCAGGCCACTTGTCAAATATTGAAATTTCCAAACAAATGAAATACTTATAATTCTTGAATACGTTTTAGAGCACATGCTAATATATTTAAAACATATAATTTCAAAATAAAACAACAAAACCAATTGGTTTAAAAAATGTTTGACTTTTACATATAAAGTGAATCCTTGGGTTAAATAAAAAAAATATATAACAAGTCACACCTTCAGTAAATATTTTTATCGAACGTGGGAACTCTTATTTTAAAATCGAGGTATCATTTTTGTCACATTTGCTTATCACCTAAATATATACATAAACATATATATATATATTAGTATCTATGCAATTATTGTAGACTTAATGAGTGGTGTAAATGATCAATATGATACCAAAGGTAAACACGAAAACTGACAAAAAGCTTAAACTTGTAAATAAAATTTCCAATCATCAGAACAAAAATTTGTTATAGTATAAATAACTTTATGTCTGTAAGTAATTCGAAAAGTATAGATATAATGATAAAGATTACACGTATTTTAGTATGTATTGGAAATCATTTCCGAAAAAAAAATCCAATTAAAAAGCTGTCTACGTTTCCATAATAAACAGCTCGGATGGAAACTGAGGGGATATATATCACAGATAAAAATGAAAGAACATTACCGATTAAGTACAAATAAATATTAAATAACTTAACACTAGAATGTATTGGAACCTTGTAGGAGTGTCAGTGAGCTCCGCTGCCGCCCACGTTTTACGCCAGACCATAAATAATACCGGGTCATCGTGCCGACAACAAACCGGAACGTAGATTCAAGTGTCGAGCGACTAACGACGATAAAAACTAGCCTCCTCACTATTTGTACATACTCTTTTGTTATACGTAGATCTGTACGTCTGTCGGATGGTTTTTGTGACAAATTAATCCACCCATATGATGTTTGCTTGAAACTGTTAATTAAACCAATCCTCACGTTGGTTCAAGTACGGCGCGTTAAATGAATATGACGTGTATAATTAATACTAGTTCTTATTTTCTATCGAAGTTTGTAGTCATGAGAAGAAGATAAAACCAGCCGTAGTGTCTAGTGCAAGTAAAGAATATTGGAATCAGACGGCAATGTTGCGATACGTAAAGTGAGATAATCGTAAAGCGCTAATATAACTTATTTTGAATTAACTGGGCGTGTATGTAGCCTCCGTGGAATAATTAGAATCTGCTGCGTTGAGCGATCCTAAGTTGGATTCGCGTACTGCGTTGAAATACTTGTTTCGGGCCCGCTCAATAACAAACATATTGTGAAAAATGACTAGAAAGTTTAAGGATAATACCTCATCATAACAATAATAAATCCTACTATATTATTTCACTGTTAAAAGTCATACTATCGTATCCTTATTTTGTACATTGAATTATATAAATGGTAAGAAAATATACTTTAACTGGATATATATCATAACTTATATGCAGCCCGTTATATTTACAACAAGCTAATATAATCATTCAAGCAATACTTTGTCGAATTAATTCCACGGAGGAAGTGCCTCCATTTAGTTCCGCTTATGACTTTTTATAGTATACACACGTGTAACGATGACAACTCAAGTAAACTTTAAATTTTTGGATTTAAATATCTAAATTAGGTAATATGTCCCCATAATTATAAAGTAAAAAAATTAAAAATTTACGCAATAGTACTCAAGTACCTACTTCAAATATGTTCAAGTATTTCAATTTTCCTTTCTGAATGATTTTATTCCATTCGCCCATAAAACGCACAGAGCTGTTTAAAATTGAGTAAATATTACTTTCATGAAACGAAAATACTGTAGGTTGTATATGCATTAACGCGTTATTCTGAATTGACTGACCAAAAATTCAAATATTTATACTGTCATCGTTCAACTTCGAAAAGAGTTTTTGTTTTATCACTCATTCTTTTCCCTTGAAGTCTCCAAGTAAATCACAATGTTCATACTAGTATATTTATAAATAATATGGAGTACAAATAAACGTTTAATTTTATTCGGGTTCCATACATATTTTTTTAACTATCGCTTATAATAATTTACATTTTAAACTAATTTCAACTGACAATTCAAGGTCGCTTTGAATTCAGAAATGATTAATTCATATTTTTATTAATATCAGTGACGTTGCTGATTTATCACTAGCAAATTCTTGAAAAAGTCTGACCCTTACTGCTTGTGCGTATAAAGCGCTATTGATTAATAAAAGTATTAATTTTTCAACTTAGTGATCTTCGTTACAAACCAAAGCTAATTTATTTATTTATATTCTTTATTGTACACCACAATAATACAACATTGATGCAAGTAATTCTAAATCACGTAGTGTCACAATTGGCTAATATGATTATGTGAAATCTTACTCTAAGAGTCTTTTTTTAATATTATTGTACTTAGTACCCCGATATTAAAATGGCGTTAATATTTAATAACAGACACATTATTATCTATTATCTAATTATAATAATAAAGTAGATATTATGATATGGTTTTTGTATGTAATTACTGGGCTTCTTTTAGCCCTTCTATCGTCATTATGCGAGAAATTTCTTTAGCCTATTTATTTAGTAATTTCAAAAGTATTTAAAATAAATAAAGAACATAGAAAATAATGAGTGTTCCTCAAACACGCTAAATCTTCTTGTTTTTCACGAACTCGCCAAAATGACCGATTAATTTATTTTTCTTTAAATATTCGAAAATTTGTACCATGGCTTCAAATCTACGACAAATGATTACGGACGGCTGTTCGGCTTCCTACTAAGGTTTTATTCTATTATTTAATGCTTCAATAAAGGTTCTTATTCAGAACCAACTAGAGACGGCGTTAAAGAACGTTATTAAATGAATATTTACAGAAATGTGTTTTCATATTTTCTCTCCCTGCTTGCACTGAACACATGTTAAATTGAGAATATTTTGTGGATTTCAACCCTTACAACACGCGCTAATTTAGACAAAACTTACCTCCAGTTATCTCGTCAGTTTCTTATAAAAATATATTACCGCAACACTGAAATACTGTACTAGACGACGGGGTAACGAATTTTTCTTCCTAATTACTTGGTGTCACGGCGATTGTGCAGGAAATGCTCCGGCACCGGACAAAGGACTCCGGGACGTTCATTAATAGGATCTTTCTAACTGCAATTTCGCTGAATAAAACCCGTCCATTCCTCGTTGGAAATATAAATATCGGGCAAGATTCAACCCGCGGCGGTAATAGTTATAATTTGTTTGTTTTTGCTAAAGAAAACCCGATCGTGTTAATGTTTTGTTGCGAAGGGAAATGCGATAAGTACGGGTTGTTTCAACAATTCATAGCGCTTTTTACGTTTTGTTTTTGTTTAAAGACTTATCGTCGGAGAGACATGAGCATTTTGTTGGCTTTGCAAATACATTACATCAGTCATTTAGACTGATAATATTGGCTGTAACCGAACACACTGTGTTAAAAGTGATAAAATTTCTGAGTGTATTTTTTGTGCTACTGTCATAATACTCTCCCCGTATTATCTTATTAACTGCGCAAAATTTTGTATCCTTTTGAAATAAAATTACCTTTGAAACTACCCTCCTTTGTACCGTTTGTTGTGATTCTAATACTGTTTGAGAAAAGTACAAAGACTTCACGGAACCTTAAGGAGCTTTCCTGAAGTCATATTCGACACAATAAAAATGTAACTTGATTTTGAATTCTTTTAAAAGTGTAAAACACTTTTTAAATTTTTTCCTTTTTAGTCGAACAATTGTCTCCGACTTGGTAACAATAGACTTAAGGATCAAGCTAGACCCATTATTGTGTCTACAAAAAATACGTCACGGAGGAAAAGAGAAAATTCCTCCTTTATGATGCAGGTAATGAGAAAAAATGGTTCAGGTCAGCGTAAAAGAGGCAGGTTGTACATAAGCTTATTAACTTTTAACCTTTCTTTTGCTTTACCAACAAAAAAATATTTCTGATGGCTTTGTTACGCCTCCCTTGTAGGTTTAATATTCTGAATTTCATAATTCTCTTATGAAAGCCTAGATAAAAGAGACGAGAAGCCGTGAAATACTCACAGCTGGTGTGTTTCACTTTTTATGGAATTAATTACTTTTTGATTAATTTAATTTTCCGTATAGAGTTAAAAACAACGTAAAATTCAACAATTTATATTGCGATACGGAGTTTGTTAATACTCAGACATGTTTTACTATGTCTATTGCTAAATATTTATGCACATTTACATTTCATACAAAGTTTGTATAGGTGGACTTAATACCTAGCATGGCATTCTCTCACAGTCGAGCCTAGGGTGATGCAGAGATGAGATGAAGCAGGCGTGTAAAATATTAAAACACACACATTTTAGTTGGACAACTTACAAAATAAATACACTTATATGGATTTTTATACAATCATTTATTGAAAACTCATACAAATTCGTTTGTACAGATGGCATCGGCATATACATTATTCCTGCGGGACGAAGTTTTAAAAACTCTTAGCAGTGGCATAAAGGTAAAAAACTTGCCAAACAACTGAGAGGATCCCTTGGTTACTGCACCGTCTTAAAATATAAAAGTTATTTTTCCTTTATCCCATAGATTTTGCTGTCTAAACTGGGTTCATCTGGTATACGAGTATTAAATATCAAACTTTGCACGCCGTATGTCTTTGGAAGTATTATTTTTATCTTCAAACGTACCATACATATTATATCAGTGTATGAACAGGTCGCTCTCTAGCCTGGATTTACTGACCGACTAAAAAGCCATATCCATTGTTGTGGAACAAGTAGTGGAGATAGTAGAGGTATTATCACCTGTGCGAGTTTATGGCTTCTATAAAATAAAACATGTACATTACCCTAAAAGGTTCTGTTAGTTTCTCAACAGAATTAAAATATCTAATCTAAAAAAGACGCTATGACGTCAAACAATTGGCTGAACGTCACAAAAGCTTACAATTGTTGATGTGTGTGTACCTGCAAACTTTAATATCGAATAGTGACAACCACAGATTCTCATGACGTGCGTAGTTATTCCGATTACGATAAGTCGAAGTGTATGTATAATATTTTAGTACTTTTCTTCTTACTACATATATTAAATAACCCATATGAGTAGTTACACACTATTGTTTCAATACATTTTCGTATCTTATAAGTTGCTCTCTATTAGATGGAACATTTCTCAAGATACAAGTTTAAGATACTATTATCATCATTATCAGCACATATGCGTCACACTGCTGGGTACGACACTCCTCTGGAAGAGTTTAGGCCTTAGACCACCACACTGGCCTAGTTCGGTTTGGCTGTCGGACAATTATTCCGGTATTTAAGACAGTATATGAACGAGTAATCCTAATTATTATTCACTTGATTGTCCAAACGGTTAATGACTTGAGATTGACGTATGCAATTCAGAGTTGTGTAAAATGCCACTTTTCGTAAATCAAACACTCTAAGGCAAAGCTAAACCTGTAAAATTTGCAGCAGATTTTGAAATAACCATTAATAACATTTATTTTAAGGATAAACAATAAAGATATTAGGCTTCCTTTAGCGTAAAATGGTATTATGTAGTACTATTTTTAGTAGTAACTAATATACCTATACGATGTGGCAGGCCATTACAATCCAATATATAAACTTCAATCATTAAACGATAAAATTAGAAGTTTTCGTTTTTAATGGTTGGAGTAATAAAAGTAAAAAGTAGTTACATATCGGAACTAAAACAGCAAAAAATATAAAATGTTTTAACGATCCCAGTTGCCATAAGTGCATCGAGCGCTAAGAGCCTAGTCCCATGTGCGCAAATTGAAATGGTCTTTTTGACTGCGTTCCATTGGATCTGCGATGCCGATTTATAGACAAAATTTCTAATCTTCTTTTTTCTTATCAGCATTCGTAGATGACGGAGAAAGAGCAGAATGAAGTCAAAAGTGTAAATGTTTCTAACATAAATCATAATTTAACGTATTGTTCGGATTTCAATAAAATATCAAAATTCAATGTATGTAGCTAATAATTCATGTTTAATATTTCAATGGATCATTGACGAAACGCCGCGTAGCTTTTCAACGTTGAGAATGTGCGGACCGTTGTGACTTGCAGCAAAATCCAATATCCGTATGTAATATCGAGCAACAAATCTCATTTTGAAATCTGTGAAATTCATGATATCTGGGAAAAACGTTTGCAAACATTCAAATGATCGACCATTAACGGCAATATTGGTTTACGTCGGAGCAATAACGATCTCGATATCGAAACTATCGGTCGCAATCGAATCGCAAGGAACTGGGCTACAGTCTCGCTTCTCGCCCTGCCAAATTCACATATGCACTACAAATATTTCGCACGTTCTCGTCTGTATTTGGTATATTGGTTTTGGAGTTCTCTATTAATTCTAGCATAATAAAACATAAAAATGTAGGCCACATGTAAGTAGGTAAAAGATATGCGATGTTTAATTGGGATCTTTTCAGTTGTAATTATTCTCGTGATTGGTAATATAGGTATCCTTTCATTATTTTGGTCGTTATTCATATTTTGATCAAATGCAGCTTAAAAAATTATTTGTCTAAATATGTCACTAAATAAAATTAATATATATGTATAGTGTATACCCAATTACGAAATTTCCAAATGCGAAAACTTAATAGGCATCACTTTGCTGAAGCCCGAAACCAGTAACCATTAAGTCAATAAATTATAAATACATATTATATATTAAGTATGAAAGAATGTGACTAGTAATAGCATATAATGTCGGAATAATAAAAGAAATATGATATCGCCAGTTATCTGGGCCGGTAAGCCACTGAGCGGAATGCAGCCAGCACTTGAGAAAATCTTAAAAATTTCATATAAATCGTCGGACAAGTAAAATATTGGTTTTATACAATGTTTTAACTTTCATTTTCTAGTATGAAACGGCGATAGTTTTGTTGTTTAACCTTCTAGCGCGCAGCTATAACTCATGGAACAATGGCGGCGCAAGCTTGTCCAGAAATAGCCGCGAAAAACAAACATGCGGCCACGGACTACGGCACCGCACTCGTGTGCTCCCAAACATTGTATAATCTTTACACGCCAAACCAATTAACGGATTAGTACAACACTGGATTCCCACCCTATTATCCACTTGAATAAGTTTTATTCATACATACTGCAATTGTATTTTAGATTATATGTAGTATTTGCTTTGCAGTGCTACCTACGGCTTCAAATGTTTCAATTAATCACTTGAACATCATAATTGATTTCGCGGAATGCTACGCTCAAAAAACACACATCATTGTTTCGAAACGATATTAAAAAATTCACACATTGTTACAAAAGAAAAACAAAACGTGAACTATGTACGTACGTTGATTGTTTCTAAAAACAATTTAATACCCAGTTGAGCTGAACTAACTGGTGCAGCTCTGTAACATTCCGAACTACGCGTAACTGAATCTGTTTCAACTTCATAGCTGACTGCGCTGCAAATCAATAGTCCAGTAAATGCACGAAGTGCACCCGTAATAACGAACTGTGTCTATTAAATGAAGCTAAAAATAATTTACGGAGTGACGGCGGAACGGGCCACGTCCTAATGTAAGCAAATTGTCGTCGCAGCCTTCAACGTCCGGCGGCGGCTATCAGCGCCAAGATAAGCGCTTAAAAGCCTCATGGAAAACGCTTTCAGCACGCTGGCTATTAGCCGGTGTTCCCATACTTTTTGCTTTGCTTCCATCTGCCGGGGTTGAGTTATATCTTACACAGAAACCGTAACGTATGACCGCTTTGAGTGCGCGATCGAAATCTACGTTTGTTAGTCCCAGCTCCCAGTTTTAATTACCCACTTTCAGTTGAAGTGCCTCAATTTTTACTTCAAATATTTCCCAAATGACAAATTGCAGTTTCGGAAAGCGGAAATTAGTCCACTGTTTTCGTAGCATAGTGTACCTTACAATCACCTGAATATTAAATTCTGGTAAAAAATATTTAAAAGAATAAGATGATGTAAAGCAACCTAATAAACTTAATGCATTAGATTACAAAGGGCTTACACGAATAGGGTGAGGAACGAGCGGGGCGAATTCCCTTTATTTTTCTCCATAATATTAGATTTTATGATTATTTAAAAGTAGCAAAAGCTTCTCGTCGCTTGAGATCAAAAGATCATACCATTGATCAGACATTTTTATTGAATTACGTTGTTGTGCCGAAACGAGATATTTTCGCATGTTCTTTGTGTGAGGGCGCAGGGCTCGCTGGCGAGCGGTGAGCTAGGCGGGTGCCGCAAGTGCGGGGGGTGTGAGGGGGTGCGCGGCGTGGGCGACGGGGTACGTACTTGTAGCGTAATGGCGTGCACTTGCCCTGGTCAGGAAGCGCGGCGGAATGCAGTCAGTCGCGTTTGTAGCACGCCGTGGCGGGAGGCGAGGGGCGCGCGAGGGCAATGCACGCGGCGCCGGCGCAGCTCTCTGCTTCCCATTCAGTACATCTCTCGATGCTGCTGCATTTACTTACTATTTTAATGGTTTAAAACGCCAAGTCAGTTTGTGCTTAGTAACCGGCTAGGTGCCCGCTCTACGCGTTCGCTTTAAGACGGCTGCCGCACTTGGGAAAACTTGAGGATTGCACGCGCCATTTCGCTTAAGCAGCTCGCAAATTGAGAGTCACTTACATAGTCGGTATTTCGCTTTTGCATACAATAAGTGACTTTGAAATAATGACGATTATATTTTATAGAAACTGAGTATTTTACGATTCTTTTCGCGAATTTAATTTAGTTAGTGTTATTTTGTGCTGGTAAAGCATCACTGTGACTGTAAAGTTTTGCATCTACAAATCTTACTTGCTTGGAACAGTCAAATTTGGTGCTACCAATAAGTTATTCCTAAGTATATTCTAGAACGGTGCATATCCACGACGTGGTATACCGCGGTGAATCGAGTTACACACACACGCAGCCGCTAGCTACTGATGCACATCATGCAATGATACGGCCCCGTCATCGCTTTGAGCCGGCCGAGTGCCGCAATTTCACTCTATGCTGTGCGTTCGGAGCGCGCGCGGGTCGGAATGCAGTCGTTATATGCACACCACTCGAAAGGATTACCCACTAGTTGGCGGCGATTAACTGGCGCGCTCGTGGTTCCCCAGCGCGGCTATTGGTTTGTTTCCGAACGTAGCTAACGTTTGAATTTGGAATGTTGTTTCTCTTTTCGAATAACTTTAATTAAATCTTCTTTGGATCAATACATAAAAGGATCAATTTTTCAATAAAGTCTTGCTTGTTTTTTTTTCTCTTGGCAAAGTAATAGCAGGATTAGTCTCAGGAAAAGTTTTGATACTACGTCTGTTAAAAATTGATGTGCTTTTAATGCTTTGTAATTGCGAACTCATGTACTTTAAGATGAAGGGAAAAATGTAAACTAATTGTAGTTCCCTTGTTCACAGGTACGTGGATGTTGTTAGAGAAAATACAAGTAGATTTCATTCATTTACGACTGCGTAAGTAGCAGATTTGTTTAATTTCCATTTTGCCTATTACTATTAGTACTAACTGTCGAGATTTCACATCATAATATTCATCTTGTAGACAGTTTTACTAACAACATGTAATTATAGTAACATTAAACAAACTGCTGTTTTACCGGGTGTTAAAACGCTCCGCCGAACCAGGGCCATTAAAAATGTACCGCGATGTACATACATACTTAGTGACACCATTGCATTTCAATAGTTTAGCTCTGAAAGGACTTGTACAAACAGAAAAGCGTTTAGAAAACCCTTAGGTTTCAGGTAGAGCTTGAATCGATACTATCCACTTAAAACACCTAACATTGTTCTCGCTTTGATCTAGGACACTCGTATTTTTGTTAAGTGTTTCCATTTACATTTAATTTACACGTTTTGCAGTGGACCATATGTAAATTTTAACTTAATGATATAACCTATATAAAGCTTATTTGTCAGTCTGATGTGGCCTTATTACTTTAGCAACTAACAAAAAGTGTACATAAAGATAATTACGCCGGGATTTAAAGTTTGATCCGTAATGATATTTTTGTTATGTTTAAAACTTTTACATTTTATTTTATTTTCTTCTAAATCACCTTTTTCTCTTCTTCTTCTTCATCAACCCATATACGCCCATTGCTGAGCACGGGTCTCCTCTACTATTGAGAGGGTTTTTGGCCATAGTCCACCACGCTGGCCTAGTGCGGGTTGGCGGACTACACACCTAAGAAATTTCTAAGAACTTTTTAGGTGTGCAGGTTTTATCACGATGTATTCCTTCACCGTTAAAGCAAGTGATAATTCAATTTGAATACACACATAACTTCGAAAAGTCATAGGTGTGTGCCTGAGGTTCGAACCCGCGACCGCCGAGATTCTCGACCGCGTGCCTAAACCTCGAGGCCATCACTGCTTTTTACTTCTATACGTTCTTTACTTCTATATGTTTCTCTCAAAACACCTTTTTACTTCCATATATTTTTAATTCATTAAATTTTATTTTAAAGGCCAGAGAAAATCTCAATGTTAAATATTTATTACTAAAATGTATAAAGCATCACAAAATGCTTCTGAGTTAGTAGATAGTGAATGAAAAACGTCCTAGTGAAATCCGAGCTGATATATTATTGTCATCCGTGCATGAAGGCGGAATTTACATTTTGCCGTGTAGTTTATTCCGGTAGTAAAATATCGAGTAGTGTGTCGCGGCGCGTCCCAGGTGCCGGTTCAAACGACGCAAGTTTCACTAATGTGCGGCTTAAATGATGACAGTGTTGCGGCGTGGACTCTCCCGCTGCCTACTACCTACCTACCCGCTACCTGCGGGAAGCGTGGGGAGGTACTGTAAACATTATACGCTTATGTATCACAAATAAATATTAATTTTCCTGAAGGGTTTTAAACATAAATAAAAAAAATACTTTTAATTATGTAGTAAGTCTATGTAATTAGCTTGATATGAAGTACGAAAAATTAATATTCACCGAATATTTATTCATGAAACAATTCCAACGAATGCCCTTTTGATGTTGGAGATAATGATATTGTATTAAGTATTTTTGTTCAAATAGACACCAAAACGACAGTATCATTTTTGCGCAGCGCTGCGCGTACAAAAACACCTTTGTGCAAAAGAATTTATTATTAAACATTACAATTGCAAAATTTCAAGCCCATTTTCCTTTGTAATCAAATTCGTGTCTCTCCCGGTGGGTTTCTTACAAATCACCGGTTGCTTATAAATCGCTCGGCTCCGCGGTCCGAGATTTATTTCGTTTCACAATCCTACTCCGCTACTCTCAGCCCCATATGTTCGGGTGCGAACCGCACTCTGGTTAAATTACGTAGTAGGTATTTGGAAACAGTGTTTAAATAGGGGGTGCCTAAATTTGTACACTTAAGTAGGGGTAATAGAGGAAGTTTGCGCGTCTTATGTAATCGAACCCGAGTCGGGACGAACAAAGTTTTTATCTGCTAACTTTAGCATGTTGCGAGTGAGGATGGATTTATTGACAGCCGACTGGTTCGTACTGCCACATCGGAATTAATGTCGTACCTGCTCTGACGTCACCATTATTTCTACATTGAATGAGTTCAGAAGTATGAATGTTTTTAGCGTACACATAAAACAAACAATTATTTTTGCGGTTTTAAAGTGGATGTGGTCGAGAGATTTAGTCGAAATAAATTAAACTAACGACATTTACACATAATCCATAAATTAACTGAATCATTTCTTCTGCTGACAATCAGAGGATTTGCTACTAGTAAACATAAAAAGCTACATAAGATTTTATAAAGTCTGCATTAGTTTTTATGATACGAATATTAACCGAAGATAATATGAATGACGAAAAAACTAAGCAACTTTGTTCTCAAAACATTTCAAGGCTAATTTTCGCATCGCGTGTTCCAACTTCACGAATATTTGACGATCGGTCATGCCCAAAGTTAATACATCGCACGATTTGATAATGTAAGAGAGTTTATCAGTGGGAACTTACTTCCAAATCACTACCTTAACATCGTTATTGCCATTAAAATGAGATAGAAACTTCGCCGTCTGCGCGTTCCTTTGTTACTTTGTCTATCGCAATTTAGTTTGGAGCTTTCATATATTAATGTTTCGAATGTAGTAAGAGCACGTATGTATTTACTAAATTATTTAAAAAAATGGTATCATCCTGAATGAATAAGCAAATATTGTGGTAACAAAATGGACTAAGGCCTGGACCCTCACCGCTGTAGAGGAGGCCCGTGCCTAGCAGTGGCACGTATATATTATGTATATGAGCTATTTATGTCATAGATTCTTTTTATTTCAGTATTGATAACCATGAAGATAGTAAAAAAAAACTCAAAACTAGACTTACTATCCCATAAATCATTTCCGTCATTTTTTAAGGCTCAAATGTTCTTTTTTCGTATTTGAAAACAACCCAAAACCTCAGTTTTATGATATACATTTGCTTAATGTTAAGCGTTTCTAAATTATTTAATAAAATAATTTGTGCAATTATTGGTAATAACTTGGATGTGGCCAAATACCGAAAAATACTTAAAAAACAGAAGGTTGATTACTAGCGCAGCGCGGGCTTCGCATAAAATGTTATATTACCAAAGTATCGCTAAACACCCGTGCAGCTGTAGCATGCGCTCATGTAATGCCTCTAATAAATTAAACTCATTAAGTTTTTCCTCGTTTCCAAGTTATCGCTAGTCATAAGCGTGTTATCGGTGCGGAACCAGAAAGCGCGGGCAGACAACGATAAAATCCCCACGATAAAGGGTGACCGAAACATCAAAATTATTGATTTTACCTTTCGACACCGTTTTTGTTTGTTGTTTTGATCGTGTTTGATATTACCTGATCACGGCGCTGTGTGTGACATTGTTTCTAATTGTGTGCCGAGCCGTGGGCTACGGTTATTGACGCAACTATTGGCAACATTCTGACGTGTGCTTTTCCGTTTGGATTTTGTTCATAAAATTTTTGCGGAAATATATATTTTACAATAACGGTAGATCAACGATCACATAAAGACGGTGATAAATTCTTGAGGATAATATCCTTCATTTCATATCCTACACCTCATGAGGCAAGGATATATTTTTCAACTAAGAATATGTAAATACTGTCTTAATTTATTCACGTCCCTTAGTCGTTACATTTTGAAAATATCTATATACTACTTTTATAGTCATTTTTGGTTTTTGGTTGCGGCATGATGAGCATCATATCGCCGATACAAATTCCATGCGCGCTATGAAAGCAAAATCCACCTAATGTACACTGCATTTTTGGGTAATCCACCACACTGGTCCCTTATGATTTGGAAATTACAGTTCTTAAAATGTTGATACCTTTATTACATATAATTTTGTATTTCAATTTTAAGTTTAATTTGTGTACCTGGTTAGATGAAAACGTGAAAGCTGTTAGTACCAGTTAAGTGCTTACATCTTTTTAATCTTTTAAATCGTTCCTTTTTCAGGTGTTTAAAAATAATATGATGGAATTAAAAAAAAGTTATATACGGATAATGTAGCAATATGAATATACATACTGATGATTAATTTTTAGCTTTTTAATAGCCTTAATAAGTTACCACTAACGAAAAAAATTGTAATAGAAGTCTGTGTTTATAATTTAAATTTTAAAGCAGTGATGGCCTCGAGGTTTAGGCGCGTGGTCGAGAATCTCGGCGGTCGCGGGTTCGAACCCCAGTCACACACCTCTAACTTTTCGAAGTTATGTGTGTATTCACATTGAATTATCACTTGCTTTAACGGTGAAGGAAAACATCGTGATAAAACCTGCATACCCTAAGAGTTCTTAGGAATTTCTTAGGTGTGTAGTCCGCCAACCCGCACTAGGCCAGCGTGGCGGACTATGGCCTAAACCCTCTCAATGGTAGAGGAGACCCGTGCTCAGCAGTGGGCGTATATGGGTTGTTGAAGAAGAAGAAGTTTATAATTTTTACGGCCTTTTTAAATAAGAAAAAGAGACGATGATGCATCGCGTTCGCGTTACTTCTTTAGAATGAAATATTTCTTTTTTTTATCAAGGTAATGATACCAATACAATATTTAATAGATACATAAATCATAGGGAGATTGCCAATAACCACTAAACCAGTGAATAAGCTAAATTGGCGGTTGTGTAAACAGTTATCCAAAGTTGAAGTAACAAGTGATACCGCGAACAGTGCTTAGTTGAACACACGTGTAAGCTCAACTACAACACAAACTCAAATCCGCGACCTCCGCACGCGCTGTACACACAGATGGGACGAACCGCGACACATGCACCATTTGTTTGCACTAAACTACCTGGCAACTGTACGTGGTGTTTCCCAAAGAAAATTCACCAAGCAGTTACAGTATCAAGTAAAAAGATCACATACATATAGGTATATTTACTAATAATTGACAATCCTAGGTTAAAAAAAATACTTTTAGGCGGTGAAAAGTTGTAACAAATACATTATGGTAATATTCATTTAGGCGTAGAGTTACCAGCATCGCGCATTGCAGCGATCTGTTTACTTTGTTTCGTATATGAATTGGGACTCCACATCTGCAGTTCATAACAGATGCAAAAATAAAAACCGAGGCTAAATATTACGTTCATATTTTGCATGTTACATAATTTTTGTTTTAATACATAAAGTCACACATTCGTCTCCGATTACTGCCCTTACTCTACTACTACACTTACATGGGTACTATGATGGAGTAATGTGCACTGGCCTTGCCCTATATTGTGAGGTGGTTTAAGTTTTAGCACACCGCGCCGGCTTTATGCTGTATGTTGAAGGGGTATATTATTTTTTAGGTATATCCATAGCATATTAGATTTTTAAGCACCTTAAATGTTTTACGTTATTCAAGCAGATGCAAAGGATGTGAGGAAAAAATCATTGAAAATTTCTTAGGTACCCAAGGTTCTTTTAATTCCGCAAGCCACTGTAATGGACTTAAGATCTAATAGTAAAGGACGTTGTTGCCCAGAAGTGGGACGTATTTATATAAAATCCATATTTCATATCCATGGATTATCGGAGTTTCCAATCGCATTATTGGTAATGAATTGCTAACAAATTGACGTTCTAATCATTCAATTGCAATTTCAGTCATTTTACAAGCTAATTAATTGTGAATCATTGGTGTTCATAAAGTTATTACTGATTGATTGATAACATAATACGTAATAGTCAGTAGAACTAAAACATCGTAACAACGTTTGCTAGTATAGAAATTGGTACAAACTCTACCCTGAGACATTTTACAACGTTAGATTAAATATATCGCTATTGTCATTCAGCCTATTTTACACTCAATCTTAAAACCAGCCCTGGAGTATGTAGTGCACTTAATAAAACAGATTTTTTCAAGTTTTTGATTGAACATCTTTCATATTCAACATCTCTGAACTGAAACGTTAAGAGTAAAGATGCTCACACACTTAACCCCTGTGCTGATCGTAACACTCTCTCTTGGTGGGGATTTCGCGCATGCTAGCAACTTACTTATCGGCCGAGGCCAATTGTTTGGTTAGGTAATAGTCTATCGTGGGCTTAACGGACCCACTGGACATTACCCGCTTTTATTTAGAAACGTTAATTACCTGTTAAATTTCACGAACAAACGCTTAACTTAATTAATTTGTGTAAATTGTACTTTTGTATAACGTAAATATTTGCGAATTATTTCATTAAACACGATTGGCTGGAGTTGACAAATAGTCCCACTTTTTTGAATGAACTTTTGGTGTCTTTATAAATAATATAAGGGTTTGACTCAATAGTATCTATAGTTGCGGTGCTAGATTCGTTTTCTGGTAAATTAACTACATGGTGCAGTCAAATACGTAACATATGTAGTCTAATCTTGGGCAATGGGAGACATTTTGGTTCTAAGCAAACCCAGAATAATAGTATAAAAACCAATAAAGAATTAACATCTATTTCATACATTCCATCAAGCAAGGAAAAGAAAACAAAAACACTTGCAAGTGACGCCGACAAATAAAATCGATATACTATATACACATGTTCGCCGTTACGCGTTTTTAATTGGCCGGTATAAAACTAAAAATAATAAAAGTTGTATTCACGACCTGTCCCAATACAAACAAGAGGCGACAATAGCTGTGGACCACTTTAAATAATAAATCCATATGGTTGTTTTTTACGAGGACATTGCCAGCTGAACACCTGTCCGAAATATCCCGCGTGCCGAAAGCGTGTGCATAGCGTATTAAACAATATTCAGTTATTTTTATTCAAATAAGCGAATGAAAGCACCCTGCGGGTAACTTCGAACTGTCGGCAAACTGACCAGTGGCCAATTTTTGTAAAAAAAATGTTTTTGAACTGCTCTGCTCATTTTTTTCTTGTGAATTAAACATTAGCCTTTTAAACATGTATATTTTGTATCAACGCATAAATAAAGTAAACTTGTAGTTTTGTCCTTTACACTTACGCCAAGAATAAGTTATAAAATCCGTGTCAAATTGTTGAAATTTCATATAATTGGCTTTTGGTTTGTTTGTTATGACACTTGGATTTTTCATAGTTCGGATACCAACTTTTATGCCATGTGTAAGTTCCAAGTTATCAGTCAGGATCATTGGTAAGTAAATTTATTATCCTCTTCTGCTATTCTCCTGCTATTGAAAAAGATCACCCATCCATAAATGTATATTGTAACCACTACTTACTGTGTTTCAAATTATCTAAAGCAGTAACTTATTACTTTAGGGGTTGTCTTAACAACCCCTTTTTACCAAGCAACATTATATTCTCATACTATTATATTAAGATAATTTGGTTATCCAAAGCGTCACAAATGAAAAATAGTAAGGATTTCAAATTCGAAGATTGAAATTTAAAATAAGTGCTCGCTAACTATTTAAAATGTGTTACCGTAAATTTGCCGGGCCATTTGCGCGTTCGTCTGAAGACACTCGGCAGCTCCCTAATTGTGCCAGCGTAGAATCGAGACATGAATACCAGAATTACCTGTGGGCTATTTACTTAGTGACGTTATTCATGCAGAATGCGTCCTAGTTCGGATACCGTTCAAAATTATATCTCTCACTAGAAGTGACATGTTTGTAGGTTTCGGTGACTCTGTTTCCATGTTGAATGCAGGTGTAATGAAACGCTCTGTACCCTAGAAATGAAGGCTCGTTCCATGGCTCTTTGTAGTATGCAACGCTAAACATAAGGACTTGATTTCAATCAAGTCAATTTGTTAAGTCGTAGCAAATTCTGTATTCTTAACTTATTTTATGCATATTCATGTTATCTTGGAGGGGCAAAAAAGTATTTAGGCGAATGGCATCGTAAAAAAGAGGCCTATGTTTAGTAGTGGTATTAAAAAGGCTGCGATTGCTGACGATGATTACGACATATTGTCAGAAGCATCGGGACGTCTAAATTTTTTTAAATATATAGATCCATTTGAATTTCACGATTTGCTATCTATGGTAAAATTTAAACGAAATATGTTTTTATTTAAACACGGAATCAGTAATATGTTTATATGCGTCATAGAAAAAGCTTAATTTTTGTTATCACAATTTGTGTTTTTGAACGTTGTTTTGAATAACAAACAAGCAAATTGTTGAACGTAAATTATTGATAAATTAACATTTGATCTTCGCACTTTGTTGGCCGAGTTGCAAAGAAATCTTGTACTGAAGGATATATAATCATTAAACAATTTCAAACCCCCAAGTTGTTAAACAGCACCGCAACAAGGCCCGGCCCATCAATACATTCGGTTAAGCTTTCCTTACCCAATTAATTAGCTGTTATGAAGATCAAAGCAGCAGTTTGCGATCTGCGCTAAGCCGCCGGCCCATTGAACTTAGTAACAAGGCTGACAGTTTAAGTTCTCCAATCCCTCTAATACAATGTACACCGTGACTTCTGTCGATCAACTACGTATCTCATTTTGCACTGACACCACAGATTTAGGTCGCTCTCAATCGAATTAGGCACGTATGTCTTGGTACTTATAGAGTTGAAGTTGCCGCATCGTGACGCCGCTACTTTGTCGACGACGAAAGTTTATCTGTTTTATTAGCGATCCAAGCTGAATAAATTTATGTGATCTTAATAGTGTTTAGTGAGGATAAAGTGTTAGGTATCGGCGAGGCAAAATCTGCAGTGGTGTCGCGTTCCACGAGCAATATTGGAGTTAATCTGTTATCGGTTAAGGAGCGAATGTTCGAATGTAAAACAGATCCGTTGGGTTGCTTCAATATTTGTTCGGTGACTTTATGCTCCGCGATGTTACCAAAATTTGGCTATTTATTGAAATAGTCATTTTCATTCAATTCTTTTATTGCGTTTCATATTTCATCAAAAATTACGCTTACTTATTTAATGTTATAGAATAAAGAAAAAGTATAAAATACCTTGTCTTTTTCCACGTAAATTAAATTTACGTAGCTCTACGAATTACTTCTTATTTTGCAGAAAATACAGTCTTTCAATTATTAAAAGCCAAAGTAATGTCTCCTCGTTCTTTCTTTATCAAAGAATTCCGTATGATTCGCCCTGTTTTCAGGGAAGTAGGCACAAAGTGTTGTCAAATGAGAAAATTGGTTAATTTGATTACATCCATTTATACACATGTCAATTTCAATTAAACCAATTTGGGGGCGATAGCACAATAGTTAATCTAATCTGTTCTTGAAGATTCAAGAGCTTATGGCATGGTCCAATTTTATGTCAGCTTTGTATAGTGTATCTGGGTCAATCAACTTTTATCTGTCCTATCAGTACTATGTAAATTTGTCCCTCAGTAGGTTAGTACAATGAAACATTAATTTTTCCAAAAAAATTATATATGGCAATCCATTACAATGAAACATAATTATTTATTACAATGTCTACTATGATGCTAGTAAGTAGATTTTGTTTGCTTTAAAACCTTAACGACCTTTTTGCATGTTTATTTTAGTCCCTATTATATTTTATTATTCTGACTTCCACCGGACAACGGTAAAAAAGTTCCAAAATCCAAACATTTATGGCGTGACTACTGCTTGGAACTCAAGTCGATTTATTTCGTGACAACATTCATCCAGCCCCGATTTTGATTTCATCTTTTCAGCGGCGCCAGTCGACCGAGTGTATTTTGAAAAAGAGCGTGGCTTTATTGTGTGTCCACTGGACAACCAGCACAAAAACTTTTGTATTTTATATATTGTAGTAAATTAAAGTGGAATATATTCAATTTAATGTATATTTTTTACTGTGCGTAAGTCCTAATTCAAAATATTATTATTTATTACCAGGGAGCGGAAAGACTAATAAATATCACCACCAGTCCCTTGGACATCCAAGATCGTTGTCTGAATTATTCAATATTTTCTCTTCTAATACTGATAATTATTTTCAAATAGTTGTTTTTTTATTACATAAAAGAAGAAATACAGGCGATTTTCATCATAGAGTCCCCTTTGGACACCCGAGTATTTCCTATGGACAAACGTCTATGTCCACTGGACAACCACTTTTTTCTTATCTCCTAAAGACACATTATCGTCATTTTTACTTTAAAAGAACAGTAAGGTTTTTCAAATATGATTCTAATATTTAAAAGTAAATTAACAATTTGACTGAATTTTTAAATGTCCAAGGGACTATCTTAACTACAGTCATGTGAATTTTTGAGTAAAATTTACCATAAATTGTTCTGCTCTATTTGAATTCCTTAAATATAAATAATTATCAACAACAAATACGTATAAAATATACAAATTTAAGAAAAAAAAATTCATATATAAAATCTATCATTGATGGTACATTTAAAAGTTGATTGACCCATCTATGTACTATGCTATACTAAAACCGGTTCTCAATTAGCGATTAATTTTACAACGACATAAAATTATTATTTTTCAAATAGCTATATTTTTCCGCCTGCAACAGCGATATTCTGTTTTTATGTTCATTTTATTTATTTACTCCTAACTAATACGTCGTACCTTTAAGTAAAATAAATTACCTGGTAACGAAAGGGGATGACGGAATACGTAACAAACAAAAGTATCAAAACATAATGACAGTAGACGTATCTGTCCTCATTGTTGTGCGAAATTGATAGGCTTCGAGAAAAATCCACGACGAATAATGTAATGTACATTATTGTTTCATGAAAAAGCGTAACATATAAAATACGTAAATTACTAAGATTTCCTTAACGCGGTACGTTACCTTTGTAATTTCTTAAGGAAATACCCCTGTGCTCGTACTGATACATACGTTTATCATGTTTGTGTGTCACAATATTGTTAGAAGCGAAATTTGTCAGTGGGTATATTTGTTATATTTTAGTTTATATGTACAATGTTGCGAATTTTAACTGTGTGGTCTTTAGAATCGAACCCGCTTTCTTACCGCTAGTCTGTCGCCATTGAGGCATTGCTTACTAAAAAGCATTAGTATGTTAGTTTTAAATATAATATTTTCATGAAATTATTATGAAGAATACAGAAAATAGTAAGTTAAATGGCACTTCAAGGGTTTACAAACAGCTAGACTTGTTTAACCGTTATAAATGCGAAGCAAATTTTACAATACAGGATTTAATATTTTTAATGAAAAAAGTGTTCATAATAGTCACGTTGCAGTGCTCTGGTTGTTAAAAGCTGAATGACTTGTAAATAACACTTTGTACAGGTGACGTTGAACTGAAACACCCTTTACAACTAAGTAAGAAAATGAGTATTAAAGCAAATTATTCACTTATTAAAATTAAACATTAGCATTACACATTGTTCTAAGAATTTAATTCAAATTATTCTCAGCCACATTATAAATTAATATTAATATATTTATGTCGTTTGGGTATATGCATAAGGTAAGAAAACCATAAGAAAACCATAAGTGTCAATATCTTTGATGACGAATCAAAGAATTCATAGCTGATAGGTACTGGATCGACATTAGACTTGATCTTAGTGTGACATCAAAATTGTTTTGTGTATTTATTGTTTTTTTATTAATTTTACTATCACTATTACTATCTACTACACGAATAAAGACTTTCAATAACTATGTCAGAAGTTTTAAGGCGAATATTTACTTTAAGGATTTCGAATCGAATTTGCAAATTTCGCAAGAAAATATTATGTACCTTCTAGTCGACGCCGTACAAGGCCTCGTCGGCTTATTCCGGATATTGAAGCACGTAATCTGGCTACAATGTGTCTCCACTAGCAATTTATCGAACGATGAATGGTCCCGCCATTATATCCAACCCTTAACCTTACTTATTAATATCTACATAATTTATTGTAAATTGCATTCAGCACGGTACCAACGTGCGTGAATTACGAGTGGACTTGATGTGAAAAAAGCTATTTATGTGAATTATGATTCCAATAATTTTGAGCAGAAAGGCCCCTTATTGTTCTTTTTGATTTATTTTTAATTAATTAAACATGTGACCGAAATTTAATATAATGACAAATACATATTACATTTAATCAGTCGCTAGTCAGTTTTCGCATTATTTCAATATTTAAATATTAAAAAAGAATAAGATTTGAAGACAAACGACAATGTTGTAATATTATGCTAATTCACTTCGTTCACATTTTGCAAATTGTTGAAATAAAATGTGTGGAAGAATTAATGAGATAACTTTTACGCCACTTCGTATATTCGCCATATTAAGATTCCACGCGTTTGCCTCGTAGCAACCATAAAATAACCTCACTGAGCAACCGTACCGTGGAGTTACTAGTATTTAAATAGTCGCTTTCAAAAATAAATTTTCCCAACAGATAGTACGTGGTGATTTAACACGATAGCTGCTGACGAGTGAGAGATACCAGAGCGCTGCGCCAACATTTTATATTGTATTAAGTGTTTAATAACGAACAACATTTAGATTTAGATTTCTATTTACTGCAGCCCATCCGGCATAGCTTGACTCAGTTTGAAAAATTGCAAAATTATATTTTAAATTTCTGAACGTTTGTTTTTCTTAAAAAGGATTTTTTTTTAAATATTACGTAAAATACAATACGTATTTCATGCATTTAAAAAAATAGGAATATGAATTCTATGTTGAAACTTCGTTATATGAAAATATTAAGGGTGAAATGGTAACTCGAATTTGAATCCATAATTGAACCGTCGCAAATATGTTATGATAATGATACAAGCAGAGAGGAAATTACATTACGTTTAACTATGAGAGGCCGTCAAAGACAGGAGTGTTTGCATGCAGGGCGCATGCGTCGCGACTGCATAATGCATCTGACGACGCGACCCGCTGCCCTTCCGTTTCCTGCGCAGAATTAATTAGCTTTTATAATAATTTTGACATTATAACGTAACAGTAATTAGATTAATAAAATTGAACTGTTGTAATTTCTATGTAAACAAATTAGCTGATTTTTTCACATCTTACACAAATTGAAAGTTTATACTTAATAATATTATGAGAAACTTAACTGTGAACCCACTTTGATATTTTTAAAGCCGTTATAATTTTATAATATTAATAATATAAAGTAGAGCCCAAAACCTTTTACTGATTACTAATCCCTATATTGAACATAAATACTTTACTGTTCACAAAAGTTATCCGACATTAAACAAACATCTGCCCGAATATTATTTTCGCATCAAGTTAATAAACAGTGTGGAAACCAAACGCTGATCGCCTTCGGAATTTGTCATTAGAGTCTCTATTACGACTCAAAACATTACTATTTTGCACTTTACTATAATGTAAAAATGTTTGAATTGAGTTTAAGCGTCTAATCGAGCTGGGTGCTTGCTGTGGTCTCTCGGCACTTACAGAACTTAAAGTTACTCTTTTATACTAAGTGCTTGTGGAATGTTTTTAAGTTACACTTTTAGGGACCAACTATTCTTTATTTATATGTAAAACCCTTGTCACATGCCGACACCAGGCGCCTGCCAACAATTTGCGAATGCCAATGTATAAACCGCGCAAACATAGCAATATAATTCGTGTGATGAACCCATTTGCGCCTTGCTCACATATCCGTTTCCGTGTAAAATTAATTGGCCCGTAACGCACGGAAGGATGTATGACTGCAACAACTCATGTAAATTGCCTGTATCTTACAGCTCACTCTAAGCTACACTGCTTCTCTTATGATAGACAGCGTAAATTTAGCTCCACGAGTTATAAAACTTGAAGCTTGTGGCTCGGGAACTAGCACTACCTCATAATCTTTCATTTGGAGGCCCTTTATTCTGAAGTTAAACCAGTCAATATATCAAAAGTAAGTCTCGGAGTAAATAAATTTATTCAACAAATTCCCTTACTCCATCCGTAAAGCGGCTAAACAATTTAATAATACGCACCCAAATCTGTTTTTCCATAACATCTGCGTAGCATTGTTGGATACTAATCTAATTAACCTTAGACACGAGTCCAAATGTGTTAACGGGCGTTTCCCGAAAGCTGGGATCGGCGCGCCCGCCACGCCGAACGAGCGCTTATTATGTGGGCAATAAAAGCCGCATTCGCCCGACGTTTTATCTCATTAGCATTCATCGTGCGCTCGCGGCCGCGCGCTCCCGAATAAAGCATCTGTTAAATGTCTCGTGCTAGCTAAAACTTGCCCGTAATTATCTGTTAACATTCCCAAGTTTGACCTCGCGAAAATCTTGGGCTAAAGCGAGTATTCACAAACTCCGGCCGGCCACCGGAGGCGTTTTACTTCCCTAATAATCGGGCTCATGGAGATTTTTAATGAAAAAGATTGTTCGCCGTTATTTAGAAAGTTGGTAAAAGGGATCCAGTTGGAAGTTTGTTTTGATTTAGTGTTGCGCACCCAACGTTGATTGTATTCTTCGCGGCGGTTTTGTATCGGTTTAGAAGTAATTAAAAATTTCACCGACCGGACCCCTTGATTATACCTTAAACTTCTTACAGTGACAATCACTAAATTCAATATCTGTTTGCTAAATTTTTCTGACAATTCGCGGGCCGGTCGGGCAAAAAATCTACGACGGAATTTCCAAAAAATATGTGTAATAGTGAATGGGTTACAGAAAATATCCATTGTGCGGTTTAGAATTAGTGAAGAAATAAATAGACGCTGACAGGTACTTTATTTTACTCTATTCGTAGATACACTATCTAACAACACGGTAAATATATCTTTAACCAGTAAATACATACGATTCCATCCGCAGCCACGAATCCTCTCATCAACGAAAATGTAAAATATGATCATTATTTAGCGAGCTCAGGTATTTATTCATAAAAATTATATAATCGTGATTCACATTCGACCCCTATATCGAGGCCTTTGTGAAAGACAGCCATTCATTTTATCGATGATTCAAACCGTATCCATTTGGTCCGCTAATGGTTTTCAAATAAACCAGTGCTATTTAATGGTTCTGAATTCATAAAAAAGGGTAAAATGGAACTAATTGATACGTAGGCTCGTTATTTGTGTATCTTTGCCCGACATTCATTAAAAAAAGGAACTTCCAGCGGCCCGAGAATTGAAGTTGGCGGAACAATGTACTCATATTTTTATTGTCAATTAATTCTTTTTTTGACGACAATCGTTATTTTTTATCAAATTCGTCTGCGGTTAATTGAAAAGTATGTTTACGTCATCATGTAGCGATTCCAAAACCTAACAACTTGGTTTTTCTTTTTAGTTGAGATACGAAAACAGAGCACACATAAAAATAAATTATGAAGCTAGTTTTAATAATGCGTTGTATTTTGTTCTAATTAACCATCTCTTTGAGTATTTTTGTATTTCTGTGGAATATTAACTTATATGTTTTAATGTAAAAGGAACTAGAAAAAGTTGTGAAGCCGACGCAGCGGCTATGATGAGTGCCCAGTACGTACATAAAAGCAACAGCAGTGTAAACAATTACAAATTGCAGACAATAAATCACGAGGTTCGCATTTAATTAGAGACGTGGCGGAATCTTTTCGCGGCCGTGACACAGCTTTTTGTATTTTATTTGCGTAGTCAGCTTCATTCGGAAGAGTCAATAAAGCGTGTCATAAGTCCACATTAATCATGACTGACAGTATAATTCGGCCCGACGTTATCATTTGAAAGCAAACTGAATATATTTTGATAGATTCACGAAGGTATGTCCCCGCATCGATTTTCAATTAATCTTTTGTCCCCTTTTGCGTTTAGACAGATTCATTTTTCTGTGTCGCAAAACGTTGTAAGTGTGTTTGTTATTTATTTTCATTTTGTTGTGTTTGTTCGACGTGGTCTAGCAGACCGTTCTCGCTTGAATCTTCGCCCTCGTCTCATACCGACGCTGTATGCTAAACAAACATCGGCGGGATACAAACATTGAAATCGCATGCCACTGTTATTCATTCCTATCGATTTGTTGTCATATTTTTACTCTTGCTTCCTAGATCTACAGAGTACACGATGTGTCGCCAAATAAACAATATTTATTTACCACGCAACTCATAGTTCGACAAAATTTAAGTAAATTCAACCATCAGTCGCGATCAATATTTTTTCTTTATTTGATAGTGTAAAGACATATTAATTAAATAAGACTATTATTTTTATAATAAGTTCCCTTTAATTAACCTGTATTCATTTGGAAAAAATGTCTAATTTAATCCTATTAATTCAATCGTGATTCGCTTGGATTCCAACCTCTCGTTACCATTAATGGTTGATGTATTCAAAAGCATGTAAGTAAACATTTTTGCTTTTCCTTTAACACAGCATCGATCGTTTTTCTAGAAAAATAGACTGTGGAGCGTCACAGCAAAAAAGCCCACTGAATAGCCCGTCTGCACCGGAAAGTCGGAAAAAATCGACACGGATTCGCGCCTGTCCGTTTTATGGTCGATATGTTAACAGTCGACGTGCTGTGAATAGATGAGATTACGGTCTCGGAACTAGGCGCTGCACAAAGGATTAATATACGTGTGTACTTCTGTACAAAAACTATAATATTGTGGATATTTCGTCTACCGTATTCGCTTACTGTCATTTACATAGTTAGCGTTCCTCGACTACAACATACAAATACCAGGTTATCATCGTTTTTTACTTTTTATACCTGGAGTTTCGTGTCATCTATTTGTGTTAAAAAGCAACTTAGCATCAAAATAATCATCTATTTTTATGGTTATGTGCTTGGTAAAACTTAAGTAGTTAAAACTAGTGAAAAACCCGGTGACACTAGTCGACCCGAAAATCAAACCCGGGACCTCTAGACCGCACGACCCTTACATACGCTGCGAGGCAGTTCATATTATTTTATGAAGAGATAATATAAAAAAAAACACGAATGAATGCGTTTAATATGTTTCATATACGTACTTGTTGGGTGCGCCGGCCTGAGAGTAAGTTTATTTTAAATTAAACTGCTCGTTGTATAATTAACGGCGTAGTTGTATTTATATAGCTTCCTATTATAACAATCTTTTTAATTATGCCGACTTTTTAATTTGAAAAAAAAAATACAAAAATAAGTAGGGACTTGTGATTTACAGTATCAAATACAGGTCCTAATTAAAATTAATCATCTTAAAATTTTGCAGCGGAGATGGAATATAAAAAATTGTGGACAGTGATCTCTTAATATTTATTTCGCTTAGGAAGAGACTAGACGTTTGGAAGAGTTGTCGCTAGTTTAGGGCATTCTAATCTAACTCTTGGGAAGGTTTAAGCGAAAATTACTAGTAAAAAAGAAACTCACATTATTGGCAATCTTTATATAAAATCAAATTAATTAAAGAATTGACTATAACGCTTTTCAATATTAGTGTAAGTAATAGTATCTGAACTACTGTAAATATCTTTGTAACTCTCTTTTATTGGATGTACAAGCCAACACACTTTGTAAACTTTAGCAGACGCATTAACAACTACGATTGGTCGATCAGCCGTGGCCAGCAGCGTGATAAACAAACCTGTATTTAGAAAAAAATTCTCGGTACCGTCTATTTATAATTCTCATTGCATTGAACACGTGTGGCGTTATGGTGAACAGAGAGCCGTAGTATTAGGTTCACTATTAAGCTATTTCGGTCGTTTCCTTAATACCCACGAATAGATTTGTTTGCTTATTTGGGACCAACTTTTATGAGTGATTGTACATGTGCTATCATCTTACGACATTTTAAACAGCGATACACAGTTATATATTATGTAAAATGTACGTGAATATTTTTCTCTGCTTGAATTGTTCTTTTTTAGTGTAGTAACAACGACGCATACTCATAATATGTATGTGCCAATCAAATGTTACGATATAATTTCTAATAATTTCTTGAAAAGGTTATAAAAGCGAACTGAAAAAAGACCCCAGTCAAAGATATGTATGCATCCTAGTCCTCTATCCTGCTGCAAAGAATAAATACATATTTAAGTTTGGAATTGTGGAAGTCAGAAAGTATGGTAGACTTTTCGATATCACAGAAACTAAATTATTAGTTATTTCGTAGAGACTGTCCTTACGATATCCCGCAACATGTCAAAGTCAAGTAAATAAATGGGTTTTATATAAATAATACGCAAATATATACGAAGAATGCATCATTAGCTATGATTGCGCACGATGCTCCGTGACTACACAAAGGTGAAAGGCGACCGTACATATCTAGTTCGATCACAAATTTCATACGAATAAGGAAATTATGTTCTAATGACATTGCAAATTCCTCGCCAAATGTGAGAGACAAGAAATTGGCATATGCTCTAGAAAGGTTACATACAAAACATTGCATTAAACAAATAGCAGATAATAATTTATTGAAGTTGCGGTTTCAACATTTTTCCGACATTAATAAAGATGATTTGGGTCAATGGCTTACTATTTATTTCAGGTTGAGGTCTTTTAAAACCCAAAAAGTGTTTTCCTAGCATACACCTACCCTGAATTTTGTGTGAAAAAAAAACACACAAAAGTCACATACAAGTTTTAATACCACACTAACAGTGAAGTCTGTGTCATGGGTATTAAACTCCTAAAGACTTTACCAAGTACTCAAATTCTAACTACAAATACTTTTTTAACTTAAATTCCATGTAATTATCATTCATAACAGGAACTTATGCCGCTAAAATAGTATTTTTAATAAGCGAATTCTTGTCTACTCAAAAATTTAAAAGTACTTACTTTCGGAGGCCTAACATTGAAAGGGTTTAGGCCATAGTCCGCAACGCTGGCCTAGTGCGGGTTGGCGGACTACACACCTAAGAAATTCCTAAGAACTTTTAGGTGTGCAGGTTTCATCACAATGTTTTCCTTCACCGTTAAAGCAAGCGATCATTCAATTTGAATACACACATAACTTCGAAAAGTCAGAGGTGTGTGCCTGGGGTTCGAACCCGTGACCGCCGAGATTCTCGACCGCTCGCCTAAACCTCGAGGCCATCACTGCTTTTTACAAAAATGTCTGCTTTAAATTAATAAACAAAAAATCTAATAGTATACACAATATTCGTTGATTGTGCAGCAATTAACTGCAAAAATAAATACCTACGCTCAATAAAAGCATAATTTTAATGTCCTTATGTCCTGAATGTGTCATTAAATTTCTGAAGTAATAGGAACGAGTTTGTATGGCGAGTTGAACATTCTCGAATCAAAGCTGAAATCGCTCCGATTTGTGCCGAATTAAGTGTTATTTATTATTTCCAATGAACCGTAAAGAATTTTCCGATTTTTGTACCGTTTGTCTCGATAATGTTCCCTTGTAACTGGCAACCTCCTTAATACATACGTCCTAATATAGCGTTTCGAATACCATTGAAAACAAAGAAAGAAGTGGTCAAACAACTTGTGTAATGTCAAGTTTTTTTGAAAACACGAGAAAAGTCGCCAAGTATGCGATGATTAAAGGGCGTTCGCTCTACCGTCATCGTCGTGAATTCTGCGAGCTCCACCGCACATTTTATTTACCGCAAGAATGTCACTTTGAAGATGTACAAACTAATCTACAGTTGACCAAGTTACATCACCACATTCGGTTTAATGAAATTGAAAAAGTCTTCGTGACGAAACTATTCATGGCTTTGTTGAAGATTTTCGGTGTTTCCACGGTCTTTATGAACTTTCAAAGATGTGTTCGTCAAGTTATTTGTATTAATTGTTTATGTTCAACATAGGGCTTTTCTCAGCGATAAATGTTAATTAATATTTTTAACGTTATTATTAATTCATAACATTGTGTCATAAAAGCCAGAGTATTTGAATATTTTTAATCAAAAAATTTTGTAAGGAATCTATGTATGATTCCTTTTATTTGGGATAAATATTTCTTTAAACTATTGTTTAGTTACGAACATGTTAAATATGACTTTTATTTTGATGTTATCTCTTCACAGGTCAGTTTTATAAAAAAAAATAAGTTAAGTATTTAGCATAATCCGTAAATTAGTTTTTCCAGATTTAATGTGTTTAAACAATATTTCTTAATTAAAAAAATTATAAAATTAATCATAATGAAAGAATACACACACAATAAACGAGTTTTGTAACTTGCATAAATACGTACTAACGCTTGCTTAAATAGTAGACATCAGTTAAAAGTAAAAGAATGTTTACGTACATGAGTCAAGACATATGTATGTCTTTTATTTCGCAGTTTATATGTCGACTATAATATAAAAAAATAACTAAATTAGGTAGTAGAAAATGGCCTGCTTGCTGTTGACCATTGCCTCTTGATAATCTTTACATGGACATTGGAATGGGCATGAACATCAAATGGATAGTCACTAATCATTACGTCGAGAAAAAGATGCAAATTATGGACAAGCTACATTTATACAATACTTGTTATTTGTAATGTTTTACGACTAAACCGGACTACGTACAAATATAGAATTTCAATTTTTTCTTGTCAAGTGTTGTTTTTTTTCATGTTGCATTTCTTTTATCTGTGTGTGTGTTTATTACATGTGATACTGTAGCGGTACACACGTATAACATTAAAGTTCTGTTCGTATTCCAGGTTGTCACTTAATTTGTTTACTAAAATGTCCGAAAACATTTAATCTGATAATCACGGCAAAAAGTAACACTGTCATTTTATATAATCCAGCATACATAAATAAAAAAGTGCAATCTGAATAGAATCCCGAATGTGAAGAAAAGATATGACACGAATCTCGGAGAGCGACACACTGACCTGGCTATCTCTGACCGGTTCATCATCCTATATCACTGTTCCAGCGGGTCCATATATCAATCCACTAGTATTGTGTATGAAGGCCAGCGAGTTGGACTTCGGTCCCACCTTGCACAAACAGAGGAGCCCTCTTCCCATAACAGGGCATATACGGGCTGATATAGCGAACTTAGTGTAGCTCGATAATAGCCACAAAGCAAAACGATTATTAATACATTAGACATAATATGTATTTTAATAGGGGCCTAACTTCGCCGGTTGCCTGTTTCACTTGGAGTTTCGACTTAAGTTCTGACAACGCATCTTCCCGGGAATTGTTTAAAGTTTATTAAGTTTTGAACATAGCATGACATAAGTCGACGTTGACTGGCAAACGAACCGAACGTAAGATCCATGAAAACTTATTTTAATGTTTTATTTGCTCTATTTTGACTACAATTTGTTAAAATATGTAAACGGTTTAAATAAATTAACCGGTCGTTTGACGTTAAAACTATGAACATAGGACAATATTTTAGATTATTATCAATGGTATAACGTAAGTGACATTATTATATGTACATGAAACAATCTCAACATATAGGTTAACTCAAGTTAATACCATGCTATTGCACAAAACGTTCATATATAATTATCAAAATATTAGCTAAGACATAAATGTGAAAAAATAAAGAACAGTAATTGTTAAGATGAAATGAAAATTCCCTGCGGATAATTGCAATTAACTGGATAACACCTCTCTTCTATACCTTATAAGCAGAACTTAAGTATGCAAACGCTAGAAGCGAACAGAAAAGTTTAAAAAGAAACTTTGGAATGTTCATGTAACTGTAATAATACCGCTTCATGTTGCAGAGTTTATTTAGTTGTCGTTTTATGTTACTCGATAAAAATTTTGGTAGTTGCAGTAAATGTTTTTAAAGGGATTATTACATAGAATAATTTGTATTAATATTTTTTATAATGTGAAATAATTGTACTTAATGTAGATACACGTATGAAGTTGGTAAGTTTCGCTATACTGGTGTAATAAATAAGAGCCTAAGTGTACGTATATAGCTATGTCGATATTCTTAAACACCTAATAGTAAATCAAATAGGGAATAAGTTTGTTGTGCGATGAATTAGGATCAGGTGCTGGTTATTATTAGAATACCTATGAAAAAAGCGTAAAAAATTTATTGATCGATCGACTAAAACCGTGGTATTTTTTCCGGAATTTATTCAAACATTTCCTCGCGTTTCTCAAGAGAGCCAGTTATCTCAGTCTACAGCAAGCTTCGCTTCTAACTTACGCTGTATTTATTCTGAGCAGTACGAACATTATTAAAGCAAACATGGTAGTCTCCGAGTAATTAGTTAACTAAGACACGTTTAAGTTTTAAAGTCATGACGATGCAACAAGTTGGCGTTGCATTAACTCGTGATCACCCCGGAGCGCCATCGCAACTGTATTCCGTGGAAGTTTGCACGAAAATCCTTGCTATGTTCCAGCCCAGTCTAAGAACCTGCCTTATAAAATTTTCTTGCCTTGTTGATATATTATGAGGAGACGTTGGCAATTTTCACAATTAAAAAATCTTAAGCCACTTGTGTAATTTAATAATAGACACTCAGTGTATAGAAGAAAATATTTTTAGAAAATAGAAAATTTGGCGTTATAAACTACTGAAACTTAGTTAATTTCGACAAGGGTATGTTATGTCTTGCTCTGTTGTGACGTTATTGAAAACGAGCCGAAACATGATTTACTTGAAAAATAATTTAGCAACGTTAATAAATAAAGCCATTGCTGACGATAACAGCAGTATTTATACCTAGGTAATCAGTAACTAATGCCTTCAGCCTGATCCTAGTTACCCTTATCAAGTTAAAGAAAGATTTAAAAAGTGTAATTTTATATACATATGTATATGCATGTACATAGTTTCCGCAGCTACAAATTTCAGTGAAAACTATAATACGATCAACTATTATCCATAAAAAATAAACTATGTATTAACTAACCACGATGTATTTTAAACTCCTTTCTTATGTATTTAGTAAGATTTAAATAGTGAAATTAAAGATCATTGAAAGTATAATAAGTTGTATTTTACGTGGCGATTTTTGAATATTTCGAGTACAATAGGCAAATGTCACCATAAACGTGCAAATCTTTGAGGGAAGATTGAAGGGTTTATTTGAACTGCGGTGTGAATTAGAGGCAGTGGGAAACCATCGGCGTAATTTGATAGATTTCAAACAAAGTGGGTAGTTTCTGTGCTTAAGTGTTATGTAGAGCTATTGGGTCTACAAATAACGTGTAAACCTATAAACGTGAGGTAACTTTACATTTGGGGGAAATAAACCTTACCCCACTATGCTGACCACTTTGGTCTTGGTAAATACTTATCAGGACCATTAGAGTAAAATGTTTCCTTTCACCGCTTATGTATTTTCGAGCACAAGTATTTTATATTCAAGAACAATAAACGCAACTTTAATCTTACCTATACCTGCATTGTTTTTAACCTGGCTAACCCTAATGGTTACTCCAGCCGCAACGAAAAGTATCAATGGGTATCTTGTTGCCTTTACTATCGGATAACCTTAGAATTCTAAGAATACATAACTTCCGTCTGAGAAGCAATTTGATGAAAATATTTTAGAAAATAATTGGTAAATTACATAATAAAATATTAATGTTAGATGTAGAATTCATAATTCCATAATAAGTTTCTCTATTAAAAGTTGAGAACTAAAGAAATATTGTATGGTTACGTTTGTAACTTACAGCATTCTTGATAGCTACCAATCGGCTATGAAAATATCTAAATTCACTGAAACAGAATGGTACATTCTTACATACAGAGTGATGTCAATATAGCGCAAGTTGCGTGTGACCCACTGAGCTTTCCTCGTGCTCGGTGTAGCACGAAACTTGCCACTTGCCGCTTCCGACGGAGCACCATGTAAGTGCCGAAGGCAATATTTTTGTTGCATTATGGATATTCCGTCGCTTTAACAATGGATTATATTGTGAAATAGATTTTTTTTTACTTCTACTCGAATATTCAATTAAGCTTTTTAGGGAAACAGTTATATTAAGAATTAAATACGCATTGACATATTTAATCAAAGGAAATAACTTATTGTAAATAGTGGTTGAATGAAATGAAATGAAATAATATTTATTGAATCCATAAAATGTCAAATACATCACTTAGATTCAGTCATTTAAAAATTTACCACCCTGTTCGGAAGGCAGTCATCACTAGAGAAGAACGGGCAAGAAACTCTAGTGTTGCTCTTTTCCAATCAAGAGATAGTTTACAATACCAATACAAAGACTCAATATCAATAACTTTAATATCAAAAAGTATTTATGAAATTTGCAACAGTATTGAAAATTAAAAATAATATTCTACAAACTTAAACCATCGCTTTGGGAAAATATATATTAGAAATAATTCTCATGAAGTTTAGGTATTTTAAATTTTACCTGAAAACAGTTTTATTAATCAGAATTCCGCAACTCGTGGCTCAGAATACGTACAGTGTAGGCTGTGAGTTAGTTGAAATTGTTTTAATATTTACAAAATTTCCTCTCATTTTAATTTCGTAGAGCAATTATGGCAGATGAATTTTTAAACCGTCTACCTTTTTGTATTTTATTACTCGCTTTAAAGAGAAATTTTCGTGTATGGAACCTATGGAATGTGCTCAATAAAGGTAGTCTGTATCGGGGAACGTTTTACAATAGGTGCTTTCTATTTCATTATTCAGATTCCAATATCATGTACCGAACATTTTTTTCTCTTCGTTTAAATTGTGTTCGTTAGGTTACAATATTCTGTTGTTCCTAATTGTATTCCTTAGTATTTATGTTGGCTATTGGATTTCTAATCATACTAATTAGAGAATTGTATTGTACTTTAATTGAAGATAACTTCTGATTCTTTTGATAATTAATTTATTTATTTTGCATATTCATTCTCATTGAACAGGGTGCGTTTCTATATTTCAATTAATCAGAACTCCTTTGTTATAATTTTATCCCTAGTCATTTCCAGCACATATTTTTATAAACAATACGAGCATATTTAAAATGTCAGAACGATCAAACGCACCACACAAAACAATAGCACGAAAGTTTGCGCCGCGTTAATATTCAAAACACAATACAAAGGACTGATGCGCTGCATTTAATTTCGCAAATAATTGTTCAACAAAACAGCTCGATAGCTCTTCCTAAAAGCGAAACAATTTCACCGATGGCCGCTTAACGCGTCATTATCGTTCGTGCCGATTGCATTTCTATGCATCGACAACATTGCTAGAACAGCATTATTAATCCAGCGATCCATAAATCCATTCTCCATTACTGTCCTTTGTATTGCAAAAGTCTGTTCGCGCGGAATCATTTCCGATTTTAAAATACGCCTGCAGGTGCTATTTGTCATATTTCAATATTTAATTAGCTATTAGTGTTTCGATACTATACTAGATTCTAAACTTATAATGTTGTACATATTGATTGATATTTTGACAAGATTGTGGAATATGTACAGCATGTGACAATTTATAAAAATGCGTCGCTTATGAACTCCCGGCCTCAACCCCAACTATTTCCTCAACTGTAGTAATAGTATTGATAAATTATTTTGCCCATATAAAGATTATGAGAATTATCTCTGAAGTTCTCCACAGAAAAGAAGAATATGAAGTTCACTAAACTCCACTTAGAGTCAAGTTATTCTCATCGTCTTGAGCTCATTTAAAATCTTTACTATACAGTCTCAAAATTAATTATTTTAAAACAGTACTTTATTATAATGGGGAATTGATAGATCTTTACCTATTAAATCGATTTTTATTCTTAAATTGAACCCATCTATAATGTAACACTCGTAATATGCCGATGCAAAAAGTAGGCTTTTCGCGGTAAAGAGGTGGCGGTTTCGATACCCGCACGGGCCCTTATTTGTATGTTCTTTAAATATTTACTCGGGTCTGGGTGCGCCTGTAAAATTTACTTTTTGATAACAATTATATTATGCAGAATAAAGAAACAATTTTACTATGTATATTAATAAATACTATAACAAAATAACATCTAAATCAGAACGTTTTTTTGTTAAAAATCGGATTGAATCACAATAGTATATCAAGTAGATCTCATCATCATCAAAAAATAATACATAGGCGTCTTCGGAATCATTATTAGAATAAGTTGTTAATAAATAAGTCTTAAAAACAACAACTTTGAACAGCATCATACCCATTATTTTGTTACATTAAATTATTTTATATCACATAAAATCTTGCCGCAAGATTTTTCAGTGTAAAATAAATTGGCTAACTTGTTAAAATTTTTAAAATGACCGGTTTAATGGATTTGAAGCATAACATTTTACCTTTTTTAAGTATATAAATGAAAAAGTTTTATGCTGTTAATTTATACATATAAAACTGATCAACTCAGTATTATTCCAAATTTTACATTGTTTAATTTAACTAGCCCTTAAACCTTTTTAGCTTTGAACTACGGCAACTGTAGAATATCGGCGCCATCAAAACTGAACATTTCTCTGAAACGGCATCTTACTTGGGCAAGTTTCTTCAGTAATAAAACAGCGGAACGCATTCTAAATCCCCAAAGAGCTCTTGTTTCCAGTTGATGTCTATTTGCATGACTAACCGCCCCTTAAACCCGAGGCCAGAGGCGCCCAAACCGTGGTCAACAATAGGAACGTTTAGCAATTCGGTCTTATAATGAAGTTAAGCGGAGATTGTACTCGGTTCGGGCGGCCCGTATGATTCGCAGCGAGCGCTTTCGACTAATACTAACGTTTGTGTATACAATGTTGCAATGCGTTGTGGATTCTGATTTAAATTGACTGCCATTAAGCTGAGACACGCGTCTTGTACACATTGAATATGCGAGTTCATAATGCAGTTGTCCGTGTTTGATGTTAGAGAAAATGAAATAATGGTAATATAATTTCTATACATAATAACGCTTTTGATATGTCTCTTCGACTGAGGGAATGAATCTCTAGTGTACCACGCTGGGACGTGATCAGTTTCACTTGAAGAATAGCATAAGTAATAATTTGTGGTAAAGTATTAATTTATATATGTAAATAATGGACAAGCATGAGGTATGAAATTCGCAACTCGGTCACCTACTGCATTCAACTATGAGGATTGTTTAAACATTTATAACAGTCTATATTTCTCATTCCAGGTGAGTGAATCTTCACTACTTGAGTGCAGCAACGGGCGCTACACAGCGTCCGACACGGTGAGTCTATTTAAAAAATTACCACATGTTCGCGTGGATTGTTCGAATATTTCTATCAGCAACCCAAATTTTGCATCAAGTTTCATAAGAAAGTAATAAAAATTAAAGTTATTTGCATGTATTGAAGTATAATGATTGCATTAGTGGTTATAAGAGAAAAACTAAAAAAACAAAATGCAGACATTTGCTTGTCATGTCAGCAAGTATAACACATTATATGGCATTCCTAAAAAACAAACGTCCACGCGAACATGTCACTTATCTATTGGTTTATGACATCACTGTAGTAATTATAATAAAACTGTGACGTACCTACACAGATTAGATAGAGTTATGCCATGCCATTACTCGATAAAGGAATTGTCACGTTTTTATGTAACGTTCTGAAATTAATTTGATGACGTAATCGTGCGAGTTGAAAGGGTTTCTTGTAATTTGCGATACATTTTGATTTAAGATACAAGCTTGATCGAACAATGGACGCTGCCGGCGTGTGGCCGTAATTGAGGATCGCTTACATTTATCGAGATTTAATAGCAAAAGATGTTAGTAAGCTCCCTTTCAACGTGTTTATTTTTACTATTTTAAATATCACTGAGACATACGTATTAAGAAATAGAATTTTCTACTTTCATAAAAATGAAAAAGTACAAAAAAAATCATCAATTGATTTAACAAAGGTTTAGGTACTTTGTTTTAAATTAATTGTTTATGCGTCAATCTAATACAAGTCTTAATATCATTGATTAAATTATTTATACTTCGCACATAATACAAATCTAATATAGAAACCGAAAAACAAGAATAGAACGCTTCTTAAAGAAAACCCTAATTAAAAAATAATTCGCGATACTCATAATTTGCCGACCGGTTTCGTGTATTACAAAATATAATTTTACAGGGAAAAAGTTAAAGAAACGCGAATGAAGCTGTTCAAAAATTGTAATAAGAGGAAAAATAAAAGATACGTCGAAATAAAAAGTCCAAGAGCTAATCAACAAGACTTTTCATACTGGCAGAAGTATCAAAGCGAGCGTCGTAGTCCGCTAAAAGTTATCCACTTTTTCTGAACTCATGCACTTTCATAAACAAAGTTTTTTCTTATTCGCTCAATTCTTGGATACGTATCAGAAACGAACAGATATTGCGTAAGAATTTTAATGGGCCTCTCAATAAATAATTTCGTATCAGATTTAATACCCTTAAGGGTTTATTTGTTAGCTACCCTATCTTATTTTACCCTAAGGATTTTATTATATCAATATATAAATACATTCAACAGTTAGTAGTAAGTCTTGAGCCGTGGGTAACAGGAACTACAAGAGACTTTTCGCTGTCACAGACAACCAGAGCCGAAACAACACACACAAACATCTGTCTCGGTGCGGGGCTCGAATCTTCAGCCTCTCGTTTTGCAAACTGGTGTATAGCGGAGTGCCCCTCTGGGGACTGTCTGTACTAATAAGAACTGGTATCAAATTATTTCAGTATCCGTTCTTATTCCTCCGCGATTATAATAAGTTTACCATATCATTTTAAATGTAGGTACATAGCACCAAATTGACTATTTTTATATCAAAAAAATATGTTGCCACCAGCTGATGTAACTTTAAATAGTAATAAATACTCAAGTATCGAATCGGAGGTATTCTCGACATTTTATGTTCACTGAACTACCGCTCACTTGATGTTATTACGTATCGTTATCGTTTGTGGAACAATGAATTTGTAATGTCATTTGTACAAATTTCCTATAAAATGAAATTATTAAATGTTCTTGGAAAGTACAGCTTACTTGAAAATGAAAATCTTGTAAGTAGCATATTTTGACATTGCTGACAACTTGGACCTTTTCAATAATAAGAGCATATTCAATTCTATTTAAAATAATTGTGCATTTACATAAAAATAATTCGCGTAATAGCAAGCAGTAGGCTAATGTTATTTTTTTCACGTGGCCGTTCTGTCTTTCGTGTGATGTTGGAAAAGTATTTTCAAACTTGCAGCAAAAGTTTGTGCTCACAGTACAGTTCCAAATACTAATTACGGGGCAGTTTTTACCACCTCGCACTTACATGTTTCAACTGCATCCGTAGTCGGGATTTTTTTTTTAAATACGACTCAAATTAATCCAAGCTCTCGCTTATCGATGCAAAGTCGAATATCCTTCGCGCCAACACCTTATCTTGAACGTTTTGCTAAATTGACACTTAAAGTTACACTTCTAAGATCCAATTTTCCACTTCAGTATTAAACATGCGGAAATTAAACCACGCGAATAACACGATTCGAAACTCTAGTGCAAAATAAATAAGAACTGGTTTTGTTTGGTAAGTGATTAAACTATTTTCGACCTGGTTAACTTTCAAGATTCATTCGTACACCTCGAGTTTGTAATTACTAATAACTGTAATTATTTTTCTCCCCGTTTTTAGGTTCCGAGACCGCTAATTATTTTAATACGAAAAGCAGAGTTTGCGCAAAATGCAATGAAAATATAAATAATTGTGATTCATGGTTTACAGCTTAAAAAGTAGGGTACACTGTCAGGACTCGAAAACAAGGATTTAGTTCATCGTTCTACTTATAACACAACTTGAATATGTAATTATATTTTTTACTCAGGCAGTACTTTAGAGGCTTATTATAAAATACTGTATAACAAACGAAGAAAAGTATGTATCTAGGTATAAACTTTTATAAGTTTTATTTAAAGTTTACAGGGATTTGTCTTATGAAATAAATTTCATTTCATTTCATTCTCAATAATTACACTGAAACACGTTGACTTTCTAAAATAACATTTAAACACTTTAAATGAAATAAAAAAAAATAGTGCCATTGTATAGTAGCAATCAAGTGTCACCTATTCAAGTATTCCGAAAACAATCTAATCTCCTAATTCATTCAGTACATAATAGTAATTGAGAATATATGAGTAGAAAGAATTTCATTTGAAAATATTGTGAATAGCGAGCGGCGGGAGATCGCGATGTGTGCGCTGCATGTTTACCAATTAGCAATGAGCACGTGCCTCCAGGACAAGAAGTATCGACTTACCTTTCTTTTCCCGTTCGATATAAAATTCCCCCGAAGTAGAGGACCGCCCGCTACTGCCGGCCACTCTCCTTTGTTTGAATGCTAACGGAATGAGTAATGAAAATGATATTTCAGCGAATCCATACTTCGTTTGCAGTTACCGTTTGAACATTTCTATTCAGTTGTGATACATTTCGCCAGCCGGCCTTATTTGGGTAACTGTGTTATTCATCGTGGTGGATTTATGCCCCTTGTACGTACCCGTGTAGCATCATACAGGCAGATAACAGTCTCAATTGCAGAGCGGCACTCGTCGGATCGCCTCACCTCGCGCATGCCGAGCCTCGACGAGTTTTTGAATTTTTAAATTACTCATTGTGCTATGGAATGTTTCCAGTCGCATTCCCGCGTACCGCCGCCGGCCAGTCAATCGAATGTGCACCCAAAACCTTACTCGTATGCATCATAATACAACGCTTGTGACGCGGAGTTTGGTACGTTTGGATCGAGGCCGTGCAATATGCTCGCGAACCTAGAACGGCGTCCCCGAGAGTGCAATACTGACGAATACAGTCCTAAATTTTTGATAAATAAGGTCGAAGTATCTACGACACCCAGTTGCACATGTGACATATGTCTGCGGAGCGACACAGGATCATTCCGGTGCACTCCTACGTAATCCGTAACTTGACTCACGTTTGCGATACCGTACGAATGGTCCAGAGACAAGAGAGAAATTAAAAATCTGTAAACACATTATGTGGCTCGGAAACATAAACATCTGCTTTGAAAATTTAAAAATATAACATAGGATCACTCACCTGGAATGCTGGTAGATAACTATATAGGACGTTAACAAAGACTGACAAAGCGTATTCACCTAGAAAAACTGTACTTGTGGCTAGAACGGGGACAGCGCTTCGACACTTGCAATTGTAGATGTAAGTTAAAAAAAAAATTGTGAAACTGTTTTACTAATTCAATACGCTCGTTGTCAAAGCGACATATATTATTAGATACATCTTATATTCTTTAGCCTGACTGTAGATTAATAAAATAGAATGACCATTGTTTTACACAAGAATGTCATCGGTATATTGCACCTGAGTGCAAAAAACTGTCGAACACTTATATTTCTTTGACAAAACTTATGTAAAATACATGACTAACGTTACATTACTGTTTTAGAATTCGTTTCATTAAATAAATTTATTTATCTGTATAAGTTTTCAATATTTAGATTGCGTAATGAGTAGTGTTTTATTTGCAGATTAAAGAGCATTTTTATTTTTGCGACGAATGCGTAGGACGCTGCGATAATTGCGATTATTACATATTTCGTTTATCTTTAGCATGACGTCCATCCAGGTATTTATATCAATACAATATTGGTTGGTAATACAGACGAAAGCGGCCATGTATCTACGGTGACCATTGTCTCTCACACATAATCGTCCAAGTCATCGACAGAAACCCGTTCCACTCCGGCGGTGTACCGCGTCGTAGAATGTTATTACCTCGATACTCGGGAAGCGCGAGCGCAACCGTATGCGAGAACGGGATAACAAATGAAGAAAGTAGCGGGAGAGAGAGAGAAAGATTTCGTGGGAGGAGGCAAGGGGTCAGCGAAAGTGCATTGCCTCGGCCGCAGTGCGCCGCACCCGATGGGAAAAGTTGTTCGCGCTGTACGTAGAATATGCACTCTCATGGGAAATATTATGGGAAACGTCTTCATATTATTGTTCATATCGACATGTTTTATTTTTCAGTGCAACCGTTAGACGCACATTTGCTAGTATATAATTTAACAAAACGGTAATGAAACCGGGTATTGCATTCCGTTGAGTTGAGTTTGAACAGATTATACAACACGCATTATATTCTCCTCCACACAGACGTAATCGCACGAGTAAAGCGTATAAAATAATGTTCACAAAAATCTTGTTAATTCATAATGAACGCGGCTGATATACGGCGCATAGAAAGCGCACCCTCGCTCCAGTTTCAATTTAAAGGAAAGGTAAAAATGAAGCGTGTCAAGTGGGGTTCCGTACTCTCCACCAGGACAGAGAGTGCCTGTTGGCTGGCGGGAACAAAGGGAGTATTTTTCGACATAGCCTTCCCTTCCTTTAAGAACCCCCAAATCACCTGACATTTACACCCTACAATTCAATGGTTCAGCTCATTTGTTCTTATTTACAATTACTCTTTGCGTATCCGTATAAATATGTATATTTACATATTTTGAACGGGCTGAGACTCACACACGGACCTTATCTACTTAACTTAAAAACTGTTCAAGAGTTTCGCGAAGACGTGAACATAACGCGTTCAGGTTGGTACTGGATTACAGCTCTAAGGTTGTAGTTTAATATGCAACGAATTTAATAGTTAATGTTCGCGCGACGCGAGGCGAGCTCGTGTGCTGGCAAATTACTCCACACTTATCCCCTTGAGAGCGCATGCTTGCGTGGATTGGTGTGTATGCTTCGACTTGCTGACACGGCTCCGTGTTCGGGGGTATCTGTGGCCACACAACGTAATTACTGCGGTGAAAAAAGCAAAGAACGGGATTAAAGTTGTCGTGTGGAATTGTAAGTGGGGCAGAGGGTTCGTCTTGTTTATTTTACGGTGCTATTGTTTTCGTGGTTAAGTGAGATAAAAAAAAATGAAAATCATGTTTGTCTATAGTAAAACAAAAATAAATACTTACAGACTGTCTTTGTAACAAAACATTTTTGACAGATATGTTAATAATTTTTTTAGCAGCCACATTAGTATCATCAAACCATATACGTCCCACTGCTGGGCACAGGTCTTCTCTACCAGTGAGAGGGTTTATTTAGGTCTCACTTCAGTATATTCGTCAATAAAAAATAAATTCAAAATCATTTATGTATAGATATAATACTATGTATTTATTTGCAAGCGACACTCTTTACACGGGCGTTAAATGTACCTCCTTGAGTTTGTTTTAAACTCTTTTTAAAAACCGATGTAGGACGTAAAATGGCTGATAATTTTCAAAGAATATGTCAGATTTTCACCAAACACACAATAATGTGTACTACTAAGCGCTAATTTCTTAATGTTCGCATCACTGAACTTGCCAGTGAGGCAGAATGCGGTCACTTTGCCACGATAAAATAAATAAAATAGATCCAGGATTGTGATGGAAGTATATTAGTAAAAGTTTGTCATTCCTATTTTTCTTTACGAACATCATTAAGCAAATGATAGGTAAGTGTTTTAGACCGGACATTGGAATTCTATTTTTACGACAACTAAAACAACGCGCTGAGTTACCTATCATTAATTCATAATGCCTTCAATCCATTAATGTTGCTTAACTGAATCGTGACCTCAACGCCTAATTACAAACATTATTTCTCTAATAGTATAAATTACTGGTTTCAACGTTTTATGCTAATAACGTTTGAAAAAAGTTGCTAGTATTTTTTCAGTAACAGGTGAATCAAAAGTGCTTTTTTAAGTCGAGTAAAAATTTAATCACTTCGCTTAATTGAATGCGAGGGAGCAATCCAGGTAGTACTGTTTCTCGTATATTTTTATGCTGCGAACATTAAATCAGGTAATCAGTTTTATAAAATATCCTGCGTTTTATATTTCGTATATCAGGCCAATCCAATAACTAGATATTCTTACTGGTTTAAGACTCTTTAAAAGCGTTTTCAGCTGACTTCTTATATAGTTACTAAAAAAACTCAAAAAGAAAACTTACCATAGAATAAAGTCCGCTTCAAGAAAATTCGACGTTTTTCCGTTTATAGTATCTTTTTTGTATTCACTGATATTTTCTCGGTACCCAATTAATCGCTTTCCCTCATTTTCAACGTCCAATTATGTCGTGCCTCATGAATTCTGGATCGTATAAGTGTAACTAAAGAATAAATTGTAATGAGAGTACAGGGCGGGAAAAGGTTGGGTACCGTGGATTTCTTATATGTGTATTGATTAATTAATCATTTAAGGCATTTTACTTCACTAAAGTTCTTTACATGTACTTTACTGTATTCAAATTTTCCTTTTAATAAATAATTATAATTCATGTAATGTTTACAATGTTAAAACCAACAGTACATTCATAAGGTTACATATTTTTATTAGTAATACCAATCTTTTAACCTTTTTTTTAAAAGTGTATCAATTAAAAAATAACTTAAATATTCGAGACATTTCATTATTTAAATTAAACGAAAGTTGTAGCACCAAATGAGAGAATTTTAATTTTGTCTTCTTCAACAACAATAGTCATAAATATTAATATCAATATAGTTTTAAATTTTTATTATAAGCTCTACGATACGAAATCATGAAATTATAGATTCACCTTTTCACAACGTCAAGTCAATGATGAAATATTAAATTCGATCCCTCTTTTGATTTAAGATTAGTTTATCGAAGGATATAAATTGACTTTTCAGTATAACCTACTTCACAAAATGTTAAAGAAGATTTTCTTCTTATAATTTTATGAAATGCATGCACTATTAATGAAGTGTTAGAACATTGCTTAATTGATTGATATAGGTATAAAAAAATATATAAGTAAAAAAGAAAACTAATCTCAGAATAAAGTCAAATTGAAGACTGATCTTTGCCGTTGAATAAAGATGCGTGAGAATAAGTTAACTACATTGCTTACAATTTCGATTCAATTTAATATCTCATTTGTATATGAAATTATGCGAACACATTTCTATACAGTCTTAAACGTGTTATAAATATTAACGCACTCACTTCCGCGGTGTGAATTCAAATAACTCTTAATATAATTTCCTGTTTCAATCTCCCATCATTGCGAAAATTGAAACTGACGCTTTAAATATTTTACTTCGAGAATAATGTATGTATTACTATAAAAGTAAATTTAAGAAACAAAATAATCTGTTTGAGAGTTCCCTAAGAATATTCTAACTCGTCGGACTGATTTCCTACCTTTTCCTGCGGCGCTTTTTAAACATGCTCAGATTCACAAACACACAGAACCTATTAGTAAATTACATTTTTATTTGGCCCAGCGAGTCGTGTCCATCGGAGGTAAGATTTTTTTTATAAATACATTTGTGTGTAATGTCGCCAGACCACTCAACGCGATTCTTTTCATAACTATGACAGTTGTCATACCGGGATGGGCTTTTAAAAAACCTATTCATTTTGACCTCAAGATGACACCGGGACTTAATAACTGGGGTAGAGGGAGCCGAAAACGGCAAGTGAGGTTCGCATCATCATTACGATTTAATTTCAAGGGAAAGCGGCCGTGACAAAGTCTACGGTGCCATTATTCTGTTCCACCTCGGAGGATGTTTAATAAACAAATGACGTGGGGCCTCGTAATGACGCACCGGGTGCCTACCCTCTTCTCGTCCTTTAGAGCCCATTTTAAAGTTGATGTTCGTCTGCGCTACATCAAATTTGATACGGTATCTGATGAACCTGCCTTCCTCCAACTTCGAAGCGGCGTGATAAAACTTAAATCGGGGCGCCCAACACTCAAACCCAGTACATATTACCACCACTTGTTACACTCCAACGTGCAACTTTTTTGACATGTCTATTTCATAACTCTCCTCTTATTTCTGGAAGAGTCTCGTAGGAAGTTGTAATTTTGAGGATGAGATAACAACCGTTTACCGCCCCACAATGCCCTGTTACTAATTTATTCGTGAAAGTTCTTGCGTTGTAGTCGTGCCTAATATAATTCGTGGGCTTAATACTTTATTACACTTTATATCGTCCGTATACGGTTTCATTAACATTATTAACTTCTAATAAAATTTCTCATTGTTATTGAAATTTACTTTATTTAATGAGGGATACAACTCACAAAATAAATTAATATTTTATGCATGAAGCTTAATGATACAGTCGTTAATGATACAGTTTATGTTGCATATTTACTGATAAGCAAATCGTATAAGAAATTTTATATGTATTTAAAGCAAACTAAAATCAAAACATCGATCACATAATTATCAGCCAAATAATCAACTTCTATGTAATTTTAGGAAATTTCATTTAAATTTGTTCCGAAAATTTAATGTTGCCCGATTTATCAAGAATTAATTATAGCATTGGAAACATCAAACAAATGTTTATACAAAAAGGTAAAATATCGATTTCAATCCGGCGAGCTGTCAGTAAATGTCATAACACATTGTATTGTTTACATTACTTACAAGTTACAAATGGGTTCGATACTTCCACAAACATTAGCACCTGTCACGGTGTCGCTGTCTTAATGACAGTATTTATAAGGAAAACTCGGCCGAACACGAAAATACAATTTGGTAAAAGGTAGAAGTTGTCACAGTAACGCGAGTGAAACATTAGGCAGGCGGGGCGTAGGTAGTGTCACGACACTCAGACACCCACAACGACGTTTTGCCTACCATCCACAATTACAAAGAAATACAATATTCAACTGCTAATGTGTGTCTCTGAGGACTACGTATTACATCACATTCGAGTAAATTTTATCACATTGTCGCTGTTATACGATAGAAATGTGTTATTCTTAATTATAACATATCCATATTACAAAGTATTAAAGTTCACATTGTTGGAATAATCGTTTGTTTATACGTATTGATTAAAAGTAATAAAGACTTAGTTTTGCATTACCTACATAGAATCCGTCACTAAACTTGTCAGCTGGATCACTACATAAGCGTTGATTGTACATCTTAAGACGGTGATTCTATAACCTATTAAATCTTACACACAATTATCTTAGATATAAATGATTGGTGATGGAATGTTGGCTGTCGTGGAATCGTGTTTTGTTAATGATTAATACAACATTAACAAGAATCGAACGACTGTCTATTAAATATTTTCACATTAGCATGTAAATGCCATGGGTGTAAATCTTGGTAAGCATCTCGCTCGTATTTCTAATCTAACGCCGATAAAAGAGGTGATTAAACGTGCTCAGGATTAATGTATGACGAACACGGCCCACGGGGCCCATGGCCAGCAAATCGTGGCTATCCCCGCAAATTTACCCACAACAAACCACCTCGTGAGAGCCGGAACGAAGATTAATAGTCGGTATACGGGATTACGGTAGTTGTGGTGGACACAAGCACCTATAACTTCCTCTTTGCTGTACCACAATAACCTCTAAAACAATGAGTTAGAGTTCAAAATCGGCTGGGGAAATGTCCATAAATAGACTAGGCCTGCAGGTACGCTGGTTCCTTAAAGTTCTATGTTTAACAACGTTATTTCATTATAGTTTAATGTATCCTAAACTGAGGTAAAGGTTTCATGATATACTGTTTAGTTTTTGAACGATCCATCTACATTAATGGAGGTTACCTATTTATCTATTCAACGATATTTTGACCTGTATCTCGAAAGGTAAACATTTATTACACTTAGAATTTAAGATACAGAATTTTGAAACTGTAAGGAAAACATTGCAAATATTATGTAAAGAAATTAAATTATTTTTCATATTGAAATACATAATGTAGACGGTAGCTTTTGGGACGTTTATCATGAACTATGAGCAATATAGGAAAAATAACAAAGCTTCTGAGAGGTCCGGATCTCATTTAGACAAATCGCTCGTAGCGGTCAAGTCAGATACCAATAACAAGGGGTCCATACGTGCTATTGTGCTGTATATCGTCATTAGGATGCTTCCGTACCACCCTGCAAACCTTTCCCTCACATTACACTCAGCTGAATCGATTCTATTCCAATGGCATCACGACAGAAATTTGAATGCCCAAATCAAAACTTACGACCGCCCCGTACATAAGTATAAGGACTTGGACATTCAAGTCACATCGGCAGAAAAAATCGGTTTTTATTTTTGTTTATGAATTAACATAAACGTGTTTTAGCCTACATTAGTACATTATATTAGGAATTAAATTGGACATTTTTAACCACTTATCGATAAAAACAATGTAGGGGCTCTCAAAACTTGTTAACTGACCTAATCAGTAAAATATACATTTTTGCTGTAACATATTCCGTTCAAAAGGGAAACAAACTCGATAGATGCTGGTCTGCTCTGCTACGAAGCTTGAATGTTCTTTATTTTTTTATTCCATAAACGTCGCACTGTAGTCGGGCGCTGTATAATTCTGAATTAAATACACTACACCACTGCTCTACAGCAAAGCAAACTTTGACTTGTTACATTAGTCCATAGACGAAACGGAGAGAAACGGTTTATTATACTCTTTCAGGTTTGTTCTTCGTCGTATTAAACAGTCATTAAAAATTAACAAATTTACACAAAATGTAAAGTTTCCAATTACAACACAACTCAGTTATTACGCGACTAATTTAAACTAAAACCTTGTTACCATTACGAGTAATTAATTATAAGAGAATATTCGTAAAGTTTGTGATGGCAAAGCGTAATACAATCCAAGAGTAGCTCGCTACTTATTTAATTCAGAAGCTTCCATAATAAAACACGCGACAGTCTATCTGGAGAGTAGCGCAAACTCGGACTTGTTGCATTTAAGTTAATTAATCCACGGACTTGATCAGATAAAGTCTGGCTCGAAGGATCAACCTCTCAACTCGGGACACACTACGACTTGTTTGTAGAAAGCCTCTTACGAGATACATAATTTGCTTTGAATTAAGTTATAGTTATGTTTCTTTGGGTTCCCGACTGTGCGGTATCGTTGAGGAAACTTATCTCGGATGATATAGATCTCCAAGATGAAGGTTTAATGTTTTTGCGGAAATTAATTAATGTCCATACTATTGATATATTATTACTTATGTAAACAAAAACAAATAATATATAACATACTCAGCAGTACTTTTATTGCTAAGTCGAGCAAAATTATATTATGTTCAACCGTTGATAAAATCTCTATAGGGGAAGATGTGTGGAAAATACCGAGTAAACGCAAATTCTGCTATTATTTGAGACTTAACAGATGACGAACGTGGGCGTAGAATATATCTTTGTCCTATCCGTCGTGAGAACAGGCAAGAGATGTTATGAATGTTTGTATCAACAGAAACAACACATACTGCATCTATATTTACGTAAGCTGTTGCTTGTTTTACTATTGGCACTGCGACCTTAATCTACAGTGTTGACCGAGCCTGTTATATTCTGCGTAGATAGTGATGATATTTTGGAAAACGAGCAGGGGAAGTTAAAAACAATCAAATGTGTTTAGTAACATGTAGCCGTGGTATGAATAGTGAATATATTCCCGTCGAGGCGAGCTACAGCAAACGCGTAGACAAAAGACCCAGATCATGTGTTACAAGTTCACAACGCTGTTTGAATTTGAACCATCACCGTACGTCCCATAATCCCACGTTTCACTTTATGAAATACTGCAGAGTAAATTTCAAGCAAGTATCGCAATATAAGCTCAGTTTAATCGGTTTAGAAACGAATACCGCACATGATTCCATTCTTTAGTATGAGAGAAGTAAAATATCAAAAATATTAAAGAATAATTTATCTGTTTTATTTCATTAGGATATTAGATCCACGAAAAGACTATTTAAAGTATGATAAAAGTCCACAGTCCTCAATTAAACTTAATACCTAAAAATTAACAGAATGGAAGTGGATGAGGAAAAGAGGGGAGAAATAGTGTTTTTTTTTTTTAACTTATATCCATAACAGTACCGAAAAAAACAAAACAGTGTTACAGGTCGGATTGTGTGTTTCTGAAGCGCAGTACCAACTTAAAAGGTCTACATAAGGGCGGTTCAACTACTCGCAAATTGGTCGCGATATAAATAAGTAGATACATATGCGATATATGTACATACACCCAGCATTATAGCAAATAGTTCTGACTAATTTCTATGAAAAAAAAATGTGTATAAAGATGTACAGATTTTTCTACTTACGCATTTTTTCATGTACCATAATGACCCCATAACTAAAACACTTTGAGGATAGTCTACATAACTTTTACTTTTTTATTTTTACTAAGATCAAAGCCAATTTTAAGCTCTCACTACATATATGTCTACGTATTATCAGTTATACACTGCTTTTTTACTACTAAGTCACTGAAGTTCAAATAAAGATTTCTAGTTTGTGAAGTAAAAGAGTTTCGTTTTTACTTTAATTTGTCAGTCAAGCGACCCACCTCAGGGTAACTGTTTTGTATCGACGTCCGTCTACGTTATTGAAGCAGACCCGATTCCGGGATAATGTTTGTCCAACACAAACAATGTGTCGCTATTTTTTGCGGCGGAAAAGCAATCTAAGAATAAATGTATCAATATCAGTTTACGCCGATCGGTCAAAGTTTCTTTATATGATTTAAGAGATGGCTTTCATCATTTTCGTTGTAACGGGATTTCCTTTTTGGAAATTGATCAAACGTTTGAAGGTTTAGGAAGCTATCTGAGACGTTTTACGGAAATTGGGTGTAATTTATTGCTGAGAATGCGATAGTGTTTGATTTTAATCAGTTCATTGAGTGTTCTCCTGTCATTATATTAATACACTGGTGTTCGTAATCTTGTAATAAATTTTCTTTTGTTGTTCTTTGATAAATCCTAAGAAATCTATTTAAAAAAAACTCATCATCTGTACCGCATTTCCCATTGGCCTCTTGTAAAAGAAACAATACATTATTTCCCAACTTGTGTCGTTTTCATTCACCATGAAAGAAATAGGGTTATTTTTTGTTAAAATAATCACTATTTCAGCCATGAAATTTAATTGATTTATCTCATAAAATGTACCGAAAAAATATTATTACACATGAAATCGCATCGAAAAATGCGACGAGCGCTCGCGGAAGAATATAATCCATAAATTTCACTTGGCAATATCTGGAGCTGCGAAATCTCAATGCGTACGACAAGGAGCCTAATCCGGTCTTAGCTGAGTCGAGGAATTGAGAGCTCATACAAACTGCCTCTTGATTTTGCTCGCTTGCTATTTTTTTCTACAATTAATAAAATGTATAAAAAGTGCTGATTTTATTTATAAATCTATGAAATTGTTTCCTGTTTCATATGTTTGAAAAGGTTATATTTTATTACTCTCTTTATGAGCGTATACATAAATATACTGCGCTCAATAAGTGCGGTATTCATAGAGTAATGTTTTATGATCGGCATATACTGGATATAAAATAAAAATGTTTTATATCAATCTCTGATTAAATTGCTTCGATGCACAAATCATGCTAGGGCTTTAAACTGTTATCGCTCAGGGTTTTAATTGGACCGGAAACGTGGGAATATGTTTTATTTCGATTCCGATTGAAATCGTTAGACGTGTAGATGGACGCCATTTAGTGAATGGATATGTGTTGCATAGGTTTCAAATAATCCTTAAGCATTATATTAAAACTATGACTGCGAAGCAAAAAGGGCAATATTTACCAATAGAATTCAGGTGCATCGTAATTGTATTGTAAAAATAACAAAAAATCATTCATTTCATTTCTATAACATATTCAAACTATTAATTACATCTTCATGTAAAAGCTTATTGTGTACTGACAAAAAAAATGCGTAATAAATGCAATAATGCGCTTTTTTAAATGCAGTAGGAAGACACATTACAGAAGGCCTACAATACCGTGCACTCGTTCCTATTCAGTGGATTTAAATTAAAGATTAGTCATAGAAATTCTATATCTAGGTAAGAGCAATGATATGCGTCCAGGGTGGTGGGACTGCTCTCTTTAAGTGGACGGTTGAAGCTCCTGTAATTCACACAATTTATGCACGCCCACGAGATCATATTAGAGGTGAGATGCAAGGATACGCGAGACGGTGAAACGCGTGCCTTCCGCGTGTGACGTATGGATGTAATTAGTGGGCCGCAGCTTCAAGTGGCGCGGCAGATAGGCCACTGGGTGAACTAATTACTCATATCGTGTGTCACCTCACTTTGTGTAATCTGCGACGTTTCTTCTTTGTTTTACGTGTCACTGTTCTCTGGTTTCAATAGTTTTTGTTTACGAAATAAGTTCAGTATAAGCAAACTAATATGCATACTTATAAGCTGCATCTCGCCTTGATCCTTAAGTAAAAGTAAAACAAAAATGTGTTAAGGTTCGTATATTGTATTTTTTAGTTTTAGTTTCATTACGTCTGGCTGTTTATAACCTCGAGCAAAGGACATTAAAACGAGCCGAAACAACGAGTACATTATTTTAAAACTGAAACTATTCCGGACTGACTATAATTTTTCATGTTTTAAAACTTTCTCTCACTTTGTTCGAGATATTTCCACAAAAAGTATCCAACCTCGCAATTAACACAATTCAACTTTCCCGTGACGGTTTCGAGATAAAAGTGGGAAAAAAGTAATGGATTGAAGTCAAACTTGCCGTGAAAAATTTTAGTCAATGGGGGAGATAATTTCCTCGGAGCAACGACAGGAGTGTTTTATAAAATTTCAGTGAAAAATTGCCGCGGCCGCCTCGCCGAGTCTCACCGTGGAGAGCTCCCAATCGGCCCAAGTTGCGCTAGTAATTTGCCACCATTTGTTTTCTATGAATATTTATTAGCTGATCCGAAAACAATGACAGTATTGAAATTCAATATTTCAAATGAATGACATGTTTGCGTTTTGGGAAATATCCTTTTAAAACTTGTAAATAAGGCTATTTCGTTAGACATTTTGTTTTATTTTCGGTTGTCAATACTTCTTTTATTCTGCTATTTGTGAATCGTGGATCTTTTATATCTTGTCGCGGGCTGCAGGCGGCCTTCGACGGATCCCGGTGGAGGTCACTGGGGGAGGCCTATGTCCACCAGTGGACTCAGATGGGCTGATGATGATGATGATGAATCTTTTATAGATTAGTAAACATACACTCAACGAGTGTTTTTTAAAGAAGTAAGTGATATTCTGTCTTCCGTGACATTCATGCATAACTCAAAAGGAATTCTCGATGTATTTTATTTTGATATTTTGGACCCACAATTCAGTTACTTAACGCCAGCTCAGTCGGGCTGTTTAAGCTCTTTCATAAAACTTGTCGCAGCGTATGAAAATTAACTGAGTGTACAGTGTATACTCTAGTGCAATTTTAGCAGATTCATTGTACCCGCAATTTACTAACAAGGTATTAAAACGTTTACCATCCCTCAGAAATAATGAGAAATGGCTGCAAGCTCGTGAAAACTGCGATACCAAAAGTGACATTAATATTATACGATTCATAACTTCTCAGAACTTGCATATTCACGACGTTTTCTCACTAGACTCGAGTGAAAGATGTTTTGAATACATGTGCTTAGAATTTATTCGTAATGTGCAGCTAATTTGTACTCTTTCCACTTGTAAATTGTAGTATATGGAAAGTTCATTCATATTTTTATTTGAAATTGCTTCTATTAATTTGTTAAGCTGGAGTTTAAATGATGTTCCTATGTATTTTTATAAATGCTTTTTTATAAGGACATGTGCCCATAATTTAGTTACGTAATGCAGATAATATATCTCTTTATGTCGATACCAGTGTTACCGTGATAATATAAAAAACATTTTAGTTTATTTTTTTAACTACAGTTATTTTGAAGTTTTATTATGGACAATTACAACCGAAAAGAGAAATCATCTACACGAGAGTGGTGTGACCCTTAAAAAAAAGTTTAAAACGATTCTAAAACGTGAATAGATGGCGATAAGTCAAGCCATAATTTAATAATCGCAACACCGAGGGATGACTAATGAAGATTCATCGCCTATTAATAAATCCAGTCGGAAAACTTGCAATTAAAAGTTACGCGTTTATAACAACAGCGAGTAGAAGTGGTAGGAGCTCGTAGAGCGTGATATTTAAATTTGCCGCGGCGACAACTCCACCGCCGGCGACAATTCAATTACAACTAATAGCCCCTGATTCATGTTTGTATTGCTAATTAGTCGACTCAAGTTTTGTCACTCCTCACTTGGCGCTTTCCCGCTCCAGTCTCCGTGTTTTGTACAATAGATTGTTCTTTCGGCCGCGGAACGCTCAACATTCCAGCCTTTTGTTTATTCATAATTTAATGCATGTCTTTTCATTTTATTTGGGCCGACGAGTAATATTATGTGTCTCGGAAATGAATGACTTTCGTAAACGATGTGCTTTTCGTTAATGAGCGTTTGAATATGTATGTGTTTTATGTTGTTTTTCATCTGAATTAATAATGGAACTACGCTTGATGTGAATTAAAGTGTGTATGAATAATTTGTTTTGATTGTACAGCCGCGATAAATGCTTTTTAAGTAATCAACGATCTATAACAGAGATAAGAACTACCCTATACTTTGTGTAATTGGTAGTTAAGCTGATTTCAGTGTAATAGTTACTCCAATTGTACGCTTATTGAGGTATAATCCTTGAGTATTTGCTCAGGAGATATATTTTCAAACGAAGCGTCTTACTAACCGCAAGAAGGTAAACCGCAAATCGACAAAATATCAAAGGGTTAGCGAGAGCTAACTTTGAGAAAACACGACCGTAAAAGTTACGTAAGTCGTAGTGAGCCTTAACAGAAATAAGCATTTGGTCCAATAGAAGAAACTTGTAAATCCCGTCGTGTAACCGCACGGTACACGCAACCCGGGTATTAGGACTCGCCGTTTGTGACCGTCTTTCTTGTTGTCGTGTAAATAGCTCTTAGTTAACACAGGTTGAATTCGCCAACTGTATTTGTCGTGCTCCGGTTAGATGTTAAGCAAATGTGAAGAAAGTTTTATTTATACCTACTATTTTTAAATGATACTATTTATAGTTTATCGTGCTATGCGGTTGTCGAGCCACGGCTTTATAATAAAATTCCGTGATATGTGTGCAGTCTTCTGAGCGCCGACTGACTTACATATTTTTGTAATCTATATAAAAACTGTCTTCGTTGTTTCTAGTAAAAGTGTTTTAGATATACATGTTGTGTGTCAATGTATAACGAGAACACAATATTGTTTCGAGACTTTTCAAGGTTTTAATGACTGCTGGGGGAAACGAGTTCTGGCGTAGAGACCACGGCTCGGCAAATGTAGCGTAGGACGCCCTCTGGCTAAGTGGGGTGACGATTTTCGCGGGTGGCTGGCAGCGTTTAGATAAGGAGGACCGAAGACCGAGCCCAGTAGCGTGCCATAGAAGAGGGCTATGTCCAGCAGTAGATGAAAGGCTGGTGATGATGATGGTGATGTTGATTCAATGAGTCTTTTTACCCTTATTTCTTAAAAAAAATACATTTAACACATGACATTTAGGCGTATAACAAACAATAAAAAAGATAGTCAACCAAAACGCCATAAAGCAGAAATGCAGTGGCAAAATCCAATGGACACTGCGAAATTGCTCGCTGTGAGCAACGAAAGTGTCAGAAAAGCAGTGCAAAAACCGAATACCGGTTTTATTGAAAACATAGCCTAACTTAAAGGCGTATCGAGTGCGTCCGATAATAAAACAATGCAGGTTTGTGTGTGAAGAGCTCTTAATCGCATGGGAACATAATGGAGCTCGAGTTCCGAACACTATTCCTCCACAAGTGGATGGGCTAGTGATGGGCTGATAATCGATATTTTATTAACTGTCGAAGGTTTTACTGGCTTTGTAGCCAGTTAACCATATTTAAAATAGCCTCTTGTTTTAAAATTTGCTTTTTAAGAAACTGCTAGTTGGTAAAATATTTGAATGATACTAAGACAAAAACTATAAGTTATCCCCGAAGAGATAGGCTCTACATACAGGTTTGATCACTATTGTATAAAGGGCTACGTAATAGGGGGCGAGGCCATTGCCGTTATTCAGGCATAATTTCAGACATAGCGAGCTCCTATTGATAATCCTAATAAAACTCTTGCCTTTCGCCTCGAACATCGGCGCGTGATCCCCCAGGAGTCGATGGTGCTCAGGGGCAACGGTAATAACATTACATCTGGTAAGCCTGTAGAAACAAAGGAAAAGCATCAAGCTATAATAACGTCTTACATTTTAAATGCGGAATTGCGACGGTAAATATCTGAGGTACAGGAATGGGGCTGTGCCACATTCTTAAAACTAAAGAGACGCAATTGCTTCGTCGTATTATTTCATTTCATCAGAAAATAAATAAAAACTAAAGAACCCTATGTGTCCTTCTTTTTTCCTTCCTCCAATGGTTCATATTCCATTTTCAATATTTTGAAAGGATCAATACGAATAACAGATGCTGATATTAATTCATGGTCCATGATCTGGTCAGTGTCCTTCTATTATCAAGCATAAGAAACCCTGAAGAACGTATTACACTAACGAAACCAATTGATATTATCTTCTTTAACTATAAATTAAACCTAAATTAAGTCTGAAAATATTGTTTCTATAAAATAACTCTCAATAGAGTTGCTCCCTTGTTCAGTTAAAATGGTTGTATAAACAATGTAATTAATACTTTTTGTGAAGGTCCCTACAAACTTAGTATTTTCCTAAGTGGCTGATAACGATAAAGGAAAATGGTCCCTAAAGAGTTCCCTTCTAAAAAGGATTGTTAGATTCCATCGTTAGAACGCTCTTGGCACTTTTCCCGTTACTTTAGAGAATTGGCGAATTCATTTTTTGAGTTATTTAATTTCAAACGTCCAATTTCTATGCGCAGTGTATTTGTTATTTAAGTGCACGTATTGTTGATATAAGCCCCATTACACATAATCGGCTTTGCCTAATCCCTCACATAATTAATGCTCTATTGATTTCCCGTCAGGAGGTACATTTGATATTGCATGCAAGAAATATGCATTTAACTTTTCTCATTATCAATTGTAATTATTCAACACAAATTGTGTATGCAATCCTTATTCTCAATCATACGATATTATTTCTAAGACAAACAATTAACAAAGTACAGAAGATTAAGATTGGTATTGCAGTAAGAATACTTTCTTAAACAATTTTCTACAGTTTATTGATAAATACGCTATATAAAACTTTCATAACCATTACTCGAATACAACCATGCGAACAGTAATAAGGCGTACGAGACAAGTTACAGATCGCGCCGGAATCCTTTCTCCATCCAAATCCAGTACAAATACTAGGATCACAGGCACACATAGTTGGTACTATTGGCATTGTATTGCCGGGGCGGAGCGGGGAGCGGCAACCTGTTGCTCCGAACTATTTTATTAGCGCGAGTGTGTCGGCGGGCCATTCTTTACGGCTCTTTTGTTGGTGTGGCGTTTAGTCGCGTACATTGTGCGCGCTCCGACCTGATTGGTCTGGTTTATAACGCAAACACCACGCATATTTTATATGTGTAACCTTTGAATGTTGGAATTTTACATAAATTCCCTCTTTTTTATCCGTCAAAGTTTATAATTTTCCATGGGGAAAAATAAGCCGAGAAATTATAAAAAAACTCCATCCCTTTGGATTATGAAAAATAAACATGTCATTTGAAAAATACTCTTTCAGCGATGTTCTTGACTTCTTGGATATTATTCTGTAAACATATTTTACTTATCATCAAATTTTATCGCTGCCATCTATGAAAACAAGAGATAAGCTTGCAAACCAATACACAAACATTAGTTGGTAGTCTTTATATTCAACTAAAGAGTATAAATCTTATATTAATATATTTTTATCAAGAAATACAACAATAGTGTTTTGTAAACGCTTCTAATGTGCACACTTTATTTTGTAGCCTATGTTTTGACAGCTCAATAGAAATACAAAAATGCATACTCTGAAGCGTTTCTCGGGAGCTTAACAAAACCGCTTTGTTCCTTCTTCCCGTATGTCAAGATTGTCATGCAGACAGTCGCCAATACTGGCTGTGCATAAATTGAAGCCTTTGCATCTGCGATGTTCGAGGAAATTTCCCTTAGGGTTTTGGATACAACAAAAAACAACAAGTTTCGCATTCTCTCGTCATCACAATAATTGTTGTTCATTATTATTTCCTAAAAGTATTTACCAAGTGATCACTGTTTTTGCTACAGTTTAGTTAAATTTCAATAATTTGTTTTCATTAGGTTTTGGCAGGATTTTTTATATAATTATATTCTAAATACGCCCACATAAATTATAATGGTATGATATTTCCTTTGCGATTATTATGAACGTTTAAATTAAGCTTAACTTAAAGGACTTGAAAGTGATCAAGCAATCAATAGGGACAGTACCTGGCGTATTCATACATTTATTCCTTTTCAATATATGTGCATATATGCTATGAAATATAGTACCTACGTAAATCAATTATTATCTTAACAGAAACTCAAAACGTTAAAAAGATAATATTCAAGCACCGGAAACTTTTCAAAAACACTTATTTTTATCGCGCAAAAAATTCGCCATTTTCCGAGGAAAGTTCCGGCTAGACAATCTTGTAACTTAATATTAAGTTAGGAAATCGTTTAAAGACTACCAAGCCCAGACATCGGGTATCGATGCTTTCTTATTTAAGCCAACTTTCCGGACTTAGAATTCAATAAAGCAGCCAAAGGAATTTACTGTACTTTGACTAAATAGCTCAAAAGATTAATTAAGAGTAACTTCCGGGCGGACTGGTTATGTTGTACCGTAAACAGTTTCATTTGACTAAATACAAGTTGTGCGCAGATTGAAAAATGTTCGCGACTACGTACACACTTAATTAACTGTTTCTGCGAATCTCTTTGATTCCGACGTAAATTATGATGTACATAATTATGGTGGGCAAAGAGACCGAAAATGCGGTTTTCATTTTATACGTTTTCCATTAATTATGCGCTTCGCAGCTGAACTTCAAATTATCTTTTAATATGAGCATACACTATTGCATGACGATGCGAATCATTTAAATATACAAAATGAATATTGGAATATATAATAATTACGCGCCAAAACATTTTTCGATAATGTCATCAGTAATCCCAGAAGCAACAATTTACACGGTTTGGTAGGCAATGTTGTATTGCCTATACACATTAATTTTATTAAACAAATAAAATATACAAGTTTTATATTTAAAAAGTTAAATATAAATAGTATTTTCAAATTTAAAAAGCATATTTAATAAGAGAATATTTTTTTTGTAAATAGAGTGAATTAATAAAAGGAAAACCTAAAAGCGTGCAACTAGTTTCTTTTTAAAATTTCGTCTACAGAATTACATTGAAGTAAATCTAATTGCGCAATTAATGTATACATTTGCGTGGACAATTTGAAGGCAATTTCAACGAGCCTAGTGAAATCTCGTAGTAAAGTCGATTAGACAGGATTATGTTTCAGAGTGGTTGCTGTTAGCACGCAAGTGCAAACGTACCACGATTGCACTGTCATCGCATTTCAGTGGCCGCTACGTGACCCTATCTACTCGTAATCCGGCCACCTGCTTTTCAAAATTTCATTTCCTTTGTTAAATTGTACTGTGATATCCCCAATAAAATTAAACTCATTATGACATCCCGTGCGGTACCGTTAGTTCGTAAAGCGCATTTAAAATAATAGGCCGAGAATTATATCGTCGCACCACCATAATTATATTTGTGTCACCTTGAAATATTGGTTCTAAGTCTGTGTATTGGTAAGAAATAAAATCTTATCACTGACATCTTAGACACGAGACTGGTTACTTAAGATTGGCTCAGGACTCAATATTTGCGTTTTAAGAATACAACCTAGGTACGTGCCGTTAAGTAAATAAAGCTGCGGCAATTTTAAATAAAAATCTTCAGATCGTTCCGTTAAAACTAACCTGACGCGCATGACCTGTTATAACTGACGCGCATCATAATTCAGTCATACACATAAAACCAACCAATTTACAATTTCTCTCCTACGTGAATTTCAAAGACGTTAATCTCGTATGTTTAACATTGACAAGAAGATTTATGCCGATTTCTTTTTTTTGTTTGCAATAGCAAAAAGATGTAGAAAATGATTCTAATGAATATTAACATTGAAAGAACTCGTGCGCTGTGCACACGAAGCAAAAAGTCGTAAGCCAGTGGTCCGTTGAAAGTATTTGCCGTGGTTTGCAAATAGATGCTTTCATGTGATGAAAAAAAGCGGTGTAACACGACAAATCGCGTGACGGCGGGATGAGCTGGACGCATCGATCGTTCGCGCCCGCGGCCGCAGCTAATCATTTCAATGTGTTGCCGGATGTAGCTGAAGATTGCTAACACTACGTCAAATTAACGTTTCCTTTTTATCGGTGCGTTATATGTATTACCAATACCTCGGTTTACATACAACATTAATGAAAGTTAAAAAAAAATCTTCCGATGATTATAGCCCGTCTTTCAGTAAATTATTACGTTTATGCGTACGTCATTAAGTAATTTTTTAAAATACTTAAACTTCATAGATACTTTTTTCGTAATTATTAAAATATTTTGAATCCATATTCAGTAAATGTTTTTAATGATATCTTTGTCGAAATGTTCAATGGAGATATTTTCTAAAAACCAACCGCGCATACTGTAAATAAAACTTTCCGGATTAATTTAACCGGACAGGTTGTTAAATCATGTTGTATTAGTAACTACTCTGTGTATTAAAAAAGCAGTGATGGCCTTGAGGTTTAGGCGCACGGTCGGCGGACGCGGGTTCAAATTTCTGACTTATCGAAGTTATGTGTGTATTCTGCGACTGCCTCGTGGTCTCGCACACACAAGTATGTGCCGTGCGATCTAGAGGTCCTGGGTTCGATTCCCGGGTCGGGCAAAGTGTTACTGGGTTTTTCCATTAGGAAATTCTCAGTAGCAGCACGGAGTCTGGAAATGTGCCCGAAAAACGGCAATAGGCTCGCCCCCTATTACGTGGGACTGATACATACCTGGCGAAATGTGGGTGCAGCAATGCATCTCTGCCTACCCCTTCGGGGAATATAGGCGTGAGGTATGTATGTATGTCACTTATTTAACGGTGAAGGAAAACATCGTAAGTAAACCTGCACAACTAAAAGTTCTTAAGAATTTCTTAGGTGTATAGTCCGCCAACCCGCATTAGGCCAGCGTGGTGGTCTAAGGCCTAAACCCTCTTAATGGTAAAGAAAACTGATGAGAGATGAGAGACTCTGTGTAGCGTTCCACAGATGAAAGAGAAAAAAGGCGATCTTGAAAAATTTTACCGAAGAAAGAAAAGTGAGTTTTTTAATAATTAATTAGTGGAATTGATAGTAAACGTCATTAGGAATGACGTCATAGAAAGAGATATAAATTATTATAATATGAACAATAGCACGGTTCGTCCTACGGAAGTTCCCGCGGACATCTGAAATGTAATCAAAGGGTACAAACAAATTCCTATCTGCCAACGTTGTGAGTGACGGCTGCTTGGATCCGTGTTTAATTAAAGCAACGTTTTGATTGTACACCTTTCGCAAGCGTGTTTTGTATATTAATATAACGCTAGTACCAGAAAGTCACAGCAAGCGTCTTATGATATTAATGGCTGGAATGTTTATTTTTGTTATAAAGGAAATGGAAATATTTCATTAAAACTGTATTTTATAAACAGAGAAAATGTACTCATAAAATAATATTAGCCTACAATACTCCAACGATCTAGGACTCCACTACTATAATGTGAAAGTTATGTTTAACTTCCTTTAAATCTATATAAAATTTGCTGTAATATATAGGTATGTCAAATTTATAAGTTATAAAACTTGAAACTTTCCTAAAAGTTTCATAAAATTTAAAATAAAATTAATTTTAGTATCATATCAAGCATAAAAATTATCTTGAATTGAATATAAAACTGCAGCAGACTGCTCTTTAGTTAGTGTAGAGACAGTCTGAAAAATGTAGGAAAACTAAAATGAGTTATCGAAAAGGGAAAAATGTATCGAGCCAGAGGATTCCTGTCTCTCAGCCGCTAAAGAGCTCTTCTGAATTTATTTTCAGCTTATGTATTTTCTGAGACTCGCTTTGATTCACTAGAATAAAAATAAAACCCTTAAATTTAACTTTGTAGAAATATTCCGTTGCTGGGCCATTACGGCGAAGTTGTTACTCCTTTAACGGGTTTAGTTTTGTGCAGAAAATTATGCTAAGGAAGTAAATAATGCACAGAATTACGGGAAAGTAGTCTTTGAGAACTGTGTGTTTAGATTACAGAAGCTTGATAAAAGTAAGTAGAGAGAAATAAATAAAACTCTTTTTCTTGTCATACCACAACATGAATGGTGAAGGATTTTTTTTGATAAAATTTCAATAGTGGGAACAAAGGAACAGAAGGTTCAGTTATTTGTTAGCATTTACATGTAGGGCTTAGTTTGTATCAATTAAGCGTTATAGTTAAACATAGGCACGCGCATCGAATCGGCCATCCGAGCGTACGATTCACCGGAAATGACGCAGAAAATTGCTCGCCGCCTCACGTGGACGCAATATCCTACGACGACTTCCAATTATGCAGATTATGTAGCCGACGCTACACTTACAGACTTATTTACATGTATGTAACTTTTTAAATTATGTCCCTCGTCACTTGCGTTAGAACTAACACTAGTAGTTCGTAATATAAAAAAAATATTTTTATTGGATTTTATTCGACATGCAATTCCTTGTTCTAGTTTGTGTTATTTAAAAAATTACAGCTTTCAATGTAGACTATATTTTTATTTGTGGGGTTGCGTATTTTTAAAACACCTCGTGATACAATTTTTGTTTTCAAGTACCTAAAGATTTTAAGTGCTTACGAGGAAATGCTATAATTACACTTTACTGTTATATTCATGTTTAAGCGCAGAAACCGTATTTTGTTTATAGTCTAATAGAGGCAACCAACATTCACCGACACCCTCCAAATATTCAATAGCTGAACCTTGCGGTATGCAATATGTAAGTTTTATTATGGCTAAGCGAGCATGTGGTGTGTGAACTCCAAGATGTTTAGTGAACGTGCACACGTGAATCGAGAGCCAATCTGCATAATGAGAAGTCAGAGGTTATTGCGCGGATCGGACCAAGTAAGTCTGCAATTTCCCGCCTCAATTGTTATGGAGACTAGGGAGCCACGCATACATTGATTCCTATAGATATGTTTTACCTTATACCATGTCAGTGTATATTCGATGTATGTTAAGGAAACTACGAAGATTTTCTAAATAAGCGCACAATAGCATCTTTATTCCTATCCAATTCTCATAATTGATTATTTTTACTAAATGTGATGCGAAGTAATTGTATATTTACACAAATTCTTATCATGAATTAAATAAAAGGACTATATTTTTAGCACATTTTCGGTATCGTTTGCTCCGTTGACATGTCTCCCAATTACCCGTCGATTGATGGCAATTGCGACCGCGGGCTGCCTCCGATCAAATTTCGACCACTTCTTACCGCCCCCACCCACCTACATCTTTCTTTTATCCCCCTCTCAATCGGCCAGACGTATTTGACAGATTTACCCCAAACCCGGTCGAGGCGAAAGATTTTATTGACCGGTTATTATTTTATTTTATGGACATCCACTCTTATTTCATAGGTTCTCAGACAGAGTCGTCGATTTTGTCGTCGGATTATTAAAGCAAATCTTCCACCTACTGTAACAGTTTTATTGAATCGAATTCGGTTTGGATGGCTTATGGGATTGTCGTAAACGATTTATACTACGATTTTATTCTTCCAGTGTCATTTGATGATACATTCTGCTTTATACTAGTACATACAAACTTCTGTATGCCTACTGCTTGAAATTATTTAATTGAAGACATAAATAAACAAGCGTTTCTGTCGGAAACCCTCGTGCCACGTGTTACAATCTGTTCAAAGATATTGAATTGGATAGAAATAAAAACTAAAGCAGTGTCCTGTTGAGTTTTCGATCAAAGAAAATTACACTAGGTGTGGATCGAGGCGAGCCCGCTTGGTCTTTTCTCCGGAGCTCCGTGTAGAGCTCTATAAAATCCCTCTCGTCGCAACATATCGTTCTTTTCTCCCCAAATTGCGGCTGTCCCGACGCAGCAGACACGTCCAGGTAATAACGCAATAAACCACTGAGAGCTTCCCCCTGGAAAAGCGATCGAGTTTTCCTTCAACCTTTCGAAAACGAGTTGTTCGTCGACTTTAGGTAGTTGTGCGGGTGCGCCCGTTCGAAAGATAACCTTATTTTCTGTTTGTTTGTATTGGTTGTGTGTCGGTGCCGGCGCGGTGTGGAGCAGCTTGGAGCGGCGTGGCGGTCGGTCTCGGGTGAGCGATGTGCAATCGGTCAGCTTGCCTGACCGCACCACCGTTTTTCGTGGTACGCCCGCAACACAGCGTCCATCACTTTGTGTAATTGAAAACTCGATGTGCACTTGTACGAAACACTAGTTTATAAATATTTCTCTTCACAATTAAAGATTTGGAAAAATTTCACTCTGCTCACTTAAAAGAAAAGAAGGCTGTATTTAAACAGAATTCCATAAATGGATACTTTGAAAATAATAACCTACATTTTTTTCCTACTCTGTTCAATATTACTGGGCATTGAAATATGATTCTCACAACAATACTAAAAATAAAAACATCACTAAAATTGAGTATTTTAATTCGTTGGTCGGGTAAATGGATAACTTTTTGTCAGTGGTTTCATCAAAAATATTATGTACGAATAAAAAGTTTTGTTCCAAAAAAATACTTTATGGTCGAAAACATCGGCCACTAGCAAAACGGTAAAAATAAATAACAATAAGGCCAGCAGACGAGTCTCGGGACGTAAAAAAAGACAAATTTTATTAACAATATGTATTTTTTTATATGCACATTTTATAAACAAATATATTCTCGTTCTGATCCTGATATTTTTGGATCAAAATGTACTTATGTTTTACTATTTCGGGCGAATATTTATTAAGATACGGAAAAATAACTCCTCCATTAATGCAGTGTTATATATTAGAATGTTTTATATTGAAAAATAAAACATTTTAAAATCTACTCTTGTATAAACACAACTTCTCATTGTAAACCAAGTGATTAAAAGAATCCTAACTTTAAATTATTTTCATATTGTATGTATATTTTAATAAGTTAAACCAACCAATCAAAATTAATAATTATTAACATTATTAGAAATTTTAAAAAATTAAAAGAACATTCACTAATTTTTTTTATAACTAACAACAATTATATATTTGTAAACTTAGGCGGTCTAGCCGAATTCAAATTTACTAAAGGACTTTCTCATTATATTGCCTCAAGCAAATAAATAAATACACCCAGCACTCACATATGTACATACGAGTAGTTCTGACCTCACACACACAGACCCGAAACTAATGTTTGTGGATCACACAAACATTCATCTGGGTGGAGGAATCGAACCCGCGGCCTCTCTTTTCGCAAGCTGGTGTCTAGCCAACTGTGCTATGGGGTTGTTGAGAATTTTTGAGTATTCCTATGTCTGGCATGACATGACAAGACAAGACATGGTCCAGATACAGAAATACAAGTATGTCGAACAGTTGACTCCATTTGGACAGATGTCCAAAACACATTATAAAATCGAAATAGGTACCAAATCTACGAATGGGTGGAACATTAGAAACAGCAACATTAGTAACCCTGTTACTTAGTTTCAGTATTTCCAGACACAAAACAACTCCAAGGTCCTACTTGCGCTTTTACTTTTTTTTCGCTCGTCCAGTCTGCGTCTGGTTTAGACCATTAAGTAATCTCCTCGCCTTCGAAAGCACTGGCTAATGCATCTCTGTGCAAAGTTACCGTTTTAGGGTTCCCTTGGATTTACAAAAAATGCCTCCTGCCTTTTTTACCATGACATTTTATACTCTTAGGGTGGAAGTTACTGTTATTTATTTATTTAATAACTTTTGACTTCTACTATAATCTTTGTTGTTTTTTCAGATTCACTTCTACTAATCTTAATATAATCGCTTGTATTTAAAAGGAATTAAACATTATTAAAGTTGTCATAGAGAACCAATAGTTTTATTCCGCTATCCACCTCATGCAGAGTATAAAATAAAACACATTTTTTAGTTATTGATCCATTAACTTATGGACGTAGTTTAATATCTTATGACGTGTTTATACGAATAATTTAACCATATCAAGTAATAAAAACAACAATAAAATCAATTCATGAGCATTTTACTAAAATTCGATAAAAAAATGTATATTTGCAACAAGCTCTTTAACTTTTGTTATAAAAATCTTTTTTCGGAAATGCACTTAAAAAGTGACAGAAAGACTTTCAATAACAGTGTTTTTGGGTAGAGCCGGCCAGATATATGTATGTACTAAGCTGGTATAATTTGACGATCGAACCATGGTTGTCGGAGAGAAAAGCGGATTTTAATTAAGGTGCCCGCTTTGTCAACCGCTCCTTTTAATTTTGATGAATAAAGAAAATTATTTATTTGGCGGCGTTAGCGTTTACCGTGATTTATACCCCAAGTTACGGACATTTATAAGGCATCGCCCCTACTCCGGGGAAATATCTTTTTCATAATTCGTCGAGTTTGACGCCTTACATTAACGTTGCGCTCAGTTAGCTCGTTCCTCACAATGGCTTTGGTGATTTCATGTTATTATTTTATGTACTTGTTCAAACATTTTATATTAGGTTAAAACTTTACATACAAGGCCTTTTTTAGAAAAATATATATCATCATAATGGTCAGCATTGTGGTAGACTTTTGTTGTAAAATTTACTCTTTAGCGAGAGATGAGCTTAGCATGACATTTTTTTATCTTATTATACCTTATTATTACCCTTCAATTTCTTAAATTGTTTAATATTATACATATTTTGTGCTAATAAAATTCTTTATCTGTTTCAGGTACGTTAATTATATTACATCTTCATAACGGAGAATTGTGGTTGGTAAGTCAAAAATCAGATTCCGTAATTCCTGATAAGCAAATTAAGGTTCAGAAGTAAAATATTAATTCATAAATATTAGCGAGTACAACAGACGTAACATAGAGATTACAATGTCATTAAACTTGTAAAATGTCCCCGTAGAACTTAAATCGTAGCGGTGTAGCGCGGTCGTAGCACCCGCCCCTCGTCCGTAGTAAATCTTTTAATCTCTTTACAATGGTCCAACGTCATAAATTTGACATCTGTGACTTTTTTATTACGATATTCGAAAACGTGTTCCTCCCTATGGCATGATAAAATCGTGTTTTATGGACGCTGCGCCTGTCAGTTCATTATTTTATTCTTTTGTATCGATTTAATTGATGCATCGAAAATAAAATCGATGCGGACAAGCAGCCGTCACTGTTGGACATGGACCTTGTCATATTTTGGATACATTTATTTAACATATTTCATCAACTGACGGGCAACTTGTTGTTTGCGAGTTAAAGTTACGGAATACGGATATATTGTCAATATTACTTTTTAACCATACTTTGCCAGTTAAAAATAAGAAACTTTAAATCTCAAGCTGTGTTTATTATTTTCAAAGCAACTCAAACTGTTATAGTATACAAAAGCATGGCAAATTCAGACGCGGCATGAATAATTTCTCTTAAACGCCATTGTTAAATAAACATTTCTTGGATATTTAAAAAAATGTTTTCAATGGACAAAGGCCTCCGGTTACATTGTGATTTCAATACATTTTCCTTCACAAGTGATCCTATTTTGTAAGGGGCGAGGGCGTGGATATCCGATGAATAGATAATATCCATCTAGCTAACTGTAGTCCTATCATGAATTGGCAACTTTCTGGAGATATAATATATGAAGGAAATTGCGAGTTCGTAATATTTTCCTTTCATTTTTTGTCATCCAAAGATTTAAAAGATAGATAATAACTTGTTTTCACGTAAGCAAATATACTGCTTGAAGATATTATTCAAACCATGACAAAGGAGAAGACATTGAAGAGGAGTTTTTATATAGGTTATTGAAAACAATACCATCAGGCAAATAAATAACACATTTATCCTGTGAAGTGAGTGAACATGTTACAAATTGTTTGTAAAATTGACTAAGCTGGCGGGGTTTACGAGCAAAACAAGAATAAAATTCTAAATTTAAATAAAACTTACATCGTAAAAAATCAAATTTACTATAAATTACTATTTCAAATACTAATTTACTATAAGTCACTCTTTATCAAGTCAATAAAACATAGTTATTTAAAGGTTGAATTCTCTTCTAAGACATCCATTAAGAACATTTCAGTAACATTTTCGTAGAAAACATTTAAGTGGTGGACCACCTACCGTGTCAAGTTACCCTCGACCCTTCGACATTTTGCGGGCCGCTCATCTCCATTTAGTCCTATCATTGTCTCTATCGCAAATTAACGATCTACGGGATTGGCCTCGTTTTATTATATTAACGCCACTTTTCCATGTAAGCACGTAATTAGAATAAATGTGCCTTTTCTATATTACAAGTATCGGATTGATAATAAACAATATGTTTGTTCTGGAAATTAGGCTGATTTAAGGGCTTTTAAGAGTAATATTCCAGTGGTAGATCTCGCAATGGGCCACTAAATAACAATAAGGTTGAATAAAACAATAACAACGTATAGAAGGCGCGAGGCAGTTATGTGCGTTAACGTCAGTCATAAAACGTTACTCCGCCGCCATTATTCCAACATTACCTAGTTACTCAAGAAGTTCGCCGTAACAAAAATACACTTTCAGTTATTGCGACACTCTCTTAATACTGACTTTCTTTTCTTTCCTCAACTCGAGCATTTTTATGCTCATCCTCAGAACTTTTGCAATCCACTTATATCAGCCGTGAAGCGCTAAACAAATACAAAAAGTTTTTCAGGTTTAATCTGCACGTTTTAAGGATATTCATCGAAATTTTACGCCTCGAGGTGCTTAAATAATTCTTCGCATTGTATTTTTCTGCAAGTCTTATTTTATACAAACAACAGTAAACGTTCACAAATGACATTAAAGATATATAAATAACGTTTCCGTCGACGTAGAAAACTTGAATAACTTCTAACACTTAACTGTAAGCACATAAGTCCTTATTAAAGTGAGTCGATAGTACCGCTAGTTTCTGCATTCCTCCGGCTCGACGGCCGCTCGTCTGTGGACCGTGTGCACCAGACATTAAACTCTCGTACCTAATAATACTTCATTATAAACTATATGAAATAGTGCTATGAGCCATATAATATGATTTATGGGACCGTTACCTCGCCAGAAACCTATTCTTTCCGTTCTGTACATTACGTTTTTACATTTAAAAAACTTGATTTTTCGTTTATTGGTTGAATAACCCACCAACTGACCACAAAAAATAATTTCCTTTCCAATATTACGCATCCATGCAAGGGTATCCGGCATCAACAAGGTCTATAATAAGTCATTACATATGTGCATAAAAACCAATGTTAGGCAGCAGTTAGCAGCTATGAGACAGAGTTGTTAAATTAAGTGCTCCCTCCTATTTGAGATTTTGATAAATAGACGAGTAAAATAATTTCGTTCATCCCACAACGGTACTCATACACAGTAGACATTCTGGCGCGTTGGAAATTCTTATCTTACAAACGCAGCACTTTGATTATGAACGGGAGGAATATTTAAAGAAGCTTTCGCGTGCTTTGTGTTCACCGACGCATGTGCAAAATTTATGTAAGAAATATGAATAAGCATTACGTTTTATACGTCTTTACGTATGTCGCGTGTGCTTTATTTTGCTTTCGGTATTTTTGAGTTGCGTGTTTCGTTTCCTACTTTCAAAAATGAAATAATGTTTTTTATTCATGTTTAAAGAATCAGTAAGTTAGCGTAAGAGTATTTAAGGCATAAGTTTAAGTTAAATAGAGAAACTAGCTTCATATAATTTCTAACTAAAGGTACTTGCGATTGCCAGTAATAATTAAAAAGGCTAAAATCTGGTCACTATAGTCAATTATACTGCATTTAGACCAAGTATGTACTCCATTTAGTACCACTTAGTTAGAAACCAACAATTACGCAGCGAAATAAATGTTATTGTGTTTAATAAATATTTATTTATTTATTTATTTATTTAACACTTTCTTGTACATAATACAGAAATAATAGGAAGAAACTTAACTATAGAAAGAAGACAAGAGGCGGCCTTATCGCTATAAGCAATTTCTTACAGGCAACCTTTGGATGGATAATAAGAGAGAAATATTGTCAATAGATCTAATAAAATACGTATTTGATTGTCCCATTAATGAGTATTTTCTACATGGCATCACACTTTAATTTCCCCGATTCTGTACGAACTCGAAGTAGCGTAAGATAGTAGCGGGTGGTTTTGCCCAAAGCGCGGGCCGCAGGAAACTTATTCCGGTCATTGAAATCGGGCCTGATTCGATCGCATCCCCGCTCATTCCTATCACTTATTCATCAGGCCATGAATACTTAAGTCAATTTACGTGTCGTGATCTAAGCAACGGGCCACTTCACCTAATGATATTGCAGTAACACTGGCTCGAGTATTGCCCAATAGTCTATCAATTGAATCGTGGTGTTTTGTCTATGTACGGTTATTGTATTTTTTTTATAGCCAAGACTTGTAAGTAAAAGTCTATATAAAACACTACTGTACTTAAGAACATTCAAATTATTCTAGGTATTCAATACAAACAAATAATCTTAATTGAATATACCATTTTTTTTTAGTTTTTGTATATAAGAATATTTACCGGAAAGTAATAATAAATAAATACACCCCCACAGTCACATATATAGACCTGACCCCACACTAAGATACGAGTCTTGTGTCGTGGGTATCAGAATCTACGAGAGGCTTTTGGGTCTCACAAACACCCAGACCCGAAACAAATATTTGTGGATCACACAAACATTTGTCTCGGTGCGGGGATCGAACCCGCGGACGCTCGTTTCGCAAGCTGGTGTCTAGCCAACTGCGCCACGGGGCTGTCAAGTAATGATTCAATGTTTTAAATTAATTAACATATTATTTCGAGATCTTGATATTATATTTTCGAACCAGGCACGGAGCTTGAGATTGTGCCCGAGGAATAGAAATTTTTTAGGTGACTATAGTTACATACATCGCCATATTATCAATATAACAATATTAGCTTTTCAAACATTTTTCAATATCACCGACACAGGAAAACCTGAAATCTTTAATACTCGCATACACGGAAGATGAAAATATGTGGTATTAAAAACACTACTCCTGAAGTCAAAGTGTATCACAATTTTTATTGACAAAATATATTAGAATACCGTGAAACCACAAGCAGATTTTTTCTCAAAAATTTAAGGGCTACAATTTAAGCAATATTAAGCTATATATTTTTTATAACTTCTATTCCAAATGTTGGCTACTAGAAACCTAAAGCCGCCTGGCTCTTTTGTTATCGCAACTTATGATACGGCGGCATAGGCACATGCGAAACACGTAGGCGTCAGGTGGCCGCTCCGATCAGTCCGGCTGTTGGCCAGTTTGCCAGTCTGCCCCGTCGGCAGTTAGGAGTGCACGTGCTGGCGTTCATTATCGAACAGATGCGTCTGCAATCGGAATCTAATCTCGCCGCTTTGCGCTCGAAACGTTATTACAGGACCTGTAATTGACAACTGTTTCAAATACTTGACGATCAATCTCGTCAACTGCTCCTAAAATGGTCTGTTATGCTTATCATTTTACTTACCAGTTTAACAACAACCTTTACGTTCTATTAAAATTTAATAGGACGTATTCATTATATGTTATAAACATAATAATTACAAATATTTAGTGTTGTAGAATACATTATAAATACATATGTATTATGTATTATGCAGCGATTTTGCCATGCCTATTATTGAAAGTCTGTATAACAGTTTGCACGTTAGGTCCAATTTAAGCAATAGTTATTTATCCGTGGTGCGTTAATTGCGGCAAATTTTTGGTAGTTGTAATTGTCTTTCTTTAAGTGAGGTTAAACCTCATAGCTCAATGTTTTGTCACCCGCTTTGCTGTGGAGGGAAGTGGACAACTCTTTGTTCTTCCAACTCCTCTTTCACATTGCTTTTCTGATTAACTTCGTTGCGGAATTATGACAATTTAGGTCCCCTTAGATTCGCTAAGCTTCATTGCTCGGCGCCTGTTGATCCTGGAATACTGGAGTTGCAGTGGCGGGTGTGTGGTGGGATAGGGATAATAATGTATAATATGCACTTAAACCAACTTGTGAATAAAAAAAAATTATGCAAGTTTATCACTTCTTACAGTCTTTGGGTGTAACAGTAAATTAAATAAATTTGTGTTTTTATTTAAATGAAAAAAAAAACACTCACATATTAATAAAAATATATTTATAGGTATCATGTTGATAGTTGACATATAATTAATTTCGATGTGCTGGACCATACTTACACATGTTTCCGTGCTACGTTTCCTTTAGTAAGTTGAGTTGAAAAACAAACCTGTTACCCAGGCAACTCTTCTAAAAGCGAATGACAAATTTTTCATTGGCTTTGAAAACAAACATTTATACTGGTTGGCGCTTGGATGTCTGCGCAATCAGAGACCAATTAAAAGTTGTTCCACAGGTGAATAACTTTTTCTAGCTCATCCAATTATGTCTATTTTTTCATTTCGTGTTTACTGAATAAACATAATTGATTATTACATCCGACATCATTTTTATGAATATCGATAATTAATTCGTAAATAGCACACGATCGTTGTAAAAAAACTTACAAGAAAAGTCTAAACGCTTTTTTAAGTCACAAATAAAAATAGGCGTATTCCCGCCTAAGGGGATGAAATGTCAGTGGCACAGCACGTAGCCTGCGTGGCAAAGCGAAAGGAGATCTGAGAAGGTTCGTGCCGTGAAATTTGTCGTTTGACACCTACGCTCCAACGGGCCCAGCGCGTGCGACAGCGTTTCCGCTGCGATTTTTATATGTGAGCACACACGCGCCCAGGTGGAACTAACTCTATATGGATACAATACTTTATAAATTATAATTGTGTCATAAAATGTTTTTTTATAAATAAATATTAATAATTTTCCCGAAAAAAAAATATTTAACAGGGTTTGTTACTTGCTACTTACATTAAGGATTAATTTAATTTTGCCGACACTTATTGCGATAAACTAAACTATAATTAATCTTTTAATTTAACATAATTGTCAATTTAAAATATCTGACAACGATTATTTTTGACATTTAAAATTTAAATATTTGGAAAAAGTTAAATATTTGGATAATTTGTCATAAAAAGAATATTTAACATGCCCATAAATAAATTGAGATTTTATGTTGTAACAAAGTTGTTCTACAATATTATTTCATTATATTAAAAAAATATATATATATTAAAATGTGAATTCCTAAGCCATCGCGGCAGTATGACCGTATTTCTTTTGCCTCACGTTGTGTCTAAAATATCATTTTATTTATTTTTGTGGGTACCTCAGAAAAAAACTTAATGTAAATGCAATACTAATCATGTTAGTCACAATGTTTAATACCGCTTGATAATAAATTAATTAGTATTATTGTTTCAATTTACAGTGCCACATAGTAATTAATTATTTGCCACTATCAGTGTAACTTGGAATTAAAGATGGTGTTTAGTTTACGTGAAATGTTGTCGCGGCTTCGTTACATCCATGATGAGAGGAACTGCATCCATGATGATATTGACAGCGATGAGGTACTTTGTACTATAATACCATTTATCTTGTGTCTTAAGACTTAAGGACGTAATGAAATGTATAAACATGTATATTTTTTTCGTGTTCGTCATATTTGGGAGTTTTTTTATAAAATATAAAAACATAAAATAACTTGACAAGACACTGAGAACAATGAGAAAATAATTATTAAGTCGTGGCAAAGGATTTGTCAAAAACAATAACATTTGTCCTGTCGAATGTTAGAATTTGAATTATCAGTGATTTACGCAATAAAAAAATTGTATAATAGACCAATACCATTCATTGTATATAAGTGAAGAGTATCTAGGTATAATTTAATGATTTTTATAATTTATAATATGTACAGTATTTTCCATTTACATTAAAACATATTGACGTCTTTTTATTTTTAACGTCTATAAATCTAATCTAAACATTAATGATGTCTTTTTATGTTAATTAAATGATTAGTTAATCGTAATCTTAATTATTGTAATATCAATTACAGATTTAGTAATTTTATATTATACGTTTTTCTAAGAACTACAGTACAACTGTACAACCTGTATTCATTAATAAAAATAAGTTTCATATATAATATTTAAGTTTCATAAATATATGTAAACGCATATTTAAAATTACTTAGGGGTAAATATCATTTTTATTAATATAATTCATTTAGATATACATAGGTACGTTCAAACATCAATACAGGCATCGGGCTGCGGCATTTGCCGTTTAAATTGAATGTAATCCCATCGGAGATCATCCCCAATTCTGGGATAATAGTATTGGTACTTGCGTTTGAAAACGACTGTGACGTGACCAATAAAAAGACGTTCAACATTTATTATTTTAATAAGTTAGACAAAAAATACAATGTCATACATGTTGAATAACTTTACAAATATAACGCAAAATCGATGAAAACTTATTTTCCTGTATGGTTATATAGAGATTTCCTCCCGCAACTTTTTGTAATTCTTTAATCCACTAGGCCTTTACGTCAATATATCGGCGATAAAAAAGGTTACTAATAAAACACCTATTTACAATGGTAAGTAAAAAGTCGGTTGCTGACATCGACGACCCCTCGTCGCCGAGTATTCATTCTCCCTATAGCAAAAATAACTATAGCACACGTGCTGCGTCAGCGTGCGAGTATTAATCACTGAATGGTTACGTAGCTGCCATCACCTGAGAGGTTACTGTTTCCTAACAATATTAACGCAGGGAGCACTTTTGTCCCGTAGTTGTAGTAGTGTCTTTTTGATTAGTCATTGTATGTGAGAATTACTTGCGGTTATTATGCGTCTAAGTGGTTAGCGGAACTGGGAAAACTTAATAGTTTTGTATGTTCCACGCGTGTTTAATACAATTTGTTATAGCGTACCTATAGTGTTTCTTATTTATATAAAGAAATTTTGGAATTTAGACATGTGCTACCAATATTTTTCCATTTAATGATACACAGCGAAAACTTTCTTTCTATTTGCACTGGGTACAAAAGTAACATTTTTCTACGTTAAAATATCAAGTCTCTAATAGAATGTTTACAGGAAGTGCAAGCGACAATTCGAGGAATTCAGTTTTGAACCCGTTTTCGCTTTGTTGTTTCCGTGGCCTCGTCTGCCTGACTACGTCGAGCGAAACAAAATCTTTTTATTTTCAATGCGGCAGATTTTCACGTGCATGCTACAAAACTGTTTTGTTAAACAAAACGTCGTTGCAAACATAAATCAAATGGCAACGGAGGGCCGGAAATTGATACCAGTCCGTCGAACGATGTCCTCTTCAAACATAAACTTGCTTAAAATGTCAGGAACAACCGTACAATGAATCAGGATGATATGTTATCTGCATAAAAGTCACTTTTATTTATACACTTGTTATTTTATGGTGCACATAAACCATTGAACGGAAATAAATGTCGTAAATAAAACTTTGATTAAATATTGTGAAAGTCATCATGTCCCAAATTTTGCCGTAAGTTACTGATTTGTCCTTAAAGTTATAGATTTTCGGTGTGTTCGCAATAATTTTCATAAAATATATTATTATGTTTAGTGCAGCTATATTGAGCTATATTGAGTGCATAGCTGCACTAAACACCTATTGGCTTATATTTTTTTCCCAAAACATATTTTTGAAAGAAATCAATGTAAATAAAGTTTACCGAATATAAATTTAACTAAATGTTTTTTTTTTCAAATGTCAAGTAAAAATAGCATGACTACATCCAGTATTTAATTTATTTTTTAATTACTTACCGAATGAGAGAACTAGAACACAGTTATTTGCGTGATTAAGCAAATACGTGAAACTAAAATAGTTTTTGCTTCAATTGACACAGTGAACTGCAAAAAAATAAACGAACGCTTTCAAAGAGAACGTGTTAATCTAACAGTCTGCTCTAATCACTACAACTGTTTCGCAAACCAATTTTAAATTTTAGTGAAACTACGGAGAGCATTAAACGTTAATGCACCAACAATATTCCCGGGACGGGCTATCGTAAAAACTTTGGCCACTAGCGGCCGCCGTTCGGAGCGTAAATACGGATGGCGCCATGCACTTTAACATTGTTTTAAAAAGTAAATTTCAATAACCCAAGAAGTTCCGCGATGCTCTTGATGGCTTTTGTCGGCAGAAGTGACCAAATTTATGAGTTTGTTTTCTAACAATCTGTTCATACAGTACGATTTATTTTCCTATTGAGTTTAGAATTACATAAATTTTTCTTATATGTTTTGCGAGTATTGAAAATATATTGTTTTATTATAGTAGGTATGCTATATGTGCCTTAAATACTTAGATGTGATCAGGTCATTGGTATTTTCTTTAAAAATTGTTACGTGTATCAATGTTCTAAATTCCTTACTTACGACTCGTTTTATTTCTTGTTATGTTAATTTTTCAGACGCCTGTCACTAACCACTTGAAAAGTTGCGAATAAAGTTTCTATCACACTACCAAAGCTTGCTATTTCACAGTTTAAGTCAAAACAAAGTTACGCTAACTTCATTAGTTCACTTATAAAAGTTATAATTACAAAGATAAAGAATGGAAACGCAAAATTAACCAACGGCGAGATTCACAATCAACGCCCTCATAATTGTAAAGTTAATATTTACATCGACTGAAAGTTTAAACACGCGAATTGCACACTTTTCCACCAATTAATGTTTTGAGTTTAAAGCGGCCAACAAAGGCGGCCCTGTCATCGTTCCAATAAATTCGTAAATGGATACTCGACACATCACCCGCTGTGTACAACAATTAAAAATATATTGACTTCCGCTTGTTTGATGCAATGAACACAAATTTACACATAAGTAGATACAACGATATAACGGATAATTTCTTAGGTGTGTAGTCCGCCAACCCGCACTAGGCCAGCGTGGTGGACTATGGCCTAAACCCTCTCAGTGATAGAGGAGACCCGTGCTCAGCAGTGGGCGTATGTATATGGGTTGATGAAGAAGAAGAAAGAAGATACAACGGTGTTGTACTCATTAAAATTGTTTTTACACCATACATATAAAGATATCTATTAAAGTAAGGAACTTAATGGTTATGGCAGTGTTATACGCTAGTGTGTATATACATACAAAACAAAAGTAAAAAGAAAAAAATGACAATGACTATTGCGCCAACTCTTCTACAAACTCATGATGTAGTACTGTACCTGAGCTTTATCGTCGCTTTAATTGCTCGTAAAATGCACCAACATGTCATACTGGACATTTTAACTAGTATATAACACATGTATATGCACAGTACAACTTTAATCCTCACAGTTTGACTTTCTCTGTATGCACATTCGCTCAGCTATTTGCATATGAATTTATCGTTTCACGTGACATGTTTTTATTTTTCCATACTGGCCGTTAAACTCCCAATAGTCTATCAATCGAACAGTTAAATATCATACCGCCCCATTCTGTGACATAATTGCTTTGAGTTTATTTTTAATTTTGCAAAAAAAATTTTGATTTAACAATATAGTGTGATTGAACAATTAGGAATGTACTGTTGATACTTTATAAAGATTTATAAATTTGCAAGTCCAAGTTATTTCTATAATCCCGCTTAATTGTGATAAAATTTCATGGCTTCATCTCTTTACAGCAGTACGTAAAGTGGAAGATTGATACTCTGTAGGAGCACGTATAAATATCTCTCTATCAAATCGATGATTTATGTACTTGGCGTAGCAAATTATAAACAACTTTTCCAGGCCCCTCAGTGTAAATTTTCTTCGTTTTATAAATAGGAATGTTTGCATCAATACTCCATCGGTTCTTTATTTAACTTTCAACTCTAAATTTTTTGCCGTAGACTAAGATCTGCCTTTAATTAAATCGTGATTGCTTATAGATTAAATTAGAAAAATATTTACCCAATAATTGGATGTGACGATTTTTACTTGATTTACTTTTTGAAACATTACTTATTTGTTTGCTCTTTTTTTCTCCACGTGTAAAAAATATTTTCATTTTTGTACTATCTTTTTGAACACAAAAAGGAGTGGAAATGTTAAAAAATCTTTTTATCAAACTTTTATTAAATAACGAGTATAAAATTCGCTGTCTTTCATCATTGAAGATATTATTTTATTAAAGACGACGATGATAGAAAATCATTTTTTTTACATTATTCAATAGATATAAAGAACAAAAATAATGATATTACGCCACTAAAAGCCCTATTTTACATAACACGATTTATTCTCATTTAATAAAATAAGAAAAAAATTAATTTCAGTTTTTTTTTTGTTTTTGAAACTATCAATCATATTATAAACAATTTATTAAAATATTACACGTAGTAACTACTTTTGTCAAAAGTATAGCAATTTAAAAAAGTGGCGCCCGTTTGATAAGTCTGATAATACAATATTGGTTTCAAATCATATAACCAGTAAAAAATATGTTTTACCTTATTTTAACTTTATTCATTTTGTATAATCGTAAAAAGCTTAGCCGTCTCATAAAGGAATCGAAGAAACCGCCTCACCACAGAATATGATTCAAATAATACCCGACGATTTATCCACATTCGGCCGCTACACTTGTTTACACGAATTTCACGAAGCGCGGAAGGAAGGTTGCATATTTTAAACGTAGCGCTCCCGGCCCGATATGTTTATCTTGGTCTCATCTCGACATATTTATTGGGAAAGCCGCGATCGAGATCTCTCCTTATTGATTTCGACCGAAAACCTAATCGTTTTCTTCTTCTTCTTTTTGTTATTGTAATTCTATTAGCGCTGCGTGTTCTGAGAAATAAGGTATTTTGCACGTTTTTATGCTATATTTAATTTATAGAGCAATATGAGCAATATATTAAGTCCGCTAAAATACCTCCGATGCAGTTAGACTTTCCCTTAACACTCAGCTTCTGATCATGCATGTTCAAGCCTTACAAATATATTGATGGTTAAATTGAAGTACCCTAATTATTATTTTTTGTTTTTATTTACTTAAAAATTTGTAGACTGCCTCGTGCTAAAAGTTTAGACCATTTAACCAGGGTTGTATAAAATGTATTTCAACTTACGAATTAATAAAAAATGTTCACGAAATCGTCCTTCACAAAATTACGTTATTTACGTATGTGTCTGTGTGGGAACGAAGCATGTTCTCTTGTTGACTTTTCATCAGCATGGTAATCGTGCAAAAATATTAGGTGAATCCGGCAGAGCGCACCTGCCTTGAATTAAATAAAAATAACCCGAATGGGCATCAAAATGTAGGCAACGTGTAAGTAATTTTTGTGCGTTTGTGAAAGGAAACGTAATGTACATGAAATGTCAGTACAAACTAAGACAATTTCACCTTTATAAGAATAATTACCTGAGAAAATAAACGCGGGAGGTTAATAAAGTAAAACGGAAGATAATGTGTCATATGTTTATAGGAATTCATCTTCTCAGTGACTGTTTATTTAAATATTAAGGTTCATATTCTCCGCTTCTAATCTCAAAAGCACCACCGCAAACTCATAACATAATCTAGTAAATAGTACAGACAGAAACATCGCATATGGCGAGCGCAAGCTTATAAGCCCACAACACATGACTGAAAGGAATGTCATTAGTTTGATTGTAACGTACATTATGGCCCAATTAGCTAACGAACACAGAAATGGCAATTGTTTGTGCCAGTATGTGTGGATTTTGGGTGCTTTCTCAGTTTTATAGCACTATATGTTAAGCGACCCTCGTAAAAGTATGGTGGCCATGTTATACAGAGTCTGTAAACTGTTGAAGTGTAAAGACACATGGAAATATGTTGGATGGTACATGGTACGTATAAAATGCTTATCTAGACACGCGGCAGCGTGTCAAGCCAAGTTCAAGTAAAACTGGCTAGCCAGCGCCGAGTGTATCATTACACGAACCATTTGGCGCCACTTTTGACCCTTCTATAACTAAAAACCTATTTGACGTAAACACTTGAAACTACGTGTGTTTAATTATATCTATAAGGACATCTAGAAGCCCAAATTTCATGAAGCTAGCTCAAACGGTTATAAAGATATGGAGGTCAAAAAGTTGTAAATTTTAGCACTGACTGACTGATAGTACCTAAACCTAACCTACTTCCAGATGACCTAGAAGGATAAAATTTAGAATACAGCTCGGTAATTATGTGTAAACGTAGGAAAAAATCTAAAAATAGAAAAAAGTTAAAAAATAGGGGGGGTCCCCATACATTTTTTTTTATAATTGTAGCGTTAGAACGGTTACAAGCAGATATTTGAAAAAACTATCCCAATATATGTATTAGTATACTCACTTGCTATATATCAGAAATATAAAAATGAAGTTAAGTCAAAAAATAAGTGGTGTCCCCATACAAAAAACTTGTAATACGCGCTAAACAACCGGCGAACACAACGGTGTCCTCCGCGGCGCGCGGCACCACATATAATATAATAAATATACACAGAACACAAATAAATGTACATACATAAAAGCGCTCCCGAGCGACACATAAATATAGGCACTGCTTAAAAATACCGATTCAGTTAGTTAAAATCTCAATACCTGCATAATATTCTTTACAAAAAGTAATGATATCCCACCAAAAACATAAATGTAAAAAAGGAAAGCCAAGTTCAATACAAAAATTATTCTCGACTGTGGGCTTCGCCGCAAAAAGAATGGAGATCTAATTGAGTGCCAAGTTCTATGCAAAATTCAAATATAAATAATAGGAAAAAAATATAATTATGAACAAGTATAAAATCTATTTCTGTGCTTTATTAGATATCTATATGTAGCCTAAGGGTTGACTTGGCTAGTTTTCATTTACAATTTATATAGCCTTCGCATGTTCTAAACCTGAGAACCTAAACCTAAGAACCCTTTCGGTTCTTATTTTATTATTCCGAAAATTTGGCTTGCTGGTAGAAACTACCCATCGAACATAAGGCTCTTCCGTTACTGTGTAAAAGTAGGTACTTAATAATAATTCGTGTAAGAAAACTAGCCAAGTCAGCCCTTAGGCTACATATAGATATCTAATAAACCACAGAAATAGATTTAATACTTGTTCATAATTATATTTTTTTCCTATTATTTATATTTGGATTTTGCATAGAACTTGGCACTCAATTAGATCTCCATTCTTTTTGCGGCGAAGCCCACAGTCGAGAATAATTTTTGTATTGAACTTGGCTTTCCTTTTTTACATTTATGTTTTTGGTGGGATATTATATACATACATATATTATGAAATAAGTTGCATGGTATGTGGCTGTCCCGTAAGCATTCTGGCATAAATTTATGTGGTATTTGACAATTGTTTAACCTATACATTTTATCTCGGTAGATTCTGAAAATTACTTATGGAAGCGAGGATATTATTCATCAATCGATATAAGAAAACCACGTGCTAACTGTTACAGTGCACGATAGCAATTGACATCTGATGATACGTGACCGTTGAAAGGGGCAAATTATTTTTTTACTGTGTATTCAAATTGAATTATCACTTGCTTTAACGATGAAGGAAAACACCGTGATGAAACCTGCACACCTAAAAGTTCTTAGGAATTTCTTAGGTGTGTAGTCCGCCAACCCGCACTAGGCCAGCGTGGTGGACTATGGCCTAAACCCTCTCAATGGTAGAGGAGACCCGTGCTCAGCAGTGGGCGTATATGGGTTGATGAAGAAGAAGAAGAAGAAGAATTATACCTTAATTATTTAATATTAGTACAATATAATTACATAATTAAAACATCGTACATTTTTCTAATCGTAAAGAAATGTTATTAACAAAAAAAGCTATTGTAATAATTAAAACAGCCTTCTTTCTAATATATTTATTAGCAATGCTGTAGGTGTACAGGTTATTAATAAAACAGAATGATAAGTTGATATTTCGATAATATAGAGAGTATCGAAGTACAGAAGATAAACAATAATATATAATTTATTATAATCATTTATTCGTGGACTATGCTTGTTAAGACACTCAGTCTTGTCTCCAATGCGTTTATTTACAGCTACACATGTATGAATATAGCGGTAAACGCGCAAATGAATTCACATGGTGGTGCCATATTTGAGTGTTCACAGCCCGTGTCAGCCCTTACGGTAGCAATAACGTAGAAAACTATCGACAGTAAAAACGGAGCAGTAGTAAGTATGTTACCGCGCGAGCGGCACGTCTGTAACGATTTATTGCTATAGCTATGGCGTTTTCGTAGTCCAGTGCGGCCGCTAGGGTGTTACAACACAAATAAATTTCGGCAGGACCGTTCTCTTAGGGATGGGAATTGAAATATGTCCGATATTTTATTAGATAGTCCATTGAGCACATTACATTCTAATACACTTTATTTTACTGACTTACTGGGGCTAAAATGTTTGCGAAAAATATGGTTACTTTTTTTGTATCACCGGTTAAACAGTAAACATTTACTTGTGTATATTTTTTTGTTTACTAGAATAGTCTTTTTAACTTTTATATTGCGTTTATATCCATATTGCCCACACCAGAAAAAGAAGGCGACATAAATGACTTTAAAGTTCATTGTACGAATAAATGGCTAATGTAGCGGAACATTGCACGTTGTGAAATGAAACGCAACGCTTTTAATAATGTAGGTGTATAATAGTCAATGGTAACACGGGTGACCCGGGGCGACCGCAACGGCCGCTGTCAACATCAGCTGTTCGCGCCCTCCGTTATTATAGTTATGTGGATTAAAATTAATTAAACCGGTTACACTGTTGTAAGAACGTGAAAGAACGTTTTTAGTAGATGCGACTTGTGTTACGTTATTTATGAAATGGGTGTCTCGTTGCGTTAAAAGCGATGAATAGCTGAGCTGACCTACATTATTTTTGAACATCACTCGCCGGAAAAAAACATTTGTTGATGCGTACTGTTTTTTTTTACATAAAAACAAATGCGTATTAAATTTTATGTATTGTATTAAGAATAATACCTATGTACCTATATTCATTAGTTTGGACAAAGCAAAGAAGGATTTGTTAAGTTGTGATTAAGATGCCAATCACAGAGTATATTTTTCAGTTTTATTTAACTCCTTAAAGAATACTCAGCTTTACATGTTTTTAACCGATTTCGTGGAATTTCTTTTTTTACCCCATTGGTCAGTTTATCAAATATCATGTTTGTCGATATGGTGACATATTCCCCAAGTAAGAAAATATTCCGTCGTCATCAGATTCACGCGGGAGCCAAATATTACTTCCCCCATCTTTCAACGTATACATGATGCCTACTCATTATAGGTCCACGAACCTCTTTCCTTTATAAAAGATTCCTTTATTATGCTCCTGTGTCGGATGTAAGGAAATTGGTTGAATAGCCTTATTGTATAAAAACTCAGGTAATCTCTACAACGTGTGTTTTGCACAATACACCAAAATAATGACATTTAAAATGTAACAATCCTCTCTGCAATTAAGTAATATTATCAATACAATATATATATGACATATTGATATCATTATGGGTGTGTCATTACGCAAATAAATTCAATATGTATATTTAATATTAATATCGTAGCTATCGACGAATGATCGTATTTTTTTTTTTAATCCGCCTCTGTAAACCTGTCACATTATAAAATGAAGTCATTAATGTGGGCTTTGCTTTTCTGTACGTATGTAAACGATACCGCTGTTTATTGTGATCGTAGGGCCACAGACATATTTGGCGAGAGGCAGGCGGCAAGCAGCGGGCGAATCGAGCGCGGTACCTAATAAACTACAGGCTAGGATTCCCGGGCGCGCCACTACCCACTGCGCCGACGGCAAGGCGGATCGCGATCGGCGTCGCTACCCGCCTGCAGATATAAATTCGGTATCTTCACCTGGAACGCTTCAACGACCGCCGACGCCGCACGCCAGTTATGAAAATTCCGACACTGGAATTCCGACTCACACTAGAGATTTTTGCTGAGCTTTGCGGTTGTCGTCGGGCGGATTTTTTAAAGAACCGAGTCTGTTACGTTTATTTCAGCCTGCGTTTTATGGAGGCGGGAATGTTCTCCGCTTTGGTTTATTTGCGGGCCGCCTTTCTCATGAAATTGCGCTGTTTCATTGCTTACGAGCCATTTTGAGGTTCTCGTTAGAGCTACATTTTTTATCGTGATGTATTTTCCTTTGCAAATTGACTATCGCAGCGGCGAAACCCCTTTTATTATTTTTGAGCAGCCGCACCCGCCAATACCTTTCTCGGATTTCAGTAGTAAAATATTTGAAAGAGGCGGCGGTAAACGTTTAAATTTTCGGTTATTCCTAAAATGATTTTTGAGACAAATCGATCAAATATTTCCAAAACCCATCAACCATTAACAATTACAGAAGAAAGGTAAGGAATGAAATGTTTTATTCATTCCGTTAACGAGAGAATTACCTAGAGGGGGCGGCGGCGGCGTATCCAATTGCAGGGACTCGAAGAACCTTTGTCTTTAGGGAGAAGTGTGCCCAACGAGCTCTTTAGACATTAATGTTAAGGCTCTGCATAATGCGAATTGACCACTCCAAGAGATCCACTGCGAAAAGTTATGGACAAAAGTTGAAATAGCCATTTGTTCACTTCGTTAAAACGACTCTCATATTAAATGAAGAACAGCTGGCCTTTGAAGTACCTAAGTATTGAATATTTTTTTGAAGGGTTATTAAATTAGACATTACGGACGCTTTGAGATTAGTTGATTATTAGTATTTAATTAAATTCTTCAGCAAGAAATGCGAGCGATGACTCTCTTTAATTTGGATTCTTGTTTAATGGAACGTAATGAATACTCCACTGTTTGCCTTAGAGGTCAGATTGACAATTACCTTCCACTTACAAAGTGCAAATGGTAACTATGTTGCCAAGACTTTATTAAAAAGTTATAAGTAATTATTAGAATTACGGGAAAGTACTGAATAAGTTAGTATATAATTTTGGTACACAAAACTTTTCGAGTAGATTCCCTTGTGTTCAAGCTTAGGAAAATCAATGTTTCATCATCATCATCATCAACAGCCCTTAATTCGTCCACTGCTGGACATAGGCCTCTCTTAAGGCTATGTTTACTTTTAATTAATTTTTTTTTGTTTGTAATCAAAGGTACCGATTGGAAGGTAAACTGATACACAATAAATTAGTTGAGATCATATATGCGTATAGTGCCATACAAAAAAATCAAATACAGACTGCTATAATCAAAGCTACTTTATAAAATCTGAATAGTCCCCTTTTCGTCCGGACTAATTACGTTAACTTCTTACGGTTCCAGTACAAATTCCGAATGGGCTGTAAAGAGTGCGAATTTGCATCGAGAATATTTTTCGTCAACAATTAGGGCTGTTGTCTCTTTGTCTGTGTGGGGCTGGGGTAGGTTTTAACGACGTTTTAAAAGATTCCAACTCGAGAACGGGGCTTATCTCGAACGTGCTGCTTGCTTGTTACAAAAAACCCTTTATTAACTTTATGCGACTTTTAACGAATAACAGAAATAAATATAAAGGTTTCACTTTACAACGCGGTACTTTTACGACCCCGTCAACTTTTTACAGCCTGTGTCGTCACCATTGCTCCAGCTTGCCACATTACAATTTATTGAAAACACACTTTCATTATGCTTATTTTATAATTCTCTATAAATAGACTGTATTCAAATAAACCCTCATTGTCGAATCTATTTCGTTCGATATAGTAATAACAGCAGCTCTCTGCTGCATTAATTTAGTGCAACATGACACTTACGCATCATTATTGAGGTAAAATAATTATGGATATTCAATGGGCCGGGAATTAATGAGCAAATAATTTCAAAAGATAATGCTTGTTTGCAAATGCGTTTATTTGTAATTTAATCATATTTTACCAAGCCCACGGCGAGTTACTCGACATTGTATGGTTAATTATTATCAAAATAACTTCGACATCCACGTTTCAATGTCTAATATCAGATAGGGATGTATGAAAGCCAAAGGTATGAAAGCGTATTTGAATTTATACACGGGAAATTCTAGTATTTTCAATGCAGTGAACATTCCATGATACTGACGTTTAATTTGTGTATGTCGAAGGGACAGGCGTGGTCTCTGTACGGAGTTTATTTTGAGATTCAAAGCCTTTGGATGTGCGCTTTCAGTATCAACATTTGATTGGTGGGCTGAAGCGCTTTATACGCCGCTTCGGAGCTGCAACTAATCGAAGTAACTGAGACTACCTAACGTACTTCTACCTTGGAATGTTTAACATAAAGGTTGTTTTGTCTGAATAACCTATTTATCTTTTGTACTGCCTACACACGGAACATACACTATTCTGCCTTAACGGTGTCTGTTGGATGTCCTTTTAAACCTAGTGATCATATGTTATTGTTATATATAGCAAGACAAAAAGTGAAGTACTCTGGAAGGAAAGAACAATTCAGTTTCACAATAAATAGTTTAGTCAAAATATGAGTATTTAAAATAGACCTACTCATGTTAGGGAGATGTTTGTTGTAAATTACATAATTGTAGACGACAATTTGAGCGAAACAAGTCTATTTGAAATAAACAATTAAACCTGTTACCAGCAATAATTAGATACATTTTTATTACCTAAATACCATTATGATTTTTAATTGATCAATAGTACCTACTTTAGCGATAGATAACACAAATACAACACGCGGGACAAAAATAACCTCTTCATCAAATGTAATTCTCACAATACGCTTTCTATTTTGATATGTATAGCCCTATTATCATCAGATAAATGACTGTGCATTTGACAAACGAGGTTTCACTGATATATCCAGCTGTAAACGAGCGAAATGATCCACCCCAATGCACTACATAATATAGAAATTTCTCAAGGGGATTCGCGAAAATGTACGGGATTTACTTTGCCTTATTCTTGTTTGGAAGTGTTTGCCGCTGAAGAAAGTCGAATAATGTATTGCAGTTATATGAGGTTCTTAAAATTAATACCGTTTTCTCCGAATGTTCGTTGACGCGTTAGCTTACGTTCAATATAGTTGAATGAGTTCTTTTACTATGCAAAACTGTAGATGCTAAAAATTAAATTAATTTTAGGGCTTCAAACAGTATTCCAATTCCAATTCTATCAAATAAATGAATACTAGCATATTTTTAATACTATGGGGTCGTAGGTATAGGTAAATTATATATTTCCAATATGAGAATCTTCATGCGCCATATTTTTACTCCTCCATACATCCTTTGAAGCCCGTACTCACTATTTCTTTGGTTTTACGGTTGCGTTTTATTAGAAGTAAATATTTTTTAATATATGAAGCTTTATTATGGCAATCGCTACTATAAACTTCTATCGTCACCCCATATACACATGTACCTACTTTAATTTCGGCATCACCCTAAAGTTGAATGCTGAAGAATGCCTCCGGCATTAAGTCCGCCTTTATACGAATTGTGTAAAAAGCATTAATAAATAAATAAATAAATACATATTATGTGACATATATATTCGTTGACATGAAATTTCTCTACGGTCGTGCGGCATTACGCCGTATTCCACCAGGCTTCAATATTGGTGCAATTATATTCCAGTGGTCTGATGAAACGAAAACATATAACTTCTCTGTAGGTATAGCTTTACAATGAAACATTACTCACTTAATTGCTCAAGGTACGTACGATAATTTGGTTTCGGGAACCGTTGTGAATAAATTTGCTCAGTGGAATTATTATTATCGGTAACGCAATTCTTCGGCACCACAACATAAGGCAAGACGGTCATGCAGTCAATGCTTGTTTTTCTTTAATCTCTCTGTGAGCAACTCTATTATGGGGAAGTTGTTAACATTTGAAATCATTTCTCTGCCCCAGGAATAATGAATTCTGTGTTTTCATTTGAAACTCCGGTGACTTTTGTTTAATGGAATGATAATACAAATGCTGGCCTCTTTGTAGTGAGGGGCTGAGAATATTGTTGTTTTTCCTCGGGCGGGTCACTTTAGTTCCAAGGGTAATTTCATTATTTTTCTAAAAAATTGCTTTTACAAACGAAACCCTGGACTGTACAGTCTTAATGTTGAATTATTCCGTTTGAAATTCGCTCTTATATTGTCTGAAGTAATTTTCAAATGTTATTTTTCTTCCCTTAGAGTTGGGTTTGCACGGCTTTTATTTTCGCATCACGGATGAATATGAGTTTGTTATCGTTTACATTTTTATTTGTTTCGAGAAATGTTTGAGCACGCAGGACTTCGGGCGATGTTTCTATTAATTGTAAAAGAAACTTCATTTAGATTTTACAACAAATGAATTTACGTAAACAAATTTAATTATAGCCATGGATTAACCACAATGGTTGGCTCGCCGTAGTCAATGAAAAACTTTGAGCTTTATCCAAGAAAGTTCTCTCTTGTGCTTCGAGCTGGGAATACATAAAAACCAGGCCTGTTTATTTTGTGATAAATATTTCAATAAATACTGAATATGCTGTATTATTCAAGGTACTCTATTGAATTAAATTTTTTACACAAATAAATAAAACCATGACAAAATTACATATTTGTAGCTGTTAAGACTGTAATCTATGGGTTACATTATATCAATATTTTGCTTGATAATATTATTGTAATGTATTGTACCTATAAATTTATTATACTTGCAAATATTTTTTTCAGTTAAACAAATTTCCCCATTTTACGATGTCAGTTTCCGCACAATATCGAAATATAATTTAACTGTAATAATTTTAAACAAACACCACAAGCGAAACTAATGCAATTTGTCACAAACTATCTAATCAATTTAACGATCCCTATCCACGTTTACTCTAAGGTTAGAATTCGTGAACCAAAGTGGCGGCATTGTGCTAAATAAATGGTTATTAATAACGCTATTTTGTTAGTAAACGTATCTTGTTTTCCGACGCAATCGTTCCCGGCTTTACGGTTTAAACTTGTGTCATTTAAAGTAAACAATACTTTTGCAATCACTAGATATTTTTGAAATATTATGTTGCCATTAAGGCATTTTTTTTGTTTGTTTTAACGTTAGATATTACTTTATAAACAGTAACTAACATCACTTTATTCAAAAAAGTAAACGGATTCCGAGTAATTAATTCAATATACGAACAAAGCTTCATATTTACCGTGGGCACATAATCTGCTTTCAGCATTAAACTTGTAAAGTGCTCTGCTCCATATGTCCTCGGTAAAAGGGTGGGTTGCTTTCTATTCATATACTACGATACTCTTTTACGATTCAAGCAAAAACACGCCAAACGTTGGCGAAAGATAAACCCCGGGGCGTTGCGAACGCTGTTGAATTTTACGATTCCGCTAAGCCGCCTTAAAGTCGAGCCCTTCCTGAATATTTTGATTTATTTATAGGCGTGAAAGCGTAAAAGGGTGGTCCAAAAACAATATACCGCACCGCTCAGCTGGCGTTACTCGGAACACTTAACATAATATACGCAATATGTACAAAATTCATACAGTGCCGCATAGTTCCCTCAATAAGTAAAAGTTGTTTTAAGTTTTTGTATCTTTATCCCTATACCGTTCCTCGCATCGCTTGCTGTTTTCATCCGTAATTATCAGCCTACTGTGAATTTCCGCAGAGACCCGTACAAATTTGTGACAGTGGTGTTTCGTACTTAATTCATTAATATGTAATATAAGCATGTGAGAAGACGCAGGTCGCATTAAGCACTTGCCGCTCGCGCTTCTAACACTTCATTGTGATGCTAATTTAGGGCAGCTCTATGAATATGGGGGCGGCGCTCTCAACGCGCGCACTTTTTGCCTCACCGCGCTAAATTAATTTGAATAATGCCGCCGATAGGCAACGAGCTCCGGTAAAATGTCTTTAATATGAGTTTTCGACGTGAAAACTTCGGCGCCGAGGTGCCGCAAATATTTTTATCATTTCGACTTAAGAATTGCCGAAGTGCGTGTTTATATTTAATAATAGAAATGTTAAAGCGGATTCTCTCTCCATATTATATTTATTCAGTTTCAAGAATTTCCCTTCACAGGGTGAGTCAAACTTAAAAATTATATGATTACTAACGTGTAACTATATTCAATGCCCCTTGTTTATTTTGGGAGTGTAAGAAAACAAATTGTTCACGAGAAAATAGTATACACTCAGCCGAGGTGATCACCCAATAAAATAAATTTCACTTAACCGCTAATCACGTCCCTGGAGCGGGAGATCCAAGTAGGCACTCTACGGTAGGTAACTGTGGAGGCACTAAGATAAAATTGGTTTAAGCAATTCCTCGGTCAAAGAATAAGCAGAGGCGTGAGCGGCAAAATACGACGACGCGAGACGGAGCAGAATCGCTGCCTAATTCTTACGCGAAATGCACTCGAAACGTACGTGCTCGTCATAGAAAATTATTAAAGGCAATCATTAAGTGAGCCTTTCCCGCTGCAACACTCACGGTTATTCAGGCGCGTTTTCTGTATGTTAGAGCACTTAAAGGAAGTAAGGCCACTCTTAAACAAATGAAAGCGCTTTCTTTCGTCTTTTTACCTTACGGCAATCCGCTTTACTAAAAGGCGGCAAAAATTTACCGCTGTGCACAAAACATCTGAGTGACCGTCCGAGTATCGAACGGACTGTGGGATATTGTGACCATTACCGGCTACTACCATTCTCAGAAATCACGGGTCTTTTATAAACCGTATAGACATATAACGCAATAGTCATTACATATCAATGATGCCCTGTTTGTTGCGATTGAATAATATTATTTTAACTTGTACATTTTACTTATTTATTTCATTACCGATGCCCAATACAACGTAAGTGATCACCACGTAACGTTTTATTATTGATTTTAAGAAAATCGACACATTCTTCTATTGAATTTGCCTTAGTTACCTCAGATAAGATTTTTGCTCTGATCAAACGTTGTTGAGCCCATAGATGACAGCATTGTAACGATAAATGTTCTAAACACAACGTTCTAAGGGTTATTTTTGTATGTTACGCGACGTAGTAAATATCATCGCGACAAGCCGTTTTGTGTAGACGGCCTTTTTAGCGTACTCACAATACGCCCTTAATGCTGTAATGTAGACAACGGTGATTTGATAAACGACTCGAGTTTAGACGCGAAAAGACCAATGTTTTGAAATAAAAAAGGCCTCCTCAATAAGGAGTAGGTATGGCTTAACTATTCTGTTTCAATTTTAAATTAAAAGTTATATCTGCTAGAAGCTTATTATTTTTATCAGATAATTTACTAAAATAAGATTTTTTGAGATGTCAAACATAAAATAAACAAGTAGGTATTGCTAAGTAATTTCGTCCGCCTCCAAAGCGTTAGATTTAAATGAACAAAATTCAGTAAATCCGGGTTCCCTCCATAGAGTTGACGTCATATGACTACAGACCGTGTAACCGACAGCAAGAAAGCTGTTGTGAGCCGATCTTAACCCGTAACGCCGCGGGGGTCGCGCGGATCTGTCCTAATAACCGGGTACAATAGTGGCCCTGGGCAAACAGTGCTCGCTTATTGCTACTCGGCACTCCGCAATAACAGCAGTAAAAACAATAGCGTGGCCATGCTCCTTGTGATTGCGTCGCGACCGTATTGTTCCATTACACAGCGCAGGTTGCGCCAACTTTCAACTTAAAGCTTATTATAATTTAACGAAAGGGTTACGTCATATTTTTGTGTCACCTAGGGTCGAGCCGAGTGCGTATCCTTCGGCAGTTTTTTTTATTAATAGTTTAAAATGCTTTAATACCATAGGTACTATAGGGTTCGTAAAACATCTTTATAATTGGTAAATATAACGCGGTACGTTCCAAGAGTGAAAATTATGTTGAGTTTGCTCTCATAGGAAATGTATCATAAAACTTCGGATGTGATAGGGGGAGTCAATTTGCGTCCTGTCTTAGGCCTTCATTGTTGTTAAATATAATTTTATCAAGAAAAATCAAATCTATCCTTTCTCAGTGTTTAGTGTGGCTTATCACAGGTTTATATAAATTACACAATGATCAATGACTTCGTATACATTCATTATTAAATTTTTCTTTAAAAATGTTTTTTTTTATTACATAAACATTTGCACGATTGTAACTTTACTACTACCATCGAGGAATATAAATATATTTTCATAAAAAAATATGTAGCAGATCATTTATAGATAACGGATTTCATCAGAGGTTTACCATATCGTCGTTACGGCATTATGCACCAAAAACATGTCGTAAAAATATATGTTACGTGGTTGATAAATCACTTAATAGCATACCATTCAAAGTTGCATACAATTGGAATGAATTTTGCCACCGAATAAATATTTGTCACAGGATGACGGCTCGGTCAAGGATTATCTCGAAATCAATTCGTAACGTTGTATCATTTGTCGCGTTCACTATCCACCGGCCCACGCTCACGCTCCATTCATTGCTATTCCACTTGCAACTTCAAATTTCAACCGATCATATTCGACAAATATTAACTTGATATACTCGTATTTGATACAATGAATTATAAATTCTTCACGATCAGTGATCAATGAAATAAAAGTTTAATGTAATAAATTGTATGGTCGGTAATTTGAAGTTGTTAGTTAAGCGCATCGTACGATTAATTTAAACCAGGCTACACATACACACGAAAAGATTATAATAGAAGCGGCACGGCTTAATCCTAATAACCGTAATAAACATCAGCGGTAACGAGCAATAGGCAGCGATTCGTGTTGATGTTACACTGTTTTTATACACGACCGGTACATGGGAAAGCTTTCTAATTGCCGGAACAATGCTGAGCCGGTTATTTGCCGGCGGCATTGTTTTTGTCCGCGCCGGTTCATTTTACCCCACCTTCCCCCGGGCGGGAGATTAATGGAATTTGAATACGCATAGCCTTTGTGTTCAGCTTTACGCGTAATTTAAGCGTATACCGGCCCCATGAGTCGGCGTTTTGTCGCCAATCTTACGGTGACTCGCAGGTGCACCTCACCTCGGATATGACTTCTGTGCAAAATCACACGTCTCTTTCGTTGTGCTTACGTAGGGGTGAGATTCCGAAGCACTATCGATGACGGGACATTCACGTCACGTAACTATTCTGGTGAAAATAAAAATATTCCAAATTGGTATTCCATTAAGAGGGTTATTATAACTTTACATTTAATTCTGTACTTTGCGACGGCTAATGCATTTTTGATAGCATTCCCGTGTCACGAGTACTTCGGGAATTGTGATTATTTCATTTATTTTGGACGGTCCCCTCGGCTTCTTCGATCAATAAGTGTTGTGTGCTCAAAGCACTATCAATCATTCCGCAGGGCCTAGGCACGTCCAGATATAAAATGTATTTGTTTTACGGGAGTGTACTCATATTGATTTTAGGAAAATTAATGTTTTCTCTGAGTTAAATCCACGCTGGTATTTGTTGTTGTTGTATTGGTACTACATCCTCTGGATGTATATAGGTGTATAGTGTATACCATGGTTCGTGAGACAAATAATAACTGTCGCATAAGCATCAAATCTTAGTGAAAACGACTTGTAAATCAGCTGATAGCAATCCTGTTGTTGCGAACGCTGCAAATCCATTAACATAATTGAGCGACTTGTATCCGGGACACTTCACAGTCCGCACTGTGGCCGTCTTTGACGGTACATCGGCGTAATGAGGGCCTGAAGCCAGCGTGTCATTCGCCCCAATGCATATTTACAATAAGAGCCGAGGAATTGAGACGCCACATTTCGACAACAGCCGATGCTCCTTACGGCTGATTAAATCAGTCGCAATGTATGGATTTCAACATTTTCCGCGTTATGATTCCAAATACATTATATTCATACCTTTTAAGCTCTCGCATAATCCATAGCGCGGAATTAACGAAGTCAAATATTGCAAAATAAACGGAAATGATTTATAGTGTTGTTAAAATTTTACACATGGTGAATATTTGACGAGCACTCATTTGCCCAATCACTAAATGAACGTAATTACAGTGTTTACCCTCATTCACGGAATCGGCGAGCAACACGTACAGAAATAGCCACGCAAAAACAAAATGCCTACAAAAGTAACCTTTACCACACGACGCAGCTTTATGAAAATCGAAATCCCCATTCAATTGGGCGCCTGTGTCGCCACAAATTAATTAAAAGCGCTTTGGGATTTTATTAACTTATTGCAATTATATTTAAACGGTACGATTACAGAGCCGTGGCTCGGCGCTAAGTGCGCGGCGCGGGCGGTGCGGGCGGCAGCGTCGCGGTGGGACGCGCCGTCACCTAATGTCGTTGCGAGGGCTCGTACACGCTGCCTCGCCATTTGATCAACTCTGTGTAATCGAGGACAAATAAATCTCGCCATGAAAATTAATAGCCATTTCGCCGCGGATTGTTTCCGACCTCTTCACTAGATTTATAATTATCTTTTACATCGGCACAATGATGATATCGTTGAATGGATGTGAGTGATATTATTATTTAGCCAGTGCTGAATTATACGATATAATCTGAATAATAAAATCATTGTGCTCACCCCTTAATGAATGCGGGTCGCTGATGTAAAACAGGAAGAGACTCAAGGGTAGTTGCGAACTAACTTGCGGCATCAAAAGCCAATTTTGTGATTTTTATTGCAATAAATTTGCATTACACGTCAGATATATTAAGTTTTAATTAATTATTATAATTTCATGGGTATTTAAAATCCTATCAGCGAGGGGCTACGGAAGTAGGTTAGCGGATACATTTTAGAAAACAGATTGGATATAGGTGAGAGGAGAGCGGTCTCCGGCAGCATCGGCACCGCCAGCAGTCCGCCGCATTGACAAACGGCCCGGTCCACTTCATTAATTGCGGCCCAGTCGGCCGCGCGACCGCCTCTAAATAATTCACATACGACTGCCCTCACACGCCGCAATCTACGTCGAAAATTACGAGCACCCACCCCTGATGACTTTATTCGGCCTAATTAATTTGGATTTTTATAATACCCACTGAGGTATCGCGATAACTTCCCTTCCTTTATCAAACTAACAGACATTGATTAATTCAAGCTTTTATTTTTTTGCCTCGACGCTTTTGTAGCTTTTCTTTTATTGGTGACCATTAGCATAGCGCTTTCTTTTACGATTAGAGAATCTTTTATTTTATAAAAAAAAAAACATACCTCACGCCTGGAACTGGAACACTCTCCGAAGGGGTAGGCAGAGATGCATTTCTGCACCCACATTTCGCCAGGTATGTATCAGTCCCACGTAAGAGGGGGCGAGCCTATTGCCGTTTTTCGGGCACTTTTCCAGACTCCGTGCTGCTACTGAGAATTTGCTAATGGAAAAACCCAATAAACACTTTGCCCGACCCGGGATTCGAACCCAGGACCTCTAGATCGTACGGCACATACTTGTACCGCGAGACCACGAGGCAATCGCTTTTATTTTATGTAATAAATAATTTTAGATGACACTCAGAGGTAACGATTCATTAATTAATTACAATCTTTATCATCTAAGTTTTTTCACAGATCTTTTAAATCAACTAAATTCAGTTTGTTTACCAGTACACCAACTAATATTTCGAGTGATAACAATGTTTTGGAATGTTACTCCTGAGTTTATTTATTATTTTCGCGGCACCTGAAAATTCAGATGTTTCTTTGTGATCTTTAAGTAAATAAAACTATAATTAAAATGCATAATGAATATACAATATCCTAATCTGACGCGTCGATTGTCGATTACGCAATAACAAGAGGTTGAATGAGCAAAAAGCAGCTGCGAACCCACTCGTAACGCTCGTAACTAGAGCTGTTACGCAATTCGGCACCGGCCTAATTGATTCCTCGCCCTTTCGACCAGACGGGGCATCGCATTATCGAACACAGGTGCCTCCGCTTTCGGGTTATTTGCCTCTTCGCGACAGACTTCGGCGATATCATCTCAACTCCGATTTGAGATCTTCATCCCTGTTTAATCTTTAATTATATTTTAGGAATTCTTTTCCTGTCGTGACTTGATCATTATTAAAGTGAGGAAACCGTGCTCCACGGAAATAGCTTAATTCTCTGAGCGTCTCCCTCAGAGTACATTCAACTTCTCTCGCTTTTTAAGGGTGTGTAAATCTAGCGGCTGTTCGGAAAGGTGAAATATGGAGAATGGCTAGCCAATTTGTATGCGCGCCGAACTTCCGCCGAGTAATTTATCTGAGAGTATTTTTGGGCGCAAATGAAGGAGTGCGAAGGTTCGCACACACCTCTATATCACTGAGCAACTCAGTTTATTCAATTATATTAAAAGCTTAATTAGGAATATTAGCAAAGTGTCCTCGTTTACTTCCTTACTCTTTGGCAGTTGGTTTCTGCGAATTTTCTTGAGTTGTTGGAGGAGTCTACGCTGCCGACAGAAGTTCTGCGATGGTTAGATGAAATGCGGCTCGCAATTAGAGTAATGGACGGTAACCTTTCCGGGCAAAATTAACGCCATTCGTCTATAGCGAATGTAAGAGAACACTCGGCACAATTAAGTTGCGGAGTGAAATTGCAACAAGTGCAACGGTGCCTCGCCGCGTCCACGCTCCATTTAACACACTCAGTTTGCGGGCCGCCCCGAAACCTCTGCCAACTCACCTTCACGTAAACACTTGCCGCTTACACATCTTATTGCCCTTTTATAATTGTCTTTCGGGTTTCAAAAATAATTCGCATTTATCTACTATTGGTAACATATGAAACACTTAAAATGTTTTGTAATCTACTTATTAATTTAATACAATTGAATCTTGGAAACTACATTGTGTCAATAGCCGAATAGATTAGCTATAGCTTTAGTTTTAGGAAGCCGATGTTATGATAAGAGTGTATAAAAAGGTATTGTTTACAACCAGGTTGATAACTTCAAGACTCTGTCATTTACATTCTGTTGATTGAAACCCGTTTCTGGCGCGTTCTGTCAGTTCTCTATTATCTTCCAGCATATATTTTTTACTTGAAACTATCCCTTTTATCAAGTCGACACTATCGTTCTTTCAAGCTCGCTTTCTTTTGACATTCGTACAAATAGGCGGGAATGTACAATTGGTTTTTTCTTTTCTGTATAAAGTGTTATTCTGTCTGACGTTTACTTTTGTCGGTATCGTCGCTCTTTACTTATACAGAACTGAAAGCAGGTCTCTTTATTCGAACGTTTTTTATGTAAAAAATAACATTATAAATAAAAACGCTTATAAGAATATTTCGTAATAATGTGTTTCTCGTACAGCACCAGTTCATAAAGCCATCTTTAATATGTTTTATATTGTAACAACATTTACATATTCACTTCTTTACGACCATTTGCGTAACAATAATCACGATTCATAAAATCTTTAATACATAGTTTAACCACAATTCAACTTATAAATTACTTTATACAAAAATACTGTTGACGAACAATGGGTGCAGTTAGGTAATACATGTATGTGATAATTTAGCAAGTTTATATAAGTAATCGTTCAAGATAGACTTGTTGCTGCCCAAAGAAACAAACGCCGGATCAAGCTGTCTACCGAACCAGCCCACTTTCCCGACGGCAGGAAAAAACAAGGGGAAAGTATTTTCGGCACGACGGCGCTATCTGTTCACGAACACATAATTTGTCGTACGAAGCTTGATGTGGACACCCCTGATTCGAGTTATTCTTTGATGTGACTCGCTAACAATATTATAAGAGTGTTTGTGCGTGGATGAATATTATTTTGTGAGTTTATGTGTCTTATTCTTGTGATACACTATTTATCTACGCATTTTAGCAAGTGTTTCTTTATTACTGACATATAAATGCATATAGTAAAGTATAAATAATATATTTCAATGAACACAACAATTCACAGCGAATTTAATAGAAAAATACAAAACATAAACTCGTTATTTTTAAACGTCCAAATGAAAATGTATGAGTCTGCTCGAGATTAGTTTATTTCAGTTTTTTCTTAGAGTAAATTATTCAGCGTGCTATAATATACTGCCGATATTAACTTATATATTTCATACCGCGTAAAAAGGTAATATAACATTTTATTTCACTTTCTGAGGTGACGTTATGACTTATGGCCCATAAAAACTTCATATCTATTAAGTTGCACGAATCTTATATCCCACTTAGCTTTTCTAATTTCACAAAGATTGCGGCATATTATTATTACCAATCCAGAAATAACAATAATGTATTTAAATAAATATCTGCTAGAGAGCTAATTAGTTCATAGTTGTTTGTGATATACAAGACATTTTGATTTTTTCTAGAACAAAAAGAAGTCCGTGGCCAGTGTTCAATGTTAAATCACACTTTCAAGAGACACAGTATTTAAACACTTAAAATATTAACGAGTTTATTAGGTAATTGTTTGAATATTCCTAGCTGTTGAAACGAATAAATATACTAACTCGTACATCAATCATAGTACGTATAAAAACATATTTTGGACATAAAAAATTGGTAAATTCAAAAAATAATAATTAACAATACATACAAGTCTCGTATAACATTGTTATACTTTTGTTAAAGTCGACGCCTTTCTGGCTGTTTCACATCAAACAAGCGGTTCCGCTGTAACGCAATAAAGCCCCTCTCACACCGCTGAAATTTACCTTATTAATTTCGTTAGCGCGAAATAATCACGCTGGCTGCCTCCACTGATCCTTAAAATTATTTACGTTCACGTCCCGACCTGTAATAGGAAATTTGTGTACAATAAGCATGGCTGCAATTTATATCGTATACGTGGGCTTTTGTTCCATTCGCTAGATATATATCAAAGCTGAATGTTTATATATTTGTAAATATTGATATGTTCAACATGATTTGGTTAACTGCTTTAAGTACGAACAACCCACTATCAAGAAGCTTAGCTTATTTTCTTCTGTGAATCATTCTTTACTATTATCCAAATTTCAAACAGCGAAGGGGTTGATGTTATGAAAATTATTTGTTGGGACCATTGATGTTACAGCGCAAAGTTTTTGCCACAGCATTAGGCACGGCAGACTAAGATTGACCGCAACTTAACTTCTCCGACAACAATTTACTTGTGATGTTTCAAAGAGTACTACGGTACACACTCGGGACATTAACAAGCCGTTGCATACAACTGTACGTGCAGTTCTTCGAACGGTAGTTTGTAGTAACGTAAGTATCGAAGATCCCGTTTGGAAGCTAAATTTACGTCGTTATAACTTCATCTTGTTACTGCTTATTGAATGTTGGTTTGCCATAAATCTATATATGTGTCTCTTTCATCTAATGAAAGTTACGGTACTTTTCTTTTAACAAGATTTTTTTTATTTAATACCGTAATGAGTAAAACAATTTTATGAAGGTGATAAAAATAAGTGTTGTAGTTGCTACAGATCCCTGCTTTTCAATTATTCCTTAGTCAGCACTCGTTATAAATGATCATAAAGTTTGTGCAGTTGGCCAATTAATTTTAATTCCAATAAAATTATTCCTTTTTAAGTCGAACGAATAATTTTGATCTTGTGAGATCTTGATTCTTTACATTTATGGTCGTTATTAAAAAAAAACTTCATTCGATTGATTAAAAATATATTTTATACAGTTGTAAAGTAAAATAAAATGTTTGTATATCTCCTAAGTAAATGTTAGTATTTGGTTATGAAATGTAACCAGAAGCAAGAAGGTTGAAATATTCGCTAAGCTTAACCCGCGGTGTGGAGAGCACGCGCGTTTATCCACGCAATCTAACTATCGTGACGTGCGCGCCAGCTCTTTTTGTCTCCACGATCTGATATCGAACAACTTCGCCGGCAGTGAGTTATAGTTCAAGGAACTTACCACTTCACCCGACCACGTCGCCGACAACTTTAAGGTCTACGTGTCTTTATCGGTCACTTTGTTCCTACAAAAACTTTTAACTAAACTTTCTTTACAAACCGCCGTTTAAGTACGTATCAAATTACGGACACAGTCCCAATTTCGTATGGCGCGAATCTCCTGATTATGTCAACATTAAGGTAACGTGAATCAAACCAAAATACACCCAAACTAAGGATATGACAAAGAAAACAGAAAAGTTTTCCAATTACATATTCAACGAGTCGGTTCAGAAATCCACCGCTTCTTAAACAAACGCCTCTATGAAAAGAAATCACCGAATAGGTGAGCGCGGGTAAACTTGCGAGTAAACATTTGCGTATGTAAACTGGAATTATTCACGAAAAAACTTTTAATGGCGTCCCCGGAGTTCCCGTCAAACATTTATCAACAAAAGAACGAATGTCCCGCAGGCGATGGAACTTGAAATGTATGGAAATTACCCAGTCACAAACGAGAGAACAATTCACTAACGTCGACACAGCCGAATGTTTTTGCTGCACCTTCTTACGCGTATGTCGTAACTCGTAGATAAGTTTGACTAAACGTAACGCGTCAAGCCTTACAAAATTGCAAAAATTTACTTAAAAATGTTTCAGCAGGCACGATGTAAAGCCTGCGAGTGATTCGTCAGATGTTCGTTGAGCAAGCATTGCTCCTTGTTGGGTGCCAAATAACTTGGAACAGAATAATGAACCGCTTCAGATTCTTCAGCAAACAATTCTTGTCATTGCACAACGGCAGAAAGATTAAAATTTCATAAATTTGCAACGGAAATGGGACTATTAATATACCCTTCAACTGTTTCCTATTTGTTCAAGATAATTTATCCAACATCTGCATCGGATGAAGTTACCTACCCATAGTTGTGTTGGAAGCATTATAATAAAATTTGAGAACGATAGAAAATAAAAAAGGGAAAAAATTTAGGGAAAATTTATCGCGTTTATGTGTGTCTAATTTGAAAGATTAACTAAAGAGGTTAGAGAGATTAAATACGTTTCGAACGGACACATTTCATTTGCATTTCAATCAAAACGATATAGCCGGTGGAAAGGAAAATCCGCTCCGTCGCCTCACTTAAAGCTTTTGAAATATTCCTATAACTTGTGATTCTGCAAGAAAAAAAGCCTATTTGAATTGGAAAGATCAAAGCGTAAAAATTTATCGTTACAAAAAAAACGCGACAGGAACGTCCAAAAAGACGTCGGGCACTTATTATTTCAACAGAACGAGTGTCTCGTCTCCTCCTCTCTCATTCTATTTGTCTTTTCGATTGTTCCGGTGCATAGACTCCTCCATTACTCGGCACTGAAAGGAAAGTTTTGTATTCAATTTGGTATTATAATGCCCATTTGAAGTCGCCACGCACCATCGCGTCGACATCGGCTATGTAAATGGCTGTATCCGGGACTTAGACGCATTTTCGCCAAAAAATGTAGGATAATTCTTGTTGAAAATTTTTTTGTGACTCTGAGACATCTTTGCCGGAGCAGTTAATTTATATGACAATCAAAGATATATAAATGATCATCTATTTATCTGGATGCTACTCGTAGCAAATTCTTCAGTTTGTGTAAATATTTCTTTACTCTCACCTGACGTGAATTTTTATTCTGGTTTGCGCGCTCAACCCCGACGGGAGACAAGGAACATTTCCGAGTTTCTCTTCAATTTAAAATGGAAACTTATCCCTCGGCTATCATAAAGTCTGTATTTTCCATAGAAATCCACCTATCTCCGTGCGTTTCATCCTATCCGGTGTCCAAGCTGAATCCACCTGGATTTCGGGCGGGCACATTGGCTGAACGGCTTCATCTAAGATTGAAAGAATTGCATTTCCATGCGATGCGACATGTTTTATTTTACGAGATGTTTTCTGAGAATGTTTCGCAGATACTAAAATAATAAGAGTTTTACGTCGCCGCCTATTATGTAGCTTTTATGGCCCTCCGAGCTCGCCTGAAGCGCTGTTACTGTGGCTTAGGAGGGCTCTCCTGACGAAATAATTAACCCTGTGTTGCTCACATTAGACTCGGCTTCCATATAACATTGACTACTTACACATTTCATATTTTATTGTTACCCTTTTGTGAGTTGCAGTTGTAGTAACATACAAGTAACTCATAAAATTGGTTGCAAATTATAAAAAGTTGATACTATAGGGCCCATGAACTATTCAATAACCAAAAATGCCAACAGGAACAAGATTGTGTAAAGTCGCAGAATCACAGCCGCGATATAAGACCCGCTGAATGTCTATATTCCAGCCAGAGGACAAGGGACCGATAACAGATTACCCGCAAACACGTTTTAAATTCATTTCCCGACCCGAGCGTCGATCGCTCCTCGATAAAATGTGGGGACGACCCGGGAAACCGGGACATATTTACTTTGTCTCCCCGCGGCCGTCGCGCTCGTGGCCACTTCTCCGGTCAGGTAACGTTTTCAAGTGGCGAAATATTTGTCCTGAATCGTTACCGTCTGTTCCGATTCAAGGCATTAGCTACATTTAAAGCTGATCGACTAACACACGTCACGTTGTGATAAGCTTTATAACATCATAATGTAAAACGATTTATCTTAATTTAATTAAAACATAATCATACTATTTTCTTATAATAAATGAGCTTGTTAAATTTTAAGAATGAATATGAGGCAGTATTCATTTAATAACGTTTATTCAAAATCGACACTACAAACGTGTTTACAAAATATACAACACTTACTCGCCACCTCGGAAACTTTTCCGCAATCGCTAAGTCCATTAGCTAGTCTAAAGCGATGTTTTGACGCAAGCAATTTGATGCACACAGCTTTTCGGCATTCGCCAGCGACACTTACTCTATCCGGTCAATTTGTGTAAACCTTTGTGTGCCACCCCTTGTTTTGATTTGATTACGTCAAAACTAGCTGCTTTATTCTGCTGAATTAACTTTTAAGGGAGTTAAAATTTTGTTTATTTTAATACAAAAAATAATTTTAGGTAGTACTTTTTACTAGTTACTGAGCTGTAATATTAGTAATTAGAATTAGTATCAAGAGCGTCTGAGACCTTCCTCGTGAATGTCATCTTAAGTACTCATATTGAGATTTTTTCTATGTCAGCGAACGAATTGTTACCAGTTTTGACGTTTAATTGCCGAGCGAAATTATTTCCAATTTACGTTATAAATGCCATTAGCGGTGGAGATAACAATGCACGATGTTTATATTCTTGAAATAATTGTTAGCGCATTAATTGCGAGATTTTGTAGTACCTTCATGTAAAGAAAACAAAGAATAGAGACGAAAAAGTATTTAAATCTCAGTCGCTTTTATTTTTCTTGGCGGAACGCCGGTGGCGGTTAAATATCTGAGGCTACCCGCCGCTCTCCTAGAGACAAATATAAACACACCATTGCCTTTGAGTCGTCTTCTTTTACTTACCTATACACTCTTAACCGGGAACGGTTTAAGCGAGTTCTCGGGAACTTGTTTAAGATGTGACATGATGCCAACCTTTTTTTCGATACGCATAAAGTTGTTTTATCACTGCCATCGATCAATCTGAGAAACTTACGAAGTAATTGATGGAATCTTGGTGAGATTTATTACAAGATCAATTTAAAGATTTGTACCCGCAGAGAAAGACCATTTTTTTTTCAAAAGGAACTTCATCATCATCATCATATCAGCCATTAGTGGTCCACTGCTGGACATAGGCCTCCCCCAATGACTTCCACCGGGAACGGTCGGAAGCCGCCTGCAGCCAGCGACGTCCCGCGACCTTGACAAGGTCGTCGGACCACCTTGTCGGGGGACGTCCCACGCTGCGCTTGCCAGTACGTGGCCTCCACTGGAGAACTTTCTGGCCCCATCGGCCATCAGTTCTCCGCGCCATGTGGCCGGCCCATTGCCACTTCAACGAGCTAATCCGTTGGGCTATGTCGGTTACTTTAGTTCTCCTACGGATCTCCTCATTTCTGATTCGATCACGTAGGGAAACCCCGAGCATAGCCCTCTCCATAGCTCGTTGAGTGACCCTGAGCCGTCCCATGACGCCTTTAGTGAGAGGCCACGTCTCAGTGCCGTAAGTCATCACTGGTAACACACAACTATTGAAGACTTTTGTCTTCAGGCACTGAGGTATTTTGGACGAGAAGACGTCTCCTAACTTTCCGAACGCTGCCCAACCGAGTTGGATTCGACGATTGACCTCTCTCTCGAAGTTGGACCTGCCTAACCGGACCACTTGTCCCAAATAGACATATTCGTCTACAACTTCGAGAGTCGAGCCCCCAACTGCGATTGGGGTGGGCACAACATGGACATTCGACATGATTTTCGTCTTGTCCATGTTCATTTTAAGACCCACCTGTTGGGAGACTCGATTGAGGTCTTCGAGCATAGTGCTAAGGTCCTCCAGCGATTCTGCCATGACTACAATATCGTCGGCAAACCGAAGGTGTGTGATATACTCGCCGTTGATGTTGATGCCGAATCCTTTCCACTCCAAGAGCTTGAAGGCGTTTTCCAGCGCGGCAGTGAACAGTTTCGGAGATATAACATCTCCCTGTCTCACGCCTCTCTGTAGTGGAATAGCCTTCGTGCTCTGATCTTGTACTCGGACCGACATGGTGGCGTTGCTGTATATGCTTTTCAACACCTCGATGTACCGACAGTCAATGTGGCACCGCTGGAGAGACTCTAGCACCGCCCACGTCTCGATCGAATCAAAGGCTTTCTCATAGTCCACAAACGCTAAACAAAGCGGCAAGTTGTATTCCTCGGTTTTCTGGATAACTTGCCGAAGCGTATGGATGTGGTCTATGGTGCTAAAGCCTTTTCGGAAACCAGCTTGTTCGGGCGGCTGGAAGTCATCAAACCTGCGTTCGAGACGATTTGTGATGACCCTCGAAAACAACTTATAGACATGGCTCAGGAGCGAGATGGGCCTGTAATTCTTCAGCAAGGTGTTGTCACCTTTTTTGAAGAACAGTACCACCACGCTCCTGCTCCATGCCTCTGGCGTTGAGCCCTCGAGGAGAACGGAATTGAAGAGCCTCTGAAGGACTTTAAGTACCGGCGTTCCGCCCGCTTTCAGAAGCTCTGAAGTGATTCCGTCCTCACCCGGCGCCTTGTTGTTCTTAAGTTGTTTCAGGGCCATCTCAATCTCACACAGGCTGATGTCCGGGATATCATCGCTGAAGTGGCGGATCAACTCGGCTCTCGGGTCTTCGGCCGAGCGAACAGCGGGCTTGGCAACCGAGGTGTAAAGCTGTCCGTAGAACCTCTCGATCTCCCTTAAAACCTCTGCCCTCGTCGACACTACGCGGCCGCCCTCCGTCTTCAGCCTAGACAACTGTCTTTGCCCAATAGACAAGTCTCTTGCAAACACTTTGGAGCCTCCGTTCCGCTCTATTGTCTCTTTAATGCTCACAGTATTGTGAGCACGGACATCGTGTCGCAAGGACTTCCAGATCCGTCTATTGAGCTGACGATATGCTTCGGCATCCTCGGAAGACTGCAGCGCCATAGATCGACGTTCGGCCATAAGGTCAAGAGTGTGGACCGAGAGTTTTTGTGGTCTATCTCTACGGCGAGGTCTAAAATGCTTAGATCCCACCGCATGGACAGCTTCTACCAAACCGCTGTTTAACTCGTCCACGGCAAGGTTTTCTTCCAGGCACTCGAAGCGATTTTTCAGCTCGAGTTGAAAGCTCTCGGGGTTTTGGATATGGGCGCGAGTAGGTCGTAGCGTAGACTTCATCAAGCGACGTCTTTCTAATTGGACGTTGATATTCAATGAGCCTCTAACCATTCGGTGATCGCTACCGGTTTTCACCCTGTTGATCACAGAGACATCACTGAATATCCGTCGTTTCGTCGTCAAGATGAAATCTATCTCATTTCTCGTGGAACCATCAGGGCTCAGCCAGGTCCATTTCCTGTGAGGCGGCTTCTGGAAGAAAGAGTTCATCGCAAAGAGTCCCTCTTTCTCCAGGAATTCAGCCAGCCTCTGACCCCTGGGGTTCCGTTGCCCATGTCCAAATTGCCCCACTTTCAACTCCGCATCGCTTCTCATGCCCAACTTTGCGTTAAAGTCTCCCATAACAACATTGAAGTAGGTTTTAGAAGTATGTATGGCCCGACTTATGTCCTCATACATCTCCTCTACTTCTTCATCTGGGTGTGTCGAGGTCGGCGCGTATACCTGTATGACCTTCAACGAATATCTTTTGGATATTCTGAGTATCAGGTACACTACCCTGCTCGACACACTTTCGATGGATACGATGTTGTTAATGAGAGACCTGCGGACGAGAAATCCGACACCTCCTCTGGACTGTTGGTCGTCCCCCCGGTAGAAGAGCAGGTTACCGGACTTGAGGGTTATCGTGTCCTCCCCAATCCTGCGGACTTCCGACAACCCCAGAATGTCCCAGTGTAACCCGCTCAATTCTTCTTCCAGTTCGACAATCTTCTCGTCTGTCCTCAACGTGCGTATGTTGTGTGTTACCAGGGCCAGTCGTCGTCGGGGGTGGTAGCCGGGGCCAACCCGGGGATTCTTAGCACCCCCTGCCCCACCGTTACCATGGCCGCTACCGTAGCCAGGAATAGTGGGGCTGCCGGGGACTGGGGGCCTGGTCCTAGTCTCGATCATGAGGGGGATATTGCCGATACTCGCCACGCTTGGCAGGCGGGTTGGCGAGCGCAGTAGGGGAAGCGCATTGATGACGCTGCTGCCCGTCATCAAGCGGGGGGAAGGGAATAGTGAATGAGAGAGGAGGCTATGGGAGAGGAAAGTATGGTCTGTAGGAGTGGATACTGCAGTCACGGAAGGGAAAGTTGATAGTGACTGCAGCAGCTCGGGGGCCGAGGTCGCGTACTCGTAGCACCTATTCTAGGGCAGACCATGACCACTAGATAGGAGCAAAAGGAACTTAATATTATTTAAATAAAATGTGTTCAATGTAAAAGAAAACATATTCTGTTGCAGTTTAAAAGGTGGCATACATAATCTAGTGTCGAATGCTTTTCCTCAAAGGCTCCGTATCAGCATAAGCCGTGAACCGTGTCCTCTTTGACATACAACCTTGTGAGACGACTAAAGGGGTGTCACATTTTGTATTCTTCATAGCCGAACCGATGCTGCTGCTACTGTTAGCATCAAAAATATCATCGACGATCCATCTTGTTTTGTTCCCAACTACTGAAACGTGAATTTTATACTTCAAAAACTTAAAACTAAGTTTGCAAACTTGTTTCCGATTTTATTTTAAAACGGTAACTTCTTGAATCGTGCAAACGGTTTGTTGAAATTTGTTTGAAAAAATGATTGCTGTTTTATCTTCACAATACGATTTTTGTACACTCGTATGCAACAAGTACGTTTTTATATTTTCCTACACAAGATCCGCTTGAGTGGAAGGAAGTCAAACGATTATTTCGGATTATTTGTTTAACTAATACTCGACGTGTCGATATACTAAATCGGAGGAGAGTGAAAGGACTTGAAATAACAAACGAAATCGCTGTCTTGTATTTGGCGCGATATAACATTTGGAAGGCAAAAGGAAAATATGAAAAGGCAAAATATTGCCCGACAAAATTACGATCGCTTTGGATTCAGTACGGCCCATTGAGAGAGAATTGTTACCTTCGTACAATACCATAAAGAATCTATTTGTTTTTCTTCAAGTTAAGGCATACGGATTGTTTTTCTGACATATTTTTGAGCGCGTTGGTTCATAAACGTTGTAAAGGGGTGACAAGTGTTCCATAATATATAATTATTGGAATATTTTTTTGTTATTGTGTTTTAAATCATGTCTTTATTTTAATACCATATGTTGAGTTATAAATAATCCAGGATAAATATCTTTACGTTCAGAACCAGTTTTAAAATTAGTATACGTAAAACCATGAGTCAGAAAAAAAGGTCTTTACCCTTATATGTATGAAAGCTTTTCCTAAAAAAAGACCTATTATTGAGACTCATGAAGGCTTAGTCGTACTTATTAAACATTATTTATTTGACGTTTTTTTAACAAAATATTACAACATCAGTCTAACACACTAACGACAAAAATCTGAATACTATTAGTAGTATGAAAACATTTCACAAGATACGAGAAAAATGTGCTTAAATAAACGTCTTCCATAGAATGTTTGAAGAATGCACCTTCAACAACAATATAATTGCATTAAGTATCCAATGAGCAAGTACTCGACTGTTTACCGATACACGTCCAACTAAAAGCCTAGTTAGTAGAGGGTTGCGCTTCGAGAATTGAATATTAGCATTAACAAGACAAATGTGCCGCTGGAGTTTGATAGTTTCTCATTAGTAGCAGGCGAGGGCCGTCACAATATTCACTAAGCCGCCTTCCTACACAACTTCAAGACTTACAGCTCTGTTTATGGACACGGATACTCTGTGTAGTGTGTTGCATATTTTGTTCATGTACGTTTCTCTAGTTGTGTTGTGCAAATCGTTCTAATCATGCTTATACCGACGACTGTTGGTATTGTTGCTAAAAACAAAATTTAGGAAATTTCTATAAGAAACAACCAAATAAATACTACTAAAAAAATTGCTACATCTTTAACAGCGTCTGTTCCGTTAGAATAAAGAAATTATAATTATGCAGATTTGCGTTTAGAAATCAAATAAGTATCTATTCTATAGAAACAACTAACATAGAAAATATTGCATAAAAGTAAATGTAATATTTACCTGTCTATTTTACAACGAAAAACAAATAAGAACACAAAATTCAATATTTGTGTCAACATAATCTAAGAAATTATGTAAATATGTCTCCAGCAAAGTTTTAATTAATATTTTAAGCAGTAGCTTAATCCCTTCATCCTACAAAATAAATAAAGACGATCCTTAGAGCGGGAAAAAGTATATTTAATTCATAACATTGTTATTCTTTAAAATAACTCCTATAATTCGGGCTAGGTATCACTGTAAATTTTAATATGAAATAACAATCATAGAAAACAATCAAGGATTCCGATATATTTTGTTTTTAATGATAGTTTTTCCCATTTACTGATATATAATCCAACTGATTGAAATTAAAACTAAACACAAAAACTAAAGCGTTTGTATAAATTTATCATTTAAATATTTTTTTCATGATTACCCAGAAGTGGATTGGGTTTAGTATATGCATTGTAATAATAAGCGTTGTCGTGCAAAACATGCCATGGTAGGGGGACTTACCGCAACTTTTTAATTATGAAATGTTTAATGCAACTGTTGTAAAGGTATGCGATAATGAAGGCATGCTCGCCACATCGGCCCCGTGTGGGGTCAGCATAGTTTTGTTATCACCACCAACTTAAAACGCTATGCGAGTTGCACTCCGCTAGCGGTTACCATCTGACGTCTCTATTCATTACTAAAGTAACTGGCCCCCCACAACTTTGTTCACACAAACTCGTTGCTCCTACTTTCCCTGTAAAATAGAGTTGTGACAGCGAGTAATGTCCCCTTATATTGTTCTGGGGCTGAGAGGTTTGCATTCTAGTTGCGATGAGAATTGTTAACTTTTACAAACTAGGGTGTTTCAAATGACCTGTCAAATCGTTTTATACAAAATTTAAACTGCAATTCATATATTTTCAACTCCCTTTGGTTAATTAATTGTTACAAAAGGTCTTAATGTGTCGGACTTGGAGTAAAAACTTTTTGCAATTAATCGATACGCGGCAATATCGATCATGAAGTTAGTGCGAAAATCATCAGGCGCGGGTGGGAGCTTGACAAATGCCCGTTATAAGCGTGGAACAAAGTGGTGCAATTAATTACCAGCGGAGCCGGCAGCGTTGAACCGACAAATATTATCAAGATCGTTAATTTCGACATCTCAGTCGAAGATGATATTAGGCATTAGACAAATGTGCGGAGCATGCCGCTTGAATGCGCAATTGCAGGATAACAGCTGTACAAATCGCTAATGATTGCAATTGAATCAAATTGAACGCATTGCGATTGCTTATGTTATTACAAAATGAGTACCATGCCCCTTTGCGATAATTATTTCATTGCAAAGTGCTGATATTTCTTTTTTATTAGAAAATTCTTAATAGCAGCACGGAGTCTGGAAACATGCCCGAAAAATCGCAATAGGCGCGCTCCATATGCCGTGGGACTAATAATAATTGGCGAATAATGACACCTATTCCTCCTGATGTAATTTAACCGCCGGTGTTCCGCAGGGCGGCGTTTTATCTCCTTTATTATTTGCAATTTTCATTTATTCTATATCCAACAAACTATCTTCTTCCTATCATCTATATGCAGATGATCTACAAATCTACACTCAGTCTCTTCAGCAGAAGTTTTTCGGCTCGAGGCTCGAGTATTTATACATACTTGGGTGTGTATGTATACATACTTTACTGAACCTATCTTCTTTAATCTTTAAATTCACATTTGCGTCGCCATTTATTTCATGATTTTAACCGTACGCCATAATACAAATACGAAATGAGTTTGTTGATTTGCGGATGAACTGTTGTAAATTACCTATGCTTCAGAAAATCCCCTAAGACGATACAAAACCTAGATAACAATAAGCAGTTGGGGTTGGGTAAGGAAATATATACACGTATCTATTGCGAATACCAAGACATGAGAACAAACGTCGCCGGACAGTAACAAATAACAATAAATCGATGATTGCAGTGACTTTAAGAGTTTATACAATTATACTAATAGCGTTGGAATTGCGCTCCCTTTGAACTCTTACACCAGTTCGCTTTCAATTATTTTACCGAAGTTAATTGATAAAAGAGTTTTATTCGGTCAAAGAGTGAACAATACACGGAGAAGATTCTTTTTATAAATTCTCTTGACAATCGAAAACTCGATAAAAATTCCAAAAGTGGTACATAATATTATTATATTAATGAATTTTTAGTTCATCTTTGGAAATTATATAAAAAAATTATTAGTTCACTCATTTACTTAAAAGGGTGACCATTTATCTATCGTTCGATTAAAACTGTAAAGATATTTTTTTGGTGTATCCCTTATGCTATTGTTCTATTAAGAATGAGTCCTGTAGTGATAGCTGTTAGTCGTAGCCTGATTTCAGCTATTTTCCATTACTCATATCACATTTGTACATGCAGTTATATTAGGGTGGTGCAAATCTACGTGAATATTTTTGTTAACGATTCAATTCCGCCGGGTTGCTTGAGCTCGTAAAACATGAATATAAAACTGCGCGAGTAACGCATGCCTCTTAATGAAAAGTATATTAACTCACATAAAAACATTTTACGCTCGTTTTCAACGTTGGTTATTAAATTAAATCATAATTTACACACACCAAGTTAAATCAGAATGTAAGCTTGTGAAATCGCAATAAAAATTATTAGACTCGTTACAGCTTTGCCACAGTAGACCCTTTTTATTTATTTTTTTCATATTAGATCCCATCCTCGGCAACAATGACATCATAAATGTTGAAGAGATTTTTCATTCCACGTCGTGTTCGTTTTCTCGTGTTCATATGTTGGCTTGCTTTAGCTGTCCTCGTAGGAAGATTTATTCAGGAGCAAAAACTACTCAGTACTTACTATTACAATGCTTGATGTAATCTCCTTTGTATTTTGTTACTTTAGTAAATATACTATTTATTATATTTTGTGACAGAATTGTCATACATTACCGATTAGTAAAAAAAAAATTGTTTAGTCCTAAAGAGGATTTACCTATGAGTAATTTTTTATTGCAATGACATAGAAATAATGTGCGAGACATGTCATTTAAATTCTATGTAATTAAAGTAAGAACTATTAAACATAGCTGTCAAACATTAACACTTCCAAGTATTGTTAGTGAAGATTCTTTAACACTTGCGTGACTGACATAAATCTTCAATATTCACTCGACTTTCTTAGTTAATGAGCTTAAAGTAATGCAACACATATGTTTTATTTATTGTTATTGTCGTGTATGTCGCGTAAAATTTTCGATTGATGATCTTTGAATAGTGTCGGTAGCACATAAATTTTGCACATGACATCTATAGTGCGTTGTTGGTCCCGTTTATAGGCTTCATAAAAATAGTGGTTGACTAGTCTCAACTACGTACCTACAAAGAATTTTATTCGCGACATCTATTGTTATCTAGTGACGTTATTTATTGGATGATGGGTTATCTCCGTCCTAATAGTGTAGGTATTCGTACCAAATGACATTTACAGAGATATTTACAACACTTTTACTACTGTGATCGGGAACTGATAAAGAATAGGCATATAACGTTACAAAGATACCATAAATCGATTACAGTCATATCACATACATAAAATCGTACCGTACAGAGCTGTATTAATTCAAAATAGAAGTTTTGTTATTTGATTCGAACTGTAATCAGTTCGAATCAAATTCGCGCGATTTTTTATTATACTCTATCATTATGTATTTTCAAGAAATAGCGAATGTAGGGTTAATACAATTCGTGAGTTTTCGATTCACAATATAATGAAGCATCTTTATTGTATGATAATGGAGACGGACCGTCCAATTGATATATCATCAAACAATACACATTAACGAATTGAACAATCAAAAATTCGCCGAACCATCGCCCCACTAGCCACTCTTCATCATCAACCCATATTCGCCCACTGCTGAGCACGGGTCTCCTCTACCACAATACGTTTTAATATCACTAATACATTATTCGTATTGATTTTCGACAATGGAACACGAATGGTTTTCTTTGACCATGTAAACATTTCATTCCGGGTATCCATATCGTCTTTACTATCTAAAAAGGTTCCCAATTCGCTCGGCTGTTATAAGTAAACCTTTCATGTATATTTTATTTGCAATATTTTGATGTGAGGGTCCCTCGTATCACATTCATTCAAATGACATATTGGTGAAACGTTCAAGTATGTTTCTGATCGAGAAAAGATCCACAGTTTTCTTTCGAGAGTGAAACCAAATACCATCTACTGAAGAGCCAATATAACGAATTGATTTTGTCTTGTCGATGGTTTCTTTCAAATCCTCATTGCTTGTCTGAACAGATAATTTTTTTTTATTTACATTATATGTAATACTTTTTTACCAGTAACTTCTTCATGTTACATTCATTATTTTAAGTTTTTGTGTAGATATTACTCTAATTATTACCTTAAATGAAAAGTAAAATTGATCGGAAGGTGGAGGGAAGGATCACTTCAGATAAATCGTATATTAAATTAATTGCCATTACGGCCATTACTTAATGAAATTCAGTCATTATCATTCGACGATCCCCGAATTTGGAATGTAAAATCAGCTTTGCTCATCAGTGCGAGTTATTATCCTGTTCGGTAATTGTTATTAAGCGTAGCCGAATTAAAAGAATAATCTTAAGTTTTGTGTGTACCTTAACTATCTTCCTGAGGAAAGGAAAAAAAAGGATGCAGAGTTTTATTTGCCGTGATTATATTTACTGTTTTGCATATTCATGATAGGTACTTGTCATCATCATGCATAATATGCTATTTAAATTTGATGTCACTTGACAATCAGTTTGATGAAATATTTGAGGAAAATATAAAAAAACGAACACTTTTTATTGTTTGAAGTAATCTCATTAACTCCCCAATTAATTTAAAAATGCTGTCACAAGTGAATGAATGGTATCCAGCACTCCAACATGGGCTGTATTCCCACGGGAGCGGACGAACCAAGTGCCAGATAAAAGCTATTAGTTTTATAAAGTAAACTCATTTAGTTTATTATTCGTCATCACAGAAACGTAAGTGTTGTCTTCGTGGAAGTATCTTACATTGCTGTCCATTAAGTTGAACATTTGTTATAGGAATAATAAGTGGTGTTTCTTAGCACCATAATCCACCATCCTTCTACGAAATTTACGTCCATGCTGTATTTTTTGTTGTGAAAAATGTTATTTAATTTTGGGCAATTATTACTCGCGCTCTACAAAATTACTCCAAGGGATAGGACCTCGCGAATGTTTGTTTTATTTTGTAGGAAACCGTTCTTTTTTATGATGAAAGTTTTATGTTGAAATGAATTACCTGCTGTTACATATTTCTCATATTTATAAATAACAAGGGACTTTCATAGTTATTTCTTTCTTTTTTTTGGAATCGTATTGTTAGGTTTTGGTACTACTTGATAAGTGGTTTTTTTATAAGTTTATGATGTCACAACTATGGATAGCAGGCAGCAGCCAATCCCTGTTGAACCCAGCTACTATGTATCCACAATTCATGCTGATAGCATTCATTAATTAATTAAAGAAAATATCTGTAAATATAATAAAGTTTACTTAAGACCATACTATCGCTGCCTTGAGATTAGTTTATGAACAGATAAGACAGGCATGCCCTTATGAATCTGTTTTCGGTACACCAGGTAGAGAGGCTAAACTATTCTCTTAAGTTTATATAAATGTCGAGCAAGGCGCGTGCGATGCGCCGCGAACGCCGGTGCCATATATCTAGTCGCGATACAAAATCGTTGTGCCACAACGCGTCATTTGTACATTTGCTTTATTACGTAGCGTGATTTATATGTACGCCCGGTGCGTTTAACTGCTGAGGTCTGTCATTTCGCCGTCTTAAATTGAGATTGATCCCGGGAAGGGCGGGTTGACGGGTGCGCTGGCGTGTCGCGAAATTGTGTTTTTGTTTTATTTTCTTACCTTCTCTTTGTGCTTAGGAGACGAGTTCACAGTCACCTTCTGTCAGTTAACCGAACGAGCTTGCTTTTTTGCTACGTCAATTTTCAAAAACACATTATTTTTATGAGTTCACAATGGTTCGAGGTTTAGTTCGATTTTCCCCTAATAACTATTCATATAAAAACTATTGATTGCTACAGGTAATTTAATTATTTTGTTACAGAGAGGCTCCGACGAGCTTCTGTCGCAGAGTGGCGTCACCGTCATGGCGCCCGCCGCTCCGCACCACGCTGACAACAACAACCAGGACTCTGCCGCGAAAAAGGTAACCACCTTATTCATTCATTAATTACTTGTTATGAAACAGAATTTATTCACCCCCATAAGAAAGAATTTCAAAAGCTCCTTTTTTGTTAATCACTTCTTCGGCACCTTTATTATTACTTTTCCAATTTTTTTTAATGGAAAAAAGACGAAATATTTTGTTTCCTTTTTAAATCACTTAGAAATCTAGATAAGAAACCGCGATTAACCTTTAAAATGGAAATTTATAAACGGGCACGTTGCCGTTGATTGTGTAATTAACCGAAAAACGATTAATCGAGATAAAACGATAAAACGACGGAATCGCGAAACCGTAATAAGTATTAAAATAAAAGGGCTCTCATAAAATCGCAATGCGCTATAAAAGTACTGCTTCCGCCTCTTAGAGGGTCGAATTTTTATTCAATATGCCTTCTAACTTTCTAATACAATTTCACGTTCCCTGAATCAAATTCATATTTATTTCTCGACACGAAACGATTTTTTAGTACAAAAGGTGCGCGATTGTATCAAAATTTTGTATGAATTAGGCACATACATTACATATTATTTCATATAAAATTATATTATATAAAAAGTTTAGAAGTGATAATAAATTCCAAAAACATTATGATGTAATATGATAAAATATAAGTTGTTATAATACTTCAACGACTTGATTTATTAAATGAAGCATGTCTAATTAATTTCCTTAAGTATTAGAATGGACATCAAATATAATGAGCCACCTTTTCCAAAAATATCTCTAGTGGTACGCTGATCCGCCAAGTGTAACACAAAAGCGTACAAGAGAACAATATTTTAAACTTAATTCTGTTTCAGAAAACAAACCGTATCCGATTCTAGAGAGCCTTCATTATTCTATTTCCTTGAGTATTTTCTCCTTTCACTCGTTTGCCATATAATTTATTGCGCTTGTGACTTAACGCGATATTCTATCGATGAGTAACAGCCGACGAGCAATGTTTAATGCCGCCTTCGCTTTATTATAATGCAATACAGTATACTTCAAAACAAACGGAAATATATTCAATTTACCTCAATTTATGGTCGATAGTAAAGACAAACTAATAATCATCATCATCATCATCATTAGCAGCCAATTGTTGTCCACTGCTGGACATAGGCCTCCCCCAATGACTTCCACCGGGAACGGTCGGAAGCCTCCTGCAGCCAGCGACGTCCCGCGACCTTGACAAGGTCATCGGACCACCTTGTTGGGGGACGTCCCACGCTGCGCTTTCCCGTTCGTGGCCTCCACTGGAGAACTTTTTGGCCCCATCGGCCATCAGTTCTCCGCGCCATGTGGCCGGCCCATTGCCACTTCAACGAGCTAATCCGTTGGGCTATGTCGGTTACTTTAGTTCTCCTACGGATCTCCTCATTTCTGATTCGATCACGTAGGGAAACCCCGAGCATAGCCCTCTCCATAGCTCGTTGAGTGACCCTGAGCCGACCCATGACGCCTTTAGTGAGAGGCCACGTCTCAGTGCCATATGTCATCACTGGTAACACACAACTATTGAAGACTTTCGTCTTCAGGCACTGAGGTATATTGGACGAGAAGACGTCTCCTAACTTTCCGAACGCTGCCCAACCGAGTTGGATTCGACGATTGACCTCTCTCTCGAAGTTGGACCTGCCTAACCGGACCACTTGTCCCAAATAGACATATTCGTCTACAACTTCGAGAGTCGAGCCCCCAACTGCGATTGGGGTGGGCACAACATGGACATTCGACATGATTTTCGTCTTGTCCATGTTCATTTTAAGACCCACCTGTTGGGAGACTCGATTGAGGTCTTCGAGCATAGTGCTAAGGTCCTCCAGCGATTCTGCCATGACTACAATATCGTCGGCAAACCGAAGGTGTGTGATATACTCGCCGTTGATGTTGATGCCGAATCCTTTCCACTCCAAGAGCTTGAAGGCGTTTTCCAGCGCGGCAGTGAACAGTTTCGGAGATATAACATCTCCCTGTCTCACGCCTCTCTGTAGTGGAATAGCCTTCGTGCTCTGATCTTGTACTCGGATCGACATGGTGGCGTTGTTGTATATACTTTTCAACACCTCGATGTACCGACAGTCAATGTGGCACCGCTGGAGAGACTCTAGCACCGCCCACGTCTCGATAATATACAATAACGTCTCGATAAACTAATAATAATATTTCTAAAATGGATGTTATTTTAAATATTTTGAAAAAAGATGCACATCATTTTTGTAACGTTACTGCCTGCTCGACGTCTAATTGTGTTATGTATTTTTTAGAGTAACATGACAATCTGCAAGGGTAATTGAATTACCCAGAAATTCGATGGATATATCTCTAACGTTCATTGTTGCAGTTATAACGTAAATATAATACGCATGTAAGTACGAGTATATTGAACGTATTTATTTGTTAATATATCTTTCATTCCAATTTTTCTCATAACAAGTTAAAGACACGGATGCCTGATAAAAATAAAACCTATACCACACGTTTTATTGCCCATTTTTCTGAAAAATGCACCTCCATCGAAAGAAAAGCAAACATACTGGGCAAATAAATGTTATAAATTTAAAAATCTCTTTTTACCCGTTTTTACATTCAAAAACATGGGCACAAACGTTGTGGAGTAGGAAACAATCAACATAGAAGAAACTGTTATAAAAATAAACAAGGTGGCAGTTTTTGGTCTTTCCCGTTGCACAGTTGTTTCATCGTATATTTACATAAATACGGGCCGAGTTTTGCATGCACACTTTGTTTGCCGCTGTGCAAACACGCTCTTTGTTTGTGGAGACCACTGGCCGCGCACCAACCACCAAATGGATTGCATCATCCATTAAAACTTGATGTGACCATGTTACAATTTCAATACGCCCCGCAATAACTACACTTTCTTCGTGAATTTCGCACATCTTTGTAAACGAGAGTAACAGCGTATTTAATTTAACTTACGAAATTATGTACATACTAGCTTCTGCACTACTCCAAATGTGTTGACTGTGAAAAACATACGTCCACATTAACCCCACAACAATATTCAAATTTACGACTTATAATATTAGATTATTTCGGACATATAAGAAGAAGATATATATATATAAGAATAAGTGCAATAAATAAAAATATTGCGATATTTTATGGCCGAATATGTTTAGATCTACTGGAAGATGTAAAACAAAATTCTTTTCAAAATATTAGAATTTAGATTACTGTGTTGACATTGATCGCGTCGGATGCTTTCAAAGGTTCGTAGGGATAGTGTTGTATTCACTATATTAATAGTGCCTACATATACGAGCTAAATATGAAAATGCTATGCACTATAGATATATGGATATATCTACTTAATAACATGATGATTAATGGTTTTTATGCTTAGATTATTTTGCGATAGAAACGTAGGTAAATTTCCATAAGTAAGCACATCATATAGTGTTTATATTTAGGTACTGCCTTCGACAAATATAAAACCGCAACGCTCGTGGCAGTCGTGACTCTTTAGTTATTGCAACTGATTTTGGTTTATTTGAAATATAAATTCCCTATTCACCAAGTTTCCGAATTGACGAAATTTATTTGCCATTAACGTAATTTTAAATTTCATGTGATGCTTTATGTCACATTGATCACTGCAATCGTGTGCCATGAGGTTAATGAGAAAAACCAATTAATTATGTAATAGACTACAAAGCAATGATTGATATGTCTTATGAAATTAAAAGCTCAGTTTTAAGATAGTTTTACAGTTTTATAGTTTTTTTTTCAGTTTTACGTACTCGCTTGGTCTAAAGTAAATATTTTTTTACGAACAATACAATCTTTAAGGAGTTCATTTCTCGACCCCTCATACTTGCCTATTTTCATTCATCGTCATAATTGTGTTGTATAATGTTTCTTTAAAGAACCATGTACATCTCGGCGCACGAAAAGCGCTTTTGTAGGTATATTAATTTAATGTCTGAAATTGCTACTTTGCTAGAAAGAAATGAATGGTTTTTTAATGTATACTGAATTTGAAAACGGGGAAAACGCGAATTTTAAGAACAAAGGGTTCGACCCTCCGACTTGAAAACACTTGTATAGTAATTATTTTAGCAAAAAGGTAAATACATATAAAAGCTTAAACAGCAATTACATTAGCAAATACTAAGTATATAGTACAAATATCTCTTTTATATGAAGTTAATATAGAACCCCCCACATTCAAGTACCTCGCCACTGGCTGACCATTTCATTATACGCTAAAGGTCTGTTTATTTCCAAAGCACTCTCAATGTCAGCCTTTATCAACTTTTTCGATTGGTAATCTTTTAGAAACACGTCCTTATGTACCCAGCCTCAGGCATCATTTACGTAAATTAAATAGAAATGAACCGTCTCCTTGAAAAGGAACCGTTTTCTTATTCTTTCCTTCAGGCAGTTTATTTTCGCCGCTGTCACCGGTCATTATGTCAAAATGAAAATAAAATTACACTGAATGTAGCCAGGGATGTTTTATAGACTTTATGTTGATGTTCATTATGTCAACATATGTACCTGACCTCAATTTTAAAAAAATAATTAGGTTTATATTTTTAATTCAGTTTATCTTGATATTCTCAAAAATTCTAAACATTTACTACCATTGTTTCAAGGAATTATATGACATTTGTAAATGTAATATAATGTATATCAGTTTAAATAATATACCTACTTCATATCAAAATTATACAGGAACAAATGTAAACAATAAAATTCCGTTTGCTAATATACTCAGACTCTTACTCTTAAACATAGTCTCGACGCGAAGAGCTCCTCTCTATCTTATCAGTACACATCACTGCCTGTTTAATCTGATTTGGGAAAGTCTTCATCTCTGTTGTGCCTTCCTCCCTCCGTGCATTGAACACAAAACTTTTTATGTGGTGAATGTTCTACGAGAGAATAACAAATGACACAAAAACACGTAAGCAAAATGTGCCCTTCGCGCGCGAGCACAACGCGGTGCGTATTTTAGTTTAGCAACGTTTTGCCGACCATTTACTCTGACTTGTTAGGGCCGGGGTGAAAAAACTCCGCCGCAGTAATCTTAATTACATTGTGATCTCGTTACTGCTTGGCCTTAATTCATAATTAAATAGGGACGTGTCCCAGCGTTGCTTATTTATTTGCTATTTTATGGTTTTGCGATTGCGTGGCTATTTTTTTCGCTGCGAAAATTTAGGCAGTGCCCTTTTTGACACCCCTTCTCCTTTGTTGCTCTGAATATTCATTTGGGAGTCTATAGGCGAAATGGCGACTCGTTTTTAAAAGTATTTTTTTATGTTTTCTCTTTGTGTTTTACGAAAAACACTTCATATCGTAATTTATTCAAGGAATACCGTTGGGTTTGTTCGCATCTCTAAATGTTTTAGTCACCTGTTTCTCTTATATGCCACACTATGCTATGTTTTATTGAGTTAAAGAAACAAAGTTTTTTGTTATAGAATATTTACATTTTATTATTCGTTTTGATTTTATTTATACAACTGATATTTGAGTAAATGTTATTAAATAAACTTTAATAAGATGATCTTCCGTAAATTTTCAAATACATATAAAAATGTAAAATACAGATCGATTATTCTAAGATATGCTTAAGCGACGGTTAATGAAATTTTTCGATGAGCAAATTCCAATATCAGACAGAGCACGTTTGCAGAAAACACACTAATCAACCCTCGTCCTCTTTGACCGGGTCATTAATGTCCAAATAAAGTAATTAATTATGTTCTCTGTTTTTTCCTCATTTTCGTGACGTTCGCTTGTAAAAACGTGGAAGCCTCTACCGTCTTGAGAATCAATCAAATCTGAAAATGCTGCTGGTGATTGCCACCGCCTATACAAGCTGCTTAACTTTAAATCTTTTTTAAAAGCGTAAATGTCAAAGTAAAAATTTAAGAACTGCAGCATATAATTTATTTTCAATATAAAGTGCGTAGTAATAAAATACGACAAATAAAAATAGCATACTTTGACGACCGTTAAAAAAAAAACAAATACAACACTGAGACATTCGACAATTTCAATATAATTGCAACAATTTCATTGAAAGTAAATATAAAATATTTTTATTTATAATAATTTTAATCACTGTTACATATACTTTAACAATAGTATACTATATCAGGATCGGCCTTGCAGACACGCAAAAATAAAAACAAGATTTAAAGGTCTATTATTAAAAAATATTTAAAGTCCACATTTCGGCGGCGAAGCTTACTACAACAGGCATCAATGCTTAGACCCTAGAGCAAAAAATATAACACAATAATCTGTTTTTAATAGATACTTACTGCTTCCTATATATATTATTTTTCCGCTTTATTAATTTTCAGCTCCGTTTTTACACATAATTTTTGAATAGAAAAATACATTTAACAATGAAAAAAATACCTTGACCCGCAGATTAGGAGGTCCACGATTATTATTATTGTTGAAATGGAAACTATATGTTTTATAATATCAAACAGCTACATTTTTAAAACTGTATGTTAGTGTCCTGTGTATTCTCATGAGCAAAAAGTTATATTACATTAAACAGTAAAAGCGCACGTGCTTGAGCACAACCTCGGTTCTCATTCGCAAGTTGCGCGCGCCTAACAATCCGTAGGAAAGTTTTTAGGCCGCTCTACTGGTCAAATTAATTGTCTCAGCCCTAGGCACGAAATCTTACTGTTATGGTTGCCTTTTTTCGCGAAAATTTAGTCTACCTTTACAGAGTTAAGACAAGCTGTTAACCTTATTTGCGAGATTTTGCCTTATTTTTATCTATCGGAAAGGGTACATGTTGTTTACTTTTACGATCAGCTCTAGATTGTTATAGCAAAAAGGAGAGGCAGTAAAATCATAATTGATGAAGAAGGCGACGTGAAAGTTTTGTAATTTTTGTTTTCGGTGGAATTTGTTGTGTAGTTTTTGTATCTTGTTTTATACAATTCTATTGTGATCTACTGTTGAAAACATATTTCTAACTTTTGCAAAATATTTTGGCGTCTTTATAATTTATACATAAGCAACATTTTGGTGTCAAAAATGGGCATTTTACTGTAGACAACTACAGAATAAAATATAAAACAAATAGAAATATTTATAATTTATCTCAATATTATATTATTTTGATAATTATCTTAATAAAAAATATCTTTGCTTAAATGAATTTCATGAGAATCTGAAAAGTATCCCAATATTTTTATTACCAAGCTAAAAGCGATTCGGGATATTGCTCAAGTTTTTTTATGGAAACATAAATTAATAACATTTTCTTTACTTAAATCTTTCACATTTTCTTTGTAATAATAATACTAATATTAAAAAGAAAACAAGATAGATAGATGCTAGAAAAAAAAATATGGGCTTCGTTGCTAGAAAATTCGGTAATCAATCAAATGATCTCATAAAGATATTCATTGCCGGAGCACTTACTATTTTACTGCTAGTTTTAGGGCTACTAAAACCATTTGGCTATCTTATTTTACGATTTCCTACCGCGGGAACGCGAACTACGAGTATCTTCTCTTACGGGGACTTATGAAGTGTTCTATACATTAATGTATGTGTCAGTTTGATTTTTATTGTCTTTACCTTTACTACCATTGTTTATTGCCATTTTATCGATAGTTCAATTTGGTTCTAGTAATTCAATTGCATTTCTTGTTCCATAATGTTGTTACATGTTATATTATATATTTATGATACATATTATTCGATGTAGCGCTGAAAAAGAAAAAAATATAATTTTTAAAACTTTTCAATTGTTGGTTATTGCAACTTTCTCCTAATTCTTTATTAAAGATATTATGACGATGAATAACGCTTTGAAGCCATGAGGCTTAAAGTTATAAAGCGATTTAGCGGCCGAACAAGAGCTACTATTAAAAGTTTACCGGCGACCAAGTTGTCCTATTCTTATGCATGAATGAGTTACTAACACCAGACTTTGTAAAACACAAATAGTTGTATTATGTGAAGTATAACATAATTTATCGTTCTTCGGAACTACGTTGAAACGTAGCAGGCACTGTATAATTTTATTGTGTTAGTGTACGGAAAAATAAAGCTATTTTTGCATTTATTTCTTTGCCATTCTTTATAGAATTATCGAAAGATCTCTAATTGGCAGTTAACTGACTGAAGGCATAGGCAAGGGTGTATTTATGCATTATATTTCTTCCTTCTGGTTATGAAGCTCACGTAATAGAAGGCCAACTTATGACCACTTACAGGTCACATTTCTTGGCTCCGTGCTGATACTTGGAAATTTCTAGCAGCAGAATCTGACAATACTTTGCTTGACCGGGGCATCGAACCCGGAACTTCTCGATTACATGCTCCAATTAATACAGCGGGACCAAGAAGGCTGTCTATAAATTTAATAGTTCATTTATAATCGGTTGGTTCGTTTACCTCAGTGATGAACGGTGCGCGTATGTAGCACATATCATACATATTTATTACGTTAATAAATTAATGGAGGTGAGTGTGGCGAAAACATAAATAATCGTTATGTCTTCAGGTAATGAGATAAATAAATGAAAGGAAGTAGTAACAGGGGAAGCGGGCAATAAAGTCGGCAAGGTAATGTTTAGTGAGATCAGGCCGCGTAGCTTTATTAAAAGTTTTCCCAAGCCTTTTTGCCTACTGTACAGTAAACCGACGTCAATAACGCGGACCTGGTGATTTCCTTGTTACACTGTTATCTAATATTATTTATTATGGCGGTTGCTGGATGTAGGGCGCACAAGGCCCGGATTTTATTAAAGGGAATTTGATAATAATAAATATTCTACCACAGAAGGATTAGCATTTGTGGAAGCAGGGTTTCTACTGTAATGATATCATTTAATCTTCATGATGAAATTAATACGCTTTTATTTATTTATTGACATGTCTTTGTGTGCATATAATTATAACTCCCCTATAACCTATAGTGACATGGGCCAAGGACTAAACCCTCTCAGTTGTAAGCAGCATGCTGAATGTACACATTTTGTAAAATGTGAGGGTATGGACAGTTGTGGAGATTGTGTTAACTTTCAAACTTACATATGTGAAAGTTTAGCAGCTAAGGGTCGAATACTAATTTCAATGAAACCAATATTTGTACGAATAGTTTTCTATTATAAAGAAAACATTATTTACCTGTAAAACGGTACAGTTAAACATAGTAGTTATATACTTGTACAGACAGAAAAAATATTGCACCAGAACATAAATTGCAAAAAATCACCAAAGCAAATTTACTAGTATGAAAGTAACCTTGTTATGTTTCACATCCAATACTCGTATGCGGATATTCATCTCCGCTGGGATCGGTATGAAAATCCTTAAAAACTCGGCAGCAATACTTTTAAATCTGTTTCAAATTGTATCAATGACTGTCGGCAATGCAATAACTGTATTCTACTGGACTGCCAATTAAAAGTTCTGTCGGATCGGGCTTCAGCGATTTCTGGTGCAATAATGCTCTTGAAATTTTAACGACGGATGCAACTCTTGGCTCCTGGTGTGCGTCACAAGATTTCAGCGTGTATTTACAATGTAATGTGCAATAAAAAGTTACTTTTGTTCGGCCTTCATTAATATTTTTTAAATGGTGTTAAGTTGATTATGCTTACCCTTACTACAAGAAGGTTACAAAAACTACAGTTTGTGAGTAAAGATTGAAAATTAATCTATAAAGTTCATATTTTAATATAATGAATAAAATGAACTTCCATTGCTATGACTTTAAGTATTTAATATTTACTTGAAGTATTTATTTAGTTAAAGGTTTTGATTGTTCGCCCCACATTTGTAGGCCTTACAAATGCAATATCTCCAAGTTTAGGTAGCTTTTTCCGTTACATTTGTGTTAGTAAAAATGATAATGATAACTTAATAATGAAAAGAACTAGTAATGGATAAGAATCAGAGTTGGGCATCAATCAATTAACTTTTAATTGAACTAATCAATCGACTAAAAATTAATTGCAATTAAATTAATTGAATTTGAATCAATTGCAATTAACCATTAATCGCGCGTTTCAATTAAATTATTTAAACTAATGCACATCAATTGCAGATCGCGATTAAATTATTGCAATTATTTTTTTCAATCGATTGATGAAAAAATTAAAACTAACAATTAAATTTTGCTATTTTTGCACGGAAGGGTGGTCCGCAAACCTTGTAGATGTTTAACGTTAATTATCTCATATACTCTTTACGACTAGGTAGGAAAACTAAACATAACAAATTAAAATCTCTCAAAATCTGGTATTTTCAAAGTTGTGGGGTGTTAAAATGGGGAATCATAACCGAATATCTCCATATATATTCTAGCGGGGTGTCAAATGAAAGAGCACGCAAAGGGAATATCTATGACTTAATCGTGAGTGAAAAATTCAAATTAGATTTTTTTTACGTTTTAAATGGAATGTAGGTTTTTCTGTCGGGGGTTTTCAATTACAAGCTTTTATTTAGTTTCGCCTGTCCCATTCTGTATCTGTAATTAAAAATTGCAAATTCAATTTGATCAACTGTCCGGTTTCCGGTTAAGTTGAAATTTTGCATGCATATGTAAATTGAATGGCAATGCAATATGATATAGAGATGATTTGATGATGGAGCTGGAAGGTGGCTATCGGAACTCCGCAATTAAACGACGCAACTCCACTGAGTTTGGGCTCATTTGATTCATTTTAACAAGTTCTATGATACCATATGGTAACCAGGGTCTGATGATGGAGCTGGAAGATGGCCATCGGAACTCCGCAATTAAACGACGCAAGCCCATCGAGTTTGGGCTCATTTGATTCGTTTTAACAAGTACTATGACACCATATGGTAACCAACGTCTGATGATGGAGCTGGAAGGTGGTCATCGGAACTCCGCAATTAAACGACGCAACCCCATCGAGTTTGGGCTCATTTGATTCGTTTTAACAAATTCTATGATACCATATGGTAACCAGGGTCTGATGATGGAGCTGGAAGGTGGCCATCGGAACTTCGTAATTAAATGACGCAACTCTATCAACTTTGGACTCGTTAGATTCGTCTTGAAGAGTATCTTGGTTGCCCTGAATATGCAATTCCAGCAAATTTGGGAAAAAAGTATCTTTCCGTTTGTTATGAATGTATATTGTATTTTGTTTCATTTAAGTAAAGACATTGCCGGTAATATACCTACCAGTGCCAGTGGCCACTATATAATATTGTTAAGAACGCTGCCAAAAAAATATTATTTATTTTAAATGTCGTTGAATGTTTTCAATTTGTTTTCGTTTGTGTTATCATTACTTGTCGCGTCGTTAGTGTTGCGTTTTGCTTCTCCTTTTTAAAGAAAATAGGTCCTTTAATAAAAGTCAATATCACAACGAAATTGTGGTGAGAAATACTTTTACATACAAAATGATATGTGTATTACAATAAAAACTAACTTAAAATATAAAAAATACGCAGAAACTATTTTGAGAGTTTAAAAAAGTTTAAACCGAGTACCTAACGTAACGAATAACAAAACGTCGAGAAAATGTCAAACGTGCGTTACGAAGCAAAAATACGCTTAATTTCAAACATGTTTTCAACATTAATATGTCAACAACTATGACTTTTCGCAAGTTGAAATTTAAGGAGTAGACTAACATCATGGACGTAATATATAAACGTTTATATATTACGTCCATGACTCACATTAACAACTATTCAGCATACAATTTTCAACTCTCAAATTGATTGTACCTATAGATTGTAGGTACAGCTTAGCCCTTTGTTTAAAGACAACATCACGCCAATTACAAGAAGGATGAGTAACTTCATAATAATACAAACCGGTATTAGTGCATTTAATGACACCCATATCAAACTAAAGTCACCTGGTATGTATTATAAAGTTTTGCTATTGTTGATGTAAATATTTATCTTGTACTTTAAAACTTGATGTTTTCAGGTAGCATGCAGGCTACATCAGTCAATCATACAGAAACAGAAGAGGCTACTTTGCTCTAAACATTCAAATAGTGTGTGATTCAAAATTAATGTTGCGACACACGTAGGAAATATCTTTTGACTCCTGTACTAAATCCAGAATAAAGAGTACCAGATGAACAGGATTACACAAAGAGCTGAGACCTTGTGAAAAGAGTTTCTGACATGCTTAAGGAAAAATTTTTATGTGTCCAACTTGGACTTCAAATAAAATTAAAAAATGATTTTTACCTGTGGCATGTAGGTATAGCTCTACATAATATTCAATACTGAAAAAATGACTATGCAAGTATTCATGAGAATATAATTGAAACATCCCAGAAATCCATAATATAGTCACAAGGTGATAATGATAATTTATATGTTAGAAATAGAACAATAAATAATAATTATTTTACAGTTGAAAACTTATTTTCATTTAATGCTAAATAATCAACAGACTCTAGGTTGATGCCAGCTTATAATACAACAGACTGTGGGATTATTCCCTGCGTCAATATATATTATTCTTTCATTTCTGGGTTTTTCACTTTAAATAGTATTTATTGACACTTGTGATACAAAGCTGTACCTAAGTATTACACACATAAAAAGGTGCTGTGTATATTTAGGATATTAATTTGAAAAAAGGTTATGGTTCAATTTCCCCTATTTATTTTAATTTTTATAATGAAATTTCAAGGTGGAGTTTTTCTGTCATAAATCTTCTTTTCAATAGCGCATTGACCAATTGAGTTTTAAAATAATTTTCCTTGAGGGATTGTTTTTTGTTTTAACAGCTTTATAGTGGTAACTTTCTTCGTCTTACCTTAAATTACAAAAACAAACAATGGTTCATATGATTGAGTATTATAAAAATGACATAAAACAATTGGGTACTGTTTATTTTTTGACCTACATGAAATTTCACCAATATCAGAGGTCCTTGCTTCATATTTTCTTGTTTTCAGTTTGTTGACCTTATAAAGACTACAAGTTAATTATTATAATGTCCCAATACAACAATTTACAAGAAGTTGAGGGCTTGTAATTAACTGTTACAAGTGGCTCATGTGATATCTCAATAATTTCTATTTCATCTCCTACAAACAGGACTTTATACATGGCTATATACAAATATAATTACTTATATGAGAACAATTACATACAAGTACATGATTTAGACTAATTCATATTCTAATTCTCTTATTAATTAAAACCAATTAATACACAACTACTTAGTTATCACTATCTGATTCTATCATTAAAATTGAGTACCTAAAATATAAGTATGTGTTGCTTTATGAATCAATTTAAAGATTATCATTATTTATATAATACCCTATTTCAATGTTTTTCAGTTAAGACTGAAAACGTAATAACAAAATAATTGTCTGCCTAAAAAGGGTTTCAACTTGTGGTTAGAATATTATCTAACACTTGGTGTATTTATTTTAATGCAATTGAACTCATGTCAATTGCTTTCCTTTCAATATAACACCATTTGTAGCTTTATTTATAATAATATTCAGGTGCAGAAGCCGTGTAAAATGGGTATTTTTTTAATTATTTAATATAAGTAAATGTAATTTCAGCAAAAACAGTACTTTTCAAAGAACATTTAATGATTATGATGCAAATTTTGATAAATTACAAGGTAATTAGCTTGTCATATTTATGCTATTTTAGGGTCATTTTGGAGGCTCAAAACCACCGGCGCGCGCGCTCGGCGCTGCACCGACACTCATCGCAATTACCTAAACCCTTAAGGAATGCAATTAGAACGCCTGCGCGTCATATTGTTGCAATGTAGCAACAAACGTCAGCGCATTGCTATGTGATTCCATACAGTTATAAACTTTACCAAAGATTCTTTCTGCCGCACCCCTTCTATAAGCTGTTCAGGAGTTCTATTTGGTACCGTAAATGTATTAAGAGGCTTAATCCGCACACGCATGTACCCAATACTTAAAGTAATACTTGGTAAAAAATTAATTGTTAATTGTTAATTGTCAATTTTTTTTCCGCAAAATAACTAAAAATTGATCAATTGTTAATTGTATAAAACCACAATTAACAATTAATCAGTTGTTAGTTGCTGTCACTGCAAATACAATTAATTAATTGTTAATTTTTAATTGTTAGTTCAATTAACATTTGCCCAACACTGATAAGAATTTTATAATTTATATGAGTTATTTTCAAAGTTGAAAAAAAATTATGAAAAAATGTCCTAAATGAAAGCAATAATTTGTACGTAAAAAAAACAATGTTTAAGATATTCCAATACTTCTTCCTTAATATAGAGTTACCGCTACAGAAATCATAATGGGCTAGTTGTAACAAGAATTGGACAAATGCTTCTCATACCATGCCTGTGTGACCTGTGTTATCGTGACGGGCACTACAAGCGGATTACGTATTTACCCAACAGCTCTCGTACAGTCTGACGAGATACAACAAAAGGTACTCGTGGCCATGAACTCACGCAATAATTATTTCGGCCCACAAGGCAAGAAAGCCGTTAATAAGCCAAACTATAAATAATGTTCTTTCATTTCTTATATCAGACTATCTGCCATTTGCTCCGTTTCTTATGTGAACAAGGAAAACATCCAATAGTTGAGTTGTAACATAACAGCTGTAGCATTTCATGTGATACAAATAATTTGATAATGCCACACGAAGTACCCAATGAGTCGATATGTACATATAATACGCATAAGTACTTGCAAAGTTTAAAACAAACTTGGCTCATAAGATTACGTAGACTCGAACCGCCTGAGGAAGTTCCATTATAAGGAAAAGATAAGATAAACTTGGAGTAAACTGCGAAAATCAAAAATAAGGAAGTAACCCGCACCAAGAGTCTAACTGCTCAGAACTAAGAGTAAAATAAATTAACAGATTATGATTAAGATGGTCTTTCATCGCTTTGAAGTCCTGTAAATTTTTAGCTTTAATTGCGGCGAGTATAACGGGGTCATCAACACAACTTACTTTTATACATAGCTAATGGTAGGGCGCACCAAGCTCGACTCGGCCAACTGAGAAATAGTGTTTCAATAAACACGGTCAGAGCGATCGCCGGGAAAATTGACCGATTCCGGGAAATCCTCCCAGGAAAATGTCATACGATATCTCTTTTTTTTTCTACGCCAGCAACCAAGCCAAGATTTAATATTTATGGATGAAATATGAGACGGAGCGGATGATTTAAAGTGTTTGATGTGGAAATGGTTGTTCGCAGATTTTCTGACCCAAACAAAGTTATGTCCTTCTTTACGTTTTACGTACCAGTTGTTTTCTTTTGCGACAAGAGAAAATATCGAAACATACCCTCGAGGTGGGCCAGCATTTTCCACGATTTATTCCTCCCTTTTGCAAGTCACCTTGGAAAAACATTTTTTATTTGTTTATTTACGGGGATTTGGCTCCTTTGATGTCGATTGTAACAGAATTGCGATTGTTCATAAATATCATATCTGTATTTTCCTTTCAGTTAGCGTTCAAGAAATAAATATTTCGATTTAGGTATTCTTTAATTCGCGTTATAACGAACAGAATAACAAGTTAAAACAGTTATACGCCTAAAACAATAATCTTTTTATCTTTTGTAATTATACCATGCTAACATTCTTGGCATAAATTCGTAGAATCAAAACATTTTTGTTGTACAAACTTAAAAGTATTAAGAAAATCATATACGCATATTTTGCTTTTTTTTTACTCAGTAGGTACTGTATAATTCGTCCGTTAAATATTAAAAAATATATATATTTACTGATGTTTTCACAGTAATCATATCTAAATCTATACTTAATATTATAAAGCTGAAGAGTTTGTTTGTTTGTTTGTTTGTTTGAACGCTAGGATCTCAGGAACTATTGGTCCGATTTGAAAAATTCTTTCACTGTTACATAGCACATTTATCGAGGAAGGTTATAGGCTATATATCATCACGCTACGACCAATAGGAGCGGAGCAGCAATAAAGAATGTTTCAAAATCGGGGACTTTTTCCTTTTTGTGAGCTTCCGCTGCGTACGCTGCAGAAACGGTTAAAGTTTCGCTAAAATAATGTATGACAGAATTATTCCCCTTTAAAAATTCTAAAAGAATGTCCGCGACAGCATATGTCTATCTTTTAAGGTTGGCTCACTATAACGTTTTTTATTCTCACCAAATTTATTTTAAATAAAGCATTATTTGTGAAGGTGTTTTTACAAACATGATATTAATCCTTATCCAAATAAATACGTTATTCATTACAAGTATTTAATACAAAATAAATTTGTCCTGTACATCATTTGATTTCAATGAGTATCTTAGAAGATATCGCAGTTTCAAAATAATGATCAAGCACGCAATAATGATACTCAAGGCGTCGACCGGCGCGTTACGGTTTCACGTTGAAACAATTTGACCGATTGTATGATTTTTGTATATTTAAGTAAATGGGGCTCTGCGGCGTAAAATACTACAACTTTTTTTCTTTCTGAACCCAACCCTGCAGTCCACGCAGACGGAGTTGCGCGCAAAAGCTAGTTCTTGAATAAAATCGTGAATTTTTGTTTAAATCGTGAATTCAATAATTGTATATCAAAGTTCATTTCCATGAATTAATAATGATCTACATATGTATATTGCTTAAAACATATAAATAAAATCGTGAATTTTTGTTTAAATCGTAAATTCAATAATTGTATATCAAAGTTCATTTCCATGAATTAATAATTATCTACATATGTATATTGCTTAAAAAATATATGTTTAAAAACTGATTTATAAACTTTGGAAGGTAAATAAAACACCCATTAGCAAAAATAGTGAGAAGTGAAATGACAGAGTAACTTTATTTAAAGACACGAGATAAGAATAATGCAAAGTTGACCACTTGTGTACATTCAGCAGCCATGAATTTTTTTACAGTATTTCGGCTTTCTGTGCAGTTTTGTAACAGTTGCTCACTTTGTCTGAACTTAACAAGGTCGAACTAATAGGTATTAGACTCATTTGTTACACCTCCACGCTTCGCCGCCCGCCAAAGAACGTAAAAAGGGGGATTGATAGATAGTCCGTAACTTCCCAAATCTTGCTCGTAGTTTCCTTACTTGAAAAAGGAACAGAGATGAAAGAATCCTTGTCTATTGTTGCTCTTAACAAAATTGCTTTTACATCGGCATTAGTGTGGTATTGCTATTCATCCGTATCAGTGTCATATTATATTTTGCAAAGACATCGACTTTTAGAACACGATTTTTCTTTACTCGAGATTTTGGTTACTTTTTGCTTTTGACATTGCTTAAGATCGTACGTGTTTGTGAAAAGGGTTTAATTACAAAGCACTCTTAGACGACGCGGGTTTATCAATGAAGTAAAAATATCACTGTACAGGTTGCTCTTTTCACCCCAATGGAAAGTGAAGTGTCATACAGCGTTACAATATATTTGGGGCTCGGTTCGGGCCCGCCGCCGTAATCAAAAGGCTCTCCCGGGAACAATGGCGCCCACATCGGGGTTGGGCCCGATAAGCCCTGACAATTATACTACATCGACTTTTCAATTATCCAACCGGCTCTTCCCCGCGAACAATACTAGCTTTATTTGTGTATATTAGAACGGTCATTTTATACCTGCGTGCCTTTTACACATCCATTTGTAACAATTTTGCCATTGGGTGCAGACAAATTTAACTTTTAAAAACGCTGATAACACTTACTATTAATAAATCAATTCGTTTATCTATTTTGTTTTTTTAATCTTGGACTCTCAATATGCATCGGTGTCTTTTTTTGCAGGTGAAACTGGAACAGAATGTGGGCAAACCGTCCAGAGTCATCCACATACGGAACATCCCCAATGAAACAACAGAGGCGGAGATCATTCAACTCGGCCTGCCCTTCGGCAGAGTCACTAATGTACTCGTGCTCAAAGGAAAGAACCAGGTGAGACTTATCATGTATTTTTATAAATATGAAAATTCTTATATCAAAAGGTATGTACATATACACCCTCACTTCTATGAGCCCTAACGATAAGGCAAAGGTCTTCTACATCCAGGTGTTTCCAGCTGTATAAAGATCACGTGCAGTTACTCAGATTCTCCTCATGGAATAACCCAATAACACTCGACCGACCTGAATACTAAAGCATACTACCTTAAAGCATCTCGGTCACTCAGCACTATAATTAAACGATAGAGGCAAAACGACTTATGAAACATATGTATATTACAATCATCATTTTACAATATAAGTGCATCTTCATCAAACGAATGTACCTCTATATGGAAGCATTTGTATGACGCTATTAGCGAACTAGCGCGGGCTTTGCTTATAATTCACAAAGTAGAAGCCTTGAAGCAGCCGCTTATCTACGAATAGCTGGCGGAGCTTGCGGCACAATCTCACAAATAGATAATGTCTTCTACCACTAAAACATCTATTTACATGCCACAAAGTAAGCTACAATCGGATTATCATTGAATGTACCCAAATGGAAAAGATTAGATTATCGCACGACACATACACCGCGAAATCAATAAGTAGTTACGAACAAAAGCAAAGTCGCCTCTTATTTTATATTATAATTTATTGTGACTGAACTTTACAGTTCTCTAGGTTCGTAAAAAATATTATAATAAGTGATAAATATCCATAATTTCTAGAAATAATATTTATGTATATATAATAATAGGAACCACTGTGATTCAGATTTGCTGTCTTTCTAAGCCGGTAGTGAATTAGTTAGGTTCGTTATGCGCTTAAGACGTCATTAGATAGATGCGAGATGAACACTGAGGAACCAAAGCAAGTTTTATCGTGTAACTGATCACTACCCTCATTTAGTAAATTAACTCGGCCATGTAACATCGCTACTCTAGGCACAATGGATGGCACGCTCGCCTCCGCCGGAAGGCACAACAAGTGGGTGCCGCGTCGGTCCGCAAATAGGCCGCTAACCATTGTGGCACGGCCTCTACCTACTTGTCTTCTGTTTTATTTTGCCTATTATAGATGGCGCTTGTGTACTTATGCAACAACTAAATACATATATTGCTCTGGTAAAAGTTCGCACTTTGTGCTGATCTCTAATACAGGTGATCCGTATCCAGTTGATTGCTTGCGAAAATAATTTTGTATATCCTTTACATTCATTGTAAATAAAAAAATACAATATACACTTGTTGCAATTTCGCCATCTAAGAATATATACTATATATATATACTCAGCCTATCGCCGTCCACTGCATAAGACAATGATATATACATAATATATATACATAATGATATATAAGACATAAGATGGATGAGGGCCGCTCAGGACCGGGATGGTTGGCGCTTACTTGGGGAGGCCTACGTTCATCTAAGAATGTTTATGAATAAATAGATATGCGTTTAATGGTTTATTTAATCGTTTTTTTATCCCCTTGAGGATAGTTTACTTTTCACTACTAAACAATTTACTGTTATGCCGAAATCGTGATTATGCCAATAAGTGGTACAGTCTAAAATGACTCAATATGATAACCAAAGTTAAAACGACGCGGTCCGTTCTATCTACGTTATTGCTCGAGCACTGAGACAACATTTCATATTCATCATATAAATGTTCTTCCCTTCATTATTATACCTAGGTGAGGTCAAATCATATTAAGTAATTTCTATAAAAAATGTTTTAATAACGAACCACCAGGCCTTATCTCATTATTTTTCTTCAGTGAAAATCATTGTGGAATATTTCGATACCTGTAGGTACTAAACATTCAGTTTATAGACCTGTACATTGTACAATATGAGTTAATGTTTAAAGACTCGCTATCATTTTGTAATGGTACATTTAAAAAATTAACGGTGAAAAACACATTTTAAAATCAAGCTTTTATTATGCACGAAAAATTAAAAAAATAAACTAAGAAAACATTCATAAAATTCGTATTTTTTTAAACTTTACAAGTAACAATTTACAAAAGTGTTCGGTTTATCAGTAGAAGTATGATACATAAACATATATTATCTATAACTAGTATATTAATATTCTTAAGTGATCTAGGATTTTAGCCAAGGTCACCTGCGCGTGAACATATTTATAGTGGACATCCAGGTGCGCAGTTGTAGGTCCACTCTCTCGTCTCCTCCTTCGTGTTCCAATGGATCGAAGGCTCGATACAATTGGCAAAGGTTGAGATGCAGCGAAAGGCCGTAAACCACTATATGAATCCTGGAGAACGCCCTTGTGGTTTTTCGCATTACCCTGCTGCAACGAAATGGTAGATGGAAAGTAGAACACATCTATCATAACGAGGCAGTCTTCGTGTACTATTGGGGGATTACCCAAATAACTACGAAAGTTCGTAGTCCCCTTCACTAGGTTTAGCCCATAAGTTGGTCATGGTTGCCCGGAGTGTGGCCGCTGTGTACACTACAGCTACTTGGAGCCACTAGTGAAGAGATTGCAGGGACTTTATAAAATTAGATGTAATAAATAAATGAAAAGTAAGTCCCAGCTACACTCCAAGAAACACCAAGATTGGTTCGATGCATCGGACAAAGACATCAAAAAACTGGTCGAAGAATACAGACGTGAACTAAATTTAAAATTGGGAATTTCTATCGCCAAAAGACAGGCTCAACAAAGTTTAAGGTATAAAGTGCGCGAACTAAAAGACCGATGGTGGAATGAAAAGGCAGTTGAGCTCCAATACTATGCAGATACTCATCAGTCTGGCAAGTTCTTTGAGGGTATACGAACAGTTTTCGGACCTAAGACGAGGAAAATTGCACCAATGTTTACTAGAGACAGACAACACAGAATTACCAGCAAACCTGAGGTATTGAAGAGATGGGCAGAACATTTCAAAGATGTTCTTAATCCTAGTATGCTTGATGTTGATCTGAATTACATTGATTCTCTCGAAGAGCATCCAACGTGCCACAACTTAGACGATCCACCCACTTTTGAAGAAACTTTTCTGGCATTAAAACGACTAAAAAACTCCAAAACACCTGGAATGGACCAACTTCCTGCCGAAATATACAAATATAGTGGACCAAACATTCAAAATCGACTCTATCACCTTGTCAGGGAAGCTTGGGACTGTGAAGTGATTCCACAAGGTTGGAAGGATGCGGTTATCTGTAAGCTGTATAAAGGCAAAGGAAATATATCTGAATGCAGTTCCTACAGAGGTATATCACTTCTTTCTAGTGCCGGTAAGGTTCTTGCGCATATTATCAACATCCGCCTTAGCCAAATATCTGAGCAGTATCTGCCCGAATCCCAGTGTGGTTTCCGTCCTAGCAGAGGCACTGTCGATGCCATTTACATTGTAAGGCAAATTCAGGAGAAAAGCCTAGAACAACAAAGGCCGCTGTACATGTGCTTTGTTGATATTGAGAAAGCATTCGATAGGGTTCCACGAGAGGCTCTCTGGTTGGTGCTTCGGAAATATGGATGTCCGCAGAAATTCGTTAACCTCATACGCCAATTTCATGTTGGTATGAAAGCGCAGGTTCAACATGAAAACGAACTTTCTGAGGATATTCCAATTACAAGTGGAGTCAAACAAGGCTGCGTCATGGCACCAACACTTTTTGCCATGTACTTTGCATGCGTAGTAAGAGATGCATTGCAGAATTGTAGAGATCAGATCCAGCTGAGGGTCCGAACAGATAAAAGCGTCTTTGATCTCTCAAGATTCAGAGCCCTGTCGAAAGTACGTACGATCCCAATATTGGAAATAGTCTATGCCGACGATGTTTGCATTGTGGCGGACAGTATGGAAAATCTTCAGAGCTATATTGACGCACTTCACCAGTCATGCCTGCGTTTTGGCCTTGTAATTAGTGCTTCTAAGACCCAGGTACTCAAGCAACCACCCAGAAGCTTGGAGGCGGATAAGGCGACGATACATCTTTATGGACATCAACTGGAAGAAGTGTCGCAATTCAAGTACTTGGGGAGTGTTCTACGCAACGACAACACATTGGCCTCAGAGATTCCATGTCGAATTGCACAGGCTGCTGCTAATTTCGGGCAACTTAATAGTCGTGTCTGGAAGTCCCATGATCTGAAGCTTTCAACCAAGATTAATGTTTATAAGGCATTGATTTTACCAATACTTTTATACGGTGCAGAAACATGGTGTGTTTATAGACCCGACATTAAAAAGTTAGACATCTTCCACTTACGTTGCCTTAGGTCAATATTAAAAATTAAGTGGCAAGACCGCGTGCCTAACACGGAAGTTCTTCGTCGTTCCAGTATGTTGGGCATGGAAGCATTACTCATGCAGCGACAACTGAGGTGGTGTGGTCACGTCCATCGCATGGATGACAATCGTCTTCCCAAAGCAATCTTCTACTCTGAGTTAGCTGAAGGTAGACGCAGACACGGTGGTCAGCATCTGCGTTACAAGGATGTGTTAAAGCGGCACTTAAAGGCTTGCGGTGTAAATCCAGAGTGTTGGGAGGAGCTAGCATCAAATAGGTCGGGCTGGCGGTCGACCATCTTCAAAAATATTAAAAATTTTGAAGATGGTCGTTTGGCAGCATTAGATCAAAAAAGGAAAACCCAAAAACAAAGACCTAAGCTCTTCTATACCTATACATATAATACCCAGGGCCAACTCTATTGCTCTTCCTGTGACCGGGTATTCAAAACAAAGTTCGGCTTAGCAAGCCACATCAGGGCTCATAATCGTAAGTAGTAGTCAGGGTCGCCGTCACCGAAATCGGTGTGGAGGGCTATATATAAGTGATCTAAAAGCTCGTCGCGGCCGAGGTCTTTGCATTAACGAAATTGCGCGACAAGCTTTTAAATCACTTAAGAATATTAATATACTAGTTATAGATAATATATGTTTATGTATCATACTTCTACTGATAAACCGAACACTTTTGTAAATTGTTACTTGTAAAGTTTAAAAAAATACGAATTTTATGAATGTTTTCTTAGTTTATTTTTTTAATTTTTCGTGCATAATAAAAGCTTGATTTTAAAATGTGTTTTTCACCGTTAATTTATTTTTAACTTTTTAGTTGGAAATATTTCTAAGTCTATCCATTACGTAGTCATACCGAAATTCAACTCAATCGGTCCATGAAAACTAGTGTTCCTATGGGCACCTTCCAACTTCTCATGACACCAGATCAACGATACCTTGTTATTATGTTGTCACTAAAAATACAAAGGCATACCAAATTTTAGCTTACTTGGTCCACAGGAATCGGAGTTCCTATGGGCTTCTTCCAACTCCTCATCAGATCAGCTTCATGATACCATATTTTTGTATTATTACCGAAGTTACGAAGACACACCAAATTTCAGTTCAATTGGACCACAAGAATCGGAGTTCCTATGGGCATCTTCCAACTCTTCGTCAGATCAGCTCTATGATACCTTGTTATTATATTGTCACCGAAATTACATAGGTATACCAAATTTCAGCTCAATCGGTCCAAAGGAATCGGAGTTCCTTTGGGCTTCTTCCAACTCCTCAATAGATCAGCTCCATAATATCATATTTTTGTATTGTTACCGAAGCTACGAAGACATACCAAATTTCAGCTCAATTGGACCACAGAAATCGAAGTTCCTATGGGCATCTTCCAACTCTTCGTCAGATCAGCACCATGATACCATATTTGTGTATTGTTGTCGAAGTTACAAAGACATACCAAATTTCAGCTCAATCGGTCCACAAGAACCGATGTTTCTATGGTCATCTTCCAACCTCATCATCAGACCAGCTCCATGGTACCATATTATTGTATTGTCATCCAAGTTACGTAGGTATACCAAGTTTCAGCACAATCGGTCTATTGGAAGTGGTTCAAATCTTCATTGCAAGATTTGTAAACATACAAACATACATACATACATACATACATACATACATACATACATACATACAAAAGTGAAGTTAAATAAAAGCTTGTAAAAAGGAAACGAAGCAGGTTGGTAGCCCTATTCACCCCTGTCATGTGCCCGTTAAAGCTTGTCAGAAAATTTAAAACGTTGGTCCCATACATTTAGCGGCCGATATTCTGTCCCTTGTATTTAAGTCGACAGTATAACTTTGCGAATTGAACCCAAAGGCGAGATTGCATCAAAAATTATATTTAGCGGAAATTAAGGGTGCGTTGACGTCGAAAATAAATTTCAATTTGGGTCGAATAGGGCTCGTGAACAAACGTAGACACATAGGCACCTCTTTTACGGTAATTCACTTCGATGTCGAACAATTATACAGTTATCGTTTTATTTTTGCTTAATAATTCTGAACGCTATTTCTGGATATTCAGTATATACTTTTATAATATAAAAAAAATATTATTAATATATACACCCAACAATCACATAGATAGTTCTGAACCCGCAATAGGTATTAAAAACCGCAAGAGACTTTTCGATCTCATAAACATCCAGACACGAAATTATTATTTGCGAATCACACAAACATTTATCTCGGCGCGGAGATCGACCCCGCAGCCTCTAGTTTCGCTGGTATCTAACCAACAACAAAACTCTATACACTATTTTTAATACAGCTTGAATGAAGTGAGTGGAATACAGCATTATTTTCGCAATAGAAGATACTTGTTTTTGCCGTGTTTAAAAAAGCTACAATTTAATGAAATAAAGTGTTGGAATAATGTTGCACGATACGACGACTTTTGATGCATGATTGTAAAATGTATAAAAGTGTCACCCATAAAAGGGAAGTTGTTCTCCACGTACAGTTAGTAATTCATCAGAAAGCATGTTGACATGATCTCACGAGCACCAACAACGACGAGACAAGTTATAAGGAGACATCAAGCCGGTTTTACTGCGTGTTTTACGCCGAGACACCCACGGGAACACGTGCAATGTGAAATTTACGGTTTCCCTCTGGCAAATTAAAAATGAGTTAGTTTACAACCGAGAAATGAAATAATAAAAACAGAAATCCTATTACGAGAAGGCAGGGGGCGGCCGCGACAATGTTATCCCGTCTAATAAATAGCCCGTATGACATTCACCGCGTATATATCGCAGCGTGAAGGAAAACAATCTCTCTTGCACCACGAGAAACAAGTCGAATCCCTTTTTATGAACGGTCGCCGACTCCTCACCCGCCTTTTTGTCGTGAAATATTCCGTGTCCTTTTCTAGCCGCGTTCAACATGCAAAGCACTGGGAAATTTTTCATAAATTTCATTCTCTCCGTCCGTAAATAGCGCAGATTGAAATTCGTACGGTGTTATTGCTATTGACGGCAATGGAGAACGTCGACACTTATTGGCAATCATGGTAATTGAGTTGTGATAGTGGAATCTGAAACTAATCAGCGTAAAATATCGGCCGTATCGAGATAGTCCTTTGTCGAGCCGAAGTGGATGATGAAAAGTATCGTTTATGGTTGATGGTGACCAATACTCTGAAGGTCTAGTTACAAAGGCCCCATCTGTCGAGAGGTGAGCAAACAGCCGTGTGAGTGGGGCAGACAATCGCCCCCACTCTCGGTGATTAAAGTGAAAGAGGCGGTGACACTATTTCACGAGCGGTCGTACCGTGCCAGACACGCTTCTATTAATTTGTTTCCGTATCGATCCTATAACGTTTTAAAACCGTTAATACATCAAACAATACAGTTTTAATGTTTCCTAGGATTAGTTTCCACTACAAGGATTATTTAAACAGCATACTCTGTTATGTTTAGTTGCGGTATTCATTTACTTTTCATTTATTTGTTTTTAAGTCTAAAAATAAAAAATATATTTGTATCAATAAAGTGGCTTTATTTTTTTATGAAATAAAAAACAACGTCTCATTACAGTTTTACCTTTTCACAAACGCTTTTTTCAAACATAATATCTAGTAAGGAAAATTTAAATAAACAATAAGTAATACAAAAATAAAAGTACTTATTACTTAGCGAGTGAAATACGGTGTAGTATAGCGGACGAAATAATTCACACCAAATGAGGGTTTGAATTTACTATCTGCTTCGCCATTCATCGCTGCATGTAGGCATAATATTTTTTTTAATTAGCTTCGGGGCAAATTCTATTTAATTTGCGGCTTAACGCGCACTCGCAGTGGCTTATTTCGTACGTTGGTATTGTCCGATGCCAAAAGCAGGAATCCTGTGGTTGTGAACACACACACCAAATAGGTAACTAAATTTCATATCTAAAATTGGTGATTCACCACATAATGTGCGTTTGGACTGATGTAGACAGCATGCAGAGGAGAATTTGGTGGCGTTTCGTTATGTTTGTGTGTGGGTGAGTGGATCGAAGCCGATTAATTGGACTCTATATGCCTCGCAAACATATACGTTGTTAGGGTACGCCGCATTACACTACCGTTGTTGTTGAGCGACTGATTTATTAAGGGTTCCTGACGATAATACCCTTTCGGATTTCTATTGACGCAGAATTACCTTTCGCTAATTATGTAAAGGAAATGATGGTTAGATTCAGAACAATGACGTGTAAACCTTATTAGACTTTGGTAATTCTTTGATTAAAAATAAATACACCCAACAGTCACATACATAGCTGACCCTACACAAGGTTACAAGACCTGTGTCATGGGTATCAGACACTACGAGAGACTTTTGGTCTCACAAACACCCAGACCCGAAACAAATATTTGTGGTTCACACAAAGATTTGTTTTGGTGCGGGGATCGAACCCGCGGTCTCTCGTTTCGCAAGCTGGTGTCTAGCCAACTGCGCCACGGGGGCTGACAATTTAAATCAAATGTTAAAAGTTTGGGTTTTCTTAACGTGATTTAAGTGCCAAAACAATTTTGATTGAACGTGACAAAATAAGTAATAATAATTCCATACCCAGATTATTTCTGTCCCTGTTCTGGATTTAAGCTCCTTTGCTACTGCGCTTGACTATTTCACCCATAGTTCTAGTGTTCGTTGCTGGCGCTTTACAATCATATAAAAATTTCTAGGTTGATATTATCAACGTGAGCTGTATTATATTTTTTTATATTATTTTATTTTTTTGGGAAATTTACAGAAAAATTACATATTTAAAATATTTAACAAAAATATAACACTCAATCCAAAAACAATTTCCACTTATAACTAGATCATAAAATAGAAGCAGTGAACATAACAAAATAATGAAATAAATTATACAAAAATAAATATTATACAAAAACAGAAAAAAAAACAAACAACAAAAGCGGCCCTATAATATTATCTAAACTAATTTACATTGGAGAAAAGTAATTTTTAAGCGACTCGAAAAATATATCAATATCGGAGAAATGCAAATTATAATTATTTGTCGACCTGCGAATGAACATGTTAGATCCATAATTAGTTCGAGGTATTGTGGACTGAAATGTAGTTTTTTTACGCTCAGACATACGAGGGCACTTGAAAAATAATCGCCTCAAGAGTGCTGGAGAATCAATGTGGCCATTAACTATTTTATACAGAAACAATTGGTCTCTTATTACTCTACGTTCCGCGAGTGATAAATTCGCATAATTTATATTCAATTAATGTAACTAATTATTAAAAATAATTTCTATTCGCATATTATATTCAAAGTCCAAGATATTTAAGATGAATTCACTCGTAACATGAAAATACTTGAATGATACACACTATCATGACTTTAAACACTTTTCCCAATACACTAAAGTCCTTAAATAAAGCATAGGAAGTTTAAATTACGGACTAATGGACAATAATATAATAATTATGGACTAATTAATATTTTTACGAATACAACAGAATATCAAATACATTTCTAACGCACTGTAAACAATCATAATAATTTAGTATTTTTTATAATGCTAAAATAATTTAGTTATTAATTAATTATTTATTAATTCTTTATTTATATTATTGAGTTAAATATAGTATTTGTTGGTGTTTTACTGAAATGTACAAACTCGTTGCAGGCATTCCTTGAGATGGCGGAGGAGATCTCTGCCGTGGCGATGGTGGCGTACTTCGGAGGGTGCGTGGCGCAGCTCCGGGGCCGCGCCGTCTACGTGCAGTTCTCCAACCACAAGGAACTCAAGACCGACCAAACACATAGCAATGCTGTGAGTATAACAATAACTGCACTAATTACGCATTGGTCTGCAATGGCTAATGTTTATTTGAGTTTTAGTTTGTGCTCTGTCCAGTGACAGTAAAAAAGAAGAAAAATCTAATAAGAGCTTAAGATTAAACTATCTTTGTCAATAGGATGTACTATTATCCATAAATGTAAAATATTTTTGTTACATGTCCTTTTCTTTGCTGTCCTATGACAGCATATGACATATGACAGCAGCTGTCATAGGACAGCAAAGAAAAGGCAAAATCTAATAAGCATAAAACGTAAAAAAACATTCATTGGTTGTAAGAGGTACTACTTAGTCTGTAAAGCCTCCGAAAATGTCGATACACAGATTTTTTTTTATTATCTCACTCTGTCCGACACTATTTGCCAGTTCTCTGAAAACGTTGATGTTGATAAATTCACATATTAAATTCATCAATACTGTCACGCACAAATTACAATGTTACAAATTTCATCAAACGTATTTAAAAGACCTCAAGAATTATAATTTAAATAGCATTTTTAAGGATTCAATTGTAAGAATAACCCGTGTAAGTTTTTCAATGGACCTCTCGCGATTTGACCAAAAGGGGTGAAAGTTCAATTTATACAAAGAAACTTATTTCTAGCGACTGCTAAAGTTTTGTTCGGCGCCGACATATTGGCCTATATTCTTTCCTGAACTTGAGTCTAGATCGAGGTCAACCGTCCCCTTCCAGCTACTTCACATGCACTGCAAAACTCCCGTAACGCTTTCCTTTTAGATACAATGCTTTAATAAATTGTCGGACCTACAATAATATTGGCCAAAAATACCCCAAAACAACTTGATAATCTTTTCAAATATACTCATTTTTTGCCATACTTTTCATTTTAACCTTTCCAAAAAAAAATCCTGGACAGTCGTTAAACGTTGTTTTTATAGAAAATATTGTTTTCGTTTTAAAGAATAAAAAACAATGCAATCACTAGACAACCGTTTTGTGTAACTCGATAAGCGATTAAGTAAGTAAACATTCAGAAACCACATATTTCCACGAAAAACACATACGTTCCATTAAACAGACAGTGTAATTTTTAATTACCCAACAAACAGTAAATCTCGTGTAGATTCATAACAGTTAATAGGCATCCGGTTCAAAACGCGTATAGCACGTAATAATGTTACGATGGTTCAATTAGGCCTATTACAAGTACAAACGGATTAACGTGCGGCATGTGATCGAACATTAAAGCCGACGATTTCAATTGAGAAATATACATAGACAATCCAAAGCTGCAGCCGACCTGTTAATTTAATCTTTGTTAGAGGAATCATGAACCCACAATTAAGATAACAGTATTCAATAAACCCGCATGCCGCGTCGGGACACTACCGAGGACGTTGTTCGGATTTGATTGAGTTACTAAACTATTACTGTTCTGTCTATACGATTCGGCCCTGATAGGGGCCGTGCGTGTGCCGACTGTAAAATGATTCCGTCAAAAGTTACAACAGTCTCGCTCCGCTCAATTAATTTGCTCCTTTAAATATTTATAACGTTTAAATTAAAATTACGCTAAGAGACATCTAACACTTTATAGATTTTTCATCGTGATGCTAATAGACTCGTCCTGGCATCATTTAATTAGTCACTTTTTCAGTCTGCCTTCAGGTTATATAAAATTAACGTCTACTCTTAGTATTTCCCACCAGTAACAATTAACCCATTAAGTGACGTCCTTTGCTTTATAACCATTAATGAATTTACTTATAATAACTTTTATACCCCTTCAAACTTCTTTAAACTTGAGAAGTGCATTTTTTTTAGTTTGGTGGTTCGGCGCTATAAACATAAGACATATTAGTAATGATCCTTTCTTCCTGCGGTCTTACTGCGAGCCGCTGGGAGAGGAAATCAATATTTTCGGTAACAAAACACCCAATAGGAGGATTAATTAAAACGCCTAATTAGTTTCGTTTATCCTCGAAACCTATCAAAAACAAACCTTCAACCGTTTTGATAGCCGATAATGTCGAGAAGTTGTTCTTAAGTACATTTTACATCGCAAATAATCAAACTAATGAAACAAAAAATAAATTAAGTAATACGAATACTGCGTGATTTTCCTAAAACAATGTTTCATTTCCCTAAGCCTTTTCCTTTAAGTAATATTTTTTTACTATGTAAATCTACAATAACGCGAGGTAAGAAGAGAAATAAATAAGACACAAATTGTTATGTTAATAAAAAACACAACATTCATTTGTATCTAAACTTTCGCGCTCATTTTAGTTTCAATAGGTACGCTAATCATTTTATCTCATAATTAATATGACCTAATTATAATCGAACTAAAGCCAACTAATAGCCTGCGTTACCTTGTTATTTAATATCAAAATTACGTAAATCGTTTCATTTGTTTATTAATAAATAGTTACAGATTGTTTAATCTAATTGTCAGCTTTGTAAACAAGCGTTTATGTCAATATGGCGGCTAATTAATGTGATGATTAAACTCAAAACGGATACAACTAGGTGTCTATTATCTATTTGTGTACATACATATACCCGCCGACAGTGTCAATATTTATTGTCAAATACGTGATGTGTTTCAAATTAGGCGTTTATATATTCAATCCCTTCTTAAAGTCTTAATGGTCTATACTCTATGGCATAGCTATATTCACCATTCCTTTTAATAAATGTTGTATCAAGATAATGACACTGAATATTCTTGAAATTATGTTTCTCTACACATTTTTTGGTCATATTTGTTGTGTTCAATTTTGTGCCTGTACAATATCTTTTCAATGATATTCTGTTGCCCTGGACTCACAGTTCTCCATAAAGATCCCATTAACCGATTAAGTTTCAAATATCGTATTCATGAATGCAGCTGTCCAGTTCTAGCTGTTACCAAAGGATTTATTAATGTTATCACTTGTGGCAAAGACTGGATTATAATATATAAGATTTTCTGATCATTTACCAAACCAACAATGACTTTTGGGGTTTATGGTTGAATAAATAAAAAACACGAATTAAAATTTTAATATTTAACAACTTTTTCAATAAATATTGGAGTAAACCAATCATTAATAGAACAAGAAATTAATATAAAATGGGAAAATTCCAAGATGTTTGTATTTTCTAATGTAATCCGTGGATACGTAGTGGGTAGTATATGTATATAATATATATTACTAAGTAAGTTATTTGTTCTTTTTGTATACTACTGTTTGTTTTCCTTAAATACATAAAATAAAAAGATGCACTTAATAAATATTTATTTTTGTTTTCGCAATAGAACGTATTAAAGACATTATTGTGACAGTCATCTGTCAACTCTATTCCTTAGACACAGTGGCGTTCTCGGCGGCGCTACGTAATGATGTGATTTCTGTCTTGTCGTCGTCTCGTTACCATTGTCGAATACTTATGATCAACTTTGCTAACTACGTGTAGTCACTTCAATTTTTATTAAGGAGGACGTACTTGATAAATTGCCATCATATATAGTGCACACAATTTAAATGGGCATACCTATACATTCAACACGCACTACAATGTTACATCATGGCAAATATTTGTCACATTAAATGGAGTGGTAGTGTGCAAAGATTTACTTTGTCGTCATATTTCGGAGGCTCTTTGTATCGCGCACTATTAAAACTTATAACGAGGGAGTTGTGACGAAAAGACAGACTACGCATTGTTATCGATTCACGCGAAAAGAGGAGCATTCTCGCATTTACGTCACGTTTGTAATCCTAAATATTATAACGCAAAAGTGACGTTGTTATCTGAAATGGAAAATATTATATCGAGCGGTGCATTTTAAAGAACTAAAAGCAAAAGCTTTGATCAATCATGCGATGCAAAAGGTTTTTGTGGCGACTGAATAGAAGTCTCCAATGGCGGACTGAGTTATTTTGTCGCGTCGACGTCGCTCGAATGTCTAGCGGTAGTCGCGGTGAGAGATTGCGCGTCCTCAGAATAAGACCTTTTAAATAACTCTGCAGTTTGGCATAGCACAGGCGTCGGTGACACGGAAAATACTTTTGATGGAATCGCGTTCTCTAACGTCGTCCTTGTGTGTTCGTTTTCAAAAATTTTATCATTTATTCGGCTATTAAAAATTTTATTGGATCCCTTGCCATTTATTAAAAGAGACAAAAATGAAAAAAATATAATAATCGAATTTTATGCTCTCTGTGTTAGAAGTAGAACATTATAATATTTTTTTATTGTTATAAATTTTTGTTAATGCAATTCTATAATGTTCCTTCAGTAGAAAGAAAATATGCGCTCTTTAGAATGGACATAAAGAATATATGTCGGAAAAAGCGGAGCGAGAAACAAGTCAACGGGAATTTGTACCGGTGCCTTTGCCGTCGGCGGCAGGCTTACCATGACACGGTTAAAGCCTTATTTTTGTGTCTGGCCTGCCCGCTTGTCAAGCCGTTGTCGAGCACAAAGCCACGTGAAAATATAGGATCAAAGTACTCCTCACCCCTTACACGCGATCGCCGTGTGTAAGCGTAACGTATTTCACCGGCACGTCATGCGCTTTTTCATTGGGAACAAAGTGTTGACGGCGTTCATGTGACAAAAATTCTTTCTACTATTAATTCTTTATCCAGAACACCGAAGCACGAGCTCCGCCCCTGTGCTACGGGACAAAGTAACCAATTGTTAAACGATATTATGTCAACTTATATGAGCCTTTTGTTTGAAGGGTCAATATTATCTGTATGGTCTTGAAACCCACTAAGGTGGCTAGCGCGTGCTCGAGATAACTAGTCGGAAATACATTTCATTATTTACTGAGCTCTGGCAAGCAAGTGGTAACATTTTTTTTAACTCGTTAGTTAATGTATTTAATTGTAAATATTAAAAAGCTTTGGAGACAACAAATTGCTGAAATCGTTTCTATAATGAAATGTTTCATTGCGATTTGATGTGGTAAGTCGACTTATACATAGAATAAGGTTACTTATGACTATAACACCAAACTCCTTTTTATGCCTTTATAGAGTTAAATTTGTTTAAATATTGCTCTAGTGAAGTAATAATAATCATAACTTTTGTTGTTTTTTAAAGAACAAAAAAGTTACAGATAATTTTGTGTCCAATTAAGTTCAAATCGCTGAGAAAGAGAAGTTGAGATTTTGCGAATATAACTTTATTCTGCGGATAGGTCGAAGTTATTAAATTTTCATATCAAATACAGATGATATATTCAATCTGTTGATTTATAAATCGACGATCTGCCTCCGGTCTTTGTTTCCCGGCAACACAGTGTGAAAGGGTAACTTCAAGATTGTATTAATAAAATTACATATTAATATAATAGTATTTTTTTCAATTTACCATTGCAAAAACATTTATACCCTGTATAAATTTGAATTGTTGGTAAAATGCATATTTTAAAATTCCATTTGGTTTCAGTCGGCGTCGGCTCAGGCGGCGCTGCAAGCTGCACAGGCCATTTCAAACAGTGCGGGTGCAGCATTAGTCGCTGGCGCCGGCACTGCTTTACAACCCGCTAACGGTGGCACAGAAATACAGGTAAAGAGCTATTATTGTATATTTATGTACAAAGTTAGTCTATAGTCACTTCAAACTACGTTCGCTTTTGAGATTGCAAGACATTCTGTCCCTTTTCCATCTACCCTGAAACGTCAAGAACTGCTCCACGGTGTCGAGATGTCCTTCCAATTTTTGTTAATGAGCATTTTTCACTTGCCATCGGGTCCACTGCTTGTTCTTTTATCACAAATAGCTTTACATTGACAAAATCTTTCGAGAGCCCCTTTTTTGCGGATTCTATTCTTGTACTAATAATGAAATACCATATAAACTTTGATCATGAAATAAGTGGAACGCTGATGAATAAACTACAACAAAAAGGCCAACCCACTCTCGCCCAGCTTAGTGAACTAAGGGCTCGACCCTCCCAGTTGTAGAGGAAATCGGTGCTCAGCATTGGAACTTATATACACGGATGGATGATGATGTGTTTTATGATTCCAACATGAGAGTATTTTTATGGCCGTTACTACGTTAGAAGTATCCTTATAAAACTACAAGCGGTTACTTTGAATCACATGTGACGTAACTGCAAACTTAAGCTTCCAAAATTTTATATAATAATAGCATTTTAGCGAGATTTGAGAAAGCCACGTCTCGCAAGAGACTAATGAGGGTGTATAATGGTTACATAGTTACATGCATAATACAAGTTTACTACAAGTCACATTCGAGAATAATGCGAGTATTCCCCGTGGTTACACGATCTTGATGGTTTGTTGCATACAAATTGCGAGACAGTCGGGATAGCCATATTGTCGCCTCCAGCTTCAGTTATAATCTGACAATCTGTCTATTTGTTTCACTTGCATTTGCCACAAAATTGATAAGAACTAACAAATAAAGGTATAAAGTATTAATCAATTGTGAAACACACGTGCATACAAATAAAACTTAAAATAAGTTCTAAAATATCCACGTTGAATGACTATACAAGGTGATTTTGTTCCGTTCCAAAAGAATTGGCATTAAAAATTCTATAAAAAATTGAAAATTCAATATTTAAAAACACTGAACTCAATAGAGCGGAGCTTAAGTATAAAAATGAGCTTATTGCTGTTTCAAATACACAAGTGGAAATATTGTTTTATGCTCGACAAGGTGTCTCGCATTCAGGCTCTGTAACAAGTTGCTTGCATGCTACTTCCGAGTCGCACAGATAAGTGTCTATCGGATGTCTAATTGTCGGAAACGTTGTCCCCTTTAGAAATAAACGCTGCTTAGCTCGTTAATGTCTTAATAGCTTATCTAAACTTCATTTCTTGGAACGATATCGATTGCGGAGTCGGTTACAGTTTTGTTTCAAATGTAATGCTCATTTTAAAAATGTTGTAGTGTTTATGATTTAATGAATTTATTTATGAAATAACGCAAAAACTTATTGAAATTATAAAAAATAGAATGACACATGTATATACATTCAATTAATGAATGTTTGTATTGTTTCAGGGTGGTCCTAACACAGTGCTGCGCGTCATTATAGAACACATGTTATATCCCATAGTTCTCGACGTACTCTACTCCATCTTCCAACGGTACGGCAAGGTGCTCAAGATCGTCACTTTCACCAAAAACAGTAAGTACCCCTTATGCACCTTTTAACAGCTATACACTTCAGTTTTATTCACTGTTTCAAAGCTTCTGTACGATACCTGGTTGTATGTACATACGTGCAGTGCTGTCTGTTGTCAGCATTATAAAGCCGGTCAAAGGTGATCGCAACTCATTTTCGTAGACTGCTTTGGGAGTGTTTAATAAATACCAACAGGACTTTTACGGGCGCAAACTAATATATTTACTTCAGCATTAAATGTTAAACAATAATCATGATCGCGTATTCATATTCGACTCTTTAACCTCTGTATTGCATGCGCTGCCTTTCAAAGGAATCAATATTAATTAATAAATGGAGAAAATGGAAACTTAAATAACCAAACCATATTATCTCTTTCATAATACTATCGATTACAAAGCAAAAAGTGTTGCTCTGGACCGCGCACATACGTAAATTAATTATGCAATAACTCCGTGTAATTTGCAATGTAATATATTATTTGATAAAACCTTTATCACTAGCGCGTTGTCCATAACAACCCCACAGGATTACAGTGACTATAACAACCATTAATAAATCGAATTGAGGCTTTAAAATTAATTTGCCTGGTGTGTTATAGTGATAGATTTACCAAACACAACGCAGGGCCGAAATCCAAGGGCGCAATCCGTTTAAAATTTAAATCGTACCCTCATGCATATCCTAAATAAATCCGGCACACAGGAGGCAGGCAGGTAGGTACATATTTGATAAGCTCCCCGGTGCCCGCGGGCGCGCCGCTGCGTGCGGTGCCCGTGTTGCTCACTCTCGCCTAATTATACTGGCGCCTAGTTGCCAACCTCAAATCAACTTTATTTCAAAATCTCGCCGGGCCATTGCCCCGAGCCAGATCCACTTGGCGACAAAATTTTTCACCCAAAATCATGTCTACTATTTTTAATTCCATGGGTTTTTTCGTGTATGTGGAACGTTCATATTACTTTTTTTATATCTGCTTACTCGGAAACGAAAATTTCTCTTATTTGGAAGACATAAATTCAATTCGTTCTTTGATCTGGCGTCAGAGCTAAGATATACACAATCGTAATTTACATTTTCATGCATTGAATTCACCAGTGAATGTATGGCCGTACGGTACTTTTTAATAGAACATTGAGTGCAGCGGGGGATATCACAACGGAATCGCATTGGTGATAGGGCATTTGAGTTAATCGGTTTTGTTGCGGAACGTTGTGGCGTTGGTCGCAGTGGGTCGGGTCTGGCGGCTCGTCGCAAGCACTACAGATGCGCTCATAACTTGTCGGTATCGTGACGGCACCTCCGCTAATGCAGCATTTCCAATTTCCGAACGTCGCACGGCGGACCCTTGCTCCGCTTCCAAACGGCTGTTTGCTTTTTTACCACATTCATCATTGTCCAATTGTAATACGCTTTTGTCTGTGCACTATTTCACCGTATTCCTCGTGACTGTTGAATATTCATACCGGTATGAAACATTTTAACCGAGTACACCTTTACCGTAACTCTTGTAAATTGTTATGTAAATAACTAGTAAATGGAAATGTATTGTTTTCGATCGCGTTTTACATTTTATTGCAGTGTCAAAATATTGGAGAAAATAACTTTCGAATTTTGGCATGTTATTTTCACTCGTGACAATTCTAGGTATGTACGTGCAGCAAACACATTGCCTTTCCACATAAATTCTTTCTGTGCGATACTACAAAAATGCTTCATGTTAAATTCAAACGTCAAAATCCCAATACATTCGCATGAAAATCTATCAACTCACTCGAAGATACTGGTGCCTAGATGGAAGTAGATCGCATATCCGAAACGTATAAATCCTTACTTCAATTATCCTGTCTCGCGGGAAGCAAATAAACCGCGTATATCGTTTTCATTTTCGCTTTCGATACTCCCAATGCGATTACGCACGTGCTAAGAAGGCTTAATTGAGATCGCTCACATTTGTTGCTAAAATTAAAGATAAATGTTAAACAATTGACAACAATTAAGGGCTATTTTATATTATTCAGGGCTTTTTCAGGGGTACTCAAATTCATTATTTTTATTACATTTCACATAACATTAAAGTTTATTGGCTATTAATACATTAAATTGGATTTAAGACACTACCGAAGTATCCTGCAGGTACACTAATGTGGTAAAAGTTTTGCAGCAAGCAAATTTAAATGGTATTTTTTTAAGCGACCACGCCTTGTTAGCGGGCCTCCTACAACCTGACGGAGGTTGCTATCAAACGCGATCCTAATCCCAAAACAAATCTCAATGAACAGCGCGGAGTCGCCGTAATCCAACCCCCTCGTGGTCCGCTCGTCCCCATCCCCCACTAACCCCGATTGGCTTTATTAAGGTGTAGTAGACCGCTACAATTATTATGCGTACCCTGTTTGCGGCGGTGTCGTGTCTGTACCGTCATTGCTCTTCCTTAATTAAGGATTTAATTCGTTGAAGAATATTATGATCTATGTACATCTTTCTTCGTTCTTTATTCTTGCTGCCATTGTTGCATATATTGTCTTGTTTGGTAAATTCGTGCATCATGTTGCATGTTCGTTGAAGTACGAGTATTTAGCCATTTGCTAGTGCCTGAGTTGCAGAGGATTGCTGAAAGGGCGCGTAAATTACGAACGCGGACGCATTCAGGCTTGACAGAGCTCGCTCATTGCAGGGGAGACGTCGAGATTTAAGATATCAAATTATACAGTAATCGGTCGGCCAGCGAACCGCCCGCCCCACCGCTTAATATTAACATAGCGGAAGCAACCTCTTTGCAACAGCGAAATGCGGATTACAAAATTTTAATTTTACCGCACCTTCCATCTTGTGTTTACGCAGACATTGATGTTTAAATATTTCACAAAGTAATTGCGCATTCCGGTTGAATTTTTAATGAAATATAATAAAGCGGCGCGTACGCTACAGATTGATTGAGATTTGAATATCTTGCGCGCAATCGGAACCGCTTATTGAATTAGCGCTTCGACATTTCTATTGGAGTTAATAAACGCAAAACAGGAATAACTGCTAGTCGCTAGGTTTTGGCGAAGTTTCGTGATAATTGTTATCTTTGCTTCTAACTTTTAGTGACAATAAAACAGTTAAAAATGTTAATCGAAACATCAATTGTGAAATCTTGTTTATAAGGCGGAATTAATGCCTGAGCCATTCTCTAACAGTCGAACATTAAGTGGTGCAGAGATTGTAGTTAATAGAGCTTCCCGATGTCATCGTGTCGAAATTGAGTTACATTCAAGTCATGCAAATAATAATTCATATATGAGTAGGTACATACTTTATGAGTTTTACGTGGTAGTCATTACAAATTCCTACAAATATAATTCAGAAGCTCTAGATATCCAGAAACTGTCACAGCCTTTCTAATATCAATAAACATTATGTCGTTATTAATAAGTATATTATTCAAAATAAACTATTAGTGAACAATAATTATATCATGTTTATAAATATATATATAAATTTGGTACGCTCTCTAAGCTTAGTTCTCTACGGATATTTAATTGAAATGTACATCTCCATTGTTTTTATATAAAATACCTTTTGCTTATTCACGATGTAATTACATAAAAACTCCAATTTATCGTAAGCCTTTTATGCATTCCATTTTAACGTTCCCAAATGGCTGGCCCAAGGAAATACGGCGCCTTAAAGAGCATTTAACTATGTATGAAGGAGACAGCGCGTTACTTTTAATTTACGCCGACGTTGCTTGGCTTGAGTGGTTTTACTTTCTATATTTATTACATAGGTAAGGGGAAATTATTAGCGATGAGTGCGGTAGAACGATATAATGTGTTTGGGGAAAAGACCCCGTACTCACTATAAACGTACTGAATCAATTATGAAACAGTTCAAGGGGAGTTTTTATCGCTGATATACATACCTACTTATTACTATTTTTTTTTTTATAAAGTAGTTTTGTATAAAGAGGTCTGGTCTATGGTATGTAATTTTCGATGTACATAAATATTATAATTAATATAAATGACTACATTGACGTTCACTTTTTTTTTACGCGACGGATAAATTCCCGGTGTGCTTGTTTATGGCCCAAAGAAAGCATTGACAATCATGTATATTTGGTCTTTTAACTCTTTCAGTCACACTTTTTATTTATTGATTTTATAAATCAAACAAAGACGTATTTAGTGTAATTGGGGTTTATTTATAAAGAAAAAAAATATTTTGCCAAAATATCACATAAGGCTTTCGTGGAATAAGGTGGTTAGTTTGCTAACCACCGTGACGGACGGCAGAAAAATAATGAAAACAAAAGACTATCAGAACTTACGTTAGAAATAAGTTATTTTTATATTTATGGTGCAAATATGTATATTTGTATGTTATGTATTATGTATGATATTTAGATTGAAATGTAACTTATTTCTTATAAAAATCTTTCCGGATACAAAGGGGGACTCAACAAGTCCTGCATTGCCAGTCAGTACGTTCTTGCCCCTTTTTGTGCTGCATTTAGCACATTTTCGTGAAGTAGATCGCTTTGGCTGATGTGTATTGTTTTCCATCCGCAACATTATCGAAACTGTTGACCTAGGAATGTTAGCAAAGGAGAAGACGAATCAGAGCCATTGAGAGAACGTCAAGAACTTAAGTTGCGTTTCTTTGCTTGAACTGGTGCTAAGATTCTTTGAAAAACACTTCTACGAAAGTCTTTCGTGTCTAATTGATCCCATTCTGGTGTGTTTTATTAAAATAGTTACACAAAATTAATAAAACAAAACCTACTATAGTCACGGTGGTCAGTAAACTAACCACCTTACTATTTACGTTTTTTATAAAAAAATATAAATGGCAAACTTTATTTTATATCATAAATGTACTCATTAAATATTAACTAACCGATAAATACTGAAATAATAATATAGTAAATATTCTTAAATTAATTGTGGAATTTTAAAATGTCCCATTCTAAAAACGGCACTGCACTCCTTTCTTAAAAATTCGAATAAAAATAACCACCGCGGTTTTGCGTCAAATAATGGTATCAAATGATAAACAACTATATAATAAACTATAAAAGTTCAGCACATCTCCGATAAATGTTGTGGAAATAAATTTTTATCAACTTCAAACAGGTGGTTTGAAAACTAACCACCAAGACTGAAAGAGTTAAACAATAGACGGCTTGCCGTCAACTCAAAAATGCTTAGAAGATATTAAAGAACATACGACAACTAATGAATTTATAAAGTGGGTGGCAATATCTCAACGAGGGAAAGGATACTCAATACTATGGATTACCAAATAGTGTCGTCAAAACGAATCTGCTTTAACCCGTACCTACTATATATTTTCGGCAATTTAGTATATTTATTATAAAAAGTCATATATTTCTGTAAAGTTTTTACAAGTAGTGCACAAAGCTTAAATATTTTATAGCAATACCTTACTACGTGTGAAAGTCGAAGTGGGAGCACGTAATGTTACCTTATGTGGGCAACGCAGATGTAGCCACAGCGACCGATCCGAGTTGCCTAAAAATGTGAATTTATGTTCTCGCCCAACGGATGGCAATGATCGCCGGGATCATGCCTTAAATTAGGGGGTTTAACGTTTATCCTCTCGCAGTAAATAGACTCGACGACCAACTATATTACTTCGGGGGCTATTCACGTCGAATGTGAGAACACATTCAACTCCCTCGTTACCTCATTGTTTATGACTGTTTTGTTACTTAATGTTTACTTTGTTATAAGCCTACTTACAACGTATGATTTAAAAATTAATTAAGCTTAGTAAACTCTAGTTCAGTTTAAGCATAGTTCGAAATGAACAACCGCGTCATATTAAGGTAAAGTTACAAAACTAAGTTAACACGTACAGAAATTAGCGTTAAATTTATTTACTTATATGAAGTAAACAAATTTAGCGCTCTTGAAAGCGTTGTAAATTATAGAATAGCTGCGGTGCACCTGAGTCACGGCGCGACTAACTCTTCAAGAGTTGTCGGATCGCGTAGCGCCCCGCGTTGGGCGCCAATTTCACCTTGTTTGAGCGTTCTTGCGAACAAGATATTGCCTGTCAGAAATTCCCTCAGACTTCTAACAATTGGGCACTCTACAGAATGTTACGAAAATTGTTCGCAACAGTGAATATTCTTGCTCTGTGAAGAGAGGTTGTAACGCTGTCACCTCACGCAAACACTGCAAAAGATTAAACTTTTAATGTCGAATTAAAAATGTTCTCTCCAGATTGATCTTCACAAAATTTATTGTAAAATGTTTCTTGTTTCAGATTCATTCCAAGCTCTTATTCAATATCCAGATACCGTATCGGCGCAAACGGCAAAAACGGTGAGTGCTGAACACTTATTTGTTTTTATTTAACTGTTTGTAAAGTAAAGCCATAAAATAAAGTTCCTATTGCCGCACGTTTCATTCACTTTAATGACTCTTCGGAACTATCTGGAAATTAAGTGACTTAGTCTCGTATTTGTTCCATTCTCACTGCGTATCCCAGAAGGAGTTTAATCTTGATACTTGTGTCTATATGTACCATTAGAAAGAGGTCTGTTATTTTTTTAATGTAACTTATTTTACATTCGTATTTTAACGTTTTTTTCATGAGTGAGTTCTAGTTCGGTGCTAGTCCATGGACAAAGCATACGTAACAATAAACCGCTTATTTGAATTAAATTACAATAATATCGGAAAACAACATGGCAGCCGTGAGTTGTCGACAATGGTCCGTGCTCGACTCGCCGAGTGGGACATCATTTTTCTCAGCCCAACTTTTCCCATTCGCTATTCATTTGCGTTAGAAGTTGGGCGTACTGCCGCCTACTGCAGCGACTGTTTTAACTTTATTTCTGATGCAGCGTTCAGGGCAAATTAAATTTCGTTTTGCGGCTTCCACAAACTCAGTTTACGAGTATAATTATCAAGGTTTTTTACCGTATTGTTATGAATCGCTGTAACTTACTTCCCCTTCGATGCCTTGGATTTAAATACTTTTTATGAATTGCACTTGTAATTGATATTTGCTTTGTATAATAATATGAATGAAAGTTGTAAAATCTAGGCTTGATAAGTCTTCTACTTATGTATGTAACAAGTTTATATGTTCTTAATACCTTTGTCATGGTGCACGTACATTTCACTAATGAATTCTACAATAGCAAGTCGACTATCCATCCTAATTAGTCGCTCTTTACGCCCAATTCCTGTGTAGCTTAAGACGCTTGGCGCAAGCATTGAAACCATAGCGTGTGAACACGGAAGTGAACACGACGCACTAAATGTCGGTAGGGGCAGAGCATTCATAGGTAAGCGAGGACGCCTTTCGCTTCTAACTTGGCGGACAAATTAATGTTCGGAAGCGGGAAACCCCTCGTGAAATTGAGATATCACCGGCAAAGCGGAGTGGTGAAAACTTAGCAACGCTAAGTCCCATCAACTCGTCGGCCGTGATTGGACTCGGACGTAATAGGACGCAACTCCCCGTTGCGGAACACTGCAACTGCTTCAAATGTACTTTTATTTCGCCAAGGATCGAAAGCGGATTCCATTTCTGTACTTTCTATTGCCTCTAATGTGATTCCTCAATGATTGCCCGTGGACACATTCGTTTCTTTTTCTCAATTACAAGCTCAATTTAACTTTTATTTAACAGCATTTGGTGAAAGGGTCATCTTTATTCTATGCAAAGAATGATGTTTTTATATAGTTATCGAAGTTAAATTGTTACTTTTTTATTACCATTTTTCATTTAATAGAAACATTTTCATAATCCTTATATTTTTTACAACTTTTGAGACAGATTAAAGGAAAGCTTGAATAGCAATATTCATTTGTATTTTTGCCTTCTGTGGTTTTGTCTCTAACTATGGAGCTGGTTTATGCATAAGTGGTGAAAAATCTAAAGTCTAAGCTTTTTAAAAATATGATCATAAATGTTATTCCCGCTGTTTAGATACCTCTGTACTCACATTTCAGTTATTTTAAATAAAATATTACAAGAACATGGTGATGATATAAAATACCATTATCATTTTCCAGAGAACATAATAAGTATGCTTAAATACAGTTAATGTAACGGGAACGAGAAAATGGGTTCTATTAGTAATATAATTAAAGCGCAGCACAAAAATGCAGTTAATAAAGCACTCTCACGGAACGTTGCGTATTGATAGTGCAATAACAATGCATTAGCTGTATTACGAGCCGGTTGTGACTGTAATAAGTCTGGCACTCGTTAACGGTCTAACATCGTAACTCCACTCCTGCGGAGCGAGCTAACGAGCGCACAATGTTGGCACACAACAACTAGCAATTTTTACTACTCTCTTATTCATCGGGAAACACGCGCACAGGCCTGTTTATTGAAATCAATGTTTTTCATATAAAATTGTTCTACGTAATTATACTTATGTGTTGACTTCGATGAGCACATTGAATGTCCCATGGCATATTGTAATGACAATCACGTACAACAGAACACATAATATGAAACAATCAAATTTCTACAAGCCCATTAAGAGGTTTTGAATTGAGTAACATATGAATTAAATTTTAGGCGAGTAGTAAGTAGATAAACTAGTCAATAAACATAACAACAATGACGAAACTAAATTAAAGCCCTCAGTGGTTCGAGTTCTCGGACCACTTGGAGATTTCAACCTGTGAGAAGCTGAGCTGGGCGCGGATTTTTCTCGAAATGGAATTAAAACGTCCCATGAGGTAAGTGGCAGCGCAAGTGAGAGGTACAAAGTGGACTGAAGCCGGATAGTGCTCCAGCCACAAAGGGCACAGTCGGATGTTAGGAGCGCTGAAATCCCCCGATCCCGCCCTCTATGATCCTTGACATAAATCTCTAACCTCGCCATCAAATCTTTTCAGAGGAGCGGCTTATGCGCGCAGACACGAAATGTATGCTTTTAATGCGTCCGATTTAATATGTTCCCGTTTCCCTAGCATTGACTTATCGGTGCACTAGGTTAATATTTACGTTCACACTACTGCAATTGTAATTTACCACGCCCTTAATAAATTGTAAGTATTTATGGTGGAGTTTAGTTTAGGAATAAAACAGCAGAGGCTCTAAGATTGTTTCCTTTGAATATTTTTTTTTAATATTTCGTAAATTATTCCTTATACCTTAAAAATAAACTTGACATAAACTAATTAAACACTGCATTTATCCATGTAAATATTAATCTCGATACTTTAGGCAGTATCATAAATCATGTGTAGTGAATTTTAACATATTATCGTGTTTTACATGAAGTGCCGTGATAAACTTGTCGGTGAAGTGAATCGAGGCTCGCAGTGGTGATTAGTGGGGTGCGACGTCACAGTCGGCTCCCGTTAATCAGAACCTTGGCCGCTTCGTCAGTAAGTTATGATTGATAACGATGTGATTCATGCGAGCCACCGCCTCCGAGCCGGGTCATCCATAACGGTGCCGATGCTGTCACCGACAATACATATTAACATTGTCCAAGTGTGCCCATACACTGCCCATATAAATAATTATTTAATACCTGTGAAAGCAATCAGAACGGCAACGGGTCATTCGAAAATTAATCGCTGTATCGTACAACATGTAAAAATATTCACGGGAAATGGAAAGCAGATTTTAACGCGTATTTTAATGTTTATCTTTATTATAGTTGTAATTTGATGTACAAAAAATATTTTGTTATTCCGTAAAATTTATTTACATGTATAGCACCGAGTATAATTGTAACAGTAGCTATATTTATGATATTGTGTACACATCGTTATGTTTATAAAAAAGCAACATTTTAAAAAATCCACCTAACGCCGAGAGTTAAAGTTACTTTCAGCTAGCTGCACAAATTGCAAATTTGCATTTCATTAAAACTAGTAAATAAATGCAAGTACACTTATTTTTCATATAAACGAAGTAAACATGACAAGATTATTGTTCGTCTCCAAGGTTCAATAAGGCGAAATCCGAGATAGCGTTTATGGACTCAAGGTGCGGGCTTTGTTTACATTTTAAAATTGCACTTTGCACTGCGGCGTCGTCTAAGCGGTGTCTTTGTGTCAACACAGAAACGTGTTCAAACAATGTAACCGTCAAAAATGTTATATCTTCGCCCGGGGCTATATTTCGTAAGTTGCGAGCGTTTGATGTGTGCCCGGATCACATCCACTGCAGTTAAGGTGTATGGCTCGGAAAATCTATGTTCACGATGTAAATCGAAAATGCGATGAACATGTATTGTCATGCCTGTAGTTTAACTTTGCATTTTTCGGTACGGTAATGTTGGTAGAGGTAAAATATATACATTTCAAATATAAATTAACGGTGAAAAACACATTTTAAAATCAAGCTTTTATTATGCACGAAAAATTAAAAAAATAAACTAAGAAAACATTCATAAAATTCGTATTTTTTTAAACGTTACAAGTAACAATTTACAAAAGTGTTCGGTTTATCAGTAGAAGTATGATACATAAACATATATTATCTATAACTAGTATATTAATGTTCTTAAGTGATCTAAAAGCTCGTCGCGGCCGAGGTCTTTGCATTAACGAAATTGCGCGACAAGCTTTTAAATTACTTAAGAATATTAATATACTAGTTATAGATAATATATGTTTATGTATCATACTTCTACTGATAAACCGAACACTTTTGTAAATTGTTACTTGTAACGTTTAAAAAAATACGAATTTTATGAATGTTTTCTTAGTTTATTTTTTTAATTTTTCGTGCATAATAAAAGCTTGATTTTAAAATGTGTTTTTCACCGTTAATTTATTTTTAACTTTTTAGTTGGAAATATTTCTAAGTCTATCCATTTCGTAGTCATACCGAAATTCAACTCAATCGGTCCATGAAAACTAGTGTTTCTATGGGCACCTTCCAACTTCTCATGACACCAGATCAACGATACCTTGTTATTATGTTGTCACTAAAAATACAAAGGCATACCAAATTTTAGCTTACTTGGTCCACAAGAATCGGAGTTCCTATGGGCTTCTTCCAACTCCTCATCAGATCAGCTTCATGATACCATATTTTTGTATTATTACCGAAGTTGCGAAGACATACCAAATTTCAGTTCAATTGGACCACAAGAATCGGAGTTCCTATGGGCATCTTCCAACTCTTCGTCAGATCAGCTCTATGATACCTTGTTATTATATTGTCACCGAAATTACATAGGTATACCAAATTTCAGCTCAATCGGTCCAAAGGAATCGGAGTTCCTGTGGGCTTCTTCCAACTCCTCAATAGATCAGCTCCATAATATCATATTTTTGTATTGTTACCGAAGCTACGAAGACATACCAAATTTCAGCTCAATTGGACCACAGAAATCGAAGTTCCTATGGGCATCTTCCAACTCTTCATCAGATCAGCACCATGATACCATATTTGTGTATTGTTGTCGAAGTTACAAAGACATACCAAATTTCAGCTCAATCGGTCCACAAGAACCGATGTTTCTATGGTCATCTTCCAACCTCATCATCAGACCAGCTCCATGGTACCATATTATTGTATTGTCATCCAAGTTACGTAGGTATACCAAGTTTCAGCACAATCGGTCTATTGGAAGTGGTTCAAATCTTCATTGCAAGATTTGTAAACATACAAACATACATACATACATACATACATACATACATACATACATACATACAAAAGTGAAGTTAAATAAAAGCTTGTAAAAAATGATTATGTACAGTATCAATCTGACTGCTGGACTCTGTGAAATGATTTCCCCAGGAACCATAGTCCATGCTTGTGTGTATGTATTCACTACATATGCTTAATGCTATGTGTTATTTAAAATCCCATGTATATGATTTTGGCTTGCTAGCGGTGCAGTTTAAACTTATGCATAATTGAATAGTATTGTGTAAGTGTTTCGACGGAACAGACTTAAATTGCCTTGCGGGACGTTATTGAATGCCACATGTGTACATATTGTTTACCGGCATGTTTTGTGTGAACGTGGAACCGGATGTGAAACTTCATCGAAATTTCACACTGCAGTAACGTGCGGTGGTCCAAGTCCCGTTTAAAATTGCACGTGCCATCGCCCTCCCCTGTTTGGGTTTCTGCAGGTTGTGTAAACAACGCTTGAGCCGCACTCTGCATCACCTAGTTACATGTCAAACATTGTTAAGCATTTGTTTTAGGGGTGTTTTGCATTCTGTTCGCCACAATCAAAATAATATCAACAATCGACCACTTCATGTAGTAAACCAATTGACTTAGCTTTTGACTTGTCTACACACGTCTTCTTCATTAGGGATGTGTAGAATAATGCCATTATATTCCGTGTATATTGTTCATAGACGAGCCCGATTCAGTCGGTCACAAGCGTAGACTTCATTATTCATGATGACACAATGTACATTTGAGGCTAATTTAGCGTTCGTTTTCAAAGTAAACACGAGCGCTGCGGTAAGTGGGCGCGGTTGTTAGGCGATCGCTCGATTTTAGTTCGTCACTATCTGTCAACCGCAATTAAGGGTAACTATGAGTATTAATTACATTAACTAATGGAGCGAGAGTTGGTCGTTCTATGACGCGCCGCTGGATTTGGAGACAGGCCTAATTAAGTTAAAAAGTAATGAAGCCCTTTTAACAAAATACTCCAAATTCTCGCCTTAAACATTTAATTTTAGCCGACCACTCGGATTTTTTTTATGTCAACTAAAAACATTTATCTCATGCGGCGCAAAAATTTTCCGTTTATATTATGGCTGTCAATAAATTGGCCAAAGTGTTATTCGTCACAGTGCAATCTCATTTAATGTCGATTTAAATTTTTAAATGCTTTTCTGATACTGCGATCAAAAACCGAAGTGATTAAAATGCAATGTGCCGGTGTTTTGTTTGTTGTTTATTTTTTCGAATATTTAAAAACGCTGTCTCTTAGTGTCATTTGTTTTGAGTGCACCGCTGGCCGGTGGCGCCTGCACTCCGCACTCCGCACGCCGCGCCGAGCCGCCCGCCCCACCTGCTGCTCAATAAGTGATCTTTTATCCGTGACTAATCTCCACAATGTTCACCCGCTCGATACATTGTTTAGCCAATCACTTAAACCACTTTCAATTAAAATTTCTACGTATTCGTTGCACAGTTTCCGGTTGAGTATTTATTTAAACGTCAAATGCATTTATCGCGAGTAGGGAATAAAAACGGGAAAACGCGGGTGTGAAATATTTTCATTACAATTTTCTCCGACGGACAAAAACCAAATGCATTCTCGCGCTGGCGTAATCCTTGCACCGGCAACGGCAACAGAAGCATTCTGAGCTATGTGGGCTCTTATAAATATTAAACGCGGCGAGCTCGGGACCCCAACAAAAACGTTTATCTGGTCTCCGTGGAAAAACCGCCAGAATTAGCAACCGGGGTGGATTAAGGCGGACCGCGTTTAATCCTTCACTAAGAAGGCTTTACTTAAACGAGTTCTAACGAGCCAAAGATAAAACAATTACTGGGACGTGATTAAGAGATACGGAGGACACTTGTTACGTCTTACGTTGATGCCGAGACGGTTCGCTCGCACCGGTCCGACCGCCGTGATTTGCACTGCTTGTTTACCCACTACCTTCTTTCCGTAAAAATAACTCTCGTTTTTTACTTTGTGTCCGAGACGACCAATCACGATATCTTTTACAAAATACGTGTGAATTTATGTAATCTATAGAACTTCTCCAAAATCCAATAATCTTTATAAAGAAAACTGGGCATCGGCAATTCTTTTTCCCTATTACGCAGTAAAAGATTCCAATATCAAACCGGGCGTGACGTTTGTCGTTTTATCACCTTGTCACTCCTCCTAATATTTTTTACCTCAATTACGTCGCCCTTCGCGAGGGCAAATAACCATTTCAGAAGATTAAAATAAAATTCCCTTGAATATTGATACTGAGAGGAGTTGATCGGGCGTACTGTAATAAAATGAAAAGAAAGGGACTTTTTACTTGTGAGTGCGTGTTGCCTTCGCTCGTAACTTAAGAGCGTCGCACCGGAAACTTAGGATTAGAATCGAACGAACGATGATACTGTTGCTTCCTACCACATCAAATTATCAAGCACAAGGCAATCTCTTAATCGATGGATTATATACATGCATATTAAAAATATTTATTGCAGAAATAGATAAAGTATTAATTATGAAATCGAGTTATTTTGTATACTATTTTATGGACGTCTTAGAAGTAGATGGAGTTTGGCACCACCTACCTTTTATTTTACGTTTACTTTCTTAGATGTCAATTAAAAGATACAAGATTAATTTCATTTAATACAGTAGCTACGTTTAAACACTTCATTAAACATCTATTAAATTTCACGCAATCGCAAAATTATGTTACATAACTGGCAAATTTTAGGCTAAGTGCTGCTGCATAATAGTAATGTATAATCTAAAAACACTGCCCGGCCCGGGATTTTATAACGCACACACATTGTGCGTTCTAAAAATCCACGGCTCCAGTAAATCCAGTAAATTATTAAACTACAAATGTATTAATATATGTGATGTGGTTGTGCTAAATCAAATAAATAAATCATGGACTTGTATAAACTAGTCAATATTACTTTGTCAATACGTTTCAAGTGCTGCTTGCTGCTGCTAGTTCACTTTAGCTTTTATACAGGTACGTACAAACATACATACATAACCTCAAGCCTGTATTTCTGGATGGGGTAGCCAGAGGTGCATTTCTGTACTTTCATATTTCCAATTGTGCCTAATAACAACTTGGTATAGCAGTAATAATTCCTATAGTTAGCAATTATACTGTAGCCTAACTTAATAATTATACTCGTATACAATATTTTTGATACTGCGAATTTAAGAAACTAAGTGTGATTAGATTAATTTCTGCCATAAAGAGAAATCTCTTACAAGACAAAATTTTAGTCTAAGACTTCTCAAAGTAACGACCGACTTAAATTCAAAAGTGCCCCCGAAAAAGCTTATAAAAAAGTAAGAAATTAATCTGCAATTCAAAATCTTCCTTGCCCTCTTATACCCACTTTTTCTTTCATTTCTTTATTGCAAATCCACGACAAACGCCCGCCACCTCCTTAACCTTCTTCCTAATTGTAATATTACATTTCTTTAGATACATAGGCGCGCGTATGCCCTACTTTCATAACCGCATTAAAATTTCGCAAACTCCTTGAAACAATCAATGCAAATCGTCGAAAATGTAATAATATCGGAATAACAGATTATTCTCTCATTTAAATTTTAAAATTTACTTAACGATGTCCATGCTTTAAGGGAATACACATTAGAATTGTAAATTAATTACTCGTTACGTTCGCTTACACTTTTCGTCTGCATTCGGTATTCAAAATCGAATTGGGGGCCGCGAGAGGGTCTACAAAACTAATTACGTATCGAAGCGATCTTCTTCCACGCTTTCTTACGTGCCTTTCGCATTTCCATATAAGTTGAGCTTTAAACGAGCCAATCTATTCACGTCTACACATCAGGGTGCCGCATTTGCATATAGAACAGAAATTTATTAAATCTACAGCCAATATCCTGCGTTCCAACGTCGATCTTTTGCTTTTTACCAAATTCTGTGATATTTTTATTGTATTGCAAATGCGTGTCTCCTGTTAAACTCACAATAGGGCGTAGGCGTATATTATACAAGTCTCTTCAAAAACAAGCATAGGCCCCGGATTTTTTAAAAGTATGAATGTATTTGAACATTCAATGTGTTTAACAGTAGACTTTATAGCAATAGCTTTAAAAATAAACATTTTTATTCAGCTAATGGAGCCCGTCATAAAGACGTCGTAATTCATTTGACAGATGAGGGTTTACAAAGGAACTCCAATCTACTCTTTTAGAATTGAATAATTCAGGCTTAATTTTCATCGTAAGATAAAACCTTCATCATGTTGTTATTTATTTTATTTATTATACCATAAAATTTGCTTGAATCTAAACAAATACAAAAAAGTATACTATGACTGCGTAGCTTGTATCGAAATTTTGAGTCGGTTATTTTGATAGTTCTCAAGTACAGAAATTAATGAACTTCTTAAAATCCTATGATAAAGCAATAATGTTTATCAATGATTAACGGAATCCGGAAAACGTGACGTAGTAACTTTTTATATTTCCCTATTTTAACTTTGATAAATCCTTTTAATTCACAAATTGTTTAGACTCTTCGAAAGCTTTACCGCGCTCAAAGAAACAGTATTGTTAATAGATTGAATTAATAAATTTGATTTGGAAGTGGCCGCGAGGGAGACAAATTGGCGTTTTTAATGAGGAAAATGGTTCTATTTAGGACTTTTATAAATTGAACTTTTGAATGCTAAAGTATTACTTAATATATAGTAAAATGTAAGTTACTTAACGCAACGCACATTTACAAACAGGCATAGGGCTAACAGCGAGCGCTATAAATTCAGTTGGCATAGCTGTATAGCGCTTTCACTAGCAAAAATAAAAAGGGGTACTAGTGTTTTCATTATAAAAATAAGCATTATATACATGATACCGTGGAGCGGCATAAAGCTCGCAGGAATGGGTTGAGTGCTGTTGCATTTTAATTAATTCTCTTTTCTATCGCGATGTGGTGTTATCAGCCGCCCGCAGGCGTCGCGAACAAACAAATAGATGTTGCTCCCGGGACGTAACGATTTTGACACGGCCGTAATGAGAGTTTTTCTTCATTGTTACGGTTGGTGTACACATTTACTTTGTCGTTTAATGCTAAAAAGGTAATTCTACTATCATTTAATTTAATTAACTAGCCCAAAAAAATACAAGCCGCGAATGGATACAAATAAAATATGCCGAAATTTGAGCCCCCAACAATTCAACGCGACTGTTAGAAACTTTTCAAATATTAATACGTTTCTGATGAGATTTATTTCCGCTCGTGATTTTTTTCATGTCAAATGAGAAAAGTTATTTTATTGAGAGAAGTGTTAACACAATTTGCTAAAGTGTGTTTTTGTTTTGTCGCCAGGCTCTGGACGGTCAGAACATATACAACGGGTGCTGCACACTCCGCATCGACTACTCTAAGATGACCTGCTTGAACGTGAAGTACAACAACGACAAGTCGCGCGACTACACGAACCCGACGCTGCCGTCCGGCGACGGCGACGCGCACCAGCTGTTGACCAGTGAGTTGATGCCACTGCGGGCTCGCCTCGCCCTGGCCCTCGCATCCAGGATGAGTTAGTCCTCTTCTACTGCGCGCACATGGACGCTTCACTCACTGCGCTCCCTTTCACCACCACTCTACTCTACAAACTCTTGTCTTCTATTGTCCTCTCTAAAAAACTTACCATTTTCCCAAGTTTATTCTGGAACTATATTATATCAAACGCTGAGGATTGGTTGGGAATAAAAGTCTTACTCGTTAAATATTCTATTTCATGCTGATATTTTATTGGTAGAGGTGTAGTCACTCTCAATGATAAAAATCTCTTTATTGTCATATTTCGTAGATTTTTTGATATTTGCCTTTGAAAGGTCTCATATTTTATTCCTTTTGAATAGACATTTGCAAAAAGTATCCCGAGATTTTTGTTTTATACTTTGCCTTGCAAATTTTACAGTTACAATATTCTGTGTCCTTTGTATCTTTTTATTTATTACTAGCTGACCCGGCAGACTTTGTTCTGCCAAAACGATAAATGAAAGACCTAAACTTTTGTATAAAATGATTTTAAAACAAACAAATCGGATCCGTCCATAATATAAAAATGAATTGCTGTTCGTTAGTTTCACTAAAACTCGAGAACGGCTGGACCGATTTGGCTAATTTTAGTCTTGAAATATTCGTTGAAGTCCAGGGAAGGTTTAAATGGTGATAAAATATGGAAAAATTGCGGGCAATATGATAAAAACCGGAATTTCATTTTCCCATATAAACTGTTCTATGTAATGTCCTGTCAAACGTTAAATATTTATCCCTTCAATGCGGGTAATTGTTCCCTCAAATTAAAGAACGGATTTAAATAAAGGTTTCGAATCGACAACATATATCTACAATATTCGAATAATTGCATATTTTACATTTTAAAAATGAAGAATAGTGTCACTCATTAATAGGGATTGACATATTTGTTGGTTGTCAAACATTTATGTCAGCGTTCAGAACTATTTGTTATGTAAAATATAAAAAGCCTAATTATTATTATCTCCTTAGATGTGCCTGGTTTACAATTTACAACTGAGGGCTCAGTAATTAAACCAAGGCTGAAGCCTTTATAAATGGTAAAAAGCCAAATAAAATTATAGTAGAATGAAACGCATTGGAAAAGGAAGAGAATATGTATTACAAAAATGGATAAATCAATTTGTACAATCCGTTTATATAAAAATGAACAATCTTCCTTTCTGAGTCTGTATTTTAATTCTCTCTCTCTGGTCATCAGTGCGGTTAGCACGTGAGGTAGCTCTTCGTACATTTGATTGACTTCCTAAGTCAGGTCGTCTCCTCGGCATCGTAAATTATAAAGCACAAAGTCACTACCACAAAGGATTACCAAAGTAAAGAAAGTTCTCGCGCACGTAGCCACAAAGATAGAAGGATGCACTCACAGATATCGTAACACAATATCGTTATAATTTTTCCCGTATTCTGAAGTGCGACAGGATGGATTGACATATTATATTTTGGTTCTCAAATCTATTGTCAAATATAAAAAAGGTAAAATACAAAAAAATAAAAATATAATCTGACAGATCAACAACTGAAGTTAGTTGTTACGGAACGCGATATAAGATTCTCCAACGCGCACGCGAATTTGAACTTTATGCAGCGGTAATAAATTACAAATTGACTCTCGATATTAATTACGAAACATTTGTATGGGAAATAGAAAAGGGCTGTTTTGAGGGATTTCCCAGCAATTATTTGATTTTTTTTTCACATTTTAAACCTTCCCTGGACTTCAACGAATATTTCAAGACTAAAATTAGCCAAATCGGTCCAGCCGTTCTCGAGTTTTAGCGAGACTAACGAACAGCAATTCATTTTTATATATATATAAGATTATTAAAAAAAGGATTAGTTTCCATGAAAATGGATTTCAGTAGATATAATTTCAGAAAACATACATATTTCAGTTGTATACACTATTTGCCCTTATACTCTTTTCTTGTTTATTATTCATATATCAATGCTAAATATTCCCGTTGTGACTAATAACTTCTCATAAATCCGTATTGCGCCGTAGAGGATTATAATACGTGGGGATCGTTCCGGCATTGCGGTGTTTCTACATTTGTTTATTGTTCTATTTTCTGGGTTTTAATAATTTATTTCTGGATTCTGTATACCTTGTTATAATTATTTGATTCTTTTATAAAGCTGCGCACTAGTAATCACCTGATAAATTAATGCAGATTATGAGGTTGTAATCGTATCTTCGTAATTCAAGTTTATTATTTGCTACGAAACTCGAAACGATACAAAATGACTAGCGGGTAAGTATTTTGTTAATCTAGAGCAGCAATACAGTGTAATGTGTGATGTCAGGCGCAGGGGGTGTCCTGGCGCCGCAGTTCCTCGGGCTGGGCTCGGGGCTGGCGTCGCCATACGGCGTGGGAGTGGGCTCGGTCGGCCTGCCTGCGTTCGGCGCGCTCACGCTCACACCAGCCTCTCCCGCCCTCCGCGCCCTCGCCACCCAGCCGGTCCTCGCCACCGTCTTACTCGTGTCCAACCTTAACGAAGAGGTTTGTCTCACAATTGTTGTCATTCTAATATTTGGTCAAGGAACACGTAATCAATTAAATCTATAATAGTAATTATTAAATGTTTTCCAATCACTCAATTGATGTGATGATCACATGATAGAGATATCCTAAATTAGTAGTAATAAAGTTTCGGCAGCATGCCGACTTGGAGATTAATGATAATTGGCATTCATGGAGCTAACACAATGGCCAGTAACGCCAGTAAGGCGCGCGTCGACGCGGCCGCTTGCTGCGCGCCAAACAATGGGTTCACGAGTTCTGTAAACATTAACTAACGCATCCACTAATATGGACGGCGTTACAGGCTGTTAAACTATATTGTATTTTACTTAAACTCCTTAAAAATAAGTTGCTAATTTATTTATAGATGTGATGTCAGACATCTTTTAAGACTATTTATAATACTGTCTCTTTCTCTTTCCTATTGTTTTAGATGGTCACGCCTGACGCTCTCTTTACCCTTTTCGGTACGTGTGCACATACATTCCGTATTTTATATTAAAACATTAATATTGCTCCCAAGCCCTGTCACCTGAAAGACAAATTGTCAGCTAACATTCTCGACTTCCATACTGATAACCGCATCCGCCGACTCTCAGTCGAAGCTTCGCTTGATAACCACTGAGTCTTAAATGCTTTATTAACTCGTTTGACAATTTGTATTTCAGACCACCTTAGTTGTAGTTAAGTTAGTTACAGAGACTTTTTGTATACAAAGTTTGGTTCCGTTATTAAAGCTTCATGAACAAGTTTTGATGATGCAAAAAATAAAGATGCGTTCTCGACCCCCTCACATTTATTACACAATATAATATATGATATGAGACAAACACTGCGACCCTGAATACGATTTCTTTCATTGATGATGGCTTTTATAACTAACTCCGAACTGAGTAAGAGAGGAAATAGAAGCCGATAGAACAGTAGATGATGGTATTGTTTGCAAAGATTCGCTTTATACAGCCGGCCGCAGACGAGGCGATGCTGTTAACCGCTTAAGCATTAATCGAAGCTTAACGTGACCAACCTAGAGCTTGGAGTTGTTTTCTTCTTGTATTATTTCTAGTCTGTCCCGTTTCACAGCGTTATTATACATGTATATTAGAAGCCGTTTTACTAAACATACTTATGTACTGTGGAACTTAATCCAAGAATTAAAGTAGTAACTTTTAGTTTTTCTCTGTATAGATATTTATATATTTAATGTGTTTCCATTTTTCCCCTGTTATTTATTTGATACGGTCTATAGAAATGGGATTTTTGGGAAAAGTAGTTTATCATACAATAAGACTATAATGTATAGCAAAGTAATTAAATTGTTCAGTGTTAAAATTGTACGTTTGCGTATAGGTGTGTACGGCGATGTCCAGCGAGTGAAGATCCTCTACAACAAAAAGGACTCTGCCCTTATTCAAATGGCTGAGCCACACCAGGCTCATCTGGGTACGTTTGTGAAACTCTACGTATTGTGATATTCACCGAATAAAAACAATATTTATCTGAATAATATTTAATCCGTTAGTCTATTGACGTGAAAAATTTGATAGTGATTTTCAAATGTTGTATGCAGCGATGACTCACATGGACAAACTGCGCGTATTCGGCAAGGCCATGCGTGTGATGCTGAGCAAGCACCAGACGGTTCAGCTCCCTAAGGAAGGCCAGCCCGACGCTGGACTCACCAGGTATGATTCATTTGGTTGATTGTTCAGGTTGATTCACTTGCAGCTTCACTATGGCCCCTTTACTATATATTGAAATATAAATTTACTTTACATTGTAATTTGTAAAATTTCGTGAAGGTTTACGTTTAAAAAAATAAATAAAAAATTAATGAAATAAATTATTACGCAGCTATGTATTAAAATCAAGATTTTTTTCTTCCTGTAATTACTCATTTCAGCTTATAAAATAATTATTTTATATCGTTTGGTCTTTTAAAATTCCAGGGACTATTCCCAGAGTCCGCTGCATAGATTCAAGAAGCCTGGCAGCAAAAATTATCAAAACATATACCCGCCCAGCGCCACCCTGCATCTGTCCAACATTCCGTAAGTTATTGTGCAATTTCAAATCCCATTTCATGTCTCCATTGAAATCACTGGTTTTGACACCTACTTATTTTTGCAGAGCCACTGTTTCTGAAGAAGATATCAAAGAGGCGTTCACTAAGCGAGGTTTCACCATCAAGGCGTTTAAATTCTTTCCGTGAGTACTTTTCTTATGTTTCTATTTACATTTTACTAATGTTTTTAGAATTCTCAGTAAAATGAATGGATTACATTTTTTGTTGCTTGTTATTTGCACAATAATAAATGTATTTTTCAAGATTAACAAAAATGTTTACAGAAAGGATCGCAAGATGGCGTTGGTGCAATTGCCGTCCATCGACGACGCAGTGGCCGCGCTCATCAAGATGCACAACTACCAGCTGTCCGAGTCGAACCACCTGCGAGTGTCGTTCTCAAAGTCCAGCATCTAAGCGGACCTCCCACCAAGCACGGAATATCACACAACGCATTGGCAGTCGCGTTCTACTCTGTGCTGGCGACGTACAACGCAAACGCACCCGTTCCATTGGGCGCCAACAGACATGTCGCGCGTTATGTTTGCTGTTCATTACCTACTCGTATCGTCCGTCGGTCGCGGGTTGCAGTGCGTTGTACGCCGCGGTGCTGCCGACTGCGCGACGCTGTACCACCGCCGCATCCTCATCCCTTCACTTCCACTGGACGATTCGTAAGGCGTGTTCCGATGCGACTGTCAATTACATACCTCTCACACGAATCGAGAATATCGCTCGACTGAAATTTTAATATATCTGTATTACGCTTACTCGGATCAGTGTAGAGATTAAGTGCTACTCTATTTTCTTAATAAATACGTACGTTTACTGTTACTGTACATGTAATGTTAGAGCTGGAGCGTCGGAGACATTTATTCTATTTTGTGTGATATTCATTCCATGTTTAATTTTATAATGTTTCTATCGGATCGCGCTTCGAACGGTATCGGCTTGTTTTGCAATTAGATTGCGCTAGATCGGTTCGTATCGGGATATATCCCTTATATTTATCGCGTATAGCACCCGCGAGAGGTCACTCTCTCGTCCGTATAATTTGCAGTTATTATTCTTAAATTGTATTTTATAAATATATTTTATTCTGTATTTTAACATGCACAATTTACTGTAATTGCATTTGTTTGTAAGAGAATAGTTTGTGCGCATACACTTTTGTTCTAATGATGGAAAGGACGTTACGTTTAGCAATGTGTATGTGTGTGCAATATTAGTTGTAGATATAATTTAATTATATTTTAGATGTGGCAGCGCGGCGTCGGTGTCGGCGTCGTTGGGTGATGCTTCCAAACTTGTTTCGTTGATGGTTGATGGTTGTTGTTCGGTGTTGGATGTCGGATGTTGGAGGCCGACGCGTCTGTTCTCGTTTCCACAGCCGATGACTATTAGTTAGTGTAATCACGACTCTTATCGCTAGGCATCTAGTTGTATATCACTATTTAAACGTTACGTTCAGTGACATAAGTGACATGATGCATTTATTTCGATGTTAATTTATATTAATTGTAGCTACAATATATAAATGCGTTCGTATCACTAACGGTTAATTATAGATAATTTATTGGTCTCTGTCGGCGCTAGTGCGCAGTGTGGCCAGTATCGTGGTTACGTATTTTTTAGAATAATTTTCATTGCGAATAAAACGCATGGTGTTGCCACACTGCCGCACAATATGTTATGGCGGCGCCCGCCGAACTATTACAGAGATCTACTTTCGCTGTATACATTTAACCATCAGTATTTCCGCTAGGATACAATATCTTCATTGAACAGTATTTTAGTTAAATAATTCTTCCCTCAACGTTTCGTTTTGTACATAGATTACACTCTCACTTCAATAACTTGAGCTGTACTTTTCGGACTTGATTTTAACGGTATTCACACATCTTTGCCTTATTTAATTAATTAAAAATGCGTCTAGTCCAAATCAAAAGAGATTAAGTTTGTGGATAAGTGATATTAAACTTTATGAAAAAATGAATTCGTCTCAAATGAATTTTAACTCTGGTAAGGAAAGCTTTGTGAGGGATTAGAGATTCGGTCACGGTTACCCGCAGTTAGGTGCGCACTTTAGGACCAGTGTTGCGAGTGTTCAGTTACACGTCCAGTTATGTGATTAGGCAAAGCATGCGTGAAACAGATACCTGAATTTATGAGGAGTAAGAAACGTGCCGTTTGTGAACGCGGCCTGCGAGCCCTGCGTAAGAATGGCCTTTTATTTTGATATAATTGTCACAAAACATATCTAGACATGCCACTGTCAGTGTTCGGAAGGAACAGTACTGTGTGATTAGCTTTACAGATAGGTTACTGAGGATTCGTACGACGTAGGGAAATTGAACGCTGAACATGAAGTGGCACGTATTTCGGACTGTATGAGGAAATTATCGCCACATCAGTTTTAATTATTATCAATTACGTTAATTTGAACATATCCCATAGACAAAATGTCGCATAGCCAATGAGAAAAATATCTTTTATTTTAGAAAGCATTTGTGAAATCGTTATAAAAGTCACATATTTACACTATTAAAAATTGTATAATATACATCACGTACCCTATACTCTATAATTAATAAACATAGAGCTTAGTAAGATGAATAATGAAAAAACAATTAGTACGTCACTACGGTGTAAGAGTTAATAGAAAAAATTAATCATACAAATTGTATTAATCAGTACCTACGTATGATAAGAATAAAGTATGTAGTTATTCGACATAGATAATGTTAGGAGACCAGGGTGTGGTGATATTTTGCACGTTTTTGAATATGTTTTAATATAAGATGCAGGATTCTGTGCCTGTTACGAAACGTGAAGTGTATGCGACTTGTGGACTGGAGAACTGGTGAACTGGTGGCGGTCTCGACGTGAGAACTGTTCAATTGCGGTGAACGCGTTTGTAAATTAATGTAACCTATTTAATATTATAACAAATCATAAAGAGGAGATTACATATCCACTGTACACTGTACTCAGCAGAACGCTACACACACGACGCGACACGCGGTACGAGACGCGACGCGACACGACTTCGAACGTCATACGCATTCTCTTTCCGATCGTGTAGGAGTCCCATTACCACGTCGATGTGTGTGTAGCGTTTGCAGGCCTAAACATTTCTCATTAACATTGGTATTGACTAATAGATAATATAGGAATTTATGTGTTTAGAAAAGTATTTTAAATATTTAGATAATAATGGTATTATTATTAAAAAATAATAATAAATAGATCAGTGTTTAGGAAGAGTTGCCAAATTTAAAGTCAATACATAATTATTTTAGGTAATGGTAATTGAAGTAATCTTAACATTTATTGAAAAGTTGATGAAAATGTTACAGTTGAATTATATTTGAGAGTTTTATTGAGCGCAATATACGCAATTTTATTCATTGTAAGTAAACATTGTTTCAATTTGTTAGTTAAAGTTATGCGTTGATAAGATGTGAAAGTTGTTTTCGATTGTGTATTTGTGTGAAGTACATTCTCCACAGTCCTGCTAATAGTTCCCGGGCGCCCGTCCGGGGGCTCCCTCTCGCCTCGCTCGTCTCGCTCGTTTCGCGGTCGACACATATCTGTGCATAATGCATATCATCCCGGAATGTGCTTCTTATTTTATTGCGCTTCGTAACATTTATCTCTATTATATTAGCTGTACTTTATATTTAGTGTTTCGTAATGGTATGAGTAACGGTCAACATATCAGTAAATAGAAACCTGGCTAAGGCGCATATCGTCAACTCCAACCGCTCACATTTCACCCAATGTTGTCTGCCTTCCTATTTACCTTCGCATTGACGGCACAATTTACATTGTCACGATGCGAATTACCGTCGTCATATGTTTCTTATTTTTTAATGTTAAGCTTTTTGTGTAGTTAATTTCATTCTTATTTTAATTTCGTAATTAAACTATTATTATCATTGATACTTTTTGTTCTTTATTTTTCTCCTTTCCCTTTCTACCTGGTTCCTTTATGATTTCTTCCACATTTCATACCAATTGTATACAGTACGACGGCGGAGACGCATCCGCAAGTAGATTATGTTCACCCACTGAGTGTTACTTTCGTTTTCACCCCACTTTACTTTTGTAAGTATGATCGTGATTTCATCAATTGTTTTCGAAACATCTGAAGATTGAAAAAAATATTTGTAAATAACATAAAAGTTTAAAGGGGATCAATATAATGAAATGATGTACATTAGTACGCAATTGGTATTCTAGAATTATTCGTACTTTAGAACTTAACTTCTATCCTTACATAAATATCTATACTCGACCATATTTTAAAATATATCTACAATGCTTCAAATACATGTAAATCTTGTGAATAAACACAGAGTCGAATCGACTCGCGAAAATATTTAGGCGAATAATACCTATGTACTTCGTTTAGTTGAATTGTGAACGGAGTAAGGGACTTAATATTGCCAATGATAATTACGTTTTATATATATTATCAAGTGGAATATATTATGCACAGGGTATAATGTGAGTTAATATAACGCCGGGGGGCTGCGACGGCCCGCGCCGGCGACTTTGTGTCCGTGCCACGTCCCTTATTCCTGCTGCGAAAAGAACTGAACCATTCCCTATTGAAACGTTAAATTAGCGAAAATATTATGTACAACTGCCAATTAATAGGACGGTATTGAATATGTTAATACATATACAAGTATTTTACACTACCATCTGTCCAAGTGCTGTTCGTCGGGTTGCCTAGTTGAACGTGGATTGGAAGCGAGACACCTATCAAGTGGCAGTTATACTCGTGTTAAATTATTCTGCGGATGTAAATATTATACACCACTATGTTAATAATTACAAATTAAATTTATTATATCTATAGTAAATTAACATAATCATTACTATAAGATTTACTAGGTAAAATCATCCTATCTTAATTTCTGTAGTCGCTCTAGTTAATACCTACTAATTGAAAATACCTTCTTAGAGTATTAGTACTCCCTACGTTTCTATATACTTTAGTATTGTTTGAGTTGTTTCATTAAAAATAACTAAATAATGGTGTGCAAATTAAAGGGTTGTGTGTAAAGTTAAAATAGTTTAATAGATGTAAAAGATCGTTCGAGTAACGAAAAATATATCTTGTTTTCTTCTGTGTGCACATCTAATTTTGTTCGCTGTTTAAATAGAAGTTTACTGAAACAATTGCAACACGTCATTACTAATGTTACTAGTCTTTAATTCAACATGCCAAAGACCACATTGGGACAAAATGCAGGGATCTAATGATATTATTCATTTCCAATGACTACTGTTCTTCAAATGGAACACGTGAACACACGGTGAATAAACAGAATAGCAAGCTTTAAACTATCAATTTCCAAATTGAGAATATTTTCATGATTGTGAAATTAATTTAATCGAAACGCTGTCGATACTCTCGCACCCGCCAGAGGTGCGAGGGCCGCGGCGCACTATCCACTTACTCAAAGTATATAAATATACACAACATTACTATCTAAGTGACTACTCTATGAAGCTCTAGATTTATTCTTTGTGATTTTATAATAAAATATAGTTGAAAAAATGTGTTTCATTTTTATACTACGCATCACTTGCGGACATAAAGAGAAAACTGTTTTTTTTTTAAATACTATTTTATATTAAAAATACATATAATACAATACTTCCAGATACCTGTTATAAAATCCTAAAATAATGTTTCATTTCATTTCATATATATTCAGTCTATCGCCGTCTACTACTGAACGTAGGCCTCAACAAGATCGCCAACCACCCCGGTCTTAAGCAGCCCTCATCCATCAGTTTGTGAGATCTAAAAGTTAAGATTTCTCTCGGACCTGGATGTATGTGAGATATTGTATCTCGGTTTTTTGATACCCGTAAAATTCATAGTTCTAAATAGAACTATTTATGTGGTTGTTGAATGTATTAATTTAAAAAAATGATCTACAAATGATCCCACGATGTGGAAACTATTATTTAGCAACTTGATACCCTTATATTTGAACACAGGCCCCTTATATTGTAGAGCAGAGTGAGCTTTACTCCATCAACTTTTATATCAACATTCTCACTAGAATCCTAACACACCATCCTCTGTTGGCCATTAAATTACATGTCTACATTTGCAAGTAATCACATGACGCATGACGCGTGACAGCTAATGGGTCCGGAATTTAAGTTAGATAGCTGTAATTATGCCCCCTATCTTGAAGCAGCTGATACAATATGGAAGTTTTTAGTTCACATACGGTGGTGGCGAATATAGTCATCCGACCCTTTATCTTTAGGCCTACATCAATTACCCTCACCCTGCCGCTGAAGTTTCCACACGCTAGAAATAAAAGCTGGCTTAGTGGTGAGAATTACTTTCTCTGTCTCTCTTTCTCTCATTAACACATATACGTCCCACTGCTGGGCACAGGTCTCCTCTACCATTAAGAGGGTTTTAGGCCATAGTCCCCATAATACATTAAAATATTAGAACTATTGCATAATGTTGTCGCACCCTATAATGAACATTAGCAGAATTTTCAATTAATTACACTTTGAATTGCCAATATAAAAAAATCTTCAAAGTTACTGAATATAATACCTTTACACTTTAGTACCTATAGCTTGATAGAGGTATTAGCATAATTTTCTTCTAGCCCGGGCAATGTATTATGCTAATATTTTTGTTTTTTTTCTCGGAAATCAGATATAAATATGTACACCTTCACTCACGTTATGATCTTAGTACAACTGCTAAAGTCTTCATCATTGTTATTAATATAATGAAAGTAAAAATTGACTGATGTATCTTTTATGGAGTGTTTTCATTTATTATTACCAATAACTTCCAATTTTTAAGTGGGTTATTAAAATACTGAGTTAGTTCAATTATTTTTATTTTATAGACTAGCCGTGCTCTGCGGTGCTACACGCGGCAAATTTAAATTTTCGGGATTAAAATGTGGCTACCACTTTCGTAACCTATTGAGACCGCTAATTTCATACCAGATAATAACCTCCATTTAATAGTTTTAATCAACACCATAGCGTATTTTTTTACTTATCCAAATCTTGATAATACACAAAAAAAAATCAGAAATTGTATTCTCGACGTGAATAAAGATTCGTTAAATATCGTGAGAATAACAGTGGTTACATGGCTGGTAACCCTAAGTTAGTCTGTTTTTTTTTTATATTACATCTAGGGATGGACATTTAAAATATACATCGATGTTTTTTTCGATGTAATGCATCGTTCGGTTACATCGATGGTAATACGATGTATTGAGAAATACATCGATGTTTCTTAAACATCGAGTGTTTTAGGTTAGGCAATTTAGGCATTAATTGAAACAAAAATATGTATTAAGTAAATCTAAAAATATATGTATTAAAATTGAGAATCACATAGCCCACACACTTTTTTCTTGAGAAATTCCAATATTTTTTTTTCTTTGCTATGTAAAAACAAAAGCTTGCTTAATCTTTACCCCTTCAACCGGTTTCTTTGTTCAGTCATAACTAGCCCTGCCTGAGAAAAAAGTCTTTCAGAAGGGACTGACATGCCAACTATTGTTAAATACTTAAAAGCAATTTTATACAATTTCGGGAATTGTTTCTTATAATCTTTTCAAATTTCTAAAGGATTTTCGTTCAGTTATTGGTATATTATAACGTTTCGTTTCACTTATAGTATACTCACCTCAACCTCATAATTTGCGTACCTACCCAATCGATGCATCGAATGAAAAACATCGATATATATTCGATGTTGAAGTATTAACAATACATCGGTTCAATACGATGCATCGTTACTATACATCGAGTGTTTTAAATACATCGATGTATATCGTCCATCTCTAATTACATCTGTAGTCTGTAATGTCAATTGTCAAACGAAACATAACATTGCGAATTTTCCATTTCTGTAATTGTTTTCGCCGATTTTTGAAAATATCACACTTTTTAACAAAGTAAATATGTTCGTTTAGGAATAAACAAAATAAAAACTTCACAATGTTGCGAACAGTAGTGCGTCTATCGCCTAATTTTTTATTTCCTATATTCGGTAATAGGAACGAATTGGATCATGATATGATAAATTTAACGAGAACTCAGCCACAAACTGGTTGGGATAGAGTCAAAGCCATGTATTCGAAAAAGTAAGTTGTTAGCGGATGTATAAAATCCGAGAAATGTATATTTTTAAAATTGTATAACCTTTTTGTGGTCATTGGTTTCAATAAATATAACTTTTTATTTATACGTATGATTGTTACATTACTTAAACAAAGTGAGATAAGTGTAAGTATATTCTCTATCTTAACGTTGTCCTTTGATAAGATTTCTTTTTCAGTGAATTTGAGGAAGTTTCTGTAGAGGTACACACTATAGTTCAGTCATCTTTATGTGGAGCATTTATAGGTGCATGTTTTGGAGGTTTTCTTAAATCCAAACATGCTTACGTTTATTTTATTGAAAATAATCAAGCAACTATATTTAAGTCAACTATGCAAGCTAAGGTATAGTATCTTGCTTACAAAGCTCTTTATTCAAGTTTAGTTAAAAAAGTAAACCTAAATTGTTTAACAGTAAAATTTATAACATAATTTATTGTTTCAGAAACAATTGCAAGATTATGTAACAGTAGCATTTGCAAAAGGGGCATACCAGTGGGGTTGGAAAATAGGATTGTTTACAGGAATGTTCAGGTAATTTCAAGAACTCAAAATCAATCTTCATTTTAAAAAATGTATAGAAGGCAGAAGAAAAGATTGTTGTGAGGCAAAAATACATAATGTATAAAAAGAGTTGATGTAATTGGTATTCATAAGAAGTTTTAAACTAAGAATTAATTACTACTTAATTTTGACATCTAATTTAGATTTTACTGCCGAGCAGTTAAAGGATTGATCCTTGAGTCTGGCGGTTGAAAATGTAATCTAAAGATGATAGAATGTCTTATGTGGACACAAATTTGGATGTATGAATTAATTAAATTTTATAATTGCAGTGTGATTGCAACCACTGCCTCTGTGTATCGTGGTGATACATCACTAGTGGACTATATAACAGCTGGTGCTATCACTGGTGCACTGTACAGAGCAAATCTAGGACTAGCTGCTACATTTGTAGGAGCTACTCTAGGTTGGGATTAAATTGTTTTTCTTTAGCTTGTGTTTAAAATGTTCAATAATAATTTTTATTATCTTTTTTTTTACATTATACCTTTGGTATATAGAGAAAAATGAAAATAAACCATACCATAGAGATAAAATATAATAAACCAAACCCATAGAGAAACATTATATTTGGATTAAATAATTTTCTAATGTTTCCATGATTTTTTTGTTAGTGTTTTGTTTTGTCATAGCACTTCCCAGAACAATAATAAAACTATATTAATGAATTTAAAGATAAAATATATTTATCAAAATCCAAAAATATGCTTTGTAACATGTATCTCACATAATATGTAAATGTGATAATTTTGTTTTGCCATTTCAGGTGCCACATTAAGTACATTTGCAGGGTTGGCAATTTTTGGAGTGTTAAAGTTGACTGGGTTTTCCATGAATGATATTAGAAGAGCACTACATAAATTAAAGGAAGCAAGGTAACATATCAAACATATTAAACAAACCGTTTACAGGTTTTTAGGTATTTCTAAATGGCCTAAATACCCGTTTTCTAGCATAATATGAACACACCAGCTAGCTAGACTGCGGGGTATGTGCCCCTCTTATCAGAGAGTGACAAGGCCTTTGTCCACAAAACTGACCTACAGTAAATTGGGGAAATTCACATGCCTAGGAATTAAGGCTCGACCGAGATGGATTTTTTGTTCTCGGCCGAGACCGAGACCGAGAATAAAATAAAGTCTCGGCCGAGACCGAGAATAGACAAAGCGTGATTTTTTTTAACGCTACTACTACTACATGTCCCTCGACATAAAATTGACCAGCTCTCCTAAACAGTTGTTCACTTGCTTAACTAGTAGGCGGCGTAGTTAAAAAATTATTTGTTGCAGGCTTAAGCACTAAGCAACTTATAAGGTGACAAAAACCAATACTCAAAAATATTAGCATTTATTTGATTATCGAGCTTGTACTATATTTACGCGTGGCCACGCGCGGTAAAATTTTAATGCCGATTCGAAAAAAGTTAGTCTCGGTTATGACCGAGAATCTCGGCTAAAAACAGCCGAGAACCGAGACAAATTTCTCGGTAGGATTTGTAGCCGAGAATGTCGAGACCGAGATCTCGGTCGAGCCTTACTAGGAATGTTTTCCTTTAGTTTTTTTTGTTTTACCTTTAAAATATGCTATATTTTGTTATTTTTATAATTAATACATTCAGTCCGACCTGGTTCTCTGTAGCAGACCGGGGTCTGCAAATGTGTGGATAAAATCGCAAAAGGCTTATGCTTCAGGAAATCTTTATTTCACCTAATTGCTGAATGTTCTGTCGGTTTTCAGAGAAGGACAACTTAATGAAGCAATTGATAAGGGCTCTACTATCAGACATGATAATCTGACAAGACATCACGACAAATTAGTCGAAGAGAAGGGTAAAACGAATGTTGAAGAACTTGATTAGAAAGGATCTTATTGTAATATTAACTGCCATTTTTCGCAAGATTTTAAGAATGTAAATAGATGTTATTAAATTATGATTGTTATGTGACTTTTATTCATTGTAGTTGTTGATTTAGTTTGAATTAAGTGTATAAAAATCTTACACTAAAACACTTCCTCTCCATGAATTGTTTTTTAATTTTCATATTTGCACCCCAAAAGCGAGTAAGATTGGAACTCTGAGGTAGTTGAGGAGCACTAAAGCAATTTAATTTTACGTCAGCGAATACTTTATCTACCGTGTTTCTATCTCAAGCGTTCGTTATTTAATAGAACGTATATATCTTAAAATTTTGCTTTATGGCAAAACATACCCATCACCACAAATTTGGTCCATCAAGATCCTATGTCATACAAGAAATTTTAACCATAAAATGAGTTTAGGAAAGTCCAATACATATCCTTGCTTATCTATAACTCGCAGCAAAATTTATTAAAATAAGAAAAACAAGAGTTATGAAGTGAATACCTACTGATAAAAATAAATAGGTGTATAGGTAAACAGAAGATAAAATATTTTCCTATAAGATATGCATTTATAAACGTGTACTGCTATGGTTGATGCCAGTTACTGAAAAAATAAAAAATCTCAGATTTTATGAAGTCTGGGTAATAAACAACAGGTATTGTGTCCAGCTTATCAATATTACTGCTATCATGTTATGACATCCGACAAGCAGAACCAACCATAGCGTGACTCCCTCCTACTACAAGTTTCATTTAAATTTAATGCTTGTCTTTAGCCTCAACTAAAGTCGAGAGAGTACTAGTCAAAATTGAGTATATTGACTTAATATGGATTTCACAAATAATTATTGCTTAGTTATTAATTATAATTCATAAATATAGTAAGACAGAATAATTTTAATAGAAGCATTTAATGACACGTACATTGCACATCACTTATATTTTCTATAATTTTCATAATACATAGAGATTAGATATAAAAATATAATGACATATATACAAACATTTTTGTGCTTTGAACCGCGAAATATCTATAGCTGAAAAAAAAAACAATATTATCCAATGCATTTACAAAGTAAATTTTATTTACGATTCTATTATTAAAATATTATTCAATGGGCCATTTAAAATAAAATTTCCTATGTAGCTATATATGTAATATGTATATGGCAAGACAAATAGGGCTGTTACACAGTCTATAGGACATTACATAATCAATATTTTAATCTACATCAACGACTTCTCGATAACGTTTATTGTTTCATTTTTGTACGAGATTTATACAAATTAGTCGTAATATATTTTAACTTTTTAATCGATTTTACAAACAACGAAATTTATTACTTTTAACATTTCTTACACATTATAAGAAATAAGACTTAAAATACTTTAAATAGTTGAGCTTGAATATAATAATAAAAGATATCATTTAACAATGAATATTCCTTAATTTTTAACTGGACAATGGATAAACACGCAAGTTATTTGTAGTATCAAATAGTTTTAAAAAGCTAATAAAAACGCTTCTAAATTGTATGAAAATATCGAAAATATATTTTAGAAAGGAATAATATAAAAATCGTTTAGATTTCGAATTAAAAATTAAAAACAAGCAAAAATTCTTATTCAATTGATTATATTAAAACAACCACTTAATACTTGTACAGACGATATCCTTTAAGAGCTTTAAAATAGAGTATTATGTACGTGTATTTATTTATTTTTCTGAAACATGCTCGCTTAATATGCCTGGCTCATTTATAAATTAATAATAAAAGAAAATCGTAGGAAAAAAAGAATATCGTAGGAACTCTACAATTTGTTGGATCAAATAAATGGTTCAAAGAGATTCTCCTCGGGGAAAAATTGCACGAACATCTAACAGTCTTCATTACTTACAAATACGGTATATCTTTAATGCTACCATTTTTATGGATTTTTATAGCATGAACGCGTATTATTATAAGTTTTGCATAACTAATGGATTGTGTTTGCTTAATACTTTATAATGATTCGTTACACTTATACTCAATTGTTTATATAATATAGATTGCTTTGTTTTTTTCAATACTTAAAAATCACAGAGAATTTGCAATGATCAACAAATCACCGTTCTACGTAACGCAGCTACACATAGCATACATACGTAATACAAGTATATAAAATCTGTCACAGTAATGTAAACTACATACCCGTAGAGGTAATTGCGTACATTGTAAAGTGCAACAAAATTCACGTGATTATTTAATCGTGATTTTAGTGTCCTTGCTTAGTGAATCTAATTTTTCCTATATTTTGATTCCGCGCATTGTTTACTCGTTGCTATTATGTTACGTTTTCATGTATCACCTATACAATAAACGTATATTTTCAAACGGCGGCTTAATTTCATTAGTGAATATTATATGCCGGTCGTTTAATCGATTGTTGTACATGATTACTGTGTACTCTGCGCCTTCGTAATACGCTTGGCACCTCTATTCGGCGGACCTTTTGGTTTAGCGAAAGCCGGTCGGTGAAGATTCCTTTTTGGATGGATTTCGTCGTAGAGATACTCCTCGGTCAATTCTTTACCGTCGTCGATTTCCAACTGAAAGTGGATTAAGACCGTGATAAACAATGCATAAAATTTTTATATTGCAATTTATTTAATATAATCATATTATGTTTGGAAAGTATAATTAAAAAGGCAGTTAGTTATTTGGTTACTTTCGGTAGTAACATGACTACTCCATTAATTTTAAAGAGAAACTTAGAAGAAATAAAGAAGTATATCTTCAACATACCTATTATTATTTAATTTTAAATAAAAAAAATGTTTATTTGAGTTCTTTATCATAATGCTTAAGAAAACTTATTTTATGGTGAAGGTAGTCTTTAGATATATTATTCTGAAAACTTACCCGCTTGGCTATTTCAAGTCCCAATTTTTCGATTATTTCCAAGAACTGTCCCTTGCAGCTGGAGTACATCATTCTTTCCTTTATACTGCAGTTGTAGCCTGGCATTGAGTAGATGAACACTGAAATTGTATTACATTAAAGGTTAATATACAAAAAGAGGGCAGTGAGGGCCTCGAGGTTTAGGCACGCGGTTGAGAATCTCGACGGGCGCGGGATCGAACCCCAGGCACACACCTTTGACTTTTCGAAGTTATGTGTATATTCACATCGAATCATCACTTGCTTGAACGGTGAAGGAAAAAATCGTGATGAAACCTGCACACCTAAAAGTTCTTAGGAATTTCTTAGGTGTGTAGTCCGCCAACCCGCATTAGGTCAGTGTGGTGGACTATGGCCTAAACCCTCTCAATGGTAGAAGAGACCCGAGCCTAGCAGTGAGATGTATATGGGTTGTTGATGATACAAAAAGTGGTGGGCTATGGCTTAACTCCTCAAAATGACGACAGAACGGTCACATATTCAGCATTCGATTAGAAGATATATGATTGGGGTACATATAAATTGTAAGTTCTATTAACATCAGATAATATGATTTGTATACCTATGCTATCCATGTGATCCCCTTCATGCGTGTGTTGGAAGATGTACAGATGATATCTAGCCTGGTCGTTGGGCACCTGCTGCGGTAGCTCCACCAGAGATATTTTGGCAGCCTTTGATAAGTGTATCTTTTCTTCATCAATATCTAAAATAAAAAAAATAATACTAATTAGAACAATTCACTGGCATAACACATTAATATTTTTATTAAATTTATATTAAGGCTAATATTTTTATGGAACTCACCTATTTTAAATTGTAAGTAATTATAGGAACCTTTTTGGAGATCAATTATGCCCTGTTTTGCTGCTTCTGTAATAGGGAAAGCAACACCACCCATTGTGGATTGCCTTGAAATAAAAATTATTACATTATTACCTTAATAATAATTATTACTGTGTTTCCTGTATCAGTATCCTGCACATTTAATTTATGTTCTATTTGTTGCTTTAGTGGAGCTGCCTTGATTTTACAATATTCAATTAACACCTAATCTATAAGTCAGGTTTGCTATTAAACGCACAAGCAAAAATTTAAAACTATAAGCCTTAGACAGGCCAAAATGTCTAATCAAGGGATAAAATTATTTAATAATTTGTACGTACCTAGAATCTGTGCCATAATTGGTGTGTGGGTCGCTTTCTTGCAATTCCTTGAGGGCTTCTTCTCTATCAGTAAGTGGAGCAGGGGCACTTACACCACTCAAGTGAGCTTTATAACCTTTCAGACATACCTCATCCTAAAAAGTATTAATAATACATACTGTAAATATCTAATGAAAAAGTAAATGTCATCTTCTTTTGTATGGATTATTTATAGGAATACATAATAACTGTTACATTAACATTTGCCTGGCTAATGTCTCACAAATGGCATCTGCAATATTTAGATGTTATAGAGAGAGTAAAACTGATATTTATTTGTTATAAAAACATTTGTATGTTTTTTTCAACTTTAAACTTACTTTTATGGTAGCATGCATTTCATCTTTGATATGTGCAGAACCAAATTCTTGTTTAAGGGTTGCTTTTGTTGATGCATATAACATTTTATGCCTGACAGGAGCACTGTCTGGGGACCAGCTGAGGAACAGCCATTCATGACCAAGAGAGTTCTTAGAATCAAATCTAAAATAAAAAAGAAACATAAATAAAATTGAAATCCCAATACTATTGCAAGTTCTCAATAAAATTATCATCAATGTGTGTTTACAGTAGATAACAAAATGGTCACCTAATCAATTATGACTAACCAACAGTACCATAACATTATTTAGATATTAATGTATTACTTTGCATTGCAATATTTTCATCTCATATACATGAGAGTAATACTACTGATAAACTTTTGTCATATTAATGGTGTGTGTAAGTCCATACATTATTTTTATTATCAATTAATTTGCATACCTATATAAGATGTAGCATGGAAGATCTTCAACAATTAGACTTGGTACATATTTGTCAAAGTCTTGTTCCCATGTGCCTTTAGTGGGGTAATATTTAGCTAATGCCAGTTGTTCTGTAATATTAAATAAATATAAAACAATTAATTTGAATAGTTCTATAATATTGACCATTATAAGGCCAGGACCATATGGTATGAAAAAACCCTTTTTTTTTTTTTTTGTTCTCGAGGGGAAAGCTGTTTATGGCTCTATTTCCCGCCAGCCCGGGGGAGGGGGGCGGGAAGCGTATGTCGGGGTCACCGGTCTTCCAGCCCGGCGCGCGGCGACGTCATATCCGCGCAGGTGTTAGTGCCGGGCTGGGTCCCTAACAAAATCCCTAAACCGGCATACCGACCAAAACCCCCCGGTGGCCATCTCCGCGCCAGATTGGGCGACCATGGTACGTGAGCGAGAAGCGCACACCGTTAACCACAGCCGCCCGGTGCGCCTCCGAGACGAAATTGTCTCGGCCGTCTCGGAGTTTTAGGGGGCGCAGTTGCACCCCCACTTCTTGGTTCGGGCGCCTCGGTTGTGGATGGGCGCCCGCGACGTACACAGGCCACAGTGCCGCCGCCCCTCTCGGGGTCACTTTCAGTGAGGACGCGCTGCCCCCACAGCACGTCCAGCAACCCCAAGGGCCCCTTTAAGTTGCCTTTTACGACAGGCAGGGGATACCATGGTGGAATTCTGACGCCCCCTTGCCACAGGGCAGATGAAAAGACCATACTGATGTTACACTTTCATGCTTAGATAACAGACCAATTTAAAATACTTTTAGAGGGGAATACATAAACTTAAAAAAATATCCACTTACCATTTTCTATGCTGACCTTAACCACCCTTATTTTACCATCTCTACATTTACTGAAGTATTTTTTCAATTCAGCATTTGCTAAAATAAAAAAAATACAGTTGCTAATAAACATTACAAGTTAAAAAGCTTTGTGCTCTTGCATCTCTCTAAGAAAGGATATGAATCAATCATGTAACATTGATTCTCTTACTTATTTTTTTGTCTGTGTCATAAAGTTGACCAAATGTAAAAAGTGACATTTATTGTTTAGTTATTTTTCTAATATGTGGCTATCAACATTAAGGTTAATTCAAACAGGCATATGGATTAATTCAAACATCATTTTTAATTCAACATTAAGGTTAATTCAAACAGGCATCTTTTAAGGGTTTTATAAACTTAAAGAGGATTATAGTGGGGTAGGAATTTACACTAAGCCAGTTTTCATAATTACATACAAATATATCATATGAATAGTATGTCCAAATCAGTTGAGAATACACAGAAATTAAAAAATGTGTGTTAAGCTTCAGTTGATAAATTATACTGTGTACAGGATATTAACAGTTTTGTTTTATTAATGGCCAAAATTTTTGGTATTGTTTAATTGCTCAGCACAAAACTATTCTAACAATGTCATCATACTAAGATGACATTGAAAACTGCAATGGAGCATAGCATATCCTTCGAGACTAAAATCGAAGCGGTTTAAGCCTCTTAAAGAAAATAGTTAGTGAGCCATTTTCAAGGTAGCTGGTTTTAAATAGATGCTTCATACATAAATAAGTACTATATCTCTTCAGTCATGTGAAATATAGGAATATATAATAAAAAATATAATAAAAATCTCATCTATTTTTTATCTTTGTGTTCTACAACGGTTCTTCGTCGATAAGCTGCTCGGCTATATTAGGAAATGTTTTCATACAACAAAATTTGGGTGGGTAGGTTTGACGTAACAGCTTGATGTGATTATGGTATATATTCACATACAAAATATATTATATCGTAAAAGTACGATATAACAACTATTTCATGTCTAAGAATATAATATCATTCATATTTTTATAAATTAGTTGCTTGATAAATATTTAAATGATTAGTTTACCTTGAATACCAGTTTGATGCGACATTTCTTAGGTTTATTAAATTAGTTGCGTTCTTATATTTTTGTTTTCAGTTACGTATTACAACATTTATTTGAACCTTTAAAGTAACTCCTAAATATGAGAAGTAAAACACCGCACGTCACTCAGTAAAATGTCAAAATGTACAGTGTTGCCAACACCAATAAAACTAAGATACTGACATTCTAGGAGCTATAAAGATTATACTTTTTTTTATCAAATGTGTTACCTTTAAATTTTATTGCTTTTAAAATCCTCTTATTATATTAAAAAAACAAAATATTTTTGCTCACAAACAATCTTTATAATTAGATTTTTTGTAAAATTACAATATATTAAACATGACATTTTCAACATTTATAGTGAGCTAGTATCATTATAAATGTTGAAAAATTGCTCGCGACCTCTTTCGCATAGACTTCAGGGTGGATTTCAGAAAGAAAATAAGTCGTAGTCTATTTTACTCCTCAGAGTCCTATTTATCTACATACCAAAAATCACACATATCGGTCAAATCGTCGTTTTCAACATAATAGATCCAATCTTTTTTCAGTTCAATCAGTCGAAAATGTAAGAAGATTTATACAAACTTTCATCCCCTATTTTATCTTCTTAGGGGTGGAATTTATCAAAATTCTTAGGGGATAACTACGTCAAAGGTGCTTTATGCATACAAGGTCTCAGCCCGATCGGTTCAAAATTTACAGTTTCGTACAATTTTTCATTCCCTTTTGTATCCCCTTCGGGGTGGAATTTATCAAAATCCTTTCTTAGCGGATACCTACATTATAACATCTGCCTGCATGCCAAATTTCAGCGCGATTCGTCCAGTGATTTGGGCTGTGCGTTGATAGATCACTATGTCAGCCAGTCAGTCATCTTTGAGTTATATTTTATATTTAGATATTCTGAGGTTTAGATTAATTAGAATAGAAATCAGATTTGATAAACATTTACTAGGTTTTCAATTAATGTTTCTTGGTTTGTCTTTATCTAAGCTAATCATGGTGACATGTTGTATGCATTAGCCTGAGTGAAGGTAACTTCTTTTATCAAAACTTTTACGGAAAAAAAAAAACAAAATTAAATTAAAAGATTTTGACAGATACAATATTTTTTCCAAACTGGCCTATGAGCGTGGTTTGATTGCCTGAGGGCAATAGAATCCTTTATCCTACAACAGTATCCTCTGCCTGTCGTAAGATGTAACTCATAATGACATTCAATGCGCTAACATTGAAGTAACTTAAGAGGAGCGGCAGCACGGCGATTAACTCCGAGACGTCGAGGCACACTTCGACATAGAGGCGCACAAGAAGTCCGCACAATATTTGTGGGCGTGTCTCATCCACGTGGGATTTAATGGTAGGGACCTAGCCCGGCATTAATATCTACCTGCGTGAACTGACGAAGTCACGCGCGTGGCTACTAGGAGACTAGAACCATGTCGTAAATAGCCCATTCCCTTGATAAAAGTATCCAAAATTTCGGATTTATTTTATTACACCTGCTTTAATTTTGGTTTCATTCTGAAATTGCTTGAGAAAATTAATTGATTGTTAATATTATTTTTCTATGGCACTGAAAACGAACTGAAAGATAAAATGAACTACAGCAAAAGTTAACGCATTTTGGTTTTTATAGTAGAAAGTTAGCGCCGCAGGGCATTATTCAAATTAGCATCAACATGCACTACCGCCAAAAAGTTTGGAAGCACCTATATTTTTAGAAAAATGAAGTAGCAAATTAGATTAAATTTTATCGATGGTTTACTAAAATATAATATAATTTTTTATAATTTTAATGTATTTTTAGTGACGCAGAGTTCTTTTTTGCATTATAGTTTATTGTTAATAATCAGTATTTATTGTAAAATATTTTAAGAATAGTGGTTAATGATTTCTGGGCAGTTAAATAGATTTTTAGCTGCTTTTACTTCACCTTTTTAAAATTACCAAGAACTTAATTGTTCGTGTCTCAAATGGAAAAAGAATAACAGTTACCGACTGAAACACGTCCGGTTATTATTATTTTAAGTAACGAAGGCTACTTAAAACGAATCATTGCGAAAAAACTTGGTATTTCACGTAAGGGTGTTAACTAAAAACGCGTTACTTTCTACAGTGAGAATCATATTTTGTCCGCTGGTCTGTATGGTTGTGTGACAATTAAAAACCATCATTATGAGCAATACATAAAAAACGTCTGATATGTCCAAAACAGCATGATCGTAGCTCGGTAGTATGAATCAAATGAATCAAAATTTTATTTTTTTTGGTTTAATAGTCGATTCTTCGTTCGCTGCAGATTTCATGAAAGAGTATCTGAAAGCTGTTTAGTATCATCGGTTAAATACAGTGGTATTATTGTATCAGTCTTTTTTTTTTTTTTTTTTTTTTTGTTATCGAGGGGAAAGCTGTTTATGGCTCTACTTCCCGCCAGCCCGGGGGCAGTGGGGGGCGGGAAGCGTATGTCGGGGTCACCGGTCTTCCAGCCCGGCGCGCGGCGACGTCATGTCCGCGCAGATGTTAGTGCCGGGCTGGGTCCCTAACGAAGTCCCTAAACCGGCATACCGACCAAAACCCCCCGGTGGCCATCTCCGCGCCAAGTTGGGCGACCATGGTACGTGAGCGAGAGGCGCCCACCGTTAACCACAGCCGCCCGGTGCGCCTCCGAGACGTAATTGTCTCGGACGTCTCGGAGTTAAAAGGGGGCGCAGTTACGCCCCCACTAGCTTGGTTTGGGCGCCCTGGTTGTGGATGGGCGCCCGCGACGTACACAGGCCACAGTGCCGCCGCCCCGCTCGGGGTCACTTTCATTGAGGACGCGCCGCCCCCGCAGCGCGCTCAGCGACCCCGAGGGCCCCTTTGAGTCGCCTTTTACGACAGGCAGGGGATACCGTGGTGAGATTCTAACGCCCCCTTGCCACAGGGCAGGGCGCCGGGTCTAATTGACTCTGTTGACCCGGCGCCTCCTTCTCTGACGTCTTTGGCGGGCGGGATCGCTTCTTTCGCGATCCCGATCCGCGCTCTCCTTCTGCGACATGACGTACTCGCAGAAGGAGAGCATCGCTCGCCAGGACCTCCGATTGTATCAGTCTAGGGTTGTTTCGTTGGGCCTGTTGTCGGTGATCTTGTTCAAATTTATGGAATCATGAGGAAAGAGCAGTATATGCAAATGTTTAAGGATCTAGCTTTACATTCAGGATCACATATTGTGTTTTTGATCCTTTTGATTGTTTGATCCTCGTGTGTTTTAATATGATAATAATCCCAAACATTCAGCCAAAGTATGGAAATGCTTTTTTTATGAACAGGAGAAAAACGGTATCCTTGAATTGATGGTGTGGCTTCCGCAGTCACCAATCTTATCGCCTATTGATAAATCATGGGATGAAATGTATAGAAAAGCAAAATTACATTTACCACAGAGCTTTAGAGAACTATGGGAATATCTATAGGAAGTTTGGAAAGAAATTGGCACCGAGTGCTTGAATAAATTATTCAAGAAAATGCTAGGATTTGACAAGCTGTAATGATGGTAAAGCGTCATCAGATAGAAGAAACTATATTATGAATTATTTTATTACGTAATTAATAAGAATATGGTTTTATTGAAAAGTTAAACTTTTATTTTAAGTGAGTACCTATTCATTCTTAATGACATAAAGCTTCATCTTATATTATTTCTAAAGTTAATGAGAATATCAAAAATGCTTCCAAACTTTTTGGCGGTAGTGTAAGTGCGCTATGGAAAAGGCCGCCTGAGTAAGAATGGCTGTTGGAAGTCAGAGTTTAGAACGTAAATTGTAGTTACGTAATAAAAGGCTTAAAATTTGAAGCACTAGCTTAGAATGTATCAAGTATTATTGTTGCACTTTCATTCTTTATGTAAAATGGCACGGTGAAGCAGAATTTCATAAGTCTTTCGTCAGATTAGTGTGCGTTCTGGGATGTTTTTTGCTAGTTAATTTCATAGTCGTACCTGAAATGTTGGTGACACCTTTCTTTCTAACAGTCAACAGTAATACATCACTTCGGTTTTCTGTTAGAGCATAATACTGCTCCGAACGAGATAGCGTGTTCGTTTCGTGGTGCATGGTACCGACAAGCTTTTCCGCCTTCTTAGTTCATATTTTAATCTCCATGAAGTCTAGGTCGTAACAAGTATTTATTAATAAATGGTGTGATGAAACGATTCTTCTAGTGCACTCCGTAATTCGTATCGTTGATTTTTCTATTGCATTTTTTCCACTGATTTTATTGTTTATTTCAATCTTTTAATCAAATTGTGGTACCTATATTATATACTAGCTGTCCCGGCAAACTTCGTATCGCCCTACCAGTCAATGAATGTTTTGTTACTTATTAACAGAATTTAATTTTTAATTACTTAGGTATATCATCATCCCCTAGCCTTGGTCCCAATTAATTACTTGGGGTCGGCGCAGTATCTCTTCTTTTTCCACACATCCCTGTCAGCCGTCATGTTTTCATTCACCCCTTTCTTTTTCATATCTTCAGTCACGCACTCCATCCATCTCTTTTTTGGCCTCCCTCAGCTCGCCCATCCATCCACTTTCATGTTCATCACTTTTTTTTCCTACATATGATTAATTCTTTCTCTTAATGTGCCCATACCACGACAGACGGTTTCCTTTCATCTTTTCTATCACAGGAGCTACTTTCAGACTTACCCTAAAGTATTCATTTCTGACTCTGTCACTCCGTGTTATACCACTTTGCTGCATGCAGTTGTCTTTCGTAAGTCTTCGTCGTTGACCATTTTTTTTTTCCCTTGACCTACCATTTGTCGTACCTACATTCCAACTTGCATACCTCAATCTCATTTCCCGGGCTAGTGTCTTACGTTGCCCGCGCCCGGGCTGGTGTAACAAACCTTGCCCATTTCTCATAGGAACCGGGTGCTGCCCCTGCGCGTCGGCTACGGGGGACGGCCTAGGCCCTGTCACCTTTCTTATTATACATACTGTATAAATGTTTTGGCAAATGTTTTACGGCCGCCCGCCTGTCTGACACCAACTCTTCTTGGGGCTTTCGTTCTTTTGGTAAAGGGGTAGAGATAGCGTGTGTTTGGGTACAGGATATTGCAGGTAACGATTTTTGGCCTGATGGTAAGGATGCCACAGTCCCGGATAAGGAAATAGTGGGAGACTCCAACAGCTCGGGGGGCCGAGGTCGCGAACTCATAGCCCTGTTCCATGACTGGCTAGATCAATGGAAAAGGCATCCCCTGACCATTTATTAATATTTCTTGATGGAGATTTAGAATATTTTAGATATTCAAGCATAATAAAAAATAAAATATTAGGCACTACCAAGGAGATTTGTTACACAAAATAAATTTCTGAACGCCTTAATATTTGACAGCCAAAAAATGTCAATCCATTGTCATGAGAATTCTGCATTTTTAACATCTAAAATACGCAATAATTCGAATGTTATAGATACATATTGTCGATTCAAAATGCTTATTTTAATAAGTTCTTTTATTTGAGGGGGCCTCTAACTGCATCGACGGGATGACCATTAAATGACAGGAAATTTTGTATGGTGTTAAAGTTCAAAATGACTTAAGTATCATTACGAACCTTTTGTATGGGAATATAGAAAAGTATTATTTTTAGACCTTTTCAGGCAATTATTAAAATGTATCTCTCCGTAAGAACAATCCTCGTACTTCAAGGAATATTATAAAAAAAGAATTAGCGAAATCGGTTCAGCTGTTCTCGAGATTTGCGCTTAGGAACACATCGAGCAATTCATTTTTATAACATAGAACTCCTCCACTACGATTTAAACTTTATTGTATTGTATTAAAGTTTAAATTGACTTAATTATTAAAACGAAACTTTTGTATGGATAAAGAAAACAATGAAAAGTCCCACGGGAACGCTATCGAACGGGATAAAAAGTATCCTATGTCCGTCTCCTGGCTCTAAGCTACCTCCCTACCAATTTTCAGCCAAATCTGTTCTGCCGTTCTTGAGTTATAAGTGGTGTAACTAACACGACTTTCTTTTATATATATAGATAGATAAGTATGATGTTTTCATAATTATGAGAAATTATTTTAATTTAATTTTATAACAATCTTACAAAGAGGATTTGGTTCAAGAACACAGGCAATTGAGAATTCGTAATTTTTCGGGGACTTAAAAGATAACAGGCAAAACTTGAGTGTAGAAGATTTCTTCCTCTTTAGGCTAAAGAAATGTGATTAACAAATTAAACAAGATTATCTTATAATGAATTAAATTTAATCGCAGTATAATTTGTACGTGTAAAATGCATGTTGTTGGATACTTCATGCCACTAGTGATATGTCACACAAGCGGAATACAACTTGCTAATTCACTGCTGCGTTATATTGCTTCGTTACATTAATTAAATATTTATTACTTGCGTTTGATTGTATTTGGTGTTGTACTCGCATGGCGGGATTTATATTAGTTCGCTATAATTGCGTGCATTCTATCCATGTTTACTGGACTACCCATACCCTCAGGATACAGGAATGTGTATTGTCTAGTTTGTTCGTAACAAGCTGATGGCATTATGGCGGTTTCACTACACCTTAAGTACGATTAAAGTTATTCGAGTTTTATCGTTTGCAATATCGCTCATCGTAAACTTTTCTGCGAGACAGTATTGTAACCTCTGTCAAGCTGGTCTATTGGTACCGCAGTGCAAGTACCTTACGGCGTAGATTGATTTGATTGTTCACCGTTTTTGGACTTGGGCGTCCGCAAATACCTCTAATCTAGCGATTTTCTGCGAACTTTATGAATTACAGGCCGTTCTTTCTTCGAATCTGTGATCACCTTTGCGAGTTTCCTAGATGAATATAATGCTGTTTGTACTGAGAAAATAGAATTCTGTTATAATAATTCTAGCGAGGAGTCTTACCTTTGTTGGATCTGTATCTATCCAGGCAAACTTCAAAATATTGGCCGACGAGCGCGTGGCGACAAAGGCGTTCAATGACTGCTTGTAAGCATTTCGATTAATTGCGAAATAGATGGATACCCTTCTGATGACTGTAGTTGTAAACCACGTTGAATTTTAGTTTCGGTATTAAATTTAGGTAGTTCAAAATGTATAAAAGAAAATAAATCCTGACTGAAGGATTTCGTATTATAAAATTAAATTGATTTTTGCAATACACATAATTGTGATTGTTTGATTGCAATGTGATTGTGTTATGGCCATTAAGTAAAGTTTTTTATCGATGTAAATTTTTATTACATTTTATATTTACCAGAAAATAAATATTTGTAAACGTTAATGAGAAAAAAATAACGACATTTAGATACATACTATGATTTCAGTTGGCTTAACGTGGGAGTAGAAATATATCATTTCCTTCCCGTGCGGACATATGCGTGGGTGTATGCATATATCTCCATATGTGTTATTATTTAAGCTTTGTTTAGGAATATGGCTAAATGCTGATGATAAAATAACTTATCTACTTACCCTATCGCCGTCCACTGCTGAACGTAGGCCTCTCCAAGATAGCGCCAACCATCCGGTATTGAGCAGCCCTCATCTATGTTTTCTGCCACCTTTCCCACGTCGTCGGTCCATCGTGCTACAGTACGTCCCACGCCACGTATGCCTAAGCGTGGTTCTCACTCCAACACTTGCCTGCTCCACCGTTCAAAATAACCTATACAGAAATTAAAGCAGGTAATAGGCAGTGGCGGTACTTCCATAGAAGCCCGAAAGCCCGACTTGCCTTACATAGTTCCGAATAACGAACTTAACGATTGTTTATTTATAAAATAACGCTATAAACGTGAATGTGAGTACTAACCGGTAGGTATTTATTAGTCTTACGTACCAAAAAAAATATGCTGCTACTAAATAAACATTTGGGCTTGCCTTAGTTTGACACCCTAGGCACGCCACTGCTAATAGGTATTTTTTTATTTTATTTATGTAAGGAATTTTTTTATTTAATTTTATTTATGATGATGATGAATAGGTATGATGATCAAAAACCCATTAGCGTTAAAAAAAAAACGACAAAAAATAAAAATTTTGACTTATAATCATCAATCTCATATTTTTTTCCATACAATCATCGGTGGTTTGTATGGGAAACGTCATTTTTTTATTTTCTGTTAGAATTTTTTCCCTGCCTTAGTTTCCAATTATAGTCTGAATACATCATGTGTAGGAATTAGATATATATTTTTTTATAAAAATAACTTTAACGGATAAATCTCGTTTTAAGACGTTTGTTTTAGTGTTGCCCAAATGCAAGAACAAGACGAGACTTAGCCAGTCTTGGTCTTGGTCTTGCGCCAATACACCTGGTATTGGTCTTGGTCTTGGTCTTGCAGCAAGAGTCTTGCAAGTCTTGCAATTACCTAATAGTCTATTACTATTTATTAAAGTTTACTTTAAATCTTAGAAAAACGTATTAGAATTAGAACATTGTGAGCTTGAATTAACATAGCCATAGTAAAGATCAAGCAGATTAATAAATAACTGAAGATTTGATAAGAAATTCGAAAAATCAACTAACCTATATGTCGTTTTCCATGGAAGTAACTGTGTGTTAATAAACATTTAAGATTTATAAGCTTACATTTGCTAAAACATGTAAAAAAAAAAACAAATTAATTACAATAACTTGACTGTATTTTAAAGAACCTAAGAATATTTTAACCTACGCCCTGTGGCGGCAATCAAATAGTGTCAAATGTTGTGATTTCGGCGCGGCGGCAACGATTGTTGTATATGATTTCAAAAGAAGCCGCCGGCGCGTGTATCATAACCATGTACTTCCGAAAAGCGGCAAATTACTTTGAGAAGTAAGTATACAAAACCTTTGATGCGCATTATCAAAGTGCCGATGGTTAAAACATAACTATGCATGCACTCAGTTTGATTTTAATGGATATTTTTTTATTCGCTATGTAGGTATGTTTATGGTATTAGTCGTTATGCGCATAGGTCCAGTTTTTCATATTCTTTGATACAGTTTTTTGCGTCTCATAGAATTCCTAAGCGTACCTATACACCGAACTGTTACACCTAACTACTCCGTGAAATAGCGCTTAGTCCTAGCTGCAAGACGCAAGAGTCTTGCAGGCTAAGTCTTGTTCTTGCTCAAGTCTTGCACGGTCAGTCTTGGTCTTGGTCTTGCTAAAAATACGCGGTCTTGTTCTTGGTCTTGGTCTTGCAAAAACGCAAGAACAAGACCCAGACTGCAAGACCAAGACTGAATTTGGGCAACACTAGTTTGTTTATCAATATACATTTATTGTGGGTATTGTAAAAATGTCTATGCTAAAGAGGTTGTGAGTCTTGAGTAGGTAATACAAACCTCGCCTAACGCCTCGCTTACGGACTATCACAACCTCGCTCAGTGTCTATGGTAACATAGCTGTTTGTTCCAAGCTAATTACATAAACAATACCCTTTATATCTAATTTGCGAATGAAAACCGCTCACTATGGAATTCGCTTTGCTGGTTGATATCGTACAAACAATTTGAAAGCCGTGATGAGAATTTGTTTTAGATTATTGTTCAAATTAATAGGAATTTTGGTGTTGTTCACACCACAGATGTGTAGTGTTTACGTTGTAATTGTACGGTTAACAATTCATTGGCTTTTTCAATAGAATTTCATTAGAACACATTATCGTTGCGTTTTATTCAAATCATACTAATATTATAAAAGCAAAAGTTAGTATGTATGGATGTTTGTTTCTCTTTCGCGCAAAAACTACCAAATAAATGTTAATGAAAGTTTACAGTAACATAGCTTATACATTAGATTAACGCATAGGCTAAATTTTGGTTGTTTCTGCTCACGGCGCTAGATTTATATTTTTGTGGGGATCAGAACTAAACATGTATGTATGTAACTTTTAGGGAATAAGTAGAATAGCTGGAGATCTGTTATAGTTATGAACACTAGTGAAACTGTCAAATAACATCTAGCTTAGACGTTATTTTGCTAAAATAACGCAATAAAAAACCAGACCACGTTCTTATACAATGCAAAGTTCGAAAACATCTCACGTCCTAACGAGTATTCTACAAAGCGAATATAAAAACACTAACGAATCGATGAAAAATGCGAATCGGTAAAATCTGTACAGCTCTCATCAATTAAATATTTCTGAGCCATTAGCGCAGGTGGCAAGCAACGTAATGGAAGCCATTAGAGTTGCCGGCCACTATACGCCACGCGCCTCTCGCATTATATGTGTTAGTTAGCCACGTATAAATCCGTATAAAACTGATTTACCGTCAGCCTGGGACTTCGTACAAGACGTGTGGACTTGTGTTGCAAGGTCACGGTCTCCTAAGGTCAATTTTTGTTGTGCTTTTGTTTTGCGAATCTGAAAATTATACCTGCCATATATCTTTGTCAACTCATAAGGATGTCAATGGTAAATTGCTTTAATGAATTCATGGCATTGAAAAATTGTTATTAGAAATGAAATTAAATTTCTAAGTTACCATCATCAGCGGATAAATAGCAATATATGCGAGGTGAAGCATAACCCTAATAGTAAGAAGAAGAAGAATTTAATACTAGCGTAAATGTTGCGTGACAGTGACTAGCTTAACTATAATTTTAATAGGTTGACACACCATTAGAAACAAAGTTAACACAATTCAATATCTAAATCGTCACGGGCGGGATAAATTGCTGCAATCTCAACAAGTCTGGGCGCAGATCCAACTCAAGGATTCCTTTCAGTCCGCTGATTTAACGAAACCGCTCGGTTTTGCTTGGTACGCCTATTGTGCCCCGTTATTATTAGTGCTTTACGGGTCAACAGCTACATAGCGGTCCAAGCCACCGTGTATTGCAAAGAATTGAAATCTGAGTTGTCAGTAGATGTAGCTGAGTCGGCTCACATTTATGCCTCAATACCACACTCGGCCACAAATAACTCGCTGGTTTCACTTCTCACCATGTAGCTCCGAAATGTCGCAGAAATCTGAATCGTTACTGTCTATGTAGGTTATGCAGTAATATCGACGAAGAAGATTGATGAAATATTGTGTAATTTTAAAATAGATATTGTTAGATAATAAAAAAGGTCCAATTAGAGCGAAATTACCGAATTTACTCATTGCCTACAAGTATGGTATTATTTCAGCACATACGAGAATGTATGAATGTATTTTTGAGGCGGTTGGTACTTTTTAGCGGCGGTTGCGAGCACAGCCTGTATGGCACAGTGCTAATTGTTTTCATTTTTTCATCGTATCGCTTCCCAGCTTTGTGCATAGAGATTTGTGCGCGTTTTTATCGTTCTGTGGTTATTTATGGGCTAGTGCACAGTCCCCAACAATCGATTTTGGATTAAGGATGTATAAATCTAAATTGAATCGAATATTGGATGCGATTTTATCGTTTATGACATAAAAGTTCGGAGATTTCGCGGGTCGCGATCCAGTAACGTAATAAATCAAATTGTACACGTGAACCGTGAGCTAGTTGCGGCGATCCACCAACAATGTTTATTTAATTTTATTCACTTAACATTTTATTCGTTGGCTGTTTCTAGACGGACTTGCGTTAAATTTTTAATGCAAGAAACGCGACTCGGAGGCCACAGTAATGGGAGAGTAAATATCGCAGTGCTCCTTATAAATGAATAATAAATATCAAGGCGGTAGAGCGCTGCAAATACAACCGTCGAGAATTTCGCCCACACGGCTATTTTGCTTGGATTTGGGGGGACTGGAATACTTACGACTTGACCGGTTGTTCCGCCATGATTGGGTGGACTCGTCGATTCTGCGTCTCTCAAGTGAAATAAATATACGCAATAGCTAGGATACCGGTATCGGGATATTTTAAAATTTTACAGTCTTCATTTCTGCTGGAACGCTGGTCGAAATAGTTTGAAATTTAATATAATCTTCCGTACCGCGGAATGATCCAGATTCCAAATATGTAACTGAACCGTACCGAGTAGTATCTATTGAATACTTTAAAAATTGTAATGTTATGGATGTATTATCCACATGCGGATTTTACATTTAGTCATATAAATTGCATCTTAAACATAACGTGTTTTTTATGTTTTGTAAAATGTGATTGCGTAAAATGTATCCCACAAGAGCATGTAATACACATGATATAAATATTATAAAATTATATGATGTTAAACCGAATAATAAAAGAATTCGTGTATGGTAAAAAATGTTTCCAAAAGCACTTGACGAATTCAATTAATCAGCGGGCTTTAGAATTTCACCTTTGTATCAGTTCTCAAGTGAGATAGTAGGAGAAAAACTACGCCAGACCCCCAAAAACTGATTAATTAATTTTACTTCTGAGAATTTGAGGGCGTTATTCTGCTTGGGTAGATGATTTTCGCGACATGAGAAAAGAGAGTTTTTTTTTCTTTGTCGTATCTGCAATCAGTCTCGTCATCTATGAGCAGATATGTTGAAAGGCGTCGTGAGGTAAGGAAAGATAGGGCCACTGTCCTATCTCCCCGTATTAGAACAGCGGAGTCGCTCTTTTGAGTCTCTTCGTCGTGTATGGTTGTAAAAGTGAGTGAGACAGAGGATTGGGATGAACTGACAAACGCTGTTTGTATTTTTCAGGGTAGCGTTTCGCCTCTTCAAAAATGGTTAAGATTTCCAAGTATTTTTGGATTTCTTTGTTATTAGCAACAAACTCAGGGTATATTGCTCAATAATTAAACCGATCTGGACATGCGGTACTCAACTGTGGTCCTCAGCCAGCAAATCCAACATTTTGTGTCTCCAGCGAGTACAGAATTATATCCTGAGGGTAATATCAGCGGCGCCCTGGTATAACCCTCAGGATATAATTCTGTACTCGCTGGAGACACAAAATGTTGGATTTGCTGGCTGAGGACCACAGTTGAGTACCGCATGTCCAGATCGGTTTAATTATTGAGCAATATACCCTGAGTTTGTTGCTTAGCGTTAAGGCGGACTGTCTTCCCAGCAGCCAAAGCAGGTTTCTGAAGCGTGTGTTAATTTCGTCACGCTTCTTCTTAATGTGGTCTTTCCAGGTTAGCCTGCGATCAAGGTGGAATCCCAGATATTTCACACAGGTGGTTTGCGGTACCATATCACGGCCTAGGTAAACGGGTGGGCAGGTTTTGCGATGAAGCAAAGTTATGTGGTGGGACTTTGGAGCACTTGCAAAAAAAATAGAGTGACTCCGAAACATCCTCTTCGTTCCTATGGTCTTTGGTGCTAGGAAAAGCCATGATCAAAGCCCTATACAATTTTTTTCACTAAACTTGGTACGAGATATTAAACTTATAAAAAACCTTTTAAAAAGTTTTTTTTTTGTAATTTACAATGTTAATTAATAGAAATTTCAGTAAAATCCAAGAGTTCTTGGAAATGGGATATTGTTATTTACTACCTCCTCATAGCGTTCTGAAAATTTCTGACGTGAAAATACTCACTTAACTCGAGGAATTTTAGCTAATAAGCCTGTAGTTTAACATTAAACAAAAGTCTGCAATTATACCAATTCCTGTTATACGGCTTTGGACCGGTTGTGTAAACATTGACAGTTTGCGATTGGGTCGTAAATCATCAGTCATGTTAAAGAGAATCCGAAACAGTAGAAACACTGCTTTAATGAAACAATTTTATTTTCTAGAAAGCCAATAATTTTGATTTTCACATAATGTGTAAATACAGTTTTAAAAGGATATTGAAATCTATCATTCGTTGGTGTTTCATCATTATCATCATCATCATCAACAGCCTTTCACGTCCACTGCTGGACATAAAAATTGCTTAGTGTTTTATTAATTATTATTTAAGCTTACGTTTTGAATTCGATTGTTTTCATATTGCAGATATTTCAGAAACGGCTTTAAAGATTTTTATGAAATTTGGTATACATATATACATTGTTATAATCTTAGATGTTAATTTTACCTATATATAGAAATATATATGTATTTTGTCTAAAAGTACGTACTTCCACACAAAAAAAACTTTTTTAATAAAAACCTTCTATTAGCGCTAATTCTTACTTTTGTCGTGTAGAATTCTTAAATTAAAAAAAAAAGATTTACATAAAATTTATAAAGCAAAGCTTGCTCTCTTAGGTTTACCAGGGAATAACCTTTACGAGATAAATCATTTTGTCGCTAACTTGTCGCTGAATTGTATGGTACCTAAAATGTAAATGTAGAAAAGTGTGCTAGTTAATACGTACTTCTCTAAACCGCATCTCAATTCTCGGAGATGCTTGGTGCATCGCTGTAAACAAGAATTGAATGAAATTGAGCCGTTTGAATAAACAGTAAGTACTTGTAATGGTTTGCATTCATAATTTCAACAATTTGCTAAATAATACTGCGCCAAACGAAATTCCGAAGAAGTTATCAGTGGTTTAAGTTGCAAACGCAATTTTATTGGCCAAAACAAAGTTTGAAACAACGAGGGAGGAAAATCTTTTCGCTTTCACACTGTATTTGGATAGCGGAGGTCAGCACTGTTTGTCGGAAGGCTGCGTTAAATAAAACGAACATTGTTTTCAACGGTGCACCGTTTCACGTTAATTGCGCAGAAGTGTTTAATGAATGCTTGTTCCCCCTGTTTGCGGACCGAGCTACTCACGAACCCTTCTATTACATCCATAATACATATTATGTAGCATCAACGCAAGTTCGATTGTAGTCTTTTGATATTAGCATTTTGTTTCGGTATATTATTGCCCTTTTATTTTCCATTGCTTAACGGCTTTGTCTCGAATAGTCCTTTGTGAAGCGTTTGTGCTCATACATTTATCAATGCGGATGTTATAATAGAGAATTTTCGTGTATTCAATGCTTTGAGATTCAATCGACCGTTCTCTGCGCGTCGAAGCCGTGCCGAATAAATATACCCTCATAAATATTTTAACTTCACAAAAACTGACTTTGGGACAACATGACATGGTCATAACATACATAATTTACATTGGAATAACGTTTTCGGTCATCCGTTTCAGATAATTTTACCTTATTTTATGGTCGCATTTAGGATCGGCATCAATAATTTTCGTATACATCGACGGATCGGTTATAACAACTATCGGATATAACGTCCGAAATATACGGTCCCTTCAATGTCGTTATATCCGATTTTGACTGTATTAAATGATTTACTATGTACGCTATTTTTTGGAGTATATTTTTTGATTAGTTTTGTTACATTTTATACTCGGTATATACGAATGCTGGAAAAAAATGATTTGCCATTAAAATAAAATATTAGGTAAGTCCTGTTTCATCACCATCATCATCAACAGCCAATATTCATCCACTGCTGGACATAGGCCTCCCCCAATGACTTCCACCGGAGTCTAACATGTCTAACAGTCCTGTTTTAGGAGAGAAAAATATTTAAAAAAAAGTCCAACTACACTAAAGCCCAGAAAAAACTATATTTATAAAAACTTTACTGTGTCGAAATAATGAAAAAATTATAATAAGGAACTTTAAGTATAAATTATGTTTTCATAAGTTCGTTTCAAGTGGAGATTAAATCGTGAACTTAATAAAAAGGCATGATAGAAGCAATTTAGCTAAAGTAGAAGATCTGAGAATAGTCTTGAACGTTGAAAAGAAATATTTTCCATTTAAAAGCACTGAAGTAGTTTGAATTGACAAAACTGACAATCGCCGTTCAATATCTGACACGTAGGTAAGCTCGAGAATTGGGGATACAGTTTAGACAAAATGCTTAGGTAAGAAAACTCGTTCTTGTTTCAAATACCTGTTCCATTTTGTGGAAATTGCTTCAACTTTGCGCTTTGCACTTTGCATTCTGTGAAGCGTTGTGAACTGCTTTTATTCTTTGCTTTTTAACGTGCTTTGCCTAGCTAAGTGTGCACATTTTTTAACCAAAACTATCCTTTGTGGATATCAAAAATCTTTTCCGGACCGCAATGTAGTGCTTGTATTTTTTTGTTGCTTAATTATATTAGTTCAAACGTATATTCTTCAAAGAAAAGCACGTGAAGCGGATGGTAAATCCACATTTGGATGTTGCGTGCAGGTAAGAATAAACGATGTCGTTAGAAACCATTCACACGAGAATACGAAGCGCTAACGTGAGTACTGAGTACTTTCATATACCACGTTTAATGTATGCGACGAATATATATTTACTGAAAGGAGATATTTTTGAGGCAACAGGTTTACTCATTTTGCTGCATCAATTACTGTGCATTTAAAACTATTTCCAGAAAAGTGTCTTTTTATCAAAGACGGCATGACTCAGAGAGATTAAAGATTATGCTCAAACGTTAGGATTAAAAGCATTAAGCAAAATAGTTCATACAAATATATCTTTCAATCAGACTATTTCTTTCCCATGTATACTCACTTTGTTTAACAGTGTTTATTTAAAATAATTGTGGGATTATATTAGTTCTATCTCATTCAATGAAATATTTATTCGCAAACTTCGCATTGATTCGCTTACTCCGTTGCAAAACGGTAATAATAATTTTCTATGTGGACTATACTACGTGCTGTGGTTGCTTTTCTAGCATAAACGTAAGCATCTTTTAAATGGCCAATAAAATAATTTTGTACACACTCCAAATCACACTTCGTTCAAAAACGGAACGTTCTGTCAAAATGTTATTTATAGGCATAAAAAATTGTACGATGGTGAGGAACACTACCGTGTAAGAGGTATAAATATTCAGGGCGCGGGATTGTTGTGTACCATTGACATAAAGGGTCGAAGGCTTTGAGGGATCGTGTTCGACAGATGTTTGCTTAGGACGGGCTACATTTTCTCGAGACATCAAATATTTGAAACAGTTGATGATGAAACGGCTCATGTGTCATTCGAGTGGCTGTATCGATTCACTACGCGTATCCAAACTGTGGCCAGTGGAGTATAAATGAGTGTTATGTTCTTGTCAACGGTATTACCCTATTTCATTAAAATTTAGAGAATTATTTTTTTCTAGTCTGGCGCATTGCATTTATTATTCCTTTTCAAATAAACGGTTGCCAACATGCTAGTAGGTCTTATAAAAAACTAGCTTTAACTACTAACCGTAAATGTTTTTGCTAACATACGATTACATTTCATCGTTCTTCATATACAATTGTAAATAATTTAGCATTCGAAATAGAAGTTATATCATAATCCAACTGAATGTTATATCTAGAGAGCTGGCCCACTTCTATAGAAGTTCAGAGAGACTTTAATTTAATTTTATGTTGATTTGAACACTGTTTCGGTGGCTATCGATGTAACAGGCAATTTAGAAAAAAATAAAAAGTAGGACTTAAAAATTAACAATATACATACATTGGTAATAAAACATTCGTGTGGTTACCAACGCAGTTATAAAATCTGTGAATGTTTTCAGGTAGTGTTTAAACTACTACGACCATGATCAAATTTAAAAAAGCCTATACTCAGCCTATTGCCTTCCACTGCTGAACGTAGGCTTCCCCAAGATAGCGCCATTCATCCCGGTCTTGTGCAGCCCTCATCCAACCGTCACCCGCCACCTTTCTCAAGTCGTCGGTCCATCGTGCTACAGGAATTCCCACACTACGTCTGCCTAAACGCGGTCTCCACTCCAACACTTGCCTGTTATTATATATATTCTAATATATTATATAAATATATTTATTCTCATATAAAGTTTTATCTAAAACAACTTAATAAAATTATTTAAAGTAACTCCGAGGTCTTATCAGCCTAGTAAAGTAAAGTGTAATAACAAACTAGCCGTCTCCCGAGCAAATAGCTGGTGTCCAGATGAGATCGCGTCCAGAAATGTAAATTACGAAAAGGGTCCTGCTTATTTAATTATACTCAAAACTAGTGCTTTTGTAAGGTTATTTGGTAACGCAATATAAAGTTAACGACCTTTCTTTCTTCATCAAACTATTGAAACATCTAGTAGTTTAATCTCATAGAAATAAAATATTGCGGGATTTAGCTGTCATGTTTGTCTATGTATTGCTGTAAACTTAGTCTATTCTTTAAGAGTAGACGGTATAGTATGTTAATAATAAAAAATATACCTAAAAGGTTAAATATATTCTAATACACTAAGGAATAATACAAGCTTGTTAGAGTTAGACGGCTGATTTCGAAACGCGAGGGCTGCGCAAGTGACTCTTTGTAGGTACGGTAATTGCTCTGCGGGTGTGTGTGGATATTCTATCACTAGCAAATTGGACGTCTGGCAACCAACATCATTCAATGGTACATAAACAGAATCTGTTTATTAAAAATTGACAAACAAAAAAATTTGAAGTATCTAATAGATAAGTTTACACCCATTTTTCCAAGGAATTCTCAGTCAAACAAACACGTGCAAAATGTACTGTAAAATAAAATTTTGATAATTATCTTGAAAAGTTACAATCTATCAACCTTTATTCCTATTTTTGACTTCAGAATGGATGCTGGGGAACATAATATATTTAAAGTAGCTTGCACCAGAACCGCAGAGCTGGTTTTACCGTGAGAATTCCTTTTGCCGATATATGTTTGCCAGAATCCACCAACATTGAGTTTGAAGTTTGAAAATGCTGAGGTGATTTCAAACGTGAATGTCATGGATGTTTGTAATAAGACGAAATAGAACGACAGCATTGACAACGCTTTGGGAACTCGACACACATTAACCTAAACTTATACCTATTTCAGTTATTTGTCCACCACAAATAGTAGAAAGGAATCTTTTCTAGTCGTACAAATATAATCATTGAATTCAGCCAATAATAGTTTGGTTGAAAAATGAGGTTTCTGTTTAAATATTCAACATGGCCTAAAATCATATTAATTTCGGGTAGACAAGTTCCACGAAGTTAGCCGTAGAAGTTTCCGTCAAAAACATCTGTTGTACAATGATAAACGGACATACGTCTCAGCCCTAGGGTACTTTCGTAATTGTTATTTCAGTAGGAAGTTCAAAATGTATTGGATTTATGTGCAAATAAAGGTACTTTGTACTTGCAAGCAAATGAAACCAAGTCCTATTAATTTCCACTTTCAACCGCACTTTGAGGAGGTTGAAGAAAATTGAGCTATTTCATATTTACCTGACCTAGGTAATAAAGGAGGTGGAGCGAAGCGAATATAAGTATTGGAATATCTAAGTGTATGCCTACCTTTACCCACCCCATTTGAGCTATGAATTCTCGAGGGTCTGATTTGCATCTCAAAGATGAAATCTGTCGCTGCGTGAAGTGATATTTTTATTGAAATCAAAATGTTTGACATATCAAAGAAATCGATAAGCGTGTTGAAATATTTTTTCTTATTGCATAAGAATAGACTTTTCTCTGTATGAACTTTCCATTTATTACATTTTGATTGAAACTTCAAGCTTAGTTTTAGGGCAAGTGAAATGATTGTTTAAAATGTATTTAAAAGTAAGACATTTTTAGTACTAAATAAGCTTTGCACGTTGCTGTAGATGGTTAATTGTTCAGGTTGTGGTATGAATGGGCTTAGTTAACCATGGTGAAAAAAGTCTCGCAGAAAAGTAATTACTGGCGTGGAAAGTTCTGCTAACTTGGAAACCTTCGCATTTCTTTCAATGACAGAGGCCCAGAGAATTTTATCTTAGGTTTTTTCTTTATTTTATCTAGCTTCAAAATATCCACAACTCCTATTTACATATATATAGGCTTATTTTGTACTCCTATGATATACTATATGTCACTTCTTATACCAAGGGATCTAATCAGATAACTCTAACACCTTTCTCCTACAGAAGAAAGTCGTTAACTTTAGGTAAAAAAATATACATTCATGAACATTTTGAAACTAAGTAGCTTTTATGCTAACAGTCTTAACTACATTTAATTAATTATTTATAAGCCAGGATCAACTGTGGCTGAGACTGAAAATCCAACTTAGGATTAGTGCTCAACCAGCCTCACAGGCGTTTGCTAGTTTTAATTTTAAATAAATAATTACTTTTTAGATATTTTTATGTATTCGTGCTGACCACTGTTGTGTTCTGTAGTAAATGCGATGCAAAGAACGTACGGTATAAACTGACCACATATTATTATTACGACCAATTCTTACAGAGCGACACAATTTCGATCCCCATGACAGGAGATTTATAAACTGCAAGCTGCAATATAGCCATTGTTTCCTGTTAAAAATCCTCCTAATGTAGGGATCAAAGAAAAGTCAGCTATTCACAACTAAAATATTTACAATATTTCAGTTTGAATAGCGCCTCCTTGGGGGATTTGAGTGGCTAATTTACATGACAAAGTCTCTAAGTAACCGTCGAAGGGTTTTGGGTGTAAGTCAGTCTACCTGTTTGATGTGCGGGACGCGTTGATTTTATTTGGGAAAGCCTTCTTCTAATTCTAAACGTGCTGTTATTATCGCCATGAAGTTGATACTCTGTGAGTGTAAGTTATGTAATTTTTTAGTCATTTATTATAAGGTGAGTGTACGAGTTTAAAAGACCAGATCAACCTATTTCTTTATACTCTTAGTTACTTGTAGCCTTGAGCCTCGCGGTATAAATATCATCTGAGCAATTGATTACTGGCATCTTAACTGACATTTATTAAGTCACTAGTTGGACCGCGCTTCACCTGGCCAAGACTTTACAATAAAAAATTGCTTATGTACTGTTCCAAGGTTCCATACGTGTTCTTATCAAAACTAATACAAATCGATCCAAAAGTAGAAAGTTTATCTATTGCAACAAAAACACAGATAGATTTTCTTTATAATATTCGTAATTGGTATTGGTATGACATTGGTACAGTGTTATTAATTGAAAAATAATGGCACTAAACATTTACAGTATAAGAGGTAAAACAAATTGTACGCATTTTAGAATTACATAAAAACAAAGTTAAATATAATGACATGTCATGTTCAATTAGCTTGTTGCCGCGAGCGCAAACTGTAAACTCTTTTGAACCAAAATAAAACGAGGAGTCGGAACAAATTGGACAAATTTTCCGGCTTTTAAGGAATCTCTATCCTGGAGTGGCAATAATGAGAAAATGTGGAGGGGAAAACATTTTCTTTTCTCCTTTCACACTTCTTTTTCCTGTAAAAACATATGAGAATATTGTACGAGTATCCTGTTTCTGCGTTACAGGGATTTTTTTTCAGTTTTGTTGAAATTTGATCATAAAAAAATATTCAATAGAGAAATCATCTATAACGTTTTTATAATTTCTTGACGCCAAAAATCCTTTATGTATTGTCAGCCTTTTGGTGTGGAGATTCGGGAGATTCTTGGATACAGAATTGATCAGCCACGGTTAAACTAGTGCTTGGCTTCTAGTACTTATCTACACTATTAGTAGGTACACAATTGTACGAGCTTCAGAAACCTACCTAGGTATATTAGTATCTTGAACATTTTTTTGTAGTGGCTTCCCTATTGGTCTCTCATATGTCAAACACTAGTATGTTCCATCGTGTGTCAGTCTCATTGTGTATCTTGGAAAAAAATATTTCATTCGAAATAGGCAGCATGGCCCAGGTTTAATTTATCAAATAGGCAGCGCTAGTGCATTTTAGGTTAATCAATAATAACGAACTCAGCAACTGTGCCGCTAAATGGCTATAATTGGGAGCGAACCTCCAATTACGGGAAAATATAAACCTGTATTAAAAAATACGAGTATCTTGTAGAAAGAGAAAATTAACGGTGAAAAACACATTTTAAAATCAAGCTTTTATTATGCACGAAAAATTAAAAAAATAAACTAAGAAAACATTCATAAAATTCGTATTTTTTTAAACTTTACAAGTAACAATTTACAAAAGTGTTCGGTTTATCAGTAGAAGTATGATACATAAACATATATTATCTATAACTAGTATATTAATATTCTTAAGTGATCTAAAGGCTCGTCGCGGCCGAGGTCTTTGCATTAACGAAATTGCGCGACAAGCTTTTAAATCACTTAAGAATATTAATATACTAGTTATAGATAATATATGTTTATGTATCATACTTCTACTGATAAACCGAACACTTTTGTAAATTGTTACTTGTAAAGTTTAAAAAAATACGAATTTTATGAATGTTTTCTTAGTTTATTTTTTTAATTTTTCGTGCATAATAAAAGCTTGATTTTAAAATGTGTTTTTCACCGTTAATTTATTTTTAACTTTTTAGTTGGAAATATTTCTAAGTCTATCCATTTCGTAGTCATACCGAAATTCAACTCAATCGGTCCATGAAAACTAGTGTTCCTATGGGCACCTTCCAACTTCTCATGACACCAGATCAACGATACCTTGTTATTATGTTGTCACTAAAAATACAAAGGCATACCAAATTTTAGCTTACTTGGTCCACAGGAATCGGAGTTCCTATGGGCTTCTTCCAACTCCTCATCAGATCAGCTTCATGATACCATATTTTTGTATTATTACCGAAGTTACGAAGACACACCAAATTTCAGTTCAATTGGACCACAAGAATCGGAGTTCCTATGGGCATCTTCCAACTCTTCGTCAGATCAGCTCTATGATACCTTGTTATTATATTGTTACCGAAATTACATAGGTATACCAAATTTCAGCTCAATCGGTCCAAAGGAATCGGAGTTCCTGTGGGCTTCTTCCAACTCCTCAATAGATCAGCTCCATAATATCATATTTTTGTATTGTTACCGAAGCTACGAAGACATACCAAATTTCAGCTCATTTGGACCACAGAAATCGAAGTTCCTATGGGCATCTTCCAACTCTTCGTCAGATCAGCACCATGATACCATATTTGTGTATTGTTATCGAAGTTACAAAGACATACTAAATTTCAGCTCAATCGGTCCACAAGAACCGATGTTTCTATGGTCATCTTCCAACCTCATCATCAGACCAGCTCCATGGTACCATATTATTGTATTGTCATCCAAGTTACGTAGGTATACCAAGTTTCAGCACAATCGGTCTATTGGAAGTGGTTCAAATCTTCATTGCAAGATTTGTAAACATACAAACATACATACATACATACATACATACATACATACATACATACATACATACATACATACATACATACAAAAGTGAAGTTAAATAAAAGCTTGTAAAAATATACCCGTGTACTGTGTATGACAGGTACCACTATGATTGTGTAGTACCACTTATATATTTTTTATCTTTTGTCTTCTGTTATTTTACAAATAAGTTTCATAGGTTTTGTAACACATTTTGATCTAAATGAGTAGCCAATGGCTCGCAGACTAATTTCCCTAATAGGCTCTATTGACAGGATTATTGCATAAATCGAAATCAATACATTCCGCGCACCATTACGCCTGAAGCATTTCCATGATTTGGCTCATTTGCGTTTCACAATTATGGTGAAATACAACGCGGTTGTGGTCGAATCGTAAGGATTTTGGTTAAAATTCCATTCACGTGATTTATTCTATTACCCGTAAAATATTGGCAGTATTGGTAATCAATATATACTTTTTGATTGTGATTAAAAAAAGACATCTTACTCTTCTACAGTGAAAAATGAGATTTTAAATAATCGATTTTAATTTTCAGGGTGCTTGATTTGTTTTTAAGGATTTTGGGGATTCTGACTATGCAATAAATGGCTACGATTAATAAACCAAAGTGCAGGGTGATTTTACTTCGCAAAGCCTATAGTTTAGATAACAGCACAGTTGTGTTAAGTGTTTTGTTAGAAATTTAAATCACGATATAAAAATTTTTGAATGCGTTTTATAAACAATAATTTCTGGGTTAATTCTAATAAATATGCTTTTAATTATAGCTCAAAGCGACATACAGCAATAAAACGTATCTTAAAACCGAAAAATCTCGCCTCAATCCGTGGTCAAACGCTATTATACTGGTACGGTTCAGTGAGCGAATGAAAATCCAGCGTGCATACACCCGTTTGTGGTCACGCAAGCACTTGCGTTCCGTTTTCATTTACTCCAATATATATGTTTTGTTTACCTTTTGTGTGCTAAATAGAGTTGCGTTTAAAGGAATCCGCGTCGAAAACGGTCTGCGCGTTGCGATACTTGTTTTGTTGGGCAAAGCCAGTTTGAATTGAATTTACAAGTTGTTTAAGATCACGGGCAGTGTGAAAAATTTAAGTCCTTAACATTTTTACTTGTATTGTTCGAAAAAAATAATCCATTACTGTACAACGCATACTTCAATTATTTGTTATAGTAACAATTTAACAGATCTATTAAAAGTCAGATAATAATTTCAAAACATTTCATTTTGAGTCATTGAGCCGTGGTCTTTCTTTTTTCGTTGCTAAAACAAATTTCTTATCGACAACCCCTATATAGGTATAAAGGTAATAACAAGTGAATTTTAGAAAAAATCCGTCTAAATATTTTTTCTCCAAATAGTCTACTAATATTCGAATTGTCATTGCATTTTGCTTGCAAAAGAAATATCGCCGAGCAGAATTCCGTGATCAGATTATTGGAACAGTTGCAAACGTATTAGCAGCGCATCTATTGTTTTTGGATGACCTAGAAATGGCGGAATATACGATGGCTGCATATTGGGTATTGGATTACGTCATTGCTTTTATTAATATTTCTAGCCCGTTCTAGGGAATTGGTGTATGGAATCCAAGGATTAGTAAATCTTGTTTCGATTTGTAATATAATATTTGTATAATGTAGCTTTTACAACATTGAATGCATCTATTTACTACTCGTGGGCACAATTAATGCATTTTTTTATCAAAGTTTACCATGTTTTAACTTATTGTTCATACTTACTTGGAACAACTTACACCCACATCTAACTTTTAGGTAAGTATCCTGAGTTGGGCTAAATGTAAATTAAGATTTTCAGATGTGAAATTATTAATAGGAGCACAGAGTATATTATATATATCACAGAGTATATGTATATATATATATTTAACCATAAGGTATACGCAATCATTAACGGGCTATAAAAATAGAGACAGCGACACACAAGTCAACACCCTACGTTTTAGGAGATTCGGGCATGAGTAAAATCATGATACTTTTATACAGTGAAAGTTACGATATATTTGATGTCTATTAAAATGAGTAGACATGAGTTGTGTGCCGCGGCATTGTTCGTTTAATGTGCTGACGAGTGAATCAATTCATTAGTATGCTAATAATTGAGAGCTTAGTCGTGTCTTGGCATAATTAAGTTGATTTATATTCTGTTTGGTACTTGACAGGTGGTTAACAGTTATGTGACGTCATTGAGTCAAGTGTAATTAAGCCGCCGATTAATATCTCGTTTAGTTTATTACGGCTTAAGTGATTAGCGTATGATGTACGTGGCTGCTGTTCGCAACCCGACGATGTTTTGCATAATTTTATGGAAAGCTTCAGCAGATAAATAAGCAAGTTATATTCCGCACTATTAGTTAAGCTCTGTTTGTGTATTTATCAAGCCATGCAGTGAGTTTGATGAAGTAGAGCGAGCAAAGATTGAAATTAAGCAAACGTTTTACAATTAAAGCATGCTTGCATTTTGAATGTATGGTTTAGACTTTAGGTGAATCTTTGGTTTTTGAAAGAGTGATAATTATAAATATGAAAAAGTAGGTTTTTTCACTGTGAAATTCCGTTATTTTACTGGTAGATACCTGTACATGCAAAGGCTATTCGATCTGTCGTTCGTATGCCAGTTCGTATTACTTATAACATTCCATCTGTTTAAAAAATCCAGCTTTTTTATGCTGCGATTATAATTAAATGTCATAGTCAAATTAAATGGAAGAAGGTCAAGTAATGAGGGAATTTCGCCCAACATTTAATTTACCTGCTTACCTGCTTAGGCATTTCAACGCATACTGTGGCTTAATGAACAGCTTAGGCGTCCAATCAGCTGGCTGCATAAACTCAAAAATAAAACTATAAAAATCAGTTTAAACATAACTTCATACTAAAAGGTGAACTGATATTATACACCTCCTTAGTAACACATTCTTACATTATTGGATTCCAAGTCCGATAAAAATAGTAAAAGATAAAAAGAGATTCTTCATTTTGCTACGAGATTCGCAATTTACCACGATAAAAGAAATAATGGATCGAGGTGGAAGGGTTATATCAATTGAGATCTTTTGTTCAGTCTGCGTTGAAAATACGCAATTAGTGATTGCTATCATGTTTCTTTAGCTTTCAGAATAATTATGGCGCTGTTTGCTCCGACGTTCAATCAAAGTAGGCGTAGCGAATTTGCATCCGTAATTCTGGATTGGTTTGTTTATCTTGGCTACAGGTACGTTCTGAAGCATTACGAAATTTATTGTTTGGTTATACAGAGGCGTTGTTTTGAACTACACGAAATATTTAAAGTTATTAAAACCCTAACTTATGTTGATATTAGCTAATGTGAGTTTTTAAAGTTTCTCATTATTGGGTAAGGGTAGAAGGGGCTCTTAAACAGGTTTTGTTTTGTATTTGTACAATTCTAATTGACAAGCTATATTAACGCGTACGTTGCAAAACATAATATAAAGAATTTGTTAAGTTGTTTTATAAACCACCTACTACTGTGGTAGAGGCATTAGTATTTTTATTTTTTATTTTTAGAAAAAAATATATTACTTATCTATAGATTACGACCTGCAGAGTGATGTCAATTCCTTCAAGAAATAATTTAGGCGTTCAAGCTACGTGTGGGCTTAGAATCGACTAACACTTCCCAACTTATGTAATTTATTTTAGATTCAAGGTGTTTTATCTAATGTAAGCAATGTTTTATACGTTAGATATTATATGAAAGGGTGGGGTTCTGGACGAGAAAGTAAAAAATTGCGGTACTGCATTTTATGTACGCGTGCGACCACGACCCATGCATTACAGTGATTGCCGCTGGCGGTACGTCCATGTTATAACTCAAAAATGCGCTCATCGCAGCTCATTGTGTACTTACAAATAATATTTCCAGGCGAGTTTTTACTGGATGTTTTTTCTTTATCGTTACAGCTAGATATAAAAACAATGGATATACAAGAAGTTAAGTCGTAAACAGGCGTATCTTTCTTAAAAATGTTTCTCTTGTAAATAAGTGGTTGCTCGAACATAATTGTTTTAGATGATTTAAGCATGTCAGAATATAGACGTGAAGTTATGTTGGTACATTATTTGGAGTAAGCCAATAGACTTCTCAGAGAAAGGGCAGTAGGAAAAGAGGAAAGTAAATTATCTTTTCGACAAGTAACTTTGAGTCAGAAACGAGCAGATCGTTAAGATTATATCACATGAATAGTTTACTATAGGTCCCTAATGAGCTGAGGAACTCGTAGAGTATAAATTCATACATTACGACAAAGGGATCTTATCACAATATGCTTACGTTCGCGGAGAGTCATTCAATTTACTCTAACTTAACAATGTCTGAACCGGGAACATACAAATAACCAAAATAAACTTTGTACCATTTTATGCGGCGACGTTTTCTTGTCTACGTTATTGATCAGGGAGCTATTGTTACATATTCTTATAGATACAGATTTTATAGAAGATTGAAATCGAAAAATCCGAATATCTATTGAATTTTTCTCACTTTGTTTTGTTAACTTGCATGATAGTGATTATTTTATAAGATTCGTTATGAGTTAATCGAACACATTCGAAATCCTCATTAATGATATATTATTTTATTAAAATGATTAAAACAGTTTTAGCTAATAGAGACAGATCTGTATACAAATACGTGTAATTTGAATGTTTACAATAAATGTCTACCACTAGGCCAGTGTGGCCGATTAATCTCTTAACCGTCTGAGTTGTAGAGGAGGCGCAGCTAGGGGACCTACATGGGTTGCTGATTATGGTGACATAATAAAAATAATAGTAATACTGAGAACAAAAATTTTAAGGCATAGGATTAAAACAAAATCGATTTTACATGTTCTCTTAATAATATCGTGATTCATGAGTTCATGACACACAGGTATAATAATGTTTGCTATACCGTGCCACTATTCAATTTTTTAATCATTGTGGCAGTTTACTAAGAATTTTTTGCTGAATTGGTAACAAGTAATCGGACATTCTGAACTACTATGATAAAATTGAATGGAAATGCAGTGTATCTGGCCAATGCGGGTAGATGCTGCGACGTTCTCCGTACGTGCAGAGATTGCATCTCTAATGCTGTTTATTGGTTTTCATGCTTTTTAACAGGCGAGCACAGCTGTTCGACTACAAAGCTCCTATCGTTATTCCCTTCGTGTTTTTGCAATTTACGAAATAAAGTTGTAAGCAAAAAGGGGATTGTGATAGTTATTTGCGATAGACAAACTGAATTGAGTGCTTGGTCGTATGTAAATTTATGTGTATTAGTAAATGTGGGTTTAGATGTCCGTCTGAATAGCATTTCAGCTACATATTGTAATATTTTTTTCACAAAATGTCACGGCGTCTTGACATCGATACTTTAAGGCCGTCCATAATGATGTTGCACTAATCCTGTTCACTTAATGATTGGGGAATCTTCGGTAATCCGTGCTACAGCTTGCAATTGCCTAATAGAATATCCCAACAAGATTTTACCCTATATAAGAATAGAATCCAGGACCTGGCGATAACATGCCACACAATTTAATATTCAGAATAACTTCTTTGGCTGTAGTCCCAGCAAGAACTTTAGAATATTGAATAGTTTAAGCACTTGGATTTCAAAACAAAAATTGATGTTCTAAATCGACCCAAGTCCAAAGTTTCGCATAAGAAATTGCGGACAGCACCTATTAAAAATAACACTTGCAAGCAAAAGCATAAAATTCAATTAAATATTCATACTTTAATGAGAGACGTTATCGAATTGTTTTGTGACCTAGCTACCATTACTTAACTTCAGTTATTTTTTAAATTTGCTCCAATCTTATAAAATGTTTACAAAGTTTACGAAATTCAAATTTTCATTTGAGGGTATATGAGTTGATTACTCTTGATTCATAACAATGCGATTAAGGTATAGTGGAAGACGAAATTAATTCATGCTTAGTTGTAACAAGACAGTTTGGCGACACCTGTTCTCTCGGAATTATGTAAGTGCTTACGTAAGCTTCGGCTTTTAACTCAAAGCCTTAACTTTGTCATCTGAAGCAACAGGCTGCCTGTACAAACACATCCTAAACTTAATCCTGATATGACATAATGAAAATATCGTTGGGGAGTTGTGATTACATTGAGGCTTCAAACTGACTTATATGTAGTTCTTTGGGAATAAATTCCTGGCCCACCGGCACTCATATGTGCCATCCGGTCTAGTGGTACCAGGTTCGATCCCGGTTTATGCAGGGTTATTGGGTTTATCCATTAACAAATTCTCAGAAGCAGTTCAATATTTGTAATTGTATTCAAATTGCACTAAACTAAACTAAAATTACACTAAGAAGTAAATATGTCTAACATCATACTTTGTTATGTTGGTTGAGCTGTTAATATTGATTAAGAGGTTTCATTAAGGAACGCACTTTAAAACTCAATCTATATTCAAGGCTTTAAATCAATGGGAGGTAAAACCAACAGAACAGAAACAGAAATGACATGATTCATAGAAGTTTGAAATACTCAATAAGTGAGCCGTGGCTACTTGGGAACGTTGTGCTATTTTTCGCAATTCCGACTTTTGAAATTGTTAAGCGTTGCTAGGGTAAGTGTACTTTATAGTCTAGGTCAATAACGATCCCGTTTCGGCAAAAACATATTAACTAAGGCCACCAAGTCCCAGACCAATACTCGAATATGGTCCGAATAAGATTCCTCAGCCATTGTAAGGGTAATTTGAGATTGATTGACTCCTCTGAATCCGAACTAGGGTCCATAGTTGATTGTCAAGTTATTTTAGAAAAAAGTAAATCTTTATGAGAATACAGATACCTTAAAATAATTACAAGAAATAATTATTAAGAGCCGACGTATAGTAACAATTTTTTCCCGCGTAATGGTCCATAATTGATATTGCAGGAAGCAACAATGGAAAGAATTATTTGTTACGTTCTCATTATTTCCGTCTCTTTTCGTATTATTAACCAAAATAAGAACACAGAATAATACTGTAAATAACATTCGCTTATGTGAATTTATATAGAGAATAACATTAAAGAATCCTTATTCCAGTAAATTGCTCTTGAATATTTTTTTACGTAACGTTGATTACAGTAGATAAGAAAGGATCTTCGTAGAGCAGAATAATTCTATTATTTTAGGCGTACTTATAAGTAATGATAGCCAACTCTTGTTATAATTTCATGGCATATGTTATTTCACGCCGAGTGAGCTTGAAGTCTGCGATAGATATCTTGTTTTTTAAGCAATTAACATGCATGTGTATCAATTGATTTAGGCTGGCTACTTGTTACAACAGTGTAAATAAATTCATGTGCAGTTTCAGTAGTTCAGCAATAAAGAAGTGTCATAACGAGTTTTTATTTCGAACTCAAGAGAAAGCATAAAACACATTTTCAATAAAAGAATATATAAGTATCATTCGTATCGTATAGCTACACACCATTATATATAAACATCAATTTAATATAAGCGAACAATGATAACTATTTCATTGTTTGAATTACTCATTAAGTCTGTCTCAGTAAATATCGTTTCCTTCAATTTGCAATACGGCTTACAGTCCTTATTACTGAGCCCGATAGTAGCTTCCAGTGCAGGCCTTTGTCCCCTTTGAATACACACTACAAACTACTGAAAGCCTTGAAAACACAATTCTGAGGGTGAGCATACATAATCCATTTTTTCTTTGTATTTGAAACGCCACAGACGTAGGTGCGCCTTTTAAGTAGTAAATTGAGTAACGAGCAGTCTAAGTAAGTGGGGAAATACATTATGCATGTACGTTGGAAGATCTTTATTTTTAGAGATTAGGAGAATGCTGTGTGGATTTTGTAATTCACTTGTTGAATATGGAATGGACTTGTGCTTGTTTTTATAATGAATTGTTTTGTACGCTAAGATTAAAGGAAACATCAAAAAGAATCAGGATGGCGTTAGTGCAAGGAATCAGAATTCTTTATTAAACTATTACATCCACTGGTCAGTTTGATCGATTGAGAATTTTTTTATCTTAATTAAACGCCTGGTTTGAACTCGAAATCTTGTTAATGACATCTTGTATGATTAAGCTGTACCAATAGTAGATACACATAAAGTTCGCTATTCAACCTAAGGATTTAAAAATAAAACGTTACTATTTACATGTTCTCATACATAACAAGAAATGGAATGTTTAATTACTTTGTATCTCGGAAACTATTCTTATTGTGTACCTAAGTTTATTCAAAAGCCCTACTGCATTGAAAACATAAACAGTGCTGCTCGTAACAATGTCCATTCTTCATAATAGTCTTATGCAGACTTGCTAAGTACGCAGAGACTAATCTCGGGTACGAAGTGCGTTTTCATTTGCAATGTCTCCAACGACGGCTCTCTATACTTCCCTCTTTGAATAAGTATATGAACTTCTTAATTGAAATTAAGCGGGACGTCAATTATTTCGAAGTTAATTAATGAAGAAAAGTTTGCTTCTTACCTGGGTAGAAGGATTGATGTGGTTTCTGAGTAATTTGAATTTATATCAAATAGAACGGTTTAACTAGTTTGCGAGCTACGACGGCAGTAGAAACATATTATACTTTACAACAATCGATTGGAATTCTAAAGTATGGACGGTACTTTTGACAGTATGATTTATTTCACTTGTGTTAATGTTTTTCTATTTATTCTATAATAATTAGGTTGAATACGTGTCATACGTTCTTTTTTATGAATGATTTTTTTGACAAAATTATATCTCCAGCGTAACATTTTTGGACGCATATTTATAATAATAATGCTAGACCACGTTTGCTTTACTTTGCGATTTGATGAAAATTAGAATTTTGAAACCAAATATCACCCTGTGTCGCGGTACAGTTACGTAGATGAAGACGTTCATTAAGTACGTGATTTAGAAGTACTCGATTGGATTCCCATGTATGTATGGTGTGTGTAGAATGGTAAAATGATAGTTAAATTGGATGCGACTGTAGTTTTATATTTGATTCATTATAAAGCACCCTATTTACCATCTGGTTACATTAGTACTGAACATATAAGTTTCGTCGCGTCGAGAACGAAGAGTGGGATTTTTTTAGACAGCCTCGGTTTATCTCTATTATAACACAAATAGCACATTATAAAGATAATTGGATTACCGCTTACAGTCTGGACATGGTGATGATAAAGAACACTTTTTGGTTTGGTAATGGGCTTGCATGTTCTTTGTTATAATAGTTGTGGGTCACGGCTTGGTAGATACAATATTAAGATAAGAATATTTTCAATGCAAATAAAGTCTATATTCAGCGTAAATCTAAACTCTACATATTTACTTTCTTAAAGGTAACCAATTCTGACAGTGGTTTGAAATTAACATTAAAACACGTAAACAGTTTTAAAACACTGCGTTAGGATTGCTCTTTATTATGTGTCTAAACACAATTGTCGAAATATGGATGCGGAAAAACATCCCAGATAACATCTTCGGAGTATCTGCTTTTGAATGCACGATTGTGTAATATATTCTTCCTAATACCTACATATATTTGTTATAATTTTCTTTTATGGAACGATAACGTTTTATTTTTGATTAAGATATGTCTTAATGCCGGATTCTAGTTGCTTTTTTTTACGATTTTGCTTTTTCTTAGTTTAATCTATAGTTTTGTGGTATGATATTTACATTTTTTAACATAATGCATTAATACTGTTCTTATACAAATATAAAAAGCATAAATTATAATAATTACTTTGGCCATAGGGACCTATTTTAGTAGGGGCCACAGTAAATTACCTATATTAAGAGCTATTTGCCAACGTATTTCTGTAAAATTAAAGAAAATAATACTTACACGAGTCAATAATAATATGTACAGTTGACACGTTTTACGATTTAACATCAGTCGTAATATGTACTTGTTTTTTACCACACGTACAAAACTTTACGCCTGTATTCTCCGAGGGAGTAGTCAGAAGTGCATAACTGCACCCATATTTTGCCAAATGTGTATTAGTCGCAAGTAATAGAGGACGAGCCTATTGCCGTCGAGTTTTGGCGTAGGTCAGATTATAAGTAGGGAATCAATTTTTTCGAAGCAGTGTTCATTTTAATGTAACCTTGCTAATCATTTGTTAAACATTGATTTTTACAACTCGCTTTGGTTCTCTTACTCATATGGATATTTTTCTAAAGAGGACAGTATAATAGATACAATTCCAGTGTTATTCCACTGTCAAAAGTTTGAGCGAACTGTGAAGTCGGGCCATTCATCTCGACGACATTTTAAGTGCTTACTTAAGTGTCTCGGCACGGTGGTGGGATCTTGTTTAATTTTACCCGACTGTGAAAAATATTTACTGGCTTCATTTACCTGTATTTAAAGATTAGGCTGATTCACAAAGTTTTGATCTTGTTGTGTCCTTGAAAGTCCCTGGAGACATTTTACTGTTAGTGAAACCGAGAACGATACCTGTCCCATGCGCTAAACATATATTTATTTAAAGTGCTATATATCAGAGTTTATTTGTTATGAATAATTGTGTTTATTATAATAAATTAAAAATTTGTGACTTAGACGGCAGAAAGTTAATGTCGATGGTTAGCATGTGCGTGTGACTTTGCGGTGGTATAAAGATAGGACTCTATATAAACAGTCAGTGAAAGATAAATACAAATCTTAAAATTAAAGAAGTATTGCGTTTTATCTAAAAACAAATGTTATTTAATTTGAGGGATGTATAAACTACGCATTAGCATTAGCATTAACATTAGCACTAACCGTAATTTGTTGTAATATTTTCACTTTAGAACATCTGGTATTGGTGTCTAGCTGGTGTGTACAGGTCTATCATAGGGATTAACGTTTTTGACTTTGGTATTCTGGACACAAACCCCTTACTTTTAGAAGAGGTCAATGTCCTTTCCTTTGTAACGACGTTATTAAAAACACGCTTTTCAAAAGATTCTTACATTAAAATTTGAATAAGATCATAACAGCGACAATGATTTTGGTAAATCTTTTTTTGCTTATATTAATTAATATTGTAAACGTATGGCTACGGGATCTAATACTAAACGCTTGCGAAGGAAGGTGGAATCATATAAAATATCTAATTTGCCTTCTACTAACCTCTACAGTCTACACCAGTGGTTCCCAAACTTATTTTGTCTATCACTTTGAGAATAAATATTATTTTAGCGCCCTCATTTTTTCACCTATTTAAAACCCTCTTTAACTTTAAATAAAATTAATTAATTTTTGTGACCTATATAATATGTATGGCAGTGATGGCCTCGAGGTTTAGACGCGCGGTCGAGAATCTCGACGGTCGCGGGTTCGAACCCCAGGCCCACACCTCTGACTTTTTGAAAGTTATGTGTGTATTCAAATTGAATGATCGCTTGCTTTAACTATGAAGGATAACATCGTGATGAAACCTGCACACCTAAAAGTTCTTAGGAATTTCTTAGGTGTGTAGTTCGCCAATCCGCACTAGGCCAGCGTGGTGGACTATGGCCTAAACCCTCTCAATGGTAGAGGAGACCCGTGCTCAGCAGTGGGCGTATATGGGTTGATGAAGAAGAAGATATAATATGTATATTATCGGAGAATTCTAAACGAAACTTTTACTATAACCCGCAACTTGAAACCTGAGCGCAGTAGGTAACATACAACAGCGCTTACACCAGGCCTCTACACAACGCCCCCATTTTCTTTCTGGGTCTCTTACCGCCCCCCTTAAGACCCGCAGCGCCCACAAGGGGGCGTTATCGCCCACTTTGGGAAAGACTGGTCTACACTATAAAAATAAACAAAAAAATTAACTAGACAAAAAGAGGTACATAATGTCAGATCCAAACTACATTAATGGGAATGTAGCTATGAATTTTTCATAAGTATTCCTGCATAACTTTTTTTTACCCGTTTTGTCCCTTTTTACTTTTCTAATATATTTTTATGAATTTAAGCTTCTCCGCAGCTAATTGATGTGTGGTCAATGAAACTAACGGAAATAAGATTACCGTAACTTTATTATTAAGTTATAGAACTATTTGACTACTGATTTCCCCCTGTAATTTTTCGATCTTAATGAATGCGAACAAGTTATCTCAAACCTTATTACCCAAAATTGCTAGGCAGTGTTCCCTATGAAATTGAATTCGAGAACAAAACTAGTGTTGTTTGAGTGGCACGAGTGACACATTACGTCGCCCACACTCCGTGTACCGTGTTGAAAACGTGAACGCCCACGTTTCCTCATATTCTCATACACAACAGCGGCGAATGTAGCAAAATGTCATTTGAAAATCCTTCCACATTCAGGGCTCCTCTGGCGCCACCTCAGTGGGACAAGTCATTAATACCTCAAAGCAATTTGGCCTCATTTATTCAACACCAAGTAAAATTGTGTCGTGTAAGCCAAGATTTACGATGAAGTCATTACGTTTTATGGGCCATAATTGATAGAGATAACATCTTAGGGCCACTGAAATTGCAAAGTGGGGTTTCAAGAGCATTGACCCCAAAGACGCGCATTAGTGTAAAGAAAAATAGCCAGTATTAACATAAACGAGTGGCGGCGTGGTTATTAATTACAAATTTTATAGGCGGATGACACGCGAACAGTCTTTAACATTTGAAATTTCAACAAAAATGTATTTTATCGGGAAAGTAATTGCCCCAAGTAAATGAAGCTCGGGTTGTGATACGCGTCCTAATGATATCTGCAAATTACATCAACAAATACGAAGCAATGTTTGCTTGTACCATTTTTGCTTATTTAATTGGTAGGGAGCGGAACAATTTGTACAGCACCGACATAGTGGAGTAATAGCTTTGTTTACAAGCCTCTGTTTACCTGTATTTAGAGAGCAAATTCCTTGTAATAAGTGTATTTATTTTGTAAGTTTGTTTTGGTATTCAGCTGCTTTGTTCAGTGGTGATTGAATAATTTTAAAATAGCGTTATTAGTTTAAGGAATGATTTTACTTTCGTTTTGATTTCCATGGTAAAATTTGCTGTGTTTAAAAAAAATATTGAATGAGTAGTCATAGCAGTAAAATTTATCAACGTATTATGTCTATCATTCCGCAATAGGCGTATAGAAAATCGAAAATTGTTTCATGGAAAACCGAACAGGATCTTATAGTTCCCTTTACTTGGTGTTATGAAGACCTGCCACAGTGTGTAATTTTGTGAAACAATATAATAGCAATGCAAAATTTATATATCCCACTTCATTATTAACTCTTAGGTACATGCTACTCGTGCAAACCGCTACTTGTCTCTAAATGAACTGATCAATAAACGATAAAATTACAACGAAAGTAATACATCGAAACAAAACCTATACTGTTGACAAATAGCCTTGGTTACCCATAAACCAGACTCCGCTCCTAACAATTGCCTTACAAGTCTGTTGTAGTTTACTTTATAATTTTACAAAATTCATATCGCAGCGTTATCTAAAATGTCTATACATAGTATAAAATCGTTTCTACAGTGGCTTGCCATATTATTATGGACAGTCACATTTTTTTCATTTTTTTTCTTTGAGCACATTTAACTGTAATCTTAAGTGGTGTAAGACTTGTTAGAAATCTTTTACACATTCACGATACCTCTTTAACTTAAATTTTAAGTGGATTTCAAGTGTTGGAGCATTCATTTATTTTAAAAATATTTTTAAAAGCGGGAGAGTCGCAGAATCGTTGACACGCGTAAAAATAGGAGACGTTAATAATATTATTTTAAAAAGTTATTTAGTGAGTTTGTGTTATAAATATAAATTAAAAGTAATTATTATTTTATTGTTATTGATGGAAAAGTATTTTGGCGTCAATTTTTATCACAATATTATTATTATTACCTTTTAATGGTACTCAGTACGAGTCGACGGGTTGATTTGTTTCCAAAAAAAAAATCTGTGGTTAAAACCCTCCTCCTGCATCCGAATCATTCTCAAAGGAAGATAGCAGAACTTGCCGGAGTTTCTTAGTCCGCTATTAGTAAAATAAAAATAAATTTGGAAAAAAATAAGCCACTTTTGCCCAAAAGAAGAAAGCAAATGTTGAAGAAAATTGATTACCACGCAATGGTCTGATTGGAAAATTGGGGATAATTGTTTGCAAAACTGAAAGAAAAGTGGTGATCTTTTAACGTTAATGGTTCGGGAATCTGAAATACCAGTTTTTAAGAGAACTGTACCGCGGAGGTTCGCAGAGGAAGGTCTGACAAGTTATCGACGATTTGAGAGACGAGTTATTATAACGTTCGTCTGAGAAACACATCCAAAAAAAGTAATTGTATGAATAATTTTGTGAGAAAAATATTTGAGAACATCAAAATAGAAGCTAGTATTAAATCTGACCATATTCCAGTCTTCGAATGGTGCTTACAAGCCCAGGCAAGCCGTTTTTTTTCATTGCTTCAGTCAAACGCGGTTTCTCAAATCGTCGATAACTTGTCAGACCTTCCTCTGCGAACCTCCGCGGTACAGTTCTCTTAAAAACTGGTATTTCAGATTCCCGAACCATTAACGTTAAAAGATCACCACTTTTCTTTCAGTTTTGCAAACAATTATCCCCAATTTTCCAATCAGACCATTGCGTGGTAATCAATTTTCTTCAACATTTGCTTTTTCTTTTGGGCAAAAGTGGCTTATTTTATTCCAAATTTATTTTTATTTTACTAATAGCGGACTAAGAAACTCCGGCAAGTTCTGCTATCTTCCTTTGAGAATGATTCGGATGCAGGAGGAGGGTTTTAACCACAGATTTTTTTTTTGGAAACAAATCAACCCGTCGACTCGTACTGAGTACCATTAAAAGGTAATAATAATAATATTGTGATAAAAATTGACGCCAAAATACTTTTCCATCAATAACAATAAAATAATAATTACTTTTAATTAATATTTATAACACAAACTCACTAAATAACTTTTTAAAATAATATTATTAACGTCTCCTATTTTTACGCGTGTCAACGATTCTGCGACTCTCCCGCTTTTAAAAATATTTTTAAAATAAATGAATGCTCCAACACTTGAAATCCACTTAAAATTTAAGTTAAAGAGGTATCGTGAATGTGTAAAAGACTTCTAACAAGTCTTACACCACTTAAGATTACAGTTAAATGTGCTCAAAGAAAAAAAATGAAAAAAATGTGACTGTCCATAATAATATGGCAAGCCACTGTATAACCAATGACTAGAAATCATATCTAAACTATATCCAGCTAAGTTAGCTTAGCTCGATAAAACATAATACATGGCCGTCAACCACAAGTTAAGAAAGAATTGGTGCTGCTTTCATCAACGACGCGATATTTTTTTTATGGAAGCACATTAACAAAATCTCTACAGTTTTTGATGTCAAGTGCGTTCTCGTACAAATAGTGAGTCGAGTTATTAACGGCGAAGGAAAAAATCGTGATGAAACTCGCACACCTTAATGTTCTTTGGAATTTCTTATGTGTGTAGTTCGCCAACCCGCATCAGGCTTAAGTGGTAGACGTGGACGTTGTAACGGTCTTCACCCTCGCAATGACCGTGGCCGTGCCCAGCAGTAGAACGCATATGGACTATGATAGTTTTCAGTAGAAAATTTCATCACACTTCAAAATTGTAGTAGTTTTATAAATGATTTTTTACAGTCATTTTAATAAAATATTGCTTAATCTCACTTCCGCTGTTTTATTCGTCTTTATAGCCATAGGTGATTTATAGCTCACAAAATAATCTTATTAGTATAAAAGAAAACTACAAGGTAGGAAACTATTAGCTACCTCTATCCATGTATCAACAGGTTGTTAATATGAACAAAATTTCATCATCACTATTTGGACGGATGCCAGTACACAATGCTGCATTTAGATAGAATTTCTACTTTTCGGCAGATCTTGTGTATTTTATATAATTTCGATATTTTTAGGCCGTTATTCGATTAGGTTAATACCCGTAGCAACTGTTTTTCTTTGATTTTGTTCACATATAAGTTACATAGTTACAGCATTCACCGCTTCATGCATAATATATAAATTTTTTCGAGTAGTTTTTGATATTTGTATCTTAGTACCATTTTCAAGATATTGACAGGCCCTACCTAATGTATGTGGTTGCTGGGTAGTTTTATTTATAGTTGTCGTCACTATAAAAGACATCTCCGTCTCACATCACACAGGTTGAGACAGACAACTGTGCAGCACACAGAAATTGTCACTGGTGCTAGAATACACTGTTGAAATATCGCCATCCATGCATGCTGTATTTACTGAAGTGGAATGGAGAGCCTTTACAAAATTTATCTTTCATTGTGCGTTGCTTGCAAGCGGTTGGTATTGGAATATCTACATTATATCTCTATTACATTTTTGGTAGCTGTTCATATAAGGAAAATACATTTGTAACAGACACAGTAACTTAAGATACGAGATCTGAGACAATAATGTCTCGGAGCCGCACTAGGCGGCTGCGGCATAACGGTGGGCGCTTCTCGCCCACGTACCGCGGTCGCCCCAGAGATGGTCACCGTTGTGGGGGGGGGGGGGGTGTTATACGAGCCCCTTCGCCCAGGGCTGGCGAAAGGTAGAGCTATAAGTAGCTTCGTAGGTAGAGGCGTGAATTAATATTTTTTTATGTCGAAATTCGCCGACATGTCTATTTTACTCATACGATCGAATGACCTTTTTAAAGTTAATCGATTCTTCAGCGCCCTTTCAAGGTGTTATTTTATGTAAACTGTGTTTGTTTATTTTTATCATATTTAACATTGAATACATTAACTTTCAACTCTCCTCTCGCTGCGTCATAAACTTAGACGATTGCGAGCCCAAAAATGATTTTTGATCTTTTAATTTAAATTGTAAAATTTACTACTTTGATTTAATGCTATGTATTTAATAATTTAACGGGTAATCTTCGTAGATACACGGAGTATGCATTGCAGTTACGTAAAGGATAATACATAAGTATATGGTGATGATGATGATCCTACACATAATTCTCTTATGTTGGCTCCGATAACGCACCGCATGATATTTCATCAAACTTGTGGCCTGGCACGTTGGTGCTAATATATTTATGGGCAGGTAACTTGTTCTAGAGCGCTACAACATTAATACCGTCCTTGCCTTAAGAGCTGTAAGTTTGTACGGCCAAAGTTCTAGGAAACTTATGATTAATGATATCTAAGCTGCTACGAACAACTAATAGTTTGAACTCGAGTCGTCTCGGATTGTTCCTGTGCATATTAAAAATTGTCTTTAACTGCTGTTGTTGCATTTGATTACCCGTGTTATTTACTATTAATATACTATGTAGGTAAGTATTGTAGCTGTGGTTGTGTTTCAATCTCTGAATGAGACTGACAGAGCGTCATTATACTAGTTTTTCATTTTTCTTGATGCTTTTCTAAGTTATTGTTGGCGATGATCACTTATTAAAGTCTATTTTGAATTGCCTTGTTGTCATACGTCTACTTTTACGTTTTATAAAATATTCTTAATTGTAAGAACATGTAATTTAAATAGATTTATAGTATAGGCATGCTACTGTGTACTAACACAAAACAGGCCGCGGGTCCCACGGGGGGTGGGTAGCTAGTGTTGGCGAAATTGTGCCCCTGTCTCAGAGACGAATTTCTGTTTGAAGTTTTACTGGGCGGCTGCAGAATTCTGCTTCTTCTCCCTCATGTCTCTGGCAAGAGGAAGTGTTCTTATCAGTTTTCTAGTTAATTAACACTTTTGTAGCTAGTAGTTCCATAAACGCACCATCAGTAAAAAATATTTTTCTAGTTAAAGTTTTTTTACGCTACCTGAAAGCGTAGCTAACGCGAAGAGTAAGAGTGTTTTTAAATAGCATAGGTAACCTTAAATTGTATTTTTTATGTAAAGGGTGCAAATATGCAAATAGTAACACACATTAGTATGTGGTATTTTTTTAACGTTACTTTTAAACATAATTAAATAGTTATGTTTAAAATCACCTTGTCTTTGTTTGATAAATGTTTTCAATTCTGTAAATAACAGATGTTTTAGGACAAAAAAATGGATAAACTTTCTTTTGAACTTTAAATAAACAAATGACAAATATATGCCGTTGAACAAATACCAACGTCATATTTTAAGGGTATAAAAAGGCATCGAGATGCATCATGAGCATAGTACAAGCAGTGAAGATGGCGAAACTACATCTTATATTGGCGGTGACTGCTAATTTAGCTATATTAGCACTAGCTTTTTCAGGTATTTACAAATTTAGTTAAATATAAAGTTGTTTAATTCTGTTCATAAGAAGTAAGTGGTACTTGTTTAAGTTGTTTGAATATCAAAAAAGGCCCTCTAAAGAGATAATCTTTTTTTCTAGAATAACTAGGGTAGTTATTTGTCGCTATGACTGACCCTAAGATGGCTGCCGAAGCGCGAGGCTCGTAGTTCATTTGTGCTACTCGAGTAGATGTTTTCTTTTTTCACTGGAGTATTATAGTAGACCAAAATATTATTCTTACCATGCATCTCAATCATCGAAACCTTAATTATAAGTATGATCTTTTGGTTCAAAATACTAACTGATATGCCTGCTGTAAATTATCCTAGAATAAGTGCGATAATGATTAATTTTATACTTTTATGTTTCACGTTTATAGACAAAAACCCTTTTGGGATGCCCATTGAGATGTTCTAATATAAGAATTCAAGAATACTCCGTCTCAATAAAAAAAAATGTACTTTTTAACAAAATCATAAAGCTAATATTAAAATTACTATAAGTTCACGTTTTCTCAGAGGTTCGATATATTTAAAATTTTGTTTAACGTCATTCAGGCCAAAAACCATCCGAAGACGAGTCAGCTGTAAACAGACTAATAAAAACAAACACTAAACTAACAGGAGAATGTCTATACGTAAGTATCATCTATACTTTGCAGAGGAATGATTTCATTATAGTATGTTACGATTTAAGTTAAAAACTACTAGATCGATTAAAATATAATTTGTTACGATTATTTATGGGAGTTCAGAAAGTAAATGTAACACTTAATCTCCGGACAATTATTGCAGACACGATGGATCCCACCGCTCGGTGATTAGAAATTTGGCATGCTTAAGTAAAATAAGAAAAGTAAAGTAAATGGATAATATAATATTTTCCTGTTTCCAGCGTTTAAATAAACACCATCCACAAACAACTTTGATGACGTCATTGGCGTTTCCATTAAGTGCTGCGGGACAAATGGCGGTTTCCTCCTATAGTTCAACATTTTTAGCTTTGGTGCATCTGTTGGGATTACGGTCAAAAAAAGAGGTACTGTTTGATATAATTCTTTCCGTTCTTCTATCTTTAAATGAGTATTGCGTGATTTGAAGCGTTTTTCATATTTAGCATAAAAATGTCTAGATTATGGACGCCTTCGAAATATTAAATATACTTATTTCATTTTTATTTGATATATTAAAATTTAATGGGCTTAGTTACAAGATAAATAAATAAATAAATACGAATTAATAAAATTATCTCACAAATAATTTTTATTTAAAGATAATAACTTCCTTCAAATCTGCGTTGCCGGATTACAACACTGGAGATGAAAATGTATCAGTTGACTTGAAAATGAGAGTCTACACGGACAAATCTCGTAAATACACGTCAGAATTTAGCAACAATTTCAAGAATGTTTTCGGTGGCGAAGCTAGATATCTTGATTACGGAAAGCCTTCAGAGGCAGCACGAAGCATCAACAATTGGGTATGTTTTTTTTTTTAATAATAAATGCATTATTAGTTTATACTTAAAGTGGTTTACAAGTAAAATAATACATACATAGGTCCACAATCCACATCCACAAAAGCTATTTTCTCTTTTCTACTCTTTCTTTTGGAGATTTTTTTATTGGCTGTTTTTTTTGGTCCCATGTAATTAATTGACAAGCCTAATGTCGGTTTTTGGACACGTTTCCAGCATATGTGCTACCACTGAGAATCAAAAACACCTATATATCCGAATGGGCAGAGTTACATTTTTGTTGTCATCGCTGTCTGTCTAAACTGATTTCATATAAACCCTTCATAAAAACGTCTATTATTCATCTTTACTTACAAAATTATTATACTCGAATATATTTTCATTCCTAACGTAGTCTCTCAGCATGGAAATTGGCGTGTAAACTATAGATTCAATTCCTGGGTGTTTTTGGGTTTATTCATAACGCTCAAAAATTTGCGAATTCTTGTTTGAGACGTATGTTTATACATTACATTCCATATGTATAATTAATCATATTAAAAAAAACTCCTATTATTGTATTACTTTATAATTGTAATGATGTGTCGTTTCTTATTACAGACGGGTAGCCAAGTTTGTGAGAGTAAAACTCGTACTATCAACCCTGATGGGATAAGCAAAAGTACGGGCTTGGTGTTTGTAAGCACTTTAGAAATTTCGGTGAGTTGTCTACTTAATGCTACGACCTAGTAATTACGTAATTAAGATGATATTAAATTTTTTTTAAAAATGTTAATTTATAAAAATATTGATAACACAACGTTAACGTTAACTTTGAAAACTCCGATCATAATTAAAATTTCATTATAACATAATGAAGTATTATTTGTGCCTCCGAATGCTTAAAACTAATTATTGTTATATTTATTTCAGGTTGACTTAACCGTTGGAGACTTTGTTGTTGAGTGCGAAAAAGAAATAGAATTCATGGTAAATGAGAAGCTTAGTGTTAAAATGCAAGCCTTAGTTGGAAGTGGCACAGTGAACTACGGAACATTCGGCTCTTTAGCAGAGGTAATTTTAAAATAATTAATTAATTCATCCTGATCTCCTATATATTCTTCTGACACCTAATTTTCATTATGTTTTCTTTAATTGTGTAGAGATGTCAACACATACGTATAAGTGACAGTGCCAATAACAAGGCTATAATAGATAAAATATTTAAAAGCAAAAAAATACAATAAACTCATAGCCAGACCCAAAAGACCATATCTTTGGATCACAACAACAATGAAAAAATAACTTGTCTATATTATTTACTTGAAGAGGATTACGATATTCAGCACATTAGGAAATCCCTAATTTATTTTCTTCCTTTCTTTATAGGTTTTCCAAATTCCATTTAAGAAGCATTCGGTGCTCTTTGTAAAACCATACAACTTGTTCAATGGATTGCCTTACGTTTTGGAGTTATTGCGTGATCATAGAGTCTTCGATAAAATGTTGAAAGGACTCAAACCTAAGAAACTTAGCATTACATTCCCTACTGGCAATATATCGTATACCATTGATTATGCTACATGTTTCAAAGTAAGTAAAGATTCAATTATGAATGTAACTATATCTTATTTTAAACTCATGACAAGATAAGGCCTGAAAGAAAAATAAATATGTGGCGAACTAGCGTTCAGAGGTTTCCTCCATGCCTACAAAGAACGTTTCTTTTATATCTGTTTCCTTTCCTCTGCTAAATGTTATAAATTTAAAAACGTGATTTTGTTTAATTTTGTAGGGTATTTACAAAAATAAACAAAAATAATGAATTGTTTTAATAACATTGATACTCGTTATAAGTAAATTTTAGGCAAGGATGTATGTATGAGTTGTTTGTTAATATCACAGACTTTACGTTACCTATAAATGTAATTTGTAAGTAAAGAAATATTTGACTTATATTTTCATTTAATTTGTGATCTTAGTAAATTAAGATAAGAGCCGGAAGAAGGAAGGAATTACCAATTTAATTATTCGAATGAATTAAAATTTATTTTATTATTATCCTAAAAAACCATTAATATTCTCGATCATTTTCACTTTCAATGTCTGAGAAATCGATGTTTCCTGTAATTAGTTTAAATATAGCTTAAACAGCTGGTTTGAGTTAATACAATGAAATGGAAACAATGGTTTCTTAGAAGACGTAACATTAACACGAATGATTAAAATATCAAATGGAAATTCTTTTCTAAATTTTAACACATTATTTTTTTCAGAGTTCTTCAATACTTGAAATCTTTATTCCATGTGCTGGCGAATTTAAAAACGTCTATAGAAATAATAATTGCGTACACGTTTCAAACATGTTGCAAGAAATACGTTTGAGTGTTAAAAGTGGAAATAAAAAGTGCGGTCCAGGTAAATACGTATACATTTATTTAAATAAGGTATCGAAATGAGAAATGGGTAGCCTCAACCAAGCTGATAAAATGTTTTGTGAAACTAAAACTCGTACTATTAACCCAGATGGGATATGCAATAGTAAATAGAAAAAAAGGAATGTGATCATCTAAGAAATCTCTGTTCTATCTAACTGATTTATGTGATAACTGATATTACGTGAAAAAACTTTCAATGAATTATTTTGATAAAATTTGAATATTTCGTTACGCTACTTTTGTCTTTGGGGAGGCTACGTTCAGTAGAAAACCTCTGTGCCTGTTAATGGTTTATTATTAATAATATTTTGAGCGTCTTTCAATGTTTTCTGATGTCGCTATTGTTAATTTCAGGTCCGCACAAGTGTTCAAATTCCCCCGGTGGTTCACATTATATTAACCACCCAGTCGCATATTACGTATTGTGTGACAAGAATTCACCGGTTTTTGGTGGAGTTTGCTATGGTAAATGAGGTAAGGAATTTAAAAATTAAAATGGTCGTCTGTCGTTGCAACGTATATAGATCAAGCATAAAGACCTTGTTGGTATCTTAGTATATAGTATACACGCCTGTATTTCTGTACCTGTCAGAAAATAACGAAATAAAATTTATTTTGGTACTTACAAAAATAAGTCTTATTTGACTCTCCCTTTACTATAAGTGTTTTTATATTTTCAGGGATTGGTATACTGCATTCAAGAAGAAAAAGCGTGCATTTATGTAATATTTTTTTGGTCACTTAATATTTGCTTCAATATATACTTAACATAATTGTTGGATTAAAGTTATAAAATACATTTTTAAAAACAAACTTTGTCTTTTGGTGTACTAAATAAGTCCTAAAAAAACCCCATTTATTCATTACCTATCATTTTTTTTAAATCCCTTATCATTTTAACGAATGACCTTTGAACACGCACCATGATAATGGGTTATAACACAGATGTTTCCATTGACATTAGTCTAGCTAATTTATAAACTGTATGTCCCTCAACAATCTGTAGCAAAAATAAGCAGTCGAATAAGCAAAAAACACAGATTACCTTGTGAGTTATGGAACTACACATGTGTACCATGTACCTATATTTCCTAAATATACCATAAAATGACAAGTTTTTATCCATCCGCTCCAAATTTTCGAGTTCTTTTCGATTTACATAAGCAAATAGTTATTCAACATAAAATAATTTATTAAAATGTATTATTTCACCATCTCTGGGATTAAAAGGCGAAATTGTATGGGAATCCCATCCAAGTACTTGAATGAAATGATACACCTAGGATGTAGATAGTAATTTAACTACGTCGTGTACTCTCCATAATATAGGAGTCGTATAACCCACCACACAAGAATTAATCAACTTTCATTTATCAAACTCATTTTTGTAATTATTTATGTTAAGTTTCTAAGCAATACTTACGAAAAAAAAAACAGTGCTAGTTTATCCTGCAGTCATTTAGTAAGTGGAGCAATGTCTTGCACATTTTTCCGGCCTATTCTGGCACCGATCGTTATTGGTGCTGTAGGTACCTATTAGTATACCAAATAATATGCCGAAAATTTAAACACATCAGTTAGTGTAAAGAGTAGAAGTAAAACAAACTTAATTGGCCTATATGAATCTCGTTAGGATCTACAATAGGGAAAAACGCTAAGTCTTAAATTTTTCATTTCCCGATCGATAAAAAAAACACTTCAAAAATTAATTCTAACTTTCGTTAAAACACATTTCACAATTTATTATTGTGTATGTTAAAATGTAACTACATATTTATATCATCATTATAACACGGAACTTTGCACTGATGAAGGGTTTTAACAAGAATACTTATAAAGAACGAACTGTAAAGCGCTAAAATTTAATTATTTGATCGATTATGCCTTGATATTTTTTGAAAGTTGTTATTTTATATAACGCCTTAAAGACTTTTACAGATCTGTTACAAACCATTTTTGAATATAAGTGTATTAATTTGTTAATATATTTTTACATGTCATAACATACATATGTATATGTGCATCAAATACATTATGTTTGCATTGACGACAACGTTGACAGATATTTATTTTTACACCAATACCAACCGTTAATGGAGCTTATGATCGCACCTCGTACTATAATGCTTTGAAAAGTCCTTTACTCATTTTAAATGTAATATAGAGGATGTTTCATGCAATTCTGTGTTGGGCTCATACTGCTGTTATCTAGTGTTTACATGTGGTGACATTATTGCTCGGGGGATAGACGTAGTGGTGCCAGTGACGCGGTGACAGAGGTCAGACCAAGTCAATTTTAGCGTTTACATGTAGAATTTCGTTTCCACAATTCATTTAAGTGTTTACATATTGTTATAAAAGTGTATAAGTAAATAAAGTTGTTTGCTTTCAAATTCTTAATTCTCAACAGATCTAAATGATTTTTGGAATGGGGACAGTACTAATGTAACATAGGATAATTTTTATCCTGATAGTTCTGTGTTCCCGTGGGAATAGTTATATTTATTTTATGTAGAGTTCATTTTTAATATTTTTTTTGGATAAAGCTCTTTAACTGATTTGAATTGCTAAAATCACATCTAATTCCACCCCTTTTTGTCAAGTACCCTTTAATTTTTGCTACCAATCAGCATTATCACCAGTAACAATTATAAAAATAACACTCCGTGTTTAAGAGATAAAACGGTATTGAAATAGTCAAAAAATACGATTTCACTAATTCAACTACTTTATTATATGTTAGCACTTCACGAAAATTCTAAAAAAAACAGGAAAAATACGACAGCCTTGTGCCGCAGTTGGTCCAGAGTCCGGGTCCGGGTCTGGTTGGGTGCATTTCTTCACCCACATTTCGCCAGTATGTATGTGGGCCTTATGGTCCATATAATAGGGGGCGAGGCTATTGCCGTTAGTGCTACGTTGCTGTTTCTGCAATTTTCCTAATGAAAAGCCCATTTTAACACTTTTTCCGATCGGGGAATTAAACCCGGAATCTATATATGGCTCGCCACAGGCTTTTGCCGCGAGTCACGAGGCAAGCTTAATATGTGAAGCTTGTTTGTATTTATATGAGTATACACTTTCTCGCTGCTTAAAACCAGCTTCTTTTATATTTACATATAGGTGCAATAACCTTTAAGCTGCAAGTCTCTAGTCCTTAGTGTATGAAGGAAAACATCGTGGTGAAACTTGTACGGCTAAAAATTCTTAGAAAATTTTATGATTAAATAATTAAAAATAATTGTGCCTACATATTTTTTTTGTTAAAATCTCATAATAAAGATTTCAAAAAGCTAAGCTAACTGGCCTATGTTTTTATGGTAATTTAACACAAGACAAATAATAAATATATTTGGTAATGTCTTAAATTTTACTTATCAAAATGTTCTTAAAGCTTCCATTAATAAGAATTGTATCATAAAAAAAAAACATTTACTTGTAAGTTAAAAAATCTTCAAGGTGAATGGCACCGATCAAGTATGTATAAATGGCATCTTTTTATAAGATTAAACACAGTGTTAAAGTGTCAACGCAGCAAATATGTATAAATTAATATTCTTTTTTATAATAAATTTATTTTTAAAAGTAACGTGTTCAGGTTAGTTGCATTTACGTCAATAAATATAAAGCCTAAATATGCTTATAAGATATTTTTATAAGCTTAGAATATTAAAGAGGTTTGGTAAAAGTTTGCTTTGTATGTGTACATGGATGCGGTGATTTATTTTTAAAGTGAAAAATATCTAGTATTATGTGCTCCAATCATTTTTAAATTAACTTATAAATGCGCTTTAATTTTATGATAAAGATCTATAAAACTACGAGAGACACTTCTGTCTCTAATACACACACCTAGACCCAAAACATATATTTGTGGATCACGTAAAAATTTTATGGTGAGAGGATTGAACCCGTGGCCTCTTTTCGGAAGCTGATGTCTAACTAACTGCGCCACACACATATATATTTTTTTCATTTGTCCTTCGTGTATCTTAAAAATTGTTTACAATCGCTTAAAATGAATCGGTATACAATCACTCGTTTCTTTTTAAATCAACGTTGTTTCTAAAGTTCAAAATACTGGTCCCAAGCAGGCTGCGAGTATCTGGGTAGGATGGTTTATTGGCAATAAAGTTAATTTGTAATATTCCGTCATTGGCTATTGAAAGCCCGGATATGTAATATTTTTTGTTTTAACTACAAATTATTTTTAAGAGATGCTTTTGGAATTCATGACCTCATTCTGTGGACCATCCGTCTGTCTGTACGTCAAAATACTCTATTTCGAAAATGTTAGAAAGTATCTTATTTGTAATTAATGCCATACACTCAGGTAGACCATCCCAGTGTAGATTTAAAAAGTAAACTTCTAAGTTAATATACTAAATAGATACGGCTGGTTATAGGGCAAAGAAGATAGGTATATTCGGGCATATTATTATACATATCATAATCAATTTATTGCAATTTTGTATCAAGAAGGTTTTCCGGAATCTCTAAAAAAGTTAAAGTTTGTCATTTTTAGGTGATCCTGGACCGAGTCTCAAAATTCTTTTAATGATACATAACCAATTTTGAAGGAAACCTATAATAGGCTACTAGGCTTGTAGTGAAATAAAAAATATAAAAATATGCGCGGTTATTGGATCGTTGACCGTAAAATGATATTGAAAATTTATATGCGAAAAATTTAATTTACATTAACTATTTTGTTTGATTAGACATAACTGAGCAAAACAAAATGTAGAAGGTGTGTGTTTAACATGCACCAAGTCAATTTAATGCTCCATTTGTCATAGAATTATTAGTTTGTACTGTTTCACTTATATGAGTTTGTTTAACATTGTAGGTTACGACAATGAATACATCGAGAAGAAGATTGCGTGGGCCAACACTGAAATGACTGGAAGGCTATTATACGTTAGTATTTTTTTATTTTACTTATGTTATTGTCGTATTAGCTTTAAGAAATTTAAAAGTAACTTATTTTATATAAGTAATAAATACAAACCTATTAATCAAGTTTAGGTATGTCTATCAAAGACGGAAAAATGAATAAATTTCATAAATGCAATTCATATACACGATTGTCGTCAAGCATTGTAAATGATGGAAGTTCCAAGCTTCTCAGTTATATCCCATGCAATTTCCTCCTTTATAATTCTTGTGTTTTTATAGCTATCTTTTTCTATACCTTCCGTTCTAATTGAGACACGAAGTTCGTTGTATTCTAGGAATCGTAAACACCTGCTTGGATTATTATCTATAGCAATTGAGCTGTCTACTTGTTTGTTTCAAGGGGCGCTAACACTAAATATTTAATTTGACTTTTATGGCTCAATATAGTCAGCGTTATTTTTATTTTATAAACATAACTAGTAGCAGCATTGCTTTTTAGTTTTATATATTTAATGTTTCTTGAGTTGCTTTCTATACATCATAATATGATACTTAATTTTTAAACGATATTTAAGAAGATATATAATAAAAGGCAAATCAATTGTTGGTCAAAATCGTAAATATTCAATGGAGCAATTGCGAGTATTTCTTTTTAAAGCTTAAAAAATATCAACTGAATAAATAAAGTTCCGCAGACAATTCCTAATTTTTTAATGTGAACATTGAAATCATCATCAAATAAATCTAAATTACAATTACCTACATTTGTGTATGGACCCCATCGATATGTGTAATAACTGTTGTAAATAAGGTCGAAATGTGTTTTAGTTTTTCTTTTTTGGTTATTATATACGAAGGTATAATGTTAAATGTTTTATTCATGTTACAGAATAAAATATTAAACAATCCTGAGAAATCGACCTCTGTGGCAGCACTACCAATATTAGCCATAATTGCGCAAGCAGCTTTACATGCTGAAGGACATAAATACAAAGAGCTAACCCGGTGGCTTTATTTGGACAAAAAAGAGGTGGTATGTATTTTTTTTTATTAAAAATGTTACTTTAGTATTATTTGAAATCCTTGGTGTTTTTACCTTTGTTAAGAATTAAGAAAATTATTAATGCAATGCTTTAAAAGAAAACTGAATGTATTTTTTATTGTAAAACTTTTGCTTCAAGCATTTGTGACAATTATTTGCAGATAAAGTACGGTTTCTCGACAATAATGCGGAAATATATGAATGAAACTGGAGTTAGTTTGACTTACAGTATATTTGGAGATGACCATGATGGTCTGAGCTGGCAGTTTGAACAGAATTTCAAAGGCATGTGTGATGCTGACATCGAATACATCAATTATAGCAAGACCTGTGATGCCAGTAATCTAATTAACACATGGGTGAGTTTGTTGGAACCTTTTTTTTATATCTTTAGTAAAAAAACGTCATGGCCATAATATTTCACCTTCGAACCTATTAAAACTTTAGTGTCTGATTTATATTTTTGGACTAATACGGTTGTATCTACTTTATATACCAGTAAAATTTATTTTACATGATTTTGTAGAAAAAGGATATGTTTTGGCTCCTTATTACGTAGGCTATTAAGCAATGTCAATAATGACTGCAGATATAAACCTTCTTGGAAAGTCATGGTCGAACCCCCTGTTTAAAATATTCATTTTACTCCTTTCCCACTTTTTGCAAATAAACATAAGATGATTGCTCATACTATAAAGAATTATGAATGTTAAAAAAAATACTATTTTTTCCAGTTTAAAGCAAAATACGACAAACCGTCGGAAAATATTATCGATTCCGATTACTTGCTGAATCGAGGAAGAGGTTTGGTATTCGGCACGCATTTGTATGCCTTGGTGAGTGTACAATACTATCATCATCATCAGTCCCTATGCCCCCACTGCTGTGCGAGGGCCCCCTATACGATTGAGAGGGCTTTGGCTTAAGTCACCTGGCTGTCCTGGTGCGAGTTGGCGGTCTAAATAACAATTATTTTTAAATTTAAATATGCAGGTTTCTTCACTGTCCAAGTATGTTCCTGGGATTTGAACTCGCGATCTCCCATCTATTTATGACTTGACCGTACGCCTAAATCGTGAAGCTCTTACTACTTCAAACATTAATAATAATAATGACACAGAACAACAATTGAATTAATTTAGTAACTCGTATATAAAAAAAAAAAAAACAAAAATAAATATAATTACGAAATGCATTTTAATTGTACCCATTTATAAGGTTCAACAAAAATTTACTGCATCTAAATGATACGTTTCTATATAACTTAATACCATATAAATATATCTTGATATGTTGAGCGAAAAAATAGTGACCAAAAATATAAACAAATGAACAAAATGAATTGCCATATGAATGCTACACACATTTGATGTACCGACGATATTTTGATATCAGATTATTTCAGACAAGTTGGGACCACCCGTTCAATCCCAAGGGCTTGGTCGGTATCGATTTCCACAAAAGCGTGCATGAAGTCCAAAATCTGGTGGGACTTTACGGAAACGCTTTTGCGAAATACGCTGAACTGCCATCACTTAATGCTAAAGTAAGTTACCTTTAAATTTTATAAGAATAATGCAAGTCAATTATAGTCACTGATAAATGAACTGCTTTGCAAAGCGGCTTGAGATTTCTTGGCATTCAATATTTATTAAAATCTACTTTCGTAACTGGGTAAAAATAAAAAAAATATAACCATAAATAAAGTTCTTAAAATAAAGTTAAAAATGTGAACGAAACTAAGAGACATGTAAAATTCTAAGGCATATAAAGGATACTCAATTTTGTGTTTAGTTCTTGGACTAATTATTTTGTCTTCCTTATTTTGTCTTTTTTAGTCATTTTGTGAAGTTACGGATAAATAACAATTTTTTCTTTCCAGATGTTGATGTTGCGTGGAAAAGAAGAGTCTGTTCAGAATACTATACTGATCTTATACCCTAATGATCCGACGCAACTGACTCATATACTGTACCAACTGCAAGACCCAGCCGTGATCTATAACGCCACTTCTCAAATGAGAGACTATTGCCTAAAATTGCACCTGACTTTAGGTCAATCTCATGTGGTGAGAATATATTTATTTACATACGTCAAAGTTTCATCAAATTAATTTCATTGTGTCTATTATACGTATAATATTCTTCTGTGATAGAAAGTACCCTATGTCCTTTCTATACCAAAACTCATTGAAATTAGTCCAGTAGTTAAGGCAGGAAAGCGTAATAGACATACACTTTCACATATATAAAATATCAGCATAAATTTCATAGATTTCATGTGTACCTCGGAGAAATGAGACAGTTGTTATTGTGACGCGCAAATACATTGGGTAAAGAATAATTAATAACATTAATAAACCATTTTTTCCACAGGCAAATAAATACACAACACACATATCGGAGCTGGATCTTGACTTGACTGGTTTAAATGGAGTGTTCAAAAACGAATTTGAAACATCTCATGTCCATTCTATTTTGCAAGTGCTACATTTGATAGCTGATCAAGGAGTGAGGGATGGTATGTTTTCTTTATTAAATAATTTAAAAACCTTTAAGGCAATCAACATCCAATAAACCTGAGTACTTACCTATGCGTATTCAGTACAAAATATTTCAATGTAAAAAGCAAGTACAGATCAACACGCAATGAAAAATCTAATAATATGTAAGTGTTATTTTATACCTTATCTTAAATTATATGATTTAATTCGCGTTAATAATATTATCACATAAATAACATGAACTGTATTTTTAAAACTTTAAATTCTACTGATACCGAACATTATTTACCGACTCAGAATCTACCTATCTCTAGCGATTTAAACAATACGCAACTGATCTATTTTACTTTTTATCTTATGGAAACTGATAATTTGAACAAAATACATTTTTTTACAGGTCCAATAGATACAGAAGTTTGTCCGCAAGAAGGATTGCCTTTCGTGAAGTTCAATCATCCTTTTGCATATTTTGTTATGAATAAATATTTCACTCCTACGTATGCTGGCGTATTTTATGGATATTAGAATTAAGGTACCTATATCGGTGAAGCTGTCTAGATATTGTATATTGCGAACAATACGTGTTGTTGAACTTTTTGAACAATGAAAGGATGAACGAAAAAGGAAGAAGAAGAAAAAAGAAGGATTATTAGTGAACAGAGATTATTAATTTAGCTGATCAATTTCAGACGGAAATGTATTGAAAACATTTTTATTTATTGGCATTCTAAAGCTTCGACACTGTGGTGTTGGTACACAATCAGATGTGCCTGATGGTAAGCAAAGTGCGGAGCAAATGGGATGTAGACTACGATCCTCATTCACCAATTGAGATACATTACATTACTCACTACTCAGCCTATCGCCGTCCACTGCTGAACGTAGGCATCCCTAAGAAAGCGCCAACCATCCCGGTGTTGACACACATATGCCGTCCTAATGAAAATTTTTCTCCGCCTGGTAGTTTAAAGCATAACACCACTCTCAGATATACAAAACGCCTGTATCCAGCAATGAGACGCATCTGAGCTGATAAGGATTTGAACGTGTAAATTCAGTCGTTATTTTTTATTTTAGCAGGATACAAGAAGCAATAGAATGTTAATGCATACTTTTTGTACGTAACGAATTTTATAAACGAAATATATTATTTTTGCTTTACTTTACTATGCCCTTTTTATTTATCATTTTCGACTTCGTCAACTACAGAGCTACCTTTACCCATATTTGTTTGTGCTTTTTATTAGTCGATACTTCAGAAATGCAATAGGATGAAAATGTCCATAGCCCTTTCTGAAATGGTCTTAAGTGCTACTGCTACTTAGTAATTTCATTTACATAATACGGAACATGAAGGAGTTTAAAAAAGAGAAGAGCCCTGCAAGTTCTCCGTTCTGTACTGTGCTGGAGAGCGAAACACTATATCGGGATGTCTATCCTCCATTACCTCATTTGGCGTATTGATCAAACCCTGGCTCCGAAAAATCAAAGGGGTTTGTGATTTACTTTGTTTTTGCGTGTTAGGTACTCAGGTTGAACAGCTATGTCACCACTTGGGAGCAAGTAGCTATAAAGAAGATGGAGTTGTTAAACTTACGATTTAAGTTATTTATAGGACAACTAGCTATTTGTACACAAGCGCAGGACTAAAAGTCAATGTGACAATTAGGTTCTTCAGTATCGTTTTACCCACAAACAGTACATTTACTAAATCGAGTAACAGTATAATACATTTACTAAATTGAGGCACATTAAGTAATTTAAAATTGTGGTGGACAAAGGAAACTCCAGAAATATATTATACCAACATTCAATATGAAATGTTTTAAATAAGTAAGGCATAGTGACCTTAAAATATCTTGATGCCGGTGTGGTAATAGTAGAGCTTTCTGGCGAAAATAATAAGTCCTCATAATAAGCTGTAGTTATTACAAAACAAACATTATGCGACCGGATATATCTAAACTAGCTGGTCTTAGAACGCGATTTTACTGCATGCTTACTATGACTGTGGTGGTTAATCTTCGAATATAAAAATCTTTCCACCAGTAAAATACTGGTGTTACGATTCAGAAATTATAAAGTTTTTCACTTCTTCTAAGGGTTGTTGCTCTTATCTCAGCAACTGCCAAAGCTGCAGTCCGCATTCTCTAGCACCCTTAAGCCAGTTGCACCAAACTTTTTCTGCTTGAAGTGTTTTAAGAGCTCGCAATTCCACCTAGTAGGGCAGTAAACTTTTAAAGGTAATCCTAAGTTTAAGTGATAGTAACTGCAACGAATGAATTGACGGTATACTGTCAATCTCATGTTACTACTTCTATAGTATATCACCTGTATACCGCCTTTTTAAGGTGAGGAAAGTGTTTATTGAGGTTTTCCATCTGAAAATTCTCATCAGTAATACCGAGAGTGGAAGTCTACTAAAAAACGGCAATTTATTATACTTTTGTTAAGTTTTAGAAAGTAACTGGCAAAAAGTGGGTGCAGATAAAAATTCGTCTATTTTTTTAAGATATTATAATTTATAATTGGCATAAAAATAACATAAAATAACATAATTTCTAAAGTTCCTGAAGAATAAAAAAACAACTAACTGTTGCATACGTTCATAGTATAAATTTGGACCCAATACTTATGCGCACGTAGCCTCGGGTAAAAGGTAGTTAAATATAAACAAGGTCAGAGGATGTCGGTAAATAAAGGAACGAAAATAAGAATACTTATTATAAAGCGACATAATGGATATGTTTATTGATTTACAGATACTTTTATATTAATTCTTTAATGAAACACTTGGACAAATGTTTGATTGCAACTCATTTAAATATGTGTACGAGCCCTTAATGGGAAGTTTTTTAAGATGTCATTTTTTGTAAGACATTTTATTATATCTATTGAAGAATATATGGCGAAATTTTATGTTGTTACAGTAAGATTTAAAAAAGCGAAAATCATTATTTTGTGAGCTCATCCGACTAAGTAAAAAACACACCTGTTTGTACGGAATTAAATCAATGCCTTAACTATTCAGGTCACCTCTCGAGACTAAAACGTAAATTATTATACAACTGCCTCGTACTGTGAACCAGAGATGCACGTTTCTCTCAACGAGGAAAGTGTTATTGGGTTTTTCCACCTAGTAATTCCCAGTAGCAGCACGGAATCTGGAATTGTGCCTGACACGGCAATAGACTAGCGATTAATTACGTGAGACAAAAAAAAAACACGAAATAGTGTTGCAGTAATGGACCTCTGTCTACTAGATGCCGGCGTGATGTAAACATTGGCGTGATGTTGTCACTGGAGTTAAACAGTGGAGTGGAATAGTCTTAATCAATTGGCATTATCGTACCGTAGTCTATTAAGCTGGTCTCAATGTTTTTGATTATTTTATTATTTAGGCCTGCTTCACCAAGTTGGAGTTCCGAAATGTTAATAAAATGCAAGGAATTAATTTCAGGTTAAAAAAAATATATGATGAATTTAACGGGATTTCAGTGGTAACTGGGCCTTAATGTGCAGAACATACAAAAACATGCATTACGAGTACTATTACATTATATATACAACGATTTTTATCAGTCTAACGCGGATCAAACATGGCAAAGATTACTTTATTAGTTTGCATTATATCATGTTTTTCAACTTGGATATCTGCTGATCCTTTTGGTGAGAGGAGTTACAAACTATTTAACTTACGTGTAAAAAATATAGCAAAAAGTTTTTATTTTTTAATAGATTTTAAAATACAAGCTTTAAACGACTTTTGATAAGACATTTATTTAGTATTATGTATATTTCTTTTTTTATTTAATGAAAACGATTCTTTATTATCTATAAATGAATATTGCAAATTTTTGCACAAATATTTGTTAAGGCTGTTTTCAAATACATGCATAGATATGTACAATGTTGGAATCCACGTAATTCTGTAGTACTTGTATTTTTTATTACAGACGATGATTGTGACTGTTTCAACAGCGTTGAAGATGATATTGAAAATGCCACAGCAAGATTTATATCAACAAATACTGGGGTAACTGGATCGTACATATATGTAAGATTTTAAATTACCTATTTTTACAGATTGTACTGCATTTCTAGTTCATATTTTGATGTATCATTGTTTACTTTTGAGCGTCAAGAATACTCACAAATGATCAATTGTAGATCATTTAGTATTGGTTGGAGATCCAAATTAGCCAAGAGAACAACTTTTCCGTGCGCTGAATTGAAAAGCCCGAGACCTTGACCGTAATAGGAGTATTAGGAACGAAGTTATGGTGTATTATACAAAACAAATATATATTTTTTGTTTTGCCAATACATACTAATTCCTGGGACCCCCGGGGGGAAGGTAGACGTAGTACAGTACATTCATATCTTTTAACCCCTAACTAACAGGGATTTGCTTTATTCATAACATTTTTTTTGTTTTTTTTCAGCAACACCTTGTTAAATATAAGCAGCAGTCTTATACCGTTGTCACATTACCAATATTGGTTATAGTTGGTCATCTGGTTCAATTTGCAGATTGTACAGATTGCAAAAGACTTCTGAAGTTCCTCAATTTGAAGAATAAACAAGAGGTATTATCATAAGTTGTCGTAACTCAAAATAAACTTAAATTAGCATCGTAACTTTAATAGACAAGATAAAAACTTTTCTATGGATATGCCTCGTAGTGCACATCTTCCTGGAAATTGTGACATAATCAACCGTGTTTATTTTATTATGTCTCAGAGGTTAGAATAAGTTTGAATGATATGAGTCACGGACCAGTCAACACACCCTATCCTTGCTAGTCTATACTAACTCGTAATAATATGAATTCTGAAGTATCTATATCTCTTCGTCTGTTCCGCTTTCATGTTTAAACCGCTGGACTGATTTGAATCGCTGGAATGATTTGAGATAGGAACTTGGAAACATACATGGCTACTCGTTCCCGAGGGAATTTAAAATTACTTCTGAGCAAAACCGAGTCCCACAGTTAATGAGCAATATAATCCTACAAGAGGCAGGTGTATGGTGCTTCATACATTCAATATCTTTCGTCATTGCTGTAGGATATAAGTATTAGTATCCTCGCATGTGTCGTTGAATTGTAATTTTTTGCCTTTCAGATTAAAGAAGTGATATCAAAAGCAGTGGCCAGGATTAGATATAATTCAGACACGGAATCTCAATTATCGTTTAAAGTGTTTGCTGATAAATGCGAACGGTTTACTTATAATTTCGAACAAGTTTTCAAAGATGTCTGTGATGGAGGATCTGGGTACCTTGATTATGCATGCCCTGACAAAGCACTTCAGGACATTCATGATTGGGTTTGTATTACGATGGTTTCTTGTAGACACGCAAACAAAGTGAAAAATATATCGAACAGTTAGCGGGAGTCGGCAATAAAAAGAGGATAATGCACATTTTGACTCTTTTTGCCTATATTTTAATCATATCTACTTACCACTGATTGCTTATTTACAAAGAATGACAAGTTGTTGAATCAGAAAAAGTACAAGTATGTACAAAGATGTGATTCTTATATAAAAGAAAGCCCTTTGAAGACGGGATAATCGTGGCAGAAAATATAAATCTTATAGAAATATCAAAGGATCAATTATAAGGATATTTTGACGTTACTATCGGGGTTAATTCCACAAGTCTGCTTTCCGATTCCCGAAGGCTCGCCAAGTGACAAATACAAAAAATCAGCTGCAAACAAATAAAAAACTTACAGTTATTTAAACTCCAAAATACATCATATTTCTTTCAATCTTATTTATTTTCATACCTTATGTGGACATCGACACTCGTCTACCTACGACGTGACGGTGCCAGCGCCAAAATTATAAAACATAACTCAAACTACCAAGTACTTTGTTTTGAAGTCGCCTAAATTAATTCTTTTATAACGATAACTTTTTCTTGAATTTTTATTTTCATTTTAGTTCACCGCACAATCAGCCTACAAGGTTCCACCGTTAGACGGCAGTAAAATAATATTGAATGACAATCGAGGTTTGATTTATTTGACCTCCATGGATTATCTTGTAAGTATAAAAGTAATTAATGAATTTCAGGTCGAGATATTATGATGAGATTCTGTTTAAATTATTTATCGTAAGTTAACGTGTTCAGATTCGAGAAATTCGTTGTAATTTTTTGTGTTATGACGAAATTTTATAGAGTTTTTACAAAGTAATCATACTGGAGTCTGGTATGCTCATTATACTACTAAAGTGAATAAATTAGGCGACATGAACTCTCGCCACTCGAAACAAATAAGGTACATATATACCTACATATGTTTGTGTCGAACAACCTGAAACGGACTGATACGATCCCAAAAGAAAAGTACACAAAATAGTTGCAATTGTTTTAGATACGTTATTTGCAAATACGGATTTTTATAAACTACTTGCATAATAATTGATAAGTAACATAATCTCTCGTTTTAATAAATCGAAATAATATAATTTATACGGATAACATTTTCTGTAATATTTTTATTTTATTCCAGGTCAATTTTGATCACGAAGCTAATCCTAATGCTTTGATTGATATTGATTTTTATGTCAGCGAAAATAAATCCGTTAAATTTCCATCACTATATGGAATCGGATACTTTAGGTATGTCGAATTAGAAGATCTAGATGCAAAGGTAAATATCGATGCGATGAAACATTAAAAACCATGGACTAGTTTATATGATAATGTCAACTAACAAAATATCATGTTACAGTTTCTTCAAATAACTTTAAAAGGTGGAAGACATTTTGCTTCCTTCTTATATCCCAATAATGCTGATAATATAGAAGAGTTGTTGCGTAGAGTTCAGGATCCTAAAGTATTTGAAGATATCATTGATCGTGCGCAGTGGACGTGCCTAAAAATACACGTAACTGTAGGAGAAGCTTTTGTGGTAAGTGTATTACTAATCGATACTGTATTGTAAATGTGAATGTAAGTGTCAATGCTTCTATCTATAAACATGTGAACGGAAGGTATTTTTGGCATGGATAAATTGAAACTTAGCGAAAGGTCTAGCCGTTTTAAAGACTGTGAATGTGAAATTTTGAATGTTTTTAGTAAACCGTTTAAAAGAAACGATTGCTTACCCAGTTTTGTTTTCTTCAAACATGCATTTCGCAGGAAATAACTAGAAACCCAAAAATATAAAACAAATAAAAGCACTAGACACTCACATAAAAAGTTCGGCCACTAGACTTAGAAGCAAGTTTTGTGACGCGGGTATTAAAACCCGTTTCGAATTTTGGTCTCGCAAACACTTAGACCCGGAACAAATATATTTAAATGGATCCTACAAACATTTTCCATGGCGCGACGATCGATCCCGAGGCCTCTCATTTTACTGTTAACTACAAAATGAGACCTTTAAACAAATTAATACTAACATTAACTCTAAGTAATGATATGTCTTCATTTCACTTTTGTACTGTATATTGTATTAAATTATTTTAAGTAAATCGTAGGTTGTGGAAATATGCTGCTAGTGCAATGTCCATAATGTTTTTGTGATTAATTAGTGGGTCTAAGTGTTGTGAGGGTAAGAAAAACAAGCGCACTGTGAAGTTGAAAAATTATATATGTACATACTTAAAAACGTAATATGTATGTATATATGCCTTTTATAATATAAGGATGGGAGGGAATTAAATGTTGAACAATGTACAGTGTAACATGTTAGTAATGTACATGTTTTATTTGTTTGAATATACGAGTAAAATGCATTTTATAGCGATAATGTAATTTTAATAAGCATAGACATTATTCCCCGTAGGAGAATGTTTGCTATTGTAAATTCAGTTCATTCAGATTATATCGTTACAATTAAACAGGTGAACCATTAATTTTTCGTTCCTCATGTACACAATTTTATTGGAATTGCAGGCAAACGAGTTAATGGAATTCATCCCGGAATTGCAATTGAATACAACAGATTTTAAAAACGTAACCCAAAGCGGAAATTCGGTACATGTTAATAATATTCTCCAAGAACTACAACTCATTGGAGATACAATAGTGAGAGAAGGTTTGTTCAACAATTTTATATTAACAAAGGTTTCTGTAAAATTATTATTTCAGTAGTTAGTTTGAAATTTGAATTTTTTTCAATGCATGACAAAAGATCTGATTCAAATGCCACAGAAAATGGCGAATAGTCGTAGCTTCAAAATTACGAACAAATTAACAAGAAAATAAAACAAATATGAAGACATTAAAATATTCGAAATAATTTGAGGCACAAAATGATTTTTAACGATTACAATTAATAAACAAATTTAATGAAAAAAATATGTTTTCAGGTCCAACGAATTCAAAGCTGTGTCCGGAAGAAGGTTTGCCTTTCGTAGAAATGAATCATGCAGTTGCCTACTACGTGATAGATTCGGATAAAATGATTGTATATGCTGGCGTCCTTTTTGGGCCCAACTAAGCTTTTGAATTAGTATAACATCTCGATATACAACGACCTTCACCGAGATGTTTATTTCATGAAATGTATGTTATATTAAATTTAATATGCCAACAAATACATTGCATATGGGTTGTCTTAAAAATTTCAGTCCGGGATATGATTAATTAATAATAAAAAAAAAAAATTTTAAACATTTCTACGATTTGATTAATATTATTAGATAAATTTCATACCAATCGAAAGTATGAAGTCCAGAGAATATGCAAACGATAGGTTGTGTATTCTTTTTCAATCATAATCATATCCTCGAATGAAATTTGTAAGACAACCCATATGAAATATATTCGTTGACATATTAAATTTAATATAAAATACTTTTCAACAAATAAACAACTCGGTGAAGGTCATTGTATAGTGGGATCTTAGACTAATAGGAATTTCAAGTGTTATCTGCCTTTTAATTACTTATGTTGAAAAATGTATTAATAAAAATTGAAAATACTTTGTTATGTTAATGCTATAATGAAATGGTGATATTTTAAGTTTGCTGTTTATTCTATTAAAATTATTGCTGAAATGAATTTTGTCTTTTCAATTTCGATAGGTAATTTACGGGTAACATCAACAACTTTCTAATTTCAAATCAAACAAGGTAACAACACTGACGGCAGCCCGTCACTTCCCGTTTTAGCTATAGACCTCCATAGACGACACACGACTGGGCTTGATCTTCGGCCTTCCTCAACCAACAAATGCCACTTTGCGAATATCGTCACCTCACGTAGCCATTCGATTCGAGGTCGAATTTCCATGGACTAAATTATACAAATACTTCTCTTCCCGAATCCTGTCCTTAATTTTCTAACACTCCACTTTAGTCTGGTCTCTGATACAAATGATGGAAGTCGCGATACAACCAAGTGACATCTATGCGACACGGCTGTTTCGCAGTTTGTCTCCATAAAGAAACATGAGATTGACATCGATCATCAGCTTGAGAGAACACTTCAAAGTGACAAATCCTCTAACAGAGATGGACAAATCAGTATCGTGTGTATTGTGGTATTGTCTACAGTGCAGTCAGAATAATACCGTTATTTACAGAATATGGTCTTGAAACTTGTGTCCACTCATTTCAAATCATCTTTACTTCTCTATGATTTTCTTCACTATATTACGTAGAATAGAACGAAGTTATTATTAAGGGATCTTGTTAGGGTTACTAATAGTGGACAGAGACCGGTAAAGCGCGGTAAGAGTAATAGACTCCTATTACGCGGGACTTAAAATAGAGCCGGTGATACGTAGGTAAGCAATGATGGCCTCGAGGTTTAGGCGCGCGGTCGAGAATCTCGGCGGTCGCGGGTTCAAACCCCAGGCACCCCTCTGACTTTTCGAAGTTATGTGTGTATTCAAATTGAATTATCACTTGCTTTAACGGTGAAGGAAAACATCGTGATGAAACCTGCACACCTAAAAGTTCTTAGGAATTTCTTAGGTGTGTAGTCCGCCAACCCGCACTAGGCCAGCATGGTGGACTATGGCCTAAACCCTCTCAATGGTAGAGGAGACCCGTGCTCAGCAGTGGGCGTATATGGGTTGATGAAGATACGTAGGCGCACTAATATGCCTCCTTTAGAGATATTGATTTGAGAATATGGAATAAAATACAATAATACACTCAACAGTCACATACATAGTCCTGACCCCACACTAAGATACGAGTCTTGTGTCGTGGGTATCAGAAACTACGAGAGACTTTTCGGTCTCACAAACACCCAGACCCGAAACAAATATTTGTGGATCACACAAACATTTGTCTCAGTGCGGGGATCGAACCCGCGGCCGCTCGTTTTGCAAGCTGGTGTCTAGACAACTGCGCCACGGGGCTGTCAAAATATATATTTTGACAAAATATATATTTTCTATTATTATTATATTATTTTGTGCTTTGAATAAACAACTATCTAAGGTTATAAACGATTTTCAATGTGACCCATAAGTACAACATTAATAAAAAAACAACATTTAACAAACTGTCAGGCTCAATTGTGACATGGTTTAACTGAAGAACTGAGCATAAAAGAGTTTTTTTTTATATAATAGAAGTTTTTCGACATTGAGTCTATACATATATCACGTATGAATATAATGTATAGACTTAAAGAATTATATTATTTGTAACAATACATAAAAAAGGATATGTACAAAAATGGAAAAGGTAAGGCTGTGGTAGCTTGCCTATTAACAAATAGGTTGCTAGGAACATCAACAGTTGGCATCTGCGATAGTAAGTGTCATCATGCATGACCTCTGTTATAAGATGGTATCCAAACTTTCAACAACAACAACAGAGTTGCAACAGAGTTCATTGCCCCTTGTTTTATAAATTCTAGTCACATTGCGGACTCTTTGTAAATACGCATGAGAGTAATTAGTTATTTTGCTTTCATATTTAATAACTAGCTGTTGCTCCTAACTCCGTATGTGAAACTTTAGACTTCAAAAGGATTATTTTTGTCGTTTTATCAGTTTTTTTTATTCCTGCTCCTATTGGTTTTAGCGTGATAATGTATATCCCATTGCCTACCACGAGAACTGGACTATTTAATGAAAAAATACGTGTTCATTTTGGGACTGTAGTTCTTTGCACGTTTAACCAAACAAAGAAATGAGACAAAAAAATCTTTCAGCTTTATATTATATTATTAGTACGCATACATGTCTGGCAGTATTATTGTTGCTAAATTACCCTATTCCATGATTTTAAAGTTATCGGTATTATTTTATGGTAAAATTGTAGTATTAGCTATATTAAATACCCTCTTACATTTAATTTTATTAATTGTTCCATTCGAAACCTAAGTCGTGATAAACATTGCATGCATGGGTAAATATAAATATAGCTTATTGTTTAACAAGTGCATACGACGTTTATTCATGGCATATATAAATGCATTACACTCCAACCATATGGCAGAACATAATTTGAAAGAACATGAAGAACCTATTTTTATTACTTGCGACCGTTGCCGCAATGGTGGCGTTGGTTTCATCGTCTTCAGGTTTTGTTTGAATAATTGCATTATTTTACTTCACTTTTAAATAACATATTATTACATATTACTTATTAGTTATACATATATGTATTTCCAGATTCCGATAAATATTTATCAAAATTTGCTGATATCGCCATGGCTATGAGTAATGATTTGTTGAAAGTAAGTATTTTAATGTAATCTGGGACAAAAACGACATGCGGCTTGCTTCCTATCACGTGGTAGTTAAAAATATTTCTAGTTGAACATGAAAGCAAAACTGCACCTCTGCATACCTTAACGATTGACGAAATAAGTCTGTTTTGATTAATTTTCTATAAAGCAAGTTGTTTTAAAAAAAAATCTTTAAAACTATTACCTATTACAGTTTCAATATGAGAGGAATTCTACATCATCCCACGCCGTATCATCCCTTCCGTTGTTATGTATATTAGCCGAATTGGTTTCACACTCAGATGGACTAAACAACAAAACGTTGTTAGAAGTATTCAATGCAAAGAGTGTCGATGAGGTAAATATTAAGTAATTTATTACAAGCTTTTATTTAACTTCACTTTTGTATGTATGTATGTATGTATGTATGTATGTATGTATGTATGTATGTTTGTATGTTTACAAATCTTGCAATGAAGATTTGAACCACTTCCAATAGACCGATTGTGTTGAAACTTGGTATACCTACGTAACATGGATGACAATACAATAATATGGTACCATGGAGCTGGTCTGATGATGAGGTTGGAAGATGACCATAGAAACATCGGTTCTTGTGGACCGATTGAGCTGAAATTTGGTATGTCTTTGTAACTTCGACAACAATACACAAATATGGTATCATGGTGCTGATCTGATGAAGAGTTGGAAGATGCCCATAGGAACTTCGATTTCTGTGGTCCAATTGAGCTGAAATTTGGTATGTCTTCGTAGCTTCGGTAACAATACAAAAATATGATATTATGGAGCTGATCTATTGAGGAGTTGGAAGAAGCCCACAGGAACTCCGATTCCTTTGGACCGATTGAGCTGAAATTTGGTATACCTATGTAATTTCGGTGACAATATAATAACAAGGTATCATAGAGCTGATCTGACGAAGAGTTGGAAGATGCCCATAGGAACTCCGATTCTTGTGGTCCAATTGAACTGAAATTTGGTATGTCTTCGTAACTTCGGTAATAATACAAAAATATGGTATCATGAAGCTGATCTGATAAGGAGTTGGAAGAAGCCCATAGGAACTCCGATTCTTGTGGACCAAGTAAGCTAAAATTTGGTATGCCTTTGTATTTTTAGTGACAACATAATAACAAGGTATCGTTGATCTGGTGTCATGAGAAGTTGGAAGGTGCCCATAGGAACACTAGTTTTCATGGACCGATTGAGTTGAATTTCGGTATGACTACGAAATGGATAGACTTAGAAATATTTCCAACTAAAAAGTTAAAAATAAATTAACGGTGAAAAACACATTTTAAAATCAAGCTTTTATTATGCACGAAAAATTAAAAAAATAAACTAAGAAAACATTCATAAAATTCGTATTTTTTTAAACGTTACAAGTAACAATTTACAAAAGTGTTCGGTTTATCAGTAGAAGTATGATACATAAACATATATTATCTATAACTAGTATATTAATATTCTTAAGTAATTTAAAAGCTTGTCGCGCAATTTCGTTAATGCAAAGACCTCGGCCGCGACGAGCTTTTAGATCACTTAAGAACATTAATATACTAGTTATAGATAATATATGTTTATGTATCATACTTCTACTGATAAACCGAACACTTTTGTAAATTGTTACTTGTAACGTTTAAAAAAATACGAATTTTATGAATGTTTTCTTAGTTTATTTTTTTAATTTTTCGTGCATAATAAAAGCTTGATTTTAAAATGTGTTTTTCACCGTTAATTTTTAATTTAAAAACATATGTTTCAATGTACCAATCAGTTTTGGCAAACTGTTTTAAACAGATTAGGTTCTGACTTGGAACCGATATTTATGAGCGCAAAAGTGCTATGACGTGCTCCTATATGTGACAAAAATTTCAATATTGTTATTAATCTTTTAATTTCCAATTTTCAGCTTGACAAAATCGTCGATTCAGCCAGTAAAGTTATCAAAAAGTTAGTCGAATCGGACACTATAGGACTTAAAGTATTTGCAGACAAAAGTCACCCAATTACACAATTTTTTCATAAGAATTTTGCAAAATATTGCCGTGGCGTTACTGAAAATATTGACTTTCAGAAAAATCCTGCAGATTATGTTAATAATTGGGTAAGTGCTTAATTTTTCTGCGAGAGTCAACCGAATTTTTACTTTCTGTCAGTCAACAATATATCATCAGCTTAGAATGTTTAAATTTGCTATTTTATATTTTCTGACTTTTATATTATTATTTAGTTCAAGAAACAACCGCGTGAACTTATAGCTACTGGTGCAAAGGATAACATGTTCGTAAAGGATGGTTTGGTATATGCCGCATATATGCATTTATTAGATGTGAGTATTGTTACCTTTAAGTTCATGTTATTGTCAAAACGAGCAAATGACTAATACTGTTTTATTTCTGGACTTAAATGCTTAAAACTCTTTTAGGTTGATTTAAATCACATTAATAACCCAACGGGTCAAGAAATGATGAATTTCCGCATCAACAAAAATAAAGTGTTAAAGAGGCCGGGGTTGTACGGTAACGGATACTTGAAATTTGCAGAAATTAAAGATCTGGACGCAAAGGTACGAAAGGCATTAAGGTCTTTTCAAACAATTTTTCCGCGCAGTTTATCAAATAAGTTTATATTGCATTGAAATTTTGTTTAATTTGAAAAATGTAGGTAGTTATATTATGTATTACCTTTTTCAGATGATAGAAATAAGACTTCGCAAAAATTATGCGATTGTTGTGCTTTCCAACAAACCAGAAGGCTTACCGTTGCTAGTGAAGGCTGTGGCAAACATAACACTATTTAAAAAAGCAGTCGCTGCTATGAAGCCCATGTGTGTTAATTTAAGAGTTGTTGTCGCGCAAACTCATATGGTATGTATCAAACAACCTTATATCTAATGTTTTTATTGGTATAGAAAGAAAGACATTTATTCATCACATATTTAACAAAATGAATAAACTGCTAAATAACACATGTATAAAGAATTGAAAATTACACAACTAAATATGATGTACTAATCAAAAAAGCTCCGTCTTCAGAAGTTGTTGTAATGCTATTATATGATGGACGTTTTTTTAAAACTCTGTGTTACGTATTTAACATGTGAATGTATATTCATTGGAGTAGGAGTGGTTATTAGCGGTACGAGTGTATATTTTAAGCCTGAGAAAATTGAAATCACTATAAAGGGTACCTTTAAATGGAATTGATAAAGTTAATTCACTAAAAACTTATTGGTTTTAATATATATATATTTTTTATTATTCAGGTAAACGATATGACTCCATACCTGCGCCAACGTGGTATGAGGTTAAACGGATATGACAATGTATCTAAAGATGATTGTAATACTAAAATCAATAGCATTATTCAAGAGGTTCACTTTGTACCTACGCCAATTAAGGACAGAGGTACGTAACATTTTATGTGGCCTTGGCGCAGTCGGGTAGATACCAGATTGTGAAACAAGAAGCCGCGCTATCATTTACCACCCGACTGGTTAGATTAATTTCTTATTGTGCATTCAAAGCTATGGGATTAGATGTATCTATGTAAAAAAATAGTTGTGTAGGTTTTTCCAATTCTTTCTTCGAATTTCTTCACTTTCTTCTTCTTCTACTTTATTCGAAGCTTCGGCGAAATTTTGTCATTCGCTTTACATAAATTTATTTTCTATTTTAGATTGCATAAACTCGCCCTTATGTCCAAAGGATGATCCCGGCATGCCCAAATTCGACGGTGATCGGCCCCTCATATACTATCTAATAAGCGACGAGAACGTACCTCTTATTTCTGGAATATATCTTGGAAATTCATACGGAGGTAATGTTAATGGAGCTGTGTAATATATCTGTTAGAAAAAAATAATTTTAATAATTTCTATTAACATATTAAAACCCTTTTCAGGTAATCTGTACACTTGAAGAAAATACGACCTTACGAACATTTCAAATGATTAAACAATAATTTTAATGTTTAATGTGTTTTCATTCATTTAACATATCTATTTTTACTCCCATATAACAAAATAAAGATCTAGAAAAAAAATACTGTCAGAGACTGTTATAAAATTATTATTGTGAACCACCTTACTGACACCTTGACTCACATCCTCTAAATGCGCTGATATAGTATTCAGTATCAGAGATGACTTATGTTTATTCTGCAATTTGCAATATTGCAATACAAACGCTCCCAAAAATGAATAAATATGCGTACAATAAGTCATTATCTAAAATCAAAATATATTTGTATCGGAGTAGGGACCCAACCCGCAACTTCTCGTTTCAGAGGCTGTTTATCTTATAAAGTGTGATAAACTATTTACTTAAGTAAATATTACGATTTAAAAAAAATATATATATATATATAAATATTGGCCTCTACATTCAAACTTAGACTCGAATCATACAATCTAATTTAATATGAAACTCAAAATGAAATTATTGCACACTTTTGCTGGTTCTTTATCCAGTATTTATGATTAGAAATTAACCTACAACTTGGAAAGATTATTATTATTAGTATCTAGATATATATCCTGCAACTACATTTAAACAAAAATGTCGTGCAGTTAATAAAAATACACTCTTTAAATCAAAAATAAATGTAATCTATTAATATAAAAAGACCGAAATGCTACAGTTCATACTTATACATAAGTTTACAGACCTTACATATTTTTCTCAAATGTTGGTTAAGGTATATTTTCCTTTCCCGTTCAAATACGTGATAAATCACTGTAAATACTTACAACTCTTCAATGAAGTTGAATAAACGTTAATTTTATTATTTTGTGGAAAATATTTCAAGTAACCTTTTTAATTAAATGTCACATAAAAACCTTTGGAAAACATCTTGTGAATATATAAAGTGTGTCAATATTTAATATAGAACATTATGAAAACAACATCAAACATACTAATAAATAATAATGATAAAAAGGCAAGGGGGTCGATCACCATATTAGATCAAATAGTATTATTGTTTTGCCAAGTGCAAACTTAGTGCCATATATAAATGCATGTTACTCAAAACATGTGTCAGAGCATAGATAGCTAATACGTCGCGACATGAACAATTTATTTATTTTATTTGCTGGCGTTGTCACAATAGCCGCATTGTGTTCATCGTCTACAGGTAAAAAACAACTTTATGACAAACAGTTTTTAGAAGACTTTCCATACTGATTGCTAGTTTTTTCAGATTGTGAAGAGAAACATTTATTGAAATTAGCCCATGTCATCAAAGCTGTTAACATTGATTTGTTGAAAGTAAGTTAATTTTAAAATAATTACCAATGTTTGTCGTAATACAAAAATCTAGTGTACAGTTTTTACATGCATAATATATTACTTCATAGCTCCTATTAATGTTTAAGTAAACATTACAACGATATAAAAGAAAAAAGGCATTTTAAGACGTGATGATATACTATGTGTCAAGTTGATTTGACACCCCACTTTCATACATTTCTTTGTCCTACGTTCAGCAGTGGACGGAGATAGGCTGCTTATATTTGCCTTAGTTTTTATAAATTAATAGATTTTGCGATGGCACCATCACCTAGACCCGAAACAATGTTTCGTGTTTGTGCTAGGTTCGAATCCCGTCCTCGGGCGGGCCAATTACATATTAGAAAGCTAGACCAATGGAGAGCTTTTTAGAAGACCGCAGTATTAGTGCATTTGTTTTCTCTGTTTTTTTTTTATATGCATAGATAATTCGATGGATTATATAAAATAAACAGCGTTATATTTTTTACAGTATGAATTTGAGAAGGATCCCAAAACATCGCACGCGGTATCGTCATTTCCATTGCTTTGTATATTAGCTCATTTAGCTTCACATTCAAATGGATCTAACTATAGAAAACTTTTGAAATTTTTTGAAGTAAAAAATATCGACGAGGTAAGACATTTTAGGCACAACTTTGTTTTTTAAATTAATCAGCTTTGCACAGTTTCATTAATGCAACATATTATGTATATTAAATGCATATATATGAATGACGCCCATTCTAGCTAAGCGCCAAATAAAGACAAGCTTTTCGACAGCAGTGCCTTTAATCTTTGGTTAAATGCTGGTATAAATATATACAAATACAAGTAAGTTATTTAACGAGTTTCACTACTACCAAATATTTCAGATTAAAAGAATGTTCACCCTTGCTCAAAGAATAACCCAAGAGAAGGATAAGAGTGAAGAATTGATAGGATTGCAAGTATTTGCCAATAAAAGTATTTCGTATATACAATCGTTTAAAAGGGGTTTTGCGCAGTATTGTCATGGATTAACTAAAACTATTAATTTTAATAAGAATCCCGCACGTCTTGTTAACAATTGGGTAAGTACCTATTTGATTTAACGTCATGGTCTGGCCAATGATGACTTTTACATTGGCAGTATTTTAAGGCGTCTGATGGTATGTTTCTACAAGAGAATCTCTCGCCAATTGTTATAAATCAACTTACTAAAATTGTAAATCGACGGTTTTGACAGGACAGTTTTATAATTAAAACATTTTGAAATTACTGAAATATTACATTATATGATTAGACATTCTTTGAATTCTCGATTGACAGTATAATTAGCTCGCATAGTAAGATTAATTTCTAGGTTTCCTACAAACGTAATCCCGACGACTAGATGCAATGAAAATTTTATGAAACATGCTTATAGTCGGAAGCGATTTTTTTTTAATTATTCTTATACAAGATTAATCATAAATATTTGTCAAATTGTCAATAACTCCGTAGATTTTATTAAGATGTCCACCAAATGAGTGGGAACATTATATGAAAATATTTGAGTAGGTACTCCAAAAAGAAACAACTCCATAAAGACTTACCGGAAAAACGACATTATGAAAACGTAAATAAGACACTTTTCCATTTAGATCCCTCTCACGCAACAGAAATTGACACTTCTGAAAACATGACTTCAATGGAATAGAGTGATTACATTCATTAAAAATTTCACAATTGTAATATCACGCTTTTGTGATTGATAGAGGAGTATACAATGCCTTTCTTTATGCATATTTTCCATTCTAGTTCAAGAAACAACGGCGAGGTCTTCAGGGTATAGGAGCGAGACGAAGCATGTTCAAAAACAACGGTCTCGTATATGCAGGTTTTACATATTCAAGGGTAAGTATTTTGACCGATTAATAGATAAAGGAAAAAAATATATTTGGTGCGTATTTTTTTATTATTGGAACAACAAAGTGATCGATAGTAATATTACCATCTGTAAGAGTCGAAATTCTACGTCTACTGACAAGTGACGATTACGAATGTTTCGAAGTACGAGTTTTCGCTAATCAAAATTGAATTGAAATGTCATTTTTAAGTATTATGCCTTATACTTAAAATGACATTTCAGTATTGAATCAGAAAATACACATCGTATTTCGCTTTGTGTTTTTTAATGATGAGAATTTTTAGTTAAATTTGAATAATATTAATAATCCAACGGGCCGAGAGATCATGAATTTTTATGTCACCAAAAATCAAGCCATCAAGAAATTGGGATTTTATGGAAACGCATATATGAAATATGCAGAAATCAAAGAGCTGGACGCAAAGGTACGTTATGAATTACTAAAACAACTAGTTTTTTATTAATAATTTAGCTATATTATGAAGAAAAGTTTTAAAAGGGTAACGTTTTGAAGTAATCACGGTTTGGGATATCAAAACACATTATGTTTTTAGATGGTGCAAATAGAGCTTCACAATGAAAAGTCGTATGTGCTTGTCGTACTTCCGAACAGACCAGAAGGTATGGAGTTTGTAATAAAGGCTATGGCAAACGTATCAGTGTTCAACAGAGCACTTGCAGCTATGCAACCCATGTGCATTAAATTCAGGGCTGTTGTTGGAGCTGCTCACATGGTACTTATTAAACAAACTTACTTGTTATGACTGTCTAGTAATAATTTATATCTTACTTTCAAGCCACTCCATGGCTTTAGCAACTTTGCCAAAAATTAGGTTCCCAACATTTGCCGTTCTATCAAGCTTTGCAATACATTTTTATGTCACCTGCAAAGGTACTAAGCATTTCTCTACCCTGCAATAAATCATTTCTTAATTTCAAGCTAATTTTATAATGCACATAAATATATATAATAGACCTCCTCACCGATATCGGTGACGGCGACCCTAACTACAATCTTCGATCATGGGCCCTAATAGGTATGAGTTGCTAAGCCGAATTTGGTTTTAAAGACTAAATACACATAAATACGTAGAGTGTAATTATAGATGGGCATTTGCCCGGAAAAAACCCCGACGTGGGAAAAATTGGAAAATACCCGAAAAATATGCGGGAATGGAAAAATATTCGGGTTTTTTCATATTTAGCATATGTAACATTTAAGTAATGTGTAGAGATATGTATATATCAAATAGTACGTCCTATTACTACTAGTTAGAGCTAATCTAACTTTGTTTATATTCATAATTCAATAAATCCATACTAATTTTATAAATGCGAAAGTAACTCTGTCTATCTGGAAATAGGCTCGCCCCCTATTACGTGGGACTGATACATACTTGGCGAAATGTGGGTGCAGAAATGCATCTCTGCCTACCCCTTCGGGGAATATAGGCGTGAGGTATGTTATAACTCTGTCTATCTGTCTATCTGTTACGCTTTGACGTAAAAACTACTGAATGAATTTTAATGAAACTTTACAATAATATAGTTTATACATCAGAATGAAACAAATGATACTTTTTATCCAGGAAAATGTAGTATTCCCGTGGGAATGGTTATTTCTGGATCTACCCAAGTGATTTGAATGAAATTTGGTATAAAGAGAGGTAGAGCTCACAAAATTAACATGGGATAGTTTTTATCCCGGAAAATGAAGTATTCTCATGAGAATGGGTATTTCTGCATCTACTGGGACAAAAGGATTTATGGTTTGGAGATAAATAGGAACCAAGGAAGTAACATAGAATACTTTATATCCCAGAAAATGTATTCCCGTGAGAATGGGTATTTCTGGATCTACCAAACCGATTTGAATGATTTCTGGTATGTGCATAAACATGACTCTGAAAAGTAAAAAAGATTATAACTTATTTTATATCTGAACTCAACCCTGTAGTCTACGCGGACGAAGTCGTGGGCAACAGCTATACGTTATATATGCTAAAAACTTGTCTTGTTGTTTGTCTGTGTGTGTTCATCCGCTCTTAGTGACAAGTAACCCGAAACTACGTACGAGGGTGGGGGGCGGTGAAGCAAGTAGTTGCAGCGGCGTACGCGTTGGTGATCTATTTAACTCAGACGTTGTTTTGACTTCGTACTGCGAACTCGTGTTAATTTGTAGGTTTAATTGACGACATGGATTTTGTTTTGTGGACTTTGATTGCCTAGTGAGATTAAATACGTGGTTTACTTTGGGTTGACGACTATTGCGACTCTTACGGACTTCGATACCTTCTTATTACGAGCCGTTATCAACACCCAGGCAATTGTTAAGTCCATTGGGTAGCCCTATAAGTGACTATGATTGATTCCATACTGCAACAATTGCAGCAGCTCCGTGGGCATCAATGATGACGTAGAAGACTGATTGGTTTTTATTTTTATAGTATAAAGTTGATTTGATCTCTTTGTTAGTATATAAGATTAGTGATTCCTATTATAAGATCAAAACTCAAAATATTAATATGTTACGTTTTTATCGTTGACTTTTTCATGTGTTATTAAAAATAATTATAAAAGTATATTTCTAACATGTAATTCTTAATATTTTTATTTTACTATCTAAGCAAAGAATAATTATAATAAACACTATTTAAAATTGGGGTAACTCATTATATTTATTTAAAAAAAAAACATTCAAATTCGGGTCAATATGACCAGGGGTCATCGTCCTATTAACTTTTTTCACGTCATTTGCACCGGATTAATCATCATGACTACTGCGACAGTGACAAAAAAATTTCAATTGTAAAAAAACATTTTAATAACTTTTGTCAAGAAATGATTTATCATCATCATCATCAGCCAATCTCAGTCCACTGCTGGACATAAGCCTCCCCCAATGACCTCCACCCGGATCGGTCGAAGGCCGCCTGCAGCCAGCGACGTCCTGCGACCTTTACGAGGTCGTCTGACCATCTGGTTGGAGGGCGTCTCAGGCTGCGTATTTCAGTACGTGGCCTCCACTGGAGAACTTTCTAGCCCCATTGGTCATCAGTTCTCCGCGCTATGTGGCCGACCTATTGCCACTTCAACGAGCTAATCCGTTGGGCTATATCGGTTACTTTAGTTCTCCTACGGATCTCCTCATTCCCTATATGAGATATTTTCTAAGTTATAAGATATGTCTATAAGTTGTTTTCAAGGGTCATCACAAACCGTCTCGAACGCAGGTTTGATGACTTACAGCCTCCCGAACAAGCTGGCTTCCGAAAAGGCTTTAGCACCATAGACCACATCCATACGCTTCGGCAAGTTATACAGAAAACCGAGGAATACAACTTGCCACTTTGTTTAGCGTTTGTGAACTATGAGAAAGCCTTTGATTCGATCGAGACGTGGGCGGTGCTAGAGTCTCTCCAGCGGTGTCACATTGAGTGTCGGTACATCGAGGTGTTGAAAAGTATATACAGCAACGCCACCATGTCGGTCCGAGTACAAGATCAGAGCACGAAGGCTATTCCACTACAGAGAGGCGTGAGACAGGGAGATGTTATATCTCCGAAACTGTTCACTGCCGCGCTGGAAAACGCCTTCCAGCTCTCGGAGTGAAAAGGATTCGGCATCAACATCAACGGCGAGTATATCACACACCTTCGGTTTGCCGACGATATTGTTGTCATGGCAGAATCGCTGGAGGACCTTAGCACTATGCTTAGACCTCAATCGAGCCTCCCAACAGGTGGGTCTTAAAATGAACATGGACAAGACGAATATTATGTCGAATGTCCATGTTGTGCCCACCCTAATCGCAGTTGGGGGCTCGACTCTCGAAGTTGTAGACGAATAGGTATGTCTATTTGGAATAAGTGGTCCGGTTAGGCAGGTTCAACTTCGAGAGATAGGTCAATAGTCAAATCCAACTCGGTTGGGCAGCGTTCGGAAAGTTAGGAGACGTCTTCTCGTCCGAAATACCTCAGTGCCTGAAGACGAAAGTTTTCAATAGTTGTGTGTTACCAGTGATGACATACGGCACTGAGACGTGGCCTCTCACTAAAGGCGTCATGGGTCGGCTCAGAGTCACTCAACGTGCTATGGAGAGGGCTATGCTCGGGGTTTCCCTACGTGATCGAATCAGAAATGAAGAGATCCGTAGGAGAACTAAAGTAACCGACATAGCCCATCGGAAGAAATGATTATCGTAAGTGTTATACCTAAATGATTATCGTACGTGTAATAATGATTATCGTAAGTGTAATAAATGATTATTGTATGTGTAATAAATGATTACTACTACTCTCTCGTCCTTTTTTTTTTCAAAGATTTTTAAAATTTAAATAGTAGTTCCTTCTGCAATTCAGCAACATTCCATCACAATGCACAGAAAAAATCTTATTATAAAACAAGAAGACGTCTTTTTCTTTTAGTTCCTGGATCAGGCTACACATTTGGACGTTTCGAACAGCAGGCAACAGCTAGTACCTTATATACGCTGGTGCAAAGTATGTGCGCATTGCAAAGTACCTATTTTTCGCTGCATTTGTTCTATAAAGCAAAAAAAACGTTATTTTTTTAAAAAATCGTGATAATCACGTTAAGTGATGAAAAAACCCGTCGATTGGTTTTTTTCCCGCATAAATACCCGATTTTTTCCCAAATGGAAATTTCCCAGGGAATTTCCGATTCGGTTTTTTCCCACCGCCCATCTATAAGTGTAATAGATATGAAACCGTTGCCGTATTTCGAGCTTTTTTCTTGCTCTTTTGACACTTCAGAGATATTACTAATACACCAATTTAATTATGTCAGAACTGGACAGAATCCAGCACCAGTTTACATGCACCCTGCGCAGTACCAACTAGACAATTTCAATAATATCTTATTGTTATTATCCAGGTCGACAATATGGTTCCATATATTCGTCACCGAGGCATTAATTTAAATGGATACCATAACGTATCCAAAAATAATATCTACGATACCAAAATTAATAGTATTATTCAAGAAATAAACTTCACTGCCGGTCCGATTGAAGAAAGGGGTATGTAACGTTACATTGTTTTTATTTGTTCCTCGCCATTGGAACATTTTTTAAAAGAATGTACCTTTTATAATTGTAATAATATTAACTTTTAATAAAAATTAAAACAGAAAGTTTAGCGTTGTATTAAATCAATTCAATTATTTAACAAACACGACACGAATCACCCTGCGAATTGAGAATCAGAGTAGCCGATTCATATGGGGCACACGCAGCTGATTGGCCCGAATCAAACTAGTTGGAGTACAATTGCGCCTCTTAAGTCAGAGACGAATTTGTTTTTGGACGCGCAATCTATCTTCTATCTCTTGATAAAAATGATTCTATTATTGTCTTAATGCTTGAACTCCAACCTAGCATTTTATACAAGATATAGGCTTATAAAGAACTTATGTCGTTTTGTTTTTTCAGATAGCATTCACTCACCGAAGTGTCCGCGTGTAACTAAATCTATGCCCGTGTTTAACGCCGATCGTCCCGTTATTTATCATTTAATGTGTGAAGTAGGAGCCCCTGTTGTATCTGGAATATACAGCGGAAACGAATACGGAGGTAATTTAATTGAATATAAAAAAAGTGTTCCTATATAAACATTACCCTAACAACTCAGTTCATTATTATTGAAAGGGGTTAAGCTCTGGACCGCCACGGTATTTTTATTATGTTTATACTTTTGCGTTAAATTACAAAATTCACTAGGACATAGTATTCCTGACATTCAAATGTTACAGCTTCAAAGCTGTACTACCATTATGGTAGCTTGGTACACCGCGCCCTAAAAACCACATAGATTTTTATTAGTTATTAATTTAAAAATAATATACATATGTCATTTATGTTTCAGGTAACCTGGCAAGACGACCTTTTAGCATTTAAGTACTTTATCTTTTTTAAAATTAAAACGATTTCGCAGCCGATGTTTTTTTTTGCTACACCGAAGTGACCAAACGGTGGAAAGTTCAGTATAAATTATATTATTCTAATATATTATAATCAAAAGGCATAAACAACGTTACCTTAAAAAAGTAAACGATGTCAAATACGTTAAACAATTAAGTTATTGGACTTTCATAAATGCTAACATAGTTTTCAAGTTGTTGTATTCTGTCGTATTTCGTTTGTTTTGTGATGATTCCCCATGTCAATAAGGAATAAATTAATAAAAAAGTAATTGTATGAAAACACTATCAAGAAATATTCTGGACTGAGTAGCTGGACATAAAGGCATTTAATGGAATTGGAAGTTAAAAATAGAAACATTTCCTAGATTTATAAAGCAAGTGAAACTCGCCAATGAAAATGTATCGTAATATTCTTTTATTACAAGTTATACATATAAGCCCGGCAGCTAGGCACGAGCCTCTTTTATGTTTTGTTATTAAGTCTATTTTATTTGTGTTTATAGACTTCACGCTAGTCTTATTCCTTTGTTTTACTTTTGGTGCATATTTTACATCATCACTGTCGTCTCATCGCGGAAGATAGAAAAAATATCCAATTGTAATTATTTCTTTATTATACAATGGTTCTCTTGTGTGGAAACCACCAAACAACATATTTTAACTATGGTGTAAAGTTTAAGAAGTTAGGCGTGCACTGTTAGAAACTAAACCCACATAACATCTTATAACTTTTGGCCTGTAGGAACCATATGGTCTCGCTTCGCTATCAATCTTGATAAAAAATCTTTTCATTGATATATTATGATTTTACTAAAATATTGTAAGGCTTTGGAGTTATTAATTTTATCTTCGTGTTACCTTTAATTCCAGCCTTATTTTCTTTTTTGTTATAGAGCAAATATGTGGTCAGAATCATGGTTTAAAATACCAAATAGTTCTGTATATTATTATTTATGTACCTATTCAAACCATTCCATTTGTAAATACATAGTATCTCGCAGTCGTGTAAATGTGAGGCTTATGAAATAGACCTTTCATTATCAGAGGTTGTTTGAAAACTTGAGGCGTCTTGATTAATTTGAAGTACCTAATTCAGAGAGTTCAAATTCAACCTTTTTCAAAAAAATATAATTAGTTAAGTTAAAATGTTTTAATAAACATAATTAATATTTTTTGGAACAATATTTTTGTGAACAGCGTCTATCGGCACAAGTATGTGCGGCGCAATATAGAGGTCTCAGGTTGGAGTCTATGGTTGGGAAAGTGTCATTGGGTTTATCGATTAGGAAATTGTCCGTTTCAGTTGTGTCCAAAAAGGTTTTAGATTCGCTTTCAAATTCGTGGAAAGAAAACATTATTTGCGAAATGTGAGTGCAGAAATGTACGTCTGTCTACCCCTTCGGAAAATACAGAGCTGAGTACCTAAAAGCCTGTTTGTCAATATAAAATATTTTCTTCTGAGTCTAAATTATGTGTATGTAAAATATATGTTACATAAGTCTCACTGCTCTCGATTAAAATGCCTAACTTATAATATGGTTATATTTAATTCCTTGGAAGTGTATAGTTTTGTATTCATACTTCATGTGTTGAAACCTTCGCGCAATTCCATTAAAATAAATTTACTTTTAGAATAACTGCTTCAATGTTGAGTAATTGAGTTGAAATCGATCACGTAGATTTTTTACTGTTCAATTTGTAGTATAACTTTCTTTGAGATATACAAAGGGCAACAAATACAAAAAGGTTATTTATTGCTGACGAGGCTCTGGAAAAGTATAATATGAAAAAAACTCGGTATTTTAACTTTAAATGAAAACGAATTGAATATTGGAGTAGCCTTATCTAAGTGTGAGGATTTTTGTCTTTGTATATTTTGTCTGTTTTATTAGAACTTTATTAATGAAAATTTGAGTGAAAGTTACAAGTTTTACAATGGACATTAACATATCGATCAGTTTTTAACTCGTTCATCATATGGATAGCAAATAGATTGTTTTCGTGAAAAATAAATACGAATGATACTACAAGCCTTTCTGGTGAAATAAATGAAAAAAAATACGTGTGTTCTTATTTTTTTTAAATTAATAAATTAAAACGATGTTAATTAGTGGCTTGACAAATTGCATATGGAATTCTCAATTGTTTAAACATGTCTTCAATACTAATTAAAATATAATAAATTTATATTTTTCCATAAGTACCGCAGGTGTATGAAATCTTATACGAATTATTATTTTACTTCCTGGGTGCAGTCCGCATCTAATGGTTCAAAGAAAGCATTTATCCAGTATTTAAAATAGCATAACAACTACCACGAAATAAGTAAATATGCCCAAAGGATATGTATTAAGTTTGTTCCTACACTAACATACAAGTCTTGTGTCGTGGCTGATTAAGACTACGCGAGAATTTATCTTTATATATTTTATAAATATTATATAACCCGTAACAAATATTTGTGGATGATACGAACCCACGACCTTCCGATTTACAAGCTAGTCTATGACGTTACACCTCGAAGGTAGTAAAGTTTCTCTATACTCTTTATGTGAAATACTACGTTTTCTTTTTGTTTTAATTATCTGTATTTATTATTTTTAATGGACTAAGACTTGTATACGTAAGAACAGTCGTCGCCAAAATCCCATAACCTACGAGTGCGCAATTGAACCTGACAGAATAAGATAGTTTAAACATTTTTTACCGAGAGGAAATGGCACTGAATAATTAAACAGCCAATTGTTTGAAATTTAATTTCAATGAACAAACAATTGCGAAACATGGAACATAAATTTGTAAATTGTATCGACAAAAAATTTAAATATTTTTCATACATTTATTATGTACATAGAAACAAAAGTCGACGAGCACCTAATAAATAGTTTGCATGTTCCATCTGTGAGCTGTTTAAACAATATCAGCAGATGAAGTCATTTTTAAAATTGGAATATTTTGCATATCTGCACCAACATTTCGGCAATTGCGTTTTCGTCTTACCTAAGAGTCATAAATGATATTGTCATTTTCCGTGCTCAATTCCAGATTCCTGTTGCTGCTAATGAGAATTTCCTGATGAAAGAAGATAGTGACGTTTTGCCGGAATTGAAGGTGGAGCCCTTAGATCGCAAAACACGTTCTTGTATCGTGAGATGGCGAAGCAGTCCAAAGCAACATTATTACTATAAATTATTAATACTTAATATAAAAAGAAAGGCAGTATACATCTTCCTTATTTGCATTCATTAAAAGACTATGCAGATTACATTTGACCTTAACGTTTTTTAATTGATCAAAGAATGTAATAAAACACATGTATTGACGACTTTTTTAAATGCAATGTATTATAGGAGTTAGTCTACTTAGTAGTAATTGTTCACGATCATAGTAAAAGCTTGATCCCGTCAGTAAAATATATTTGTGCGAATTTAAATATCTTCTAATTTTTGAAAAAATAAAATGTATTTCACATCACGAATGTATAAACAGCCAATAGGTAGTTTAAAATTAAAAGAAAAAGATTATAGCACGGCTGCTTAAACAAAGTTCTTTGTTCAGATATTATATAAAACCTGTCCTTCTAAAACTGTTAGCACAGTAGGAAGTTGAGCGGCCAAAATGTTTAAAGGAATTTTACTCCTTGCCATCTTGGCTAATTTGGCGCCAAGATTCGGTTCTGCATCTGAGTCTTACTTCGACAACTTATCCACAGCAATGAATGAGGCTGTTAATTGTAAGTTTTTATTTTTAATTTTGTGTTCCGAATTAACAACATGTTATTCTTTTTCTTCTATAAAGATACATAGTTAAGAATTGATTGCATAAGTGTGGATATGATACAAATATAAAAGTATCTAGCTTCTGAGCATCATAAGTACTAAAGAAACAGTCTTGACTAATACTAATGTACTCAGATCTTGATTGGAAACTAAAATAGGTTATACAACAAGAAAATCCCGCCAAAAATTAGACGTTTTCCGTACAATCATCGGTATAAAATTTATGTGGTTTGTGTGCAAAACGTCAAAATTTTTATTATTGGTCGCTTTTTTTTTAACGCCAATGGATTTGTAATCACAGTAGCTATTTAGTTAGCCTGCTTTAGTTTCCGATCACGGTCTGAATACACTGTATAATATTTGTACATGAGAGAAACAAAAAATGAAAGACTGATAACGTCCTCTAATTTATATAATTTAATACAGCGAGATACAGTTGTTCGAGCTCAACCCCTGATGACTATAGTGAAAATTGCAGCGAGGTTCAGACAGAATGTAATTATGATGACTTAAGAAAGGCATACGATGAAGCCACTACAGTCGTAAACGGCATTTGCACTTATGTAAGTATTTATTAGTTTTCACATCAGTACCGAACTACATTTATTGCTTTTAAACAATATAAGGAGTATTTGTAAGGACAATCTTTCGGAAAATAAGGTTTGCAATATATGTCAAGATCTTCTATAATATTACAAGTCGACACTGAGCTCTCGTGACGCATCCGCTATAATGCGCATACGTTTATCCATTCTCCAGCAAATTAGACTAGATTAAAAAACGCAGAAAAATAACGCAATAGTATGACTTTTTTGTTTTTCTGCGAAACTACCTTTGCCGCGGCGGAGTCAACTTTCTACTGCACTCCTAGATGACCCTTCATTCCACTAATGCATTTTTTAACAATTTATTTTGTTCGTTTTCTATGTTAAATGACCCAATCTTTGGACTTTTCAGGAGTTGGCGAGAACTCATGAGGGCGTGAGTCACCTCACATCGGTGGGCGCATTAATGCTTCAGATGGGTAAACTGTCACAAAATGCTGTAAACGCGACGCGTACACAATTATATAATCTCATCAATTTGAACAATCAAACTGAGGTAAAGTTAGAATGTCATCATTATTACAGATTTTTTATTTTGTCTTGTGTCTTCCTGCTTTTATGGTATGTTTATTTCTGTCACAATTATTTTTTGTTATCTTGCGTAAGATGTGAAACTTTAGTTACACGTTTTTTCAGAATTGAGCAAAAAGTGATAAATTTGATAATATTTCTTTCGTAAAAACTTAAAAAATAAATTGGAAAACTCAATGTGAGTTAACAATGACTTTTCAATTTTGTTTTCAGGTCAAATGCCTTATACCGAGAGTTGCAAATGAATCTTTAGCTAAAACTGGAGATTTTATTTCGACTATTACGACCAAAGTGTTTACTAATATTAATAACGAATTTACTGAAAATTACAAAAACTGTTACAATGCGGTGCTTAATGGTGAAACAGGAGCTGTTAATTACAGTGAACCGTCTGCTGCTGCTGAAGAAATTAACTCCTGGGTATTACATACATTATAATTATGCATTTTTAACAACTATAAGTATTTCTTCATAAAATGTTGGTGACTAATGCTTGTGGTTACGAAATTCGTTAGTTGATATTTCAAAATGTATTAGATATATTTTCTTTCACATTTCATTATATACATAATGAAAGGAGCTTACTTTTTTCTTATACCAGAGAAAATGCCCTTGATTGTTCTTCACTGCCACCGTGCACTCAGTCCAAATATTGATTTATTAAAATTCTATGTGCTAGAGAGACTTCTTATCCCAAGGGTGAAGGGACACCTTGACTTTATTATAAATGACATTCAGTTGGTAGAAACTAGAAGCGTCCACAAATTTTACGGGTCCATGCGTTCTACTGGACGTGTTGACACCGCTTTCTGTTAAGGTGCTCTGTCTCCGTGGTATGCCCAGTCATTCCGATTACAATTCTTACTTCCACCGGAGTTATTACACCCCCAATCTACAAGGCAATTGAAGTAGTAATGATGGCCTCGAGGTTTCTCAGTGGTCGCGTATTCAAATGTCAGGCTTACACCTCTGACTTTTCGAAGTTATGTGTGTATTCACATAAAATTTGCAGGTACTTTAAAGGTAAATAAAAACCTCGTAAAGAAAGCTGCACACCTATAGGTTCTTAAGAATTTCTGGGCAGTGTAGTCCGCCAACCCAACTAGGCCACCGTGGTCGACCGTTTTAAACACTTTTAATTGTAGACGAAGCCCGTGTCTAGCAGCAGGACGTAACATGTATATGGGGTGATAAAGATGATAAAGTATTTATTTAATATTTGATTTCAGTTTGCAGCACAAACGTCCTTTGACGGGGTTGATGTTGTTTCTGTAGATGACATCCGTAACGACACAGGACTGATTTTCACTACGTGCCATAATCTTGAGGTATTTGAAATCCTGAGTACTATTATAAAATTTTTGTTTGTGTTTGTGAACCCAAAAACACGACACAAGATTTACACTTGTACATTTAATTTAATTTTAACTTTTGATACATTTTTGTTTCAGTTCGAATTTGAGAATTTTGTATTTAGTGAACAAGTTGACATTAATTTTTATCTCACCAAAGACAATGTCACAACACTTGCTGTGTGGAAAGGAGAAGGTATAGCTAAATATTCTTACAATGAAAATCTCCAGGCAGAGGTAAAGAGTATTATTACCCTAGAAGTTGTTTATTAAGCAACAAAGATAATACTCAACATGAAAATTATATTCCAGGTAGTACAGTTACCACTGAAAGGACAACATTTTCTTGTGATAATCAAACCTCAAGTTGGTCGCATCACTGATTTGCTGTTTTATCTTCGTGATAACAGAAACTTTGCTAAAGTGCTCGCAGAATCAAAGGATACCTATCTTAATCTTTTATTACCTTTAAACAGCTATGTTGTCAGGAGTGAAGATTATGTTTTGGGACTTCAACTTGTAAGTATTTTAATTAAGATAAATGTAGTTTATATTTAACAAGTGTTGACAAGAGTCATTATTAACATATAATTTCATTTCAGGCTAATCAATTAACACCAATGTATTTTCCCGATTTCGACGGATTCTATGGAATACATGATTCCAATCCTACTTATGTAAGCCACATGTTCCATCAAATGCATATGTCGATCCACGGTTTGGGACAAAATGGTAATTATAGTTTTCTCTTTATACTTCGTAATCGATGATATTTTCTAAGTATTAAACACTTAATAAAAAAGAAGACGTGTTAGTGGTTAAGGCGCGTGGCCGAGTCAATTTTGGAGTTCAAAGGTTTGAACGTTCAGCATATCTGACCGTTCGAAGCCATAGGTGTATTCAAAATGAATCACACTACGACAAAACCTAAACCTGAATGGTAGAGGAGGCCTAAGCCAATTGGGACGTTTATGGATTGATGATTGATTTTTATTGATTGTACTTACCGTAAGTACTTAGTGCAAGTGCATGATCTTACTATCCCAAAACTTGTTTTTCAAACTGCTTCAACGTATTTTTGCTTAATGACGTTTTTTCTTGTATTACAGATACCATTACCACAACAAACTCAAGTTGTACTAAAAATGTCGAAATTAATTCCGGTTTTGCCTTTTATATAATCAATAATTCAGGAGTCCCAGTGTTTTGCGGCACACATTTGTCTTAAGTGGGGTACACATCCGAGAATTTACAAATGTTTTTAGTAAGTAAAAATGAGGAAAGTTTTCATTAGTAATTTTTAAAGCAGGTTTGGAGTATCCTTACTCAAAATCCTTACTTACTTCGTAAAATTATAATTGTTTTTTTACTTTGTTTAACTTCCGCATATAAAATGATTAACAGGTAACAAATAATTAACTATTTAATCAGTATAATTATACTGAACTGAAAACGTTTAATTTACGCCTTATTTAAAATAATATAAATATATATGTATATAATGTTTTCAATGTGAAGTAATAATGTTTAAATAAATTAATTGAAAATTAAAAAAAAACGTTTTATTTACAATAACAAATACAATTATAACAATTATTGTGGAGCGCATTTGGGCCATAATACGTTATTTTTTTACCCTCTTCTTAGTATTGCTATTTCTTCCATGATTTTTGTGGCAGAAGAAATAACAATTAGCCAATACAGACTGCATATTCACAGTTATATGATTTCAAATTCTGTCCTCCCAAGGCTTGCATTAAAGTTATTATTTATACGTTTGAATTTTGCATGTATGTGTATTGTTTAAATCTATGATGAACAATGAACATATAAACATCTTTTCTATTGAGCATTACTGAACTACTGTTTTATTTATTTATATACAATATACCGGTAAACCTACTATAGTCATTCTTCTTATTTATGTTGAAAAGTGTGGTAATAAAATAACGTACACTTTTTTATTGTTTTGAAATTACATATTATTTTAATGTTGAACATTAAGATTTGTAAGATTACTGTAATATGTTATTTGAATACTGTTTTGTAATCCCATACTGCACAATATATAAACTCCAAAAAATATCAATAATTTTCAGAGAAAATTCATTTCATTGCAATATTTTTTTTACTTTTTAGGGCATATTAATTGTTTATTAAATAGGTTTTTGTTTTGATAAAATTTTGTTTTACTTTGACTATTGTATTATCATCATCAACCCATATGCATCCCACTGCTGGGTATGGGTCTTCTCTGTCATTGAGAGGGTTTAAGTGATAGTCCACCACGCTGGCCTAGTGCGGGTTGGCGGACTACACACCTAAAAAATTTCTAGGATTTTTTTTAGGTGTGCAGGTTTTATCACGATGTTTACCTTCACCGTTAAAGCAAGATAAGGGTGATAATTCAATGTGAATATACACATAACTTCGAATAGTCAGAGATGTGTGCCTGGGGTTCGAACCCGCGACCACCGAGATTCTCGATCGCGCGCTTAAACCTCGAGGCCATCAGTGATATTGTAAGTTATGGTATCATGTGCTATGATTTTGATTAAATTTTATTGATCTTGTTTTAAAAGAGCAATCACAAATTTTATTGACCGTTCTCCTTTAATGGTTAATTTAGTTTCTAAATAACAAGAAACTGTTTTAATTTTGGTGAAAAAATCATATAATTCCTTCCATTAAGAACTCTTAAAAACTATTTTTGAGTTTAAATGTCTACCGAACATATGTATTTACTAGTCATAACCACTTTAATAAAATTTTGTGGCATTTGGAAAAACAAGAGGTGTTTATTAAATACATATTCGCACGTGAGAAAAACACGTGCACAAATAGTAATTGCTGTGTGAAATTAATCATTTTGTCATTGTTATTTTTAAATTTAACGCTTGTTGCAATACCATGTTTTCTTAGGGTTATTTCATTAAATGTACCACACATTGCCGGTATTTTTTTAATAATAACCCCAATTACGCGGTATAGGTACAATTATTTTTTATTATATTCAGACTTAACGCAGACTAAGGCTAAGAGTAAGTCTTTAAAAAGCCATCTCGGTATCCCCTGCTTCCTGAATTTTAGAGGTCTCATTCCTTGGTATTCAGGATTCTACAGCCAGCAATCCTAACATTGGCGAAGATGTTTTGTTGCAACGGTTTCTTGTTTTGTTGTGTTGTCTTAAATGTCAGCAAAAGTGGAGAGGAATCACGTTACTGAAATCTTTTACATTTGTCACTCTTCTAGACATTTTCGAGACATTCTCTAGACGTGTGGCAACGGTGAATCATTCGAACTCTTTCCATACCTATACTAAGTCGTGAAACGCGCTTTTGGAAGTCCGGCGACATCAAAATGCCACTGAAATGAAATGAAATCATCGAAGGATATAAAGGATCCAATTGCTCAGCAGGCTGCTGTTTTCATACTTTCATAAAATATAAGTGCTTCAAATATAAAAAATGTGCGGTTTGGAGGACTAAGTGTCTAAGAAAATTTTAAGAATTTTTACTCACTATGTCATTCTACACAAGTAGAAATATGTGATAATTTATTGCGAAAACAGAACTTCCAATTAATTAGAAATGCGTTATGGAATTTTCAACGAAGAACCGTCAAGATTTGACCTTGGGTGCGTGTCTCAACCTATACATCATCAATATTATTTCTGCATGACGCTTAAAAATAGGAAAAATATATAATTCTATAAAAATCATTACAGAACCCGTAATAGGAAAATAGTGAAAAAATGATGAACTATTTAATGCATTTTTTAAAAACTATTTAGTTAGGTGTATTAAGGAAATAAGGAAAGTAGACAAACGTTTATTTAAACAGCTGTCAGTCATGACTATAAAAGGATCATGTTTCGGAAGTAGTCAGCACTTAAAGCAAAATGTGGAAACTGATAGTACTACTAGCCCTAGCGGCAACAGCCAATGGAGAAGATTTTGTCGATAGAATAACGATATCGATGAACGAAGCAGTGAATGGTAAGCGATTCTTCTTAACATTCTATATTATACATATAATAGCCAAACCTACGGCTATTACCCACTCAAGGAATTTAGAAATGTTTATCTCAAACCAAGTATGTAATTTAATAACTAACAAGTAATCATTTGTATTTGCAGGAAGATGTGGCAGTAGCTCAGACGAGTATAGTGAAGCTTGTAGTGAACTTTTGTCTGGATATGATTATGACACATTGAGGAAACAATATGATGAAGCATCTACAGTCGTAGGAGGTCTTTGTATTTATGTAAGTTTGCACTCGAATACCTCGCAGCTCCTGATCAGATACATTTGATGTCATTTATGATGTCATACAATTTTGAAAAAAATGTAATACTATGTACACTTTTTTTTTAACAGGCCGATAATACAATGCTGAATTTAAGTGTTTACGTTTTAGGAACTCACCAGAGTCCACGAAGGAGAAAGTCAGACCACTTCCGTCGGCGCCTTGATGCTCATTTTAAGTCAATTATTAATGGCCGCCCGAGATCTACGCACTCAATTTTACAATCTGATAAATCTAGATAACAGCGATCAGGTACCAATTTAATTATTTTGTGCAATGGCGCAGTTCATAAATGAGGTAAAAAACAAAAACTGACATGATCGTCTTTTAGGTGAGATATCTTATACCGAAGATAGCTGATGAAGACTCTGGAAGTCAAGAAGATTTCATTTCGACTATAGAAATAGGTGTTAACATTGACTCAAATAACGAATACGCAGACAATTTCAAAACCTGCTTTAATGAACTAGTCAATGGTGAAACCAATGTACTCGATTACAGCAATGCTGAGGAAGCCGCGACGGCATTAAACACATGGGTAGATATAATATAATAATAATTATTATGAAAAACAAAAAAAAAGACATTGTTATTATTTACCAAGCATTTTTATTATTTCAGTTCTTTGAAAAGTCTTCTGATTACGAAGAAATTGCTACTGCTAAAGACCTCCGTTACGCTAAAGGATTAATCTACACTTCTTTCCATAATGTCGAGGTATAGTACTTTCTTTTGTAAGTAGGTCTATAAAAACATAACGATACTAATTAATGCGACTTTCAGGTCTCATTCGAAGAATTTGCATTCACTGACGAGCAAGATATAGATTACTACACCGATGTCGATGTTACAAAATCAACCACAGCGTGGGTTGGTTCGGGACTGGCGAAATTATCTTACAGTGAGAAATATGGTGCAACGGTAATACATACACAATTACTTTCTATAATTATGAATTACTACTTTAAAGATTGCCAACTTTAAAGGTTGCCAACCCGCACTAGGCCAGCGTGGCGGACTATGGCCTAAACCCTCTCAATGGTAGAGGAGACCCGTGCTCAGCAGTGGGCGTATATGGGTTGATGAAGACTACTTTAAAGATAATTTAAGTAAAATTACTCCAACCAGAATTTATTGTTAGAAAAGAATAGCAAGCATATTCTGCAAGCCAAAGCGCAAACAAAAATGCAACTATTGTAATAATAGTAGTTTACAATAGTTACTTTCTCCAATATTTTCGTCAACTACTCAAAACTATGAAAGTAATTCTAAGAAATTGAATACAATTAAACATGAGAAGAAGGGACGAAAAAGAAAAACTTTACCTCACGCCTGTATCTTCAGACAGGTGGGAGACTTCGGGCTATTAGGAATTACCTAAACATTACACCTGGAATTCCTATTCACTGACCCAACATCTCTAAGACGCACGGCACACACGTGTGCCTGGAAACAACGAAGCGGCCAAATGTCCTTAAATTTATTTATTAGTTTTTTACCTGTTGATGTGTGTTTAATAACCATAATATGTTCAGGTCATCCAAGTCCCTCTTAAGGGTAATGCGTCGATGTTAATTGTTAAACCAGAAGTTGGACGACTCACCGAGTTGTTGTTTAACCTGCGGGATAACAGAGTATTGGCCAGCATAATGCCTGAGTCAGATGCCGAGTACACAAAACTATACATTCCTTTAGCTGACGATATTTATGGAAGTGAAGATTATGTAGGAGGTCTTAAGTTGGTGAGTAAACAATAAATGTTTAGTATCTATCATGGTTTTTAAGATTTAAATGATAATTTTCATATTAATAAATGAACACAGAAAATTGTTTTCCCGTATTTTGTTCCCGTATTTAATATCATACATAAAGATATATAATATCTAGATATTACATATACATACATATTTATAATAAGATACGAAACATAATAGAGCACATTGATATGTTTACAGGCTAATCAACTAACACCAATGTATGACAGCGACTTTGACGGCTTCCAAGGTATATTGAAAGATGCTTCGAGTCACATCAGCCATTTATACCACAAGATGCATCTTAAAATTAATCGTGTTGCTGAATCAGGTAATATAGAGATTGATTAAATCCTATACTTTTAGCTATAAAATTTTCTAACATCCAACAATCTGTTACACCGAAGTAGCGATGTTAGTAACCACCATTTTCTTTTGCAGCTACAAGTACCTCTGATTCAGCGCAGGAAGTCGTGATCAACAATGACTATGTTTTCTACATTCTGAACCCCACTGGAACACCAGTAATGACTGTAACCCGATTGCTTTAATTTACAAGGTAACAAAATGTCTGGAAGTCTTGGCTTTACCCAGTAGTGCTAAAAATCACATACTTCGTTGTAAACGTAGCATCAAAATAGCCTTTATTAAGAAAATTAGCCTACCTAATCTGATATATGATATTTACCCAGTTCGGTACGTTATAACAGAACAGAATGAGTCTTTTTAGTTTTAATATAAGGCCTCGATATAGTGACAACACAAATGATAATTGCTATAATATGTCGCCCAAATAGAGCATCGAGTTGCGAGAGACTTCTGCTACTTGCCCCACGAAACCCTCATACCGTCCAGTTGAGATGCTTTTTCACGTTATGTGAAAAGGACCCAGGATAGGATATTATATTAATTTTATATAATATGTTTCTTCTTCTTCTTCATCAACCCATATAAGCCCACTGCTGAGCACGGGTCTCCTCTACCATTGAGAGGGTTTAGGCCATAGTCCGCCACGCTGGCCTAGTGCGGGTTGGCGGACTACACACCTAAGAAATTCCTAAGAACTTTTTAGGTGTGCAGGTTTCATCACGATGTTCTCCTTCACCGTTAAAGCAAGTGATAATTCAATTTGAATACACACATAACTTCGAAAAGTCAGAGGTGTGTGCCTGGGGTTCGAACCCGCGACCGCCGAGGTTCTCGACCGCGCGCCCAAACCTCGAGGCCATCACTGCTTATATAATATGTTTAGATTATAATAATAACTTTCACTTTCGTAGGGGTTCTACCTGCACCTACCATATTAGTATTAGGTGTTTGTACCATCAGGTTCAGTGATATCGCTTTGTCTTTGGCGTTTTAAAACAATTGGATAAATAAAAATTTATCTCTAGATCGGAGAATCTTTATCTATGTAGATATTGTGTACAACAATATTATAAAGACTTTATTGTTTCAGATTATTCGAAAAAGACTTGAGACAAAAAGGCACTTGTTCCTGACTATTAAGCTAGCTATGTGTGCATTCTTTGTTAATCTCCTAAGTGATTATAATAAAATATAGCATAAATACGTCATTAATTTACTATATTATGTAATGTATTTCGATTTTAATTTTGGCTTTTTATGAAATAAAAGGACTTATATAAATAAAATGTTATGTTTGTTTTCACTGTTTACTATAATTGGAACGATTCTTGGAGATATTTACCAATTGTGCGTGAAAGTCACTTTTTCTGTTCTTGTGCAATTTATTTGCTCAATTGGCTTTGATCATATCCAAGATCATAAATATATTAGTTTAATTTATTGGGACTACGCACTTTTGATGACCCGGGAATCACCCTGGAAACCTCGTTATCTCACTAAAATATATTTAACTACTTTAAATATTTCATTCTGTAATATATGTATCTTAACATCATTTTCATACGCTATCATCTGTCAGAAGATATTAAGGACTTGATTAGCTGTGGTAATAATTTGGTTGTAGATGCTATCCAACATTTTAAGATTAATATGGAGCAGCGATGTAAGAAGGCCGTCTGATTATTTTTTAAAATAAAATTGTTTTTTGATGCGATGTAGGTTTATATTGATAAAAATATAATTTTTATTTATTTACTTCACTACCCCCAAACAGGCAAGCGTTGTGGACTAAGGTCTTATCCATCGTAGTTCGAAAAGATTCCCGTTCCCAGAATTTGGACGTACATACATAAATGTGCAGATATATATTTAAAAATATTTTTATTGGTACAGGCTTGAAATTTATACATATGAATTTAACATATTTAAACTTTCAATGTTAAAGATAAAGTCATTGATCTGGAAAACAAAAGTAGTTAAGTCAGTGACGTTGATTAAACATAATAATTATATTTGGATACATCTCATAAATTTTTAACTAGAAAATAGAACATTAATTGATCAGCTGTTTTCCCAAGCTCAGCTAAGACCTATTTAAAGGGCTTGCAGTTTGCGAAACTTAGAATTCGTCAGAAGCAACAGGCAACATGGTGAAGTCTATTTTAATATTGGCTGTAATAGCCAATTCTGTGTTTTTAGGAGAATCTATCTTTCCAATATTTGAGAAATTTACCAGTATTAGTAAGTATATCAATAAAAGTTTAGCTTACTTTAAATTGTGATGATTATTGAAAAAAAATAGGGCGGACGAACGTTTTAGTTTAATATTTATCTCTCAAAAAGTAATTTCTATGAGATTATATGCATACATCGTGCATCGTTACCTGCATAAACTCAAGTTCAGTTGCGGGAAAAGCTATTGAAGTGGTTATTTATAAAATAAGGCATTTAATTTTTTTTGGTTTTTATGCTGTAAAAAAAGTTTCTTTGGAATGATTGTTTAATACAATCTGTATTACCTTAAACGAAGATGCTGGTAAAGACTATAAATGTGTATAAAAAAATGTCATTTAATAAAATTCATATTTTACAGTACCTGATATTTTCGGAGGTGGAAAAAAAGATGGTGAAAGTGAAGAAAACAGTGGTCATCCACAACCACATGCTCCTCAACACCCACCAAGTTACCCAGTGCCAGTGTATCAACCAGTGCCTGTGTACCACCCAGTACCCAGTTACCCGCCAGTACCTAGTTATCCGCCAGTGCCAAGTTATCCGCCACCTCCAGTCATTCTTCCCAGACCCGTGACTTTTGCACCCACTAAAGCGACTAAAAAGCCAGATAAAATTGATGTGCACGTAGTCGACAGTAGACTTTTTATGGGGAATTTGAATTTGCTTCATATTTGCCTTCATGTATGTATATTTTTTTTAAACATTTATTTCCTTTCTTATTTACGTTTCCGGTTACAGAAGCTCAGCTGTTAAACTGGTAAAAATAACGAATACGGGCCGCGGCCAAGTAATCGTTATTTAGGAATTGCAGTTTTAAATGGGCTTAAGAAATTTGGTCGTCAGTTTGTAAAAATTTTCTAACTATGCGACATGTATTAAGTATCGCAGCCTTCTGGATCATTGTATATGTTAGGGGTGGTAAATCTAAAAGTTTTAAGCTATGGTGAAGATATTTGGGGACGACTCCTGTCGTAGATACTATGATTGGTACAATATAAACTTTATTCATTTTCCAAATCCGGGCTATTTCATCTTTAAGATCAGTGTATTTTGTAATTTTCTCTGTTATACTTTTTTGGAGATTATGGGTGTTTGGTACAGCAATATCTATAATATACGTAATTTTGTTAAGTTTGTCCTGTAACGTTATGTCTGGTCTATTGAAGTGGATAGTTTTATCTGTAAGAATGGCGCGATCGTAGTATATTTTGTAGTCTTTATTTTCTAAAACCGGGCTTGGTGTGTATTTGTAATATGGAGTATATGGTTGGGTGGCTGGTATTAAATTATACTTCAGGGCTAACTTTTGATGTATGATATTTGCAACTTGGTTATGTCGATACGTATAATCAGTTTGTGTAAGTACAGAGCAAGCTCCAGTGATATGCTGTATCGTTTCTGAATCTCTATTGCATTTACGATATTTCCTTTCTTATTATTATTATGATTCTTGATTATTTAATTAATAGGTAAATATTTATTTTTTTAACACCCAATAGTCTATAAATAGTTTCGACCGTTAGGTACAACACTTTTAAGTCGTGGGTATCAGAAATTAGACAAGTGAGACTTTTTGGTTTAAGAAACTCTATCGACAAATACTTTCTTGCTATATAAAGCAATAAATGGTTCTATTATCTCAGAAGCCAAAGCCTAAATTAATGGAACGTATATACTATGTACGAGTACTATAGACCAAATAAAAATAATTAAATGATTTTAACCAGCACGTATGTATTCACCAGTACAGTCAAATATTTAGATATTTAAATTTTAACTATATTTTACTGTTTTTAGCAATTAAATGAAGAAAATCCGCACACAAATAAGTTGACTACGATTGTAGCATTCTACATTAAGTTTTGCTTATTTGGACTGTATTCAGATAAGCATATTTTCAACAAGATTGCAGTGTTGTTGCAGTTAAGAAATAAAGAAGAGGTACTGTTTTTTTTATATAATTTCAGTAATCGAATCAGTGCAAGCAAAACGCTTATAATATTTTGAAGCTATAGTAACACCATCCTGTGATACCTCGAGAACCAGTATTGTCCGTTGCGAAACAACAACCATAGTTTATTTAAAATCGATAATAATATACAAAACCTGATCAATAAATGCATCTTATACTATATAATATGTATACATTATAATAATCTTTTTTTTTTCAGATGATATACACTATTAAGAAACTAATGGCAGAATTCACATATAGAAGTGCAAGTTTTAGTTCTGAATTAGCGTTTAACTTTTATACGGATGTGAGCCAAAGTGTCACTTACGATTTCAAAGCCGATTTACACAAGTATTTGAAGGGTCAATGTGTTTGTCTCGATTATAGTAAACCTCATAATGCTGCTTATGAGATAAATACATGGGTACGTAAATTTAATAAAAAAGTAATTAATACACTCAACAGTCATTATATACATAGTTGCGCATTCAGATAGAAGTCTTCGTGGGAATCAAAAATTACGAGAGACTATTCAGTCACCATAATCACTGAGCTTCGTCTTGTGGTTGCATTTTTATGCGCTCCATTGCTAATCCTCGTGTATTGGAGATAGAGGCGCAATGTGTGGTGGGGTGGTCTCTGAAAATATACATATATCCTGTCATAATTAAACTAATTGCTACAAGTTAAGCATTTAATACAGCCCTTGCAAAAATCTTATGGGTATTATCAAAGGGTTTCAGGTTCAATCCCAGGGTGGGGCAAATTGATATTCGTGTTTTCCGTTATGAAATTCTCAATATCCTTCTCCGTACAGTGTCTGGGAATGTGTCGTAAACGGTATTAGGTTGATACTTATTTTGAGGAAATTAAAAATTTGCTCGTATTGAACTCTACTCTAAAATCATCCAAGAAATTAAAATATGTCTTTAAAAAATAAAATTGAAATTAATTTTTTTTAAGGCTCGTCAAAAATGTCAGTACGAAAGAGATATCATTAGTCCAAAGAGCATCCCATGGAGCGGTAATGGATTTATGTTTGTCAGTACATGGCGTCTGTCGGTAAGTTTAAAAGTATTATACAATGTATACTGCAATAAGCGTTGCTTATAGATACCTTAATACAAGACATACTTAAAATAATAAATACTACATCATGCTAAATAATAATTTAAAATTTTACAGCTAAGTTTCGCCCAGTTCCAGTTCACAGGAAAAACCGAAATTAATTGCTACAATCCTCATGTGTCTCGAATTCCTGCATGGTTTGGGCACGGATACGGAAAATACAGCTACTCTAAAGACATTCAGGCCGTGGTAAGAATATAATCTCAGATATATGTATAAATAAATAAAAAACGCTGACAGAAATATACATAGTTCTGGTCCTAATCTAAGAAAGCAGTATTATGACGAGGTTATCTATCTAAAAAGGACTTTTCCGATATGGAAAGATCCAATCTCAAATCACACTTTTCTCTATCAAAACATTTATCTAGATGCGGGGATCGAACCCGTAACCTCCCGTTTCACAAACCAGTAACTAGCTGCATACGCCACAGTAATTATTTTAAGTATACAATAACGATAAGGCTATCATTATATTTTCATTTACTTCTATAAACTTAAAAATGCAGCAGAATAAAAATTAAAGTGTTTGACTAATCCACAAACACATATTTTTTTTTGTATAAACTTCCCGTATACATAATAGTGACGTCATTAAGTTAAGTGTTTTCATCTTCTCAAGTCTTTTCAGTTTTCATGGGATATTCTTTTTAAGTCAATAAAACTTCTTTCTTTTTACGCAGATTAAACGCTGTTTATCGTAAAGTCACACAACCAATAACAAATGCATTTTATTTACAGATTATTGAAATTCCCATGAAAAATGGTTTTTCAATGATATCTGTCCAGCCCAAAGGCCGATATACCATTACGGAGATATTCAACAAATTCAAAGATCAAAAACTTTTTGCACAAGTAATTTCTCAAGGGAAGACTGTTTTTCTTGACTTGTGTATGCCTCTTAAAGAAAAATATTTTGGCGTTGATGATTACGTGAAAGGTCTTCATTTGGTAAGTAAACTTTTTAGCACATGAAATAACAAACTAGTTCTTAAAAAAAAAATATTCCAAAATGTACAGATGCCTGAACATTATAAATGAGATATCGGGCATTCTACAACCATTCATTTTGTTTTTCAGGCGAACGAATTGACAGAATTAAACAGTACTTCGTTTAATGGCTTCAAAAATATATTTGCAAGTGGGCAGTCTGGCTACGCGTCTCAACTGCTACATGGCATACATTTCAACATTCAGGGCTTGCCTATTGGATGCGGTAATATACATTTTTCTCTTTTTATATGGTACTAAAAAATGAGTTTTCTCTCTGTTCCACTTCTTAAATCTGCTAAAAAATACGCTATTAATACCTACTGCTACTATTACTACCTACATTATACCAGCCAATACATGCGCGGCGTGCTGGAGGTTGGCGGGCTACTCCTCTAAGGAACTCTTAAAAACTTTTAGGCTTCAACGAGTTATTTTCTTTGCCATTAATGGGTGTTATAATTTATTTCGAATAAATACATAACTTTGACAAATGTGAGCCTGGCATGTAAACCCCCGACGCCAAAATTCACCACTGCCAACTTTTGATTTGTTAGAGAATTAAATTCGTTTCCCTCCAGTTGACATAATTGATAGATATTTTTTTTTATTTCAGCCGTAACTCCGAGCCCTTATCCTATCCCAAAATGCCCAGATGGTAAAATTAACAAAAAAGTCACCATCGATAGTAATCACATAATATATTTTATGGATGTACAAAGAGCGCCGATACTTGGAGTTGTCGTAAATGACTTTAACGCGTAATGCGGTTGATGTAAGTTTTTTCATCGTAAATTTATTTAATAAGTATTGATTGCAGACTTTACACTCTTTGCAACGAAAATTGTCTTTATATTTTTGAGACCTAATATTTGCCACTATAAATCACCAGGCCTTAATTGTGTGCTGGCACCTACTAAGGCATACGTAACATAAGCTATATACAATGTAGGTCATATTAACCGTCCGGTCAATGACCGGGTACCCGGGTATCCATTTTGACTTCGCGGATAGAATTTAATATTTTTCTTAAAAAAATTACAAAACCGTCTGGATCCCCAAAGTTTAAGTATTTTTAAACCTAATTCTTGTTAAAAATGATTATAATTAATTATGTAATAATAGTAATTAACTACCAAACTTGATACCTCCTTTGTTCAATAACCAGGCACCCGGGTACCCACTGAAAATATAACGCATGAACGTCGGTAATACATATTAAAGAAAGTAATTGTTTAAAGTATTTTTGCAATTTGACTTTAAAAATAAATAAAAAATAATATAGTTTATAATTTATTTTATTCAAACATTTTTTTTATAAGCAATAGCAAAAATAGTAAGTAAAAAAACACATAATTCCCGTCATATTTTTATTAGTATGATTTTCTTTTATTATTTATTTATTAATATTGTTTATTTTTTTATAATGATACACTGCTACTCGGAAATAAAAGTAAATTATATCATGACGCATACCCAACACATGTTCATCACAGATAGGGTTCTCACATACTAAACATATTTTTCTCGTTTTCGCGACGTTTATTTTTTATTTCACTTGAAAATACTGGGATCTTGATTATCCAGTTGTTCCCGTTTCTGCATATGGATTGACAGATCGGCCAGTAAAAGATTTAATCGCCACTTTCGTTGAGAAATGCCTCAAAATTTGAGGATTCTGCGAACGATTTATGACAAAAGGAGTACGCAGTTCTTTGCCCAATAGCCGATAAAATAATCGTCCCTCATGCCATTTCTTAACAAGCATTTATGATTTTCATTATACAGAAGACATGGTGAAAGTCAGGCGACATCGAGAATATTATATAGATATGCTAGAGGCCATCTATGCGTTGCAATACATCAACCAAGCATTTTCTCCATAGTGTCCACTCCAGCCTTTGAACCGTCATAAAATTCAATGATTGCGGGTTGTTTCTTTGCACTAATACTAATTTTTGCTTCGTGATGGATTAACGATAATATTATAGTACCTTTTTGGCACATAATTATGTTTTTTATTAAAACTAAACGCAGTAAATAATGGCCTCTCGCGTTTTTGATGAAGCTATTGCTCGTGGAATAAATGCCTTATTTTTCTTCAAAATGCCGACAATCGTCAAGTATCACAATAGTAAACATTTAACCAATGGATGAGTAGTAAAATAATTATCCAATAATAATGGTGTCCTAGTAATGTTCCTTCTCGATTCTTTATACGGAGCCACCACGGTGGACACTTCTTTCACCAAAGATTTTTTCACGTTATATAATTAATAATATTTGTATATATATTTTTACTATTACAGTAGATTTTAAACGTGATTGGCAATAAGTTAAGGTAGTACCGACATGTAACGTCTGTTCACTAAAGTTTTAAAATTATTGTTTGGGCTAAAGGGCCGATTAGTCCCTAATAGGTCTCTGAAAGGTCTAGAACCTTCCATGGGGCCTATAAACTGTGTATAGTGTCCATAGTTATTTAACATGCCACGTAGATAGCTTACTAATAACTTTTCTACCGTCACATTATATGTGGGTACCCAGGTACCCGGTTATTGAACGAATGCTGAAAGTTTGGTCATTGACCGGAAGGTTAAAATGCACGCGAATTCAAAGTATGTAACATATATGTATGTCTGTAGCGTACCTGGCGGCTACAGCTCTAATTGTCATTAACCAGCATCAATTAATTAATTACTAATGTGTTTTATCGTCCCAACTCTCCCATATTGTTTTGTATATTGTATTTATAGTATTATTGTTTTACAGGTGGTCGAACTAATGATGTCAATGGTGGTGTAAAAGCTATAATTAATATTATTTTTTTGTGAAATAAATTCGGCTTTTGATTTAAAATGTTTTTTTTATTTGTTTATTTTGGCATAAACTCTAACGTGCACATTAATAATTTCTTATATTTATGAGACTATTGTGTTAGATCATTTGGGGTTAACTTGGGGTCATTTGTAAGTTTCGGTTATCCTGAAAAAAATCCTAGAATTAAAAAAAAGAGTTCAGAGATAAATATACGATGATTCTTATTTAGATCCGTGTAAATAAAAAAAAGAAAGATCGACTCCGTCTTATATTAACGTTTTATTATTATTGCTTGAAAATAACCCACATTTAGCCAAAGTTGAAGGGAAATGCAGTAGCATTATATGTACTTAATACTTGTATGTACTATAACAAAAAGGAAACGTTAAATGTCTGTGTTGTATAGGACAGATAGTGTAAAATATGCACAGGGATGCATTTCAGTATTCGGCTTCTGCAGAAAAGATTTTGCAATTAACATTTTAAAACTTTGCAGAAGTCTTTAATTAGGAGCAATGTTATCCTGAAATGTTTATTCTGGAAAATATTTTTCCTTTAAATTTAGATAAACTTATACGTATGTATCTACAGTTAATAACTATATAAACAAATATCATAAAATTTACATTACTATGTTTAATCAACTGATTCTTAGCTACATACCTGTGGTTGTTTTTAACATTTTAATCGTAAGTTACCAGCGATAATTACATAGCTAGATTTTATATCTAAGATGCCTGCAATAACACCTGTTATCTTTAAGATATAGCCAGAGAGTATTTCTTCACCCACTTTTAGTGACCTATGTTGCTGTTGCTACGCTACCCGCGGTCAAACTCGTAATCTTTCTTATAAAAGAATATAAGAAAAACACATGTTATATCAATACATTCATACTGAGTATTTATTAATCATATAGGTATATTACTTAGTAATATCGCTTATTTTTGTCTCTTATACCAACGCCTCTATGGCATTGACGAATTGTATTGTCCTCAAATAAGCAACACACTGTAAAGTCATATAAAGGTGAACGAAAATTAAATTTTACTAAATTTATTTAATATGTCTTTTAAAATATTCATTTTGTTGTGCCTTGTTATAAGTCTTAATTTTAATTCAGCAACGGTAAGACATCCAAAGATCTGATTCCCATTAAGTTTTTTTTCTTTCGTGTGCCATAACACGCTAAAAAGATTGTGAAATTATTTTTTTGCAAAGATAGACGGCTCTGGAAGCGATTATAGACATTCTTACAATATTAATCCACAGAATCTTAAATATAATATGAATATTTCAGATAATTGCGGTAAAGAGAAGCTTAGACAGTCGTGAGTAATTAACTATAAATATTTTGTCGGCACGTTTCAAAAGTCATTAAAGAGGAGAAACCATCATAGGATATAATCTAAATATTACAATTGAGAGTGAATAATATTACCGTATTAATATTTAATAATACATTCTCATTTCACCACGGCATTTAATAAGGTATTGCAATTGAAATTATTATGGAAATAAATCAGCTTTACATTAAACGTTTCATGGGTTATGCGTGACGATGAACTCGAATATTTATATGAGAACGGACGAAGTCAATTAACGGTCGGTAGATGTTTAAAATCGACGGAGATATCCAGATAATGGTGCTTTACGCACGTCCATTACCGAAGGGGTTTTATTGCAACAAATTAACGTGTATCCGTAAATTTTATAGCCAGTGTTGTTGGCAAATACTAGTATAATACACGATTTTTTGGAATCCTTCACTACAACTGAAAGAGGTAAGGGTAGTTTATCACGCTGGCCTCCGCCGGAATAGCAACCTTTATTTCATGTATTTAAAGATAAAATAAGAGAAACTTAGATAGCCCAGCAGGGTTCCATAAATATTTTTTAATAACAATAATTATAGTCTTGACTGATTACAAATATTTTTTTTACAAATATGAAATTTAAGAAAACAATTAATCAGAATAACTATAGTTTAAGATGACTGCAACTTGACGTTACTAAATAATTCTTTACATTTATTTTTGTGTTTATATTTCCAGTTATCGGATCGTTGAACTCAGGCGCTACTTTAACAAATGGTGAGCAAGCCGTTTTCGACTGTTTAGCAGCTGGCAACATGCCTTGGAAATGTTACATCGAACAGTCTGGCATCAATCCTGAATGGTGATATTGACTGCATGATTACAAGCGTAGCTGATGGGAACTTGTTGGCCTGCAACGCTGTAACATCTTGTTTATTAGTTTGCCCATCAATTTTACCTTTTTTTCGTAAGGTAACTAAATTACACGTATGTATAATCCGTGTCACAACATCATAGGTTGCAATATATTTTTTCTCATTAGATTTCCCATTTAAATAAATATGTTCTCACAACTTGTGAAAAATGTATCGTAATTTAACTACGGTAAAACATCATTTTTTTACTTAAGATTTAGTTCTAGGCTATTTGTATTGCTTAATAAATAATTTAATATATTGTTTTTATAGGCAGTAATTATATAATATTTGAATATCGAAATAAAATACGTACACAACTCTTTAACCAAATGATTTAAACTTTCAGTTGCGCACGTATCAAATGGCAGCCAACTTTAATACTAAGTCTAGTTTCATAAATCCTCTCGGTGTGCTGTATCCGGTCCGTTTATTATCCGGCCCCTACCAATTTAGATGGTCCCACTGAATTTCCAGATATTATACAAGTCGTACGTGCCTTTAGAACCGTGAAGATTTCGCCGGAGATTCCTCGGATCAGCTGCGGTTTTGAACGTCTTTCTGATATAATTTAACGTCTTCCGCCTAAAATATTCATTGTTGTGTGATGATAAAAAGTTTTTGGGTGTCTGCTGAGATTTAGATAGTATGAATCATTGAATTACTGATAGGATTTCTACCACAATTTAATGTATAGATTTGATTATCAAATTCTCGACGTCTCAATAAGAGTGTGAATAACCGGTTGCATTTCCAGACCATGCCAAAAGCGTTTTTAAAAATTACAGTTCCTCAATTATCCTAAACGCATAAGTAGCTCAAGGGATAACATATTATTTAAGGTCAATACAAAACGCTGTCAGTCTAGTATAAGGTATAAGACCCCTTTATCAAGACTCGCCAAAGTATTAGTCCTTCATTTGATTTTATGAAGTTAAAAGGCAAAACGATTATTGAATTTGTTATCTTCTCTTAACAAATGATTTTTTATTGTTTTATAGTCGATGATTGCCAATTTTATACCAACCCCTACACTAATTGATAACTTTGAACTTAAACAACAGTAATCTACGGCTCATTTTTATTTTTACAAAAGTCTCTGGTGGGAACCAAAAAGTTACCAAACAGGTTTAAAATGAAAAACACCCGTTTTGTTGTCTATGGAATCTTACGTTATTAAATATTCAGTCGCAATTTTCAGCTGCCAAAAACTTCCATTTTCTGAAGCACTTGCTTTGAGTTAGAAGTGGGAAAGATCTCTCGTGATACGGCAAGTAATTTGCTTGCACTGGGCCAAGTAGAAAAACTTTTGTGAAACAGTTGGAAAAAGTTAAAAACTTTGCGTTTACGTATTCATTAGTCGCACACCTTGCCAAAGAAGGTGTCAATAGCTATTTGTTTATTTTGGCATTTTACCCACGTATATGTTATGGGCAAAGTGATTAATGCGAGCCGTATTCATAATGCCCGGGCAATATAAATAATGCCTAATAAGAATGGGCAATGTGAATAATTACAATCTAAACTCACCTATTTATCACATTGCCCTGCATTATGAATATGGCTACATGATGATCGGGCAATGTGATTTAAAGGTAAATTTTTACGTGGTGCTTAAAATGCCATCACAGCAGCAGTTGTTCTTATAAATAGATCAACTTTTTTTTTTTACAAACTTATTTTTGATTATTTAAACGAAGCTGATGACTTAAATTATTTTAATTTTTATATAATTTGAAGCTTTTTAACTTAAGCGTATAAAACTTTTTGTACTTTAAACCTGAGAATTGATTTTAAGTTTCATGATCACAGATCCGTGTGTGGTTTAAATTTTATTTTTTGAGTTTTATTTGATTGTTAAGCTTGAAGTATTTTCTGAAAACTAGCGAGTATTTTTTTTTAATTCAGATATTGAGACCGATTTGATTAATGAGTTAAAAGTAAGTACTAAATTACTCATAGGTAGTTATTTTTTTGTTTTCAACGTTATTTTTTATAATACCTATTATTACCTATGAGACTGATTACAAGTACTCTCTGACTCTTTTAACTTTAAAGTAAATTTTAAGTTAAATAATCAGAGATGTGATTTCCATTTAGTTCCATTTAGATTGTTAGTTTTATAACATAACTTACTCACGCCGAGAAGTATTATATTCTTATTCCTCGCTGCAGCTTGGAAGCGCGCTTACTCGCAATATCTACCTAGATGTGAATGAAAGCGAGTGCAAAATACTTACAAACTGCATTACTATAGACTATAGTTTCTAAATGCCCTTCGTAAATTGATCCATGTTAAACCGAAGTCTGATTATTTAAGTTTTAAAAATAAATACTAAACTATAAAACATGTTTTATTATTACTCTACCCGATAATTGATTTCATTTGAAAGTATTAAACGTGCTTTACATCACTCTGCCCAATACGTACTTGGCATTATTCATAATGCCCGGGCAATGTGATAAATTCATTGGCTATAATCACATTGCCCGCTCTTATTGGGTATTATTTATATTGCCTGGGCACTATGAATAATGCCAGATTAATCAATTTGCCCATAACATATATACTATTGTCAATAGCAAAATAATAGTATTTGATATAATCAATGTGATAAAAGTAACTTGTAACGTTTCAAAGAATGTCACGGTAATTTTAAATAAAAATATATATAATACGGCACGCCGCACGACCTGCGTCTTTTGAATGATAAAAGAACCACGTAAAAGAAAAACTTTTATGGAACCGTAAGTAATAATTATGCAATCAAGTAAGTTGATGTTTTAAACCAATACTGGGCTATGGATTTTAAGATTTTATGGATAAGATTTTTTGAGTTTCGAATTTGGGAACACCGAAACAGGACGAATAGGCTAGATCAATTCAATTCCTGTTTCACTATTACAAAAATCAGGATTATGACAAAAAAAATCCAAGTTTTCAAAGCATTTTACTCCGTAAACAAGAAAGCCAAGTGCTTAGTAATTCTTACATCCCCTTCTTCTGTTTCTCCGACCCGTATTTCCCGATCAGTTGAGACAACCCAACCGCAATCCCCTTGGTGTTTATTAGCGGCAATGATTACTTGCTATCATGTATACGGCTTCCTCATATTGTACCAGGTCTTTGTTATAGAAACAAGTAGGTTTCCGACACCATTATCTTGTGTTACAATTACGAGTGGCCTAGATGTTAGGGCGAAATGAGTCAAGTAGATTGTTGTGGATATGATGAAGTAAATTGAAAGGTTTTAAATAATGTTTTGAAAATAATAATATAAAGGGTGTATTCAGACCGTGGTCGAAAATGAAGGCAGGTGATTACAAACTCCGGGCATTAAAGAAAATTCCGACAAAAAAAAATACGTTTTCCATACAAACCACATACATTTATTTCCGATGGCAAAAATTATTCTTGCCCTTAACACATGCATATCTATTTATCATCTTCTATATTTTTGTACCCACAAATAAAAGTGTGAATGCTTAAATACTTCTTCACACGAATATTCCAATAGTCAATTTTCATCTGCAATATTATTTTTATGGCGCTTATTTGTTCAGGTTGTTTTGGTAGATAACTATAAAATTTATAATTGGAATACATCAATATCTATTCTTAATATCAATTAAGAAAAAGGAACAAAATATACATAGCTACATTTAACATTCTATGTGCATACATATTATGCAAATTTGTAAGTCTATGTTTTCGAAAAATTTAAAGCATTTACGTGAAAGCTAACGTAATACAAAATTTTAAAGTCCCTAGAAGTCCAATAATAATTTTCCCGTGCGTGCTGAGGATATCGCATGAAGGAGCTCCGCAGAAAATATTTAATGTAGAAGGAAGTTGGCCTCGTTCTGAATTTATTGCATCGTGTATCATCAAAGAATTGCGCAAAGTTTAAATGTAAAATTTCTGATCTTTTTGTTGCAAGTTGAAATTACTACAGGTATTATGAGCTGATGTTATTCACTTATGACCCAATTTACTAAGTGCAGTTTTAGGCCCTTAGTTAAGAATCTCGGCGGTCGCGGGTTCAAGCCTCAGGCACACACCTCTGACTTTTCGAAGTTATGTGATGCGTAAAGTTATGTTCATCTTCATCAACCCATTTACGCCCACTGCTGAGCACGGGTCTCCTCTACCATTGAGAGGGTTTAGGCGATAGTCCAACACGCTGGCCTAGTGCGGGTTGGCGGACTACACACCTGAGAAATTCCTAAGAACTCTTAAGTGTGCAGGTTTCATCACGATGTTTTCCTTCACCGTTAAAGCAAGTGATAATTCAATGTGAATACACACATAACTTCGAAAAGTCAGAGGTGTGTGCCTGGGGTTCGAACCCGCGACCGTCGAGATTCTCGACCGCGCGCCCAAACCTCGGGGCCATCACTGCTTCACGAGTACCTTACATTCGACAATTATTTGCATGCAGTATTTCATTATTTTTTGTTTTTGCCTAATGAAGCGAGCGGTTGCGATACCCTTAGAATATAAATTGTGCGAAGTCTAAAATCGTGAACTCGAAATACTTTAGTTCTGCGAACTCTAAAGATAACAAATCAATCGAACCTTTGATTTACAACTTTACTGTCAGTATGTTTGTTGGACACACTACTTAAATTTGGTTTTACATAAAATTGATTTATTAGATAGACTTAAGATATAAGTCTATATTATACATAATCGGAGATAAAATTACAACTTAAGAAAAGAGGAAACGTAGTTTTTCATTCTCAGGTAATTTTAGTCTACAGTCTCAGCCTACTATAATTTGATATATTTTATTATAAAATGGTTAATCTCAATCAAATTCAATTCAAAATAAACACACAGACTACTATATGCAACGGCTATACGATTAAAGAACAGGTTATTCCCCTTTAAATTAGTTATCCGTCGGAGTTCCGTACAGCTAGCGAGTTCACAATGAACTATCGACCACTAACTATGAACATCGGGTTGCCTCCCGATAAGATCAATTTGCTAGAGAGCCAACGGTCTTTGCAATCGACAGAGTTGAACTAAATTTACTACGAACTTCGATATTATCTGGAGCTAATTTACTGGTTTTACTCGAATCGTTTTGCTTTACCTGTTGAAAGTATGAAATTCAATATTTCTCAGCTAACGTCACCCGGTAATTGAATTTTATATCGTTGTTCGTAAATCAGCTTAATTATACGAAAATGAAGAGCATTTGCACGGTATAAGCATTATAAGATTTGTACTGATATAACTCGAATTTCATTCTGTTCGGACTTATTTTCTTCAGTTGCATATTACTTACTCGTTTATGTTAAAAGATAAATATTCGTTTCCTAACCTCTGTTGTCCCAGAAAATGGATACGGGTAACTAACAACAAACGCCTCAGGATGTTTTGCGGAAAGACTTTTACTCATAATACCATACATTCATCTTAGGCCGTATAATCGTAATGACAATTACATTTTAAAAGATCTTTTGTTGTAACATATGCAATGACAGCAATTAAAACAATAGGAGTAGTGACACAAGTGATGCAACTAGTGCACATGAAATCACCTAGAAACTATAATTTTTCTTTTCCTGAATAGTTGAATAAACTGTGCCATCTCCTATCCTTTCATTGAGGTCGTTTAATCTTCTTCAGGCGTAAGCCAATCAATAAACATAAATAAAAATCTATTTTCACCAGACTCCATTTCGAATTTAGTTGCGTATTTAAATGTAATCAAATCGACGCGGATTGTACCACTTAACTATTTAATTTCCCGCATCTTCTATCGACGTTGCTTTCGTAAAACCGCGGCGCGCAAGATAAAATACTTTAGACGAGTTCGTAAACAGATTTTATTCCGAGACGTTGTTTCTTAATTACAAATTCCATTGCAAGACAGATTCCCGTACGGTCACGAACCCTAGACTCAATACTCAAGTTGAAGGGTAATTGCTTAATTAAATCATGGATACAGAGGGCTTGGGAAAGCGGTTTTACCTTATATGTAATAGTTTTGTTGTAATGGACACGAGTAATGTTTATTGGAGATTCCCTCTGTCGTCGCCTAAACGTTTTGGGGAATTTGAATGACGTCATTAGGGTTGCTATCAAAGACAGGGTGCCGCAGTCTGATTACGATTTCCAGCCTTCCCACAACGCTCCAATAACAGTGCTAGACGCTGGGCGATCAACTTTGTACCTCATTTTGCTATACGTTTGTGTTATAGGTCTTACTGTGTTCTATTGTACATGGAATTTTTTATCATTTAACAATGTTGAATATATTTTCATACCATATTAATATTAACTCATGTAGTCCCGCTGGTGGGCACAGACCTCGTATACAGGTGGTTCATGTCACCATGCTGGTTTTGTGCGGGTTATAAATAAATACTGGGTGCGACCACATAGCTTTGACCCCACACGAGACTTCAACACCTGTGTCGTGGGTATCAGGGACTAGGAAATACTTTTTCAGACTCACAAACAACCCAGACCCGAAACAAATATATGTGGATCACTTAAATATTTGCCTCGGTGCGGGGTTCGAATCCGTGGCTTCTTGTTTCGCAACTGCGCCTCGGGGCAACTGTTGACGGACTACACACTTAAGAAATTTCTAAGAACTTTTTTAGGTATGCAGGTTTCCTTACAATGTTTTCCTTTACCAGTAAAGCAAGTGATAATAAATGTAATCAATTGTGCCTGGAGTTTGATTTCGCGACCGAGGTGAATTGCGACTTCACGCCTAAATCACTGTTACAATAACAAAATCCTGACACCACGTCTTCATCTGGGTATCGTCAGTGGCGGTACTTCCATAGAAGCCCGAAAGCCCGACTTGCCTTACATAGTTCCGAATAACGAACTTAACGATTGTTTATTTATAAAATAACGCTATAAACGTGAATGTGAGTACTAACCGGTAGGTATTTATTAGTCCTACGTACCAAAAAAAATATGCTGCTACTAAATAAACATTTGGGCTTGCCTTAGTTTGACACCCTAGGCACGCCACTGGGTATCGTCACTATGACTGACCCGACATATGTACATATATGCGTTATCACAATTTACACATCAGTCTTTGTCAGTTTTATTATCACCCAGACTCAATTGTTTAATCACATAAACAATAGCGTTGCGGTGTTGAAACTGTGGGTAATAGGACAATATTATAATTTTGATTTCCTTGAACTGGTTCAATGTAGTTATAATTCATATCTATTTTATATAATCCGAATGAGTACGTATTTTCAATTTAGAATTAATTAAATAAGCAATTTTATGATAGAGAAGTTACAGTTTCAATAACTGTAACAATAGATACATTTGCACTAGTTTTATTTGTTCAATCCTCGGAACTAGGGAAGACATACAAGGGATTATATTCAATGATTCAGAAACAAACAGGCGTCTAATTTTAACTAGGTTTGGCATCCATAACGTCGTTTCCTTTAGCAGATTATCCAGGATTTCGCTGGGATAAGTGAGGTCTAACTCGTAATTTCATTTGATCCCTTCCTGTCGATATTCTCATCCCGGAGAGAGTTCCCCTAATACCTGTTAATTGGAAACTAGTCCCACAGGAGTCGTGTCCCTACATGTGTCATAATAGTCAATAATTTCTGTTTTATTAATGCTATTAGACTAGATAACCGAATAGGTTATATAAATGTTTTTATATGCACTGTTGTCGTTTGGTTTTACGAAAAAAACACTGTTATAAAATATTTAAAATATATATTTCCAAAAATAAACACAATTATACTACTGAAGTATTCTGTGACTGCACCTGAAAGGGAAAAAAAAAATTAAAACAGTCATACAAGCATAAAATAAATGTATAATGCATATTTAATAGCAAAGATAAAACCAATTAAGCTAAATAAATTAAACGTATATAAAACCATCACCATTACAACACAAAACACATGTTATTGTTATTTTACATTTTCAACTATATTAATAATTAAATATAGAGACAGCCAATAGATTAATTTAGCGTTCAGTGTAAATATAAAAAGGAAATTATATTTTGTGTTGAATACATAATATACTATGTATATCTGATATTCACAATTTGGTATATTTATTAGTGACTGTCAGATTTTTCACGGAATTCACCTCAAGAGCCTAAGAAAACACCACAAAATATTGGATCTCTCTGATTGCAAACGCAAAAAGCGTGTCCATGGTCAGCATCGAAGGTATAAATTTTGGAAGGAATCGGTACTGCTGCCGTTCTACCCACAATAATAGCTGAAAATTACACAAGTCATAAGCCAAAAGTTGAAATGTATTTGAACGGCTAGGGAATTTTGGTGACCACAAGTCAATGCTTTAGAAGCAGTGGAAGCGCAATCAGTCAGAGTGGGTCACTGAGTTCACCTCAATCATCCGTAGAATACTCCTGCAAAAACAGGATCTCCCCTATAAATAACAGCGAATGCATGAGGATGATCTGCGTCGAAGATTTTTATTTGAGGTGGTGGATTTGCTGATGACGTTGTGCCAGCAATTATACCTGGAAATTTCAATTCTACTTTTGAAATTCTTCATAGAATGATTTTTGTTTGAGTTTCCGTTTGTTTCTAAAATATGATTGAGTCGATTTGCTTATAAATAAATACTCCTTAATACAGTACAAAACATAAAAATATACTACATCATAAAATACATTATATTCTAGTTAGTGTACAGATCTCACAAACATGGTACCCTATAGCAACAATTCGTCACCTTAATTTGCGAATACGCCAATGAAAGCAAAACCTTCTTTTGATCTAATGCCGTATGCGAAAGGATGATTTGCTCTGAAAATGGGAACTTCCGGAACTGACAACGGAAGGCTTAGGGTTGTTATGACAACGGCTGCAATTAAAAGTTATAGTATTCTTAATAATTATAATTTGAGATTCTCATTCTATGCAGTGATTATTACATTTGTGCATTATAAGACACCATAAATATTTTCACTCAATAAGATTTGTGTTTTATATTATTGAAACGTGTTATGTATATATGTACATTATACACACATATTTTACAACGACACACAGCCATAAAAACAAAAATCGGCTTATTATTATATGTGATATGCCCGCAGCAGCACAGTCTTGACGTCGAGCACTGAGCGACTGCATTTCTAAGGGAGCCTAATTTGTCATGATCCCGCTACGAAGTTATATCATAAAAAGATATTAAGGAGGACTAGGAAACCTTCTTTTAAATTATATTAATATAGGTCCTACACATTACCATTAGAAAATTTGTGGTATCCGTAAAGACATAATCATAATATCATCGATATAATAATATCATCGTTTCTCGACGTTTTTTTGGAATAAAATGGCCCCAACGATTAAAGTGATATTTTTTTGTAGAAACAAGGAATCGCGACTATTGAACGACAAGCCTCGTAGTCTCGCGGTACAAGTATGTGCCTTGCGATCTAGAGGTCCTGGGTTCGATTCCCGTGTCGGGCAAAGAGTTATTGGGTTTTTCCATTAGGAAATTCTCAGTAGCAGCCTGGAAGTGTGCCCGAAAAACGGCAATAGGCTCGCCCCCTATAACATGGGACTGAAACATACCTGGCGAAATGTGGGTGTAGAAATGCATCTCCGCCTACCCGTTCGGGAAATATAGGCGTGAGGTATGTTTTTTTTGTTTGTGTTTTCTTGAACGACAAGTGTATATATGTATGTATGAATGTATTATTACCGGTGGCAGCAGCAGCAGTGGTTCCTTCTTCAGTAGTTATAATTTTGGCTTTCTGTACTGCGTCAGTAACAGATACAGGTTCATCTATTTTTAATATACCTCTAAAACCGTCTGAACCTGGCTTGAACATTTCTGTGACATTTGCCTGTAATATGATGATTATAATACTTACTAACTTCTCACAATTTCAAATTTATTCATTTTTTATTATACGAAATATTCCAGTTCATAATGCTTTATAATAATTATAAATCTTACCTTTTGAGAAAGTTTTACCACATCTAATTCACTCTCAATCTCCATCTTAGGAACATATACTTTTACTTTTTCTGGGCTCAAGCTATCCATACTCTGTGATACTAAGGCCGGGTTCCTCATTTTTTCTAACATGTCCAATAGTCCAAATTTATCTTTAGGCAGCCAGTAAATTGAGCTAAAGTTACCGCCGCCGTATTTCATTTCGAGGACCTAAAAAAATTAAAGGGTAATTGAAATTAAAATTTTATTAAATATGTAAGCACAATTACTAAGTCTAATATGATAAAGTTCAATTAAGTTAACTTATTTAAACGTATACCTGTGCGTTAAGTGGGTCGAATTCACCATAGTTGAATGTGCTTTCTTGGTACATGAACGGTATCGATATTGTCTTATCTGGTGAGACATAAAAGTCTCGTTCATGAGTATTATTCACGTTGAACGGCCTTAACCAGCGACCCTGAAAAATATGGAATAGATGAATATTGGTTATGTAATAAACTATGGAATTGCCTCGGTACGTTGGTTTATATTTGCAAAGTTTATACCAGATGAACCAATCACTCACTCGCTACACCAATGAACAAAATACAATGTTGTGCGGCAGGCTTTTGTCATCACTTTTATTTAAAAAATGCAAATTCTTATTAAAATTCGGTCACAAATTACAGTTTAACTTACATAAGGTTACATATACATATATAAGAACTTTATCTTAAATTCTCATATACGTAGCAGAAACTTTGAAGAGTATGGAATAACACACAGAGCGAACACAAATATTTGTACAACAAAAAAATATATTTGATATATGATATATAATAATATATTATTATTGGTGAAAAAAATAACACTTACAAAGAAGTATAAGGCATTGATTAGCACTAAGCGTGTATCTGCACTGAGAGCTGAAGATTTGATGAGGTCCTTAATTTGATTGTGTGTCTTATTTTCCACCTATAAATAAACCAATGCATTGCACAATTTGTTTTTAAATACATGTTAAAGGCGGCACATTATTTCCTTCCTTCAAGAAATAATCTTGTGTTGGTCAGGCTTACCAAGAGCTTCAACCAAATTTGTAGATAAGCTGGTGAAAATATCCTGTATTATTACGACTTATTCCTAAATTTGCAGCCAGTAATCTTCATACCGTCACAATAAAGAGGTCGAAGTGCTACGTGACGTTTCACACTGCGGTCCAATTACAATGTCAATTGGCGATAGACTTTTACAACGATCTCTTGCAAGTCTACACTTATTCCAGCACGATATTCGCGTGTGGAATGTATTCCATTATAAGAAATATATTTAAATATGTAAAATTTTGAAATGTCTTACTTTTAGACGTCACACAAGTTTAAATTATTAACTTAAGCACTTTAATTAACTTTCATTACTTACTTTCTTCAAAATAACAATCGACAATATTTCGTAACTAAAATTTGTTCGATGAATACAAAACCTATAATATTAAATTTTTTGTGGAATGCGGCACATACATACCCATTTGTTTATAATATCAGCAGCTTCTACATTTTTACTAAAGTCAAGATTTTCCCCTTCTGAATTGAAAATTTCTATGGCGTCTGTTTTAAACTTATCACTGAACGGATAATTCTTGTTGCCATAGCATTTATTTGCCATTTCAAAGGTGACATTTGTCTGTTCTCCGTAAAGTTTGATTAATGCTGGTAACGCTTTCTCTACCTGTAAAAGACAATAGATGCAAGGAGCTGATGGAAAATAACACCAAAAAGATCTCTTCTTATCTTCATCGGTAAAATGAATATAATAATAATTACACTCAAGTTTGGATCATAATTCTAGGTCCACATAAAAGTCTCTGTCAATAGTATCACAGTTTATGAGAAACACTTCGATCTCACGAACACCTAGACTCTAAGCAAATTTCACGGAAACGTTTTTTTAATGGGGGTATCCGTGGACTTTCTTTATACAAGTTGGCTAGAGATAACTGCGTTACGGAAGAAGATATGTATATAAAAGTATAGCATTTCTGTACGTACCTCCTCATTGCTGTCAAGGTTCGTTACGCGCAATAGCTGTTCACGAGTCAAACCGACTGAATAAAGTAGGAGTTGTGAAAATAATATCAACACAGAGAGCGCCGATAGGACAAAGCTCGCGCCTGGGTCACTAAGCGCCTTTTGCTGTAAAGAATTCATTTTATTGATTATTAAAATGCCTCTGAGTAGTATTGGTAATTATTTTTTACATTTATTCATTCCATTGGCTTTCCATAGTAAAGTCTCTAGAAATATCATTGCATCATTATTATTTGACAAGAGACAGGTCTACTCATAATTAATGTTACTTGTCTATTTATAAGGTTAGTCTTAGAAATTCTTATGGTAATATACTCTACTTTATCTCTTTGCTAAATGTATCAGGTGATTTTTTCATAAAACATTCAACATATATGTATACATATTTATATTGAACGCCTTTCATTCATCCTACGTGCTTGATTTATTAAAGCAGTCCTTATTCATCTTTAGAGGACACTGGCTTTTATTAAAGCTTTTCTGAATGCGAGAATAGAAAAATGGCGTTCTATTTTAGTAACCTAAATTGTAAAGTTACTTCAAGAAGAAATGTAATTAGGTATTATTGAGAATCTGTACTGCTTGAGCTTTAGAATTTTCCGAGCGGCCTGGAAGTTCTAGGTTCATTCCCCGAGTCGGACATAATGTTACGAGTTTTTTTACCATGTGTTAAACAGAGTTCTGCCTTTGTTCAATAAAAAAGACCTTAATACGTGTTCAATCAATAACCTTGTAGATAACAAGTACTTACATATACGTACTCCGCAGTTAGAGCAATATTGCCTTGCCTAAATTTCTCCAGTAGTTCTGTAACATTGGCTGATGGAGGCGCGGGTTTGGGCGTGACTGTGGTTGGTATATCTTCGTCATAACAAGGAACTGTTAAAAAAGTATTATAAGAAAATACGGTAGATTACTACTACGTACTGAGTACCAATCGGTTTCAATGGATTATTTTATATTTATTTGAATTATAACCATACGACTATGTTAATAAGTTACCTACGCTCATAGCTACATATGTTGCAAAGAATCCTTTAATAGACATTGATTAGTATAATTACAATAATCGAGGGCATTATCAGTCCCATGCTATTTTTGTGGACGTTAATCTCCTTTGAAAACGTAATATAAAGAAGAATCAAAATAAAATAGATTCTATACATTACCCCATCTATAAATTGTAACGATTAATTTGATTAAATATTCTCTCAAAGTTTTTGCGATAGTAATTCTAGGTTTGGTTTATACCTACTTTATAGTCACAGCTCTTTTAAAGGTTAAAAATAACTTTACTTATATAACTATACTTATGTATTTTTTTTTTATAAAACTTTATATTTTAAAATGTAAAAAATAAAATAAACACATGAGAAACTTTACTTACATGGACAATCTTCAATCGGTATGCAAACATTGTTTTCATCCCGAGCATAGCCATCTTCACAATAACATCTTTCCGTGCATTTTTTGTTCTTTATTGGGCAGTCGCACTTGCTTTGTATGTCTAACTTCGCACACTCGTTGTCACAAGGGGCACCACAAGAAAAGTATTCGTGAGGGCCCGGACATTTTACTAAAAAACATGAGGTCTTTATTACATATCGAATTAATAATTTCTGGTTTGATTGAAAAGTGACTGCCTAAAACATGTATAAAATATAGCAGTTGATATAGTGTTAAGCACCACTTGTAATGAATCAGGTAAATATATTTTAAAAACAATTTTAAAAAATATAGAAGACATAACGTTATTTATAATTTTTATCACGTTTAGTATATGAACTGGAGCTGTTGGAGAGGGTAACATTTATTACTAAAGTATGTATGTACTTACGGCACTGTTGTCTAGTGATGCATTCACCGATAAGATTTCTATAGTAATTCTTTTCGCACCGACAGCCTGGTTTGCAGTCGGTTCTATTCGGAGCCATGTAAGGACAGAAGAACTTTTTACCGATACTGCTGCAGGTTTGCGGAGGGCACTTGGGTGGGCACTTGTCAAAGACCTCATGAGGCATATCACACACGGGCGCTAAAATAAGACCATTGATTAGCTCTATGTCAATAATCTTTTTTTATATATTACAATATTTAATTAATTTAATTGTTGAACACAGATTTTTACCCTTAAAAGTGTTTTTTTATAAGAAGGGGCATGTATATATACTGTTAAATGTTTTTATATAAAACAAACAAAGCAATTGCATCAATAAATAATTGCCGTGATCTCTGGGTGGCGATTGAATGAATGAAAGACGAATATTTCTTACAATGACAAATATATGAGACAGGATGGTAATTAAGCAAAAAACTTAACCACAATCATTGGTAGAAATAAGGGACTCTGATATAGTTTAAGGAACCTCATATGCCTTCAAAATGAATTGTATCACTATCTAGTAGGCATATCTTAAGCACGTTACTTAATTTCAAAAAGCCCGACATGTCATCAAAGTTTCGTTAGTTCGAAAATTTACCATTTCAATGTTTCCATAGAAAGTGATAAATCAATACTTACTACAATCCCTAGGGAGTACGCATTTCTTCAAATTATCATCATAGTAGTAACCAGGTTTGCAGTCGCAAGAGTTTACTTTGCATAATTCAATACAAGCACCAGCGGTATCTTCATACTCAATATCTCTGCAATGTCTATTGCAGTTCACACCACAACCAGACACGGCGTTAGGGTCACCACCGCACGACGCTGAACGGAGCAAAAATCATTATAATGAATTACTATTTAGATCCTTAAGTAGGGGTAACAAAGTTAGTTATTAGTAAAGTTAAAGATAATAAATATTATATATTTCATGTTAACAAAATAAATAAAGCCTTGCTCTTTAATAAAAAATGTAAAAGGTTAATTAGAGCATTACTTACGACATTTCTTGATCGGTATACATTTTCCATTGTCAGCCCTGACGAAGCCCTCTTTGCAAAGACATCCACCAGTACAGCGGTAGGAACCTTTTTTCGGACACTTGATCGGGAATCCAACTTGGGAACAATTCTTAGGATGACAATATTCTTCTACACAACTGTTGTAAACTTCATCTTTGGGGCAAGATGGTGCTGGAAACCACAAATAGTAAAAATAAATCTAAAAATTTAAACCACCGATACTTGATAGGACGAATGTTAAAATTTGATGTTTTTTATCGGAGAAATGCATCCGGTACTCGATCAACCAGCACGGTTATATTGGAGCCAAATTAGTTTTATCGATTTGAAAAATGCATTTTTTATTCAAATCGGTAGTCGTTTTAAACTAACGGTTGTGTACGAATTAATATCTGATAGACTGTTTCCGACGGAATCTATTCCGGAATACATATATATTGTTTTAGTTATTTGAAGCATAAAAATAAATATTTTTATTTTTATGAACTTTAAGAATGTCCATATGAAAACCTTCTATTAGACAGCAATATACATAAAACACCAAATTTTAGTCGCGTCTCCTTGAAAACCAATCGAATCTTTTCATCTAGGTATTAAGATTTTTATATCCATTATCAAAATACTTACGACATTTTTTGGGCAGGACACATTTTCCGGTCTTCTCATTTAGATAGTATCCATCTTTGCAATCACAAGCGTTCTCGTAGCACACCGTAATGCAAGACACTTCTTTGCCAATATGAGAGCAGTGTTTCCCACAGTTGACACCACAACCAGATTCCGCATTGTCATCACCACCGCAAGATGCTGTGCGCCATATAGATACCCGTTTAATATTTCTCAAATAGATTTTCAGAATAATTACGCGTGAATAAAAATAATGTGGATCGAGATGCGTAATTATATTATTCCTTCGTATACATTTTGCCTCATATAAAAGAGAACTTATTAGCGAATGAGAATTAAGGCGAAAGAATCAGTGTTAACGTTGAATGCAGATGTTTTTTAACAAGGGATTACTTACGGCATTTCTTAACTGGTATGCAAGTGCCATTATCAGCCCTTACGTATCCTTCGACACATAAACATGCGCCGGTACATTTAGTAGGGTCTATTCTTGGACAAGATATTGGGAAACCCAGTTCAGAACATTTTTTCGGCTTGCAGTCTCCTTCAACGCACGGGTTGTAAATTTCATTTTTTGGACATTGTGGAGCTGCAAAGACTTAAAAATTGTTTATAAATTGGTTGGATACACATTTTTATAAGTTTAATGAGTAATAAAGTTTGAGGTAGTCGGAAGCGAGGCCATTGCCGTGATAATTTTTACTAAGATTTACTTTGATAAAAGATACTTCTTAACAACATCTTGATCTATTAAATACACTCATGGGACTAGCAAAGCAGATTCTAGCTAACATAAAATTTACTTTCTACTAAAACGCAGCATGATTGGCGAGGGTTAGTTATTTTCACATTTTGGCGCCACACTCGATGGACCATCAGATGCCAAAGAAGTCTAAACTGTAACTCATAGTTGCGTCTAACTTTGGTACGTTACAAATCTTTTTTAATTTAATTAATATACAGGATAAAAAATCATGATATTTTACTTACGGCATTTCTTAGGTAACACGCATTTGCCTGTGTTTTCGTCTAAATAGAATCCTGGTTTGCAGTCGCAGGCGTTGACGTGGCATATAAGTGGACATACTGAGTTCTTTTTACCAATATCTCTACACCGTTTTCCACAGTTTACACCGCAACCGGATTGAGCATTTGGATCTCCGCCGCATGACGCTGTGGGCATAAACCGAGAAGATGAATAAAATACTAAATTTAACTTCCAAGAATAGTGTTTTTTTTTCAGGTTGATTGTAAGTAATAGGATTTTATTTTATTATTAATTATCACATAATTAATAAAAGGAATGTTTCGAGAATCTACTTGCAAAGTTTTTCTATGCGAAATCCGTCTACTCGTTACGCGTTATCATGTTAGTCTCTTTTCGGTTCTTTAGAACCTTATATCCAAAAAAATGATATATGTGTATAGGCTAATGAAATATCTTGTGTGCATTACCTAAGTTTAAATTGTAACTTACGACAATCCTTTTTCTTGATGCATTTTCCATTAGCAGCTCTAACGTATCCGTCTTTGCAGAGACATCCTTTAGTACAACGTTCATGGTGGACGTCTGGGCAAGCCACCGGGAATCCGAGATCATCACAAGTTTTTGCGTCGCAGTAACCCTCTATACAGTTGTGATACACTTCGTTGTCGCCACATGGTAAAGCTGAAAATGTCCTTTTGTGAAAATAAATTCATAATTGTGTGTTATGGATTGTGCTATAGATATTGAACGTTGTGCAATGTTTTTTTTTTAACCGTATTATATCCTATTTTAAATTTCAGCTATCCTACGTGTAAATAGATAGCGTAAAATAATTCACCAAAGATTGCATACGACTAACGAACTCCGTGAGGTCCAGATATCAATTATGTTCTAGAATTCGTGACGCTTGCAGGTATTAATATAACTAATTGAGGAGGAGTAATTGTGCTATTGTTGCTTATATAGCGACAGTCCATGTGTGGATTAATTGAATAAACTGAAATACCCTTAATCTGTGTAATACAACAATACGAACAATCATCGCATAACAATGTCCAATTGGAATACTCTTGATGAAAGCGTACATAGCTCATTGTCTCAGAACGCATTATAAGACAAGACCATACAAAGCTGATGCTTTGTATAATACCAAATATCAAAAGGAGTTATACCTATAACTACTTAATGGATAATATAATAATCGTATACCTATACGATTTCCATTAAAGAGATATTAATTGAATTACTATATTAAGAATGTTTTTGTGCAGGTTGAATCACTTAAATACAATAATAAACATTTGCATTGAATTTCGGAATACGATCGAATATAATATTATGGACCAGATGACCAAGTGGTTATTATAATGACAGGGGCAAAATCATTAGAACAGAACTATATTTATACGTATTTCATTAGAAATATACGCCTATCGATTGTTGTGATAATTCACAGCTAGAAAGACACGGGCGCACTTTAATTAATGAAGTAGGTGGGAGCATCGAAGATTTTTTATTCTAGAAAGTTTATGTTAACATTTTTTTACGAATTATATACATGAAATCGGCATTAAACCGGTATGGCTGGCAAAAGTTCAATCATATTAATAGCCAACAATACGAGGATGGGATGGTGGGATAGTACGAGTATATATAACATACGTGAAACATGAATTATTTTAATAAATTCTGATAACGTTGAAAAAATTATTGTGGGCCGTAGGTTCAAATGCGCGTCTGTTTTGATAGTGCATCTGTAAAGATCATCCTGGAGGGCATTTCATAATTTCGCTTCTTTACAACTTAATCTTACCGAATCAATTTTTATGAAAACAAATGAACTACTTACGGCATTTGTCCTTTGGTACACAAACTCCTTCACTGTTGCGCAGATATCCATTTTTACACACGCATCCTTTGTAGCATTTTTTAACATCTATGCATACATCTGGTTTACCAAGTTGAGAACAGTTTCTTTTATCACATCCGCCATTGACACAATTTGATGGCACTTCGTTGGTAGGACAAATAGGAGCTAAAAGTAATTGAATGATTATTCATTTCTGCCTTCTTCTTTGTATTATTTTATTATTTACAAGTAACTCAGTGTACTATAAAGTTTTGCACAAGTATGTAAAAATACTCACTGCAGTCCTCCAAACGCACGCATTTCTTTTGGATGCGGTCGTAAAGATAATTGTCTCTGCAAACACATCCATTAGCATTGCATACAGCGGCGCACGAAATACCCTTTCCATGATCGGGACACTGTTTTGTGAAGCATAATCCGCAGCCAGGCTTAGCGTTGGGGTCACCTCGGCACGACGCTGTTGACACAAAAATACATGTTTTTAAATCAGTATAGAGTGAAAGTATATTTTGACTATGAAAATATCAATAGAATAAAAGTTATAATTTTTTTATTCAGATCTGTCTAAAAGTTCTTGGGTCAAAAGAAAAATACAAAGAATACTCCCTCAAACTTGTATAAAAAACATTAAAATTTAAAGAACGTGATACTAACGGCATTCATAATCAGGAATACAGACTCCCTTATTGTTCCTCACATATCCGTCAATACAAACACATTTAGGTTTGACTGGACAAGGAGATCCTGGCGACGTTTCAGGTGGACAGCGTAAAGGATATCCTAATTGTGAACAGTTTTCTGGGCGACATCTATCAGCTGGACACAATTCATATTTCTCATTGACTCCACATTGAGGTTCTGAAAATACGCAATGTTGCTAAAATATTGTTGCTGAAGCTTATAATGTAGTTCCGTACAAAAAACTTAGTTTAAGCTTTTTAATTACATCGTATTTTTGGCAAAAGAACTGGTGAAAATGAATGAAAAATAAATTAAATTTAACAAAGAACTTACCTTTGCATCTAGGTATGGGTATACAAGTATTGTTCTTAGCACGTGCGTAACCCTTCTCACAATAGCACTTTGGGTTACATTTAATGTTCACAATAGGACAATTTGTTTGATTCTGTTGACTAAGCGTGGCACAAACATTATCGCATTCAACGCCACAATCAAAATATTCGTGTGGACCACTACACTGACCTATAACAAAGAGAAAAAAGCGTGTCAACACCAATCTTTTATTGCAACATAGACCGAAGATTGTAATTAATTAATAAATAAATAAATACACCCAACAGTCACATACATAGTCCTGACCCCACACTAAGATACGAGTCTTTTGTCGTGGGTATCAGAAACTACGAGAGACTTTTCGGTCTCACAAACATCCAGACCCGAAACAAATATTTGTGGATCACACTTAAACTTTGTTAAGTCTGATGCACCTAATACTGGCATTCAAATTTTGAACGCAAGTCTTAAAAAGAAACAGAATACATTAGTATAAAAGATTATAATATAATAATACTTACGGCATTGCGCTTCCGTAACGCATTGACCATTCACGTTGCTGAAATAACCGTCCTTACATCTACAACCAGGGACGCAGGGTTCTGGGGAAGTCTCATATTCTATAGGGCAAATATAAGCCCTATCAAGACTTTCACATGTTCGTGGCGGGCACCATAATGGGCAAAGATCGAAAACTTGGTTTGGTTTTGGGCACGCTGTAATGGCAATATTTATTTATTTGTTTATTTATTAAAGCTTCATAAACTAGATAGTACATAGGCGGACTTAATGCCATAGGCATTCTCTTACAGTCTACCTTAGGGGAGTGCAGAGATGAACCTTGGTAGGTGTATTGTTATAATAATATTACTAAACATACATGCATACCTAAATACTCATACAATAATAAATACATATATAAATATATATATATATCATACATATATATACACATACATACATATACATATATATAAAATAAATATCATGAAGATGACTCTGCTAACTCTTTGAGATACAGTTCTCGTACCCTCGTTTTAAAGACTTCAAGTGTAGAGGACGTCCTTATTCTGAGCGGGAGCGCATTCCATAGAAGAATGGATTGGATGTTGAAGGAAAAATGTACGAAGTTAGAATGATGTGGAGGACAGCGAAGAAGAAGATTTTTAGTTGAACGGAGATTTCGATTGTGGTCAGACCCTAAGTGTTGAAAAGAAGAAGTTAAGTAGGAAGGTGGATTTGGAGAATATAGTAAAGAGTAAAGGGTACTAAGAGCACGCAAACTACGGCGTTGTCGAATGGGGAGCCATTTGAGTTGAGAGCGAAAAGAAGATACGTGGTCGTACTTGCGAAGATTATAAACAAATCGAATGCAGTTATTGAGAAGATTTTAATGTTATTTGTAATTTTAACTTCTTTATTGGTTATTTCATATAAATTAATAACTACAAATAATGTTTAGGTACTCACAGCAATTCTCAGGTTTTACACATTTTCCGGTGATATCATCAAAATAATAGCCGTCTTTGCAATCACATCCATCTACTTTGCATTGTTGGGCACATAATTTGGGCTTTTTCCCAATGTCTGAGCAACGTCTATTACAGTGGCTACCACAACCGGGTCGAGCATTGGGATCACCGCCACATGATGCTGTCAATAAATATTATGATTAATTAATATTATAAAGCTGAAGAGTTTGTTTGTTTGAACGCTAGGATCTCAGGAACTACTGGTCCGATTTGAAAAATTCTTTCACTGTTAGATAGCACATTTATCGAGGAAGGCTATAGGCTATATAACATCACGCTACAACGAATAGGAGCGGAGCAGCAATAAAGAATGTTTCAATATCGGGGACATTTTTTCCTTTTTGTGAGCTTCCGCTGCGTGCGCTGCGAAAACGGTTAAAGTTTCGCTAAAATAATGTTTGAGAGAAATGTTCCTCTTTAAAAGTTCTAAAAAAAGTCCACGACAGCATATGTCTATTTTTTAAGGTTGGCTCATTATAACGTTTTTTATCCTAACCAAATTTATCTATACTAATATTATAAAGCTGAAGAGTTTGTTTGTTTGTTTGTTTGTTTGTTTGTTTGTTTGTTTGTTTGTTTGTTTGTTTGTTTGTTTGTTTGTTTGTTTGTTTGTTTGTTTGTTTGTTTGTTTGTTTGAACGCTAGGATCTCAGGAACTACTGGTCCGATTTGAAAAATTCTTTCACTGTTAGATAGCACATTTATCGAGGAAGGTTATAGGCTATATATCATCACGCTACGACCAATAGGAGCGGAGCAGCAATAAAGAATGTTTCTAAATCGGGGACTTTTTTCCTTTTTGTGAGCTTCCGCTGCGTACGCTGCAGAAACGGTTAAAGTTTCGCTAAAATAATGTATGACAGAATTGTTCCCCTTTAAAAATTCTAAAAGTAAGTCCGCGACAGCATATGTCTATCTTTTAAGGTTGGCTCACTATAACGTTTTTTATTCTAACCAAATCTATTTTAAATAAAGCATTATTTGTGAAGGTGTTTTTACAAACATGATATTAATCCTTATCCAAATAAATACGTTATTCATTACAAGTATTTAATGCAAAATAAATTTGTCCTTTACATCATTTGATTTCAATAAGTATCTTAGAAGATATCGTAGTTTCAAAATAATGATCAAGCGCGCAATAATGATATTCAAGGCGTCGACCGGCGCGTTACGGTTTCACGTTGAAACAATTTAACCGATTGTATGATTTTTGTATAATTAAGTAAATGGGGCGCTGCGGCGTAAAATACTACAACTTATTTTCTTTCTGAACCCAACCCTGTAGTCCACGCAGACGGAGTTGCGCGCAAAAGCTAGTTTTAGAATAAAGTTTTATTTGTGAAGGTGTTTTTATAAATATTATATTAATCCTTATCCAAATAAATACGTTATTCATTACAAGTATTTAATTTTAAATAAAGTTGCCCTTTACATCATTTGATTTCACTGAGTATCTTAGAAGATATTGCAGTTTTAAAATATTGATCAAGCGCGCAGTAATGATGCTCAAGGCGCTGATCGACGCGTTACGGTTTCACGTTTGAACAATTTGACCGAATTGTATGATTTTTGGTATGGACATAAATAGGACTCTGAGAAGTAGAATAGAATACAACTTATTTTCCTTCTGAACTCAACCCTGTAGTCTACGCGGACGGAGTCGCGAGCAAAAGCTAGTAATAAATAAACTCAAACTTTATTAACCTAATAGACTGAATAATGAATAGGTTCTACTCACGACAATCCTTTATAGGGATGCAAACTCCTTTGCTGTCCCTCAGATATCCTTTTTTACATACACATCCCACCTTACATATCCTTGGGTCTATGCAAAGCTTCGGTTGGCCTAGTTGCGTGCAGTTCCGTTTGTCACATCCGCCGTTTGCACAAGTTGAAATCTCTTCGTTCTTACCACATACAGAAGCTGGAAATTCAGTTTTAGCTTAGTGAAGCTACTACCTACTACCTAAGTATCGCTAATTCTTTATGTAAACAAGTATATATTTTTACTTTGAGTACTTTGAGTTTGGTCTCGTGGAATTTATGGCTTGATTGAAACATAATTGTTAAAAAGTGGATGCAAAAATGAATTTCTATCGACCCCTTTGGATTTATTAAAAAATATTAAAGTTAAAGCCTCGTTTTACTCTGCTTGGGCTATGATATGAATAAACCGGTACGAGTGTATGATTCTATATCTTATGGAAACTGAATTTTTTATCAATGCTACTTTGTTTTTTAGCAGGCATGATCGTCAACATCGCTTTAACTTTCTGTAGGTAACATTGGCATAGGCCAATGAAAGGTTTCTGAAAGCTGTTACACAGGTGTGTGTTACTAGTGTGCAGACATTGGGCAAAAGATCTTATAGAAAATACTCACGACAGTCTTGAGGTCGAACGCATTTTTCTATTTTTGAATTGTAATAATATCCGTCTTTACACCGGCAACCATTTAATTCACATTGTATCCTGGGGCATATTACATGATCTTTACCAATGTCAGAGCAACGATGTCCACAAAATCCACATCCAGATGTTGCATTGGAATCCCCGCCACAAGAAGCTGGAATACACCTTTTCGTTATTTAAAATGCAATTACAGCCTATCCTACACAAAGACATTGCATCAAAAATTATTTTTGATGCAATAGCAATCCATGCATAGCCTAAGCATTTTTTTTAATTAAGTAAAAATTGAAATACTCACGACAAGTATTAATGGGGACGCAAAGACCCTTGTTGTTTCTCGCGTAACCCCGGGCGCAAACACACCTAGGTTTTACCGAACATGGAGTATCAGGTGTAACAATCGAACAATATATAGGGAACCCTAATTGAGTGCAATTTTCTGGTCTACATAATCCATCAGGGCATTGCATATACTCTTCGTTCAATCCACACTGTGGAGCTGAAAAGAACGGTTAAAGATTAAACATAGTATTACCTTATAAATTGTCAATCCTTGCTTGACAAATGCCTACATACTTACATGAACTCACGCCTGTAATTCCTGATCGGATAGGCAGAGGTGCATTTCTGCACCCACATTTCGCCAGGTATGTATCACGCCCACGTAATAGGAGGCGAGCCTATTGCCGTTTTCGGACATTGTCCAGACTCCGTGCTGCTACTGAGAATTTCCGAATGGAAAAACCCAATAGCACTTTGCCCGACCCGGGAATCGAACCGTGAGACCACGAGGCAGAAAAAATAAATGTCTTCGAAAAAGTGAGATATTGTGTAAATTTGTGGACAAGATCAATAAAATTACTGTTATTAAAAAATAAGTTATGAATATTGTCCTAATAGACTTTATAAATAAGATATTTCAATGAAGAGTACTTACTGCAATCCTTTGGAAGAACGCATTTCTTGATATTTCTATCATAATAATAGCCTTTTCTACATTGGCAGCCATTTACTTCACATATCCCGAGACAAGCTATATCATCTCTTCCGTAGTCTGAGCAATGTTGGCCGCAAAAGCCGCAGCCAGACATGGCATTAGGATCACCACCACATGCTATAAAATTAAATTGTTTTCCGTAAACGCTCTTGTACCTCATATGAATATGAAGTCTTAATATTAACGATGATATATGGATTGCAATAAATAATTATTTATTCGGTTAATGAATTTTCTTCAAAGTAATTTCTTTTTTTACCGCTCATAAAATTAATTGGCATTAAAATTTAAATTTCAGAACAAGTTCTATATTTTATATGTACCTACCTTTGTAGGAATAGAACAAGCTTAAGACCTAATGGTCAATGCAAAACAATAGCAATTGATGTCTTCCATTTATATAATGTAAATAAAAACAATTGGAGTCTTTTTGCCACGTTAATAAAACCACTATTTACTAGACATTCGTCTGTTTGTTCCAGATTATCTCTAAAACGGCTAGGCCGAGTTTTATGGGAGTGCTAGATAGCTGGTATAATAAGGAGATAATAGAATAGTAGTGCAATAACATTAAAAAATATTTTCTGGGTACCAAGGCAAGAAAAATCAAGCAACAAATACTTACGGCATTCCTTCACTGGCACGCAAATTCCCTTGTTGTTCCTTGCATAATCCTCAATGCAGACACATCCAGGTTTGTCTGAACATTTCGAACCCGGCTTTTTGACTGGACAATTTATAGGAAAACCAACTTGGGTGCAGTTCTGTGGTCGGCAAACTTCTGAAGGACATTTCTCGTATTTTTCATTTCTTCCACACTGTGGCGCTGCGAAGTAAATCAGCTATTGAAATGATACCAGCGGCTTCAACAAGCTTTACGCAAGTGAATGTACAAATGACTTTACCTAGATTTAGGATTCTATCTTTATTCGTGAAATTTAACAAAAGCACAGCTTTTGTATCTACCATATTAGTAGGGACAGCATATTAAGTAATTTTATTATTTGTTTACTTATAGTATTAGGGACCTTCTCTACATCATCGACTTGGAGACAAATTATTCTCAATACACAATTAACTTCAATACTTACTGCAATCCTTAGGAAGGACACATTTTCCAACATTATAATCGTAGTAATACCCCTTCCTACAACTACAACCGTTTATTTCGCATATAGCAGGACACAACACGGGACCTTTCCCGATGTCCGAGCAGCGGTTGCCGCAGTACCCGCAACCTGCTACAGCATTAGGATCTCCATGACACGAGGCTGTAAAAAATGTATTGTTAGTCATCTTATTGTGTATATCTAAAACGGAGATATAAAAGAAAATAAATTTTCTGTAGGTACCCTGGTCTCGATTATCGCAGTCCTAACTTGTCATATTAGTAAAAAGATTTATTGATTTACAAGAAAAGCTATCTTAAGAAGAAAAAATATGGTTCTGATATCTTGCATACACGTTGCACTTTGTCCTAGCTTGGAGCAATAATTTCTTAATGTAACATTTTAAGTACCTTACATAGGTACTAATAATAATGAGACAAATACTCACGGCATTTACTTGCGGGAACGCAAACACCCTTATCATTTCTCACATGATCTTGAATGCATACACATCTTGGTTTATCGGGACATTTGTAGTTTGCCGGTACTCGCGGGCAAGGCACAGGAAATCCAACTTCGGTGCAATTTTTGGGTCGACATAATAAACTTGGACAGTTTGAATATTCTTCATTTACTCCGCATTGAGGACCTAAAATAATAATTACAGTTTTGATAGTGTTTCATACAAAACTTGGGTTTTATTGAATTTAACTAGCAACTTTTAAAGCTTTACTACCAGGCTCATACTTGGAAATATATAATAGTATAAATTCAGGAAGAATGAAATAGTGTTGGCTACTCAAATTAATTCGATAATTCTTCACAAGTCAATATTTATGTATATGCTAGTATATCCGTTCAAGAGATCTATTTGTTTAATGGTCACTTACTGCAGTCTTTTGGAAGAACGCATTGCTTTTTATTTTTGTCATAATAATATCCTTTCTTGCATTGGCAGCCGTTTATTTCACATATCTTAGGGCACGCTACGGAATCTTTGCCGATATCTGAGCAACGGTGTCCACAATATCCACAGCCTGAAGTAGCATTCCGATCACCGCGACATGATGCTAAAAATAAAATACAATTATTTGTAAGTTGCTAAGACACATTATTAATATAAAATATATTTATAAATTAAACTATGGTACAAATTACCGAAGGCCACAAATAATCCGATCACCATTATTAATTTAGTCTTTTATAATTTAGAAATGCCAAATCCTTTGGCGCAGAGCAATATTTTCATAGACATTTTACATATAATCATTTTTGTGTCTTAAATTATAGAAAACACTTACGACATTCCTTGATAGGTATGCATATACCCTTGTCATTTCTCACGTAATCATCATAACATACGCAGCCAGGTTTTCCTGGACATTTAGAATCTGGTCCTACGGCTGGACAAGGTATTGGGAATCCTACTTCGGTACAGCTCTTTGGTCGACACAATCCGGCAGGACATTGTATATATTTTTCATTTTTGCCACATTGTGGAGCTGAAAAATATTTTAGATTATTTGTAATAGTGATCTAATGGAAACAATATCTGATCTGGTAGTAAATTTATTGCGGTCCAAATAGCACAAATTCGCAAAAAGATATAATCCTTCACTTGTTTACACAATTATACCTGCGTGATGCCAAAGGGTTGTATACGTATGCAGGTCGGTGCCATAACGTGACACTCATGACGTGTCTCTATACAGAAATTCGGAGAATCATAATATCTATAGACTGAACATAGTACAACAGTATTGCACCATGAGAGTTTTCTGTGAGATAGTGGTTTCATAGTAGACCCCTTCATTCGTAAAGCAAATCAAGCTAACTACGAAGAGGCTACGTTATAATTATTATTAGCAACTTGAACCAGCCTTACTAGGGCAAACGTTATAGCAGCATATCGCCGAGGCCCTAATTTAATGTCCAAGCTGTCTGCATTATTTGAAAATTCAATTCAGCAGTGAAGGGTTGAAAATGTTGCAAACAGAGGAGCGTTCTAAAATGTTAAAATTATTTAGGTAGTATATTTGCTACTGATTTTCTTCATACTTACTGCATTTCTTAGGCAGAACACATTTTCCAACATTACCATCATAATAGTACCCCTTCTTACAACTGCAACCGTTTATTTCACAGATAGCAGGGCACACCACAGGCCCTTTCCCGATGTCCGAGCAGCGGTGGCCGCAGAATCCACAACCTGATACAGCATTGGGGTCTCCACGACACGAGGCTGTTAAAAAAATATGTGAAAATTAGCCACTCTCAGTGGGTCCACTTTAATGGGAACTTTTACGTTGAAACAAAGAATGTTTGCTTCTTGCGGTATATTAAAATTAACATATATTAACATGCTAATTATGGATATGACCTAATAGGGGGCGATCCCATTGTCGTTTAAAATTAAATCGATTTTAAATCTCATATTGGAAAATCCCACTAACACTTTTCCAGATTTTCCAGAATCGGACTCAATATCTTACCAAAAGACCAAAAGTGGTTACTATTCAATAAAGTTATTTCAAAATAAATTTATAACAGTAAAAAAATAGATTTAGTTTGAAAATAGAATGGTGCTGAGATCTTGGGTCATATTCTTTGTTTTATATGTAATATATCTTGATGTGAAGTTAATATGTATCAGAAATTATGAACAATTTGTTGGAGGAATACTCACGGCAATCACTTGCGGGAACGCAAACACCCTTAGAATTTCTTACATAATCTGGAATGCATACACATCGTGGTCTTTCGGGGCACTTATAGTTTACGGGTACCGACGGACAAGCCACTGGGAAACCCACTTCGGTACAATTTTCGGGTCGACATAATAAACTTGGGCATTTTGCATACTGTTCATTCATTCCACATTGAGGACCTGAAAAGTATTTGTATGTTCTTTAAAAATCATTTTATATGTAATAGTACCTACATTTATCCTGGTCTAAATTAGTAGAAATAGCATAAGTACAGCCACAAAGATACGAAGACGCCGATTAGAGTTGTGTTATATCGCATGGATATAACAGTCAAACAAAAAAATTATGTTAAGCAAATCGCTTGCGATTCATTTAGTGTGTCGTACGAAAGAGTGTCGGCTTAATTATTCCTGTACAGCAGTATAGAGACTAAACTGACACCTAATGCTTAGTGCATAGCGGTTTGATTAGTTTTTCAACTGGTTGACTTTTATGTTTGCTTGTCCAATTATGTGCTATAATTAAATTAAATGGTTCTTACTGCAGTCTTCTGGTAGAACGCATTGCTGTATGTTTTTATCGTAATAATATCCTTTTCTACATTGACAGCCGTTTATTTCATATATCTTTGGACACGCTACGGGGTCTTTGCCGATGTCTGAGCAGCGGTGTCCACAATATCCACAGCCTGAAGTAGCGTTCCGATCACCGCGACATGATGCTAAAATAAAATAATTGTACAATATCATGAATCCCAATAAATGACTTGGTAATATATAATAGATAATAACCTGTCTTCAACGAGCTAATTAGTTTCGAAGAATATTGTTCTAAACAGCAATTTGTAAAATATGTGCGTAAAATAAGTTAACTAATTACATACAGCGTTATTAATTAAGAATATAAATTAAAAAGAAACAAATATGAAAGATAATTAAAAAATAGCGAAATTAATGTGGTGGACAACTTCTTTTCATACTTTTATTATCTTTTAGACCTCAGAGAGAGCCTGTACCCAGAAACGCTGATGGTTTATGAAAAGAATTTGATAAAATTACCGATTTCAATTTACAGTCTAAAAATACTTACGACATTCTTTGATAGGGATGCATATACCCTTGTCGTTTCTGGCATAGTTTTCAACACATATGCATCCTGGTTTCACTGGACACTTAGAATGGTGAGATATACCTGGGCAAGGAATCGGAAAACCTACTTCTGTGCATTTCTGAGGTCGACACAAATCAACAGGACATTTTTCATATCTTTCGTTTTGTTTGCATGTGGGACCTGGAATTATTGTTTTATTATTAGTGATTTTAGTTAAGTTATTAAGTTCAATAAAAATTAAGGTAGAGTAAGGATGCTGCCTTGTAAAGTAAAAAAGAGAAGGTAATGGTAATAGTAGTAATAGTAATTTTATGCGAATATAACTGTAAGTATAGAAAACTTTTATGTTTAACACACTTAGCTGATGTGGTTGAGTAGTGTAATATAAAGACTTGCAGACCTCAATTTGTTTATCATTGCGCGTGAGCCAAGTCGGTTTAGTGTTATAAAGTACTCACTGCAATCCTTTGGCAGGACACATTTTTTTATATTATTATCATAGTAATATCCCTTCCTACACCGGCAACCATTTAGTATACAGCTCAATGGACACACCACAGGTTCTTTGCCAATATCGGAACAACGGTGTCCGCAAAATCCACAGCCAGTGGTAGCGTTGGGATCACCACCACATGAAGCTAGAAAAAAAAATCTTGATTGTGTAGCAGAAATTTTTAAATTTCATATCTTGAACATTTTTTGGAATCCTTTAATATATGTTACCAGTTCCTTTGAGACCAAGAAGTGAGTTATGAAAAATTATTTGGTTAAAAGGATGGTTTAGTATGAGAATCCGATACATTATTGATGATGATGTATATTTCTTATTTAAACCACTAACTTAGATCAGACTAAAGTGATGGTTCATGAGAAACTATCTCCATATAACCTTACTATTACTCGCAATTTTTTTTAAACAACTGACCAAGAAAGATTATTACGTTGAATGTGAATATGAACTTACGGCATTGCTCCCTGGGAACGCATACACCCTTATCATTTCTCGCATATCCTTGTTTGCAGACGCATCCTGGTTTCACTGGACAGGGATCGATCTGTTTACAATTTATAGGGAATCCCAGTTGCGAACAGTTTAGTGGCCGGCACACAGACACAGGACATTTTACATATTCTTCGTTGATTTCGCATTGCGGCTCTGAGAAAAAATGTGTTAATGTGATTTTTGTTATCGTTTTCTTACAACTCGATAAAATAAGAATAAAAAAGCTTATTAGTCACTAATGTGTCAATCACTAAAAAAATTAGTAAAACATATGTGTTCTTATCATATTAATATTATTGTTCTAACATTGAGCCAGGAAAAATAGTTCTACGGACTTCTATGTGTGTATGATTAGTGGTAACTGTTGTAACAATAGCGCGATTGTTATAAATAGCAAAAGTAAAAAAATTCGTACCATCGCATTTTGAAATTGGAATGCATGTGCCATTCTTGGCACGGGCGTAATCCTTTTCACAGTAACATTTCTTGTTACATGTAATGTTTATAATAGGGCAGTTAGTCTGATTCTGTTTTTTGATTGTTTTGCATACGTTGTCACAGGCGCTGCCACATGAATAATACTCGTGTGGACCGGTACACTTCACTGGAAACATTTAAAACATACAAATTATGTATTTCTCTACAATTTATCTCAGCTTCACTGTTACGTTGACTCTTACATATGTAATGCCCGAAGGATTTAGTTCACCTTTATGAAGATGTATGTAGCCCGTATAATAAAATAATTTTCAAAAGAAATATAACAAGACACATTGGCGAAGTGTGCGCCGGAATATACTCCTTCCTACCCTTTCGCGGATACAGGCGCGGATGTTTGTGCTTATCATATGAAAATCATGGCATATATGATTAACTTTCCGTATGTATGTGTATACTTACAGCAATTCTCTTTTGATATACATTCTCCAATCTTATTTCTGAAGTAACCCTCTTTACATCTACATGCCGGGAAGCAACCTTTGATCAAAGGACACGGGTACACCTTTCCAATGCTCTCACACGTCTGTGGTGGACACGATGGTGGACATTTGTCGTAGTACTCGTTGGGTTTCGTGCAAGCTGGGAAATTAATTTAACTTATTTATTTTCATTTATTCTATTTCTTTACTTATAGATAGATAATAATTAGATGAATGATTATTACTTTGGAAATAAATGTGATTTACATCTGCTACAGTTTATGAAGCTTAAATAAATAAATAAATAAGTAACACTTATAATGTGCATGATAAAACGACATAATGTTCTAAAATAAAAAAATAAAGACGATGAGAGTAAATTTACTTTTGCTTAGTAAACAAGCAATATTTAATACGTAATTAACAATAAATCTTATTGCTTAGTAGTTAAGGGTATTTTTTATTTATTTTGACTTACGTTTGCATTGATCCTCCGGTATGCAGGACCCATTGGATGCCCGTAAATAACCGTCTATGCAAATACAGCCTTTGATGCAATGATCCGGGTTGATTTTAATACAAGGTATGGGTTTTCCTAGTTGTGAACAATTTTTCGCTTGGCATCCACCATTAATACACTTTGAGAAAACTTCGTTTTTATTAGGATTGCAATAGGGAGCTGAAATAAATTTGTTATTAAAGTTGGTTCAATAATCTTAGCTGTAACTTAAAGCGCTTGTCATTACAACTATGGAGTTTTATTCGTATTACATCCAATTAGTTATTGCATGGATGGAGTGCGTGAGAGAAGATATGAAAGACAAAGTAGTGACTGAAGACGTGACGGCTGATAGGAGTGTTTGTAAGGACAAAACGCACTGCACTGGCCCTAAATAGAATTGGGAACAGGGCAAGAGAATAATGATGAGGATCCAATTACTTACTGCATTCTTTTGGTAGGACACATTTTCCAATATTATTGTCATAGTAATATCCCTTTTTGCATTTGCAGCCATTTACTCTGCATATCGCCGGACACGCTACTGGTCCTTTGCCGATATCGACACAAAGTTGTCCGCAAAATCCGCAACCTGATGTAGCATTGGGATCGCCACCACACGAGGCTAAAGAAAAAATATGATTATTTCAAGATTTTTACATTTATGGTATATTTCTCTATGAATTTCGTTGAAGGTGGGAGACAATTTAGAATGCGTGCCACTATTTACTACTATACTATTACCTTGATGCACATGAATGAACAGTGTTAGGTGAAGCTAGGGTAAGGAAAAAAGATCTTTTACTAGTGAAAAAATAACTTACGGCATTGCTCTATAGGAATGCATACACCCTTATCGTTTCTCACATATCCTGATTTGCAAACACATCCTGGTTTTACTGGGCATTTATCGAATTTCCCACAATTTATTGGGAATCCTAACTGAGAGCAGTTGAGTGGTCGACATAGTCCGACTGGGCATTTTACATACTCTTCGTTCACCGGGCACTGTGGCTCTGAAAGATGTTCAAACGTATGACTACTGTGGAAACGTCGTGTTATTATTTTAGTGTAGACTAATTGCGGGTATAATATTATTAAACTTTAGCCATTATTACCGTAGCCTAAAAAGTATAAACTATTATGATCACAATATGTTGTTATTTTCCAACAGAACAAATTACTTTTAATTTTTTTTTAATTATAACATTTAAAGTTTATAACCAACATATTAAAAAAAAATATATTTTAGTGTTAAATTGTGTCATACCATCACATTTAGAAATTGGAATGCAGGTGTTATTCTTAGCACGAGCGTAGCCCTTTTCGCAATAGCATTTTTTGTTGCACGTAATGTTTATGATGGGGCAGTTAGTTTGATTTTGTTTTTTTATTGTTTCACAAACGTTGTCACAAGCGCTGCCGCATGAAAAATACTCGTGTGGACCGGTGCACTTCACTAAAAATATATAAAAAACATTAGAAGGAATTAAAAATCACCATCAATATCATCATTATTGTTATCATAATTATCAGCCCATTTAGTCCAATGGGACTAGCAGTGGCTGGTCCCGTGCCAAGATCACAATGTCTGGTAAACATAATTTTTATTTATCGTCGAGGGTAAGAAACTGCAACAGAAGTTATTATACAAACATGTACTCACAGCAATCCTCTCCCGATATACACTCTCCCATCTTATTTCTGAAGTAACCCTTCTCACATCTACACGCCGGCTTGCAATTCTTTCCTGAAGGATCGACTTGTGTTAAGGGGCAATGGTACTTCTTCCCAATGCTCTCACAAGTCTGTGGTGGACATGATGGTGGACATTTGTCGTAGTATTCATGAGGTCTCCTACAGGCTATAAAAGAAATAAAGTTAAAAATTAAAATAGAGGATAATGATTTATGATTTTTAAACAGAAAATGTTTGAGTATATTAACAAAAACTTTTAGGGATATTAATTTATTAACTATAGATAATTGAGAATTAAACTAGAAACAAAAGGGTATATTTATTTAACCTTAGGTATATTTATTTTTTCGTTTTATTAAATGATCATTATTTATACGTATATTGCAACGAGTACGCTACATATTATAAACTTCATCAAAGCACACATTTAGAACATAAATTGACAATCATTCCAATATCCTGAACAAAATCATAACTAGGCAGTTCTACAGTACGTTTTTATTAAATTTTGAGGATAGTACTTACGATTGCATTGGTCTTTTGGTATGCAGGTACCATTGGGGGCTCGCAGGTAGCCTTCCTCGCAAAGACAACCTTTTATACATTGGTCAGCGGGTATTTTTAGACAAGATATTGGTTTTCCTAGCTGTGAGCAGTTTTTGGGTAGACATCCACCGTTAATACACTCCGAGAAAACTTCGTGTTTGCGGGGATTGCAATATGGACCTAAAAATGGCACATTTTTAAACTCTAGGATCTGAAAACTTTGATGTGCGTTTATATTGCTAGTTAAACATAGACTACTTAATATCAAACTATCGCTCGTTTGAGCAATAGGATTAATATTAATAATGAGCAAGTGGAAGTTAGGTTCAATAAGTTATCTCTATCTAACGTGCCTTAACGACCTACTAACTACTATTCTTTGTTCATTAAAAATGCTTGATCGTTTAGTTGGTTAAAACGTAATATGCCTAGGCTAAACATTTTGGAAATTACGGTTTCAACGTGCATCTTTGTTTGTTATAGTGATGTGTTTAGTTATATTAAGCGATTATTTACTTTAATAAACTTTCCATTATAGCTTAAATTGTAATGAGAAAAAATTGAAGTATTCGTGTTTCAGTTAGGAAAATAAACACAAAACAGTAAGTCGACATTTATTTAACCTTACACACATTAACTAAAATTTAATATGGATACATGTGATCTCATGGTTCTACGGCCGTACACGTGCGATTTACTGTTAGGTTTGATAGCAAATCGTGGGTGTAGTAACGCAACTCTATACTCTACCTACACCTTCAACAATACCGTCATGAGTATGTTTGTACATATGTGTAATCATTTTAATACTTACTGCATTTTTCAGGCTTAACACACTTTTTGTAGTTGTCGTCGTAATAGAAATCTTTTTTACAGTCACAGCCATCAGGTTTGCATATTTTTGGGCAGCCAAGAGGATGTCCAAAATAGTCGGCGCAGTGTTTTCCACAGTTAACGCCACAACCGGGCTTGGCGTTCGGATCCCCGCCACATGATGCTGTTAAAGAAAATACTTAAGTAATACTTTTACGTAATAGTACATTTTGTTCATGTATATAAGCTTTCAGGCTTCCTTGATATCTCTCGGAACACGAAGATTCTAAGTGTTCTGGGATGTCCATTTTATGAAAAGCGTTGGTGAGCTTTTTCATCCGGAAATTCTTACACGGATTATTTACAACCAGCAATTCAAATTTTCAGCTCAGGTCTACTTTGCAGGAGTGCTGAATTTTAGTCTATACATATGTATATAGGTCGAGTTTTGTATCATGTGTATCAAAAACTACAACAAACTGTTCGGTTTCGTATACACTTAGAAGCAAATGTCTGTAGATCACATTAACATTTATCTTAGTACGGTGATCAAATCCGGACTGTCTCTTTTTACAATACGGTGTTTAGTTAATAAGATAATAGACATATTTAGAAAATATGTTTTACTTACGGCACTTGTCTTTCGGAATACACACGCCCTTAGAATTTCTTAAATAGCCATCTTTGCAAAGGCACCCTTGTGTACAGTTTTTGAAATCGTTTTTGTCACAAATTATGTCATATCCTAGCCCTGAGCACTTATTTTTTTCTGCGCAACCTTTAGTGATACATTTTTCGTAAACTTCATTTTCACCACATTTTGGACCTATAAAAGTTTTAAAAAATGCAAACAGCTGTATTTGAGGTGTATTTTTATCCAATGGTGGACAAATAATTTTTTATGGTTCGTGTTTTTAACCGCAACATAGATACGTACCAAGAGATGCCATTAATGTCATAGTCCCGTGTTGGAAGAAAAAAGGAAACGGAAATTGTAAATAAAAATAACCGGTTAATGGCGAACTAAACTCTCGTGAAGAGGGTTCTGTACCTACAATACCAATAATAGGACATGATACTTGATACGTTTAGACGACACCTATAATTAAAAATGGAAGCCACATTAATTTAGCCCCCCATTTATTAGAACATGTGCTTCTTTAAGTCATAGAAGATCTGTAGCAATATTTTTATAAAAATATAAACTTTTATAAATAACGAAAGATTCAAAAGCAATAAGCTCAGAAATAAGTCACAAAAGTGTTCATACGAAGGTTCTGAAGAAAAAACAATATTATAAATTTGCAGTATGCTAAAAAAATATTGGCATTTCAAAACAAAATCATAAAGAATTTCAATATACAAATGAAACTTACTGCAGTCTGTAGGCAGGACGCATTTTTCTTTAATATCGTCGTACACGTAACCCGTTTTGCAATCGCATCCGTTAGGGAGACAAATATGGGAGCAAGCCACAGGTCCTTTGTTGTAATTAGAACATCGCTTGCATTTTGCGCCACAGCCAGGCTGTGCATTCTTGTCGCCACCACATGATGCTGTGAAATAAAATAACTTTCATTTTTCTTCTCCACATCTTCATAATCATCGTTACAACTATAAATAAAACTATAAATTTATGTTTTATACTTGTAAATATACACAAAACGTATTATGCTGATCATCATACCATATATTTCCCACAGCTGGGCATGGCCCTCCTATACCCTTGAGAGGGTTTAGGCGTTAGTTCACCACATTTGCCCTGTCGATAAAACGACTAATTCTCGAGGCCATCTCTACATTTACAATAAATTCAAGCTCGTGGCATACTCACGGCATTCGGAGCGAGGAACGCAGACGCCTTTGTCGTTCCTCAAATAACCATTTTCACAAATGCATCCCTTTATGCATTTTTTGGGACGCACACAAGGAATAGGGAATCCCACTTGCGAACAGTTCTTGGCGTCACAACCACCATTGATGCATTCCGAAAAGACTTCGTGCTTTCCGCATTTTGGTGCTATGAAAAGGAGAAAAACGATGATGTGTTATTTAGAAAGAAGTCTTAAACAAGCGTCTTAAACAAATTATGAATATAATTTTGATGGCGAGTTAATAAGTTAAACATTTTCGGTCGGTTAAGATTTTAAGCTAGGCAAGTTAAAATTGAGCTAGATGTCTCCGAAGAGAATATTATTCTGTTTCGAACTGCGGGATATTAGTTAATACAAAGTTAAATATCTATTTGTTTAAAAGTACTCCAATCTTTGCGTTTAATGCAGTGATGAGAATTAATTTAGTGAGAACATTTAAATTTCATTTTTCAATCAACTTACGCAATAAGTGTTATTATTATTTTCAAACGTTACTTACTGCAGTGTTTAGGTAAAACGCATTTTCCAGTATTTTCATCTAAGTAATATCCTTCTTTACAATCGCAGCTATTAGGATAACACATGAGAATACATCCCTGGGGCTCTTTTCCGATGTCCGAGCACCTTTGATTGCAGTAAATGCCGCAGCCAGCTTCAGCATTGGAGTCGTTTTTACACGATGCTAAAAAAAGAAGTGGAAAGAAATAAAAGGCGTGATTGTATGATAGGTTTTGGGCTACCTATGTTCAAGTTCCAGTACTAGTAGCTAGATAATACGATTACTTTATGTACTTTTCATGGAACAACTTAAACAGTCATTATATTTATGATATTTGCATTATATTTGTAGTAAGCAAACTATAGTGAAAATACTTACGGCATTCTTTTTGTGGAATACAGACACCGTTTTCATTTCTTAAGTAGCCATATTTACATATACATCCCGGTCCGCCAGGGCATGGTGCATTTTCGTCGACTCCAGTACAGTTTACACCATAGCCTAATTCTGAACATTTTTGCGGCTCACATACTAAAGCAGGACAGTCATTGTATACTTCATTAGCTGGGCACTGCGGTTCTGTAAATAATTTGAGCTGATATTGAGAGGTTACAGCTTCTTTACACTTGTTGGACCATAAGAACAGCTATGTGCATAACATCAGGTACGGTGTTGTTACTTTGTCGTGATTGTATGTAAAATATAAATATTATTCTAATTAATTTTCTTGATTCGCATTAAAAGCAGTGATGGCCTCGAGGCTTAGGCGCGCGGTCGAGAATCTCGGCGGTCGCGGGTTCGAACCCCAGGCACACACCTCTGACTTTTCGAAGTTATGTGTGTATTCAAATTGAATTATCACTTGCTTTAACGGTGAAGGAAAACATCGTGATGAAACCTGCACACCTAAAAGTTCTTAGGAATTTCTTAGGTGTGTAGTCCGCCAACCCGCACTAGGCCAGCGTGGCGGATTATGGCCTAAAACCGTCTCAATGGTAGAGGAGACCCTTGCTCAGCAGTGGGCGTATATGGGTTGATGATGCATTAAAATTCCTACATAGAGCCTACTATGCGCTGCTGAATTTCTGTACATCAGAGTTAATTTTGAATCTGCGTGAATATGAATCATCAAAAAATAAATAAACAAACCATTGCAGAGATTGAATATAGCCCTTTTTTTGTTAGATCATTTTAGATGAACTATTTGGACGTCCAAATACTTTTGGTTCATTAAAATTGGTTTGCCAGGCCCCAATTCGAATAAAAATCTCAACGCTGTAGTTATGTACGAGTAGCTCAATTATAACACATAGCTTAAAAATTCCGACAGATCGAGTATCTATTATTTTACACAATATTATGCTTTATGTGACTATTACATACTAGCCGCAAGTATAACTATAAGAATACACTATGTATTATTAAATGTTCGTAAAAAAGCGCGTTACTTTACAGGAATTTTAAAGTAAGCCCTCTTTAACCGTCTTCGATATCTTAAAAATACTTGAGTAAAACTGATGTCATGTTTCGCATTTTTGGCTGGCAGCACCATCGGCTTCATATTTTCCGTTATCGAAGCGGCGAAGTGAGTTATAATATTTCTCTCCGATAGTCTCACAAGCATGTGCTAGGCGAGGCTATAAAATATTCGGATAGAACGTTCAAACTTTTAGATAAAAATATTTGTGATGGAGTTTTTTTAAAATAGTGACACAATTTTAATCCGCATTACCGTATCTCTTCTGATGCGTTCATATAAAACTAAAAACATATCTATAGATCATCAGTTAATACTTATTAGTTTTTTTGAGGAAAATGAAAGATAATCTTACCGCATTGATCGCGAGGTATACAAATTCCAGATGAGTTTCTGACGTAATCGTTTATACAACGACAGCCCGGTTTACAATCAGAGTCACCCGGTTTCGGTGGTACGGCACACAGAATCACAGATATGTCTACATCACATCTTTGAGGTGGGCATGGTGCCGGGCATTTGTCGTACACTTCGTTAGGTCCTTTGCAGTTTTGAGCTAGACAAGAGAAAGTAGAAATGATGCATTAAAAATACACAAAAATAATCACAACTACGTTAGTTTTAAAGGATCAAGTTTTTATTTGTATGATCTTGATAGCCAAATTTAAAAAATCAACGAGGTAGTTTACATTGATACCTAATATTTAAATAAAATTATTACTTATGCATAGTCAGTACATGAATCAAAAAGGGAATTCTAAAAGATTTTTTTCTAAAATATGAGCTATTAAAATTTACGCTCGCCGTCTAATTTGATCGAAGCTTGCCGTCGTAAATTTTTGAGGCATTTTGGATGTTGATATTGACACATATATTAACAGTAATATGTTTGCAAAAAACAAAGTATACAAGTTTACGGGCAGTGAGTATACTTACGACATTCTTCTCTCTTAACGCAGACACCTTTATCATTTCGCGCATAGTTATCAGCGCATCGACATCCTGGCTTACAATCAGGATCGCCAAGTTTTGGATTATGACCGCACTTAATTAAACGGTCATCTACATCGCATCTCCTTGGTGGGCAGATAGCAGGACATGGGTCGTATACTTCGTTAGGATACGGACACAGCTTATCTAAAATATATAAATATAAATAAGCATCGTAAGAAATGTTGTACCCATTGGAAATATTAAAGCCTTATCTTCCAAAAAAAAAAAAATAACTTCATGAACTTATTGTTTAAAGTTGTAAGTAAAGTTATTAGTTCATTGAACTACAAAAATATTTGTAGCGATGATAGGTACTGTTAACGAAATATGTTTTAAAATCATACAAATAAATTATAATTGCTAAATAAACTGTATTTTTTATTTATTTTACGCACGTGATGTTATTTCAATACTCCACAATTAAGGCACCCATGCAGCCTTTAAAGCAATTTTTTTATAAGATTATAATATTATTGCATACACACATAACATAACCTCATGCCTGTATTTCCCGTAGTGGTAAGCTGATGTGCAATTATCCATTATTTAATTTTCTTGTAATATTATATATCGGATCCATTTTTTATATTTATATCGGTAAAGGATTTAATTAGTCTCGTGGCTAGGCTTAAGAATTCAACTATAGGGTCCCTTGTCTATCGAAAAATTTATCATAACCTCATTATTTTGAAATCGCAGTTGAGCTGGGTGTGTTGCGCTCATACCTACTGTAATCCTAAGGGTGCTAACAGGCTAAGAGCGCGAATCAAGCCACCGATTGTGCAATTGCGTCTTTATATTCCAAAATATGTGAAACTTAATTGTGTTGGAATCGCTCGGGCGGGCGTCTTCCTATGCGCGAAGGAGATTAATGCCCGACACGACCATCATACGATGCACTCAAAGTCATGGTTATTGAGAATACTCCACGGCTAACATAAAGAGCTATCGCCTATTTTCTTATCGATAAAAGAGAATAAGTCTTAGTTAACTAAATATCATGAAATATGTACATTTTATCACTCACTTCTTGTGCAATTGCTGGGTAGGACGCATTTGAATATTACAGTATCAAAAACATATCCTTCTTTACATTCGCAACTATTCTTAACAGGGCAAGAACATTTTGTAGTTTCTTGATTGTCACAACGATTGCGGCATTCTTTGTCACATCCAGGCCGTGCATTCGGATCTCCACCACACGAAACTTAGCAAACAAAATATTTACGACTATTTATACCCGATTCTCACATTAAATGTTATAGTCTAGTGTTTTGATAAAGGAATTTTTTTAATAAACTGATGCAATAAACAAGACGATAAAAACATGAATGAATTATCTTTCCTATCTTTTTGCTATATACAAAAATGGATTAGCAAGTCGATGAGATTGAATAAAGTATTATGAGTGGCTCAAACTCTTATTTGACTCCTATTAAGAATGGTTTAAACATATTCTTGGTCCAACGAAAAAAATAAGCAACAGTTATCTGATTGTTAAATTGCCAATTAGGTTCATAGGTATACAAACATACATACTTTCAAAATTTCATGCTAGTTTGAGAGGGATTTTCAATATTATAAGATGTTAGGCAAGGTTATAATGAAGAGGAACTTAAAATTTCTAAATTAAAGACTTACTGCGGTCATCATCATCACAATCGGAAGTAGAAACTGATGTATAAGATGTACTTGACGAGGAAGTGTGACTGCTATAAGTGGAGCTAGAGGAAGAAGACGTACTCTTACTGACTTTACGAGCTGAAATAAACAAAGTATTACAATGTGTTTTGTGTTCGATGCAAAAGATATAAGTAATGATTTTTTAATACCTGCCACGGTAGCTATAAAAAATGAATTAGCCGTTAAGGCTAGAAGCAAGAGTGGCTTCAACATTATCACCACCGAATGGTGTCTGAATTCCTTATCAAGGCTATTTACCCCTTTTATAGGTGTTGTGTGTGAGTTCGTGCACTTGTTTCAACACAGAAGACATAAAATAATAATGTTTTAGTTTGTGAATCAACAATGGGATGAAATGTTATTTTATCAATTTTTTCTTTCAATTTTATGCATAACGCATATGCCATTTGTTGTCGTATAGCTATTGTTTCGATGGTTTGTTTTTATAGCTGTATTGCTATTTACTGTGTTATAATGTGTAGAACCAACATGTCACAGTTTGATAAGAAATATTTTTTATTCTGTGGCATTTCGATTAATTATGGTTTTGGAAATGCTTTTATCGTGCGCATTAAATTTATATGCGTTTTTTATGTGTCACGATCAGATAATAATTATAAGCAATTCAAAAAAACTATATTTACAAGATATATGTGTATGTAGTTTTATTTTATTAGCCGTAATAGTTTATGCTTTGAATTTAAAATTTTTCAAATTAAAAATATCTGCAACTTTAAACAAAATACTAAGTATTAATAATACTTGACTTACTTGATATTAGTTCCTTTATAAGGAAATAAAATTATATTTACTATATTATGAATTTTTAATGAAAATATTCAATAAGCCAAAACGAGTGGTTCTATTAGTGGAGGGAGAAGATGTTTTAAACACTGGTCGAATTTGCTTCATCTACAAAACCAACAATCGAAATATTTTGGAACATTGAGATTCACATACGTGTTTTGTAATAGATAAAAACTAATAAACATTTGTTTTGATTTTGGTAATGGATTAAAAAAAACACTACATAGCTAGGGCGGTTACAGTATAACATAGACGATTTAAAAAGTCTTGTCAGAACATATTTTTATACACAATATTTTGAATACTTTACATAAAACCAATGACATCGTCATCATTTTAAATTGTATACACAAATTATACAATATTTGAAAACAATACAAATAATATGCGTCATGTTTGAACTTGAAATCTTTCATTTGAACAAGTGATTACTTCTGCATCATTGCGTATTTTATTTTTATATAAAATAGGATATGCGAGCGACACGAATCTTCATTCACACGATTCATAACACGCGGTTATATTTGCCTGTTTATACGAATCACGTGAGAAATTTTAATGGGGAATTCTAAATTTGCTGGAAGCTATGATGACTTTTCAATAATTTCTTTACTTATGACTATTCTGCATTCGAAATTAAGTAAAATCCCTCCAGGTAGCATGTTTAATAAATTTTGACTATCAGTTCTTTGTCTTTTCTTTTTCTCTATTTGATTATTTTTTTGCAGGCAAGTTCTAGTTTCTGTCTAAAATAAAGGGAACGCAATACTCACCCAGCACATCATCATCATCATCAACCCATATGACTGCACTGCAGGGAACGGGGCTCCTCTACCATTGAGAGGGTTTAGCCCATAGTCCACTATACTGGCCTAGTGCGGGTTGGCGGACTACGCACCTAAGAAATTACTAAGAACTTTTAGGTGTGGAGGTTTCATCACGATATTTTCCTTCACTGTTAAAGCAAGTGATAATTCAATGTGAATACACGCATAACTTTAAAAAGTCAGAGGTGTCTGCCCGGGGTTCGAACCCGTTACCGCTAAGATTTTTGACCGCGCGCCTAAACCTCGAGGCCATCACATACTTTGGTTCTTTATCAGACCACCAGACGCTGTTTGGGTCTCTTGGCTTAAATAGGCGGTGTAAAATATCCTGGGTCTAATTTCCCGAATCGGGCAAAAAACTATTGGGTTTTACTGAGTAACAGCACCGATAATACAAATATACTCGACAAATGGAAATCCGGTCGGTTGCTCGCAGTCCAGAAATAAAGCTCTACCAAACCCTTCGAGGTCTACCGAAGTGAGTGTGTATATGCATAAGTATAAAATTATACATACGTAGTATCCAGTAGGCAATAAAAAAGCCCGCTATGCTTAAAGCCTGGGTACCCTAGTCTACAGTCTTAAGCCCCCTGGAATTGCCGCACACCAAGCTTAAGGATTTAAATAAAAAGTAGATCAACGGAAAATTGTTATTCCTCATTTGGATTCTTTTTCAAAACATTGCTGTGCTAAACCTCAGAAGCGGTGTCACAATGACTTGTAAAGGCTAATTACATAAAATATTAATTCGTATAACAACTAATTAATAGTTTCAAATTCACGTTTTACACGTGGTCTACAAAGGTCAAACACATACATAGCTAATTATTTGACTCTATTTTTTTTTGTTACTTTTGTTTGATTAGTTGTTGTAATTTAACTATAGTCGAAAATCAAGCCAATTGGTGAACTTTATGAAGTACTAGCTTTTGCTCGCGGCTCCGTCCGCGTAGACTACAGGGTTGAGTTCAGAAGGAAAATAAGTTGTAGTCATTTTACTTCTCTGAGTACTATTTATGTCCATACCAAAAATCATACAATTCAGTCTAATTGTTCAAACGTGAAACCGTAACGCGTCGATCGGCGCCTTGTGCATCATTATTGCGCACTTGATCAATATTTTAAAACTGCAATATCTTCTAAGATACTCGGTGAAATCAAAAGATGTAAAGGGCAATTTTATTTAAAATTAAATACTTGTAATGAATAACGTATTTATTTGGATAAGTATTAATATCATATTTATAAAAACACCTTCACAAATAAAACTTTATTTAAAAATAAATTTGGTTAGGATAAAAAACGTTATAGTGAGCCAACCTTAAAAAATAGACATATGCCGTCGCGGAATTTTTTTTAGAACTTTTAAAGAGTAACATTTCTCTCATACATTATTTTAGCGAAACTTTAACCGTTTCCGCAGCGCACGCAGCCGAAGCTCACAAAAAGGAAAAACGTCCCCGATTTTGAAACATTCTTTATTGCTGCTCCGCTCCTATTCGTCGTAGCGTGATGTTATATAGCCTATAGCCTTCCTCGATAAATGTGCTATCTAACAGTGAAAGAATTTTTCAATTCGGACCAGTAGTTCCTAAGATCCTAGCGTTCAAACAAACAAACAAACAAACAAACAAACTCTTCAGCTTTATAATATTAGTATAGATTCTATTTTTTTTTTGTCTCTTGGTCTCGCGGCATAAGTGTGTCCTGTGCGATCTACAGGTTCCGGGTTCGATTCCAATGTCAGGTAAAGTGATTTCAGGTTTTTCCATAAATATATACTCATTACCAACTTGTAATATGGAAATGTTTTCGAGAAATGGCAAGGAGCTCAGCCCCTTTTGCGCAGAACAAACACACAAATGATGAAATTTGTAAAATTGTTCATTGAGTCAATACAATATCTCAGGTTTTTTTTATAACTATATGCTGTCACGGGCACGGTTCCTGAAATAATAAAACTTAAATAAATTTACTGTTCGATGTGTTAGGATGTTGTTATTATGAGACTTTTCTTAGATACATTTTTTTATGTGATATCTTTTGGTTTAAATATTTGCGGATGAACTTTTAATTCCAATATGTTTTGAATTGACCCACGAAAACAAGAAACTACGTCAAATGAAAAATCACATCAATCAAATGATAAACTAAAAGAACTGAGAATTCAATTACAGCATATTTTTATCAAATATTTCATTTGTCACTTATTTATGTAATATAAATACACTGCATTCACTCTATAACCCTTGTCATTGCATGAAATTTTGAAAGAAATGTATTAATGCAGGATCCTACAGTTGTTGCAATGTTTTCCTTGTGAATTAAAACGATTTTTTGTGAGTGTGTGAATATTGTTATATAAGTTTGAATTATTATAATTTATACCTTTACAATGCATAGACGCCTGTAAGTAAAGGAGCACCGCTTGCTATGAATATAAATATGAATGGACGGTCAAATCGTACTGTACGATCATGTAGATGCGATGTTTGGCCGTTTTGCTTTGCGATTTCAGCTGAAAATTAAACAAATTATGATTGAATCAAAGATAAAATACCTTAAACCTAATAAGATTGGACAACTGGTTCTAATATGTAACAAAATTGTAGCCATGAAGCTAAACAAAGGTTTGACATGACCTTAACAAAAATGGTTCAGTTTATATGGATTAATAAATAAAAAATAGACTGAGAATCTAAAAATCTGAAAACGTATTTATTATTAGAATAAATCAAAGATTAATTGAATTATAGGATGACATTCACAAATAGCGGAACAAACGGGCATTGCTCCATTTTTATTTCAGAGCAAAACGTGGCAAGCTTAAAGTTAAGTTTTGCAGTACCTATAATAACTGAAATTTCGATATAATTGTAGCCAACACAATTTAAAAAAAATGCCTTTACCACGAGCTTGTGAGTTACTTTACTTACATTTTGAAAGCTTGGCTTCAACCTCTAATCCTGACATATCGAGAGAATATTTCGCCCTTCCATCGGTGACAGCAAGTAACTCATCATTTGATGTGATATTCTTCAACGAGGGTGAAGCCACATTAAATAGATTTGTGTTTGTCGTCTAAAAAATAAAAATGTTTACTTTTTTATTTTTCTCCTTCAATTTTAATTGAGGACTATTAAGTGTGATTGTTGGGTGTATAAAAAAATATTATTATTACTTTACCTTTTTTGCTATGTCTTTTAAATCTATCGTTGTTGTTATGTTAATAAAAGGAATATACAGATTTATAATAACTGGGCGGTTGTTTTCCAGATTCGTAATCGACTGATAAATTCCAGGTTCTTGTAGTTTCTTAGCAACGTCTTTTAGCCCGCTAGGATGATCTGGTAGTATAAGCAGAAGCGACATACTTCTATCACCATACGGTATTTTCACAATCTACAACAAGAAAAAAATACAATGGCACGAAAAATCTTATGCAACAATATATTACGTTTTTGAAATTCAGTTACCTCAGCATTTAAGTCTTTGTTATTGGCATATGGAAATATGTCTCTTTTAAACATTGTTGGAACTTTCACATCCTTTCCTGAACTTGATCGGAAGTCTCTTTCTTTTACTTCGCTGGGTCTAAATAACTTTTGCAAGTTGATCTAAAAATTGATTAATGTTAATGATAATGTTACTTGATTGTTGGTCTCATTTTAAATCGATATTTAAAGATATTATTTTGTTACCTGTACATATATACCTCCAACCAAAAAAATTGTTGTGGAAGGAGTAAATAGATTTGGCGTAACTACATCGGTAAGATAGTTCTGAGTACGACTTTTAGACTGTAATAAAAAAAGAGCAATTAGTGACTAGACAAATCTGACAACCAATGGTCAAAAATATAATATAATGAAATTTAGAATATTTAATAAATAAAATTATTTTACAAATTCGAGTATAATAGGATGATGACATACGTAGCGATTAATTTCATCGGTAGTTTGTGCTGGGTTACTAAAGTTAACGTTTTGTGCTTCGTTGTCAAAAATAACTTTAGTGTCTGTTTTATATTCATCCCTAATTGGTTTATCAATCGAAACATATACTTTGGAAAATATAAAAGTACGTGTTCCCATAGCTTGACTTTGAAGCTTTTGCGTGTATTCTGCGCAAACACATCTCATCTGAAATTTAAAAAAAAAGAAAATATAAAATGTGATTGTGCCGTGCGATTTATTTGTCCCAGGTATTTTTCCTTCCTGCGTCAGGAAAGAATAAGGTTAGATTGACATCTGATTACATCTTTCCGATTGTAAATACACTGTACCTAGTAGCACGAAAATACGTGGCTTAAAATCTGTCCGGTCAAATGCAGAAATTATGAAATAATATGTATCCATGCCATATTTTAAAAGAAAGTAATTAAATTAGCATTCATTGTAATATGTGCTAAAATTAATGTAAATTGTTTCGGTTTAAATTGAAATTGCATTTGAAGGTTAATAAATACAATAATTACCTCTTCCCGGTTTTGTAAATTTAACATGGATAAAATCTCTTTATTTTCTGGTTCCTTTTGATAAATCCCGACTTGACTTAACAGGAATATTACCGACGTGCTCGAACCCATAACAGAAGCTCCAGTATTTGCCGATATCAGTTCCTGTAAAAAATAATGAAAATATTAACTCTTGAGGGAATTAACTTTTTCTTTTAAATAAAATGAAGCTACAAACATATCGATGAAAGTTTATATGTATATCACCTATACACATATGAAGACGCATGTGGTACCGCTGCAAAGGCTTAGACTTCGTTTCAAATTGGGACACGGAAATGGAAAGTGAACTATTCTATGGAAGTTTAGTTATAATAAAACGTTAATATATCGTGTAGATGTATGACAAAAGCTATTTTTTAAGTAGAGGTTAAAAGCCTTAACGCCCTGTTTATGATCCCATGCTATAGTCAATTATGTCTACACAGAGTATTTGCAATCAAGTTGAGGAATTTATACTGGCACTTATAGTTCTGCGAAGTACCACAATTTGTCATGCAAAATATTAATCTATGAAAAAGTCATACGTACGTATAATAGTTTTCCGTTGTAAGTTATGATTGCTTGTATAAAACGATTGTACGCATCTGGATCGCATTTTGGAGAGGGAGTAGTCGTAACTTGAGTTGTATTCGGTGAACCTGTAAACAATAATGAAATATTTATTATTTGTAATAAAATGTATATAAGTATTACAATCAAAGGAATCATAATATAAACCACAAAAACAAAATTAGATTGAAGTACCTGTTGTTGTTGTTGAAGTAACTGTAGTTGTAGGATCTCTTTCAACTGACATAGTAGTCGATATCGTTGTTGTCGTAGATTGTGTTGTTGAAACTTTTGGCGTTGTGGATTGGGTAGTTGATGGCGGTTGTGTGGTTGGCATTTGCGAATTGGTTGTCGGCATTTCCGTTGTCGAAGACTGTGTCGTTAACATTTCCGTGGTCGAAGACTGTGTCGTTAACATTTCCGTTGTCGAAGACTGTGTCGTTAAAATTTCGGTTGTCGTGGGTTGTGTGTATATTTTCGTTGTTGTAGATGTTGTTGTCACTGCTGTCGTTGACGTAACTGTTGATGAAGTAGTTGTTGTTTTTTGAATTGTAGATAATGTTGACAATGAAGGTTCTCGAATATTTTAATAATACGGTCAGTTTAGTGTCGCCTAATCCATTGCTCAAGAAATCTCTGTGGTTTATTCTTTAATTATCGGTGGAGGAGGTTCGTGTCCAGCAGTAGGACAGTTTAAGATAAAACTTAGTATTTTAATCGAAAGTATCTTTGAAACAAATATGAAGTCCTCAAAATCGTTTCTTTAACAAAAATCATAATTTTTAAATATGAGCAAAAGGGGATCAAGAGTTGGATCAAATATGTAAGCCCAAACAAATTTGCTGCTCATATAAAGTACGTACTACACAGACTCATTAAAATTTTATTTGGGCATCGTTATCGTAGAATTTCTGCTCAAGAAAACACAGAATAAATATCAGGCCTTAATATTTTTAAGCTTCGATTAACAAACAACTGCTTTACAGCAAAGAGCAACTATATGTGCTAATGGTCAGAAGAAGTAACATATGTTTGGTATAAATGATGTGGTATCGACGGATAAGTGTGGCCCGCGCGATCTAGAGATCCTGAGTTCAATTTTCGGGTCACGCAAAGCATTAGTGGGCTTTTACATTGCAGATGTATGCGAAAAACAGCAAAAGGCTTGCCCCCTATTAAGTGGGACTTATGCGTACCAGGCGACACTCGAGAGCAGCAATGCACATCTGCCTACTACTTCGGGGTATACAGGCGTGACTTTCAGCTTTGGCACCGTTTTTTCACACTTATAATAAATTATAAAAACTTAAATTACCTGTTTCCAACTCCAGTTTTGAAGGTGGGTCTGAAAAAAAGCATCTGCATAATTTTTAAGAACAAAAAATTTTCTTTAAATAGCCCACACCGTGCGATTTATTGTGTGAAAGTGCGTTTTAGGTGTGAAAAGTTTCTGAATTGTATTTCGGTGTGGTTCACGAAATGTCAAATGTATGTTAAATGTAATAATTAATTAGTCATGTAATAGAATTTTAATAAAATTTTATTTTATTTACCTTCCAATTATTTAGATGCATTTGGGATTTGTGGTTTCTTATTATTTCTTTTGAATAAGTATGCGGTTCGCGATACACTAATTAATTCGGAAGCAAACATTGTGGTGCACAGATTTTTCGTACTTAAACTAAATGCAGTCTATGAAAATTGTCATGTTATGCAGTCGTTCGTAGTAGCTGTGTAATCCTATGAAATATGTTGTATATTTTTTATTATATTGTAAAAGGACTGATATAATATTTTGCCATGGAAATTCTAGTATGTACTTAATTGACGGTTTCAATAATATTATCAGAAATTTATTAATCTCTCATTAGGTCATAGGTCTTGAAATCCCTATAATATAAATGAAAGAAATGACACCTACCACAATTTAAAAACTAAGGAGAAGTAAAAATATCGGTTGTTTTTTTAAGCTCGAAAAATTTTGGGCGTAGTGAGTTTAAATGATAAAATAAAAAGCTATTTGTGATGCATGTAAATATGTATTTCTGTTAAAATATTGTTATAAATTTAAAGGTTCACAATGTGTTGCTCTTTAGTTTAGGAAGACGCCGATGCGACTGCAGAAGCGCTATCTAGAAAAATAACATGTGTGAGTAATGTTCTCTGGTTTGAATATTCCTTTCGTATAATCTGTTCCTGTTACCTTTTTTTCTGATATCGATGTGTTTGTTGAGACTTGTGACGTTGCAATACTTTAATCTAAAGAAGGTGTATGTAAAATGTTAAAAGTAGATATTGATAAAATAATACATGTACCCTAGATTATTTGGTATAAATACTACTTAAGTTTTACCTTTCGCATGGTTTTCCGCAGGTGTTGAATCACCTTCTTGTTCTTCTCCTAAACAAACAAAGAATGTTGAAAATGTTATTTCTAATCATATATTTGAGGATAACCTCCATTGGTTAATAATTTTATTCTGATTAAGTAGATTAGTAGAAACTGCAACTGCAAACTGGGAATATCTTAGGTGTGTAGTCCGCCAACCCGCACTAAGCCACAGTTATGGAATAAGGCGTAAACCCTCTTAGCAGGCGGTAGAGGAGGTTCGTGCCCAGTAGTGGGACGTATATGGGCTGATGATGATGAAAGAATTTTTAATGAAGTGATTGCGTTTATTTAAAAATAATATTCTATATGAAAAAGTAAAATACCTGCATCAGGCATCGTCATGTTTATTACTGCACCTATGGTTGTAGCTGAAAATTACAAAAGGGATATAAATAGGTCCATGCAATACCACAATGATATATAGCCTTATTACATTTTTGACTTATCTTCTATGAATGGAACTAACAGGCAGTGGCGGTACTTTCATAGAAGCCCAAAAGTATTACAAGTCAATTGTGTAATGTCTCGTTTATGAATATTTATTGTGGGCTCAGGATGTTCTCATTTATGTGTCAAATATTTGATAAAAAAGACTTACAGCTTAAAGATTAATTATTATTTATTATTTGGAATTTTGTAACACATAGTGGACGTTTCGGCTTCTTTAGAAGTACCTACTTCCACTGCTAAAAGAACTATTGAATTAAAATATCCCTTTTTTACTTACAATATTTAGCATAATGATTATTTTACGTATTAATCAACTGATATGTCGAAAATTTTGTGAAATACATATAACATTAGTACCTCGTCAATACTAAATTTAGATCGTTCTTAGGTAATTGCTACCCGGTTCTTAGCTATTTACTACACTTATACCAGGTTCATAAAACGGATCCATGACCACTAGACCGTACGGCACATATCTACTTAATCCGCGAGACTATGAGGCAGTTTTAAAATGTTATTTTGAAAATAGTTTGAATGCTTTGTTAGACAACATCTCGTTACCTATACCAGTACGAAAGCAATCCATAAGAAAAGTAAAAATATGACGTGAAATTCCTAGATTTCACACCTTAAAAATATTTTGTAAGTACTAGCAATAGAATGATAGTAAAAAAAAAGAACAATTTTATGTATGCCATTGCATAATTTTATGGAGTAAAAACACTACTTACCATGCGTGGGCTTTTCTGTTGCTGAGTGATTATCTGGTTTTCCTACACAAATAAAACTTGTTGAAAAAGTGACTTTTTTCTACTTAACATTTTTTAAACTGTATATTAGTAAACTAGCTGTCCCGGCAGATGTCGTCCTGCCCGGATAATATTAATAATTTTAATTTTTAATTACTTAGGTATATGTAACTAAATATTAAGTTCAACACTTCATTGACATAAAAATACAGAGATAAAAAAGTACCAAAATCGAATGCTTCGATCGGGTGTCGGCTAGAAATGATTTAATTAAACTATAAACTTGTACATATTAAGCAGCATTGGATGTACTCGATTTCAATTCTCTTCATTCAAATACTTCCGTAGTAGACGTACCCTCCGTGGCCTACCCTCTCAGTTGTAAAGGAGGCCCATGCACAGTTGTTATTTATTATTATTATTATTTATTTACATTTATTCATATTTTTTAAAGGAGATTTAGAGTATTTTAGATATTCAAGCATAATAAAAATTGAAAAATTAGGCACAACCAAGGAGTTCAAAAATTCAGTTATATAATAATTAGGCATTTTTCTTACTTTACGCACCATACTTTTCTGAACGCACGTTTTAATATTTGACAGCTAATAAATGTCAATCCTTTGTCATGACTTACACATTTCTGTATTTATAAAATCTATAATAAAATACGCAATTATTCGAATGTTGTGGATATATACCTATTGTCGATTAAAAATGCTTATTTTAATACGTTCTTTTATTTAAGCCTCTAACTGCATCGACGGGATAAACATTAAATGTTTTGAAAGGAAATTTGTTATGGTGTTAAAGTTTAAAATGACTTTAGTGTTATTACGAATATTTTGTATGAATATAGAAAAGTATTGTTTTAGGACTGTTTCAGGCAATTTTTAAAATTTATCTCTCCGTAAGAACCACCCTCGTACTTCAAGGAATTTTTTAAAAAAAGAATTAGCAAAATCGGTTCAGCGGTTCTCGAGATTTGCGCTTAGCAACACATTTAGCGATCCATTTTTAAATATAAGACTAGCGACACGCCCCGGCTTCGCACGAGTGCAATGCTCATATTTAATGGATGTTATCATACATATAAACCTTGCTCTTCAATCATTCTATCTTTAAAAAAACCGCATCAAAATCCGTTGCGTAGTTTCAAAGATTTAAGCATACAAAGGGACATAGGGACAGAGAAAGCGACTTTGTTGCATACTACGTAGTGGTAGTGATTAACTTAAATAAATTTAAAAAATTGTTTTCAATGTTAGCTTCAATTGAGGAATGGTATCGTAAAAGAAATATTAAAAAACCTGCATCAGGCACCGTCATGTTCATTGGTGCACCTGCGGTTGTATCTGAAAATTAAAATAATTTGGAACAAATTTCTGCAAATTAAATATTAACAAGCACACCTGCTTGCATACGTGTGCAGTTGTAAATTGTAAAAAGAAACCACAAAAATGACTGCTTATTCAGTTAATCAGATTATGCATATTTATGTGTTGCAAGAGTGTAAAAAGTTGTAAAAGCCCAAAAATGTAATAATTGTACCTTCCCAATGTTCAGTTGTTTTAGTGGCTTCTGTTGTAGTTTCTGGAACAAAAAGTCAATTTTACTGCTATTTACATAATTATTACCGGATATTAACAATACTTAAAATATTGTAGCCATACTAGACTATCACACTACGGCCACGTTACGTCAAGTGGACCCCCCTCTCCCTTTTCCACTTGATCTTAAAAAAATTTGGTCCATGAGTTTTATTAATAGTCAATATCAAATGTTTTAAAAAAGTTTAATTAAAACAACATTACCTTTCGAACTCTCCGTTGTTGTATTTGGTGTTGTAGTTGCATCTAAGATAAACATTCTTATGGTTGAAAATAAATTAGGCGCGCGGTCGAGAATCTCGGCGGTCGCGGGTTCGAACCCCAGGCACACACCTCTGACTTTTCGAAGTTATGTGTGTATTCAAATTGAATTATCACTTGCTTTAACGGTGAAGGAAAACATCGTGATGAAACCTGCACACCTAAAAGTTCTTAGGAATTTCTTAGGTGTGTAGTCCGCCAACCCGCACTAGGCCAGCGTGGTGGACTATGGCCTAAACCCTCTCAATGGTAGAGGAGACCCGTGCTCAGCAGTGGGCGTATATGGGTTGATGAAGAAGAAGAAGAAGAAAAAAATTAAGTGTACAAGAAATTTTATTATTGGCTCGAAGAAATTAAATAATTTATATGTTTTTTTGTAAGACTCACTTTTCCAAGCTTCTGTAGTTCCCTCCGCAGTTATTGTGGAATCTATGATTAAAAAAAGGAAGGGGTATTTTGTTGATTTTTATGTTAAAATTGAAATAAGTAAGCAGTGTAACAATTATTAGTTAGACTCGCAGTTTTTTGTTAGACATACCTTTCGTTGTCTTTGATGTTGTAGTGGTATCTTAGATGAAGATTATTAGGGTTAAAATTGGTCACGTACACTTAAATAAAATAAATAAGTGCAATAAACGTCGCTATTGGCTTGCAGAAATTAAATAAATTGTAATTTTTGTATTAGACTTACTTTTCCAATCCTCCGTAGTTGCATCAGCAGTTGTTGTTGTATCTAAGATAAAAAACGGTTATATTTTAAATAATTGTAATGTTAAAACTGAAATAAGTAAGCAGTGTCATAATAATTGAGTCACTCAAACTAAGTAATGATTAATCTCGCAGTTTTTTGTTCGACTTACCTTCCCACGTCTCTGGTGTTGTCTTAGGTTTTGTAGTTGTGTCTGAAATTAAGATTATTATGGTTAAAATTGGCCACGTTCATATAAATTAAAAAAATAAGTGTGCAATAAACTTAATTATTGGCTTGCAGAAATTTAATAACTTGTATTTTTTGTTAGACTCACATTTCCAAGCCTCCGTAGTTGCTTTAGCAGTTGTTGTATCTAAGATAATAAAGGGTTATTTTTTTTATCATATTCATGTACAACTAAAAAAAGTAAACAGTGTAAAAATAATTGGGCCACTCAAACTAAGGTCAAATAAAATTCGTATTTATTTGTTAGACTTACCTTTCCATGTCTCTGGTGTTGTCTTAGGTTCTGTAGTTGTATCTAAAATAAATATGCTTAAGTAAATCTTAATTACAGCCTTTATTGAGGAATAAAAATTGTCGAAAATATCGTAATTATATATCGAAAACATATTTTCTGATTTATAATTGAAATATTCTGCATTACATTTTGAATTCTTACACGGTAAAAGAAAACGATCGCCTGTGGAAAGAGTTTACCTAACTCTACAAAAAACAACCATAACAATAAATATCCACATTTTTACAAATGTGGGTTTCGTAGTATTATCCTGATATATTAGATATTTTTGTGTCTAACGAGAGTTGAAATGTGTATTATAATTGCGTGGAGTTATATTTAAAGTTACAATTTGAGTATTTATGAATGTCTATTTTTGTCTTTTAAGGAATGAGGGCCAAATAAATATTTACCTTTTTGATAATCGGTTGTTGGTTTAGAAATTTCTGATGTGGTTGTTTCTGAAAAATAAATAATGCTGGTTTATATTCGTAGTTTTATGCAATGCACGAACATTACTTAACATCTTCATCATCATCATAATCAGCCAATATTGGTCCACTGCTGGACATAGTCCTCCCTCAATGACTTCCACCGGGAACGGTCGGAAGCCGCCTGCGGCCAGCGACGTCCCGCGACCTTGACAAGGTCGTCGGACCACCTTGTCGGGGGACGTCCTTCGCTACGCTTTCTAGTACGTGGCCTCCAGAAATTTTCTGGACCCACGGGCCATCAGTTCTCCGCGCCATGTGGCCGGCCCATTGCCACTTCAACGAGCTAAACCGTACTACAACACACTTACTAAACATAATTTACCTACAAATAATGGAAAATTTACCTTTCTTACTCTCGGTGGTTTTGGGAGCACCTGTTGTTGTTGTATCTAAAAAATAAAATATTGAGATTTACACTTATCTACGCTTTTCTTCAATATAAAAAAGCAGAAAATATTTAAGTACAAAAAAAAATTAGCTATTAAGTATAACAATTAATCAACAATTCTTGCGCTACAAGAAACCGGGATTATTTACGGGTACAATAGCATTTTAACAAAATAAAATTCACTATGAGCAAATTAATGTTTAGTAGTTATGTAAGATTTACCTTTTGCGGTTTCAGTTGTCGTTTCCGGAGTCTGTGTTGTGTATATGTCTGAAAAATGGCAGCTTTTTCTTACTCATCATTTAAGATACTTTGCTTACACCTAAGTGAATTTGTTGCATATGAGGTCAACGTTAAAATCAATTCAGATGTTTATTATTTCTTTATTTATTTTCTCAACTAATTTTGATGATATTTTTTTACTCTAATCAATAAAATCTAATTGTACTAATTTAAAAATAAAACAAACTTACTTTTTTCAGGCATCGGTGTGGTTGTTGAAGAATCTGTAAAAGACAATATAAAATAAATAAAAATATTCTTTAAATATACTTGTTAAGTTCATTAAAAACAGATATCACAATTTTTATCAAAAAATATAGGTACCTATTTTTGTAAAATATTTGCTCTGATAAAATTACCTTTCGTAGATTCTGTCGTTTTCTTGGCTGGCCTTTTTGTCTTGTCTTCACGAAAACAAAAAATATAAATAAATTACTAATTCAAACACATTCTATAATTAGCCTGTATCTGATGCAATGGTTTGGAATATTAGAAACTAAGACGATTATTTACGTTTTAAAAAAGTATAATTACAAGCGTCTTATCAAGACTGCAGAGATTTCTAGGCTAATAAGATCTAACAAAAATGAATTTGAAATGCTAAACAGCAATATTTAAAAAGCCTGGTCTTTTTACATCTTTTATAACGTAACCCTTTCTAAGTAAGTAATAAAAATAAATTTATATTATACCTTTTAGAGATAGTTTAGTTTTTGTAGTTCTCCCTGATAATAAATAAGTTGAGTTATTTTTACTCATTTCAATGGTTAAAAAATTTAGTTAATTTAACATAATAATTACTACATTAAATTTGATTAAAATACTTACAGGTTCGTGGGGTTGTTGTATTTTTCATTCGCGTAGTACCTTAAAATAATATTTCAAAGTTTAATTTCAAGCTAACATTCATTAAAATGGTAAAAAATTATAGTTGTTTTAATCAATTTAAGTTTGAAGAAAACGAAAGATTTCGTTTACCAAGGTAAAAGCACAATTTGCAAATTTATTGAAACTTCAATCAATTCTTCTATCAAGTGATAGATATAGAATAAAGTCATTTTAAAAAGTATTTTTTTAAAGCTTTAATCTAGATTTACTATTATCATGAAACAATTATTAAACTTATACATAAGCAGTGATGGCCTCGAGGTTTAGGCGCGCGGTCGAGAATCTCGGCGGTCGCGGGTTCGAAACCCAGGCACACACCTCTGACTTTTCGAAGTTATGTGTGTATTCAAACTGAATTATCACTTGCTTTAACGGTGAAGGAAAACATCGTGATGAAACCTGCACACCTAAAAGTTCTTAGGAATTTCTTAGGTGTGTAGTCCGCCAACCCGCACTAGGCCAGCGTGGCGGACTATGGCCTAAAACCCTCTCAATGGTAAAGGAGACCCGTGCTCAGCAGTGGGCGTATATGGGTTGATGAAGAGAAGAAGAAGAAACTTATACATGGTAAGTTGAATGTAGTGGGTAAAGTGACTTACGTTTATGGGTGGGTTTGATTGTTGGCGTTTCCGTTGTTTTATCATCTATAACAGATCAAATGCATTTTAGTTGATTTTTAATCGTCTCATAAATATTTATAGTCGTTCTGATAGAGATTTTAAAATTCCAATTGATTGCAGAATCTTTCCTAAAATTATTCGAAATTGTTTTTTGAGACTCTTTTCCTCTTCGTAAAAGTACCTATTTGTTTATTTTAGGGACGTCATCTTCATTAGACTATTAACATCATCGAAACCGCGTATTTAATGAGATGCATATTAATCAATATATCTATATTAATTTCGAAAATTATATTGAATTTAATTAATATGAAATCTATTTATTCCTCATTATTCCGATATATACAATATGGTATGGAAAATACTTATACGTCAAGTCCCTTTATAAAGGTTTCAAACTATAACTGTAGAATGAATATATGTACATACATCTTTTGTAAGTGGTAACAATAAATAATTATTAACCTTTCCATGGCTTTCTGGTTTTCTTTGGTTTTATCGTCGTGGTTTTATCTGTAAAAAAAACTAATACATAATATAATCGAAAGATGTGGCTGAAAAAAAAAGAGTTTTGTGAAAAAACAGTCTTTTTTGCTTGTATTCTTTTATATAAAATAAAAAAAAAAAAACAAAAATATATTGAATTGAACCTAAAATCAATTGTGTATTGGTCATTCGGAGGTAACAGTAGCATAAGATCGCTATATTGAGATATACACAGTAAATAAATTATGAGTCCTAAGTAGGTTTATGATGCGTGTGAAAACAAAATTAGATATCCACGTCTGAATGAGACTGTGTAATAACTGCATGATGCTTTGTTGAGTAATGATCGCTACCTTTGTCGTTCAATACTACCTTCGGATCGCTCTGAACCAACAAACAAGTAATTCCGCGAAGTCATTAATTTCCGATATACTACTACTGATTAATCTTCGAATCATCGGAGGTATGTTCCCTAAACCTGAATCTGAAACCATCGTCTCAACATACAGCCCCGTGGCACAGTTGGCTAAGCATCAGCTTGTGAAACGAGAGACCGCGGGTTCGATTCCCGCACCGAAACAAAAATCCACAATTATTTGCTTCGGGTCTCGGTGTTTGTGAGACCGAAAAGAATCTAGTAGTTTCTAATACCTATGCCACAGGACTTGTCTTCTAGTATGGGGGTAAATACTATTTATGTGTCTGTTGGGTGTATTTATTTATTTATTTAGCTGTGAAGCTCGCTGTCAATATGCTATGCTTCCTTTTCGAGCATAAATGTTCTGCGACAGTCCTGTTAGTAGCAGCGCCGTCAAAATGTCAATTATTTCAATAAAAAGTTTGCGTTCGCCACTCGTTTCAAGAGACGCTGCATGCACGTGTCGACAGATTTTCCTACGAATGCTACGTTGATATTATTTTGAGCAGATTTGTAACTTTAAATAACGTACATACCGTTACATATTGTTGTATTCAACTATTCATTTTTTCTCGATAAACTTAACCGAATACACTGATGCAGGTCCCTTCACAGGACACGGTCACTTAACACTTAAAATATTCTAAAAGTGAAATGGAACAAAACTATAATTGATCCGGGGATTGAACTTTAGAATGAGCCAGCCAAACACAGGTTACCTTTAGGAGGCTTGGTAGATTTTGCTGGCGGTTTCGTCGTTGTTCGACCTGTAAAGAATTAAAGCGACAGAAATATTTTGTGCATAAGGGTCATAAATGTTTAAACACGTTTATAACAATTGAAACGCACCGAATTTGAGGATGTAATGTAACTTTCAGTCAGTATAATTTTGCAGGCGCGTTTGACACAATATGAAAATTAAGCATACATATTATATGAAGGTAAAGATTTGTCCTCGAAAGGGTAATAAGAGGGAATCATCCTAGTTTAGAAAGTTTTGATTGAACCAAGTACCCTATGTAGATCGCATGCGCTGATTTACTTATATGTCGCGGGGCCATCAAAGAATCCAAAGGATTGAAAAAATCCTACTTACAAATTTTCTACCTATTCTGAATGCTTCCACGTAGCAATCTATATTAAATGTTACTTAACTATAGTTTGTATTCCGAAGTAATGCAACGAAGTGTTTTCCAAGAAAACTAAAAGTTCCCCGCTGATGGATAATCCCACGTTGCCGAGTACTCTGGCATTAAGTTTGTGCCGCGGGAATTATAGCTCCATTTAACACGTGGAACACATATTTTCGATCATATCTCAAAACAGATAGAGATGCAATAAGGACATTATAACTTGATGCTCTTAATTTTTTGTACTTATGTTCCACGAATCACGACTGAAACCAAACTAAAACACCCCCATCAATTTACCAACCTAACTTTAGTGTCAGGACGCAAAACGATGATGATATGTCATAACCCGTTTGTTATTCAAAATGATTTGCTTAACTAGGAAAGTTTAGGTTGGAAAACCCGTAGGCATAGACAATCATTTTTTAAACCCCGAATCATTCGAAGAATTCTGTGCGATTGGGTATATTTTATCTTTTTAAATTGTTATACTCATACGTCGGTAACTACAATCTAGTTTTAATTTAGATTTTTCTGTAATTATAGTGTTGCGTTATACTACAAACAAGTTATTAATATATGATGCGATAAAAAAGTAAATACGTACGAGTACGACGTGTTGGATGCATTTTCTGCGTAGTACCTGAAAAAATAATAAAGAACAAAATATCATATATTATACATTATTGGGTGTATAATGTATATGTATATAAGTATATTATTATTAAACAATTTGCACTTGAGATACAACAAGAAATCTTGGAGTGCACCAAACACTTCTTTTTTTCAATTTTATCAGTACCTGTGCAAATTGACGTCGTTTTTCCCACTACCGTGAAAAAACCAAAGGCTTTTAGAAAAACCCCAATAGACACCAAGTTGCTGTTATGGGAAGCGCAATAGTGACAGATTTATCATCTTTGCGCTTTCCTCAAGTGGTTACCCATACGATAATTACTTTTTTGAATAACTCTTTCTTATCTTTAAGACCAAATCGTTTTTTTGTCATGAATGATTGTATTGAATTTCCGAATCAAACCCAACGTTAAATCAATTATTATCGTAGTACGTATTTTTGGGAGCTGAAGCTGTATCAGTCGGTTCAGTAGTTGTTTCTATAAAATTAGTAAAAGGTAAGTCGAAAAGTATTGAATTATTAATACGAAAAACTCACGTACAAGAATGCGTGATAGGATTTTTTTAAAGTAGGAGTCATACCTAACGAAGATATACGGCGGTGGCCTAACAAAAGTGAACAACTCCATACATTCAGCCAATTATTATCATATTTATTATTGCTTTTGAAAGTGTATGTCGCTGTATTAATAACTGACTCAAAAAAAAAGAGATCATACACCGTGTACCACTTCATTTGGTTACTTACTTTCAGGGGCTGATGTAGTAGTCTTTGCTTTGTAGGTGGCCCTCGCTACATTAAACAAACAAATATTATATTTTACTTTTTATATCTAATAATAATACAGGATTACACTTAGTATTTTACCCACACTTACTTTTTGCCGTTTTCTTTGTTGTCATCGGAGCACTTGTGGTTTTCATCTCTGCATTTAAATACATCCAATTAAAAATATAAAACGTATAAACTTCTAAGTGCTTTTAATATTAATCGCTTTTTTATCACAATTCGTATTGGACTTGTCTGAATTGAGTTTTTCCTGTATTTCACTGATTAATTGATGCAGTGCATTTAGTTAAAAAAAAATGTACATGCTAATTATATTGGTGTAATAGATAAGTATATTGCTCGGATAAACATTTCCCTACAGACAGCAATTGCTCTTCAAGAACTGTGAATTGCATACATGTGGTAAACCGAAATTATATAATATGTACAAGGTTAATTTACCTTTTTGAGTTGTCGTACGCTTGGGTTTCTTTGAAGTACCTGAATAAAAATAGTTTTTAAACAAAAACATAGACAAAAATGCTGTGCTTGTTCATAAGAGGTACGAGAACTGAAAAATTAAATTTGAATTTGACATTTGCTTTTAGTGCCTTTAGTGTTGTTGTCTAATCTGTAATAGTATTCTAGAGCTAAATTCATAATAAAACAGAATTTGTACGAATAGAAGCCATAGCCGGGGGGTCTGATAAACATAGGAGTGGGGTGGAGGACGTAGTGGCAATTGCTGTGTTGAGCATCTTGTCTAGACGTCTTATAGCTAACGGTAATTATCACGATATTATAATAATTCAAGAAGCAGTTTTCCTTGATTAGTTTGCCACGTACATATTCTTAATCTCTAAATTATAATAAATCTACTAAGATTAATAGTATATTTGATTGTCAAAACACTAAAATTTATTTTTACTGATAAACTCGTATAAAATATTTAGTTTAGTAGTAGTTGTTTAATAATATTTGAATTAAAAATTAAAATAAATGCTTAAACTTCGGCCAAATCTTAATATTTTTTAAAATATGCAAATCTGTGATGAATGTGTAATTCTGCAATGTACATAAAGTTTACTTAGAAATAACTTTAAAAGCCAAAATTAAATATAATTTTATAACTTATTGAAGTAATGGTGGTAATTAACACATATTAAGACTCGTACTGATTATTAAAATGTATTATTATGTTCTTTTTTTTTTATTATAATAAATTAATTATTCAATGTTTTGCTTTTTAAAAAAGAACATAAATATATTTTGTGACATCCATTTCGGTATGCTTTATTTGTTTAAGATATTGTTTGTAGTAATTATTAATTGGTATAGTGTTAATTTAGAATTAAAAGGAAGTTGTGTTTTTTTTCACAAAAGCATTATGGGTGGTAATTAATTTTAGGAGAAGATTCAAAGTACTTGTGGGGTAATGAAATTACTTCCAATATAATTATTCAATACCATTATATTAAGCTTTAAAGAAATATTTACCTGATGATTCTGTAGGAGATGTTGTGTTTTCTAAATAATGTTATACAATTAATTATAATTAGTTGTTTGAGACGTATATACACTTCATATATACATATGCAAAATCACAACATAAGACAACAAACCTTTAGATAATTTCAAAACAGCCAATTGTTTAATAATGGTGGCATAATCAATTTGCCTTTTTTTCCTCCCTGAACAAAAAGATATGTTTGCGCTTAATTGAAATATTGACGTTTGATGTAGTTTGTCTTTTAGAAAAAGTGTTAACTAAAACTGTGCGAATGCAGTAAAAGTTATTGTGGATATAGTGATAAGGAAAATAGAACTATAATATTTAAAGAAGATAAATAAACATGTAGATACCACAATTTTATGAAACATCTGATACGCTCCCTATTCTTTCATGTACGTTGATTAGATGATGATTATTTTAGATGTATTATTAGAACCAACAGTGTAAACCTAGAACTGCCTAGTTAGCTTGATATGTAACGCATAAATCTTATTATTTACATTATGCTTAACTAGGCTAATGAAGTTCATTAATTGACTTTTGGTAGCAGTGAAATAAAATTCGTACTGATGCCTACTATAAATTTACAAACTCCGTTTCAGGTAATTTAAAGTATTGAAGTAATTTGATGAATTTTGTAAGTATATTCATGAAATATGTGCGACGTTGGAGAAGAGATATGGGATTATCTCACTTTTATATTAAATTGCGCCTAGGTGAAAATAATGGTGGGAGCAGTCATTAGTTTTAAATGCGCTGAAGTATCCCTTCATAAAATGTTTAAAACTACGAATGAATGAGGCGTTTCTAATATATATTTATTCTATATAAATAGTTGCTTAGACTTTTGTTGCAAACTAAACCGTTTTATTTTTAATATTTAACTAGTAAGAACACTAAAAAAATATTTTATTTTAAATTTAGTACTACGATGCAGTGATGCTATTATCTCACAAATACTTAAATACCTAAAATTAACCAGCATCTTGTTATTATTACTCTAAAGGATGACAAAGCATCTTTTAATGCCTGCGTGTGGTATAAGATTTAAGTGGCGGTAATCGTTTTATCAAAATCAATAAGTCTCTAATGTCTCTATCGCTATAAAATAAAGAAATTATAATTTATTTATTTATTTATCTCAGCTGGCTAATACCAATGATATAATCATAATCATGTGTATTAGAGGTCGTAGGCTATAATAATATCATTGCTATCACTTGTAATATTATGTTTTGTACGTCGAAACATAATCGTGAAATTTTTTGATAAGAATTTAAACAGCTAAACATTTAAATGGTATATACAACAAAAATTCAACAATGTTGTTTGTTATGAAAACAATAGATTTTCCTTCTTCAGTTCGTGGTCTCAATTCACGAGCCATTAACTAACTAAACGTTGTTTATAATTCAGAACTAATGAACATCACCACTTCAACTTAAAGCAAAATTTCTCGGTATTTTCCAAATTACCTTTTATTACTCCGAACCAAATCCAAACGTAATGTTTCGTAAATATTTGTATTTATTAAGTAATGCCCGTTTTTCACAAACAATGAATTATGTGACGCCTTATTAGGCACATTTTATGTTGGAAAATATCTTAGCTAAAGTTTCGTTTCTGTAACTACTTTAAATCGGACAGTTTTAGGGATTTTAGTCGTTGGTTATTTTCAGTCTCTCGAGTCAATCTTGTAAAAGATAAATATTAAACTCCTAAAGCATACTGATTAAACACTATTATCGCTGTAATGAAAATTAATATCAATGAAATAGTGTACAAAAATGTTGGTACCTTTAGTATGCGTCGCCATGGTTGTTGTTGTGGATTCGCCTGTACAAAAACATAGACGCATATACTAAAAATAATTCATATACTCCATCATAAAGGTAATAAGATAAATTGTTTCCTGCAGTCGAGACGAATACGAGATGATACTTTGATCGTTTAAAAATCACATTTGAATCCGTTTTAAATTGTTTATTTAAGTAAATACTATTCCATTTAATTATAATTAATAATATCTTCTCATCAGACCTAGTGTTTCGGAACGTTTTGCCTGTTTATAGCACTTATGATGTAGAAATTTGTATGTAATCGCTATATGTAGGTATAGTATGGTTTATCTCAGAGGTTTTACCTAACTTGTATTTTATAAATTGAATTCTCAACGCAAATAAATTTTCAAACAATTTTGTCGATTATTATTGTGATGTATTTTAAATTTCACTAATTGTGTATCACAAAAATCTATATTGATAAAGATTAGTGACATCGTGTGGTACATTGTAATATGAACCGCAGGTTTTTCAGTACCGTGTGGTTGGGATAATACAGAATTGTTTGATTAAGTAATCTTTTATTGTAATGGAGTTGACTGATTACCTTCGGGTGTTGTTGTGTGTGCGCATTTCCGCTGTGTTGTTCGAGCTGTGTGAAAACATATATTTGTGTTATGTTCCTGATATTTATATTGCTTTTATAATAAAGGTATACGGTGTAAAAAACTGATAGTCGTCATACGAAAATGATTATAAAACTATGTATTATGATTGACATATACGAGTTTACTATGCATTTTCATGCAATATATTAGCCTAGTTAGTGAGTCAAACTAGTACAAATTTGTTTCTGTATTAACTACTTGTCTTTGTAGTAGTAGCGTTACTATAGAAAAACATTATTTTTAAAATGTTTCTTTGCTGTTTTTAAAACTTTACAAACATATCGCTTATATCATATTGTTCTGCATACCTCCTTATTCTGTGATTTTTAGATTATGTCTACTGCCTAGTTGTATGATAATGTTAACCTTAAATTTAGAAATAAAATGCAGAGTGTGGGCATTGTCGAATATTGTTCGGAATGATACGAAGTATTTTTAGGTACCAATTTATTAAGCGGATTTCTATAACAATATTACATTTCGTTTCCTTATGTGGATGTTATAAGACAGGCGCAAACTACCAATTAGTTGTACTATAAAGTTAAACAATTGACAATCTATATACATCCCTTTATATGTCTCACTGCAGGTAACAATTCATCTGATGTTAAAGAAGCAATAGTAACGTCTAAGTCGCATTTCAATATAATATGACACGCATCCACTATTGGTCAGCAATTATTAATTATTTTATTGTATTATAAACCTTCATGGCATTTATCAACTCTAAATTGATAAATCCAATAATAGCTTCATCGCCTGCGCGAACATACATCTCATGTGTACAACTAAACGATGGTAGATGGCGCCTAACTTTACAAAAAAATGAAAATTAATGTTTAATTCAAATTTGCTGGCACAACGGTTTCTTGATTTTGACAGCATGTCAAGATAGATTATATATTCGCGCTCACGTCAACATTAAGTAGGTTTACCTGAATGTCTAGGTGTCTTTGTCATTCCTGCGAACAATGAATAGAAGGGAGAACATAAATATTGTAAATATTCATACTATCGCTTTTATTATTTCAAGATTGAGAGTAATGATTAATCAATTTGGTGATCATGGTTAAAAAAATCACTTAAAACTATAAATGCAATTAGTGAAGGTATAACGCTTTTTGTGTGTGCTAAACTGTATTAATTACTAAATGTAAAAGGAATATTTTAAGTTAGGTAATCTTGTTAAAGAGATCGACCAGAGTAACCACAGTTAACTGATATCAAATGAAGATTTGTTCATTATGATTTATGAAGTAATAAAACACTTAGAACTTATTTTTGTCATCAGCTTATAAAATAAAATACACAAACTAGTTTAGTTCAATAAAACAAGAATTAATTTAAGCAAACCAAGGCTACCGTGCCATAGGTTGGGATAACACTGTATCAAGTATAATATGGGACATTGTTCACTTACCGCAGTCTTTTGGGAGTACACACTTGTTGGTGCTGGCGTCGAAGAGGTATCGGTCTTTACATCTACAGCTGTCTTTGGGACATTTGCAGGATTTAGGTTGTTTACTGGAGGGGCATCGTTGGCGGCATTCAGCATCACACCCCGGCATCGCGTTGGGGTCCCCTCTACACGCTGAAAATAATTTTAAATGGTAGAAACCTATGTTTTATTATTTCTGCTAACTACAAAACTGAATTTAAACTGCATTGCTGCCATCATGCAAATATTATGCAGGCGTTGAATTTGTAAAAGTCTTTACGTACTAAAAAAAATTATTAATATACGTAACTGACAGCAGATACTTATGTTAACTTACAGACATCATCGTCTGAATCGTCGTCCTGTTGGTCATCATCAGTCTGTTCTGATCCTGGGTCTTTGCTTTCGTCTTCGTTGTCTTCTTCATCTTCTTCCTCGTTTCTTGAATCTTCGTCTTGGTTTTCATCTTCTCTTGAGTTTGATTCGTCATCTTTTCCTCCATTGTCACGATCGTCCCATTCACTTCCTTCATCGGATCTATTTTCTGACTCGTTTCTGTCGCTATTTTGCTCTTCTGAACTGTTTTCGTCGCTGTCTTCGCTTTTACTTTCATCGCTTCCTGGTGTGGGGTCTGTTCTGTCTGATTCGTCATCATCGTCTTGGTTTTGTTCGTCTTGGAAACCTCCGTCTCCACAACAACATGACCATCCACTGTCTTCGTCTTCGTCTTGACCACCACACGAGTTTTCATTTTCATCTTCATCTTCGAGTTGTTCGAATTGGCAACCGCAAGGACTGTTGTCCGATTGACTACCTTGGCATGATGATGGTTGTTCTGGATCTTGATCTTCGTCTTCGTTATTATCGTTGGCGTCACTCCCGCATCCGCATGGTTCATCGTCATCGTCGTCGCCATCGTCGCCTTCTTGATCTGAGCTGCCTGCGTTAATAAATTGATTATATTTTTGTGGTTCAAAACTTGAATATACCAATCTCGTTTCTAATGTGTGAGTAATAATGTATAAAACTTACTTTTATTGACACGTTTTTTTTTGTTTTACATTTTTAGGTCGAATATAAAACCTGTATGTTTTGTTTTTTTTTTGTGTTTATATTAATCAAAAAATATAATCTATTTTTTTTCCCTAAGCCAATTGTTTAGTTTATGTTTCTGTGAAGTATAAATATACCAACAAATTACCATCCTGTACAACTGAAAATTTTATAAACTCGTAGAAGCCGTTCTCTTTATGGCTCCCCGTCTTTGATTAAGAAAGATGAGCCGGCTAAATAATGAGCATACTAATTAAAGCTGTAAATAAGGAACGTCTAATGTCGGTTTAGTAATTTTTTTTATTAAAAAACGTTCCATTTTTTTTTACTTGATATCTGTTATTTATATCTGTTCTATCTTGGGACTCTTACAACAGAACTGCCAACTTTTGTTATGCTAACATATTCTTTTATAAAACATACTCTAAAAAAATAAGTCAATAAGTGTTTTTCTACTTGTCGGAATTATTCTTAAAAGGTATCAAATATTCTGATTTAAAACGCCATATACGTCATAAATCCTTTAAGTCACTGTATTACGCAGCACGGAATATAATATTAACTTCAAAGACCTGATACACATGGAGGGAAAATTTCTGCTTATTATTTTTCTAATTAACATTGTCGAAGATTAAGGGATGAAACTCATTTTCACGTTAAGAAAATTGCTTTTGGTATCCATTTAATGTGCTGTACAATATTATACAGATTACCTTACGCGAGGTCTAAATTTTTCATTGTTTTTTTTTGTTAAATTTATTTTAAGTATATTTTGTTGTATGAAAATACCAGTAAAGTTACTAATCTGTATTTTTTGCTTTACCTTCACATTCATCCATCGGAATACAAGTATCATTGTCATCCTTTAAATATCCATCTTCGCAAATGCATCCTGGTTGACATTTTATTGAATGCTCACATGGATCGGTAGAATACAAATCTGAACAAGACTTTGCTTGGCAACTATTCGCACACTCAGACATAATTTCGTTTTCTCCGCATTCTAGAATAATTAACGTATTATGATTGCGACCGTAAAAATTATAAAGAATAATAAATTATGTTTTTGCTTTAGTTCATTTGTAACTTCTATTAATATGTATCATATCACTTTTACCTTCAACTTCCTCTTCTTCTTTATAAGTTGTAGTTACCTCTGTGGTAGTTTTTGTTGTAGGTTTTGGTTTCTTTGTAGTTGGTTTATCTTAAAAAAATGAGCATGAAAATTAAATTCAATGTGACTTAGTAAACAAGAAGTTGATTTTTCTAATTAAAATACAATGATATTTGAGAATTTCATTGACCTGGACTTGACTTCGTTATAGTTTTTGCTTTTTTGTAGTCATCGCTGAAAAAAGGTAATATTTTGGAAACAGAAGAAATATAAATAAACCTCTCCTAAGCAGTAAAGAACGGGAAAGAAGAAGAAGGCAAAAATAATTAGTAATATTTTACATTTTTAATTTTGCCTTATCAAAGATACTTAGAGTACAAACTCAAGAGATAAACGCAATTGCAGGTAAATCAAATCCTCTAATATAGTTGTGTTTCAATTATAATTTAAATACACTTCTACTCATTACAGTGATGACTGTTTGTGTAACTCACCAGCTTCTTTAGTAGTCGTTTTCATTTTAGGTTTTTTGGTTGTTGTTGTCGTTTCTTCAATAATACATAAAAATAAAGTTGATTACTCAAAATCATGAATGATCATAAATCAAATCAGATCATCGTAAATGTTGCTTAATTGATTAAAAGTAATAATTTAATAAAAATGCAATTATTTACTGCATTCGTCAACCTTATCATAAATGGGTGAATAAAGTTTGTAATGTACCAATAAAGATACTGTGTTAAGCATTTTTCTACTCCAGCCAGGACTACCATGTACCTTTATTAGTTTTGTAAGTTCTCTGCCATAAAATGTCTCCTTTTAAAAGCGAGTGGATAAAACAAAATTAAATGTTATAAAGTATTCTCGATGGAAATTTTGTTTTTGAATTTTTATTTTTGAAGTTTTTTCACATTACCTTCTATCGGACGTCTTAAACCCATCTATACAGAAATAGGCGCTGCAGCCGAATCGGCCCGAAGGACATTATAATACCATCTATGTATAGATAAGTAGGTACATTTATTTTTTAATTTAAATTGATCGAAAGCATCATGACGTAGTTGCCTAAACCCAAGCTATCGAAATGAAATGCCATCGGTACGTTACCCGCATCAAATAAAGCAGTATACAAAAATAGCAGTTGATAGCTTTGTTTATGAATTCTTTATTTATTTTAAAGGTATTTGTAAAACCAAAATTAAGCACCTTTCTTGAATAACTTATAGAAACCATTGTTGTTAAGTTTTAGTATATTATGATCTTATTAATCAACTTACCTTCTTCTGAAGCTGGTGTTGTTTTAGGTTTCTTCGTCTTTTTCATTCCTTATTTATAAATTAGAATTGTTGTAATAAGGTTAAAATTATAAATTCAACTGCGTTTTCGCTCAATTTTACGTACCCTCGGAAGCCCTAGTCGTTGTTTCGGGAGCTTTCGTTGTTGTATCTATATTTAAAGCATAGAAATTGTATATAGTCGACCAATATTGCAATTTAATGTTACTATATTTTAGAGGGTACAATAAAACGTTACGTTACGGTTAGATTGCGTTGTTTTAATTGTGTAAGTGTAAATTGTATGAGCGTCTTACGTCTTAATTCCTACAAATTATTTATGAAAGGAGACTCACCATCACCTGATGTGGTTGTTGCTTTTTTAGGTTTCTTTGTTTGCTTCGGCCCTTTACCATAAAAAATATTTTTAAATTTACATTATTACTATCGAACATATTTTAAAAATTAATGTACAAATAGCTTACGATCATGCGACGCCGTAGTTGTTGTAGCTTTTAAGAAAAAAATTGTCAGTGTTAGTTTTTTTTCATATAAATGCATTTTATGCAGTAGCAGAGGCTGCATTTGTTATTTTTGTTAACAGACAACTTACCGTCACTTGGCGCTGGAGTTGATTTTTTGGGTTTTTTATGTCCTTAATAACAAAATGATATAACGTTTAGTAGTTACAGATCTAAAAGCTCAATCATTTATTTTTATTTACCAAAACTTACCGCTTGATGCGCTAGTAGTTGTTACAGGCCATTTGGTTGTAGCTATGTAACAAAGAATTTATTTATTAGATTATATTGATAGCAAAACAAATATGCATTAAATCACCAATGAATGTTTGCGTGAATAACTTACTGGTACTCGCGGCAGCTGTTGTCTTGGGTTTTTTAGTTGTCACACCTATCGCAATAATTGGTGTTGATTTGTATTTTTTTAGAAATCCATACCAATATAATGTTTAATTTAAAATTGTGACTTACCACTATCGGACGATGAAGTTGTTTTCGAAGGTTGCTTAGTTTTTTTCGATCCTTGGTATAAAAATTATTTGTTAACTTTAGTTAAATTTTTATTTCATTATAAATGTATAATATTTTTTTAAAGTTATTGATGAATAACTTACCGCCAACCCGAGTCGTGGTCTTCGACGCTATTGTGTAATATAAAGTGGTTAGTATCATTTCAATAGTAATAAAATAAGTAACTTATTAGGAATTGCTGCAGTGGTTGCTTGGGGTTCCTTTGTCGGGATCGCTTAGGCGTGAATTTGGACCCATTTTGAAACCCCAAACTTTAAAAATCAATGATTTAACACTATTTACTAACTTACCAGCATCTGACGCTTTTGTTGTTGCTTTGATTTTCTTTGTTGTAGATTCTTAGATGAAAACCAAATTCAGATATTATTAGTTTGTAAATATGTATAAAATAATTTGATAAAAGCAATTTATGATGTTTTGACTACAATTTTGCTAGTACATCATGAGGCAGTTGTTTTAAAATCAAGACCATTTTTTTGTATGGATAAAATAATTTAATATGTAGGCTTAACAGAAGATCAACTTACCACGAACAGACGCGGGAGTAGTCTTTGTAGATTTCATCGTTGTGGTTGCTTTTATACAAATGAATGTGTTAATACATTTTTCATCTATTCATCGTCATTATTTTCATTTCAATTGTGTTTATTTAAAAAGAACGCTTTTAATAGCCCAACTGATGATGGTGTTTCGTTTTAAGGTTGTTGCAATGCTATGAAAATCTACATATGCTCAAAGTACATACTGATCTCAGTAATAACACCGTATGATAGCACACTGTAAAGGTTTTTTAAAGGTATGTGGAGCTTGGCTTGGAGTAGAACATTGGCGTAAAGTTATTTAAACTTCATGCCAGTAAAGTCGCGAGTAATACCTAATATAATGTAACAACTATTTAATTTATTTATGATCAACTTACTATAATATTCATCGCCTTCATCGTCTCCTTCTTCGTCACCACCATCATCATCGGCTTCTCCAGCTTCTGTAGTAGTGTATGTGTCTGAAAGATAACTCAAGACGTTAGATACAAATTTTGTATGTTTGTTAGCCCATTTATGTTCTGATACTGAACAAGAGTCTTCTCTACAACTGAGAGGGATAAGCCTAACTTTACCACCATGGCTTATTGCAATATTTTCTAGGTTTTTAATAATACATTGTTTATAATTTATATACATTCAGACATCTGTGAGGTAATAATTGTCTCCTATAGGCTCTTTAATGCTTTTATTATGTAGATAATGAATAATATAGTCATGTCTCTATTTACTGTGTTCTGTGACGTTAAGCTTTCATAAATGTTTATTAACAAAGTGGTTAATATTAATGCCTCGTGGTCTCGTGTTACAAGAATGTGCCTCCCGATCTAGAGGTCTTGGTTTCGATTTCCGGGACGGGCAAGGTGTTATTGGGTTTTTCCCTTACGAAATTCTCAATAGCAGCACGTAGTCTGGAAATGTGCCAAAAAAACGGCAATATGTTATGTAAAAACGGTATGTTCTATTATGTTTTAGTTAATATTAAAACTTAGTTATACTTTATGAACATTTTCGCAGAATAGAACTATTGACATCTCTATTGAAGTTCTTTTTTCAAATCAAAGATAGTAGCGTGAATAGCATCTCCACAATATCAATCTTGTACATGTATTTGCAAGATCGGTGATTATTGGTTTAACCAGGGGTCGGCAACCTTTTGGCTTGCAAGGGCCAGAAAATAGCAAATGAAATGTAGGCGGACCGCACTTGTGGTATTAACCCTAGAATGTTTAAAAAACAAAAATAAAAACCGGGCCGCACTTGCGATATTTACCCCAGATTCCTAAAAAATACGCTAGCCACGACCATCCGCGGGCCGCAACTGAGACTTCCACGGGCCGCAACTGAGACTTCCACGGGCCGCGGGTTGCCGACCACTGGGTTTAACTGTTGCTCGCTTATAACGGTGAGTTAATTAATTACATGGAATAAATTTTACTACCGTCATCGTCACCTTCGTCTTCTTGATCTTCTTCGTCGTCTTCATCACCCTCATCGGGAACTTCATAAGTTGTACTTTCTGTTAACAAATTGTTTCCCAAACATTGCTTTTGAACAACTTATTTCGAATGATTTAATTAATTACTCCGTAAGGTTTCAAAGTAATAGTTACCGAATATATCAGTACTAGTATATTCTTTAATAATTAATATTTTTTAATTGACTCTAGCATTTTTAACTACACTATATTATTATGTCATGTTAATTGATATGCTTAGTCTAATTACCCTATAGTTTTAAGTTTTTATAATAATGTAAAGGCTGAGTATAGTGGATTCTTCATCAACATGATGGCGTCTTACTTCTGCCGCCACGAGGCATTATCTCGGCGGCCGAGAGTGCAGGACCTCGACCCACACTTGCAACTATCCTACGTTGTGTCTGTGTTCACAGTGTATTATCACAAATGAAAGTTCTTATGAATTTATTACATAATATGTTATGTCCGCTAAATCACACAAAAACAGGTTGGTAGACTAAGGCTCGACCCCTCTCAGTTTTAAAGGAAGCACCTGCACAGCAGTAGGATGCATGTAATGGGCTAATGTGATAGTGGTTGTAGACAAGGTACTTGTGAAGAAGCAACACCTAAACAATCAAAAATTGGATTTTGAAAAATCCTTCATACCATCGTCTTCATCATCCGCTGTTGTAGTTGTGCTTGGTGTTGGCTTTGGTTTCTTTGTGGTATATGCATCTATAGATTAAATTAAAATTGGATTGTTATTCACGTTTTTGTGAACATAAACTTTTCACTTAATTCACCTACTTTATTATTTCACGTACGTTACTTTTGATTTTGAAATCTTTTCTTTTATTGTCATTTACAAAAAAATACAATAAGTTAAAAACTTACAGCCACAGTTTTTGAAGGAATTTACATATTAGGAATTATTGGCACCTGTATTGAATTTACTCACCCTGTTTTGACGGAGTCTTAGGTTTTTTTGTTGTTTCTCCGACATTCGGTGAACCTACAATTCCTTAAAGATATTAATGAGGAGCAATGACCGAGGAATACTGTTAAGAAGGGGCGCATGTCATGAATGCGAAAAGTAGAAACACTTATTTCCTAGTGTCGTATTTAAACTCGAGTAGTCACTTTTTTTAGTTAAAGTTCAGTCTTAATGTATTCTAAAAATATAAGCATGACTGTTCGATTTTTCCTTACTTATTGGTATGTTAAATGATATTCGTCTATGGAATTATAATACACGATGTTTTTTCTGTTGTCTGGTAAGAGACATACAATAAATCAAAGATTATAGGCATTAGACTAAGACTAGACCAACGATCGAAAATATTACTTAGTTTCGCTTAACAGATTAAATTTAGCTTTTCTTTTTCTAACTATAAATGAATGATAAATTATCAACAAATTATCATCAACTCATACAAATAAATTAAATATCTCGAAGAGAACCTGACTGATGCTATTAAACGTATTTTTAAGGATTTTTTATCAATGTTGAGTTCATTATCCTCATTAAAAATACTTGAACTGTATGTACGTATAACTGGTTTAATAGCCGACAAGTGAAAAATTTTAGTACACATAAATTAAGTACATTTATAGGTCGGTTTTATTTGCTCAAAGAAGATAGTAACGAATTACAATATTATCAGAGTTCTCATTAACATATACTTTTTAAGGGGGGTTAAATAACGTATGGTTCAGTTTATAATAACATAATATGCCAAAAATTTTGCAAAGAAGTAATGAGAGCCAGGTAAAGCTGGCTTTAAAGTGCAATACGAATTATATGGCAAATACTGTAATAAAATTACATCATAAATTTCATAAGAACCTTTAATCATATCGATCAAAATTACTTATCTCTTTAGTTACTTGTCCTAACATGCACTATATAAACCCGCCATCACTCGCGCGATTTGACGAGATTTTTTCCTCATTTTTGAACGAAAAATTATTTAAACGAGTTATAGTTTCTTCGGTTACTCTTACGCTTGCCTCAGTATCTTAAAGTTATCTTTACATTCTTCAAGGAAACTTGAAAGTACCGAGACTATCGGATGAGTAACCACAGAAATTATATCTCTTTATTTCGGTGCTGACAGGACCCCGCGCGAGCTATGGCGGGTTAAGCATAATGCTCAAATGGTCTGTTGAGACGATAAAAAGCTTAGAAAAATTATTTACTATCAGGAATTACGTTTACTTTAGTATTTCTGTGTTCGAAACTATTGGCATATTATACGGACCTGACCCGGGGCTGCCTCCTCCACTATCCTTCTTTATGGTAATACTTTGGACAACAGTTTCATTGGTTGATGCAGTAGAAGTTGCATTAGCTGTTGAAGATTTAGTTGTATCTCCTGCGCCTGCGAAATTTATCATGTATCATGCGAATCATGTATCTACAAAACATTTAGTAATTTAAAATATAAAACGAATTAAATATAAAAATTTCTACGTACAAACATTTTTATGAACACGAGAGTTTATAATTTTTCCGAATTCAATAATAATTTCCAATCTGCGTGGAGTACAATCGATAAACTGAAGTTATAATTATAAAGGTCATTACGATTCAGTACCTATCATTTGGTGGAACTGTGGCACTAAAGTAACACGCATTTACAGCTACATTGTATATTGTTTCCAATTTTTATTGTAAAATAATAATCACTTACTTGTTTTACTAGAAGTAGAAGCAGCCGCAGTTCCAGTAGCAGTCGAGGTCACCGTATTTTTAGTTATATTTTTGACGATAATTTCTAAAACCATTAAAAACAATATACTAAAACATATTAATTTAAATTAATATTCTTTTTTATGTAATGAAAACACTTTTTTTTTACTTTAAACAATGATCATTGTCAGCCTCACTGTTGTCTCACACTTTGAAGGAAATGTGGGATATAAAAACTGATCATAATTAAATGATGCTTTTGCTTTGTGTTTTACCTACTCTTTTTTTAAATAGTAGTCCAGAGCAGTGTTAAGAATTGAAATTAATAAACAAAATGAATGCGGGTAGGTTGCATTTTTTAGGTATGTATTTAAAAACAATATCGAATTCATTGCGAATTAAACTTAACGTATTTTTTATTTCAAGGATAAACATAAAAATAAGTAATATTCAAAACTCATACAATATTTCTACCGAAATCTACGTTCGACTAAAAATCTTCTTCTTCGCTGCCCTCCACATCATTCTAACTTTGTACATTTTTCTTTCAACATTCAATCCATTATTCTATGGAATGCGCTCCCGCTCTGAATAAGGACGTCCACTACACGCGAAGTCTTTAAAACGAGAGTACGAGAACTATATCTCAAAGAGTTAGCAGAGTCATCTTATTGATATTCATTTTAGATGTGTATATATATATCTGTTTTTATATATTATCGTATATATTTTTGCATATATATTTATTATTGTATGAGTATTTAGGTATGCATGTATGTTTAAGTAATATTATTATCACAATACACCTACCGGGGTTCATCTCTGCACTCCCCTAAGGTAGACTGTTAGAGAATGCCTACGGCATTAAGTCCGCCTATGTACTATCTAGTATATAATCTCATCTCATCAGCCTATCGCCGTCCACTGCTGAACGTAGGCCTCCCCTAGAAAGCGCCAACCATCCCGGTTTTCTGCAGCCCTCATCCATCCGTTACCCGCCACCTTTCTCAAGTCGTCGGACCATCGTGCTGCAGGTCGTCCTACACTACGTTTGCCTATGCGTGGTCTCCACTCTAACACTTGTCTGCTCCACCGCCCGTCCGACCGTCGGCAGACATGGCCGGCCCATTTCCACTTCAGCGTGCTAATCTTGTGAGCAATGTCAATTACTCCGGTTCTCTGGCGGATGACTTCATTACGAATTCTATCCGCCAGAGAAACTCCAAGCATTGCTCGCTCCATAGCACGCTGAGCGACCTTGAATTTGTGGACCAGACCTTTGGTGAGTGTCCACGTTTCGGCTCCGTATGTCATTACGGGTAGGACGCACTGATTGAAGACTTTCGTCTTCAGGCACTGAGGGATCGACGACCTGAAAATATGACGCAGCTTCCCGAATGCCGCCCAGCCCAACCGTATTCTTCGGTCTGCCTCCTGCTCGAAGTTGTGCCTGCCTAGTTGTATTGTTTGGCCAAGGTAGATGTATTCTTGGACAACTTCGAGAGTGGCATCCCCTACGACAACCGGCCTCGGGAGAACATGACTATTGTACATGATTTTCGTTTTGTCTAAGTTCATCCCGAGTCCTATTTGTCTTGAAGACCGGTCTAGGCTGTTGAGCATTTCCTCCAAGTCCTGCAGAGATTCCGCCATGACCACGATGTCATCCGCGAATCGCAGGTGAGAGATGTACTGGCCGTTGATATTGATGCCCCGTCCTTTCCAATCCAGCGTCTTGAAAGCGTCCTCCAACGCGTTGGCAAACAGTTTCGGAGAAATTACATCTCCCTGCCTTACCCCTCGCCGCAGTTGGATTGGCTTTGTGCTGTGTTCCTGTACTTGGACGGTCATCGTTGCGGCTTCGTACAGACTTCTCATCACCTGGATGTAGCGGTAGTCGATCAGGCATCTCTGCATGGACTCCAGAACAGCCCAGGTCTCGACGGAGTCAAAAGCTTTCTCGTAGTCCACATACGCGAGGCATAGAGGCTGGTTATATTCCTCAGTTTTTTGTATTATCTGCCTCAGCGTATGTATGTGGTCTACGGTGCTAAAGCCCCTCCGAAACCCGGCCTGCTCCGGTGGTTGGAATTCATCGAATCTTTGGGCGAGACGATTCGAAATGACCCTCGAGAACAGCTTATAGACATGGCTCAAGAGTGAGATGGGGCGGTAATTCTTCAATAAGGCGTTATCACCTTTTTTGAAGAATAAAACCACCACACTCTTGCTCCATGCCTGTGGTGTTGTACCAGTTTGGATGACGGAGTTAAAGAGCTTAACAAGTTCTCTCAAGACAGGTATACCTCCTGCCTTGAGAAGCTCAGTAGTTACTCCGTCATCTCCGGGAGCCTTATTGTGGTGAAGTTGGTCGAGGGCCATTCTAATCTCGCCCAATTCGATGTCGGGAAGCTCGTCTGAGTAGTGACGGGTTAGTCTGGCTCGCGGATCATCCACGTTGTGAGCTACAGGTGGAAGTGCCCTTTGAGCATATAGGTCTCCGTAGAACTTTTCGACTTCTCCGAGAATTTCTGGAATTGAGGTGACGGTGGTGCCCAGTTCGGTTTTGAGCTTTGTCAGGTGACAACCGGAGGTGTGTGGCTTAGCGAATACCTTAGAGCCCTTGTTTTGTGCAATGGCATTTTCTATCTCTAAGGTATTCGAGCGTCGTATGTCGCGCCGTATCAGCCTTTTCACCTCTCGGTTTAGTACCTGACGCTCAGATGGTGTGGCGTTTAATAGTTCTCGTCGTTTTCTCATCAATTCCAGAGTCTCAGGAGAGAGCCTAGACCTACGTCCGCAGCTCTTATGTCGAAAGTGTTTGTAGCCCACTTCGCGAATAATCCGCACCAGACTATCGGCGGCGTCGTCAATGCTGTCAGTGGTTTCCAGTAAGGCGAATCGGTTCTGTAGTTCCAGCTGGAAGGCTTCACAGCCGGTTTCGATCTGGGGCAGTGACGGACGAAGAGTCGATTTCATTAAACGCGCTCGTTCAATTTTAGTGTTAATATTCAGAGTGCCTCTTACAAGTCGGTGATCACTACCGGTATTGAACCTGTTGATCACAGAGACATCTCTGAATATTTGGCTCCTGTCAGTAATAATGAAATCGATCTCGTTCCGCGTCACACTGTCAGGGCTGCGCCAGGTCCACTTCCTTTGGGGCTTCTTTTGGAAAAAAGAATTCATTAGAAAGAGCCCCTGAGCTTCAAGGAAGTTTACTAGCATTTGCCCTCTATTGTTCCTGCACCCAAGACCGAAAGGACCTACTTTCGATTCGCCGTAACTCCGTACTCCCACTTTGGCATTGAAGTCACCCATAACAACGCTGTAAGAAGTCTTGGTACGAGACATAGCTTTCACTATATCTTCGTACATGGCCTCGACTTCGTCGTCAGGGTGTGTTGACGTCGGAGCGTACACTTGTACAACCTTGAGCGAGTATCTCTCGGTTAATTTTAAGACAAGGTACGCTACCCTCGCCGACACACTGCCAACTTCTACAACGTTGCTTTTGAGTGACTTATGGATCATGAATCCGACGCCTCCTTGGGATGGTTGGTGTCCTTCCCGGAAGTAGAGCAAGTGACCGGCAGGTAGGGTAATCTTGTCCTCCCCCTGTCTTCGGACTTCAGACAACCCCACAATATGCCAGTTGATCCGACTTAGCTCTACTTCCAGTTCTGAGATGTGCTCGTTCAGCCGCAGAGAGCGTCCGTTATACGTCGCCAAATGTAGTCGTTTTTGGTACCCTTCCGTAACCCGGAGATTCCTAGCACCCCCCGTCTCGCCGTTACCATGACCGGTACCGTGGTCAGGAATAGCGAGACTACCGGGAACTGGGGGCCGAGAATTTAAAGGTGGTGCCATAGGGGGGATTTGCCATAGTCACCACGCTTGGCAGGCGGGTTGGTGACCGCAGTGGTTGGAGTGCTTGGACCGACGGCGCTGCTGCCCACCGAAGGCTTGGGTATTTAAGGCACTCCAACTAATAGGAGTGGTTATGCCGCCACTCGTCGGCCGCCAGAGCCACATCCGTTGATCAGCAGGTGTACCGCGTGCAGGTAGGGTTGGCAGTTGGGGACGTTAGGTGGTGTTTGCCCCCCTTACACCCAGTAAAATCTATATATAAATCTATATATATATCTAGTATATAAAGAATAAATAAATATTTAGCTTCATTTTAAGGATTACATGATAATGCAAAGATTTTTTGGAGTTTTATCGTTTCGTCAATAACACTCGCGGTTCATGCCTTGATAAATTTGAATTTGATTTTACGTTTTCTCCATAGACTTTTTTAAATAACTTACACAATATCCATTATTTAAAGAAAAACACATTGGTTATGCCACTCGCACTTTGGGTCTTAAGAAAATTTTCTCATATCTGCTTTTACAGCTATCTAATTACTTGAAGTAATTAACTTCAACATACGGAAACAACAAGATTCGTAAATAATTTCAGTAAACAATCAACAAAACATTACACACCTGCAGGAGAAACTATCACTGTTATGTGAGCCACAACGGCTAGAAAAATTAGTGACTTCCACATTGTCACCACTAAACAACGTCTAGTACTTTATCAAGGACGCCATCCACCTTATATACTTACAAGACATGACAAGATACGTGGCTCTGTATAAATAGAAGTTATTCAAACCAATAGTGCTTAAGTAAATGTCATTAAATGCTAATTAATTTCGTTTCAAAATTATTATTCGTGTATTGTGTAATTGAATAGTTTCAACTTACTTGGTTACTTTTTTGTGTAGTTCGTTACATATAAGTTTCAGGTATCTTCATTATAGAAATGTTTTCTGATCATGAATGATATACTGGTATTTTTGATCTGTTCAAATATTGAAAGAATTGGGTATTTAAAACTAACTAAAAATACATTTCGAGAAACCTTTTGGAAGCAGGTAGCATCAATGATCTTTATGCTGCTTTTATCTGGTCTTCGGGCCATGTGTTGGATGTAGTGTGTTTGCTGAAATATGGTACACATCGAAGAACCATTTACCACATCAGCTATCGCTCCTGCGCTCTACACATGTATGTAAGACAGATTTTAGTTCAGGCCATTTATACGATCATGTTTCATAATTGTTTGTGTAGTTTATTCGGTGTTATAATTAGTTTGTGAAATTCTTGAAATAGCCTCAAGCAAAAAACAACAACAAATTGCACCATAACGTGTTCAAACTTTTTATAATCCTCAAGACCATCGCATCATTATTTTAAATCAATAAATACACCCAACAGTCACATACATAGTCCTGACCCCACAGGAGTCTTGTGTCATGGGTATCAGAAACTACGAGAGACTTTTTCGTTCTCACAAACACCCAGACCCGAAACAAATATTTGTGGATCACACAAACATTTGTCTTGGTGCGGGGAACGAACCCGCGGCTGCTCGTTTCGCAAGCTGATGTCTAGCATGTGTTAATTATTCTTCCTTTTTTTTACTAAGTAAATTGTTAGTCCGAGCTACGATTTTCTAATAAAAAAAACTATGCGACTTGCCTTTATAATAAAGTATATGTATTTTTTTAATGTTTGTAACAAATACTATGTACCTTTTGCATAAAGCGTTTTTGTACTGTGTAATAAACTATGTACATCGAAAGTTAAGAAATTTAAATTCTTTTAATTTTTTATTGGTTCAAACATTCAAATTTATTAGGTACAAGTAAAAGCAAATAATACTATTTTTATCAAATAAGGTTAGTTGGAAAACCGGCTTTTATTAGAACTCTGACAACGTATGCATTATTTATTACTACATGAATAATATTCATAGCGTATTTCGAGTACCTATATCGTTACCAAACATGGCCTATTTTAAGTAATATCGACAGAAATATTTCATTCCTGTTCCTTAAAAAAAAAACAGTTAAAAAAGTTGTTCACGATAGAAATGTTTTCTTAAGTTAACGTATGTAATAAAAACTTCTTCTATTTTAATTCATCCTTAAAACGTATTAATAAATAGTTTAATAAGAAAAGACAACCTCGTAAAATCGTAATTGTGTGTATGAAATTACAATTGCAGACTATCGAAATAATATTTTGGTACACCGCGAGTCAAAGTCTTGTAGGCTATTAGTTGTATACACGTTAAGATATGTCGTTTGGATTCGTATAGATGACAGACGTGGTACCAAGTTTGGACACTAGCCATAATATATATATATATAGCCATAATATACCCTAAATGGAGTAAGCACAGAATTTTAATAATTTCTTGTTTAATTTAAAACCCCAAGTAATAAGAGTGGAGAGGAATGTCGTTTCAGGCACAATTATGTTCGCCGTCATTTTTTTTTGAACCGAACAACTATACCTCATTCACGATAAGTTGATCCTTTTGGCAGATGTCAATTTTTCTGAGACATGACTTTGAAATAAAAAACGTATTATTTTATTATTTTTATGATTTGATAAATATAAAAAATTACATACAACACAAAAGTCCCTACAGATATAAACGTTATCCGAAAATTTTGAGACTTTATTGCTTCAAAGTAAAATTAAAATAGGAATACTGAAAATAATAGACGCTTGTATAATGTAACATCGGTCGGACGGAAAGGGACGTAACATCGTTCATATCGATATCCACGTCGATAATTTTATTGAACACTATGATGATCATGGCTGTGCTCCAGTTTCTTAATAAAAACTGTTTTAAGGATGAAACTATTCAATTTTTCAACCTTAATTTACATACTGGGTTATTTTTGGACCTCCCGTCAATTTAAAATAGGTGGTTTAGACCATGAAACTAAACAACTTTTCCAAAGAAACATGGGTCGAAACGTGATAAATAATTTGACCCTCCCATAGAAAACTGCTCACGTGGTCGATTTCGTGTAGAAGGTCTGAATTTTTTTTTCACTTTTCGACCCGTGTTTCTTTGGGCAAGTTGTTTACTTTCGTGGTCTAAAACACCTATTTAAATTTGGCGGGAGTCTAAAAATAACCCTGTTATATTAAATAGATATTTATTATGAATTTTGAACCACCATCGCTTATCTACATAATGTTTTACATGTCGAAAGTAATAAAGAATTTCACACATAATGCTGTATTTTAAAACGGAATATTTTTGAACGACTAGATATTTTCTGTTTCCCATCACTAGTCGATATGCCAAAAGAATCAAGTTATCGTGAATGAGATATAACTTTGCCGGACCTGGGAATCGAATGAATATTGTCAACGTCGCTCTAAAAATATATAAAGAGGTGTGGGTATTATAAACTACGAGAGAATTTATGCTCTCTCATACACCCAGAGCAAAAATGTAATTGACATTCGTCTCAGTGTAGATATCCAGCCAAAGGCTTCTTCTTACATATGGTGATGTAGTGGTGTCTAATCAACTACATCATGAGGACCGTGAATGGTACATACAACCGTATATATTAATACCATGGGTGTAATTATTATTGACCATCTAGTCTAATATGATGGGAATTTTTCTTTCCTTGTAGTATTACTTAAGCCTGTACAATTTTTTGTGTTTAGTTTATGCAATATTTCTAATGTAACAGTTAGGAAATTTACGAGCAGGGCTTCCCTAAAATGTTTGTCTGGTGATTTGTCTACAAAGTTTCGTAAATAATGAACACGAGGAAACTTTTCCACTTTATTTCAGGAATGTGGTCTATGAAAAGTAATCACTTAGAACGGCTATTTTCAACGCTGTACTGAGATAGGGCGTATATCATTGAAATCACTCTTTTGGGGAGACGGGAGAAATTTATAACAAGAAAATGTGCGAAAGTATACGAACAGAAATAAAAGTGTAATGTATAGATTTTTCAATGAATTCATTTTATTTCATTTAATTGGGGTCACATACAATTAATAGTTACTTAATTTCTAATTCATAGTTCATCATTCTATTCATAGTTAAGGTTACATTTGAATTAGTCAAAAATTTTACGTAAGAATATTGGTAACTATTCAAAACTATTTCCACTACTTGTTAGTACATTAAATTAGTGAACGAAAAATCTAAAATAAGAGAAAGATAAATAGGATTTTACAAAAAAAAAGTAAGAACAGAAAAATCTACATTAAACTAACTGCTTACATTAGAAATGAATTTTATTTTTTTATGATTTATTAAGTGACCCAAAAAAAGATGAAAATTGTAACTACTAAAACTATTTATTATAGGTATTCATTTAAAATGTTGACTTTAGAATTTAATCAATTTCTAGTGTTTGACAGTTGCTTGTGTACCTAGTAATTCCGGTATATGCAAGGCACAACGGATAGCTGGGCGACTGCGGAACTACTGTGGGCGTTCCTCACCCACGTACCGTGGTCGCCCTACTTGGCGCGAAGACGGGCAATTAAAAAAAAAGCACAACGGATATGACTCAGTACCCACTTTAAAATTTGCAATAAAATTTGCAAATTACAAAACTTCTATTTCTGTTAATTCTACATAAACCTATTCGGCAAGCCATCTGCCCCACAGAAAACCAATTTGTAGCAACTCTGTTGGATTTCGTCCTGTGGTAAATATTTCTGATGGCTACATTTACGACTACTAAGATGAAAAATTCGCTTAGGTGATACATGCAAGCGTGTTCTTACCCTGTGGCAAGGGGGCGATAAAATCCCACCATAGTATCCCTTGCCTATCGTAGAAGGCGGCCGAAAGGGGCCTTTGGAGCACTGGGAGGGCTGCGGCAGCAGCGAGTCCTCACTGGAAGTGACCCTGAGAGGGACGGCGGTACTGTGGCCTGATTCCGTCGCGGCCGCTAACCCACAACCGGGGCGCCCGAACCAAGCTAGTGGGGGTGCTACAATGCCCCCTGCAACTTCGAGACGCCCGAAACATTTTCGTCTTGGAGGCGCACTGGGCGGCTGCAGAATAATGGTGATTGCTTCTCGCCTTTACAACGTGGTCGCTCCACTTTTCCGAAATCTCCTTTCTATATAGATTAAATATTTACCTTAAGAATGTAACACCTATTTAATACATGTCTCATAATAACATTCTCTTAAATTGTGGAAAAAATATTTAAAGTATGTTTGAACAGTCCCTTTTAAGCACACTATCATTGACCTCGTTTACATTAAAAGAAAACCACTAAACATGTGTTAATTATTCTTATTAACACTTGTGAAACCTGACTAGAAAATCGGATAACCTGGGCTCTGTTTTTGCAAACAAAAACCATGACATTAACTTTACTTGCTGTGGCGTGTCACTGAACGCCGTGTGCTAATAGCTAGCAATATGCAGCGACCTAAAAAGTAACAGGTATTTAATTTTTTGATGTAAAAATACATTACCTGGGAACAAAAGCTTTCGTGAGTTTATAATGGGGTGAATGCAGTAAACTTAGGTGGCTGATTCAAAAAGCGCGTGCTACTGATCTGATACCAAAGGAATGAATCAAAGGGGCGTGTACACAGCACATGCTGCCTTCCATTAACCCGCTACAATTACACTACAACATCATTTTTGTTTCCATCAAATAAATGAGCTGTCGGAAATGAAGAAATAAATCAAATTATAGTCGAGTTTGGATAGTAAAAACTATTCTTGAGCAGACTAAATTAAATTGCATGTTTGCTGAAGTATTGAAAGTCATGACGACTTTTATCGAACGCAAATGAATTACCGTTACTTATTTTGCCACTTACCTTTATTATGCACTTAATTTTCTAGAAGTTTTATGTGTCGGTTCTTTGAACAGGGTTAAATAATTTATTAAACGCGTTAACTTTACCAAAGTTTGATATGCTTGACAAATCCAACTTAAATAGAAAATATTGATTGGAAATAAAAAACAGTGATGTCCTCGAGGTTTGGGCATGCGGTCGAGAATATTGGCGATCGTTGGTTCAAACTCCAGGCATACACCTCTGACTTTTCGATGTTTATGTCCAATTAATCACCATTTGCTTTAATGGTGAAGGAAAACATAATATGCATATTTGAAACCATTCAACGACTGAAATAAAAACTTCATTGAAATAACATCACCAAACTTGTAAATCAAAGAATGTTTTTTTGAATGTAAAATGATAAAATTTATAAGATTCGCTTTTGATTTATCATTCGTAAGCATTTTGTGATTTTAGTTCTATCCTCTTATTACCTTAATTGACCTAACCCATGTAACGCATTGTAGATTACGTTTAATGTTCTTCAATTGAAAAAAAAATACTTGCCTCTTCTGAAGCTAAATTGAATATAGATATGAACATGATAAAATAAAATTAAACAACCCATGAATTAGAATCATTAAGGCTAGCTATTTTTTACAAACGGCTCCACTAAAAAGGTCTAATTTTTTCTATTGTGAGATACGGTACAAAGGAATGAAGGCTGGTTTGCATATGAGCAATAAGCACGTGAACTTTGAGCTCGTTATGGGGTATATAAAAAGCAAATTTCATTATGGTAATATTATGGTAATAATACGATGGTGGTGTATTGTAAGAATCATTAATTTATCAGTGCATTAGCATGGGTGGCGTGTTCGATAATGCCTTGCACATTTGATGAATTGCTGTTGAAGGGAATGACGTCAACTGCGTTCAAACTCGCCTATAATAATAAAGAAAATTAACAGGTAATATGCATTTTTTGCGAACTTTTTTGAAAATTATGGAAGTTGCTCATTGCCTATTCTTAATAAATTACCTCGTTTCTTTACAATAACACACAGGAGTGTATGTTGAAATATATTTACGCTCAAATACCCAGACTTGAAAGAATACGGCACGGACGCAGGAGACTCAAGTTTCGCCTACTGTTTTTTAACTCCTACACAATTGGAGCGAATTTATTGCCTTCTTGCTGAGCATATTTCTAGACACCGCGTTGAAACAATTCTTAAGAAATGTCAAAGAAAATTGGATTTGAAATAATAAAAATACTTATATTAACAATTAATGGGGAATTATTTGTCAAATTTAACGTACATTTCAAAGTTTGTCGAACCACCAATTTGAATTCATAAAAGCTCAAGTGAATCAGCTCGTTTTAGCGAGTATTTTAGAAACGTACTGCAGGAAAAAAAATTATATAATACATATTGATAAAGATGAGGAAAACTGGCTAATGAGATGCTATGCCCAGCAGTGGAATCAAAAAGTCTGTGGACGATTATGATGATAAAGATAAAACTAAGTTGATTCTGTGTAACAAATGGTTCTATTGAAAATCAAAAGCAAATCCACAAAATAGATGCGATAGCCAGACTCTTTATGGGTAATGTATTTTTTTACATCGTCCATAAAAAGCTATACGGCCATTGCCACAGCAATAATAAGTTTTAATTGTGAGTCAGTGTACGATAAGGGTAGTAGATGTGCACAAATTATAGTAGTAAATTCTATGCCCATTTGCATGAGAACTGAGCGAGCGAATGCACGTCTCGGTTTGCGGCGGACCTTAATGGCTGAACTATTTAAATGTCTTACTCGGGTATCTTTATTCAATTCCGTAAAACAGCAGCGGTGCCTTTAAGAATTATGACGAAAACGTTAAAACCATCCATCTATCTTAGACAAATGGTGCGCGAGATAGCTCCGTACATTTCTTTAATATTCTTGAATTCCATCCCCTGGAGAGAAATATAGTGTCTATTTTAGTAGGTATCATATGTTCCCGGGCCTTTGTTGTACACGGTACTATCAGTGCCAGCCACTTAAGTGATTGATTTTTGTTTGGCGGTACCTTTAGTGCGGTGGTACCATTTACTTCTTACATTCACCCGTTGCTATTGAAGTATGGCAACGTTACATTGAACTAACAAGATATGTTCACGTTTTTAGTCATATTACTTTTATAGTATGCTTTATAATATTTTTCAGTGTATTTTCTTGATTTTTGTAAAGACTTTCGTGTGAGTTTAATTTCCGATAGTTTACGGAGCACTTTTGCAACGAAATGTTTAGTAGTACTACACCGTCGACCTAAAATTTTATATTATAGGTATATTCACATATATAGCACGTCTTCTTTGAAATTATATGATAAAAATGAATCTCATACACAAAATAACCATTCGTAAATTAACTGCTTTCTTACAAAAGTGTTCGATGTTATACCAATGCAGCTTTCGTTTAGAAATATGACAAGCGATAGAGTAACCCACAAATCATTTGGTAACACGAATCAGCCGGTTATTTTTGAATTGATTAAATTTCTTATGTTATTAGTTTTGGCGAAAAATTAGCAAAGGTTCTATCATTAACTCCTTTTCTTTCTTTTCCTCATCAATTTCAAAGATAAAAATTCGTGATTCAAATCGCGACTGATTATCATGAATGGTCGGTAATAATCACTTGCTTATGCAAAGGCAATATAGATTAAAAAAGGTGTACTATTCGTTCTTGTAATAAAAATACTTCACAATAAATTAAAATATATAATTATTTTAAAATATACTCCAGTAGACATAAAAACCAAATCGTATTGTACCTTATTATTTATACGCATTATTTATCTGCAAATCACCTTTTCAATACTGTTGTTTTTAAGTCATACAATTAAAATGTTTGTCACTTCTAGTTTCTGTATTATTCCGTGATGAGCGTGGACGTCAGCAGCATTGTTCTCCTTCCAATATAGGATCCTATTGTACGCGTGTTACACTAATCCTCATAAATTACATTTTGATTAAATTTTATTATTGTAGACCCCTGCGCTCATTGTTCAAGTCTGATCGCTTCGATTAATCCGATGAACATAAATATGTGGGGTTAACTTTGAATTTAACCTTGCATTTACGACCCTAAAATCGAACCTGGGAGCACCCAGAGAGAGTGTCTAGAGGTCTAGACGACGCAAGATGACAAAGCAGTAACAAATTACTTATTTGAACATTCCTTGCTACATATTCCTTACGCTTGTGGAGCTCAAACATTATTCAGGGGCTTAAAAAGTTTTACCAGACATATAAAAAAAGAAATGATAATGTTCAAAAGGTTGCTTCAGAGGAACTTGATTAAACGCTTAACGACGTAATGAATGACGGTAGCGAGTTGTAAATACGTCGACTTTTTATATAATATAGAATACTACGCTCACCGAAAGAATACTTGATGTAAATTTTAGAAGATCAAAAGATATTATTATCGCGTAGACAGAGAAAATTTTAATACAGCGCAAGTCTCAGGGGAGATCCGGCGTACTTCTGAACGATAGCTGTACTACGCACCGAAAGAGATCGTTTCACTTAATATTAGTATTATGTAGACTATTATAGCCGATGCTTTTATTTTTGAACATTGTAGAATATTTTTACTGATCGATCCAACGGTCTTAACCATATAAATATGTTAGGATGGAATGGGAATGATTGTGTTCTGTTGATGAAGTCGTGATGGCCTTGAGGATTTGGCGCGTGGTTGGGAATCCTGGCCGGTCACAGGTTCAAACCCCAGGCACACACCGTATACCCTCTTAGTTGTAGAGGAGACCCTTATCTTGCAGTGGGTCGTATGAGGGCTGATGATGACGGTAATGATCATGATGATTTATGTGTTGCATTTTCACCTGTAAATTACTTAAAAACCAAATACAGTTTTTACGATATTTAATAAAACGAGGCTATTGCTGTGTTACCAATACTAAAGGAACTAATGCAAATAGTAGATTAATTACCTAATGGTGCAGCGATCTGCGAATAAACCGTAAATTCAATATTTGTTTGAGTGCATAACTTATTAAGGATTAGCTAACCACAAATTACTTTGGACATCAACTTAGATGGTATGGAGATGACTCTGTTAAGTTTGCTTGACGTTGTCAGATTCAAGCTACTTCTAATGAGATGCTTCCTGAGGCTTTTTTTCTTATGTTACTAGTTTGACCTTAGGTTTCAACTCAATGAGTTTTATTGAATAATAATCATGATCATTATTATTAGCCTGTAACAGTACACTATCGGAATCCTTGTTGTACATTGATTAGTATTATAATGCCTACTTCTTGGGAATGCAGTATAATATAATTGGTATAACAAATAAAAAAGTATTAGTCCGATCAAATATTTGAAATCAACTCATGTTTTGATGAGCTGTTAATTCTTGCTATGAAGAAAAATATTCTCAAACATAATTATATTGCGTGAAGGCCTTTGCATCACAATTTCGGTAATCAAATTCGGTTCTCATTCAGTCTCACTGCTATGTATTTTCAAAAGACCGTGAGTCCATCGCGAGGTTGACAACTCTAAAAGTGTTTTGGTTAATTCTTATCATGTGGATTTTTTTTTCGAGACAATAACCAGACCATATTCCGAAGGTAAAGAACGTTTTTAAAAATAGTGTAATCAGAATTCGAACAATTTTGAACACTTATCTATTTTCAAAAAATATAATCATTATGTATTCTACATTATATTGACCTAAGTTCTTATATCAAGATCCGTGTACAAAATAAATGCCTTTTACTAGGTATATAAAAAACGGAACTGTTTGTAACATTCATATTACATTCACAGCATTTGTATTCGGTTTTTGTCAACCCAAGGTCTATCTTATCTGAAACATCGGCTCGGCTAAATTACAAACGTACGTGCACTGATAATTTATATGTAACGAGCCCGATATATCCGAATAGAAATAAGCAATTTGATATTCGTTCGAACAGCGTAATGTCACATAACGACACTGGATAAAGGACAGTGATGAATGACACGAGGAAAATAACAAACCCGGATAGTAAAACCAGACCGTAATGGTTGAAAAAAGTAGTTAAGCCAAACAATGCATCACAGATACGTTGTGTAGGAATGTACCAAGTTTCAATATTGACAATTAATGCGTTTTTGGTGTTAGACGATATAATAAAATGTAACGGCGAAAAACATATTTTACCTTATCAGTATTTCATATGGGTGAAAAACTTCCAACATCAGCCCATATACGTATCATAGCTAGGTATGAGCCTTGTCTACAAGTGAGAGGGTTCAGGCCTTAGTCTTCCACGCCGGCCTAGTGCAGGTTGGCGGACTACACGCCTAATAAATTTCTAACAATTCTTAGGTGTGCAGGTTTCATCACGATGTTTTCCTTCATCTTTAAAGTACGTTGTCTTAATTCAATATGAATACATACTTTGAAAAGTCAAAGGTACCTGGGGTTTAAACTTGCGACCGTCAAGATTCTCGATTCTGTGCTTAAGCTTTGAGGCCATTACGACTTTTTAAACAAATAAAATATACAATTAAAGTTAGACAAATCAAATAAAGTAAGACACGACTCCCACAGTCCTGTCCCACAAGGTTATATTTTACAGAAGATCGTTAGATATAAATTATGGTTAAGGGAGAAAAAAATAGGTATTAAAACAATGTCTGAAGTCATCTTACAATATTATAAAACATAAGTCAAGGATAAAAATATCTTTATTTCAATAAAAGTTAAGTTGAATGTCTAAAAATTTTAAGAACTTGATGATAGTCTTCTATAATATGGTTATTTTTCTTTCGTAAACGTTGAATAAAACATTCAGTTTATTATTACGAACGAATAAAATAAAAAGTTAAAATAATAAACTCGTACCAACTTCGATAGTAAGAATAATATAGATATAATATTCTTGGCAAGTAAAGATACTTCCTTTGTAAACAAGTAAGTATTATACGGTGAACTGTTTCGTCTGTAAAGTAAGAAACAATATGTTTTATGCATTGATAAATGAATGAAAATGAAAATGCCTACGGCATTAAGTCCGCCTTTATACATACGTGTATATAAAGATTAAATAAATAAAAAGACAAATATTTTTTTAACGTCTTCTTTGTAACAATGTGTGTGTATATGTTTGATTTTTTTAAGAACTTATAGGCAATTCATGTATTGAACTTTAATAGCTACTCTAATACGAATAATATGTAGTATAATATTTATACTGTTACTAGTATAAACGTTAAAGGTTATTAGGTACATGATCTACAGTGCTGGGTGAGTTGTGGATAAGTTTGTTTTATGTAATGTCTTGTTTATATTTTTTTGGCCTCAGTATATTCTCATTTATATGTCTGTATTTTTTATAATTACTTTTGTTTTGTTTGTGTTCGGAATTCTACATACGGTACATGGGACGTACCCCTACTGGTATGTATGAATGTTTAAAACAATTTATTAATTGTTAAAATTGATCTTCAATTAAATAGAGTAGGTAATAAAATATTTAATTTTCGCCGGCAAATTCCCTAAAAAAGACGACATACTTGCGCATATGCGTTACATAATTTGTAGTAATTGGAATGTAAATTGATTAATGAACAAGAAGCTAACTAAAAAATTGAATCGTGCCAATATCAGAGAACGCAAAGTCTACTGTTCAATGTTCTGTTTCGTTACATGATGTTTTTTCATTGTTAAATCAGTATTTCAATTTTCATCGTTGTAGTTATAGTGCTTTTTTGATAATTTTATTGAGATAATAAAAAGTGCTATAAATCTTAGTATTATATCTCGGTAAATACGATACCGATGATCAATCCAAAACTTTCAATTTTTAAGCAAAAAATAATAAATACGGAGCGATGTGCGCTTGAAAAATCTTTATGTTTTAGAATAGAAAATCGAGAATATGAAGGGCTCGTACTGCATAAAATTACCATTATAGAAAACAAAGCCACTTTACGATACCGAATATATTCCCAGGGGATAAGCAAATCGAGCTCTATTTGTCACTAAAATAAGGGTATACTTTTTGCGTTAGTGAAAAATGCGATAGTGAATTATAGGTAATAAGATAAGAAACTTATTGATGGCGATAGCAGTATTTTCAAAATATCAACAGTTCAGTTACATCAATCAGCACCAAAAATATTGTATGATGTCTAAGAAATAAGAAGTGTTACATACATCTCGTACCTACTTAGATTTTAAATGTTGACTCCTTCATCTTTTTATATTATGTTCAAGCGTCGTCTAATATTTGCCATTTGCAATTAATGATTGATCGGTAAAGGTAACTATATTTCTATATACAACTATGTGGTACCCGCAACACCGTATCCAAATCTTTAGACTATAAAGGGCACATTTCTCTCGGATTTTGCATTTATTGGTACTCCGCCCTTAATGGTTATAGCTTGATGATGTATAGCCTTCAGGCTTTCAACACAAAAATAAACTTTCAATTGGAACCAGCAGTTCTTGTAATAAGCTGGTGTGGTGGCGATGCCTGTTGAGTGTGGATGATGTGTCGGACAGTGATAACTGCAGTATACGTAAGCGCAGGACTTAAAAGTTTTTATTGCAAAGTATTAAGCAAGGGTAACAATTTACACACGTTACAAAAAGATAATGTTCACATATTATCAAAAAGTGTATGTATAAGAATAAGAAAAGAAGAGACAGTTAACAATACAAAAAAATAAAAAAATATCTACGCTACATAAGCGAGCAAACGCTTAAGCTTTATATATTGGTTACGTTTTATATATTAATATCATTAGTGTTTGAATGTAAGGTAGGTTAAGATCTCGTGTGTTTTGTACATCTACACTGTGCGGACGGCATCAAATCGTAAGCGCTGTTCGAAGGTTGACAGGTCCGCAGCTGGCCACTGACAACGGTCGTCTGCAATGACACAGTAATCTATTACTTGTCTTCCTACTCTGCAGTTTGGGAACACTGCCACTGTTTTGATAGGCTCCCTATTTTTAATGGCATTGAAGTTTCAATACAAGTTGTAAATGCTTCTTTACAACTACCGGGACCGGTTGTTATATACAACAAAGCAATAGTTTTAAAGGCATGTCATATACGATAAACATCAGCGTTATAAGTAAGCAATTAAGCGCCAAGATATATATTATATTATCATCATGAGCCCATATAGGTCCTATTGCTAGGCACGGACCTCCTTTTAAACTGAAATGGGTTAAGGATTAATGTTTAGGTGTGCAGGTTTTACTCATATTCCGTTACTATGAAAGTACTTAAATTTTAATTTATTTTGAATACACACATACAACTTCGGAAAGTCAAAGGTGTGTGGCCGTAGCTGAAATCTTCGATCGCCAGGATATATTCGACAGTGCGCTTAAACCTGAGAACATTTTTGCCAAGAGAGACTTTTTTGACAAGAAATATGATAAAGATAATACAACAAATGAAAATGTGGATAGTTTCTTTATTTATTACATGAGAAGTAAAATAACATATTTATGAATGTACGAGGGAAATATAAACCGTCGAAAACGCAATATTTACAGAAAATAGGTATATTTCTACTATTTCCATTGACGGGGTTTGATTTGATTAAAGAACGTATTTTCACGTTATGTTCGGATATTCGACGCTGAGTCCGCCATCACAAGTTTATTTTTTGTTGTCGAGGCTGATTTCCAGATGAGGATAAATTAAAGAATACACAGAGCTCTTACTTAACAATATTTTTTTAATATTTTATTCAAACTAATTCGTAAAGACGTTTATAGTCGCCTACACTTTTAAAACAAAGCAGAAGAATCTTCAAAGGACCAAGTTCTGAGAAATAGGCATGTACCTATACAATAAGAATTATAAATCCATTTTATACAAGTATTATTATCACAATAATAAATATGAAAATCTACTACTTGTCTGGTAAAATTTTATACCTGCCCTAGTTATAAGATTAATCACAGTGAAATTTTATATTGGGATAGATGGGTCCTCAAAGATCTTTCGGTACTTTTATAAAATGAAAATAATTAATATGTTCTATCAACATTTGCAAAAACTCAACGCATGTACACATTCTTATACTTCAAACTTCAGTGTTACATATTGATTTCTGAATATGTTTTTCATCGTAAAGGGTCCACTGGCCCGCGGGTAAATAATACAAATTTGTCGCTCTTTGCCCCTGTTATGTCCGCATTTGGATGAAAACTTTTTCGTCGGGTATTTTCTGTCCTGAATATACATATTATTGTACAACAATGGAAAGTAAATATGAGTATCAAGCAACATGTCGCCAACAGAAAGTAATGTACAATTATATTATGTATTTTGACGAAAATAAAATTTAAGTTGCGTGGAGAGGATCGCTTCAAGCTATAATGGTGTATATTTTTTTACTGCTATGAAATACTCCTGAATCAAAATAATTCTGTATTTAATGTTATTAGTTTTTTTTTTTATGTAGAAATAGGAAAGCTGAATATAACACTATTTTTAGGTATATAAATGGGTCCACTGCATAGCTTCTTTAAATCCGGGGCAAACAACACGTTTGTAGTTTCATTTCATACGGTCAGATACAGAAACGTGATTATTCTATTTCCACATCTAGAGGCATGAGCAAAGCAGAAATAATGTCATTATTTTTAACCCTATTTGTTTTCTAGAAATTACAGAGCACTCGTATTCAATACTCAACTGTGTCCTTGATTTAACTGGTACATACGAACACAACAGTGAGTGGTTGATGCACTTCCACGTTAAAACTGTTGTAAACATTAAATATTTTTTTAAACGCATCGACGGTATCTTGGAAATGGATATAAAGTATTATTTCCATGAATTATGTGCTCACAAATATTGGCGAACATACCATTCATTTAATTGAATCGATCAGAATATCATCAAGGTGTAAATTAAATAAGAGGTTAAAAAAAAAGTATCAATATTCCTGCCATACAGAAAGCGTATAGAAACCAAACAGCTCCCTCGAAAAAGTTCGACATCAAAATATTTATTCTACTGAATGACTAAAGACAGATTCTTTGCGCTGTCATTAGCTAATGAAACGATGCCGTGAACGTTTATTTGTACACAGGTACGGCAGTCTCGTGGAAACAACTGTGCTCTTTAGATAAAATCCTTAGGTGAGGGAATTATTTTACTAGGTGTATTTTATTATAAATTGATTGAAATGGCACCTGGTGGACAATTAACTATGCGCAGCAACTGTGATATTGTATTATCGTATGAGCGTTTTGAAGCAAGATGCTCTCAATGCTCTGGTCACGTGATCAACTTACTTATGTATCACGACCCATGATGCCTGATCTCTTTCCCAAGAAACTATTTAGATCTATCCTGTATATCTTGCCATGGGATAACGCTGAGTTCCCATAAATTCTACTCGAGGTCCGTTCGGAAGTTCCAAGTTTATCCGTTCTATAGCTTGAACGTCTTCATAGCGTGACCGAGCCAACAAAGTCTGGGTGACTCACCGATGATATTAGGTTCTTTATGTTCTCTTCAACATCGTCCAAAAAAGACATGACAGATAACTGACTACATATAAAAAAGAAACGATTTTGCTGCTACGACGTGCTGGAAGTACGCACGTGAAACACATCCATTGTAAGAAAAATCATTACAAACATCAAGTACGCTTGATATTAATTCAATAAACAAAAATCTTAGCAAAACTGTTCGTACGAAAAGCTAATTGAATGTTATCTGAAATGTTGCCATTTTCGTTGTGAAATAAGGAAAAACTTTGCGAGTATCTTGTTACTTTTATTATTACGAAAGTTTTACTTGACAGCTCCTACAACAAAGTGAAGGAATAATCACACGATGACATTTATATTTTCCTTTGAAAACGAGAATGAGAAAGGTATTACGTGCTCTTATGAATAAATAAATTTATATTTAGCTATAAAGTTTTATAAATTACTTAAGTTATTGTTTCCAAAAATTTTATGAAATTACGACAAATTTATATTTAAATGTCTTATTAACACCGTGCTGCAGTTATTGATGTCTTCCCAGGCGATGCTTTGTCATCATATTTACAATATTTATATTATCATTATAATATATTGTAATCAATAATATACGACAATTTATAGGTTATAATATTATATATCAGTCAAAATTTATATTTTATTTAATGATAGTCTCATATAAAGTTGAAAATTATTTCGAAAGTGTTTTTGCGTCATATATCTCAAACTCCGAACATATTATATAAGATAATCGCCGAGTAAAATCTTCGGCTCCTCTTGGCTAGTTGGTGGCAGGTGCCTTCGCTTGCCTTAGTCATGCAACTATAATTTTAACTTTTAATTTGTCTTCAAACTATCTTATAAAACTTAAATTGCATTAAAATATGGCTGACCTTTTCAATATTTTGCAGGTGGTGCAATTTTGTGTTTTTTTTATGTATTTTCTATTTGACTGTGTTTAAAAGTTACATTGTAAATTATGAATTATGATGGTTTGTTGCTTATTCCAATATTTTTTTTAATCTTCTCAATACTAAAGTCCACATCGTGGGAAGAGAAATCATGGCAAAATAACATGAAAGTTTGTTCCTCTGTTAAGTCAAATGTGTTAAGCTTTTAAAAACCCTTTTTAATTTAAGTTGTCTAAGTCACCCGTATGAAAAGAAACCGTCTTAACTGCACGAAGATTTAACTTTTATAGGGGTTTCCGTTGAAATGGCTCGTTTAAATTCTGACCTTTTTCATTGTTACTAATAATAATACAACGTTTTTAACTTAACAACTGTTGACATAGTGTGAAGACCATTATGTATGGAAAAGTGTTTGCAGTAAAAATGCATTGCCATCCAAATGTGTGGATTGGTAAGAAAATATTATGACATTTTTATACATAAGTTTTATTCCTTCTTAGATAATACTAATTTGTCAATGATAAATTGCGTGTTACAATCACACCATTTCCAGATAAAAATACGACTAAGAGGCGGAAGAAACGATGTACGCAGTTAGAAAAAGCAACTTAGAAATCTCTTCCTAACGCTATAGCTGAGTGTAAATACTAAATATACATATGTAAGCATTTAGGTGTTCATAGTATTTACACTCTTATACGGTATGTTACTTGGGTCGATCCCACAAGGCGTATTACGGTTTTTATAAGTATATGATAAAAATCCTTGCTAGAATGACTGCTCCATGGCGCAATTGGCTGGACACCGGCTCGCGAAACGAGTGGTCGCGGGTTGTTTGTGTGATCCACAAATATTTGTTTCGGGTCTGAGCGATTGTGAGACCGAAGAAGTCTCTCGTAGTTTCAGATATCCACGACACAAGACTTGCACCTTAATGTGGAGTCAGGACTATGTGTGTGACTTTTGGGTATTTAATGACATAAAGAAAAACTTTTAATAATTGAATGTGTTTTTAGTTCTTAAGGTTTAATTTTTAGTTTCTCTCATTAGATAGTATTTTTTTATATTCGACCTGCCGATCCCCCTACTTTACTCAATTAATTAATACTGTATATTGACGGGAAATGTCACAATAGTCTCAGACACTATTAAACTCAGTTATACAAGTATACTAGTATGCAGTGAAGTCTGCTTGAATATATATTCAATTTTAATTATTCCTTAGAGGTTTTTCTTTAAGAATCTGTTCACGCTGCACCAGAGACGAGTATTTTTTGCTAAATTTATTAGATACTAAGATTACAGTGTCGTATAGGTGAAATTTACATTTTAATATAAGCTAATATTTCACAAAAGCATGCAACGAACTTTCTCTAAATAAACACGGAATGGAAGATAATATTCCGACTTCATATTCTAGTGCTCTTTGCACTTTGCAATTCTCTTAGACGTTTGAAAATGTACTGCTTAGCATTATTCTGCAGACGCAGACGATCCATATCGTGTAGATATCTCTAAAATGTATTATACCATTTCCCTGCGAGCGACGCCGGGTTATCGCAGCCTATATGTTTAAAGAAATAAATGGAAGGTGCAACATAAAGTCATTGTCCTACATGGTACGTTTTTACGGCATTCTCTTCCGTGCTTTAATGTTTAATTATTAAGTGTGGATAAGGATTTTTTATATACGTTTGCTTAGTAGGTTTATCACTTCCAAAATAAAATGTGGTGCATTCATATTTATAAAGGAACTAATTTCAATTATTATCTATTCTATGATGGCTTTTTTTGATAAAAGGTATGGTATGTCTTTAAAGAAACTTGTACCGAATTTCATTACATTGTACATTTCATTACATGATTTCGATCATAGTACATATCTCTAGCTCCATGCTTGTTAGACACAAATTTTCTCAATATAAAACTAGCCTGCCGTTTTAATATCCACTTCATTTAATTCTAAGTTTAATCAAAATCAGATCGATATGAAAACGTCACAAAAGGTTATTTACCTTTTGGTTATCTGAGTTATTAGTTATCAGCCCATATTCGTCGTACTGCTGACCACGAGCCTCCTCTACTATTGAGAGGGTTTAGCCCTTAGTCCACAACGCTGGCCTAGTGCGGGTTGGCGGACTACACACCTAAGAAATTCCTAAAAATTTTGATGTGTGCAGGTTTCCTCACGATATTTTTCTTCACCTTTATAGTAGGTGATAATTTATTGTGAATACACACATAATTTCGATAAGTCAGATGTGTGCCTGGGGCTTAAACTCGCGACCGCCGCGATTCTCGACCGTGCGCCTAAACCTCGAGGCCATCACAGCTCTATTATTCGAGTTGTTATTTGAGTAGTAAGGATTAATGAAAAATATTATCAGGGTGTTACATAACCGCATTATACATAGGTTAGAAGATCCTGTAGGTACTGAGTATTAATAAATAATAAGCAAGGAAACAAAGAATCCTTTTATTCCCTAGAGAGTTACGAGTTACTACACCAGTCATGCAGATATTTATATGGCTTCAGGCTTAGACTTAAGACTTAGAAAATCACCTTTGAGGAACAATTGTTTATAGACCAAGCAAATTTTTTCATTTACCATTGTTAATGTAACTTAGCTACGTTGCAAGCCTGAGTCGTAAAAAACCGACAACGGAAATAATAGAAAAGGTATAAAAACAGGTTCGGTAAGCTATTTAATTTAGTTATTGCTTTATATGGTATTTTATACTTAGACTTTTGACCAATTTCGTTGATTAATTAAATTATTTTTATGCTTAAGGAAAACATTTGGAGGAAATGTGCACATATACAATGTAGTCCTGATTGCAGTACAACTAAAGGAAGAGGGAATCACACTCAAACAAAAGCTACTGAAATAAAATCCCTACAAAATGCAACCGAAAAACTAAATCGATAAATTACTTAACATCGTGATGTCTAAATTAATATGTCTGGAACTGTACCCTCTTCGTGCCATAAATCAAAGCGATAAGTTTTGCGAGAGCACAATTTAATTTACGCTAGAGACAATTATGTATACCGAAAACTTCGTAAAAACTTTTTGGCACATGCAGAATTTGTTTGCAGACGTCCTACAGACATCCTTCATATGTGATTAATAATAGTTTTGCCACAAGAGTGCTTCAAACTACGTACTCCACCTTCGTGCATTGAAGAGAGTAATATCGAAATACCACGCTACCAACAATATTGAGAGCAAAATCTGTGTTACATTTAAGTAATCAGTTTTTTAGCCCACTATCTTTTGTGCCTGGCGTATAAATTTGATAAAGAAATTGGTTTATTCCATTAAAATGCCAAAAATAAAGACTAATGTCCACAAACTACAAAAGCTAAAGTATTTTTGTGATTAAAGTAACTTTGCCGTGATACCATATATTTTTTACACAATACATGTTATGAATCACTTTGACAGATGCCGTGGCGTACCTGGTTCAAGTCCAGCTCCACCAATAAAAAGCCGCGGATACGACCCCCACATTGAGTTAACTATTTTTTCGATATTATATATTACAAAATTCTACATTGAATTGTGTAAAATAATTTCGGATGTCCAGAGTGGTCTCCTATACTTATCAGGCTCCTTGTAATTAAGGTGTGAAATAATACCGCACCGGTTCGCATGGTTATATCCTGTGGCGAAATTGGCATCTCGTGTTTCTAATTGAATCAAATGGCCTTCTACTAATGCTTAGGTTTTATCTTACCACCCACCCACTACCGCATGGTAAATACAATAAATCTTATGTCGTAAGAACTAAAAAGGCGACATTTATAAGAAGCGTCGCTCACAGGCTCGATACAAATACTAAAGAAAACAAAACTACTTAGCTTAGACATTGAGCTCTTGTTTCACATATTTCGTACATCGAGGTTACTATTGTATTTCCTTATAAACTTTTTTCGAATATCGCCTTAGAAACATGAAGACATATATCTTGGAGCACTGTTATTTCGTACAATAATTCTTAACTATATCAATTAGGCTGTGAGTGGTGTTTGTCATTCATGTATGAGGGCAGGGCCTAAGGGAAGTCTCCCAGTACGTCATGTAGCCCCAAACATGAATATATGGAGAAGTAGTGAGCCCGGCGGTCCCATGGGCGCAGCTCGCGATTCACCCAACGAACTTGCCTCATAAATCCACGCCTTACATGATGCTTGTTTGCATAATACAATACTTAGTCGGCTTTGTTCCAAAAGTTTGATACATACGCTGCAACGCGCGCCTCTCCTCTATTTGATTACAGGTGATACTTAACAACTTGCGCCACTTAGCTGATAATACCTGGAAATCGGTTTACTTACATGCATACATACGAATTCACCGAACCCAAGGGGGACAGGGGTATAGGCACATTTCTGGTATATTATCTAATGAGACTTGAGAAATAACAGATACAGGTATGTAGTAAAATAAAATTGAAAATAAAATTATATTCTCAATCCAGGACCATTCTACTTTCATATTATTTACCACGCGTAATTATGTTACGGATACAACGGTCTTAAATTAACTTATATTTCAACATATGTCATCAATATTCATTTTCATATGACGGTTTTGTAATGTGCTATCAATATGTGTATTCAGCTGTTGAACATAATATATGAAATAGAAATTGTGCAAATATTTACTCAGGAGTTAACGTCTGCGATTGTGGAATGGAATCCGGGAATAAACTACTGTTAGTCAATTTAAAAAAATTAATTTATAAAAGAAGTTTTGAAAGAAGAAAACTTACGAAAAAAACACACTTATGGCTTACGCTATTAATCCGAACCCTTAGGCTGAAGAAAAATGTAATTCTACACCTAAATTACTACTATACTTTTTTTATCCGGCGTTATAAAGAGCGAGCTCATTATCGTCTATCAAGCACACTTTGGGACTCTGTGATGTTCATGAGATTTTTCTAATGGAAAAACTCATTGCCAATTTTCCTGACCTGGAAAGAGAATGCAAAACCTAATCTTATAAACACGCCAATGAGCATAGGAAAATAAAAAATAAGATTGTGAGAAAATAGGCATACGAGTTCTTCCTACTATGTTAACATGTAACTACTACGTTAAAGTGTTGAAAGAGCTTAAAGGCCTTTTGCCAAGCTAAATTTACATCTTTTGTACACACATAAAAACAATGAGATAAATTAGTAGTGCTTTTAGTTATAAAAGCGGACTGTGACATGACGAGGGTTCTTGTCTGCGCTACTCGCTATTGTGACGTCATAAATGTGGCATTAGAACAACGAAGCTTCTGTTTTCATTTTATTATTCCTGTATCATTGAAGGCATTTAATGGTTTATGAAAATATAATTATACGTTCAATTCAATATAGACATGTGAGATACGAAGACATATAATTTTGCAAAGTCAAAGATTAAGGCCTGATTGAAATTACTTTTCGACCACGTGCGTTATCCTCGAAATTGTCACTAGGTACAGTGAATGAGAAATAACACCCCAAGTAACTTCTATGTATGGAACACGCAGCCTTGAACCCATTTTCCGTAGTAAATATGGAGGTTAAATTTGTACTTTAAGTGATTCCGTTTAGTTAATTGATCGAAATACACAAACAAACCCGCATAGTTTAATGAATTTTCACGCATCTTAAGAACTACCAAACTAACGGATGAACTTAATAAACTGTAAAGGCGTAATAATATCAATATTAAATAAATAATAATAAATACACCCAACAGTCACATACATAGCTCTGACCCCACACTAGGTTACAAGACCTGTGTCGTGGGTATCACACACTACGAGAGACTTTTTCGGTCTCACAAATACCCAGACCCGAAACAAATATTTGTGATTCACACAAACATTTGTCTCGGTGCGGGGATCGAACCCGCGGCCTCTCGTTTCGCAAGCTGGTGTCTATCCTACTGCGCCACGGGGGCTGTCGGGATATTAATTTCCTATTACTTATAATTGATTGAATTTTTAATTAACTGGCTCATTGATCGTATAAATTGAATCGTCGTCGGTCGAAAGTTCAGTTGAGAATTTAATAAAAGTTTAACTATGATTCTTCAATAACGAAGATAATATGTATTCATAATAAATTGTCACCAACAACCTTAAACAGACACAGACAACCCTGACGATGGGGGCATCGATTAAGCAACTATGTAGCGGGGGATATCTTCATGTCGAAGCAATAGAATTACGATATATGCATATTATACATACCTACAACATTATCTTGAAAATGTTGACGCGTCACCGTCAACCTCTAAAGCGAGATTAAGGGGATATTATAATTACCAGGTAAATTAATTACATGCATTTTGTATGTAAAGTCATGCTTTTAAAATATTTCTGCTAATCATTTACGAGCTCAGCATACTTAGCCGGGAATTCTCATCCATAAATTGTAGGTGTTAATAAGGGTGCGGTGGGGACAAACACCTGGGCTTATGGCATGCATTTGCTTATACTCTGTTTGCTCGTTGACGCCGAATCCTTGGCTAGCTCACTGTCATTATATTAAACACATTTTAGGTAGGCGTTTTGGAAGCTTTGTTGAAATTTGTAGAGGTGCAGGATAATGGAAAGTATTAATAGTTTAGCCTTAGTTATATTAAGGCTTTAATTGAAAATTTATGTTTTAGTTATATGACTTCCCTGGATATAAAAGGTCTGGCTTGTACGAGACGACAGAATACTTACCATTATTTGAAATATTAATTTAATTGCATGAATTCCATAAGCAGCACCACTACTTCTGGGCATAGACATTTAGTGACAGAGTAAGAAATAGATAACTAATATTGGATACATTGAGTCCATATATTTCTGCAAAAACCTCCCTAACGCCTACATAAGGTCAACGGCTTATCTATTTTAAACGTATTAATCCGAAGCTAACGGAACCAGCTTTGTGAGTTACACGTAACCAAGTTTAGTGGATCAGTCACGGCCTCTTTGTCAGCCACTTACCCGACGGCGATTAATTGGTTCATTACCTGAACGTTCGTGGTTCATTAAACTGATAACTTGTAGGTATTCAGTTCTCAGAAATAATTTCTGTTAAAATGAATACTTATTGTTGTCTTTATGGGTGAATTAATTGAGAGAAGGACGTTGCTATTGGAATGAAAATTTAATTAATAATAAATGTTAAATGATAAAGTTATAATTTGTGGTATAAGTAGTTTTGATGTCAACTCATCATTATATGCCGTTCAACAAATCTATGCCTAATTTAATTATTTCCAACTTAAAACCCTTTTACGCCATGCAAGCATTATCCGGCTAAAAATATTTTTAACGCCGTCCCAGCAAACACTTTACTGAAACAATATCGCCAAACGCTAATGGAAAGTGCGTCTCTATGTAGACATCACGTCAATTTCGCATCTCACCCAAATAGGGTTAATTTTTAAATGGGCTAAAAAGTACCATTTTTCCTGCGGTACTACCATCAATAATTCACCACCGGTCAGACCGCGCGTCGGGAAATAAATGGTATTACCTTTCCAGCAACAGCACCACGGGTTTTTTGTGCCTAATAATAATTATCGGTTCATGTAATGGAACGCACGGACCTTTCTAAGCATAAATTCGGTACCTTAGCCATAACGAGTAGGTATATGAGGAAGGTGATAGCAATTTTTTTTTAATAGAAAACTTCGTAATGATGCCTATGTACTAAATTTGTATTTTATCTATGGAAGTCACTTACACCTACTTACTGTTTATACTCAAACAAGAATTGAATAAACAAGAACTAAAAGCGGCAAAGCAACATGACTTAAATTTAATTATAAGACACATTTATACGCCTAAACATCAGACTAAGCTGCGAAGACCTCAAATGATAATTAAGCTCACCTTTATTGCATTTCGAGAATATTATTGTCCGGATGCAAATTATGAACGTAAATTATTGTCCGATGTCTAAAAGAACGATTTATACGCAATACCACAGCAGAGTTATTGAAATATATGCCCCCAAAGACAATACACCGATGCGGCGTAACACCTCATCACGCGAGATTGAGCTCTATCAAAACGGATGACGATTTAAATTACACCGATCGATACGATGAGCCGTGGAAAAACAACAAAAATGAGCATTAAAGGTAATATTCAAATAAAACGCGAAGCAAAATAGGAATGAGTCGTTTCACATCGGAGCATAAATCTATCGAATGGCATTTGCATGCAGAAGCGGTGAACACAATTCATTTTAGTATTGGTTCAACGAGAGACAGTATTATTAACGATTTATTCAAGTGAGGTCAGTATCAATGCGAACTCTCGTTTGGAATCAACTCTTTGTTGCGGTTAATTGATTGGAATGTTTATGGACTTGCGTTATTTTTTGATTGAGTGGTTTTAATACGACTGATGTCGTCTAATAAAAATTTCAACAGTTTTCCGAAAACATTTACATTTATTTTTTTAATCATAAAAGAAATGACTAGGAAGATATATGTTGGGGAGACTGGGGCTGGTTGTGACAGGGGTAGGTAGTTACAGTGGCAATGCTGGCGAACCAGAAAACGCTATACTGGCGTTAGAAAGAGACAAATACTCACGCCACCGCCGGCTAGCACGCCGCGAGAGCCAGTGGCGCTATTGTCTTTGTGTGAGGAGCCCGGACGTGCTGCTATTAAAATTGCAGGTTAATAACATTTTCATTTTTTAGTAAAATTGGTCTACAACCGAAATACTATAAAAGCAGACATGTATCTGTTATATAATTTACGCACTAATTCTTTCGTTTTGTGATGAAACTGCCATTATTCAGCTACATACATTTATGTTTTCACTACGTAACCTTAAAGGGTCATTTTTGGCGTCGGGGCTAAAAGTTACATTTGTTCGGGGCAGGTTGTGACTAGTCACTACCTGCCCCGTAGTGCTTCTTGCTGACTGGTATAATTTATGTTATGTAATTATTTATTTTTTGTTGTAGGATGAGGACATATAAAAGAAAAACAGAGCGGGTCAAAATATCTAAAGATGTTTACGAACAAGCAGCAGCTATTTTGGAGGAGGACAAAACTAATAAAAATCGTGGCATCGCAAAAGACTTTGGATTGTACCATTTGTCAGTTATTTTTGTTAATGAGTCCTATACCATGTCTTTTTTTTTTTATTAAGAGGAAAGCCTCCTTATGGCTCTACCTCCCGCCCCCCTCTGGAGAGAGAAGCAGGAAGTGTGTGTCGGGGTCACCGGTCCAGCCTGGCGCGCGGTGAGGTCCGCGCAGATGTTATTGCCGGGCTGTGTCCCTAACCTTTCCCTAACCATCACCGGCATACCGACTAAAACCCCCCGGTGGCCTCCTTCGCGCCAAGGAGGGTGACCACGGTCTGTGGGCGAGAAGTTTCCCATCATTAAACCGCAGCCACCCAGTGCGCTTCCGAGATGAAAAGCGTCCCGTCCATCTCGATGTGATAGGGGGCGCAGTTGCACCCCCACAAGCCTTGTATGGGCGCCTTGATTATGGCTGGGCGCCCGCGACAGACACAGGCCACCGTGCTGCCGCCCGTCTTAGGGTCCCTTTCATTAAGCGACCCCACAGGTCCCTATTAGTCGCCTCTTACGACAGGCAGGGAAGACCGTGGTGGGATTCTTACGCCCCCTTGCCACAGGGCAGAATGAGTCCTATACCTAATACATACTTATTGTTCTTTCATACGCAGGTATATATTGTTAATAGACAGATAATTATAATGTTATAAGGTCTGAAATTATGCATATTTTGTTCTCACGAGGTACAAAACCAAAAAATAATTACGTTGTTTTGTTTTTAATTTTAGAAAACCATGTTTTTGTTTTAATGAGGCATTAGACTGATTTGAATAAATATTAATAATGTTATAAGTAAAGTAAAATAACTGATTATGATTATTATTCCAAATAAAAACTCTTATGATACGTTTTTGTTTTCTTGTAACTTTTTGCCCCTTATACTGTAACAACCAGCCCCTGGCGCGGGGTTGAATGTGACACGTCTCTTATTTTAGAATTCATTCATTTGTGTCTTTAATATTACTCTCCTACATAAAATTAATTGTAAATTAAAATCTTGAATAGTTACTTAATCAAATAAACCTATAGTTAGGTAAAACAAGCAAATCAACAAAAAAATATGTCATTTTGAAATAAAAATGTCACAACCAACCCCAGTCTCCCCTACGTATTACTTTCACACATTTCCTTAGTACAGGTACCGCCCTTCATCAATAATAACAGGCTGAACAATTTGATAGCCCTGTGGGGGCAGATGACAGCTTGTAGAATGTGAGGCCGCGGGTTTGATCCCCGTACCAAGACAAATGTTTGTATTACTCACAAATACGAGAATTTGTTTTGTGTTTAAAACTTGTATCTCAGTGTATGCACAAAACTACGTGGGTTTCTGTTGAGTATGTTAATTTATTTACAACTAGCTGTTGCCCGCGACTTCGTCCGCGTAGACTACAGGGTTGAGTTCAGTAACTGATTATATTGAAACTGCGATATCTTCATAAGCAGTGATGGCCTCGAGGTTTGGGCGCGCGGTCGAGAATCTCAACGGTCGCGGGTTCGAACCCCAGGCACACACCTCTGACTGTTCGAAGTTATGTGTGTATTCATATTGAATTATCACTTGCTTTAACGGTGAAGGAAAACATCGTGATGAAACCTGCACACCTAAGAGTTCTTAGGAATTTCTTCGGTGTGTAGTCCGCCAACCCGCACTAGGCCAGCGTGGTGGACTATGGCCTAAACCCTCTCAATGGTAGAGGAGACCCGTGCTCAGCAGTGGGCGTATATGGGTTGATGAAGATATCTTCTAAGATACTCATTGAAATCAAATGATGTAAAGGGCAAATTTCTTTTAAATTTAATACTTATACTAAATAACGCATTTATTTGGATAAGGATTAATATTATCTTTATAAAAATACCTTCACAAACAATGCTTTATTTTATAACAAATTTAGTTAGCATAAAAAAGGTGATAGTGAAGCAGCCCAAAAAGTTAGACATATGCTACCGCTAACTTTTTTGTAGACGTTATTAAGCTCTACAACTTTTCTCTAGGACTCAACTATATATCTCTCATGGGTAAGGCAATGTTTGCAAAAACCGTTTTCAAAGGACAAACAAAAAATATTATCATCATCATTAGCCCACATACGTCCCACAGCTGGGCCTCTTATAAATCTGAGGGGGTTTATGCATTAGTCTACCCCATTGCCCTAGTGCGGATTAGCGGACTAGACACCTAATAATTTCCTGAGAACGTGTACGTGTGCAGGTTTTATGACGATATTTTCCTTCACCGTTAAAATTTAAAATTAAATTCTTTTTGAATGGTGTTATAACCAGCGACCGTCGAGATTCTCGATCGCGTACCTAAACGTCGAGGCCGTCAAAAAGACGACAAAAACGGCTTCGACAAAAAGAGATGATAGAATAATATTAAGGTCTATGCTAAAAATTCCATTAGAAAAACACGACCTGAGGATCTGAGCACACTGCACAATATTTCACGTCTTTATTTTCAGAACATCATATAAATCGAGACACATACACAGCCATGTCAATGGTTTATCGCATAGAAATTGTTATACACAGAGTGCGTGACGCATTACGTGAAGAATATTTTATACAGGACACATCATTGTTCATACGTGCAATAACAGTTTCTGTTTTGTGCCAGTGGGAAGGAAGGCGGGAAAATAAATCCAATTTGTACCGGCATATATCATGGTCAGAGCGCAGCTTACGATTTATTCACAATATCATCCACTGTTCTGGTGGTAACGTTGGCAGATTCGCAGATTCTTTTTCAACTTCTGTTGATTTTGATGGACGAACCTATTTAAAAGTGTTGGTTACTTAAATTTGTTTTTGACGGCAACCTTCACAAATTTGTTTAAATTAGATTAAAAGGTTCAATTCTGCTAAAAGATTGATTATGTTTATGTATTTTTAGTTTGTGTTTTTGTTATTTGAAGTGAATTAAAGTTTGAAAATTTTATAGATAATGGATTTTAAAGTCATATCACGAACGTTAATGTTTAGTGTCACGTTATTCTTTTACTTTTACAAAAAATATTTGGACCCGAATAATCACATTTTATTTCCTGAAAATACAAATTAAACAAAACTAGTGTAAAATTTATATAAAAAAAGTTAAAGCCAAGTCAGTAAAAATAAAATAATAAAATAAATGTACAAATTGTTTCAAAAGGGAATATTGTTTCCAAAGGTTAAAATCGAGAACCATCGATGGATGGATTTCATGGAATGGAAATTCATTTTTTTCTTCACTTTTGTGTGCTCCATTTCACGTGATCTGAATAATCTGTACCTAAATCTTGATATATCGAAACTTATCTGGTATAAACGTCTTTTGCTGAAGGGATTATATTGGTCATATCAGGTTACTCGTAGCTATATGAAGCAGTACTGGCACACGGCCCACTTAAATCCAATCTCGTTACGGCGGCAGCGATGAAACAGTCCATACGATCCGCCTAGTTATCACTCGATGTTTTTATTGTGCCCATCAAAATGTCAATTTATTATATTTCGGCTCTCGTCCATTTTCAAACAACTGGCTTCAATTTGTGAGGTTCATCGCGGATATTATTTTACAAATCAATGATTAAGTCCTAAAATATCATTACTTTTTCAAACCGCATGAAGATTATAAGTTACACATTTATGCGTTAGATTTCTCCATATCATCTTAGCAGTCGTAAGTGCTTGGGCCAAAAGTTCGATTGTATACCACTATGTTTTTTAAGCGGCGTAGTCGTCACAGCTGGTAACAGATGCAGAAAATATATTTTTTGGCCTGTGTGTTAGAAGACGTCAATTAAAAACATCAATCGGTCCCTTGTTTTACTTTTATAAAAAAATTAATAGTTATCCAAACTAGCTTAACAGTATGAATTTTTTACAGGCAATAAATGACACGTTTATAATATTCCAATGTATTTTTTGATTTGATAAATGTTATTTCACCAAAATAGGTATAATTTGATTATTATCTACCTGTGACTAAATCTAGTATGGCGGAATAACATTCACGTTAATGCTTATTGTGCCGTTAATAGTGCGGCCAGCATATTGTCAAATGTACCATTGCAATTGTGGCGTCCTATTGTATTGCAAGTAATGAATTCATAATTTTAAACTACTCAATCATGACGTTGGTTTATGATGACGAGAGTATATTTAAAGTAGAGTTTGTCGTTGTTAAGTTATCACTTGACATTGTTCATTGTGAATATACACAATATAACTATAACTTCATAAAAAACGCCGATCATGTGATCTAACAATCACCAAATTTGTTCTTTTGTTTTGGTGTATAATAGAGCATAAATAAGTAAAGACTATTATGTACTAATTGAAACAATCATTTTCTAGTTAGTGTTTATAATCTAGTTAGAGAAGTTCATACTTGTAATAGTACAAGTTTTCTTTAAACGTTTTTTTTTGCCGGAATCTGAAATCATGATCAACTTAAATATTCAATGTCTAGAAGACAGATAATGTAGGCAGCGACCTTTGTAAAAATGAGTTCCCTCAAGTTGTAAAAAGTTTTAATCGCAAAGCTATAAATAAGTTTTATCTAAAGTATTAATGAAAAGGCACACTAAACAAAGTAATTCCATTTTTTACCGGCTCGTATTCTAACAAGGACTCCTGAAAACTAGCTAGTCAATGGTATTTCACTTTTATTGAACTGGATTATATTTTTAAGAAGATATAAGTGTGTTTTTTTACATGTATGTTGCATGAATAAAACAAAATATACCATGTATACAAGGTCAATTACAGCAAATATAATTTATCAAATAACTCTCCGTAAGGCCAACTTCCCGTACTGATATTATCTTAAATCGAGACCAGTTTGTGCAATGGGTCTTGTACTGATCGCCATAGATTTCCTTTCCAATACCGAAGGCCTATGGGCGATATATTGTCTGATACAATCAAGATTTACTTCCACAAGATAGTCCGGCCAGATGCACACGATTTTATTGCCGTCTCCGGCTCATTTATACAAGATACACGATACATATATCTCAGCGTTTGCATATAGCATTGTATTAGACATTGTTATAAACTTTGATAGCTTTGCCAGTTCTGCACGCAGTCTCACAATGCTCAAAGTTGGACGTTAGCAGGCGCAATCTCGGGAACATGGCAACGTGGCTGCCTTGGTAAATTTCACCTGCTGGCTTCTGAAATTATCTTTGTTTTGTTCTATAAGTTCGTATCTAGGCCATTGGGTTTAAAGATATAAGGAAGTTTTCTACGATATCTATGTTCGACGGATCCTTTTTTATCTTCTTTTATTTAATAATTAATTGACCGAATAATTATTTGTAAAAGGTTAAGTGTCTTAAATTAAGGGCTTAGTTTAATTTACATTGTAATTAATAAAAAGTAATATTCAGGTCCAAAAATCATATTTATTGTAATCAAGAATTTTCTCGGAATAAAGTCTTGACTTCAGCGTATGATTAATTTTGTGTATCATAAATACACAACTGGTGACTTTTTTGGAATGATTACATTCTTTAAATTTTGATTAATTTGCTTCACACCACTACTAAGATTTTTACAGTACTCTATAAGTTTTATTCTAATGTAAAAATTAAAGGGATATGTGTCAATCACACAACAATGAAATAAAGTAAATGCATACAATAGAATAACGACATTCAACTTGATGATTGATTAAATAATTATTTTTATATACATAAATAGAAGGTAGCTGGCAGCGGTTGGATGAGGAGGGCCGAAGATCGAGCCCAGTGGCGTGCCATAGGAGAGGCCTATGTCCAACAGTGGACGAGAAAGGCTGTTGATGATGATGATGATGAAATAGAAGTAGTCATTATCTACGCAAAAAAAGAAACTAACTAGGACGTAAATACATAAGTCAAAGCAAATTCAAAAGCCCTTAAAAAGCATAGAATAGAAAGACTGGTGGTCAAATGGAAACGCGAATGGGTAACGGAAGGGTTTTATGAATAGCAACCAATATAAACATGATTAAAATAGTACAGAGAGCGACTCCGGAATTGAGCTTCGGTAGCAACTTATGTATATTTTTTAACGGATCGGTGTTGTTAGTTTGTGATGGCTTTTACAACTCCATTGAACATGTTCGCGGTCAGAGCTCTATGCTAGAATTAATATATTCAGTCGCAGCCAGCTCAGGGCCCTTTGAGCCTCGTGAACGCCGGCGGACCAACACAAAAATATTTTGATTGGGTGAATGTCAATTCAATGCATTGTTACGCAGCAGCTAAAACTAGAAAAAATGCGAGACTGTTGAGGTTTTATCGTGACATGTCTGTAATTTATTACTGTGGGATGTGATAGTTGCTCAATAATAATAGCATAATGTCTATTATTGTATTCTTTCATGTATAAGGATTTCAAATCAATGTAATCAGCTCCAAAGGTTATTCAATAATGTAGTTATGACATGTCACTTTGGAATGGATAGATCGAGTCACACCTTGGTGCCAGAACTCAAATACCAAAGTTCTGTGAAATTAATTCATTTCCATATACGCTTCTCCACAGCCATAGCATATTTTGAAGTAGTGGTAATATTAATTAACGGACCCCTTATAGGGAACAGCTAACATGACCTCGCTTGGCATTATTACAAAGAATGAAGTGAAGTGCGTGTTCGAATCTCCAGATGACATTTGTATCGTTGTCCTTCACATGACCGCGCGACTACGGACGATAAAAATAATTTTTATTAGCTATTCATAAATATATTTACTTTTTAAATAAAGTCTGGATTTTGATTAAAAAGAATCTGGTGAATTTATTAACATTTTTAATTATTACTAAAGTAACTTAATTTTGTTTGCCGCTAATCATTTTTTTACGCTTAATTTTTCACTCACAATTTTTAGAGCGTATTTTTTGATCTTTGAGATATTTTGTTTGACCTCAGAATGCCTAAAACACTAATTAACTAAGGTCACCAAAACTTTTACTTAAACGTATAATTTGCGAAAAATCTCGTTTCCATCTATTTTTTAGAAACGCGATTTTTTAAAACTGGAATGGATTTAAAATTGAAAATTATTCCATTGAATCTCTAATACTACATTGTTATTTTATTTGCAATTTTAAGCCACGTTCTAATGTAATAATAGTAAACAACAAAACAATAGGAAAAGTAAGCATGTCTACCTGCCCTCAACCCATAATAAGCATGCCGTTGGAAAAGTTTCCAAGACAAACAGAGTATTCTCGCGTGTGCGATGTCCATCAATCATCGAGCTCCGTATGTAATGTCAGTATATTTATTAATTTGCCTTTCGTTTGTAATATTTGCTATGGATAATACCAATTACGTATGCCTACGTATTTCAACAGTTGTAGCTGTGACGATTATAGGTCAGTGTTATAATATGTTTAATTATTTTAATCATACTGGAATTTTATAAGCTTTCATAACAAATTAATTATTCATAATAAATTACGTATGACAAAATATAATTAGACAGTGATTTAAGATTTATTTCCTAAAGGTTTAGGTGGGAAGAATGTTTAAATGAATAAATGTCAATAGTTTTACTCTGTTACTGTGGGTTTGAAATATTTATTTATTTATTTACAGTTCGTATAGGTGGGCTTAATGCCTAGCGTGGCATTCCTTAACAGTCGAACCTAGGGTAATGCAGAGATGAGGTAGGTGTGTTAAATCATCATCATCATCAACAGCCAATATTCGTCCACTGCTGGACATAGGTCACCCCCAATGAATTCCACCGGGAACGGTCGGAAGCTTCCTGCAGCCAGCGACTGATGAACTGAGAACTGATGGCCGATGAGCCAGAAAGTTCTCCAGTGGAGGCCACGTACAGGAAAGCGCAGCGTGGGACGTCCCCCAACAAGGTGGTCCGACGACCTTGTCAAGGTCGCGGGACGTCGCTGGCTGCAGGTGTGTTAAATATTAAAATAAAATTGTCAATATAAACATATAATACACATACTTATACATATACGCCTACATATATACATATATAAATATTTAAAATAGATACATATAAAACAAAAATAGTAGGCACTTCTAGACTACTAGAACGCACTTCCCTTGGAAATCATGACGAGCACGAGTCGTTACGCCTTTAAGATGAAAGTCCGAAATTTGTTGACCACCAGAATGGCAGATTCTTCACAACAATCGTTTATATATATTTATTATTATTTATTGTATTTTGTAACTATATGTATTTATTTATGTAATATATATTGATTTTGTACTATGTAAGCACTCATTATATAAATATTTACTTAAAATAATTATTATACGTATGTATGTTAATATCGTGTGTAGTATATTATAATTAATTTTACACCTACGCTTTTTATCTCTGCACCACCTAAGATTCGACTGGGAGAGAATGCTACGGGCATTAAGTCCACCTTTACAATGACTTTGTAAGAAGTGTAAATAAATAAATAAATAAAAATAGACAGAAAATTATTGTTTTGAATATTCCGCAGTTTCACGAGCCAGTAATGGACGAACCTTGTGCTACATTTATAAATATACTTTTTGATTAATAACCCAACAACGGGTCTCAAATTTACTAGTTATGTTTTCATAAACTCTCGTATTAGCTTAACTGAAAATTAATATTATAATTATCTGAACGGTATCTACCCACTTCGCCCAAATCCTGTACAGACGAATTTCTTAATAAGCAATTATAAGATCTTCTGCAAAGGCTATAAAGCAAGAACAATATTGTATGCGTCGGATATCAAACATCACAGAATATCTGAGAAACCAGTTCGGGAAAGACAAGCGCTTTTTTCAGACTCTTAGAAACAAAATATTTACGTCGTTTGAGGGAAACCTTGATGGTTTCTATGTAAGGCGGTCGATCGAGAGTCGAAAGAGCTCTATTTGCAAATTGATACCTCTATCTATAGTATATAACACTAGATAAATGAATGAGTTTAATTGTACAAGTTATGATAATATATGATACATTTTAAAAACGCTCTAACAACACATTCAACAAGTAGCTAATTTTGATTGTAATATGACAGGACCGGCTCTAGCGGGCACTTCTAAAGACCGAAGAAAAGTATGAGATTTGAGGTCAAGTTTCGTATTTGTAAATTCTACACCAGTCCCATTTATTTTGAATGATATTGTTATAAAACTCGCATTACCGGTATTACTTATTATGTTATAATAGAAACCTTGTGCGATGTCATTTTGTCAAAAATGTATTGAATACTTTTAAAACTTTTACCAAGATTATTTTCAAATTGAAATCACCGAAGCCATTGCATTACAAATCTAACACGTTCGTTAATATTTGTAACCTAAAAGACTCAAAACAACATTACCTTTAGTAAGAACTAAGGTATGAGACTTTTAATTCAGCGACAAAGTTCATCAGAAAGTTGGCTAGGCAGACGTGCCGGCGCAATCCATTCACGCAGGCATGTTTATTACCTCTTAAGCTATCTGGGTGAGAAAGAGCACAAACTATCTGTCTGTGCACGGAAGAAATTACAAAACATTCGTTCTTCAGCTTACACGAGAAATTTGAAATTAATTTTACTATTTGCGACGAACATTCTTGATTCAACTAAGATTTGAATATCACATCTTAATAGTGCCATTGTATGTAATTCAACCGAAAATAATAACTAACAAAGTGTTGCCGATCCAAAACACTAACATAACTATATTAGTATTAATCATCACAGAAAAACTTAAAAATATAAAACTACAAATTGTGATACACATGCTACTTTGAAACACTTTTTAAAATTAAGTTGGTGTCAAAGATTCACCAATACTACCGTTTGTGAACACCCAAAACATTTATAGAATCACAATATTGTTTTGCCGATATTCAGAACTGAGAAAAAAATGATATAGATAATTTCTTTCATCTAATTTCACCCAGTCGCAATATTATATTATGTACATAACTCGTAAGTAACAATTAATATATTTTCAATTATTTCGATTATTTGCCGCATTTTTTATTTGCATGAGCAGCTGCCAACAGATAATTTAATATGAATTCAAAATGGTCATCAGCCCATTTGCGTCCTACTTCTCGGCACGGGCTTACTCTACGTTTACATAAGAGAGTTCAGGCCGTAATCCATTCCTCATCACTTAGAATGGGTTGGCAGACTAGGCACCTAAAAATTCCTAAGAACTAGTTTGATAACAGATTGTTAAAAATAATAATTGTAGAGCATTAGAAACTATCAAATACATAAAGGCGTCTTTTAATAGCTCTAGCGCTCCTAAATATGCATATACAGTGACGTCATATAAAGACAAAAGTAGCACTCTGAAGATGTTATCAGTACTATGCTATCAATATACTAATGGCGTGTTTCGACAGTAATCGCCATCGGGGATATAGCTCAGTGGTAGAGCATTCGACTGCAGATCGAGAGGTCCCCGGTTCAAACCCGGGTGTCCCCTAGATTACCAACATTTTTGTTTTTATTTTTTTATACATAGAATAATATTATTATAAGTAAACATTAACTACATTTCACGCCTTTTGTATATTATTATCAACACGTTTTTATTTTAAAATGGCGACTAGTTTTAGTTTTTTAATATCGGCTAATTTTATGGGCATATTGTAATAGATTTTATTTATATATAGTAAAAACAAGTAAAATAGGATGCTATTTTTTATTTTATAGTGTATAATTATGTATTATAATATAAGTGTATAATTATTACATATCATAATTTTGAAAATACACCATACTCTACCCCTGATACGACAATATAGCAATTACACCGGATATGCTCTATGTTTATTTTATTAACAAATTATTTTTTAACATAGGCGTCGGTATTGGTTTTGCCTAATTGCGTCTTTTCATACAGCGTAATTACTATGTTATTAATTTTTAAAAGGCATACAATGTAAAACTCTAAAGAAACTTTATTGATCGAGTTCACAAGCTGCCATTAACCTACAGACAGTCAAATGTCCCAGACGGATGAAATAAATTCTTTAACCTTTCCTTAACCCACGCTTACAAGCCGCACAGATAGGCAATTAAATGGTGTAAGACATTTTGTCACTGCTTGACAAAATTATTACAGTCTGCTTCACCTGTATTTTTTAAGATAACTACTGCAGATATCTTCATAAACGCTGGCAGTTTAAATTTTATTGTCATAAAAGATAAATATGAGATTAATTCAACTGTAAAAATGTATCTAATTGACTTATATGACTTTGCCATAAGAGAGGCCTATGTCCAGCAGTGGACGAATTAAGGGCTGTTGATGATGACTTTACTCAGATTGCTAACACGTGTTTCTATGATCCTATTATTCATATTGAACACCTACTTAAATATTGTAACAGACAATTGTAAAAGAAAGTCTTTGACGTGTTCGGTGTTTTTACGCATAAAGTAGACAACTTGTACAAATATTTGGTGACCTACATAAAACATAGTGCATTAGCATATTTTTTTATTTCATCACTAATAAGATTAGTCATGTTTCGGTATTATATTAAATACTCGAAATTATTTTTTTTTTACATAATGAATCATTACAAAATATGCACAACCATTTCAAACAACTATTCAAAGAATGGCCAGTAAGTTAAGTGAGGCTGTAGTAGGCAATAAGGTAACATAGCCGTTTTAGCAAATGTCCCGTGACGAGCGCGCGTCCGCATTTCGGTGGCCATTACGGAAAGATTAATGACGTCATCTTGTCTCCTCCTGAAACACAATCACCGCTGCGATTGTGAGCCACGTCTGTGTGGCGAGACCAAATTAAACCCCTTATCAACAGGATAGTGCGTATTTCGTAATTAAAGCTGCGCAAACAGTTACTGATACTTTCAATGTACGAGACGAAGATATTGTGATTAATAAAGGGGTTTATTTTGTTTGTAAATGTGTCATATTCTTTTTATGTTACAGATTAACAATCAAAGCGCCTAATAAAAGAGTTAATCGAGGTTTATTACTAATTACCAAATGTTAAGGAAATCATGTATCATGTTTCTGAGATTAGAGGGGTTGTGTGTAGAGTAAGAAGGTTATCTGGGAACTCAGTTCCAAAAAATTTTTGTACAGAGATAATATGTTTACTTAATTTTTGATTTAATTGGCGGGACTAAAATACATATTATTTTATTAATAAATCTTTCTCATCGTTTATTTAGTTGTTTTAGCATCACTATAAGCTCGCCCCCTGTTACTTGGGACGAAAATACGAACAGTGAACTATACTTTACAGTTCACCTGCAATTTCGAGAAGAACATTAGATGTGAGTGTGTAAGTCATTGCAATTATAAACCTAATTTGATTGCAAATGCAGCCTAAGAAACGTTATATTGAAAATCAAACACTTAAAACTAGAAAAACTGCGTAGATTTGAATAATTTAATAATACCAATTGCACTAGTGTTATCCGATCCAAATAAAGGGTCAATTGTTTAACAAACGAATTCCGCAGTTTCACTGCCACCAATTGAATAAAGCGCTTTGTGCCTATACACTAAATCCATTCAGTGTCGGCAACCCACGTGAAACGAAAACAAAAACATTGGAGCTGAACTGTACTCGATCGGTCTGTGGAAATAATATCCATTGTGCTAAGCCATAGGCAATATTTTTACAGTTGGATGAAACAATAAAAGACTTTATTGGTTGTTCATACAATCAGCGCCACAGTAAATGCAATCCGTCCGCCCGATTGCACCGAGCTTAATTTAATTATATATTAATAATTAATTGTGTAATATCCAGAAAATCATAACGTTCTCTGCGAGTGTATGAGGTATCATATAATTATGTTTATTAATGTTGATTTTATTCCCCTCTGTGTTCATAATGGTCGCATGTTCGCTACGTACAAATTGCCTTGAGTTACGTAATAAACACATTATTTCTTTTAACGCACTACGAAATCTACAAAATCTGGCACTTTTCGGGGTAAGAGCATCGTTTCGCACAGAATTAGGACTCTAATAACCCGGTTTAATAACATAAAATTGCATTAACATGACCCGCGAAAGTGTTTAAAGCCGTCTCGAGATCCGTTCATAAATACCGTTGTCCAATAAATCTAAGGCAGTAGAGACATTAAGACGAACGTGAGTGTCGGCGGCTGGATTTAAACCGGGAATAAGAAGTTAAAAGGAGCGTGTTACTTCGTTTAAATTAGACCATCCTTTGTGCAACTTGTACGCGGATGCCAGTTATTAAAATGGCTTGCAGTGGCATAGTTTTAATTACTCTTTGTGCAGTTGTTTAGACTGACTTATGACTGATATTATAATAAGCATTATGGATGTGGTTGATGTTACTTAAACCGTAAGGTGCGGTGACTTGTAACATTACGCGTATGGAATTTTGAAATGCTATGCGCCTCGTGGCATGAGCAGTGATGGCATCGAGGTTTGGGCGCGCGGTCGAGAATCTCGGCGGTCGCGGTTTCGAACCCCAGGCACACACCTCTGGCTTTTCGAAGTTATGAGTGTATTCACATTGAATTATCACTTGCTTTAACGGAGATGGAAAACATCGTGATGAAACCTGCGCACCTAAGAGTTCTTAGGAATCTCTTAGGTGTGTAGTCCGACAACCCGCACTAGGCCAGCGGGGTGGACTATGACCTAAACCCTCTCAATGGTAGAGGAGACCCGTGCTCAGCAGTGGACGTATACGGGTTGATGAATGTGCCTCGTGGAAAGGCATATTACTATTGATAGTACAGGTAAGTATTATGTTACTGGAAGTGTTTGTTCCTATCTTCTCCTATTAATTTTCCTCCTGATTACTTTCTTGAGGAGTATAAATAAAATAGGACCTTTAAGAAAAAAATATTGCCTAGGATTTGTAGTTGGTTATACCTTCGTAGAATTTGTTCAATTGTCTCAAATTTATACAATCTGTGCTTCATCATCATCATCAGCAGCCAATCATAGAGGCTGTAATCTGTGCTTAGTGTGATAAAATATATTTCAATAACGTATCTTGACATTCAATTCTGAAGTTATATTATTAAGAATCACAAAATCGGCGCCAGTATCCGTGTCTTCGCGTGTAAGGTTCAAACCGCTTAAGCATTCGCCAATTCCGGGAATAGCTATCGTGAAATTTCACTTGCCATAAAATTTTGCTTTCCCTCACAATTTAACCGAGGAAATAGAGCCAGTTTCCCTCGAGCGTTTAGAAATATTTAAATATTCTTTTACTATTACAGACTCGTTAGGAATGTACCTGAAACTTTTCTAGGTGTGTAAATTTCAACAAAAAATTCTCCAACTTAGTGAAACGACTGTTAGAAGTCTTCATATTTTTTGCGCTACGACTTTTTGGTTTAAGAAAAATAAAACATTTAGATCTCTGAGCTGAAGCCACTGATCCCTCGCCTCGGTACGCCTTGAGCATTAGAAACAAATAAAGTTCTGACTTTACCCTTGAAAACTCAGTAAGTTCGGATTCTACCGATGTGAAATAGATTGGTCACTTTATAAAGACAATTGTTTTAGGATTGGAATTCTTACATTTTATTTTGAAACTTCAATGTTCGAGATTAATGAAAGTGAACGCCAACTTCGAATAACTTGACAACGGTGTGGGTTTTATTAGTGCCAAATCTATCCCTTAAATAAACTTACAGATTGTATATAGATTTTTTGATAGAAATCCGTTTATAGTTCTACTTACAAAAGCTACTGAAGAAAAAACTAGTATTGTGATGCAAAGTTGGAAACAAAGAGGTAGAAAAAATTAAGGTTGGTTTATTTAGAGATAAAAAAATCTCATCACATTTTGACTTGGCGCTTATGTATATCATCTGGACTTGCATGTAGGTCCACGTGCTCGAGGGCATTGGCGGTTATTTTCGCATAGAAGATATATTTTATTTCGCTATTTGTCAGATCTAATGTATATTTTGATGTGATTATTCATGTCACTTCTACATATATATGTATGTAGGTGTTCTCTTACCATAAATTCCTTCGCGCGACAAACCGGCTTAAACTGGGTTAGTTTAATTTAAAACATTTCCACCATCGAAATAGTTTGAAACAACTAATTAAATAAATAAATAAATAAATACACCCAACAGTCACTTACATAGCTCTGACCCCACACTAGGTTATAAGACCTGTGTCGTGGGTATCAGACACTACGAGAGACTTTTTCGGTCTCACAAACACCCAGACCCGAAACAAATATTTGTGAATCACACAAACATTTGTCTCGGTGCGGGGATCGAACCCGCGGCCTCTCGTTTCGCAAGCTGGTGTCTAGCCAACTGCGCCACGGGGGCTGTCAAATTCTTTCTATAAATGCACCAATATCGAACTTGACAATAGCAATCACAAGCCTTAAGAAGAAAGTGCACTTGGAAATGATCTGATTAATACGCGCTTGTAAACAAATTTGAAAAGCAGATAAACCAACGGCACTGACTGGGCTTAGCTTAACAACGGAGGAAATTATTATTTTCATCCGCGCATACGTACGAGTAGATGATACTTTGAGCGTAGTACCGAAGAAATTTGAAGAGATGTTCTATATTCTCTGGTTAATTAATGGGATTTTTTTAACTTATATTTGTTCTTCCGACGTCTTAGTCCCTTCAAACAATGACCGAGGTGAATTCTTTAATCAATTAAAAATGACGCAATTTACTCAGTCATACTCCATTTCACTAAATGGCATGATATAAAATATTTGAGATACCACATTATTACCTTTTCTGAGAAAAAACAGAACAAATAATAAAATAATATGTACTGCTGCCCTAGAAAAATAAAAAAATATATTTTCCATTTATAATTGAACAAATCGCTTGGACTCACTTCGTCTATTTAAAATTCAATAAAATTTTAAAATATTTTATCAATGATCATAATGGGTTCATAAATAATTTATCTTATCTACCCCTAATTGCTTCAATGTATCTCGCATTTTATGCAGCAAAAGTTTAAAGACGAAAAAAATTAAAATAAAACGGAGCAGTTTTATCCGACGATTAAACGTGTACTGTAAGCGGCTTGGAAGTATTCTCTATTCTTACTTTGAATAAATAATGCGCGTAAAAGCTTCGAAACTGCGCTAATATTTTATCTCTCTCGGAGCATCCACTTCACTTGTAACCTGTAACTGTATAATGCTGATAAATTAACCGTGTAAATGTACGAGTATTGACCACCACACATTAAAACGTATACTTCAGTCGCGTCACTTCACAATAGCCATTTAATGAGAGAACAAAATGTTGTTTTGGCCAGGTTTATTTATTTTTAAAGCAAGTAGAAATTCCTCTTTAGATCAAAAACATATTTTTTATAAATCTTTTTGTGTAATCTCGAATTAATCAGATGATCTTAAAAGCACTGTAAAATAAAATTGACTTTTCCATATATAATAATAAGTTGTTCTTTAACAACAGCATCGGATTAACTTTCATCAAAATAAATAATGAGTGCAAAGCTAGAGAAATTTGTCATAGAAGAATTTCTTCGTTGTATGCGGAAGCATCGCGTGCTTTACGATATGGTGCTATGAGCTAAACAACTTCCTCGTATATCTCTGTTTTGTTTAACATGCATTAATATTTAATACATTCAATTCTGTGTCTCTAGAATAGCTAATTCTACATACGGAGCCGGCGTGAAGACTGAAGTGTCGACTGTAAATTCTTGCGAATACATAAATATATAATATAGCCGCGCGCGTGACTCCGCCACTAAAATTTATAACATTCGTGTGCGGAGTTTTAAGCACATCAGCTTAATTAATTCCTTTTTGAATGCCAACTTCTCTTTATGAAGTTAAATTCACGTTTGTGCAACGAGCTCCACTTTTTTTGGTACAAAATGAATAAAGTTGTGATTAAGAAACCTACATAAGGGTGTTGCTAATTCATAGCGTGGGATTATAAGCGGTGTTTACGTCTTGTATAATAAAAAAATACAAAAACAATGTTACGTCATGCGTTCCTACTTCCTAGATGCTGTTCTCTGGATATTTTGTAGATTTGGGAGAAGTCTAAAGCGGATTGATGTAAGTACACAAATATAGCCAAGACTAATGCAATCCTGATACATACATACAATATGTTTAGAACACATGCCACTAAACGCGCCGTGATTCAGTCAGAAGTAAGTTTTATTTGTATTCATAATTCAAATCAACCTTCCTCTTTGGATGACGGTCGTTTTTCAAAAATAGGGAGGTGGTGGTTTGCCGAGAGCAGACTGGCAGACAATTCCTGATATAACATTTAATTATGACTTTTACAACTCTCCTCTCCCGAAAGGGTAATAATGGCGTTCCACCCTCTTAGGAAAATGCAATTATTAAGAACAACTTTTTATTACAAAACTCATTTTAAATTTAGTTCCATGATAACAAGGAGACACAAATTACATTACTCTAATAATATTACGGTTATGACTTAATTTCAATCATGATGTCTGATTTTATACCACACCAATATGAGATAAAAGAAATTCAGATACGTACATTCTTTAATAAATGTGAATGTAATTTTCATATGATTGGAATAGAAGACAGATTAATAATAAGTTGGAAGTGACAACTACTGGTACGAAATAAGATACATAGATCATTATCATCATCATCCATTATACGTCTCACTTGTGTACACGAGCGTCGTCTACAACTGAACCCACCATACTGGCACAGTGTTGACTAGCAGACTATAGATATATAAGTAAACCCACTATAAATAGAGACATTCAAATAAATAATCCATGGATTAGAAGGAAATCCAATTTAGGAAATAATATTACGTGTTCAATAGTAAGAAACAATAGAGAGAATCGGATTAAATAAATTAAGGTACTCCGTAATCCTTACATTGCGACGAAATCATTTAGCAAAAACAAGTGTCGCATTTCTATGATTCATTTAATGAGAAATCTAGACGAAAATAATATGAAATAACATTTTACTTTTTATGAAAGACTGAACTATATACAAGTACAAGTGATGTACATAGATTTCACTCAGGTGATTATTTACATAGTATATTTTATCACCACCTTCCTAAATCAATATGGGCAATGATTAAATTACAGGCATCATCGCTAACGCCCCAAGACATTTTTTAAATTGCCTTATTTTACATTCAAAGAATATTTCATGGATTCTTTACATTGCACGCACGTCGTGCGCCTAGCTGCCAGAGATAAATAAGTTAAGGGGCCCGATATTTCACTCCAAACCAATATCTTAAAAGGCGCAAGAAAGAAAACGTTTAAAACTTTACCCTCCTTTCCTTGTTAGTGTTCAGGAACGGGAATCTAACGTTCTAGGACAGGGAGGGAAATTTTAATTTATTTCTTTTGCATCTCAAAAGTTATACGTAACAAAAGGTCGCCATAAATTGTGACAAACATAAATTCTCGGAATGTCAAGTTTCCGTGCATTTCAATGGGCAGGTAAGCCTGACTTTTTATCATCATGGCAAGAGCTTTAAACATAAAAAATGCTCTAGACAATTTTTCAACAACGTAGACCCATGAATTTCAAATACGTTTTTACAGATAAGGGCCATTGTTGATATAAAATACGATTACGCAGTGTAACCACGCGAGCGCAGCCATCCCCGACCGTAAAAATTACAATACAACAAAGCTCAAGGTACAAATCATGAAAATACAAAGTTTGTATTAATGACGGTGCCTGCCTTCCATTTTTTACGATGAAAATTTCTTTTATTGCTCCTCCAAGTTTAATGCCCTGTAAAATCTTAGTTTGTGTATTAAAACAATTATGGACGCTTTAATACTACAATATTTATCCAGGAATATAAATCTTTCATGTATTACAGAACTGAACGTGAACTTGGCTACGATTTAACTAGCTTTGCGAGTGTTGAAGAGGAAACTTACAAAGTGACTTAAGTCTTTAATTCAGTTAAATACAAGTAGACAATTAAATTTTATAAATTTAGAGCGTAAATTAGCTCTTTGTATTAAAACTACAGTCTTTAGCAAAGTCTAAGAAATCCAAACTTATGTATTCGCAATAGCAGCTTTACGTGGAAGTAACGTTATACAGTCACATGGCAAGTGTAATCAAAATAATATTTGTTTTGAGCTCTGACTTGAGTGAAATCGAAATGTCATAACGTTGGAAGTAAGGAAAACTCACATAATTAATCTTTTACCAAAAAATAAGAGAAAAATGTTTATCTACTTGACACACAAAGCGCTTAAAACGTGCACATAGATTAAACTGGAAAATCTTCTCTTTTTTAAATTAAAACTATTACAAATGCTATTTCTATATTATTCTATGAATGTCCTTTTTTTAATAGATATATACGATATTGTTTCTTCTATACGTATTATATGTGCGTCCTTACAGTACAGTACATAATACTTGAACAAAATTCTAACAAATCTCTTAAAACAAGAAGGAATATGTCGTATCCAACTTGAAATACCTGCAATGCATTACAACAAGCCTTAATTACAAGCTTTTATTTAACTTCACTTTTGTATGTATGTATGTATGTATGTATGTATGTATGTATGTATGTATGTTTGTATGTTTACAAATCTTGCAATGAAGATTTGAACCACTTCCAATAGACCGATTGTGCTGAAACTTGGTATACCTACGTAACTTGGATGACAATACAATAATATAGTACCATGGAGCTGGTCTGATGATGAGGTTGGAAGATCACCATAGAAACATCGGTTCTTGTGGACCGATTGAGCTGAAATTTGGTATGTCTTTGTAACTTCGACAACAATACACAAATATGGTATCATGGTGCTTATCTGACGAAGAGTTGGAAGATGCCCAAAGGAACTTCGATTTCTGTGGTCCAATTGATCTGAAATTTGGTATGTCTTCGTAGCTTCGGTAACAATACAAAAATATGATATTATGGAGCTGATCTGATGAGGAGTTGGAGGATAGCCATAGGAACTCCGATTCCTATGGTCGAATTGAGCTGAAATTTTGTATCTTTTCGTAACTTCGGTAACAATACAAAAATATGGTATCATGGAGCTGATCTGATGAGGAGTTGGAGGATGCCCATAAGAACTCCGATTCCTTTGGTCCAATTGAGCTGAAATTTTGTATCTCTTCGTAACTTCGGTAACAATACAAAAATATGGTATCATGGAGCTGATCTGAAGAGGAGTTGGAGGATGCTCATAAGAACTCCGATTCCTTTGGACCGATTGAGCTGAAATTTGGTATACCTATGTAATTTCGGTGACAATATAATAACAAGGTATCATAGAGCTGATCTGACGAAGAGTTGGAAGATGCCCAAAGGAACTCCGATTCTTGTGGTCCAATTGAACTGAAATTTGGTGTGTCTTCGTAACTTCGGTAACAATACAAAAATATGGTATCATGAAGCTGATCTGATGAGGAGTTGGAAGAAGCCCATATGAACTCCGATTCCTGTGGACCAATTAAGCTAAAATTTGGTATGCCTTTGTATTTTCAGTGACAACATAATAACAAGGTATCGTTGATCTGGTGTCATGAGAAGTTGGAAGGTGCCCATAGGAACACTAGTTTCCATCGACCGATTGAGTTGAATTTCGGTATGACTACGAAATGGATAGACTTAGAAATATTTCCAACTAAAAAGTTAAAAATAAATTAACGGTGAAAAACATATTTTAAAATCAAGCTTTTATTATGCACGAAAAATTAAAAAAATAAACTAAGAAAACATTCATAAAATTCGTAGTTTTTTAAACTTTACAAGTAACAATTTACAAAAGTGTTCGGTTTATCAGTAGAAGTATGATACATAAACATATATTGTCTATAACTAGTATATTAATATTCTTAAGTGATTTAAAAGCTTGTCGCGCAATTTCGTTAATGCAAAGACCTCGGCCGCGACGAGCTTTTAGATCACTTGAGAATATTAATACACTAGTTATAGATAATATATGTTTATGTATCATACTTCTACTGATAAACCGAACACTTTTGTAAATTGTTACTTGTAAAGTTTAAAAAACTACGAATTTTATGAATGTTTTCTTAGTTTATTAATGTTACAAGTACATGCCGAGATTGGGTAATTGGTCATAAACAAAACAACGCGGAGAAAACTAAAGCAAAATTAGCTAAGTACCTAACGTGCACACGTCATGAAGCCTTAATAGCTGAAGAATTAAGACGGATCCCGGTAATTCCAACTTGTAAGTCGAGTTGGGAACATTTGGCACCGGGAGTAAAGCTTGACACGAAAATCTAAACGCCTTTATTATTTGAAGGCACCTCGCGCGAATTATGACGTCTTTTGTCCGTGATACTCTTCTCGCCCAAGGATAATTTCCAGTGCTAAATAATTCATTTGTTGTTTAATAATATTTGGGACTTTGTTCATCGCTTCTGTTCTGAGTACAATAGGCCTTCATTGTTGATTATGATGGGTTTATCCACGGGTTTGTTTTAATATCCCCGGTAGGCAATCAAAAATGGCCAATATATTTAATTAAAAGAATATCAATAGCGTAACTTTTATTTGCCGTCAAAATTATTTCTTAGGTGTATAGTCCTCCAAAAGTTGGCTAGCGTGGTGGATGAAGGCCTAACCTCTCTCTACTGTAAATATGGCCCTATGATATATGGACTACGAATGATAAAGATGATTGAGAAACAAGTGTTTATGTTTTTTAAAACATTAACATAACAAAAACTAATATTTAAAAACATAGAAACAGGAATATCGTAAAAATAGAAGTAAACATAATTTCTAGTCCATATAAACGCCGTGACAAAGTTATGACATTCCATATTGTTGAGAAAAGGAAGTATCCACACACAGTATTTCTAAGTTGTGGACATAAATCTGTCTTAACAGCCCAGTGGGACAGTGTTTGCACTTTATTGAGTTAAAGCATTCCGGTCTCCGGGCGCCACGTAACAAGTGGAAAATAGCGTTATGGGTTCCACAGGTGAAATATGATTACGCGAGTAAGGACTATTGGCTTTGTACATTTCGGCCACAAAGCCCGCAAAAATATGACCTCGCATTTACATTCTTCATTTCTTTTTTGCAGAAACCTCACTCTAACCTTTGCGCGTTTTTTTGCTTTTTTAAAATCTTTTTTAAATGATTATAAAAATACCAAAAAATAAGAACTTACATCAAAGCTAAAATCCAAATGTCAGTTTTCTCACCATAATTTATGCGTTTTATTTTTGATATCAAAGATGATGCTATGTAAATAAATGACAAAGGGTTATGTTATTTGATATTTTAGTAAATATAACTTGGATACTATTATTAGCCCCTTTATTGGGTATAAACAGGTAAACATACTCGTAGTATATTAACTCAAAACTCAAAAGCCAGCTATTTAATGAACATAATGGCGAACTCGTTAGCTCGAAATCTGTATTGTGCCTTCAACGCACATTCTATTATCTTCTAATTATTATAATATTCAATGCAAAATTATACTCTATGTATTACATAAACGGACGAATATGTAAATTTATAGTAATCGTTATTCTTTCGAACGATCTGTTTTACATTTATCATACAATTTGTGTCGCCATATTATATTCATTATTATATTCAGTTTACTCAAAAAATCATTACATAATAAAATGGGGCAAATCAAAGCAAAAATAAATAGTAAGTTGATTACACTAACGGTTTAGTTAAGGAGATGTTGTTTCCGATAAAAATAAGCCAAACAAATGGACAATATTTCATTTGTTCATAAATAACAGTTTGTGTACTAATAACCTCAAGTACTTTTCCTTATTATCGAGTCACGCGAGTCCAGTATCAAAATGCGTGATTCATAAAGTTTCCCTAATTTTTTATTGTTCATTAGGTGACTAAGACGATTATGTCATTTATGAGGTAGGTTAGCCAAATATTTTAGTGGAATGTGGAAGTTATTTTTGTGCCTGCTTGCATTGCAGAGAAATACAATGAGATTTGTTTAATTATTTTACTTTTATTGCCTTCGTTCTTTAAAAAAGTATAAATGAATTAAAACTCTACTTGTACACTAATTTGTGACAGTTTTGTCAAACATCGCAATTTAAATTTTCAAGAATTTTCTTTAGCTGTTTCCGCTACGCGTCGTTCCGCCTCGCTTTCTAGGTAAATAAATAATAGTATGAAATCGTGTGGATTTTGCGATGTTACCGCAATGAAGATTTTTGGATTTATAGAATGTAAAAAATTAAGTCTTATTTTATTTAGTTTTATATGAAGAAAAACATTTATTTTGTTTGAAAATACAGTGTGTGTTACTTGATGCACATAATATGTTAACATAATGTTACCCCGGGATCATAGGTACGTGTGATGTACCTATACGAAAACCGATTTCCTCACAAAATCTCCTTTTATTTTTAGTTTTTGTGATTTTCTAGCAAATATCATCAAAATGTACCTAGCACTTGACATACTCGTAGTGGCAAAAAATGCATTCAATAAGTTCATAAAATTAAGAATTAAATGGCTGCAAAATCATTAAAAGCACCTATTCTCGCATCAAACATTTAAAAACTCTTATCTCATTAACATCCCAGGAAAAGTGCTAAAAGCATAAAGTTGTGTGGCGCACGGCCATGCTTCACACGTTACACATTACAATTAGAAATGTTCACACATTTTCTAACTGCAATTATGCACAAACTAACAACACAACTGTTTGGCGCTGCAATATTTAAAGCCACACAAATGTGGCTATCCAGCTCCTTTTGCCTTATGTGAGTAGTTCAACTTATACATGCATATACTTGAGTCTGACTTTCGGAGTATGCTGAACTTTAAATGAGATTCTTAGAATGTTTGTATGGGGACACTTTACGGTTGTTCTGTTCCGCTTGTAACCGTTTAACTGACAGTTTGTTTTAATATTCTGTGGATTTTACTGTCAGTAAATAAAACACCATTTCAAATGGACATGGCCTGTTAACTCCTTGTGGTTTTAACAGCTTTGCCGAATATGGTGGCGGACGCGTCGGGCACTCTAGCAGGAATAATATTTAGTAACGGCCAGTCCCGATGCACTTTATAAATAGCTACAGGTATTTTAATTTGGGGGTTACAAATGCAAAACTGGTAACTTTTTCATGGCTTTCGGCGTTTGCTTTTATGACCAATGGCTTTGCAGATACTTTCACGTCGATATTTCTGTATGGAACTTAAAAGAATTGATAAATACCAAGGTTGGTTTGTAAGTGCAAAGGCTGTGATGTTCCTTTAGATGTCACAAAGTGCTTAGTCTTCCATCATTACAATATATTTTTTACAATATATTTAGTACTTATATGTAGTTTCTTCTATAGAATTACTTAATGCAATTCTTAACAAAAAATTGTATATTAAAATTAATATATTATAGAATTGTCGTATCTACCAAAAACGCAGACTATCGCTGCTGTCTACTGCTTTGCGAAGACAGCGCTAAGTAACCCTTTAACTTTTACAACTAACAGATTGAGTATTTAGCAGTTCTCATCTGTCTGCTTTTGGCTGAATATTGAGCATACGAATGTGATCAAGTACAGTCAACATTAATACTAAAACATAGATCTGGTGTTTGTATTCAGGTTAGTATTCAGACCGTGATCGGAAACTACGACAGGTAATAGTTACGGTGATCACAAACCCATTCGCGTTAAAAAAAGACTATTACCATACAAGCATCGATATTAAATGTATGTGGTTTGTGTGGAAAGCGTCAAAATTTTTCCTTTTTGTCTCGATTTCCTTTAACGCCAGGGGGTTTTGTAATCACCTTAAATATTATCTGCCTTAGTTTCCGATCACGGTCTGAATAGTGTATTCATATGTATATGGTGCTAAAAATTGCTAATGATCAAGGCAATACATCAGGGATTAAGACAACACATAAGTTTAGTAACAGGGTATATTGTGTGGGAGAAAAAGGGAACGATTCCTTTTGTTTCCGCATCTGACTCTCAAAATATATTCGTGTGTTCGCTCAATTTTACATAGCCTTAAGGGTACTATTACTGTGACTTATAATCATACTTGCATAATTTCCATCCGACTTGGAACTACACAAATTTACACGTTTCTATGAACTAGTGTTCTTGTGTCGTCTCTTATTACGGGGCAATCGTATAGTGGTTTTTATTTAATTCTCGCACTGCATGCCGCTGAGAGATCAAGATTCAGGACCTCTCGATAATTCTTGTCAATAGGTGAACGACTACCTATATTAATTCATAATTTCCAATATGGTTTCATTTATTATAACTGTAGTAGGTTCTCGATGAAAAAAAACAACAAATAGAAAACAATGCTTATTTTGATTATTGATACACGAGCAAGCCTTACGGTAACAAATAAACATGTCTAAAGTAAATAGTTGTACATTATAAAATTCAATTTTGCTCATTGAATCTAAATAAAAACTTTTACGACAACTGCATTTATTCTGGGGACAATTATAGAGGCATCTGTCTGCTAGACCAAAATAACTCGGTAAGGACACAATTAGCTACCGAATTCCCAGCGTGCGCCTCATCAATTGCATGATTTATCGATGTCAATGTGGGGCCATTTTCATTAAGCCATGATGTTTTTTAATGTAATGTTTTAAAACTCCATAAAATATCGTGATAAATAATTATATGATACGCATTACACAATGTCAATAAAATGCTAAAATGCGAGATTGCTAGAATAAATTATACAAGTAAAATCGCGTAAAGAAAGTCTAGGAAGAAAGCCACTATTTGTGACACTTTATTGTGTAGTGCTACTTCGGTCGTAGTCGGCAACGTTTGCAGTGTATATGTCGAATAATTTGTTTTTGGAAAATAGTGATCAATAACCAGTAAGGGCAACTACAGTTAGTGCGTTTTCCGCAAAATAGTTTCTCAAAAATAGTACGAATAAAAACAACAAAGATGTACAATACCTGAAATTAAAACCCATAAAGGTGAACACAGCTCTGAAAGCATCAAACGTCAATAAACCTGTGCACCCACGTATGAATTTATGTGATCCAGTGGCCGATCGACACGGGTTTTGTTGTAAAAATATCAGAAGATAAATCATTCGAGTACGCCGTCAGACGTGTGGGCGGCGTATCAATCACAAAACGCCACGACAAGCCATTTTCTGAACAACTGACACGTAAATAAAACTAATATTTTACACGTTATTTCCGATAAAAAAATATTGATCCCGCCGAAAGGGCTTAGTCCAATCCTAATAAATTGGGTATTAAAACAATGCGAATTTAGATGTACTGCTCGATGCTTTTAAAATAAAAGCTAATGGATTGTTATTTATAGAAATCTGTTTCCGCTCGCATTCTTTTCGCTATGATAGGTTTATATTGGCGCAACAAAACAAAGAGAAGTTAGCATATTAAGCTAAAAATCATAAATAATGCGATGCAATAGCTAGGTATTGAAAAATACCTTTGATTTTGTTGGTTGATTCCCTTTATGATTTTAAGCCAAACTCTTTCAGGGTTTATAGCTCATTTATACATTGTTGGATTACGAAGGACTATCTATTGAATCTCGGATAAATTTAGATCAATCTCATTTAACAAATAATCCCCGCCTTGAAGCAGTTATTTTATATTGGCTGTCTGTGAGACAGGGGCAGTATCCTTATCAAGCCGATCATTCATTCGGAACTTAAAATAGGCAATTATTATTGATTCTCCAAAAACCTCATATGGTTAACCCTAGATTAATTATTTCTATAATCTATAGTGAGTGATATTACGCAAATCAATCCAAAGCTTTGGTTTATTACACCTACAATCTAAATGATAGTATGGCGAGCCTGCTCTCCGGGAGAGACATGTCCATGTAGTCTATGTACTTCGCTACTGCCTAAACTACACAACCTCAGTATTCAATAAACTTGGACGGCATTAAGACGTGCTCAATGGATACGGCGTTCAGAGACCGGTAATCGCCGATTCGATACCTCAAGAAGTTGTTCACAAATGTATTCGGCAAGTTTCACAATTACGAACTAGTTCGGGAGCAAGATCGATAGCGCAATGTAGTCGGTCTGAGCTACATTTGGGGAGCTATGTCACATTTACCTCCGGCGAACAATGGACTAAGACAATGGTTTTCATTACAGGTCAATGCCAATGCATTGGAGAGTACTCAGCCCATTGAATACATTTAAATCTGATAATTAATTAATATCTTAATTTAGGGGTGTGATAAGGCCAATAGATTTATGTAACAGAAAAAATAGCTTTTTAAAAAGTTTGTAATTATTTCGTACTTATACTTTGCACCAAAATAAATTACGAAAATATTTCGAACTGCAAACAGGGAATCGGAAAAAAATCATTGGCGTGATTTATTGATATAAGTCTATTTTCAGGTATACATAGTAAACAAGCAAGCGACTCACTTATGGTTCCCTAGCGACATAAAATTTTATTATCTTAGTTGGAATCTAATTTTGTACGTATAATTCGCAGTCTTATTCAAAACCTGGTTTCAATTAGCGGCTTGATCTTGTCATCGAAAAGTGTTCAAATTTATTTCTCTGAGCTTATTTGTTTTCAAGCCTATCTATCTATTTGGTAACAATAATTTTCCCATTTTCCCAGGCAACATAATCTGGTCAATCCCATTGGTCCGCCTGCCTTGCATCCGTAATTAATTATTCCGCTTTTTTAATGTAGTAAATCTCCATTATACTGTGCTCTACGAATAAAATAAGGCTCTGTCGATAATTTGGTAAACGAATGGCTTTATTATTGGCCTTCCCAATCATATCCGAGTATTTATAGTGCGCTGCAATTATTACCTTCCGAATTTATATTTGCAATTACTTATTTTCTTGTTTTTATTTGACCGTAATTATTATTTTGTAATAAAATTATTGAAGGTAAAAGTTATAGGCACAGGTTGGTGGCCGATACAGGTACGCGGTGCCTGATGTCGAATGGTGATAGCTGTAGTATGCGTAAGCAAAGTAAATTATAGTACGATAATAATGAACGTATAGTTAGGGATTTATCACGTCACAGCAGCTTTTTTCACGTCCACTATTGGACATAAGCCTCTCCTCGTCCAACCGCTGCCAGCCACCTTGCGCATATAGTCACACCACTTATATATAGGGCTACGTTACATTTGCTGAGCCGTGGTCTCCACTCCGCAACACACTTTCTCCACCAAAAATCCGTTCTGCGACAGATGTGACAAGTCCACTGCCACTTCATGTCGCTTATATTTAGGGTTATAGCGATAAATTTGGTTCTCTTATAGGACAACATCATTTCTGATCTTATTCTATAAAAGGTGATTACGAGTAAGTAGTGAGTAAATTTGCCTAATTACTTTATAGTAATACTTCCTAGTGTGTAAAAATCACCAATAAATTCCATGCAAGCGTCGTTAATTAAGAACTAACTTCTTCGAACATAGGGCGAAACAAATGCACAACAACAGAATATTGGTAAACACATTACAATAATAGGATTTCCGTAGTTTCAATTATCACTTCCCTTTGTCTTTTTATTTTATGCATCTCATAATTCAACTTCGAGGTAGACAATAAACCAATATTTCACCCGAAATAAAGGATTTTAATTAAAATATATCAATATTATTTTAATTATTATGACTCTCCTTTGTTTGTTCTGAAAAATTTACACATTTCCCGGAAATTATCGTCATAATTAATGATATAAAGTATATTCTTTTTGCCTTTTTGTTTGAATTTGAATTGAAGTTTTTATCTTTAAATCTATTTAATTAACTTCACATTACTACTAAATAAAATTATAACAATGATGTATTAAATTTTGGTGGCAAGTATTCTAGTCAGTTTTGATTGGGTAAACATAAATTGAAATGGAACAAGAATTCATTGCGAAACTTTAGATTTCAAAATAAGTATTTTTGTGATTTTCACTTTTTCATGGCTGCTCCTTTTCTATTCGTTGTAGCGTTTTGGAATTTATAAAAAGCCTAATTTCATAAATTGGTTGTTTAACGTAAAAAGAAAAACAAACAATTTAAACCCTCATTGGGGTGTTCAACCAGATACGAAAACAAATTCTTCTATCAATAACTAATAACTATCGATAATATATTCGTGGCTAAACGTCGTAATGAACATAAGTAATGAATAAAAATCTTTGTTGTTATTTGTATTATTTCCACCGAGTATTGAAGCCACAAGGCGTATATAATACCAATATATTAATAATTTTGTAAGAGATATCTCATTACGCAGTACGCGCCTACACAATTATATTCATTTAGAACATATTCTTTTGTGTGTAAATATCGACTTTCATCGGGGGTAACGGTGCGTAAGTGATATTCCCTCTCCTTATACGTTACGCAGCTTGCATACAAAATAAAACTTAATATTTTGTTCCCGCAAAAAAAATTCTCGCTGATTTTCTTCGTGACGTAAAAGAACATTTAATTTTTAATAGCCACAATTTTCTACACTGGCTTACCGCAATTATTTTTAAATTTTTTGTTAAAACATAAAACGTGAATTGCGTGAAACTAAGCGTAATAATAGCTTCTAAGGTAAATTTGTCCCCAAAATTGTTATTACAGTAGTTGAAGAAAATTTAAAGATAAAATGGTATGCGGGAGTCACGGGATTGCGTTGCTTTTGCAGAAAATAAATTTAATTTACTTAATATGGTTTCTTTCTTAATATGGCTTTTAACAGTTTCTAATTATTAAGGTATCAATTAATAATAAAACTTTTTTTCTTTTCTTTGTATAATTATTGAAAATAGTTCGAAGTATTGAAAAATCTTTTGTAGTTATTTTTGATCACTTAATATTTTTAAACAGTCATAAAAAACCTGAAAGTACTAGGAGTCTTCATACGTTTGTATTAAATAACCTATTTAATCATTAGTTCAAAAACATCGAAAGTTCAGAACACTGCAAGTGCAGTAGCATCATTTGAGTTAAGTCTAATGAAGACAAAAGTGAGAAAAAATGAAACGAACGCGCAATTACGGAGCAAAATCCAACAGGGCTCTATCCTTTGTCCCAAGTACCTGCTTACACTGATTCAACGTGTGCTGTCACGTCGTAAAGTTGCCGTACGACAATAAACAAAACGTCACCGACATTGTAAACTGCAAATACAAAGCTAAATGTGGACATAAGCTCTGTAGCAATAGTTTGCGTCGTGTTGTACAGGACACTTTGATTCGTTCTATTTGTTTATACAGGCTGCAGGCGCAATCGCGGGCACCTATTACGTGAGAAGTCTGCTTTGTATCGCATTGCTAGTGTACGAGTATGTGCACATTTCCTTGACTATACAACCTAAAGAGCAACGCTGTGGTCAGCTTAAATAGAGGTTGATTCGTTTCAACTACTGTCAAAAACACACCATAGAAACAAACGGATTGCTGATGTGGTTTTTAATTGTAATTGAAATAATCAAGCCCATTCTTTGTTTTATTTTCGTTTCCATTAATTTTGAAATATGTTAAACGTATAGATATGATTATCATTAAAGTTTTTGTAGACTTATTTTTGATTGTATTCGTTCATTACCTGCATTTAGGTGCAAATTCAGTATACATAAAAGTTTTATTATTTTTGTAATTTTCCGCAAGACATTAAGTTTATGTACTATAATTGTTTTATTTTATCAGTTTCGCGATCTAAACATAGCTCTTGTTTTAAAGGTTACTACAAGCGCTACTAATATTTGCTCAACCGCACCTTCACAAAAATTGCCCACTTATTATTTTTTATGGTCTGCCTTTGACTGCTTCTTGGTCTCGAGGCCCAAGAACGTGCCCGGCGATCTAGACGCCCTGGGTTCGATTTTCGGGTCAGACAAAAATTTATTACAAATATAACGCTATATGTAAAATCAAGCAACAATATTTTTCGACGTTAGCGAACGCTATGCTACCTGATACGATCCGCCCGATAGCTAAATTCGCACTTTGTGAATCCTCTTAACAATGTGATGTGTACAACTGACGTGTACTAGGTACATGAATTGCAATTTTTCATTCATTAAAAATATTAACTGAAAGCTCTTTCAGCGTTTCATACAAATTTCATACATGTAAATGCAACATTTAAAAAATTATAACAAAGCAAGATTATTGCAACTGTGTTTTAGAAATGACCTACCCCTTTGGAAACTACTTTTAAGATTATTATTATACTATATCGATAGCCACAGTATGGCATTTGTTTTGTTTAGCAATGAAACGAGCGGACGCGGGTTCGATATTCAAACTGTGACAAAAAGTTGTGTTGCCCACAAATATTTGCTTCGGGTTTATGTGTTTGGGAGATCGAAAAGTTTACCGTGGGTTTAGAATATTGGACCTGATTCTGTAGCTATTAGGTGAATTCATTTTGGATATTAATTTTCATGGCTCGAGGCATTTTGATATAGGCATTGATTTTCTGTCCTATGCAATAGGACGCTTTATGCTCAACAATGCTAGTTCTAAAACCTATCAACTTTAACGTGATTGTCATCATATCGTACCTATATACAACTTTTGCATATAAATGTGTATTTATAACAGATCTGCTTGTTTACTTCCATAATAAATAAAAATGTGAAATTCTTAGAATTGCGCTCAGCACTCCAAAAATTTATCGTATAATCTGTAAAAATGCTTTTAAAATATGAAATTTAAAAATTCAGATCGAATAGTAAAATTATTTCCACAACTATTACGTATATTTATCATAATTTAATTAATTACCTAGAGTAACAACTCCATTATTGTTTTTTTATACATTACTAATTATATTGTATCTAAGAATATTGACATTAATATTACTAAATAAATTTTATACTCTATCAGAACGTTTATAGTATCATTTTGAAATATAAATTATTTAACGTAACGCAACTTAATAAACAAAGTACTGAGATGTAGCAGTAAGCACTTCTAAAAAATGGTGTACTTTAACTGTGCAATTTGCTGCTATCCCATGTTATTAAGCAGAACAAAGAAAGTGCAAACTATACATCAATATAATTCACGGCCGCAGTTTTTTGCAGTACCAGTTGTAGCTGACAGTCCTATGTGTATGGATATAAACCGAAGTGATAGATAGAGTAGGTACTACTACTCCAGTGTTCGCATATACGAATTAACAAAAAGTTAAGTCATCTTTGCCTAATTTGATTGTCTTACAATTACCAGTGTTATAGTGATACGACTGATTACCCATTCCGGAGGTAACTCGACTTAAACATGATTCAACAATATTATAAAGAAATGTTATTTTTTTATCCTATTTGTTTTTTTTTTTTAAGATTTTAGAAATATATTATTAATAATAAGCAAAACAGCTATTAACAGAACAAAATACTCTTATCATTTATCATTCGTGTGGTCGCAACTCGTATTTGTGTTAGGCCTAAATCACAGCTTTGAGAGAAATGTGGTTCAAATACCTTGGGGCTAGATCAAAGGAGATGTCTAGACGTTCCATAATGCAAGGAGCATGGAAGCATGGATGGCTTGAATTTAACCTAAAAATGGACAGCAAAGACAGAAATATATAAAATGGGTATATTTTTTTTTATTTCTTGAATGAATTAGCATCATTAAACAACGTTATCAAAAATCTTGGTTATTTCACTACGTAGAAGATATATGGTATCATAAGCAAAAAACTATCAATCTCATTTAACAGTCCTCGATAGAGCCAAGTTCTGCTATATGAGCCCGTAATATCGCCAACACTCGCAATTCAGAGTTAAGTTGCAATAAAAACAGGAAACTGAAAACTAGTTGAACATATATTTTATTACCACTTCAACGGTAGAAGTATTTCGATAAATAATTATATTCATTAGACCTGTGTTGAAAATAGGAAGAAATTTTATAGTCCTAATAAACCTTAATAGAATACAATAAATAATGGGGAACGAAAAGTATTAATAATAATAAAAAAAACTTTATGCAAATCACAAACAAAAAGAAACATTAAAAAGGTTAAAGGTTATACACCTCTGCGGGCATAAATAAAAACTTCTAAACAACACTGAGTGTAAATGACGCCATTATAAACTTTAGGGCAGTTACCATAAGGCATAACACCCATTACGCGGGCATGTAGCCATGCAGGACCCTCCGCCAAGTTAGATAGATAAGTGAAATCGCGATCGAGCGAATTATTATTCGTGATTGCTATGCCAATTCTACGGAATACATTTTTATGATTCTCATAATGTTCACGATCTTAAATACTACTTATTGGACTTATATTCGAGATTGCAATAATAGCTACCTAACCGAGTTCCATTTAAGGGTTTTATATTGGTTTTATATTTGATGCTTTAGTAGAAATTACGAGTGTTCCGCACTGCGGTATATTCGGGGCAAGGCATTATCTGTGCCCTGTCACCGCATCCGTTCTTATTATGAGCTTATTGCGTACGTAGTTTCCTAGCGATATGTACACACATGGGACCTCGCCGAGGGTACGAAAATAGTAAATGACAAAATAATATAAGTAATCGTTTATAGTAATGGCATCAAGCGTAGTGCGTATTCTTTCAGCGCGATGTAAACGTACTGCAAAACGATTTGTAGGCTCAGATATATTGGACTTAGTTTGTTTAGTATTGTGCATTGGCCCACATATCTTGCTTATCTGAGGAAATATTACCTACGGATGGATTCTTGGGGATAAGGAACTTGCGAGCGTTGCAGTTACAATGTCAAATCTAGTAGGTAATTCAACCAGGAAATACTGTTGCGAATGTTACCCAAGGTAATATATTTTGGTTGCAGTTTCCCGTACCGCGTTAAATTAATAGGCATATACATTTGGATTTCTATTCAATTGCTTTTATAAACCTTTACTATACATTCCATTTCTGTTATAAATAAAACATTTAAATTGTTTTCACATTTTGAAAGAAGGTATTAAAATAAAAAGCTTTGAAAAGATTATCTTTTCAAGAAGTCTTTTTTACTATTTTTTTACAAATAAACTCTTACGAATAATGCAATGCATTAAAAAATAAAAATATTTTTTAAAATAATGAGAACGCTGACATTTTTTGCAGTGGATCATAATCTTTATGTTATTAAAAACACGGAAGCTATCAGCGAAGCAGATTTGACTGCGTCGAGAGAATGGATTTTGTTGAGTCAGTGAGATCGCTCCGAGTTGAATTATCGGCACCTTGCCGTTCTCGTTCCGACTCATTTGGTAGCGTTTGCACTTTACCTTCAATACGAATCGCTGTAATTTTCATTAGTAACGATGATTCTTAAAGATTTTCGCCTACGTCTACTTCAAAGATCTGTAACGTTATCGGAAATTGAGGCTCTCAGGTAAAAAATAGGTCGGGAGATTTCCGATTGCAAGTGTTTCATTGAGCTCGTACTTTGTGAAATCTTGTCTAATTCATAAAATTGGATTCATTTGCTATTTTTTTATATCTATGGGTGAAATAGTTTCTTACTTGCACTCTATTTGGCACTGCACGCACTAACATTCTTCTGTTAAAAAAGAACCTTGTTTTAAAAGTAAATTAAATGATTCGCGCACATGAGACAAATCTCTTGGATTAAAAGAGAGTACAGATGTTTTTACAAATTTAAATTTACCGGTAGGTATCATTAGTGGAAACAAGAAATTTCGAGTAATGTGCATGATTAAGCGGAGTATTTACGTGGATTAAGGCAGCACTTGCCGGTTTTACGTAGCTTTCAGCATCCATGGTCTAGTTTGGCAAGCGTTGAGATTCCTGCCAAAAGAATACTCTTTTGGCTATGTAATAGTACATATTAGTTATCTCTGCAATATTCTGTAATACGTTATTTACTTTTTTTAGATTCATGAGTTTGACTTATTAAACATAATATTGAACCTATTGCTATTTTGTACATACTTAAAAATGATTTCAGAATGAAACCTTTAGAAAAAAAACCTGCATATAAAATCTCGCAAGATAACTCTTGTTCTATTAAACTTGGGTAAGGTTAGTTCGCCCTTCATGTGCTTAAATGTAATAAAATAATTATACATATGTAAACATTTGATTTATTTTAATGAACAGACTTTGGATATTTCACTGAAAACTTTATTATGGTTTACCCGGTCTCAAGATTTCGTACTACAAGTATACCGTGCAATCCATATGTTTTGTCTCCGATTCTCGGGTGGGGCAAAGTGAATAAAATTAGTAGTCGCTGCGAGGAGTCTGGAGACGTGACCGTAAAAGGTTAATGAATAAAATAGTCTTTTAAATTTTATATTAATGTGAACGAAGCTCCGACCAAAACGAGGCAATTAGATTCTTAGTAAAATTTTTCAGATTAAATTTCCCCTGGAAAATTGACTCAATTCAATTGGACCTAATACAATTCAAGTCATAATCTAGCCTTCTAAATATTCCTATCAACATCTCAAAAACTATTCAACCGATGAGAAGTAGACACTTAATAAGCAAATCACGAAGTCAAGTCTTTGACGACTAGAAAGCTAACGATATTTCACGAAATGACATAATATAAGCAAATAAAAGTACGCAGAGACTATTCTACGGTGCTCCTTTCGAATAATAACTACGCTACCCCTACGCCTCATTTACTATCGAAGAATTCACAAGGGTTGTGTCGGCGACCGATAAGACAAACTGTTCACTGGTAGCCATCAAAATAATTCATATTGAATAATGAATAAGAATATACATCTTCACAATTTATTTAGATTCAATGCACAAACGACGATCGCATTCCAAACATTCAAAAACGACAATACAATTGAATTAACGAACAAGGGGACAGTGCCAGACTTAAAGGAATTACAGATATTCAATAAGCATTCAAATTTCATTCATAGTTAAGTCTTTGAAATCCTCAATAAACATTCTTGTCTTCAAAATCCTTTAAGTTCCAACGAACATTAAGTTACTAAGGATTCAAATAGTACGGACGACACTCAGAAAGCTTTAATAAGCTAATTGGTCCATTTGCATGGAGCATCCGATCGGGGGCGCGGGGAGTACCCAGCCGGGTGCAATTCCCTACGAGCGCCGGTCGGTCTCGTAACACAAACAAGATAGGACACGATCCACCACACGAGTGCCACTTGACATCTCCATGCTTCACCATTGTGCGCTGTGTTTTCTTTTTTAATTGTACACGGGAATGTTAAGGCTTTGTGATCCTGCTTACCAGTCTGCGTGCTTACGATACAGACTTGAGCGCCGTCTGCTCACTGCTATATGGACATGTGAAGTACATTCATTTGTTTTTGTTTTGAATTTTCGTTAGCTCGTCATGTATATTATTTATTGATTTACATCCTTTTTTGTACACTATACATACATATCATTAAAAAAAATGAAGTAGAAGATTAAGAATAACACAATATAGGCTCAATAAGCGGTCTTATCGCTAGCTGCTATTTCTTCCCGAAAATCTACTACATTACATATAAATATTACATATTTCTAAACGTGTCTACATACATACATATGTATTTCTTAATCAGAAAATCATATTATAAGAAACAGCATTGAGTAGTAATCGTCAACTTCTAGACACTATTATATTCATATAATACGTGTCCAAATCCTTTGTCAATTCCCGTTACAAAACGGCTTATACGCGTGTAATATTAAAATGTTACGTTGGAAACTTTTTACAAAGACGTATAACAACATTGTCCGAACAATGCATTTAAAAAACGCATCGAATTTTTCTAGTTCAATTTCGAATGATTGTTATACAGTAACAATAGCAGCGATGTGAATTGTGCAGTACGGCGGGAATTTATCCTGTAGGCGTAAAAGGTTGATTTAAAAAGCTGTTTCGCCTACAGTGCACTTTAAATACTTCAAATTTCACGGTTTCGCCCGTTTCTAATATAGCTTTCGTGTGAACGTTTTAACTGGTGTTATGGAATGAACGTACGGAAGGTACCTGGCGAAATAATGTCCGCATTAATGTGAAATACTGGTAAGTATTATTTTCAGGAAGATGTTGAGGTAGAAAATATGATTGTGTTGTGTTCGAATGACTACATACTTATTATATGCCATTATAAGTTTTGTCTTCAGTGCCATTTGCGATGAATATTTTGCATATTAACATTCTGCAAGGATGCAATTAATTAGAAGGCTCGTTAAACTAAAAGTTCAATGTAAGCAGCAACACAAGAATATATGTAAAATTTAGAATATGTGAAATAGTATAAACTAGTAACTTAACATAGTCTAGTATAACGAAAATGGATAATTGCCAATGATTATTACGTCCAATACTCACATATCTCATTGAGTCTTAAGTGTAAGAAACGGCCAAGATTATTATTCAATTCTGGAACACCACAAATTTAGCTTAGACGGATTTTACACTTAATGTACATAATATGGTAGTCATTATGCGTCGTTTCAATTTGAACTCAACTTTGTACGTTTACTGATCTTAAGCTAAAATCAGCTTAAGCGTAAAAAATGTTAAAAATCCTAAATAACAAACTACTAAAAGTATGGGGTAAAATATTTAATTCACCCCGCGGATTATATTCCTTAGTTCCGAGAAACAAATTAAAGGACCTTTGAAGATTTAATTTCGCTTGAGATCTCATTATTTTGTGATCCTCAGACATTGCTTCAGAACGTTTCAATGCAAGAAAACCTGCACCGAGCGTTTATCTCGGCTATATTTCTCAATAGAATGCAGTATAAATTATGTTAATTTTACAAAACAAAGAAGGTAATTATGCAATTCCACAACTTGTATTTATAACAGTATGCGTACATTTCTGAAAAAAACAAATATGATTAAAAGACTATATGGCTAGAACGCATACGAACCGCATGAGAATAAAAATTTCAAAATAAACTACATAATATAAAAGCAACTGTATCGTTAAATTACATACAATTTATTTGAAATATTGTGGTTTAATTTATAGAATGCAAACTCTAATACATATTCAACTTGAATAATTATAGCATGTGGTTTATTGTGTCATTATAAAAATTATTTTTGTCGAATACACTGCGATGTTGGTTCTCCAACTTATTAAACGAAGCCACCGCACCAAATTTAGTAATCCATTAACAGTGCTGAAAGAGTAATGAAACGAATGTCGAGCATGAATTTATTTCTCTTTACTTTGTAATTTAGAGAAACGTATTTAGCCAATTTCCTTTAATCCTCGCGAGCCGCATTGGCAAAGTAAGATAGACTTAATCCAGTACACTAAGATACAAACAAGAAAGTAAACCAGATTAGAGATAGCTCACAAACGAGTGCTGTGTCGCTCGTGTTTTTAAATAAAATGAGACTCTTTCTAACGTTGGGCGGGTGAAGCACGACTTCGTGCGGATAATGTGCATTTAAAACTAATGTTTGTTGCAAAGTATGAAGTAAGTAAGAGACGACACGTAAACGTCATTCGTATTAGGACACGAGTCTTGCAAGCCAACGACATTGTATCTTTGATGATTAAACGTTGGTTACGTAATGTTTTTACGTCAGCCTGTACAATTACATAATTTTACCTTTATGTTAGGCCTTATTCCGGAACCATTGGCCTAAAGCAGAACATTACTTTCATCTGTTAATGGGCGATAAAAAGTACTAAGAAACCTAATAGTCATACTATTACTAAATAGATGGTACAATGTCATCAATGGCGTTTTTAATAGATAAATTATGATGACATCGAGGTTTAAGCTCGGCGGTCGCGGCTATAAGCTGAAAAAAAAACACCTCTAACTTTTCACTATTACGTTCATAATCATCAGCCCATATTCATATTCATATTAACTAATTATATTGAAAGCTTAAAATAAACTAATAACAGCAATGAAAGCAAAGAAGGAATCAACTAACATAATTTTCATTTGATATTGATTGTTATACGCAGATTTTATTTTACTCAATAAATTTATCTATATAAATATTTGACAGCCCCGTGGCTCATTTGGCTAGACACCAGCTTGCGAAACGAGAGGCCACAGCTTCAACTCTGGCACTGAGACAATAATTTTCATGTGATATACAAATATTTGTTTGGTCTGGATGTTTGTGGGACTAAAAAATTGTCTCGTATATTACTATAGTGTCTAAAGTATGTATAAGTGGCTGTTGTGTGATTTTATTTAAACTAAATGTGAAAATAACTCTGTCTTACGTGATTCCTCGTCTTAAACATGTTTAATGTGAAACATTAATATGATGTTAAGAGAAGACACTGGCTACATATTTTTATAAAGTTGTATCCCCAGCAAAGCTGGTCTTACCGCTGATATGAAATAAAAATATTTTTATTACACACACAGAAGACAAACAGAAATAATTTATAGTAGTCTTCTGTTTCTGACTTGATATAGACTACAGAGATATCAAAGATAATTTATACAAATGGCAGTAATTCCAGTAAGAAGACTTCATTGTTATCTTTTATCACTTTGAATTTTTGGCTATATTTTTCCCCCTTTTTTAAACTGCTTTTCCGATATAAAAAAATAAATAAAATTAAAAGTCTGAAATGGTTTGTACCCGGCTTCGAAGTTCGAAAAAATTTTAAAATTATTCGTAAAAGTTGCAAGGTTTCTGTACGATCGTTATGGGATAAAACGACCAATTAACCGCCTCCAGGGCGTGATGACGTTAAACGAAAACAACAATTATGAATGAAATATTTTTATACCACTGTCATGCTTGCGTAAAATAGCAGTAAATCCTCGGTTATGGGTTGTCCTGACAGCTTCGACTGAAGATCTCTCTTACTATAAATTTAGCGAACTGTACTCTGGATTCCGTTTTAAAAGCCCTAACAGACTAATTAGTGCCGTACTCGAAATAAACATAAAAAAGATTGACACAACTTAATTTTCGAGGCTTAGTAAATGTTTGTACTTCGAAATTTAATTTTTTAACTTATCCTTATTGAGTGACAGCCAGCAATGGACTTTCAAACAGTCTTAAAATTTTAAATTCTATTCAAGTTTTGATGTAGAAGTATTTAACCTTAAATTGAATATATGCAACCTTTTTTGCATTGCTCAACAATTATCTTTACTGCTTTGCTGTTAAGTTGGGGTCGTTTTTAGTGCGGTCTAATATAGTCAAGCTTAAAACAACATTGAGCTCGTTTGCTAAATCAAGACCTAAGCTCATTCTTATAACTCTGGCTTTATTCCAGCAAAAGTGTAAACATAAATTTCGTAGCCTAAATTAAGAGAATGATAATGAAATACGCCGGCACAGTATGTCATATTTACATTCATTGGAAATATTAATAATAAAGTCACGTTTTATTGGAGTAATCATTGCGACTGCCGCGCGTAATTTGTTTCCAATACAGAAGCAACTTCCGGTATTTATGAGGTCTTGAAAATATGCACCGACATATAAACAGTTTCAATGTTTATTTTATCAACACAAAGCAATAAATGATTTGTTTGTTTATTTGTATTTGGAAAATAATTTTGATACTGGGAAAAAAAGGTGAAATGACGCCACTGTTTCTTCGAAAGACGTGATGGTATATTGTACCTACTGTTATTGTTATCTACCCGGATAGTAACCAAGGTATATACGGTGTAAACTTATGTGACTCTTGCAAATGTGTGACGTTTTGTATGCAGCTACCAGCAATAAAATCACTTCCGTCAAGCTGACATTTTCTATGATCTCTGCTCCTCGTTTAAGGTTCATATACTATTATATTAATTTGCTTCTTTAAAGCAAATAAGCACTAAGTACCAACATGATATGAAGGCTATCGAATGAAGTACTGATTAGAAACAGTACAAATATTTTTATACCCTCAATTTTGTATCTGGAATATAACTACAAAAGTTAAAAAATGTCACAACGCAACGTGGAGTGGATTTTCGATATTTTGACTTTTATTACAGTCGCGCCGATCTAGAACACGACCAGAGCATCAAATAGTGCACCGTACATCACCGATACAAATAATCGTTGCTAGCAACCTAAATCCACTTTACTGTTACTCTACCATTTGTTACCAAAATTTATAGCTGATTCGAACTTTAATCACGTTTTATTCTTTGGCTAGAATCAAATTTGAGAATTTGAATAGAAGGCTAGAATGGGCTAGAATTAAATTGACATTTACAATACAGGTGTTATAACAAAAAGTACGAAAAAAGAAGAACAGAAATCAAAACTCAAGGACGATATAAAAACAATTACATTTGCATATCACAAGAACCGTACTTAAACATATGTACTCTTACTCACTTATTGCAAATGGGAGCATAAATCGTAAAACAACATCGTCATCATGAAAGATTAGACAGAAAGACAAATGGCAGTACCTACGAGCATTACACACATTGTACTCCGTGTATTGTTCTCAAAGAGACGAGAATGTTCTTTTTTCTTTTTTTCCTTTTTATTGCTCCATTTGCGCCAAGCTTGGCTTGTCTCTGTGTCTCGCTGCTCCCTATGGGACCTTAATTAGGGTAGACCACACGACTAATTGAATAAAAACATTGCATAATTAACTAAAGAACTTCCTTTTTGGATGTCTGTGTAAAGTTGTTTGCCATGAAAATAGAATACTTTGTTTTAATAACAACTATAAAATGAGTTTCATTATTTATAATTCGACGTAGGAAAGCATATTTGCTGTAAGTAGACAAAATACCTAAAGTGACTTTTACTACCATTAGAATCAGAAAAATATTCCGCATCGAATGGCCTGGGACCTGTGTCTCTACGATGAAAAATAATTACATACGCCGTTGAAAACGCCCGTACTTATATATTTTTTAGCAAGATTAAATGCTGCATGTAGACCAAAATCTAGTCATTTTAGACATTTTGTACTTACAGCAAAAATATGCCTGCGATTTTAGCTTTACAAATACTTACTTTTTTCCAATTCAAAAACTTAACGATACTTACAGCATTTCTGCGGCGTGTGGTTTTTACATTCGTTTATCTACAGCAAGTTTAGGGAACCTATTTTTTTAGTTTTTGTTATTTAAAGCAAATCATCACGTATTTGCTTAAGAAGCTCACACTACATAATGCATTTTAAAAACCTGTGATTTTTTAACCTTTAAGTACACGCGTTGTTTATGGTAACGTTCCGTCACGCGTGGGGTCCGGAAGTATCCCCATAAGTATTTTACATTTATGCTCCGTATTTTTGTAAATTTCATAAATATTAATTAAGATTAAAAGAAAAGACATATTAATACGTATAAAAAGTTTTTATTATTAGCAAAACAATCAGTCTTTACATAGTGAAAAAACATTTAACGAAATAACATCTTGTACATAGCAATTTTTTAAGGCACTTAACTAATGTTCTTCAATTTCTTTTAATTATCAACTTTTGACTAATATATTCTTACTTTCTAATAAAATAGGAAACAAAGAAACGTAATCTAAGGAAAACTAAACAATAATCATACTAATGCAAAAAATCATAACCCCTCAATATTACTGTCGGGCGCTTAAGTAAAAAAAAAATATTTTGGTTGGCACGGTAAACAATAAGTAATTGCTACTGAATGAGGCTTACAAATAGTTTTTTTTGCATGATCTACAAACAATAGTGCTCTTTTTATACTTAGACCTTGGACAAATAGAGCACCTCCGCTTCATTTTTGGAGCACTAGGACCAGCCTCATCTGAACTAGGCAAAGGCTCTTCTTTTTCGATCAATTTGCATATTATAGCTCTAATATCTTTGGTCAAATTGGGGTTATTTTGCAATCTTTGGCGTCTTCTGATATTTGGTGACTCATTTTTGCAGTTTTCAACAGTAATTCTGAAAAAACAACAAATTGAAAAATTAGCAAAGTGAAAAAAGTTACTTATAATCACGGGTGGGGTCCACAGGTATCCCCGCACGAGTAAAAAAGGTACTTACTTTAGCGGCAACACCACGTACGTCCACCCGTCGAGAGCGTCGGCAGCGCACTGAGATTAGCCAAAATGGTGTGATCGTAGCTTGTCAATTTGAAAAAATACAGTTAAAAAAGAGCGCGTGGGGTCTGCTTAGACCCCGCCCGTGACGTTAAAGGTTAAAGAAAATGAGGTAATGCATTTTGATAAATCATGAATCATTTCTTTTTACCGTTACGCCATTGAAAAAATGATAGCATAATATTCTCTAAAACCGGAGGGTAGACTTTCAGTGTCCATCAATTTTACGTTGCTTTCGATCATAGCTCTCTTCTCAGAAGCTGGTGATTTACTTTGAGGCTGTTCCATATAGTTTTTAACACCACCATCTAATTCTGGTATAGAATGGTGCCTTTAGTTTTAATTTGCTTAGTATGGTTCTCAACTGGAAAGTAGGTTCTGTTTTTCACTTTCACCATACTTGACCATATTTTGTTTTTACCATTTACGACACTTTATTTCAACCAAACATTACATTACCAACTGACCTACTGCATTTCTAGATGTTATCACAATTATAAATTTAATCTTACATCTTGAATTGCAGTACCCAAATAAATGAAGTTACTGCATACAGCATATTTACCGCATGTAAATTGATAATATTTCCATCTACGCGTATTTTTTTTCCTTAATTACAGCGTTTTAAAGGTATGCGATTTAAAAAACTGTTTGCTGTAACTAGCCAAAGACGTACTTATAGTAACTTTGGATATAAAGTTTACATTGTAAATGGTAACTGGCAGTTAAATAAACCCATGTTCCAAAAATGGTTGCAATATCATGGATAGGTCAGACGCTATTAATTTTTTTCCGAAATTAATTAAGTTTTTTGGCTCTGGTGAACAATTGCAATATGTCTACTTACAGCAAATAGGCTTTCTTACGTCGATATATTAAAACAATATTGATTACCTTCTTTAAGTTCTAGAAATCTATAAAACATTTTGAATAATAAAAAGATTACAACATAGCCTCATATGAATAACGCTGTAATTTATCTGGGTAAAAAGGCTTGATTGAACACGATCAATTATGAAAGTTAAACAAAATCGTTCCTTAATGATTTCGTAACACAAACAAGAGTGATTCATCGAACAGGCTAACAATAGGGCTGTAGCCAACAAACTGTGCCGAAGTGAATGTTACACTTTATGAAGTAATAAAATACAACGGCGAGGTTTAAAGTTCACGCGGCGGTCGTAATGAATTAAAATACTTCGGGCACAGGTCGTTTGCGAAAAGTTGATGTGCTTATACAAATGCCTGACCAAAACAGGACTCGCTGTAATCATATATTTAATGGTTGCCGTAATGACCTCGTAAAATAGTAACTGCCACAGGCAGTTCCATAAATACCAAAGTTGACCGACGTGGGTGCCAGTCAATTAATTTTTCCCGTAAGTTTTTATAAATGTAGGAAAATACAATTAATTTAAAAAAATTGCTTCAATAGCTTCCGCTTCATGGTAATTCTTGGATGTTCAAATGGTTCTGAAAATATTCGTATATATTACTTACAGAACATGTCATTGATCTTAATAAAATTACAAAGAACTTATTTTTGTCCTCTATACAGACAATATAAATTAAAAATGTAAAAGCTATCGACTCTCATGACGCTAAATACTTTGCTGTTAAATATTTTGTAAAACAAAGCAACAAAATTCCTTAGCAAATGCTCTACCATTTTATGTTTCATATTTAAATTTAAACACAATTCCAGCTATTGTAACTATTTCGCAAACCCTGTTGAAGCTTATTATGAACTATTATATCAATTTTCCAGAATAATACTTTTATTGTTTTAAAATACTAACGTTTTGAATATCACATATTGATACCCTACCTATTTTGCTAGTGTAGAGTAAATTATATTTATAACATATTGTCTAAGTCGTTTAGAATTATAATTTTGATATAATTATATTGTAAAAGATAAGAATTGATAAAATTGTCAAAATTGACTATTGTAAATTTAAGTGTTTGTTTCAATAAAAAACTTTTATGATTATTCATACCTGAAATCGCGATGGCTTTGAGGATTATACACGCGGCTGAAAAAATATCCCAGCGGTCGCGTCTTTAAATCCCTTGAAATTGGGTTTGACTCCGCGTTTTTTATGAAGTGCGTATGTATTAGCTATGAATTTTAACAGTGGATGAAAACGTCGTGTGAAATCTATTAAGTGGGTGTAGTCTATCCACCCGTACAAGTCTACCCTAGTGAACTAGTAGTAGGTTTAGTATCGTCTCTAGGGCCGTCCCATCACAACAGTATCAACAGTAGATGATACCATACCGATAAACAGGAGTGAATGGGCTTATTTATGTATTTTATAGGCAAATATTTAAATATTACATATAAAGTAACTTGTAAACCTCAATAGTGGAGCAGGCCCGTACCCAGCAGTGGGACGTATATGGACTGATAACAAAAAAAATGTAACTTGCATAGCTAGAGGAGGTACAAATTCAGGCTTCAATTTTAATCCAGCATTTCGTTCTATTTCGGTTACTATGGATATGATTTTTGATTCACTATTTTGTAATAGTACAAATATATTTTTTAGTACATGTATTTTCAGAGGCTATTTCAAACTAAAAAGTGTCACAGTTTAATGCATTTGGAGAGAAATTCGTACACCAGTCCAAAAACAAACGAATCTAAGCTTTTTAATTTGCCTATAAAACCGCCTCGTAAATAATTAAGAAATGACGTTTAGATATGGAGCTGTTGTAATATTCATGCCGATACCGTTTCCGCGACGAATGATGCATAATATAGAAAACATTTTGACACTTAACAGGATTTGTGCATTACCATCAGCGGCCTTCACTCTGATTAATACCACCGTGACAGGGCTAGCGTGATGCGACCCTTTAATCCACTTATCTTGTAAACCTGTGATCCGTGGTCGTTTGAAATCTATTTTAATCCGGATGGGTTTTTTCACACACATTTTGTAGTTGGCATCGTTTTTTTCCCCCTTTTTATTTTTGGTTTGCTCTGGTTATTTGGCAAGTTTTATATGCTAGTGGAGTCTTTGAGTGGATTTTGTTTTAAATTTTGTGCGCACGGGGCAATCTATCGAATATCCACAGGGAGTCGTGTATTTCCCGAATGAAATATGCTGTGTGCTTTGCTTGGATATAAACTATCTATTCAGTCAATTTCTTTCTCACCATTTCGTTCGTTATATGTCACTTGACAACCATTACTTTCTTACTAAAGTGAGCGCGTTGTTTTTAAATACACACACAGACACATGCACATATAGGTACCTGTATCGGGGTACACGCAAAAAAGAACGGAGAGATACATAACTGAACAAAATTTGTGCTGCTACTAAAAATGTTCTAATGGAATAACCCAATAACACTGCACAACCTGATTAATATTTATATGTCCAATATCACGAGGCAGTCTTAACTTTCATGTCTTAATTTTTTTAATTCTGAAGAGAATGAAGGCTGCCTTGTGGGCCCGATGCACTACCACATACCCTGTAATCAGATTGCAATATTTGAGTGTGGGAAAGCACCTCTACCTAGCTCCTCGAGAACAGCAGGCGTGAAAACAATTAATATATTCATATGAATTCAGATATATGTATTTGAAATCGAATATAGTATGTAAAAGAAAAATATCAGACTGATAGTAGTGTCACTAAATTAGGCGTACGCAAATTAAAAGCTTGGTACAGGATCGTGTAAAATTTTTATTCCCTTGGCTACTTCGGCCGGGGCATTTTTTTTATATTTAAAGAACGGTTTTCATTGACATCCTATCTCTGTTGATACAATTAATCATCCGATCTGGTTTTGGTTTTGGCACTCGTGAAAGCATTTTAAACAGACAACAACAGCACTACTTTCATCTTGTTAAATTAAGGTATTTACCGGGAACCGGTTTTAATCACGGTCTTTCCGTTTCCACCATTAAATGGTGTTAAAATATATATTCAATGTTACCTGCCGATGTAGTTGCATTCCATTAGTAAAAAAGTTTTTATTTAATCGGTTAAATGGTTTAGAAGTTAAATAGTATTTACCTACTAAGCCAGGGGTATGGAGAGGGTTATGCTCGGGGTTTCCCTACGAGATCGCTTAGGAAATGAGGAGATTCGTAGGGAAACTAAAGTAATCGACATTGCCCAACGGATTAGCACGTTGAAGTGGCAATGGGTCGGTCACATGGCGCGGAGAACTAATGACCGATGGGGCCAGAAAGTTATTCAATGAAGGCCACGTACTGAAAAGCGCAGCGTGGGACGTCCCCCGACAAGGTGGTCGGACGACCTTGTAAAGGTCGCGGGACGTTGCTGGCTGCAGGCGGCTCCCGACCGATCCCGGTGGAAATCATTGGGGAGGCTTATGTCCAGCAGTGGACCACAATTGGCTGCTAATTATGAAGCCAGGGGTGGCCAACTTGATTAGACCCAAGATCTCCTGTTTACTATTAAATCCTGTGCGATTAAATATTTCTTGAAATCTTAAATGAAACAGCATAGTTAAGTAGACAATCGTGTAGGATTTTTCAAATTTTATTAAGAGAGAAAACATAAACGTTAAAATTATTCTTAGTAACTAGGTACTTATTTCTATGTATTTTTTTTTGCCTTGCCACGATCTTCTGGACTATCAGTCGCGATCGACCTGCCACCCCTGTACTAACCAAAGAATGTCGTATTCCTATTTATAATATTGGTTAAAATGTTTCATAAAAGATTGACAAGACCCAAATTGAATTGGAGGTCATATTAGAAAATCCATTTGTGATGTGAAAATATTTTATGCTTTTCAACTTAAATGGAAAAAAATTAAGCCGATGGGTCATTAAAATTCTATCATTATTCGCAGAAGCTTTTAACCTAATTTTTACAGGGAGAGGTCTTTTTTAAAAATAACCAGCGGTGGCCAAAATATATGCGCTTTGTTTTTCGAAATCGGCCCGACGATAATAATTGGTAAACAACAATAAAATATTTTATTCATTGATCTGTAAGGTTTAGCTATTGTATAACGCATTTGCCTATTGATTTCAAGTTATAGAATTTGAAGTATGTAAGGAAAAAGATGAAGTAGTGAGGGCCTCGAGGTTTAGGCGCGCGGTCGAGAATCTCGGCGGTCGCGGGTTCGAACCCCAGGCACACATCTCTGACTTTTCGAAGTTATGTGTGTATTCAAATTGAATCATCACTTTCTTTAACGGTGAAGGAAAACATCGTGATGAAACCTGCACACCTAAAAATTCTTAGGAATTTCTTAAGTGTGTATTCCGCCAATTCACACTCGGCCAGCGTGGTGGACTATGGCCTAAAACCCTCTTAATGGTAGAGGAGACCCGTGCTCAGCAGTGGGCGTATATGGGTTGATGAATAAAGAAGAAGAAGAAGTAATAAGATATTTTTCGTGTCCTGCCCAGTGGCAATTTGGAAAATCGTGGGTTCTCTTCCCGTTTGTTATCCATTAAAAAGGAAAAGGCTCAAGGTTGATTAGAGTTGTAGAAGTTCAATAACTTAAGTATTAAATGTCGTCATCCCTATGTTTAGGTCATAGACGATAGATATTTATTATCGAGTTCCTAACATGATACTAGAATTCTATATACACTCGTATAAGCATACTTGACCATTGTGGTAGACTTAATCCCCTAAGAAGCTCTCAGCAGTAAAGGAGACCCGTATCCAAATACTACACTACCAGATAATACGAGCTGACGATAATAATGAATGATCATCATCATGAGAAAACCAAGTAATACTCATAATTAGGTTCAATAAATTTAAGGGACCTATTTGAAGTAAGTTACATTACCTTATTAATTCACAATTATATATGTCAAAAAGCACATAAACTACTAACATAAAAACCGATAGCAAATTCTTTTAACTGCGTAACAATTGTGTGTCACAACTACTCGGTACCTAATTTACTTCATTGCAAATAAATTCCCGTGAGTAAAATGTAAATTGTCTTGAGCTGTACCTACTATTTCTTCTAGAAAACTCCACCGCAACTTGCACGTTAAACAAAGCACGAGGGTCCAATAAATCAGCGACATTTAAGTTAGAAAAAAACGGGAAGCACTTCAAATGTTTACTCAAGTAAGCGTATAAGATCGAATCTCGGAGGACACATCCTAAATAAATTCAGTAAAGGATAAGATACAACTAATACAATAACACCTCTTTTACAGTTGAACGAATGGACTATCTTGTCGTGATTCAACCCAGAAAGTTTCAGCGTAAATGTTCTCGAGCCATTGGTTCAGAAATCTGTTTTCCGTTGCCGGACCCCTCCTGTTTACGATTTATGTTTTATGTTTCGGGAAATGTTTTGACAGGTACGTGTGAGTGTACTGATAAAAGTCTTTCGACTTTATTGCCGCTTAATAATGACACTTATCACAACGTTGATACGAGTATCATTTCTCCCTAATATTTGTGTAACGAGAAGGAAAACGATCGCTTGAGAGATGTATTCAAAAAAATCTTAGGGGTTGATTATTTCAATAGCTTATATAAGGTACGTATTAGGTTTATTATTAAGTAACATGTTACTACACAGTACAGTTACATATGTAACTGCTGATCCCACAAACATTTGTCTTGGTGCGGGGATCAAACCCTTATCACGAGCTGATATCTAACCAAATGTGTTACGGGGCTGTCAACTGGATTAATCATGTTATTTTAATTTTAACCCATTAAATATTTTACTAGATAATTTGTTAAGGCCTTAAGTTTTAAGATACAAGTTAACACTCCTACAGTGGGAAAAGATTCCGACGCAACCCACTCAACAGTATTCGTGAGTGGTCACAGTAAAATCAAGGAGTAACAAGGTTTGTGCCTAATAGTTTTACAACAAAGAGTTGGCAAGAGTTTTAAAGTAAGTTTGAAAATGTTTTGCTTCGTATCTCGCTGATTACTTTCCAACTAGCGATAGAACGGTGAAACTCTTGAAATGTACACTACTAACTTTTGCCGTGTTACACCACCTGCGATGTAATCGTAGTTCCCCAACTGTTTTCAACGCTTGCCTTTAAAAGACGAATCCCATAATCCTACAAACTTACTACAAACATTTACATTTCCTGATACGCATAACAGCACTTTATTGGCAATATCATTTGTCAATATTTACGGTGAGTTACGTCTTTTGTCTGCGGAATGGACGTTCCCGGGGGAAATTAAACTTCGATGCGTAAAGGTCGTAGGGTTAGAATATTGTATTAAGTTTGCACTTAGGTCCGCATTCTTCACTCTAGTAGCTGTTTAGTTCTATCTAATATTCAGTGGCGCATAGTTCCCCTCGAGTTTATTACTTTGCCAAACGTTAAGTTTGATATCTTAGAGGTTTATTGGTATTTCAGCCAAGGCTTTATAACGCTAACGTTTCCTTCGTCTTCTTCGTAATAAATATAAAACGCATTTTTATGTTTTATTTATTGACATAAATCAATACTTGCGGTAAACAAGGATAAATTTGGAAATTAATGCACGTATTTACTATTCATCTATTAAAAAATGGAGATAAATAAAATCGTTTTTATGGAAAACAAATATCTAAACAAACATTTTTTTTATAAATAATATAATATCATTCTTATAAATAAAATTTGTAAGACGAGTTGGATTCAAAACATTATAACAAGCTTGTATTAAAATTTCAAATTTTGATTGGAGCTAGAATTTTGCCACGAGTAATTTGACAAGCAGTGATGGCCTCGAGGTTTGGGCGCGCAGTCGGGAATCTCGCCGGTCGCGGGTTCGAACCCCAGGCACACACCTCTGACTTTTCGAAGTTATGTGTGTATTCACATTGAATTATCACTTGCTTTAACGGTGAAGGAAAACATCGTGATGAAACCTGCACACCTAAGAGTTCTTAGGAATTTCTTAGGTGTGTAGTCCGCCAACCCGCACTAGGCCAGCGTGGTGGACTATGGCCTAAACCCTCTCAATGGTAGAGGAGACCCGTGCTCAGCAGTGGGCGTATATGGGTTGATGAAGAAGAAGAATGATTTCAAAAAGATTTGCTACGAGTTTTAAGACTTTGTTTTGTTTCCTGCATTATGATATAATTGTATCAAATAGTAATTGGGAGTTCCATAGAAGATAATAAGAAATTCCACAAAAGAAATAGGAAGACTTATAAAATTGCACATTTTGAATTGAAAAATTTAAGACATTTAAGAGATTGGTAGTTATAAAAAAGAACCTGTGAAATTTGCACATAAAAGTCAACAAAGACGTTAGAGCTCAAGTTAGGAGTACCCATAACCGAAACCGGTACTTATATGATCTATGGATGCTGGAGAAGCAATGTATCAGAAACGTAGCTTCTAGCACATCTCTGGATACCCATATGAAATCAGGTGTAAGTATGTACATATAATGTGTATTTACAATCACAGCGTTAAAATCGTCAGTGATGTGTAAATTGTGCCCCAACCATTCAACGTGAAACACCTTTATTGAAACAAATCGTTGTACCAAAAAATCACATTTGTAACCTTAGTTGCCGTGTTTAACTTTGGGAAACGAAAATAAAATAAGTATGATTTTTCATGGCTCCGCTGGTCACGCACAGCTTTGGGCGTTCCTTTTTATTGCTCGAGAAATTCTTGTTCCTTTTATGTTAACTGGTGCTTTATCGTGTTGCATGCTAGTGAATTCACTGCGTATGGCCCGCAAACCTGCGGTTTTATACCCAACGGTACGTAGGGTATATGTCTTAAGATTTTATGAAACAGGAAGTACTTGGATAATACCGAGTACAATGTAATATTCACTCGGAATGTTATCTCGGGGAGTATGAGTATTTTAGATTAAAGAAATTATTTCATTTCCTTTTTGATGTTTTCCCTTATTAAGAATAAATTCTATGAATTAAAATGCTATTTATTTTACTTTTGTTATCATCAGTTATTAGGGCTGAGTCAGTTGATAGAGAACGTCAGTAAAGCTATTTAAGATAAAAATGAAATATAACATTTTATTAAGGTGATTTTTCACCTGTGTTGTAAAGAAATGGAATGAATAAATTATTCAGAGGTTTAATTCGTTTCCTTTCCAGCTACGGCTTGCGGCCACACAATTACTATTACTCCGAGGGAAGGGCGGTACATATTTATTTGTCAGCGAAATCGCGCCCGCCCATTAGGGCTCGGCTCAATCGTGAGCACGCAATAAGGACTTTTTGGAAGTTACTGCCAAGCTTCCAAGTGCCTAACACCTAATGTTGTTCCATGATTGCGTAGATTAACATCTCTTGTAATATGTTTTTGTTTACGTGATATCTTCTCGTAATCTCAACCATTATGAAATTGCTATTATGAAATTTTACAAGGAAAATCATGTTGTAATCACCTTGGGTTAAAACAACATATAGAAACCGTTTTTCGTTTGGAGGAATTGTCGTAAACATCTTTGCACGATTACCTTCTCCTCTGTTTCTTCGCTTCCTTCATTTTTATCTACTTTAAATATGATAGTCATAATCATGGTCATAATCCAAAAAAAAAGTTCGGTGTTCGGTTACTGGACCGTCAGATCAATGACTGCTTAAATAAACTACACTACTTCCATCGCTATAAGAGTTGTACTGATTCTCGATTAAAGTTTTTTCCTCAGCGACGGAGTTTGAAAAAATCCAAGGCACAAGTATTTCCCCTACAAACTTTTAACAATAAATAAAGTTGACACAGGAACCCATAGATACAATATCTTTAGTTAACCTGAAACGGTGCCAAGTTTCTAGACACGCTTCGAGTTTCTGTCTTGGAAAAAATATTGTTTTATACATTTGCTTACGTAAAGTAGGTTTTGAAGCTTCTTTAGAAGATATAGAAGAGAGGGATCAGAGTAACTGAAGTCTACAGGGAAAAAAATCATTTATGGAATATCATTCTACGAATCAAAATACACATACGTATTTCAGTTTACCTTTGCTGAAGTAAGAGTATATGAATCCGACTGGATAGTGACCAACGAACAAAAGATATAAAATCTACAAAAGCACTTCAGATTTGTAGTCAGAGATGTCGTGATCAACTCTCGATAGACGCTATTTTATTTAAACCGCGCTGCAGTTTGTATTTTTTTGACAGACTGATTACTTTGGCAGAATTAAGAAGGCATGCAAGAGACTTTTTGTTAGATTAGTCATTTGATGCCGCTAAGTCCGAAAAATACTAAGTTTGCAAGCATTTAAATATATTTACGTAAACGATTTTAAGACAGTATATAAAATGTGCTTAAAACGAATTCAGGGCTTATGTTGTGGATTTAGTGAAGGATGGGTCCTATTACCTACCGGATGAAATAATGTATTTCGGGAAGGCTATTAGCCGAAAATAGGTTTTACCCAAAATTGCCTGAGCAACTATTTCATTCCGCGGAAGGGATATTACATGCAAATATGTGATATTGCCTTTAAGACCTGTATTAAGGTCTTTCAGTATTAGAAAAAGTTTTTAAATGTTAAAACATTTTATTCGTGTCGTTTCTCTATAATTTTATAAAGAAAAAACTTGATAATTTTTCCTAATAAATTTTCAAGCTTGGTACACTATGGATAACAATAAAATAGTTTCTTTATTGTGGCGGCAGGTAAACCTCCTGGGAAATTAACGATAGATTGCAACGTCAAAAAGTTGATCACATATTGTACTCGATCTCTTTCAAGTATTGCTTGCTCGAGGGTCGACGCACGTATTACATTACATTGACTGTATACCTCGGCCAATAATAATTTTTGCGAACAAACCATTGGCACTCGGACGTTGATTTGATGCCGCATCAAATTCGAACGTATTTACCGACACCTATTCGGTTGGAAAGTTGCAAATAATGCGGAGTACGGAGGAAATTGTAAACTCTTTTCTTGAGTAGTGCTTTTAAAGCAACGAGGAAACGCAATTAACCTCACACTCAGTAATTACAATTAGGACACTGTTTCACGCTCTAATGTTACGTATTTTGCAATCCTTGAGCGCAAAATTAACTTTGCTACATGAACTTGTTCCGTGTTCGAGTAACAGCCGCGCGCCTCTATATTTATTCATAAGTGTTGTTTTTATCTAGTTTACAACAGCATTAAGTCTTTGCCTAAGTTATGTAGAAATTTGGCAAGTTTGTAGTTTGTGAAATGAAAAATTTTAATTTCTTATATTCCCACACAATTACTGGCTCTTCAATTCCGTTCTCCTCGAGGGCTCAACGCCAGAGGCATGGAGCAGGAGCGTGGTGGTACTGTTCTTCAAAAAAGATGATAACACCTTGCTGAAGAATTACAGGCCCATTTCGCTCCTGAGCCATGTCTATAAGTTGTTTTCGAGGGTTATCACAAAACGTCTCATATATAAAAGGCATAAATAGTAGATAAAGGAAATTTATTTTTTTATACACGATAGTTGTTATCTATGCTGATACAAATAAGCTTTTACTAACAAAATACTCAATTAATATTAATCATCCGACTGTACGGAGCAGCACAGTTTGGCGTCAATTTTAAGCGGAAGAGAGTTACCTCCTTGATTGTGTTTATAAGTTCCTTGTTCAATCCGAGCTTGCGAAAAAATCATAGCTATATAATAATACAAAACTGCAAAAAGTGTTTCCAACCTTTAACTCGTTTTCGACGGATTTGCTTTGTAATACATTAGGCATCTTAAAGGTGTTCAATAAATCAGTTAAAAATGCATAGGAATTAATAGAGCTGGGGTAAGCGCGCCTTTACCGTGTATAGTCTTGTAAATGTTTCTTAACGCTCTCATCCAGTACGTTTAAGGTAAGGAAAAATTGTATCTCTTATTAAAAATAAGTGCGACCAGGTGCAGTAAATTTAGTGTGAACTAATTTAATGTACTTTATACGCAAAAAGAAAGAAAGCATACAAGTAAAAACTACTACTAATTTAAACAGACCAAGATTACATTCTCACCTAAATAAGACTTAGTACTTTTTTATATCCTATTTACAAGATTTCTATAATATTCATTAAATTGTCTAGCTTTTAATCTTGAATTCGCTCACATTAATATTGTCAAACACATAAAAACGGAGTTTGCAGTGCCAATGTACTTCATTACGAAATTAATCCATTCAAAGTTAAAGTTTTAAATTCAAGGTTTAATCAATGAATAAAGACACTCATAAATTAAAGTCGATTTTTTTCGCTGAGGTATCAACAGTTGGAAAAAGTAATATAATGAATTAAAATTCATGACGCAACACCATTAATGAAAGATGTTGCACATAATGTAACATATAAAGCAACCGATAAATACAGCCGTCTAATGAGGCGGAAAGCAGTTATGTACACATTCCAACGTTGTGCCAACTCGAACCAGTGGAAAGTGATCATTAAGGGAAATGCAGTATGCGAAGCACATTACAGCAACGTTTTTAGAGTTTACGGATAGCAAGAATGGTGTAACCCATTTGCATATTTGCCACAATTGAAGTTTAGCTTTGAGGTGAATACAAGTACATTCAATTACGTTGCTTGTTGTACTAACTAGGGAGCTACATTTTGATTATCATCAACCTTGATGTCGTTATGCTGGTTGCTTGACCGTATCTGCATAAGACCCATTTCTACCGAATCTGCAACTTTTAAAAATAAAAACAATCCAAAAAAAATGGCGAACACTGGTACTATTTTCTGGTTAAAATATAATTTGATTTTATACAATGGCTCATACAAAATGACTCATGGAATTTGGCGGATAAAAGATTGACGTAGTTGCCGTACCACGAGATGGCTCGAGCGAGTGAAAAATTTTGAGGGGAATACCTCTCACTACGACATCGACGCACAAACCCATCAATTCACTTCAAATTCTGATGCATTGCTTTCATTCGCTGTCGCAATGACACATGTACTGTGTAAGGCATATGAAAGACTGACATACATAGGTACATAGTTTATAAAAGATGAGATTTTATTATAATAAATAATACATATGCTAAATATTCTACAAAAGTATACATAGGTGACTATAATTTTGAAATTTAATAATTTGGAGGAGTTATTCTTAGCACTTTAAGGGCCTCGTTATTCTCGGTTTTTATCATTATGATAAACATTCATTAACAGACCAGAAAACATGAGTTTTAAAACATCTGACGGAACGTGGGTGAAAAATAAAATATCTTTTTACCCTTTTCCTTGGGTACAACCATGGGCGTATGTATGTAAGTAGGTCTTTTTATATCAATCATCTGGACCGCCTTACACCGATCGCGATATTACGTACCTAAATATTTATACTAGCTTCGGAATATCAGAATGTTTGAGGAAATGCCAAACTTTTGTTTTGTTGTAGTGGAATGTTTGGATTCTAAAAAACATAAGTATTGTACAAAAACGTAACAAGCTGGTTATTTTTATGACTTGGCCGACTTTATTAACAACGTTTCAATTAAGTGCTAAAACTAGTTCAAAAATTTACATTCATAGGTAACGTTTCAAAATTCCAAATTTACGAATTATAAACCCCATAAATATATATTTTTTCGCGGATCGTAAGAAGTCCCTGTGGTTCTGCTGAAATTGGATCGATTAGTTCATTTTTTTAGAAACTGGTTCGAATTTTTTAAAAACTCTGTTAAGTAAATATTTATGTAACAAGCACTAAATTTTCACAAGACATATCAAAGGTTTTTCTTCACTTTGAACATCGAGCGTAGCAGCACGTACCGCATTATTATTTCCATCTATCTCCATCAATCACTTTCAACGATTCTTATTGTTCTTCGTGGAATGACCATTATATTTCAAATGTAATTATGAAATAACAATGTTACTAATGGAACTAGGAGGCAAATAATTCATCGCTCCTCATTTATATCCGTACATAAAATTGAAGATTATTCCGTGCCTCGCCTTTTATCACGGAATTATATTTAATTTTAACAATGCTTAATGCAGAATTTTAGTGAGAAAAGATCATATATTTTCAGAAATAAATTACCGTTTTTGCTCATAACATATTTATTTATTTATTTATATTCTTTATTGTACACCACAAACATTGATACAAGTAATTCTATATCACGTAGTGTCACAATTGGCGGCCTTATCGCTGTCAGCGATTTCTTCCAGGCAACCGTTAGATGAACTGGACAGTTCGGAGGCATAATGTGGGTGTCACAATTAATGTGAATATTTTTATGATAAATAAGGTATAGAAAATGAAAAACTACAAGTAAATAAATACTATATACTAATTCGACAAATATAAACAAACGTATAACGTTTAAACGTGCCATTTATCAAATCCGCCTACATTAGAACTTTTATTTATATCCACAGTAAAAACCTTTTTTAACTCTCATACAACTAGAAGATTAAATTACAAAAAATAATAATTTATTATTCTTATCAGCTAAAATATATCTCTACTCTGCACCAATATACGAACTACAATAATTCACACTATAGAAATGCAAGTTGTTAATTGTTATAGAAGTTGATATAATATGTTTTTACATCCAAGTTTTTATTTACTAACACTAATTAGTATTATATATAACGACGAATAAAACATAATACTAATTCGTAAAGCAAACAATTTAAGTGGCACTTATACCTCAAGAAAACGTTACGAGTAAAGAATTTTCATTACTAAATTTTAAAAGCTTTTATGCCCTTTTTTATTCCTCACTCTCTAATTACAGTGGCGAAGGCGTCGCATAACGCCACCTCAACCATTACGGATGCCGTGAGTGAAGCCATAAAGCAAGGAAATTCTTTATGCAAATTGCACTCACACAACTAGCAAGTATTAAGAACATCTATGTAGACAACATAGTTATGTTATGTAAGTTGGCAACGTACCTAATTAGCTTAAAAACTCTGCACCCCACCTAATACAGTTAAGCAGCTACGTAAAAAGAGCAAAACGACTTGTTTAAGGCTAATTAATTGACCGTCCTACTCATTATCACGTTACGTTGGAAAAAATTCCGCGTTTTTTTTTCATAAAGCAGCCGGTGAAAATATAAGCGTCACGTCGCTTCACAAGTCATCAGGAATTTTTAATGCCCTTTAAAAATGTAACAAGTTTATCCGCGCGCTTTAATTACGCAACATCATTTTTTTCATAGATGACTGTAACTAATGAACACGTTTATATTTTACTAGTAGGTTAAAAAACATGGCCTTAAGAGCTCAGTAAAATGTTGGTATATTTAAATTTGAACCTCTGTGTTGTTTGTCATAAGTGTGCGGCGTGCCAAAGATCCGGAGTTTAATGTATGATGGTTCTAAATAGTGTAATTGGTTTTCAATACTTATCATGAAACAATATCATTTACATTATTCCATAAATTTTATCAATGATTATGTACTGGTAGCTTCCATGCTTAGAATTGCCTACATTTTATTCTCTGATTTTGTTGGTTAAGTCATGCGTCAAGTCATAAGTTAATTGGACGCCTAACAAGTTTAAGTGTCAGCAAGCTTAGTAAAACCTATTCTAAGCTATTAAACCGGTATACTTTTTATGATGTTATAGAAAACGGCTATGATTCAACAATTATTATTTTCTTCATTTTCTTCATCAACCCATATACGCCCACTGCTGAGCACGGGTCTCCTCTATCACTGAGAGGGTTTAGGCCATAGTCCACCACGCTGGCCTAGTGCGGTTTGGCGGACTACACACCTAAGAAATTCCCAAGAACTTTTAGGTGTGCAGGTTTCATCACGATGTTTTCCTTCACCGTTAAAGCAAGTGATAATTCAATTTGAATACACACATAACTTCGAAAAGTCAGAGGTGTGTGCCTGGGGTTCGAACCCGCGACCGATTTATTATTTTAAATAAAATCAAAATATGTTATATGAGACTATGTCGTATTAGCTCCATGCATCTCTGAAAAATATTGAATAATATCGTGGTATTATAGTAAAAGGTATTTTTTTGTAATTATTCTTCACTTCATTTCTGTCTGAGAAAAATGGTTAGCAGATAAGAATAATATTTGCTTGCAAATAATTGGAAATAATACTCCAAAAAGGATCAATACAAAACTAGTTTTCTTGACGAATACAATTTTTTGTCGCCTTTAATATTCGTTATCAAGATTTAATAATTAGTATTAAACGCCCAATTTTTTAACGATAGAACTCCTTAAGATTTGTAATTAGAAGATTGTAGCTCTTTGCGTCACTTTCTAATTTCCACTCATATGCTCATATTTCATCGCGAGCTCGAGCATTCATAGTTAACGAAGCTTCCGTTAATTCACAGCATTTAATTCTAGTCACAAAAATATCTGTAACCATGTTATACCCGCCACGCCTATAAAGCCTACATATTGAAATATTTTGAGTCCCTCGTTAGATTCAAATGTGCGGTGCCGTTTGGAGTGTAGACTGAATTCATTATCGCTGTCGGGCAGTCGTTAGTGGTTTACGACCCTGTTCACAAACTCTTTGAAATAATGCTCCCCAAGGTAGCATGACGCGTTTTGCGGCCGTCACGAATACGGATATCGAGAGATTAAAAACATGAATATAATTGCTTCGGGGTGACAATCGAGATTTACTGCGTAAGTGTTGTTTCTGATTATAAATATGGAGTAAAATGTGCTCATTGGTATTTTCTGAATGTTTTATGATCGTTACGTTATCGGAATATGTTTAATAATCAGGAATTTGAACATATTGTTTCTCCTTAAAGTAACTTTTTGATACATTTCGGAACATATACCCACTTGTTGAAACATTGTGTAACGAATATACATACATGTATTAGGTAGGTGTTACTTATGACACGTTTATGACACGTTATATTATTTAACCTTGACCTGACGATTATCAAATTATATATAGATACTAACAGATTGTATATCTTTTCTGAATCATTAAAGATAAGTTATAGGAGTTGGTTTCGTATTAAGTTTATTTTATATTTTTTAGGACTTTACGTAAAAATTTACAACAGGTTTGCGTTAGATAATGGTTTTGCTTGACTTTGCTTAACATGGGAACCCTGTAATAATATAACCTACAATAGTATTGGATTGAATTTGAATTAAATTATCTTATACGTTTTGGCTAATGAACAGTCTGTTCTGGACAAGTCTAATGACACGATTTGTGGACAAATGAGGTTTCAACTTGGCTAACGATTGGTGCAATTGTACAAAAACCCTAAAGGACGGCTTTAACGTCCTCACTGAGTCACGGGAGGGATTCAAGATTTTATCTCATAAATGTGATAGCGCACACTTTGCAAACGAAAGCACGTGAATTGATCCCATGAGTATTTTTACTAATTATGACCAAGTACAAAAATTATGATGTGTTTTGGATTCATCTTACATCCTCAGAATGTTTTATATAACTTTATATAAATAAAATAAAAGAGGTGCGCTGTATATTCCAAATGTTCAAATGGTTCATAACATTCAATTAGATTTATGCAAAAACGCAATGAAAACTAATTTCTAAATTTATGTACAACAAGTACCTGTGAGTATTGTGTTTAAATTCCTTTACCGAGGCGATAAAGTTATTCAATAATTGGCCACGTAATAATCATCTGCCTTATTAATTTTCCTAAACGGGTCAGATTTCGGTATAAACCTTGTATTTAAAAGGTCAGCGAGCAAATCAGCTTAACGGAGCTCTGCTTTTCCAGGTTAAAATGCGAAAACATATTTTATAAACCGACGCTATATATAAACGCGTGGCAAAGTGAAAGAGGATTTCTTTCTGTGATAGAATATATAGGTTGGGGTGGTTTCGGTAATGTTTTTAGCAATCGTTTTTCGCTATTTAGCACAAAAGGTGACTAGATTCTATTTGTGCCTGTGTCGGTGCGATAAATATCCGGAATGGCATAAAAGAATACCTATAAGTGTCTCGAGCACTAATGTGTAAAGTAGTCTTGAGTTATGTCAGAGGACTAAAATTCACTTACACAGAATAGTTATAAAAGTCAAAAATCAATATAAGAAAATAATATAAAACTAAGCAAGCGTTGAAGATTAAGTACTTCAATTAAGCCATTTTCCCACAGTGGAACGTGTAAGGACATATCAGCTTATCTGCCAATAAAGGTTTTTTGGATAAATTGTCGCGTGAGAAAGGAAGGAAAAGTTGTATTTCTTCTTCGAAAAAGTTGAATAATAAATAATGCAACTATCGAATAAGAAAGTTCTGAGACAACTCTTGCAATTAGTTTAAGCGAAAACAAATTACCTAAATGTAATTTACTAATTATTTCTTTGGATGCTTATGTATTTTTCAAAAATTGATAAGATAAATATTTGATCTTTTACATTCTTAACGTGACTCTTCGCAACGTTGAAAAAATATATAATTCTCTTTAATGACAAGTATGAATAATATTTAGGCTGTTTGTGAAATGAGCAAAAACGACAAAGGAATATTTTATTGTTTATTTGGATCTAGGTGTTTATGTGAAAAAATATACCCCTATGATGGATGTAAGTTATACTTTTTGAAACTTACTACACAGGTCTTAGGTTGTTGTATTAATTAATTTATTCATCGCAATTCCGAAAAAATATTAATCAACTCAAATTATATCACAACCTGGGCGTGAGGACTTAGGCCTCTGTCCACCACGCTGGCCTTGTTACACATGTAGAAAATTCGGAAAAAATATTTTGGTATGCAGGTTTCCTCATAATATTTTCCTTCACCGTTAAAGTAAGCGATAATTCATTATTACTACGCATTACATCGCATCAAAACATCTACCTGGAACTTGAATCCACGGCCGCTGAGATTCTCGAACCCGCAACGAAACCTCAAGGCCAATACTGTTTCTAAACATTACAAAATCCCTGCCTAACCAATAACTTTTGCATTTTATCTTTTGCCAAGTGCAGAAGAGTAACTTCTTTCCTAAATTTAGTTATAAGTAATCTGTAAAAAAACAAAATTGTAATCAATAATAATATGCGATTTCTCATTAATTCCTTCAAGCGGCCTTTCGAATCATAATTACATCATGTTTCCTCTGCTTAAAATAAATAATTCCATTCCACAATCCCTCGACAAAATTGAGAAAGGTTCTAATGTGATTCAGATAGGCAATATTTAAACATCTTCATTTAAATAAATACCTCCCTTGTCGAAGCCAATCGACCTTTATCATGAACGAAAATTATTAGATGAGAAATATGTCAGTCCCAAGTATAATACGAAATTAATTGGATATCTGTAACTGTGTAATTGTTAATTAATTCATCTGAGAGCCAATGATAAATGATATCTCCGCATTAGCTACTTATTACCGGTCAGCTTAGTAACATGGACATCACGATTCGGAAGGAAAAACTTCAGATAAGTATCAGAGAAAGAAGCCTCATTAGAGAGAGTATGAGGAAAAAATATTTTCCGAGGCAGAAATTTCGGTACACCTTGCTTCCCAACACATTTGTGACAAATTGGAATCTTGAAAAGGCCTGAAGTGGTGATATGGCGCGCTTTAAAAACATTTTCCCTTATGTATATTTAAGATTAATTCCGTAATGTTTTATCTTTTTGTTTCTAGATAAAATAGCATGCGCATAATGGATACGTTTTTACGATAGGACCTTTTACATTTAAATAATCTTCAAATAATTTTAAGTTTACTTTTTTAAAGTAGGTACTTTAATTTTATTTGTGTATTTAATCAAATTAAATTATTTAATTTGTTGTTCTAAATAACCTAAGTATTTATTACTAGATTCAGTTTCATATTTTTTACTTGAAATGTAACTTTAGACTGAATTTTAATTATGGTATTTTATACATGTTGCAAAAACTGTTAAAAAAACATTAAAAAGTATTTCTATTAACGACTCTATTTACGTTCAATTTTACTACCGTATTTTTTTCAGATTAGTCAGAGTCTCATTCGTTAGATATAAACATGACTCCGAGCGATAATCGAAGCTCATTACTGCGGAACGGCAAAGCCTCGTCTTACTAATGTCGTTCATGTGCTTACGAACTACAACTACGTATACACATGACATTTATTTCAAAGACCTATTTATAACTCGTAAAAAAAAGTTGTTCTATAAAATTGATATACGCAAGATAGTGGAACATTATCCCTGCGGGTAGAACCTCAAGCCACCCACCGCATTAACGTACGACGAAAGCCTAAGACCCGAACAATAAAAAAGGAAACGCCCCACGACGTGCGTGACCACCGGCTCAATGCAAATTATACTTCCATACATTTCATACAATAAAACCAAATGAGCCCTTTTAACGCAACATGAGAAATCGATAAAAATTCGCCGAGCGCGGCCATTGTAAGTAAATATTTAGTTTGGAGTGATCGCGTTCCCAACCTTTCTAAACCTTGTATGGAAACTCGACATTTTTAATCCGATCGTCAGGGTAGCGAATATTAATTTAGTTACCACAATAGAATTTACGCATACATAGCGACATTCCTTTTGATTCAGTTTTTTTTTTTCAAACGATGTGCTCAATGGATTTCAAAAAAGGAGTCGATGAACAATAACCTAGAAACATATGGTAATCGCTGTACTGTTCGATGAAGTTCGCAAAATACTAGTCATTGTAGCGTTATGTTTTTACCTTAAACTTATTTTTTTTAAAACTTAAGCCATGATGGCCATTAATTTACTGTTGGACTGCTTTTATTAATTACATCAATTTATTTATAAATACTTCAAAGTATGCAAGCACCTATATTTTTTCAGAACATTTTTCTGTTAAAAGGTAGGTAAGCATGATTAGCCCTATCGTATGCTCGTATGTCTTGCGCTAACTCGACATAATAATACTTCACGTTATGTTCACATACGGTATATTAAATGCAATCGATTTTTTGCATTGCTGGCTTTATATTAGCTTGTTATGTGATATATGATTTGAGTTGTTCTTCAATTATTACATCAACTCTATCCATCAGAGTGTTTTTTCTGGTGCAATTTGGTATATAGAAGGAATTTCTGATACCGAACGGCAATAGTCGTATCATTTCATAGTATTTGAACGGCGGAATTACGGTCTAATGCATCTTGATGGATAATACAGTTCGCGGTATTTTCATTCTGTCTTTAAAGACAAGAATAGCTACCAATACAGGTATACCCGGACTCAACTAGTCAGAGCTTTGAGCTCCTGGGTCAAAATACTCTCTTTCCCTCTTAGATATCTTTTTATTAGATAATACTTATACTAATACTGAAAGTAATGACCACAGGTTTATAGAATTTATTTCGCAATGTACTGTTGTAACTATCTAGGGCAACATGAAAGCAGTATCAACGGTTTTGTGAAACATTTTCAGTGAATATTCGGGGTTTATGCTTGAAACGAGCCGAAAATATATTTGCGGCAGTAAAGGGCTGTCCCCGGAGTTTGTCCTGGCCACCGTCCGATCATAACCCAATTACAGCTCAACCGCATTTTTATGAAGCTGCTACACCTTACTACAAAAACAAAAACGATACGCCGGGCTCATAACCGACGCTCCGGTACGTTTTATTGAAAAATGTAACCGTATCGCTGATATTATTTCAACCTTAATAAAAGGGACTCGTATTTTCAAGATGGTTTCGGACTCGTATGGCAAATGTGCATTTTATCCCCGTATTTAGTTATTGAATGACACTTAAAGATATAACGCTGTTGTAATAGGTCATTATTCATATTCTTCCATTTTATATTTACATATTTCGTAAAACAACTATTAGTGTTATGCACTATTAAAATTATGTCGAAAGATTGATTTTGTTAGTATGATTTTGATTATGGGTATGATTGTGATGCACCAAAACTTTAATATGCATTTTTTTATTCATAAAGATAAGTAGGTAATACATACGGGATAGACAACTAGTATTGGCTGATTAGAGATAGAAGTAATCATGTTTTAGCGTTGAAATCCAATTTTCATACTATGCTGTAGCATCGTTAAATTATATTCAAACTGTCACTTTTTTATTTTACTAATAGTGAATGCCTAGATGTTGTTGACAACATAAAGTATGATGAAACAAGACTTCTGTTTTCCTTCACTTCATAAGTAATATGATTGCAAACGTTTCATTTTCATAAAATTTAAAATATAATAAACATTATTTGGGTACATAAATCAACGTAAATGTTACGAATTCTCAAATTTACCTGTTTGGGAGTCCATTTTACTGGAATTACGTTATTTTATCGGAATATATATAAACAAATATAAAACCGAATTTGTAAAATGTAATAATTTTTGTTTCACAATTTCAGATTGCTGGCGTTTGAATAGAGGACTTGAAATAAAATATAATGTGTCAGCTGTTTTCTATATTGAAATAACAAAAACCTAAATACTTACACAGATAGGTACTATTATATGTAGCTTTTGTAGTTCACAGTTCTAGTTTATTACTTCTTCTTCTTCTTCATCAACCCATATTCGCCCACTGCTGAGCACGGGTCTCCTCTACCATTGAGAGGGTTTAGGCCATAGTCCACCACGCTGGCCTAGTGCGGGTTGGCGGACTACACACCTAAGAAATTCCTAAGAACTCTTAGGTGTGCAGGTTTTATCACGATGTTTTCCTTCACCGTTAAAGCAAGTGATAATTCAATGTGAATACACACATAACTTCGAAAAGTCAGAGGTGTGTGCCTGGGGTTCGAACCCGCGACCGCCGAGATTCTCGACCGCGCGCCCAAACCTCGAGGCCATCACAGTTTATTACTGCTACTCTGTTATTGTCCTCCTTTACTTTTGTTTAATTAAAGAGGACGAAGACGTAAAGAATTTGAATTCCCTAGTCTGGCAAACAGCTAATATTCCTGCACAAAGATAGAAACACCTTTTTTCTACTAAACTTACTAGCTGATCCGATTACGTGATGTGATCCTTTATCGTGTGACCGAGCTCATCGCCTTTTACGGATAGTTAAACAAATAAAAAAGAAATCGATTGCTATTCGTTTCCGATTCTTTTTTTGATTCAAGTAATAAATTATGCTATTGTTATTTGGTATTTTAACGTTATTTGAAATTTAATCTCGGTAAAAGTCATTAACTTATTCCAAGTCTAAATTTGAATTGGTGCCTTTTAAAAAAATATGTATATATCCTTTTATAGTAATAATAGGTAGTCTGTGTGGAAAGTAACAAACTAGCCCGACAAGTATAACATTACTGTTTAACTGATAACTGACTTGGTAACCGCATTCAAAGATAATGATGGTTAGAGATATTTTAACAGAATTGTTAATGGCGGACAAATAGAAGATACACTCGTATGTAACGACTATGATATTTAAAGTCATTAATAGTATAAGAGCAATTCTATCGTTTGAAACACAAAGGTAATGTTTTGGACCTCAATAAATGTGATGTAGGAATTTCACAAAATCTACCTATGTCTAAAATTGTGTCCCTTATTCACATCTGTCGTTAAAGAAAAGCATATAGACTTATTTGAAATAGAACTTAGTCATATGACACCAAAAGACCGGCAATCGTATGTGGTCTCGGTTAAACATGTTTTTACTGATATAGCATATTTAAAAGCTATAAATTATTTTGCGCGGAAGGATAATCGCGTCAGCAAGCCGCTTTTTTTTTTAACCAGTCAGTTGGAGTTTCGCCAAACTCATCCAGGAACGGCCAAATATCATTCCGGGAGATTCCCAGCTTAGCACGTGTAAAATAGCCTAAAATATAAAGGAAATTCAATGCAAAAAGATTTTCGAAGCAGTGACGATTAAAAACGTTATGAAATTAAAATTGATAATAGCTTTAAAGTGTCTGGACTTTATTTTCAACTCATCCCTTCACAGATCTTAAACATTACTCAGATTACTTTTAAGTATCATGATCGTTATACTTCTTAGGACCTAAACACATGAATATGAGTATAGAAACTGCCAACATCTTTGGAAATACAAGTCTGTACGTGTATTTGCATGTAACGTATTCAGTATTGTGTGTTCTGTTTATTTCATTTCATCAATTTGTCCGTTACAGTGTTTCGATTCATTGATTCGGACTAAATGCACTTATTTGGTTAATGCTATTTTCAGTCCATGAAACTCGTATACAGTTTGATCTGGTTAGATAGGTTGAAGCTCAGTAACACTGGGAAAATTAATAAAAGCATCACAAGTAACTTTTTGGATATATATTTTTGGTATTATATGGAAATGTACAGACATAAATAGCATAAAATGTATTCCTATACAGCGTACAGACACAAAAATTAAATATGCTAGTCACTGATCACACAAAATGAATGGAGCATAACGATATGACGTAACGTAATACTTGCACAAGAATATTTAATTTTAAAACGTTGCAGATGAAAACGTCTGCATAAAATGGTACGAACTCTAACCGCACTAAGATATTCGCTCGTAACAAAGCCAATTATTGCGTTCAAGTGGACTAAATGACTAGCCAGTGGGTATAAGGGACAGGCAAGGATCAGCAAATTTCCGGTTACCCGGCCGTTTATGACAGGGGTCATTTTCCGGGTTATTACAACCGGGATTTTTACTTTTGTATTTGAACGTTTGTATAAAAAGATTTGGCACCTTTCCGTAGCGTGACATTGCGTGATTTGCTTTTGAATTCTTGTTGGTTATTGCGGCATAGTTTTGCTTTTTTATTTTGACATAGTCTGAATATACTAAAATAATTCAACAAAATATTGATGTGACCATCATGGTTCAAAAGAATTCTAAATAACTATATTAAAGTTCTCTCAGATTCAAGCCTAAATAATTCTCCGTATCTTCATCTTAATAAATAATTTTGTACTTTATAACCGTCAGACTTAACTTTAAAAAGAAAGACGGTTCTATTAAAGTTGACGTAGAAGATAAATTCAAAAAGTTAACATGGATAGCGACTTATGGGTTATGCAAATAGAATGACTAAACATGTATGCTGCATAAAATATTATGACATTTCAGTCCATTGTAAAACCTTGAGCTAATCCAAACATAGTCTGAAGCAGGGCTCATAAAGTTCAAGGCACTGTTTATGATACACCTAGCCCCACGACTTCCGAACAACATATTCATAAAACACATACGCCGTTAGACGAGTACGACAATTCTTTGACAGTGAAAAATGCGGCGCTTTCCACTTGCAATAATGTGGGCCGTTATACCAAATTACTTCATAAGTCTAAAGTTGACTCCGGGAAACGGGGGTATTCACAAAGGTAAGGCCATAAATATCGGACTATTGTTTTAGCCACAAAGCGAACACTTCTTTTTATTATTTGACCCTTTTGTGGGTTAGTAATAAAATGCGGTAGAAAGTGGTAAATAATAATCTGGTTGTGCGACGCTCCGCTGGGCCCGATCCGACGGGACTCATAAATCTTTATAAGAACAACACTCATTCAGATATTTTACATTGATTAAAATAAAAGCTCTTCAAATACAGGACTCGTAACAGATCCCACGAGGCATGACAGGGTAATTTTGAAAAAGAACCCTGAAGATTAACGTAGCGTACCCAGATGACTTCACAATCATGGTAAGGGTTACACTGAAGTTTCATGTATTAGTGTTTGTAATTATACTTGGACATACTTAAATGCTTTTGGTTTTAAATGCTCGTAATTCTAAATAAATTCACGCATCAAAAGTACGTTACAGCTAGTTTCCGTTGATTAATTACGAAAATTATGCCAACCGTTGCGGTGAGGTTGGAAATCAAGCATACATAAATTTAGGCTTTCAACCGATGGCTGCCGTAAAATATTAATTTGAATGAGTAGATCCATAATTACATTTCGGCCTATGGCACTATTATGTAAACACTTTAAACCAGATATGTTGACGCACATGTCGTTTATTTGGATTAACTTATCAATTACCCTTTCATCCCTGTAAAAGACCCTGTTACATACTGTTTTCGATTCATCATCATCCACTTGCCCTTTTCCCAAGTCTATTTGGGGTCGGCGCAGCATGTTTTTTCCTTCCAAATATCTCTGTCAGCCGTCATGTCTTCAGTCACCCCTTTCTCTTTCATATCACCTCTCACGCATTCCATCCATCTTTTCTTTGGCCTTCCTCTGCTAGCCCATCCTTCGACATTCATACTCATCACTTTTTTTCCAACATACGTTTCATCCCTCCTCATAATATGACCATACCACGACAGACGGTTTCCTTTCAACTTATCTATCACCGGAGCTACTTTCAAACTTCCTCTAACATAGTCATTCCTCACTCTGTCCATTCGTGTCACCCCACACATCCATCGCAACATTCGCATTTCTGCTGCATGCAGTCGCCTTTCGTCCGTCTTCTTCGTAGCCCAACACTCTGATCCATACATGACGACAGGTCTTATGATGGACTCTTATGAATTACTCCTCTTAAACTGACATAATGATAATTCTATCTTTAGAATTTTATCTTTAAAAGTACAGTGTCCCTTCGTAGTCGGTGCGCGTCCCATGATGAAGAACATCATCATCACCAGCCCATAGACTCGTACGTTTCACTGCTTGGTCACGAACTCCTTAATTGCTGAGAGGAGTTAGGCTTAAGCCTATGAAAATAAAGTCCACCATGCTGGCCTAATTAGGGCTGATGGAGTGAATATACCCTTAAAGTACGTAATAAATTATTGTTGATAAAAAAATATTTTACAAAAATTTATCTTATTGTACCACTTTCATAGAATGTTTTTGAATTTTGTCATTCATAACATTTTGGGAAGGAATACAACAGAATGTCATTTCGCTCTACTAGGTCGTCTTCGACGAACTAAGCTAACATTACAAATTTCGGAATTAAGGCACGTTAGTTGGCAATTTATAACCAAATAATTTTTTAAAATAAAACAATACGTAATTGGAATAATATCTTTATTAAAAGAAGCCACAGCGATCGTAATAGGGAAAGGTTGAAAATAATTGTGAGTAAATTGGAGTGTAATTAAGCACTTGTAAAAAGGAACAAAATTGCCTCAATGTATTATACGTATTTCAGGCGCGCTGTGCCTACATTATAATGTTTTAGACTGTAGAGGACTAACGACGATGTGACCCCAATTATTTTTATAACAATAGCTGTTTTGTAAACCGGATTCAGCGGGCACTCCCAAAATTTGCATTACATTGCCTAACACCAAACACGATTTGTTTTTGTGAACGCCCAAGTGACTTCAACGTTCGGACTTTCCAGTTTTATATTTAAAAAGTACCCATTTAGTAATTCCACGCTTGAACATCGAAAGTACTTTAAGCCGTAAATTTTAATTTTAGCTTCGGGTCAACAAACCCTATTTGGAGTGTAATCATAATTTCGCTGAAATGAGCGTTGCTGCTTTTTATTAAAAAATAATTTAACGTATTCGTGGCTGCGAAATTTGCACAATGCGGAAACAGAAATACAGTCATGAAAAAAGGCATCGTCAGTTTTTATGGACAGCGCAAAGATAACAAAACAGTAGGAATATTTGCATTCCAAGTTTTATTGAAACATTGAACCTTAACAAGAAATATATAACCAATATGAGACTTCAGTAATACATTTTCATCAAAGTTGCTATTTAATTTACCGAGAAACAAAACTTTTCCGCATTGAATTCAACGCTATGATATCAGGTGCTTGCAATGAATAAGTAGGTACTATGCAACAAATAAATTCATAAAATTTTGTTGCAATATTTTCATCCTGCTTTATGCATTCTAACGTCTTAGCTCTAGCCATGTTTAATCCTTTACATACTGGGCGAATAAGCTGTAGAAAATCACTATCCCAAAAACCTGTATAATTTCAGTCATGATAATCATCAACCAATATACATCTCAGTGCTGCACACGAGCCTGTTGGCTCCCACAATGACTGGGGTTAAGACTTAATCCACCGTGCCTTCCCCAGCGGGGTCTGGTTTACTGCAGACCTAAGATTTTTTCAAGACTTAAGATGTTTAGGTACAAGTTTCCTCACGATGTTTTCTTTCATCGTCAAAGTGTGGGACAACTCATTGCGAACATATATGGTACAACTTGCGAAAGGCTGAGGTGTGCTTGACGATTAAACCTGTAACCGGTGAATCAACCTGGAGAAAAATAAAAAATTGGAGTGTCTTTATAATATTCTAATAACCGCTTACTAAATATGCACACATGGATGTATACACGGTACATATACCAAAATAATGTTTTTTTTTTATAATTTTGCCCTGTCCGTATGTTCCGGCTAATCTCTGAAACGGCTAGACCCATTTTGAGAATACTTTCATATAGGAGAATTAATAAAGCGCAACTGAGGCTACTTTTATTTATCTGTCAGCCAAAAGAGATCTACTGCGGAACAAAGGCCTCTCCCAATGACTTCCACAAGGACTTGTTAGAAACAGTTTGCCGGCTACTTTTATTTTAGAAATTTTATTCATATAAATTAAAAAAAGTAACTCGCGAGTACAGTTATTGGATTGAGTTACATGAAGGCGCGGGTAACAAGCCACATAGTTGAGACGAATTGTGGCGGAGAGGTTTATCACTAGTCGATATCCTTTTTAGTATTTTTACCGACGTATGGTCAAGAGCTTTCGGCTTCGGTAAAACGTTATTGCAACAAAATATTTTGGGCATAAATAGGGGATTCGATCCCGGTCGATTTTTGTAATCCCGGGATTTCGGGATTATCAACAGTTAATCCCGGGATCCCGGGGTAGTCCCGGGATTGTATTAGTAATAAAAAGTGGTAACAAAAAGAAAGTAAAGCATTTTAAAATAAATCTTTTATTTTAAATCTTTACTTAAATACTAAAAAATAAAACAAAATTATAATTTCTTCTGATAAAATAAACAAACTAGGTAAGCCCTTTTATCTAAACAAAGAAACGCCATTGTACTATAAAAAAGACTATGCAACAGAGATCAATGTATTTTAAATAAAATATAAATATAGGAACTATAAATTACTTATTTAACCCACGAAAATAAAATCTTAGAAATAACAACGCATCCAACGTCTCATCCGAAAGCATACTTCTTAATTTGTGGCACAAATATGTAGAAGCAGAAAAAGCGCGTTCAGACTCGATGGAAGTTGGAGGAATCGTCTATAAATTTTTATAGGTCTTCTCCAAATTATTGCCTCGTGTAAAACTAGCCTCAGAAAGAGTAATTTCTTGTTTAATGATCTTAGAAAGCACATTTTTATTGATTTTTATTATAAATATGTCAATCCCGAAAATCCCGGGATTTATTGAATTTAATCCCGAAAATTTCGGGACTGAAATATGACCGGGATCCCGGGATCCCGGGCTTCGGGATCCCGGGATCGATACCTCTAGGCATAAACCGTGTCCCAAAGTATGGCGTAATTATTTATTTTCTGTCTCACAATCTGATACAGTCAATCCTGCTACATCGAACGCGGATATAAAAGGATTTCCTGTCAAAATAAAACTTGGTACTTTTGTTTTGTCAAGGTCGCGGGACGTCGCTGGCTGCAGGAGGCTTCCGACCGTTCCCGGTGGAAGTCATTGGGGGAGGCCTATGTCCAGCAGTGGACGAATATTGGCTGCTGATGATGATGATGATGATGACTTTTGTTTTAGTCTCATTTTTTTTCATATAAATTCATCTTGGGTTACAAATAAATTAAATGTATTCTCATCCACCAATCTATAACCGTGTACTCATCAAATAACTACACCGACTGTGGTTGACTAACGGCCGTATCTCTGCTCACTACATAAATCAAATATAAATAAAGGACCTCATAAGCTGTCAACGTAATGCCATTCAAGCCAGGCGTGGGTGCGTAATATCGTCGAATAAATCATGTTTAGCTAAAATATGCCTCAATACCTACTGAATATGAAATCACCTTCGAACATTTAGTGTGAAAAGGTTAATTTTAAAGAAGTCATGAAGGTTTTGATCCTAGGGTAGAAAATATTACCCCATTTTTTGGTGCCGCCTATTCAACGTCTCACGCTTTATTTATGAATCTGTCAACATTTTTATTTATAAATCGTATATAGTTTATCAAAACAGTATTTTTGATGACAGGCAAAAATGTAAGTATTCACTTTTGTAAATTTACCTGTCAGTCGTAAGAGCGACAAGATAACGAGCAGATTATCTAAGGGAAACTTATCAAAGAATCGCCCATAAACACTCACAATAAACTGAGAATTAAAAGAAGGTTAACATGGCCACCTCAGTTACTTCGTAAAAATAAACAATATCAAAAGCTAAAGGTTGATCTGATAAGCAACGTTACATCCTTACCTAAATGAAAGAAAAGATTAAATAATTATGTAGTCGTTTCAATTTCCCAATAAATTATTAAGGAAACGAAGAGTGACTTTTAACATTTAAAAAAAGCTATTAAGAAACTTTAACATTTACTTTTAAATATTTTAAAAGAAAAATCTGAACAATTAAACAATCCCCTCAACATTTAAATTAAAAGAAATTGTTATGGTTATAAAAGCATCGAGAAGATAGAAGAAAAATATAGAGATATTTTTTTATATATGTATGTTTTCTGTTTTTTATTTTATAGTATTTCACTGTAACTGGCCAATCCGATCGAATCATTCTTATCGATCTTAACGTACATAAACAAATATGTAAGGCTAATATGTACTGATAGTTTGTATTAAGAATGAAGAAACAACCGCATGCTAGTTGGCACAGACGCGTTAACTTGATGGAATAGATAGTCAACGAAGGTCACATAAGTCTGTGGAAGCGGCCAGTACAAGACCGCAGGTTATAGATATTTATGGGGCCGTCTGTGTCAAACGGGTAGTGGCTGAAAGCAAACTCGAGTCACTCGTTACAAGCTTTGTAGAATGACCAGTAGCGCAAATTCAACATGTCGTTTCAACCGAGAATAGTCGCACAAAGAGAATTTTTAAGCTTCTATATTTTATATTATTTATAAGAAATAAATATTTGTATATTCTGAGTCAGAGATAGTTTTCGCCATTTTGAAATGTCATCTTGTGATCTGTTTTTATTTTCTTTTTTGGTTATACAATTAAATTAATCGCAGTGTTCTCGTATTTATATAAAAAGGTGGTAAAAGAAAGAAAAGAAGAGCTAAATGAAAGGGGTAAACCGTAAAAATATACGAACTACTGAAAATACTTTACGTCACGAAATAATATAAAATAAAACGCCTGGATAAAAGAAAACGTACAAAAGCACCGTATAATTAATAAGTATGTGATAAAAAGATTGCACCTTAATGACTGTCCATTAAAGTGATGGCAGGTGCCCCCAGGGGTGAAGTGGACACCTCGTTTTACGACTCTGTGTAATACTGAAGTCGTTTGTTAACACTTAATTAATGAGCGATGTTTATTTTATGGTAACCAAAGGTTTTCATAAAGATTACGTTAATTTGTTAACTATTTATTGTAAACTAGGCGGACGCTAGTGATAGTATATCAATCTATAGACATACATACATAACTTGACTCTTGACTTCGCCGAAGCGGGAGGTAGGGGTGCAATTCGAATTCAAAATGCACTTTTGCATTTCTGCACCCACATTCCGCCAGGTAGGTAATAGTCCTATGTAATAAGGGGCAAACTTATTGCCATATTTCAGGCACATTTCCAGACTGTGCCGCTACTGAGAATTTCCTAACAAGTTGCCAAAGCCGGAGGACAAACCCGGAATTTCTAGATCGCACAGCTTATTTTTGGTTCGCGGCACCACCAGTCTCATTCAGGTCATGAACAGTTATTAATAAATGTTATGATGCCAGATGGTTATGGTCAATATGGAATAATTGTGACAATGTGTAGTAATTTTAATGATTTTTTTATTAACTTTTCGTGCTCCGACTTAATTGAAATTCTACGCTACCAAACAAAATGAATAAATTCAAGATTTATTCAAAAATCCTTACTTAACCTTCATACGGTCTTTAATTTTACAAACGTTGCCGTGCTTCGGGTCAGATTTGACCCAGTAGTAAAATTAAACTGAAAAATGAACAAAAAATAAAAATTCAAATATGTAATGGATTTATTTAACATATCATATTTATTTCTACTGAATAAGTATGATTTTTTTATTTAAATTTTAATTTAATACACTTAATAGAAAAAAAAGTTACTACGTTGTTAGACATTTATGTAACAAGAAACTGAGCAATATTAAAAAAAAAGCAAATGAAATTATATCCTATAAGTGTAATAAGATATAATTTGGGTATATAAAACAATTGTGGACAATCAAAGGTGTTTTATTGTCACTTTTAGTTCAAAGTTGGCAACAACTTCTTTGGGAGCCTTTTTAGCTAAATAAGTATTGTTTGAGAGTTGGTGGGTCAAAATCGATGGATTATGTACGTTGTCAATACATTGACGAAGCTTTTTTGCAATTTCTATTGAAAAGGGTGTCCATGAAAATGTTTGCCTGTTTTTTATGTATACTCTCACCAACTGCATACCTAAGTTTTCCAAATAATGTAGCTGTTTTGCTAGGCAGCCTTCCTTCCAGCTGCTATTGCCAGTCGTGAATAATATGAAAGCAATGTGGGCTGATATGTTTACCATGTTACTAAATATCACTTGAGGCCATCGTTTTGTTTTCTATTGCTACTGTAACCGAAGACAGCTTCATCCAGTGTATCAACGCCACCCTTACATTTGTTGTAGTGTAAAATTACTACAGGCTTTGTATCTGAGCAATTACTCACTTCTAACCTGTGGTCCAAAGTGCTGTGAAGGTTCACCGACTTATTATTTTAGTTGTGTAAGGAACAAGTGTAGTATCTTTGGTAAAAGCAACATGATGAACATAACAGACTTCCCTTTGTTGCTACTCTTTCTGGGGGTAATTCCGGCTTATGATACGTATGGTTTCTACTACAGTGATATGTTTTCTTCCCAGATCATTCTTGAGCAAGAATAGAAACCTGGTGTCAAGTAAATTATGTTTTCTCTGAAGGCTTTGCCACAAGATTGTGTGACACGGTTTCTGGATTATTGTACTAGCCCATACTTTGACGTCATTGAAAGTATAATCACTGATGCACTGTCTCTATCCGAGCTATCAGATAGTTCAGCTTCTATGATATAATCTTCTGTTTTAGAACAAGATTCATTACTATCCGTCATATCATCCAATAAAACTGTTTTATGTATTTGACTGTCGTATCATTTCTTATAAGCAAATAAAGTTTTTACCATGGTAAACTTAGATTGGGTTGTTGATTTGATGTATAACATAACACTAATATTTATTTGAGTAGAACAAAAGAGCGTCTTATTCAAAAAGTTATGCGAAGCATAAACAATTCGAACGATAACAGATGCACTGTGCGCTTGTTATTAGTTGGGGTCAATTCTGACCCGAAGACCGTTAGAGTACAAAAAATCATACGTGGAATATTTTAATCATTTTTTATAAACTTTTTCCATAATTAAGTAAATTGAAGCAAATAATTAAAAGTCATAGAATATCAAACTCCTTGAACGCATACTTTCTGAGAAAATTGCATTTTTATAACAAAATGGGTCAAAATTGACCCGAAGACCTTATGAAGGTTAAGTTTTACCTAAAGTCATCATCGCCATTTACTGGGCATTCACCCCTAGACTTTTTTTTTAACATACATCATTTTTTCAATGTTAAACAAATCCCTATAATGTTCAAAATGAAAAAGATGATTAAATAGATTCGGATTTTGGTGGTCGACACGAAGCTAGTTAATAACAACTTGAATAATCATAAAAACACAATGAAATAACCTAAAACGTTTGTGATACATAGAATATTAAAAATATTCAAATATTGTTCCTAGAAAATCGAAGAAAAAAGCAGCAGTAATAAAAAAGTCCCGGAGGAATCCTTCGTGCTCAAATAATGTATAATATAAAAGTACAACTGAATGGCTTATTGTGCCAGCACGGATCGCAGGGTTACAGCGTGAGAAAAGAAAATAAAGTATCAAAAACAGGAGTCGGTGCCGCTTGTAGCTGTACTGTAGTGGAATTCCGGAATCCTCTGGGCATGCTAAATGTTCAACAAATATTCTGGCATCATTTGTCTCGAACTACCACGCTACAAAAGTTTTATAAACCTCTTTTTATACTTGCGCGACGATAGAACAAGCACAGTGAGATTGGCTATAAACAATTGCGAATATCTCTAGGACTCAATTATGTTGCTTTAAATACTGAAACGAGTGATGCGTATATCTTTTCTATAGTAAGTTGTACATTTTTATCTCATTTATTGCTATCTGAGTGAATATTTTATCTTACGACTAACAAATTGAATCTTTTCTTGTCGCACTAACAGTGTTATCCACCTTAGACGTATGGTAACCACTTCTTTTAAAATGCTATAAGCCCATAAATGTTTGATGGCGAGAAACTCAACTTTAGTGTCACAAAATAATTAATTTAGTGTACTTTTACCTCGTTACAAGTTTCAATTGTTATAAATGCCACTCCTAGTATAGCAATATTTTAAAAGTTATGATAATAGTGGTATTTGGTTTTTAAATGAAAAAATATACAGTGTGCACGAATAAGTAAACTCAACAATCACTCACACAGCTTGTAACCTACCCTTACTCTCGTTCCTTATTAGAAAACATGAAGACTTTTCAGGTGTCAAAAATGCCCGAATTTGAAAGAAAGAATTGTAGACCCCACAAAAATATGACTCGATTCGAAGATCGTTCGAGCAGCTACTGGTTTAGTCTCTATATTATTGTCTTTTGTTTTGTATCCCGATACAACGTCCCTGAACTGCTTTATTTCAACAACCTACCATACATAAATGTAAGTTAATTCAACTGCTCCTGCTGTCTCCTCGCTCAGTCCCCCACGCAATAGAGTATGTTTCGTAGTCAATCCACGACAACTCGAATTGTTTTCACTGGTCGGGGGAGATTCCCCATAAAAAAGCGTAATTCATCCACAGATTCAGTAACGAGGATAATAAAGTTGTCGTCGGAGTTTCTTCCTTTCCCATCATGGCATGGCAAAGATCCTCCATTGGTATCCAATGGTAAATGATTAGTGGTTAAAATAGGGTCGATTAGCGCAAATCGTAACAGGATATACAGGAGGCCCAAATGCAACATATATTCAGAGTATTTTTATATGGCGAATTAAACTTTCTGAGTTCAGTAGTTGTATACTGTCTTCATTATTTTTCATTTATGTTGTATATATTATTATACGTATAAAAAGTATATAAATAAATAAATATATGGTTGCTATTTAGTTGGATACAAAACTATCACCATTGACTTTTAGCAGTCTTTAAGAATGAAATAGTCCAGTGTTTTATATCAATCGTCCGTGAGGATCGACAGTCATACACACGACGATTCGCGACTAGTCACACTAGTTCGTCGTGTTCGCCAACCTCGAGTAATTATAGTTTTTTTTTTTTAGCTTCAGTTTGAATTAATCTCGAGGGAGGCCCAAAAAACTGCACTGTATTTCGTTAGATCAGCACACTTACTACTGTTATTTTTAATGATACAGTAGTTTAATATCGTTTATGTGTTTGCAGATTTACAAACTTGTTAAACATACAAGATTTCTAATCGACGTCAAATAGAATTAAATCCATACACATATATAAACTACCGGAGTCATTGTTGTACTACATCCTGGGCGAAATCCACGACTATGAGTTTTGCATTGCTGGAAGATCTCATAGACCTTCCCCCAGGGTATCACCAGATAAACGTAGCAATAAGAGGTATTTCAACACCACATTTTGCCATCCTAATTTTGAAATTTCACTTTATAGGGAGTTCATATTTCAACAGGAAGCGAATTTTCTAAATATTGATTGAAGTCATCAAAATGGTATAGTATTTTTATATTCACAGGTAATGTAGAGACAATGATATTGCATTAAACTGAGGTTATGGAGCAACCAACCTCAAATTGCATCGATTTTCTATGCGCATACTGTGTGTCGAGAATCAATATAGCAACAATACCGATGCATAATATATCTCTGTATAGGCGGAAGCCAAGGCGATAATTTCATTGTCCACCTAGTCACTAACCAGAGGATTTGCAAGCGCGGCCTACCATCCAATTGATGTAGCACCTCCACTGACATAAACCAAGTCCACAAAGCTTGTTTAGTACTCAGCTGTCAGTTCATTTCGGTACGAGCAGCTTACAATCATATCGAGGCAATATAACCGTCCCATACAAATTATAGTCAATTTGTCATAAATAATCATGTGTTGTATTTAAGTACCCTATGTCGATTTGTACGTAATTAGGGACGATATCTATTTCTATATCCGTCGATTCAACCCAAAACTTTTAACGTACATACTAATTGTGATTATTACTTACGAATTTCCATATGAACAAATTATAAAATAATTTTAATCTTGGTTGATGTTATACCTCTTAAGTAAATAGTAATTTATGGAAATACACACTAAGCTCTACTATAAATAGCTAGCAACGCTCAAAGTATATGAAACAAATTTAAACATTATTTATGTCTCTAAGCCCAAAATGAACTAGGTGGACTATAGGCGTCCGCCTAAGTCCTTTTGCAAATATTTCGTTTTGGAAATTTCATTCATAAAATGTACGACGTTATCTAGTTCGTAATGATGACCAAATGGTCGAGACGACATAACATATTTTCGGTAGTAGAAAAACATTTGGCTTTGGCAAATATGTACCAAAATGTAATATAAAATACAGTTCCCGTTTAATCATTCTCTTACTTTCAATTAATTAGAATCAATCTTCCAAAGCAGTCAACTTCTGTTACGGACACATTCAACTCATGCTTTTTTAACGATTTAAAAAACACGCTAAATATTATCCCTAGGCTCAGACTTGAGACTTTAGTATCATTTATACTAAAGTAGAGATTTCAATTTAAAACCGGCTCGATCTTGTTTCGTGTCAAATAGTATCAGTACACAGCGCCTCGCGTATAGGATATAATGTGGATATATTCTTGAGAGCGCTCAATACTATTTACTCCGCGATATTCTCCCTTGTGGAAATCTCTTAGATGCGATCATAAATCGCTTCGGTTGACATAATAGCGTAAAGGGAGCGGCCTGGATTTATGCATGTTTGATTTAGTGGGAGGTGAGGGTTGTCATTTCAACAACGTTTTCACTAAAAATATGGTACGCTTACATACGCAAATATTATTTTCAAAGGCGAAGCTTGCGCGGCCGTTTTTACACAACCGTTACGAGTATTTCATTTCCACTTGTATTTAAATAAGCATAGGAATTTCCATGAGCGCGCTGAAATATCACACACGCAATAATAAGACTCTTTATGAAAACAGGGCGAAAATAAAAAGCGTCTAACGTTCGAACAGTTCTCTTTTGATCCCTGTGTTTATCCTGTGCGTATAGCTCCAAATGAGAGGTCGTAAATTTTATTTAATGCACACTGGCGTTTTCGATTTATTGGCTGATTATCGTCGACGGGGCAAAAATGCTTCGAAAAGAGAAATTGTTAAGGGTATTATATTTAGGTAAACGAAATGATATCAAAACGTCTTGGAGAATAAAACATGAAACCTCCGAACAATTATTTGCGATTGAATGTAAGAAATTTCAATCTATTTCTGTCTCATTTGGAATTTATTTACTGACTACTGTAAAAGAGGGATTCAGTATTAAATTTATTTCTGTGCCAACCTTCGTTTATTGCGACTTAGATTGGAATTGGAATATCCAGACAGGACAGATTAACAATTTTCGAATTCTAAGGGCAGCCTGCGTTCTATATTCAAGACACGATTCAAATTAAGTGATAAAGCGTTCCGAGTGCGCCGGCTGTGCCGCCTGTGCTCGCTTGACACCCGGTAATACCCGAAGAAGCGACGTGCCCTTCGTCCCATTACCACTTCTCTGCTGCATCTCGACCAATTTGCCGAAGAAAACGTTTAGCCTCGGCCATTAAAGAGGCGATTACGTCCCATCTGATACTCAAGACACACGAACCCGGAACTGATCCCCTTCCCGAGTCATCCAATATCATTAATTTATTAGTGCGTTATCTCTCTCGATTTGCTGACAATAGATTCTTATTCACAATAAAGAAAACGTATTTAAGAATTTAAAAAAATAGGCTTATGATTATTATGTTAAGCGTTGTCCTTTCCCTAATTAGGTAAATTTATAAAACAAGCATTTAATGTATCATTAGCCAATTAATAATGTTAGAGATTAGCTTTGATGCGTCTGGCCTAATTATGTTTGTCTGACGGCTAGTGATGTCATAAAAATAATATTATTTCTACATACTTACTTTATATGGTTTACAAATTTTTCTAGCAAATTGTATTGTTTCACGGGTACGACGATGAATAAAAAAAAGGAAAATATAATTGATGTCATCTATGATTATGGTAATATATTTGTATAGGCATTATAATTATGGTATTTATATATATGCATCTAAGAATCTTAAGTCTATTTTAGTATAAAATACTTTGATGAAATGTCTCTAACCCCATTTTTTGTAATCTATATGAAAAATGTATATTAAACCGAGAGAAAGCCGAAGAAAGAGTAAGGTTCGTAAATAGTAATAAGTAAACATAATGTCAAAGAGCATCGTGCGCACGACACTGCATAGTGAGTAGTGAGTACGAAACGATCCCCAAATAGAATCCTCTCTAAGTAATTGGCTCTTATGTTTGCACGAATCAAGGAGTTCGTCAAATAGTATTGCATGATACTTTCTAGTACATTTTTTCGATCGTAAGTAAGGATAATTCTTACACAAATTAAAGTAAATATATGCTTAATTTAAGTAAAAGCAAACAACATCGTTAAGTATGTTATTTGCTGTACATCATATTTACTTTGGATACTTACATCATTTAATTTCATAAATTAAATATTTATGAAATACCTAATTATTAACTGATAACTGTAAACTTATTTTAGATATGTAAATGTACAGGTCTTGACGCACAAGTATGTGTGCTATGTGATCAAGAGATCGGGGATTAATTTCAAAATATTGAGATTTCCTATTAGTAAATTTTTAGCATAAACACGGAGTCTGGAAATGTGCTCAAAAAGGCAAAAGGATCCTATCTTATTACGTTTGGGTTTAACACAATAACCAAGTCGCACAAATGTATACCTTTTATTTATCTACATTTATTTCTTTATATTGACTATCCTATTCAAGTTCTGTGTTATCTATAAATTGTCTATTTCAGTTGTCGCCTTTGACATCTCGAAGTATTCTCAAAAAGTTGTTAGCTGTTTGACAGCAAACGAAAACAACTTAAGGAAAACTACACGCCTAACATGTCTCTATAATAAATTTCTAAGATAGACTTTTTAGCCCGCCAACCGGCACTAACAGCCACACAGTAAATTTTAGAAGGTGGCCTAATATTTGTTAGCTATTTGATACATGTAGTCAAAACCTATCCATTACGCATGAATATCATCATCATCATCAGCCAATTAACGTCCACTGTTGGACACAAGCCTCCCCCAATGACCTCCACTGGGAAATGACCTCAACCTGACTACGCATGAAAGTGGTCACATCCATTAAGTCCTTAATTGAATATCACGCACTTGAAATAAACACCTAAAAATAAAATTATGTAACAATGTTTTGTCAAGGTAAAAAATGCATAATTAGCTAATAGGAACGCATACCTAACTTTATAGAGAGGTGTTTGTAATTTAATCAAGCATCATCGAGAGTATATTACGTTCAATGTAGTTATAAATGTCTGAAATCCAATAAAGATTTATAATATAAAACCATCTTCCACTCAATCGACACATTTGCTGAACCCTCACAAATCCATTTCCGAATAACGTAAACCTTATTCGAATAAATTTCCGAATAGTATCAATAAAAAAGAACGATTGTTTCACTTACGACAGCAGATCATGAGACACGTATTGAACACCAAATTCATAATCGGCCGTCGCGTTGCGGGAATCCATTCGAAATTGTTCGGAATAAGGGGAAATCTAAAGGTGTTTATGATTTTATGGTTGCCACTTCATTCTGTGATATTGCATCGTACAATAACAATAACGCGGAACGACCTATTCAACGTGTTGAAAAAATGTCGCCCGGCTCGTTTCTAAAGGATATAAGGGCTAATGACATTTTAACTTAATAAGGAGAATATGTTGGCTGGGGCTCAACATTTTACGACGAAATTTGACGTTAAAGTTTATTTTTTTGTCCGACTGTTTAATCTAAATTTTAAATTAGGAAGAAGTTATAATCGCCGTCCCTTGCTTTACGTGATGACTCTCCAGTTGTAGAGATATTATTATTAGTTTTTCAACAAAGAGTTTATTAAGGAATAATTATAAAATTCAGCGTTCGGAAAGTTAGGAGATGTCTTCTCGTTCAATATACCTCAGTGCCTGAAGACGAAAGTCTTCAATAGTTGTGTGTTACCAGTGATGACATACGGCACTGAGACGTGGCCTCTCACTAAAGGCGTCGTGGGACGGCTCAGAGTCACTCAACGAGCTATGGAGAGGGCTATGCTCGGAGTTTCCCTACGTGGTCGAATCAGAAATGAGGAAATCCGTAGGAGAACTAAAGTAACCGACATAGCCCAACGGATTAGCTCGTTGAAGTGGCAATGGGCCGGCCACATGGCGCGTAGAACTGATGGCCGATGGGGCCAGAAAGTTCTCCAGTGGAGGCCACGTACTGGAAAGCGCAGCGTGGGACGGCCCCCGACAAGGTGGTCCGATGACCTTATCAAGGTCGCGGGACGTCGCTGGCTGCAGGCGGCTTCCGACCGATCCCGGTGGAAGTCATTGGGGGAGGCCTATGTCCAGCTACTGCTGACATGATGATGATGATAAATTGTAAAATTTGGAGTTAACAAAAAAAAATTAAACGCATATTTCAATCTGAGCTACTAATACTAGTAATTTCCTTATATAAAATCCAGTAATACTAACAAGATTTTAACCCAAGCCCCCTATCCAAATCGCGCGACGCACAGTTGTGCCGCAAAGACGCAGTTACTTACAAACATAACAATAAACTAAGTTTACATTAAATATAATATGAGCCCGTAAAGCATTATTTAGGAATTAATCAAATTCCATGATTCTTAATTAAAAGTGAGAATTTACTGTGTGATTAATATGTAATAAACATTTCTATATCACCACAGATCGAATTTGCAATTTAAAGTTCTCAAAACCCAAAACGCAATTTACTGTTAAGTGATCAGAACGTAGTAAGACGAGGAAATTAAATTCTTCATAAAACGTTATTAGCTTTTTGCGAATATTAATAACTTTACTGCTTGACTTTTAAAATTAAATTAGAGTTGTGCCAAGAAGTAATGTGAAACCTTGGTTGTTAAACTTATGATACAATAATGTTCACATACATATACACGCTTTCCCATGTGTCTTCGCATTAATGTTCGTGTGTATCTATAAAAACTTTTTACGATCGACTTATTACTCACTTTTTGGAACTGAAAAATAGTTTCAAACTTTTTCCTAAAAGCTTACAATAACAAAGATAAACAACAAAGTGAAGAAACTACGAGTACGAGGAAATAAAAATGAAACAACGCTCACGAACAATACGCCCAATTGACCAACTTTTTAAATACTTAATGGGATATCACCAAATCTATTAGTCATATTTACTAGTTAAAGCGATTATCGACTTGTTCTATAAGGTCACGAAAATTGTAAGCAATGACCGCAGATGGGTGTGGGGCGGGCGGTTGCGAGCGCGGCCGAACACACCGAACTTAGTTTCAGTTGTGTGCACACTGCCATCGGAGCTAGACGTCTTGCACGTTCCAACAAAACTGAATTATTACGCGGAGTTTCGCTATCAGTAAAGGGACTGATATGTTATACCGTGAGTGAATAAAAGTGCTTAGAAGTAATAACGGACGAGTAATGCGACTGTGATATGTGATGGAACAATTTGTTTAAAATCTTAATGAGGATGTATGTCTTATTGGCAGTAATCAGCTTGCTAATAAAAGGTAGGCTTAATTAATTAGTATTTTTCTTAATACCAAAAATTACCTTTAAATTATAGTGGATGTTAAAATTTAAATAACAACTTTAACATTGTTAGATATTTGAAATAATACCGCGGTGGGCGCCAATAATTTACTTTAATAAAAATGAAATCAGGATCACTCACCATTGAATTCGGGCTATAAAAACAGTGATTAAAACCTGTTATACACATCCATATTGTCATAAAATAAAATATAAAGTAAAAACTCTTTGGCGGAACTTTATATTGGATCCCATAACCAACTTCAGTAGACGTATGAAATATGGTACAGGGATATTTCATTTCCTGCTCTGACGGAGTATTTTTTATTGGTCTGCCCTGATGAAGGAATTTACAGTTATTTGTGAAATAGTACGGACGTTGTAGTTTTATATCCACTGAGTACCATGCTGATAAAATAGATATACGATACGGCAATACGCTTCATGTGGTTTCCGTGTATATTTTCAAAAAATTGGAACTTCTTTTTTAACGTAGATCTCGATGATTATATGGGCAGCATCATAACTTCACGGCAATTTTATGGTTTTAAATATGAAAGTATGTTTAAAGGGTTACCCCATTATAAATTAAATTCCAATAACTGTGTAGTGATGTGATGTAGTGTATACTTTCTACGTAGCAAATTGAAAAAAAATGTGCTTCATTTCATTTATTGAAGCCGGGATGGCCTCGAAGCTTAGGAACGCGGTCGAGTCTCTACGGTTGCGGATTGATGTGTGTATTTACAAAAAATTATCGCGTAATTTAACGGTGAAGGAAAACATCGTGAAGAAACCCTATACCTAAAACTTCTTAACAATTTCTTAGGTATATAGTCCGCCAACTCGCTTTAGGCCAGCGTGGTGAATTGAGCCCTCTACTCTCTCAGTTGTAGTCGAGGCCAGTGGCCATCAGTGGGACATATACAGGGCGATGGTGATGATGATGATGATACGCTAATTTTTATTTGAGTGATGAATTACAATATTTAAATATTTTCCGTAGTTTGGTACGACGTGATCATCAAATAAATTTGAACGTTCGCTTTTTTATATCGAACACCTTTTTTATACGCTTTGACTGAGCCGTAATTAGTTAATTACATTATTTCAAAAAGTGACTGGTCGCAGTAGAACACGGGCTATGATTTGAGAAGGGCATTAGCCGTTGCCAACTGAAAGTTGTGTACTATGTATAACAGTGAAATGCATTACTCCTTTAATACTGCGTTAAATAAATAAAGTCACTCGATACTTTTACACACATTTCCTGACATCAATAAAATTCAAGAATTTTATATAAATATCCAAGACTGAAAATTACATTGTGTATTATTAAAAATAGAACTGAAACGAATATTCAAGCGGCTAAATATTTGTTTTCATTCAGGGCTGTACGAAGTGTCCCGTACACGGCTTTTTATAAACTGTGACTTCTTTTTATATTATCAGGTCGTATAATATTGAGGATTGCGCCAATCAGATAGAAGTATTTTAGATTGTATTGCATTTTATCAACCGTCATGATATACAATAGCTATTTTTTAATTATTAATAAGATAAACATTTCTCAACTGAGTGTGTTAATTAATCTAAAACTGGGTTATTATACAGACCAACCACTAGAAAAATAATATTTCCTTTGCTATAATAATCCGGGTACACTCGCCGCTTGTGCACCAATTAAGTAGTTCAGACTTGGTAAACTTAAACCAGCAGACCGTCTACGGATCTATATTTTGCCTTCAATGCTGCTTTGGACGTCACAAATTATATTTACGTACTGGTTCAAATCGATAGTGGCTTCATTTACTCAGTTTGTCATATTTATGTCGAGTGCCGCAATAGACGGTTTTCTTTGCATTGTAACACTGCATGTTATGGTATGGGCAATACTGTAATATTACGTGTACTTACCTCGCTTGACATGCCAGAATAAAAAAGAAATTGCTGGTGCGACAAATTTTTTTGTGAACTTACAGAGGGAAGTTTATAGCTATCCTATAGCTATTTGATGCTTTTTAAATCCTTGCTGCACTTAAGCATGCCGTGCTATTGTTGTGCAGCTATTATAAAATATTGGATAATGTAAAAGCTTAGCTTGCTGGTTCTCCAGCGTAAGTGTGCCGAGAGCGGTCTGTGGTTTAATTCCGGATTCAGGCTTTTGCCTTATTCTGGGTCCAAAGTAACACAGGGGGATGAGCCTAATTCTTCGAGCGCATTCCCATGATCTTGCCCGTGTTCGTTTAGAGTTTCGTAACAAGAAATCAAACAACACTTTGATCGACTTGGGAATCAAATTATTAACTTGTTGATCGTACGCGATTTGACATCGTGTGATGGGAAATGGATTATTATAAAACAATATTCTCTCATCTGCCTCGTGGCCGTATGACAAAAATGTGTTGCGTTTGATCTTAAGGCCCTGTATTTTCTGGGTTGAATAAATTTATATTGCGGTTTCCATCACAAAACATTTAATGCGGAGTCTAGGAATCTGTTTGGAAGACGTCAAAAGGCTAGGTTCCCGTCGCATAACTTTAAAATACATTTTACGAAACGTGGATGTAGAATTGCAACTTTGACTACCTATTCGTGGATACAGGCGCGGCTGTAAATGTATGTGACATTTTAGTACCTCTCTAAACATAAATTCGATGTCATAATGCTTACCATTGGATTCTAATCCTGCCACATTGTTATGTCATCTTTGAGTAAAATTATTAAAATCTTCACTCTCTACATATATACGATTCCAAATTGTGGTAGGGGTACATAATTTATTTGACATAGAATTTTGTGTAAAACTTTGTGTGCACGCCAAACCATAGTAATCTCGAAGATTGACTGGGAACCTAAAATTTTACTTCGCCTATAACGTGCGCTCTGGCTACAATAAATGTCTTTGCCAAGCAACGTATTTAAACGGATATTTATTCTCGGAAGCAGAAACACGTTCTCTTATCCCCTGGGAAACCTAGGAGGAAAACAGTACTACTGTATCTGAATAAACATGTTTACGTATAATTGAGAACTGCTGTGTACTAAATTATGTATTCATAGACTTGGGTAGATACACAAGTCAGATGACTATGCTAAAAGGATCGATTAAAATTTATCAATTCAAGTACTACTTGTTGGGACGATGAAGTGCGACATTAAGTGATGATAATTGCCCACAAAATCTTTAGACACCTAAATATGTACATGTACATATTAGTTATGTAACTAGAGGTCATTAAAAATGGCCAATGAAAAAAAAAATATACAAGAGGATTTTAAATTTTATTTTGCTAGTAGCAAAGGGATTCACCGCAAACGTTGATGCAGTGAAGTTCAGATAAAGTCTTGACGATGAATAAATTACAAAGATCGCCAATCCACACACCATAATATATTTCTGCGTAGGTATCTCCAAGGGGGTAAACCTATATTTCTTCTGCAATATTTATTTTCCCCAGCTATATCTTCCAGTCTCACTGAAAAGTCAAGCGCATTTCCGTTCACAAGGTACAATCCAAACTGCTTTCTGCACTTAGATTTTCTTTCACAAAGGAAACCTACAAAATATTGATTGGTGCAGCAGATACCAGCAATTTTATAACCACACAGAACGTAATTGTTAAGCTATTGATTCATCTTGCCTGCTTTCTGTGCTTCTATATCCAATCCCGCCAGCCATCCACAGACTATTTGCGGTAGTTTAGATACCCGAAAAAGCATTGCATTTAATAAGCCTGTCTTTTATGTTTTAAAAAAATCACAATATTGTACTGAAAAAAAAAATGAAATAGTCAACGGCCATCTAAGTCGAATATAATCTCTCCTTTTTTTACGTGATAAAAATCATACTCTATTGCTTATTCTATAAGTTTGGCCTCATTATATAGTTGTTTGTACTTTACACATCATTCCAATCATCGAAGAAAAAAAGCTCAATTTTCCCACCAATAGTTGACTATGTTATAGGCTGATTTTCATTTTTTTTTTTTGTATTCGACAAATTATTTTGACAAAACCATGGATAAAAGTAATGACGTTCGGTTAAATTATCCCGGGTTTGTGTGTCGAATGCTAAATGGTACTCCTTTTTTACTATAAGGAAGTGCTTAACAGTAGTTAACTAGCTAAAAAGCAACAATAGAATTATCCATTATCCTGACATACGAGGAGCTTAAAAATACTAAAACGATATGCAGAAACATATCTCTGCTGGCTTTCATGAGTGTATGAGTACGATAATGAAAATATTGCGGTAACCGCTGATACGAGAACGTTATAATAATGTATTACGTAACTGCATTACTTAGTTTCATGTAAAATATTACCGAACTCATTATAACATGATTTACTCTGGAATGGATTATTTCCCGCAAGGTTTAAAGTCAGGCGGGCGTTTCGCAAAATCATTACTCAAATCCTTTCTGCAACATATTGCGTCGACCCCTCGTACATAGGGGGCAAGAATGGATAGAAAATAATATTTATCTATCTTCCAGTATCGAATAGGCCGACATAATTCTATCAACTGGTGAGAGATAATTGTAATCTTAATTCTTCATTTGACATACAATACCAATATCTACTAGTGCGGTTACTCGAAATCGTCATCGTAACTATTGGATTCGTATACACAACAAACACATTGCCCTTATATGTTACTGTTATAAAAATCATCTTAAATTCTTCAGCCATTTAAGCACGTATAAAATGTAGAGAGAAGTGAACATGGAATTAGACTTAGCGACTCCTACGCGCACCCTACGTTATTCATCATACTTCACAATTATCCTTAACGTAAATTTTCATATTTTTTTTCAATTACACTGATTGGTAATTCTTCCGCGTGGGCATACACAGTGAAAAATTGAAATATGAACGGTACTTTCTTTTCTTTTATGGAAGGGAAGCCACACGCGTTAAGGAGGCTTAACATTCTTTTGTTCTTTACAACTTTAAAGTATGTAATGATAACATTTAATACTATTTAAAGCTTATTTACATATATTCTACTACTAACTACGTTAACTTTAATATCATTAGATTAAAACTCGGCACCGCTATGAGAATTTGCGACTTTGACACCACGTATTATGTACCTAAATTTTCAATGAAATCACCTTATGAATGAAGTCATTTTATCAAAGGCAACATTCTCAATAATTTTAAATGTTTGGAGTTAAATTTAGAGGAATGAAACAATTCACGAAAGACCGTCTTGGACATAAATTTACATGTCTGTTTTAATGTATCTAAATATAATTGTGATATTCCGTCGCAACATATTAATGTGTTTTTATCAACAGAATAAGTTTTATGTGCTTTTAATCTGCAGAATGCTTCAATGATTTCACGGAACTGAGATCTTAGCTAGCGATAGCGTCCTTCAAGGAATCCTTCTACAAAGAAAGTCAAATTGCTTGGCATTTTTCCGTTTTTTGTATAGAGTATATATACCTACATAAATATCGAATATCTTGTTAGAACTAACTGTATTCTTAGCAGAGAAAAGTAGTGTACCTAAAAGCGTTTTATTGGTGTGAATGTTTTAATCATAATTGTAAGTGCTAATGGTCTCAGTTTTTAAGACATGGAAGTTAAAACTATTCGCCCAACAAACTACAAACGTGTTTCCAAGTAGCGCGTATTATTTTTTTAAATTTTTATTGTCACGGAAAAAATGACATCAGTTGATGACAGTACAGATACACAACTTATTTTTTAAGGAATTTACTTAATCATTGCTGATTTGACAGTAAATCACATTGTTTGGCAGCATTGGTAGAATATAATCACATACTGGCTTTAAAAAAATGCTCGTCTCTCCGAAGTTTATTACTTCATGGAGAAAATTGGATTTATGAATAAAATTTCGTTCGTGTATTCCGGATTTAATTTTGCTCAGGGCTGACAATAATTTCAATGTGCCCTTTGCTTTGTTTTTATAGTACTGCAGTGATTAACGATGAACTAAGTCGGCTGTTATCACTTTTATCTTCACTGGTGCCTCAAAATTACGTTTGCCTTTTGAAGAAATACACAAAGGGAAAAATCAGTTGGTAAGATCAGGTCAGTTGCGGCTTCAATCCCCAGAATTTTTTTTCTGAGTTTTCCGTTCATGTGCCTTTAGGATGATTTTTTACGAACTTTGATGTATAGGAAAACCTCATACTATAAAACGCTACGTGGAATTGCTCATATGTTTTAAACTCACATATCAGCTCTCTTCTATCGAGGACCTTAAACTTGAAGTCTCTCGTTTACAGAGAAGACCTGTCTAATAAAAGTAAAATAATAAGAACGTACTTTGTCTTCTATTACCCGGACAATGTAAGGTTTGAAGAAATAAAGTGATACAGCAAGGATAAAGGAATAACAATACATATTTTATCATCCTATTGACTACTTATAAATAAGTACCTACTTAACAACTACTTAAGAACATCTGTCACGTATCAATATTTGCATATGTACGTGTTTGTAGTCGTAATAACATCGTGTTTGCAATGTTTAATGATGTATGGCGTTTAAGACAATGAAAAAACACTGATGTCATCAACGTTTTTATATTTAATATCAAAGCATGTGTCACACATTAGTTTCTCATGTATAAGTTAAATTAGATGAAAGTAAAAATTATAACCTTATTACCTCCTACTTCCTTTTTATCTAGACCCACACGTATATTGTATCCTCGGAGGGTAAGCTTCGTAATGCATAGCTTCATTCACGTTTCGCCAGTTGGGTTTTAAAACGCGACGAATCTGTTGCCGATTTTCCAGTGGGATTCCAAACCCTACGTTGGTGTTAAAAAAAATCTTAATAGATATAAAACCCAACAATAAACCCCTCAACGTCTAGATCACACGTCATACCGCTGTGTTACAAGATCAACAAGTCATTCGTTTTGTTACCCAACATTCTTATTCCTCAATCCTTCATACTCATGTACCTGTTCTATCATTCCTGCATATTATATAAAACGTAATGTTTCCAGGCTATGTAATATTACTAGAAATGTAATTACAGATACGTATGCCTATCACCTTTCCAAATTTGCGAATCGCGCCCGGGACATCTCAATCATACACAGGCTCCAAATTTGTCGTGTTATGTTAACACTTTCGTAGGAATTGGATATGTTATAGTTTTACCTGTGTAACAAAATGACTGACGCTGCGAATAGACGCGTATCTTCAATTATATATAGGTATTCCAATCACCCCTCATATATCAACTAAGAATATTTGTTTAAAGTTTTGCGGTGTTTCCATATTTGTCTTCCGTTGTTAAGATCGTGGTTTTGGAAAAGCAAACATTTCAACGGTGCAAAATTACGCTAACGCATCCACTTTAATGTAAAAGAGTACGAACCAGGGATGCTAAATCTAAAAATACCCATCGATACTTGGTTAGGTTACGCTACGCCTAGTACTAGCGTACAAGATCTAAAATGTTAATGAAAGAACAATGAATTATCCATAATGTTTCATTCACCGTTACATTCCTTATTAGTTCATTGTAAATTTACACACAACTTAGAAAGTGAGAGATGCCGACGGTTCAAACCCATGACATAAAACAACAGTGAAGGTTTACTTCAGATCTGAGAAGCCGCCAAGAGCCTATCCACAGACCACTTAATAATTAACTCATACATTTTGATTACACGCTTGGTGTTGTAAACGACATTTGCAGGAGCGCCAAGCCGTCGACATAAAAACTTTACGCTTACCTTGTAACCCATTAAAAATTTTAAGCCCTCTTTGAAGTCAAAAGGCCGGTGCCTACACAGACATGTGAATTGTGTATGGTAGGATTCTACTGAGCGAACCGCGTTGCGAGCGAAATTGCAAAGTAAAAGCTGTTGTTCTGCATGAATACATTACCCGGGTTTTATTCATGATATATGCTAAATTTTCGTACACGCTCCTGCTTAATATACACGCGGCTTATTAAACGTAATATATTTAATGTGTACACAAATACCGGTTTTTCAAATATTTTTGGGTGTGATTATTTGAGATCAGATGTTTACACTAAGTAATTTTGACTCAATTTAACAAAAAGACAAAATCTCGTGAAATTTTTCAGTAATCAAAATATGTAACTATAGGATCTTTAATAGCATAGGTATAAACGGTTGACGGGATTTTATATAAACGATACAAAACTACAATACAAAACAAAACTAAGCAGTGATGGCCTCGAGGTATGGGCGCGCGGTCGAGAATTTCGGCGGTCGCGAGTTCGAACCCCAGGCACACACCTCTGACTTTTCGAAGTTATGTGTATATTTACATTGAATTATCACTTGCTTTAACGGTGAAGGAAAACATCGTGATGAAACCTGCACACCTAAGAGTTCTAAGGAATTTCTTAGGTGTGTAGTCCGCCAACCCGCACTAGGCCAGCGTGGTGGACTATGGCCTAAACCCTCTCAATGTTAGAGGAGACCCGTGCTCAGCAGTGGGCGTATATGGGTTGATGAATGAATGAATGAATTAATACAAAACTAAAGCTCGTAATTTACTTCGTCTTTACCAAACTCCTAAAACGCAGATATTAAAGCCATGAGCATTTCTCTTTTGCTATGATCGGAAGGAAATGAAAAACGCCCATGTAAAACGACAAAAATGGATGGAATACTCGGATTTTTGGGGAAGCACGTTACATCCTCGGTTATTGATACAAACGGTTTCAGCAAGATTGGTGGTTTGAAAATTGTAAACTTTGAGTTGACTAGACTCACCCCAACGACTTTTGCATAATAGATACTAGTATATGTTTTTTCTTATAATAAAAATATTCATTTACTTTGCCGTTTATGACTTGTGAACGATTTTTTCCTAAAGATAATTAGTTTTATAAAAGTAATGGAGAACGATAGCGTACACTTGGAAAGGTTCATGTCCAACTGTCACCATTTTTGAGGTCAAAACATGTCACGACATTGCGTAGCTCCATCATTGACCCAACTACATAATGAACTCATATAAAATTTAAAATCAATCTTATCTAATTAAAGGGCTTTACACTAGTTATTCACAGCTGTCGTCAAAAGATACACAATCGTATTAAAAGCGATGTAAATTATGGCGGAATTAGCAACACCTATATCTTACTCAAGAACTTTAAACTGGCAACCTACGTGACGTCTTGGTATCATCGAGCCAAGTCGAAACTTTCAAAGATTAAACAGTACAAGTTTGTTAAGGTTTAACAAGGTTTCGCGTCTGTTACTCCCGAATGATTGTTGTTAAGTCCAGTTTCATGCCGCTAGGGAAATATATAGAGATGAAAATATTTGCGAGGCGAACCTTTCTTTTGTCGTTGAAATTATAATATTTTATTATAGCCCAAGGGTGGCTTCGGATTCTGCTTTGCTTACTTTGACTCGTAATTTTTTTTCTGGAATGAAAATGTTGGGAATGAACGTTCTATATTATAGATATAACTTGTAGGAACAGGGGTGACCTCTCTGAGGGACTGGCCTCCATCCGAGAGAATGTGAAATGAACACTTTTTATGTGGAGCATTTAGAAGCGTGGGTGCTTACTGCTTTCATCGTAACCATGATCGTTGCGTTTCATTAATATGTACGGTAGAACAAGCAATATTACACCCCTTGTTTACGTCCAATTTTATTACAAGCTTAGCTACGTTTTTTGTTTTATAAAAAAATTGGTAACATCTGGTTACAAAGTTACAAAGATTTTAACATTGTGATAGCATATGGCTCAGAAACGGGTCGGCAGTTTTAATTGTTATAGCGTACGATGTACGAAAAATGTTATTTCATTTATTTTGTTTTCGGTTAATGTTACTTTGTTTAGGATTTTGGCTTAATAATTTAATTAAAATAAAATAGCATTTGTGACTTTCCTAACACACGATGTCAAACATTACCCTTCAAGTTTATGTGCTACATTAGGTAATACCAATATTTTTATTTACCCGTTCTCAACTTTTGGATTGAATCTAATATGAAAAACAAGTGCCATTTTTACTTAAAAGGTTTCCTAATATCATGTGATGTTACTGTACATTAAGAAAATTATTGTTTATAAAAACAAAACTTATTTATTCATAGCTCTAGTAATATACATACATATATTTTCTATAAGTTAATGACAGCACAGTAAAACAGAGCTTTCAATTACGCGCGAGTTGTTCGAAGTAAGTTTAAAAGGTACTCTGTTAGTCTTACATCAATTATTATCTACCCATATCGAAGAATCAGATAAAAATAACGTAATTAAGAAACATACATACGTAAGTAAATAAATGTATCGCTTAAGGGGTAGTCAGAGATGTCTTGTAACCACATTGGCACAAATGTATTTTTGCTAAACTTCACCAAGTGTCCTATTTCAAGCAAATTTCCATACTCCGAGTCAAAAGACAATAAAACTTAGGCCATCCCAGGAACCGAACCTGGGACTCCTTAACTCACAACATACGCTTGTCGTTAGACCATGAGGTATTAATGGGTAAACATATCGATATTGTAATATACAATATAACAGCTGCTTTGGGGAATTCATTCAGTTATTAATGCATTGTTCATACAGCCAATTTAATAAATTCTGTGCATAGAATTACCCGGAATCGATCAATGAAGCGCAAACGCCGTGGTACACTGTTGTTGGCATGATTATTATTATAATCGAGGTACAGCATTATTAGGGGAAATAGATATATAAGAAATTTGTCTCTATCTATTTTTTCAGGGGTCGAGTATGTAAGCTAAAGATTATTTAAGTCTAGTGCTATTAAATTCCACGCCATTCACAGAAACGGTTTTACGAATTATAAAGGCAAATTTAATGAGATAAAAATCAGATGTCAATATGTTGTTTCACGTCACGTTTGTACATAGTAAAGGATAAATGGACTCATACATTTCATCTTTGCTTAACTAAGACAAGAGGTAGTTAAAGGTCGTTGATCTAATATATAAAATCATACTAAAAATAGCCTGACAATATGATATGTGTGACGTGGATACATAGACAATAATGTTAAGAACTTTACCGAAACTGTTGTATCTCGCGCATAAACTTCGTTACTTTACAAGGTGGGTAAGTTAAGCCTTTGAGTTCCTTTGAAGTGTTTAATTATCTACATTTTATAGTTGTAAACATCAACCTAAAGATTAACTAATGACGTCACAAATCTTCTAATTATGTCATGACGTATTAGATACACATTACTTGCCTGCCTACTGACCTTGGGATTTATGCTAAAAATAGTAAATTATTCTTAAATTTTATCAATATAGAATGTATTGATTTTTTTTCTATACTTGAACTTATATATTATACCTGCAGTGATGGCCTCGAGGTTTAGGCGCGCGGTCGAGAATCTCGGCGGTTGCGGGTTCGAACCCCAGGCACACACCTCTGACTTTTCGAAGTTATGTGTGTATTCACATTGAATTATCACTTGCTTTAACGGTGAAGGAAAACATCGTGATGAAACCTGCACACCTAAGAGTTCTTAGGAATTTCTTAGGTGTGTAGTCCGCCAACCCGCACTAGGCCAGCGTGGTGGACTATGGCCTAAACCCTCTCAATGGTAGAGGAGACCCGTGTTCAGCAGTGGGCGTATATGGGTTGATGAAGAAGAAAGAAGATACTTAAACGTTCGTAACCATTGTTGACTAAAGGATTATTAAACTTTTGTATTATATTGTCATATGACAAGCCAACTGACATCTACCTTTGAACAGGTACAATACTTGCATGACAAATACTTACATGTGAGGCTTTCAGTAATAAAATGAATACTATTGTTAGATACAAATATGTTTTCTTCAGCGAATTGGGCAACCGAAAGTTATTGATAGAACTGCATTTATCCTATTTACGCGTTATACGAATCAGCCCAATGTCTGGATTTATCTTTTAAAATTCTTATACGCAAAAACGGTTTACATCACGCCCAAGTAATTGTATCAAAGTGACGAGAATGGTTTTTAATTAAACAGCAATTTATTTACCAACAGACGCCCTGTGGTTTTTTTGTGGTGCCGAAAACTATCAAAATTTTAATCGTCCATTTCAAAGAATTACCGGACACATTTTTCACAATTTTATAAATTATTTCGACGTAAAAATAAAACCCATGTGTATTTTATAAACTTAATTTTAATTTTGCAATGCCAACTGACATGTAGAACTTGATTGAAATCTCTTAAACGGAAAAGATTCTTATTATAAATAGTTTAAATATTAAAACTGTGCTACTAAGTAACTGATTGATGCATGTCAATGGCACTAGCTTCGAGAAAACATCGTCCTAAATATAATGTAACGCCGTATAATTTATTACCAGTTGATATTTTAAATACTTTTAATGTAACTGGTCAAATCTACGACCTTCCTTGTAACTTCGTCATATTAAGGTAGAATACAAATCATATCGAGATAAGGATTGTACCTTGCTTTAGATCTGAATTATCAACATAAAGCTAGCACCAAATATGAAATACTATTCACATTTAAACTTTTCGCTCGAGCTTCTATCTAAATGCATAACTTGGCACTTAGAACACCGGTTACCAGCCGGTACGATTTCTTGAAGTCACGTCCCACAATGTCCAACTTATTATGCAGTATAGACGCGCGGCATACTAATCTATCTGAATTTGGGAAAATATCAAGAGAATTGCATTTCCGCACATCATATTAACATTTCTCTTTGACACGGTTCAGTTTTAAATGAAAACTTTGGCTTTGCTTTGGCAATGTATTAAAGGAACTACTTTCAAATTTTAATATTGAATATGATTGAATATGTACATAACTTTATATAAATACTAAGAATGAAGTCTCCATTTCGAAGGACTGGGTAAGGATCATACTTACAAAAGGAGAACGGGGAGCGGGATCGAAGATCAGGATTGAGAGAAGTGACCTTGCCCACCAAAGACTTCAAAGAAGAGGTCAACAGAGATAATTAGACTCAGCGCCGTACTTTGGGCCAAAGGGGGCATTAGAATCGCACCACGGTATCCTTTTTTTTTTTTTTTTGTTCTCGGGGGGAAAGCTGTTTATGGCTCTACTTCCCGCCAGCCCGGGGGAGGGGGGCGGGAAGTGTATGTCGGGGTCACCGGTCTTCCAGCCCGGCGCGCGGCGACGTCATATCCGCGCAGATGTTAATGCCGGGCTGGGTCCCTAACAAATCCCTAAACCGGCATACCGACCAAAACCCCCCGGTGGCCATCTCCGCGCCGAGTGGAGCGACCACGGTACGCGGGCGAGAGGCGCCCACCGTCAACCGCAGCCGCCCGGTGCGCCTCCGAGACGTAAATGTCTCGGCCGTCTCGGAGTTTTAGGGGGCACAGTTGCACCCCCACTATCTTGGTTCGGGCGCCCCGGTTGTGGATGGGCGCCCGCGACGTACACAGGCCACAGTGCCGCCGCCCCTCTCGGGGTCACTTTCAGTGAGGACGCGCTGCCCCCACAGCACGTCCAGCGACCCCAAGGGCCCCTTTAAGTCGCCTTTTACGACAGGCAGGGGATACCGTGGTGGGATTCTTACGCCCCCTTGCCACGGGGCAGGGCACCGGGTCTAATTGTCTCTGTTGACCCGGCGCCTCCTTCTTTGACGTCTTTGACGGGCGGGATCGCTTCTTTCGCGATCCCGCTCCGCGCTCTCCTTCTGCGACATGACGTACTCGCAGAAGGAGAGCATCGCTCGCCAGGACCTTGGACTCCCGACCATCGAAGAGACGACGGCCGGGAGCGAGAGATCGCCACCAACAGTAGCGCGGAGAGCGCTGCGCTCCACCTCCCAGGCTGGACACTCTCGTAAAGTGTGCAGGGCTGTGTCGTCCAGACAGTTGTCACAGTGGTGACACACAGTCGACTCCTCCTTCTGTGCCACCCGACACAGGTAGTGGCCGAAGCATCCGTGCCCCGACAACACCTGCGTCAGGCGGAACGTCGCCGCACCGTGGCGCCTGTCCACCCACTGGTCGAAGACAGGACGCACTGCCTCGACGGTCACAGCACCAGCACTGGGATTCTCCAGCCTGGTTCGCCATTCCTCCACGGCGGCCGTACGGAGGGAGGTTTTCATCGCCTCAACCTCCCTCGGGGCCAGTCTATCCCCGCGACTTGACGCCTCCTCCCGCTGATGGTATAGTCGCGAGAGGAATTTGGCGTCAAGGTCCCATGGCAGGGACCCGGCCAGAACGCAGGCCGCCTCGTAGGAGATCGTGCGGTAGCCCCTGATCATCCGCTGCGCCAGCGCTCGCTGAGGCTTACGCAGTAGAGTGACGCAGCGGTTGCTCAGGGACTCGGCCCATACTGGGCTCCCATACAACGCCATAGACCGCACGACTCCCATGTACATCCTTCGGCAAGGGATGCCCGGACCTTCCAGGTTGGGCAGCAGGCCAGAAAGAGCGCCTGCCACCCGCAGCAACTTCGGTTGTAGCATCTCAAAATGGGCGCGGAATTCCCATCGACTGTCCAGCAACAGCCCCAAGTATTTGAGCTGCTTGCCGATAGGAATTCGCACGCCCTCAACCTCAATTTGGGCCCCAGCAGGTGGTCCCATCCGAGGCCGGTGGAAACAAATAGCCTCGGATTTGTGAAGGGCCACCGTGAGGCCCAGCCGCCGAATTCTCCTCGCCACGTTGCCAGTTCCAACCGCGGCGAGCTCGGCGGCCTCCTGGAAGGTCCCGCCCGTCGCTGTGACGAGCGTGTCGTCGGCGTAACAGAATACGCCGACGCCCCGGGGGTTGGCACCACGGAGCACCCAGTCGTAGCCGATGTTCCACAGAAGGGGCCCAAGAACCGACCCCTGGGGAACACCGCAGCACCACGGTATCCTGCCTGTCGTAGTAGGCGACTAAAAAGGGTTCGCTGGGTCCGATGCGGAGCTAGCGTGTCCTCGCCATAGTGATTCCGAGGGGGGCGGCGGCACTGTAGCCTCGGTTCTACATTCACCAGGGGATCTTGGTCATCATGAGTTCTGCATGATATGAATCATAAAGGAATCTATCTGATATATTTTCATAATCGTGTTTTTTTACTAAATTGATGCAAATAAAATTCGTTCAAACGGTTAAAAAAATCCCATTACCTCAATCCGTAATGAAAAGTTGACAGAATATAAAATTCATGATACGATTTTAAAATGTATGTCCATAATAAAACTTAGTTTAATTGAAATGTGTGAATTTAACGTTTCGCAACGTAAGCACTCGTGGTCCCCGGATTGAAATAAATTTTCAACAGTTGGATATTTTATTCATACACTCTCAGTTCACTTTCAAAGTCGAAATAATACGAGGATACAGCATTAAAAGTTCATCTTTCAGCAAATATAAAAGCGGATATGCGATTAAGTTTTGAAACCGTTGCTCAATTAAAATATTTTGGAATTGTTAGTAATTTTCAATTTCAATTTCACTAAAACTTCTGTGTAACATTTTTAAAGCTGAAATAAAGTTTTTTGGGTAAAACGAGTAATAACTATACTCCAAATAAGTGATATGAAGTTATTTGTACATTTCAATTCTTTATCATAATGATAAATTTCAATTATCATTTCCATGCCATTTCAATTTAATAGTGAAATATAATGGGAACACTCTTATGCGAAAGGGGTTTACTAGCGCAAAGAAATATGATTATCAATAATAACATCTGTAGTTGTTTATTGATTGATGAAGACGATTATAAGAGTTTTGTATCAGAAAATATGTTTATACTAGCCTAGCAATATGACATCTACACATTTGTTGGAAAATGCTCTGTGGTTTAATGGAGTATTCAGTAGGATATACCTACTCGGGCGGTCCAATTATACTGTCCGCTTTGAAATCATGTATACCTACATGACTAGAGAGAATCGTTGAAGTGGATTTTGAACTTTGATTAGGTAGCATGCGACTTTTGTTGGCTTATGACGTATAGAAAATAATTATACCGAACAATACTCTTATTATACATACATTACACCATACCATATGGTAATTAAAAAGGAGAAACAAGTAAAATTCAAGGTAATTAATATGACATAAGGATTTTACATTTCAATTACACGATCTTCAACAAGGAAATAAGACTACCACTCGGTCACTGCATTACTCCATCTCTCTTTAACCCGCATTGCCAAGAGTCCCGCCCTTTTCTATTTAAGTTTCGCAGTTGAAGTCCCAATGTAACGAACTTTATGAATACAATACTAAAATATAGCTTACAAATTACGTAAATAAAGCCGTGACTAACAGCCATTATGCCATAAAAATGAGTATGATTTATATTTTTGAATAATAAATTTATTCGTTGACATTATAAGTATTCACGTGTCTAGGCGTAGTTTATATGTGTTATATGACAACTGCCATTAACAATAACAAAAGAGCATTTTACTCGTACACCTCCACCACACCTCGACTAATATTTAAACCAATATTATAATATCAAACCAATACCAACGAGCTGAAAGTTATTTAAAGTAGAAGGTAGTTTTCGTTGCCCTTAGACTTCTATATTGATAGACTTGCAGCGGAACCGCAGGCTGCTAATAGAAAGTTGTTATTTAGAGCTTTTATGCCAAAAGTATTATACTTTACAAAAGCGGTGCTTGTAACGCAAGTCTGAAAGTGATAGAATAACAAACATATTTTGTAACACGATTATTATTTGATGCACTACGTGCTAATCAGTCAACCTCAGTGACGCAGTTGATTGGAAGCAACGTGTAATGTGGTTCGACCACAGACAGCTTGTTTATCACAATATAGCTATAATTGACACCAAATTTTCCTAAAGCATTCCGTTTAGCCTACGGACAACTGTAGCGTTGGACGTTCATCCCCAAGGAGGACTGACAATGTTGCGAATATCGTGTTAAGACCCTGGAAGCAGGCAGCTTGCGACAGAGCGGTTTGGAAGTCTTTGGGGGTGCCTATGTCTAGTAGTGGACGTCTTTAGGCTAACGATGATGATAATAATGATGATTCTGAAAGGCTCAATAAAGTAGAATTTATTTCTAAAAAAACATGTTTTCTCGCAGTGATGTGTAAGTCATTTGTATTGCCTAGTAAAATAGGTCACAATAGTGCCTGAAGGGCCTATAATGCCAGATTTATAGCCAAGGATTTATCGAGATCAAGTTCTGTAAAGTAGTTAAATATCGATTGATACGACGTCAAGAGGTACTAAAATAAGGTTATTAACATGCTTTGTTTGCAGACTTTTAAAATGGTATGCCGTTATTATTTCTAATAAAAAGTATACCTAAAAAGGTAATTTATTATATGGTTTTTGTTTCTTTCCAGAATCTCTACTGCTCCGCATAGTTCGAGTGTCGGTGCCCACGTACAGAGTGCGGGGCCAAATAGCGCAACTCGAGTGCGATTACGAGCTTGGCGCTGACAAACTTTATTCAGTTAAATGGTACAGGGACAATGAAGAATTTTACAGATACATACCAAAATACGATCCACCAAAACACGCTTACAAACTGGAAGGAATCAAAGTCGATGTAAGTACATTTGTTGACGTCACCGCCCGGCGCCCTCGCCCTATCCGCCTGTCCAGATCTCCAAGTTTTCTAATCCTTTCGCTTTGAGCACTCCCCACAATATGTATGTCAAAATTTTCCTCGTACATTCGTACTCTACGTCGCATAAGTTTTAAGTTCATTAAAAATAACAAGGAAAAATCAGAATTCTTCGTAAAAGTTATTTATTTTCCAACTTCTCATTCGCAATTTAAAAGTTAGTTTCATATGTATCATTAGAATATTAATATTGTTGTAAGAGTTGCTTAAAGCTATTATTAACGCATTATATTTCTAGAATTACCGAGTAATGTAGGCCATTCAGTAACACCAAGGGAAATGTCGCGACAAAAACCTTACGTAATTAGAAAACAACTTTTTAATGCGCACTCACGCACTGCTAATTACAACCCTGTATAAATGTGCCACATTATTAAATTTCTCATCGCAGCCGTTGAAACCACTTTTATAGCAAATATAATTTAATTTGTAATCATTAAATTGCGACCATTGGAAAAAATGTGAATGTGGTATGCGATTCACTGGCAAGAAAATTATATTCAATAATTTGAAAGGTTTCCTCGAAATCCTATTCTCTAAAGAGGATATATAGTTCGGTAACCTATTCGTTGAACACAATAGGGTACGTCGACAAGGAGCACTGACAAAAGATACGGTGATAGAAATGAGCCAAAAGCCACACAATCTATACGAGACTATTTTCGAGCAACCGAACTGGATGGAAACATGCTGAACAAAATTACTATATAGAGGTTATATGTACAGCTTCACGTATTCTCTATCTCTAATTCGTTTTCCTATCTATAGAAGTCAATATCGATCCCTATGAATCTCTATGTTAAACCAACGCGCTAAAAATTCATTCTTGTACAGAGAATGTTAATCCATATTATATTGAAAGAGTAATCCTCTTCAATAAAGTCCAACACACAATTGTTCGTAAAACGCTGATAAATCGTGCGTGCTAGAATAAAATGATTTCGAATTCATTGTGTTAAATATTCAATTTATTATAATCTGTTTCCAAAACTAATAATGCATTACAATCAGCTGGTGTGATTTTGAAATTTAATAACAATCCAATCTGTCTAATACCTAACATAACGATTTATTTCACCAACTGCGTAGTAAAATAACAGATAATTGTTAAATCAAATAACTTCGCCATGACTTTGGATAATTTAATCTCTACAAATTTATATTCATTTCATTTTAATTGTGGTGATAAATTATTTCTCTCCGTTGTACTGCGCCTCGCAGTCTTAAATAAGCGAATTAAGGATTAGGCATAATTCTGAGCAGCTATTTGCAAAATTAACAGTATTAATCATAGTTTATTGTTCAGTTACACGATGCTCTTGTTTATTGTTTAATTAACTCGTGGATCTGTATCAGTGCATGATTTACAGATTATTCATACATTTGTAAAATCTATGCCTAAGTGGTTGTTTTATAGGTACTAATCTAATAACATCATAGAAGCATGACGACCAATAGCAAAGACTTTATTATTGTATGCTAATAATATGCATATGCTAAGTAAATTTACAGTCGTAATTTAGCCTTAGATACTTGTCACTTATTTAAATCATGTTGGTATTCACGTTGACTTAGAAAGTTTTAATAAAAAACAAAACGGTATGAATAATTTTAAAAGAAAACAATAATGTAAGGGAACCTTAAATTAATGTTTTTTCCGAGGAACTATAGGTGACTACCCTATGCTATGCCCTAGGCTAGGCTAGAGATGACGTACCTACAATTTATATATAATATAAATAAATGCACCCAACTGTTGAATAGATATATAGTTGAAACCCTACACTAAGATACAAGTCTTGTGTCGTGGGTATAGTTTCTGATACCGAAAGAATTTTCGGTCTCACAAACACCCAGACCCGAAACAAATATTTATGGATCAATCCCGTTATGCGGGGATCGAACCCGCGGGCTCTCGTTTCATAAGGTATACACCAGCTTGCATTAAATTACAGCTTGATATACACCCCGTAGGTATACACCTACGGGGTTGTCTATGTGTAAATATAGCTCATACTATCAAAGAACGAAGAATAGCGCTCACATTCATTCTGTTTATTGTATCTCATTTATGAAGGATTATAATATAAACTTAACCTTACTGGAACATAGACTGAAACGTCTAGGCGGCTCTCCTAGTATTACCAAGCTTCCCGAATTATCATGGTTATGACGGCATAAGTGTTATGGCCGAGGCTTTCGGGGAAATACTATTTAGGCTAGATGAGCTTTGTACCATCCTACCGTTTAACTGAAGATTACTACTAACATGTACGGTATATTATTTTTGTTGAATTTCTATACTAAATTATGAAAAGATTTATATTCAAAATAAGTCCGCGTTGCTGTTTCACTTATGGTTAAACTATCGGATTTAAGAAACAACATATACACATAGAAAATAATAAAATTTCACTGTTAACCTAAATACTGATGGATGTTTATTGAACCTCCATAACCATAACCCCGTACTGCACCTACCCGAGTAGAAATTTTTTCGTGTTCCTGATCTGGACCCGATCAGGAATGCCTGATCGGGTCCAGATCGGGCATGCCTGATCGGGTCCAGATCGGGCATGCCTGATCGGGTCCAGATCGGGCATGCCTGATCGGGTCCAGATCGGGCAAGCCTGATAGGGTCCAGATCGGGCATGTAACGCAGAACATTGGTCTGGACCCGATCAGGAATGCCTGATCGGGTCCAGACTAGGAATGGCTGATCGGGTCCAGACTAGGAATGCCTGATCGGGTCCAAACTAGGAATGCCTGATCGGGTCCCAATCAATCATCTGTATCATGTAATACCTTGCCTGATCCAAATTGAGTATGCCCAGTCCGGTCCTTTTAAAAAACATGAATATAATATTATAGTCATGAAAAAATTGTTTGTTAAAAAAATATGAATTGTTATTATAAATATGTTACTTAACATTTTATTATTTATTTTTTATCAATTCGTTATTTATTTAATTATCAATGATTTTATAAATATTGAATATTATAATAAATAATAATAATTAACAACTCAATATTAATGAATTTATTTATTTTTTGTATGGTAAAACATATTTAAACAATAAAAAAAAAGACAAGGAATTTAAAAAAAAGCTTTTAGTGTCTTTTATTGACCTTCTTAAAAAGGCTTTTTAAGCAGTAACCATCCCAATCGTTAGCTTTATTTAATATTGACGACAATGCTTGCTGTAATTTACTGTCAGGAATATCTTGCTTATTTAGAAATTTCTGTCTCATTGCAGCTGAAATACAAAATTTGATTCAATTATGTTGTAATTTAATAAGTAATAATAATAAAAAATATTAATATTTATAAAGTAATAACATACAATTAAGAAATAATTAATTTGGTATCAATGAAAGTATCCTGCACTATATAATGATTAACATACTTTTTACCAAAGTGAAAAAAGTTGTATCTTTTAAAACTTTTTTTGGAGTTGCAGCTACATATGACATGGCCATATCTCTTGAAATGTAAAAAACGAATAATATTGCCCATATTATGGGTAATAGTGTTTTCCATCAATGGAAAAGTATATAAGTTTATTCTGGAAAAGCAAATTTATTATTATTTATAATGAGGAGCATTTTTTTAAATATGACAATTTCAATAATATGGTCAGATAGAGCAAATATTAGTTCTTTCATATATTTATATATAAGAGTATAGTTTTTTAGAAACTCACATTTTTTTATTGTCTTTCAACTTTTCATTGAATTTATCAAAGTTTTCCATTGTTGATAGTGGAAATTCTAATTTTTGAGCCACATCTGTTGATCCTTCAGTATCTATTCGACTGGAATCTAACAGTTGAGTACTGTTATTCTTTTTAATTTCAGACAGGATTTGGGCAACAACAGCAGATATGCTTACAATTTGACCTCTTAAATTCCCTAATTGTTTTGATAGACTGTTATAATTATGCCTGAAACATTCAAGCAAAGAATCTGTTAAAAATAAAATATATATTAATACAAATTTTTACACTGATTATACATTTATTAAAATATCAAAATTCCAACACTGATGTAAATATAAATATTATAATAATTACCAACACTCCACAATTTCAGAATAGAATCCATATTATGACCTTAGTTACTAATAATTATTAGATAGGTATTGTAATGATTAATTTGTTTTTTACCATTGGATACAGTATTTTTTGTTGATGATCTAGCTGCTAATATAGTCATTTCAGTTTCTGTTTTGGATTTATTACTATAAAGATGCTAAATAGATTATCAGCAATTATTGATAATGTACTATTATTATTAGAAGTAAAACAACAGTAGTATAACTTAATTATTTGTATCAAAATTAACAATAATAAAAATATGTCAGTTAATATGCTTTGTTAAAAAAAATCATTAGTAAAAAAATATTAGAAATTAATCAACAATATTTACATTTTAAATAAGAGATATTACCTCAAATTTCAGTGGGTTTATCCGTTAACTCCAAAGGTGTTTGGCTGAATATTTTATCTATTTTTAATTGATTCTTTGATAATGCTTTTATTTTGAAAGTTTTTTCAACAGCAGCTGCTTTTGCTTTAGTGGACTGCTCATTATCAGTAGAGAAAGCATAGGGTTATTTTTCCAATCTTATTAATTTTTCCTCTGCCTCTTTCATAGTTTCTGATAACATTAATTGTATAAATTAATTACTGTTTTATTGTTTTGACAATAAGATATCAATTCTCATGAATCTATAATTCAAATAACAATAAATTACCTGCTGTGCCACATATTTGAACATGAAATGTTGGTCTTGTCGGATCAGGCTCTTCACAATGCTTCACTATTGTTTGTAATAATTTACAATACTTAGTACTTTTTAACAATGATGCAGGCATATAATATTTACATCCAGTACCACTATATTCTATGTAATGATCTAACCAAGAACTTGATACTATATCAATTACTTCATTGGATAAATCATTTACAAATAAAACTATAATGTCATCTGAAAAAAAATACGGATTATTGAAATATAAATTTATAATGAAAAATAGCAAAGAATTGTAATGTATTTTTAAATACTTTTTTACTATCCTTGAATGTTTTAGGTAATTCAATTTAATAACGAAACTTTACACACAACATGTAAATTTTTATCTACTTAAGTAGTTTACTCCACAATTTAGTATTTTATACACAATGCACACTTAGTAAATGTCTAGATATAAGTTTATAGTCCTTGATACACTTTGTTTTGGTAAACACACAATATATTAATTATTCTGTAACTACTGTTAAGGCGATTTAGTTTTTGTAATGAACTTATTTAATCTTTACATTAATATACCAATCGGCATATTCAATCAATTCAATCCACTGATACCGTCTTCTTGACATAAAATAAAAATTAACTCCCGTGTTCTATAGACTGTATGTAGAATTGCCGTTTGTAGTAAAAGGCGGGAAATGCCCAAAAGCGGTATTGCATTATTTTAAGTTGCGCACCAAGTTAGTAACATCCGCAATACTTGTTTTTAATTATAATGGTTTTATCACGTATTATTTTACCTAACATTTTCTGGAAAAAAATAAATACGATAATAAGTAACTTTCTACTTATGCACCTAATTCCTACACTTCCTGTTGTCGCCTGTCGGTTTATCAAGTACCTAATGTTGCCATAACAAATAAAATACTTTTCATGCGTTATCAAATCTATACTAATATTATAAAGAGATAATGTTTGTGAATTTGTAACGTTGTAGAAATTCGTTATTGACAAACAAAATTTATGGTAAAAGATTTTTGTAAAATAAATTACCAGTATAACCTGATCTGATGCAAATAAAATTTACACCGTGACATAAATATGGCAATCATGATATGATACACGTCATGAGTTGAGTTTCACCGTTCACGTCCAAAACAATAATAAGTTTTGAATTGTATTTCTGGAATATATGTTTAAAAGCATCTTTTCTTGCTTTGACAATTAGGATAACGGTATCTGGGCTTGATACTACATGTCTTATCATACTGAATATTTTTTAATACCAGGCTAGCCCTATTTGATCCAGACCTTGGCCTAATGCAGTATGCCTTACAATACTTGAAAACATTTAACATAAGGCTATCCTGATCTGGTCCCGATCTGGTCCTGATCCAATATACCTTACAATACTTGATAACATTTAACATAAGGCTATCCTTATCTGGTCCCGATCTGGTCCTGATCCAATATACCTTACAATATTTGATAACATTTAACATAAGGCTATCCTGATCTGGTCCCGATCTGGTCCTGATCGGGCTTGCCTTACAATACTTGAAAACATTTAACATAAGGCTATCCTGATCAGGTCCCGATCTGGTCCTGATCGGGCTTGCCTTACAATATTTGATAACATTTAACATAAGGCTATCCTGATCAGGTCCCGATCTGGTCCTGATCGGGCTTGCCTTACAATATTTGATAACATTTAACATAAGGCTATCCTGATCAGGTCCCGATCTGGTCCTGATCGGGCTTGCCTTACAATACTTGAAAACATTTAACATAAGGCTATCCTGATCAGGTCCCGATCTGGTCCTGATCGGACTTGCCGTACAATACTTGAAAACATTTAACATAAGGCTATCCTGATCTGGTCCCGATCTGATCCTGATCGGGCTGGCCGTACAATACTTGAAAACATTTAACATAAGGCTATCCTGATCAGGTCCCGATCTGGTCCTGATCGGGCTTACCTTACAATATTTGATAACATTTAACATAAGGCTATCCTGATCAGGTCCCGATCTGGTCCTGATCGGGCTTGCCTTACAATACTTGAAAACATTTAACATAAGGCTATCCTGATCTGGTCCCGATCTGGTCCTGATCGGACTTGCCGTACAATACTTGAAAACATTTAACATAAGGCTATCCTGATCTGGTCCCGATCTGGTCCTGATCGGACTTGCCGTACAATACTTGAAAACATTTTAAATAAGGCTATCCTGATCAGGTCCCGATCTGGTCCTGATCGGGCTTGCCGTACAATATTTGATAACATTTAACATAAGGCTATCCTGATCAGGTCCCGATCTGGTCCTGATCGGGCTTGCCTTACAATACTTGAAAACATTTAAAATAAGGCTATCCTGATCAGGTCCCGATCTGGTCCTGATCGGGCTTGCCGGATCGGGCATGCCTTATTCTATCCTGATCAGGACCCGATACATGATCTGGTTGTGCCTTATTTGATTTCTACTCGGGTAGTATTGCGTTGGATCCCCGATCGGAGAAAACAATAATGGGTTTTATCATTAAGGAAATCTAAATATCAAATATAATAAAAAGTAGTCATTTCTTCCCGTATTACGTGTGACAAATACATAATTGATTAAACAGGAGCAGAAATTCCCCTTCACTATTCGATCTGTAAAACCGGATTTGAGAACATACGTTCTTACACTTACTGGGACACCCATTCTCAAGTAGTTTTGTTCCGCAGTTGCAAAAGTCAGACGACCAAAGAGTCACACTGCACCAGGTGACACTGAAATCGAGTGGGCTGTACCGGTGCGAGGTGTCCGCCGAGGCACCGAGTTTCGCCTCAGCCGCCGGCGAGGGGAGAATGGAAGTTATTTGTAAGTTTTAATTCGTTTCCAGACGAACCGTACATTATAACTAATTGGCTTAATCTCGATTCCATTTTCGCTCATTTAGAGGTTTAATTCTACGAAAAATCCAATCTTCCTTTGATCAAACGTGCTTATTCGAAAAAAGGAAAACATTTCAATTTAAATTTTGTTTTACATTCAACCGCGGCTCTGCATGAGCGCGCCTGTGACGACAATAGAACCGTTTGTTGTTTGAAAATGTATGCATGTTCTAAATTATACGCAGGTTTTTTTTATTTCAGCATAGAATTATTGTGCAGGATGGTCATAGGATTGTTTTATATATTTATAATATGAAAATATATTTCATTACATGGTTTTGTTTCAGATCTACCAAGGGAAGGTCCAAGAATAACAGGAAATGAACAAGAAAATCGAAGGGGCGACTCTTTATTCCTGAACTGTACATCAGGAAGATCGTATCCAGCAGCAGTGCTGAGCTGGGATATTGATGGTGAAAAGGTAGACATCTTGTTGCTAATCCTACATACATTGTATTCTACCCATAGAGTGAAGCTAATAAGGTTGAAATAAAGTATAGGGAAGTCCGCATGTAGTTCGTAGATTGCAGTACCTAAACTACAAAAAGTTTTCATAATAGCTTTTAAAAATTTTATACGTAGATCTACCGTATAAAAAAATATAAGGATTGTACGTTTGAGAAGTTCCAAGATTGATTCACAGATGGAGTTACTGTATGTACATGCTATTCATATTAGGTACTATAGGATATTCTCGGAAAGAGTAAGACAAGACGGAAATGTTGCGTGATGACGCCAATGTTGATTATCGGCTAATCTTCCCGGGATACAGGCTTGAATGAATCTATTTATGTTAATTATAAAGCGAAGTTAACAAGGCAAATACTATTTTTAATACAGTATTAGTGATCAAAGAATGCTACCTGCGATTAAAGATGATTTAATGATGATGAAAAGGTGATTATTGGTGCTATAGCATACTACCTTATGGTAAAAGTAAACTGCTGTCGTGTTCAAGGCATAATTTCAATATTGTTTAATCGTAATTTCCAATTGAAATTATTTCATAGATCCAAAGCATCGGTACTGGAAACAATGCAATCTGCTTTGAATCAGTGAAGTGCAGTCTAATTGGTAATAAGGATTTCTAGTCTAGTCAACATGTTCAAAAACGTGTTAAATAGAAATAAAGCTCCTAAAAATATGAGCGATGGCTCATTCGATTCGGAATGACGTCTAGAAAAATGTTTTTGAAGGGTATATTAGCACATAAAAAATTGCAATTGTTATTAACAAAATAAAAAAAATAAAAACAGGTATTTCGTTTTTTTTAATAACTTTAAAAATAATAATATTTAAGGAATTTTGAAAACAGATCATGAAAGAGGAGGAAATTTCCAATAAAAAAGAACTAACTCCCGGAACTCTATCTATATTATTTATATTATTTTTTTAATACTGAAAATAGAGCTCCGCGAGGGCGTTACGGCATAGGCGCGCCGCCTAAAAAGCCGGTATATCACCTAAAACAATTTATTTTTAATATTAAATGACAGTTTAAAAATTTGAAAAAATTTTGGTGTAATGTAGACACTTGAACGAAAAAAACCTCGGTGACAAAAATTTTTTTTGTCGATTTTTCAAAAAGTTACATCATTGTTAATTAACTAATTTTTTTCCAATCTCTGTTTTTATAAATTACGGGATAAAATTTTTAATAATTGATCTAAAAATCTTTTCGCTTCGTGGAGCTCTTCTTGTTTAGGTACTTAATAAAGTTATGCAAAAAAAATTAATTTAAGTTAAATATTTTGTTAATTATAATTTTTTTAAATTCACTAAAAATGAAATTTGTAAAAAATGTTATTAAAAAAATTTTTTTTTGGTAATGAATTATTATTGCTGTTTTCGCATCTAATATAGGTATTAATTATAATTGGAAAAATTTTTTTTACGTCATTTGTTAAGAAATTGTTTAAAAACAAATAGACTATTTTGGGATTTAAAAAAAAAAACTTTTTACCATCTTATAGCATAGATGAAATAATGTTTTTTTAAAAAAAAAATTTTCTTAAATATTTTTTTTTATATTTTATAATCGTTTTTTTTATATTTCAATAGTTAAAATAATTAGTTCAGAAATTATTTTATTCTTAAAAATAATCATTGACCCTTTTCATTAGAATAACAGAGAATTTTTTTTTTTATAAATAATTTAATTGTTTATTAACTTAAAAATTTGTTACAAACAAATAATATTAACCGTTATATTTTTTTTCGAAAACTTCAAAAAATTACAAAAACAACCATATATAAAAAAGGTTAGAAAAAAAATTGTAATAAAATACAAAAAAAAAAATTCTTAACTTTTTTTATGTATGGTTGTTTTTGTAATTTTTTGAAGTTTTCGAAAAAAAAATATAACGGTTAATATTATTTGTTTATAACAATTTTTTAAGTTAATAAACAATTAAATTACTTGTAAAAAAAAATTATTTCTCTGTTATTCTATTGAAAAGGGTCAATGATTATTTTTAAGAATAAAATAATTTCTGAACTAATTATTTTAACTATTGAAATATAAAAAAAACGATTATAAAATATAAAAAAAATATTTAAGAATTTTTTTTTTAAAACATTATTTCACCTATGCTATAAGATAATTTTTTTTTGTAAATTCCAAAATATTTAAGATTTTTTTTTAAAACATAGTCTAGTCAACATGTTCAAAAACGTGTTCAATAGAAATAACGCTCCTAAAAATATGAGTGATGGCTCATTCGATTCGGAATGACGTCTAGAAAAATGTTTTTGAAGGGTATATTAGCACATAAAAAATTGCAATTGTTATTAACAAAATAAAAAAAATAAAAAAGGTATTTAGTTTTTCGTTAATAACTTTAAAAATAATAATATTTAAGGAATTTTGAAAAAAGATCCTGAAAGAGGAGAAAATTTCCAATAAAAACGAATTAAATCCCGGAACTCTATCTATATTATTTTTTTAATACTGAAAATAGAGCTCCGCGAGGGCGTTACGGCATAGGCGCGCCGCCTAAAAAGCCGGTATATGACCTAAACTAATTTATTTTTAATATGAAATGACAATTTAAAAATTTGAAAAAAAAAAATGGTTTAATAGACACTTGAACAAAAAAAACCACGATGAAAAAAATTTTTTTTTGTCGATTTTTCAAAAAGTTACATCATTGTTAATTAACAATTTTTTTTCCAGTCTCAGGTTTTATAAATTACAGCATAAAAATTTCAATAATTGATCTAAAAATATTTTCGCTTCGTGGAGCTCTTCTTGTTTAGGTACTTGATAAAGTTATGCAAAAAAAATTAATTTAAGTTAATTATTTTGTTAATTATAATTTTTTTAAATTAACAAAAAATTAAATTTCTAAAAAATGTTATTATTATTATTTTTTTGGGTAATGTATTATTATTGCTGTTTTTGCATCTAATATGGGTATTAATTATCATTGAAAAAAAAAAATTACGTCATTTTTTAAGAAATTGTTTATAAACAAATAGCCTATTTTGGAATTTACAAAAAAAAAAATATCTTATAGCATAGGTGAAATAATGATTTAAAAAAAAAAATTCTTAAATATTTTTTTTATATTTTATAATCTTTTTTTTATATTTCAATTGTTTAAATAATTAGTTAAGAAATTATTTTATTCTTAAAAATAATCATTGACCCTTTTCAATAGAATAATAAAGAAATCATTTTTTTTGTAAATAATTTAATTGTTTATTAACTTAATTTTTTTTTATAAACACATAATATTAACCGTTATATTTTTTTTCGAAATTTCAAAAAATTACAAAATCAACCATATATAAAAAAAGTAGATTTTTTTTGTATTTTTACATTTTTAAATATTACATAATAATGAAATTACAGCCGTTACATAATTTTTCAAGTTAAAATTGCTATACCTTTTAAACTATTAGAGATACGGTTAAGAACATTCAAAGCATTTTTGTTAAGGATTTATTTATCTTTAAAATGAATTCAAAATAGATTCTGTAACTATTATTTATCATTTGTTATAAGCATTTATTTATAAAAATTTAAATTGTTTTTTTTCTTTTATTTTTTAAATAAAATATATTTCTAATCACGCATAAATTATAGCAATATCCATTTTTGTTTAAATAATATATTTATTCCAATTTATACTTATCCAATTTATATTCTGCTACAGATCATTTTTCATTTATCACTTGAATTATTAATATTCAGCTAAGGTTTAATTATTTATTTATTTATTAAAATAAATAATAAAAAATAAATATATTTATTAAAATAAGCCTTAATAACTTTCTACTTGAGCTCTATAAATTATTTTCAGTCGCTATTCGCGGATTAAAAAAATGCAACCCAATTCCCATATTCGCGGCTAAAAATTTCTTTATTCGCGGATCTAATAAGTACATAAATAAATTAAAAAGATTCCAATAGGTAACCAAGCGAATATTCTTAGTAAATGCCGTCAAATGGACAAATAAAAACAGTAAAACAAACTTATTAACACTATGCATAAAGTATGTTGTAGAATGAAATTTTGACATAAGCGGACGGCTTTGACATAAGCCGCCTTTGCCGCGGTTGTTTTTAAGAATGAAACAAACGGAATGAAAGGAAACCTTATTATCCAATGAATAAAGTATAATTTCTATATTAAACTGCATCCAACAATATCGATTATTTGTGAAAGAGTTATATTTATGCAGATGGCAAGTGTCCGTTAATGAATGAATAATTTCATTTTTTATAATATTATAATTGTTATAATATGATAGCAATGGACTACTCTGGGAAATGTTTTATTTGTGAGAAAAGTTTGATTGGTGTCAAGGAAAGGAAAACAGTTAAAGAACGTGGAATAAATTCATTGCGAGAATGTAGTTTAAAATTTGGCGATCAAAAATACAAAACATTAGAAGGAAAAATGGAAATCGAAGTTCATGAGAAGTGTCGAACAAATTATTTATTGTTATGTAAAAAAATTGATTCTGAGTCTTCAAGTTCATCTGTTTCAGCACAATCTATACGCAGTAGTTCTACTGATTTTGCGTATGATAAATTATGTCTATTTTGCCAAAAAGATTATTGTCACAGTTTACGTAAAAAACACGTTGTACGTTCAGATGATGTACAGAAAATATTATTAGATATTACAAACCAGCGTAATGATTTACTTGGTAAAAAAGTTAAAGATTTAATAACCCGTGTAGATTCGTTATTAGAAGTGAAAGCACGCTATCATCTTCAATGTTTTAATAATTTTAAACCGATTCCAACTAATCAAGATGATGAAGAGGAATCACCTCTTAAACAATCATTAAAATATGTTTTTGATTATATAGAAAATAATTCAGAATGTCAATTCACTATTTCTGAACTCATAAAAATCATGAAATATCAACCGACACCGCGAACTCTAATAAGTCATTTACAAAAACACTTCGGTAATGATATTACGATAACAGGAGTTGGAAACAAAAGTGTAATTACTTATTGTGGTGCTGGTGATTATCCACTAGACGATATGTGGTATATGCATTCTGAACAACGCAAAGAAGATGAAAATATTCGCGTTATCCGAACTGCTGCTGAACTGATTAGAAAACAAATTAAAAGTACACAGTACAAAGTGAAAACTTATCCTTGTTCTATCAGCTTCCTCGATAATGTTCATTTAGACATTCCTAAGTATTTAGATTCGTTTTTGGAAGAACTACTGATGTTCGATATACATAAAAAGAAAAGATCTTTCAGTGAAAGGACGGAGTCAACGGATGCTGCAGAAGATTTTGAACAACAAGAAAGTGGTAATGAAGACTCAACAAGCGATGATGATAACGGAAATTTCACTGCTCTTGGAGTAAAAAAAGATTATATTGCTCATTCAATCATTTCTACAATGAGGCCGAGGTCATTTATTTCCTCTCTACTTCTATCTACAGGGATGTACATCAACCGAAAATCTGGGTCGAAACTTATTGTCAATTTGTTGGCAAAACTCGGAGTATGTGCATCTTATCATAGCGTAGCATTGCATGAGTTATCTGCAATAAAAGCTGAAGTTACGAAAATTGATAAACCTTGTTTCACACAGTATGTATATGATAATGCTGATCACAACTCATGTACTATTGACGGTAAGAATACAATGCACATTATGGGCGGTATTTGCTGTGTGGCTCCTAAACATGCTGTGTGTACTTCAGGGGAAATTCCTAAACTAAAAAGGCTACCAACAGCATCTGAAATAGCTACCGTTGGAGCTGTAGAGTTGAGAGATTTGCCTGAGCAAGAAACGTCACTGAAATCTGTGAATTATTTAGATGTATCTGGATTTCAATTCGGAGATGTAGTTCCAGGCATTTCTACAGTATATTCATCGCATATATGGGCTTCTTATATGGGAGTAAAAAAACTACCTAGCATTCGTGGCTTATTTGATAGGATTGCTACATTGTCATTTTACCAGGTGTCGAGGGTTTATTGCTTGCCATTTATAGATGAAAATCCATCAGATTTTAGAACTATTCATACAGCGTTGCATTGTGCTGCAAATCATTGCCATAAAACAGGTCGTCAAACCTGCTTTGTAACTTTTGATTATCCGCTTTATATAAAATCGAAACAAATACTATGTAATACTAAAGAAGAACAATTGAAAAATGTGATTCCTCGCCTAGGAGGGTTTCATTTACTTATGTCTTACTTAAAAGCAATTGGAACAATAATGGAGGGCTCTGGAATATTTGAATTGTTTTGTACAGTTTTTGCTCAAAATTCGGTTGATAAAATGTTATTGTGCACAGCTTACTCCAGAGCAATCCGTGCACATATGCTGGCAGTGAATGCTATTGGAGAAATTATTGCAGAGTTCGCAGAAAGTCCGGAAAATCTAAATAGCCATGAAAATATTAAGCATGTGAAAGAATGTCAGCCAATGGAAGCTCCTCTTTCATTAATAAGTATATCGAGGAAAATAGAAGATAAAAAACTAACCATCTCCAATTTATTTGCTGATTTAAAAAACTATCCACCATCTATAGATACAGTTAATAGTAATGAAGATGTTGTGGCTTTGTTAAAATTATTTACTAGTGCGATAACTACGTTACAAGGTAAAAGTCCAACTGCTGAACTGTGGTTACAATACTTCAACGCTATAATTGTGGCATTACAGTTTATTGAAGCAGAACGTTTAGGAAATTGGAACTTACATTTATCATGTATTCATCAAATGCTACCAATTTTTCACGCAGCAGGACACTTTAATTATTGCAAGGGAGCACATATCTATCTTCAAGACATGTTAAATCTTAAAAATGTCATGGATGCTGCCGAGTTTACAACTTTCACGGAAAAAGGTCTTTTTACCGTAAGACGTACGGATAAAGCCTGGTCGGGAATTTGGACCGATATGACAATTGAGCAAACATTGATGCGCGTTCTCAAAACTGGTGCTCAATCTGCAACCCATGGACGGTCAGTGACAGACAGCGTATTGACACGGTTTATTCAAGGCATGCCGTATGCTTACGATATAATGGATCAATTAGAATCTTTTACCAATTCAAGATGTTCATCTTCTAACCAACATGTAGACCTTTCTACAGCTCGGCAAACAAAAGATAAAGAAGATGTTCAATCATTCAAAAATTGGCTAAAAGAACATGGAGTTTTTGATGAAAGACCTGGCAAATTAATATCACTGTCCACCGGGTTAGTTGGCGACTCGACAGTTGATTGTCATAAAGCGGTAGAGAAAGGTTTAGAAAGCTTATCGAAGATGGTTGGAGCTAATGCTGAGACATATAAGTTCAGTAAGAAGAACTGTGTAAAGACACTTCTTAAAACAACACCGGTTTGTATCGTTGATGGAGAGCTAGTTACCGTCAATACAACACTATTATTTCAGCGGATTGTTGCATCAATGATAAATGACAAAAACATTGTCCAAGAAGCTTTGGTCCATGAACTTGCTCCATTCCCAATGAGCTTATTCGATGACAAAGGCTTAATGAGAAAAAGCAATAAGTCTGAGTTATATAAATCATTGCAGCCAACAGCTTTTGTAAAACCTGATCCCTCCAAAACTAAATTTGTCATAGATGGCGGGTATCTTTTACATAAAGTCACATGGCGTAAAACTGGAACTTTTCAACGAATTCTCGAGGACTATTCAACATTCATATCCAACAATTATTGTTCAAATGCTACAGTTGTTTTCGATGGTTACAATACTAAGAATTTAGGAGTAAAATCTTACGAACGTTACAGGAGAGTGCGTACTAAAACCTCACCGGAAGTTACATTTACAGAAGATATGCCAATACCACGGAATAAAGACTTTTTCTTATCTAACATCAAAAATAAATCAAGATTTGTTGAGCTTTTGATTAATTACTTGCAGCAGAAACCAGGTTTCACTATTCTCCAAGACAAAGAAGATGCTGATGTTTTGATTGTCCGCAAAGCGTTGGATTTAGCGCAGCAATTTGGAGAAAAAATTATTGTTGTGGGTACAGACGTCGATTTGGCAGCTATGATAATCGATTCATCCTCAGATAATGTTGTAATGTGGAAACCAAAAATCCAAAAAAAACCAGATGTGTTCTATGAACCAGAGAAAAATGCTCAATTAAAAAATATTTTGCTGTTTGCTCATGCTTTTTCTGGGTGTGATACGATCAGCTCGATTTTCCGGAAAGGTAAAAATAGCTTATTAACTATGATCCAAAAAGACGCAACTATAAAAGTTGAAGTTGAAAAGTTTTATAACGCTGAGTCGACCGTCGAAGACATAAAACAAGCTGGTGAGCGAATTATGCTAAAAATGTTTGGAGCCAATAACAAGTCCATTAATGAATGTAGGATTGATCACTTCTTAGCCAATGTAGCCAAGTCTAAGACAGTTAATTTGGCTACGTTACCTCCTACAGATTCTGCTACACATTTACATTCATTAAGGGCTTATTATCAAGTACAAACATGGCTTGGTAACCCTTTAAATGCAGAAAATTGGGGATGGCAAAGGACTGAAACGATATTTCTACCTATTAGAACAACCGCACCGTTGGCACCCGAAAAAGTGCTTAAATTAATCAATTGCAGTTGCACAACTTCGAATTGCTCAAAAAATTGCAGTTGTAGTAAAAACGGGATGAAATGCACAAAATCTTGTAAAGGGTGTAAAGGAGAAACCTGTAATAATGCGTCCGACCTCATCGAAAACAGCGAAGGAAATGACGAAGAAGGAGACGATGATGATTGATGCACCGAGCTGATCAGGAATTCCACCAGTTAAAAAAAGGAGAACTCGTATGATTTGATAACTTCTGTGTTATTTATGAAAATATATTTTAAAAAGTTTTTTCAGAAAAAAAATTCAATTTTTATAAATAAATGCTTATAACAAATAATAGTTACAGAATCGATTTTGAATTCATTTTAAAGATAAATAAATCCTTAACAAAAATGATTTGAATGTTCTTAACCGTATCTCTAATAGTTTAAAAGTTATAGCAATTTTAACTTGACAAATTATGTAACGGCTGTAATTTCATTATTATGTAATATTTAAAAATGTAAAAAATACAAAAAAAAAACTACTTTTTTATATAAGGTTGATTTTGTAATTTTTTGAAGTTTCGAAAAAAAAATATAACGGTTAATATTATTTGTTTATAAAAAAATTTTAAGTTAATAAACAATTAAATTATTTACAAAAAAAAATGATTTCTCTATTATTCTATTGAAAAGGGTCAATGATTATTTTTAAGAATAAAATAATTTCTTAACTAATTATTTAAACAATTGAAATATAAAAAAAAGATTATAAAATATAAAAAAAATATTTAAGAAATTTTTTTTTTTTAAATCATTATTTCACCTATGCTATAGAATAATTTTTTTTTTTTTTTTTTGTAAATTCCAAAATAGGCTATTTGTTTATAAACAATTACTTAAAAAATGACGTAATTTTTTTTTCAATGATAATTAATACCCATATTAGATGCAAAAACAGCAATAATAATACATTACCCAAAAAAAATAATAATAATAACATTTTTTAGAAATTTAATTTTTTGTTAATTTAAAAAAATTATAATTAACAAAATAATTAACTTAAATTAATTTTTTTTGCATAACTTTATCAAGTACCTAAACAAGAAGAGCTCCACGAAGCGAAAATATTTTTAGATCAATTATTGAAATTTTTATGCTGTAATTTATAAAACCTGAGACTAGAAAAAAAATTGTTAATTAACAATGATGTAACTTTTTGAAAAATCGACAAAAAAAAATTTTTTTCGCCGTGGTTTTTTTTGTTCAAGTGTCTATATTACACCATATTTTTTTTCAAATTTTTAAATTGTCATTTCATATTAATAAAGAAGTTAAGAAATTTTTTTTTTGTATTTTTTTGTATTTTATTACAATTTTTTTTTTTCTAACCTTTTTTATATATGGTTGTTTTTGTAATTTTTTGAAGTTTTCGAAAAAAAATATAACGGTTAATATTATTTGTTTGTAACAAATTTTTAAGTTAATAAACAATTAAATTATTTATAAAAAAAAAAAATTCTCTGTTATTCTAATGAAAAGGGTCAATGATTATTTTTAAGAATAAAATAATTTCTGAACTAATTATTTTAACTATTGAAATATAAAAAAAACGATTATAAAATATAAAAAAAAATATTTAAGAAAATTTTTTTTTTAAAAAAACATTATTTCATCTATGCTATAAGATGGTAAAAAGTTTTTTTTTTTAAATCCCAAAATAGTCTATTTGTTTTTAAACAATTTCTTAACAAATGACGTAAAAAAAATTTTTCCAATTATAATTAATACCTATATTAGATGCGAAAACAGCAATAATAATTCATTACCAAAAAAAAATTTTTTTAATAACATTTTTTACAAATTTCATTTTTAGTGAATTTAAAAAAATTATAATTAACAAAATATTTAACTTAAATTAATTTTTTTTGCATAACTTTATTAAGTACCTAAACAAGAAGAGCTCCACGAAGCGAAAAGATTTTTAGATCAATTATTAAAAATTTTATCCCGTAATTTATAAAAACAGAGATTGGAAAAAAATTAGTTAATTAACAATGATGTAACTTTTTGAAAAATCGACAAAAAAAATTTTTGTCACCGAGGTTTTTTTCGTTCAAGTGTCTACATTACACCAAAATTTTTTCAAATTTTTAAACTGTCATTTAATATTAAAAATAAATTGTTTTAGGTGATATACCGGCTTTTTAGGCGGCGCGCCTATGCCGTAACGCCCTCGCGGAGCTCTATTTTCAGTATTAAAAAAATAATATAAATAATATAGATAGAGTTCCGGGAGTTAGTTCTTTTTTATTGGAAATTTCCTCCTCTTTCATGATCTGTTTTCAAAATTCCTTAAATATTATTATTTTTAAAGTTATTAAAAAAAACGAAATACCTGTTTTTATTTTTTTTATTTTGTTAATAACAATTGCAATTTTTTATGTGCTAATATACCCTTCAAAAACATTTTTCTAGACGTCATTCCGAATCGAATGAGCCATCGCTCATATTTTTAGGAGCTTTATTTCTATTTAACACGTTTTTGAACATGTTGACTAGACTATTCAATGAGCCATAAAATTAAAAATGGCCGAATGGGCCGTTCCTCGCAAGAGCCAACAGCAAAGGTATAATTTCGAGAGTCGGAAAAATATATGTCATAAAATTGAGCTGAGAATTTATTATTTTCATTGTTCGGTCTTTTAAGATGGTCAATCTTTAATTAATCACGCATGTTTTATTCATCACCCTCCTTAATTAAAGACCACACAAACTACGAGTACCTATGGCGTGAGCAGAACCTACTATAATTTAAAAATATTAATTATTAAGGCTACAAAAGGCACGGATCTAATATGTAGTGTCATTACCCATAGTAGTATTTAAAAAAGATGAGTAATTTAAAAGCAATATTACTTATTTAAAATAATATACTTGCACTTTAGCCATGAACTCAGAATTTTAGCAGAATTTAATAAATGGGTTCAAAACGATGTAAAATAATCTATCATTCCCCGATATTGCGCTAAAAGCCATATAATTGATTGAGCACTTTTTATGAATACACGAGATTTTGCCTAGTTTAAAGGCTTCTTCATGAGACCTATTTATATCCACTTAAACATATTACACCTCGTCATTTACTTTAATTCAAAATTGCTAAGGTTGCCCTTCTTTATAAAAGCTCTTAACTCTCGCCTTTATCTATACTAATATTATAAAGCTGAAGAGTTTGTTTGTTTGTTTGTTTGTTTGTTTGAACGCTAGGATCTCAGGAACTACTGGTCCGATTTGAAAAATTCTTTCACTGTTAGATAGCACATTTATCGAGGAAGGTTATAGGCTATATATCATCACGCTACGACCAATAGGAGCGGAGCAGCAATAAAGAATGTTTTAAAATCGGGGACTTTTTTCCTTTTTGTGAGCTTCCGCTGCGTACGCTGCAGAAACGGTTAAAGTTTCGCTAAAATAATGTATGACAGAATTGTTCCCCTTTAAAAATTCTAAAAAAAAATCCGCGACAGCATATGTCTATCTTTTAAGGTTGGCTCACTATAACGTTTTTTATTCTAACCAAATTTATTTTAAATAAAGCATTATTTGTGAAGGTGTTTTTACAAACATGATATTAATCCTTATCCAAATAAATACGTTATTCATTACAAGTATTTAATACAAAATAAATTTGTCCTTTACATCATTTGATTTCAATGAGTATCTTAGAAGATATCGCAGTTTCAAAATAATGATCAAGCGCGCAATAATGATATTCAAGGCGTCGACCGGCGCGTTACGGTTTCACGTTGAAACAATTTGACCGATTGTACGATTTTTGTATATTTAAGTAAATGGGGCTCTGCGGCATAAAATACTACAACTTATTTTCTTTCTGAACCCAACCCTGTAGTCCACGCAGACGGAGTTGCGCGCAAAAGCTAGTATTTTATAAAGGTGGCTTTTATCGTTACGAATAATAATTCGCTTCTAACCTGCATGTTTTAATTAGAAGCAAGATTTTATAATGTTTAAGACGCATAATATGAAATACATCGATGAATTTAAAAATATCTATTAATAATATCCAAAGACAGAGTACATTTTTCAAAAATCAAAAGTGTGATCTATTTTGCTCAATTGTCCCAACTCTGTTCACGGGTCCCCTGTATAGTTTAAACTGATCTAAGTCAGGCAAATTGTGGCTTGAGACCCATAATATGAATATGCTATCTATTGTAAAGAATTCTCAGAAATGCAGGATGCGTGAAGACGGTCAATTTAACGTCTCAAATCTCAATACAAACATGCATAATCTTACGCGTATATCCGCCGACGAGATAGGCAGAGTTGCACCTCTTCACCTATATTTCGCCAAGTATGCATTAGTCCCTCGTAATTCGAGCCGAGGGGAATTTCCGGACTCCGAGCTGCTACCGAGACTTTCTTAATAAAAAACCCAAAAACACTTATGTATTTTGATGGTTCTCAAAATTCTAGTCGTGTCTACATACTATATAAAAGGCATAAAATAAATGACTGAAAGTCGTTCTGTAAACCATCTACATATTTTTGTTTTCTGGCTGCTCACTTCAAATTAATCGCACAAATAAATTATGGAAAGTTATTTAAATATTCGCTCACAACAAACATATTTAAATGAAAACTGTGGACAAAATTATCGAACAAACAATTGCAATAATACACGTAATTAGCAAATGTAGCTCTATGTACTGTTACAGGGAACTTTGTGTTAGGCTTTTTAACCCTTATGTGAGTGACGAGGTACCCGGGTACCTTTGGCATTTTCAAATTTAACGAAAAGTATGTTTTACGCTCTGTAGGTAGCTGTGATTTCTTGAGAGCTCTTAACTATTTATAAATTATATATTTTTTGATGTTTTGATCCAGTCAACTATTTACAACATTTTGTGGAAACTAAAACATATTTTAAACTTACAATAGAGTGACAAGGTACCCGGGTACCTCTTTGTGTTTTGTATGAAAATGAAAAAAAGTATTTCTAAGTAAGTAAGTAAGTAAGTAGACTCAATGATTTCAAAAACTTTCTACGTCTGTCACTCGAGACAAATTGTGGGTTATGTTCCATGTAAATGATATATGCTGCCAAAGCTGCAATGTCAATGATATTGTAAAAAAGTGCTAAAGGCCACCGATTCGTTCTGCGTTTTACGGTGTATTCTGCTAACAGTTTATCCATATTGTCCACTCCACTTTTGGTTTTATTATAATATAAAATTATTTCTGGCTTGGCAGTTTCCTTATCACTTTCAATAACTGGTGACATGTGCATTGATGACAACATTATTCTTTTTAGGTACATAGGAGCACAAAGTTGCTTCTTTGCTAAAGGCGAAGTTAGAAGAATAGATCACTCTCTCCTTGTGTGCTTGCATATTTGGAGGAATAAAACGTTTATTTTTTCTTACCGTTCCAACTAGTGTCATGTTCCACGAATTCAAGGAATGAGCCAGTTGAAGAGACGTAAAAAAATTATCTGTAGTTACATTCAGTCCTGAATTTTTATATTTAGCCACGAGATCTAATACTGTGCATTCTCCAACATTTGTTTGACGATTGCCATCACTTGACTTTCCTATATATATTTGTCCATTTAGGGGGTAGGAATTATTTGCATCACAAGCCCAGAATATATTTATGCCATACTTTTCAGGCTTTGATGGCATGTATTGAGTAAAGCGAGTACGCCCACGATATCCATATAGCTGTTCGTCAACTGTAATACATTCACGAGGCTTGTACATTTTATTCAAATTTGAAATGAACATAGTCCAAATATCTCGTATAGCGGCAACTTTATCAGCTAACAAACGTTCAAGGCGCGTTACATCATTATCAAACCTTATGAAGCGTAACAGCATTTTGAATCTATCATGGGACATCGCAGCCCGAAATAATCGTAAGTGACTGGATTTCCACAATTCAGTCAAATGCTCTTTATTAGATCTATGTACCCCACTAAAGATTAGAATGCCAAAAAATGCATCCAATTCTTGTTCTGTGAATGGTTTGAATATTTTTTGTTTCGGTCGCTTGCTAATATCAGGGTACTTTTCTATTAGTTTATTATTGTATGCTTCAGTAATCTTAGTCCCTTTCCGATTAGTTTCCCTCAAGATTATGTCACACATTTCATTGGACAATATATTTTTGAATATTTCCATTTGATTGTAAAGTTTACTGAAAGATGTAGCCCCGCCCCGTTGACGAATAATGTTTCGACTACTAGTTTGTGTTCTGGGCAATGGATCAGACAGCCACCGCGTTCCATCTTTTGCAATAAAAATGTTTTCAAAAGATTCCCCTTCAAAACTCGCGTCGGAATCATAAGAGTCGATCTCACTTTCGACTTCAGCTTCTGGCTCAACATCCGAAATTTCCAATCCACCCTCTTCAACCAAAGGAATATAATCGTGCTCATTATCAGAAGCAACAAACTCACCTTCGTCACTGGAAGATTCAGCTAATATCGCTTGTATTTCTGTTGAATTATATCTTCGAACACGTGATCTTTGTCTAGAAGTACTGGCTCCAATATTCATAATGAAATATTTATAAATTCACAAAATAGAAGTAAACTCGTACAATGCGAACACAGTAAACTGTGAAGTGTAATATCAAGCACGATGCATTGAATGGATTCAAGTGTTTCTTGTGCGCCGATAACCATATACCGCACTCCACTCCTCCCCCGCTTTAATCGCCTCAGATCGTCAACTGTTTAGCTTAACTAAAATGATAATATTTAAAGTGTGGGTAACGTTAAAACAGACCTTTGTTGTTTACATTACGTCTAAACTGTATGAAGGTACCCGGGTACCTCGTCACTCTAATAAAGGTGTTTTATTTGTCACTCACATAAGGGTTAAAAAAAATACAAATAAGATATAGGACAGCCGTCTAGCGTGGAGTCTGGATCAAGAATGGACTAAACTGGAAGGAGCGGGCGTGACATATATTTATAATCGTTGGGAGTGATGACTAGGTAAAAGGGAACATGCAAGGTAAGGAGATAAGGGAGCATTACGTAATCATAACACCTCCCTGGGGTAGACTAAACATCGGGGTTGAAGCCGATGTTTAAGGATGTGGACTCAAACCTTGGTCCTGATGCTAGGAGAAGGAATGTCTTCCGGTGGTTGAGTGTGTTTAACCACTCTGGAAGGGGAGATGGAATCAGGATTAGGAATTTGTGTCAGTTCGACAGAGGTCTCGGCAGGAGTTGCCCGGGATAATATAGGAAGAATGTAGGAAAGACGGCTATTCGCTTTAATACATAAAAACAATTTACACATACAGAATAGGAAGATAACGCAAATGATTAATATTAAGGTGATTGAGTAATGAGTTTCGTATTTAATTATTTGATGTTGATTTATTATTTTATGGGCTTCAGTTGAAATTGATTTTAATTTTGATTTTATATCAGGAGTGAAAATATCTAAGTCAATATTCTGTAGCTTTATACGAGGCTCATTATTCATTTCTAATCTAAACTTATCTAAAGTACAACAGGAATCATTAATTATATTAAAATCGGAATGATACGTGGTTACATTAATTTTCACGTTATCAAATTTAGGTATTAGTTTGGTACTTTTACAATATGCGTAACAGTTATTTGGGATGCTTACAATTCCAGTACCAAGAATATTTATTTCTAGATTTTTCTGACCACTACATTCTATATACAACTTATTATTCTGTGACTGTACATAGATCCAGTTGTTGTTGGACAGTGGTTTCCATAGGTCAAGGTGTCCGTAAACGAAATCTGTTTGGCACTGCACTGGTAATACACTTATCACGTTTGATAACAACTCACTTTCACAGCTGGGATAAGCGCTGGTAGAGAACACTGTCATAACGTCACAGATGAATTCACGAGAGTTTATCGCTCTGCATTCTTTCAGCGACTCGAGGTTACAATATTCGGACTTATCCTTAGTTAAACCTATATACTTACTACTGGGTACTATAAAGATAAAAGAGTTTGGCTTAACATTGTTATGGGGTGTAGGTAACGCCACACTATGATATAGACTAAATTCCTTAGGGGATACTAAAGGTATTCTTAAAATAAACACAATTTTATTATTTAAGCTATAGCATATTACATTTGATACATTTATCAATGTATGAATACGACTTAGTTCTAGAGAAATTGGTAACTTAAGATCGGCAGGTAAGTGCCTATAATTATCAGCAAGCTCATCATATAGCTGCGTGGGAGTTAGCACTGCCGGGTGTAGAATGTTTTGACTACTAAGCATTATGGCGTTGATTATGTCTTCTAATTGAAATGAGATACTGAGTACAGAGGTTTCCAAACTGTGGAGAACTGAATTAATATTTGCTCTTATTTCTAGTTCATTATAATTCTGTGATACATTTTTTAATTTTGATAATAATATTTCAATTCCTTCATCAAGTCTTGCTTCATTGATTTTTATTGTGTGTATTGTATCATTAAATTTAGATAAAATGGAGCTTGTTATTAAAATATTCTCATTAATAAGTGAACTCAATCTTTTTTCATCGTTTTGAACATTATTAATGGCGTTATCGTATTTGATAGCGTCATTTTCATCTAGAGTTCCAAATATAAATTTAGACAAGGCACCAACGCCTCCTATGAGAGCGCTCCGTTTTGATCTCTTTGACACCAGGTGAGAGATAGCAGAGTACTCGGAAACAATATCTCGATATCTTATAGTTAGTGGTTCCAAAACGTTATTGCATTCTAAATTAATTAATGCCTTGAGTTGAATTTGATTACACGAAAAACGTAGTGTGCCTAGTACTGAATTAATGTTGCGGATATGCGGTTCTATGTGCGAGATATCAAATGGGGTGACCACATCAAGGTGACCCGTGTTTATCTTGAGTTTACCTATTTCATCGAAATATATACCGGCGCTTGAGTTGATTGGATGGACATACTCTTGGCGACCTTGGACCAGTATGCTGCAAGGAAAAGAGGCGCTTTACTAATAGGGAATAAGTTGAGATTATATCAACCTAGAATATAGCATAATATTATTACGTAAAATTAGTATTGATTAATAATGATGGCTTAAGAAGATGATGTGTCGTCATTTTCTACACGTTTGACCTCATCGTAGTGATGTCTTACATGTCGTCTATTGATGAGTAAGGATAAGGTGTGATTACCGTGAATTTTGACGACCTTGTAGGGGCCTTTCCACACAGGCGATAAGGCTTTGCGCAATCTTAAGTGGTTTTTTAATAGGACATAGTCACCTACTTTGTATTGAATGGGACGAGTCTTTGTATCGTAATAGCCCTTGGAGGTTTCTTTGGATTTATGTATATACTCTATGGCTTTATCACGTGCATGTTTCAACCGGTGTTGGAGAAGTTTCACGTATTCGGGATATGTGGTATTGGTATTGTCGCTATATACAGAGTCTGGTATGCGAGGTTTGTGTCCAAATAATAGCTCGTATGGGGAGTAATGTGTGGTTGAGTGCACAGCAGAATTGTATGCCAGCATAGCGGTATATACATATCGTGGCCAATTAGATTGTTCTTCATTGATGTAGGATTTCAGATACTCCTTGAGGGTGGAATGGCTTCTCTCAAGAGCTCCTTGCGTTTGGGGATGGTATGGTGATGACCATAAGTTTTTTATTTTAAGGAATTCGCAAGTTTTCTTAAAAAGGTCAGATGTGAAATTCGTGCCTTGGTCTGTTAGGATTAATTTAGGGATGCCGAATATGGACACGTAATGGATAAGACATTCACTGGTTTCCTCAGCTGTGGTCGCTCGGATGGGGTATGCGCTTGAAAATTTCGTAAGGTCTGTACATAGATCCAGTTGTTGTTGGACAGTGGTTTCCATAGGTCAAGGTGTCCGTAAACGAAATCTGTTTGGCACTGCACTGGTAATACACTTATCACGTTTGATAACAACTCACTTTCACAGCTGGGATAAGCGCTGGTAGAGAACACTGTCATAACGTCACAGATGAATTCACGAGAGTTTATCGCTCTGCATTCTTTCAGCGACTCGAGGTTACAATATTCGGACTTATCCTTAGTTAAACCTATATACTTACTACTGGGTACTATAAAGATAAAAGAGTTTGGCTTAACATTGTTATGGGGTGTAGGTAACGCCACACTATGATATAGACTAAATTCCTTAGGGGATACTAAAGGTATTCTTAAAATAAACACAATTTTATTATTTAAGCTATAGCATATTACATTTGATACATTTATCAATGTATGAATACGACTTAGTTCTAGAGAAATTGGTAACTTAAGATCGGCAGGTAAGTGCCTATAATTATCAGCAAGCTCATCATATAGCTGCGTGGGAGTTAGCACTGCCGGGTGTAGAATGTTTTGACTACTAAGCATTATGGCGTTGATTATGTCTTCTAATTGAAATGAGATACTGAGTACAGAGGTTTCCAAACTGTGGAGAACTGAATTAATATTTGCTCTTATTTCTAGTTCATTATAATTCTGTGATACATTTTTTAATTTTGATAATAATATTTCAATTCCTTCATCAAGTCTTGCTTCATTGATTTTTATTGTGTGTATTGTATCATTAAATTTAGATAAAATGGAGCTTGTTATTAAAATATTCTCATTAATAAGTGAACTCAATCTTTTTTCATCGTTTTGAACATTATTAATGGCGTTATCGTATTTGATAGCGTCATTTTCATCTAGAGTTCCAAATATAAATTTAGACAAGGCACCAACGCCTCCTATGAGAGCGCTCCGTTTTGATCTCTTTGACACCAGGTGAGAGATAGCAGAGTACTCGGAAACAATATCTCGATATCTTATAGTTAGTGGTTCCAAAACGTTATTGCATTCTAAATTAATTAATGCCTTGAGTTGAATTTGATTACACGAAAAACGTAGTGTGCCTAGTACTGAATTAATGTTGCGGATATGCGGTTCTATGTGCGAGATATCAAATGGGGTGACCACATCAAGGTGACCCGTGTTTATCTTGAGTTTACCTATTTCATCGAAATATATACCGGCGCTTGAGTTGATTGGATGGACATACTCTTGGCGACCTTGGACCAGTATGCTGCAAGGAAAAGAGGCGCTTTACTAATAGGGAATAAGTTGAGATTATATCAACCTAGAATATAGCATAATATTATTACGTAAAATTAGTATTGATTAATAATGATGGCTTAAGAAGATGATGTGTCGTCATTTTCTACACGTTTGACCTCATCGTAGTGATGTCTTACATGTCGTCTATTGATGAGTAAGGATAAGGTGTGATTACCGTGAATTTTGACGACCTTGTAGGGGCCTTTCCACACAGGCGATAAGGCTTTGCGCAATCTTAAGTGGTTTTTTAATAGGACATAGTCACCTACTTTGTATTGAATGGGACGAGTCTTTGTATCGTAATAGCCCTTGGAGGTTTCTTTGGATTTATGTATATACTCTATGGCTTTATCACGTGCATGTTTCAACCGGTGTTGGAGAAGTTTCACGTATTCGGGATATGTGGTATTGGTATTGTCGCTATATACAGAGTCTGGTATGCGAGGTTTGTGTCCAAATAATAGCTCGTATGGGGAGTAATGTGTGGTTGAGTGCACAGCAGAATTGTATGCCAGCATAGCGGTATATACATATCGTGGCCAATTAGATTGTTCTTCATTGATGTAGGATTTCAGATACTCCTTGAGGGTGGAATGGCTTCTCTCAAGAGCTCCTTGCGTTTGGGGATGGTATGGTGATGACCATAAGTTTTTTATTTTAAGGAATTCGCAAGTTTTCTTAAAAAGGTCAGATGTGAAATTCGTGCCTTGGTCTGTTAGGATTAATTTAGGGATGCCGAATATGGACACGTAATGGATAAGACATTCACTGGTTTCCTCAGCTGTGGTCGCTCGGATGGGGTATGCGCTTGAAAATTTCGTAAGGTCGTCTTGGATGGTCAAAATGTATTTTAATTTGGCCGGGCCAGATTCAGGGAGCGGTCCCACTATATCAAGGGATATTCTTTCAAAGGGGGACGTGGAAGTTGAGGTTATCACCATTGGTGATCTGTTTATTTTACGCAGTGCTTTATTGGTCTGGCACGATGTGCATTTCTTTACATAATTTTCTACGTCGCTGCGCATATTTTTCCATGAATATTTCTCTTTGATTCGGTTTAACATTCTTGCAGTTCCCAGGTGTCCTGCAATGGGGATGTCGTGATTTTCTTTTAGGATTTTGGGGATCTCACTAGAAGAGGGATATATAATTTTATTGTGATAAATGTGGATTTTGATATTAGTCCCGTCAAACAAGTAAGTGAACATATTATAGATTTTGGTAAAGGAATGTCGGTCAAAAGGATTTCTAAAATCGGAAGTACTTATTTCACTTATTGCAGGATAAGACGCAATTGTTTCGTCACGCGCGTTTTTTATGGATTTAAATATGTCGGGATATGAACAATCATCAAAGTGATGAACTTTTATAAAAAGGAACAGGTAAGTTTTATCTGAGATTTTTAGTGGTAAACAGGTATGTAATGTCCTTTCTTTTTTTAGGAATTCTTCCCGATCGGACTCTGGACAAGTTGCGAGAATCTCTTGGACATAAGGTATCGACTCATCGATATCTATAGAGGTGGGTACAATTAATAATTTCTGTGTTCCATTAAGGAGGTCTTGGTTATGTTCTATAATAGATGTGTCATGTTGAGTTCCAGTTGATTTAAGAAATTTGGTATAGGTTTCGTCGGGTAAAGAAAGGTTTTCAGGTATTGTGGAAGGATTTTCAGGATCTTGCCAACTGGTGGAAGGTCGAGGTTCGGGTACAGCTTCATGGAAAGGTAAGTTATTAATTTTATTTTCATTTTCAGGAATATTGGAAGAAGGAATCACATTATTTTCTACTGGCGGGAGGACATCATTTAAATCTGAAAGATCCAGGATTGGCATTGGATTATGGGGGTTATAAGAAGGTGAGTCTAACAAATCCAAAAGATTTCTGTCTAAATTATGATTTATATCTTCTTCAAGGACATTAGATGGCGGGGACAAGGATGGAAAAGGATTTTGTAAATCTTGATTTGCGTCATTAAAAGAATTGGAGGGCTGCGATGCACGTATTGGAAGAGGGTTTTCATCTTTCGGGAAAATAGGATTTACTGGATATCTGGAAAGAGCGTCGGCGGCTGAATTTAATTTTCCCTTTCGATAAACTATTTCATACTCAAATTCTTCTAATCTCAACCTCCATCGTTGAAGTTTACTACTGGGATCCCTGTGGTTAAATAACCATTTTAAGGGCCTATGATCAGTGACTATAATAAATTTGCGGCCGTAAAGATAAGGGCGGAAGGTTTTGCAACCAAATAATATGGCTAGTAATTCTTTTTCGGTGGTGCTATAATTGCACTCACTTTTGTTAAGGGTTCGTGAAGCGTAGGCTACTGGTTGGTCTTTACTAACAGATCCTTGTGAAAGGACGGCACCGACTGCATGATTTGAGGCATCACATGTAAGGATAAATGGTTGGGTAAAATCAGGATAAATAAGTAATGGCGCAGACGTTAACTTATTTTTTAAGGTCTCAAAAGCTAATTGTTGTTGGTTTTCCCAATTGAATGGTATATCTTTTTTCAGAAGGTTAGTTAAGGGTTTCGCGAGTTTGGAAAAGTCAGGAATGAAACGACGATAATAGGAGACAAGTCCTAAAAAGGATTTAATGTCCTTTGGAGTTTTAGGAATTGGGAAGGAAGTTACAGCTTCGATTTTTTCAGGATTTGGCTTGACGCCTTGTTCGGTAATTATGTGTCCTAGGTAACACACTTCGCGTCGAAGGAATTCGCATTTGTCTGGCTGAAGTTTAAGATTAAAATTTCTTATTCTTTGAAAAATTGCTTCTAAATTAGATATACTGGATTTAAGATCATGGCCGTAACAGACTACATCATCGAGATAGACGAAACAACGAATGCCCTGAAGGCCGGATAATACAGAGTTCATGAGTCTCTGAAAGGTTGAGGGGGCATTTTTGAGCCCAAATGGCATTCTAAGAAATTGAAAATGTCCTTCAGGCACTGTAAAGGCCGTTTTCGGTTTATCAGATTCATTTAATTCGATTTGATGAAATCCTGAAGCTAAGTCTAAAGTGGAGAAATATTTACTATTCCCAAGTTGATCTAAAATTTCGGTTATTTGTGGAATAGGGTAAGTATCGCCTATAGTTACGTCATTTAATTTTCGGTAATCTATGACTACTCGCCATTTTTGGATATTGGATGCGTCTAATTTTTTGGGCACAACCCATATGGGTGATGACCAAGGTGAATCGGAAGGTTCAATTATTTTTTGTTCTAACATTTTATCGATTTGCTTGCGAACTTCGACTTTGTGGATTTCTGGAAATCTATAGGATTTAGTGTGTATAGGAATATCTGTTGTAGTTTTAATTTCGTGTTTAAGGGCATTAGTATGAGTTAAGTTTTCTCCAGGAAGATGGAAGATATCGGAAAAGTCGGAACATAGTTGCAATAGAATCTCTCTTTCTTCATTATTGAGATGTGAAGTGCGAATTTCTTTAAGTACTTCTTCAGTGCGTTTAAAGGTATTTGCTTTTTGGTTAATATGATAACTGATACCGGAAGAGTAGGCTTTAGAGTTTACTAAGTCAATGGGATCAAGCTTTAAGTTTAAATTTGATTTTAAGTTAACAGTTTTTTCAGAAGTATTGACAATTGAAATGTTTACTCTTTTATTTTCTTTAACACGCACGAGACAATTCGCGATTAAAAGGGTGTCCGAAACTTTTTGATCGAGTATCAACCCTTCTTTAATTTCAGGATTGGATACAGAGCATTCTATTACAGTTTCTGTTCTAGGAGGGATAATATAAGCGGGATCGTGGAAATGAAGTTTTAGGGATGATTTTCCGATATCAAGTAGATCATTAGTATAATTTATTGTACACCCTAATGCGTTTAGCATGTCGGAACCTATGATTCCGTCATAAGGTAAATTTACAATGTCGATAACATGAAATTTATGGGAAATTGTGGATTTAGGAAGTTTAATTTTAAGTTGAAAATGACCACGGGTTCTAATAGGTTCTTCTTTAGAATCGATACCTTTTAGTTGGATAAAATCTTTCTCGAGTTTAGGATATTTTTCAATACATGAATTTTTTAACAAACTTACAGATGACCCCGAGTCTACAAGTAAGGATAATGGGATTTCGGATATCGAAGATTGAACTAGGACGTGAGGTAATAAAGTTTTTTCAGGATTAGAAATTATTTCGTAGACCTTTGATTTAGAGCAATTCGACAAGTCAGCTTTACGCTGCTGTTTGGACAAAGTAGTGTCACTATGAGGTTGGGGCTGGTTACCCTGGTTGTTAGTTGACACTACAGTGTTTAATAAAGAAGGATTTAGAGTGCCGATTTTACAAGAGCTAAGTCTCGCACGGCACGGCGGCGAGACAACTATTCGTTTTTTGTATCAACGGTATCGTAACTAGGCATATCAGAAATGGCATCTTCTGAATGATTTTGATCATTTACATAATGGACGCGTTGTGGTCCTTGTTGGTTTTGGTTTTTGTATCTATTATTGTTAAACTCTCGTCTGCGGCACTGTTCCAAGGTATGCCCTGGTAGTTTACAATACCTGCAGATTTGATTGGAGTTATAGGATTGATTAGGATAATTGGTGCGACTAGGAGTGGGAATATATCTGGGATTAGAGTCGCGTCTTTGGAAATTTAGTTTTTGTTGTTTTGGGTTTTGCACGCTAGACGGTTCTCTGTTCATTTTTGATAGGGAGTGTTGAATCTTTTCCTCTGAGATGGCCATATTTATGGCTTCGTTAAGAGATTTCGGCGACTTACACCTTATTATGCTTGAAATTCGCGGTATTAGCCCTAGTTGGAAATGGTGGAGGGCTAAGTCCTCCATGGCTGCCGTACGACCTATCATTTCTCTGCTTTTATGGCCATGGGATATCGCGATTTCCGTTAACAAACGTGATAGACATGTCTCTACTCGGAGAGAATATTGACTTACAGGTTCATTAAATTGTTGCTTGCATTCTTGCAAGTCCATAATTAAGTGTGTGTAATGTTTCCTTTCGCTGAATTGAGTTTTTAGAAAATCTTTGAGTTGTTGCCAATTTGTGAATTCTTTGATAGAGCAGGCGGTTCCCGCCTTGCCCTCTAACTGACAAAGGATGAATTTAAAAAGAATATCTTTCTGTGAATCTGAGGCCAGGTCGTATGCATTATTACAGTTTACGAGGAACGAATTTAATTTCTCTCTAGACCCGTCATACGGTTTAATGAATTTTAAAAGCGTTGAGAGTTCTACTTCTGGTTTTACGGGTGTGATTTTCTTTTTAGATCCTGCTCTAGTGGCGGGTCCTTGAGGAGGAAGGTAGTTATTTTCTTCTTCGGTATCTGTAATTGCTATTTCGGGTTTTTCGAATTTAGGACTCTGCGATCTCTCAGCCATTTTTAGGAAATATTAGACGTTACACAGAAAAATTAACACACACAAAAAAAAGAATAAAAAAAAAAAATAAAACGATTAAAAAGCAATACAGTAAAATTAAACAATATGATTTTTGGTGTATATGACAACAAAAATAGTATTTGAATGAAGTGATTAATAAAGGCAAAGGAATATGGCTCACAAGAGTATGGGCATCAGGAAAACGGTGATCTGCATAGTCACTTGTTGCGTGTTGCGTGTTGCGATCTTGTCGTTCAGCTTAGCACGGCATAGAGCACGGACAGTGCGCAGCAGTGGGCTTCTACACATGTGAAACCGGCGTACAGCACCGGTAGTGCGCAGCAGTGGGCTTCTACACGTGTGAAACCGGCGTACAGCACCGGTAGTGCGCAGCAGTGGGCTTCTCGAACACACGACACAGCAAGCGGCTAGGCCTGGATTTGGTGCACTTTAACTATTGCACTACAGAGTTTGCACATACACGTTTCACCACATATACTTTTCAGCACATGTACGTTTCAGCACATATACGTTTCACCACATATACTTTTCAGCACATGTACGTTTCAGCACATATACGTTTCACCACATATACTTTTCAGCACATGTACGTTTCAGCACATATACGTTTCACCCGCGGCGATTTACTTTATTGGAGACGGACCGGGGACTTTAATAATCCCTTTACGCTGCCACCAAAATTGTTACAGGGAACTTTGTGTTAGGCTTTTTAAAAAAAATACAAATAAGATATAGGACAGCCGTCTAGCGTGGAGTCTGGATCAAGAATGGACTAAACTGGAAGGAGCGGGCGTGACATATATTTATAATCGTTGGGAGTGATGACTAGGTAAAAGGGAACATGCAAGGTAAGGAGATAAGGGAGCATTACGTAATCATAACAGTACGAAAGACTACAAAAGCTATCGATTTACATGTGAATGGAATAAATATATTAAAAGAGACTTACATTTTCCATTGAGCCACAAATAAAAGTGTTGGGTGATTAATTATTATTTAATTTATGAGTTGACCTTTAATTAAATTTTGCGGACAATATTTGGTTAAAATATATATCTTCTTTAGTCGCATTGTAAAGGTCACTGTTATTAAATTTAAGAACCATTATGAGGGGCAATTGATTAAAACTTTCCCGGTTGTACAGTAATTTACACCAATCCTGTTATATTAATTTCGAAACGTGAGTTGGAATAATTACGTGTATTTATAAATCGTTGATCGAGTTGGCTCAATATTACCCTTATTTTCGGAACATATGTAGGTGCTCCAGTCATTAATAACTTGAAATTAAATTCTGCTTTTCCTCGTAGAAGCCAATTTTTTACTGTTGCTGTTATTTTTTTATTCGACAGACCAGCGCCATGGTTACTTCAGTCGCTTGTACTCTGCACCATTACATTAATTAATCAATCAGTAATACAACCTCTTAAGTTGGTAAATTACTTGACTGGATTGCACAGCGGGCCGAATGGTTCGAAACGACCCAAGTCACTACCTATGTTACAATAAACAAATATATAACGAACCTTTTTCACCCGGTGCCCAGTCTATTGGTTGAAGACTACTGTTGACGGTAAATATTCAAGTCAACCTACACTGTTACCCAAAAAAATTCCTGGACCAAAAAATCGAACTTAGCACCTTTCGAACGTAAGCCGGACAATAACTAATCTTAATAATCATCATTTAAAAAGGATATTTTATATTGACACAATAATGCACATCAATTATACACAAACCGAAAATCAGACACTAACGCGCGCTTTGTTTACGATGACTAATTACAAAGACGTGGAATTTAACAGTTTACATCAACACGTACAAACATTATGGAAGGGATCTCGGTTATACTATTTGTGGAGACAACGTTATTAGCAAACTTGGAACGCTCTTAATTACACCCCACACGGAGTATCTCTGTGTATACAGTTTTATTATCCTTTAATTTACAATACGAAGATGGATGTGAAAAGATCTAGGCCAGCTTTCGAATTAATGTATGTCGTTTTCATTCTGTAACTCATCTTGTATTATCTCTTGTCCCAGATTGAGGGAGTATTGTGATGATAGTATAAACATGTGCCTACAGATGTCGCTATATCAGGGGAGGACCTACGGCTACATTTTTAATGACGTCAGACTTTAATATAACTGTGTGGCATACAACATAGCATGCAGAGAAAATTATGTAAAAGTGATGTAAGTTTTAAGTGAAACTAACGTCAAGATTAAAATTATTTATTAGGATTAACCTTGACTTAAAGTGATTCTGTATCTTGGAGATACCCTCTAGCTCAAAAATGGTAGAGACTTCGCGCACTCGGCGACTTCCAAAGCAATGTGTTCACTTCTCGCCCTCCTCAGGGCACAGAGGGCAAATTAATGGTTTTAATATTAAATAAATAATAAATACACCCAACAGTCACATACATAGCTCTGACCCCACACTAGGTTCAAAGACCTGTGTCGTGGGTATCAGACACTACGAGAGACTTTTTCGGTCTAACAAACACCCAGACCCGAAAGAAATATTTGTGGTTCACACAAACATTTGTCTCAGTGCGGGGATCGAACCCGCGGCCTCTCGTTTCGCAGGCTGGTGTCTAGCCAACTGCGCCACGGGGGCTGTCAAAATAGTTATTTGGTAGCTTAAACCTAACCTAAAAGTATTAAATGTATATATTTATTAATGTATACTAAATATTAATCTGGATTACTGAAGACTCGGCTAAATCCCGTCTTATGTTTTAGAAAGGAAAATATGTTTACGTATGTATATCTGATCGGGTGTATTGTGATTTCCGTCTTGTTTTCTTTTGTATGTATTTTTTTTTAATAAAATTTTTAATAAAACAAAACGATGCATAACTCAATCAATATTTTGGAACGTTTATAACCGAGGCTACTACTGTATTATATGTGCATACAAAAATATATATAGGTATACTTACTCAAGAATCAAGTATTGGGCGTCGGTTTAGCAAGTACTGATAAAAAAATGTCTATCCATAACTTATATTAAGAATATGCTCATTTCTATTTAACTCAAATAAATATACATTGTAACTTATAATTGGCTCATACTGTAAAATTTCGCAGTTAAAGTACGATTGTGAGGTGGCGCGCCGCCGACTCGGCAGACTTAGGCGCCGGCGGATACGCCAGGCTGACTATTTGGACCAGGAGCGGCAGCTTCGCGGCCTTTATAAAGAGGCTAGGAGAGCGCTGCGGGTGGCCATCAAAGAGGCGAAGGCTGCGGCCAGGAAGGAGTTCCTAGGGACTCTGGACCGCGATCCGTGGGGGCGTCCGTACCGGTTGGCGTTAAATAAGTTGCGCCCGCTGGCGCCCCCCCTCACCCAGAGTCTCCGAACGGAGCTCCTGGGGGACGTGGTTGACGCCCTCTTCCCGGCCACCGATGTCGTCGTTGTTCCTCCACCGATGCCGCCGAGATCTTGGTCGTTGACGACCGGAACATATCCGGCGGCATCGTCGTCGTCGTTCGTTTCGGCAAGGGAGACCCCGGAGGGTCCTCCCCCGGGCGTGTCGCCTGGGGAGTTAGAGGCAGCAGTGCTTCGGCTGCGGAGCAAGAACTCCGCTCCGGGTCTCGATGGCATCCCAGGTCGTGTTTGGGTGCTTGTAATCGAGTTCCTGGGGGCGAGGCTCCGCGGCCTGTTCTCCGCGTGCCTAGAGCAGGGCCAGTTTCCATCGAGGTGGAAAACAGGGAAGTTGGTCCTGCTCAGGAAAGAAGGTCGACCCGCTGAGTCGCCGTCGGCCTACCGGCCCATCGTATTGCTCGACGAGGTTGCCAAACTTTTTGAGCGCATCGTTCATGAGCGCCTCGTCGAGCATCTTGAGGGAATCGGTCCAGACCTGGCTGATTGCCAGTTCGGGTTCCGGCGCGGCCGATCGACCATCTCGGCGATTCTGCGGGTTAAGGCACAAGCGGAGGAAGCAATAGCCCGGGGCAAATGCGTCGTGGCGGTGTCCCTAGATATCGCCAACGCTTTTAACACCTTGCCCTGGGCTTGTATTGAGGAAGCACTGCGGTACCACGTGGTGCCACCCTATCTCAGGCGCCTGGTGCACTCGTACCTCTCTAACAGGGACGTGGTGTATCCGGGCGCCGACGGGTGGCACCGAAGAGCAATGTCGTGCGGTGTTCCACAGGGGTCGGTTCTTGGGCCCCTTCTGTGGAACATCGGCTACGACTGGGTGCTCCGTGGTGCCAACCCCCGGGGCGTCGGCGTATTCTGTTACGCCGACGACACGCTCGTCACAGCGACGGGCGGGACCTTCCAGGAGGCCGCCGACCTCGCCGCGGTTGGTACTGGCAACGTGGCGAGGAGAATTCGGCGGCTGGGCCTCACGGTGGCCCTTCACAAGTCCGAGGCCATTTGCTTTCACCGGCCTCGGATGGGACCACCTGCTGGGGCCCACATCGAGGTTCAGGGCGTGCGAATTCCCATCGGCAAGCAGCTCAAATACTTAGGGCTGCTGCTTGACAGTCGTTGGGATTTCCGCGCCCATTTTGAGATGCTGCAGCCGAAGTTGCTGCGGGTGGCAGGCGCTCTTTCTGGCCTGCTGCCCAACCTGGAAGGTCCGGGCATCCCTTGCCGAAGGATGTATATGGGAGTCGTGCGGTCTATGGCGTTGTACGGGAGCCCAATTTGGGCCGAGTCCCTGAACAAGCGCTGCGTCGCTCTTCTGCGCAAGCCTCAGCGTGCGCTGGCGCAGCGACTGATCAGGGGCTACCGCACGATCTCCTACGAGGCGGCCTGCGTTCTGGCCGGGTCCCTACCGTGGGACCTTGACGCCAAATTCCTCTCGCGTTTATTCCATCAGCGGGAGGAGGCGTCAAGTTGCGGGGACAGACTGGCCCCGAGAGAGGTTGAGGCACTGAAAGCCTCCCTCCGTACGGCCGCCGTGGAGGAATGGCGAACCAGGCTGGAGAATCCCAGTGCTGGTGCTAGGACCGTCGAGGCAGTGCGTCCTGTCTTCGACCAGTGGGTAGACAGGCGCCACGGTGCGGCAACGTTCCGCCTGACGCAGGTGTTGTCGGGGCATGGGTGCTTCGGCCATTTCCTGTGTCGGGTGGCACAGAAGGAGGAGTCAACCGTGTGTCACCACTGTGACAACTGTCTAGACGACACAGCCCAGCACACACTAGAAGAGTGTCCAGCCTGGGAAGAGCAGCGCAGCGCTCTCCGCACTATTATCGGTGGAGACCTTTCGCTCCCGGCCGTCGTCTCTTCGATGGTCGGGAGTCCGAGGTCGTGGCGTGCTATGCTCTCCTTCTGCGAGTACGTCATGTCGCAGAAGGAGAGCGCGGATCGGGGTCGCGAGAGAAGCGATCCCGCCCGTCAAAGACGTCAAAGAAGGAGGCGCCGGGTCAACGGAGACAATTAGACCCGGCGCCCTGCCCTGTGGCAAGGGGGCGTTAGAATCTCACCACGGTATCCCCTGCCTGTCGTAAAAGGCGACTCAAAGGGGCCCTTGGGGTTGCTGGGCGCGCTGCGGGGGCGGCGCGTCCTCACTGAAAGTGACCCCGAGCGGGGCGGCGGCACTGTGGCCCGTGCACGTCGCGGGCGCCCACTCGCAACCAGGGCGCCCAAATCAAGATAGTGGGGGTGCAACTGCGCCCCCGTCAAATTCGTGAAGGCCGGGACGTTAACGTCCCGGAGGCGCACCAGGCGGCTGCGGTTGACGGTGGGCGCTTCTCGCCCACGTACCGTGGTCGCCCCACTCGGCGCGGTGATGGCCACCGGGGGGTTTTGGTCGGTATGCCGGTTTAGGGATTTTTGTTTTGTTAGGGACCCAGCCCGGCACTAACACCTGCGCGGACCTGACGTCGCCGCGCGCCGGGCTGGAAGATCGGTGACCCCGACATACGCTTCCCGCCCCCCACCGCCCCCGGGCTGGCGGGAAGTAGAGCCATAATCAGCTTTCCCCTCGATAACAAAAAAAAAAAAAAAAAAAATACTGTAAAATTTAGTCAAATGATATTTTAATAATATTCATCTCAAAGCATTATAGTAGTATAATTGAAATAGTAATTCCAAAGAATTCAAAAAGTTTCTCAATAAACATTCACATTTTGCTAATTTAATTAATCTTTACCGCAGGTTTATTTGAAGCCTATTTAGGAACGGATATTGGAGTACCTACAATAACATTTTGTGTCCACGTTAAATAAAATAATTAACGCAATGCGAGTGACAAAAGACTGACCGAATATTGTCATTACATAAATGTGAATGAATCGTTTATTTTTGTTACGCTTCCGCGCCTTAATCACAAAATTAGCGCTTTCGACCAAAAACCTGTTTTCACTGGATAAAATATTCAGAACCTATTAGATAGTTTGACAGCTCATGGCGCAATTGGCTAGAAACCAGTTTATAGAACGGGACGCCACAAGTTCGATCCCCGTATCAGACTAATGTTTACGTGATCCACAAATGTTTGTTTTGGGTCTAGGTGTTTGTGGATCGAAGTCTCTCGAAAGTTCTAACGACACAAGACTTGTGTATATATGAACTTGGGGTCAGAACTATGTATGTGACTGTTGGGTGTATTCATTTATTTATTAATTTTAAAAATGTTAAATTAAATAAATACATGAGTGTACGAAAATATTACTCAACTCCAACTCAAAAATAAATCGGAATACTATAAGAGGATGATGACGAATGATTAAAATTACGTGGTTTTTTATACAGGTAACAGACCCAGCGCTGCTAGTGGAGTATCCACCAATTCAGCACTCTCATGGACTACTGTCCGCGGCACTAGGGCTGCGGGTGCCTGTAGGCCGGTCCATGGAGGTCCGGTGTACGGCCAGGGTTGCCCCCGCATGGCGGGAAGGCAGCGAGGCCGTCGTCGGCAACAGCCAACTGGCGGACAGCAAAGAAGCTATGTTACTTGGTAAATATTCTTTTTCAGACATCAATTATTTTACTTCTTTATGTCTAATCTTTATAAATCAGCCCATAAACATACGTCTCATATACATACACCTTATCTATACATGAGAGAGGTTAGGGCCTATTCCACCGTGATGGTCTATTGCGGGTTGGCGGACTAGGAAATTCTACGACTGCTAGGACATGTAATACTTTATCAGCTTTTAATGGGAGGATATCTATTGCTTATCTGCATTGCATTTTTGCTAGAATTAGAGCAATCGCTATTGCAACTCTTTTTTATATAGGTATCAGTGCATCAGATGGAATTTCAAATCCTTTGAATTTAAATACCTAATTATGGCGATAGTTATTATAGACAGATATTTTCCCATCAAATGATTATGACTATTTATAAAAGACATGCATTATAAATTGTACTCCCTTTCGTTTAATATCATAATAACTTAACAGTGATTAACTATGTATTTGGATACAACTAAATACCACAATGAGCCCTGTTTAATGTGTCCCCTAAGCCTTTTAATAATCTAATAGACATGTAACTGTATGTATCTGGTCTATTGGTTTTGGCACCCGTGTGACAAGGGATTGGAATAATGCCATGTATTTCATTTGAAGATGTGAAGTAAATGTCGATCTATTTTTCGCCATCCACCGAACTCCAGTCTCCAACTGATTCCCGTACGAGGTATACCATAATATGACTTTTTACTAAATTCAAAATGAAAAATAAAACCGCTAGTGTACATTTCGCATAAATTTATTTCAATGGGTACAATAATAATCTAAGGAACAATCTTTTTTAGTAAATGTTACAATATTACGTTGATTAAAATTAATGTCACAATAAAAAATACTTTATATGCTTCTAATGTTATCATGAGTTATTAATCTTACTTTATTGGTTGTAATAAAAGCTTCAATTAAATACAATTTTGTATATACTTTTTTACATATAGTACACAGCCACGCAGAAAATTATATTCCGTCTCTTTTCACGAGTCATTTACACGGTCATAGTATTTTCTAACGGTATGTTGAACAAAGAGCCTGGAATAGACTGTGAAATGTAGGGCGGAAAAAGTTGGAATATTCATAGCGTTGTTTTTACATTTATTATATTACACCAGTTTTTCATATTCTTTTGCGTTGAATTAAAATCCTACTTGTCAGATGAGTCGTTTTATCGTATAAAATTTTGAGTTGAATTTAAACAATCTCCTACAATACTATTTTTATTATACAATTATGGTTAGATACTATACCTCATTCACGATAAGTTGATTCTTTTGGCAGATGTCAATTTTTCTGAGACATGACTTTGAAAAATAAAACGTATTATTTTAGTATTTTAATGATTTGATAAATATAAAAAAATACATACAACACAAAAGTCCCTAAAGATATAAAGCGTTATCCGAAAATTTTGAGACTTTATTGCTTCAAAGTAAAATTAAAATAGGAATACTGAAACTAATTGACGTTTGTATAATGTTACATCGGTCGGACGGAAAGGAACGTAACATCGTTCATATCGATTTCCACGTCGATAATTTTATTGAACACTATGATGATCATGGCTGTGCTCCAGTTTCTTAATAAAAACTGTTTTAAAGATAAAACTATTTAATTTTTCAACCTTAATTTTTACATACTGCGTTATTTTTGGACCTCCTGTCAACTTAAAATAGGTTGTTTAGACCATGAAACTAAACAACTTTTCTAAAGAAACATGGATCGAAACGTGGTAAATAATTCGACCCTCCCATAGAAAACTGCTCAAGTGGTCGATTTCGTGTAGAAGGTCTGAATTTTTTTTCACTTTTCGACCCGTGTTTCTTTGGGGAAGTTGTTTACTTTCGTGGTCTAAAACACCTATTTAAATTTGGCGGGAGGTCTAAAAATAGCCCTGTTATATTAAATAGGTACTTATTATGAATTTTTACCCACCATCGCTTATCTGCATAATGTTTTACATGTCGAAAGTAATAAAGAATTTCACACATAATGCAGTTTTTTAAAACGCAATATTTTTGAACTACTCGATATTTTCTATTTCCCATCATTAGTCGATATGCCAAAAGAATCAACTTATCGTGAATGAGATATAGTAAAATTTATCGAATTTACAAAAAGACGTTCTCATTTCAATTCAAAGCACAACACAACATTCCCCGTAACGAGATGTATTTAGATACAAATAATGTATACAATATTTTAGATATTTCGGCTATAGCATGTTAGAGGTTTAAGAGATAATCTTTATCGTCATTGTGAAAATCTCAAAAGACGCCTTTGTCGAAAATTCCCTAAAGCGAACTCTCATAATATTCCCGTTATATTTGAATACATTGAAACTATGATACTTTACTTGATATACACAAGTAGATAACGTCCATACCATTCGCGGACGACGAATAAAAAAGGAAAATTCACGCCGCAGTACCATTTTGAATGATACTCATAATAATACAACACAAACATATTGTACCCGGAAACGATGTACACTATCTGAAATCGCAACCTCAGAATAATTTAATACCGCCGACCCCGGCTGCTTGCTTTCATAACAATGTTTCAAACGGATGTCTATCGAGATATCACGGACCATTAAATTTGGGGAGCTACCTGTGTCTATTTGGAGCTATCTTGTACCAATCAGTTGTGGTTTTAATTGCTATTAGGGTCGTATTACTGAATCTATCATCAGCCTCAATGCGAGACCTATTACTTATAGCTGCGAATTAATCCTACAAACTGTGCATTTGCTAAACGTAATAAGGCGCTTGTGTGATGTGTTATTGCCTCTCAATCCAAGTGTTACGACTATGATGAATATTTTATTGCTCAAGTCGCCAACTTTAGACATATCAGTCTTGACGTTAACCATTTCAATAGTTGTGATTACATAGTTATTGTTTAGACAGCTGTGCCTAGTTATAAGCTGTTCCGCCTTATTTATATACATTAAGCACATTTTATTGTATATACAAGATACATGCACTATTTTAAATAATGTCCAATCCAAATTAAAGTAATATAAAAAAGTCGATAGAGGTAGAAAGTTTGCCTCATCTCAAACAGACATAATCTGTAGCGCTAAACGAATTAATTATGACAACAAACAGAGATATTTTAAAATAAAAATACTACGAAAACTGTAACAACACATATTCTCTTCAGCGTCACAATTATACCGCGCAATACACCTAAGTTCTAGTTATTTCTGTCTGTATTTTTCGACTAAAGTATAAAAAATGTAATTCCAACAAGCTATAAACAATGTGTCTACCCGAGGAAGTATTTTTATTCTTTATATTTTCGCAAACATCGCTCTAGGCTCCGACGCAATCTCCTTGCTGTTTTCGTACCCTTAACAACGTAGAATAACAAAGATTGTTTGTTTCAGTGAGGAGTTCAGGCCAGGCGTCTGCGTTAAGTGTAATGCTGTTAACACTTTCTCTCGCCCAGTTTCTCACATCCCTAATGCAATCAGAAACGTGATAAATTATCTCTACTCTTTTATTAACGGTACGTGATTTAGAAGCGGCACGAATCTGAGTTTCCGTACGTGCAACATTAGTATGAAATATTCTTTAAGTGACTTACCGTTGTGTTTCGTTGTTTATTTATCGTGTTCAATGTGTTAACGATATTAGATAATTTATGTTTTAGCGTTTACAAGTTAGTTATAACAAATTGCTATAATTTCTTTGTTGTGAACTTACATTAGGAGCGAAATCGTATAAATATTTTTGCATTAAAGTTAAATTCCTTTGAACGAACAAAGCTAAATTTAGAGAGTAAATTGTAAATAAAGTCTTTAGGGTCGCCTTCTTAGATATTGTCTCATACTGATGTAAATATAATGAAGTGAAAATTCTTTTTCTAAAATTGTAACATGGATTCAAAAACTATTTTATTGTCTATGTACTTATTGGAAATGTTGAATTTATGTAGATTTATGTGTCCGTTTGTGAACGACACATCACTTGTTTGTTTATTTGTAATTTAGGTACATTGATATTACTCAAAAATGTATAAGTTATAATGTAAATTAAATACAATTGGAACTCCGTCGTTGCTCCAAGATGAATATTCAAGTCTGTAATAAATTTTGTACCTTTGTCTTGTTTCGATTTCGTGTTATTTCAGCACAGATAATTTATCGAACATTAATAATAATATCGATTATTACCATACAGTATATTTTCAACAATAATTTGTTAGTATTACATATTATATGTATCCTGAATTTGCTAAAATAATATCACATTTTCCATTGTACATATCGGTCTAATAACATATCTGCTTTGGTTGTTAATGTGTACGGTATTTAGTATTTTACTGGCATGATTTTGTTGAATAAACGACAATTTGTTATAAATGATTATTTTATTATTACTGCTTAGGAATTCCAATTAACCTACCTACTAATCTAAATAGAACCTTGTTTATTTTCTGATCTTGAAAGAATATCAAAGATGTAAGAGGTACATCTACTTCAAAAAATCATTATTGCATAAAAACTATCACCGATATGGATGTGTAAATAGAATATAATCAAAATCAAAAACAGGCAAGAGTCACGATGATTACAAATTAGTCAAGGTAAAAAAATATATATTAACAATAAATAAACAAAAATACGTTTATCTAATCAGCATTTCATTTAATTTCATACTTGTAGTTGTTAAGAAAACGTCATTTCTTTAATATTTGTATCTGTTTTTAATGTCAATGAGTAACAATAACAAATTTAATATAATAAGGTAAGGTGGGTGTTAGATTTTGATGACGATCTGGTTACAATCTCCATTGACAACTTTTCACTCAGTAGGTTCCATTTTACCATTTCTTTCCAAGGTCCTAGAAAGTCTTATCCACACCCAGCTCAGTGACTTCCTTTCCAAAAATAACCTCTTAAATCCCTTCCAGTATGGTTTTCGTCCCGAACATAGCACCACTACCACGCCTATTCACATCACAGATGGCATTAGAGCTGGCATGGAGGAGGGCAAGTTGACGGTGTTGGCATTACTAGATTTTAGTAATGCCTTTAACACCGTTGATTTTGACATCCTCCTTGGTATTCTCCGTTCTCTTAACATATCTCCAACGGCGATTGCTTGGTTTCATAGTTACCTGTTTGGACGCCGGCAACGTATCTGTACTGAGGATAGCAAATCCTCCTGGTGCAATTTGATTGCTGGCGTGCCTCAGGGCGGCGTGCTGTCTCCATTACTATTTGCAATATTAATAAATTCTATCACTAATCATCTTCACTCTTCCTACCACCTGTATGCAGATGATCTCCAAATCTACACGCAAGCTCACATGGGCAAAATAAATAATGCTATTGCCACAATTAACCTTGACATTAATCACATCTGTGACTGGAACAAAGCCAACGTACTTACAATAAATCCTGCTAAGACCCAAGTCATTGTTGTCGGTAGCCCGAGGATGATCTCCAGGTTAAATTTTCCGAATTGCCTTGTGTGTCCTGCGACGGTGTCAACATAACGTACAGCGATACTGTTAAAAATCTGGGACTGTATTTAGATAGATCAATGTCTTGGGGCCCGCAACTTCGCGAGGTACATAATTCGCAAGTTGTATGCCTCGGCAAGGTCCTTGCAAAGGCTGTGTAATTTACTTCCCATCTCCACGAAAATTTCACTAGCGCAAACCTTGCTCCTTCCCATCCTTGATTATGCTGATGCCAGCTATCTAGATCTCACCGAGGACCAACTTAATAAGCTTGAGCACCTCCAAAATTCCTGACTTTTCGAAGTTATGTGTGTATTCACATTGAATTATCACTAGCTTAAACGGTCGAGAATTTCGGCGGTCGCGGATTCGAACCCCAGGCACACACCTCTGACTTTTCGGAGTTATGTGTGTATTCACATTGAATTATCACTTGCTTTAGCGGTGAAGGAAAACATCGTGATGAAACCTGCACACCTAAAAGTTTTTAGGAATTTCTTAGGTGTGTAGTCCGCCAACCCGCACTAGGCCAGCGTGGTGGACTATGGCCTAACACCCTCTCAATGGTAGAGGAGACCCGTGCTCAGTAGTGGGCGTATAGGGGTTGATGAAGAAGAAGAAGGTAAACGGTGAAGGAAAACATCGTGATGAAACCTGCACATCTAAGAGTTCTTAGGAATTTCTTAAGTGTGTAGTCCACCAACCCGCACTAGGCCAGCGTGGTGGACTATGGCCTAAACCCCCTCAATGGTAGAGGAGACCCGTGCTCAGCAGTGGGCGTATATGGGTTGATGAAGAAGAAGAAGTATATATTTATATGTGTACACATATTATTGCCTTGAAAAGATCGCCATGAGTGATAAGGCCGCCCCTTGTACCTGTCCTTTTCTTTTTGTTTATGTTTTGTTTTATTTTAAAAAATGTGTGCAATAAATAGTTTTAAATAAATAAATAAGTTCCTGTTTTATGTTTTAGGAATAAAATAAAACAAAGGGAAAGTAAGGATTGTCTAAACTGAAATAGTTTCACTTAATCACGTTTTATTGGATGAATCACGATGAAAAAGCTCTTACATCACGCATCAAGCCACTGCCTTATATAGGCCAAAATCATAAATATACTAATAATGAAAGGTCGTTAATAGTATCGATGATAATTGATATAGACATCGCATTGTTAGATTTTTTTACTTAAAGAAGCAAAATCCACATACTCTACGGTTAAATAAAAAGCTTCTGTCATTAGTATCACCGATTATTTTTAATTGTACACTATATAATTAAAATAACATACGTAAATATGAGTAAAATCCCAATAAGATAGTGTCATAAACGGCGACCTTATCGCTAGCTGCGATATCTTCAAAGCAACCGCTAGATGAATTAGAGAGAAACACAGAGTGAGTCACAATTTCATAAATTGAATTTATGTACCTAAGTGATATAATTATATAGTAAAAGATGAATTCTAAGCTGTGACAAACACACAGAACTAAAAGAAACATTTATGACTATAATATACATTAGCCTTTACATGGTGATGAATATGGTGGTCTAAATATCAGAAGATTGTATTTAGACAGAGTTAATAAGCAATTTTATACACTTCAACTGTCATTCCTCATGCCTACCTCATTTTTTAAAACTCCTGCCATTTCTTGAATTTATCAATAGTAATAATAAGTTATAACTGCGTATGCCTTGAGGCATAAAGTTTAGTTCAGGTCTTTGATTCGGGTTTCTCGGTGCGGAATTCGAATCCACCGCCTCTGGTTTCGCTAGCTGGCACTTGTGGCTGATTGTGATAAAAAAGATGAAATCGTAACCCACAACTGTTAAAACCTGAGTTGTACGAACACTCAGATACATAAGTGGAATAACACACGGACATAATCCAGATACAGCAAGAACGCATTTTCAGTAATAACTTTGGGAACGTTTTAAGTTAGAAGAGCAAATCCCTTCTAAATGTCCACAAAGTACATCTTTATCCTGACCATCTCGCGCAAATCGCCAGAGCTCTCGTCCACGGTTCCTTTGTCAGCTTTCCCGCGCTTGTATATCACGCTTTTATTATATTTTCAAAGCTAAAGCGATTCGGAATACGTTAGAACATGAATTTATTACAAAAATATTAGTCAGAATGTTTACGTTCGATATCATTTCTTTCCAGTGTTTCTGCTAAGTTTAATATCTGAAAAAGTATCTATTGAGAACCAAAAGTTATCATTGGTTTAGTTTACTTGTCGGTATACTTCGTTTACAATTATGGGATAAAATCAACAGCCATTGAAGATAACGTCAAATGTGATGAAAAGGAATACTTGAAAATTGTTCCTTTCATCTGTTTCAAAACATACTTTAAAATTAAAATAGATAATTACCAATCGTTAAGAATTTAAAGGTATTCCGAGCTCAAATATTCCCCTTATCCCTTAAGGATTCTCGAGACTCAACAAGAATAGAATTAATACAACAATGGCCGGTGATTTCCTGTCAACTAGATGTAAGACAACCCTGTAATGAAAACGTCACAATCACAGTCGTTGTGACGAGAAAATTTCGCCCATCTTCAAAGTATCCGTTGACAGGAGAAATCCATTTATAAATGTATAAAAACTTTAATTCAGGAAAATAACAGCAGCCGTGGAAAATGTGAGACGGGGAAAAGTAAAGTGAAATTGCTTGACATTTCAATGGTTTTAATTTAATTTTACTTTTCTTTACGAAACACTTTATTGATTAATGTGTAATCCTTAAATAACTTGAGTTGTCCTTCAATGGTTTGAAGCGACAATGAGACTGTGGTAAAATGAAAAATAATAAAAATAAGAATCGCCATACTATATATTTATAATGCGTTAATGAATCTTAGTTTTTGAGACATATACATAGATATTATATGTACATTAAGGCTTTTTCAATTAATTAGTTACCATTGACAAGCCACTACATAGTACATAGATAAGCGTAAAGAATTAGGAAACAGTTTCTTAAGCCATCTGAGTAAGCATCTGTATGAACCTCTTTACAATCATGTAAATTTTATCAATGACGTATTAACCAATACAAGGAGTTTCTTCAAGAGGAATTTTCTTTGCATCCGGAGATCATATTCTTAGGTCATGTTGGCTGACTAAACTTAATATATTTTGCGAAGTTTAGAAAGAAAGTTATCTAACTGACAGACGTATAGGGGCTGTTTATGATCGAATCGGTCACACTCTCAGTGATTAATTAATTAATTATTTATTGCCTTATTGTACAGCCTTAAGTGTGATAAAATAGCTCACGTGTTGGCAAAAAACAATCTTAAGCAAAGCTTATATTCTTCAATAGATATTCAAGTTATTTTCTAAAAATATGCAGATTTAATAATAATAAGCTTAAGAGGAATACTGTGTACAAAATAAATTTGCGCGTCGTGAGAATACATTTTGATTTCAACATGAATATAAATGTGAGACATTGTCACTTAGTAGCCAAAATACCTTTCTTTGATTTGATTATAAATTATTCAGTAAAATTAACATTTAATTGCATGTCATGGCACAATATTATTGACAAAAACATAATTAAAAAATGTATCATATTTGTCACTTACACGAAAATTCAGTCACACTAAAATGGACTTTTATGACATAATATTATAGCTTGCTTACACTTTCTTACCTAAAACTACGATCGATCTTTATGTCTTACAACATAAATTATAAAAATATTTATAGATGACACGACAGATGTCCAATTTTTAAACAACCAGACTAATCTTGTATTTCTCGGTGCATATTCGTCTTCAAATGACAAAGCCTCAAAGATGTATAGAACAACCAACATCAGCCGCAAGACATTCACTGTTGAACGCAGGCTTTCTCCAAAGATATCCAGAGAGACTAATTGGATGTGACCTACTTCCAGCAACGTCCAGCATCCTTAAAAGAATCAGACACCTTATCTATACTTAATATTATAAAGCTGAAGAGTTTGTTTGTTTGTTTGTTTGTTTGTTTGTTTGTTTGTTTGTTTGAACGCTAGGATCTCAGGAACTACTGGTCCGATTTGAAAAATTCTTTCACTGTTAGATAGCACATTTATCGAGGAAGGTTATAGGCTATATATCATCACGCTACGACTAATAGGAGCGGAGCAGCAATAAAGAATGTTTCAAAATCGGGGACTTTTTTCCTTTTGGTGAGCTTCCGCTGCGTGCGCTGGGGAAACAGTTAAAGTTTCGCTAAAGTAATGTATGACAGGATTTTTTCCCTTTAAGAGTTCTAAAAAAAAGTCCGCGACAGCATATGTCTATCTTTTTAGGTTAGCTAAATATAACGTTTTTTTATATTAAACAAATTAATCTATACTAATATTATAAAGCTGAAGAGTTTGTTTGTTTGTTTGTTTGTTTGTTTGTTTGTTTGTTTGAACGCTAGGATCTCAGGAACTACCGGTCCGATTTCAAAAATTCTTTCACTGTTAGATAGCACATTTATCGAGGAAGGTTATAGGCTATATATCATCACGCTACAACCAATAGGAGCGGAGCAGCAATAAAGAATGTTTCAAAATCGGGGACTTTTTTCCTTTTTGTGAGCTTCCGCTGCGTACGCTGCAGAAACGGTTAAAGTTTCGCTAAAATAATGTATGACAGAATTATTCCCCTTTAAAAATTCTAAAGAAAAGTCCGCGACAGCATATGTCTATCTTTTAAGGTTGGCTCATTATAACGTTTTTTATTCTAACCAAATTTATTTTAAATAAAGCATTATTTGTGAAGGTGTTTTTACAAACATGAAATTAATCCTTATCCAAATAAATACGTTATTCATTACAAGTATTTAATACAAAATAAATTTGTCCTTTACATCATTTGATTTCAATGAGTATCTTAGAAGATATCGCAGTTTCAAAATAATGATCAAGCGCGCAATAATGATACTCAAGGCGTCGACCGGCGCGTTACGGTTTCACGTTGAAACAATTTGACCGAATGTATGATTTTTGTATATTTAAGTTAATGGGACTCTGCGGAGTAAAATACTACAACTTATTTTCTTTTTGAACCCAACCCTGTAGCCCACGCAGACGGAGTTGCGGGAAAAAGCTATCATAAAATATAAATACAAATGAAATACTAATCCTATAATGTGTCGTTATATTTGCATGTATAAATCTAACGTGGGTCGTATTAAAACAATTTTTTGCTTCGTTATTCTTGTTTTTGAGCTGTAAAATTCATTAAAGATTTCCGTTGAAAATAATTGTTCGACTTTTATTACGAGGCAAATTTATGTTTACAATAAAGAAATATTTATGCATTGCTTTAAATACTGTTAAGTGCTGTATAATATATTGCCCCTTTACGAGGTAGTAAGTGAGCATGTTATTATCTGGCCTATACGAAACAAGATATATACTGCCATATCTCTTTACGTAACCTTAATGGTGTTCATCTCAATTAACATCCCATGAAGGTATTCTGGACGTTATACAAATTAATACACTATTAAAAGTTTCTTTCCTCAACACCGTAATACTCACAATTATGCCTGTATTCGCATTGATGCAAAGGTCATTTTCTATACGCATCTACGTACTTTGAGTATCAAATAATGGTTATTTTGGAGACATTTCTAGTCTCGTTATTGGTTCTGCAAATTCCTTATCTGAAAATTCCAATATCCCCCGAACCGAGAATCAAATCTGGAATCAGGTGATTTTAGGTTGGAAATGGACATTTATGCTCCAGCACAACTCAGCGGTCTACATCAATGTAATACCTATTATAAATCGATTGAGACGTTGCAGTCATGACGCGAAGTACCATGGGTGTTGAGTTACTGACCACAATTCGCAAACTGACCGCTGAAGCGCTCGGTAAGTGTCAGGAACGAGATGTAGGCTGCGTGATGTGGTCGAAGAATCAGGCTAACGGCAAACACAAAACTTAAAACAATTACTTTCAGAATCTACGCTGCAGTCACGCATCAGCAGCATCTCAAAGGAGAATCGATGCCATTGGAGTTAGCAGGTACCCACATTCAAATTAAAATGGTAAATATAGTTATTCTTGTTTATTTAGATATATTTGATCGAAGTTAGTGAGTTTTAGTTGTTAATGTGCTTCCCAAGATTCTTACCTCGTCTTAGGACTTTCTTTATTTCACGATCTCAAAGGTATGTACGTGTTAAAAGATACAGCTTTCTCCTTTACCCAACTTCGGCAATAATAGGATTAGAAGATTAAAATTGTCACAACCACAATAAAAGTTGAAAGTGGAAAAATATAAAAGTAATCTTGGAAACACGTCGTTTCATTCAAACTTGGCTCTTGTTCCTGCTCCGTTGATGCGTAAAAAGTGCCTATGCGCTTGGCACGGAATCTTGATAAAATCGGGAACCGATTAGGCCGTCCTTACACCACACTTTTTATTCGTACTTTATTCAAATCGACACGGGGGAGCCGACAGCGTGTAAAGGCTGATAGGCTAGTAGTTTAGAGGCTACGAGTGGCACGAGATAGCCGGAACGATGCCGCCGTCCGAACGGTCAGATAATCTGATTACGCCATAGTCGTGTTTTGTCACGCAATATTGCCTACAGATAAGTTTTAACTGGATAGTTGCTTGCTGACTGAGACCCTTGTCACTGTTATAAGCTTATCTACCTGTGCCACATAACATTACTCAGAGGGTGTAATCAAGACTTCTGCTGGAACGTACTCTTATCCGTCCCGTCACTTTAATAAATGACGAACGGGACATTTTGATACAGTGTGTCTTCACTATAATAGTATTTTTGCTATTTCTTCACTGTTATAATAGTGGCTGTAAGATTAGTGTGATAAAGTTTAACTAGAGTATTTTATCTGTCCAATAGTGAAAATATTTATGTCATGCTTAATTTTGTCAACTCCCATTAAGACTTTCAATACCTCATCAAAGCCAAATATTTTAATGCATCTCGTTCGTTTCATTAAGGCTCTTCTGACTGCAGCTAAAAAACGTACTAAATTATTATTGAAACTTAGTCTACCTCGAATTTATTTTAATATTTAAATTTCAGTTGATCTACTATATTAAAGAAGAAATGTTCAACTATATTACGTTGTTCGTGCCGTCAGTCTTTACGGTAAAAGACGGTATACTAAAGGTGCGAGAAATAACATTTGTATGTTTCGCGTCCGACAATACGCGAACGGAATTGCCGATTTAGGTACATCCTAAAAAGATGTTTCGCTCAGTGCTCCACACGGAATATGAGTCCACAAAGAAGGTAATTCGTCGCAGCTGCCGCCTCCACAAAGAAGTGAATATTATCGGTGAGTCCGCTCCCAGACACAACCGAGATTACAAAATGTTACACATTCCCGAACAAAATGTATTCATGTCTTTAATCTTCATGTTCAACACCTTTTATACTATTCCATTAAAAACTGTACACAAAAAACACATTAAGCATTATGTGTTACCGTGAGAGATTAACAGAAGTGGAACAAAAGCCACATCTGCTTATTTTTAACATTTTACTGTTATCAAATGTTAATATATATTCGATTTGAGTATTAGATACCGTAAAGCCGAAAAGACATTTTGCATTTATGAAGGTTCTAATATTAGTGACGAAAAACCTAAATAAAGAATCATAAATGTGATTGTAGCTCCATATAGATCAATCACTTATCATTATGAATTTTATATGAAGTATGACGCACCGTTACCACCTCACACATGAATTTTATTTGTGTTAAAGTAAATTATGTTTTGCTTCTATTTCCAACTGTATATTTTATCAATAAGACGAAGTGGTCTAAAAAAAGGGGGAATCAAGGACATAAAGTTTCTATGTATGTTAGGTAGTGTGTTCATATTAGACAACGCCAACTTTTAAATTTTGTTACATTTAAAAAACTAAATTAAATAATAACATCATTAACTTGGTGTGGTATATTTAAAAACGATTAACGTAACATCAACGTAACAATTAAATGGCCGACCATTTAATCAAAAATGAAAATTGAAACTACACAATTAATTATTATTGTTATATTTAATGATTATGCCATACCAAAAGTCTGTCGAATTACACTGGACAACAGCATTTCTGATGATTGGGTTATGATATATGAAATTGGTCCAATTTTCAACGACAATTTCAAATCTGTAATTGAAATTTTTGTATGAGCTCTAGTTTAAAAAATATGCCACATGGCTTGTTTTCATATTAAAAAGTTATAAATTTTGGGGTTAATCCTTCTTTTTCCAGGTGAAGTCGAAAATACCTTGTGTTTTTTTACTTTTTTTTTTTAAACTAAAGGCAGAGAGCTATTCTGAATGCTTCAACAATAGCCAGCCATCATATATGTGTTCCAGGAGCCTTGATAGCGTTCCTCAATCGTACGAATGTCCTGGTGAAGTCGCTCGCTCTGTTTTTCACTTAGATTCCCAAAATTGACAGAAAAATAAGCTTAGATGGTTATGAAAATAGTGTACCTCGATGCTCATATTACTTCCGAGCCTTTAATAGTGGCATAATACTTTTTGGACGTCATAAGATACGTCCAAACTTTTCTTATTTCACAAAAAAATCTGTACTAACAAAACTAACGCATTCCATGCGTTTTTCTCACTATCTGTCACAGTCTTCATTAAATTAGCTTAGTGTATTAACGATTTCATCAGTGACCCGTCAAAAATACCCGCTAAATAAATAAATACCAACTTTTATCTTCCCTGCACTCAGTTTTTGAAACTTTTTTAAATTAAAAGTGTCAGTTTTCGCCACAAAATCCATAGATATCTCCAGAGAAGGACCGGACTGAGGTTCAAGTTATATAGTAGGACTCAAAACACGTCTATTAACGAACCGTAAGGATGGATATTCCCATTTAACTCGATTTTGACAGGTAATACTAGTTATGTTTACGTAGCAAAAATTACTGTTTTCGTGATGGTTCACGGCTTCTTTCTACATGATAGCGGTTCAATCTATTCCTTTTCCTATTTGTCCTCAAAGTTAGAGACTCAACACACGTTTTGCAATACTTTTGCCGTATCTAAGACTTGTTGTTTATGTCCAGGGAGTGTCGAAAGTTACTTTTGTAAGCCTCAATTATGAGCTTTGTCACATTCAAAGTCCATTATTTGTACAAATATTCTCCGCAAATGAAAAAAAAAATACTCAAATCATTCACACAAACTCGTCTTTACTATACCATGTAAAATTATATTTAAAAAATAATAATTTTGAATTTATGAGCAATTTAACACGGTAATACTTTAATTGTTTTGTGATAGCTATAACTCGTAAACTAGAGCTGATACAAAAAAACTGAGGTCACATCTAGAATCAGCGATGTCAAATTAGTAAACATCAAGTGATAAAAGTCAATCATCATAGAAAAGTGTCAATTTTGTTGTCCAGTGTTATCTTTAATTATATTGATAGTAAGGCCTGGATACTATAATATTTTCGCATCTTCTTGCGCATCTCGAATGAATGAAATGAAAATGTTGCCGCCATCACGTACGCGCGCGCATCGTGGTTAATAATCTTGCTTTACCCGCTGCTACCGAAATTAGTGTTATTAGGAGAATATGTGTTCCTAATGCTTTTCACAGTTCGAGGAAAGGTTTAAAAATATGTTAAATCTGCGGACTCAATTCGACTAAAGCCACGAACCGCCGAACACCGCTTCTGATACAAAAGCTACGTGCGCTCCATTTTCCTTAAAGTTGCTTATATTCTGTTTTCCTTCCGCAGGCAGCTCTCATCTCCCCTTCGGAGCGTGTTGAACTAGGCAGTCGCAGTCAGTGAGTTATTTTTGTCAGTGTCACATCCTACATGTTTCAAAAAGCATCTTGACATACAAACATCATCTAAAATCGTGTAATAAAAATGGCTGAATAAATAAAAAACACATCAGGAACTTGTGTGACGAATCTATATATATACATTTTTTTACACAATATAACGCTTTAGGTACCTATGTATAAAAATAAGTGCAAAAACTATTTCCCTTTGCACACCAAGTCGCTCAATCGTTAAGACACATCAAAGAACTAGTCTACGGACACCGGGGACATTAAGGGCAAGCTTTTGTTGGAAAAAATGTCCTTCGTCGTTGTTAGGTTGATCAATGGGCCCGAGTCACGCACCGTTGTTGCACGCCAAGCTGCCTCACCAGCTATCTAAGCCACCCTGACACCTCGCCTCTGGAACACAAATAAAAATAAACACATACCCCCTTATTAATAAACTATGAATACCGTCGGAATAACTTTACTCCAAGACTTACGCATAGATTAGGCAATTTTGGTATTAATAAACTAGGAGTAAGGATGGTGTTAACTAAACCACACTTACTCCCGGTGTAAAAGTTACACCGCGGAGGCCCCTGGTTTAACGCTGGAATAAGCATAGATTAGTATTGTTATTACGACTTCCATTGACATTTATGACGAAATGGTATATATTAAATTTAACGTAAACATATTTTCATGTTTGTTTAGTGTTCGTTCGAGTATTTCCTAGTGTCTGATTTTGTAATTATTGTGGGATAAAATGAATAGAAATTATTTTATTGACGATTTGAGAATGATAGAAGAAATTGACGATTATTGAAATGGTGAAAAATGATTTGGCTGGAGATGCAAGAGGAGGCTTTATACCACCTCACTTGAAAGTTTTAGCTGCAATAAGGACTTGGGCTCGTGAAGAAGTAAGTAAACTAAACTATAATAAGGCTTGATCCCTGCCCTATTGGTAATAATTTTTTGCTTGAAGTGTGTTAATAGCCAAGTTTGAGTTCAATTGAATAAATAGGTATTTAATATAATGCTATCAGACTATTACATGTGAATGTGTAAACAGATTTAAATATACTACTGAATTATATATTCATACATAAAACTTCTATCCTATTTAAAAAAATGGATATAGATAGTAGGTACAACCAGCTTAGAAAATTTTATCTTGGCTTTGTGTTACAAAGATTTAAGAATAGAATCTTTGTTGTCTAGTAAATTTTGAATCCATACCACTTATCTATTTTACAGATTCAAGATGATGCAGGAGATCTGAGTGGGTATAGTCAGCCAACAATATCCCTTGTGTGCAAACAAGTTGCTTTAAAAATAATTGGACACAGGGGTCAATGGATAAAAATGTCTACCTCCATCAGTGAACAAAACAGTGTAATTGCTGATTTTTATGTAATATCTGGCTTTAGACAAGTTATAGGGACTATTGATTGTACACATATTCGCATCCCAAAAATTTCAGGAGATATTGGACGATACAGGAAAGGATACAGTTCAATAAATGTGCAAGTTAGTTTTTGTTTCTGCTCCTGAAGCATATTACTATTGAAAGGTTTCTACCACACATTTTGTAGAATTTTATGATACCAAAGTGATTTTGTGTACATTGTTACAGATTGTCTCAAATGCAAATTTAGAGATTATGGATATAGTTGCATACTGGCATGGCAGCACACATGACTCCAGGATATTCAATGAGTCTCAGTTGAAACAAAGATTTGAAGGAGGAGAATTTAAGGGAAGACTATTGGGAGATTCAGGTTATGCCTGTACTCCTTACCTATTTACTCCAATATTGCATCCAACTAATAACAAAGAAACGACCAAGCTCATAAACATACTCATAATACTGTTGAAAGGTGTTTTGGAGTATGGAAGCAGCAATTCCAGTGTCTTATTAGAGTGTTCACAACCAAGTTAGATAATACAATATTGTATATTGTTGCATTAGCAGTAATGTGTAATATTGCTCTGCGGAAACAAGATTTACTCCCAGAACCAGAAGAGCGGAATGTTCCAGTAACACAGGCATTTAATAATACACTCAGAGGAAATGTTGCAAGGGCAGCATTTATTAATGATTTTATTTTATTTTATAATACTTCTGTGTGGGTCTAAAATAAAGAATTGAGAAAAAAGAATAATTTTTAGTATTTTATTTAATTAAAAATATATATGGTGATACCACAAAATAATTTTTAATTGATTTAAATTTCTTTCAACTCTTGTGACTTTCTTATTTCTAATATTTCCCTTTCCTCGTTTTACCCCGGCATCATTTGTTAATAACAATTATGGAATGAAGAATACAGTATTAAACAATACGGTACTGATATTCTTGCCGTAATACATTTTATGACTCGCAGATGTTTTCTGGTTAAACGTTTGCAGCCACATCTAAGAATTAAAACAATGCAAGTTTAAATAAAGTTAAAATGCAAATCAAAGTAAATATTAGAAATTAAATCTCAGTTGGCGTGTTGTTATAGTCACATAATAATCTGCTAACTAATAAAAAATACCACAAATCCACGCATGCATCAATACATAAACATTCGCTTGTAAGTTGTGATAGGTCCACTGCCTATTGTTTTGAATTGTAATGGACAAAAAAAAGTCAAATGTCAAAATTTACTATAAGTATATGTGTCTTTTTATTCGACCCGGTCATTTTGTTCATTCTTTTTACTTTTAATATCTGTGGGCTGCCATAATATACCCCTTAGTCTCAGTGTAAGGATGGTATTGTTACTCCGAACCTACTTCGTATTTATTAATACCGTTTTTGACACGTAGCTATTCCGAGACTAAACTCGGTTTAACTATTCCCGGTGTAACTATGGAATAAGAGAGGAATAAGCGATTTTTATTAATAAGACCGATAGACTATTAGTGGTCACTTGACTAATAGAATTTTTATTTGCCTGATTCATAAGATGAAGATCAAGGTAAAGCTGTAAGTAATTACGGTCCGTAGTTCCATTAATTTTATTGTAAAGCCAAATTATTAAACAAATTAAATTTAAAAAGCATCATGAAATGATATTTATTTCCTTCATTTAACATCTTAAATATTTCTGCAGTCATATATATTGGCCATACGATCGGTAAATAAAATATTTATTTCGTGAATTTATGTTTTGCGGAACGAAACGATGAGCATATATTAAAAGAAAAATATCAATCTGCAAACATTATAAATTTATGAATCAACTGAAGACTGACCGTATTCCACAAACACTCTATATCAATATGTACAAAAAAAAATTGAAGCTGAATAAAAATATTTCGAAGTAAAAACAAAGATCCGATATTCGTGGCTTTCTATATAAAAATAAATCCTTCCTTTGCATAATCACAGCGGCGCGCCGCACCATTGGACCGGCACAACGCGTATTCACTGCGTTCTCATTAAAAACGTCAACAGAGCAACGACATACTCTCCCACACGAACATAGTGTCATGTGGAGTCATTAGCCAGTAATCACGTCAGGGGATTTCAACGATGTTTTGTTTGTTTTTTATCCTCGTGGAGCGTGCATTAAACTTTTGTATCACGCTGAGACACGATACGTGTTAAAGTTATTGTTGATGCGATAGACTTCACGTTGTTGTTATAAACGTGATAGCAAGCTCATAGCTTTTAACGCGCTTCTTTATCAATTCAGCCACACCTCTGAAAGTCTGTTTGAAAGAAAATTAAGTTTACATGTTGTCTTCTAGGAATTAGTGGGCTATGATTTTCCTCAAATATTTGAAATCAATAATGGTGACGAAATTATTCCTTACTTAGTGGGTTATGAAATATTTTTAGTTCTCATTAAAATCTAAAATAAACTCGAACTGCTCGTTGAAATATAAAAATTTACTGTTATAATAGTGGTTATATATATAAGACCAATGTTTTAGAATTTTTTTATTTAGCATAACACAATTTAGATTCATCTACACAAAGAATCGACAATAAAGTGTTCATGCGTAACTATTACAATATATTATACAAATAAAATAACTAAAAGAAAATGCACACGTTTTTTCCCTGTCGTTTTTATGACAATGACAATGTCAAAGCTTACATCACCCCCCTTTGAAATGCAAATTTTATGAACTTTAGTTGCGTAAAATTTAGCTGAAGAATTTTAAAAATCTTTATGCATTGGTATAAGCTTTGTCACATGATATAGTCCAATAGATCTTGGGCCACGCCCGGTATTTATTTTAAAAACTGAATCCGATACTTTTTCTTCAATTTCAAAGGGACCAATTCTAATTTCGTCCATCTTTTTTTGTTTAATTTGTTTCCATAGTCAACATATACTTTATCTCCTTTTTTAAATTCATGTTGTAATCTATTTTTGGAAAATAAAGTTTTATTATATTCATGTGATTTTATTGACCTCAGGAGTGCTATTTTCCTGTCTTCTTCCAAATTTTTGTTTTTATTTACTTTTACTTTTAATTCTTGTGGTAACAAGTCTGTAGATTCACCTGAGAGTAAATATTTAGGGGAAAATCCCGTTACAGAATGGTTTGTTTCATTGTATCTATTTCTACATTCTTCTGCTATTTTTGACCAATTTGTTTTTTCTTTTGATTCATTCATTTTGCATCTTATTTTGTTCACAATTGTTTGGTTTAGTCTTTCGTTTAAACCGTTTGAGAACGGTGCGTCTACCGCTGTAAGTGTTAATTGAATATTTCGGTTCTGTTGATAACAACTCATGACTTTCCTCTAATTTTTCAAGTAAAAACCCCTCAAATTGTAAGTTGTCATCATCTAAATATGTTGATTTCATTTCTTTGGTTAATGTTATCCAAACTTGTCTCTTATCATGCCTTTTTTGAAGGGATTTTTTTACTTTGTTAAATAGGGGAAACAGTATAGTTATTGGCCCCTGTACAGTTATTAGCCATTTCAACTTTGCTACCAAAAAACTAGCAATATTGTATACTAATAGTAGATTTAAAAATTAATTAATGGCGACACTTTTATTCTCTGTCATAAAGCCTCATCGAAATTCCGCTATGTGGTTTGTTTGTTTTCCGATGTGTAATGTTTTGCCGGAGGAAGAAATTCATGTAAGCGATTAAAAATAATGTTAAGACTGCATATATTTTTTGGCGCTATATTTTGAAATGAATATGTAGTTTGTCAATGATTTATACTTCACAATTGGTGGTTTTTTTTATGCGTTATAACCATATTAAAGGTGCAATATAACTTACTTTCTTTATAACATCAAAAAATTGTAGCGGCCAATAGCTGCCACAATTATTTGATTTATTTATAGTAATGGGCCGCCCATGCCAATTACTATATTTACAAAAAAAAAAATTAAAACGGCTTTTTTATTAAAGATAACGTCTTCTATTGCATTGAGAAAAAATCTCTAAAATTTGTACTAATTTTAAATCTTATTATTATATTTTATTTTATTTTAGGCCAATAGCTGTATTTTCCATAAAGTTGACATATAGTAAAAGTAGGCCAATTACTGTAATGTTTTCTTCTTCTTCATCAACCCATATACGCCCACTGCTGAGCACGGGTCTCCTCTACCATTGAGAGGGTTTAGGCCATAGTCCACCACGCTGGCCTAGTGCGGGTTGGCGGACTACACATCTAAGAAATTCCTAAGAACTTTTAGGTGTGCAGGTTTCATCACGATGTTTTCCTTCACCGTTAAAGCAAGTGATAATTCAATTTGAATACACACATAACTTCGAAAAGTCAGAGGTGTGTGCCTGGGGTTCGAACCCGCGACCGCCGAGGTTCTCGACCGCGCGCCTTAACCTCGAGGCCATCACTGCTTGTAATGTTTTGTTTTTGATAAATTTGCTAAATATTTATTTATTTATATATATCAGATACCCAAGAAAAAAAAATGCCGAAGATACCCAAATATACAAAAGGGGCTTTAGACGAGGCTATAGAAAAAAATAATTCAAAAGCAATGACTTTGAGAGCAGTCGCCAAAAAATATAATATACCCAGGGCCACACTACAGTTTAAACTGAAGAAACCTACTTCAAAATCTCAATTTGCACCAACACCGTATCTAACAAATGAGGAAGAAACAACCATTGCAGAATGGTTGATAAATATGGCTCGGAAAGGGACACAGTTCAAAAGTTTTTGACTGAAAATCCACGCATTACTCCTTTTCTTAACAACAGACCTGGTCAGGGATGGCTCAGTGCTTTCTGATTTTATATGCCATAACTGTTTTTCGTTGAATGATGACTCTGAGAATGATTGTGAATCTTTGGAAGATACAAATGATGATGAAGATATATTTTAGTTGTTAATGATATTATTATAATACTGTTATTTCGTTTTATTTTGAACTAGCTTTTGCTCGCGACTTCGTCCGCGTAGACTACAGGGTTGAGTTCAGATAGAAAATAAGTTATAGTATATAGCTTTCCCCGCGACTCCGTCCGCATAGACTCTAGGGTTAAGTGCTGAGAGATTTTTGCATTTATAACATTTTTATCCCACGAGATTACATTTTCCTGGATAAAATTATCCCATGTTAATTCTGTGAGCCCTACCAACTTCTATACCAAAATTCATTCAAATCGGTTTGGTAGATCCAGAAATACCCAATCCCACGGGTATACTCCATTTTCCGGGATAAAAACTATCCCATGTTGATTCTATGAGCTCTACCTCTCTCTATACCAAATTTCATTCAAATCGCTTTGGTAGACCCAGAAATACTCATTCCCACGGGAATACTACATTTTCCGGGATAAAAAGTATGTATAAGCTATATTATTGTAAAGTTTCATTAAAACCCATTCAGTAGTTTTTACGTGAAAGCGTAACAGACAGACAGAATTACTTTCGCATTTATAATATTAGGATGGATTTATATTTTATGTTCAGTGTGGCCAATAACTATGTGATCTCATGGCCAATAACTACTATGTTACGGCCAATTACTGTGATTTTGAGTTTAATATTTTTGAGTTCACATTATTCTGAACATGTACAATGAAAGTTTATATAAAGTACCTTCTTTTGTAGTACATTAACAAAGCAACATAATGTCGTGAGTTTTATTTATTTTCAGTAAGGATATAATTTTTTATGTGTTTTTGTTTACCAACTGGTCGCTTAACTGGCCAATAACTATACTGTTTCCCCTATATCGTGTTTTAATATTTCTTTATGGAATTGCACTGGTTGGTATTCTTTAGGCATAGCAAAAGTTTGGTTTTTGGTATCCGTAATGGAGGTTGTAGCAATATTGGTCTTATTATCTTCCGGTTTGGGTTTTACAATGAATTCAAATCTTAGTTTCTCCATGATGAATTCAGGTTAGCAATTGTTTCACATGTATGGAATTGTCGATTTATAAGACCAATGTTTTAGAATTTTTTTATTTAGCATAACACAATTTAGATTCATCTACACAAAGAATCGACAATAAAGTGTTCATGCGTAACTATTACAATATATTATACAAATAAAATAACTAAAAGAAAATGCACACGTTTTTTGCCTGTCGTTTTTATGACAATGACAATGTCAAAGCTTACATATATTTTTTAAATCAATTTAGTTTAGGAAGCCCTTAAACTTTTCATTAGCATCTTCGTGCTAAGATTCAAATTATGTTTGTAATCACACTACAATAAAAAATATACAGATTTTAGACATCCAGACATTCGGACTGAGAACGCAAACTAAGGCGAATAATAACGCCAATAGATTTGTGATCACCATAGCTATAACCTGCCTGAGTTTCCAATCGTGGTTTGAATACAACCTGTATATCATTATTTTAAATAATTTTCATAATCTATTATAAAAAATGATAAGATAGTAATGGTCCATTAAGCTAATAAAAGGACGAGAACAAGTTTGTCGACCTTTTCATATAAGTGCTTTGTGGAAATCGATGAGACTTCACCTTGGATAAATAATGAAGTAAACCAACCGAGGACACTCGAGTTCTTTGTCGTTGGACAAATATGAAGTCAGACGGTTTTATCGTTTTGTAAAATGTACACGGGAATGTTCAGAATAATGTACGTATTACACACAATATAGTATTATTTGACGAAGCGACGCGAAGATATTTCATAAGAGAAATGCATTTCTCTACATGAACGATGAAAATTATTAAAGAAAGCATTCAATTGCATCTCAATGAAAGTTATAAATGATTTCATCACATCTTAATGAAGATATGGTGACTTCCTCGTTATTTTTAGGGTAACTATTTCCATGGGCATTTCAACCCATTTTTTTCTTTATATCACACCAATAAATCAGTAAATTAGCACTTTCAAACAAAAAAATCTATAGCTATATATTATAAGTATACCTGTATAGTATACAGTATTGTATACTATAGTATTGTATACTGAGTCAGATAACAAAATACTTATTCGGTTTCGCTTTCTTGATATCTGCTAACTGCTTAGATATAAAACTTACTATTGTTCACTTATTCCTCTTTGTTCCCAATTAAATACTATACATATGAAAACATACCCCTATTTCCAGAATTATATTATGAAAACTTTAAATCAACACTTGTAGGTTAATATCCTAATAATATAATCTTCCATTATATCATATTACTACTTATTATCAATATCTACATTTTCATAAGATCCAAACCAGAGTTTTGAAATTAATAATTTTGTTTATTAGGTAATGTTTACCACGCGAACCTTTTATGACTTTCTAAGATGAATGAGCGTAATATTTCATACACTTTGTGAAGTATATGAAACATTGCTAATTTTGTTTAAGACACGTAAGCCCCTCGATACGGTGTTTAAGATGAACGTCGAATATGTCAGTCAAGGTTGAATATAATAAAATATCAAAACACTTCGCTAGGTGAGTAATTTAGGATCCAGCAGTTTATGACCTATATACTCATACATTCTTTCACTTATTATAAAAAATTATGAAAAAGACTGTAATAAGGTGGGTAAAATAAAATAATTCAATACAAGGAAATTTACTTACAGAAATAATGGTATACCATCAATATGATAAAAGACCTAGTGAGTTTTATAGGACACTTTCAACAGTCCGCTCTAAGAAAACAATTAACGCATATGTTTATTGAATATGATTATATTCAATAAACATATGCGTTAATTGTGATTGTCATCATTTTTGACTCATTTACTCATATTTTTGTCATGAGTGTTGAAATTCGTTATCAGCCAATAGATGTCCACTACTGGACATAGGCCTTCCTCAAAGACCTCAAGAGTATTCTGTCTGAGGCGGGCTGTATCCAGCGGCTTCCTACGATTTTCATCAAATCATCGGTCAACCTAGTGGGTGAACGTCCAACGCTACCCTTACTGGTACATACGTGGTCTCCACTCGAGAACCTTTCTATGTTTTATTGTAATATGAATCTGAAATGTAACCAGTAAGTTACATACAGAGGTTATTAGTAGAGGTTTTAGCGCAAATAAATAACAATTATTAGTTTGTTTTAATACGTTAAGTTTCTCTTTGTTATATAAATCAATTGAGTTAACTAATTAATATTTCCTATTTTGGTCACTAAACTACACTTTGTTTGTGATAGCGGCGGCATAAAGTTTCCGGAACATTCGGGAACATTGCCTACACGGCTATTTTTAGAAACCTCGCGCTGTGATGATATTTATCCCCAGGGAACATTTCATTTTCCCGGAGTGAAAACTATGCATTATTTCGTGAAACTAAAAGAAAACCAAAGTTAGTAACAGTCGGCTGAAAAAGAAAAAGTTATCATTTATGTATAATTATGGGAAGACAACACAATATTGCATAAGCTTTTTAATGCCGTAACAAAGAGAATCACACAAAGAGAAATAAACTGTGGAAAAGGATATAGTTTGCCTTTTGAAATATTTCATTATAATAATTCAATTTAGTCATAGTTTTGCCAATACTCGCAACGTTTGGCAGGCGGATCGCCGAGCGCAGGGCGTATGTACTAATGACGCTGCTGCCCGCCATCAGTCATTCGGATTTGGTAATTCCCCCACCGAACCGGTTACTAGAGCTTCGTTCGCCAGTCGGCAGGCTTCACTATTAGGAGGTGAATTTGGCTTGGGCCCTTGAGGTGGTATTTGCACCTTGCAGAGTGTAAGATCCCCACCTTTTTTTTTTTTTGTTCTCGAGGGGAAAGCTGTTTATGGCTCTACTTCCCGCCAGCCCTAACAAACTAACAAAATCCCTAAACCGGCATACCGACCAAAACCCCCCGGTGGCCATCTCCGCGCCAGGTTGGGCGACCATGGTACGTGAGCGAGAGGCGCACACCGTTAACCACAGCCGCCCGGTGTGCCTCCGAGACGTAATTGTCTCGGCCGTCTCGTTTTAGGGGGCGCAGTTGCACCCCCACTTCTTGGTTCGGGCGCCTTGGTTGTGGATGGGCGCCTGCGACGTACACAGGCCACAGTGCCGCCGCCCCTCTCGGGGTCACTTTCAGTGAGGACGCGCTGCCCCCACAGCGCGTCCAGCAACCCCAAGGGCCCCTTTAAGTCGCCTTTTACGACAGGCAGGGGATATCGTGGTGGGATTCTGACGCCCCCTTGCCACAGGGCAGAAGAGCCCCACCTTAAGATTTAGAAGTCTTTGGAGGATTCCTATGTCCAACAATTCACGTCTTTCCGGTGATGATAATAATAATGATGACGAATATGATAAGTATTACAAAATGTTTTTTAGTCTTTAATTTTAATTATGCTCACCTTTAAGTTTTCACCTAATAGTATGGACAATAACATGATGCTGTTTTGAAAGCATTATCGAAACAGCATTACGTTGTGTTGTGAAGAAACCTAGATTATTGCTTCGGTCGTCACCTTTAAAAAATATATATAATACATATTAAAATTAAATAAACGGGCCACTTTGGATACCCCTCGATACGTGGACTACTAATAGCTGAAAATATCAGTGCTACGGAGCTAATTGTTTTGTAAAACAGTTATAAAAGCTCACTGACACGTTAATTGACTATGACTGTTGGAATAACAGGCTATTATGGAAATTATGTGTCTGGGTTTTGTTTAAAATGTTCATATAATCCGCGTACATTTTCGTTGTTTTGTTGAGGTGTTGTTCACGCCACTACAGTTGATTTAGAGCAACGAAAATAAATGGCTAAGCGAGGCACTCATGAAGCGGTAAAAATAATAACGTTTGATGAGGATTATGATCGTGTTTATATATTATAAGGAAAATAAACCACCAATCCGTGATTATGGAGAAAGCTTAAGAAGTGTTAAACGAATGTTAGCATTAAATAAACAAAACAAACAAACATACCTCACGCCTATATTCCCCGAAGGGGTAGGTATGTATCACATTTCGCCAGGTATGTATCAGTCCCACGCCCAATAGGAGGCGAGCCTATTGCTGTTTTTAGGGCACATTTCCAGACTCCGTGCTGCTACTGAGAATTTCCTAATGGAAAAACCCAATAACACTTTGCCCAACCCGGGAATCGAACCCAGGACCTTTAGATAGCACGGCACATGCTTGTACCGCGAGACCACGAGGCAGTCACCAGTATTAAATATTCTGATATAATAATATTTAGGCTATCTTAAAGGCTAAGCCTTTTATTTCTTGAAGAATAACCTGGCCATGACATACCCTTCTAAAGTATTCATTTATTTTTAAACAAACAGCTTGTAAAAATAATTTCTCATGTAAGTAAATATGTTTTTTATGAGAAATAAAGTTCTTAAACCTAAAAACATTATGTTTATTTTTTAAGAAAACATCTTAACTCGTATGTAATATACATATGTATGTCAATTTGATGAATGTAGCCACATTTAATTGCTAATGGCAACTGTTATTAAACTGTCAGTCCACTTAAAGCTATGAAAACATCAATTTTATTGCAAACAAAAACTCCGACTGTTATATGAAATATACAAAAACTAATACATAATAAAGAACATAGGTAAGTATTGAAATAAAGTTTACTCTGGTAGAGATTTCAACTCTTTAAAAAATTACATATACTATTACATTTGAATTAAGAAAATAACAACTGTTACATATATGTGTGGATATAGCTTAATGCAACTGTGATACCTGGGCTTCTCGGGCGCTCTTCGTATATTATTAAGGTTTAGGTAGTCACGTATTTTTCGAGCAGCTTCAGTCCGCTTTTGCTTATGAATAAATGAAAAGAAACTGTCCGTGGCAATCGCGGGGAAGTTCACACAGAAATTGTGTTTAAATTTAGTAGAACCACAACACATTTCATTCGTTTTTGTGCAGTAAATAATATTAACCCGGAAAATTTAAACGATTAATAAGAATACGAATAGGTAGATACTAAAATTTTGCTCTACTAGAAATGGGAATGGATATTAATTAGATTGATACAAGTGTAAACCAAATTAAAGAATTAAATTTTCATTTAAGTCATTTAATGGGGGTCAAAATGAAAGAAACATTTACTCATACGAAGATAAACAAAAAAAGGGAGAATTTATTTCAATAAAAAATGTATAAAAACACATCTTTAACCGAAATAACCGGTTCTTACTATGATCATAATTCTATGATTCCAGGTTAACGTTCATTGATCTTCTTTATAAAGACTGTAACAGTGCTGCCTTTTATCGATTAATTGAAGGTGTGAAAAGTAATAATTTTTGAAAAATAGGCAGTTAAACCATCCTACGTTTTCTTATAGAATATTATAAAAGTGGGTAAATGAAGTATATTATTATAGATTGACCATTACAAAATATTGAACTCTGACAATTACAACTACAATAATGCGAGATTGAATAAAATATTTTTATTAATTAGCTAATGTCAAATTACTCGTTCCATGATCATTTCCTTATAAAAAGTCTATGTTAAACCTCTCCTTAAAAATCCGAACTCCCCTTATGTTACTTACTTTCAACATATTATATTATATCCATCCTCTCTAACAAATTAATTATTGAATCCTGTCGCGCCCTTCAAAGTGACTGGTGATATACAGTTCAGTTCCTAAAGCTCAATAAATAAAAAATAAATCAATGAAAACTAATAAAAGAGCCGATATTCAACAGAAAAAGTTTGTATGTAAAATAAATTAAAGATTGTTCGAGGAGTCCGGAAGATAATCCCCTCATTGAATTTAATTTTTATTAGTAAACATTTTTATAGGTTGCGTAAAATAGAACAGAATGAAACAACCTTTTTATTAGCGCCATGAAACCGGAGATGTATTTTTATTACAGCTTTAAAATATGTCTTCCATTTTGTTGAAATGTCTTAAAACTGGATTCTTTCGCACTGAAAACTTAATCGCTGGATGAGTGTATATTACATTCAAGATGTAAAAAGTCATAAAGGTCGTATTATGTTTTTTATATATAGTTCAAACCGTAATTTTATTGCCGTGAATTGTGACGAAAAAAATGTTCGATCGATTGATTGTGGGAATTTTTTCAACCATATAATCGCTTCTACAGCTTCATTACATTCATTTAAAGATAATTCCAAAAAGCAATCAAGTCTTTATTAAAACCCCACCTACAAGCTAACGACAAAGAATTCAACAAAGGAAAATAGAAAATAAATATATCATCCACCACAATCCACGACTTCTGTGATAACTTTCACTGGAATGAATGGAAATATTTGTTTATATACGTCTATACTTGTTACCTAAAATACAATTGGCATAAAATACTTTTAGACCGGTCAATTCATTTTATTATAATTAAAACAAATATGCGCTTTAAATTATTTTTTTGTTCAGGACAAAAACCCTGTTTTTGCTTGCATTTATAAAATGATAATAGGAATTTCCAATAAAAGAATAACTGAGTAATCACAATTTTATATAGAAACTTGGCAAATCAAATACCAATAAAATCGTAATGGACATTCAAATAACCGTTAACTCCAACATATTAAAGAACAATGCGAAAGCTAATGCAAGAAAAAGCACACTTCTCAAGTGAAACGACCTCATTCGTATGTCGAACGGCAAACTCTCGCCGGCAAAGACCATCAATCATTCCCGCGGTCGCGATTCAGGCATCGTTGTAGTTGCTACGTAATAACAATCGGAAACGGGTAGACTGTTGGATTACAGGGGCGGGCGGGCTTCTATTGCCTTCCGAGCAAACAAAGATGCAATAAACCCGGTCAAGACGACTGTAACGCTCCTACTATCTTAATAGCGCCTTTTATCCATCGGAGCGGGTTACACATGTCGCAGCGAGGACGCCTCGAGACTGCTCCACTGAATTTTATTTAGAGCTTGTCGGTCCTTGATATTGAGAACGGACGTAGTCGTTTGACAATATGTTGGACGACAGGCGAATTACACAGCTCCGCCATTTGAAATCGACCAAACAAAACGTATGTTAAGCATCTTTAAAAAACCTTCTTTCACCAGTTTTAATCATCAGAATAGTGTCTTTGTTATGGTTATCAATTGGGAATAGCATTTTTTTAATTTTAATACTATGTCGTCATGCTATTTGTGATTAATCGATCGAATTGATATTACTAAGTTGCACATAAATTTGCTCGTAAATCTCTAATGTGAGGCAGTATATACTAATATATTCATAAATAAAAAATAAATACGTAAAAGAAAACGAAGAACGAACTAACGAACAATTAAAATGATTTTAAACGTAAGGTAACAAAATAACAAAGACGACGGGCCTTCATTATTGCTATCACTCTTGATATCCTGAATTTCAATACATCTTCAAAACTAATTAGTCGGTACAAAATCTATCGACATTACTAAAACGTATAAGGTTCGATGAATTGAAATTCTACGTTTTCCTATCATTTTAGATAAACATTTTTTGATATCAAAATTATCGCGAAACGATCAAATTAATACATCGATGATGAAAATGAAGTACTCGGAATACAGTATTATAGTCAGATATTGAAATTAAAAATTATAGCTGGCTTCTTCCGAATCAATTGCAATTTATTCTATAAATAATTATTTATAGTGAAACAAGCGGGTAGCTTCATCTATAGACTTTGATTTATACAATGTACACTTTGGTCCTTTATAGAAGTGTACCATATAATGGCCGAGTAGGAAAAGAATCCGCTAGCGGAAAATTTACTTTTCCCGGCTCCCGTATCTTATTTACTCTTGAATCCATTTCCACCATGTTTCTAAAGTCTTATAAAGGTTTTATCAGTGGCAAAGGGATAATCTTAGAGTTTTTAATTCAATAACATTTTTGAAGGAATTTTTCATCTGTTTAACATTTCCGTGATGTTTAATAAAAATGTTATTTTTTACCATGAAAGAGAAATTGACTCACTCAAAGAACTGCGATTACGACTCTGTAAAATTGACAACAATATTTGTAGAATCTTAATGACTAATTAAATTTAAGAATAGAAATAAGGGAAGGCAAGAAAGTATTAGGTATCGCGAATTTTAGAAATCTCTGAGGGAATGGATTTTCGCAAGACAGTATCAATGGAATAATTACGTAAATATTATTGGATAATATTCATAGCTATCGCATGAATATATATAGCTATTGAATGAGTCTCTAATTTTATACAATAGATGTACTTTTAACTTAATTTTATTGTTTCATATTTACCAAAAATGTGATATAATTTACTTTTTACTTTTTTGACGGGAAACATAAATTGTATTTTCTTAAAATTAGTAGCAATATTTAGAAAGCACCAGATGCAGTTGGCTATACAACGCCCTGCGAAGTTAAAGCCTCCGGATCTGATTCCCGCACCAGATTATCTTTGTGTCAAGAAATATATGTTTTGGATCTGGGTATTTGTGAGACCAAAGTGTCTTGTAGTTTCTGATACGCACGACACATAATGCGTATCTTAATGTGTGGTCAGAACTATGAATCGTCATTCATATTCAGCCCACCACGTCCTTAGCCTCAGTCCACCACGCTCGCCTAACTATACCTGAGAAATTCCTAAGACATAAAAGGTTTGTAGGTTTAACCACGATGTATTCCTTCACCGTTTCAAGTAGGTAATTGATAATTTATTACGATTACATAGATAACTTCTAAATGTCAGAGGTTTCTTTTTCAAGAGATTTATGACTGCACACCACCAAACCTCAATGCCATCACTACTTGAATGTGTCTTTTTGGTATTGTTTATTTATATAATCCTTTTTCAAAATGTAAACATTATTATTACATTTTATCCTGATATAAATCAATGTTAACATTGCATACATATTTTTGCCGGATCAATTCGTGATATCTAAAAGATGCGGTGCAGTATCGGCTCGAGATTGAATTACGTATCGAGCCACGAGAATGTCAGCGCAATGGCATTTAATTAGTGTCGCAGCACTGGCCGGTACCGGGCCACATATAACTTTATGTCACATTGCTATTTTAGTCTCTTTGAAATTTTTGAATTTTAAACTTTCCATTCCAACTTTCTTTCAAAAGGAACCAATTGCTAAAAACCGTGACGCGCCGGATTTGCAGAAACTCAAAGTTATTTCCTACAAGTCTGATATCCGTAAAGATGCAACCAGGAAGAGAATAGATAAGCTGATAAGTAGTAAAAAATAAGATAACGCAAACTGGGGTGGTGCCTAGTTATGTCTCAATGTAGTTTTATTTGGCAACGGTACAAGCTTTCTCCATAGCTCATATAATTGACCACTTAATGCTGCCATAACGTTCGATAACTGGAATTTGCAAATATGTTGTGAACAATACCAACAATTACATGCACGCTATTCTAAACTGTATTCATGGAAAAAAAACTAGAGCAGGCGTATCTGCAATGCATTGTTTTACAGTAAATAAATTATTGCAACCAAGTGTCCGTTCATAGTGGAACACTTTTTCTTACTGTATATTAATGAAGCAGTGGGCACACAATCTCAGGCGATATCTAAATAATTTATAGCTACAGCAGGTGTCGCCGTGAGGACGAATTTACATACCGGCTACGGACGGGAATTGGTCTAATTTATCGCCAAGCCTATTTTGTTGACTGAAGCGACCCGATAATAAGGTGGGACTTAGTTTAGAGTTTGCACATGGGTTTTGTCATTACGCATAAATTAAATGTAAATGAATTCGGCGGAGTTTGCAAGATGCGAACTGTTTTCAACATGTCGCCATCTAGATATCAATTGGATTGACTCCGATAGAAGCGGTGATCTAGGCCAATATTAAGTAATTTTATAAGTTTATTGTTTTTCTTTCTAATATCAATAAACCGAAGCGCTGAGCACACTTCTATACATATATTATCTTCACAATTTTAACAGTCCTTCTCATTATCATCTTATGGAATTCTTATTGCGATTTCTGTTATTACTAGTATGCATAATACTTTTGTCTGCACCAGATTTTAAAAGTAAACATTAAATATTTCTACCGTACATTCATTCGGTGCATTTTAAGCTAGAAAAGGAAAAACATGCATAATTTATAAACAACTTATTACACTTGTACGTCAACAGTATCAGAACTTCGTCGATACAGTGTATACAAACGTTGATTGAAACACAAGGATATAATATTATGAACAAGTTCGTAACTAAATAATATAGTTGGGTAACAAGAAGGGCACTTCAGTACTTTGGGCGTAACGTGTAACGTGACTCCCGAGAGGCGCGGGGAAACATCCAACTGAAATATCACTCTGTTGACATGACACATTACATTTTAAGGTTGTATTGATATGTCGTTGCTGAGTTTTATATAGCATACCGTTTTATTGTTATAAATAGAATAAAAGATAAACATTTTTAACGCTTCGTGTTCTAACTAATGATAAATCAGTGAATACGATATTATGTTGTAACTACTCCTATTAAAAAAAAACATTTACTTACGTATTCGGTTGAGACTTCAGACTTCATTTTCGTACCGGGAAATGTTTGCGCAATAACTAAATATTTATAACAGAACTGGATGTTTAAAAGACGAAATAATCTCGTAATTTCTGAAACCTACGCTCAAGACGTTTTTTAAACAATCACACAGTTGTTTGCGAAGCACTGATCCGCACCGTATCCGAAACTCAATTACAAATTTCTACAACAAATTTTGCAAAGGTTTCTTTTTTATTTAAAAAATACAAAAAAGTTTATTGTTCATCATTACTATCATCAGCCCACTATACCACTGCTGGCCTCGGACTTCCTATACAGCTGACTCGGAAATTCCTAAGATTTTTAGGTGTTCTGGTTTCCTCAGGATGTTTTCCTTCGCGATGATATGTCACATTACTCGTAACAGTACACAGAATTTTAAAAAGTTAGAATTTATTACTGGGACAATAAAAAATCTCAAATAAAAAAGAACACACTTAAAGTATGTACTTAGATTGATACAGCCATTGGGGGTAATAGCTGCGTATTAAATTAACAATTCTCATGAAGGCTCAAATACGATGGTGATGAAATACCGTAGCATTAGAGCGTTATTAATATACCGAGTATTATGTGGCGTTTTCTTCGTATGACGTATAGCGGAAATTGTTCCTCGGGAGTCTCGTTCATTAGTTATCAACGTGCACCGCGTGCAAGTGCGGTTGGCGTTATCCCAACCGTGTCTGAGGACGTACAACCACTGGCTCTTGTATTTAACATGAGAATACTAAAACAGAATGTATCTCACTAACTCATGCTACACATGTGAGGTTTTGGTTAGATTTTTTGCTCCTGAAAGTAGTGTAAAATGGAACGTTCCACTGAGATTGCAGTTGTGTAAACTCTTTGAAAGTAGCGCGATGGTGACGACAGTAATAATTTGGTACGTTTGTTGATTTCTTTATGTGTAACCAATATTTAGAAGGATGGTTGCAATAACAATAAATTTAATTTCGTAATTTAAAAAATCCAATTGGCAATTCATACAGCTTATTTTTTTATATGTTGAATGAAAACAAGCAGTGATGGCCTCGAGGTTTAGGCGCGCGGTCGAGAATCTCGGCGGTCGTGGGTTCGAACCCCAGGCACACACCTCTGACTTTTCGAAGTTATGTGTGTATTTAAATTGAATTATCACTTGCTTTAACGGTGAAGGAAAACATCGTGATGAAACCTGCACACCTAAGAGTTCTTAGGAATTTCTTAGGTGTGTAGTCCGCCAACCCGCACTAGGCCAGCGTGGTGGACTATGGCCTAAACCCTCTCAATGATAGAGGAGACCCGTGCTCAGCAGTGGGCGTATATGGGTTGATGAAGAAGAAGAAGAAGAATGAAAACATTGATATTACAGTAAAAATGGTTATGGTAATTCAACTGTGATATTGTTACAACCTCCAAGGCTCAAGTAATATGAAATACCTAGAATGGTGATGGCCCAAACTGACGAAGAGCATCCTGAGCATGAAGCCAAAAAAAAAAGTTCTATGTCAGGGCCGAGGAAAGTGGAGCTCCATAGTCCATCTCTATGAGACAAAGACTTGATTGTGTATATGATCTAAGATGAAATTATGAATGAATATGATCTAAAGAATCGTGGGTTAGTTAATAATATTCGCGCCAGACCTACTCCACGCGTGTGTGGGTTGTTATACCATATTATGTTCCCTAGAAACATTTTATTTTGAAATTTGTTTCTTTACGTTTTTTTGGTGACAATAATATGTTATACTTTTCAACAGCCAATACGTTATTTTCCTACCTAAGTACTAATTTAGTACTGAAAATGGCAAAATTTCTTATAACATAATATTCGCCCACATACAAGAACACAAATTACAAGTGACTTTAATAATATGGTGTATCAAGGGTATCTGAAGTCATTTACTGAGTACTTATATTTACTGAGTGTAGCGTCCTAGCAATATTAATAATAAATTGTAAGGTAAGCGTGAAAATAAATTATTATATAAGCGCTGTTCCCCACTCAAACCGGTTCATTACTACGCCGGACGTCGGACCGAGTGGACGGGCCAGACGCTCTTGAGAGTAAGAATTTGTAGTTTTATTTATACAAACCAAACCTGAAACATCAGGATATTACACTGAGTATTATATATTTGCTTTTGGAACTATAAATATATTTTAATATAATTAGGCGTAATGCCCTTGGTTTTTTAATACATCTACATACATACCTTCTGTTTAAACGGTAGGTATACGCACAAAACAATGTAAAAGATTATCGTAATATACCAGTCGTGACAAGAGTTTACTAGCTAATGACGTAAGGAGTAACTTGACTGCAAAGGTTGCACAGACCTGTACCTACACCCACCCTCCGCCAACCTTCAGCCAGATAGGTAATAAAGGGCTAGTCTGCTGTCAGTAGCACATGCAGATTTACCATTCTTTATGAGCAGTTTATTAAATGCCAAAAATTAAATACACTTACTCAAACACGGAATCAAATAAAGATCCTGGATGAAACACTACAGCATATATTTTAAATATGACAACAATACTGAATAAGCAACATTTTCTTCCAATATATTCGTACAGACATTGGCAGTGGTGCTCATAACATATCTGAGTGAGGTTAATGTAGTTGCAGTCACCCGCCTCCATTAATACTAAACTAGCTAAGCGCCTGATTAGCACTACGGAGCCACTAACTTCTGTATAGTGGACTTGAACGATATTTCGCCAACTTTACTGTAACAAGCTGAGCGAGCCGACGTAGATACCACTTTTATGATCGTATGTTATGTCGGTGTGTGGAGTTTGGGACATGATGCAATATTTAATTGAAAAATACCTGAATTAAAACGGTTCTTATAAAGAAACACCATTATGGATTTCATAGGTTTGATTTTATAAAATGGATAAACAAATAAAAAATGCATCATCAAATGAAAGTCTTGGTTTTAATTCATTTGCAGAAAGTCATCTAATATAAAATGACAAACTAACTTATTTCATTATTTTGGATCCAAATAATTTAATAACATTAACAAAAAGCAATGCAGATACAAATTACCAGATGTTTAAATATTGATAAAGATGTATGAAGCCAACTCAGAACACTTTTTCAATCCCAGAAAAGGGAGCGATAAAGATATATGACACATATAAATATTAAAAATGAAAGAAATTTCGATGATTTTTGGAGTAGGGCATAAATTATTTTATGTAAAAATAACGCTGTGCCCAGTTTCTATATAAAATAAGAACGCAAAATATCAATGGCACAGACTATATAAACGTACATTATTCTTTCTGTATTGTGGTCGAATACCACGCCTAGTTTGCGAGCTTCAAAATGGAACGCGAACATTGCACAACCAGTTCAGTTTTATCCAAACAATTTTCAATAAACTTCCAAACTGAGATATTTTTTGTTATATTTTCTGTCGACAATGCGGCTGTATGACCGAAAAACTACTGCTTCCAACAAATGTTACGCGCTTCTGACCCACCAGAAACCAAAATTGAATTTTTGTGTTCGTTTTAAGTAAAGTCAAAATCAAACTTTCATCCTAGATTTGTTTTATAAGTAATAAAAACGATTTTACCCGTCTTGACTGTCTTGCTATCTTTATGTTAAACAACCCTATAAAAATCTGTTCAGTTACAACATAAAGAAGGGTGTGAACGGCAAGAAAAATATTTTTATTTTATTTGTTTTCTATTTTATATAATGACTTCAATTAAAAAAGTACCGATTTCGACCACCTTTACAATATGAATAGATAACAAAAAAATTGTATGTTTACAATAAATATCCCTAAGTTTAGCATATACTTGTAAGGCGAATTATTTTCTGTAGATTCTACTTTACCACCCGGTGAGGAGAATTTAGGAGTTCAAGTACTTCACGGCATAATGACAGAAGCAAACGGGCCAATGAAGGAACTCAAATCATTTCAATTCTACAAACCTGCTAATTCCCAAAGATCCACAATTATCGCGTATTCGTATACTATTCGCGGGTCTTTTAATATTTGACAACTTACCCCATACTTCAAGCAACAAAATAATATATCCCTACGGTTCGTTCAAGAGATAATGGACTGTGATACCGGGGATTAAAGTCGGAATTTCATTTAAACATTATACACGAAACACGGCGGTCTACACTCAAAACTGTTGGTGGCGAGTGCGTCGAGAAACTCCTGAGTACCCACTCGTGGTGACAAGGGACGTAAGTGCCATTTTGTCGGGTCTTAAAGTGAGGCTTGTAATGTTTTCGCATACTTTTCCAGTTTATATTACAGCGAGATTTTCATCAAAATCTTTAAAGCGCAATTTCACTTCTTATTTCAAATTTTGAAAACGTGAAACGCCCATAAGTTTTTCTTTTCATATACTTTCGACGTACAGATATATAAATTCGAATATTAATTATCACGTAAGTGCAATGCGATCCAAATGCAGACAAGCAGAGTGAATCAATTACGTTTTTCACTTGATCGTTAATTCCCTATTTTGATTCCCGCTCTGGGCAATTTATTAGATTTCACTTTAAAAAATTGTTAATAACCGCACGGAGTAAGATTTTTGCCTGAAAAACGTAATTCATATATGTTTGTATTCAGAAAATGTTGTTTCGATTGCTTAATTTATAGCGCAATTTTATCTGAGAATAACATCGTAGCTTTAACAATGCAATCATATGATAATACAATACAAGCTACATTAAAAGTTTCATAAATATAATGGAGCGTTAAAATAAAAAAGACAGCTGAGTATACCTATTTAGAATTGATCCGCTATTAACCGTCATTGTACCGCGTAGGCGCTCTTGCTATTTCAATAAAATGAGACCAACACAATGGAAATAATAATCTCACAATATTACAATGGTCATGCGAATATTGTTCGTCCTATTTCATAGAGCGCTAATCTCTTTAACAGATTAGTAGATTCCAATAATTGAAATCGTATCAAGGGTGCGCTATGATTTATATAATTCACAGATTATACAGGACAAAGCTTTTGCAATTGTCAGTTTATTGCGGAATAAATTTAAAAAAATAATAAAAGAAATGTAAGTGTGTTGTGACAGACACAAAAGGGCCATGAGTTTGACCTCCTATGGTGACAAATAATTGTATGATCCACAATTTTAAGATCCGGGTGTTTGTGATACAAAAGTTTCTCGTAGTTTGTAACACCCACGACACAAGACATATCTTAGTGTAGGGACAAAACTATGCGTGTTGAATGGATATTATGTTTTTCTGCTTATGAAGACCAAGAAGACATCATCATCATCAAGCCATGTACGTCCGACTACTAAAAGACGCTAAAAGGGGCAAAATAAGCACTATAAAAACAGGCTCAATCATATTTGTCACTATACATATATAGCTTATACTTACAGCCCCGCTGATAGTGTTAATTTGTGAGAGAATCATCATTCTTGCATTTTAATAATAAATAAATATAGCGCAATTAACACTTTTTTATGTAACTATTGTATCGACAAAATTATTTTCATTTGTATAATAAAGTTTTAGAATAAAAATTGTATACTGAATTTTAAAAACTTTAGTGGACGAGTGGCATTGTTTTACAATTCCAAGTAACGGAACTATGGTGGCATTCTGTTCTATGTACAGATCGAACCGAATTGCTTTCATTCATCTCTGTTGTCTTAAAAAATGGCAGATTAATAACTTTCCTCTTTGAGGAAAAGGTGTATACAAACTTTAAGTAAAACACGAACACAAATACGAAGTGTCTTACCGTAATTTTTCGAGAACGGAACAGGTAGCAAAGCTTTTCTACTTACAAAAGGTCAAAAAGGAATTTGGCATCCAATTTTATTCTAATAAAGCAAAAGATCACATAACTTCTGATCAAAAATCAGCAGAGTGAATAATTGGGTCAGCTAGTTATTGATTAAGTTTGTGAAGTGATGTTGGAGCAAATACTACACGCATCCCTGACTTTTAACAAAAGAAATGGTCACGCCCGCGGACAGTGATTAACTCCATATTTTACAAACACGAAATTGAGGTCCTTGAGCTTTTAATTTCATCATCGAAGATCGTGTATTTTTGTTTTTGAATAATAGCACAAAAATCTCAACGGCGCGGCGTAAACAAATTCTTTTCGTCAACCTTTAGGTTTCGTATAGAACTTTTATTAATTCCTACTTCATTTTTGGTAATTCGAGATAACAAAATTAATTTCCAAAATAAACCATTTGGTTTTCTATTTTCACCCACAGTCTGAACAAAGGACCTCATAAACATCGCTAGTGGTCGCTGCATTCTGGATGTTTTCAACAAGTTGCACTGGAAATCTAAAAATCTTTAAGAGTCGCTTAAATGACAGTGGTGGATGATTAGTGAGGAACTGAATTCAATACCTAGAGAGAAGAAAACTCCTTTTTTGTGAGATTTTAAGTTCAATGAACTTAATTTTATTAATATTGGAACGTACAAGCGAATGAGTATTATCTTGCGGTCAAAGTTTAAATTAGTTTCTGTACCGCTGATTTTGGTTCTGAACACATGGCAAATAACACGGACATTTAATAAACTTTTAAAAAACAGACACTTTCAATAAGTTCCACCAAAAAGTCTAGTGCCTACATAGTCTTTCGGTAGATCAAAAATTTGTCTGAATGCAGGAACTAAATGTTAAGTCTTCTTTTGCGACCTGTTGAAAATGACTTACGTCTTGTGACTTAAAGCAATTCTTACAGGGTAATGGGACTTACTCTAAAGCTGTTTCGGATGCAGTTAAGATCTACAAATTTATAGGCACATATTACCGCACTTTTTGATGTAGATTTAATGAAGTTGCTTTATTAAAGCATGAAATATACGCGCGTATAATAAGCGCTTGTTAAAACATGCGTAAAAAAGGAAAAAACACGCTAGCCTGAAACTGCCCTTTGATTGGACGGCCTGCTCCGAGCTTTTATTCAACAATTCGCACTTTATTTCTTTGAAATATATTATGGCATAATAAATTATAAAAATATTTCTGCAAAAACTTAAAAGAAATTAAAATGGATTTCAAACTATTATTTATGGAGACATGTATTTTTAACATATTTTTTTCTTTAAGTTACAAATACAAAATGAAAAAATTACATATTATTCCAAACGTCCTAGAGTAATGACATGCAAGGTTACTTGAAGAACTAGGGTTACACAAACTGAGTTGGCAGTGGAAATACCTGTAAGAAAAAAACCGTAAAATACACGTTTCACGAAGAAAAATCTTTAAAAGCGAAATAGTACTAAAAGCATCCACCTTCTTAGAATTTGTATTCATAAAACAGGATCATAAACAGCAATTCTAAAAACTGAATAGCATCAAGTCAACGACGTAACAGAGCAGATACGTAGCTGTATCATTCCTTTCCTTAGAAAATGTATCTAACCGAGACAAAATATACAATGATATTTCTTCACAAATACGTTGCAATCCTGAACATATCACCAATATACAGGTTTATATATTTAAGTGCAATATGCTTACTGATGGTTAAAATAAATTGTTTCACAGAATCGTGAGAGTGAAACCATTAAAACGGCACATTTTAGTCGGTACACTGCTTCGATATTAAAGTGAAATCAAAGTATTTACCAGCGAGGAACGAGATTTAAATTAAAAACCGCCGCAATAGCAGAGCATACTTACTCAGAATCGATAAAAGCGATGCAAGAACGAGGTAGGAACGTGGTGGATCGCAGGCACTTTTCCCGACTGTAACACACTAGGTAAACGCCTATTGTAATGTACACACGATTTGTTGACACAAGAAAACCCATTACTGAAGCGGCACATCAGATTTACGACTGTTTGCTACCAGGGACTCTCCTAACTTGAGTGTTTTTCCTTTACACCTTACGTAAATTCGGGTTTTTAATTAAGGATGGATGTGGCGTTTATGTACACACTTGGGACACGTAAAACACTTCATTTACGACTTCCTCGCGTTTTTGCCGTGCTTATCCGATTTACAAGGTTTACAAACCATACGAGAAATTTATAAGCTCGAATATTGTATTGAATCTGTTTTACGAGGCTTCAAATACATTTATTGTCGTGAAACACGCTCATAAAACATATTTTTACTACGCTCGACAACGTATACGCTTACAACAATGTCGCTGAATGCGCATACATGGAACTATAATGCTAATAATAATTCTCTTTACTACTATTTGCATTTCCACATCAGCTTTACATGAGAGGGTTAAAAGTTGTGTGTAGGGCATGCGAGGTAATTAACATGGTCGTGTAAATTCAATAGCATCCGCCGTAATCGGCCAATAAATATGGGGGTAAAGGTTTGCATGCGTGGGTTAAAAGTTTAGCTGCATGCCTCATAATTGAATGGTGACATTGTGGCAAATATTTATGAATGAGGTTATGCGTTAAAACATTTGCATACATAAGTGGTTGAATGCATTTATTAAACCTGTATAATGAATTACATCCAAACCTTTTAATTTATTCTAATTATAAAATCTGCGTTTATGATATTGTCGTAAAATAATTCAAACCTATAGACTAGGAACTAACAAATTCTCAATAACAGCACGTGCCCTGGTAATGGACTTGTTTTCTTTATGACTTTCTTAATAAATAATAAAAATTATGAGTAGTGGGTGCAGAACTGCTCTTCTGGCTCTTCTCCCTAAATACGATCACGAGTGTTGGAGTACGCATTTATGTCACATAAAAGATCAACATTAAAAATATTTGAGACATTTCATCAATACAATGGTGTTCTGAACGGACCATGGTGTCCTTTTTATTCCATGAATAATTAGCGTCAATTGTGATTATGCCAAACAAGTTCACAAAATTAATGGCTCAGCATGTGACTCCCTAATTTGTCAAGGTCATAAAAGCAACAAATTTTAAACGTCCACTAAAATTAATAGGGCTGTCCACAAAAAATATAGTACCCCTCTTATAACGCCCCCAATAATGGCAATAGAACAAATACGCTAGTAATTTCGCACTTTACCAATCGCCCTGTAGAACCCTAATAAATCGAAGGCGGTTGCGTGTTACAATAATATAAAATATAACACCTGGCAGGACATTTATTTTCGTTATCCACTGTTAGTTCTTATTAGCGAAGATAGAGGGGAGACACGCCAAGTAATAAAATGTTAATAGAGAAATAGCGTTTCTTGATTAGCAAACAAAAATTTTGTTTGTCCTCAGACTGAAGATTTATTTACCGGCGCGCCTATCGTATTGCTTAATATTTAAGGCTATGCAGATACTAATTGATTGATACCGCAAGTAGTGTGCGTATTAGGTACTGTCCAAGACGCAATAAAATCAATTTTTAAACCACACTATTCAAATAACAAACAAGAAAAAATAAATAACGAAACCAGTCTTCTTAATTTCATAAGTAGGTACTGCCCGTACGAATGCAATATACAAATTGGTAGACAAATTGAGGATGCTCGTAACGAAGCAGAAATAAATTTGCTTGAATATTCCGGTTTTTCACTACTTGGGTTTAGATTACCGAAATAGGAACTAATGGAACCACGTGTGTTAGCACTGAGCTTCGGATAAATTTATACTGTTCCTCCAAACCATTCAATACCTTTATGTTAGTGTTGCATTTCGTATGATGGATGAGAAGTTTTTGTGAAAAACTGGCTATTGTTGACTGATTTTTTTTTAATTTGTTGTATTTACCTTCTGGCTAACTACTTATAATTTTCACGGTAATAGTAATTGTTCAAGATAGAGTACTCGATACATAAGCATATCTCCAGAGAACCATCATCATAACAGAATAGAAAAAAAATCACACAACATAGAGGAACAACACGCGATTTCATAAAACCCAACGCATATCGTTTTGTGTACACTTCGCAAATAAATCACTGAAACAAGAGGCAAATTTCAAAAGTTTGTGATTTATCATAATCCGGATTTCCATTTGGCGAGCGGGTGGTCCATTATTCTACGTCATAGGCACGGCAAGGGTGCGTGCTTAGCAAAAAAAATAAAGAAATTTCTCACGTTAAACGCGATATAAGCACTCGATGAGCGCTCACCGAGTCTAGAAAGCTATCGAACTAAGTTTATGAACGTGATTTATACTGAATCTCTCAGTATACTATCTTTGTTCAGAACTTCACACAACTTTGGTATTATGGAATGCTCGGACGTGTTGGTGGGATTGTAATTTTTGCATTAAGTATGATTTACGTGCCGTACGTGTTAATGCATATTTAATCATTAATATTGCATGTGTACAAAAATCTATTTTATAAAACGTTGCGTATAGGTTATGTTTAGTTTAGCTTATTGCTATTTTGTCGATAAAACTCCAGTGATATACATATATTGATTATTTTGAACCAGAAAGTTCAAAAGAAATAGTATACCTAATATATTGTTCTTGTAGGTTGGTTTATATTTTTTTGCATTTTATGCCGAAAACCATGAGCTTAGACTATTCCGAATTATACTTTGGCGTTCCAATATTTATTATAATACAACGGAGCTTTGTTTAAAATAAGATATAATAAAGCATATAGATATATAGTGCGTACGAGAACGCATTCACCATGAAACGTCTCCGACATAGATGTCATAATAAAAGAGCAGCCACTTAAATTACAAACCGTATAAAATATGCGTTACCTCCGGGAAATCTTCTCTGCACCGGTATGTAGTCGCCTCGTAAAACCATCTAGTAACGAAGGCCCTTAGAGAGAACATGTTGTGTTTTATTCTCGTCAAAAAAGGACATCTACATAGTTTCGCTGTGCGTGCTGTATAACAAATTTTAGTGTCCTATTTGCCTGTTGCTTGCCGCCCATGGGATTTACGTGTGAACCGTTCGATGCGACACGCAAATTTAAACTTTCTCGAGAGGCAGTGAACGTGTTTGTGTTATTTTTTTTTTCAATATGATGAGATTGCGGACCGTAGGACAAGCTGCTGTCAATAAAAAAGTATTTCAGTAGCGACTATGTTTTGAAAATTACATCATTGGATATCCATCGTCCACCGTCTCACAAACCATACCAACCAAGATACTCTGGAAATATTTAAAACAACATTTACGTTACAGGTTGAAAGGCTTTAGAAAATGCCTTAAGCATAAAATCTGCCTTTATACTTATTGTGTAAGAAGTATAAAAATTACTCGACTTTTACCCAATAATAAAAATGTTATACATATATCTGACCACAGAATAAGTTACTATTCCTTTCACAACGCCCACATTCGGTTTGATAGACCAGTTAAGTTATGAAATCAAGATGATGACGTCATAAATGCAATAGCTGTGCCAGCGATATGAAGGCTATATATTGCCACGGCAGCTATAATAGTTTGTATAACAAATTCATGGTAGGGAAGCGGAACTATTCCAACGATTGCGGACGTGCGCGGATTAACACATAGCGTGCGATGCCTAATGGTTCGATGCGAGTTTGAAAGTGTGTGCTGGGTGCAAAAACCACTGAAAATCCATTTATTTCAATATGCAAGGTATTCAGCTACACGTTATTGCCGTGAAACATTGAAAAATTTTACAGCATTCTACGAATATTTGTGTACACAGACTAGTTACTAGGATTATTCCATATGTTACCATTCGTAAAGACTGAATGGTAGTTCTGAATAAACTACTGGAAGTTCATATAAAAACAAACAATATGGTATCATTATTAACCCTAAAATCGATGTGCCGTAATTATAGACAGAAGCGAAAAAATAAATTAATTAAAGTGATAAATAAACGACAATCAATTTCTTCTACGTTTAAAATAACACCTCATATTAAAGCGTTTTATTATTCGATTCCATTCAAACATTGGTAAACACGATTAGCACAGTTATTTAATCTAAGTCCATTAAACATTCACAAAGAGCCGTGTTCCTCCTGCTCCGACTACCGCGCAAATATTCAAAACATTTCGAAGCTTAAACATTTGCAACTTTCTACGCATACAAAGTTAACGTTTTAATATTTCTTAACAAACAATAAAAAGATTCCTTAAATCAACTAATTATAAAGGTGGAGGCCCCTAGAACAAAGTTAACAAACGTCATGAATAATATCACCAGCTGTTTATTGCAGAAATTTATCGTCCAACTTTCTGCCTCAAAAACTCTTAACTGAGAGCATAAACAAGAGATTATAGCCCAAATAAAATAATTATTTCCCCTGCTGTGCTTAGCCGGGATCTGCTGCAAAAATTTGTTGACACACCACGTGTTTAAGTTGATAAATGGTTAAAATTTCTGCGGTATTTTTGCTATCATTATTAGTCGGCTATTAAGGATTAGAATCATTTTGGATAGCTCACGTCATCAGGATGTTGAATAGTCCATTCACGAGTTCTTCTTAAGTTTTAACCTTAAAATTTAGATATATATGACAGCCCCGTGGCGTAGTTGGCTAGACACCAGCTTGCGAAACGAGTGGCCGCGGGTTCGATCCCCGCACCGAGACAAATGTTTTTGTGATCCACAAATATTTGTTTCGGGTCTGGGTGTTAGTGAGACCGAAAAGTCTCTCTTAGTTTCTGATACCCACGACACAAGACTTGTATCTTAATGTGGGGTCAGGACTATGTGTGTGACAGTTGGGTGTATTTATTTATATAAAGGTTCTACCAACAACTTTGCACAACATAGGCTACGAAAAAAAGATCGGTTCATACATAATCATAAAAAATAAGAATAATAAATAAAAAACACATCAAAATAACAATAAAAATTCAACTGATTTTACGATTTATCAAAAGGACCGTTATTCTATAGACTTGCATGTATAGATATACATATATATAATCTAACTGTAGAAAACATTGTTAACGTGTTATTATAGTCTATAACTCCACTCGTATTTTATCACTATGTATACTATATACAACAAAATAAATCCGATATGATAAAATTCAATAGTTTTAGTATACCTATTTTCCTTTAACTTTCATAGTTCAGTTATATCTCTAGTCAACAGAATGTTCGCTATCCCTTCATTTTAGTAGCTGTTTTTTTAATAATCACCATATGATTGGAGATTTTAGGGCATATTTCTAGACTACGTGCTGATATACGTTGATTAAAAATACGTTATGTCTAGAATGTCACCTGACTAGTGAAAGCTAAGACTTTCTCCCACCAGTCCACATAACTTCACTGTTGAGTTCGCAGCCCCATGTATACAGGCTGAACCGTGATCCGAAAAATATGTCATAAGTATCCAAGTCTTCCCGTGATAAACTACATTTAAATTTTTTGTCTTTCTCAGGATTAAACGATTTGGATTTAAATGATTTATTTGCATAAATTTAGTATACTATTACTTTGTCTCTATATCATCAGCCTATCGCCGTCCACTGCTGAACTTAGGTCTCCCCAAGGGAGCGCTATATCTTTGTACAGACAAAACTCTTAATAAAATGTATGTACTCGTAAAACCTAAGCATGCAAAGTTAAACCCTGAAATGTTTAAAAAATACTTTATTAAGGAATGTTAAATTATTCAGAGTTGCACCATAATACTAAGTTATTATTTACTTATTTAAGGTACTTACATATGTCCAATTATTTCATACATTAAGTTTTGTAAAATTTAAGTAAAAAAATAGAGACAAGACAACAAGAACGCGATCCGATACACAAAAATTTAAAACAACGAAAAATAGAAAGCAAAGATTTTTGCATCGAAACATGAAGAGACACATTTAATATCTATAGGGAGTCAATTCGTCAGACTCCTATGGGTATTGATCTATATTACAGTCGTCTACGAGCTGTTGACCTGTGCAATCTGTACCGAACATCTGAGTCCAGGTACTTTTATCAAGTCTTCTCGCCACTAAGCTATTAACAGCCTTACATTTCTAGCATTACTATAATATGTATCGAGGCCCCTGTTATCGAACTACGTGCCAAATAGTTGTATATTTCAGATTAATGGAGCTCTACAACTCTGGACCATATATGAACAACGACAACATTACTGAAGCAACCACCATAAGACCTTACACCTGGCTAATATCCAACCACGATTACTTGAGCCAAACGGTCCTGCATAATTAACAGGGCACTATTTCCAAGTAGCCACAATACCTCTGCAAGTGAATGGAGCTTCCGGCGATATTCCATTCCATTTCCGTTTCCACAAATGGCCGGAAATGAATTCAAAACACCCTGTAGTGGCATCCGATCTCCTAGATCTACGTACACAGATGCATCCATGTGCATTCTTATGGAACAGCGGATAAGTTTAGATGTCGAGAGTTCGTGATTAACCCACCGGAGGTTTCCAAAGGTCTTAATACACAACAAGATGTAGTACTTAGCGTTAATTAAGAAGTAAATTGATTAGTCACTAAGTATATGTATAATTGGATTAGATTATGTTATAAAATAATTTGGTTTGACTTTATTGACTTTTCGATTCTACTTTATACGAGCTATAAATTCGTCAAAAAGGTATAAGCACTACTTGTACATTGAGTACCTTAATAAATATTTTTTTGACATTACCATTGTCAATATCATGACTGAACGTGCACACCATTAATAAAAAAAAAACATAAAATAATAGAAATGTTTTCTGCATGAGTAATTAAACGAAGCAAAAATTAAAAGTATATTTGCAACATATCAAATGGGGCGTGGCAAATTTAATAGAAAGAATCCCAGTCGGGCGGCCGCAACAATCGCTGTACTGCACGAAACCAAATGGAAATCTTATAAATATAGCGCTACAGTGCTACAAATACTCTTCATGTTAACATTATTTGATATATGAAGTTATTCACTCCTGTATACGTTACATTAATACTATACGAAAAAAAATGTTCATAGAAATTTATTAGAAATGTAAAGTATTTTACCCCGTTAAAACTAAATCATAAAATTGAAGCTAGCGGTAGAAAATAACTTAAGAACATTATTTATTTAGTTTCCAAAAGTACAACACGTACAGTTAACATATTTATATTAACAAGAAATGCGCGACCGCCCGGTTCGAGACGTGATGGTATCGCTGTCATAGGAATATTTAATGTAATACGTAATCTTGGCACCAAAAGATATCATCAAATGGAAATCCTTAAGTTATCCAGCTAATGATTTCGACTGACTACACTTACTTCTGAGCTCTTAGACCTAGGTCTAGCTTCCTACCGAAACAAATCCTCAACAATCTTCATTTATGTGGTAAAATTCGTTCTACATATCGGCGTAGACTTTAGTATTTCACATTCACGTTGAGCAAACTTCATTAGCATGAAAGATAAATACTCTCGCCTTTATAGGAATGTCGCTGCCAAATTAAAAACAAACATCGTTGCAGATGACGCTTATTTCGTTTACAAAAAATAAGCAATGTAATTTTAATATCATTTTTATATAGAATGTTCTAGTACAGTAACTTGGAAATCTGAGTGCAGTAAAGTGAGTTTTCTCATAACAGTCAACGCGTTTACATCAAAACATTTTTATCAACGCTATGACATTAAAGTTTTTATTACGAAGCTCAACGTGGAGAGCGTAATCCATGCAATTTGTTTTACTGTTCGCAGTATAAGGCATGTGTCCTTAATAATACGTGACGTCATTATCTACGGATTACCGAGGTGTGAGGATTGCCTCCACTTTTAGGGAACGGTGTTTAATTAGGATCTACTTTCTTTTGACACTTACAAGTAACGACTTGATGAGCTAATAAGCATTTAGATAAGTATTTCTTTTACGAGTGGATTATATCGGACCTCGTCGGGAATTATGTAATAAAAATGAAAAAAGAAAGGAAAAAGGTGTTCCTTTTGAATGTTATTTTTAGGCAAAAATATTTTTTATCAGTGATAAATGAAGAGAAGCATATAAAGAAATATTAATATTACATTAAAATTCGTATTTCTTTGGAAATTGGATATTTAAAAGAGTCCGCTTATCTTTTAAACATAATATTATCTCATACCGTGTCGTGGAATATCGCTATAATCCTGTTAAAAACCATTACGCAAGAGCGGGCTGAAAGGGTTTTGCAAAACAAACAACGCACTCTCAGTGCCTCGTATATTGCAATCGTCCATAAGTAACGATAACTGCTTACCATCAGCGGGCTGTCTTTTATTTGCCAACGTATTTACAAAGTTAGCGTGTTTTAAAAATATTTTGCTCATAAAAACTAGTGCGTTGGACGGTTAGACCTGCTAAAAACTTTTTACAATAATAGAAATTTGTGTCACAGAATTTGAAGTTATTTATATTACTATTTGTTATGAACATTTTTTCAATAAAACAGTCAAGAGAAGTTTAAGTTTTAACTGAATGATCTTTACAGAGCATTTGTATGTCAAGTTAATTAATGTGAACTTGATCAATTAGATACACTAAGCCCTCTTAAATCCAGTGATCCCGATAGAGGCACCAATAAAATATAGGAACTATGGCTACAAACTACCATCATCATCACAATAGCAAAATTAACCATCAAATAGAATCTGATTTCTTACAGACAAAATTTGAACCAACTTCGGTATGTAAATATTTGCTCAGCCTACTTCAGAATGCATGAAAAATTACTGTAAATATTTCCTTTCGGCTTATCGCCAGATCAGCATGAGGTAATGGTATGAATGGAGAAATTAAATGCTACCAAAGTCGGACCTCCTTTTGACTTACGTGGATTTTGTTTCATATTTTTTGTGGATGTAAAGATAAGTAAAATGAACGGCTAATTCATTTTTTACCTACTGATACGGATAAACGATGTGTAGGTTTATTTATGGTTTATGGTTTGCCTCTCAAAATAAAAGGGTCACATTTACAGCATCAAAGTGTGAGCTAATCTAAACTACCCACTTAAAATCAAATAAAAGAGGTTTTAAGAGGGAACTGTGGTAATTCTTTTTTAAAATGACTAATTGAGACATAAGAAAAGTTTACATAATGCCTATAATATTTTTTCTAGATTTAAGACACATAATTTCTTTGCCATTTTTCTTGCTTAACGAAATCAGCAACGCTCCATCTGAGTATTATGTGGAGAGATATTTTTCCATCAGAAAATCTCATAAAATAAACAAAATACCATCGTGATTCACTCTTCAGTTAAATATTTCCATCATCGTGTACTTTTTCCCCTTCACCTTTAAATACATTTTATATCGTTATCATCCAACCGCTATGTTTAAGATTTGTAAGCTCTTAATTATAACACCTTTAGTTATGAATTTGCATATATCCAAATTGTTTGTGGGGATTTATAAAAAGTAAAATTAAACTAGAAATTCGATAACCTGAATGAAGTATATACTGTTTGTTTTACTTTGGCAAATCATTCTAAAGCCATCTGATTCTGTATAATTGTTAATGTTCATGCAAGAAAATTATTTTGTTTTCACTAAAGTTAAAAGAAGAAAATATACAGAAAAATAATTCTATTTATTTTCATACTTACTAGTTTTAAATTAAAGCTGAAGAGCTTGTTTGTTTTGATTTGTTTTATAAGAATGGTAACATTTATGTATAAATAAAAAATATTTAATTCAAGGTATAAAGTTGCATAAGGATTTGCGAGCAACAACTTCTTACTAGATATATTTTAATTGAAGCATTTTTTTCTTTAATATATTATAAGGACCTTAAAACTTATTTTGCTCCACGGAAAACTGTGCTATATATAGTAGTACTTAGATATGGCACAGTTTAGCAGCGTATATTCGTACTTCGTTCGGCGATAGCTCGAGGCTTGATGCATGTTCTGCCTGTAACGTGTGGATTATTACCATGTTAAAGCTATTACTGCCGATACATCTGATGTAATTTCTGACATACGCGTGTTAATGTCAATTACCTTATTGCTGTGACTGCATACGTTACTTGTGTTAGTTAATTACGCTCAAGTGGCTTGTTGGATATGTTTCTGTGTGAGTGTTTAATGCACAGCCGTTCTCAAAGGACTATTTAATTGATGTTCTGTGTATACACACCAATTAAGTTTCGCTGGTAATGCAGCTACATCGACTAGCTCGTTTGTCTTACGGCATAAGTTTGTACCATGTTTAAATCTCGGGAAAAGCAAATTTATATGGATTTTTGTATATAAACTGAAACGAACTGATCGATTTTTATCAATATCGGCTCCTTACCCATTACATGGAACTATTATTACAAACTATTATAACTACTACATTATTTTTCATTTAAAATATATATAATAGATTTTTTTTTTGAGATTGAAAAAGAAATAAAAACAAATTTACATTGGAGTAATAACTGCATGTTTTAAAAGGCACAAAAAAATCAATTTCGTTATCATCAATATTCCATTTTCCGTTCGTTACGACGCCATGCCGACAAAGAGATTTTATTGAATAAATTACCTTTGATTAAAATATATTTATGAGGAAAACTAGTTGAAAGTGAAGTGAATAGTCAAAGATGATTAAATCGCGTCTGTTACCAATAATGTATATACTGGCGTCTGTACTTTCAAAAGGGTAAGCAGGGTTGTAGTACCAAGTATCTAAGTACCGCCAAATTAGTTTTTAGGTGGCTCGACTTATTGCCGCTTGTATTTGATTACTTCAAAGTTTCGCGCGGTCGTGTATCAAACCTCACATTTCACAAGCTGATCTCTGAGCGCAAGGAGGCTATTGTAAGGAAACAAATTACCTTAATCATATTTACGTGATAAAAAAGTGGTTCAAGTAACGTTGATATATCGTAACTATTGGTTTTACGTGTCTCTCGTTGCGACAAATTTATTCCCAGAATCACATATTATTTTGGAAATATCGTCGCTGACGGCGGTCGCGGCGACTACGTGAGCGCAATGCAAACTACTATATAGCCGCAAGACATGTTTCGTCACTTTGCATGGAAAGACTAAATATCAATACACTATGCTTTTACCACACTAAGTTTAAGGGAAAAAGTCACAGCTCATCGCTGTTACTGGTTCAACCTTGGATGCATAATAAATAACAAGACTGCATCGTGGTCTTGCGGTACAAGTATGTGCCGTGCGATCTAAAGGTCCTGGTTCGATTCCCGAGTCGGGCAACGTGTTATTGGGTTTTTCCATTAGGAAATTCTCATTAGCAGCACGGAGTCTGGAAATGTGCCCGAAAAACGGCAATAGGCTCGCCCCCTATTACTTGGGACTGATACATACCTGGCGAAATGTGGGTGTAGAAATGCATCTCTGCCTACTTCTTCGGGGAATATAGGCGTGAGGTATGTTCGTTTTGTTATTTTGTAATAAGATCTAATTAACCCAACAGCTACTTATATAGTTCGGACCCCTCAGTAATACAGTTCGTCGAGTGGGTTCAGAAACTACAAGAAGCTTTAGGCCTTACAAAAACGAAGAACCCAAAACAATAGTCAACACCTGTATCCCCAAAGTTGTAAGCAGAAAAACGTTTCGAAACCCACGTTTGCCTAACAGTTACAGTTTTTAGGGCACATTCAAAAAACTAATAACACTTCGAATTCCCGGCACTTCTAGATGATACGACCTAGGTACACTAGTGCAGCGCGATTAACGTCGCAGTCAATTTTGGTTTATTGTATGAGCGAAGATAAACTGATATTGGGACAGGGCAAACGAATGATGATGATTTTTGAGTGAAGATAAAACATTCTAGTAATATTAAATGATAGTATATAAGTCACTGAATGTGTCTGTCTTTTGAGTTCTTCAACATCAAGTCAAAGACTAATATATTCTAACATCATTAACATAATTTCCATCGAAAACTTCCTACATTCACTTTTGGCATATTGTTACTGGAGGAATCCAGTCTTTACCGCAAGTTAATTTTAAGCAGATATTCAACTATGAAGTTTTTGGTATGTGAATGAAAATTGTTTTATCACCACTTCAGCAAATGTAGAGTTAGGTTGCATAATTTACAAAAAATGGAATTTTTGTTACCATAACAATATATGAAGTTATTTAAAAACAAAGCTAATCAAGAAATTTAGTAATTTTTGACACAGGGGTTATTTCTTGGACAGTACACAAATAATATTGAAAAAACTGTGAAAATAGCACGAAATGCATTTTACATACCAATATGAGTTTACCACAAAGTTTCACCTAAATCCACCGTGATTATAGCGTGGTTGGGCAACAAACATCTGAACTCTCAAACTTACACATTTATAACATTAGCAGTATAACAAAAATGTTATTGAAACTTAAAACTCGCTTAATTTGTTTTCGCTTTGAAATTTCGCCTAACTTTACTGAATTTTTATTTAGGATCCAAAAGAATATTGCAGAATAAAGTACCAAGGTTGGGAAGAAAAAACAGATGTAAATTTTATTCATAAACCTAAAATGAAGTCCGTCCCAAAATGCCAACCCACATAGTTAATTACGCTACAGAGAAGTTTACTTTTTCATGAGCGTCACTATAATATACTCCTTTTTTCTAAAATGATTCATGAAATTGTTGTTCATTGCTGTGTATATTTACATAATTTTCTAATCTCTGCGGGAAACACAGTGAAATTTTAGTGGTATTCAAATGGAAAAAATAATTAATCAACAACAAATAAGGTCGCTGATTACAAAGAGTCAATTCTTGTTTATGAATATCAGAAACCACGAGATCACCAGTCGGCACAGTTATGAGGCCTAACATGCGTAATCACTAGGATTAACAGGATATACACGGATTGGTTTCAGAATACAGATAGAAATCATCCGTAAATTTGACCCCTGGCAATGACCCATACCGAACGAACTTACCAGTGCCGCTTTTCGACGAATTTCTGTGACAGTGGTGACACATAAGCCAAACTGGGTCGTGCGTGCCGCGATCTTAGCTAGCTATGGGTTACACTCAGCATTGATGACTTTATACTGTAAAAATTAATTTGTTCTTTTAAAATACAAAATATAAAAAATCTATATGAACTCTTGCAGTCCAACTTTTGGTTTCTGATCAGCTGTCGTTCTATTCATAAATGATAAATAGTAAATTCAACATTTAAGTTGCATATTACAGAACTGTTTCAATAATAATGTCAGAGCAAATATTTATATTTCCTATTAAGAAGAGATATAAACTTACAGTCGCAATACAGTTGGGTGTAAGTGTCCAAATGCTGTAAATAAATGCACGTCTCTATGAAACATGCACATGTTTCCACTGCGAGTCAAGATTTATCGCGCAGTAAAGTCGCCTTATTGCATCGGAACATTGTCAGCTCGGACGAAGCAGGGACATGTCGCCCGGTACTCCCAATTTGGCAATATGCGCTATTGTGTAATCTGAAAATAAACCTCGATAATTATTCCCCAACTACATTAACCACTACAACAAAAACTACACATGTATAAAAAGTAGGATATGGCAGAGGTGATCCTTTGAAAATGTTTTTTTTTTAAGTCATTTGGTTTCGTGATTATGATTTGATAAAAATAAGTTATATAATGTGTAGATGTCGACTTTAAACTACATGATTGTTAACTAGGACCACTTAAGGCTAAAAAAAACACACAAAGTTCTCTAGGTTGAAGAGTTCACCTACCTGATATTTCGTATACATAATGACGTTTATGGGACATGGAAGAATGTTGTCTACCTTTAAAAAAATATAAGGAAAGAAGTAATGATTTTTTAAGCCCTACCGACAATTCAACATTAGTATATATAATGCTAGAGTAAAAAATTGAATACCAAAATATTCAAACTCATAAATATTAAATTGTATAACTCAGTTTAAGCATTCATAAGAGATACCAACTTTTAAAAAAGCTAGGACATCATTAACACTAAAATAAGGTTAATGAGGTCATCATTCCGCAACTGGCATATAATTTAAAAAGAATAATTTACGAATGAAATTTAAAAATTCAAAAAACGGAACGTTTTCCAACGGAATATTAGTATTTTTTTCTAAAGCATACGAGTAGAATAGGAGTACATCAGAGTAGAAAAGGAGGTTTTTGTATGTCCTATTTATCCCACATTATTTGTTAGTTTAGGATTTTTCACGTATCTTCTTAGACTAGACTCTAGAATAGATTCTAGATTCAATGGTTAGAACCTCGTGAATACGTACCAGCTTCGACTTAATGTAGTATCGCTGCTCTTATTCTACATCTATAATAATAACACCTCCTCACCTGTCTATTCATAATATTATATGTCTTTAATATTACTGCAGATCAATCTATAGACTACATACCTACACTTCCTCAATAAGTCACTGCCCCTTCGATTTTTACTTTTTAAAGACCCGATAACTCCTTCCAAATCCTATAACCCATCTTCTGGACAACTTAAATTATTTAAACGTAGTTCGTAAGAAGAAGAAGCAGTGAAGGCCTCGAGGTTTGGTCGCGCGGTCGAGAATCTCAGCGGTCGCGGGTTCGAACCCCAGGCACACACCTCTGACTTTTCGAAGTTATGTGTGTATTTCCATTGAATCGTGATAAAACCTGCACACCTAAGAGTTCTTAGGAATTTCTTAGATGTGTAGTCCGCCAACCCGCACTAGGCCAGCGTGGTGCACTATGGCCTAAACCCTCTCAATGGTAGAGGAGACCCGTGCTCAGCAGTGGGCGTATATGGGTTGATAAAGAAAGAAGAAAGAAAGAAAAGTTCGTAGAACCCTAAGGTATAAAATAACAAATTTATCATACAATATTTCTGGAAAACCTTAGCGTTAGAATTTGTCTCAGCGAGAACATAAGCGCGTTCCAGAGCGTGACACGACTTTAGTTTCCGACATACGTCATTCAGCAACATTCATTACTCATTCAGTCACAATTGTAGCTTGTCTGCAAATAACACAATTGCTGCAATTGCATGAAAGGTGAGTTGAAATTCAAATTTTACATTCTTGCAACGTGTAGGATTCCTTAGTAAAAATTACCAATTTAATACCTGAATTTTACCTACTTTACTTTATTCCACTTGTTTTCTACTAAACACTACCTTATCTACTCAAACCTCCACGGCACCACCAACATCTAGTCTCTAAACTATACTGTACTTTCTATTCTGATGTTTTTTTTCTATTATAAAACCTACTTCCCGTCATAACAAAAAAAAAACGAAATCGTCAAAACGTTAATTTTGCTGTTCATTCTATTTGTCATGAAAAAAATGCTATTTCTTACCGAATTATTTTTTATAAATTTCCCATTAATTAGCCGTTGAAAAATCCAAAGGTTTCATTGGCATTCTACTTAACAATAGCCTGTAATTAATTATTCATATCCCAAATTTTCCATATAAAAGCCGTAGCATCATATTTAAAATATGCTTAAACTTTTCATTTAGGTCAATGTAAAAATAATTCTACACATGCGAACAAAAACATCCTTACACGTAAGTACCTCGGTAGCAGTTTCAGCTCTTTTAACCCTGTAAAACGGCGGTAATGGGATTTTCTCGGCTTAATGTTATTCAGGTAGATTAAACACGGGACCACTATTCGTGGCCGAGTCCCGGCATCCGCTTCGCCGTGACCTTAGTTATTAGTATTCTTTCAACGTAGTAACAGGGATTAGTAGTAGTATTAGTACCTAGTGTTTGGTATTCAACGTCAGAAGACAGTACAGCCGATTGGCGAGCGGCTAGAGAGATTAATTTGCATTCACGACCAAAACGGATCGTGAGGCTATTTCGTCGGCATCTCTCCCATTTCCTGTCTATAGACAATGTGTATAGTCCGCACCGAGCCAACAGGACGTGGTTGTATCAACTGTTTGCGCATATTGCTCAGTGCTCAACTTTATATCGTCACACGTGGAAAAATCGTACCCAGCGTTCCCAGTTCTCGGTTGAAACGTTTTTTGTTGTTTTTGAATGACGATTTGATTTTTAGGCAGCCATGAACAGATGAATGGTTGAAAACAATTAAGATGGTTTCCAATTAAATGTTAGACTTTTTCGACCTTACTGCTTAACAAGAGTCTAAATAAGGAAATTTTGGGATCTCTTCCACTAAATGAGATGGTCAACGCCACATAACGTTGAAGTACTAGTTTTAATTTAGGAGTGTGTCAGGTTTACTAACGATGAATTTATTCACCGTTTTAATCATAAAAATCAAACCCGGAAAGACACAGGATTACATCCAATTCAATACCTTTATCATTATTAAAGGTAAATTATTGTGATGATGATTGTTGTGATTTCACCTTAAATGTATATATAATTAAATAATAATAACGCAGTACATTAATATTTCAAGCCATTATTATAAAATCTTATCTCAATAGTTAATACTATCCAAAGAGTCATTTTGGATTCGTCAAAGCCTCCTCTATAAATAGAGCGACAATTATAATATTGCTATAATTAAAGCGTCGATACCTTAGACTGGAGCAGTGGAATATATTTCTTGATATTATTTTAATTAAAATTATATATATCGATAAAATAGTTTAATGAGTTGGTACTTTTTTTTAAATATTGATTATTTTGTTAGGTTTAGTGTCACAATTGGTTAGAACATCGAATTGAAATCATTTATCCTAACGCAATTATTTAAAATACCAATACCCAGCTTAAAGGCCGAACGTTGACAGCAGTGTACGCAATCACATGGGCCGCTTCACAAACCACAATTGTTAATGTTACGACCACACATCACAATACCGCTGAATACAGCTTAGTCGTACCAATTATCATCAAAACTTGTTGGTTAGCACAAATAAACACGGTTCCGTATGCATAAACATCGTAGACGTATCCGTTAAGCTCAGCTTTAACAAGATGCAGAGATTATGAAACCAGACACAATTATTTATTATATTTTCTTCGGTTTTCTGCAAACCTACAAACAACAAAATATCTTATACTTAGTTTTAGGAAATAAAAAATACTCGCCAAAGCTATGAAGAAGCGTTAAATTCAATCTTTCACTAATAAAAAAACTGCAATTAAAAACACACACACAAAAGCCCGGCCAATAAGTTAACAGCTCAATTTTCAATTGGATAAAAAACTTATGCAATCTATGTGGAGGTTTGTTCGCTTCTGGCCGGCGTAAAAAATGCACGCAGTACACGCATGATCCGACCAATATTTTTTGTGGCACGCTCCGCTATTATACCTACACAGTGTAAATTGGAAACAAATCAAATATGCATCGCTCGTCCAACCGTGAGATGGAATACTCGCATTAGCGATATATTCGAATATCAGATCTATTCCGAATCCGCCGGCAGACAGAATCGACAAGTTATACCACTTTTTCTGTGGAATTTGATTTTCTTTCGGAATTGCTTTGACAAGCTTTTTTACATAAAGTGTATCTATTTGGAAAGAGTCCCATTTTGTGTTTATACAGCATCGTACTTTACGTTTGCTATTGCTGTGTTATTGTAGTAATACAATAAAGAAAATCCGTCGCTATTTTCTTATTATTTATTAATATTATATTTAAAAAAACAACATTTTGTATTAACTTTGAAGAACAACGTTATTATTAGGTTCTTTAAATTGGAATTATTGACTCAGATAAAAAAAAAGTAAAGTACACATACCGGGAAGTAAATCTATTATATAAAGCACGTCGTATAAAACTATTAAATCTTTTTGACATTACTAAAGAGAGCCAGTCCGAAAAGATTTGTAAACTTAAAAAAAAATAGTTGGGTCATTGACCTTCTTTCTGTTAAATTCCAAATTCTAATATAATTTTACTTATTTTTTACACATTCGCTAGTTTTATGATGCCGAGCCAAGCTGTAAAATTTTGTAAATTGCTTTAACGTTGTTGTCTTGAATTTAGACTATCTCGTAATTCCAAAGCACACCAAGTACTAAAATTACATATTTCTCGCTGGAAATAAATAATCTTGCGGTTAAATCTCACAGTTTATTTGACGAAAATACTCGTAGCTTAAACTAGTACTTATATCAGAGAAGCAACGTTAGTTTAAATAATGATAAAAACATAACCGCTATCGGTTGCGTCAATTTAAAAATGGACTTGAATATATCTTTATTTTTTTATTAACATTTTCAGTTTTATCATTTCAACATCGATTAAAGTAATGTGGCTTTTCGCTTTAAATCCACGATTTATCTCGTAGTTTTGAAAAAATGTCTGACTATGTGCTTTAATTTAAATAAAGTAAGCGCAACTAAAATTTTCGTTTTAGACTTGAGTAAATCCTCCAGCTAACTCAATATAGGACATGCGGATTAGTCTCGTCCAATATGTTTATCCCTTAGTGGAAGCAAAAAAAAAACTTCCTGGAAAATCTGTCGGTACACGTTAGGACAGGATAAACTCCAGGAATTAACTGTGATAGGAGATAAATTACCAACAAATGTCGTAAAAAATACAGCTATTTATAAATAAAAACAAGGTTATTTTGTCGTTACCATTCATGTAACGAAACATACTAATACCAAACCGATAAACAGAGACTATCGTTCCGGTTTCAAAGAATTCAACAATCAAACAATCGATTAAAAGGAATGTCTCGAACACAGTTGAGAATGCGCTACAATTCCATCGCTCAAGTTTGAATGTGCCACATTCACTCTATGGGCTCCGCAATCTTGTGTAAAAGGAAAGATATGTGTATCTCAAACATAAAATGTTAGAAGATTTAGAGCAAGAAATTCGAGACGAGACATCTTCAGAAATAACCGAGTGCACTGCTTTAAGGGTGCACTTACCGTGATTGTATTCTATTTGCCGTCTCTTATTTTGACTTGCGACCTCTATAGTAGTCAAAGTAAATGTATTTACCCTAAGAGCACTATGACTAGGAGCCGACGAAGTAGACGCAAATGTTGTTTGACTCGTATAAACTACCTCTTATCTCAAAGAAACGATCAAACGTGATCGTCTCTTGTCTTTGTGTCCCCAGCACAACGTGTTATTCGAAGTTATTTCCATTTTCCCCTCCATTTAGTACATTTCTATAAGCTAGCAACATTGTGCTCGATAAGCCGGCAAATAACAGAAATTTTCTATTCAATGCTGACATTGTTAATTCAATTTTTATAATAATCTATCATTTTAGCAATAAACATCAAAGCGGGTCCTTAGCACAAAACTTAATTATAGCCGTTATTCTTGTTGTTAAGTAATTTACTGAAACTGTGAGGATATTCTGGAAGATAAATTGAATTTTACGTTGAACTTGTCAGTGCCAGACGTCAAATGCGTAAACTCACAGACCCAAGATTGAGAGCCCGACATTGTTGTAACGCTGCAATGTTTTCAATTTAGGAAGTAACCATTGGAACTTTCAAGTGACTGCCAAAGTTAGAAAATACTTCAGAGTTTTGTGTAATACTATCCAATTTTGTAACAGTAAAATATGGAGTACTACCTACGAACATTCTCAAATTCAATACCATTTTTTAAATTATTGTATTCACAATAACGTTACAGCTGTAACGTAAAAATAGTGAAAATATGTTTGTTGTAATGTTATTATTAATTTTTCTATTCGGAATAAACTAAAAAACAACTAAGTTCGTGACATGTACGTCACATGTATTATTTTATGAATAAGTATTTTTACTATGTGCTCACCCGCTCTGTTTTTCTTATACTTTCCAGTCCATACTTCGGTTGTCTGGAAGAAATCGCATTCAGCGATAAGACCGCCATTTGCTCCACTCTTTTATATTTTACTTTAGTTTTAATTCATGTTTTTGTATGTGTTGTGGTGTACAATAAAGTGTAATAAAATAAAATAAATAAAAATAAGTTCATGTCAGTCCCATGCCAATTGTGTCTACGACTCATCATTACTTTTCCAAGTAATCCGGCCAAAAATGATGGATCTCATCAAGCAACACGGTAATGTAATACGAAAACTTTGTATCCTCAACAATGGGCAGCCGTGAATATACGTAGCAATAGTTAAACAGTTATAGTTTATCAATAGTAGATAAACTTAAGAAATAGTCGTTAATTGCCTACGCGACATCTTGTATTAATGCGACACAACTGTTCTCAACTCACAGTATGACACTAGTCTTGTGTCCAGCATATCATTAACTACGACATATTTTACGGTCTCACAAACCTTACCTTAACCAAAACGAATTTATGTATAAAAGTAAGGAACATTTATTTTGATTCATTTTAGGGATCTAATTTGCGACATTTTTTTATAAAATCTTGCATCTAACGACTACACCTCGGTGGCTGCTAATATTATCATAAAAAGTGTTCAAAAGATTTCTACCGTAGCTCCGTCCCGAGATATGAAGGTGCTTGGACTAAGCCGTTAATCTAATGTGAGAATCATGCCAAGTCATAACCGCATGCAGCGCGTAAAGCAGCGATCCAAACGTCCTCAATCCACATCCAATGAAACGCAAAATACCAAGGGCTTTATAACCGATCAGCTCGCTTTTACAATGTGAAAGCTGATTAATGAACGAATTTTAGTTTAGGGTAGTGTGCGTGCGGTGAAATCGTTGGAAAGCAAATGGTGTGGCAACCGGACGGACAGCCGGGTTTCGGGTTGACTGGTCGAATGCGCTAATTTGCAATGCGACTACGGCACTTTTCATCGTCCCTTGTCGTGCATTGTGCAACCAGCAGCTGCTTTCGACAGCTAAAGCGGTAAAATTTTCGCTCTGTTGTTTATTTTGAAATTCCTTTGTGCGGTACTCGCCTCTGATAACTTCGGTGCGTTAAATAATACGCCTTGAGGCACGGGATAATTGGATTATAGTTGAAATCCGCGAAAATACTGAAGTCATATTTACCTGACAGGTCAGTCGAAAAATGTGTTTTAAGACTAAGAGTGGTACTTTAAATCAAGAGATCATATTTAAAACTTTGATAATAATCTATTATTGGTGGAGCTCTTGTTCATCGATAGACGTATAGGAGTTGACATGGACAGTTTTAATTTGGAAATGTTACTAAAGTAGTTTTATTCGAAAAAAAAATCTCCTTAAGCCCCCCTTGTCTGTATGGTCGCTTAATGAAGATGAGCGTTCATGACAGTCATGAGGCCACGTGCTCTGGCGGACCGGTTTCTGTGAGCGTTACCGCAGCAATACCAGCGACCGTGACAATAGTCGTCTCTATGACAAACAGAAGACTTATGAAATTCATACCCAGAAAACAAGAATGAGGTTCTCGTCCTACAATGACGTGCTAGATTTACTGTTGTGAATATTAGATATTATAGGGTATACATCGATTCACAAGGGCTAGCACCGAGATAAATTATAATACTAAAACATATTAATTATTATCTACTCTAGTAATTTATCATTTTCATACACAAATTACAGGGTCTAGTAGGGTTACAAGTAGTATAATAACTATACTGTATAAAATAAATTTTGAAAAGGAGTTTGTCCTCAGTTACAATTTTTTAAATTTTTACATCACACAGACTTTTTCAAAATTTATGATATAAAGACCCCAAGTTTCCTGCTCACAATTTGAACCCGCGCCTGCTAAGACATTTAATCATCCTACAGGTAGACAGTACGCCGAAAGGACATGCAAGTACATCACTGTTTTGTAATTATGCAGCAACATTATAAGTAAGTACATGTAATGGTATGAAATAAGATAATCACATAATGACATGATAGAGTGCAATCTTATTTGGATTTCACCAACCTTTCAAACGAATACCCACTTAAATAAAAATCATATTTCACTCAACATGATTGATGAAAGCTTAAAGCGTAAAGCTAGAAGCCTACGAAACTAAAAGTAATGTAGTATTTGAACGTGAACAAAAAACTTCTCCAAGCGCGAGAACGCAAGATAATTTCATAATGAGCGTCTACAATAAGAGTGATATTCATTAATCACGAAACATTAGGTTCGTCGCCTTGTCGCGTTCAGTATTATCAATTTTGTTAATTGAAGCGTCAGGGCTGGGTCACGCGAGGAACTGATTACGCACAACAGCCTGTCTGCCAGCCCTGAATTGAGTGAGGCTAATCACGAATTCATAATGACGGACAGCGATGATCGCCACCAATTGGGGAGTGGTCTATTGAAATGGACGAAACGTGTCATTCTAACAACAAAGAAAAATAAAGCTTTTCCGCCGGCGACAGTGGATTTTACAATTTTTGGGTTGCGTAAGGAAAACATGAAAACGAAATTAAAATATGGATATTGATGTCTCATTGATCATCTATCTATGGGGCATAATCTGCTCTTCTTTCAAATACCTCATAAAAAAAATTACACGTTGCATTCTTTGTGACAGATTTTGACGAGTTGTAAATCTAGTAAATCTAGTAATGGCTTTTTGATGAATTGTTAAAAAAAGTATATTTAACCTGCTACTTTGTGTACATGTTAAATAATGTAAAAATATTGTCGTTTAATATATTCACCTAAAACACCAACATATAATAGAATGGAACCTTTGATAAATGAGTTTTGCCCGTATTTGGTGGCTTTTATATTTTTTACATTGCCGAAAGCGCGACAGATATGCATTTCATTTTTTAGAATTGTTTTGTATGTTCTGTTTGTATTTGTTCTATTTAGTGACATCAATTCCCACAATCTATTAATATATTGATTGCTTTTTTGTTAAACAAGACCAAAAATATATCATCATAAAGTCCTTGCTTGTCAGAAATATTAATTAAGTGTGAGTACTACTCAGATTGACATGTTGTTTCAAAGATGTTCCACGCTAATGATTCTTATTGTTATTATATTTTTCTTGTTATTAAATTTTTTGAATCATCATCATCATCAGCCAATCTTAGTCCACTGCTGGACATAGGCCTCCCCAATGACCTCCAAATTTTATTGAATATAATAGTATTATATATGACCATTGTCTTTAGGTTCCGGGTTCAATTCCCGGGTCAAACAGTTTTATTGCGATTTGAATTTGGTAATTCCCGTCTCACCAGCCAGCAAGAAATCTGTTACTGTGCCTGAAATACGGTAGTAGGCTCGCGTCGTCTTTATCATCATCATCATCAACCCATATACGCCCACTGCTGAGCACGAGTCTCCTCTATCATTGAGAGGGTTTAGGCCATAGTCCACCACGCTGGCCTAGTGCGGGTTGGCGGGCTACACACCTAAGAAATTCCTAAGAACTTTTTTTTAAGTGTGCAGGTTTCATCACGATGTTTTCCTTCACCGTTATAGCAAGTGATAATTCAATGTGAATACACACATAACTTCGAAAAGTCAGAGGTGTGTGCCTGGGGTTCGAACCCGCGACCGCCGAGATTCTCGATCGCGCGCCCAAACCTAGAGGTCATCACTGCTTATCATGCGTCGTCTTACGTGGGTAAAATTATAACAAAAACTCAAAAATTACCCTTCTCAGCTGTAGAAAAGGCCTGTAGGTACCCAGCATTGACTGATTTAGATTATTTTATTGTATATTTGTAATGTTAAAAGGATCTTAATAAAGGATATAGAATAGTTAGTAATAACTGGAAAAGCGAAACCCAACTGTATGTACTTATTGATTGTCAAGTATACTAGAATAATGCTTATAAAATTATTCTATATAAAACCTTAAGTAAAACTATGACTTAGGGAATTATTTTTTGTTTTTAAAATGAACAAAAATCCTTTATCTTATTTACTTGAAAGTGCTTCGATAAAGACATAAAGTTTAATTTATCCAACATCTACCCTGGAATACGTTAAACTCGATACAAATAGCTTTGCTTACTTCGACAACACTATCAAATCGTTCTAAATCACTATCTTACGTTCAACACTCAATTTCATTAAGTCACGAATACAAATGATTTAATCCCTCAATTTCCCGCGCCATTAAGATAATCCTTCATCAGTGATCCCAGATACTGGCAACTCGTATGACAGTTTTAGAGAACACATTGATTTAGCGATTCCGTCAAAACCATTATAAACTTAGCTTTAATTGTCTCATCTAAGCTTGGTACATTGAGTTACTTCTTGATCAGTCTAGCGTTAGATATCTTTACTTTCAAAAATACATTACTTTACGTCTACATCCCCAGATTTCATGGTTTTCTGCGAATTTTATGATGGAACATTTCAAAAGCACTGCCCGACCTACCACACCCGAGAGTTAAAAGAAGCAGACAAACAGACAAGCACGGCCATGGTTCACATACTTGAAAAATTATTTATGTATCTCTTCCTTTATCTTTCTTGGTATCTTATAAGGATACCTCAGCGCCAACTTTTATAAATAGTTTGAATTCATATGAAATATATTTACGTAAAATAAGGCTGTACATTTCTACTTCGGATAATAACGTCCATATTAGAAAAGATTTCTTATAAAATAAATATAGGAGTGGCGAAAAATACCGGCGCCCACACTAACAGGATGTCTCATAATTTGAGTGGTCCACTCTGGTCTCGATATTGGATGATACTCTGATATAACTCTACATATGTGAGTTAGACCTGTTATCTCCGACCATTCACAAATCTTTCCAATGAAAAAATTAAAAGTAATATCTTTGTTTATTTATTTATTTAACACACAATTACGCCTATCTAAAGGCAAATTCGAATTTCAACATTTACGTTTTACCAGTGTGTTACCAGTTCTATTTATTATTGCAATTATCTCGTTTTATTGAGAGTGTTCTACTGGGAAAAGATAATAGTATTTTTCTAAACCTGAATATTTAACCCAGAATCTCTACAGCTCACGGCATTTTTTCAGCGAGACCGACGAGGCAACTTTATTGTTTAATTTATACAAAAATAAAAGAAAATATAACCAAATGTACAATTGAATAATTAAACGTTTTAAATGCAAACGCAACTATCGCGTCATAATAGTTTAATCAGTAGGAAAGACAATTTGGATAGAACCCAAATAACTCCAAACAGCGGCGGGGAATCGGATTAGAGATTTGTGAATCGCGGCGCGAGGTACCCCTCATGAATAAAACACCTGCCCCCTCTCTTCATTCAATTTACGGAAATCACAGTAGCCCTTAATCTCTTTTAGGTGTATCAAGCCTTTTTGATCCACTCCGTCCGATTCGAAATTTCGCCACATAAGCAGATTAACACAAGCATGTTTGTGCTGGACGGGCTCCAGCAACTTACACATATCGTAACAGAAAACGACCTCTTTAATCACTGCGTCACGCGTCCTTGTCTGCTGTGATACGTGTAAGGAGGACGAGTGATTATACATCGTCGGTTAGAAACGTGGTAGCCCATCGGCGGGCGTGCGGCATCGACTCAACGGACCGCAAATTTGTCGGAACTACCAATGAAATCGGATTACTACAGACTATGCCAAGGGAGCGCTAACGAGCGCGAACACCATTACCAGACGTCAGTTACGTCTTCAGGAGCGAATAAAATTTGCCATCAAACAATCAAATCGCTCCACTTCGATCAGAATTGACACCGCATTGCGTTCGATTATTTTAATGACGTTATGTTACGAATGTACTTCCGTGATTTCAAATCCGTATTAGCAGCGTTTTTTAATCATAATGTATTTAGTTCTTCTTAGCATTCTAGGCAAATTTACAGAAACTTACTTCATTATAACTTTTAATATAAGTTAATAGCCTTTCAGAAATGGAGAAGTCTCTAAGAAGAGTTTCGTTTTGTTCTCTTTATTGTACAGTCAGTATAGAGCCCCAGCGAAATAAATCAGTCTACGTCAGCGGAGCGTGTGTATACTGTATAGACAAGTACTGAAATTGGCTTATATTCCCGGTAGGAATATATTATCTGTGTTGGTGTACTGTGCGGAGTTCTGTTTGTCTGGTGTATAGAACTAAGAGTTTGTAATACCAAAATATGTAACAACCAAAATATAATGTTCTTTAAGGCAGCCCTATCACTTCTCTCTTTAAAAGTATAAAAAACTTAACATAGACTTAAGGCTTATATGGAAATGTAGATTCCGTATTTTGATTTTATGTAAAAAATATTATATATAGGTATATACGAGAGTGAAAGATACGCTACATTAAAATAAGAAAGATTAAAATAAATTAATATTTATATCTTATATTTAGGTCCGACTGTCCAAGTATATATTTTAAACTATTTTTTTTACTAAAAGACAGTATGTTTTAAAGTTCCCTTGAAACAAATAAGCGGGAAGTTTAACGTGGAGTTTCAACCTGCGAACAAAATGCTGAAAAATCTACTCTATCATTCATTCACCTGGCATTTATAAATAAACTGACAACACATTATATGATTTACAGAATTACTTTTCGCCACTAAGCGAGTATTGATTTCATTTTGTTATCTACAAACATTATCTTGTCTACCTACTACGTCCATTTTTTTTTCATTCAAGTATAAATTAGTTTTCAAACAACTGTTTCAGTAAACTAATACAGAGGATTTTTAAATCAAAACCCTGTTTATCAAAACCATCACTTAACGATTTATTACTAAACTATTAATGAAGAGCTATCAACAGACCAACGAGAAACTTCGACTAGAATCTAGATAATAATAATAATTTATAATTAGAGCTGTTAAGTGTATCTTAGTAAAAGAAGCTCAAGAAACTCGTCTAGTAAAGAAAAAAACTATTTGACATTCAAAAGAAACTACGTTTGAGTTAAGAAAAAATCCATGGTAATATTAAATTTAATTAGAAACAGGCGACATTATGTTTTATTCAGGCCACATTCTTGATTAATACGGGCCCAATAAGTATTTACTGAAATAGAGTATAGCACGCCGCCGGGAAAGGAGCGAGACAGGCGATTCCATTAATAATATAGTTACTCCCGGCCTATTACTTCCTGATTAATTATGTCACCCACAATCATCGTTATTTTCTTTCGCTTTCTCGAAGATTGAATGCCAGTGTGGTTTTGTTTGCTTTAGTCGTGGTTTGGATTTTAATATTTTTAAGAATACTTTTCACTACTTACTTTATGAACCAGCGATATAATCAATTATTTGTAATATGCTTGTTTCTCTGGGTTAACGTGACCGTAATTATTATCGTTGAGATAATTTAAGGTTTAAACAGAGAGCGAAGCTGTACCACTGTGGAGAATTGTGGTCGAGTCAGCCCTTTCCTATTTCCATCTGAACAGACTTTACATTAAATCTGCTTGCTTGAATCAAACGTACTGATCATACGGAAATCCAATGAAATTTTAGCTTTTTATTACTCTTAGTGGTCAGGCAGATCAGTTAAATCCTTAAAATATTTAATAAATGTTACCATATATTTTTATTCCTAAAACCCTTCGCTTCTCCATGTACATGGTAAGTTGCAACTGTTCCTCCTTGAGACAAAGTTGGAAGTTCCCAACGAGTGACCCTACCTCTGAAACATTAAATTAATGTTGTTGGAATAGTCACGTAAACTCTGCTCACTGAGTCTTTGTTGAGTCTGACTTTGCAAGTAAATAACATCTATCACCCATTAAGAGTTGCAAGGAATTTCTTAAAGACACTAGCGAAACGTATTCAAATGTAACTTGTGCATTTTATATACAATCTCAATGGAAAGATAGATGGGGTGACTCTTACACAATACATAATAGCTGTGAATTTTCATAGATGGCAGTGTTGTGTGAAGATTAACAGAACACATAATCTTTAAAATATGATTATAATTATTTAGATAAAGGTCGAAACAAACTCATAATGGCGTCGAGGGCTAGACCGGTGTCGGTTTACAAAGTCTCAATACTTTGTCTGTGTGTCACAAAACATCACACCTGTAACTTTTCAGAGTTAAATGCATATGCTTTATAAACTTTCAACCACGCAAACTCTTCTCTAACGCTTTACAACACATCTATATAAATAAACATACATTGGCATTCAGATCAATATTCCTTGAGGTGCATTTCTGATCGCCAATTCTGTTTTCGACGCACGTAACTGAGCGCAAGTCTTTTGTCGTTTTTCAGCCACATTTCCAGACTCTTCGTTGTTACTAAGAATTTCCTAATTGAAACCCTAATAACACTACCCGACTTGATAATAAATAATAATCAAACCTAGGACCTACAGACCCCATGGCACATTCTCATGCCGGAAGACCCTGAGGCAGTCTAAATGAAAATCGTAATTAAATACATAGGTATAGTAGGTACGTTTTCCGCTCTCACAGAATTTCTATATAAACCACGTAGTTATAAAACCAATGAAAGTACAGAGTAAAATATCCAACAAGTCAGATTGCTGGTAAAAAAGAAATAATAAAAATACCATTCTAGAATGAAACGCATTATTGTGGCAAACAACGCGCTCAAATCTATTTATTGTTTTAATCCTGAGAACACAACCGGTCGTGTAGTAGATTGTGATTTCATTTCTCAGTTAATTTCACCGAGGTTGTTGTTCTAAATTTGCCGGTATCACGCGGTCCGAGGGAACGTAAATTCCCTCCGCAATACAAAATGAAGGGTCCCGTACAAACTAGGAGTTCCGACGTAGTCGAAAGATTACGCTTGCGATTTATGTATTCCTTTTAGTGGCCGCTACGAGAAAGCAATTTGTTGTATAAAAATGTATTTATTTAATGTTGCGTGGATGAAAATTGCCTGCCTTGTGTTACTAGTTTCTATATTAGTCCAATAACCTAATGTTGACGTTGCTTTTATGTTTTGTTTTGTCGTTATACTTGCGCTATTCATTTCGATATTTTCTTTGAGAGCGCCACTATTGTATTTTTAAATTCTGTTCTATGGTTAACTATTTCTTCAACTGCTCTACATCTATCAAACTGTACCTTAATGGCTCTTTGTGTTTCTAGAAAATGGCCGCACTGAAAATCAAAAGTCAAATTCATTCACAAAGGCACGATCTAATTTTAAAATAATTTGTCTAATCATATTGATTCGTTGTTATTGTATTTTTCACACTTTCACTCTGACTTTTACTTTGATAGCCAATCTTCATCTTCATCAACCCATATACGCCCACTGCTGAGCACGGGTCTCCTCTACCATTGAGAGGGTTTAGGCCATAGTCCACCACGCTGGCCTAGTGCGGGTTGGCGGACTACACACCTAAGAAATTCCTAAGAACTCTTAGGTGTGCAGGTTTTATCACGATGTTTTCCTTCACCGTTAAAGCAAGTGATAATTCAATGTGAATACACACATAACTTCGAAAAGTCAGAGGTGTGTGCCTGGGGTTCGAACCCGCGACCGTCGGATTCTCGACCGCGCGCCCAAACCTCGAGGCCATCACTGCTTTTGATAGCCAATAATTAATTCGTAAGCATAAAGACTAAATCAATGTATTAGTTCCTCAACTTTATAGTTGGCATTTCCGCTAACCATGGATTGATTGTTAAGCGCAGTCCAATTCTAGCTGGGATCGAAATCCTTAACTTTCTATCCGGTAATGCTTGTTTAGGTGTCAACTACCCCTTTCCTCCGATAGTAACTTCAAAGATATTTCTATGTGAACAGTAGTAGTGTAGAAATCAGTTTCTTCCTATAACCATTTTATATTTTTACTTATTTGCTACTTGCAAAATTCTTTCTTTCGTAGGTAACTTCCTTTCTATTATTCAATAGTACTACGTCCAATAAAGAAAACAATTCCAACTGCCCATGCATTCTTAAAAGTATATAAACTCTTCTAGCAAAATACTGGAAGCATAGCAGCTAAAAATTAAAAGTCATTCAGCTTAGCAATTATGAATCTTATGTGCGTTCGATTCAATTGGATTTTGTTTTATAAAAAAAACAAGTACGTAGTGTACTTGTATCTCTAGACTTTCCTCCTATATCACGTAATAAGTAACAATTATTGTAAGTATAAACAAAAACACACTGGACACAGCGAATAACTAATTTAAAAGTAGGCAAAAATCCCAACAAACAATACAGACTCTTATTTATAGCCACTTGCCTCCAACTGTAATATAGTTAGTTCTAAAATAAAGTTCGCCAATTCGGCGGTATAAACTTTTATTAATTTCGCCTTGGACAATAGAACGACACTCCGCCGTCGGTGTGTAAGTTGATGCCAAAGTAGGAACACTTGTTGTATAATAATATTTATTTTATTTGGCTGCCACTTCGGAAAACTTAGTTGGGGTTTGTCGAAGTAGTTGTCCATTTAGTGCGCTATTTATTAAAAATATAAATGTGCAAAAAATACATAAAATAAACTAAGTCCAAATTCAATCATTATTCACCAATTACCAACATAATATATTGCTTAATGAAATGGCGATACTATCAAAGCATTTAATAAGTCAAATGTAACCAGCTTAATGATATAAATATTTTAGAGAGTACATGCAAGCAAGAAAATGAAAACGTTCATTACGAATGAATTTTTTGCGCCGCAGTCGCACAGCTGTTGTACATTCCGATGCGGTGTTAGCTTAATCGATACTTCATAAGATCTTGTAAGAATGTGCACGAACCTGATTGCCTAACAATTTTCGTTTTATTTCTTGATCTCGTGAATATTTAAAAAAGTCTAGCATAACTATCTGATGTCTTGTCTTGGGTTGTTCTCGTGTACTTATTCATAAAGTAAAAAACATGTATAATTATATCAGACTTTATTCATATAAATTTTAACAGATTTAATTTTTGTTAATATAAATATCAAAATTCATATAAGTATTACTAGGTACAAAAAATCACGATGAGTCATGAGACTAAAAAAAACTTTGATGACTATGATGATGCTGACTATAACATTTTCAGATTGACCTTGAACCTTGATGTTTCATGGTAGGTACTAGTGAACGCCATGCAATTGAAAAATCCTGGGTTTAATACCTTTTAGTAGATCACAACACCAGATGAAAAGTTGAATAAGGAACACTTCTCTGTCTAGCTACTGAGCCTACTAACCGGGGCTGCTGATGTAAAAGATAAAAGAGTATGTATCAGTGAGTGGTATTTAAAAATAAATTGGATTTTAAAATATTTCAGCAAGGATAAAGGGCAACGAAACACAAAACTCCTTTGACAATACGTGAAATGGTATTTCATGCGATGTTTCGTCACGTCCTTCATGTCTCGAGGGGATCGTTGATCGAGATCTGCCACTTTTCTTCGCGACAGCGGTACGTATTGCCGTGGACGACGTGAATTATACGCACATACGTTATATTTATGTCTGCTTGTCATATAAACATACAAATACATGTATTCTGTATTTAAACCAAAGCAATTCAGTTTCCATGTTTCGCTAAATGTGGTTATATTCCCATGACTAAGACGTCCCTTATTCAGGCATATTTCCAGACTTTATACTGGTGTTAAGACATTTTTATTGATAAAAACTAATAACAGTTTCCCGATCTAGAAATTACTTCGGGGGGCTTTTCACAAACATGCGCCGGTAGGACCGGCTGATATATGGATATATGTTCTGGACTACGATGATCTTTTGATTATCTTTTGATTAATTGTTGAGTTATTAACAGGACGAACATTATACTCGTATATTGATATCAATGTATTTGTTGGCATCCAAAACCAAACCACGTCTCCTTTATAAAAGTACCCATTATATACCTTCACTAGTTAAAAAAAGAAATAAAGCTTATTAAATAACACATTTATTATAAAATTTAATATGTAGTAACCACGCCATGACGTGCCCACTACGACATTACCGTACCATAATTCCTTTTCATTAATCTGTAATGGAACCATAAAATTTCTCTTATGGTTTCAATTAATTATATACATTATAGGTATACATAGTATTATTCTCATTCTGAACCCAATTTTCACAAACTCGTTTAAATTACCGTTCCAAGAGGGTTTGTATAGTTTACAAATGGAATAAGCGTTGTTTAATGGCGAAATAACGAAACGACGACTAAATTTCCCAACGGGTGGACCCAACAAGCGTGCCCTTCGCTTGTACCAGAAGATCTATTGGTTTTGCCAAAACAAGCGTATTGCGGTAGATGTAGCTAAAAGTTATTGGGCAACAGGTATCATATGGAATATTCAATAATATATATATATGTATAACACTAGCGCCTATATTCATAACGATACGATGGTCACTCACTCATATTTATTTCTGTTCCTCATAATTTGTAATGTAAATGTACTTTTAAACGTATTCGTAATTAACGTACGTTTTAGTTTTATATTTTAAATTCCAGAGCTAGGCCGTAAGCTTGTACTGAAATGCGAAAAGGTCGGCACTGCCAGGGTATGGTCATTATCTTTCCCCTCGAAAAAAAAAGGGTAGGGACATTATAGGGGGAACTGGGGACACTTGATCCCCCCTTTTGTTTCTCAACCCTCATTTTCTTAATATTAATCGGATTTTAAATTTGTTGGTAGTGAAACACGTGGAATTCAGTGTATTAATTTAGTTATAATTCCACTATAAGTACGAATAGGGAAATGTATCTAGTGTCCCCTATATATGTACGACTTGATCCTCCCCCTCTGGAACCCTTGATCCTTGGGAATAAATCCTGAATTTTGGGTCGATATGATACCATTGCTAGGAATAAATGCTAAAAATATGTTTAAGATAGCTATAATCAAATGTATTTATATGCTCACGCAATGAATAACTTTCTAGTATTAGTTAAGTCACTGACATATCTTTTTAGTGTCATAACTGCTAATCGTTACTCTTTTACCGTACCCTTACAACTTTGTTTATCGATTGGTGCTCCATTTTGTGTACTTTCTCTTGATTTGTAAATTCGAGGCACTTGATCCCATACTAAAATTGAGGATCATGTGTCCCATAATAACAAGGACCATGTGTACCCAACAGCACTTAGATTACAAAACATTTAATATACAGGGTGTATTTAGACCGTGATCGAAAACTGAGGCAGGTAATAGCGAGGGTGATCACAAACCCTGTGGCGATATTAAAAATCCCGACAAAAGACAAAAATTTTGACGTTTTCCATACAACCATCGGTGTTAAAAGTATGTGGTTTGTATGGAAAACCTCAAAAATTTTATTTTTTGTCGGGATTTTCTGTAATGCCAGGGGGTTTGTAATCACTATCAGTATTACCTGCCTCAGTTTTCGATCACGGTCTAAATACACCCTGTATAAAGTATTTTAACACTTTTCTCTGTTACAAAAGGCTAGAAACATGGATAAATCTTGTGTTAAAGCCGTAAACCATCTTTTCTAAATATTTTTAAAATCAGAATTAAAACTTACGAAAAAAAAGTTTCAGCAACACAAATCATACATCATCCGCCACCTGCAAAAAGTGTCAAATCCGGCAGAAGTACTATTATCTACCAGTTTAGCCACTCTAAATCTTTTAATTGCACTTGGTTGCTTTGTAAATTCAGTGTACCTAGTCTCCCGTAAGGATCAAGTGTCCCCAGTTTCCCCTACTCTATAAAACCAAGATAAAATTATACTATATGTTATTTAAATCTACCCATATGTCGGCAACAACGTATCAGTGAATTTAGTTCTATATCCAATAACATCAAATTTTTTACGGCAGAGAAGAGCCTCCAGTAAAAAACGGGACTTCAAAAGTGTTACTATACACTTGTACTCTACGCCGGCATAATATGGTAGTAATATAATCTGACTTATCGTGGCTCGACCACTTCAACTAAGTTCTTACACTAGATTTTCACGAATAAATCAGCCATTATCGTACAAGAGAAACGCGAAAACACAAAGCAAAATGAGGTGTTGTAAAGTAATATTTCGGCTAAAATATATGATTTAGTGGGTAACTAATGCATTAAACCATTGAGGTTAATGACATCATTAGGGTTGTTCGAGCCTGCACACACGCAACGCGGTAACCTAATTAATTGACCCACGGAAGCAACTTTAAATATAAATTCCCCTACACAGATTCGTTACGTAAATGGCCTGCGAAAATGATTAAACTGAAAGTGCTAACTTGCTCCCGTTTGTTCAACTGTTTATGCTTTGAAATTGGCCTGCTTAGTCATTAGGGAGATTTATGCATGATAGGGTTAATATTCGTATAGTATTGGCTCGAAGCTTTAATATTTTTTATATAGCAGTATTGTAAAAAGAGAAATTCGTCAAAAAACTTACATGGGATAAAAGGGATCCACCGTAAATCCCCACGGATACTATCTATTTCTCTATCAAAAATATTGAAAGCAGCTACAAAGGCTACGCTCCTAAAGTTTTACAAACAAATTTATTTTCGCATCTTTGTATTTATAAAGATTTATTTAACTTATTAATATGCAGTAGGTGGGACCAAATTACAGAGACAACCGGAGTAGTGGTAGCTTTGATGTAGGGTTTCGATCTTCACTGATGCAGAATTTATGTATTTACAAACATAAAAATTGTGTACACAATAAGTATGAACATTGTACATACATAAATTGTGCATCAGAATAATAAAATAATACAATCATCATCATCATCATCACAATCAGCCAAAGGACGTCCACTGCTGGACATGAATAAAACAATAATATAAAAAAATAATATGGGTTCCATACATATCGCACACCTAGATCTAAACTAAGACAACTCAAAAATTGACAAATTTGAGTTATGCTTATATTCGAACGTTGGATGAACATACGCAACTACCCACGAAGACACGTTTAATAATACCTTGTAAAATCAATCGCTAGATGGCTTTAACTTTGTTTTGTACAACCAACGTTTGTCAACGCTTGCCACCTAAACAAGTGTATTGTCAGTTAAACTTCATTAGCCATAAGAAATACACGCACTAACAATACCGAAAGCACGGACATTTCGACTTGTTACGGTTTTGATGAAACGTAACTTTGAGATAACCAGAGATGTTACAGTTTTGGAGATTTTTTTTGCAATATTTCTTAGGTCATATTGACTTGTTCCAGTTTTGTTTGATAAGGTATGTAAAAGTTCAGTTACTATTTGGATTTGACTCTGTTTAGTTGGAGCAAAATGCAAATTTCAAGTTATCCTACTTTTATTGAATGAAATGATTTCAATGATTTTTCTATATAATAAAATGTAATTATGTATATGCGTTGCATAAAAATAATTAACGGTTGTGTAAATTGACTGTTTCGAAAACATTTTTTAATCTAAAGTAAATTTGTGCTTTGATTTTTATGATTTTTTAAGTTGACTTACTATTGCTGGTCAATTGTAACTTACAATAGTAGTTATTTTTTTATTTCAGAGTAAAATACAGCGAGGTTGCTTTCTTGTCAATATTATCAATAAAAGGTATAAAGGGTCCCCTTTAACAGCTATTCATAATTGGAATATTTAACTATCTATAAAGAGAGAAGCACAAAAAACTAAAGAAAATATCCCATTAAACACTCGTGTGATTATAACACCGAGCCATAGCAGACAAATTGGAAGTCATTTATTTCTTTCATCTAGAGAAGAAAGTTTTATAGATGATTCTGACACTGATCCAAGTTATATCTGTAAAAAGAAGAAGGCTCTTCCTAAATTGATTACTTCTTCATCATGATGAAGTGACGATTCACCATCAAACTCTATTGATAGTTCTACTAACAGTAGTTCTGATTCCGAAACTGAAACCAGGGCTTTTACTGATATTTCTAAACAGCACCAAAGCCAAAACTTTAATTATATTAAATCCAGGAATATTAGGGAATTATTGTCATTGAAGTTAGTAAATATGCCAGCCAAATGAGGAAGAAAAGAAAAGATTGACATTATTAACGGTGAAGTTCATAGACTGACAAAGAAACAAGACAAACTATCTTCGATTGTTATTGGGGCCAAGCAGATCCTTAGAGGCAGAGGGAGTATTTAATGAGGTATATAGAAGAAATCAAACCAAAGTACACAAGACTATAGAAATCTTAATAGAGCATTTTATTTTGAAGAAGCTTGCAATAAAACCAGAGTATGTAAGGCATTTTTAAAGGCCACACTTGAACTAAGTAACACAAGTCTTACGCATTACGTAAAAAAATGATGCGGGAATTAAAAAGTATAGTAGACTTCTTTGCAACCTCTGTAAGGGATTTAGAAATGCCCATGAAGAAGATAAAAATAAATTACAGGAGAATTATGAACAACATTTAAAAAAAAATAATTTAGCAAGGGAACACAAAGAAGAAGACAAGAACAGTAATGACGGTGTGATTGAATCTGTATATGACTTAGGTGCCTTATAAAAGTAAAAAAAGTATGTGCCAAAGTATGCGTATCAGTATTATAAAAAGTTTATAAGAGAACATAATTGTTATAACCATTTCATAATTTATCAGGTGTTCCTATATTTATAATGAATATTTTAAGACAATTTTTATGATTAAATTATTATAATCACATTAGATTGCAAATATTTTTTTGTTTATCTGTTTATAATTACAGTTTTTTTTATTAAGAGTTTAATATTTTTTTTATTTAATTTTGGAGATTCCTATTATTTATTTATAGAAAATATACATTAATGGATACCTTTTAAATTTGTTTTTGTTAACATTTAACAGTTAATTAGTATTATACTTCCCAATTAAAATTGTTTTCTTTGAACAGTCGTTTATATATCTGTATAAAATATACAGGCATAACTCAAAATGGTCAAAGAAAACTATATCAAGTCAAAATATTTTTCATTTTCAAGACATAATAACCAACCATAAGTGTAACAACTCAAAAAACTGGAATTTTCGATAATATGCATTGAATTTAAATCCCGGTTTTTATACAATATCATATATCATGTCAATTACTCCCTAAAATAATGTTAAATTGTATGTCTCCCCTAACAAAAAATGCGGCTATACGTTTTTTTCGTCTCCTGAAAAATGACGTTTTTTGAGTTGTCTTAGTTTAGATCTAGGTGTGCGATATGTAACCTAACAAAGGGAACAAATTTGCCCAGTCCAACGATGGAACCCGTGACCTACGAACGATCACCGCACTCGTTATCATGGAGGTATCTATTAAGCGTATAGAAATTCTGTTATTCTGTTATATGTTCAATGTATGTCTTTAAGTAGTAAAACATAGATTTCGGCCACTAAACGTCCCTTCCCATTTGGGAATCAAAATCACGTCACTAGAGCGTTGCGCGCTGCGGTGGCACGCCCAGCGATCGCTAACTAATGTTATTACACTAATTCACTGGCAAGCTTTGTATAGAGACATTAGTCGTACATAAACTATCTACGTATATATTATTATTAATTAAGATAAATGACTAATTATGCTGTAAATATAAATTGGCTGCCTCTAAATCTAATAAAATAAAATACTTATGAACTAGGTTTTTTCACGCTTGCTTCGTGTTAATATAGATGTCGTCAAAAAACTTTGAATCTTCGTATCATCACATTGATGGGTGAATTTTGTAAAACCTTTCTTTTTGTTGCCTAAATAAATGCTGAGAGTTGATTGAGTTAAACAACTCTAAGGAAATTGGCTTATTCATTTGTAAATATTTCACACGGGAGAAGCTGATCTCCATCATTAGTAAAAGTTTTAAATAAAATACTATTGGCAAATTGACGCCAATGTGGCTTAAACATAGCAATTACTTTGCCACCAATTATAAAAGTCTAAAATGCAGTTGGCAAACCGTTAATAAAACAAATGTTATCTGCGATATTTCAAAAAAATTTGTTGACTTGCGGCCTTATCAAAGCTAAAAAGAAAAGAATATAAAAGAAAGAAAGAACAACATCAACAACTAATGTTACATCAAAAGCACCATTGGTAAATATTTATATGGGCCTTAAAGTACTTTATTACCTGTCCTAATAACCTCTTAGACCCCGGACTGAATAATTCCGCCCAGAGTCGTAAAACACACGTAATGTACATATGATCTAGAGATATAAAGCGTCCACCTTGCGTAGGCTAATGAATAAGTACTAGAAATACCAATTACAAAAGCAATAAACTTTTAGGTATTTATTTTATGACATTTATATACAGCTTTACCACCTACACTTACGCCTGCACCTTATAATGAATAGGGTTATAGTAATAATGAAAAGCCTATTGTTTTTTTTATGTTCACGATAACTGTACTGTATACTGGATTCGGGAACCACACTCGCTACCTCCAAGTTTACACGGAATATAATTTTCAGACATAGCCCAAAGCATTAGCATGCTAAAGTGGCTATGTGCAGGACACATAGCTCGTAGAACAGACGGCCCCTCGGTCATAAAGGTTCTCCAGTGGAGGCCGCCTACCGGCAAGTGCAGCGTTGGGCGTCCACACACAAGGTGGACCGACGATTTAATGAAAATGACAAGAAGTCGCTGGACGCAGACCGCTCCCGATAGATTACTTTGGAAGTATTTAAGAGGGGCCTTTGTCCAGCAATGGACGTCTAAGGCTGATGATGATCGTGGCTCTTTTATCGCGAGACAAACAAGACAACTAACTACTACTTTATACTACTTCAAATATGGACGATATTCTCCCGCGCTAAATTTCTGAATATAACCACATTTTCTACCATAATTTTAATTAAATGTTGGCGAAGTGCAATTGTAACTTCAAAACGCGATAAACTCACATAGCAAAGAAAACAATACGATAAAAGTTCTCTAAAGCGACAAAGACCCTCTAGTACGTCGAGGGTTGTACGGCGAATGCAAAACGTGTGATGAAAGTGCATAAATGCAATTTTATTCGCGCCGACTTACTCTACTCTGTTTTTTCAATAACTGATTCGCATTTTGAAGCTCGCTCACATCCCGCTATTTGATGGAAACTCTTTGATTTTAGAATATTGGTTTGGTTGTCTGTGTTATGACGGGGTTCAGTTTATTAAAAAAAGATTAGTTAATATGCCGCGAATAACTAATATTTCAAATGCACCAGGTGTCGAAAACCTTCAAACCTAGATCCAATAAACTAGCTAATTGCAAGCGGTTTCTTCTACACAAAAATACTACTCAGGATACAGGTCATTACGAAGAGATATAGGTATCTAGTAATATATATTTTCCACTACATGACTACACAGAAATACCTAAAAAAATTTAGGCAAGCAAAATGAGTGCCTCTTGTCACAATTTCGTATAAAGCTAGCTTATGGCGACATGACTACTTTGGCATGATAAAATTAGTGTAATTACTTAAAGGGTTTTTGATGCCACCTATTAAAAGTAATACAGATCAAGCAACTTAATACGCATTTGATGAGAAAAACAAACCAGAACCGGTACTTCGTTCGTACGTTATAGGCTGCCTTGGCCCGCCTACTGAAAAAGTTAAGCAGGTCAAAAAAATACTAGAATACGATAACATAAACTTATTCATGAAACACTATTGCAGACTGCAATTTTTTTTTGAGAAAAAAATTGGTTAAAATTTGCCCAGACGTCAATTATTACATACGTAAATAACGTAGCTATTAGACAACAACCACTTAAGTCCACATCAAAACAGTTAATGACAAAGTCTAGACAATGTTTACACGAATGTCTGTAAAAATAAGCCCTATGGACCAGACTGTGTCGACGTTTGACACATAAATTACAGTATCAACGAGACAAGACAAACAGGGTGACGCGTTGCCTCCGTATAATACGCGCCCTTAATTGCAGGCCGCACTTTGATTGTAGTGATACAGCCAACAAAATGACAATAATTCCTCACACACAACTCGTTAATACAACTCATGTATACGAGTACGGGGCAATTATTGTTTAATCCCCCGCTGGACTTCGTCACAAAGGTATATCCATTATTCATCATGCAGCTTTTGTTGAGCATATTTCAATTTACAACGTTCCACCGGTAAACATTAGAAATGCGCTGTAATTTATAAAACAAATCACAGTATTATTGTATTTAGAGGAAACTAAAGGTATACCTCTGGCGCATTCGACATTGTAATTTATTACTAACTGTAAAACAACAAATGTGATGGACACTTCTGATTGACATAACATGCGGAATTGGAAAAACGATTAACAAGTGTATGTTTTCATTTCGATTGTGTGCTATTGTGTGACAAGATAAGTCAACACTCTCGTCTGCGTCAAATTGTTTAACAGCTTAAATTATATTTTAGTATTATTATAGCATGATTAGGGTTGTATTGATTGCGGCGCGTCCTCACTGAAAGTGACCCCGAGCGGGGCGGCGGCACTGTGGCCCGTGCACGTCGCGGGCGCCCACTCGCAACCAGGGCGCCCAAATCAAGATAGTGGGGGTGCAACTGCGCCCCCGTCAAATTCGTGAAGGCCGGGACGTTAACGTCCCGGAGGCGCACCAGGCGGCTGCGGTTGACGGTGGGCGCTTCTCGCCCACGTACCGTGGTCGCCCCACTCGGCGCGGTGATGGTCACCGGGGGGTTTTGGTCGGTATGCCGGTTTAGGGATTTTTGTTTTGTTAGGGACCCAGCCCGGCACTAACACCTGCGCGGACCTGACGTCGCCGCGCGCCGGGCTGGAAGACCGGTGACCCCGACATACGCTTCCCGCCCCCCACCGCCCCCGGGCTGGCGGGAAGTAGAGCCATAATCAGCTTTCCTCTCGATAACAAAAAAAAAAAAAGGGTTGTATTGATTATAAATATTGTTGTGTGTTTTCTTGGCAGTAATTTAAACCCAATCTGTTTAAATAGCTTTTTTAAAACTTCAATAGATCGATTTAGACCACATACTTAAAACCACAATTAATAGTTACTTCGCTGATGCATCCCTTTTACTTCGCTTCCCCTTTTTTACCCTTCTGAGCGACGATGAATTCCTAGTACTTTTCAAATTGTTAGAATATGTATGCCACTCGATTACTACTGTTTAATTGGACTTTTTTTCTGGTTTCACCTCATCTTATAAAAATAAACAACCTTGTTCCAAATATTATTCAAAATTCATCAATAAAGTATCTCGCAGAATTTTGTCAGACATTATTAAGTGCGCAGATATAACAGCAATATGTAAAACTTTTAGTTGTACCATCTTGGCTCAATTTTGACTGAATACATAAAGAATTTTGTTGAATGGACGGTTCATTTAAGAAAGAAAATCTTTTTAAAAGTTACTAAAATAAAAGTCATAAAAGTTTACAATAGAATTTTAAATACAATGAAAAATTAATATTACCTAGCAATCTATCAAGATACGAATCTAGAAAATATATTTCTTATAAGTTAGTAAAACCGATCATCAATCATTGTCATTCGGTTTAAATGCGATGAAAACCCATACAAAAAGCGAAATGGAGTAAAAGTTTTATTTTATTTTTTATTATTGTAAAAGATTCAGCGGAAAATGGAGCAATGGTGACGGCAACTAGGTTTTCTGTTAAAAAAGAGGTTCTACAACATGATGGAAGTATGACTTCTGAACGATTTATTGCATTCTTTGACATGTACATAGGTACATGACAAAAATAAATCTTATGTTAATACAGATCTCTGTAAAGTAATGACTACTGTTTTGTTTACATTTGGTCTCCTGCTTAATCAATAAAAATCGTAAAAACCTTTTTTTATTTTAAAATATTATCGATTAATCAAGCATTTTACAGATCCCCACTGAAAATACTTGGTCGATAAAGTTCATATCGGCGCTATTAAGGCATACATATTAATTAACTTACTCGAAGTGATTATAATATTTATTTCATGAACAGTTCTAGAAACTTCAAGAAGTGAAGCACTAGGAGATACGAGTAGCAAAGTAAACTATCTTGTTTGAACAAACAGGAGCGGTTTCCCAGGAGACGCTAAACAACTATAACAGTGTAAATTGTATTAACACAAGCGATATCGAATCGTATATTCAACGCCCCAATTTATGACAATGTTTGTTAAAACCATTTTTGTATTATTTTTAATTTTACAAATATCATTCACAAATATCATTACATCGAGATCTTGAATTAAATTTAGTATTTACGGAAAGCAATAAGAATTCGCTGTGAAAAATTTTAAGGGTGATTTCGAAGAAAATTATTAAAAAAAAACATAAGATCGGATGTGTTGCTTCACTTATTACGACTCTCAAGATAGGAACGAGCACTATTTTAAATTAAATATAAAATAGTGCTCGTTCGTTCGATTATAGCCCCGCATTATTTTAATCAAAATGTAATGCTTGCTTGTTAGTCTTAAGGCATCAATAAACGAGAAGTTCGTTGATTCCATTCCCGAGTTCTTCTTACATTTGTTCTTCTTGCTTTTGGCGTTTCCGTTAGAATTTTTTCAGTGGCAAGCTGTCGCCTAAATGATTGCCCTATAAAATTCAAAACAAAAATGATCATTATTACGCACTTCTCTAAAACACAAACGACGAAGCGTGAATTCGAAAATACTCTCGCAATGTTTTACTTTCGCACGATGTGACGGTTACATGCACACAAATATTGACGCTTAAAAAGCGAATGCTAAATCAAAGCTTCATCGCCACACCGCGTTTCCATTGCATCGTTAATTTCTTTCTAAAAAAAGCTAAATACCCTGCCAGCATTGAAGTCGAATAACAACACTGTTACCGCAAAGTACGAGATTGCTAGGATAAAGAAAAAATTCTCCAATACTTTTAATATAAAATCTATTCCATTGATTAGTGGAATGAAAATAAAAATGATTTTTTTACTTACAACTAATACACCCATGTCCTAAGAAAACTCATGAAACCTCTACGTAAACACATGATGACGGGCTGTTTTTATTTCAGTATTTTTTTTATAATTGTTTATATTTTTAGGTCCGTTTTATTTAAAAATGAAACAAAACTAAAATATACGTCAAAAGTTTTTGCAAATAATTTATTAAATAAAAAGGCCGTCATTGCAATTGTACGAAAAAAAACACTGTGAACATGTAGCTACATTCCTATTTTTGACAAATAGAGTTTTCGACAATCACGGCTTGATTTCAAATATTCACGCAAACTTTTCTATCATGACGTTTCATATGAAGACGTTCTAAAATTTTAAGCTCATTGCATTCATTCTGTTTTGTATAACAAAAACGTCCCAGTTGCTCTAAAGTAACACCATCTAAATTATCCACCAACTTACCTTTTACAATCTTCCACATAGAACTCAGTTTTGAATAACATCTAATAAGGCAGACAAGACAAGCTACACATGTATACGTCGTAGCAATTAAAGCGCTACCCAGGCTGTTCCCGTGAGGCTTCGTCTATTGAGACGCGAGACGTGGCAAAACACTATTGTCATACTTCAAGTGGAGATTCATGTTTAGGATAATGTAGTCGAAGGTGTAATGCCAAAACGGGCTCACGTCACGATTGTCGTGAGCAGCCCCGGCGTCGCAGCGGGGTGCACTTCCGTTAGTGACGTGTAGTTCTCTTTAATTGCCATGTCGATTAACGTTTAAAATTATTGTAAAAAGAATATTAAAAATATTTTTAACTCTACATCTCCTGAGATTAGAAAAACAACCCTTGTCCACTGGTGAAGCTATGTGACAATTAAATATAAATATGTACTAAACGGGTTACCAATCTGTACACGGATCGTCTCTATTTAGCATAATCTTCTACGTAGTTGTTGGCATTAGATATTGAACTCCTTTTATTTTATCAGAATATTCATCTAAACCCCAAAATCTGGGCTACATTATAGGACAAATTTCAATACTACACACACATATCTCTAAGTTCTCATCGAGTGTTTGAATACTCCACCGACATAAAATATTCTAATATATAATCCTAGCTCCACCGCTTTGCAAAGAGAACCCAGATGAAACGTTTAAAATACATAATCAGAGATATGTGTATTAGGTTGACAAAAATAACAGTCCATGTATCGGTTACTAACGATCTTGGAAATTATTATACAACTAGCCGAGTAACTAAACAATCTTCGTAATGAAATTTCGTATCCATGCATTGATGAAACAAACGTAGCCAATTTGCGGACAAACCAAATACCATGCAATAAAATAAATTTCTTATTTGCCGGACCAGTGTATTGGACGAAATTAACGTCTCTGTGACATTATTATTTCGTTTTAAAATAAATAAGTGGAAATAAGCTTCGTTCTATATTTCAGTTGGCTATAAATATGTCAGTCCCACTGGAGTGTAGCTACAAAGCTGCACCGACAATGCAATTCAGCAGAAAAATGTGAGCTATTTTTACTTCGGCGACACAAAAACTTTTTTATACATCGAATAAACAAGTTAAAGTTAATTAGGTTTCTAGAGAAATAGCGGCCGTCGCAACACGTGGTGCCTACGTCTGGTTAATAGAGTCCGTCTACGCCACAAGGGCACTCGATTAATATGAAAGTAGGTGAGTACGTACTAAAGATATTTTCAATGTCTATCGAGTCGCATCTTACTCAATATTTAAAATCTTGTCACCCATTCAATTTAAGGTCAATCATTTCCCATTAAGCAGATTATGCTATTCTAATATAACGTTAATCGCCTGCTCATTCCAGAACAATGATAATAAGGAAACATCCAACAGTCACAATCAAACCTAGCTCTAACTCAATCTTTATACAAGTCTTGTGACAAAAATACTAAGAGGCTTTTGATCTCATTAACTATATCATTTGAAAACATTTACTTATGCATCACACTAACTTAATTCCCAGTACAGGTAGCGAACCCACAATCATTAATTTCGCAACCGAATATCTATCTTCTGCGTCACGAAGGCTGAAATGTAATACGCAGATTGCCAACAGCGTTATAATTTTCTTTTAGCGTAGAAAGAACAAAATAAACATTGACATTACATTAAGAATTCAGATAAAGTCCATTTGTAATATCCAATTGTGTATTTAATACAAGCTTATACATTCCAACAAAGATACTTTGTACGGATATGCAAATATCGAGCGTAACGTTTATCCGCCCTACTTGGTTCGGCCTATACGTACGTAGGGTGAACGTGTTTAGAGCAATTTTGACTGCACAGTGCTCGGGGAGTAAGTGGAGTACAGTCTTACGAGTATGATACTTATCAAAACACGCTCGAACAATACACGCCTCAACGCGCGCCTGTTTCAATTTGCTTTACTTACTGAATAACTTTGTATTTATACGACTATTTTAAATAATGGACAACGTTTATTTGAACCGCATAAATACATTTAATTTTATACGATGATTCCTTACAGGATTTAAGTAATAACTACCACACGTAATTGATAATACCGTTAACCTCTGACTAGTAGGTTTTACGGCATGCGATCTAGAGGTCTAAGCTTCATTGTCGGGTAGTGTTATTGGATATTTCCGTCAAGATATACCTAATAGCAATAAGGAGTCTGGGATTGTGGCTAAAGACTCCCTCCCTACTAAGTCAACATCTGAACGCATTTTACTATAGTATTTCTAGGAAACAGGAGTATTATATTGTATTTTATATGTATGTATATCAATACTCCTTTTGCAGGATTGTGTTCGTTGTTATGTGCACAAGAAACTATATAGCATCTGTAGAGGCAAGACAGATTCAAACATGTGTTGATCACAAAAACGTCGCGTGTGCTCGTCGCGCGAATGAAACAAACAGCCCCTTGTCTCGCAGCCGTAGTCTCGCCTGCCCTAACGAGACTTGTGTCGATATAATCCTTATGAATGTGACAGAACTTTAAATCTGTAATACTTATACATAAATAGCGCAATAATTAATGTTTACTGTAAACAGGTAGCGAAAATGCAAAATTCAAATATTATAAAAACAAGTTCAATAAAATTATAACAATAATAATACCATATTATTTTTTCGTGAAATTCAATTCACCAAACGGCCAAGATCTATATTGCAGGTGTGGTCTGGCTCAGAGCGCCAGCTCAAGCGGCGCAGAGAGTGGCCAAGACTGGTCGAGTATTGGTTGGCTGGTCTTCTGCAAGAGTTAGTGTGCTCGAAACGAGACCACTGCGGTGCTACCGATGTCTCGAGCTGGGGCATGTTCGAGTGCGCTGCACCGCCGAAACTGATCGAAGCGAACTGTGCTATCGCTGCGGTCAGCCAGGTCACAAGGCGCAAGGTTGTTTCGCTGAACCGCACTGCCCTCTTTGCGCTGCAGCCAGCAAATCTGCGGGGCATTCTGTTGGCACCAAGACTTGCACGGCCAATTCGGGCCGCAGAACAAAAAACCGCAGGAAACGGACTGCTGTTGAGGCTACGGCCCAACCGCAAGCTGTGCGCCCATTACAGGCCGAGATTGAATTAATGGAGGTCGCCCAATAATGGATTTCAAGATCCTCCAGGCGAACATCAACCACTGCGCTGGAGCGCAAGATCTGCTCCTTCAGTCCATGGCGCAGTGGTTGGTGAACGTGGCTGTGGTCGCCGAACCGTACTTCGTCCCTCCCCGTGACAATTGGGCCGGGGACCTTGACGGTTTGGTGGCCGTGATAACCCAGGGTGCTGCAGGCTCCCCGCCCTTTGAAAAAGTAGCGAAGGACCGGGGATGCGTAGCAGCTCTGTTGGGAGGTGTTTGGATTGTCGGAATTTATTTTTCTCCCAACAGACCCTTAGTCGAGTTTGAGGCCTTTCTTACTCGGCTGGGGGCCCTGTTAACACAATGCCATCCCTGCCCGGTAGTCGTGGCCGGCGACTTCAACGCTAAGTCTCGAGCTTGGGGTTCGTCGGTTACCGACGCTCGTGGCAGGGTCCTGGAGGGATGGGCGATCTCCCTCGGCCTGGCCGTCCTTAATCGGGGGTCGGTCGACACCTGCGTTAGGCACAACGGTGGATCGGTGGTGGATATCTCGTTTGCCACCGGTACCGTTGCTCGCCGTGTCCGGGGCTGGAGAGTCCTCGAGGGCGTGGAGACATTGTCGGACCACCGCTATATTCGGTTCGATGTCTCCGCGCCTATCACTACTCAGTCCGGAAGTAGACCGAACGCCCCGAATGGGGGCGGCCCAAGATGGGCGCAAAAACGCCTTGACAGAGAGGCCTTGGAGCTGGCCGCTCTGGTCCAAGCCTGGCTCCCCGCGCCAGAATCACCGGTGCGGGTAGACGAGGAGGCGGAATGGTTTGGGGCAGCGATGACTAGCATTTGCGACGCGGCGATGCCCCGAGTCCAGCGCCTCCCTCCGCGGCGCCAAGTTTACTGGTGGTCGGCGGAGCTCGCGCAGTTAAAGTATAATTGTGAGGTGGCGCGCCGCCGACTCGGCAGACTCAGGCGCCGCCGAATCCGCCAGGCTGACTATCTGGACCAGGAGCGGCGGCTCCGCGGCCTCTATAAAGAGGCTAGGAGAGCGCTGCGGGTGGCCATCAAAGAGGCGAAAGCTGCGGCCAGAAGAGAGTTCCTGGGGACTCTGGACCGCGATCCGTGGGGGCGTCCGTATCGGTTGGCGTTGAATAAGTTACGCCCGCCAGCGCCCCCACTCACCCAGAGTCTCCGTCCGGAGCTCCTTGGGGACGTGGTCGCCGCCCTCTTCCCGGCCACCGATGTCGTCGTCATTCCTCCACCGATGCCGCCCAGACCTTGGTCGCAGACGACCAGAACATCTCTGGCGGCATCGTCGTCTGTTTCGGCAAGGGAAACCCCCGAGGGTCCTCCCCCGGGCGTGTCGCCTGGGGAGTTAGAGGCAGCAGTGCGTCGGCTGCTAAGCAAGAACTCCGCTCCGGGTCTCGACGGCATCCCAGGACGTGTCTGGGTGCTCGTGGTCGAGTTCCTGGGGGCGAGGCTCCGCGGCCTGTTCTCCGCGTGCCTAGAGCAGGGCCAGTTTCCATCGAGGTGGAAAACAGGCAAGCTGGTCCTGCTCAGGAAAGAAGGACGACCCGCTGTGTCGCCGTCGGCCTACCGGCCCATTGTGTTGCTCGACGAGGTGGCCAAGCTCTTCGAGCGCATCGTTCATACGCGCCTCGTCGAGCATCTTGAGAGCATCGGCCCGGACCTGGCCGATTGCCAGTTTGGATTCCGGCGTGGCCGATCTACCATCTCGGCGATTCTGCGGGTCAAGGCAGAAGCGGAGGACGCAGTAGCCCAGGGCAAATACGTCGTGGCGGTGTCCCTAGACATCGCCAACGCTTTTAACAGTCTGCCCTGGGCTTGTATTGAGGAAGCACTGCGGTATCACGTGATGCCACCCTATCTCAGGCGCCTGGTGCACTCGTACCTATCTGACAGGGACGTGGTGTATCCGGGCACCAACGGGTGGCAGCGAAGAGCAATGTCGTGCGGTGTTCCGCAGGGGTCGGTTCTTGGGCCCCTTCTGTGGAACATCGGCTACGACTGGGTGCTCCGTGGTACCAACCCCCGGGGTGTCGGCGTATTCTGTTACGCCGACGACACGCTCGTCACAGCGACGGGTGGGACCTTCCAGGAGGCCGCCGACCTCGCCGCGGTTGGAACTGGCAACGTGGCGAGGAGAATTAGGCGGCTGGGCCTCACGGTGGCCCTCCACTAATCCGAGGCCATATGCTTTCACCGGCCTCGGATGGGACCACCTACAGGGGCCCACATCGAGGTTGAGGGCGTGCGAATTTCCATCGGCAAACAGCTGAAATACTTGGGGCTGCTGTTGGACAGCCGGTGGGAATTCCGCGCCCATTTTGAGATGCTGCAACCAAAGTTGCTACGGGTAGCAGGCGCTCTTTCCAGCCTGTTGCCCAACCTGGAAGGTCCAGGCATCCCTTGCCGAAGGATGTACATGGGAGTTGTGCGGTCTATGGCGTTATATGGCAGCCCTGTATGGGCCGAGTCCCTGAACAGGCGTTGCGTTACTCTCCTGCGCAAGCCTCAGCGTGCGCTGGCGCAGCGACTGATCAGGGGCTACCGCACGATCTCATACGAGGCGGCCTGCGTTTTGGCCGGGTCCCTGCCGTGGGACCTTGACGCCAAATTCCTCTCGCGGTTATACCATCAGCGGGAGGAGGCGTCAAGTCGCAGGGACAGACTGGCCCCGAGAGAGGTTGAGGCACTGAAAGCCTCCCTCCGTACGGCCGCCGTGGAGGAATGGCGAACCAGGCTGGAGAATCCCAGTGCTGGTGCTAGGACCGTCGAGGCAGTGCGTCCTGTCTTCGACCAGTGGGTGGACAGGCGCCACGGTGCGGCGACGTTCCGCCTGACACAGGTGTTGTCGGGGCATGGATGCTTCGGCCACTTCCTGTGTCGGGTGGCACAGAAGGAGGAGTCAACCGTGTGTCACCACTGTGACAATTGTCTTGACGACACAGCCCAGCACACATTAGAGGAGTGTGCAGCCTGGGAGGTGCAGCGCGGCGCTCTCCGCGCTATTATCGGTGAAGACCTCTCGCTCCCGGCCGTCGTCTCGTCGATGGTCGGGAGTCCGAGGTCCTGGCGAGCGATGCTCTCCTTCTGCGAGTACGTCATGTCGCAGAAGGAGAGCGCGGATCGGGATCGCGAAAGAAGCGATCCCGCCCGTCAAAGACGTCAAAGAAGGAGGCGCCGGGTCAACAGAGACAATTAGACCCGGCGCCCTGCCCTGTGGCAAGGGGGCGTTAGAATCCCACCACGGTATCTCCTGCCTGTCGTAAAAGGCGACTTAAAGGGGCCCTTGGGGTCGCTGGACGTGCTGTGGGGGCAGCACGTCCTCACTGAAAGTGACCCCAAAAGGGGCGGCGGCACTGTGGCCTGTGTACGTCGCGGGCGCCCATTCACAACCGGGGCGTCCGAATAAGCTGGTGGGGGTGCAACTGCACCCCTATAACTCCGAGACGGCCGAGACGTTTACGTCTCGGAGGCGCACTGGGCGGCTGTGGTTAACGGTGTGCGCTTCTCGCTCACGTACCATGGTCGCCCAATCTGGCGCGGAGATGGCCACCGGGGGGTTTTGGTCGGTATGCCGGTTTAGGGATTTTGTTAGGGACCCAGCCCGGCACTAACACCTGCGCGGATATGACGTCGCCGCGCGCCGGGCTGGAAGACCGGTGACCCCGACATACGCTTCCCGCCCCCCTCCCCCGGGCTGGCGGGAAGTAGAGCCATAAACAGCTTTCCCCTCGAGAACAAAAAAAAAAAAAAAAAAAAAGATCTATATTGCAAATTATAGTCATCGTCGTTCATCTTAAATCATTTCTAATTTATTAACCTACACGAATAGTATATTTTTTGCTTTGTTTATAAAATGTAAAAGTTGCCAAATAGCTGAGGAACGTAGAACGATGATAAGAACTGTAATATTTATTTGGTAACAAAAAACACATACCAGATATTACAAGAATTTAGGAAATATAATTCTTTAGAACCATACCACTACATATTATTCTCTCGTTATCAATATTTTGCAATTATAATCATCATAATCTATTTTGCGATGAAAATTAAGTGAAAATACCTGCGGATATTAAAGCTACTCCACCGCAAGATTTACACTTTAAAACAACTTGCCAAGTTCAACTTTCTAAACATCTGAACGCCGAACGTTTTGCGACTGTCCGAATATGGTTGCTTCTTTTACTTTCTTCGAAGCACTTTCAAGGGGCAACTTTTCAAATAAATCAGTAGGCATTGCAGCAAGATCTCTCCAGGCGGTCGGGAGCACTTATTCTATGTTATCTCAAAACTGACGGTCCAAGTTTGTGTGAATTATTTAAAATTCCATATATTCCAAAACCATTTAAGTGCGAAAATTTACTACGCTCTCAAAGATAAACTAAAGGGCAATGGACGAATTTATTTCTTGGAGAAACACCAAAGTTAATTTTGAATTAAAAAGAATGTGTTTCATTAATTACATTTAATTATTTTGTAAGCGACTTCATTATGTTAAGACATTATTCGTCATTACTTCATTTTTTTTTATTTGACTATAAATACGTATTAGCAGTAGCTATAGCTAATACGTATTAGATAACATAAACTGCTTGTATAAACACGAAGGCAATGTAGCGTAACACATGAATACCATATTTTAAATGTTTAAAATTAAATTAAACATGCCGAGATTGAAAATTAGCACTATTTTCGATGTATGAAATCTCCTACGTTCGTTTAGAAATCTATTCATGTTATAAATGGAATAGGACCGTCAACTATTAGGTAAAATAATTAAATGGGACATGAATAGAAAGAGAGCGAGCCGTATTCAAATCATTTTCAGTATTTATAATTTTCACCTATTGATCATTCACGGCTCCGAAACGAATCTAAATTCCTATTTGATACGGAATACGGGCTCACAATCTCCGGATCTTTTATGGAATAAATTAACTTTTATTAAAATCCTGTTTGTGACCCATCGAAGGCCCTCCGCTGGCTTCGCCTTACCGACTTATTCGGAAAATCAGATTACGCTTTTGTAAATAAAAACTGGCAGATTTCAACCGCGCTATTGATTTATTCAGACTGCGTCATGGGTATTTGGACGTCGTTTGTTACTTTATATACAACAACGAGCTCTATTCGATTATATCTGATTGTAATTAAATAAATTGGATGGAGAATCGAAAATAATAAAATTGTTCAATTTTATTACATTAGAATGTTAACTTAATCTCATATAATATAACCTAGCTTATTTGTTGATTTTTTGAGTATTAAAACAACAATAATTAAGATAAATGTTTCGTTTATTATAACTTAAATATTATTATTTACTTAGAAAATAGAAGGAAAGTAGAGAACGGCGTGGCACAAGTATGTGCCTGGCGATCCTGGGGTTCCAGGTTGGGTTTCTAGGCCGTGCAGGCTTATCAAGTTTTTCGATTAAGAAATTTTTAGTTTGTGCGTTAAGAAATGGGTTATAAATAGGTTTGCACTTTAAATGGAATACAACTTAAAATACTACCACTACCATCTTATAACCACCCTTTCGGGAATTAAGGCGTGATTATTATGTCTGTTAAATTAAACAGTCTGGTATAAAAATACTAGCAAATGTTTGCCAGGAAAACGGAACGTATACTAATGTGTATGTATGTGGTAAATTTGAATAACTTCCAAGTCGTCGAGTACGTTAATTAAATTCCAGACAAACATCCCGTTACCAAGGTAAAGTAATTTATGAAGCGCTTACCAAAGATTTAAGTATGTGTAGTTAATTGGAACTAACCGATCGACGCGGGTAATTTTGTTTAAACACGTCGGTGTTTGATTCGCGTCATCCTTGTAATGACTTTACGCCTTTTATTTATTTATATGAATATACAATACGATTTATACGTGATTTCCCAAGAATAAAATATAGAATTGTGATATTCTTGAATTGTACCATCAACATCATTAAGGTAATTTCTAAATATTTACATACTATGTACTGAGCAGGGAGCGTATCTCAGGCCAGCATTCCTATAGGAATGCAGAGGTGTATATCTAAGAGTCTATATTTCGTAATATACACCTACTAATACACTTATACTATCAAGCGTTCCACTAATTTTTAGTAAATCATAGACCAGATCGTTAAAAAATTGTTGTGTGATATTTCAACGATATCAGGATAAGTTGGTGAAATCTTATGGATTTATTGTAACGTACCTAAAAAGTTAGATGGGACTTTGAAAAAATGCTTCGTAACAGGAGGCGAGCCCTTTTTTCGGACACAATTTCAGACTCTGCGCTGCTACTGAGATTTTCCTCAAGGAAAAATCCAATAATAGTATGTCTGACCCGGTACCGAAAACGTGACGTCTAGAGCGCAAGACACGACATGTGCCACGAAACCACGAGCTAAAAAGTAAAAAACAAAAAACATCATAATTTGAAAATTGATTCTCAAAAGTATCTTTGTTTCTCATTATATACCTATGTATTAAAAGTCGTCAAATCAATTTGCAATTAGCTCGACATTATACGACATTTATATCTGTTTTTCATCGTGTAATGGTTTTTGTAAGAAAGATGGCCGGTGAAAAGTAACATGCTCGCGTTATTATTCCCTTAATAGAATTAATGTCTTCGATGTCACGACGTCATATACGAACTTATTAATGTAATTGATTGCGACCTGAAACGTTGCTCATAATTCGATTCCTACGCTTTATAGCATAATTTTGTTAGAGTTGAAATTATAGTAATTGCTTTGATATCGAGCCCAATAGATAAGGTTTTCCTATAGGTTAGGTGAAAAACGCTCCGCACTCCTTTTGTTCATGATCTTACTTTACCTTGTCTGCGTTTATGATAGGTTTCCTCTTTTTTAGCCCGTCTACGTCCGTATACGTCCCAGTGCTGAGCAGAAGCCTCCTCTACGATTAAGAAAAATAAGGCAAAACACTAGAAATTTACATTTCTACTTATATTTCTATTAGAGAAAACGAGGCCGCACAAACTACAATTCTCTACAAGCACAATGAAAATTATGAAATATGCTATTCAAAGCTTCTGGGCAAAAATAGGGGTTTATTTTATAGATAAATGTTAAACTAATTTTCTACATACATCATAAATAGCTAAATATAATTCATGAGCAGTCTTCTTGGAAAGGGAAAAAACTTATCGGGTGTATGTATGTAACTTGTTTGTGCACGCTAACATGTTTCTGATCAGGATTCTAAGAACAAGGTACGTGATAGCTCAGTTCCCTAACATAATAATGTGTTACCAAGAACATGTCTCCATTATTTTTATTATGCAAAAATATTGGTTGTGTTTCATGGCAAAATCATTGAGTGTATATTTTATCAATTTGTTTTTTCTAACTTTCCGCTTTTTGTTCTGTGTATCTATCACCTACAAAAGGATGTTTCCATTTATTTTTACTATTCCCTACATAATAAGCGGCTCAAACTACGTTGAGGTAAGTCACGATCACTTCTAATGAACCCTTCAAACATTATAGTAAGCATGTTGTCAAAAAATCGTGTGAATTGGATTAAGAATAGATTAGAATACTTATTGACCAAAATTAAATTAAAATCACTGCATAGGTGCATACCATAAGTTACAAAGAATTGAAGTTAAAGTATCGAAAATACCTTTTAGACCACGTAAAAATCTCAAATCCAAATTGTCGTGCAAGTTATTTTCAACGGTTTTCAATAAATACAACAGTCTTTTGGATATGCCCCTGAAAAGCGGTATAGATAAGTTCGCCCCCTGTATCTTAGGAATGATACACATCTGGCGAAAAGTGGGCCCAGAAATCACCCCTTCGATGAATACAGACGTGATGTTATGTAATGATGTACAAAAACCTTTTCAGGTTCTCATTCCGGCGGTGAAAAAATATGTAGTAAGAAGGGGATTCAATGATTTAGACAACAGTAAAATGTTATCTTCAAAACACAGCAAATTCGATACCAATATATTTTCTGAAAGGGGTCCATGTAAAACAATTATGCGCGTGATAAACTATAGAAAACTGCACAGTTCTTTCATTCACAACGTTTTTTACTGATTCGGAATTCCGAACGCAAGGGCCAGCGTTCGCGACGAACTAACAGAAAATATTGCGTTCGGAAAAAACCGAACGTGTGTGATGTGACAATAAAATTACTGCGATTGTGAAGCTTGTACTCCGTTCAGAATGCGTTTACGTTGGGATGATCCTTTCATGTGCATTTAGAACTGTACTCCCACTCAAACACTCATATGCGCTTACGCCTGTATGAAGGAGTACGTAGAGGAGTATTTCTGCACCCTCATATCAGCCAGTTAACGTTTCTCGGCAATATTTCGAAACTCTGAGCTGCTACTAAGAATTTCCTAATGAGAAAACCCATTAACAATATGTGTGGGCGGATATATAACTCGGGACCTCTAGATCGACAACACAAACATGTGCCACAAAACCACCAGGTAATCAAGGCACGAGATAGACATGAATGAATTAATTAATAGGACACACAATATACACTCTTAGGATAATTACTTACACAATATGATATACTCGTATAACAATTATTTAACAAAAACAGCTTCATTTGCCGTTATCATTCTCTGCAGATTATGCCGTGGAAATAACACAAAAGCGATTGGGTACGGCGTATTTCACTTGCTCCCAGCTACGCAGGTTGCAATATGAATTCGGAGTGAAGATAGATAAAATTTAATTGAACATGTGCGCAAGTTCCCACAGTCGAGACTGCGTGTACTAGCGCCATTGGCTCGCTCCAGTGGCCACAGTAAAAAAGCAACGCTTAGTAACACAACAAATATTTATGATGCTCCATAAAAATATAAATGTCAAGTCTATTATTTAAACTGCGTATTTTTCTTGCTGCATATCGACAAAATTATCACTGAATCGTTTAAAAAATTACCGAATATTATTTTGAAATGAAATGGCTCTATCTTTAAGGAGTTCTATCTTTAAGGAAGCTCTATCCTTAAGGAGAAGACCTTCAAAATATGTCGTTCTAGTAAGTACTAGCGTTAGATGTGTCAAAATAGTACCTATATAGATTAAATAAATTTCCCTACGCTATCGGACTGAATATTTTAACATGCATGCTTTGTCTGAATTTAATTCGTAAACTAAGTGAGAGATTACTATAATAGGATTTGTGTCCCACGCCGACAGTTTTGCCTGATATTTGTAACAAAGTGTCCACATTAACGTTTCGAAAATGCCCTATTCGGTCTTGAATTTATAGAAATACTATTTTGCTTTGAAATAATAATATTGCTAAAATAAATGTAATACTCCAAAAATGATTTTCAATGAAGTTCTCAAATTAATAATGTGCTGATTGCTTACAACTGTATTTTTATGTATTTTTAACTCTAGAAATAGGTAATGAATTCTTATTTGGTTAGAGTTAAAAAAACAATATTTTATGTTATGTCAATTTACATAAATATATTATAATTGTAATTATAAATCAATTAAGTTATTATTAATAATTACCGTATTTTTTGATAAAAAATAAGTCATAAATTATTGCAATAAAATAACTCCGTACTCCCGGAGACATACAGACATTTGCAACAAGTGTAGATGAATAAATAAATAATACTAACTTAAACCGTAATTTTTAATCATTTGAGACTTGCAATACTGTATCTCTGTTCTTTCCTGTGTGTTCAGATTAGGACTGCAGGACTGCACTCCTCCCGTCTGCTTCTCGGCGTTACGGGCAACTCCAGTACTGGTAAATGAATTTTAATGAACTATGTAAAACCGAGGGCCGATTTATAACTTATACCTATGCAGTCTGCATTTTCGAATAAATAATTACGGCATCTAGTTCTGAGTATGCAAATGTTTTAAAATTTTTCAGCTAATTCGTAGAAATTGATTTATTTTCCAAAAATAAGCAAAGGTGAAAATAAACAGGAAAATCGGTAAACTGGTAAAAAATGATCACCGTTTCCCGTAAACAAATACACATCGTGATGCGTATCACCGATGGTGCCTAGCAGTGGCTTTTTTGGTTTCTTACACCACCTCGATTGCGACAACAAACTCGCATAAAACAAACTTAACTGACTTCATTACTACTGTACAAGATGATAATTCTTACCTTAGGGTTTCTTGAGTTACACGACCATTAGCCATTAGAACATAAGTAATCTTCACAACGATAATGTTCTTGAACCTTGTCTGCCAATATACTGCTCGCTCGTGCCACGACTGGCCCAGCGGCTTGAGCAGCGCTCGTCTTAGTTCAAATCGCTAAATCTTAAGTAGATGTATTTTAACCTACGTCACTCTTGTGCAAAAATAATAATGTAAGTTTATAGAAAATATTTCGATTCAAACACCTCACCCACTTGTAAATAAACCTAGCCAAAGGCTCTCGCTGATATACTGCACCAAAACTCAAACAGTATTATAAAGTATGTGTTTATTACACGGGAGTTATAAAAATCTTCGCCAAATTAAGTACGAACGCTCCTCTTACAGTAAGTATATTTATCATTAAGCCCGATTCTATTTACGGCTTCCCGGTTCCCGGCTTAAAACAAAGCCCATCCTTATTCTCTGGCGGTGGTCGTAAAAGTCAAATAAGTATAAAACCTCGAGACGTTACTGAAAATAACTAGCTGGATAATGTTATTTAGGTTCTGACCGTAATCAAAAAAATATCCTTTTTATCAACAAATTTGTCAAAGTGACTCAACTTAAAATTGATTGGCAAGCGTGTGACGATGATCAGTTTACGTAATCATAATTTTTCCATAAAAACTCGATGAACGCTATAATGATTCTAGAACATTATACACTTACATCACTTTGACGTGTTTTAGATAACCATTCTATGGTAGATATCTGAAAAAAAAAGTATATTAATGTAATAAGCTTTGCATGAGTGCATTTATAATACCCTTCTATTAAATACTTGATTACTCATAAAGTTCGTTAAAAAATACTACGAATATTTTTTTACATGGAAGGAATGCAAATGTTTACATTGATTGTTTTCGATCTTAAACGGCAAGCTCACGCACGTTTTCATGGCAAACTGACAAAACATGAGTACAGTAACTCGGGGCACTTTTACAAAGAAGCTACTCCGCACAAAGTTTTACTTGACGTGGATTCCGAACGAATGTCGCCAGAGAGTCGTTTGAATAAAGTTAGCCCACTGATTTATGTGAAAACTTTTATGTAGTACCCCGGAATATGTGGGCCGGTGTTATTGTGTATGTATCTTTAGGCGTTTATTCTCTAGTTGCGTTATTGCTTGATTCCCGACGGAGTGTCCGTCGTCGTGTCGAGGGTTATTGTAAATAATGTCACCAAGTTTCGCACTACATAACGCCTACTTTATTATTATTACGTGCGATATATCGCGCGGTTGCCTCAAGTGTCTACTTTTTGTTTCTTACGTCGCATTCAAACATATAATTCATTTACCACGTCGTGTGTCTACGAATTGCTCCCCGTGGGATTCTTGAATATCTTTTTTACTCGTGTTAAATTTAAAAAAATGGTGGACTTTTAACTATAAAAATGTAAAGAACTTTGAAAAACGTTGATTTTAAAAGAGTGATTAATGCGATAAATTATTTATAAAAAAATTCTATTAATAAAAAAAACTATTCTGTAAAAGACAATATTTTTATTTGTTTGTTTCATTAACTGTACACCGCTGTTAAATGGTACTGATACTATACAACATAAATTCCAATCCTAAAAAAGCAAACATGTATTCCAATGAAATGGCCTTACAAAGATAAATAAATATAATTTGGAATAACTAAAATTTTATTGGACTTTATAACTGCGCCATTTCTTTGTTCAAATTACTTGAATATCTTTTGGAATAAATAGACGTTAGTGTCTAGAATTTTTAAAATAACTACACCATCAACATTAATGGAATGCCTTTATCATGTGAGAATAGTTTAACGGCTTCTTTGGCATCCATATCGACGTTCGCTATAAACAGTGCGAGTTTATTTGAAATTAATTTATTATAGTGGTATTTTTATGCAATTAATAACACCTATAAATATTGCATCATTTAGAAGTCATCGAAGTATATTTCATTTGCATAGCAAATCTACTCAATATTGTAACAGAACTAAAATCCGTGTTGAAAATATGATCAATAAAGCATTTTTAAACTAATGGTGATATACGAAGAAATGTTATTACAAAAATAGGACAAAAAAACATGAAGAGTGCACGCTGGGTCTGCGCCAAATACGTTAGACTATCAACATCGTACAAAGTATAACAGAGTCAGGATTAAAACTTCCTTGGTAGTAAAACCAACATTTTTCATATATCCCGCGTGATTGAAAAAGCTAAGTTGCGAGCTAGAGTTCGGTAAAGTGGATTCAGTCGATTAGTCGCGTGTGGGAGAGCGCAAAAATATCCGAAGTTGTCGGTAATTAGGACGCACACACTGACACCGCAGCACGGGCGCACTGACGCACGAGTTCACTTTAACAAATTCTAAAACGAGCAAACGCGATTCGATTCCGGAACTTTCGTTTAGCCACGTTAAAAGTTCGAAATTATACATTCCCAATTATGTTACGTGCAATTTTTTGCATGGTTTTGTTGGCACGGCAAAGTTGCCGCATTTGGCCGGACAGACTTGATGCAGAAATGACGCCCGTAATAAATGACCCAGGGTCATCTCGATACTACACTTTTGTGATTTATTATATATATACATTCCTAAGAGCGTATATATCAACTGCTCTACCTATCAAAGCCCACTATTCTAAGGTTAAAATTTTCATATGAATTACAAATATTTTAATACGTGATAATGACCCTGATAAGCTTGTAGAATAATTATTAAATTAATTACGGTAAACCATGTTGAAGTACTTAGTGATATCTCAAAATTCAACTCTGTCCTATGTTTGAAGAAAGCTTAACGCTTTCATAGTTCCGAACATCACAAAACGGTCCAATCTCACGTTGGGCCCACAAAGCAGGATTGGGGCGAAAGGTCTTTGGTAAATCGAAATAAACAGGGGCATCATCGAATTCCCATTCGGTCCTTACATTTGATTTATCTGCTGAGTGGGATCAAGTTGAGGCGTAATTTATTGCAACCGAGCGTGGCGGCCTCTTCCGTCGTTAATTCTCGCGACAGGACTAGATAACGTCCTTGACACCTTGTTTAGGCAACACGCTACAGACAAAGCCGAGGAGATATTGTTCGAGAAATCTGCTCGCCCTCTTAATAATTTCTTACTAAAGTTACTTCAAAGAAAGCTACATTTTCGGTAGCCATTTTTAATGCGAGGTTCAATTTTAATTCTGATTTTTAAATAGAAACGATTTTGACTAGGCATCGTATTTTCTTTTCGAAAGGAAACGATTTTAAAACTGAACTGTGTCACAAACAAAAAGCCATTCGTGACTTTTTAAAATGCTTTGCACCAAAAGTATTATTTCTCGTGCAAGGCAGGCAGACTTTTCGGTTGCCTACGAAATAGTGATTATGAACAACACTATCATTCCTTAAATTCTTGTAATCAATCCCTTTAGACTTGTTTCGTAACTCAACACAACACAACATACCTCACGCCTATATTCCCCGAAGAGGTAGGCAGAGATGCATTTCTGCATCCACATTTCGCCAGGTATGTTTCAGTCCCACGTAATAGGGAGCCTATTGCCGTTTTTCGGGCACATTTCCAGACTCCGTGCTGCTATTGAGAATTTCCTAATGGAAAAACCCAATAACACTTTGCCCGACCCGGGAATCGAACCCAGGACCTCTAGATCGCACGGCACATACTTGTACCGCGAGACCACGAGGCAGTCGTTTCGTAACTCGTGACAGCTTTATACTTTTGTTATTTATTGCAAACTTGATTTCGCATTAGTAACATTCTTGATAATCATCATTATTATCCCATACACATTTCACAGGTAAATTAGAGAGTGTAGGACTTAGTCAACCTAACCGACCTAGTTCCTAATATTTATTTTAAGAACATTTAGGCAGGCATGTGACTTCACTATGCTATCTTTCACTGTAAAAATATCTGATACATTGTGAACACACAAAAAACTTTGAAAATAGGCGTTTGCCTAAGGTATGAATTCGTGACTGCCTAGATTGTGCAAGGCCAGCATAACTAAACATAAATAAATAAATAAATAAATAAATACACTCAACAATCGCACACATCGTCCTGACCTCACATTAAGATAGGTACAAGTCTTGTGTCGTGGGTATCAGAAACTACGAGAGACTTTTCGGTCTCACTAACACCCAAATCCGAAACAAATATTGAAAACAATATAAATAATATATTATTTCCAAAAATAGAAAATTCTATTTAGCAGTCAGAATTAATATATCAGCCCAATCCAAGTCCATCTTATAAGATGTTACAATTGTTCTGATAGTAAAAGTTAATAATGTACATAAATGTATCTTTAATCATTAATTTAATTTTATAAAAGGCCTTGATTGCTTAATTATTGATATTGGTCCCCTAGTATTACAATTAGTAATGACTGAATAATGGTAAAGGGCTATTACTTATCACACATCATTAACTGACCATAGTGCCATTCTGTCCGTATAATATGCCAAAGGTAAATTTTGGGCGTCTCGGAAAGACCAACCCCAATAATTCTATAGAAAACGACCAGAGACCCATAATTAAATTTGTTGTAACACGATTTATTTTATTAAGAAATCAAATAGAAGTTATAACAGGTTCATGTTAAAGCATTAGATATAAATAAATAAATCGTCGAGCTATGAAATTGTTAAATGATCCAGGTATTTTATTAGCCGAAATATATCAAACAAATATTTTAGCGAAAGGAAAAGGATCCGAATCTTGTTGCGTGGGTACCTCAAGTTGAATACTTTTGATATTAAAAGACCCACACAAGAAATCACACACAGTTAGACTCTAAGTAATTGAATTAAAAGAGCTCTTGTTGCTTTTATTTAGGATTATATCAAGAAAAGTTCTTCAGATAATTTAATAAATAATTTAAAAGAATCTTTTCTTTCATCAACCCATATACGCCCACTGCGGAGCACGGGTCTCCTCTACCATTGAGAGGGTTTTAGGCCATAGCCCACCACGCTGCCCTAGTGCGGGTTGGTGGACTACATACCTAAGAAATTCCTAAGAACTTTTAGGTGTGCAGGTTTCATCACGATGTTTTCCTTGACCGTTAAAGCAAGTGATAATTCAATGTGAATACAAGAATAGAAGACAATTAAATACCAAACTCCTATCACCACTTTATCCATGTAAACATGTGCGTACCGTGAATACATGTACTGTGAGTACATAGGCATTAGGTGTAACGGCAGAGGTACATTTCCCACATTAGGCCATTAGTTTTTTAACTCACAAGTGATAGAAATCATCTTGAAAAACCTTAATTCAGAACTATCAGTAACTTGACAACTGCCTAAAAAAACGAAAACGAGGAGCCATTACTGTGCAACGTAAATACAAATTTATATCAAACGAACTCCTTATAAAGGTAGTGCGAAAGCAAACAAAATAATAAGAATAGTAAGAAAAAGGGAGAATGTAACGTTAATATAATCAAAACAATATAACTTATTATATTCAACAGCAGAACGATGAAATTTATAAAGTATATTTTTCTTCAAAGAGATTCCGAGGAATAGGGAAGGTTGTTCACTAGAGTAACTGACTTTATAAAGGCTGCTAAGCGTCTTTGGAAGGATACAACAGTAGAACGATTCTTGGAAGAGCCCATGCCTAAGGAACATTTTATAAATACCATTCATAACTATTCTCGACAATATACGCCTCACTTCGTTAGATTTACTCTTCAACACTAAATGCAATGTGGCCCTATTATTTTATTATACGTTTGTATTATAAAATTTTAAACTTCAAACAAATAAAAATTAATTATGAGTAATTCGGCTGTTATTGTGCCTAAACCTTTAACTGCGCCATATATTTTACTCTTCTACCTGTATCGCGGAGAGTTGGCAGAGGTACAACAAATTCTCTTAAATTTTGTCTGTACTTCTGTCTCGAAATACGGCATGTGCCTTCAGCTGCGACGGGTGCAATTCCATAGCGAGCAAATAATTTCACAAAAGAAAATGAAAACGAAAAAACGAAGAACTTTGAGTTACAGGAATGTAAAACTATGGCCTATATAACTTTACGTTACAGGAAATATTAGACCTTGCTTTTTGTTTTGGTGTGTTTATCGAGCAAATTAGATGATGATTACTCATCAACGTCGCCGCATAATTATTAAATGAAAGGGATAAGAGAAAGGTTATAGAATTTTTAGCAGATAATACTTTTTCAAATTATAAACTACATTCAGCCATGTCTGTATTCCCAAAGAATATTTTTCGATAACCAAACATTTCGTTGCTAAAGCAAAAACTTGTTCGCGGTAATCCCAAGGAGACCAACGGAACCACTTTACCAGACCCGGGAATCAAACTTTTTTAAAACAGAGACATCCTGTATAATCACAAACAAAAATGACGGTTATTGAAACGAGAAATGAAATTCACTAAAGGAATGTATATCGGAAATGTAATTTAAATTTTCCGGGCAATAATTTACAATAGTTTCATTAATTTCTTTCACATTATCACACGATATGTGTGAACAATACAATTAAGCCTCGCAACAAAGCCACTGATTTAATGGAAAAACTCACCGACGTAATAAATTCGTGCGAGTCTAGGATGGTATTATAGCGTCGCTGCGCAGGTGGACGATAGCTTACAATGATTTAACGCGAGTACCAATGAACCGCTTGCAATATACAAGCCTTTTGTGTCGCATGCTTAGTAAATGCAAAGTTCTTTTTCAATTAAATTAAATGTAAACAAGGCTCCGATTCTACAAAGGAACACATTCTCTAGGTATTGTACAGTCGATGTTGAACTGCATAATCGAGACAAGTATGACATATTATGTGTAGTCAATAACATTTGTTTCTGGTGTGTGAGACCAAAAAGCCTTTTGTACTTCTTGTAGTACTATATTTATGTCCCACGGAGTATCAAACTATTATGAAAATAAGTAAAAGCTGTAGTTAGTCCGAAATAAAAAAATCGCAAAAATAATAATTCCTACGATTAAAGTGTATAAAAGTATTTAAGCGCTCTCTCGCTGTTCTTTCGATTAATTATGAAAAAATAATCTAGGTATTGTATAATTAAATCGCGTAAAAACTTTTAATATTTTACTAAAAGCAAAACTTTCCCGAAAATCCAAATTTTTTTCCCATTAACACCTCGTAAAACATTTAAGATAATTGTGGCGTTGTAATTAGGCGGTTTCTATTTATACTTGAGATGTTAAGTAAAGGACTCAGTGAGGGACAATTTACGAGGGAATCCGAGCCTGTCGCCGCTTAATTCCGCGCACAGAGGCCAGATAACCGGCTCGCGGCTCGATTTATTGCTTTAATCAAACCTACAGCGCATGCTAACAAAAATTACTCGCCTATTGTGTATTATTTCACAAATAAAAATAATAAAGAAGAAAACTGCATCGCTATATTGAAAGCATATTTTTGCCAGCAACAATAAGAAAGGTTTTTCACAAAAAAGTACACGCATTTTGAAAAAAGGATTTTTTTTCAACCCAATCTATTATATGTAAATTTTTAATTAATATTATAATTTGCAGGTTTCTTTCGTACCAATGGTATTTAATGGATTCCTACAGTAGCAGTACGAAGATTTATTATTTTATGTATGTAATAAACTAACTAGTATATGAAACTGCGAAAATAACATCAACAGGATCTTCTTAAACTAAGTATCCAATGTTGTAAACTTGTATTCGCTAATATGAAAGAATCAAAATTTATACTTTTTGTTATCTTAGTTTGCTATCTTACTGTTCAAAAAACAAGAAGCAAAAATTTGGTCCAACAATGAGTATACTAAGCTGTCACATACATAGGAGCACGGGGCTGTAAAATTTTTGAAATTAGAGGTTTGTACAGAGGGAAATATAAGTGATTTTAGAGCCTGCGGTTTGCCCTTTGTCTAGGTGAATATTAATTTCTGTGACTAGAGTTTCCATAGAATGAGTTCAATTTCAGATTATACAGTTCAACTTTTTCTATTTGAACTTCGATATATATAACTTCGAATATTCTATTTGAACTTCGATCTTAGATTATGGCGCTCATCCAAACAAAGAAACTCTTCAGCGTTATAATATTATTTATCAATGATTCGTATAGATTGTGGGTATGTAGCAAAACTTATTGAATGATTTTCTATGGATTTCATTGATAAAATACTTTGTGTAAAAAGTACCATAAATACGCACAAGTTAGCTTCGTCACATTAAGATTGAATACCTTTATAAGTAACTCAAGAAATATACAATATTTCATGTTTTTAATATTAGTCATTTATGTCAAGTTTCTGTTAGGCCTTTCACGTCCTCTACCACTTAATATTCTTAGAGCACAAACGCTGCAATAGATTTGGTTATTCGTACTAAAATGGGCGAGGTAATAAAGAGAATTACAAAGTAGCGCATCATTAGTGCGGATTCAAACGCCGGGCGTTGTTTGACTCGGCTTTGCAGCTTTCAGCAATGTTTTACTCAAAAACGTACGTGGTCACGTTAAAACCAAACTATTGCCCGCTTTTGCATACTCGTAAATATTCAACTTTATAAATACACATGAGATAAAATGTGAATTGTTTTCAAAATTCATTTGATTTACACTTATTCCATATTCGATTTGGTCTTTATGCAATAACTTTATCGTATAAAAAAATATTTAATAATAATATTTTTTTGGTTATAAATTGTCAATTATAACAACACCATCTAAACATTTTCACTGGTCTTCCGCGCTTTCTTACTCAGTTGCCCCGATTTAAACAAAAAAATGGCAAACATTATACGATTTATCCAACTTCTTTATGCGATAGTAACTTGAAGACAGCCAGACGTCAAAGTCTTCATTATAAGGTTTCCGATTGCCTTAAGATGAAACCTTAGAAACGCAACGATAGTAAATACCCCAATTAAAGTAGGCGTACTAAATAATTTATTTATTTTGGGTTATCTATGACAAGAATAAAACTTTTTGAGATATTCATAAGGTTTCTTTAAAGGTTAAATTACTATCTGGGTGCATTAATGTGTAAGATGGGACTTCGCAATTCTCAGTAACTAGGTTACACGATCATATCATTTTTGTTTTCTTCAGCTTGGCTTATGAAGATTGTCGTTTGAGACTTGTGTGCATTATAAATAATTCTAATTTCAAACATTCATCTGACAAAACCCCGGACCCGAAACAAATATTACCGATATAAAAAATAACGAATAATTCAATTGACGCTACGTCCCCTTACGTATTTTAAATGCATTACTACTATAAATCAGATACAATTTCAGCGTGCACATAATATGTATGTAATATGTAACCTTTTACTGCAAAAGGTTACATATTACATAACACGTATATTATTTTGTTAGCAAATTAATTGAAATTTAATATTAGCGTACTATGTTACAAAAAAAATATGAGAAAAGTGATAGACTTGACAGTTTATTCGCTACCATTCGCCTTATACCCGTTTAAGACAGGGATGGTTGACGGCTGACGCCTACTTGGGAAATCTACTTTCAGCATTGAAAGGCGATAGACTGCGAATGAATGAAAAATATCTACCAACAGGTAGTTTAAATAAAAGTTTGAGTTTATAAAGAAGTACAATAACACAAAATTTTGCAAGCGAGTACGAAGAATACACTATTTGAAAAAACTAAAAACATTTTTGTAAAAGTATCTTAACATATTAAAAATAAATCAGCATATTAAAGAAAACACCAACTCCACCAAAAATATAACAATTCCGAGAGTTGGTCTCTTACTAGATTTCATGATAAATATATTAAAACGTATCTTGGGTTATCACATCTCATTCAATTTCCTTTGAAGCACAACTCTTTGGTAAGAAACGAAAAAGAATTAAATACAAATAATTTTTATGTTGCTCATCAAGAAGCGTAGAAAGGTAGCGTATATAATTACGTATTGAATTTAGTTAAAAAAACTTCCCATTGAATGTGTAACATCAGTTCATTAGCGAGTATTCACGGCGTGTCAGCGGTTTGTAGGCGACGATGTGCCGCGGTGGCAATTCATTTTATATTTGACCTAAATTTGAATACATGCTTTAAATAACTGCGCTTTAGTTCAAGTCTTAAAATATGGCCACAGTGAGGATTTCCTTTGTTTGTTGGAAATGTGAGCTATAATATCCAGTTTGGTAATTTTTATAATCCATCATCCTTGGTGTGTATACTGCTGCGCCAACCGTTGGTTAAATTCCAGCTTTGTAGGGAGGAAAATATTTGAATGATCCTTTATGTTTTTTTCTTATGTATGTAGGTAGATGTTTGTTAGGACAAAAGATCTCTCGTTATTTTTTTTTATACGAAAGGCAAGTGTTGTAAATAGACGTTATGTCAGAAAAAAGAGTGTCTCATATAAATAGTTGACAAAAAAATATCAGCAAAATTAAGTATTTACTGTTGGCGACAACCTTGCCCAATTGCACGTAATGTTCCTTTATCATCCCAGATCAATCAAGCCAACTTATATTTGGGTAAAATCCATGATACCATTGCGTATATTGTAGATGGCTTCACCTGATCAAGCAATGCATTCCACGTTTATGAATTTACGTTTGCAATGTTTAATCAAAGGCTGAAAAGACTCAGTTGTAATGTACCAATAATTTTACAATAATTAAAAAAGATCTCATTTTTATAGTAATCTTCGTATATTATTGTAATAAATTTTGTTTAAAAAAAAAACAGGATGTATTCATACCGTGATCGGAAACTGAGGCAGGTAATATCTAAGGCCATTACAAAACCTCTGAAGTTAAAGAAAATCCTGATAAAAAATAAAAAAATACGTTTCCCATACAAACCACATACATTTAATACCGACGACTGTATCAAAAACATCAAAATTTTTACTTTTTGTCGGAATGTTTTTAACGCCAATCCGATCGCCTAGTTATTGCCTGCCTTAATTTTCGATCACGGTCTGAATATATCAGTTACTTACTTATAAATCCTTTAATAAAATTATTTTTTGAGTTTTTAAATGTAGATAAATACATATAATAATAATGTATGTGTGCATGTGTCTCGCCATAATATGCATAGCGGACACAAGATTTTACGATGCTCGCTGGCTGAACGTAAAACTAGATAGTTCATAATTTCGTATTTAAATACAGCTGTTTTATGCATGAACGTCGCAAAGAAAACATCAAAGAGGAGTATACTGAACGCACTTTTGCTTTCTTCATTTATTCATGTACTCAGGGGCTCAGTGACTCAAAGCCACATGTAAACATACCTCGCTTTATGAAATATAACCATAGCTGGATTCTTGTTGGCCTTTACGGAATGTATAAACGCTTGCGCAATTAATTTTTAATATGTCACATGCAAATACCTACTAAATAGATTTCATTTAGAAATTCAGCAAGGAACAGCATTTGAAAAAACAGTGTGTGGAAATGAACCCACTAAACGCAATACATATTCGTAAGATGACGTAAATTAAAAATTTTGATCTAGTAGTATAATTATCTCTAGAATACAGGCGTCAAAGTATGCAATATCCATATATGATCGTTCTTACAAATTTATTACTGTCTATTACAGCTTCTTTTAGGCCCAAACACATGAACATCTTGTGTAAGCTTAGTCGAGAAACTATATTTAAGAAGCAATGCTGGCAATTTCACGATCAGTATAATAAAGCTAGTGCACATAATATAAGAATTAACTAAGGTCCCATAAATCCCAGTAAATATTGTACCGATTGATAATTCCTTCTGCACCAAATTGGAAGTACCTGGGAAAAACATGATCAGAGCTGTATTTAGCAGTCATTTCGGCTGTCAGCAATTCATCGAGGTCTAACAACAATAAAAGAAAGTTTCTATTTACCCCGGGATCCAGTTTGATCCTTTCAATACGTGATCTAATCAAGAAGGGGTCCTCTGAATGTAGTTAATTAGGCAAATAGAAAGTTTTCGAAAACGGCGCTCAATGCTGAAACCCGCTTGCTGTAAAATTGTTTGCTCTCAAACATTGTAAACATCGAGTCAATTGTTAGAATAAGTCGTCTCGAACATCCAATTTAATGGGTGTGCTGGTAGCTTAGTCAGGTATCAACATTTCAATTAATTTTGTAAATACGCGTTGACCGATATTGAACGACTGTTTGGTTCGAAAATACCAATGATTTTTGTCCGGTAAATGAGGGCGGATAAAATCATATTGGAATAAAAATAGGATTTCAGTCTCTTATTGGTATGGTAAATGTAGAGAATTCAAGACAAAGTCGATAAAGTATTTAGGTTTACTGCGTCGTAAAGTATTAAAGTATAAGTTAGTACTCTGCTGGAATAGATATGTTAGCCTATACACATACCACTGCTGGGTACGGGCTTCGTTTAGAAGTGGGAGTGGTCAGCCTTTAGTTAACCACGCTGACGTATCTATAGCTAGTTTGTAACCACACGCCCAAGAAAATTCCGTCAATTTTGTCAGGTACATTACTTCAAACCTATAAAGGTTTGAACCCCGGACCAACAAGATTTTTACTAGATCGGTCGCCTAAATATAGAGGCCATCACGCCTGACATATTCTCATGTTGGTGTTTTCGAAGATGAGGAAGAGGTGTATATCTAGATACACTTTTACGCACTTTTCACTTCCCTCCTAAATTTGGTTAGTGCGTAACAAATATTCTGTGGTTATTTTACATTACAGGTATTTATTGGATCCTTTTAGTAGGTAACTGTTGTTTTCATTATTTCAAGGATCAGTATTCGAGAGAATATCTTGCGAACTAAAATTATTGTGTAAAATCATTGTTAATTAAATCAAGTTCAAATTGATCACAAGGAGGTTAGACAACAATGGTAATAGTTGGTTCTACGAATTTCGTTACTGACATCTTCAGAATATCATATACATATACATATTTCAAATGTTTATTTCGAAGAATGTCTGAACCAACAGTCGAGAGCTAAGGAAAAAAGGTATTTTCAAACCAACAATAAGGTTGCTGAACTACGAAATAAGCTTTGCAGATCTAGAGTTCAACGTGAGATCTCACAATATGCGTAATAAAGTCTGCCTTAATGGCAGTACATCATCATCCTCATCAACAGTAGCAGCCATCACGTCCACTGCTGAATATAGACCTTCCCCTAGGGTTCTGACAATCGGAACCTGGATATTAAGATCGTATAGCACATACATGTGCTGCGAAACCATGAATCAGTTAAATTACAAAAATACATTTTGCTTTTGTTAGCTAATATCACAAATTGTTCAAAAAATATATGTACCTATACCTGAGTACAACACGCGCACCCAGTTTCTTAACATTATATCACTCCAAGGTATAATAGTGTCGGAGTAGCAATGCTTTCATCAGTAATGTGCATTTTGTTGCATACAAGCCTTCTTACTGGCGGTCGTTTATTCTCGTGGCAAAGCACTGTGAAAATATCACTAGGGCGGAGATTTTCTCACCTAAGCCATTTAAACTCAAAATGTATTGTGCAAACCAGTTTTAGTAGTGAAAATAAGTAAAATCATACACTTGTTGAGTGTGTGAGTGTTATGGCTGTTGAAAAACAAACTATCTTAGGTAACCACATAACAGTTTTCAGTGGTAGAGTTACAGGTAATTGTCATCGTGCTTAAAGTCAGAAAAAAAAACTGAGGTTAAAGGGATGATCTTTTTTTTGTTGTACACCATAATAAAATCAACATAGGTATAAGTAACTCTAAATAACGTAGTGTCACAAATGGAGGCCTTATCGCTGTCGGCATATATAAATTTGTAGTGCCAAGTCTTTCTCTCCAACGCGTATTGATTGAGTCTACATGAAAAGATATTTTTCACTGTCGCTGTAATTAATCACAAAAAGCCTGACGTAAAAATATCATAATACTCATTACAAGACCGTATCTCTTAGTAACTACACAAATAAGATTCAACAAAAGCCATACATGTACGTAATAATTGCGGAACGCACGACGAGGCGCCACGTCCCCGCGCTGCGAGTTCCCACACAAACAGCGCCACATTTACTTATTCAACTCGGTACGAGCTTCCTACGGTTGCTGTGTGACCAGGATGCTATTAGTTACGCCGGAAGAATTGCTCTATTATACTTTGATGCAGTTACGAAACTATTTTTTGACTTGAAACTTCCATTGTTGGATTTTAATTAAATTTGTCGCTTTGTTTGTTTCATTGTTAATTTTGTTATAATGAGATTGTCAAAGTGACTGATGATATGAATGACAATATATTTTTGAGGATTACCTAGTAGATACCGTTAATTTACGTCTCGAGGTTAATAATTATGCGCAAAGGTTTATTTCTAACTGTTTCTTAAAAGCGTAATAAACACTAAGCTCTCCTTTATTGAGAAATAATAATCGACAGATCAACAAAAAAAGCAAATAAATTAAGAAAGATTGCAATCGAAATTGTACATCTGCAGCACTAAACGAGAGTGCACGTTGAAGAAATAAAATAGTAAGAGATTTTCGTCGACAAAGAGAATATTCCAAGATATTTACAACTGTAGAATACGAATTCAACATCAAAATACGCCAGACGATATTACGATGGTAACATAAAAAGGAGATTTTCGATAATGACGAATAATGAATTTTTACACAAGCGCTCTTTCCTATTTGTTCCCGCTGCGAAAATATGCGGTATTCATTCGAGATGTCGCTGATTCGATACTGGGGATTCGTTATTGGGGATTTATATTGAATTATTGTTAGTAGCAGCACGTGTCATGATAGCCTAGAGGTTTAGCTGAGTGGTCGAATCATTAACTCGGTGTTTACAGTATCAGAGCTCAGGTTATCTTTGGTCTTTTGATAGTATAGTTACATGATGAAGGAAAAAAGTTCTGAAATAAAGCCTAACGCTTATCTCATATATATGGGGTACGTGCCCCGCAATAGGACGTATAAGATTTAATATTGTTGCAGGACAAAAACTGGAAGTGTGAACAAAAGGCAACAATGGCCTAATCCTACTATGTCTAAAGCCTAAAATGCACACTGCTGAATAACATTCCCATATAGGATAGTATGAAAAAAGCAATAAAATATCTTATAAAAATACAAGACTCGTATGACAGTACAAATTTCACTGAATAACCACATTATGATACTCAGTTGAAATACAAAAGCATTTTCAAATTATATTGACACAAGCATCACGTAAAAAGCGACATCCTGGATTAAAAGCAGGCTTGTGTCGGGAGCTCGGTGGCGCTTACAAAACCCCTGTTTCCTTTGTTGTGCAAAGAAGGGAAGGAAAAAACGTTCCAGCCTGTAAGAAAAAATCAAACGAATTGTTACTAGAATTTGTCGACGGGAATTAATAGGCGTAGAAACAAAATTTGTACGTGCTGCCGTAGGTAACTATTGTTGTGCTGCAATGTGTATTACTGGAAACTTTTTACGTTTATTTGTTTTTATAAATGTATAATAATAGTCTTTTATAACACTGAACAAGCATTTAAGAGCACTTTTAATCCTTACGTATATAATTCCAATATCTACTCTACGCCTCAGGATTCACTAGGCCCCAAACCCACTTAACCATTTTGCAGATTTATCCATCATTTTCTTGGTACCAATAATAAAATCACAAACACAGTTCTTATACCACATTATTGTATTTACACTGTGTCATGAGTCATGACGTAGAATATCAGACACTACTAGACGTATTTGTCTCACAAACACCCGAACACGAAAAAAACTGTTCAACATTACAATGTTTTAATATTATACGTTTTTCTAATACAGCGTCAATTTTCGTCTCTTCCTTTACTCTTTATCCGGATTAAATCCTTCTAAGCCAATAAACAACATTGTCTACATTCAAGTCTGGCTTCTAATTCATTTAAATTTGGAAAGACGTTCAAATTCCCACTTATTATAAGCAGGGGCGAGTTATGCCGCAATCTCAATGCAATAAACATTCAACCAGCCAGCACGTGCCAACCACTCGCCTTCGTGCTGCTGTCGCGGAAATAGAGTAAATAAAAGCGCCTCTAATTGAGTCAAGTAGAACACGTATGACACCCGCGAGAGAGCCGCGTCAGCGTTTTAAAAATCTTTCAACGGATATTGTTTGTGTGCTGTTTGCTAAAGTTGGAAAGTTGTTTTGCAAAATGTTTAAAATGTAAGGTATTAAAACTACATTTGATATGCGAATTATTAAGAAATGAGCATTTTAAAATTGTGAGTTCAAGTTAAAAATATGGATATAAAGTAATAAATATAATTACAATATTTTTAATACAGCAAATATTAGATATGAGGTAAGTGCAATGTGCACCGAGCCGCATCGGCTGCTTTCGGGTTAATTCAAAATACTTTTGAGACATGAGATTGCTCTTATAATGAAAATTTATACATATATGCTCTATTGTATATGAGGCACTACTAAACTTTACTTATTTTTTATAACTTGAAGTAATATTTTTATGTGGTAGGTATCATCATCATAAGACAAATCATCATCATAAGGCGCGGAGCATGAAAATTGTGGTTAAAACAGGAATAAATATTCCTATTGAAATCTAGAGTTTCACATACAGAGTTGCGGGAAATAGTAGTAACACTACAGAACACGACAATAGCGATCCTAAAACAAAGCTAAAGAGAATGGCTAGCCCGTAATTGATTTCTAACAGCCCGACACTTGGTTGACACGCTTGGAAACTTAATCCTGCTGACAAAAACTGTCCAATACTTTACAGACACTTATCCCCGTCACAACTTCTACGAAGTTTTCGTACGATTTAGGTCACAGTAACATTATCAAGTTGTTTATTCCTTCATTAATAACGTATCATACATAGCTCTTGCAACATAGTTTGCTAAATACTATTCTATTTTACCCTATCACATATTCTACATACAGGAAATACGATTATGAAGCAAATAATTTCTGACTGGATGTCAATTGACGACAACTAATACACAAAATGGGTATCACAATATATTTGATTTGGTGCTTGTGTTTTACCACATTTTGACTGTGGTTTTGCTCGCTTGTTAACGATATAAATTAACTCGTACCTATGTACATTGTTCATATTATGTTATCGTCCCCAGATCTAAATCAAATTGTACCATTTCGACCCCATTGTTATCAAACTTCTCAGGATTGCCTTCGAGGGAAATCTGAAGCCTAGTTAAAATCTTTTCAAACTTTTAGGTGCATAGAAAATTCACATACATGACATTAGTATACAAGATATCGAATTTCATTAAAAGTTCGAAAGATTTTTGTGCAGCGTGGAATATAATAAAAGTCATATCTAGTTCGGAGATATTCTCAAGTGTCTAATATTGGGAACCTTCCATTATACTATGTGCAGGTCTTAGCGGTAACAGGGGATAGACGTGACGTATTATGTTGGGTCAACACAACACTCAACACAGTATGCAGCGAATGTGCAACATATTCCTTGCATGAAACGGCTAAAATTGCAACTCGGCTCGCCACCTAACTTGCATTCGGTATTATTATAAGTTGGAGATTGACTAGTTTCAGGCACGTGATACTGATAGACGGCGAATAACTAATGCTTTTACAAAGTTTGTCCAATTTGTAGTTGAAGAGGCTGACGGTTTAGTTTATACGGCTTAATATATTTGCAGCTACAGAGAAATAAAGGAGATTTAATACGCTATGGCTAATTAGCGCTCTCTACTTATTCTCGGATACTATTATTATATCAAATCAGGAATTTTAATATCAAGTTACGGACTCTAATTAGATGTGTACTTAAACTAACCATTTATTTTTTAACTCACAATATGTTTTTATTCACGGATCATGAGTTAACAGTGAAATAAGGCGTGGGGTTACCTACGCCTGTATTCGCCAAAGGGGTAGAAAGAGATGCATTTCTGCACCCATATTTCGCTAAGTTTGTGTCAATCCCACGAAATAGGAGGCGAGTCTATTGCCGTATTTCAGGCACATTTCCAGAGTCCATGCTACTATAGAGAAATATGCTGCTATTGGAAAAATTAAAATCAATCACATATCACTATTTAATCCAACCTAAGATCTGTTTTTTTTTTTCTTTTATAAAGAAACGTTCGTTCTCCGAAATGAATCCATTTTTATTCTTATTCATTTTTTCTTATTAAGTTTCTAACGACAAAACCTAATCAGTTTGAAAAATGTGAGAACGTTATGTATAAATAAATAAATTTATAGGGGAAAATGTAAAAGTATTATTTTTTATCTAGATTCAATTTTGGGATAAAAAATCTTATTAACCGGAATGCATTAATAGCCAATACTGCTACAGCCAATGAATATTGGAACTCGGAACCTTTTACATTTGAGTTTCGGGCACAGACGAGTTTCAACTCAGTTCATTCCCCAAAGAGAATAAAAAGAGTAAAAAGGCGAAACTCGACGCGAAGTAAGTTAAGTCATTTCAATACTAGGACGAAGCTTGGAGAAATAGGAAACAAACCCTGCATTCGTTTAAAACTCTGGATTTTAACAAAGAGAAAATTACTTTTATAATTAAACAATGGCTTCTATTGTTTTTTAGTTATTTTTAATTAATTAATCATTAATGTCTGACATCAAATTATATAAAAAGTAACATTTATTTTTTTATTACATTTGAGAACCCTAATTGTGGTTGATGATTGATGAACCATACAATGGTCAAGATGGAAATTTTAGAGGGAAATCGTCGTATGGTTTCATGACATTTTATGAAAATCTTTATTTTGCCGTAAAATAAATTAACACAGTCTGTAATCTATTACAAGAACTTAAAGAATAAACATAAAAAAGATTTCATAAAGAAGGTTTTATAAATATTTTACGTCACACACTTCGCGATTCGCAGTCACGAGCTATAATATCCGAAGATAAAAATCTTTGTCGAAACCTCTTTGCGATAAATCCATTGCACCTGCTGCGGCAAGGAAAGTGCAATATTAAAAGGTTTTATAAGTATTATTTGAAAACCTCTCTTGTGGCTGCAGGACCTGGGCGAACGTGCGCCCCGACTCTCTTATAACAGCTCTGCGAATACTTTACTATCAGCGGCTTATTTTTTGTTCCCATTCAATTTCACGAAACAAATACTTTAAAGAATAACAGTAAATTAGAAAGGAGAATGCAAAGCAGCTTTTTGCACAAAAAGATTAAACAAAATAATACATACTCATATACGCCTCACGCCTGTATTCCTCTAAGGAGTAGGTTAATGTACATTTGAGTATCCACATTTCGCCAGGCGTATATCAGCTCCATGTAATAGGGGGCGAGCTTATTGCCGATCTCAGGCATTTTTTATACTTGCTCCTACTGAAAATTTCCTTATAAAAAAAAAACAACAACACGTTGCCGACCTGGAAATCGAACCCGGGACCTCTAGATAGCACGGCATCGCTAGTAAAATAAACTGTCATCAATAAAATTCTACATAACCTGTGAACCCAATTAAAGCAATCATCATTTCATATTTATAGAATACATTATTGTGTGACTAATGAATGAAGAGAATGATTGGAATGGTTTGCTTGAGGACATACCGGTAAACATGGCATTAGTAAGAGAAATTAAGATAGATGAAGTTAAGAATGTTGTAAATGGAATGAAGAATGGAAAGGCGGTTGGACCTGATGGAATACCAGTAGAAGTATGGAAGGTCTTACAAGTAGTTGGGTGGAAGTGGCTGACTTTGTTCTTCAATAAGTTGTTGCAGGACGGCACGATACCCGTTGAGTGGTGCGCCAGCTATTTGGTGCCTATTTTTAAAAATAAGGGGGACGTGCAAGATTGCAACAATTATCGGGGGATAAAGTTAATGTCACACACTATGAAAGTATGGGAAAGAATAATTGAGCGACGCCTGAGAGAGGAGTGTGAGGTTTCACGGAACCAGTTCGGTTTTATGCCTGGCCGTAGGACAATGGATGCTATTTTTGCAATTCGCCAGCTGTGCGAAAAATACAGAAGAGCACACAAAAACTTGCATATGGCATTCATTGACCTCGAAAAGGCGTATGATCGGGTTCCGCGGGAAGTTGTATGGTGGGCCCTTAAGAAGAAATGTGTGCCTGAGAAGTACCTGCAGTTGATTCGGGCCATGTACCGCAGATGCAGTACACAAGTCCGAACGGCGGTTGGTCTTACGGCCAGTTTCGATGTCGCTGTTGGTGTGCATCAAGGGTCGGCTCTTAGCCCTTACCTCTTCCTGTTGATTATGGATGCCGTTCTGGCAGGTATACAGGAAGAGGCACCCTGGTGCATGCTATTTGCTGACGACATCGTGCTGGTGTCAGAAAGTGGCCACGAGGTGCAGAACAGACTGGAGGTGTGGCGGCATAGACTTGAAAATGTTGGCCTTAAAGTCAGCAAAACCAAAACACAATATATGTTTTGTGACTACGGCGGTCTTTCAAGTTCTGTGTCCGTCACACTGGGTGGAATACCGGTACCAGTCTGTTCCGAATTTCGCTACCTTGGGTCACTTTTGCAAAGCGACGGAGACATCGACCGGGACGTAAGGCAGAGAATCAACTCAGGATGGATGAAATGGCGACAGGTCTCATCCACAATATGTGACCCAAGAATGCCCCTCAAATTGAAGGGCAGAATATACAAGTCCATTATAAGACCTGTCGTACTGTATGGATCAGAGTGTTGGGCAACGAAGAAGACGGATGAAAGACGACTGCATGCAGCAGAAATGCGAATGTTGCGATGGATGTGTGGTATAACACGGAGTGACAGAGTGAGGAATGAATACGTTAGAGGAAGTCTGAAAGTAGCTCCTGTGATAGAAAAGATGAAAGGAAACCGTCTGTCGTGGTATGGGCACATTATGAGAAGGGACGAATCATATGTAGGAAAAAAGGTGATGAACATGAAAGTGGATGGATGGGCGGGCCGAGGAAGGCCAAAGAAGAGATGGATGGAGTGCGTGACTGAAGATATGAAAAGGAAAGGGGTGAATGAAGACATGACGGCTGATAGGGATGTGTGGAAGGAAAAAACATACTGCGCCGACCCCAAATAAAAATTGGGAGCAGGGCAAGAGAATGACATTATTGTGTGACTGAAAATATGGAAGAGAAAGGGGTGAATGAAGACATGACGGCTGACAGAGATGTGTGGAAGGAGAAGACATACTGCGCCGACCCTAAGAATTAATTGGGACCAGGGCAGGGGGATGATGATGATTACTGTGAATGTGCTCTGTCTGTACTTGATAATTGCAACAATTTATTCACATACTTGAGAAGGTAAGATATTTTCACAAGGTATGTATTCCCTGTTTAAACACTCCATAAATTATGAAAAGCACTAAAAAATTGAAAAATTGAATAGTCAAATAAAAAAAAGTATACAAACATTAATTATATTTTATAAGACACGAAGGAACATTATTCGTAAAAAAACATTCTGGGACTTAACTATTACGCCTTTACTTTTCAATAGCATTTTCGCGCTTGTTTGCAGCTAAAAACGATGAATAGATGTTAATAGATTCATCATCTCATATCGAATATCCGACGATCAGATTTTCTGAAGCGTTCAATCTTAGGGACTCGCATGTATATGCAAATGGCATTATTGCGGTGTAAGCATTGTGGCGAGTTTGACGTCATCGGAATCGAATGCATTGTGTGCGATGTGGCTGCAAAATACTTCATCAAATGCTGAGGCGATCCGATAAGCTAACATATAAAAATCCCGCAAACACATTCCAACTACTCGAGCGCTTTTGAATACATTTGTGGCGAGTCTGTTCGGAAGTTGTTTCATGAACCGATGTAAAATGAATGCCACCGATTTTCGTGTACGCGTGGCTAATGCAGCTGTCGCCCATTGTATTCTGAACGATGTAAATTCGCTTTCATACTTTACATACGTATTTTCATTTGGTGGCGTAAGTCACGGCTTTGAGTGATTTGGTTATACTCAGGAACAATATTAAAAGCAAATTTTATAAAATAGAAGTTCCACGTATATAAAAAAGTAAAAATATTTTAACGATAACCATTATGAGGTAAAAGATGGAGGTTAAACTTTTTCTTTTTAGTTTTATTTTAGAAATTCTTTCATCAAAAAAAGGGTAATGTGAAAGCGGTGGCAAAGATTATCTTACCATTTTATGAGTAACATTTGAAAACACACTATTAATGAGTATCATTGGCTATCCGTAAGAACCTCACGAAAAATTATTTTTAAAAATTAGCTTGAAAACAATCTTACCGTCTAATAATCCAACAATTATGGCCCCAATATTATGCAATGGAACGCATTATCAGCTGCCTTGTTCTCGCAGCGCTGTGAACTAAAAGGCTACAAGACAAGAGTGAACAGCCACTTAGTAGGAACTAGGAAAGCGTCATCTTAGAGTCTACCTACAATTGAAATCATAACTACCAACTTGTTATATACCTATATTAGAAAGAATCGTAGTGTTCCACAAAATTATCCAGATTGACATACAAAAAATATTACACGCATTTATTTCCGAAAAGATCCGCAAATGGCGCATTTTGACACGAATTAGTATTTTAATTTATACGTCAACGAACCATTACTTCATGCTGCTGTTGTGAACTTCCTCATTGAAAAACTCCACCAAGGTGTTCAACATCTCTAGGTACACGCCTATACTGCGAGACCAACTCCGTAGTCAAATAAGTATGTATCAGAGTATAGAAAACCACGTGTTATACTTCAAATGTTTGCATTCAAAGGACACATCAGATCAGATCTCTAATAGGGCCGATGGCGTACATTCGGCGTATCAATTACGAGCGGTAATCCTCTAGTCACTTGCGCCGCACTCATCTCCGTTATGGCCGTGACTTCTTAAAGCTTCTATAATTGGGGAGCATTCCGATCACGTATCAAAAGCCGTGTCGTTCGCAGACACAGTCCGATAAAACGGATTTAGCGAGTTGATTCATATTCTAAAAAGAATTTTACCTCTCGAAAATTAAATAGCAAAATTTGTAAAAGTCGAGATGTTCCTCGGATATTGTCTCCAATACTCAATTTGGTTCGTTTTGATAAATCTTCAAAGTTATTTACTCCCTAAGATTTCTTACGAAACCCTTTGTAGTTTGTCTTTGCGACTTTGTACATTTATTATGTTGCTCAAACTAAGTAAATTCGAACCAAATATACTATAAATTGATTGAACGAAAACGTAGATGTGAATGGCTTGAACATAATCTCAATATAATCCTGCCAGAAAAATAACTATCAAATAATTCCTTTTTGAACTAATATAATAAATTATTCATTTTCAAAGTTTAAGTAAATGTTGGTATATTTTATGTAACTACATAAATTAGCTAATTCGTGCATTGCCAGACATTATAGCGATATACGAGTAATAATTAATACAAAGGCTATAGGAATTAAGAAAAGTAGATAAATTAATCATCGGTCTCCAACTGAAGCGATCATTCACTTAATAAATTCGAAATACCTATCGGCAAAACCTACCTCATCAGCATTTAGACTAAAAAACAAATACGAGTCTGCACGGTGCAATGTAATTTCTATTTGAAAACCCTAATACCCGTGAACACAGTACACCCGAATTCCCTTATTAACAGCACTAGTCCATGTAACAGTGAATGTCTAATGACACTAATACGTAATCACCGCAAATAGGTTTAATTCAAAGCATCCTTAATGTGAATGTAAATAAAGGCGATGCTAACTATGCATCAACATTCAAAAGGAAGCTAAACTAAATACGTTTTTAAATTAATTAATTCAAGTACCTATATCATAAAGATCCACAATGTATCATGTGCGTTTGTTTGCGTGCATGAGTCCTTACGCCAATATCCCCGAATGGGCAAGAAGACAGGTATATCTGCGCGAAATTTTCATCAGTTATATTGTTATTATTGTGCATTTACATATGCATTATAATAAGCGAAAGCGCAAACATAAATGTAAAAAAATGCAAATACAAAACATTAATGACGTAGTTCAATTTATTATTACATGAGAGGTTTTCGATTATATAAATACCAGTAAGAAAACTGAGAGTGGGCTGCGTGTTGTGTGTTCGTGCTTAATCTCGAAAACTTAGGGCCGTCCTTGAGAGAGGTTTTGGGTACAAGGAACATTAATCTTTGACGAGGGATTCCGGAATAGTGACGATTACGGAGAAAACTAGATGAATAATCTACCGAATTGGATTCTGGGACGCATAAAGTAATAAGAGAAAAATACATCGCGTATTTATGAAAACATACACTCACCTAGGTAATAAAAAATCTTAAAAAGAAACAATGAATCAATAGCATTCTCTATTCCCGTATATTCGATTTCAGCATCACAGAAACTCACATGCGGCTTTAAGTTGATTACAACCTTTATATTGCTTTATAATAACCAAAGTCACTTCTTCAAAGAACCTCGTAATTAAATTCCAATAAAATGTAATGTAAAATGAAACATATGGAGTATAAATACTGCTTACCTTGTATACAATTCTAAGAATAATGAACGATTACATCTTACGTTATTGTCGTTTTAACTAATTTCATGTACCACCCTTTACGTATACATAAGGTATTTTCTTAGAGAGGTGAAAGACTCGCAGTATATTAAATTCAGACAATACATCTTTCATTCTCTCTCCTAGGTAATTAAATATTAATTTTGTTTTCATTAGGCTATTTGGATTAAATATTCCTAAGCTCCATAAGCTGAAGATTGCTTACATTGGTATTTATCAATGAAAGACTGTTTCTTATCTTCTTCTTTCATTTAGACATGATTTTTAAATCAACATGCGGAAGTGGAGGTAGACGTACTGGGATATAATGAGATCAAAGTACAAAAACAAAGATCGTGAACAGGTCTTGGTCTTTAGTTGATAGGCCACTGGAAATACAAGCGGCACTATGCACTGTATGTACCATATTTCCAACAGGATTTTTTTTTCTAATACTACTCCAACATAGGGAAATAGCTAATGAGTTTCTATAAAGTTTATTTTTTAATTTAAGGTAGTTTTAAACTAAAACTTGTAGTAAGTGGAAATAAAACATAAATGCAAATGAAGTCCGCTTTGATGTAAACACTTTCCAAAGCCTATTACAACTCGACTGACCATCATCGGTAAAGAAAAACACACAACTAAAACATTTCATGCCCAGAAGATGGAGTTTTAACTAACCCATTTGAAACATCAACGCGGCGGTTTGCTAATTGCATTTCATATTTGTAATTGAATAATAAACGTCACGCCAACGCCGGCGAAGGTTTTAAAGCGCTGCCCACATTTACGTTGTAAATATCAGCGGTTAGAAGTGCTAAGACAGAAAGGGAATACATTTATGTAAATACGTACAGACCGCATCTAGGAGAAGTGCCGAGCGTCCCGGGTCCTACTTAATCTTGCAAATTTATGCAAGTCGACGACAACACGTCAAACTGTCTTCACATCGAGGACGTGATCCAAATCCGATTCGGCGCGTCATTTCGGTCTTAAAACGCTTTAGCAGTTGGCACATTTGTCTCATAATTCCGACCTCCTCGGGGATGTATTCGTTGTTATCGCCGTACTTATTATTCAAAGCTGTACTAACTTTGATGTGTGCACTCATTAGTATACATTTCGGAAGTTTCAGGCGAAATTTGTATCATTATACAGTGTGCTCACGAGTACTTATCTACCATGAACTGCTACTTAACGTACTCCGTGCTTTGTTGGAAAATTTATACAACTACGAATATAATATAACTAGCATGGGTTTTTGCTTGAAACTTTAATAAAGCATCCTTTGATATGATAACTTAATAATAAATTTGATATGATATAATAACAGCATCAGCCAGGAATCACATATCCAGACTCTGTACAGCTACTGCGAATTTCGTAATGGAAAAATTCAATAACACTTTACCGTGGCCAGCTATCTCAAAATGAGACGCCATACACTAATACCATGACACTAACAAGACTATCTAGTTGCTGTGACATCCTTTTTTTCCAATGAAATACATAACGATATGATTGTATATAATATATAATTATGTACCTATATATAATTATATCAGCTTTTCAAAAATAATATTTGATCTAATCCGAAAGATTGAAGACACTTAATTAGAGTTTAATTGCTATTCAGTAACAATTATGGCCTTCCATGATAACACCATAATAAATAAACATGCCTCAGTCTTAAATTTATAGTTATTATAAAATATAATTATTCAAACCATCCAACATACTGTGCGTAATATAATCTATTATCTGACTGAATTTTGTTCATCTATTTGAATATTAGTTTACAGCGCTTTGTTCAAAGTATTAGATATACATAACGCCAAAATTAACTAGACCGCATTGTTTATATATATTATGAAAATAACAATAGTGCTTATTCGAGTCTGTTCTTTTCTACATACGTACCCAGTGTATTCTAGAAAAGGCAGGTGCATTAAAAAACTCGAAAATCAAACAATCGCAGGGCCAAATCCCCGTCACAGACCTATAACTATTCGATTTTTGTGAAGTTACAATCACAAATTGTAAAAAAAAAGGATTTAGCTCGATTCATGATAGCACTTGTGTGATAGAATAGAATGCACATAAAATAGCACAAAACCTAGAGCCATATTTAGTTTCTAATATATTTGTTGTACCGTAAAGACCAGCAAGTTCTAACACACCACAGTTTACGATGTTTTAACATACGTTTGTGAGACACCTCAGCGTACAAATTGAGCATGCATTTTTAACTGAACGTAGCGGCGAAGCCTGAACTCCGCTCTGTGTACGGATTTTACGAGATCACCAAAAAGGTACACTTAAAAAAGGACTGCTTACTTAAATACCAAACGTAAGCGTTGGTAGAAGCAATTTAATCTAATCAGTGGATATATTTAAACCAAGTTTTTTTTACTTCAGCTACCATAAAAGTAGCGTCATTTTTATGTAACTGATAAGTTTTTTATGTTTGTGTTGTAATATTTTTTACTAGCATGTTAAATTTATGCATTGCTCGATAAGTGCAGTGTACCGTGAATAGAGATTCGATTGTCTTAAAACGAATGTATTTACCTCTCGCGAACTGACATTAATATTTCTGCCTGAATGCTAACCGCTCAAGACAAGCTGATTTGGAAACACGTATTTTATAATTTGAAGAAGAAAACTCTTTTTTTTAATATTACTTATTGTTGAATGCCTTCCTCTCTTTTACATTTTTTTCCTACATTCACGTTTTCCTAGTTGTATTATAAGTTATATACGTTTATGAGACTTGTTTTTTTTTCAAGCATATTTTTAAACTCCAAGCTGTGACTGTGAAGTTCTTAATTAAAATAAATAATTGAATATATCACATACGAAAGTCGTCGAGAGTAAATATATAACTATCAACATTGCAAGTCAGTAAAAACAAACAAACAAGTTGTAAAAAGTTCCAAAAAGTTTAAGTTTTAAAACATTACGAGACTACAAAATCATCTACGTCGCAAAACATTGTTTCATAGTGGGAAAAGCATATTGGGGTTACATTCACCGAATCAATGCAACAGTAAATGAAATTAAAAAATTTAAATACACAAGCATTAAAGTTGAATCGCTTTAGCTTACGTTTAAGATCATACAACCGCACTCTCGCCACTGTGAAATATTCAATCGAATCCGGCGAACGTTCGCGATTATAAATCACGTGAATCAAATTTTCCACTAATATAAAGCATGTTTGAAGTGGAACAACGTTTTATTTAAACACAATTCTTAAACTTTGCATATCGCTGTGTGTGACACATCGTTTATGTATTAAAGATATAATTTTATTATTTATGACCATTGTCTACTTGCGCTCTCTTTTAATAAGGGAAAAGCTAATTGTGAGTCTCTAGGGAAAGGATGAAAGGGGCGACGACTGTCTGCTGCGCGGAATATTACGGCCGACCTGGCTATTTAATAGACTAGAATAAATTCAACACTAACATGGATATATTTCACACTTAAATATTTCTAGTGTGTTTAAGAAAAGCATTGTACCAACACAAAATATTATCATCGCCATACATCTATGCGTTACTCAAATGTAGCCGTTGTAAGGATTTCCCGAAAAAGTTCCTTTTGTGCCCGCAAATATATAAGTGAAACGTCTACAAAGTTACAAATTCGAATTGAAAAACTTGGTGATTATGTTTTTCAGCATCGCCGCGTAAGTTTGTTATTTGGCAAATCCTTTATAAATCCGCGTATGTGTTCACGGTCCGCACTCCCTAACTTTCCCCGGGCCCAAAGTAATCTAAAACAAATAAAGATGAGTGGAACCCCTCAGACGTTTCGCGCATATCGAATTCTTCTTTATGTTCATATGAATAATATTGTACGCAGTATTTTGTTAGACATACTAAAAACTTTTCAATGTGAGCGCTATCTTTCTTCTAGTTTACCAAATACCGAAATAAGCATACATTATGTCGAAATTCTATATTATCGTATTGATAAATTGAATTTGCTAATTTTCTGAAAGCTTAAGATTTTTACCACTTACAGAACACTATACTACTACACTATACTACTATTTAAAAATACTCTGCAGTCCGAGCGTCGCGTCAGAAGATATTTTGAGAGTAGCCTAAAAATGACAATTAATAACTTGGCACACATCCCACATTGTGTTCGGATCCCTAACATATAAAAGGCGCAAAACAACAAATATCGGTGTGTGCAGTGGTACGCGCCGTAGGAATCCGTCCGTGAAGTTATAATGAAGTTTTTAAATGAACCCACCCTCGCTTCATAAAGTGGAGGGCGGCTTCCAATGGTCTTCTTTTAATTTATAACGCCAGCCCGCATTCTATATTCAAACTTAAGTTATAGGAGAAAAAAAGGGTCGTGTACACAGGATTTAACGCAGAAACATAAGTATCATAAATTGTGTGCCTTGGATGTACATAAAAATGAGTTTTAATGTATGTTGTATTGCTTTTTAAATTTCACAGTGATAACGGACCTTTGAGCTAATGAATAGGTACACTATTATATCTAAGTAGACCTGTCTGGTCTATAAATACGAGTTTATTAATTATCAGGTAACGTTTAGTCTGGCAAGCGTAGTAAACCATTAAGTGATTTAAATTAATGGCCATAGAAATCATTGTCAGCATATTTTTCTATAAATATTTCAAACGAAAGAGCCATAAAGCATTAGGTTTGTTATGAGGTGTGAGCGTTTCGGCTAGACCGTTACACCGTATAAAAATATCAAGAGCTTTATTATCGCAATTGATTACAAAAATATTACTTTTTTACACATAATTTTTCTGTTTCCAAGTCATTTTAGCCCAAAGTTTCGACCCACTGGCAGTGCACATATAATTTCTATAAAATTATTTTATTTGTCGAGATCACATTTTAGACTTTAAAAAAACCGTCATAAACTATCTACAATTGTTTTTTACTAATAGACTTCTGTCACCACGCTGCACTGTATTTATTATAAACTGTCGCAAGAACTCACGATTTTCTGCATCAATAAAAAAAATGTGGTTAGCGGTTGGGAAAGCATGACCGCTGTAAATGCATGTTTTGATAGTTTAGCTTAATATCTATAGTATAGTTTTATTCGCAACGTGTTTTGTGTCTTAACCTAATGGAACTATACACGCTTGCACACTATGTATGAAAATTTTACTACACAGTTTTACATGAAGTTTTCATTTTAATTACATTCAGAGATGAATGAGTACCAAAATACTCCCATACATTCCTCATTTAAATTGCATTTTGAACACGATTAAAAATGTGTTCATTAAGTGAAGTTCAGATAAATCTGAAATACATTCAAACCTCGTAATGAAAACAAAATCCGTTCATTCACATAAAGAAACGAAAATAATCGCCGCTCTCTTTTCACTTAGGCGGGTTCATTTAGCGTGATATAATGAAACACCTGATTCCCGTCTGCTAAAGCCTTCTGTATGCTTTAAAGTTCAAATGTAAACATGATTTTAATTAACGACCCGTTTTTAATGAAAACTTAACCAAACTTTAATAAAAAGATTATTTGCAATGCATTTAATGCGATATTATTCTCTTTTGGTATGTGTCAATGATATGCCGGGATAAATATGAAACATGTGAGTCATCTTACGATTCAAAATATTCTCACTGATATTGAAGAGACTTAATTATAATGTTAATAATGTAGTACGTACGTCATATATCAGGAAAATGAACACTGAAGTAACGGAAATGCTTTGTTTAATTATTTCTCGAATTTTGAACCCAAGAAATTCTGTGAACCGTCATGTGCTATTATTTATTTTGCATATAAAACGTATTGAGGCACAAGTAAGTTGTTATTTTTGTATTTAGGAAGAACTCGTATGTTGTAACCGCCTACCATGAAATACGAATTTCGATCGATACTATTACTATTCGATACTATCGATACTATTTATGTCGCCATGCTGCAATGCTCTCTATTCCCCTTATCTTTCCACTGATCTGCGTCGTTCTTACTCCCTTGCTCCATGAGTCCAGCCTGGTGAAATGAGATCTAACCTTTACTTAAGAGAGAAGGCCCATACCCAGTAGCAATTTGCTTTCAGACTTATAAAAAATAAAAAAGAATTAAACCAGTATTTTTTTTACAGAAAACCGTACTTGACTGCCCTTATAAAACCGTACAACTTTGTGAAGAATAAATGGTCTCTTCATTAATTAATTGCACTACATAACGCGGCGCAACAAGGTTTTAAAATAATAAATACAGCTCTTTGTTAAACGGGATAATAAAAGTCCAGTTAATGTTCCACAGCTCAGTTTGTAGATATTTTAACACTGAAACCGGATTAGGAAGAAACCGTTGGACTTAATTAGCATAATTTTCAGATTTCCAGCCGTCCGACGAATTTATGAATGCACTTCCATTTCTGTGAAAGCGCAAACTGCAAAACCATTTGTGCGGGATAAACGTATAGAATCCAATAAAACGCGCGATTTAAGCGCACGGCACGACGAAAATAGTGCGTAATCCCCGCACTAAAATGTACCAACGGGCTACTAACCCCGATCATTGCACGGCTTTATACTCGCTCCCAACGATTCTCCGATTTCACAAGCTGCCTCGAAAATAGGAATTTCTACTGGAGCGGTTTGAACGTACAGGAATCGTGCCGTGTGACGACTGCCACACCTGGGCCGCCGATCGCTAGCGCTCCCTGCGTATTCATACTAATAAATTGTTCGAGCATCAGGAATTACTACCACACATTGTAATAGCAAACAACATAGCCCTTGAATAGCTAGAAAGGAATTTCAATCGCACCTTACTGCTTACTGATTTGTACATCTATACTCATTTCGGATGTAAGGATAAAAAGAAGATTGTATCGACTGCCGCTGTAAGATTATTTTTATCTTGCATTGGCCTGTTAATATTAAGGAGGTATTTATGTCATAAATTTCGTATATCACCCGTGTATAATTGGTTAATGAACCGGACAAGTTAAAGATATTCTTGCGCATGAAAAACATAGAAGTTAGCCAATAAAATAGAAAACGCCATAGCCGAAGAGCATTTCAGATGCTATCAGAAGTGATCTCGCCAATATAATATCGAATGTTCAACTTGCAAATTTAAATAAAGACAAACTAACAACAAACATTGCAATAATCGGATTCTGTTACAAAAGCTTTAATGGTTGATTAATGACCAATAACTACAAACGCAAATAAGCATTAGTTGTTTCTTTACCGGCAGCAGCACCTCGGTGTCGAACACGAGCAAAAAGAGGTGCGCGACGGAATCCCCACAAACAGCCTCGGCTCTGATCTGTGCCCACTCGTTGGCAAAAAGGTTTTGAGCTCTGCTATAGAGTTATTTTTCCGTAGCCAACGTTCTGGAACCAAGCCGCGGGGGCGAAGTGTTTTCATTTAATTTCCCAGTAAAATGGTCTACCCTCTTCAACATAATTACCGACCGGCTAACTGAATGCAGGTATCGCTTCATCACCGTCTCGACTTTACATCGAGTATTTTAGCATTTTAAAAAGGTTCATTCAATTTTTTGCCGGACGTGCTGCGTCAAGTTTATAATTGAAAATTTGATCGAAGCATTCGACATTCCTCGACGCGGATACATTACGTTTTGTGTTCATTCGAATAAATTATAAAGGGTAAGAATACGCCGCTGGCACAATACCACCAATAAATACTTTTAGTAATACATTAATTGAAATAAATTCGACAATGTTCGCGTGAAAATCATGATTGAGACTATTAACCTTTTGTTTAATATTTACGTTCGTAATACTTTGTACCGAGCATTAATTAAATTTTACTTTCGTTTTCATAGAACATAAAATTTAATTTAATACCTTGGCGGTCTGTTACGGTTATATTAAAAACTTAAAGAGCTAATGTAAACAAAACAGAAATATAAGCTATTCCAAAGAGCAAGCGTATCTTAATCACGTCTGGGCGGCAATCTAATTTAGTTAACACAATTTGTTTTTAAGTCTGGCTTGACCTGCAATCGAGATTCAAGGGATGCTAAAAATAGAATTACAATAAAATAAAATTTGTACCGCGCAACGGTCTACCAAGTTTTTATAAGTTTTCGTTTATTAGACTTCTTTTGAGTGCCTCGTAGACGTCAAAACTAAAAACTTTGTTACAAATTACGGACAGTATTGTTTTCATTTGAAATACTTATTATACATTATATTACATAAAAATACAATCACACCGGATAACCCAACATAAAAGTTCGAGACAGAAGTATTCTTCTTCGCCAACTCTTTTATGTTCCCATGATGAATATGTCGAGCCAAGTGCCGTTTCCAGGACAGATTTCCGAACTTCACGCTTAATGAGAACTTGAAATGTAAAAAATCTTAATTGTATATACAGACTATACTGGTAGTAAAATTTATTAAAATTAATATTTAAAAAAAAACAGAGTAAGGTTTTTACTATTGCTTATTGATTGTGATTTTATAAATATAAAAGTTTCTCTGTCACTCTATCACGTCCTAGCCAATGGACCGATTTAAATTATTTTTTGATGGAGCCTAAAAAAAGGACATAGGATACTCTATTATCCTCGGAAAATCATTGTTCACTAGAAATGAGCACGAAGTTTCAAATAGCGCCCGGACGTAGCCGAGACCTAGAGCTGATACTACTAGTAATAAGCAAGTTACAGCACTTATTTTAGAATATTGAAGGCAAAAAAGTGTTATTTAGATTGTAGTTGAAAATTAATATAAAGTTATTTAATTTTTAAGACGATGCAAAGAAATTTCTACTGTAATTCGAAATTACGTCAATTCCACCACTCACATTCGAGTTCCTTTGTATTACCTATTATCCAATTAAGTTTGAATGCCTGCCAATTAAATTGCTATGGCTATTAATGGGCCTATAATTTTTGGCCATAACGCTTTATTTAAAAATAAATTAGAAATAAGCATTACATAGAGTGGGCGTAGTAAAATTTGAGCACGCGCTTTGAAATAAAAGTGCTCTATAAAGTAGTAAGTCTAAAGAAAATTAGGAACCCTTGCAGATGGATGTGTTTCTTATAATATTTGCACTACGTTAACAGTGACAGTGCTAAATAAAGTACCTTTAAAACTTTTTTCTCGACATGTTCTTTTAAAAAAGGTGATTCATCTGTCATTCTTATATTTTTTACCTTTTGATACAATATAAGGAATTTGTATCATTGATACATTTTGACCAAATTAGTCTACGGTGAATAAATTGGTCCTACAATCACAAAAAATCTTTGTCAGAAATCTCTCGGAAACATATGCTTCTTCTTAATGGACCGGTCTACTTCTTGCGAAAATTTGATAAATTTCTATCAATGTGCCAAGAACAATTTAAATAATTTTGGGAAGAAATTTGATAACAGTACATCTATACTTAATATTATAAAGCTGAAGAGTTTGTTTGTTTGAACGCTAGGATCTCAGGAACTACTGGTCCGATTTGAAAAATTCTTTCACTGTTAGATAGCACATTTATCGAGGAAGGTTATAGGCTATATATCATTACGCTACAACCAATAGGAGCGGAGCAGCAATAAAGAATGTTTCAAAATCGGGGACTTTTTTCCTTTTTGTGAGCTTCCGCTGCGCACGCTGCAGAAACGGTTGAAATTTCGCTAAAATAATGTATGACAGAATTGTTCCCTTTTAAATATTCTAAAAAAAAGTCCGCGACAGCATATGTCTATCTTTTAAGGTTGGCTCACTATAACGTTTTTTATTCTAACCAAATTTATTTTTAATAAAGCATTCTTTGTGAAGGTGTTTTTACAAACATGATATTAATCCTTATCCAAATAAATACGTTATTCATTACAAGTATTTAATACAAAATAAATTCGTCCTTTACATCATTTGATTTCAATGAGTATCTTAGAAGATATCGCAGTTTCAAAATAATGATCAAGCGCGCAATAATGATACTCAAGGCGTCGACCGGCGCGTTACGGTTTCACGTTGAAACAATTTGACCGATTTGTATGATTTTTGTATATTTAAGTAAATGGGGCTCTGCGGAGTAAAATACTACAACTTATTTTCTTTCTGTAGTACACGCAGACGGAGTTGCGGGCAAAAGCTAGTCTATACTAATATTATAAAGCTGAAGAGTTTGTTTGTTTGTTTGAACGCTAGGATCTCAGGAACTACTGGTCCGATTTGAAAAAATTATTTCAGTGTTAGTTAGTATATTTATTGAGGAAGGTTATACGTTATATTTCATCACGCTACGATCAATAGGAGCGGAGCAGCAATAAAGAATGTTTCAAGATCGGGGGTATTTTTTATCTTTTGAAAGCTTCCGGCGCGTGTGCCGCGGAAACGGTTAAAGTTACGCTGAAATAATGTATGACAGAATTGTTCTCCTTAAAAGTTCTAAAAAAACGTCCGTAACAGCATATGTCTACCTTTTAGGCATATTTCACTATAACCTCTTTTATGCTAACCAAATTTGTATTTAAATAAAGCATTGTTTGTGGAGGTGTTTTATAAAGATTATATTAATCCTTATCCAAATAAATGCATTATTCATTATAAGTATTTAGTTTAGAAGAAATTTGCCTTTTATAGCATTTGATTTCAATTAGTATCTTAGAAGATATTGCAGTTTTAAAAAAATGATCCAGCGCGCAATAATGATGCACAAGGCGACGACGTTACGGTGTCACGTTTAACCCAGATAAGCCTGAAACTAAAATTTTCTGAAAATTTTGAAAAAAGTTACATTATTTAGTTTATTAGATCTTATGCAACATAAAAAAAATTATGAAAAAAAAATTAAGTGTAAGGCTTTCAGGGAAACAGCCGTCCTATATGTAGGACAGTAGGATAATAAGAGGAAATAAAAGACCATTTATGACAAAACAGAATGTAATGAAAAAGGGTAGTTTATTAGATAACTATTGATTATATTACCCATTGTTATATGTAATTTACTAGATTAACACTATTTAAGAATGATATGTTTCAAAACACTTGACAAACACTCCAACATCACATTTCTTGCAATGTGTCAAACATTTTTTGTGACATTGACGACAGCGTGTTTGCTTCGATTGAGGAATAACCAGATGATTCATTTGGTCTTTACGACTATCAGCATGTTCATGATGGGAGGGTCGGCTAGGCCCTCTTTTGGCATTTTTTGTATCAGGGGAGTTTTCCCAATACATTCTTCTACGGGGGAGCCATGAATAACCACTAACCAACAATATGCCGATGAAACATTTCATATCTTCAGTGGTTATGTCTCCAGGCAAATTCTTTTTGACAGCATATTTATTGCTCTCTGACACCAACAACGAAATAACATCTTCATCTAAGAAGTTTTCAAACCACTCAATTGGGCGCTTATCTTGGCAAGCGCCTTGAACATCTGGCAAATTCACGGGATTTTTTGCCAAGTCCCGTTTTCTCCATGCGTAGGTACGCCTACGTTTAGTTCGACCTGTAGAATCAGAAGGTTCTTCTTCTGTATCACTCACCATAATCTGCCCTTGAATCATTACTTCAGCCGGTTGAAGCAGAATGTTTCGTGGCAAATTATTCAAAGTTACATTATCTTCTTCACCCGAATCTTCGTCAGTGAGACAGTCAGGATCAACAGGAGGAGGTAGAATACATATCAGTCGTTCTCTATAATCTTCTTCATTATCAGAAACATTTTCTAAAGCATCTAAAATTTCATGCGCAGCTAACGGTCTGTAAAGAAAAAGTTGTATTATTGTACTAAAATCATGTATATTATCCTACTGTCCTATATATAGTACGCTAGTATTTGTAACAATTTATACGTAATTCATTTATATTATTTTGCTAGAATATTTATTTAGTACAAAAGTTAAGGTTATCAACTAGATATTAACACAGAAAAAAACAACTCACGAGTAAAATATAACTTTTTATACATACCTGTCATTTGCCATGTCTGCAACGCACTTTTATTACACACTTATAAGGTAAAATATAAGGTAAAAACTGTTAAAATAACTGTCTTTTTATTTTTTCTAATAAAGCTGACACGTTTCTTACTGCAAATCATAAGACTAAATAATCTTAGATAAAGAGGGTATTCTGATATTTTTTTTTATTTCTACTGTCCTAAATATAGGACAGTAGGCTTATCTGGGTTAAACAATTTGACCGATTTGTATGATTTTTGGTATGGATATAGAAAGGAGCCTGAGGAGTAAAAGAAACTATAGCTTACATTCTTTTAACCCTGTAGTCTACGCGGACGGAGTCGCGGGCAAAAGCTAGTTAATATATACTTTGGTCGAAGATTTAGCACCATTATTTTATAGGACTAATTATATTATTAATTATTTTAATAGTTTTGGTTATGTAGTCGCATTTCTGAACTAGCTGTTGCCTTCAATGCCGTACGGGAAACTCTAGACTTAAAAATACATTTATTTTCATTCTTGAGACATTTATTATCAATCCTATTCTTTTTCTAATCGTAGCGTGAATGAGGTGTCTAACACTTAAATTAATAATGAACATCAGTTTAGTAGATCCAGAGGCTACACCCTAAAACTTCAAAAACTTTGCCTCTTCATAATGCTGATAAGTAAAAAAACCTCGGTTGCCGTAACCCACACATTATGTACTAAAACGCAGTCCTACACTACCGTCATATTTCTCTTATATTGCATAGGGAACGAGTGTAGCCGCAGCAATTTCGATGTCCGATAATTTGCAGACAAACCACAAAAGGAAGGTAGAGATTGTACAGAACCATTGTTGGCGCAGACAATGGGACAGACTCGCGGCCACACCTAAATGCCATACTAGTTTAACGTAGTAAAGAAATATCGCCTGCCGCACTGAGGCACACACTGAACTTATCTCATGTTCTATTCTCATTTCTTTGGCTTTATTTCGAACGAGTGTATATTTTTATAGTTTCCTTTCCGTCGTGTTGTCTTTGTGCGTTGTAGGCTTCGTCAAAGAAAAACAAGTTGCATTGGTTCTTTAACCATTTCAATTGCTCCTTTTAATGTTATTTGTTACTTTGAAAAGAAGTTGTATGCTAAAATTGCATTCGAATTTCAAAACATGTTAAACTTAACGACACTTATGAATAGAATTATCAAAAATACTGAGAATATGTAGGCGTGTTTAATTACAAACACACATATACATTTGAGACACTACTGTTGCCCCCTTTGTAGGCAAAGGTCCATTTCTGCATACACATTTCAGTCCCACTCAGTAGTGGCGATCTCTAGATCAAACAGCACATATTAGCCCGCACAACCGCGAGGCAAGAAGAATCTTGACAATAAGTAATTACTATCAATCCCCATATTTTGAATATTGTGGATGAATAGAAGTTATTCTTTAGTAGGCAGATCCTTTATAACTTCATCACGGAGACTTCGAAAGTATATTAATTGTATTCAATGTCGTCAACGAGTGTAAACCTGAAAAAAAGTCGCTTCAATACCGGGCCACAAATCTGTTTTCCTTATCAACAAATACGAAGTGAAGTAAATATTTTTTTATTATTTATTAGATCTAGATAGCCTGAACTATTTCTGAGTTATTCGAGCTGGCGCGTGTTAGTGTGCCGTTTCTTGCCGAGTAAAAAAATAACTAGTGTACAATGTATTTACAAGAATAATAGCTATAAGGCGGGCGGCACGCGAATCGTCGATCAGCCGCCAATAGGTCGCGCACCTCGAGGGCCAGAGTCAATCGAATTTATTCAGTAATTTCCTCCAACATAACGACCTTCACGAACAGCCAACTTGTCGAAATGTGTTCGCCAAACGGAATGTTTTGCTTTACTTACCTATATTTTGTTACCGAGAACTTCAAAAGCGAAAGGGGAACTCTGTGTTTATTTTTTAAATAATTCATCCTTGAATGAAATAGATAGTAGGTATCCGTCATTCATGTTTAGTCAGCCTTTTTTCAAACGACCACCTAAAGGTGCATATACCCTAAGCATACAGCCGTTTGTCTTTGACATTTCCACCAGTAGTTCTAAGTACTTCTAAGTACCATCTTATTCAGTAATCGAACCCGGGCCCTCTGTACTACACAAGCTTATTAACTATGAGGACAACGACAGTCTTTATTTGCTGCATTAACTAGGTAACAGTCAATTTATGTGCCACTGTGAAGTGCACACTAGCAATTTTAACGAGACTGCAACCCAAAGCTTGTTGCCGAGTAGCCAAATGATAATTTTAGTCTTGTTCTCTATTTCCTAATCCAATACAAACTCGACTACTGTCTACATTTCCGTGCAAAATCAAATTCTATCATATAAGTATCTCCGTGTTCTATTTTCGGTCCTATCTGGCTTGTTTTGTATAAATTATGAAAGCTTAATTATACCATATCTTCTATTCCAATATACGTTATTCATATCATATCAAAGGTTATGTGAAACACAATTATGTGTTAATGTAAATGTAGATACCTATGTTAATATTCTTAATTGCGCATCAACAGTACCACTGGGACATAAAATTGTGTAACATGAGGCCGTAGATAAGATTCTATTACGTCTGGGTGCTACAAATATATATTTTTTTAATTTTGCTATTTTGTTTCTGTGTGTAACACGTAAATTTAACAAGAATAAACAAGTATCAAGAAATTATTACGTTGAAGTCAGTTTCCATATAACCACATATTTATTAATCTACTAATAATACCCTGTTTCATTACATCTAAGCTACTTCGCCCTCATCTCTTAAATGAAATTTTCTTCAGTATTTTGTATTTTTATCCCAGCAGCAGGTATTTATAACTTAGTAAATTGATAACATCCTCGCGAACCCAACCCGCACCGCTACCTGCTTTTGCATTCACATTGCGGTTACATTAATTTATTTGAGAGACTCCATTTATTACCTCCGTCTTTTAAATGAAAATATACTCTTATTTATACTTTGCTCATTATACTTGCACGTGGATTTCAAATAAGCCGAAATATACAGGGTGTATTCAAACCGTGATCGGAAACTTGAGTAGGTAATAGCTAAGGTGATTACAAACCCCCTGGCATTAAAGAAAATCCCGGCAAAAAAAAAAATGTTTGTATGGAAAACAAAATTTTTATTTTTAATATTATTAAAAATAATATTATTAATCACCTTAGCTATTACCTGCTCAAGTTTTCGATCACGGTCTGAATACACCCTGTATAGACTTACATATTGTATATTTCAAGTTTTTCCTTTGATTGCGTCTTCTTGTTTCAAAAAAGTAAAGAGATTGAAGAAGCTTTTTGAGGTAAAATATAATCATCATCATCATGACCAGCCTTTCACGTAAAAGAGGTAAAATATATAAATCCAAAATTGAAATACAATATTGTATAAGTCTAAATAGTTAAACCTATGCACTGAATGATTTTCTGAGATCACGATGCAACCTCCCTTCGGGGTCCGACGCGAGAAACCTTTCAATATTTGGATACCAATATTTACATTACTCATTATCCCTCGTCATCGCCGGTATAAAGCGATGGACAGCTGGTATCAAATAACAATATTCGTATAAGCCCAAGCTTATTTCATCCGTTTATGTAACGTAAACAACTAGAAACAGAATTTGGGAAAGAAAAACGGCTTTCCCTGAAAAAAAATGTGTAAACATCATGATGCTTTTTCAATATTAATTGACACTATAAGAACTTGTATGTGTGAAGACGACCTAACATCACTTTTTCACACTTCGCGCATTGTTCGGTGCTAGTGCATATGCAAACCCATAATATTAGCATTAACATTAAATCATACAACCTAACCAGCGATTTAGATGTCACAAAAAAAACTAAAAAGTATTAATTGCAAACACATTACGATGTCAGCTGCATGTCGAATCACATTTTTTACTTTAAAAGTACCGAGAAAATTATGAAAACCCGTGTTTAAAAACAAAAAAACGGTAGGTTTTAATCGTCGTTTTGCGTGACAACGCCCCACCGTCGTGCTCTTTAGCCAGCCGCTTATTCGATAAGAAGGCGCGTAGTTAACTTACCTGTAGGTGGTATTTATGTTTTTAATCCACACTAAGAGGCACGATGACTGTTCCCAAAGTGCCGATCGCGGTAATAGAAGCCTTTTTCCTGGCTTTTACGTGGCGACAGTTACCCGAGACACGAGACCCTCACACCTTCAATGTAAACATGGCCTTGTTTGGAAACAACTGTGGTACGACTCTAAGAATTCCATTAGTGAGAATATTGTTCCGTATTAAATATTTGTACAGACAGTTTTTTGTCACAGAATTTGTTTCGATGGTATCGTTGTTCGCTTATTTGATTATTTTTTTGTTTGCGTGCTTTTTATACTTAAAATACCTCATCGTGGTACATGCTTACACTAAGATACATTAGATCCCAATATATTAAAAAAGTATTTATTCTCAATGAAAACCTTAATAGTTTAATGTGATCAGCATTAGAATTATAAAAATCATAAGACAAAAACTAAAACGAGTTAATAACAGAATCCAGTACAAAATAATATCATGCCACTGGGAGCTAATGACTGGCAATTATGATCATCGAAACTGTTCCAAACATCATTTTAATCCTGAAACATAGTTATATGTATTATTATAAGTTTATTATAGGGATCATCTGCTCGTAGATCGATCTCGAATCTGTATCGATTAACAACGGTTGTAATTCTAGCAATTTGTTGTTTTGTAAACATTATTGACAAATAAAAAATATCAGTTTTTCATGTGTATATTCATAAATATACAAACATACCCATTACATATACAAATAGTGTCTATATATAGCTGGATCGGTTCGCTTGTGTAACAAACAATGATATTATTGTATTTAACAAGCATTTTACTTAACTTAAATGATTTACAAGAATAAGGCTCATTTAATAAACGAAAATCGTAGAACGGCGGAAGCAAATTGATATACTATGTACAATAGTACTTCTATAACCTAATTCCCTATAAGTAGAAATTACGTAAAACAAATGTTTTTAATAGGTACTAATATCGCAATAACTTTTTAAGCGAACGATATATCTTTGTTGTGGTATAAAAACCCCCGCAATGTGAAAAGCTAATGTAATTATAACACGCAATACGTTTCAAATAAATGATAAGAATTCTTTATTTGTACATGAACAAATATTTTACCGTTTTTATTAAATCAGTCCTCGTGTTGTAATTTTACAGGCTTTGTAGGTTGGTTATTAGTTTTAAAATTAATCCTCATAGGCATTCCATTATTGTTTCGAGTAATTTGGGTCTATGCTTAAACATTAAAACAGAAAAGTGTTTTATAAACATTGTCTAGAATTACAAAAGTTTAAAAACCTCTCAAAATTACTCATTGATTTCAGAAGGATGCACCATATGAATACTAATATCATCGACATTCGTGCTGAAAAGACAGGAATTTGACTTTATTACCCTCCACGCTTATCATTAAAATATTAATTTTTTCTACCGAAACAGAACAAACTACGAAATGCTACTCTTCTATTAAAATTCAATTACTCTATAAATGTCAATGTTTACTTGAATGTTAACTAAAATCAATCACCCTTACTAGACTTAAAGGATCACTAATGTGTAGTTCTGCTCAGCTTTTCTTTATAATACCTTGGTCAAGAAAACCTAGTAAACAGCGGATACAGCGACGCTCTCTTTAATAAATATTCATACTTTATTTTGCCATAAACACTTTCTCGTGTTTTCACTCGCCAAAGCATTTTGTTTGACTTTAAAATAAATTTAACAAACTCCGCATCGAAGTTTGAAAGTTAAATTGAAAACCATTAAAAGGCAATCATTTTGGAAGTTTTTGATGTTCCGTCAAGTTACTTTGAATCGGTACCTACCTATTACGTGAGATAGAGTTTTGAAAAACGTCAAGAAGGTGAAACTGAGCTCATACATCAAGGGATCGTGGGAGGTAGCCCCGGCACGTCTCACCGTGACTGATGTCCCCCACTCATTTATAAATTGACCTCACTCCAGTTAGACGACGGTTAAAGATTGAAACCATAAGATGCCATATTTTCCGATTGCCGTATTTACCTTTAATATTCTTGAATATGACGTGTTTCACAACAAATTATGTTTAGTCTGCTTTATTTGGAATATTAGATAAATAGAAATATAATTTGTATGTTAATAAATAGTCGTCAGACTCCGTGGCGCCGTTGACTAAACATCAGCACACCAAAGCTAATATTTGTTTGGAATCTGGGTGTTTTTGTGAGATCAACAAATCACTCGTAGTTTCTGATACCTACGATATATTTTTTTTTATCTTACTGTCGGATAAGAACTGTATGTTGTATTTAGTTATTTATTAATTTATAATACTAAGTTTTTTTTTAATTCTGTAAATCAAAAGAAACATAAGTAAAGCCGCGAGAAAAAGGCAGAAAGGAATAAAAATCCTATCAGCTACAATAATAATTTTCTTTGCATACTGTCATGACAGCAAACAATTTAAGTCGATTTCATTCACATACTCATTGGAAACTCTTAAGCAAATCGCGCGTATCGTTCAGTTATAAATTGCTATTACATAGCAGACTACAAAGCATTGAAATTCCGCCAATAAACTTGACTGAACGGGATACGCCGCCGAGTCCCCTGTCGATACGCCGATAGATCCCTTGGGAGAGAAAGATGTCTTCCACTTATTTCTGAATTGACTTCGTTTTATTTTTTCTCCTTCCTTCTTGTGACGTCACGGTATTGTTTTAGTGCGTGCGACCTTTAAATAATAATTTAACTCAACTTTTAACGTGACCTAATAAATGTTCACGCTGAATTCGATTATCAGATATTACTTTCAAGTGTACTTGTCTAGATACGAGAAACTCGTCGGTTCAATTAACTGTAACTGAATAGAGGCACTTTAGATTATAGATTTTTTCGTGCCTGTATAATACAATAAAGATAAACTTACTTATACAATGAACAAAACGCTATAAAAACAGCCAGACCCGTATCCTCTGGTTAAATTTAATCGTCTGCGTATGTTTTAAAAGATTCCCGTATATCAATGGAAAGCACTATAAAATAGGTTGTTCCTGAAATAAATACTGCTTTAGCGTCAGCATGTACGAGATAATGACAAACGATATTCATGGGTCATTGCTTCTCAACAAATACAAAAAACAAATTCGTGTTGTAACAATTGAAATTTATTACCAACATTTTCATTCTAAATACGAGGAGCTGCGCAGTTAATGGTGCCATCAATCACAAAACATAACTTCGTGTGCGGTCAACATGTTGTACATAGATGAATATTTATCACCATAACAAATCACTTGTTAAGTAGGGATAATAATAAATCAAAATTTATGAAGCATATCAAACCTAAACCGTTTACTATTTACTCACAAAGCGAAACGAAATGTTCCAACTAAAACAAAAAGTAATAACTAGAAATTCCAAATCAATAATTTTCTAGGCTCGGCTCTAAAAAGCTCTCGCGTCCCTGGCGACTGAGCAAAGTTGGGAATGTCCAAAAGTTTACTTACCTACCGTGAAAATTTTGTAAAATACGTTTTGCGAATTTAACTCGAGCCGAAAAGTAAGCCACTCAGGAATACAAAAAAAATAAGTGATCGCGTTTTTTATAAAATTTCCTTATTTTATGCCAGTTACAACACCAGTTTAAAATATTTTCAAATTTTGTCCAACGTTGTACGGCAACTGATGGTTGATACTTGGAAAATACAGGCAACTGATACTTGGAAAATACTTGGAGGTAATAAAGTAGCTGAGAATTATAGTATATTCTTATCCGCTTAGATATTATGGAACACACAAAGTGTAAAACTCATTTGTGGCTTAAGCATTTTTTATTGACTACCGGGTTAACTTGGTGCACATTAAATTTTGAACCAGCCGATGCAATACGCTACAATAACAAGGGCTAATCGTTAATACTGGATAGCACAAGCTATTTTTGATTTTATTTTTGGTCATAAAATACATTACGATTTTTTTATAAAACCCTTATTGTTAATAAAGTGGAAGTCGCGATAACCGTGAGAATTAGGCGTGCGATTTAGACAATTTTTCAATATTCGCGTGTTCAAAGCCCAGATAATCACTTATGATTTCGAATTTATGAGTGTATTTATATTAAACCAAGCACTTCAACAGTAAACGAAAACATCGTGAGGAGGGCTACGCACCCAGAAGTAGGTACACCATTTATTGATATCTTAGTCGTTGTCTGCCAACCCACACTAGGCGCGCGTGACAGTCCAAGGCCTACTCGTAAATCCACTCGCTTGCAGAGAAGATCCTTATCGAATGAAACTCAAAGGCCCGATAAACACATTTATCATCATCATCAGAGGGCTTAGGCCAAAGTCCACCATGCTGGCCCAGTGCGGGTTGACGGACTTCACACCTAAAAAAATCTAGGTACCTATTTTTAGGTATGCCGGTTTCATCAACAAGTTTTCTTTCACCGTTTAAGCAAGTCATAATTCATTGCGAATACACACATAACTTCGAAAAGTCAGAGGTTTGAACGCGCGATAGCCGAGATTGTCGACCTTAACCTCGAGGCCATGACTGCTTTACATGATATACACATTAATTAATCCAATTGGAAAATGAAATTATTTTAAATAAATTCATATTCATAGTATAATTATTCAGTATTAATAGTCCTAGTTAATGAGGCACCTTATTCGTATTTTAATTCATGAAGAATGAGCGAGAAAAGAGTAATTATATGAACCGTATTAAACTGAAATAGGCTAATACTTCCGCGACATTCTATCAGGATCGGATATCGTTTCATTAATAATCCCTTCGTATATTGAAGATAAGACGAGTATCACTCGTCGCTAAAAGGTATTAGTAAATCGATATCTATTATTGTTACCGTTACGTGACCGCCATTTTACCGACGTAAGATAATTAATTATTTTCTCGGTCGCCATTAAATATTGAGGCGAAATTATTTTATCAACCTAACCATAGTCCCTAATTGATGCTCACAGGGAAAAACACGAGGTTTGGAGTTCGTTTTTTACGTTGAAGGTAAATATTTATTTCTAGTATTTGTATTTGAGAAGCTGAATAATTTTTGTTTGCGAGAAACAAAATGTTATATATTCCTAAATGGGGTACATATTGATTTATAAGTCTTATTTTGATACAATGTCGCAAATTTAAGACAAAATGTGTCATGGTAGAGGTTGCTTATTTAAACTCAGTGCCAAAAATGGAATAAAAACCATTTTTGTTCTGATTATTTAAAACCATTGGTGATCATTTTCGTATCCGTACCGAAAGCGAAGCCGTATGTCAAGCTCATTTCTAGACTCCTTTTGAAACATTAATCCTTTTTAATATTGCAAACTTCCTATTGCAATATTCCATTTAAACTCTACCGCCCCGAGAAAAGAAATTGAGACTCATCAATTAACTTAAGTCCTTCGAGGCTTGCTCCATATTACGTAGAAACTAGGGGCTGGCTTTATTTATGTGAGTATAAATAAAAAAAATCTCTATGGGGCTTCCATGTGTCTGAACAACAAGAGTCAATTTAACGTCGACTACCTACATTAACCTGGACTAATTAAAAACGGACTCTTCATTCATATTTTTGCTGCCTAATGGTTTAATGCGAGTTATTCCTATTACTTTATTATTAATTGCCTGAACCTCCGTTGACGTGCACTTTATGGTGATTTGGCCAGTATTTTTATTCTAGGAGACACGTAACCGAAAAATTGGGTCACTTGTTACTAAAAAACCACTCCCGCTAAAAATGTCATTTAAAATGTAAAGCGAACTATTTTTAAACTTAAAATTGGCTATTGATGGCTAACTTTATCTCTGGCATCGTAGCGAAAGGCAATGAATTCCAAAAACTGCACGTCTTTTGTCGTCGAAACAGGATTACTTCATATTGATATACTGCAATTACTCCACTACAGATATCAGTGGAGTCACTTTGTTATTCTACCTCTGTGGTACTTTTTTTTGGAACAAAAAGGTATGTGTGTGTAACAAACACATTTCATTCTTTGGTTAAGATTTCTTATGAGTACCGAGAAGTCTTTCATATTGCTTGAATGCACTTGTAATTTGATCTTTTAGTAAAAAGTGCCTTAAAGAATTGAAAAAAAATGGATAGTAAAATTTATTCTTAAATTAAATCTAAACTAAACATCTGTCTTTTTAAAGTAATCTTAAAATAAAGATATCCACTAATATTTCTACATCGCCGTTAGCTAAAAAAATACTGCGTTTGTTACCAATAGTTAAATCCCTTTACAAAACCCGCTTTAATTAACTGCGCCAATGCTTTTTTACAATTCCATCCTATGCATAGATTACGTAAACTAGGTTGCTAATCTAGTTCATTGTTTATATACTGATGTCCCAGTTAGACGGTGTGAGCTTAGACCACTGATCCTCGCTGATTGAAACGTAACATGCACCTTCGCCCGAGCAAAATCAGGTGCCGGAGTAAATTAACTTAATAAAACATCAACTATAATCCTGCTTTACAAAGCTTTTTAGATATCAAACTTGTTTCTAGAACTTTACTTGTTTTAGCTGTCATAACAAGTAATGTTTTACACTTTAAAAGCGATAAAAAGTCTAGATAATGTTACGTGTGGTTGATGATAATAACTAATAAGCGCCTTAGTCATAACGTTGGATGTAAATACATATGTTAATAATTTTATCTTAACAATACGTATATATAATAGTTTATGAATATCCTGCTACTAATGTGAACTATTCGATGTAGCGGTCTCGTTATGGACACGTATCTACCTTTGGTAAAGACATGCACTAGGCTACCACCTACCACATGGGTCTGCAGTAAAAGTAGGTCACAGAGGGCTCACAGTAATATACTATGTCGTCCATTTTTTGTGACTGAACTATTATTCCGTCGACTTTATTATAATAGAAACTCAATTTGTAGGTAGCAAGATATTCGTATACGCCTGACCTGCGCCTACAGTACATAAGGTGCAAATCCCGCCACACTAACCCACTGAAGTGTGCAGTATTCAGAGATTAGTCTTTGTATATTCGGTTACATGCCGAAATAATTATATCGACGATAGTAGAATAATCGTTAACGTTTCTCGTCGGTCTATACCAACAATCAACCAAAATAGACATTGTATTTCGATGCATCTGTGTTTGCTATTAACAAATTGGCCAATATTTACTTAACCGTTTGAACAGTTTAGAATTAAATTGAACGTAATAACTAAATAATTAATGTAAACCTTATTAGGTGCCTGCCTAATGACATATGTATAATATGTATGTTCCAGTTTTAAACAGACCGACAATACCTATTTTATTAACCGCTAAAAGACAGACATTATCGTTTTACACTTTGTCTATGTTTTGATGTCCCTATACAGTTTATTTTTATGGCAGTGCCTTAATCAAATCGTCTTTTACCAAGGGGGCGCTAGAATCCCACTACACTACATTTCCTTCTTGTCGTAAAAGATACTTATCTCCTTGTAGTCGTTAGGCACGTTGCAAGAAAATAGAATCTATCCCACCCACCTTACTGCAACTTATACACACCGGGATCGACAGTGGCACGCACAGAAATAACCTAGAGCAGTGAAGACCAGTGAGTCTTTGGGGTAACTAGCTCGTCTTTACGCCTTAACGAAAAAAAATCAGAAGGTCAAAAGGACAGTGGATTCAGTAGACAGTCGACAATGGACAAAACAGCGGCGGCATGGGTAGCCTGTGGGCGTTAAGCAGCCACATCCACAACCTAATGGGTACTTGAACAAAGTTAGTGGGGACGCGCACCATACCACCGAAACGGCCGAGACAATTCTATCTCGATACCTCGGTGGCGCACTAAGCGGCTGCGGAATCATTGTGGGTGCTTCCGTCCACTCACCGTAGTCGTTCTCCTTCACGCAAGAGGGATTTCAGTCGGGATGTCTATGTAGAGATTACTTTGATTTAGCGCTCAGTCTGGTATTATACCTGCGTGGATATGACGTCTACGTGTGCCGCGCTGAATGTCCGCCGATTCCGACATATCTATTATATATTGTAAACATGTAACTATAACAATATTATGTATATTATAACAATATCAAAAAATATGTTATTTTGGATTCGATAAAGTAAAAATACCAGCTTAAAATTACACTTAGCATTTTTAAAAATACAATCTCCATAATTACACGTTTAAATGAGTAATAGTAAAAACAAATCCTAAAAGGCTGTGATGGTATGACTCAGTTGCAAATTTATAAGTTGAAAACTCAGTACAATAAACCGCTGGAAAGTTTCAAGTACTGTGTTTTTATACTGAGCACTGAAAGTTTGCGAGGCCGTATGGCTTTCTGTACTGATGTGACAATAACAGCTACTCACTGAATACGCTCAGTTTTATATTAAAACTAGAATGTATTAAACGAGGCTTTAACTCAAACATTTTTATCGTAAAAACTTCTACTCACAAAAACTACATATAATAGCACTAACAGTCGCAAAGAAATAAATTGTTTAAATTCGGTTGAAATTGACTTTTGAGATTAACAGTTAACCCTGAGTTATTAAATAATTAAAGGAACGTTAAAAATTATTTACATTTTACGTTATGTTAAATTTCCGATTAAAATTCCAAAAGAAAAATTCAATCACATACATAGTCTTGATTTCTGATTTTGGGTGTGGTGGTATCAGATTCAACGAGAGACTTTCTGATGTAAATCTTCCAAATACCCCTCCATCATACGTCAGGCTTACAACTGCTGTATAAAGGACTCCGTAGTCCGTACTCAGCGCACTTGAAAACTTCAGAACCGTTCCAAATTATTTAGTAAAAAATCTCCTCAATACTCGTTACATATCATTTGTAAGAATTCTTCGATTCATTATGTTTAATGACTACCATTATGCCTCTGAGTATCGTAACAATCGCTTACCATTCGCAGTGAACATTAATTAAAATTTTAATAAGATTGCCGGAAAGCATATTACGAAACAAAGGATACCACCTAATAGCATACGATATAAGTCAAATAATAATTTCATTGCGAAATGTGGTAAGCTCTTTTGTTTTAATGAAAATTAATTAAGCGTAATTGTGTTTCATCTTTTATGTCTTCAACATAAGTCTGTGTTATCTCAAGCGAAATTAACTAACATCTTAAGATCTTTGAGGTTCGTTGTTAAATAGTCGTTATGATGGTGGCGATGAGAAATTAATGTACTAGATTTTTAAGTGACAATCTTCACATTAATGTACAAGAGAATATATGCAGCCACAAATTTAATGGGGGCTTACTTTACGTAAAACTGATTGTAAAATGTTTTTAGACGTCATCTAACATGATATTACATCATAAACCAAATAATAAACTTACTTTTCCCGTAATAAATAAAAGTTATTCATCACCATCATCATCAGCCCATAAATACGTTCCAATGCCGGGGATGGAGCTCCTCATCTATTGATAAGGGTTACGCCCTAGTCCATCACGCTGGCATACATAGTGTAGAGAGGTGGACTTATCTATGCCATCCTATAAAATGTATAAGATCCTATAAATTTATTAAATTAAAATACTTATTAATAATCAACATATAAGTGCGTTTTTCAAAACACTTAACCACTTGCTATTAATAAAATTGCCCGCTTCATATCTCAGCAAATCATATAGTTTAACAACAAAAGTCAATTAAAATTAGTTTACTTATTTCACATTTTCTTTTTCTTTCTGAGGCAAATTCTGTAATTCACGCTGATGAAATTGAGCATGAAAGTCAAATTTTAAAAGAGAAGCAGTTTAATTTATGCTTTGTTAATTTACCGTCCCCGGGTACTGCCAAAAAATCGCTGAAACTTTAATATAGGCTCCAATCGAGCGAACGCCAGGGACATTTGAAATAATACGCAAGTCAAGTCACAGCATGAATTAAAAAGCAATACGCTGACTTTTAGGCCAGGCGCGCCTCGCTTCACATCCGGTGTAACAGCCTATGCATGCTCAACTGTGTTCCACTTTTTAACTTTTATTATTTTCTCATAATTTCACGACGCTATTTAATATGCCCTTGCACGAAGTAGATATTCTAATTTGCGAATATATGAAAAAATTAATTTTGATTTATATTTGTAATTCTCTCCACTTCATTAACAACTGACAACAATGAAAATATTTGTAATTTATTTGATTATATTAAACACGGATGGACTTGGTTGTAACATCACGTTTCGCTCATTGGTTACGGAACAATACTGAAACTTACCCGTTCTTAACGTTATGCTAGTGTAATTACTTTAGAAGTGAAATTAATACTTATCAATAGAAAAACTAAAGTCCGACGTAATGTGAGGGATAATATTCAATATAATAAACTATAGTATTTAAAGTGCAATTCATGTCATCGATAATGTATACCATCCTTTAATCACAAAATGACCGAACGATTAATCTAGTAACATGCGATGTGTCAGCGAGCTTCATTGTTAGCAGGTGGCGCTCATGATTAATTGTCTACCAAATTTATTGTCATGCATTAATATACAATTTGTTGTCTTATTAGGCCATATTATTTAATTTACCTGCTACATAATGAGGCAACCAAAAACAGCAAAATTATTTACCCTGAGGGATTTAATTACCTTATTTGAACAAAAATTTCAAGAAATTTATGTTTAACATATGATGCTAAAAAATTCAGAACATTTCGTGGTGCTTAGCGTGATAGAAAAGTAGCTATTTTAAATTATATCGCCTAAATAATATCCTATTTTAAATTTATCAGCCTATCGCCGTCCACTGAAAAACGTAGGCCGCCCAAGAAAGTGGCAACTATCCTGGTCTTGAGGAGCCCTCATCCATTCATGTCTTGTCACGTTTCTCGTATGTTTTAAATTGTCAAATCAATCAAAAATGTTTTTTTTGTATATAAAGTTAGGTAATTCTGACTTTTCTGTCTTCATATACCCAAATGCCTGAAAAAAAATATATTGTTATGAAATCAAATAGACGTAATTACATTATTACGTCAATTAACTTTTACGCCTATTTGTCCGACGTTGTCAATAGAATCTGCCATCGGAAAGTTTTCAATTCCAAATGATTAACGAATTTTCTTGTTAAACAAGATTGTAAGTACATATAATTGTGTTTTATTTTCCACAGACATGGAAAAATAAAATAATTAGAACTTGAACGAACAAATAATGTAAAACAATATTTAGCTTAAATTACTGTTAATTTCTTAGTAAATAAAATATGGTTACATTATAATTTTTTGCATCTTATTATTTTTAGAACATAAGCCTCCCCAAGAGGGAAGGCACCCTCTTGGGGAGGCTTATGGTAGACACCATCCCTGTCTTGAGTAACCCTTATCCATCCACTACGCGCCACCTATCTCGAGTCTTTGGACCATCGTGCTGCAGGACGTCCCTCACTACGTCTGTTTCACCATATATTATAAAAGAAAAAAAATCAAGTGTATCACTTTTAAAAGAATCTCGTCCATTAATTACGTAGGTCGTATTTTTGTCGCTGTCCATTAGAGATACGTCGCACCGCCATTATAGCTAGATTAATGACGTGGCGTCCGAAAATCTAAACTGCTACACTCATTTTCATCTTTGGCGATCTTCGGGGAATATTATTTGGCAAATATTTGTTAAATGCCTCCAACATTTTGGTAAAATTGTTTCCACAGTTGAGACTTTAACCAAAACTTCTAATAAAAATCATTCAAGTTGACTTTTTCTAAAACTATAGGTATTGCTTTTTCTTCACTAACCATAACAACTACGGCAAATAGTAAAAAAAACGATAGACATTAAGAAAACATTCAACACTGCTCACTTCATCCATGTAACTAAAAGGACTCCAATACGTATAACCTGTTACGCAAACAGGAAACCTAAATCTTCCTATAATCCGTCAGCCCGTATACGACCGTCTGAGAGATGCAAGCCTCCACTATACCATACATGAGAGAGGTTAGGTTACTTGGCTATTGAGGTCTAATTCGTTAGACCATAGGACGTCGTCTGACCATGTTAAAGTAAACTTTCAAGTAAACCAGATATCCCCACTGTGTTTAACATCGTCGTTGACGTGCATAATACTTACCAAGGTCACCTTAGCTTTTGTAGCAATGAAGAAATGTAAAAACAGTATCTTTTTTTTCATTAAAACTAGATTTTTGTCCATATTAAAAATAAGTCAACAGCTTACACAAATTTTTAAAGTTTTCCATTTGTACCGAAGGCACAAAATTGCTACGACAATCTTCACCTACTAAGCATCAGCCATTCCTAATGATTTTATATCGGTGTTCATCTTAGGTTATTTACATTTTTTTTTCTGTTTGTAAATTAATCATAATAGTACCTAACAGTACCCTAGTTTCCTTTCAATCATATGCAATAATTTACGAGACATTTAACCACTTACAGGTTATAATTAAGTACCTACCTTAATAATTGTTGACTCTATTGGATTTTCTATCAGACATTCCTAGGCAAGCACACAGGTGATAAGGTCTACAAAATACAAAAGTATAAATATGACAAAAAAAAGGTTTCTACATTCAACAGAATAATTCTTACAAAGGCGCCGCGATTGATAGCTCTAGATACGGCTTTTCTATTTACGTATAACTGCAAATTGGACTACAAAACCTCGATAGCTTTTAGTAATTGTTAAAAAGTACGAGTACCTCGTTTTTTGTAGACGGTAAGTATTTTTAGGAATACTTTTAAAATGATTTCCAAATTTAATTTGACTACCCATAAAAAAATAATAAATATGTAAAATGCAAAAATGTACCTATGTAAAATCATTAAATCCCTAGCGTATTTCGAATTTTCTTCTGTATGTAATTTTGCATAGCGATATCTTATCTATACTTCTATACTAATATTATAAAGAGGTAAGGTTTGTGAGTTTGTATGTTTGGAAGTTTGTATATTTGTGACGTTGTAGAAAGTAAAATCGCGATCTACTGAACCGATTTTGAAAAATCTTTTACCAATAGAAAGCTACGTTCTTTGTGAGTGTCATAGGCTATATATTAGTCCGAAAAATGATAAGACTTTTTTGTTGTAGCAGGATTTGCGAAGTAAGTCGGGGAAAAAACGGGCAAACGAAACTATTTTTTGCAAACGTTGCCTTACCTATGGAAGATACATAGTTGAGTCCTAGAGAAAAGTTGTAGAGCTTGATAATATCTACAAAAAAGTCAGCGGTAGCATATGTCTAACTTTTAGGGTTGGTTCACTATAACCTCTTTTATGCTAACTAAATTTATTATAAAATAAAGCATTGTTTGTGAAGGTATTTTTATAAAGATTATAATAATCCTTATCCAAATAAATGCGTTATTCAGTATAACTATTTAATTTAAAAGAAATTTGCCCTTTACATCATTTGATTTCGATGAGTATCTTAGAAGATATCGCAGTTTCAAAATAATCATCAAGCGCACAATAAATTATGTACAAGGCGCCTACCGGCGCGTTACGGTTTGTATGATTTTTGGTATGGGCATAAATAGGACTTTAAAGAGTAGAAAAGACTATAACTTATTTTCTTTCTGAACTCAACCCTGTAGTCTACGCGGACGAAGTCGCGGGCAACAGCTAGTGTTATATAAATAAATTGTGTTCGTAGTTTACTAAGCCCTTAAAATCATTCCACATCAAATATAAAAATGACAATATTGTTTGAGCTGTAGCTGATGCACGAAGATAACAAAGTCATTCCGTGGTTCCGCATTTCCATTACGTCTGTGGCGGAGTGCTCTCAATAATAATTATTCGTCAAACTTAATGTATTGAAACGGCAAACAATTTAAGACAAAAAGACAAACATATTGATGTTATGTGAGCGAGCGAGACGGCTGTATAGATTGGGTGCTCGAGAGCACATCTCGTTAGCCGTCCAATTAGTGTTTCGATCGACAGTTGAATATTTTATAGATCCACGTTACAGTACAGATAGGAATTTATTGTTTGTTTATTTTATCTATTGTTTTACAACTACGCTATTTAGTTGTTTGAACGTTGAACAGAATTGGCAATATCCACCAATGAAATGCACGGCAATTGTCAATAAACGGCGAAATCGTTTCAAATGTGATGCCAATATAATGACGTGATAATTAAAACTGTTTTAATTTTGGTTATTGGAGGCATTAATTTGATCAATCGATGCGTATAAGTAAATGGATTTTAAACAAGGGAGTTAGTTTAATGTTGTAGCAAGGTTGAAGACATGCCAAAACCACAAAGAGATTGTAATTAACTCGTTGTAAAATAATTATTTATATTTACACAGTTACTTTGACGTTTTGTACATAAATCTAAGATGTTGAACAATATATTCGTCGAAGATACCAACTACTACTTTATGTTTTTAATAAACATTCGCATCTTAAAACCTAGAAAAAGAAAATGTGTAAAATCTACAAACCTCAGTCTAGAAAAAAGGACACGTTCCAACACAATAAGCGACTCATTGTATAAGGGGAGAATAATAATAATTTTATTATTTTTAAATAATTATGCGTAAATTTTATTCATAACATCACAACCACACATCAAATGACGTTATATAAAATACATGTGTATTTTAAAACATAAATATTATTCCGTCATTAGTGTTACATTCTGATACAGCTTATCACTAAAATCCCATTTACCTTGCGGCACATTTACGGAGATAGGCATGCAATAATAAAAAGTGCTCGCCGCGGAGTTAGCAAAAATAGCTGAAAAATGTATGCCGTTCCGAATGGAAGCTTCAATATCTAATGCAAAGCGCGAATAGTTGTCTCTTGGGCACGTGTAATGCTTAAATCCATTGTTCTTTTAACCAAAATAAAAACCTGGAAATTTTCTAGGAGAGTTTCTGGTTCATCTAGCATGTTTGTTTGAGGTGGTGTCCGGGGTTGAATGTCGTAAATTCCTAACAACAAAACGTAAAAGTTCTGATTTAAACACAGACTGGGTCATTGTACTCCAGTCACATTTGATACAATAATTTCCACCTCATATAGAGCTATCTAATTTCATAGTTCGCAGCTCTATAAAGCTTTGTATGGCTATGGTCTCAATTTATACATACATACAGGTGGTATTTCCCGAAAGGGTAAGCAGAGGCGCATTTATGCACCCACATTTCGCCAGGTATGTATTAGTACCACAGACTCCGTGCTGCTACAGAAAATTGGAAGAACCCATTAAAAACTTTGCCCGACCCGAGACTCCAAACCAAGACTTCCAGATCCCACGACACATACTTATGCTGCAAGATCAAGAGACAGTCATAATCTTTTTAACAATTAAAATTTTATGGGACTCCCTGAAGCCAAAACGCGAATAGTCTCGGGGGATTATGAAATCGTAACTTCTCACCAAATGGTATTACATAAATAAAACTATGAAAAATGAATGGCTCAATTCCTTTATCCCTATTTTTTCCTCCATTGGTCTCTAAATAACGTACCCGTTTGCCATCGAGGGTCATAAATTCGACGTCTCTCTGGCCCCACGACCCATTTGCAACTGAAAGCGCTCCTTATAAGAGGATCTGTCCGGTCACACTTTTACGAGCGGCGGTACAAGCCGGTTCTACACTCTCGACCCAAGTTCCTTTTGCTACTCACATAATAATGTACTTACTACAACATTTATTTTATTATTCTATGTAAGTGCACTAACACTTAACAGAGTTTTAGAATCAACTTTTACAGCATCGTATTGTCCTCGTTGCTGGAGATTTAGCTTTGTATCCAATTGACGCCCCTCTTAACATTGAAGGTGCTAACGTTCAGACAACTGTGAGAAACACATATATTTCTTAAAAATAAATATAAATTTTACTGCGTTGCGCTTTCACTGTTATGTTTTATTACTTTATTTTTAACCGTTTAACAGATTTTACTACTAAAGTATTTATTCGTTTCGGATTCTACAAACCAAAATGCTGTCTCTAATCGAAAGTAAATAAATATGTACATACATTTGTAAAGCTAACGTGTGTATTGCGGAGGCAGCTGCCACAAATGAATAAAGCGGTGCGGTATGTACGGAACAGAATTCTAACGCATGCCGGTCCAATAGTGAAGCATCGGTCGAGTTTAGACAAGTACCGGAGAACAGGAACATATAGCTCCAATCGGCTTCTACAATACACAACATTGTTACTTTAAGCGAACACGGTTCCTATATAAATGTTTTCGGTATATATTTCGTGTCTGAAAATATAGTTTAAAATTTTCAATGAAGTATGCTATTTTGGTGTTATAGTTAACGACGCATCAATTTTTTTTAAGTACATATTATGTAAACCGTATTTAATTTTATTATAAAGTACTTACTTCTTGAAAATAAAACATTTCTTATGTTCACACTTGAGAATATATCTTGGAAATTCTTCTCATACACAACTTTGCTATCACCCACTAAAAAAGTTAAAATATTAATCAAACGAACAGGATAATAGTACTATGAATAATAACAATTTTCCCTGCAATTAAATGCAAAGTAATTGTAGCAATCATATTTATTTACTCGTATAAGGGAGGAGTTTGTTTTGGCTTGTATGAAAGTTAGGATTACAGGATCGACTAATTAGATTTTATTCATAAATAAAAATTATGTTTTTAAAATTTTTAAGTGAACATAGTGGCTAACAGATATCAAGTTATGACATCTATGGACAAAGTAGTTACTAAGAAATTAAGAGCGGATGGAAATGTTTTAACTATACAGAAAATAAAGGTCAATTTATTAACTTAAAATATGTAGCACGTCCATAAGAATCAAAGGATTTATATACAATAGAAAAAAACCTTATACTGAAGCAGAGGTTAAAAATGCTAAGTTACATATATGATTTATAACTTAGCATGATTTATAACGTCCCATATAACGCCAGAAAAACTAATTTAATTCATTTTATTATTTAGCTTAACCACGATTAACAGATGTATTTTCTATCTCCGTTATCATTAAAATATATACTTATCACGAAATTCAATCGACTAAAACGCCATAAATAAAAGGCCATTGTCAACTAAATCGGATCGGATTTAGTAATAGCAAACATTTTGGGTATCGACGAGCTATAAGCAATTCAACTCGATTGCATACATTCACTAATTGATTACTTACTAATCCGTCAGAAAGGCTGATTGGACATCGGCACAGATGGAGTATTAAGGGACAAAATTATTAGTGTTGTAACTCGTTTATTAACAGATAGTACGAGTTGTATGCATAAATAACTGCACTTGAATTTATTCTCGTTTATTACGATGTCGAATACCCAATTCCTTATTAATGAACCCGCCGACCTAGAACTAGCTTTAACCATCACAAGGTCTAATCTTAATCTAATACTCCGTTTCAATTAAAAAGACTATTTGATTTGTCTAAATAAATCTAGGTAAAGAAAGTGATCACTGCAGTGATATTTTTGCGCCAGTCCACGCAACAGTATGGTGTCCAATAAATAAAGTGGTAACACGGAAACTCCCGAGGCGGAACAACGAACAACTACATTATAGAAATAAAACGGAATATCGTACTCGCGAATTACCTGGCAATCACTCCTCCGGGACGGAAGTGACTACACAACACTACGTAACACTCCACTGCCAAATAACTCGCATTGTACGTTTAAAAACAGCGCCATAGCTTAAAAAAATACTGCCCTTATGACCAGTAACAACGAGCACTGATTGAGATTTTCCATCAAATATAGTAGCTTAAGTCCTTTGAGAACCAATATTGGTATAAAATGTTGGTGCTCGTCTAAGTGCTTGCAAACACATAGACAATTCATAACATTAAGCGAAAATTATTTTTTAACACAGTATAGAAAAATATGAACATTGAATCTTTTCTTAATCTACATCACAAATACATTATTTCAACCAGTAATTATATCTGACGGGTAACGCGACAGTTAATGAAAAAGCTCTTATAAATTTTAATGTCAACATTGTCAAGAGATTATAACAAGCCTAAGCCTAAATAGATTATAATATCTGTATTTAAATACTGAAGGCTAATCTTGATTAGGATAATCTTGATTAGCCTTACTTGGAACCTAGATGCTCGCTGGCTTATTCTTAATAATTATTAAATACCGTGATTGTCTTAAAACCGAAGCTACTAAATAAATATTTGAAAATCACATAGACGTTCATGAGAAAATAATACATACAGAGAAAAAAATATCTAAGAACTTAACCAGGTCGTTCGTTCATGCTGTGGATCTCTGGTCTAGCTCCGATTCCTTCTTAAGAAACTTTTTCCTTCATCTGGTAATGATCCGGCCCACTTGCCTGCCACTATTCTTGTATCTTCGTTTCTAATAAAACAACAGAAGGAAAACGAAGCATAATCCTTTCCATGTCTTGCTGAGTGACTTAATTGTGATGTAATGTTAATATTACTATAGAAGTTTTAGTAACGTTACTTATACCCACTGGCGCCTTTTTAAACATGTGTAATAAAATTTATTAAATTTTAATAAACTTAGGCGGCAAAATGTAAATTACAATCTTATCATTAAACGCGTTCTAAAACCGTATTCCTACAATAAAGTCATGTTCCTATGGCAACAGTATCACAAACTACCACTACAGCGAACAAAATGCTGTTACAAATGTAATCGTTACGCTGCTGACAATCTCTTTGTAGATAAAAGCGTGAATGTGTACACGAAAGGAGATATAGCTGGAATTTTGTCACACTTTATATGCATAGTCAAATAGAATGGATGTAAGACGCTCGAATATTCGAGGTTTACTTTTAAACCTTTTATCGGGTTTGGACAGTAGAGAATCGGAGTGAAATATAGGTGACCGCAGCGAAGCGCCAACAGACTCAAACCGATATAACCGAATCGATATGTATCGCCATTTTGGAATTCTCTACAAAAATAGATCTACAAAAGTACTAAAGCAATCAAATTCTTGTTACATACAGGGTGCATTTGGACTCTTCCCAAAAACGGAAACGTAGAGCTGGTAATTACAAACACATCACTAGGATACCGGAGCAACGTACCAGTACTGTCGGTGTATGAAGTTAGAACTAAAAAAAATGTATCGAAAATTCACTATTAATTTATATATGTCCCGCTGGGGTGACGAGCCTCCTCTACAAATGAGGGGGATTACTTCTTAATCAACGTAGCTAGAATAATCTAAGAAATTCCTACGAATAGTTGTCCAATAGAAATTGATAGAATAACGGCTCTAAGATGAGTTTGCAAAGTAATTATTATTATTATGATTAATTCACTCCTGTATCTCTGAAGCGAACAATAGAGATTCATTTTTACTCTTAGTTACCGTCTGTCTATGATATATCCTCACATCGTGCTGCTACTGACAATTTTATCATAAAAACCGTAAGAGCAATGTAAACGAATAACCTCTCGATTGCACACCACATTCTAGATCCAACGAAGCAACCTTTTTAATGTAGAATTAATGCACAGAAAAAAAACTATTTAGATATCACAGTAGTCTAAATTAAGGAGTTAAACATACACCTTTTATGCAAAATAAGGAAATTTACGAGACAATGAGTGCGTTGCTCAAGACAAAAACACAATTAACACGCAAAGTTTTCCGCGTCAAGCAATGAATTCTAATGAAGGACCATGGCACTCAGTTGGCCTGACTCGGTATCTATTACACAGGACTCTTCTATCTAACACATAAAAAAGCAAACATCTAAACAATTCTTTGAAAGTATATTGTTCTATACGACCAATACCCTGTCTATTGCGATTTCTTTTGAATATTTAGGTTAAGTCCCTTGTGGAGATAAAGGTACTGATGCTTAAGGTTAGTTGAACCAAATCTTATTAATCCATATTTGAACCATACTTAATACACTCTTATAATATTCAATAACTCATATCACTATTCAATACATTTTCGAGGTGCATATAAAATAATAAGAATAAAATGCCAAAGCGTATGTACACGGATTAATCCCGAAAATTTTTATCAAATCATAATTATTTCTGTTTTGTGTGTGTTACTGTTCACTATTACAATAATAAACAAAAATATCACTATAAATTAAAATTAACAATGCTTATAATATCGTTAAACAAATGACATCTGTACAAGCCATATCATTGAACACAATTCACAAACATTCACGCGAAACGTAACCGTGGAATGAACATATTTAAATTTAGATGCCAATTTAACAGAAGCAGCGGCGAGAGGAAATATGCAGTACCAAATTATTTGGAATTCCAATCTACTCCTACAGAAACGCCATCCCAAGACAGAATAAACCACAATCAGTTGTTCGTTTAAATTGAATTTTATTTTTGTCCTGCTCTAGAATAAAGGAATCCGTACAGAGGACACCTTAATTCAATCGGTAACCCAATCCCTGCACTCGTGTCACAAATGTTAAACTTGAGCAATTTTTTATACCTTCAATAAACTACTGGCTGCGAGAAAAATATTATAAAAATCAATAATCGAAGGTCATAAAAATAAACGAAAGAGGAAAGGTAGTAAATAAATTCGAATATAGTCCTTATAACTTTAATAAAGTTTTTTAAAAGCACATATAATTAATAAATATTTAATTATTTTATGTTAAAAAAAATTCCTGCAATTTCGGTGCAGTAAAATTTGTGAGCTTTTTTAAACAATTTTCTAAAAAGTAAAACCAAGCTATTAATTTTCTTATTTATTATTTTAAACATGAAAGCGTAAAAAACGCTTAGCGGAATAATATTATAATTATCCGTTAGAACAATTTCATAAATAAATAATTTTTACCTCCACAAGTATTTATATAATAAATAAAAAAATGCAAATAAAAGCTGAAATTGAATTTAGCGCATCGACTCAAATTACATTTAGAGTGAGGTCAAGCGAGGTCAGCTTGTTATCGAGTGAAACACAATCGTCGGAGCCTGGCCTGATTCCATACCGAATAGCTATCCCGCGCCGTCGAATAAATTTTGTTCTGTTACTTTAATAGACTCTTAAAACACTCTACAGCACTGCTAACGATATTAACAAGTCCCCAGTGGGGAATATGGAAAATACCTGGTCAGTGCGCTTTTTTTCAATTAAACCAATGAGATTTCTTCATTGTTACGCCCTGATGATTGTTATTAGCTATGACTGCTTCTGCCCATTCTATAGGAAATATTGATAACAAATTAACTATGTTAAATTAAAAGTTTTTTTTTAAATGAGAATTTATATTCGTAAATTCTACATGTTGTATTTAGTAAACTCAGTTCTAAAAAAAAAAGTAATTGTGAAGAAGATGTATTACACAACTTAGTACAAATGTAAAACTAACGAAGTGAATTGGTTCTATAACTAAAATAATAATCATCAAGGAAGATCTAAAGAATAACGTGTCTGGAATTGCAATTATTAAATAAAAGCCGAGTTTTAATTCTTAAGACCTGACATAAACATACAGAAAGTGGCTGTTAAATTTCAAAGTGAATGAAATAAAGAGAGGAACAAGTCTCTGTCACTCACAGCTTCAGCTCGAATCGCTATAAAATATTGGGTTGGCAACTAAGTAATTGCGGATTTTACTCATAGATGGCTTCAGTTAAATTTTTAGGTTTGCTGGCGTAGTCCAAGTGTAAAACACATTTTGTTATTTGATAGTTGGCAATTCAGCTATCAATCAGTAAAAAAAGTTTTTTGATCGGTTGCGTAGTTTCCGTTTGGTGTTCGTTGAAAAATGGAAAATTAAAAGGAACATAATCGTCATATTTTACTTTTTTTTTTACGAAAAGGGAAAACGCATCGCAAGCTCACAAACAGTTATTTGCTGTTTATGGCGACGAACCTGGGTTGGCAACTAAGTAATCTCGGATTTTCAAGTTTTTGAACATAGCCAAGTTGTTTTAAGTGGTTATCAATGCATGTATGTGATACATGAAGCTTTTCTACAATATCACGAGTTATACTGTGACGATCCGAATCGATTATTGCTTTCACAAAGTTGTCATTAACTTCAATTGGACGACCAGAGCGTTTTTCGTCTTTGAGTGAAAACCACCAGAACGAAATTTGTCCAACCAATTTTGACACTGCCGTTCTTTTAGGACTTCGTCACCATAAATAGCACATAACTGTTTGTGAGCTTGCGATGCCTTTTCCCTTTGCGAAATTGAAAAGCATAATATGACGATAATTTCCCTTTTGATTATCCATTTTTCAACGAACACCAAACGAAAACTACGCAACCGATCAAAAAACTTTTTTTACTGATTGATAGCTGAATTACCAACTATCAAATAGAAAATGTGTTTTACACTTGGACTACGCCAGCAAACCTAAAATTTCAACTGAAGCCATCTATGAGTGAAATCCGCACTCACTTAGTTGCCGACCTAATATATGAGCAGTGAAGTCGATTTATTCATAAAACTGAAAAATGACGATGAAATTTGACTCCATCATGATTTAGCAGTACAAGTATGAGTATGTGATGTCCGACAGAGAGATCCAGAGTTTGTTTTCCGGGTCAGAAAAAGTATTATTGGGTTTTTCCATTACACAATTTTCAGAAATCGCACCCAGTCTGGAAATGTGCCCGAAATAAGGCAATAGGCTCACTCAATAACGTAAGACTAATACCTACATATCTGGCGAGATGTGGGTGCAGTAATCTCGCTGCCTACCCCTTCGGAGAATACAGCCGTGAGAAACGTACCTCGCCTACGTAACCACAAAAAATAATATTACAATTGCTCCTTCATCTCGTAAATAATATAAAAAGACATCGGTAACTACATTAACGTTACGAAATAACATTTTCAATATAGAAGGTATGTACATATATTTAAGATTTATTACCAAAAACCACATCTACTTGGAAAAATAGAATATACATTACTGTAACAAAAATTAATGTTCGAAATAAATAAAAAAGATATCTATGCCAATCTAACAGCGAGTGATGATTTAGAGCAGGGGTTCCCAAACTTATTTACACTGTGACGCCCTATGGAATTATTATTTTTCTTGCGACGCACCCAATCATCCCCCCCCCCCCCCATCATCAAAACTACCTACTTTACTGGAAATAAAAACAGCAGTAGTTAGCGTAATATGAGGTTATCAGAAAAATACGGACAGCGAATGTTTGCCGATCGCCTCGCGACGCCCCTTGGATGTTGCCACGACGCCCCAGGGCGTCGACGCACAGTTTGGGAAGCCCTGATTTAGAGTATTTGCAAATAGGATTTGATTTATATGTTTGGTATTAAAAAATATTTGACGCGCGAGTGTACGTTAAACCTCGGGTGCGGATTATTTTCCAAATAAATTGTTGTTATAAAATCCGTCGTGAAAAACTGAACGGTGTCCACTGAGTTTAGACGAACAAACAATACAGAAATATTAGTTGTAATAAAATCTGTCTGGATTATATAATACAGCACAAATTAGAATTAATATTGTGCGTTTTAACATGACGGCATGTGTATATTATTTAGTAAGGGCTAGAGCAAAATGGAGATTCTATTTTCCCAAAATACGATAAAAATGGCTTTAAACGGAAGTAAAGTTGCCAAAGGATTTCTTTCTTAGAAGTTATGTAATATTCCTTTTTAGTTTAATTTTTTAATTTATGTATGTTTTTTATGATCTCTGAGCAGTATGCTCATATGTAATAATTTCTTGTGATATATTATATTGTTTATTGAGTGAAACAAACAATACTTTGGTCTGTCGTATACACATATGTGACGAAACCCTACATGTTACTATTTTATCGAATTTTATTCTACGAAAATTACCAATTTAACATAGAAATGATGGGTATTCTCTGTATAGGTAAGTAAAGCTTTTGGTAAAAATGTTGTCTGTCAGAAAATATACCTGCCAGTGAGCAACGCTTCGGACGTTGACCTCCATACACAATGTACAAGTTTATAACACTTACAGGAAAAAGCTGTATAAAGGTTAACTCCAAGAAAGATATAATTAGCTCAATAGGAATCTCTAAACGTCTCACTAACGCAATTACTCCGTTATCCCGTACTAAGCGTGAACACGAACGTATAATATAATAATGTATATGTCCACTATATATGCAACACACGTGACGGGAGTTGGAAAACAGCTGATCTAAATATATTTTACTTGGAGAATTATGTAATTCAATATTTAATACAAAGGCGTAATTAAAAAATCCATGGTAGTTATTGATATAATACGTAAAATTGTGGTGCAGCAGATATATACCCAAAGAATGAATTGTCAAATGCATCGTCACATAACACGAGAAACTAATCAAACCATTTAAAAGCAAGATCGTAAAATGTATACAAATGGGGAATATAAGAATTCATTGTTTCATAACATCAAAAAGCAATATCCGAGCGCAGTACTCCCAATTATCGGAGTTTGCGGTCGTGTTCAGTCGGTAGCAGTGGTGCCGCGAGATGGAAATGCTCTGGTACGATGCACCACCTATAATTTGATGCACAAAGCTAAGCCAATGAAAATTCCCATTTGAATTTGTCATTGTTGATTTCGCATTGCGTATATCACAGCATTTTTATGTGGTTATTGAAACTAATTTAACTAGGCAGGTAAGTTAGCTATTAGATACATAATTAAGATAATTTAAAATAATTATTTTGGACATCATTTCAGTATATTCGCAACAGATTAAAATATTAAAATGAACAGTTACGAAAACATGGAATTAAATTTTGGTAGTAGATTTTACAGATCAGACGAGAAACAACAAATACGGGATATATGAATAATAAATAAACAAAATATTTGTTTTTTCAACCGTACCGCAATAGTTTCTAAATAAAGATTCTTTTGAATAAATAATACAGAGAAAATATTTTTTGTGTTTTTATCAACATTACATTCGTAATGTCATTTAAACTCTATGGGAGTGTCTTGTTTATTTTTATAAAAACATGATATTCATTTGTTTTCATTTTATACAATCTTACTTTTCGTATACATAGAAATACTTTTATATGTATTAATAATAAATATACTATGTTGTAATCCGGATATTCTGTGCAAAGAGGATAAACCTGTAGTGCTACATTTCACTGTGTAAATACCCTTAATTAATTTTGCACCATACAGCATCCAAATCTGTCTCTCTAAATAAAACCACTACAAATAGTGTTATATAATACCAATATTTAAGCGGAATATTACAACAACAAACAAAAAAACTAAAAAACACGCTTTTATCGAAAACCGAACTAAAAATTGAAAGTAAGTTTTAATAAATTTAAATTGAGAGTAGTATTAAAAATTTCAATAAATATAAATTAATAATATTCTAAATAAAAAAAAATATTTTATTTAAAAAAAAGCGTGGGGTGCATGGTGTCAATAGTTATAAATATTTTATTGACAGATATGAGTAGAGTGATTATCATTTTGATAATATCTTAAAAAGCACCCCACGCTTTTTTTTAAATATTTTTTTTTATTCATACTATTATTAATTTATATTTATTGAAATTTTTAATACTATTCTTAATTTAAATTTATTAAAACTTATTTTCTATTTTTTAGTTCGGTTTTCGATAAAAAGCGTGTTTTTTAGTTTTTTTAAACTATTATTTATTTTCTATTTTTTAGTTCGGTTTTTTTTTATCAAATTAGTATATTGTCATCGGTCCTCGATAAATCTACAAAGTTTGAACGAAATCTAGTCGTTTAAAGTGGGTCAAAATCGCGCCCGAAGAAGTCGGTTACAAACATACGAACATACATACAAGTGAAGCTAATAAAAAGCGTGTAAAAACATACAAATCTGTATATATACTCTATGATAAGCCTATCTATAGGGATGGATATTTCGCCCGACCGAATGTATTTGCGGAAAAGCACACTACATACATGGTCGTTAACCAGACACATCTCCGGCGGAGCCGCCCGTCCAATTACAAGCGGGATTTACTTCCATGTCTATCCACTAATTTATATCATTCCAAAGTGAATATTTACAAGATGCCCCGTGATTAAAGCGAATAAAACATTAACGAAGGGTCCGCCAGCGCGTACACGGACTAACTAAAGATATTCAGCGGAGGTACTCAACGGGCAGATCATGTGCTTGGAATACATTATATCGTAATCTGGTTACGTACAAAGTTTACGTAATTTTCTTACGTCACTTCGGTTCTCAATGTTATTTATTTTTAATGAGCTATAACCTTGGGGGAATACGTTTTATGTTAATTAGGATATTTGTTTCCACGTTCAGACTTTCATGATTAGCTTTTGGCGATAACTTTTTGATTTCAAGGATTTAAGCATTCGGAATGGAAATATAATTCTCTCGATTTTAGGTTTAAATCAGATCAACGTTATATAAAAACGGGGTATATAAACGTCTTAGCAGACAACATCATTCACCATCATAAAATTCGAAATAAATTATTCTGGACAGAACTTACCTCAAATATGAAAAAAGCTATAAAAATATGTCACAAAAGCAATAAGAAGATAAGAAAATTTTCATACCGTGTTATCAAAAGAGATATAAATTATGTTGGCATCGAAGAAACTTCGACAGGCTTGCAATCGTCCAAGTCAGTACAAAAACTTGCTACAAGTGAACTTTGCTGTGAAAACCGGCAAAGTTGTAAAGGCGGTAAAAACTCGTTACGCCAAATCGGCCACTAAAACTCGCGAAGCGAAAATTCTATCCAACTTCAATTTACTTTTATTGTTCTTATTCTTCCTATTCTACGAAGCTAAAGTTTTTTTCTTACCTTTTACACCATCACCACCATCTAAACACATTTTTTATACCAATCCAAACGCAACTTTTAAATTACGCTCCCAGTTTGTCTGCATTTTAGTATAAGCTGTAAAATTCAATCGGACAGACGAACTTTAGTGTTGAAGGATTTTATTGACATATCAAACAACAGATAAAATAGAATGTACTTTAATTTGTAAAGGTTTATTTTTTTCTTCACATTGTATTTAACACCGGAATATAATAAGTGAAAAATATAGCAATGATATTAAGTTACCGAACCAAACGAAGATTAATATTGTGCTCTCTACGTCTCTCCTCCACCAAGAAAACATTTCGTCCGATCCCAGGATGTAAGGCAAAACATTGATGTGAACCTTAATAAACATTGATCTTAATTAAGACGTACAACAGCCACAACGAGATACGGATGTACGCGGCACGTGACGCAAATCTCGTCAGCTGCCTCATCAATAAAACACTAATCACTTGTGAGTAACAACTATGGAATTTTCTATTCCTGAATTATCTCTAGTATGAAACATACTCCTTTGTTAAAGTAAAACGAAAAGTATTTCAATACTAAATGTAATGAAGTTTACGTATATAATTTTAAGAATGCATTATTATTCGACAACTTGGTTTGTCTCGTGGCATAAGGTAATACACCGTGACTCGTGAGCTCCGACGTGCAGCTCTATGTTATTGAGTATTTCCGAACGTCCTCTGAAAATGCGCTGGGTAAATTACAAAAGGCTCTCCCCCAGCAACGTGAGACTTAAAACCAAAACTTAAAACAAAAACTGGTTGAACATCAATGAAGATATATAGCTCTGCCTTCGTTCCATGCAAGTGTATGCATTTATCGTATTTGGACGCTTAATGTCATATCCGTTTACTCAAAAACAGAACAATATACACTATGAGATAATAGAGGTAAGATTAAGAGTAATTCCTATGAAAAATTGATTTTAAAAATTCATAATTAAATGCTAAAAGTTACTACATCTCCTCATCTTCTTCATGATAATCGTCAGTCAATATGTTCCTACTTTGTTGCATTTATCTTTAAAAATACCAGAATACATATCTACTTAGTATTTGTCATTTCTATCGTAATATCGTTTTTAATCTCTTACTTATCCATTAAAATATTAAGTAAGCAATGGTCCGAGGGCCTCTCATCAAGTTCTTTGGAAGAGTATTTCATTGTGACTGACATTAAGCTTAAGAAATTATTAAAAATACAACAAAGCAGCCGCAGCCGGCGCTCTCATCGTTCAAGATTTGCAAATATGCAAAGTATTTAAACGAAACTAATTTGTTTTCCCCGAGATGAAATTAAAAAGTATGACAAGAGATACAAATTGTTCCGCCCTCAATTTGCTCGTGTCTCAACTTAACCATTTTGTTTGTTATTATAAAGGCTCATTTATTAGCAAAACCGCAGGACATTACGCTTTATGAATTTCCCTTTTCTGATTCGAGTGCGATAAAACAGATTTATATTTATTTACTCATTTTGCTTCGTTTGCATAGTAAGTGTTTATGCTACCGGATATTTTAAATAAACCAGTAACGATGAACGTGAACTTTTATTTTAGAATTTGTTGAGGATTAGTAATCTATATATTATAACATACATATAAAATATGCGTTTAAGAAGATAATGATAGTAAAAAAAAATAGAAAATCTTATATGTTACTATAGTAGATAGATTAAATACTATTTAGTGTACCTACACCGTTTTACAAGAATACAAATTATTATGAAGAGGACAATTTTGAGTTTTTTTTATTGAAGAGATTTCTTTCAGACATTCTAGTGATCAAACAGTTGCGGATCTATTTAAATACGTTATGGTTAGCTCGGATACTTTCATCATAATTTAAAATATCTTGTTGTTTTTATTAAATTTGAACACTAAAATCGTTGTTTTAATATACGTATAATTCACCAATCCGCTTCAAGATAATATATTATATTGAAATAGATTAAAAGTGTGTCCAACAGTGATTCCCAGTGCTCACTAATAAAATAGCATGAATTCTGTCAATAGTATAATCACAGTACCACATAGTAGCATCAGTCTGTCTTAATTAATAATAAATACGCTAACATTCGTATTAGTTAGTTTAACTAATATTACGTGTTCGAAGTTTCACAGAATCTGCTAAATGTATTTAGATAGGTATCTGCTTGCCTGCTTCCTGGAGGACCACTTTGAATGTATTTACCGCTAATTTACGATGACAATGCAAATATTAACGACTACCATTTCTTAGATGGGTAGTTCACTAACCCGCATTAGGTCAGCATGGTCCAGCAGTGGGACGTATGTCATAGGGGAGCTGATGATAAACTAGGGGGTAAAATTTATACACTGAACAATGAACATATACAAATATATTAAACTGAAGACAACTGCAACGTACTATTCGTTTCTGTAAATTTCTTCAGTTTTATATCATAGTTACGTTTTTGGTTTCTTGAGTTAATGAATATTCTGTCACCAAAGAAGTACGATTTAAGTAATATAAGTCTGAATTATGAAATAAATACTCGTATATTTTGTTTTTCTCTGTGAACTTTTGATTTCCAAATGTTTAAGAAAAATGGGACAACAAAACTCTGTCCATACATTGCCTATATGTCGAAAATATATTTTTGAATCTATCTTTCTGAGATCTAACTGACGTATTCAAAGTAGATATTATTATGCACGAAAAATTAAAAAAATAAACTAAGAAAACATTCATAAAATTCGTATTTTTTTAAACTTTACAAGTAACAATTTACAAAAGTGTTCGGTTTATCAGTAGAAGTATGATACATAAACATATATTATCTATAACTAGTATATTAATGTTCTTAAGTGATCTAAAAGCTCGTCGCGGCCGAGGTCTTTGCATTAACGAAATTGCGAGACAAGCTTTTAAATCACTTAAGAATATTAATATACTAGTTATAGATAATATATGTTTATGTATCATACTTCTACTGATAAACCGAACACTTTTGTAAATTGTTACTTGTAAAGTTTAAAAACGAACGAACGAAACGAATTTTATGAATTTTACGAGAACGAATTTTATGAATGTTTTCTTAGTTTATTTTTTTAATTATTCGTGCATAATAAAAGCTTGATTTTAAAATGTGTTTTTCACCGTTAATTTATTTTTAACTTTATAGTTGGAAATATTTCTAAGTCTATCCATTTCGTAGTCATACCGAAATTCAACTCAATCGGTCCATGAAAACTAGTGTTCCTATGGGCACCTTCCAACTTCTCATGACACCAGATCAACGATACCTTGTTATTATGTTGTCACTAAAAATACAAAGGCATACCAAATTTTAGCTTACTTGGTCCACAGGAATCGGAGTTCCTATGGGCTTCTTCCAACTCCTCATCAGATCAGCTTCATGATACCATATTTTTGTATTATTACCGAAGTTACGAAGACACACCAAATTTCAGTTCAATTGGACCACAAGAATCGGAGTTCCTATGGGCATCTTCCAACTCTTCGTCAGATCAGCTCTATGATACCTTGTTATTATATTGTCACCGAAATTACATAGGTATACCAAATTTCAGCTCAATCGGTCCAAAGGAATCGGAGTTCCTGTGGGCTTCTTCCAACTCCTCAATAGATCAGCTCCATAATATCATATTTTTGTATTGTTACCGAAGCTACGAAGACATACCAAATTTCAGCTCAATTGGACCACAGAAATCGAAGTTCCTATGGGCATCTTCCAACTCTTCGTCAGATCAGCACCATGATACCATATTTGTGCATTGTTGTCGAAGTTACAAAGACATACCAAATTTCAGCTCAATCGGTCCACAAGAACCGATGTTTCTATGGTGATCTTCCAACCTCATCATCAGACCAGCTCCATGGTACCATATTATTGTATTGTCATCCAAGTTACGTAGGTATACCAAGTTTCAGCACAATCGGTCTATTGGAAGTGGTTCAAATCTTCATTGCAAGATTTGTAAACATACAAACATACATACAAAAGTGAAGTTAAATAAAAGCTTGTAAAAAGGGACAATACACACACCGGAATAATAAGATCTCAGTGAAGTCTTTCCGATGACTGTAGATGCAGCCAATGCTTATAACTAGAAAACCTATTAATAAAAGAAATTCCATAAAATAGCATCGAACCATTCTAAGAAATTCCTTTAACGCGTATACAGTGCTTCTGTTGAATCTAAGGAAGACTTACATTTTTCATAGAAATAGCTTTTACACTGACGATTACGCTATGAACTCTATTGTAACAAAATGCTTGTGCTCGAGGTAGAATAACAATATTATTTTGAACAAAAAAATAAAAGTCTTAGAAATTTTATCATAGTGTAATGTTTTTCATAAAACTGAACAGTAAAAAAATGTTTCATATTTTAAATTTTGCATTTATTTTATATCTTTATATGCATAAAAATAAAACCTCTATTTCCCTTTGTTGCGGTTATACGCGTGGATGGCTTATATTATATATCAATTTTACTTTTTATTTTTTATTGTGTTGTGTTTAAGGTTCTTATGAATACTAGTATCGACTGTTGAAGGACATTCGCAATCGTTTCTGTTACAGCACGGTTATTTTACAATGATAATACCAAAACATGTATCACGGACTCTGAAAAATTACATGTCAGTAACACGTCTAACTATAGAAGTGTGATAAAATTTCTGAAAACATTTATTTGTTACAAAATTTCGTCCTTATTCACTAATTAAAAATATAGCAATCAAATATTGCAATGAATCAAGCATAGTTTTAATGTGACAACGTGGCGATGTTCCAAGATGTTCGGACGACTAAGTAAAATAAAGTCAAAGCGTTTGTTAGATATTTATTCGTCCCCAAACACCCTCTTTTCGCCATAAATCTGTGCCGTGTTGAATATAGTTTGCATTATTATGCAAACTCAAGTGCCGGAGACCGTGGCGTGTGAATAAGGAACTGCTGTGACAAAAAGTCTTAAGAACAATGTGTCTTCTTTCCTTTGTCGCTGATAACCGTCTCGCTGTTTCTCGTCAACCGATACAGCACACAAAGAGAGAGCGAAATTAATTCCGATTATTTTTTGCTTTAATTATTTTCATACATATTACTAGTCCTGCGGCATAAATAGACGGTTTCTATCGTATCGCCTCACGTTCTACAGTTAAAGCTGGTAAAGTTAATAGAAGTTGGTATTCTTAATGATAAAATGATGATTAACAGCACAGAATTTGATATAACGGATTGAATAGGTGGTCAAGCATGGCTGTAGAATCACATATCTTTCAGTCCCTTCAGATACGCGTACGGTCTTTAAATGTCAATATCTATATTTTTTTAAGTTACATTACTTCACTTTTGTACTTAATTATACAAATATTAGTCGTGTAAATTAAACAAATAAAAAATAATACAATCTTGAAATCTATGTAGGACATATTTCATTTAAATAAATGTGCAATTAATCAAATAAAAATATAACACTAGGGTTATAATTGAGCGTTTTGTTACAATAGCCGCAGAACACGAAATAACGTTAGAAAATCAACATGAACAGTTATTAAGTTAACACGCGATGAAACGATTAGTCGCTTATTAAATGAATGCTTAAGCTGAATCGATAAATTGTCGATCAATGGGAAATGATTAATGTCACACGATCACGGGAAAATACGAGTAGCACCTCAGTTGCGAATAACCTTGTATTAACACTATCGATAGGTTGTATTAATGTTACTTGTCGTGCCTTATAAGTACTTGAGGGCAACGACCTTTTTCTCGTAATGCGATCAAATGATCATTTTTATTTGAAGGAAGATATTTTGTGTATTAGCAACATTACTGTTGTGAAATGTTGAAGAAATGGTACATGTGTACTTATGAAGGCGGACCAACGAGACTATCACGTTTTTGTGTTGAAATTTTCAGCCCTTGTTTAAAGGGGAAAAAAAGAATGAGGCAAGGTTAAGAGTAGCTTGTTGGTAAAATAAAATGGATAAGTTATAGTGGCGAGCAATGCTGCGACTTTTCAACTTACTAAACCAATATTGACTTAACCCTCACTTTTATTAATTGAAGTCTTGAAGTGAAAAGTCTCCTTTTCCACAGCAAAAAAAATTTGTATACTCAAATGATATTATTATAACATCATTAAAATCAAAACCAACAATCATTTATTATTGTAGTCATTATTTATTTTTTCTCATCAATGTTGGTGTTTGTTGTTGAGTTGTGAAACATCAGTTTTGCGGATAATAGTATGTTTTACTTACCAACTCTTATTACTTAACTTCTGAATACAAGCTGCGAATTTTTCAAACGTGGAACTAATAATGCCATCTGCATGTCAGATCATCAATGCTTTCTTCCAGAAAAGTGCTATCGAAGTGTGAATGGGAACAATGCTAAATTTCGTCGGTCTATTCTTGCAGCAAGGAGTAAAATCAAAGTGTACTGGTGCATTAGTGCCAGAATGTCGGGTCATTCATCTCGCGGTAATGGCAAAGTGACGTCCGTCCATTAGACGGACACAAAGAGTCGCGCTTGTTAGTAAATTATTAATGCATTTAATGCCAGACCTCGCAGCTAAGTGCAAGTACTGTCTTAGCAAATAACTTTAAGTGTCGATACATCACTGTTGTCAGCCTCTATATTTTAAATTCGACTACCATGTTTTGTACGATAAAAAAAGGAAACTAATTGTCATGTACCTTTTATTTACATGGACCTGACTCCAAATTAAAAGGCCAGTCTTGTAATTTAGTCGCACAAACACCTGGACTTTAAATATATATTCATGGATTACGAGTACAAATTTATTAGTCTCGTGTCAGTTACTCGTGCGGCTAATTATAAAAAAAGGATACCAAAATTTATACTACATGTGTCATGTATATATATCCTACATTTGTTTAAGTTGAGTAGCGCCGTTTTTCACTTATATTTACAATCAAGAACTTACTTCAATTGACTTAATATCTTTTCCAGGTCTAAATTTTGTCATAGTTGCAAAAAAAGCATGATATTTAAAAATTGTACCGAATATTTAAAAAACAATTATTAAATATGTAACTTATTGTATATTATCTACGTTGTATGTTATTGTATGAAATATTATTAAGTTTCTTTGTTTAATTATTAAGAATCGAGTTTTCTGTTGTTTTACATTACTCGTCCAAGAATGCTTAATTGCACCTCGGTATATCAATGTTATTTCACAGAAATAAGTAAAAATGGGAGCGACGAGGATACTCAGCTAATTCGCGGAATGCGGGGATTATTACATTCACAATAACGAGAATAAATCAACATTGTGCAAGAGAAATGGCTGGACATAAGCTGATATCAAAAATGTATTGGCTCGTTGGCGATAATTCAGAAAATCAGCAAGTATGAACGGCCAAGATATTAATCCCGATGAATAACAATATTTTTATGTATTGGAAATTCGCTTGTTAAGTAAAAAAGAAGAAGGTAATTCATTGAAAGTCCGTAATCGATTGAATTATTATGACATTGACTGAGAGTTGTGAAATCAATCACACAGGATTACTCGTATTTATTCTGTCAATTTTACTCATGTATTAGACAGAAGATTTCTTTCCTGCTTATTTTAGATTTGACCTATATTTATATTGAGTTTACTTTACTATATGAAAAGTTTATTACGTACAATTTTCAAGATCGGATAACGAGACACTTTATTTCCACATTGTTGGTATCATTTTGACTTGTATATGAGGCATATAATAGGGAATAAGCTAATTGTCATTTCATTGACACCAGAAATGCCGAGGCAATACAATGATAATATACTTCAAACTTATTGACATCCTTAAGCGATAGTTGCATGGGAGTCGGAAATACTATATTCCTGCAAAAGAATGAAGAGTAATGACGGAAAATATAGTATTTCTCAAAGAAATATGCTTTAGAATCGGACACTACTCGACTTTTTCCCATTTTATTTAGAATTTTACAGGCGAATAATCGAGTTTCACTATACAGGCTATGTTCAGTCGGAGACGACTCTCGGAAAATAACTAGTATTTTCTTGCATTTGGGATGGAATGTAGGATTATGTTTTCATTGTAAAACAAATTATTTATGAGAAATAAATTCATAAATATCATTTTTTTCTTATAAACAGAGATTATAATTTGTTTCAAATACATTGACTTAAGATTGCGTTAATGAAATCATGAATATTTCGTAATTTATGCATAATAGAATTAAAATTGACTTTACATATTTTGGTCATTTAAATTAGCGACATAGTTTGATACTGATGTTACATAGTTAAGCAGTGATGGCCTCGAGGTTTGGGCGCGCGGTCGAGAATCTCGGCGGTCGCGGGTTCGAACCCCAGGCACACACCTCTGACTTTTCGAAGTTATGTGTGTATTCAAAATTGAATTATCACTTGCTTTAACGGTGAAGGAAAACATCGTGATAAAACCTGCACACCTAAGAGTTCTTAGGAATTTCTTAGGTGTGTAGTCCGCCAACCCGCACTAGGCCAGCGTGGCGGACTATGGCCTAAACCCTCTCAATGGTAGAGGAGACCCGTGCTCAGCAGTGGGCGTATATGGGTTGATGAAGAAGAAGAAGAGATGTTAACGATGAGAAGAAAAACGCTTTTGGCGTTAACTGGAAGTTAGTTGGCTAGTAGCTACAGTATATTCGCCCTGTGGTTGGAGGCGTAAGAATACCGCCACGGTATCCCCTGCCTGTCGTAACAGACGACTAATAGGGGTCATCGGGATTGTTAGGTGCATCACGGGGGAGGTGTGCCCTAATAGAAGATGTACGATCCCGAGAGGAATCCACTTTTGGACAGAGCGCTGGGCGGCAACGGGAAACAATTAAGGGCGCTCGCCCTATATTTACCGTACCGCCCAATATGCGCAAGAGGGGGCCATCGAAAGGTTTTAGTCAGTATGCCGGCATGGGAAGGCCCGTGACCCCGAGATACTCTTTTAGCCTATAGCTGCCCGGATTTCCTAACTGTGAAATTTTAAATTTCAAAAATAATGATTTTCTCCGTTTTTGCCCCATTTTTAATAGCTGCTCCTGTTTACGCGCTTTAGCCTTCCTCGGTGCCTATTCTACAAAAATATTTTTTCAGATTGTTTTTAAAGAAACCTTACTTCTCGAATAAAAAATGAAAAATGTGAACACAAGACTTGATGAAAACATAAAATTTAATTTCTTCAGTTTATAATTCTATAAGTTGACATTGATAAAAGTCATTATCTTTAATGGACTAAAATTAGCTGATGATGATACACAAATGCAGAAGTCTGACCTTCTCGGAGAGAAAACCTCTTTTATTTGGCCGTTGTTTGACAAATTTTGTAGCATTATATTAGAGATATGTCTTCGATTTTACTTAACCACATCCTCAGGGAGTTTCGACCTTATTTCCTTTACTTTTTGAAGACTAATTTGCCCAATTCGTCATTCACTACGACATCCAACAAAACGACGGGAAACACGGCATCAAAAATGCATTTGACAATAAAATGTTCACTGAAATAGTCAGCACGAAGGAACACAAATTATATTTCATTTTCGGCAAGTGCAAATCGCTGGGAGCATATTTTTATTCGTTTTGGGTGCAGCGTTGTTGGCGCGGCTACTACGTGATCCGAATGCATAGTGAACGATGATTAATATTGTACTGACGACAAGAAACGAATACTACACGCTCAAATCTCAAATTACTTAATTCAATTGTGAAATCCAGCACTCGGGGCCGTGTCATTATTCTCGAATTATATTACTGATATACTTTTTTTTTATTTATTTGTGGTTTCAGAATATTTTTGCTTTGATGCAGTATTTTTCCTGTTGGTACTGCAGTACTCGCTAGTATACTAACAATCCTGTAACGCGACACACGTAATGTTTCTCTTGTTATCTCACGTAATGTATAAATCCGAAAGAGTACAGCGTTTATGAGGTCAAGACCTCCGTATTTTAACTACTTCAATTAAACCCAACCTAAATATGTAATTTTTTAAATGTAATTTTCATCCTACTATACACTAAATGATCCAGAAAATTGTCGAAAGCTTAGCAACTTTTCTGACGAAATATTAATGTTACAATTGAAAATACTGTAGTCCAATACGCTAGAAACCAGCTGGTGAAACAAAAGACAGCGGTTTCCATCCCCGCATAGGAACAAATGTTTGTCATCCACAAATATCTGAGTTTTTGTGTCTTCGAAATTGTCTCGTAGTTTCTAATTTCCACGATACAAAACGTCAGCAAGTTGTAGGGTCAGATATATGTACTCGACACTTGAACATTTAATAAGTACATGTTTATTTACCTAAAGTAGACTTTAAATTGTCAATTAAAAATTTGTTTAGAAATGAATCCGAAAAACTGCAACAGCCTCGTTCTTTATTTCAAGGGACTAAAGCGTACCTGACGAGTGACGACATACGGGTGCAATAATAAACTCACTCTTTCGAGGACTATAGGCGTCAGGTTATGTAAGAATGTTTTAGATACATTGATAAAATCCAATTAAGGCACAAAAACACTACGTGCAGAAATTAAAAAATAATTTCGTGACGGAAAGTGGAATTAAATATGACAGGTAAGTAACAACAGCAATTTTCTTTCAGTTTAAGCGTTCGAGTTGCAGCGCGGATATTTATAACCGACCTAGTCGTATGGCTACGAACGTATTCCCACTGAAGTAAGGAGCTTTGAATAGATATTTATTAATATTTTATAATGTTTTACTGGAGGTTTCATTCGCTTGTGTAATTAAGTGGTATTATCGTAAATATTGTTTACTTTTCAATATTTATTTTGTGTTGTCTTTATACATTTGAGAGCCAGAGCGATAGAAATGCCCCACACAAAGATTAGCCACGCTGAATATTAGCCCTAACTTAAACTTCATCTTTACATTGCAGTCTTACGAAAATTCCACCAACAGCCTCTCGTATTTATAACATAAAAATATTCCCCAATTACTTTTGTACAAATCACGCACCAAGTTTGACATAATCGATCATTATTATCCGATTCGGATTTATTCGCCGGATATTTTGGTGCGATGATTTATAAGTTCGCACTTTGACAGGACCTGCCAATAACATAACGTATTGTAAATGGAGACTTTTGTTACAAATATGATGTCTGGAAAGTGTGCGGAGTGAATTGGTAAACGCGTAATGTTAGCTTCGTTTGAAACTACTGAACTGAACAATTTTTATGCAAGTGGTTTTAAGCCATGATTCTTCTTCAATTTAATGAATTATAAATATAGCCTGTAGGTTGATAAGCCTTGTCCCCCAAATGATGCAAATAATAACAACCAGCTTGTTTTTATTTAAGATTTTGTTTAATTATAAGTAATTATAAACTACACCACTTCTACAAATTTAAAATTTAAATAGAGTGAATCCCATGCTTAACTTGATATTTACATCAAATCATAAATAAAACTGTGGCATGACATTCATTGACTGTTGGTGGTACGGAGTTTTCCGGGTCAGCTAGTTTCAATAAAGGAGTCAAGCTAAATTCAGTTCTGTATTTAGACTGAAACGCATTTACCGTAGAGCCTATAGAATATTTGACAAGAGCGTGCAATCTAGCGAATTTGGAACGTGATTACACATCCCTGCCTCTATAAATAAGGAGGCATATGAAATCCGATCGTATTGCTATGAATTTTCATACTAACAATTAATTGCAGTCAACACTCACCCGAGCTAATAGGTACTTCACAAAAATAATCTAATTATCGGTGATGATAAAATCAAATTTCTAATATTTAGATCCTAAGAATTACAAACATTACAAGAGCTGGTAAAAAGCTGATTAGAACTGTAGAATTTTAAATCTGGAACAATTTACTGCAATCCTCTAAATCTATGGAATACAATTAAATAAATAACTGTAAGCATATTACAATTGTAGTATTTTAAAATGTGGATTGGGTGTTTTGGTGTTTTTATTCATATTTTCAATCAATCAAAGAAAACATATATTACATATTAGTTTTCCTATAGGTTACAATTTTTTTGCCATCGGATTACAAAACTGAGGTTGAGGATTCGATCTACGCACTGAAACAAATGCTTTTAAGATCCGCAAATATTTGTTTTAGGTCTAGGTGTTAATATAACCGAAAAGCTTTTCGAAAACAACAATATGACTTTATTTATCAAACAGAACTGTAAAATCCATTAAAGAAATAAAATGAAAATAAGCATTCCTTTTTTTTCTCTTCCTGTAACTACCTTAATTGTAACTTTTATGTACGTTCATTTATGACATAAACGTATTTAGAATTTTCAGACCATTTATGTTTTCTATCAGAGTTCCAATTTATTTATAGCTCGAGCACCGTCCATGCTACAAAATTGAAAAATTTTGTTACGGTCATAAAGTTTTTGTTTTAGCATTCAGTAATTAATGTGTTGATTTAATTTTTCCTGCGAGTAGTAATATAAATAGTAATATAGTAGTTCTTTCTAATATCATAATACCTAATATACGCATATTAGAGATCCACTTAAGCGTTCCATTTCACAGATATACAGACAGTCATCAGTGAAAAATAATATTATAATTATATCAGGCCTTATATTTTTGGCCCAATACTGAGCAAAGGCTTCGATCATAAATCAAAGGAATGTCGAATTCCACGACTATGAGCAGTGCGTAGAGTTTAGATGCTAACAGTTCTTAATAAAAAAAGCTATGTACGGACTAATCCTTGTTGTATAAATTCTTCTTACTCTTTCCCTCACTGCTAAGGATCGCGTCCACGCAGGAGCATTTCTTCACGGGTTGATAAGGTACGTTTACTTACAAAACTTTATTACGCTTTAAATTTTTACTAATGTTCATATTTCCAGTGCCTAATCTGGGTATATCGAAGCTAAATACCAAACACTCATTAATATCTAATTCGCCGTGAAATTGCCTGCTTTCAGAATAGTAATGCAAATATAAAGTAAGCTGTGTGTGACACGTTAGATTGGACGATCGATTTGGCGGCTGAATAAATCGCAGTAAAAAGTAGCTGATCTCAATCAAGACTTGTCTTTGTCAGCTTGAATAAATAATTCTAACGCAGGTATGAGTCCGTCGCAACGAACAAATAGATAATCTGCTTGTAAGAAAAGAAGCATAATAGGCAAAAATAGATTGCGTGATTCATTCTGAAACTGATGCAAAATGAAGAAGATGTTTATTCCGGTTGAATATTTTAATTTAAAACGTAAAGCTATCGTAGTTAGTTATGATCCAGCTTATTATTTATCTTTAACTAGATGCTTGATAGTCACCGCTATGTGGACGTCCTCAACCAAAAAAAGAGATTCTTTGAAGGAGATTTCTAGCATTAATGGTTCTGGCAACTAAGTGGATATGTACGCGATGACACTGACATACAAACTTTGTATTGTACATCTATAACAGCTCAGAAACGTCTCACCAAGAGGGCGCGTGTGCGTCTTCTATGACTTAAAGGGGTACAGACTTAGTCCAAGTTGGTTGGCATGCCTACGAAATGATCCATGCAAAACTCCTATTTGTATAGGAATCGTTACAATGTCATTTAGGGAGTAGCGTATACTACTTACTTACTTAATGCTTAGGCATTAAGTTATCAAATGAAAGTTCGGAATTACTTAATGCCTAAGCATTAAGTTATCAAATGAAAGTTCGGAATTATCACACGAGATGCAACAAATAAAAATCATTTATAATCTTGACGTCAATTTTTAACAATTCATCTTAAGTGGGTGCGCCGACAGCGTGGCGCTCGGATTTTGACTCATTTTTCAACCGTTAGGACGTAATCGCTTATAAACTCATGGTTTTTTATTCGGAAAGTAGGGAAATTTTCATATCCAACGATTTATAAACTTATCTTCGGTCGTTTGTAAAATGAAGAAAGAAGCCCGTCAATAATCATTTTTCTTGTCAATTTCAATCAGGTGATAGATTAACATTGTTATTTTGTAATCGCCGTAGTGTTTTGTGCTGAGCAAATAAATATTATTATTTATGTATAGATAAAATTACTTTATTCTGTGAACAAGTAAAATAACAACAAGAGTTATCCAAATATTTTTATATGTTAAAAATGTAGTGCCTCGTGGTATGGCGGCAAAAGTTTAGACGCGATCTAGACGACTTAAATTTGATTACCGGGCAGAGCAATATGTTTTGTGTTTCTCCTTCAATAATTTCTCAATAGCAGCACGGTGTCTGTAAATATTTAAAATAAAATTACTCTTAATAGCAAAATATTACACACACATCTCACAATGAAGTAAAGTTAAAGTGAGTAAAGTTTTCTAACTGTTTTTTTTACGTATTATAGAAAAATATAAAACAAAACACGACGACTACGATTCTACATTTAGCAAACACATACATATAATTTAAACATCAATTTCCCACACAAACGTAAAATTTTCTTACATAAAATATTTTTACTAGAATCTCTTTAAGCTGACATGATTAAAATAAAAATTTATTGCAAATCGAAATTCGATTCCTTCGAATCCGCGTCAATTAGTGTCAGCATGTGTGACTTAATAGGTGTTTTACCGTATTTTACATCTGACGAAGATAATGATGAGCGATTTTTTAATATTTAAAACACAGCTTGCATAACACAAGATCAGACAAGTTGGTACACTCTCACATAGTCTTTTATAATTCTAAAATCCTGTAGCATAATGCGAGCAAAATTTTCATCCAAACCATTTGCTTGTAGATTAATGAATAACATTACCTTTCATACTATTTCGCCTGGAGATTTTCACCAGCGTTTACCTTCTACAATCAGCCGTATAAACCCTATTAATTTGAAATTCACAACAATTCCTTGATCAAAATGTAAAAAAAAAATACATTGTAGTCTTGTAGATACGAATATAATGTTTATGACGCATAAAAAAATGTGTAACATTTTAAATATATATTTTACTTTTCTTCATTGATAATTTTTTTCCGTGAATATGAGAATTAATTCAATGTGCTTATCAGTTTCAAAAGTGACCAAATTTTATTTACCCGCTTGCAAGTTTCGAATACATAAAATATTGATGTTTTTATTGCATTTGAAAATATAAGGTAATATATACTACAATTATTAGTAATAAAACTGCATTAACACAAAGTCACGGTGTTCTAGTAAGGAGTGAACGGCCTTAATTTGTGCAGTGTTGCCTTCTTGGGAGAGCCATAATTGGTGGTGATCGACTATATTTTAATATTTTTATTTTTACATGTCCCCGATCCGATTTGTTACCTTTATTCTGATCCACCTCCGTAGTATCGACCGAGGTAGGTTTGAGGTGTGTTTTGAGCTTGATTTTTTGGTCAAGATCATCCTAATCTGACATAGAAAAAAGCTTGACTATTACCGCTTGCCTGGCTGATTTCCAGACATACTATTTGTTACAAGATAACTTAATCACACCTTAATCGACCCAGGATTAAAACTCCTCTCGACTGCAAGTGTCAGTTAATGTCGCAGCTTTATCATGGCAATCCTCCTTGGTGATATTTCACACGTTTATATATTCTTTCTGAATCTGTAATGCAGTATAACACTACTGAAACCTACCTGAAGAGTAAGCAAATTTAACGGTGATGAAAAATATCGAGAGGAAACCCGCACACTGAAAAGTAAAAGTCACGAAACACTTCGCAAGTATAATACTCATACTGACTTGCCTGAAATATAATTTTTTTTTCTTCCTGCACCAATTTATGCGTCTGCAGCGCAGCTGGATAGTTAGCTACTTGCGAAACGAGATGCCGTGAGTTCAATCCTCGCATCGAGGCAAATGGATTTGTGAGATCGAAAGTTTTTGTTCCCCACGACAGAGAACGCGTATCTTAGTGTCAGAATGATGCACGCTGACTGGTATCACTAAAACCTTGCTCTGAAACCTTACCTAAATCAGGCCCCCGAGGTTGCCAATTCCTGTCTGTGAGGGGATTATGGCGAGTAATAATTGCTACTGCGATGATATTCGGTCAGCACAATAATAAATTTAGGCCGGAGCGTTGTTGAAAGCTGTCTACTGCAGCTCACTTGGCCATCCGCGCTGTCAGCTAGGTACGTCACACTGAGCACAACAGTTGCAAACGGGCAAAGAATCGAAAATTCAGATAACTATGAGAAGATATGAATAATATTTTCAATAAGTGATGTGTTTTTTTGGCCATTATGTTTTAAAAACTGATTTCACTAGAAATTTCTCATTACAGACTAATATATAATTACTTCATATTTATATTTCGGACATTCCGTTCACACACCGAGAAAGGCCAAAAAAAACATGGATAGATTGCGTGAGAGGAGATATAAAAGAGAAAGGGGTGACTGAGGTCATGACGGCTGATAGGGATGTGCGGAAGGGCAAAACATGCTGCACCGACCCCAAATAAAAATTGGGAGCAGGGCAAAAGAATGATGGTTCTCACACTGAGCCAAATGTTTGTGTAATGTACGCTTTATACCTATCTCAGCCCATCACCGTCCACTACTGAACATAGGCCTCCCTAAGGAGGCGCTAACCATTCCGGTCATAAGCAGCCCTTATTCGTCAACTACCATCATGGTACAGGATGTCCAACCCGCTTGCCAAGCATGCTGATTGCGGCATAATTCCCAAAATGGCAACAATAAATGTATGTTCATGATGTCAAATTCGGATGTAAGTTGTTCATAGTATTATAAGATTTTTATTCCTTTATTACTTTTTTCAATTTTACAGTCTTTGTATGTTAGCGTTTCACTAATTATCGGTAATTAAACGCATTACCTTGTCTAATGTTATGCGGTCTGTTCCGCATATTGTGGGGATTATCCACATAATTTAGATTTGATGAGGTCCTTTTTCATTTTTTCATATAAATTACCATCAACTGAGAGGATTGAGAGACGAAATAGAATTATCTTAAAGATTTCGATGAAGAAGTTTTGTTCACTACATGACAACCTCTGGCCACCTTGTGGATCAGCCTATATAGGTTCCACTGCTGGACCGCGCCTCCTTTACAACACATGAGATTTAGACAGACCGCACACTTAAGAAATTAATAAGAACTGTTCGGTCTGCAGGTTTCCTCAGGATGTCTTCCCACGCCGTAAAAGTACGCGATAATTCATTTTGGAAACATACAATTTCAAAAAGTCTGAGATGTGCGCCTGTAGTTTAAAGTCACAGCTAATTTATTAAATAAATAATTTGTACATTATCTTAACGGTCGAGGTCGAAGAGATTACAGTGTGCAGCAATTTAAATTGGCTCGTGAAATAAAATAAGATAGGCTCTGTGACCGCTAAACACAACCAACCGGCTTGGGATCTAGAGGTTTAGAGTTCGATTCCCGCACCGTAGTGCTGTACTGTGCTTAACAATTGTTAAAACATGGATATAGATACTAGGAATACTCTGGCTACTTTTTAAGTTGAAATCAGTATATACCTATGTATTAACACCTTGCTCTAGAATGTATTCGTAATTGTACAACTGCTTGGTTCAATATTTGTAACAGATCAACGAGACGGTTGTTATTGTAGTCATATAAAAAGGTTAATAACAACTACCCCGGCTGGACTTTAACAAGTCTTAACAAATCATTTACGTAGCCCATACCAAAAAAACCCCCAGTTTGTCTAATTCGCAGTATTGGTTAGAAACGTGAGTTCAGAAGGCTTAAGACAATAGTTTCCTTTTACGTAGTACGTACGCGCTTGTGTAAATACTCAAGGAGTCATTTACAACTCAATATGTTTTTTTCATGTGTCATCATCCTACGCAATAATACAATGTTCATTTATATAAAAGTCGATCAGATGACTCTATATTACATATTGCCTCTTCAAAAAACAGTCTATATTAAATGCTCAGCATTTTCCTCATGGTAAGCAGCGGCGTGGCTGTGGCCCTGGCATTGCCTAGTCCATGAGCGACGGCGACCGCTTACCATCAGGCGGGCCGTCTGCTCGTCTGCCTGCTAAGGCAAATAAAAAAAAAATGCTCTTAGGATGCTTTAATTTGAAAACATGATAAGAGTATTAATATTAAAAGAATTGCGTTCGTTACATAAAAAGTCTGTCCAGATTAATACTTGCATCCATAATTTGTGTGTTTAATCTTTGAACGCAAAGCGGACAATTGTAAATGACAGACTGGCATAATATTGGTCCGTGCGTTGGTTGCACATTTTGTTGATAGCATCCTATCCTCGGCTTATGTCAGCTGTACCCTAAGATTCATTGTAGCTGTGCGGGAGGCGCATGACGTGATATAGCACTTCGTGCTCCAAACATTTATGTGATAAGTCAAGACCGTATGTGTATGAACGTTTTCAATCAACTAACATTTTGACTCTCAATTGACAAACTAACACACACTATTCTGACATCATGCGGCTAAATTTAACCGCGTGCCATATTAAATAAAGCTTAATATAAGCACCCACTTTGTTTCAAAAGCAAATAAAGATTATTGAGTATTTTTAAAACAAAATTTAGCTCAATGAAACAATACTTAATATTAACATGCCGTAGATTTGCAATACTTCGGCATTGCAACAACGCAAAATCGTCACGGCTAGAGAGTTTACAATTTAAATGTAAGGCAAGCCAAAACGCCTTTACGCTTAAATTTGGTCTCTATTGATGCCGTCAAAAGTTGTTGGTTTAAATAAGTGTTATATTATCGATTTTCCTTATGTGTATAGGGGAAAGTCTGGTAATTTGGACCATTTATTTTCAAATGCATTTTAGGCAGACTTTTTGTAACTATTTACAAATGTTTAGTACACGAAATGAAAGAACATTAAATATAGTTTTCGTTTATTAAGTATTAAATCAACATAATTATTAAAGCTATTCAATAATCAACAAATTGTGAGATCGGAGCTTTGTTCCAATTTACCCAACTAGTTTTCTAATTTGGACCACGAGGTCGTTAAATTGGACTTCCTATAAACTCTAAGGCAAAATATAAAGAAAAAATGTAAATAAACAAAATTATACAAACGTAATAGTCTCTTTAAGAAACACACTAAATATTTAAATTATTTTTACATACTACAATCATCACAAATATCAGGATTTTGGGTACAAGATTCGAGATTCAAATTATGGCAACGTACACACTGTACCCAATCACCTTTAGGGCCTTTTTTGTCGTAATAATTTATTTTGCATTTGGTGCATTCATTTTCTTTGTCTTCTGATTCAAGACTACTATCAGAATCGTCCAAAACAAGGATTTCCTCTTCATCTTCAGATTCTTTACTAGTCCAATTTACCAAACTGCATGTGGTCCATTTTAACCAACGAAGTGAGTACGTAAAAAACCAAATGTTAAAAAATATTATACCCTACAAATGCCGGAAATAATTTCTTGTTTAATTGTAAACAAAATAATGCTTCTAATATATAAATTAAATACCCTGTTTACTTACCCTTAATTTAATAACACTCTTAGCACCGATCGTAAAAAATTATATCGAAAGTTATGAAAATCAAATGTTGAAAATAAAACACAATCGCTTTACGTTTCAAAGAAAACAATATGGCCGATATGCAATGAAGTGAGGCGCACTTCGTTTAGTGTTGCCAGTATTAAAATTCAAAAACTACTTTTGAAGATATAAGGGTGGTCCAATTTAGATGGTGGTTCAATATACCATACTTTCCCCTATATGTATATTAGAAATAGAGCAAATATAGGAATTCTCCCTAAATATCTACCGGTTAAATTTTACGCTTTCACGACAAAACCAATGGTCCTTTTTATTGGGAGGTAATGAATTTCGATTCTAGAATGTATTTGTTATTCAACTTAACCATATATTATAATTAAATTACTGTTACTCCATAATCCAGTTTCCTAAGATTTTAGTTTATTTACATTCACTCTTAGGAATAATTCAACACTTAACAATGAAAACATTGTTTCTTTCTTACTAATAATACTTTTACAAAGATGAAAGAAAATTCATGAAATGTTCAATTTTTCTCGATCAAGTTGTTTTAAGCCAAAGTTCTATTCTATTTTCCATCATATAATACCGATAAACTTATAACCAACTTTCCCGTCTCGAAAGACAAGTCTTTGACGTCAAGTAAATTTCGTATAACCTGGAATATATGACATCAGATTAGATATTCTATTATTTGAATATTGTAATCAAGATACAATTTATACAGCCGAAAACATATTTCATTCTTATCGGGAACGTTCGAGAGAGTCAAAGGCGATATTGGATGCTCGACAAACATTTAGAATCTTCAAAGTCAAGCAGAAATTTCATAATCTCTTCGGGAGTTTGGAGTTCGGACATACTCGTGGGTATTTATAGATCCGAGCCGGCAAAGGGTCAGTCCAACAAAAACTTTGCCATAATGGCTTATCTAATTTATTTAACAAAGGGATTAATTAAACTTTCAACTCCTTTTAATTAAGTGCGTTCGAGACTTAATAATCGAAAAACCAATTTTAAGAATTAAAGAACTTATGGCAGCGCTTCACGGAATTAAAAATGATTGACTTTAATTTCCGTATGGATTATTATACCTTGATTCATTATCGGATCTACGAAACTCTAATTATGTATTATTAAGTGTTTGTATGTAAATACCTTTCCGAAGGATAGCGGCCTCAACTCCATTGCTAAGTTCCGAAGGGTCCTAAAAGGGATATATCAGCACCTCTGTGTCCTTCCACAGTTTTCACGGCGCTATCTTCCCACCAGATATGTCAGGTATATTTAAAGTCACACTTACATAAGTGCTTTTTAATTACCAACACGATTTAAAACTGAATTTTTAATTTCATTCATAATCATCATTGATTTTAATTACTCGACAACATGTGTAATACCTACCGAACAGCTGACTGAATAAGACTACAAGGGAAATAGACAGTATTTTATATCGAGACGACTGCCGCCGCTTGTCTGTCACTTATTCATTAGAGCTGCTATTTTGGGTGTTACATATTTTTAAAATTCTTTAAATTACAATTAACAATAAACCCGAATTACTAAGAAGACGCCGTGTCAAGCATTTATGTGAGCCGTCAGCGGCACTGGGGATTGCCTTAGCGTTGAAGACGTCTTGAGTTCTTCCATCCTCATTTGAAATGAGCGCCAGGCAGCAGTGGAGAACACTTAGATGCGCATATCGCGTTTTATTTCACGTTCTGCCCAAAATTCGCAACACAGCCATCAAGACGATTTATTCGGTATGCCGAGGTAGAATTTTTAGTTAGGGATCCTACGCAGCCAGCAGACAGTAGTTCAGCGCCCTGAGTTGTGAAGCTGGAGATCCCGGCATACCCTTTTTGACTACATTTTCCTTACGTTATAAAAGTTTGTTTGAAAATTGTTTTAGTTCCATGTAATATGGCAGTGAGACTTTTGTCGTTGAGGTATATTTACAGTACAACCTAAATTCTCTATTATTAATACGATTAACAATATGAAAAGTAATTTTATATGTGTATGATTTCATTAAAATACATTACATATACAGTAATTTTTCGCGTGACAGAGTAACATTCAAGAAAACTTTTATCATGTTATTGTGATTGATGATGGCTTTGAAATGGCATACAAAAAGTAAAGTTTTTTTTTAACATGCTTCTCAGCAGGCTGGAATTATTGTGTCCAGTGACGTGGAAAGACCATTTATCGCTCTTTCATCCTTCAGAAATATTTACCATTCGTTAAAGTATTATATCCCTCCTACACCAGTATTAAAAGTTGTTAAAAATGTTCAATTTCAAAGGTGTGCGCCTGTTTTAGTTAATTGCAAACACAATAACGCACCTGTGCTTAAACGACACTATGTAATTAATCTTGTCATGTAAACTTGTCGATAGCGAGACATGAAATTAATATTCTATGATATTTTTCCCGACGGGATAAAACCGTTACACTAGTTTCATATTCGCTTGCAGTGTTTATCGCATAGTGCAACGTCAGCCTTCATAACTTCCTCTTTAATGTCAAGTAGACGGTTTTTATGTTGCCCGCTACGTTGTTGTTCCATTTGTACCAACAAGTCAAAACATCCGAATAGATTATTTCTTTTGGAATATTATGCCATTCTATGCTATTCAGTAAATATTTTTGTAGGTAAATTAAAAGCCCTAGTAGAAACGACATATTTTTTGTTTATATTCTTTTTTATTATCTGTTTTATTATTATTTTTTAAAAGGATATACTTATACTTTATATACAAGTATGACAGAGTCATCATATATTTGGAGTAAAAGATGCGGTTTTGTTTACGGAGTCACAATAACCACACCATTGAAACCTATTAATGTTATTCACTCTTTAAAAACAAAACCAGTTTTAAAACCAATCCCTTTGCTTCATCGGATATCAGTATTGATCATACTTAAAAAACTACGTAGCATATTTATTCAAAAACCTAAAATATTTTTAATACTTAATGTAGACCTCCTCAAAAGTGGTTCCATCATAATTTTTCCGGAGTCTTTCAAATTACAATAATAAGCTCTTGTAATATGAACAAAAATAAAGTATCAAATAACGAAGAGGAAAATATAAAACAACTTTCGCCAACGAAAATAAAATTTCATATAGCCCAAGGGTTCCCAACATGTGTAATGTATTTCAATCAACGCGTTGTAATTTAAACTGTGCTTCTTTCATACGTCTTCAATCGTTTGTTGGGATTCTTCACTGTAATTACACGGTTTATTAGATTTTGTTACACAGGTTCATTCCACAGAATCTGATTGAAGCGATCATCAATCTCTTTGGGAACATTTTATGAACTCGCTTTGATGTTCATGACATGGGTCCTTAGTCCTTACACATCACAATATCGTCTTTGTGTAAACAATACATCTGCGCTCGCACAAATTATAATTAATGAATTTCTTGTGTCTTTCAATATATGAAATTGCGGCTTACAATATAGTTTGACCACGTTCTGCGCAAGTAAGTAATGAACACATGAACAATTTTAATCAATCCATGCTAGCAATAAAATTTAATAGTCTATCAGAAATCAAGACACATTTATCTAAAACTGCGATTCATATATATAATACATAATATCTATAATATAATAATCCTTTTTCTTACACATCCATTTAAAACATTTTCTGAAATATTGAAATCTAATTGAGTTTCTTTTTCGATTTTTCAACATTTAAGTTTTTGTACAGATTTTTTTAAATATTTCTAGATTCGCACTTGAGTATGGTTTTTTAATTTCTAACTATGGTAAAAAATACTATTTATTATTTTCAGCGGGAGGGATATCTTCAGATACTGTGCCCATTTTGACATTCAAACCATCTTAACAGCTGCGGATCCGAATTCCATTCCACCTACCTACTTTTGGATGTATTGTATGTTGAAAACAAATTATCACACACTTAGAAAATTTAACATGAAAAATGGTAAGTAAATCATATTTGAAAAATCTTATATGAAGTTCTTCAGTATTGTAAAGTCAGTCTTCCCGTATTAGGATGTTATCAGACTAAAGATTAACCTCCTCAGTACTCTTACTGGTAAAACTGATGGGAACATGCCCACCAGTAAGATATATGTGGATTGTTATAATTAAATGACCGATTATAGTAACATGCTAGATCATAAATATTGAAAATCAAAATAAATTGATTATATTCAATTTTAACGTGCCAAAACTAAGCCACCTACGACTTTTATATATAACTATACACTAGACTACTAGACTACTAGACTTTTATATATCTTAACAGTTGCATCGTGATTTTTATAATACTTTATATAAAATTAGTTCTACAAATAAATATGAGGTAATATGCAAAATCTTTACAAGCATTTTATCTATAACTAAAAATAATTCTGTAATTCCCCGTCGTAAGTAAGGTAATCTCGGAAATTAAGTTGACGACATAGTTATAACTTGCTAGTTTTTTGTCAGATAACTATATAAATAATTACTTTATATAACCGATCATTATACGAATATCGTGAAATTGTTCAATAAGCAACGATTTATTTTAAACAAATGACGGCTTGCTAATATCCTCTATTAGTAGTGAAAAAAGTTAGCTATGAAACTCTTTAATAGTTATTTAAAGCACTTGCACATATTTACCCTTGAAAAATGTATGCATAAAAACCCACAATAAAAAGAAAACTTAATTCAAAAATGTTCAATTTGGATAATTTTGGCAATATTTAGAAAATGTAAACTAAAATATTTTAATGGTACGCACAAAGATTTCTCTCGACACGAGATAAGGATAATGGGTTAAGGATAATGGGATAGGAAACTACGTGAGAATTTTTGGAGTCATACCTCGATCACATATCAAAAAATATAATTAAACTATACAAGGGAAATACGCAAGGTGTCAACTGAAATACGCAATACTATACATGCAATAAAATTAAGTTATAGAAATTTATAGTTTTTTTTTTATATGCACTGTCAACGCTGATATAGAGAAACAACCTTAATATATAAGTATGACATAGTTTACGCTTATGCTTCCTTTTAGTGTATTTGCTAAATAACTTTGTCAATACTTACAATGTATATTAAACGCTAAAAACACTGTAATAAAGGGAATAATAATATACAAAAGTATGTTTTGTTTCGAAAATAAAACACCATCTCAATGAAAAGAATCTTAATCCTAATTCATTTATAAAAAAACTGCTACTGTAGTTTTTATTAAGAATGTCTACGGTAAATTTCACCAACAAACAAACTAGCTTGTACTGTCACAATCACAATTCGTAGACTATTTTGAGTCCACATTAAACAGCAAGGCGAGGTTGCGAGGCTATTTTTTCCTGGCCCAACCACCCTCGTGAGGAGCAATTGGAGCCCCCACGTGACAGGATAATGAGCTCACGTGACCCGTCACCGTCAGCCGACGCCGTCGACGAGCCAACAATTTCCGGACTCTGACGAACGCGTTTCCAATTTCAAACCTCGGTAAGCACTTTCCATCTCTTGTTTTTTCGATTCCTTACGTATAAAAGCCATTCCAGCTTAAATATTTCACTCACACGTGAGGATCGGCTTGCGGAGATGAGTGTACGCGATATTAAGCTTACAGCGTTTGAACTTCGATACTTATGTCAAAAATTGAAAAATAATGTTATAAGAATTTGTTTGTACTAAGAGTGCTTGACGAATATGAAATCTACTTTGAAGAATTTAGTCCGTTAACAGAATATTTATTTAAAAACGTAAAAGCAGTTTAAAAAAATTACAGTTAACATGGAATGCTAGAAGATAATTGATTACAGAATTAAATTGTAGGTATTTCAAAACTGATGGAATTTTAATGGATTAACTTTAAAGTACCTTCGAGGTATTCCTATTACTGAATTGTTGTTCTATGAGACACGAAATAAAAAAAGGGTTCCTACACCTTTTGTCTGCAGAATATGTTTTACTGGTTTTAATTAAAAAATTTGCAAATCATTGTTATATTAATATTATAAAATAAAGTTCCTTGACATTGTAACAGCATACCTACGTCATCAGCCTATATACGTCCTGCTGCTGGGCACGAGCCTCCTGTACCATTGACAGGGTTTCGGCTTTAGTCCACCATACTGGCCTAGTGATGGTTTAGCGGACTACACATCTAAGAAATTTCCAAGAACTTTCAGGTGTGCAGGTATCATCATGATGTTTTCCTTCATGGTTAAAACAAATGTGTGCCTGGAGTTCGAACACGTGGCCGCCGAGAAACTCGACTGCATTCCTTAACCTCGAGGCTAACACTGCTATTATAAAATATAGTTCTTTTACATAATTACAGTATACCAATACTTATATCTAAGATATCTAAATTTATTCTTTAAAAAAATCCCATCAAAGTAACCGAAATATTGTAATGCACCATGTACTCAGCTAAACATACAAACTCAATAAAATCATTTTTAACTCCTCTAAACTGCATATAAATTGTCGATTGACTGTTAAACTATCGAAGATTGCAACTTTCCACAGTGTTATCTCCTTAATTACTACAAATGTCGTCATTCATTGGCGACGGCCGGTAAACTTCAAAACTTCGCCCATTCCACGATCTGATCATCTTCAAGTTCGTTTGAAGTTAAAGCAGATATCGACTCAGGTTCGGCCACCTTGATTATCAATTTTAGTTGAGCCCAGTAACTATAAACATCGTCATTAAACATTTGTGTTCGAAATTTTTATTATCTTTAACCTACAACATCGTGTTAATTTGGCAGATTTGGCAGAAAACACTATCGTTTTTATTGTACCGATTAAAATTACGTTTCTAGAAATGTTGTGACAGATACATGTCCATCTCCCTGTTATTTCAAGCAGGATATGAATTAAATTGAATGATTCATTGGGAATGATAACTGTAATGTCTTGGGTTTTCCTCGTTGAAGGATGATAGTCCCTTAATGCCTCAGAAGTGAAATGTTGTAACAAATTTAAATGTCCATCTCCCTGTTATTTCAGACAGGATATTTATATAATTAAATGATTCATTGGGAATGATAACCGTAATGTCTTAGGTTTTTCCTCGTTGAAGGAAGATAGTTCCTTAATGCCCCAGAAGCTAGTTTTTAAAAACTATTTTAGGCAAATCGATATGCACTTGGGTAAAATTTTTTAAAAAGGTTTATATCGTTTTTTTTATCTTAAAATGGAATTAATAAACCTAGTGTTTCTACGTTACCAGAATTGGCACTACTTTCCCTTTTGGCAAAAGTCTAAAGTCACCGGTATACACACAGACGTGAGTATATTCTGAGAATATTGATTTGACGTCAATGATGCCATTTAGCTTTTTTCTAATATTTTTGTTTGTATTATAAATACGTTTTGATAAGAATACAGACAAATAATACCCCAAAATTACTGTAAATATTCTTACAAATGAGATAAGTGTCGAGGTCGATCAGTTAGAAGCATTCTAAATTGTAAGGTCATGACCATATACACAATGAAGTCCATTGTGCACGTGTATAACCTATGTACATATGTATAGATTTAAATCGGTGCGAGTCAACAAACATTTTCCTTATAGACATAACAACGATGATTTGAATATGACTTATCCCGACTAAATTGCAAAGGGTAATTTTATGAGGTCACCACCTATCGCAATTACCCTAAGGCAAAGATTACCTTAATTTTTACTTACACTTAACGCGTCAGCGCTTCACCCAGGTTTTAACGATTGAGATCCTTTAAATAAATCTTCAAACAGAAACTACTCATTAATTTATCTCCATTTAAAAAAATACTTCATTATTTTAACAATTCTTAGATTAAGCTAGAACTATACTGATATGAATTACAAGATATAAAAAATACGCGGTTATTTTTATACTTTTTAGTTCGTATTAATTTGTTTTGTATTACCTTATTAAGGCTTTTTTTGTTAAAATAAAAAAAAAACTATTAATACAATATATCTGACAGTCACACAGATAGCTTAGACATTTACCTAAGTGCCTTAAAAATTACATTCACAAATTTTTTCGTCTTGCTGCAAAAATCGAATGCACGATTATTGTTAAATTGGCTGCTTCTACTCGTGCTCGACTGTTTTAAGACTGTCAAATTCATAGATTACAATAAAAAAATTAATGGAACTGAAGAACTAAATGCACAAACCCAACTTTTAAATAAAAACTCCGAAAAAAAAATTACGATAATCTTGTATTTAAAATCGTACTACATTTTACTCAATTGAGTAACCGTATAAACAGATGTAAACAGAAAAAAATTCCAAAGGGCAACCCAGCTACATGGTGTAGTGAGTCCCAATACCTGTTTTGAATGACCACTACAAGGGCACAACCTCAAGGATACCCTACATACATATACATAACATACATACAATTATACAGATAAACTCAACAAACAGCTCATTAATTCGAATATATAAACCTTTTTGCAGCATGCAGACGAAAAATAATATTTTCCTTATTTATTCCACATCTTAAACATCGCAAATGGGATTCTTCAAGTTGGCATCTAGTTCTCAGAAATTCTTCTTACGTACCGTAAATGTTTTTCCAAACTACTCTCCCATGTTTATGTTTTAGTGTATTGCATTGACAATGAGATCAGCTGAGGGGTTACGGCCGGCAAATAGCATATATTTAAGTACCGCGGCTCACGGAAACTGGTTAGTGTTTGTCCGGCATCCGAGTGAGACGTTGGGCAGTATCAACATGAAGACTTTAGTGTGTAGTAAGTCTTTTTATCATTATTTATACATTTAGTTGTCACGGCATTATAACTACTTATCTCTCACACTGAGTGACCGTAACAATGATTCCACATTGACCTTAGTTTTGTTATATTATAATTTTTAGTGATAACTTTAACGGTATTTTGTTATTTATTCGCTACAAATAATTAATTGAAATGTAACAATTTGACTTTGATTTTTCTTACCTTACGGGAACAATTTAAACAAAAAATCACACCAGAAATATTGTGATAATTGCAAAACGTGGTTAAAGAGCGGTGTTTGTTAATGTTTGCATTGTGAGTAAACAATAGAACATTTCATAAACATATCCGCGGCAACCAGACAGCGGGATTCCCTTACATAAAAAGGCAAAAGTAATTAACATGACCGACCGGTTTTCCTTATAATGCGTTTCCTGAGGCGTCTTAATAAATGTCAAGATTGCATTTTTTACAATACTTTTAACTCATTCGTGGTCAATGTTTCGATATATCCATTAATATTTCGATACTTGATTGTAAGAGTGATGAGCTAAACGCATTGACCGTATACCGTATGTGAACAATGGTAAGGATGGTGTAGGCAAATGGAATACAAATTGTACTATAACATAAATTTAATTATTCTCTTTTATGATATGTCTATATTAATATATCCGCTATAATTATATAGATAGAAGCAATCAATCTTATTGTGTTTACATATTATGAATCATAGGCGTAATGGTATCCATAGAATTAAATGCATTCAACCGCGATATTATACAATTTTTTCAATTTTAATTTTAAACACCACATGAATATATAATACAGTTACATAGATCTTCACTTATATCACAAATGCGTTAGTTCATTATTTAACGTTGATTTGAATATTCTTTTAATCTGAGCAAATTATGTTTTATTCTATATTCTCCTAAGTTCTATTGTTTCTTAGCTTTTCATTTGCCCTTTTGTTACATTTTTCTTTTTTTTTTATTTCCTCCTTCGTGGTGGAAAAAATAAATGATGATTATCAAGGAACGTAACACGCTGCCAGCGCCTTTGAGATTATATTTTCGGTTAAAGCAGTCTTTTGAGACACTCATAATTTTATCTTTATTTTTCGATGTCAATATGAACTTCATTAACGTTTACACATTCATTGTTATTGCATTAACCTGATCTAAAAGTTGACTCTGGTTCACTTATGTTTTAGCTAAGTACCTTGATTAATCCATTAAAATCATACACTTTAATGTTTTATTTACTTTTAATGTACTACTCGTATATTGACTCCGCAAATCGTTGAACAAGTAAAAAATTTGTTAAGGCGGCATTTGAGACTTAGCTGTTTTTTCTTAATGATTTCAATAAGCAAGCATAAATGGTGTTCTGTGTCTCAGGAAACTAAAAATTTTCTAGATTATTTTTGCTTTATGATAGCTGAAATCTGCGATCGAAGTCGAATAATTCTTACATTGCAGTTATTATCGCTTACATTGTATAAAATTGAAAAATATATTGGAAATGTACACATAACCGAACCGAATGTAATTTAAATCCTTGAAAATAACTCGTTTCTGATACACAGCATCTCTTACACTGATTATAATTATACCTAGACGGTGCAAAAAAATAACATCATGTTTGGTAAAAACAAGTTCTATAAGAAATAAACGTTTAACAAACCTGGCATTTACTTTTTTTATGAACCGAAACAAAAAAATGAAGATCGGCTTGGACTGCCCAATTGTGATTCAAAGTTTTTATTAAACTGCATGATGAATTGATTTTGAGTATGCGAGACGAGTAGCGTGGTTTTTACATTACATCACGGAGGAACACTACAACCAAAGTACTATGAACATTGGGTATATGCGAAAAGTTACGCCTTTCCAAAACATTTTTTGGAATGAAAATTTTTGCCTGAAATGGGCATTAAAAACTTCTTAAAATCTTAGTTACAAAATGGCTTATTATAGCGTAATATAATTCAAATCCTGTCATGGTTGGTCAACTCAGGTCTTAAACCCCGCCAACCCACTCTAAAGTTGCGTGGTTGACATAGATCTAACCGTTTTCAGTTTACGAGAGAGCCCTGCCCAGCAGCCCGATATTGCCTGGTGTTACATAATATGATGATCCTTTATAAATTATCCAATCTATAATACCAAGTTCATTGGCCGATCTTGAAATCTAACCCTGAACCCAATCCCAATGTATGGATAACAATAAACCAATGCACCATCTCGAATGATGTTTGTTTAAGATATGAGCATTCATTGGCTGATTTTAAACGAAATATAACACGCTGCTATTTTTTTAATAACGTTGGTTACTGTAATTGCCTTTTTTTACTCAATTATAGACAAGAGAATGATACATTTGTCTGCAATTCTGTAGCAAGCATTCTTTTCAGGACTTCTTTTACCTACACCGTAATGTATGTATATGTAAATTTTCTAGATATTATTGTGATTATATTTTTTCTTTATTTTTAGTATTCGCATGTGTAGTCCTGGCCATGGCCGGTGACACGGATCTTCAAAAAATGTTCAAAAACAGCAATGATCAGTTCACTTCTCGCATGTTTACTGTAAGTACTACCCTTTTGAAAAGTATTGAAATCAAGTTTATCACCGTATGGTTTACTTCATTTAATATTTTTACAATGAACCAACCATTACTTAAACAATCAATCGGTTCCGTAGCTGCAACCTGATAAGGACGAATTTACATTTGCCAACATAAGACATTTTATAATAATCGCCCCAATGTAATTCACAATATCAGAAACAGCATTCAAAGTAAAAACATTAATATAATATGTTTGGTTTCGTAGATAACATTTATACATATTTAACCTTTAACATTGATTATCAGTTTAAAAATAATGCATAAAACTTTCATAGTCATAAGCTACTTAGATTTGTCTTAAGATGTATCCTACCTTATAGCTTATTCAACCTTCAATAATATTAAGGCAATACAGATTGAAAAGCTAAGAACTCGACTGGAGTCGCGTCAGTGATAAATTGACAAAGCAGAAAAAGAAGGTTCATGTTCAGTTCATCTTTATAAGATGGTCAATTATAAATATTTTTTATTACTGAACTTTACCACCATTACTATTTTATCATACATAAATTTAATATCGATCGCCTTGCAGTTTACTCATAAGTTGAAATGTATATCGTTGTTAATTTACTTTAGGAAGTGGTAAAAGCCAACCCAGACAAGAGTGTAGTTCTGTCGGCTTTCTCCGTGCTGCCGTGTCTCGGCCAGCTCGCGTTGGCATCTGTCGGTGAATCTCACGATGAACTGCTCAGGGCCATTGCACTCCCCAACGACAATGCTGTAAGTTAATAGTTATCTACTATTTTAAAAGAATTTGATTTCAAGATTCCTGTTTACAACGTTAAATTTTTTAAAAGCAAGGAACACTAAGTATTATTAACCCATTCTTATTTTTAGACTGTTTTTGATAGGTGAGGTAATTAAGGAACTTATGAATGAATTTTTATTTATAATTTCTCTGATTGAATATTTATTCAATAAAAGAGTAATGGAGTTTGTTAACAATTCAATAGACTAAAGCTGTGTTCACGGACGTAAGCACCGATCTGCGCAGCGTAAAAGGAGTTGATCTGAAGATGGCCAGCAAAATTTATGTCGCCAACGGATATGAATTAAATGACCAATTCGCAGCCGTTTCAAAATCCGTGTTTGGTTCCGATGTCCAAAATGTGGACTTCACTAAAAGCAAACAGGCTGCTGGTGAAATAAACAAATGGGTACGTAAATACTGATAATAAAATGTTAGCATAGTTTAAATATAATCTCCCTTGCCTAAAAAAGTTAAATATATACTAAATGATTTGTGATTTGCTTTCACCAGGTTGAAGACCAAACAAACAACCGCATCAAAGACTTGGTAAATCCAGATTCGTTGGACAGCGACACGCGCTCAGTTCTTGTCAATGCCATATATTTCAAGGTACGCCAACTGTTTTACAAAAAAGTAGATACAATAATCTATTGTTAATGTATGTAGTTATAAGAATACTTTTCCTAAACACGAGGTACTCATTCCATACGTCACAGCGATTCTAAAAGCACACTAGTATACTGTTGTGTCAAAATACTGTTGTATCAAAATACTGTTGTATCAAAACTATGAAATCACTAGGGCATCGACGGTAATAAATAAAATTACATAAAAATGCACATTCATACAGATACATTCTAATAACGTCATTCGTGCCTGAATCCCCGAAGGGGAAGGCCTAAGTTCATTTTTTATCCACAATTCATCAATAGCCTCCATTGACTGAAAACTAAAAACTTTTTACAAACGCTATCGAATCGAACCAGGAACTTCTAGATTGCACCACATACTTGTGCCGCGACGCCATGAGCCAGAATATATTATGAATATTAATGTGTTACAATTGCAATAACAATAATTTTCAATGTTGACGGCCTCTTTGGCGTAGTGGACTAGATAACAGTTTGTCAAACGAGGTCTCAAGTCGCAACTCAGGTCGTATCCTCGCACCGAGCTCAATGTTTGTTTGAATATTTGTTTCGGGTCTGGGTGATTGTGAGACTGAGAGTCGTCTCGTAGTCTCTGATATTCACGACATTGGACTAGTGTGACATGAAAATATGTAGGTAAATGACGGTTGAATGTATTTAATTTTTTACGTATTATTTATTATTTACAGGGTAACTGGAAAGACAAATTCAACAAAGACCGCACAACTGACAGAGATTTCCACGTTTCAAAAGACAAAGTTATTAAAGTGCCCACCATGAGCGCTAAAAGAGATGTCCGCTATGGCGAGAGTGCCGAACTCGATGCTAAGGTATTGTTATAACACAAGTAGTAAAACAATTTTTCTACTCTCCAAATGCAATGCAAAGCAACTTTGCCAGTCCGAAATCCCTTTATTTATATAAATAATTAAATATATACAACTCAAAGATGACTGACTGACATAGTGATCTATCAACGGATAGCCCAAACCACTGGACGGTTCGGGCTAAAATTTGACATGCAGGTAGATGTTATGACGTAGGCATCGGCTAAGAAATGATTTTGATAAATTCCACCCCTAAAGGGATAAAATAGTGGATGAAAGTTTGATTATTATATTAAATTAAAGATTATTTTCTTTCTGAACTCAACTATGATTCTACGCGGACGAAATCGCGGGCAACAGTTAGTGTAAATATAGGAGACAAAATCTCGTTATAAGTATTTTAATAATATAATTTATAAACCTTCTAGCTTTTGGAATTGCCGTATGAAGGCGAAGAAGCATCTATGCTATTTGTTCTTCCCAACAAAATTGACGGAATAAAAGACCTAGAAGCGAAATTGAATGATCCTTCCGCATTGCAAAAGGCAGGGGAACAAATGTTCGAGCGCGAGGTTGAAATGTATATTCCTAAGTTCAAAATTGAAACAACTACAGATCTGAAAGATGTTCTCACTAAGGTAAGTCACTATTTATATCAATAATAAACACAAGTAACATAGTGATTAGTTAACATTTATAACTACATTTCATGAAATCTAACAATTGAAAAAGATTTAAATCTCAAAGAAATGAGTTTTTTTTTAAATGTTGTCAAGTACAGTTAAAAAGTCCTGACATTTTTAAAACAAGTTTAACATGACAGCCATTAAAATCGAATAAGAATAATTTAAATTCCTTCTTTATTTAGATGGACATAAAAAAACTGTTTTCTCCAAGAGACGCCAGATTAGAAAATCTTTTAAAAACTAAAGAGTCTTTGTACGTAAGTGACGCCGTTCAGAAAGCGTTTATAGAGGTAAATGAAGACGGTGCGGAAGCAGCAGCTGCAAACGGTAAGTCTTCATGCTTTACATTTTCATTATGAACTAAACAGCAAAACTATGAAAAAAAATATCATAGACGAAAAAAACAAGAAAAAACGCACTTAAAGTGATCATTTTAAAAATAGATAACTTCTTAATATTATTTTAAAATTGGAAATCTCACATACTCGTAGCAGTCCGGCACTTATCGTTCTATAAAACGATGAGGTAATTATTTGAAAAGAAAACGATTAGATTTTAAATGGCGACAAGTCAATAAACTTAATTGCTTTGTAACGACCTAAACATCTAATGAATAATAATTTACATTCCAACATTTTTATTCAATCGAAGAGCGAGACTCAATAAACGCTAGTTCATGGCTAAAGAACCGTTCATCTACGTTCTGAAATTAAATGGGCTTGTCTTATTTAACGGAGTCTTCATTGCTTAGGTGTTTATGAAACTTTTATAAATATAGTCAAAGTCAAATATTAGGTATATCATAATATTCGATAATTTCGAATACGAAATCAGAACCTATTTCATAGAAAAAATCACGCCACATCAATCATTTCGATGTCTAATGTTTTTGTAACGAGTGTAAGTAATCACAGAGATTTCACTGTTCATTCATCCATTAAACGTATATAATATTTAATAGTATTTTACCAATTTAATGCCAACAAGTTTAAAATTTACCCCCCAAGTTCACATTGATACTTTGCGATAAACACTGGAGGCATTCCTATTTTCAACGGAGTCGTTATTACTCCATAAATGATGGTGATTTCATTTTTCTTTTAATATTTTCTTGTTTTGGGAGTGACTTTTTCGAATTGGGATGGGAAAACTATATGTACTGTAAATAATAATATTTGGGGACGTAACAACATTTTTTTTTTAAGAAAAAGTCAAACTACCCAAGCGTGATTAAACATAAACACACCCACATCACATTATCTCAAATGCGTGTTCTTTAATTATATGAGTTTTTTTACAATGCCCTCACATCGAAACGTAATGGTAGTATAATTTTGATGAATATTGACCTTATATATATACAAAAAAAAAATAATGTTATACATTCTTTCCCAAAGCTTTATGCCTTTAATAATATTATCATATTACTAATTTGCATAAAGATTAGAAGTTATCAGCTAAGAACCTATTTAATGAAAATAAAACACGCTGCCTGAACATTTAGATGTCCAATGTTATTATGAGGAGTGTAAGTAATCACAGAGGTTCCACTGTTTATTCGTACGTTAAACTAAGGTATATAATATGATTTTATAGTGTATTGTATTGAATGATTGGATTTTTTAGCATTCGCAATAAAACCAGCAATGTTCATATTTGCGCCCCAAGTTCACATAGACCGGCCATTCTACTTTGCGATAAACACTGGAGGCATTCCTATTTTCAACGGAGTCGTTATTACTCCATAAATGATGGTGATTTTATTTTATATTAAAAATAATATATCCTTGCCTTGGGCGTGACATTTTTCGAATTGAGATGGGGAAACTATAGCTTCCCCATACCGTAACCAAGGATATTTTGTGCTAATCTAACTACCCAAGCATGATGCAACATAGACACACCCACATCACATTACCACGAGTGCGTGCTCTTTAATTATTTTATTCTTTATTAGCACTGCAATACATATTTTAAAAAAGGCTATAACTGATTTTCACCACAAATCCCTCAAATCAAACGTAATGCTAGTTCTGTTGAATATTATTGTTCCATACGAGGGATATATTTAAGACTAAGTTTCGTGCATTACCTTATGTTGGTTCAAAAATAAATAAAGGCGAGGTTGTTTTCCTTTATCTTTAGATAATAAGTTACAATATTCTAGCTCTATTTATATTTTAATTAATTAAATTAAAGAAATAATATTTTACAATCCCTGCTTATGTACCATAGTACAACTTTTTCTTTAAAGAACGAAATTCATATCACACTGTGCCATTTTATTAAGCCTGGTATGTGAGGCTGTAAATAAAGCTTATTTAAATTTTGACAACTATTCGGTTACACAAAAAACAACCTATTCGAAAACAAAGTAACATGCCCTAAAAAGAAAAAAATTATCGCGTATTCTTCTATATCATTTTGATTAACTTACTTTTTCTCTTCATTAATATCGCACCTCCGTTCAAATAGTGTCACACCTCAAAAAACCAAATTGTGGAGAAAAATGCATTTGAAATTGGCACTTTCATATTTTTTTACTTTTCTGCTCTTATTACGAAAACTTTAAAAAATGTTGAGTTGTGACAGTATTTGAACGGAGGTGCGATATGTAGGTACGATCTTTATATGACGAATGACAAATGTAGTGAAAATTATTTCTATTTCTGGAGTCGGTGTCAGACGTCATATAAGCTGTTAAGGAGTTCCATTGATCATCATATTCGACTCCGACAATTACTCGACCATGTTACAGTAGGGACCTCAAATATTCGGATATCTTATAATGATTCGGACGTTTATTAGTTAGTCTACTCCTAAGAATTTTAGAGTTCCGTTAAATTATCTTGGATTCCATTATCAGAACCTAGCCATACTCTCGTCAAATTATCCTTGAAGTAAATTCTTTCCAATAAAAAATGAATCGAAATCGGTAAGCATTACACTGAGTGATTCGACGATTTTCCACGCACGTTAGTGCAAATTTAGGACTTAATATGGTTTTCTCGTGAAAACAATGGTCACAACAGGACCAATCAGGAAGCACCAGCTTTCTAATAAAAAAAGAATCATCAAAATCGGTCCGCTCAGTTAAAAGTTCTGAGGTAACAAACATAAAAATAAATACGAACGAACTGATAACCTCCTCCTTTTTTTTAAGTCGGCTAATAATATCTGTTTTTGTTTTAGCTTTTATAATAGTAGCAGAATCCTATGTATTCATGGAAGAAATTGTATTTAAAGTAGATAGACCCTTTTACTTTGAAATAAGACGTAACAACCAATCGCTATTCAACGGGCTATTTGCCCAGCCATGACGTGGTAACTACACGTACCTACATGTTTTATGTTATTCTTGTAGTATCGTAGAAGTATGTAATTCTTGGGTTTTGGTTTCTTACTTATGGGTTTCTGAAGGATAATATCTACATGAGACATCTGTACTTAAATATATTTACTAAACATATTTCATAAGTCATCTACATTACAACATCAATGTCATCTACGGGCATTTTTAGTCCTTTATCCTATTTTTTCATTACAATACATGAGTTTATTAACTGAGCCTTGTTCGCAGAGTCAACTTCGGTAATGCAGTAAAGGAAAAGAGTCTTTAAACACAGACTTATACGTGTTCGATTCATTTCGATTACACAATTTATTGAATTTTTCTTATAAATTGTAATGTATTGAAAATATACACTACATTAACTTAAACTGATACGCATAACTGGTTAATAACGACCATCAATATGTATTGCCATTAAAAAATAATAATTTAATAATTTTTTGATTCATTACATGTAATATTATATAGTACTGTAATACTAGATTAATGTTAAAATTTCCTCAATCTGCACAATTTTATTTTTTAGCTTTCATTGCGGTCGTAGATTCGATAGATATCGTAGAAGTACGTGCCATTCAATTTAAAGTAGACAGGCCTTTCTACTTTAGCATAAACCACAAAGACCTGTCTCTCTTCAATGGGGTACTCTTCATTCCATAATACGGTAACTGATCAACAAAAACAATTCTATATTGTTATTACTCCTTTATTCTGCTTAGCCTTCAATGTTTAACAAACTGCCATAGACGGTTAACATTTTGACTTTTTAAAACGCTATGTTAATGCTTCAATACGTCACTAATAACCAGTGGCGGTACTTCCATAGAAGCCTGAAAGCCCGACTTGCCTTACATAGTTCCGAATAACGAACTTAACGATTGTTTATTTATAAAATAACGCTATAAACGTGAATGTGAGTACTAACCGGTAGGTATTTATTAGTCCTACGTACCAAAAAAAATATGCTGCTACTAAATAAACATTTGGGCTTGCCTTAGTTTGACACCCTAGGCACGCCACTGCTAATAACAAGACAATAATTGTTTTTTAAATAAGTAATTATTTATGTTTGTAATTACTGCTCTTAACATATCGTGCTCGTGTATAAACTATAAAAATGTGTCGTTTCTTTATGTTTTTCGAAAATAAATTATCTTTTCTTCTTCTAACTAGTGAACCTCGATGACTAATTAGACTTATTGTTATAACTAACTAGACTTATCAAAAATTTTAAAAGGCATTTATGAAAAACAGTCTAAATATATTGTTACAATTTTCATTTATTTTAAGTATAATAAAGAAAAAGATTTCTTCCATAAAGGAACTTGCGTCTGTATATTTGATCAATTTTGTTATCATTCAATATTATGTATGTATACATTTTTCAATTCAAAATATTAGATTACGGTAGACGTCATAGCTTTAACCAATACTCAGAATTCAAGTAATACCCTGTCATATGTCTATATTCATATGTTATTTAACTTCCACTTGAAAAGAATAACTTACAAATTCCAATCGGTATTGGTAAAACCTCTACGCAGTTTTGTCATCGTCGTTATTACACGGATACAAACATATTTATCTTAAAACCTGTATAATATTATTTAAACAGTATATAAAGCACATTATGTATATTATGGCTCGATATTCAGAATCATTCACTGAACATCTTGGAATTGAATTTAAAGCGGATCGATCTTTCTTCTTCAGTATCTTATTTATAAACTCTTTATTGCACACAAAGAAAATATACAAATCAAATAAACAAAGAGAAAGAAGTACAATTGGCGGTCTTATCGCACAAGGCAATTTTTTAGAGACAACCATTAGATGGACAAGAAGAAGTGATAGATGGGAGGGTAGAAGTGTGTACAATAAAAATAAATACATACATACATACAATACAACCATACATACATACATACATACATACAAACATAAATACATACAATTATTTTTCTTGAGAAACCTGACAGAAGTAGTGATCTTTCACAAGTCTTTTGAATTGAGACAGTGTTTGAGCACGTCGTACTTGGACTGGAAGTGCATGCGAACAGCTTTAACGGTGAAAGAATTGTCCATAAAAGTTGTGGAATGCACGGGCATTCTCAGTTTTAGATTTTCTGATGACCTCAAGGATCGCTCATGTGATTCATGAAGAAATTGGAATCGGACTTTAAGATAGGAAGGAGTGAGAGGATTATACAAAACATTGTATAGAAGGAAAAGAACATGTGTATCCCGGCGAAGTCGAATGGGTAACCACTTGAGCATAGCGCGGTACTTAGAAATATGGTCATATTTGCGTAAACCAAATATAAACCTGATGCAAAAATTTTGAAGACGCTCAAGTTTGTTAAGTTGGTCTTCGGTAAGATCTAGATAGCTGACGTCTGCATAATCAAGGATGGGGAGAAGGAGTGTTTGGGCTAAGGAGATTTTCGAAGCAGTAGGTAATAGATTACGCAATCGTTGCAAAGATTTGGCGGAGGCAAACACCTTCCGGCTTACTTCACGAATCTGTGGACCCCAAGTAATCTTGTTGCATAATAGACAATCTCTTTTCAACGGCATGTATATGCAACCATAAAACTGTAACTAACCTATAAACGATTATGAATATTCATGTAGTGTCCGATTAAATTATTTCCCCTCTGCCAGCTCTTGGTCTTCTGTTCTAATATTTTAGATCTAGTATCTTTTATGCCAATAACGTAAGTTTACAAAGAAAGATTCATATTCTATATTGATTCTTTATAAATTCTAGTTATACTCACAAACACACGCACACACAAACAAAATAAGCTCTATACTGTTAGGGAGAAAAAGATTTCACTAAAATCCACTCGGCTGTAGAATAAGGGATAGGGATCAGTACGAGCGTGTACCATCACTTTGACAATGTGTGCATCGAATACATATTTACAAGCACATACATATATATTATTACATATATTATTGTGAGTACAGCTTAAAGATGCGGTTGTTTAATGTAAATAAGCAATTTCCTAATTAATATATTCACAGAACTTCAAATTAATGAATTCATTTTCATAATTTTTCAAACCATAAATAATAATCAACTGTATTTTTTAGCCTTCGTTATTACGTACATAGAATCAGCAATGATTGAGCCTCCCGTGATTCAATTTAAAGTGGACAGACCTTTCTACTTTTGTATTATGAATAGAGGGATATCTCTCTTCAACGGGATATATGCGCGACCATAACACGGTAACTAAACTAATCTATAATCGATGACGAAGGTGCATGCATTGGCCATTTAAAAAATACTGCCCATAATATCATTCTCAATTACTTATATCGTTTATCATCAGAAGAAAATATTGGATCTATCTCGCCACCACTCATTTAATCAAACACAAGCCCTTAAGCATGTTTAGTACGCACAAGAAAGGCGTCATTCAATCCTTTTATGAAATAATTTAAATAAAAAACACAACGCAGTCAAAACTTTGATTTTTTTAAAAACACCTCGAACTGATACGTCAGGATTACAAACACTCGCCAACAAACTATGAGATAGAAACGTGGACATTTAAACAAAACTTACGTCCCAATCGTCTAATAGAGCTCTATATTGAATTTAAGACTAGGTCTTTTTTTAGTAATTTTAAGAGTTTATTAATTTTTTATATATTTTAAGCTACCTGAACAATTTAAATTTTGTATACAGGCAACAACAGACATTAACAATCAAAATATATTTTAATGAAAAATAATATTACAATAGGAATGACATTAATTTTTTTTAATCTATTTATATCAATGACTTGAAGAGACGACTGTTTCACCAATGAATGGCCAAAGTACAAATGTCATCTTTTAACGCAACTTTGGAAACAAAAATATTAATAAAATCTATTAGTGTCATCAGCAATTTTGAACTGAAGAAAAAAAACAAGTATTTTTACAATCTCATAAACTATAGTCCTTTATACCATGAGCAATAATCGAATATTTTCTAGCCTTTATGGTTCCCAACATGGCATCACCAATGATTGACCCTCCAGTGATTGAATTCAAAGTGGACAAACCTTTCTACTTCAGCATAATGCATAAAGGGAAATCTCTTTTCAACGGCATATGCGTGCGACCATAACACGGTAACTAAGCTACAAACGATGATTGTGCATGCATTGTTCGTCTAAAATATATTGTATTATCCCCAAATCGCCTCAATATCATTTCCACATAAATCGCTCATCATCAAAGAAAAATGTCTGTTTCCGGTCACAAATTCTTAGCCTCGACTTTTCTTCAATGACTATGTTTACACAATTACAAGTCCTTAAAGTTTTAAGCCGTATTTTATGACTACATCTCAATTCCCAATGCTCCAAATCATGTACAATTTTTATAACTCTTATTTCATGATTATGCACTAAATCCTGTATATTAAGAAAAATATTTTTTGGAACTCGCCGAACTTATACTGTAGAAGTTTCAATACTTCTTTTACAAGTATTACTTGTGGATAACCACACTACATGAGACAATTTGGATTTCAGTACATTGCGTCTCATTTAACTCTCTTAATGTAGAGTAACCGATTTTTTACAAACCATTCATATGTGGGGCTATATGGAGATTTTTTTGGTTGGTATGTAGCTTTAGGAGACCGGTATCGTGCTAAACAATGAACCAACCGATTTTATCAATCCTTTTACGAGCAAACATATCTAATATAAAAAAATACAAGTTGAAACGAACTCAGTTTTTCATTATGACAACTTGAAAACATGGTTGTTTCATATTGACTGGTCAATCTAAAAATAAATGTACTATTTACATTTATATGGTATATGCTATAAATATTCTCCGTTTTTAGCCTTCGTGGTTGCAGTAATGAAATCAGCGTTGATTCGCCCTTCTGTAACTAAATTTAGAGTGGATAGACCTTTCTTCTTCAGCATTATGCATAAAGGGCAAGGTCTTTTCAGCGGGATATATGTGCAACCATAAAACGGTACCTCAACTGAACTATAAGCGATGAAGCATGTGCACGTATTGTTCGTCCAGGGAATACTGCCCCCATGCAAACTGCATTTGATTCCCACTAATATTCCTATAATAAGAAAAACTTGTCTCCACAATTTTTCAATGAGTCCCCGAAACTTAATTATTACTAAGAGCATTTTAGCTACAATCATTACTTATTTGTTATTGAGACATTTAGTTCAGTCTAAACATTTACAACTCTTTTTAATTACACGTCTATTCAATACTTCGAGACCAGAGTTTCTGCGTTCTTAATCTGGAGTCTATTTAGGGTATTTTTTATTGTTTTAACTAAGAATTAAGAAACTAGAACGTTGCTATACCGTCAACAAGTTCCAATATGAGAATATATATTAGCAAACATACATACGACAAACTAACAGACATGAAATGATTTTATACACATTTATACAAGTTAAAGACACGACTGTTTCAAATTAACTTAACAATCTCCGAATAAATATACCATATGTATATGTTATTGAGAGACTCCTAAACCGCAAACCAAAAATTCTGCATTTTTAGCCTTCGTGGTAGCTGTCTTTACATCAGCAGTGATAGGCCCTCCTGTCATTGAATTTAGAGTGGACAGACCTTTCTACTTCAGCATAATGCATAAAGGGGAAGCTCTTTTCAACGGGATATATGTGCAACCATAATACGGTAATGAAACTAAAAGCGATGATTCCGCTTGCATTCTTCGCTTATATATGCCTTATTTCGCCAGCTTTATATTTTTCTTACTTACATTTCCTGACATAAAAAAAATATCAGTTTCATCTCGCCTCCACTGAAAGAAAAATTAGCCCTCTAAAAAATTATTTGTTATTTAGTATTCGTACCTACTGTTATTTTTTCCATAATATGTAATTATTCTCGTGTAACACGTGTACTCGAAATACTCGTAAAATCCACATATATAATAAAACACGTTCGATAATAATAAAAGGCTAAGTTTTAACATGTTCTTCACTGCTCTTAACCTTCAAAGTACTACTACATAAGTTACTACCATGATTATCAAGATACCAAGATTTAAAATTCAATTAAAAAAATATAAGACTGACTATGGAACGGAATCGTGTTTATGTAAAAGATACGGCTGATTTTTATAGCGTAAGCAATAATATATAACAAATAATAAAACACAAAAAAAACCTACGTAATTTTAGTAGATAATTCTCTAAAAACAAACAATATTTTTTTTATTTTTAGCCTTTATAGTAGCAAGTTTATCAGCAGTAATAACACTACGTAATTACGAATTTAAAGCGGATAGACCTTTCTACTTCAGCTTAAAATATAATGGTCAGACTATGTTCAACGGGATATATGTCAAACCATAAGATGGTAACTATAGCCATACTGTAAATTTCGCTAATTAATATCGCTATGGGTCTTTTCTTTAAGATAGCCTTTCCTTTAAAGGCTAAGGTTTAAGGGTAATTTATTGTTACTAACATTTACTATTATTTAGAAAAAATTGAAGTGCACCTCTTCTTCGCCTTTCGTCCATAAATGGTAAAATTGAAAATATGGGAATTTTATTTTCGTTCTCTATTTTACGAAACAGGTACATACACAATAATCTCTCTCCAAGTCTCAATCAAAAACAAATGTTTTTAGTATTCGTTAAATCAATCTTAAATAATCCGCTATCAATCTTAATGGGATATTTTCAAAGCTCTTTTTAGGCAACACATATGCAACTGCTAATCGTATTGGAATATAAAAAAGAAGCAGTAGCCATTTTTCATTTAAATGCTACTTATGCGTTTTAGATAGTATATCAAATAATTTTACAAAAGACTTACTTAAGCGGTTAAATAAGACTGACCAACCACACAAATGTAAATACATTTAAATGATGCGTTTTCAAAATCCGAATTCTTTATATTCTAGCATTCGTCATCGCAATACGTAGTGAAAGATTATTGCCAGAATCAATTAAGATTAAACTGGACAGACCTTTCTACTTTAGTATTAAATATGGAGAAAGTTTCCTCTTCAGCGGCATATATCGTCAACCGTAACGTGGTAAATTTTATTGTAATAAATAATAACACTTCAGTAATAGAAACTTGCATGCAAATATACGCATAATCCTTAACTTCCGCCGCAAAATTCAAACTGCTACTATACTTCATGTAAATACTGCTATATATTTCACAAAAACTTTAACTACTAAAAATCATGCATCAAAAATGTTTTCATCTGAACGAAATAATCAAAATTTACAGTTTTTAAAGAAATAAGATGAGTTAAATATTTTCATGTATTTCATACGTCACGTATTCAAACGGATAGCTGAGGTAAGAGGAGTACGTTCTATGTATTTTCGAGTGCGATTTGCGAAAAAAGGCTTTAATGACCATAACGTTGGGTAGTTTCGCAAAGAAAATATTATTTTTAGTTTAAATCTTATGGGTAATTATACATAGTATATGAATATTATGTAAAACAATCGTATCAGTGTAAGCAAATAATGAAATTTTATAGATATGTATTTTTTATCAATAGTTTCAAAATAAAATAAAAAATTGTAGACATAGACATAAGACTCCGTTAAACACACGGTATAAATACATTATTTTCATAATATGTTTATGCATATATATTTTTATTTGATGTTTTAGCTTTCAAAATTCAAACCTACAGTTTACATATCGTGCCTAAGGTGGAAATAAACAAACCATTTTACTTCAGTTTAAATTATAAGGGGATAACTCTCTTCAGTGGAACATATCACCAGCCATAGGTGTGGTAAATTCTATATTGTATAATATCGCTATGGGTCTAACATGTTATTTACATGTTTTCAACATCAACAACACACGAGCTTGCAATTTCCACTCATAACGGGATCACTTCAAATTTATTTTTTCTTGGAAGATATCAAACAAGACTATTGCCAAGCAATGTAGTCTACATTACAAATTATCTCATGAATTCAGTCAGAAGTTTATAAACAGAAAATAAAGTGGGTTTTCTCGAAATTACAATAATTGTTTGTCTTCAAAATTGGTAGGTACATGTCAGTACCTATGTATTTTCGATGCCCAGAAGCTTTTTTACATCGATTTCTCGAAAGCCAATATGACGTATTTTAACATGATTTTATAAAAAAAAAAAACTAACTGCGTAAAGGGTATCAGTATGTGTATAATAGGAAAAATTGAAAACCCGATAAGTAACAGATGTTTTGGTAATTCCAGAATTTGGAATAGCATATCTATCAGCTGCCATCCGGAATCGAGTGTTCGACGCGAACCATGCCTTTGCATTCTTCCTTAGAGAAAAGAATACCAATTTATTCAGTGGCATCTTCCGCCGTTAGGTATATTTGATAGCCTTGCGTCTATCTCACTATCTTGTCTCTTTTAGTCATCTTGTATGCACATCAGTAAGTCTTTTCTAATATTTCCGGGATGTGATATAATCAATAACAGTAATTTTAAGTGCAGGGTTCGGTAGATATGCACTAATTGCTAGGACACTGAACAGTGAACTCGAACGATGACACTTAGACGCACCAGACACTTTTTTTTTTACGTAATGCATTTATAATATCTACATAAATATATAACTATTTCAGATGTACGCATCACACTCAAGTCTGCATTTTTCCCAAGCGACGTGTTTTTAATCGACCATCCGTTCGTCTTTATAATTCGCTGTCATACTACTGTATTTATAGGAAAATTTTTGCCGTCTTAGTTAGATTATTTTATTTATGTTTTGTTACAAAAATTGGCTATTTCGAGACAGTACAAAAAAAATTATTACGTTAAACTAGATTTATAGATTCACTGCAAGAAAATTGAGGCTTGGATAATAGTACTCGTGTAATCTTTGATGTCATTTGTTTTGTTTGTGCAAATCAAATTTTAGTACATTATTCATTATTATAATCCGTTCAACACACTCCCACAATTTTACAGCACATTTTACAGCTTCAATGCTTGCCTCTTAGCTTCCATTGCCATGCTTGAAATGTTTAATTCCTTAACGACTTAACCTATATTCTATACATAGATTTAAGGAATGTGTTGCATAAACGACTAATATACTAATAGGTATGCTAACCATGTGCTCGCTTATTATTTGACACCCACAGTTGAAACTTGCAAAATTCAGAAATTTCTAAGCGCTTCAAACTATTCGTGCATCGTGTGTAAGCATACTAAACAATGTTAGAAGGTGTTAAATTTTCAGTTGGTACATGATCCGCTTATTGTCTAAACAGTGCATTCCTTGTATAGTTTCCACCCTGCATTTGTGACACAATCCAAAAAAAACTGAATAAAATACTGAAACAACCATTCTAAAATAATTATAAACTTAAATTACCAAGATCTATTTTCAAAACAGTTTTTTGTTATGTATCGTCGGTGTTTTTTGGATTGTGCATTAATAATTAAATAAATGGAATGACATGTTGTTTGTTTACTTTTAATGCTTAAGCTTAAATATTAAATTCTATTACTGCACGTTAATGTAAAAATGCTTAGCTATAATGCTATTTATTGTGATAATGAATATTGAAAAGACTGTTATATTAAAATACACAGCCTAACAAAAAGTTACTGGAAACACGTTTTTCATTAAAATTTCAATATTAATGTATACCTAATAAATAACATTAATTGGTTATCTGTCAGTTTAATTGTTTGGTAATAAACTTTGATAAAAAGATAATTGTTTGTTTGGCTGTGTTATTAACTACGCTAATATATTGAATGTTAATATGTTTATTATTTTTGTTTTCAGATAAAATTTTATTATTAAGAAAAATATACCATAACAACAGATTGGAATGTAATAAAATCAGTTTTTCGAATTATAAACAGTGTCATATGAAATTTAATATTTCGTTTTATTGGAATCCCCATGCTTAATGAGGTGAACTGTTTGTTTTATAGGTTACTCAAAGTAAATAGTTTATTAATTGTAGACGACTGATATTTTCGCTACACAAAAGTGTTCATGACTCATTAGACAAAAAGGAATAGTTGGTCTTGCCACCAAACATCATCAACTAATGGAAAACAATAGTGCATTGTTCTAGGTATTCATATATGGATGAAAATGTAGGGAAGCAGGCATGATCAGCAGAATTAATAAAAAAATATTTGCCTGGAATATGACTCGTTTCACCGAGCTTTTTAATGGCGAGAGGCATTCTTACACCTGCATAGTAAAAGAACGATATCACATGGCATGTTAATTACATAGCCGTCCAAAATATCGTTGAGTTTCCACATAAGGTGACAGTTGTACTACTCTGACGAACATGTGGCTGATACTGACAAACGACAAACTACCAACTGTCATTACGACAGGTTTACGCCGCATGTATGATGGTTCCTTTCTAGAAGGTTGGGATTATTCAAATTCCAGCAATTCCAGTCGTCGAACGAAGCCCAGTAGTATTATTTAAGGGAGAGTCCTACAGTACCGGCCGGCATCCAGTACTGGCCAGTTGCAAGTTCTCTGATTTTATAAGAGATAGCACTGAAACTATTATCGCCATTTGGGCAGGACGCTAATCGAAGGCCAAAGACCCAAACGGCGTCGATTTTGCGGGACAGGTTTACCGTCTTTGCAAAGAATTGTGTTGCGTGTAATGGACGTACGTTGCGAAACTAAAATTCAGTTGCTGATGTGCGAAGTTTGGAGAACTATTTTAAAACCACTCAATCCAGGTATGTATAATACATTTATGTGGTTACCAAAACTGTATTTTAAATGAACCGTTGTGCATTATTTATTTGCTAGTAATCGGACATATTGTTTATTTCGTTTCCTACAGTACCGGCCACATCATTGTCCTACAGTACCGGCCATTCCTTAAGGTAATTTTTAATAGATTTATCTTGCTTGCAGATACACAACAATGGAAAAAGATCAAAGAGAGGGTACGACAAAGAAAAAGAAAGGTACCTGGGATCCTGCGAACATGCATAAAGCCATGGACCTGGTGCTGAGTACCTTATGCAATAAGTGCACGTCAAGTCGCTGATCGCTTTCAGGTACCACGAACTACATTAAATGATCGAGTCAAGGCTATTCATAATAATCAATACATGTCTATCGAGCCAGTTTTGGGTCTTTACAACAAGACTTTCTCACCTGAGTGCGAAGACAAATTAGTAGAATTAGATTTAGAAGAATTTACTACCCGGAAAAGATGTTGACAAGAAAAGTAAGAGTTTGTTTCCAGGAAAAAAAGCTAATAGAAAAGGTAAGGACTTTGCTGTCAGGACGAGACGTAAGCAAGATATCGAAGAAAGATAGAAACGAAAACCTGATTGCTCCTAATAACCCGAATGAAGAGACTATTTGTCCTTTATGCCTTGAATCTCATGATGAGGATTGGATATAATTGTAAAAGTGGAAATTATACGGCTTGGATCAATGAGGCTTGTGCAAATATATCAGAGCTATCAACTCAATATATTTGTGATTATTTTTCAATATAAATGAACATATATTAAACCAGAACGTTAGTGGCCGGTACTGGAGGCCATTTTTTTTAAGTCAGATTATTCCTATTTTTCTAATTGTAATATTAAAGGTGATTATTTCTAAAAATATCTGTATTTTTTTCATTTTATTGCTAGTTTATTAGTTCCTTTATATATAACAAGAGGCATTGAGCATGTAGCCTTAGACATTTCGATTATATTGTTGATAAACCTTAAGGTGACGGTACTGTAGGACTCTCCCCTAATGTCGACTTTTTATAGGACAGTGCTATCACACAGGTCGAACCAACCAAAAGGCCGAGGACCAAGCTGATACACATTACACTTCTTCTTCTTCTTCATCAACCCATATACGCCCACTGCTGAGCACGGGTCGCCATTGAGAGGGTTTAGGCCATAGTCCACCACGCTGGCCTAGTGCGGGTTGGGGGACTACACACCTAAGAAATTCCTAAGAACTTTTTAGGTGTGCAGGTTTCATCACGATGTTTTCCTTCACCGTTAAAGCAAGTGATAATTCAATTTTGAATACACACATAACTTCGAAAAGTCAGAGGTGTGTGCCTGGGATTCGAACCCGCGACCGCCGAGATTCTCGACCGCGTGCCTAAACCTCGACCCTTACACATACACACATAACTTGACCTCCTTAACACAATTATTTATAATAGAACAATTCTAATACGAATAATTATTATTATAGGTGCGTATTCACAATGGATAAATACTTTAGCGGTAAAATAAAACATCGTGGTGAAATCTGCACATCTATAAGTTCTTAGGAATTTCTTATGTATGTAGTCCGCCCACCCGCACTAAGACGGCGTGGTGGCCAAAGACCTAAAACCCTCTAAATGGTAGAGGAGGCCCGTGTCCAGCAGTGGTAAGTTAATGGACCGATGATGATGATGATAAAACAATACTAATGATGCCAGTAAAAATAATGTTAAAGAACCTTGTCGGATCATTCTCACTCAGTTAAACTAGCTACCCATCTGGTGTTTTCTCAAGCTGACTACGAACTTAAAACCTTTAAATATACCTTCATACATAGTATCAACATCGTACCATTAAAATCAAACGATGAACAATAGAACATTAAATACCATGGACGTATTTTAAAAATGATAAGACATGAAAGGAAAAGACAATATTTATTAAAGCTTTAGCAATCTCGGTTATAAATTGAAACGTCGCAAGAGAGTTACTTCACGTCGATTTTCTACGAAATAAGATGGTACCTGTTGGACACGATTTGTTCTAAGTTCGTAGTAGTCTTTATGTTGAAACTGAACTACAAGAAAAATGTTTATAATCCACATGTTTATAATTACGTCCCACTAATAGGCACAGGCTTCCTTTACAACTGAATGAGTTTAGACTTTAGTCCACCACGCTGTGACCTATATAAATAAAGGTTGCCCCATGACATTTTCCTTCACTAGTTAAGTATTTGATAATTCATTACGATTGCATACAAAACTTCGAAGTCAGAGGTGATGTAGAGACGACTTATAAAGGAACTATACTGAGCTGCAAGTACACGAGTAGGTGCAGTGTCACGACTAATATGAAGCTGCCATCATAACTTCAACTTATGAACTGTGCGTCAATCTTTGGGATATCTTCCATTGACACTTGTAGCATTAAGTACCCTTATTACATCACAACAAGTTCCGGAGGTAACGCCAGTCGCCAACCTACACGGACCTAGTCCTCTCTTTATGTAATTGTTTGTTTTCTAAATTCAAATAACGAAACCAAATAATAACAAGAAAAATAATTAATAAACACGTAGGATAATATCAAAGACTCGGTAATATCATGTTACTGACAGGCTCCCTGACAGACACGAGCTCGCTGAAAATGAAATAAGGCTTAAGTCTTTTATTACTTTTCTATAATTAGTCTCTAAGATACACAACTAGCAAAGAAAAGATATAGGACCATTATCATTCTGAGTCTGAGTCGAAAGGGATAAGGCGTTACTATACCACACTAAGATAGAATGGAAACAAAGCAAACTTAGGCCTTATCTACATATTTAATAAATGAAATATCTATTTCCAATTTTAAACAATAAATATTACAATATGAGATGCACTATTATTCTATTAATTGTGTGTGGTTTGCATGGGAAACGATATTTTTTACTTTTTGTCGGGATTTTTTTAATGCCAATTGGGTTGTGATCACCCTAGCTATTACCACCTGCCTTAGTTTCCGATCATGATCTTAATACATCTTGTATAGCGTGTCAAAACGGCGAGTTTGTATTAACCGATTCTTAAATTCCAAACAAAGCCTTATGTAGTTGGCCGCGCGCCGGGTGAAGTAAGTAAATAGTAGCCTTCATAGTTTAGTTCGGGAGCGCTACCATAGTCCGACCGCTTCCCACATTACTCCACCAATTTGTTGAGGAACAGCGCTAAGGAAACTACCTGATAGACAACGCTTTTGTGCCCTAATGAACGCTGTCAGAGGAACAAACGTTACAACGCGCCAAGACTAATGTAAGTCACCTTCCACCCTTGTTATCTTTGCGGCGGACCTATTGTTTATTGAGCGACGTCATCATTCCGTACACCACAAATTAATCCTTGTTCCTTTGACTTTGCATGCTTCATAAATTCTAGTTCGGCGTTCCCCCACACCTGCCGGCTAAGGCAGTTCTAATTATATTAAAAGCTTTGGACAATAGCAACGGTGGTCTATTACGTATAAAGAGATAGGTTGTGGATACTGTAATTATAATAGCTGTCCAGATTTAAAGGCAACGCACCAGTATCCTTAGACGAACTGAGTGTGTGAGTGTAGCGGTAATCTTCTCCTACTAAAAGTGCTATTTACGCGTTTGCCATGTTTTCTATAAAGATAAAACTTAAGTAGATGTTTATGGTAGCAAAACTTCCTCAACTTTAATTTATCAGGGCACGGGGCTTCTCAAGTGTCGGTGGGAATAATACCCACTCGAAATTCATCTCGAAAGTGGTAAGATATTATACACAATTTTGTAGTTTATTAAACACTTACTAGAAACAGGGAGAACTTATTACGTGGAAAACTTGCTCCTACTCAGGTCTATGTTACTAGTCAAAACGGATTAATCTAAAACAAATGAAGGTGTAATCCACCACGTAGGCCTGGCTGGCAACTGATTGATAGACTTGACATTCCTTAATCATTACTTACTACGATAACAAAAAAGTGTGTGCGGTTTGAATCCATCAATCTAAATATTTGATTAGAATTTATCTCAATTGAAAGGACATAATGATCATAAACTAAATATTTATTCGTCAAGTGACGCAGGCGCTATTGAAAGCGTTCCGAGAGTAGGAACGACATCGACTTCGCCATCTATAGGTGCACCAGGAACAACTTCAATTAAGGAACAATGCACAGAAGTCTAACAACATTTTCTTGTTCGCTTCAGTATGAAAGAGAAGCAATTAGCCCGTAAAGTGAGTGCCGCGAAGACAATGGGCAAGCAGGGCTCTGTCGCCTCACTATTTATACTGTTGCCTCCACAAAATGTACACAAACAATCAATTACGTTTTAATTGATGTCGCCCTCATGAATTAGGGGGAATTACAATCAAACTGATTTGTATTGGAAATTTATTATAACACAAAGCGTAAGCAGTCTGAAACAGTCTTCACGATTATTTAGTGCGGATTAGCGAACTAACCACCTAAGAAATTCCTTAGAATTTTAAGTGTAACGGTTCCCTCACGCACGACATTTTCCTTCATCGTTAAAATATTTTGGTCACATTTATTTTAATTTTCATTTATTACACGGTTAATCAATGTAAATAATTATAGAAACTACAAAAAATCAAATTGTAGTATTTTTATTATAATGTATGCGCGAATTCATTAAAATAATTTAAACTTATATATTTTCCACTTCAAACTTCGTTTTTTTAATCTTTCCACTAATCATAAACTGGTGACCACAAATTCATGAAGTTATTACGATCCTATGTAAGTATTTTTTTACGACAGTTGATTATGTAAAGTAGCAGGCAGTCCTGGGTTCAGATAGCCACAAAGCTATAATGAGCCAATTAACCGTAAACCCATTAAAATAATGCAGTCAATATACAGAACCATATGATGAATTTAATAAAGTAGCCAAACACAAATGATACGTAATGTTATGAGGCGAGAACAACGGAAGTATAGAAAATGAATAACATCAATGTGATGAAAATAAAAAAATATGTAGGAACACAAGGCATTTTATTTAATCAAAATTTCATTACTTTTTTGGCCTTTACTATGTTGGCGCGTAAACAGGGCCTACTACCATCTAAAACATAAAATAACTCGCCCATAATGTTTACAAAATAGAGAAAGGTAACTTACACATTTGATTCATTCAATTTGCATCTACTCAAATACGCAGCTACTGTACCGAGAAGAAAAAATGTATATGAGGACAAGGATGAATGTGAAAGCAAAAGTAAAACAAAATGGCTTTGGAAACATCGATGAACATTGCTTCACTGGCCGACTGGGCAAGGGGATTTTCCCGTGTAGGAACTACACCGTGCTCTTACTTTAAAACTTTTTGTTTGAATTCACATCGTTTTTGTTTTCTTTTGCACCCGCAGCAATTCCGCAGGACGTTGTTTTTAAACTTTATTGTACTCAAAAGTCAATGGGCACGTGTTTTAATGTTTATCACGTTTTGTACTTCTAACATTTTTTCACATGCTTCAACTTGCGAGGGAAGCTCTTTGTTGTTATTCTTCTACGCAATAACGGGATTCAAAAGTACCTGTTTCAAGTGCGGCCGCAATACTGAAGGACCGTTTATTCAAAATATTAAAATAGCTTTAGATTGTTCCCGCCAAGGACATTGACAAAACACCCCCAAAAATAAGTTCACAGATATTTATGATTCGTATATGTGTCTCGCAATCCGTATTGCGTATAAATTACAAAGATATATCAAAGTTAGTGAATCCTGTACATTAGGATAATTAATGAAAACCTTAGCTAAACTATCAGTGCTTGTTAGAACATCTGCGACCCAAAACAATCCTTTACTAACATGATACCAAAACGTATATAACGTACGTATATAACGTAAATAAGTTGTATACACGAACTAAGTGACATTTTGCTCATTATAGGTACTGTATATTCTTATTTAAACGACGCTTGACTAATTGATCTAATGTTATATGTGATAAGGATTCGTACGACATATAAATACATAATACAACATTCTTAAAGGACATTTCTTGTTTAAACAAGAACACTCCGGAAAATTAAAGATGAACCACAGTAAGTAAATTTAATTTGCTTATTTAACTCTGCCTCATTGCGCAAGCAAATAACTCTGACCTCAATAGCGCTACAAAAATAAAATATAAGAAGGTAGTAAAAGCACGACGAAATTATAACACTAAAAGTTAGGTGAAATTATTTAAAAACATTTCCAGCGGTACTTTCATAAATTAGGTTTCTTTCTTCCTATACAGAACAAATAATATTTTTAGTGACCGTATTGTAACATGGCACCTGATGGAAAATCCAGTGCAGATTTGACAATGTTTACTAGATAGAAATTAGAAATGTCAAAATATCAAAGCATTTTCATCAGCTGACACGCTGGCCTCATAACCACCGAATCTTCACAAGGTCATACCGACACGAAAACTTGCGTGTCAATATGTATGTGGATAAGCATATCCCACCAACACAATATGTCTGTAGAATACTCGTGCTACGCCGAAGCCAGCTCATTCGTACCGTAGTTCAAACTGACTACGGCGTAGCTCTTCCATCCATAAAATTAGAATACCGAAAACTACCTAAGCTTTTTTCAAAATAAGAATCTTAAATCATTATATAAATGTATCAAGTTTTGTTGAAGTAATTAAACGGGAGTAACGTATGTTATCGGAAGCTGGACCCTAAAAGGATTATACGACGTAAATTATCCGACCCCATGGACTATTAATTTGCCCTTTACAACATACAATATTTCTCCCAAAACACCGCTTGTTTAATCGAATATAATGGTATATAACTACGATTAACATCCTACAAAAACGATGTGTATTTTATCTTAAAGCATTACTGTCATTATTAATTGCTATGATGTTATTAAATTATATACACTTGGCTTTTGACACTACAAATTGAAACAATGAATAGAAGTTTAAGTTATTATCTATTTTGTAAAAGATTTTCAGGAACATTTAATCTTAATTATTTTCTTACTCTAACATAATAATATAGATTCGTAACGTAGAATTGTACACGCTTCTCCGTTGTGCTTTGTACCCAGTTATCTAAGCTGATGAACATTACTAGGAACTCAGAAAACAGCTTTACTGAATTTAATAATGATTCGAAAGTATACCGCAATATACTATTTGTTTTTAATTCACAAAAAATTGTATTCGTGTAGCCTGGTCGGTGTTCTGGACATACCGTCGCAGAATATTAATAAGTCGCTGTGCTGGACTTGACAGCTCTAATTTTTTCAAACTGTATTTTTATAACGTTTGTGCGTGACATTTAATATATTGTTGGGACAAAGGTTTTTAACAATATTTATAAAAAATCTAATTACTTACGTACTAAATTAATTAATTTAAAAACAGTTTTTAGAATGCCTTATTTCGAATTAGAATAATTGTGCAATGAACACAACGGTGTTAATAAATTAGATCATAACAACACAATATTTATGAAATCTATTTCAAATAAATACTTATGAGCAAAATTGTCAGTAGAGATATACCTCGGCTGTCCCTAAATCGAACTTCTGTAAGAGTGGGCCATCCCAACTGGGGTATCACCGTCTTACAATGGTTATGTTAGGCCAATCTGTTATCTGTATCTCAGAATATCTAGAATTTGTTCCATTTTGTGTATTTTGACAGCCCCCGTGGCGCAGTTGGCTAGACACCAGCTTGCGAAACGAGAGGCTGCGGGTTCGATCCCCGCACCGAGACAAATGTTTGTGTGAATCACAAAATATATTTGTTTCGCGTCTGCGTGTTTGTGTGACCGAAAAAGTCACGACACAGGTCTTGTAACCTAGTGTGGGGTCAGAGCTATGTATGTGACTGTTGGGTGTATTTACCATAATCTTAATATAAAAATAGAAAAAAAAAACTTTGAACACCATGTTTTCGTCAAGTACTTCTAATAAATATATTATACTAAAAGTTTTTCTTGAGAGACTCGCCGTTCGAACAGAACTGAGAGCAGAAACCATAAAAAAATATATTAATAATATTGCTATTAAAGCAATCGGCACCAACAATACGAACAATTCACGGTTGGATAATAAAACCGACTTTTATAAGAGTGAAATATCATCACGTCAATATTATTTACTGTTGTTTAAGTTTCAGTAATAAATGGAGTGTAGTAATTTGGAAGCGAGCTGTGGCAGTGCAGTGGTCTCATGAATAAAGAATCCGATTAAAGTGACCTATCGCGCCGGGCCAGCCGCTCGCCACTCCGTCCCACCACCACCGACACCGACGCACGCTTCCGAAATTTTGCTCCTCACAATTATAAGCTAAATTAACATTTTGTTTACTATATTCATATATTATACACTCAACTGCATCAGCCACTGCTTCAAACTAAACAACACATAAGAAAATTTACGTTTACAAAAACCTAATCGCAGAAATGACAAACTTTATTAAGGTAAAAAAACCATTGTTGAATATATTTTTATTATCTTATTAAACTGTCAAAAAGTTAAAGAATCAACCGTTTTCTCTCCCTATTCTAGTCAGTTACAAAGATTTATGCGTGAAGGAAAACCTTTATTTTATTATCCGGCTCTTTGTGGTGAATGTTCATCTCATTCCATAAAATTAAAATTGTTACGTATTACGCACGAACAGATTTTTTTAAATCCTGTTAAATTTTGTTGTGCTGGCACAAATAATACGAATACCCCACTTTGAAGAACTCATTACAACTGTATTTAAAAGTCTTTCAGTCTTCTTTGTGTCTAAGAAATATTGTTCTTAATAAATACAAATGTATCGTAACAGTCTTCATTAATTGCATGCAGACAGTTTTTAAAAGTTTCAGTTTAATGTATCGACCATCAATTCATTTTATTACGGTACGAATTTCCAATTAAACGCTAGAGGTACTAGTCGTAAATTTTGAGAGTCAAACCTACGGAACTCTTCGATTCCCCTTTCATTAAATCGATTACGGCTCCAGTGTTTACGCTACTTTTTATAGAGGTGAGGACATTGATCGAGAAATTGCTTTGCAAACAAATTTTGTTGACCCCGTTCCTTCTTTACATGTCTATCCGCCGGGGAGTAATTATCTCAGCTTAAAGTGTTGTAGAATAATTAACTACTGGAAATTATTATATAAGCCTTTTCACTATCGCAGCATAATAATTATGAGCGTTTGCTTTTCAGCGTGTAAATGGACGGATGTAAATGAAGATTTATTGCGATAATTTTTCGTCGTAACTTAATTAATAATGTAAATAAAACTAGTATCCGTTAATCGAATTATGAACATTTTCATTAACAACTTAATAAAAACGTTGCGCAATTGTTTAGACACCGGCTGGTAAAGCAGAGGGTCGAAGGTTTTTTTCTATAACGAGACAAATATTTGAATGATTTACAAATATTATTTTTGCGTTTGGACGTTTGTAACTCGTCCTAGTTCCTTGGTATTCATCACCCGAAATATGTCATGGTCTGCGCTAAATTCATTTGGCTACTGGAATACTTTGTTAAAATGAAAATAATATTGTGTTCGATAACTGATTGTAATTTTACTGACATTTCATTATCAGCTACAAGAGATCCACTGCTGGAATCTCCAGAGTCTTCTTGAGTAAAATTTTTGGAGCGGCCTGCATTAATGGACACATTATAAAATAGCATTCGATTGTTGAAACAAAAGGAAATTACATTTATTTTAACAGCAATCAAAAACATTATAAGGCCATTTAATCAAAATTGCAAGGAGATTAAAAACAATCTTACGAACACTTTGTAATAATGAAATAGCTAAAAATCACTGATGAAGCGAGCGCGCTGCCAACAAATTTTCAACCGTTAATTAATATAAATAAAGCTCATAACTCACACTGACACGTCACCAGGAAAAGGGTCGCCGAGGTGACAGGTAAGCTTGTCTTATTGAAACAAACGACGCGCCGCCTCCCGGGGGTCGCACTGAACCAGTGCTGCGCCCAGGTTTAACCCGTTCGTATTTACGTGTTATGGCCCATACTTATTACGGACATTTTATTTCAGCTACAATCTAAAGCCTTGTATATGGTTTGTTAATATCGCTACGCAAGCGCCCCTTGTGCTTAACCCGAGTATTTTCGTTTAATATTTACAAAGACTTGTAATTAAATTCCATTTTAATTAAAATTTCTTATGTATATTGTCTTCGCAAATACTTTGACTCTTGATGTTTCGCGTGTGTGAAAAATTAGGTATGAAACCAAAACATATGTGCTTTAAATACGTTATGGTAAAAAAAATTGTAAACTCATAGCATTTTCTCATTGGGAAGCTCATTCGGAAATTTTGATTCATAATCAATTTGTGACTCAATAAACTTCAAAAGCGGAAACTGTTTATCATAAATGGCATTTCAATGCGGCGCATGCATAATATGGCTTTGGCATTCTACCTGGGCGACACTGCAATTAACAATTTGCGTCGCTGGTATAAAAACGATCATTAAGAACAACTCATTTTTAGTGCAGCATTCGGGTAACCTTGGTTTACAGTTCACCGAAAATAGAAGCGAACACCGCAGTTAAATCATCAAAATAGAGAAAAGCAACTAAAAATTTGATACATGAATAAAACAATAACATATTATTTTAAGAAACAAACTATTAAATTTCTAATTGATAAATACAATGCAATGAAAATTCGCCAAAATATCCAACACCATATCGCTTATACCAGTAGAATAAACTGTGCTCGATACGAAACATGATTTTTTATTCAAATTGTATAAAGCACGACAAACAAGAGCGCTCGGCCGACGGCATCGTTTAACCTCAAAATATTCAAATCGAACTTCATTCGAGATAGGAAGTGGATATCAAAGAAGAATTTCGCAGCATTAAAACATGCAGGTAGATATTTCGCGGTACTTCCATTATTCGTAGTACATTATTCATGAAGCCGGTGTCTCCGTAACGAGTCGGATTGAGAGCGAAACCTACTGACGATAATGAACTAAGGTTTTTTATATGGATACCAATTCCTCGCTTTTAAATTAGGCAAATCAACTGACGAGAATTTTTTACAGACCTCCTTGGGGACTTAAAAAGTCACTTAACAAATCATGATAAAGAAACGTTTCCATTAGTCTTCGTAATCACATATTTAATTACGATTACTTGTAAACAATTTTTTTAAATTTATATTCTTATCACGATTTTATTTCACTTCAATGTACATAACACACGCATAAAAACAATACATTTAGTAATAAAGACCTCATGAATTGTTGCTTATAATTTTGTAAACCTTAATGACGAATATTTAATACTAATAATTCGTACATTTCATTTATTCTTTAACATTTTATACGCGGTCCTAAACGATACCTTGTAGAAAATACACAGTAAACTGATATCTTACCATTCTCATGAATATACAATAGGTCCAGAAAACCTTATTTAATGTACATAATATTATATATCGGAAAAATTAATCAATTTTATTTCAATGTAAAAATATCGGTGTTATTCTGATATACAATCTTCTTCTTCTTCTTCATCATCAACCCATATACGCCCACTGCTGAGCACGGGTCTCCTCTACCATTGAGAGGGTTTAGGCCATAGTCCACCACGCTGGCCTAGTGCGGGTTGGCGGACTCTGATATACAATGTATTTTTGTTATTGTGACTTGCCCTAACAATATCTTGGTACAGGTAACTATTAAGCTGTTTTAAATTAAATAACACTATACGATGGGGTTTATCTTACTTCAGCGCGCATTCCAGTGCGGCATATTTTATTATCAGCATTCGGTTGCTTTACAACCATCGAGATGCGACTACAGCTAAACCAATATCTCTCCAGTTGAATTCTAAACCAAATTATGTATTGAAAAAATCATGTTTCCATTAAAAATGGAAAACATCTGAATTCTGAGAATCAAACTCGGGAGCTCTGGATGGAGCGAGACCATTATGCGATACGGTTTTTATACGTGATTTATTTAAAAACTCTCAAATAATATAATTCAAACAAAATAATGTTATGGGGTAAAAAATACCTATGTAAACGTTAGTAGAGAGGCATCTAGCACGAACCGCCAACTGCAGCCTACTGACCAAGGTAGTAGTTATTGGCCAAGACTTCAAAGCAACCAGTGGCTCTTTGAAGTTAGTAAAGGTTGAAATTGCGCTGAATATTGGCCAAGCAAGCCGCAAGCTGCCGTGTTGGGCGAACTTTGTATTGCTTCAGCCCTGTTCTCACATAATGCTCCCGAACCACATTTCACGTGCACGACGCAACGCTCTGTAAAACGGTCCAACTTGCACGACTATTGCACACGTCACGTTATTTTGCACGTACATTATTTCACTTAATTAGTGATTGTTAATTTAAAGCTGAAGGGTTGCACGTTATATGAGGTTATACTATAGGCATTCCCTAGGCTCATATCGCTAACGAAGTTTATATGTCTTCTGTAGTTCTTCAAACTTCATACGAACACAGGTGAAAAATTAATTTTGAAATTTCATATAATGTTTTAGGATGTTATTTAACATACTTTTACTATGTATTTATTATCACTCCTTTTTTTATATATTTTCTCAAAACAATCTGTAACTCTTTTCTTTTTATATTTTTTTTATTTCCCTATATAAGCATGAACCTTCAAAATTATAGGCATTATATGTGGGTAAAATAAAATATCTATCGAATAGGGAAATCGAGAAAATTAATAGAGGTTTACTCAAATTTTACTTCCTGTTTTAAAGATATTCGTATCCGGCATCACCGACGACAGAATGTATGTTAATTAGACTACACTAAACTCACTCCTAAAGACTCCTAAATCAAATAATGAACAATACAACATAGTAGAAAACTAATACATAATAATCATGTGTTCAGTGATCATTGACATATAATTTTTCCTAGTTCTAACGAATCATCACGCACTTGACAATTTCAAAATTTTATTTAAGTAAACTATGCGTAAGTGTATGATAACGGGGTTAGGTGTTCAAAGCTACCGCTGGTGGTTTTAAATTACCATAGTGCTAGTAATAAATTATTTGTTTGTTCTATCTATTTAATAAAAAATAACGTCAAAAGAGTGACATATGTAAGAGTTTTTCCTAAGAATAGCAAAGTATTTGAGAGAATAATGTGATACTCTCAGGCTCAATGCCTCTTAACCGTGAACAAGGTCCGCACTCAACAGTACGACGAATTTGGGTTGATAAATATAGACTTTATGAACACTTCAAGATGAATACGTATTAATATACTACTGTCCTATGATTAAGAAGCTTCTTAAAATATTAAAGTCAATGGACAAATCCATAAATACATTGAAACAAGACACGTAGATAACTACTAGAATCTACATAATAGCCACTCGGGGCCGGTCTTATTCCCGCCTCCAATTAATTATATCAATAAACTTAAGAGGTATATTTACTAGGAAAATCTTCGCATCCATGAAACACAATCTTAAGAAGCTTTGGCACGTTTGTGGAAGGTCGAAATAATTCAAAGGGTTGTGCGGAGGCCTAATTAATCAGATTCCTCGAGGCTAGCCCCGTGGGGCAGCCCCCTCATGCACCTGAGACGACCGACTACCTTCATTTGTATGTACATATAAATATGTTGTTGGTATAACCACAGACATTAGCATATGTAATAGGACATACATCGAAATTATTTATTTATGTAACACATCCTTCAAGATACGCTCTTGGGTTAATAAACAAGAAGTCATTCTTGATGTACTATCCAGGTTATACCATATTTATTGAGTTATTTAATTTCCCATTAAAGCCTTACACTTGGAGAAGTCTATAAATTGCTTTAGACAGTGGCGTGCCTAGGGTGTCAAACTAAGGCAAGCCCAAATGTTTATTTAGTAGCAGCATATTTTTTTTGGTACATAGGACTAATAAATACCTACCGGTTAGTACTCACATTCACGTTTATAGCGTTATTTTATAAATAAACAATCGTTAAGTTCGTTATTCGGAACTATGTAAGGCAAGTCGGGCTTTCGGGCTTCTATGGAAGTACCGCCACTGGCTTTAGAAATTGAAATGTAATAAATTATTACATGTCATCATAATGAAATCATCTACATCATAACACAATATTGATTTTTTTTTTATTCTGATAACTCAGGAAACCTTTCAATTTGGGTGAGCCGATTTTCAATAACAGATAAGATTGAATAGTTTGGTTTCATTCATTAATTATTTCACAATAAACAGCATCTCAATTTTCTCTAAGAAACAAAACATTTTACTTCACGGCGCCCGCGCCGGCGTAATTTAGTACGAGCAATAAGCAACGCCACGTCTACGAAAGAGCTTAGTTAGAGAATATAATATGTAAAACATGGTTTTATTCTTCCTCAACGTAACGTCTTATATTAAACAATAACCTATTATCATAAATTTATCACTGACGCTGACAACAAAACATTCAATATTTATAACCAAAACTTTCATATTTGCAATGCAAGATAAATATTTACGTCTCAGAACCTTTTATATAAAAGAAGAAATTGTTTAAAAACTATTTGTAATTATTCACCAACAATATTACATAGCTACAGGGAATTACTGTGCTCGGTGCAACAGAGACGACTATAGGTTTTTCTACATAAGCACGCAAGGCTGAAGAAAAAAGCCGATGTCCGTCAAATAGAAACTACTGGAATCTTGCAATTAAACCTGGCATATTGGAACAGAAATTAAACTTTCTAAAGCCAGTCATATACGAAAGACAATTTCATTTAGCCGAATTTAAATTCGATAATTTCGAATAGGAAAAAGAAAAAAAAGAAAAGGAAAAAAGTAATGAGCATGAAAGTTGAAGGATGGACAAGGCGAGGAAGGCCAAAGAAAACATGGATGGAGTGTGTGAGAGGAGATATGAAAGAGGAAGGCGTAACCGAAGACGTGACGGCTGGTAGGGATGTGTGGAAGGACAAAACATGCTGCGCCGACCCCAAATGAAAATTGGGAGCAGTGCAAGAGAATGGTGATGAATTTCGAAAAGGAAAAATATAGTTTGGGCGGAATTTAAAGTGGATAGTTTGCACATTCACATTAGGTTCAACAAGTTCGCTTCGTACAAAATTGGATGCGTTTAAATATCAGCCAGTTTGGTAGATAGCTTCAATCTCAATTTAATTCCAGACTAAGCGCCTCGAGCTGTCTTTAATAGAGTTCCCTGTAGAATTCTTATACTCTGCATGGAGCTGGGTCACACGAACATTTACTACATTATTTGCATAAAAGAGTTATATTTTAATACCAACTTGTGATGTTAATATTGACTTCTGATTTGATGTCCATCTCTTTTTGGTGCAATTTTACTAGTAAGCAAAGCAAGTAGCAAGTACTAGCAACTAGTTTAACTTAACAAATTGTATCCAGTTTCATATCAATCACTTATCCTCCAAAGAGCAGACTGTGAATGTTATACGAGTAACGTATAGATCATAACGGAAGATGTAGGTACTATATTTATAGATTTTTTATAATGCTTTTTCAACTAACATGGTTTCAAAATCGATACAACGTGATAATGTTAATTCATTAAAAACATTATTTAAGAACTTTGTACTTTCGACCACTAAGTCAACAAAGCGTGAATGTTTGTCTCTAATAAACAGTCAATATGGCAAAAAATGTTATCGATTACTAAATTATACAGAAGTCGTTTTCAACTGAAATGGTGTTAGTATTACCAATATCAAATGCTTAAATCATATTTCAACAATAAATACGGTAAAAATAGTACGTACCCACATCTTACAGGAAATTTCTACAAAGACGACATTTCAAACCAGAATGCGTGAAATCACGTCACAATATCATATTAGCTCCTGACTTTTGTTTGAAGCTTATTTAAAAGTAATGAACAGACACGTCCTCGGATTTGACGGGGAATTCGACAATGTAGCGGTTCTCTCAACGACTTGTCAAATTTGTAATTAATCCTAAGCGACAGCTACTGAACGGAACTTTTCAGCTAATGTATTCTTAAACATCAAAGTAAATCGATAGTTTTCAAGTACCTACCTAAGTATGATTAACACTTTCTGCAAATTAAGACTGCCGCTACTTTTATTAATATTGTAAATAAAAAGTTTTTGATGGTTCACTTTATTAATTTTATTCTGCCCAACAGCCGGTCAAAAATTTGATTGGTGAAAATGTATAACTTTTACTTTGAATTGGGGTTTACGCTTTCTTGGGGAAGCCTACGCTCAGCAGTGGTCGGCGATAGGCTGAGTATACTATGAATTGATTTATAAAGACACTAGCTTTTGCTCGCGACTCCGTCCGCGTAGACTACAGGATTGAGTTCAGAAAGAAAATAAGTTGTAGTCTATTTTACTTCTCAGAGTCCTATTTATGTCCATACCAAAAATCATACAATTCGGTCAAATTGTTCAAACGTGAAACCGTAACGCGTCGATCGGCGCCTTGTGCATCATTACTGCGCGCTTGATCAATATTTTAAAACTGCAATATCTTCTAAGATATTCAGTGAAATTAAATGATATCAAGGACAATTTTATTTAAAATTAAATACTTGTAATGAATAACGTATTTATTTGGATAAGGATTAATGTCATATTTATAAATCACCTTCACAAATAATGCTTTATTTAAAATAAATTTAGTTAGAATAAAAAACGTTATAGTGAGCCAACCTTAAAAGATAGACTTATGCTGTCGCGGACTTTTTTTTAGAATTTTTAAAGGGGAACAATTCTGTAATACATTATTTTAGCGAAACTTTAACCGTCTCTGCAGCGTACGCAGCGGAAGCTCACAAAAAGGAAAAAAGTCCCCGATTTTGAAACATTCTTTATTGCTGCTCCGCTCCTATTCGTCGTAGCGTGATGTTATATAGCCTATAGCCTTCCGCAATAAATGTGCTATCTAACAGTGAAATAATTTTTCAAATCGGACCAGTAGTTCCTAAGATCCTAGCGTTCAAACAAACAAACAAACAAACTCTTCAGCTTTATAATATTAGTATAGATTTGCCAAAAGAAGTCCTTAAGGGTAAGCTTTATCTGTACGATGCGTTGCGTCAAACCGATCGAAACGACGAATCGATGGTGTATGTCAAGATCGTTAACGATTTACTTTTTGATTTGAGCTAAATTTTTTATGCTGATTGCATCAATCGTCTCGATTTTCATCAGATCGATCGTATAGACGAAACGTACCGTGTACGGAGCCCTTCATAGCAACGAGATTCAGGCGCGCGACGGAGTCATGTCAATACCCGGAGCAGTGGGACGTATATAGGCATCAGCGATCTTTATCATAATAATATGATGATTGTTTTCCTATACCACTCAATCTTTACTAAGAAATGGTGTAAAGAATATATTGCTCTGGAAATTATATATATTATAATATAATTTATTTCAACCTACGATAGTCATTCCTCTCTACATTCCTACAACGACTTTAACGTGAGTACGTTACTCACATACATAACCAAGATACAAAGCTCATTTCTGCACCCTTATTTCGCCAGGTAATTAATATCACCAGAGCTAATTGCTGTTTCTCGAGCTTGTTTTCAGACTTCGTGTTACTAAGATTTTCCTGACAGGAAAACCAATAACACCTTTAAATCATCGCCTAGAAAGTCGCAGTCTCCATATTTATGCCACCAGACCCCAGACAAACTTAAAATATTTTTTGTGATATAAATGCATTGCAATAAAATATCAATACATTAGATTAATACATCTGCAGTATAATATTAAAGTACTATAGGAACGGTTAAAACTTCACTTAAGTCTGTGTTTTAAATATAAATGTGCTCTGTCTTAAATGCCGACGAAGCAAAACAAGCAAAGTTAAGACATTATTGTGTATAACAAAAGCTTCAACATTTTAATACTAACACATAAAGCGGCAGTATAGCAACGTCGTAAAATAGTTTTAATTAACCATCCGCATTGTAGTTAAAAGTTTTTAAAAATGAATTAGACTTGTGCGAGATAGATGACAAAGAAACTCTAAACGTTTAAAAAACTATCCGCCGGTCCGAGGGACCATGAAGCCGACAGGATTAAATTGTCTCACCCGACTCGTGTCTCTTAGTCCACTTAAACTTACAATAGGAAACTTCGGATGCGATTATCTAGTTATCTTTGTAGTTAATTCTAGACGACCTGCCTCCCTTTGAATTATACATTGTCGTTTAAAATAATGATTAATTTAATCGTTAAACAATTTGTTGGAAGTTATTTTGTCAGTATTCTATTCTAAAGCGAGAAATACGTAGACATGAGTTCAGTGTTGCGTAACACGTTTGCCGATTGCAACATATAGGTTAATAAAACATAAACGTAAAGCCATAAATTCAGCCTGCATACACACACCATTGAACTTTTTCCAGTCTCAGACACGATTCAGAATACAGTAAATTCTGTTAGTTGCCAACTCAATTGAATGTCAGTGTATGTGGCACGTCCGCAAAAAACTAGCTATGTGTCGCTTGCATTGCGAAAGTTGGCTGCAGTTATTTATTAGGGATCGAGGCAGTCGACGCGATCACTCTGTGTCCCCGGCCTCCAGGCCAGCCCATAAATCCTGCCAAGGCACCGACTGCACTGCAGTCCACTTCCGGCCTCATGCACCCTCGACAGTTTAATAAATACACCATGACTCTCCTATATATTTATAACTAAATGATTTTTGCCCTACTTCAAAGAAAGAAGGAGGTTCTCAATTAAAGGTGTATTTTTTTTTTATTTGTTGCCTCAGATCTTTACACTCTGAGAATCGATTTTGGCGATTCTTTTTTTTATTTAAATCTTACCGTGTGCTCTCCTTCCAATTTCGGTCCTTTTGTAACCATGGCATCTGTGGGAAAACCACAAAATTCTTTTACGTGTATGTGCGCAATGAATGGATGAATATCTCAATATCAATGGAACTCATTAACAGCTCACAGTAAGGGTGCGTGCAATCTGGGGCAGAATTGCAGACGCCTACGACTCTCACCTAAAACTATGTACCTATGTATGTAGTACAAAAATACATTGACTGACACCAACTCCAATATCAATAAAAGTTGTGACTATATTATGTTATCGTAATAATTTGATTGACTCTCAAATAGTCTTATATTTTTCATTTCATCATACTTAGTAGACCTCCTAAATATGATTTAATCCATGTTTGTTATTCATAGATTTATGTCGAGTTAGATTTAGAATACCTACATATTTAGATACAGATTACGCAATTCCTTTTTTACTTTTTTGCGCATATTAAAATGTTTAGTAATAGTTTTTTATGAACTTGGTTTTTGATTTATACTACGATTCAACTAGTGACGTTCATACTGAAATCCTACAGAAAAACAGTTGCCAATACACGTTTTATATGTCGCGTGGCAGCAGTTGTATTTGAACGAGTACGATGAACGTGTTGGGAAAAACCGTATCCATAAAACAATATTTGATCTGCACTTGCCTTGTCATGCAGGATGAAGATAAGGGTATATCTTGCTTACATTGAAAATGGTCTCCTACATTAGCGATCCAAGTATTATAACGTTGAAAATATAGCTGTATGAAGTGAAAACCCTGAGGAACGCGTACGTAGTTTAAAGTGAAATTTACTAGAGTTTTACCCCTGAGTGGGTCAGGTCACATCAAACGTGTGTGCAATTTATGGGCTGCGCGGCGATAATCTCACTACCTATCACCGCAAAATAAATCGATAAATCAATCGACGGTAAACCCACGTGAATAGATATCCTGTAACAAATTGCAAGAGGAAATCATCACAACGGTTTATGTTACGATAATAATATTTTTCGTCGGCATTGATGCACATTTGTCAACAAGCGAAAAATATATTGTGTATATTATTGAAACGAAAAAATGTTGACTAAATAATTCCTAATTATAAATGCTATTGACACATTTAACATTCCTCTATCTTTAATATGGCCAAAGTAAAAAATAAAACAAACATTTGACAGTCTCCACATGGGGCATTTCATTTTCGTGTTAATCAAGCCTTACCTTTACATTTTTGTATGATTACAACAAACTCTTTTAAGAAAATAGCATTTTTTTTTATTTTTTCGAAATATTAATACATTTAGAAGGAAAATTATACTGAATTAACATCTTCTTCTAATTTTGCAACAATATGTTATTTTTTTTCTAATAGTAGCCATATAGTATCTAAAGACAACAAACAACGCACAAAATATAACCAGGAAAAATATACGAAAGAAATTATTGGGACATGATATCGCAATCGATAACGTATCTTGTGCTAATTCAGGTCAGCGGAGCTCCATCTTGATAGAGCTTCTCAGACCTCCATTTAACTTAATGGACCTAAGGTCGAAAGCTACAAGACGCCCACATTATTTATTCCTATCGATGACCTATCTATATCCCGGCGAATTATGTACATATCGAACCGCACGCGTATATTGGCAAATAAACTGCGGTTAACTATACCGCACCTATAAAACTACAGTTTAGTGTTTGTAATATAGTAACTTAAATCGTTAACATGAGTCCACTAGGAGTTTCAGCTAGTAATAACATTGGACGGAACATTTCAACGGATAGCCCATATTTATCCATAACTTTTAGATTGTTATGGTTAATAAAATAACATAGAGTGCAATATAAAAAGTTTATCCTAGCACAGGCGACTAGGGCATTTAGGAATCTCACTGACTGAAAGAAAATCAGTCATCGCTTCACGTGGATTTTCCGCGCGATGATCATAACAGCCCCTTCGAACACACTCCAAGACTACGTCGTGACTTTATCACTTACAAAAATTAAGTTATCAGTCGCTTGACGAAATACAATACAAACAAACCTACAAATGAAAAGATCTATATAAGAATTGTATTCAGAAGTCTAAAAATCTGCATTAGGTACACCACAGTAATCTAAACTTGTGGGGTTTTGATTAAAATCCTTACAATATTTTATCGTAAAAGAGTATTTCCTATTTCCCTTAAAGCTACATATTTACGGTGTCATTGGTTGCAATCAAAATTTTTTACTGCTACCATTAACAAATTTCGTGGAGAATTCGTTTGACATGCTCTACGAGTATCACTAGACGTAAATTGAATTTTAGGTTCCATCTATTAAAATCTTTCTTGTCATCACAAGTAAGAACATAATCATGGGCGTTTAAACATTTTTATGTTTACTTAAAACTAGTTACGTAACATTTAAAGTTTAAACCATAAGTTAATATTAAAGTGTTGTTTGACTTGATCCATTAAGCGCACCAACTAGTACACAGTGCATTCGATCCACGAATTTACTCGCGCAAACTTATGTAATAATAAACTTAAACAGTTACCCGATCCCTCTACTCGTTTCTCAGTCTAACCAGAGATTGTAAAGAATTTAAATTGACTTTAGCGCTGGCGAGGGTACTAAGTTGTATTTATTTAACAATTACTTTTTATTACAAATGTTGCTATTATGTATATCAATGTTCTACATAGGTACAAGTGAGGCATTCTGACTACGTTTGGCATACAGTATATTTTATTCGGGTCAGGTCGCTTTAAAAGAACGATGGATGTCGTCATTTTTGAATATTAACAGAGTTTTTTTTATTTTATGAATCTTTATCACCCATTCCTATTTTTTCTGAGTCAATCCGTGATTTTAGCTCTGTTACTTAGTATTTGAATATTTGGCAAAACAGAAGTGCAGATTGTATCCCTTTGAGAATACAGGCGAGTGTATATATATAGAGTACTACAAGATTTCAAATTTAATATGGTCTATTAAGGCACTTAGCCACACTCACTGAAGTTTATACTAAAGCAATAACTCTATTGCTATGTGATTGTTTAAATACTCATATAAACAATTTATCTGCGAAATAATATCAACTGATTTATAATAACTTTATGTTTAAATTGTAGAGTATCCGTCACTGACATTAGATAGACATTAGATATAGACATTGGATATTTGAGAACAAAAGTTAAGCTATAAAACTGTTTGACACTTTATAAAATATCTTGTTATAGTAGGAATGACTTCTCTAGTTATTTTCTATACTGGAAGTGGATAAAAGGTTAGAACTTTAAGCTGACAACTGAACAGCTGCATCGCTGCAACGCTGCAAGTTTAATTCTTTCTTAAGGAGCAATTCGTCCCGAGTCGGAGGTGTAGGTACATCAGGTTTTTCCTGAATAATTTTTTTTTCATGTTCCATGTCGTCTGTAAACAAACATATTTCGCTCTGTTTATTAATATTCAGCTTACGTGCAGATAAAAATTATATTGCTTAATATCATGACATTGTAAGCATGGTACAAGAAAATAGTAGAAGCGCAGTCATACATAAATGTTACTGTGATCTTTTATTAAAAATATAATAAGAAAAGTAGCCAAGAAATATGCTAAAGACTCATAATGAAAGTACACAATTTACGTTGTTGTATGCATATTCAAATGTACCACGGTAGAACTTATTATTACAGTCATTTAATAAAAGGTAGTAAGTAAAGTTACTTCAGAAAGCAAATCGTCTACGATAATAATAATATTTTCGTTCTCTTAAGCGTGAACTTTCTTGGCTCAACGTTATTTACGCATCACGAGTTATCTTTGCCTTGTTAAGTGACTGAATAACTCATTTATGCATAAAAGATTCACAGTGTAGATTTCCTATGCTTGTCGTCGATGGAAACCTCGAAGACATTGTAAAGACTCATCGGATGCGAGTAAACAATTCCTTATTTTGAATCATCGATGTATGATACATTAGTCCTATTATACAACGTGAAGTATATTATTCGTATCCGAACACATAACGACCACCGTAATTAAGGTGTACTAAAGCATAACGCCATTAAAGTGTATTTGATATTTTTAGAAGTCTTTTCAATTATTTAATTTAAAAATAATTACTAATGATGAAGTTGTCAACAATCTCAGCGGTTGCGGTCTGACTTTGCGGAGTTATGTATATTTGTAGTTACTATTAATTATAATGTACTTTAACAGTGAAGGAAAATATGGTAAACAAACGTGCTTAACTTAAAATTCAAAGGAATTTTTTGGGTGTGTAGTCCGCCAACCCGCACTAGGCCAGCGCGGTGGACTAAGACCCAACGGCTGACAGTCGTAGCGGAGGTTTATGTCCAGCTATGGGACGTTCTCACATATGGGCTGATGGTGATGATGAGGTTACATAGTTTAGACCATTAATAACGCATTATAATATGGGTGAAATGAATAAATCTACTTTAAATTCCTAGGAAAGATCAACATGCATAGGTATCTGTTCTGTCCTGATTTAAGCTCAGGTTTTATTAAATTTCAGAGTTAGAATCAAGTCCGGCGGGTACAGCTTGGTGTGTGTGGAAGTAATTTATTCATCGGACGGTATCTCGGTCCAGAGACCGCGCCGAACGTAAATTTACTGCAAGGATCGCTTTTAAATTTTCAAGACCGTCCACGAGAACAAAGGACTAGCGGGGTTTATCAGACGATAAAGAGAGTAAAATGTGTCGGTTGCAGCGGCGCATGGAGTACACTTTATAGCTTGCTATGACACCGCTGCCACCTGTTTCGTGTCGCGTCGCCGCCCCCGACCCGCCGCCTTCATATCAGTTTGGAACAACAATACACTACCACCCCTTAAATAATACCTTTAAAGTATCTGCCAAAGCGTTATCGACAATAAACACAAAAGTGCTCCACTGGTTCGAACACGTCGACGCGATGAATGTTAAAAAGCTGCCCAACTTTTGCAGACAAACTAAATGTAACTTTTTACTTTATTTGATCAACGGGAACAGTTTTACGTAGAATTCTCATTAATTATTCGCGAGAATACGAATAACTTTCAACAACGGCGTTTTTACTATTTTAGCCTATTTCGATTATAAACTGATCATTTATAAAAAGAAACATCGTTTGTTTACCGTTCCAGTTTTAAAAATGTGGCATACTTTATAGGACATTCATAAGCACCGAAAAACACTCGATATACGCAGACAGACAAACGCCTTGTTAATGTTGACTCACACTCCTTATTTTTCTAATTTCAAAGAGCCAAAGATGATAATAATTTAATATTTAATTGAAAAAAGCTGTAAGTATAATAATTATCAATATAAATAAACAATATACTGTCAATTATAAAACACACTTCTACATAAATAACTATAGAACAAGCCCATAAGAATTTGTTTCCGAAAACTGTGTAACTGCAATCACAAGAACCATAAAGAAAGTTGTAATGTACAGAAACATTGTTACTGAACTATAGAACATTGCTTGTTACCAACTACTTTAGTTAGGCTATCTAACTCTTGAAGCTTGTTCCAGGGGCGCACCGTCAAACTAAATCGGGGTATAAATTCTCCATATGCTGTACATCCAGCCGATCGTCCTTTGTTAGATTTGTTTTGTATGCTATGTAATAAAATCCACTCTCGATTGCTGCCATATCCAATTTACGGTACTTTCGTCAAGTTATAAATTATATGTCAGCTGGCTAAACGGGAACCTTGAGATCGATCTCCGCACCAAGACAAATCCTTGCCTTACTCACAATTATATGTTTCCATTCTCGGTATTTGTGAGAGAAGTCTACGTACGTACGTATTTGTCCATCGTTTCTGACGCTCACAACAAGAGTTACAACAGACACATAAATTAGACCAAACTAGACGCTAACCGGGTAAAATTCTTAGCGCCAGATCAATGTGTTGTTTTCAATTCCCCTGTTACTACGGGCAATAGATGCCGTAGCAGAATTTTCCCTAAACACTGGGCGCACCGCATACGCACCTGAAACGCTTCTTGAAGGTAAACCACCAGGGTAGGTTGAGGCTTAGAACGTAGTTTTGCCTGTTATAAAATCAATCGGGTTCACGGTTTTAGCTTGTTAAAACGTCACAAAGTTAGCGTGCTAACCGTAAGTTCGCACATACTTCATAACACAGTGCTCGTGGTTATTTAAATGATTTCTTAAGTGATTATTCCAACTGATGTAATACTTAAATTCAACATAGCGTATTAAAAATGATACTTAAAATGAAATTATTAATTAATAACTATACAATATAAACGACATAATGTTGAGTTTTACTTGCTAATATGGTCAAGGTTTCCACGTAGTCAGAGCCGATGAAACCAACCAAGGAATTATGTACTTATTTATGTATTTCAACTAACTGATGGATAAAGGAGATAAAATACTTGTAATATTTATTAAAGAGTGACATGACCCCTGTTGGGTGGCTAGCTTAGTACAGTGTTGTATTCATATTTTCAAGGCACGACTAATTAGACAACAAAGCTTGTGGTTGCTGTCTGAACAAAAGAGCGTCTGCTGAAAGGACTTCGTAACTGTTTATTTTTTAAAGAGAAGGTGAGTTCTCTTTGCAGCTAGACTCAAACTTCAGTACTACTTATTTTTATCTTTTTACATACAAAAACACTCACGCTTTTGTTATCAGAGGTTCAGACAGAGCGTTATCTGCGCCCGATTTTTGAGCGCTGTTTAATAGGGTGCAAGCCTAGGTCAATTCTTGGGTTGAGCAAAGTGTTATTGCGTGTCCTCTATCAGGAAATTCTAATTAACGGCACTGAGTCTGGAATTGTACCTATACTTGGTGAAGTGTGCATTAATAATACAAAGGAACGTTTCCTTTTGGCGTTGGATAGTCGTATATCAAGCCGAAATGAAGCTACATTTTAATCAGTGAGTTCTCACATTCATTTATATTGCACAAGTCGCATACAGTAGAAGAGATGTGCCTTTATTATTTTTTGGGAGTTTTACGAGTAGGTACGAGATTATGATGGAATTTTTCTGTTCGTCGCTTTAAAAAAAATCCTTACTGCATAAAAACTTTTCTCTAAAACAACTTCCTCTACCAGCAAGAAACTGTTTATTTTACCACAACATAAAAATAATATATAATACAGAAGATGGTGTGCAGTCCAAGATTCATGGGGATAAGAATGTGGGAACCGATTTGCGGGATGCGGGATGCGATTGTTATTATTGTCCATAATAACAGTTAATTTTACACTCACCGTCGCGCATTTCATCGCAAACTCTACGACAATTAAAGCATTACCTTAACCACTGGATTTTATACAGTTCTCGAAATTTGAACGCATTAGAACAATATCAACACCAGTGAACACATTTGCAAGTCTTCTACTGCACGTTTAAATAAACTTGTATGATATCTCTATTTAAACAGTTGAATTTGAGCGTGCTAATATTCTGTATCAATGTCTATAATAGCAACCATAGTAGGTTATTTTGGGCTTATACGGTTATTAATTCGGGACAACATCAGCGACGAACCTGATAAGGGGTTGATTGTAATTAACAATTAATTCCAATATCTTTACTTGTGGTAGAGTCGCGCTGCAATCCCCTTGGACTGCTGTTTGTATTACCCGATTCAACTGCTGTGGTTCTAAAAGTCATAAAATAGGAAGCAAAACAACTTTGTTACCGCGTTTTATTTTATGGGGTTAACTCTTGATATATTTCCTCCTTTATTCCTATTTATTTCCCATTATAAAACTTTACCAACGCATCCACAATCGCCAAGTATTGTAAAATATAATTAGGAATGTAAATAAATACACCCAACAGTCACATATACAGTCCTGATTCCTCAATAAAATACGAGTCTCGCGTTGTAGGTATCAAATAATACGAGAAACTATTCGGTCTCAAAAACACCCAAACCTGAAACAAATGTTTGTGGATTATACAAATATCGCAAACCGATATCTCGACAAATTCCCCACGGGACTATCAATGTATGGTGAACAGTTCCTATCATCCTTATTATTCAAATATCCTCAATTAATATTTAGTATCTTTATTCTTATCCCACCCTCTCCTCACCTAAACAGAACTACGACGGCCACATGGTCAATACCATTACGGCTCGAATCCACAAGTACGCAAATTCATTTCTTTGCCGCACCACGAAGCTGTGAACAGTTTGCCAGCCCGTGTATTACTTACTTTCTATTGCAGGACACAAACGCTATACGCAACGTTGGAGACGCACGGAATTTGAACTATTTGGACTATTGGAACAGCATTGTGCTCACCACCAGTCACGTTGTGAATTTTTCATTAATAAATACAATAAACAGTTCAGTGACGCCAGTTTCGCCCAGATGAGTTAACTTCGCATGTCTAAAGGATTACTTGATATGAAATTTTAGCTTATTTATACTCACGTTATTTAGAAAGTCTTTAGTCGTTGATAATTTTAATGCATGGCTCACATACGAAATCAAAATTACCAATTGATACTGATGAGTCTCGATAACAATTTTGAAATACATACTTCATACATATGTACTTCATCTTGCGGTCCGCTACAATTTCTTTGAGTGTAATATTATAAAAAGTACGGTTATACGGTTAAGTTGCAAATTTTTTGGAGACCACTGCCCATTGTCCTGAATTCTTCAAAATCATTTATATTTCATAAATCATAAAAAAATAAATATCCACATTCATAGATGGAGTAATTAGGATTTCTATCAATATCTAATTGGAATGTTATAATTAAATACATTTCAATATCTGACTGTTTAATTAATACATTTGAAGATCGTCTAACGATGTTTCATCGAGTTACTGAGCACACAAGTCTGGCGAATCGTATTGTATTATCTAACTATTGTACAATGTTGCTTGTATTTGTTACCAGCTAACGGTCGACTAATGGGCTATCATTTGGGGCCTTTGTTTACTGCGCTAGCCCAATCAGTGGAACCGAACGATATAATTTCCTTAATAAGAATTTTAATTGTTAGAAATACAATTAAATTGTTGTCCTATTTATATTATTATATCCCAAGTCATCACACTTAATTTGTTGGAGTGGAGAATCTCATAGTCTTCATTAACCCATATACGCCCACTGCTGAGCACGGGTCTCCTCTACCATTGAGAGGTTTTAGGCCATAGTCCACCACGCTGGCCTAGTGCGGGTTAGCGGACTACCCACCTAAGGGATTCCTAAGAACTTTTGGGTGTGCAGGTTTCATCACGATGTTTTCCTTCACGGTTAAAGCAAGTGATAATTAAATTTGAATACACACATAACTTAGAAAAGTCAGAGGTGTGTGCCTGGGGTTCGAACCCGCGACGTGTAAAATTAAAACTTTCACATTAATTTTTCACTTTTTTTATCCGAAACGAATTATTATTATTGAACGGCAACATCAATTCGCTTTAGCCAACCTAATCTGTTTACTAAAATTGTAGTATCATTATTAATTAATATTGAAATTATTTACTATGATTACTGCCTCGTGGTCTCTTGGTACGAATATATGCCGTGCAAGCTCGAGGTCCCGGGTTCGATTCCAGGTCGAGTCAAGGGTAATTAGGTGATTCCATTAGCATTAGCAGTGTACACAAAAAAAACAAAAATACGTACGTGACAATAAAAAATATTTCGTCAAATAATTATATAGACGAAGAAATAACAATAACCGACTATTTTTGAGGTATGTTCGAAGTTATTTTTCTGATTTTCTTAAATAAAGGATCATCTAAAGCGAAACAAAATAAAACAAAAAATAATATATTTATAAAAAAGCAGTAAATAATTGACCCCGTTCTTTAAATTAAATTAATTATTATTGTACATAGAAATGCTTTTTACATCTTAATATGATTACCATTAATTTGAAAACTAAATCAAAGTAATTAGACGTGCTTCTCTTCGGTAAATTAACTTAGGACAGTTTGTAATGTAGATGGCAAGCAATCTATTTAAAAGACCAGTGAATAATTTATTTTAATTAACCACGAAAGACAGAGATCCATTTTTCGTTTCCATCTTATTTTGCGGTCTCCATGATGCCGCCGTTCTTAAACTGCGACATTCATTCAAAAAGTTTGAAATCGAATTAAATTCGCCCCTTTAACTAAACTCAATTTTCTTTCACGACTTCATTAAGCGAAGCCATTCCGGTGAGCCTCAGTAATGACCTCAAAGGACGTTAAATCAAGATCGAAAAGGAAAGATAAAAAGCAACTGAAATTTAATACTTTTATCAAATCGCTCTTGACGTCAACCTTTTGTAGTCATTTTTTCTTATTTCAAAAGAACACAATGCTCCGTTCTTGCTTTTTAATTAGACTCCTTGTAGGCGATGATGTTTCACTTTAAAGAATCTCGCAACTTGAAGGTAAATCTGTCATAACTTTTTATTTATACCCGAAGGCTATTTTACTTCATGTTTATTCAATAAGTACTATTCTATATCTGGTATTTTGTCAGCCATTATGAAGAAAGATTTTATTTAAACCGCTCTACGCAACTTTGTTCGAACAAAAAGAACAAAGAAAAACTTTTCTTCATGAAGTCGTGAAACCTTAACTTCGGAATTATCTAAAACGATTGTTGAATTATTCAATCCTTGATTTATATCGATCTCTGTCTCGTACAACATTCAGAACGCTGGTTTAATGTTGGTGATTGTGATTAATTAGGCTATGAATATAAAATAATGAGAATATGTCAGATCTAACAGTTGGTCATGGATTCTTTTCAGAAATGGAAGTAGGTGTATACTGTATATAATCTTATCAATCTTAATAATATTTTACGGATTTGTGGGCTGGAAATACCTGAAAATTCCTAACAACTCAATATTTAAATAGATCAAAGTTAGCTTTACTAAAATTTATCAATCGAACTCGTCAATTTTTACACTACAGTATAGTTAACTTAGAGAGATTCGCCTCAAACAAATTAAATAATAATATAATAACCAAAAACGACATCAACATGTTATTTGCAACAAACAAAATATTTTACAATCCCACTTCCTTATTCATGCGAAGTGTTCGGACTCAAGCTTAATACCTTAAATCCTCGAAACTCAGTGATGTCGAAACCCAGCTACACTACCTTCAGAAGCTGAGACGGTACAAGCAATCCCTGTCTTTGTACACGCAAACACCAGCCTCGGCTTGACATAAAGCAAAACCAGTTCTTATGTCAACATTAAGAACATGTCACGCTCTTACAGGCAACGAGCGAAAAACATGAAAAAATGTGAGAGTGTTCATGTGTGCTTAAGTAATACTAAAAGTTTTTGCATTTTCACAAAAGACTTTTCATTAAAGTTACGTATATACACTCACGCCTGTATCCCCGAGGAGGTAAGTAAAAATATATTTAAACTCCAGCATTTCGCCATTTGTTTTTAAAGACCCACATAATACGGGACGAATTTAGTGCGTTTTTATGACTCATTTCTAGACTCAGTGCTGCAATAGAGACAAAGACATATCGACCGACCTGGAAATCAATCCCGATCGATCTTAATACACAGACGGTTACCGCGCGAAAATCGAGGCAGTCATTAAAGATCCAATCAAATGAAATACTTATTAATGTTCTATATTCTGACGCATTACTAAAGCCTTAGCCGGTGTAAAAATATGACTTGCATTGAATTTATGAAAGCATTGAAATCAATTCACCTCCATACGTGTCACATCGCTACGGGTGGTGAAACAAAGGTGGCCCTTTGTGGAACAGCGACATTATAACGCTACAAATCTGACTCCTTTGTTGTTAAACTATAGGGATAAATGTCGGCGACATGCTTTCACTGGCGGGCGAGCTCTGTGTCCGTGTCACATGAACGCCGAATAGCGATCGCATGAACCCAACAATATTACTCTATAGAATTATGAATATCGAAGTATTGAGGATGCCAGCGGGCCCATAAATAACGTTTAGTGTAATATCCTTCTAACGCCAACAAGTGTTGTGTGAATCATTCTGTTTAAGAATTTTAAATCAGCATATTCAACAAAGTTTACGGAATACATGTTTTGAACATTCTAACTGCCTTGTTGGTCTTTTGGCAAACATATGTGTGCAAATATAGTCTCGGTTTCGAATCTTGGGTCAGATAAATATTACTCATTTATTCATATTTATTTCATTAGCCTGAAAGTGAAACCGGTAAAAGGCAATAGGTTCGCAACACAATACGGAGACAACAAGACTGGAGGTAGAAGCTTACCAGCGTCTAACCATTTGTAAAAATTGTTTAAATTCAAAAGCAATTTTTTAAATGTTAAGCTAACACTGACTTCTTATAAAATTTAAATTAAAAGAATACCTGAGTCCTGTAAGGGTAGTATAAATAGCAATGAATTAGACTGCTAGTTAAAATATGAACGTGACTTTCCGATTAGTTGGCTGTTTGCATGTAAAACTATTTTTTACTTAATTATTTTAACAAAGATTTGCAATACGACGTTATCAATAGAATAAAAAAATGAGCAAAGCTAATATCCCCAGATGAGCAAAGTTTTTGTTACATTGGAGCTACATTTGTTGGAAGTTATAAAAAAGCGTATAATTTCCCATACGAAGCAGTTGGTTGGTTGCATTATGTAACGCGTTTTATATTTTCCACCATAAAAGCGATTAATATGTATGCCTCAATGCGCTCACAAAGGCTAGCATTATAGTAGTCTTTTTATAAAGCTTTTATAGTTTCTGCGGCGCAAGTACACCGATATTGTTATTTCAACCGTGCCGTGATAAATAAAAGCGATATAATACCTTGTTTAAACGACAAGTTAAATGTGTAATAACCATATCTTGCGCCAGAGTTTCTATCTGTATGTGTTCTATAAACATTGTCTAATAACTCCAAAAAAAGACCGAAACAAAACAATACTTTTGTTGGTTACACCTTAATTTCCTTTAGAATTTTCTCCTTATAAAAATAATAACATTTTCACGGACAAATTTGTTCACGTTGGAAAGATTAAAGATGCTATCGTAGGCACTAAGGATGAGGGCGACACGCACGCACGCAAGGTTTTATTTCTCGTCACCAAGCACTTGTGTCACCCGTCCTGAATAATGACAACCAGACTAGACGCATAAACACTCACATGCCGAGGGCACAACTATTTCAGCAAACGATTTTGTTACGCTAATGCATCTCTTCAACAGATACTGTAAAAGTTAACTTTATTTGTAATAAAAACATGTTTTTATATATTGAAAATACTATACGTAACAAAGTAAAACCCAAACCCGGAAAAAACGAGGCTAAAAAAGTATCAAACAAAATTTTCCGGACAAAACTTGTATATGTGTATCTACACAAATAATTATGTGCTACAGTACAGTATAGTCTCGTTACGCGTACGAAATATCTGTCAAATGCAACGAAGGAATTTTAGTAGACTCTATGAATCGATTATCTTGCTTCTTCAGTACCTAATCTTGTTTACAATTACTTAAGAAGCAAGCAATATAACCACCACAGTGACGTTATATAGATATGAGGGAATAATTTATCTAGACACGCGGCAGCGTGTCAAGCCAAGTTCAAGTAAAACTGGCTAGCCAGCGCCGAGTGTATCATTACACGAACCATTTGGCGCCACTTTTGACCCTTCTATAACTAAAAACCTATTTGACGTAAACACTTGAAACTACGTGTGTTTAATTATATCTATAAGGACATCTAGAAGCCCAAATTTCATGAAGCTAGCTCAAACGGTTATAAAGATATGGAGGTCAAAAAGTTGTAAATTTTAGCACTGACTGACTGATAGTACCTAAACCTAACCTACTTCCAGATGACCTAGAAGGATAAAATTTAGAATACAGCTCGGTAATTATGTGTAAACGTAGGAAAAAATCTAAAAATAGAAAAAAGTTAAAAAATAGGGGGGGTCCCCATACATTTTTTTTTATAATTGTAGCGTTAGAACGGTTACAAGCAGATATTTGAAAAAACTATCCCAATATATGTATTAGTATACTCACTTGCTATATATCAGAAATATAAAAATGAAGTTAAGTCAAAAAATAAGTGGTGTCCCCATACAAAAAACTTGTAATACGCGCTAAACAACCGGCGAACACAACGGTGTCCTCCGCGGCGCGCGGCACCACATATAATATAATTTAATAAATATACACAGAACACAAATAAATGTACATACATAAAAGCGCTCCCGAGCGACACATAAACATAGGCACTGCTTAAAAATACCGATTCAGTTAGTTAAAATCTCAATACCTGCATAATATTCTTTACAAAAAGTAATGATATCCCACCAAAAACATAAATGTAAAAAAGGAAAGCCAAGTTCAATACAAAAATTATTTTCGACTGTGGGCTTCGCCGCAAAAAGAATGGAGATCTAATTGAGTGCCAAGCTCTATGCAAAATCCAAATATAAATAATAGAAAAAAAATATAATTATGAACAAGTATTAAATCTATTTCTGTGCTTTATTAGATATCTATATGTAGCCTAAGGGTTGACTTGGCTAGTTTTCATTTACAATTTATATAGCCTTTGCATGTTCTAAACCTGGTACCTTTCGGTTCTTATTTTATTATTCCGAAAATTTGGCTTGCTGGTACAAACTACCCATCGAACATAAGGCTCTTCCGTTACTGTGTAAAAGTAGGTACTTAATAATAATTCGTGTAAGAAAACTAGCCAAGTCAGCCCTTAGGCTACATATAGATATCTAATAAACCACAGAAATAGATTTAATACTTGTTCATAATTATATTTTTTTCCTATTATTTATATTTGGATTTTGCATAGAACTTGGCACTCAATTAGATCTCCATTCTTTTTGCGGCGAAGCCCACAGTCGAGAATAATTTTTGTATTGAACTTGGCTTTCCTTTTTTACATTTATGTTTTTGGTGGGATACATACATACACAACCTGTCTAAATCATAACTCTCCTGTATCTTTATCATTGGCAGTTAAAAATAAGAATATTTAAGACGTAGTTATAATATGTCTCTCGCTAAAAGTGTCTAAAAAAAAGACAAAAAATAAGCAAAAGCCATTAGGATTGTTTTTGTTCTTTTATTTTCATTTAATACAGGATAAGGTTAACTAATCTGAGAACTATTTATTTCACATTTACTGTATTTATCACTTTAAAATTTTCTGACTACACGCGTAAATAAACAACACGCATAGCACATACATCAACATTAGCTCGGAAACAAAATATAAATTGGTGGTATGGGATTTTACAATGTTAGTTTGCAACAAGTACAAGTCCGCAGGGAAAAATAAATTTAAAACACGATATTCAGTCATACAAAATCCAAACTTAATATACACCGTGCTTTTTGAAAAAAATGTATATGGAGATCATATCTTCTTCTTCTTCTTCAGCAACCCATATATACATACACACATAACTTCGAAAAGTCAGAGGTGTGTGCCTGGGGTTCGAACACGCGACCGCCGAGATTCTCGACCGCGCGCCCAAACCTCGAGGCCATCACTGCTTAAGATGGAGATCATATGGGTGATTATTATTTTTTCTGCATATCCGCGTTGAATACAGTTTGGTATCATACAGATCGATAACAATCGTTGAGTTTAAACTCATAGATGAATAAGGGATAAAGTAGCATTGACGTGCTTGAGATAATGACACATCTATAGGTTGAAAACATGTGGCTTAAAAATTAGTTATTAATGATAAAAAAAACTGATGGCTTCGATAATTCTGCAGTTGATTGGTGTATGCTGAGGCGTTTAAACGGGAAGCAAACTTCTTTCTACACAGCGCTTAAAGCGGAACGCGGCTGACCCTCATCGAACCAGGCATATTAACTACGTGTTATTAAAATTAAAAAAATAACTAAACATCTTGCACACAAGACCTCATCTCAACTCATTCGACGCAGACAGAGAGCAAGACACACAGAATTTGTCCCGCCATTACAAAGTATTAAAGGAGCTCAGGAAGGTTTTAGAAAACAAAGGACTAAGCCCCGGGAGGAACAACAAAGTGCTCTGATACTTTTGCGGGCGGTAGTCTTCACGGATGACATTTTAGTTTAGAGTTCTCTTTGTCGAGGACACATGATAGCGTACACCGTGTAATCTACATACTATAAATATATTAACAACAGACATTGGTTACCTAAAATTAAGCTACAGATTGAACCATACTAAATCGAGAAAACGGCAAAGATTGAAGCAGATCTTCAACTTTTTATACACATTTGCACAAGCAATCACAACCCAAATTCAATAAGAACTAAAGTATCTACGTGAGTAATTACGAACAAGGGTTCCTAATAGATAATATTCTCAGAGAAAAACCCTACGAAACGATAGTGAGTTTTGTGTAACTGCTCCATCACTGATTGACTTATAAACATTAACATATTTTTTCTCACAATAATATAACAGGTAAGTTTTCTATGTCCTTTTACAAGTACGTGGTCTCGCGGTAAAAGTACGTACCGTGCGATCTAGAGGTCCTGGGCTCGATTCCCGGGTCGAACAGTGTTATTGTGTTTTCCATTGCGAAATTCTCAATAGCAGCATGGACTCTGGAAATTTGCCCAAAAAATGGCAATAGGCTCGCCCCATATTACGTGGGACTAAAACATACCTGGCGAAATATGGGTGCAGAAATGCACCTCTGCCTACCCCATCAGGGAATACAGGCGTGAGTTTATGTATGTATGTGTCAATCTATTTTCATAATTAAAGATTTTTGTAAGTCGGTAAGCTAAGATTTTTGTATTTTTACGTCCAGACATAGTTGTGTTTAATGATGAGGAGTGTCACGAAGCTGATGCGTCGGGGCGAAGTTGTGTTAAGCGATGAGGTGAAAAGTTCGAATGTAAAAATGTCTTGTATTCAATAGTCCATCAAGGAAGGCTGAAAGCTCTATATATATTATACCATCACACTACGACACATATGAATGGATAGTTCTCTGAGCACCTCTAAAATCTTGAATATGTGTTATAAACAAATTGAAAACGTTCTTTGAAATCCAAAGGAGTGACAGAATTATAATTTGTATATTGTACAGATTTATTATGGGTATTGTGGGGTACCACATAAGGGCGAAATTTAGAAACGGTACCTATATGAATTTGTGCAAGACAAATATGAATCTGATGCAGAAATTTAGTAGGCAATCAACTTTGGTCAGCTGTACTTCAGTGACCTCTAAATAGCTGACATTGGATAATCGAGAACGGGTAGTGAGAAGGTTTATGCTAACAAAATAATCGTCGAAATTGATGAAAAAGTTTGTTAGTGCAGTTTGCGGTTGCAGGCAGTTTGCAAAAGCAAAATGTCTGCGCCTAGTTTAGCCCCGTTAGGGCTGTGGAACCCAGGCAAGACGCTGGTCAAGGTGTTACCCTAATTTCCGAACCGAGTCACTAGACTCTGTAGGGAATGATAACAATCATAGAACTCTTAGGTCATCATAGATAGGTGATATAAGCACATTAAAATGTTAATGTTCAACAGTTAGCTACTTCTGGAACTATGCTGGTATAAAAAGCTGCATAATAATAAAATATTTCCTATAGTTTTACTAAAACTTTTATTTTACTAAATGTCCATGCTAATTTAGATTTAAGTACACTTTATCGGAGGAATATGCACAGGAAATAGCCTTTTCAATAAACCTAAGTTACTGCAAATATTCTTTTTCGTAACAATAAAGCATAAAGATTGTACCAGACCGCAACTATAAAAAGAAAAGCACACAATACGCAGCGTTTATTCAAACGGGCGCGTCTTTGACGTGTAGATCGCGTGACGTGCAAAACGCACTTGTAAGCGATACGATCTTTAATCTTCGCACCTTTTCGTTGGTCCGCGCGCTCGTCGCCTAGCCAAGCGGTTTATAAATAGGACGCCGAGGCCGCTTTGTGAGTTGAAATGAGACTAGCGAGAGATAACAATCTTGAAAGTGCTCCAAGAGTGCGGCGACCGTCGGCCCACTCGTCGTGGGCGGCCGCCACGTCGCGCCCTCGACCATCTTCTCATCTTTTGCGCTTTTCATTTAAAACCATATCACTGTTTATCGCGATGTAAAAAATAAAAGTTTCACAGCTATCATTTCATTTTATAATAAGATCGTGGTTTCGAAAAAAGGATTATTTATAATATTGGGCAATAAACGTTCTATATGGGTGTCTGGACTTCCTGGCAGCCAGGAAGTCAGTTTACCACAACATTGTCGTAAAAGGCAACTTAATCGAGCGTCTGACATTACTATCGGGGACATTTATCGGACCATGAGCGTCTGCGCCCCCTATACATAATTTACTGTCGCAAAGTCTTTTACACTTTATTTCTTCAATTTGTTTAGTTTATCTGTTTATTTATTCTGCTTTCGCGAAATCTTTTTATCCGGCTTAAATTTTTCAGTTTTTGCATTTTGGTATCATCCACCTGCATATACATTTCTTCTAGTCAAAGAAAAGAAAAGAAACAGCTTTCCTGTTGTTAAAATGTTTTCATTCAAGTGAAATTCGGCATAGCAAATTTGAAAGTGTATTATTTTGCAAGTGTTAAAGTTATAACAGCTAGCACGTACATAGATACATGAATGTAAATGTAGATTTACTGGAATGTTTTTATTCTACGTATGTATCGAAGTAAACATGGCAATATCATTTACCTACTATGTACAGGATATAACATAAGAATATGTTCGAAGTGTAAAATAAAACAAGCACTGATATTAAAATTATATTTATTTTAAAATTAGATTACTAACAGCAATAAACTGCTCAGGTTGTTCCTTACAGACCCAGAACTATCATCCAACTCTTTCCACGCAGATCTCCAATCGGCCTGAGCGCAATTTAGAAATATACTACAATGTCAAAACTTCCAAGTTAACTATACGTGTACAATAGTGCATTAAATACATGCAAGACGGTGTTAAAAGGCTAAACATATTAAATATTACAATATTTCACTGACGATCGACACTAACATTTCGAATGCATATAAAACTTAGTTTTATACGTTAATTATCCTGTGTCGTAGTGAAATAAATACGATAATTTAATTACAGATATAACCCCCGTATGACTACATACGAGGCGAGTACGCATAGATTTGTACAAAGCAACGTGTGTTGGTGTTAGTCCTTACAAGTGCCGTTGGTAGCCAAGGTAACTACGAGACAATTTACCCTAAGCTTGGGGGCCGGATGCTCGCCAAACAATACCACCTCAATAGCTACGAACTAATTTTCACAATAGAGAATAGCTACAGTTTAACCCTAAACTAACAATATCTATTCAATGCGAGTAAAATTTAGGTAATAGTGAATCCGTTACGCATACAATGTATTTCCATGAATGAGGTAAATAAACGCGATTGTTGTTAACCACATCGACTCTAGACAAGCGATAGCCTAGGAGACGTACAATATTATTACGTTTACATCAGAGACTAGCAAAACTTTTAAGACATACATAATTACATGTTTGTTGCTTTATATTTGTTATTAATAATTAATAATATATATGCCTTTATGTACACTACAAGATTTACGCGAAACGATACTAAACTTTAATTATTACAGTTAAAAATAATATCAAACGAGGCCTTAAAAAGTGGAGACTAAGTGAGACTAAATTACATTATGAAATAAATAAATAACACTGAATTTAGATGACAGGCCACAGATTATACTACGTTTAAATAAATAAATAAGAATTTATCTAACTAACTTACCTAGTGGCGCCGTGAGTTACAACACAATACTGACAACAACGACGATCTACGCGTTGTGAAACATCATTTCGGTCGACGAAAGTAATTAATGCAAACATAAGTTTATTTAAAAAATGGTTTCGTTTCGATACAATTTTTATTTATTATTTTTTTCTATTACCTTTATATGGCATGATTTCGTATATATAATAGCGAATTGGTTAATATTTATGGCATAACATGTCTCATAAATAAGTTTACTGTACTTGGTTACTGTCACTTGGTCACACCGTGGATGGCATAGTCGAGAAACTATATTCGCGTCAACAACTGCCTTATACTTTGCCTTATCTACAGATAAAGAGTGGCCGTGTCAGAAGCGTAATTATGGGAGTATGCCACCACGGTTGAGACCGATACTTTCGATTTCGAGCATGGGGGAGGGGTAAGTGTGTGAATTTATAATACGCAGAACTCGTCGAGCAGGTTCTTGAGCTCCTTGTTGTGCGCCGCCTTGGAGCCGGTGGCGGGGGACGCGGCCGTCGCGCGACCGTTGTAGCTGCAACAAACAATACTATTAATAATCACATCTATAACCTTGCAATATGCATATTCTTCTAAGTCTGTATCTTCGAAGGGAAGAACATGCTGCTACTGAAGATTTCTTAGTAAAAAACCCAATACTCAAGGTATCGAATCCAGGATCTCACAACACACTTTCCCCGCGAGACTAACGAGACAAGATTTACAAAACAATTCTTATAAAAAAATATTTTTGAATATTTTTCAAAAAAGATTTGCGTTAGCATGTAACCGTTAGAGTGTCATATTTTAAGGCGCTGGATTTAATAAACTATAAATTTCACTTTAAAAGGATTCTAGATTTAGCATTTATCACAAGAACTTGAAGCAACTGTTCCTTTAAAGTAAAATCTCTTGTATTGGCAAAAATATTATATATCGCCCAACGCACTATAGACCCTTATTCAATTACTATTATCGTAACATGTATTAAATATAGACTTTTATAAACGTACAAAAAACAACCATCAACTGTCATAAGCCACACCTATAATAAAGCTTAATAAATACTGGTCCTTTTGCGCGTAATACTTCAAGAAAATTTCCCATGAACCTTATAATATTGTACAAAAAAAAAGTTTTTATCACAACACAATAGTTACTTTTTTGGATAAAAATTGCGATTAACACTAGAACAAAGGTTCCTGAACATTGGACAATATCATATCGTCAAAATAATCATATTCATAGTATTTACCCAAAAAAAAACCATCGAGTCATGCCGATTCCATTAATGCTTTAGAACTTGCTATAGAAAAAGACAAATATAATATGCAAAATATATTACAAAATATTATTTCACAACATGCTGTTGGTAAAAAGCTGGTGATACGAAACAAATGAATATTAAAGCGAAACGAATAATTGCGAGTGCGAAAAGAATAGAGTGTCAGGCGATGGTTGCAGCACATAGGTTGTCTGTCGAGGGCTCACCTAATGGTGCGCGGCACTGTCTCAGTAGCCGGCTCGACAGATTGTTGGGGTTTCTCTTCGCGCCCGAAAAGTTGGCTTAACCAACTACCCCCTTGAGATTGGGACTTTGCCCTGCAACCAAACGCCGATAATGTTATGATAGCACGCATGCTAGTGCCGAGAATTTTGTGCCTATGTGCCGAATGCAATGACTGATGATTTAACGAGAAATTTTCCACAGAAAACACAGCATGCAAACACGACACTCAAAATTATCTAGCTAAACTACGATTTTTGTTAACGACTGAATATTCAATGAGGAAAAGTTTAATCAAAGTAATTTTAAAGCTTGTCTGCTGAGGACGCAATCAGATCGATAGCAGAAAACTATAGTCAAGCACTAACTGCGTCAAAAATGAAGCAACTTTTTGTCACATAAATACAATTGAAAATTTCCTTATCGGGGTACCCGTAAACTATGAATGTCAACATGGGAACGGCTATTTAATTCACATAACATATGTAAATTACAGTTTTATTTTATTGTAAAGTAATTCTGGTATCGTAAATTTATACTATAATACAAGTTGGAATTATTAAATTATGACTAAATTAAAGCTGAAATCTGTATTATTACATTTTTTTGTAAAAAAAAAAGTAAAACAACGACAGCAACAAAACTCCATAAATACAAATGTTTTCAACAAAATCTACATCCTATTTAATGGCAATTAATCGATTGTTTCCATCAATAATTGTATGAGTGTGACGCACGTGGCTTGCGGCATGGAATATATAACATGTGAGTATGTGATGCAGTGCGTTGTTAGGTGTTTTGTAGAGTGGTAGTCGAGTGTGTCGGTGGTTGCAGTGGTACTGACCAGATGTTCTTCTGGTTCTGCAGCAGCGTGCGGAAGCGCGGCTCGATGTAGCTCCAGGAGCCCATGTTCTTGTGCTCCTCCTGGCTCCACACCAGCTGCGCGTTGGGGTACTTCGCGATCTCCGCCTTCACCTGGTCGTACGGGAACGGAGAGATCTGCTCCAGCCTGCAAACACAACATGCTCGTTACTTAGGCAATCATAATAAAATCAAACATATTGAGTATTTTTTAATTGACAGCCCCCGTGGCGCAGTTGCCTAGTCTTATTTTATTTAAGTACATATGTACATACATAACCTCACGCCAATTGCCGTTTTTTCGGCACATTTCCAGACTCCGTGCTGCTACTGAGAATTTCCAAATGCAAAAACCCAATAACACTTTTCCCGACCCGGGAATCGAACCCAGGACTTTAGATCGAACGGCACATGCTTGCTACCGTGAGACCGTTGCAGTTGAATCAAGTAGTCATCATAAATTAAATATGTATGTGTCGAACCTTGCAATAGCGATGTCCTTCTCGAGTCCCCTGTCGCGCCTCTCCTTCAGCAAGTCGTAGTACACGCGGCCCGAACAGAACGCCAGCTTCCTCACATTCTGGGGGCACTCAGATGCGGGACCTTCTTCCGGGATTACCCTTTTAGGAAATAAAGATTGTTTTTTAAAGAAAGCTTATGACAAATGTAGCAGAAGATCGAGGCCAGTGTCATAAGAGATGCCAGATGAAGACGTAATGAGGGCTACTGACCTTGATGATTTAACAAAGAAGAAAACATAATAAATCGATGGTATAATAAACCATAATAAATAAGCAGTGATGGCCTCGAGGTTTAGGCGCGCGGTCGAGAATCTCGGCGGTCGCGGGTTCAAACCCCAGGCACACACCTCTGACTTTTCGAAAGTTATGTGTGTATTCAAATTGAATTATCACTTGCTTTAACGGTGAAGGAAAACATCGTGATAAAACCTGCACACCTAAAAGTTCTTAGGAATTTCTTAGGTGTGTAGTCCGCCAACCCACACTAGGCCAGCGTGGTGGACTATGGCCTAACACCCTCTCAATGGTAGAGGCGACCCGTGCTCAGCAGTGGGCGTATATGGGTTGATGAAGAAGAAGAAGATAATAAACCTTTAAAAACATCTACTAACATTCTCCAGTGACAGTACATACCTCCTGAATGTGGTTCCCTCCTTCATGTCGTCGAAGGATGACTTGCACTCCGGGTGACGCAGCAGCGACTTGGGCGTCATGATGATGAGCGGCTTGCGGAAGGGCAGCGCGATCTGGCGCCGCAGGATGTGGAAGTACGACGCGGGCGTCGAGCAGTTCGCCACGATCCAGTTGCAGTCGTGCAGCTGGCGAACTGCGAATACAAATATCAATGTGACTATCTTATTCCCAATTACAAGAAAACGATTGAATTACAATAAAAAATCATTTATAGACATAGTCAGGATATAATTCAATATTACGACGTAAATATAAGTGCGCTTACCTTCGTAGTCGGGGCTCTCTGGTGGCATGTAGTCGGGGTCATCCGAGCACATTTGAAGGAATCTCTCAAGGCGAGCCGATGAGTGCTCGGGGCCCTATTATAAAATGAACAGAATTTTTAACAATCCGTAACATAATCTGGTACCAGGCTGGAAGTTATTTCCTTTTAAATATAAATATTCTTTCGAAAGTTTATTTGGCTTTATTTACTATTAAAATCATGCTCAAAATATATTGACATACCATTCCCTCCATGCCATGTGGTTGCAGCAGCACGATGCCGGACTGTCGCACCCACTTGGCCTGTCCGCTGGAGATGAACTGGTCGATGATGCACTGCGCCACGTTGTTGAAGTCGCCGAACTGCGCCTCCCACAGTACCAGCGCATTGGGGTTCGTCACAGAGTAACCCACCTCGAATCCCAGCACACCTGCACAGTTTACAGGAGTTTGGTTAATAACACTAATAACAACGCGAGTACGAACTTTCTAACAGAGAATTACGGTATAATCGTAATAAATTAAAACAGCTATTTAATGAATAGCCTGATTGAATTAAATATCAGCAGGCAATAGCGACTGTAGTTTATGACAATGTGTATAAATTTTAATATTTGGTTATTACTAAAAATAATCAAATTCCGAAAAATATGTAAGTTTTTTTTTTTTTTTTTTTTTTTTTTTTTAATTTTATAAATAATAAATTTATTTAAAAAAAACAGAAACAGTTATACAATTAAGATTCAATGTTTACAAATGGTGCAAGTATACACATAATAGCAAACAGATTCACCAAGGACCCTGCACTAAGCTAAGCTTGTGTCGCAGTGGTCTATGTTTACATGAGTAGTAATAAGCTGTATAATCTTGGTGGCGTACCATACATAACAAGAATAGAGTTTTTTAATTTGAATAAAACAAAATTCATTTTAGAGAAAGATACATGAAAACTAACAAGATTAAAATAAAAAAAAAAAAAAGAACCATAAAAAAAGTTAATTAAATAAAAAAAATTGCCTTAACTAAGTATAAATTATGTGAGATCAACAAAACAAGACGTTTAAAAAATAACATAAGTTAACACACCAGCAGTCTGAGTTTAAAATTATAACAAAGAAACATAAAAAAATAAAAATCTGTAAATAAACACTTAACTAAGTACAAATTTATATGTGATCAACAAAACAAAAACTTTACAAAATAACATGAGATCAATAAGAGTAAGACATTTACAAAGTAAGAATAAAAGAGCGATAGAGAATAAAAGACAGAATATAAATATATATAGTAATAATTAATGTTTAGATTACGTGAGAGAACAAATGATTTTCTCTGTTTGGTCGTAGTCGAGGCAGAGCAGCCAAGACTCTGTTGAGAGTTTAACTTGGCGACAAGATTTGGTATGTAATAGGGGAAGGTGGCGACAGATTGAATTATATATAGCAGGCAAAAGGAAAAACGGCGCGTGTTTGGCGAAGGAGGTTCGTACAGGAGGAACGGGAATTCGAAAGACTCTGCGTTTGAGCAGAGCTGGGTATTCGGTGGATGAGATAGTGGTACGGTGAGTAGCAGTGGTAGCTCTTAATATATAAAGCTGCCGGACTCGCAACACTTTGCACTCCTCGTATAAGTCATTTGTAGGATATAGACGAGGTTTGCAAAGCATTACTTTCAGCACAGCGCGCTGGGCTATCTCAACCTCCAAGAGTCGAGATTTAGCCGTGCCCCCCCACGCTTTGATACAATAAATAAGTAAAGATTGGCATAGAGCCTTGTATACCATGAGCAGGGTATCGGTGTTAGCAGAGTGGCGAAGGCATTTCAGGATATATATTGTTTTCCGAACTCTGCTCGAGAGAGCATGGATGTGATCTGTAAAGGACAGGTTTTGATCCAGAACTACACCAAGATACTTAATACTGTCGACACGGTTGATTGACTGGCATCTGCAAGTAGATGAGGTCAGAGCACAGGTATGTAATTTGAGCGGTTTAAGGGAAGTTGGGGGTTGGGAAGCACTTGTTTTATGGAAAAAGATTGCTTGAGTTTTCCCGGTGTTGAGGGTCAACAAATTTTTCTGTAGCCATTCTGCAACAGTTATCATACCCTGCTCAGAAGTAACTGGCTAATGTCTTTTTCTGAATTTTATTTCCTTGAAGCACTTACCATATTCAGAAAGTGAGCTGTTGCAGACAGTGTAAGGCGCCTGGTCGGGGTAGAGGTGTGCCAGCGGGCAGTACGTGGCTTTGTCTACCTTCTGGTGGTGAAGCACATGATGCCTAGAAACATAGAAATGCTACTTTAAAATGTGGCCTGCACATTATAGTTCCAATTTCGCAAACATTCCAGTAGCAAACAGTCAGACTTTTCTAAGAAACATACGTATAGCAACAATTAATTTGAAATGTTTACGTAGACAAACTATTTTAGGAATTCTTATCACTTTTATGACACATAAAATTTACCCTGTTATAAAAACAAAGATAAAATTTACTTGTCTAGGTTTATTTCCTTGTAAGATAAGAACTCTTTACGATAACGATTAGTCTACTAAAAGAATACGCCCTAAAAATATGAACGAGTCTTCTCAAGGCAAAGCGGCAAACATGATATTAGGTATCAGTCACACTTTTTTGTCAACTTATTCGATCACGGAAATAAACAACACAATTTTAGAACTATATATTATTATACTTATTACAAATGTGGTTACGTAAGTTTCATTATTTTACCTCCATACGTATTTTCTCGTGCCTAAATCCCCTAAAAAAGTATATCCTAAGGTTCACTCAAGGACTTCAGAGCAAATGTAATAAATGGAACCTTATATTAATTTTGCTACAGATAATTAAAAGTATCTATTAAAATCTTTTAAAAGAATTAAAAAAATACATTACGGAAATTAAAACCATAGCCACTAGCCACTTAATTGCTCTAATTGAATGATTTTGAGTAATGGAGACATAATGTACCTGTGAGAGAATGTGCCTCGCTCGACGTCCTCTCCGGACAGGCGCACGTGGATGCCCTCCTTGAGCAGCGAGCCGAACGCCATCGCCTCGGCCAGCGCCCAGTCCACCGTGCGGTTGTCCACCATCTCCATGCGGGACTTCAGGATGCGGAGCAACCCCTTGTGGATCTCGAACTCCGCGGCGTTCGGCGGTGGGGACGAGAACCGCTTGCCGATGTGCACCAGGGTCTCCTCTACCACGCCCGTGGGGGACATCTGTAACATAGCGTCAGGTGGTTAATATTGAATTCAATCGTCATGTTGACTTGTGTGGTACAAAAATGTGTATTTTTAACGAGAATGACACAAACCTTGAGAGGGTCCTTGCCCTCGAAGAAGCCGGACCATGGCGAGTCGAGCCAGTCCTTGTACTTGATGTGGGTCTCCTGTTTGGCCTGGTTGTATGCGTCTTCGCAAATCTTCTCGTATTTGTCCTTGACGTCTTTAACTTCTTCAGCCGTCACAACGCCTTCGGCGATGAGCTGGTCTGCGTACTTCTCCAAGACTGTAAAAAATATACACTCGAACGTGAGTTATGTTGTGAAAAGTAAAATAGTGAAAAATCTACTGAAAAGTAATTAAATAATTGATATTAGCACTGCTATTCACGCAAAAAACTGGATAAAAATTTAAAAACATCATTGACACAATCTATATGAGTAGCAACATGAAGTTAAACTACTCCCTACGAATCTCAACTAGAAGACTGAATTTAACTCCAAGTATTTAATAAAGAGTATGGTTCTAAAGGAATAATATAGCTTATCTATAGGGCTCGGAAAGTGTACCGTTGAGCTATTAGGCGAGCGATAATTCATACCGGGCTTGGTCTTGCGGATCTTCTGGTACATGAGCGGCTGCGTGAACATGGGCTCGTCGACCTCGTTGTGTCCGTTGCGGCGGTAGGACACGATGTCGATGACCACGTCCTTGTGGAAGGTGGCGCGCCACTCCGCCGCCACGTTGCACACGTGCATCACCGCCTCGGGGTTGTCGCCGTTCACGTGGAAGATGGGCGCGTTCACCACGCGGGCCACGTCTGACAACATGCACACATTTATTAGTACGATAATACTCAAACAACATTACGAAATAGACTATGAAAACACCTATAGAATATCTTGTATAGGTACGAGTATATTAACATAATTATGATAACTATAAACTAAAGGTTGGTTCTTTGCTAATATCGTCACTATCCCTCAGAAAGTATGCGTAGTCCAACTACTCAGCTTAGTGGACTAAAAAATAACTTTTTCAACTTTATAATTTAACTTAGATTATAACACCAATATAAAAATCTAATATACTACTTAAACTTAAAAAAGACCACAGTTTTATAACGAACAAACAAACAAACATACTTCACGCCTATATTCCCCGAAGGGGTAGGCAGAGATGCATTTCTGCACCCCCATTTCGCCAGGTATGTTTCAGTCCCACGTAATAGGGGGCGAGCCTATTGCCGTTTTTCGGGCACATTTCCAGACTCCGTGCTGCTACTGAGAATTTCCTTATGGAAAAACCCAAAAACACTTTGCCCGACCCGGGAATCGAACCCAGGACCTCTAGATCGCACGGCACATACTTATACCGCAAGACCACGAGGCAAGACGAGATGACGACTTCTGTTAAATTATGCTACATACACATCAGTATACATATCGACATTGTTATTAACTTTTTATGCAATAATAAAGCTATTTTTCTCACAAGACAATTAGTTACCTGAGAAAACAAGTATTTTTCTAAGAAAAAAAATTGTTATTTCCTGACATACAGCAGAGCAGTGTGCGTTATAACATTTATTGATTTCTTTATAAATCCAATATGTACTTACAGAATTTATGTCTTATTACATATACAGTAGTACACATATATAACAGTAACATTATAAATAAAATAATTATTCGTAATATATCTCCTTAGTTTTACATAGGAAAAGATAGGCCTAAGAGTGCACACTGCATATATTTTATCATAAAAATAAACCTCAATATTAAGAATATGACTAAAGTTTATATGAAAATTCACAGTTTGTACAACATAAGTCCAAATTATTTTTATTATTTCATATTCTTGTTCTCCTCTTCCTGTAAATACACAAACCTGTGCTGATTCATATTACAGTGAAATATTATTCCAGTTCATATTTAGCGAGATTTACTTCAGCGCCCAGATGTTATAAACGCTTTGTATATGACACTAGGTTGAGTAAGTTTTTTTAAAATATAGTTTGAAATTAGATAATGGTTTGGTATGGTCATCTTATGAGGAGGGATGAAACGTATGTTGATAAAAAAAAAGGTAATGAGTATGAATGTCAAAGGATGGATTAGCAGAAGAAGGCCAAAGAAAAGATGGATGGCGTGCGTGGGAGGCGATATGAAAGAAAAAGGGATGACTGAATGACGGCTGATAGAGATGTTTGGAAGGAAAAACACACTGCGCCGACAATAAAAAAATTGGGGCATATAAAATTGGGAACAGGGCAAGTGAATAATGAATAATGAATGATTAGTTTGAAATTGGATAGTGAAGAGCGATAGTCGACAAGGTTGGTAGTGTTGGACGTACCGGTACAGTATGCGGAGGAGCGCGAGTGGCGTGGGTCGGTGGTGAAGCCGATCTGGTTGTTGACGACGATGTGTATGGTGCCGTGCGTGGTGTAGGCGGGCAGGTCCGACAGGTGCATCGTCTCGAACACCACGCCCTGCCCCGCGAACGCTGCGTCGCCGTGCAGCAGGATCGACATCACCTACACACAATTTGTATATACAGTCGAAACCGGATATAACGACACTGAAGGGACCTTATATTTCGGACGTTATATCCGATAGTTGTTATAAACGATAGTAATTACTTTATATAGAATGTGCCGGGACCTTACCATTCGGTTGTTATAACCGGTCCGTCGTTATAAGCGGTGTCGTTATAACAGGTTTTCACTGTATACATTTGTTTCTGGATTGTCTATGGTAATTGGCATATAGTATAAAAGTAGAAAATACCTTAAAGTTTTCACCATAAATAATAGATTTACATAATATGATGTTTATACTACCTTAGCACAAAGTATAAGGACTTACGCATATCGACGTAAAAAAAAAAAACAAAAATAAATAATTAGACTAAGAGCATTGCGTGAAAAAATAAGGCATCGTAGAAATAAAATAATCGAAAATCCTAAAAAAAGACCGTGACTTAACTATTCCGCTTGATGTAATATAACGATCATAAAAACTCATATAATAAGGTGAAATAAATAGAACCCGATAAAAAAAATACTGTTAAACGAATCAATTTCCATACTAGCAAACGGTTAGATAACAAAACGTATTAAATACACAAGCTAAACTAAAACAATAATACATACACCTACAGTTAAATTTAAATATCTGATAATAATATTAGCATTTAAACTAAAATAACAGTGTAACCTAGTTTAATATTATTATTTAAAATACATTCGCAAAATAATTAAAAGTGGACTAATTTTTATTTGCACCAACTTAAAATGAATTTTAGTATCTCAAAACTACGAATATAAATTGTAAATACAAAAGACTCTATAGTTTTTAAGTGTAACATTCCTCGTATAAAACCAACGCAAATAAGCAGTCATGTTGACATAATTACGGTGTAAACATGGAAAGTTTATGTTACATGAAAATATACTTATCGAGATAACTCAAGCGTCAGGTGACCATCTGACCGTAAAGTAATATGTGGTGCATTTTATTATTTTTTAAGTAAATATCGAAAACAAAAAGATTCTTAATTTTTTATAACTAGATACGGCAAAAACTGCATATTCAAATATTGTCAATTTGGAAAAATGATCGATCAATCAATACTGATAATATTGTCACTCGTGCCAAGTTTTATCATAAAATATTACTTCATAATTAATGTTTTCGGTTATGATGATATTAATAAATTATTAGACGAATGACCGATAAAATAATGAAATAAATTTACTGATAAAAGTACATTTTCAACAGTCATTTAAAACTCGCGAACTAACAGATACCATAATTATGGACCGTGTAAATATTTGGATTGACGATGGCACTTTTCAGTACTTCTGTTTCTTATTTAGCTTTCAGACTATGACACATAATATGTCGAAAATATGTTAGTATGGAATATTTTGGAATAGAAATTTCCTTAGACCGACAGCAGTGTGTGGTCGACAGCCTCCATGGCTATACACCAGCTTGTGAAATGAGTTTCTGTAGGTTCGTTCACCGCGCGGAGACATTTTTTTGTATTTATGTATGTGAGTCTGAAAAACCTCTCTTAGGTTCGTACACCTGTTCAGAACTACCTACGTATATGAATTACGATACTAAACATTATTCTTAAGGGCATTACAGGAATATCTCTGTATGTATGGATGTATGTATGTATGATTGTGTGTATGTTTAGGTGTACCTTCTTGCCCTCGTTGTCTCCGCGGTAGAACTGCTCGGCGCGCGTCTTGCCCTGCACCACGGGGTCCACGGCCTCCAAGTGCGACGGGTTGGCGCACACCGCCAGCCGGATGTTCTTGTTCGTCACGCGGTTCAGCCGCTCGATGTACGTGCCCAAGTGGTACTTCACGTCACCGGAACCCTGAACCACGGAACACAACACGCTTTAGTAACCAACTTCAACTTATTTCATGTTTTATATAAGTGTTGTAAAGAAGTAGCCTTTATAAATTCAATAGGGATCAACACTTCTTCACATCTTACGATTGCAGAATACGGTTGGAGTTGTGATAATTGAAAATACAGTTCAAACAATTGAGAAATTTTGAATTGGGTAAGCAACTGCGAATAAATTTATTTTAAGTATTGCATTACAAGATTTTTTTATCACATTCAATAAAAATATAAGTAAAATTACAATTTTTACTTTATCAGATCGTATCGATAGTAAAATCGAGCTGATAAATAATAACAGATTTGTTTGACAATCAAATCGTGTTATACAACAGTGCAGAGACTTCAATGTCGGGGAATATCCAAATCTTTTACCGATACATACTTTATAGAAATGTAACTTACATCGTCCTCCGCTTCAAGGCCTGCGAACTGTGTGAACAGCTGGTGTAGGGGTTTTCGGCAAACATTAGCCAGCACGTTGAGACGGCCTGCAATAAATACAAAGTTTTTACTTGCTGCAACGAATGTCATTGAAATTGAAGTTCTTAAATTACGATCTTTAAATGTGCCCAGCAAAATTGATAGAAGGCTAGCTCATGCGAGCTGGGCGAATATGGTGTGTTTTAACAACTCTGCTTATCCATACAGCGTGAGAAAATATATTTTAAGTGTTTATACCGCCTTTTTCTGACAAACTTGTAGATCTTAACTAGACTTGTAACATTACGCGACATCCTACCGTTGTTTTGGTGAATGTCTTAATTTTTTTAGACTTTATTGATATCCATTACCTTAAATATCAAAGAATACACTCGTTTTCATCATATTTTAACTAAGCAACTAAAATAGTAAATACATTGTAACGATGACAATTAAAATAACATTTTCGAATGATATGATCGCGAGGTCAATGAGCTTGATTGGGTTCGAATCATCCAGCAAAGTACTTTATGCAAACAGCCTTGACAAAATTGTTCGTCGCCGTATAAACTGTCAATGTTATGGACGTACTTGACAATTTCGTTGTGCAAGAGGTGTAAATTTCTTACAGAAATAATCTCAACATACTAACTACATCGTTATTAACCTCTTAGTTCCCTCTTAGTTCCGCGTTTAAGGGCGACAAGACCACCACTATCCTAGTGCAGGTTGAAGACTATACACATATAAGATATTAATGGAGGCTCTTAGTTGTGCAGAGTGGAGACTTAAAATGTACTACAGTCAAAGCAGTTCTAGAACGCACGAATACACAACGCAAAACTTAACCAACTAAGGTATTAGGTACTCCCTTTTATGTGATAACAATTCTTATCATGTTTCATTACGGTATATTTTCTTACTTATCATTAAATCGACTAGTGTACTTCAATTTGTATAAATTCAACTGTGTGCACAGTACATACCATCAAACAAAATTATTTTTTACAAATTACGGCAGTTGTTTTGTCCGAACTTTGACCACATTTTGCAATCTACATAATCAGTAAGTACCGTAATTATTTATGAAATGTTATCACATGTATATTTTGAATCAATATAAATAACGCTGATAAATGTGAAAGACCACTCAACGTCGCTAATCGGGAATGACAAGCTTAATCGCGTCTCAGTAAATATCTATCATTATCTGATGATAGGATGGATGTAAGCTTTGTATTAATCAGTTTCTTTGTTTATTACAAGGGATTAACAAGCTATATCGATCCACTCGATGGAACGCGATATCACCAATCACACTACCCTCTGAGCATAATAGGTGAATTAAAAAGTCTTAAATGGAAGGTAGTCAGAAAAAGAGATGTAAGGACTATTACTAGCACGAAATTACATCTTACGAAATTTTTTATAATAGTCTCACAGAAGTATGAGAATATCAAATGTAGCCCCATTGAATAATGATTCCGGAGTCATTCAAATACTAACATTCCATAATGGATAAAGGCCACGTCAGTAATCCCGCGAATTCTTAAGAAAATAATAAAGAATTCCGTACCTCTGTGTGGCATGCCCATGATGATTGATTCAACTCCGAGACGTGTGGAGACATCGATGACCTGTTTCATTGCCGGGATCAGGATTTCGCAACCCTCGAGACCGAAACGTTTCTCCGACGACCATTTCTTCGCCAGGAAGTTCTCAAATCTTTTTATGGTTAAAGAAAAATGTTAAGAAAATTTTACATATAGACTAACACACAGTATATAGATGGATACATTATAAGGAAATAGAAATAAGTTTTCGCGAGGCATGTTGTTTGGACTTTACGATATGACTATGTCAGGGCTTTATGAACATCGATACTCTTATAATACTTTTTGTATACAATTGTTTATCTATAATATAATACATATTTTCTACCAGGAAATATTTTCTACTTTTAATTTCAACAAATGAGTAGCGATATGTCTTTAAAGCTAGCTTCAATATCTCTTTTTTATCTATTCTGGTTAAACAAACATTTATACTTGCTTAGCTGTTCAATTTCTCTTAAAAGTGTTTATTAACTTTTTATATTTCTGTTCCAATATCAACAATAGGAATCAATTATAGTGAAACAAAATCGCGGCCGGCATGGATAATTGGACAATGGCAAGTTAAACAAATATAGTTTTTATATAATCATTCTGTTCAATCGCGATAACCAGGAAGTTTTGCATATATGCGCGCGCGTAGTGGGTTATTATCAATCATCGACAAGAACACCTTATCAATGAAGGCGTGTCACATTGACATTTTAAAAATGTATTGAATAGTGCGTGCTGTCATCTCCAGACAGATTGCGGGGCCTCGTTTATCTAACCAACACAATATGATAACATTGCCACCGAAGAAATTGTTGTGCACTTCAAGACACTTTCTAGAAGCACCACTTTGATAATTGTGTCAAGTAGTGATTATGTATAATCGTGTTTTATTGCATCATAATATATGGATTATTTTACAATTTGCAACGCGTTTATAATTGAAAATATATGGCTGGGTTTAGTCAGATACCTACTTTCGCGTTATTTAGTGCACGCACATCAGTCAAGGCGAAAACAGATCCTGAACATGTTGCTCTAATGCTAAATAAGAGATATAACATGTTTTTATTGTTATTATATAGCGTAAAACTTTTTTATTTCTTGTTTAGATTAAAAAGTTACAATTGTGAAATTCTACTTTTTTTGGTCGGTCGGTTACAATTAAGATTTGGACTAAGCAAAGGCTATTGAATCTTATTATTTGCGAAATCCGTTTTCTTAAAACAAGATTTGAAATCATCATATAAACCGTTTTAACATTGCATATCGAGATCTTAATGTTGCTGTTGCAATGTAAAAGTATTACAAAGTACATTGACCCCCGCCATACTTTAAAAGCTAGTTAGGTGCAAGCCATAGTATAGGTATATTCAAGAGATATCTCAGATGGAGAACGATACGACCCAGACTTCTTAGATGATGGTGTTGACAATTACGAAGCAATATTAGTTAAAATAATATATTTTATACTAAATGTGTAATATAGAAAAAGCGATGCTTTAGATGATGACATGAACTCATACTGAGTAAATAATGTTGTATTACTTATCGAGATTTGATGACTGTCAGACCAAAAAATATCTCATTGTTTTAGATAACAAACTAGCCTCGAAAAAAAGTCATTGTTTCATATCGCAATAGAGCTGCCTCTTTATTCTAATCAGGTATTAAGTGGTTGGACTTTAACTACTTTATTAATACAATGCGTGAAGACTTCAACAATCAATACACTATCCAAAACATGAAGTAGGTCTCATTTTTGTCAAAAATTGTAATCTCACCCAGTGGATCTAGTGAGACGCGCGAGGATCAACCTCTTCTGGTCGGGACTCATCTTGGTCACGTTGGGCGGCTCCATGCGCTGCCTGATCCAGTTGCATTGCTCCAGGGAGTTGATGAACATGAACTCGATACCGATGTTGTTACAATAGGCCTCTTCCAAACGGTTCAGGATCTCTCTGAAAGTAGCACCAACGGTGAAAACACGTCTTAGGTTTAATAAAACCGTTTAGGCTGTCTATTACTCTACAAACCTTGACCTCATTTGATACGCAATTCTTTAATTTTTCTTAATTTATTACCATTTGTGAAATACGCAGCAACATTAAAACAATTTAATGATTCCATCCACATATTTTTGTTTCTTTTAAAAATTATCATTTTATTATATACACGGCTTTTTATCAAATTTATAGTGTGTTATATTTAGTTTTTATTTATAATCATTAATTTATGACTTTAGATACATTATCATAATATGGCTTCGAGAAAGTTTTTCACTACAACGATAACAACACACAATCAAATTAAAGACAGTGCATATTAATAAACATTCCATTTGGGAAGTGGCCAAATTACTCCCACTAAATGAATATTTTTTTACAGTGAGGTCTTGGCCGTATTGTATATAGGTATCGACATTTATAGTAAACAATAAATTGCTTCCAGTGTTTTTTAAATATAATTATTCAATTTATACGGACAAAATAAAAAATAGAATACAAATGTAGTAAATACCTTAAGGGCAATGCCTTCTCTTTCTCGCCAATAAAAGTCGTGGAGGGTAATTTAAATACCCTGTCCATATCAGCTTCATCTATGGGAAACAAGCGCTCATGAGAGTAGGATTGTCCAACAAAGATATAGAAAAATATACAATAAGAAAAGTGATATTTCGAGATGAAGAATTAAAAAAAAAGCTTTAATAGAATACAAGCACATAAAAAGCAGATTGATCACTTTAAAATATCATATCCCTTTACTAGCATTTTCATGAAACATGATTAACAAAATAACTTCAATTACACCATATCTATGAAATTACTTTACCATTGTACCATTCATACATTCTACTTGACATTAATAACCATTACTAATTAATACCGCAATGAACCTACTCTACATAAATGAATATTAGTAGTCGGTAACAATAAACCTCGTGACATAGTTATGTATGTACACCAATTGTAAATATTCTCTTCTTACGACATAACCATATATCGTATAAAATACCAGCCCGACTATATTGTGATGGTACATGTAGCGAGACAGTTCTTTGGCTGTGCTCCAAACGAGACATATGTGTGCTATAGATAAACGTAGCGTTCTGCGCGTTTGGCGGTTCAATGTCAAATAACTAACTGCTTTCGTTTTCCAAAACAATATCTACAGTATAGATAGCAAGTACGAGAAAAGTACTTGCACGTGTATAATTGTCATGCAAACCCATGCATATTGCAACACCATTTCTTATTCCATGCAATGTGTGTCGATGTGAACAAGTACAAACATACAGATGCTGTGTCCATGAAACTTCAAATACGTGGGTCAAACTAGCGTGCGAGCCGGAGACCGCGTGCAATCCACATTATTATTAAATGGTCCTCCGCAGTTATGGCTTACAGCGTGAAAAATATTTTACGAACAGAAATTGAACAACAAAAAATAAAATTTAACGCAAAACAAAAATAAATCAGTCCTAGTATTCTGCAGTGAAACATTATATACAATTCTGTTCATAAAGTATGAATCCAGTAGCCCGAATGTCCGATTGCAAGTAGCCCAATCACAGCGCCATTGTACGCTCAGTTAAATGTTACGGAATGCAATAGGAGAATCGGGAATAAACACGATGCACTGTGCCGCCATAACCACTTCAGTTTGATGAGGTAACATCGAGCGGCCTGGTGCTTTCTATATTCAGGTTCTGATATCTCCTTACCAAACCTGTAGCTGTTGTGTATCACCTCCCGTGGATTTTTATCGGCCAAATCGAAGTTTGCTATCTCCAACGGATCGAGTTTCGCTATATGGTGTCCTCGGATCTGTTTTTTAGTTTACAACATACCGGTTTAGTATGCGAATATGCAACTGCAGACCCTAAAGTTAGTTCTTGTAAATACACAAATAAAATAACAAGCGAAAAAACTTATTAAATAAATAAATAAAGTAAATATGTGTATCTTTTCATCACAATTAAATTTATCATTGATGCAGAGACGTAGTATTCTACGGTTATTGTTAATTTAATCTGGTTAACACAGTTGTTGTTTTTTTCACAGTTGTATTTGTGTTGTGTAAGTTGGTTAGAAAATATCAGTGCTATATTAGGAATAAAGCGCAGTGTTACAAAGCCAACACGTAGGCCATTGACATTATACGACCTTATCTATACTTCCTACCGGTGTGCAAGGTTAATCGAACATAAATATTGCTTGGCAAAGCAAACATTCTTATCAATTGAAAACAATTGGTCTTCAATTCCACATCGGAAAAATATGACACACAACTTATTAGGTGCGCTTTTACACAATATTTTGAAGGCTAAATTCAAATGTTCAAACACTACGAAGCCTTAGTTGTCATCGTGCGCCAAACACTTTTGTGTAAGCATAGTAAAATGCTTCCAAAGCAGTTATTACAATGTGAATACATTGATATCCACAAACCAAGTACATACTTATACGTTCAAGTCTTGCATGTGCAAGTGCATCACGCTTTTAGGGGTGACAGTTATCTCTCGGCAATCCACACAGTCATGGCGGCCTGTGTTGCACGAATACGAAACTTCACAATTTTTTGTTCTCCTTTTATGACCTTTACACCATTCCCAAAAAGCACTATAGAATATAGTGACAACGATATCGCCTATTATGTATGCAAGTGTCCACAATGTGTTCTTGTCTATAAAAATGTTACAACCTAATTACGTTTATACATTTCGGCAAGTCCTATACTATCTCTCCTCTACATAACCAGCCCAATATAAACCAACTATATATATGTAATCCAATGTAACGATCTAAATACATTTAACATACTCGTGTATAATACATCTATGGCCAAAGATATTTACACTACACTATAATTATTAATAAATTTTGGACTATAATTCGTATAGTATTTAAAAAATGTGACCTTATGCAAACTCTAAAATGGCCTGACTTAATCTTAATGAAAATATTCTATTCTATAAGTATTCTATAATAGCAATGACGCATTCAATATGCAATGAATAAAAGCGTCATACGAAACCTATTTCTTTTATTTATAAGAATAAAATATTGGCAATAACTCAACTGTAGTGTTTCGAGACGTTACCGTAAATACGAAGCTTTAGTATTAACAAAATGTTAAGACGAATTCATAAATTTTGCTGGGACTTTACCTCAAGCACCATTTCAAACAATAGTCGCACACGTACCTTCATATATTTTTATATCATATGATGCTGAGTCATACTCATTGACGTCCGACCACACCTACCGAGCTCTTTGCCCTAAATATACCAACATTTCTAGTAAAGGAATATGATTTGCAATTATTAGTTGTATACAAACGAAACATGGTCATTGATAACATTCGTTAGAGATAATAATGTAATTATTCAATATTAGTAATTATCATATGGACCGATTATATCAAAAAGCTAGTCTCAATTATTTCTTTGAGTTTAATCAATTGCATGTAATTACGTATAAATACATATGCATTGCATAAGCTCAATAAGATAATTGCTGTAAGTAAACTTTTTATACCGTATCAATTATAAATAAAGAGGCAGGCTGTAAAAGGCGGATTGAACTAAAACAGAATACCCAAGCACCGATATACTCCAAATAACTAACGACTCAAGACACTACGGATTTATATATTACAGACCAAGCACCACGTATAAAAGCTAACGCAAGATCTACACTCATATTAAAGATGTGAAAATATCTTCGTGGACACAAGAGGCGAACTGTCCAAATTTCTGCATAGAGTTCAAGTGCTTTAGGTAGCATTGTGACCGAAGCTACAGAGTACAGACCCTAAACCAATTCCATTAAAGTATTGCATATTGATTATTAAAAGAATGATAACTAAGAAAATTCGAAGTTGCGGGGATCCAAGCTGAAACGACCCAGTGGAACGCGATTCGTAGCGATCATATCAAACGAATTATTTATCATATTCGATATGTGGGATCAATGACACGAGATTTGAATTACGTAATTTATCAGGTACAGCTGGCTAATGCATACCGTTGAATAACTTTCGTTGGTCGCCATTCAATTAATCGCCAATAGCAATACATCGAATAGAAGTCGTTCATACCGAATCGTACGTGCTGTCTAATGACTGCCTCGTTGGCGAAGGCCCGCATACCGCCGTGCCAATCGCCACTCGACACTGGGTCGCCCGTGGAGATACCCAAGGGATCGAGTTGTGCGACCAGGTGACCTCGAGACTACATCGCATGTGGAAAAAGTATCATCGTAACGACAATATATCGACAGGCTCCTCACAATTTTCCAGTCATGACACCTCCCACTTTGTAAGCAATATATAATGTGGCCATCGAAAGTGAACCATACATAACATTCAAATAATCTTGCGGTTAATACACGTTATGATAGATACAAGATAAAAGGCATACGTAAGTGAAGGAAAATTAAATTGTTAACAAAAATAAATAACGCCCATAAACCGAATTTGAAAATACATATCGCTTTTTGCTCTTAAAATGTTTGAATTTAAAACAAAATATAGTAAAAATGTTGAGGCGGGGCGTTGCGATAAGTAAGCTTCGATTCAGCTTGAGACTAGCAATTCTCATGGTCGGTCTTTTTCACGGTTAGTAGATAATGTGTAGGTTTACATTTCAGCTAAACATCAAAACATTTACAAAAACATCAATGAGGTCGATAAGTTAAACACGTTCTGTTTCAATTGCAAACTTTTTTTAAATGGTATTACTAATCAGCTATTTAATTTGCTTTTATACTCTACTGCAAAAAACTTGTAATTTGATTCTGATATGACAGCGAAAATTATCACACACATGCATATTCATTGATTAAATTTCGAAGCTCGTTATGTTATGCTGTTTAAATATCAAATACGCATCTACCATATTACAAAGTAATGCTATTAATATATACTACATTAAATTGCATTTCAAATGGATGTATCTATACAAAACTAAGCAACTCGATTGATGAAAACATATTTATAAGTGGATGATGTATAATTAGTTTTGACTACATTCATCACATGTCTTGTTGCAGTGTGTTAACATATAAACGTGTGTTACAATGTCGCAGCTAAAAACACAACAATCAGAGACACGCAATTCAATGTTGATAGAGATTGAACAATGTGATCGCGTCCAAAGTGATCGACAACGAGTATGAGACTCGAGTATCCTGCGTACCGAAATTGAAATATTTCCTCATGATGAGCTCGGAGCGTGGGGCGCGCATGCCCAGTTGGGGCAGGTTGGCCGTCGTGATGCCGAGCGGGTCCACATCGGCCGCCAGGTGCCCGCGAGCCTGTCACGCACCCGCCACCACGTCATCGTTTTAGCCCAAATCATTAACAGCCACGACCTAGCGACTCCTCCACCGCCACCGTGGGCCACAGACTCAATCTCATTCACACCGGCATATTCAAATACCACAACGATGCTTCTGATTCATTTTGCCACTAGGTCGTGTTATATAATTTGGTAGCTCTCTGTACAGTCTTGAAACCGCAATGCCAATTAATACACACGCAGTTACAATGACCAGACGATAACCATACGATTTATCGCTTACATTCCATCAAACTCCTAATTAAAAACGAATAAATATTTTCCGATGTCTTACAAGAAAGTAACGAGTACAAAAATAGTGGAATACATCAGTGTGTCATGTATGTTGTCTTGTTTGTGATAATTCTTACATCTTAAGGATTTTTCGCACAAAAATGTGTAATTAAAATACCTACACAGATTCTACTTTACGTTCCATAATACCGAGGTATGTTTACAAATTGCAAAAACATAAAAAATACATTAAACAACCAGCAACACTGGCGAAAGGTGTGCATGTTTTGAACATAATGTGCAAACAATAACGAATAGTTAGTATCTAGGTTGTCAAGGAACATATTTCACCTGATAACTTCTGATGATGGCTTGTACCGCGAGATGGTCATCGATGATTTTCTCATTGATTGGAGATCCTGAGAGCAGATAAATTCCATGATCAACATGAGTCTACAATTCTCGGCGACATAAGAACGATAGTTGGCAATGGACAGCGTCCTTGAAAGCAAAGCAATATATAATTATACAAACCTGCAGCGATGGAAGGCATCCCACCGCTACTTGGCACGAGCGACGTGAGCGGCACTTCATTTTTGTTGTATGGCGCAAGGTTCGGCGGCGGCGTGTACGCGGCGCCGGGCTGGGCGCCGTTTGTCGCATTGCGGAAAAATGCATCCCACGACTGCAAAGCGCATTATCTACATTACTTAACATTTACATTAGGGAACGATAATGCGGCAAAAACATAAAAACACGTACTTCAATATAATTAGCACAAACCAAACATAAACTTGTTCACAATACTCTTTGAAGTCATTATTTTTATGTTAATTTGACGCTACAAACAAAATAAACTTACAATGATAGTTTTTGCAATCTTATTCCGCGAAAAACAAGAGAACTATTTTAAAATAATCCCATAAACAGCGGTTTAATGTACACAAAAGTCGATGTAAGCAATCATATTGAAGTTGAAATGTCCATATTTTAACGCCACGAAAATATATTGCTACGAACAAATGCTACGCTAAATAAAAGATAATATAAGAATTGATTTGTGATAGCGTTGGGCATAATCAATATGTTAGTGGAACACTATCGCGTACGTAGGCCAGCAGTGAGAGGAGTCGCAACACATGTGGTGACGTCAATGCGAAACGCCACCAATTACAAGCGTTGTCAAGTAGCGTTCGACGGAATAAAAAACTGACGAAAATTTTAAATCATTACTCATTCAATGTCCGCTTCATAATTTTGTACATCATTATATAGGCTCAACTTAGCTTTGCCCAACAAAGTAATCTATTAAAGGACCTAAGTGCAGACATACCAATAGCTTATTATAATTATTAATTATCGACTAATTTTTTAAAAAATATTGTTTGATTGCTTAGTTGCATATATTAAATAAATACACCCAATAAATACATCCAACAGTCACATACATAGTCCTGACCCCACACTAAGATACGAGTCTTGTGTCGTGGGTATCAGAAACTACGAAAGACTTTTCGGTCTCACAAACACCCAGACCCGAAATAAATATTTGTGGATCACACCAACATTTGTCTCAGTGCGGGGATCGAACCCGCAGCCGCTCGTTTTGCAAGCTGGTGTCTAGCCAAATGCGCCACGGGCCTGTCGTATATTAGATAGGCTGTAATAGCCAGGCAATAATTTATCATATGTTGCATTGGTATGGATGTATTCAACTAAAAGTTTTTTTCGCTTTATTGTTTATTATTATTGATTAATTTTAAAGTTCTTCGAACACAAAATACAGTGGTTTATAAAAGTGCGTTTTCATCACACGAGACTAACGAGAAATGCGTTACGTAAGTCTACATAACCTATTCGGTACTTGTACAACGTTCGCCTTCAAGAGGAGTATTCACGGTCACACTGACAATTCCGTGTCGAGCATGAACTGGATTAAATTAGACAGTACCCGTAAATTAGTGCTGCACGCGGTGACAATTTCGTTTTGCAAATCGTGATTTCTTCTTTTCTGAATAAACATCAATGTTGGGGTTTTTTTTTTCAATAAATACTTTATATACACATCGGCAATGTAAAACTAAATTTATGATATTGAATCTCATTTACATAATAACCGACGTGAATAGTTCTTACACGGTACAATGTCTGTTCAATGCGTTGTCACTGAATATAGACAAATGCTATCTAATTTAGCTCATTAAAAACCGTCTAAGTCATGTCTAGACACAACAAGGAATTAATTGATCGTATCATTTACCACTAGTCGATTGTGAATATGCGATTACTTTATCAATCATCAAACGGTCATATGCCAATGTTCATAGATAAGGATACATTTAAAAAAAAAAAAACAAAAATATGATAGGTTAAATGTTAAACTCCAGCGAATTGAGGAAAATGCATTGTTTAACATAGTTTTATCGTATTAATTCTGTTTTTACGCGAGCATTCTTAAGAAAATTTTAACCCTGACACAGGTTATTTAATGATCTTCAAATAACAATATTATTTTTCTTTTTTATCAACCGTACCGTACAATAATAACAAAAAATAAATAAGAATGGACTTTAAAAAATAAATTCTAATATGTCATAAACCTAATTTGTGGAGTTCGATAAAAAGGTACAAGTTATTAGGTGGTTATTGGGTACGGAACATAAATGCAATACGATTCAGGTCGTGAAACTAAAAAAAAAAACAGATCAAATAATCCTGTGATTTCCAAAATCACTGACGTAATAAATTGACACAATTACATTAAAAGTTGATGCTTATGTGATAGCACTGTATTTATAATTTTCTTATCACGAATGCACCTATTTCATGTCTTGCATGAAAGGAAATTAACTATAAACTACAATTGAGGGAATTTAGATGTCACCCGATTAAATGTACTCACCGCATGTACGGAGTTTGGGTCTGTGAGCCATGCATTGTACATGGTCTCAACGTATGCCGAACTCGAGCCATTTAAGAAAGGTTCTGCCGCTGTTGAACTCTTCAGCCTGTTAGCGTTTACCGTCAAAGCAGCAGCCTGAGAACAAAACACGTGCCGTTTAGTTAAACGATTCTATAAAACCACTTATTGCGGTAGTAAGGATCGATATTGATTGCGAGTCATATATTCCCGAATCGATTTCACGAATATTCTTATGCGTAATATTGCTTTATTGGCCAATCGTAATTACGTGAAATTACTGCGTTATCTTTGTACTTCGTATTTATTAAATGGGTATTGTAACGCTTAACAATAATGTTGAAACAATTTAACAGGGCCTTGTCTGCAAATGAGAGATAACAAATCAGAGCATAGTTTATCATTTTATATGGGGGCTCGTCACGTGTCGTCACGCAAAGATAGCATAAAGCCGTCTAGAAATGAATATATTTTGATTACGTAAGAAAAAAATACCTTATAATATTATTTAAGGTCACATTACTAAGTCTTGCTAATAATTATGAAAATAAACTCATTTAACATTACTAAAAGTATACCATCCCATTGTTTATTAACTCATGTAAATGACGGAGAGCGTCTATACGTTAATAGTAATGTCAATTTATTTTTTTACTGACACCTTGACCTTGGCGGAATCATGAGATAGATTATGTTTTAGGAAAGACGGATAATATTCTAATGTTATCAGTGAGATAAAAAGTATTGAGGTTTAACGATAAGCGTTAGCAATTTTTATCTAAAATATCTTTAAAAGCAAACCCTAACTGAAAATTAACAAACTCTTTAAACATGTTTTCGAACAAAAGCAAATTTCCCGCAATAAAACGAGAAGAGACACAGCATTTCAACATTCGACAAACATAACGTTGCCACAATCTCACTTCAAGGAAAATTATAAAAGACCAGTGACGTAAACGAGGCGATTCAACGGCACCAAAGCGGATTTTACTCAATCGCCGCACGTCGAACGCAAACCCAGCAATAGTCTCCTATGTCTCGTACATATTTATACTAAAATCAGTTTTATCTGTTTATTGTGTTATTTTCAATACAAGATTGCAAGATTTCTTATAAACATTTTACACGAAAATATATTATTAATTTACATTTGGCTACAATTACTTGTAAAAACCGTGATTTGAGTATACTGTGCCAACGTCCTATCTTTTTTCGGAATGGGTTTTTTAGTAAACACGCCGCGCAATCTTATTGACAGCAAATGACTCACATGTCGCTCATCATGAATTTTAATTGTGCCTACGCCATTCTGATAGTAGCTGGCGCTTGTTGGTCGTGCAATGGTTGCTGTTGATTAGTGGAAAAGCGACATTTAATTTTGCCGCAACTATTACGCAAGCTAACATTGCAGGACAAGGTTGTTCCTAATAAAGTCACAAGTATGAAGCCCTTGAACTTGTTATCCACTACTGTGACCACCTAATTGGATATCTTAACAGTAAATAAATTGATCAAATAAATATGGATAAGAAGGTGAAAATATAGAGGCCTTTTATTATGTGTATTTTATTTGGAGTTAAAAATATTATTTTTTGGGGGCTAACTTTTCTACTGTGCCTATGTTGTCATTTTTGTTACTTGATTTAATTTTATTACTTTTTCCTACATTTTAATTTTCTTCATAATCTAACACTGAGATACATGAAATGGCTGATCTTCATGACCATCTTTTGATATCATATAAGGATAGTTGAAAGTGTGTAAAAAAGGAATCAACAAGAGAAAAATGCTTACCTGTGGTTTCTTTAGGAGCCATGATGCCAGTCTTTCACTGTTGCCAATTTTAGAGACATGAAGGATTAACTTCGCCCGATGCATGTTTATGTTGTATGTATGCCCAGCCCCTAATAATAAGTGTCAGATCTGTTGACAAAAAAATCATTTAAAGAACATAAAATAAAAAGCAATAATGCATACAAAAATAAAGGACATTGGCAATTTTTTTAAAACATATTGCCTTGAGATAAATCATTCTGGACATTAATATTTATCCTTTAATGTGTACTTATTTTTAGTTATAATTATTTTTTTCCTGATATATTTATTTACTAAATAATAATTTAGTTTTGATGTCGCTTTTAAAACTGATTAAAAGGAAATAACAAAATATTGAACTTTTTCATTTATTTTTATGACATTGAAACTTCCACAACTTAAGGGAAACATGTTTTAGTACTTTAAAAAACAAAAGTCATAAAAATTAAAGTAGCATGAGAATTTAGGCCATGGTACTGGTCACAATGTCAGAGAAACTGGCACAGTTGCTGTCCTGTTTATATAACATTTTACATATGAACACAAGTAGAAGTTCAATATCATGTCTATTTTTATGAGTTAGTGCCACATTATATTTGTGGCGTAAAATTGATTATCGTTTTAATATACGAGGCTGAAAGTCCATGTTACCAGAAAAGTAGGACGATTCGAAAATAAAATATTTTCAGCAATAAATATAGAATATTTATAATAAACCAACAAAATATTTTTCGACACAATTTTTTTTACCCAAGAACTTTGTATCGATTGATTTTAAACTTTTTTTAATACAATTCGAAATTCAACTCGAAGAACTTTAATCGCAAAATTAGAAAGGAACTTTGCAAATTCGTTTAGGCATGCCGTAAAGCACATGAGCCGCCTTTCTAATGCCGCGTTATAAGTTTTCACACCATATTTTTACATAAATTCAATTCACTAACATTTATTTTAAAAAATATTTGCATTTATCAAGCATTCGCGAAAATGTACCCCTTAGTCGATCTAACCTCTAATCAATGCATTGTAAGCATCACACGATAAACTATTTGTCTTCTTGCACTTACTATTATTACTTACCTTATTTATAATGTACACAACAAAATATTTTAAGAACAAATTACTTGATCAATACTAAGGTCCCGTGATTCAAGGTTATATAACTCACTCCTTTCTAGCCTAGAATGAATTCATGTTGCGTTTCTATTATACAAATGGTAGTAAGTTGTTATATCAAATATCACTATGTTGTTTGTGCGGTGTTTTCCTACAATAGTTTTATCGTGAACGATATTTACCTTTGACACTATTCGAATGTAATCTCTGGCAAGCGCAATCAATTTTGATGGATAATTTCAAAGAAAATTCATGCTTTGCGCTGATTCGTTCGCCGTTCTCGAAGGCTACGGACTGTCAGTGTCACAAATACAGCAACACAGAATAAAAATATCAGGTTTGTTCCATAGTTCTGTGTACACCTTCTTAGCATAAAATTAAAAATAGAACTGACATTTCTGTATATCAACTAATAAATCTCTATGGTATAAATATAGGGTAAAGTTGAAAATCTGGCCTGCAGTGTCGTCATTATCGTACCTCGGTAAAACTGTATTATCACAATGATCTTCCTGCTGTAAAAGAATATGTAGGTAGGTACGTGTAGGTATATAATTACTTGGACGACATTTAAGCTTTCTATCGATCTGCTGATCCAAGCCACTTATCGTACCTCCTAACTCCTAAGCCACATTAAAAAATGCGAAGGTAGGTATGTATATTTAACAAGTCCATGATCAAACATCACCAGGACAAATGCAAATCACAGAAACAGTTAGGTAGGTACCTATTAGTTACATTCATAGACAATATCTCTGTGCAGTCCATGGGTGCAGTCTGACAATTGACAACTAAATTCTGTCACTGACAAATGACAATTGACAAATGTCATCGGTGGAAAATCTGTGGGTACTGGGTATACGAATTATAATCTAAACCTAATGTTACGCTCAGAGGAAAATATTTGTGTATAAAATTATATGTTTCGAGGATTGGGTAAATTAAATAGTTCGTGATGTATTTCTTTACTTCAAGAATAATTAATGTCCCAAAAGAAATAGTTGCTCTACGAAAATTAACTGTTTGTTCGACATCCAGAGTAATTTTATCAAATCATAATAAACCTTTATTTCGAAGCTATAACACTGACCAAACGACACAAAATGATAACCAGAAGAGAAATTATAAATATTTATTGTACTCAGTTTTGTTCGGCGCAGCAGCTTACACTACTTATGTGAACTGGTATGTGATTTTTATCTCAAAAAAAAAAAACAATAAAAATACTGCAAAAACCACTTAATTCCTAAAGGCATATATTCCATTTAAAAAACATTTCATTAGAATAATTAATACACCTAGTAAGATAGTTGGAAAAAAGAATTGTATGAATTGAATGTTTAACTAGACTTCACCATCTCAGTCCACCCAATATAGACAATTATACTATGTCTTTTTTGTACCTAAAAGTATATTTAAATATATATTTCTTAAAATGAATCTTTTTTTTCTTAGGATGAAATATAAACTATTTCCATCAATTACTGCTGCAGAAGAAATAGCTGAAACAGATTCTGAAAATGAAGGTGATCAAAAGAAGAAAAGATTTCGCAAAGAGAAAATTGGATTTAGAGACCGCAAGGTAAAAATAACTGTGTGTTTAAGAATGATCTAACATTAAATTCTCTTTGCTAGGTATTGTGAATTTAACAGCATTGTTGAGAAGTAAATAAATTATTTATAGTAATCTCTTGTACAATGGTAATTATTTAAATCTTTACTTAAATCAATTATTTATACCACTAGCTTATGTATTTATTAGGTGTTTTTTTTCTTTTTATGTTACATTATATTTAAAATATAATGTAAAAAAATTGTAAATAAAAGAAAAAATATTTTTTCTCAGATCATTGAATATGAAAATCGTATGAGGTCATACTCCACTCCTGATAAAATATTTAGATATTTTGCAACTGTAAAATTAACTTATGGAGAAAATACTGAAATATACATGACTCCAGATGACTTCTTACGAGCTATCACACCTGGCATGAAACAGCCTGATGGTATATTTTTTTTTCTGTTTTGTTTTAAATTTCTTTTTCTAACATTTATTTTTAACCTTTTATATGATTTTATTCTAACATGTATATTATTACATTGTCAACACATAATTTTTATTCCTTAAGAAATGAAGTTTTAAAGAAACATGTTTTAAGTCTATTAATATAGCCACTATTACTAATTTGGACGCTGCTGGATAGATCATCGAGTATGAGAATAGGATGCGCCAGTACTCAACACCAGACAAGGTGTTTCGGTACTTTGCAACTCTACAAGCTCAACATCATGATCAACATGAGGTGTTCATGACACCAGACGACTTCTTACGGTCAATGACACCTGGTGTCAAACAACCAGATGGTAAATGACCATAATAAATTGCCCCTATTTGTCTTATAGTATGTATGGTTTATTAACATTTGTAGTGTATTTTAATATTGATACAGCATTATCATATGGTCTATGGAAAGTGCAGTTGTTTTACAAACATAGCTCAATTGGACAAAACTTAAAAAACTATCTTAAATATATCATCTGCCCATATATGTCCTACTGCAAGGCATGGGTAAATCTAAAATGCTAATTTCTTATGTGATAGAGGCATAATAATGTACTAGACAGAATTGCTATTATTGACAACTGGATAATCATTATTGGTGAAAATGGGCCTTGCAGTAATCTGGTACAATTATGTGTAAAATAAAATAAAAATTCAACTTGGTATAAAAAACCTGGCTTAAATTTATAACTCTTGGCTATATAGGGCAATAGACCACCAGGTTTAAGGCCTAAACCCTCTCAGTATCAGAGGAGGCCCGTGCCCACCAGTGGGACATATATAGAGTGATAATGAGGATATAGAATAGACATGTTCTAGGGAAATTTTTATATGCTTATTATAATATTGTGAAATTAACAACTTAGAATTACAAGACAAACAATGTTGGCCACAACATAATAATTACAAACTCCATTAATGTTACTGTGTCTATTTATACATAAATGACACTACCAATAAGGACTTCTTGTTATTCATTTTTTCATTATTGGTATGAATTATCACTCATGATCATTAATATCATGATATATGAGGAAAAAATATATTTTATTATAGGACTTTTAAAAAGCCATTATTGACCATTTACATTTGATTTATTAGTTTTTTTTTTTACCATAATCACATGTTTTCCGTCAAAATAATGTACAAATATATATATTATTTTTCATTGTCAGGTTTGGGCCTGGATCAATATCGCAGATACGATCCCAAGGTGAGAGTTAATACAAAACAATACTTACTCATCGTTTCTTCTCTTAATAGCACTTATCTAATTATGGGTTCACTTGATTGGAAATTAAGTGGCTTAAAATAACTATAAGTACTATCCCTGTTTTGTAATTAGTTTTAAGCGGGCTTATAACATGTGGAGTTGTAAACGCAATCTATCTTGTTATGCTTCCCTCACTTAACCTTCAGCTTAAATTTTCAACAGGACCAACTATATAAATAGTAAGCAATTCTCTTCTAAGGTATTGTTCTTAAGGTATTGTTATATGTTTCTCAGGAAATAATTTAGATTACATCCTATAAATATTAAACACATCCAAAAATAGGAAGCAGCTGAAAATTGGGTTACATATTATTTAAAAAGTATTAAATGCTTGTAGGGCAGGCACACTAAGCAAAACATATACTATTATACACCTGTAGAAATATCTTAAAACAATTATCTTTAGCCAAACACTCGCACAATCGGCACGTCCTTTCCGCCACTCACATCACTTTCTTGTCTTTTCAGAACATCGATGAGGTACTGTTTCTCTTCTCTTCTTATTTCTCTACTGCTGTCCAATTGTAATATTTTTTATTTATTTAATGTGCACAATTGGTTATGTCCCCTTTATGCTGTCGCCATAGCCCATATCAGCTAAATCTAGATTAGACACTCTATTAATTTTTTAGGGCGAATCACTACCATAAATGTTATTTTTTGATCTCTTGACACTGCGTTTTCTTAATAATAGTTTAGCAAAAATATTTCCAGCTATGTCTGTCTTATAAGTCTGCGCATATCACCCAGCTAATATATGATTTAATTTCACCTATGCAGCATGAACAATCTTGATAATTTAGACTACATTTACGATATTTCTATACAATAAAAGTAGCATTTAGAGGCTTATCAAAAGTAATATTTTTGTAGAAAATTTTTAACCTCCTAATTTTCAGTATATGTAGGTACATTAATGAAACATTTTACAGCCACAAAGAATTACAATAATTCTATGGTACTTAAAGGTACTAATCATATTATTTTTATTAATTTTGTATAACATTAGTTTGCATATTAGTAATACCGCTTCAGTTTTTCTATACAAATATTATGTGAAATATTATTTTTGTTGTTTTGTTTTTTCTAACAGAGCATTAGCCAACGTCTGAATTTGGATCTAGACGAAGACTCAATATTTTACAAACTTGGTTCATCTGGCCTCATCACATTTAGTGACTACATCTTTCTTCTGACTGTGCTGTCAAGTAAGTATTACTGAAATAAATAAAAAAAATCAGATTAGGTACAATATTTATTTTCTCACGTAACGTTTATAAACTTTGTCATCATAACCAAACATTTCAAAATCTATTCCATATATTTGTAGTAAATCTTCAAGCATTTTTTCATCAAGTTGATTAAAATAGTATTTTAGTAGGGCCGTTGTATTTTTTCCGTCTCGCGATTTGTTCATAACAGTTCGTAGTCTCGTTCTTCTGTCCCCCACTGTTCTTCCTAAAAGATGTCCAAGGCCCAATTGTTGTATTACATACGCGGAGTCTTTCGTCAGTGATTCCACTTTACCAATTACACTGAAGTTTATTGCACAGGGCGAACAGAACTGATAGTATGGCGCCCAATGTTCATCGAAAATAAATGACTTGTCATTGTGTTTTTGTATTAAGAATGCTACGAATTCATAAAACGTCGGCCCAAAACTCTTAATTGGACCCAAAACACTTGTTGCCTTTTCTCTGTGTTGTGCTACAATAGATCTTGCTAATTTCCTGTAATAAGGTGGTGTTATGTTTTCAAGTTTATCCCTATAAGCGGACAGTAACCTCACGAACGGTTCTCGCACCATGAGTAGGGACACCACGCCCGGCGTGTTGACAGCATCTCGCAGCTCTTCTTCACTGGGACGCGGGAATTTCTTTCTGGCTAGTGTCAAAGGGGTTTGCCTAGTTCGTGCCAAAAACTTCTTATCGTAGCCTCCTGAAATTTTATATGAAAATAAATTAACCTTAGACTTTTTAATTTTCTTTGTAGTATCTAACAGTATCTTCAGAAAAACTTAATTGTTTTCTTACCCATAATATTGAATTTATATAGCCAAGAAGAGCTTGCAGCTTTAAATATATTGCACCACACAATATTGTGTGCGTGGTCCACAAAAAACTCCTTGCTGTTAACTGGTTGTGCGTAAAGCGAGTATTTGCGACAAATATTTTGAACTCTGGCGGCGCGTTGTTCGAGTTCTAAAATGGTTCCATTGTCTGGCTCCAACCACTCAATATTATTCACATCCGAATCCGACTCCTCATCGCCTACGACAGGACCCTGCAACTGCCCATTTCACGTTAAACACCCATTTTAAATTCAATCACCTGTTATGTCTACACTTAACATTTTAGTTCACTGGTTTGTTATTATTAAAACAAATTTACCAGCCACTTAGTGTAATTGTCAGGTACTATAGACCAATCTTTCACGGGGGTATTTCCGCTGCTTTTGAAGAGAGTCATCTTCAAAACAATCATATAAAGCGTAGCCCAAAATAGGAAGGTAGCCGTCTTCGCGCCACACTTCAGATACTGAATAGCTTTCGTCTTTATTCTCGACTTGAATCTTCTCACGTTGCATATCATTTTGTCGCGTCATGTGTTAAAAATAATTAGAACACTTAGTGAAACTTATAAGCGGGTTTGTTAGACGTCAGATTGTTTAATGTTGGAATCACACGGGCATGTCTCAGATGGATTATTTGTTGTTATACGTAGATAGCTTGTCTGACGTTCGCAGCATCCTAGGCGGGCACTAGCAGGTGGGCGGGGGGAAACGCGCCACGGGGCATGAGCGAATGTAATGATTTTCTCATCCCCTTCACGCGAGATTCATCTCAATACTGAATATTTCATATTACGAAATTGATAAAAATAGTTGCCTTTGTTTAGAATACGTATGCATGTATGCGAAGTTCCTTGAACCATAGTTAGATGTTTACTGATATTTTCGTTATGATTCATGTACTTATAGCATTTTATAAGTTTGATTTAAAGTTGTTTAGCTGTAATGATGTAATATTATTACAATGTAAAAAGACATCTAATATTCGATTGGTAAACTAAACTTGTGCGCCTGAAGCTTGCATTTTGTAACTAAATATTTACCGTAATTAAGTTAACTAGCTGCTTCAGGGATAAACTGGAGTAAATGTACTGACAAAAAAAACTTCATCAATTTTATTATTATGTAAACATATTATGTATATAAAATTAAATTAAAATCGTCTTGGCAAATAATGTTGAGTGAAAAAAATGGCTATTACACATTGTTCTACGGAGTAATATTATAAAACCACTAGCAAAACTCTATCCAATTGAAATTAAATTTATAAAGATCAGAACTGTAACACTGGAAAACAGCATATCTGTTGCATGAGATTTTATACATGAATCTGAATAGTTTTTCCACGCTGATTTCAAAAATATATGCCGTTTTTATGTAGCAGCTCTAGTTTTGGAGTTATGAAGTGACACGGCTTTTCATTGAAAATGCAAAAAGTTTAAGTTTAAAAAATCTATTAAATATATTAATTCTGAATAAATTTTCCTTTTTTTGGATTTTCTGGAGTCAGATGTATTATGAGTACAATTTTAAATGCTCCAACAATAGCCAACCGTGATATGTTCATTATAGTACCCCTAATACCGTTCCGCTATAGTGTAAATATTCTGGTAAAAGCGCTCTCCTTGTTCCTCGCATAGAAGTCACCGAGATTATCAGGAAAATGGTCTAGATGACTGTGAAGGTAGTGATGCTTACTACTCATGTTCCATCCAAGCCGCTGAAAGAGTACCAGCAACTGTTCAGCGTGCTGAATGCAGCCGTCAGACATCCTATTGCCAAAAATGTTTCTTTCCTTCAATCGGGAAGCTAAAATTTCTGTTGCCGTTTTGGACAGTCCAAGGTTCCTGATTAAGTCATTTAGACCATCATTTATTGGTGGGGGACTACCGTAGCAAATAAAATCACTGTCATTACTACCGTCGTCGTTTTTGGTTTGTCCACTGCATTGGTCTGGATTCTACGAAGATGGACATGACTGTTGTGGTGATGATTTGTCACTAACACTCAAGACTAATCTTATGGCAGATTTTAAGTTGGATATATCCACTTAGAGCTATTTTTATGGTTTGAACGTATGCTTTTCGTTACACAGAAATAACAGTCATCATGATGGTTGGATAGTTCACGCCAAATCATAGGAGCTTTGAATTTAAAAGTGGGTATTTTTTTGTTGGCCCACAGTCGCAAGGATTCAACACAACTTTTACATACCAAACTTGGTATCCAAGATTTAGCGTTTAACAGCAATAGAAACCCAAAGTAGTCAAAATATGCCTTTTTCACAAAGTCCGACACATTTAAACGAAATTTTTGATCATATATTCTCCACAAATAATCCAAAAACAATCAGGATTATTTAAACACATCCTTATTGAGGAATACGTAATGAAATTTATAAAGGAAATAGTTAAGTTACACCGCTATTTACAGAAACTATCGACTTCTTAGGTAAATTCAAGACGGTACCTGTATCTCACAAACTAGAGCTGCTACAAAAAATCTGAGGCCAGATATGAAATCAGCGCACCCAAATTAGTAAACAACAGTTGAAAAACTTCATGCAACACAAAAAAAGTTTGATTTTGTTGTCCTGTGTAATTAATCTGGTGTTTGCACATATATTCTCCTCAATTGGAATGTAATAAATATACAAACAGCTCTATATATTTCCCCATAGGTACATTCAACGTTTAAGAATCTAAATATTATTCAGTGTACCTATGTGAATAAGAGGAAAGAATAAGGATTAAATATACAATTTCAGCGTCCCGTCGTCACTTCGAGATTGCCTTCCGCATGTTCGATTTGAACGGTGATGGGGACGTCGACTGCGAGGAGTTTGAGAAGGTCGCTGCCCTCATCAGGCAACAGAGCAGCATCGGCTCCCGGCACAGAGATCACGCCAATACTGGCAACACATTCAAGGTATGCTATTTTATTTTTATAGTCATTATCCATAAACAAGAGATTGAGTACACTATTAAAGTCGTGAGAAACATTTTCCCAAAGATAACATTAGGATGTTGTAAGTGATGTAGATGACACAGTTAATAAATTGTAGGCAGATTGGAAGGTTGCCGGTTCTATAATCTCTATAAATTATATTGCAATTTATATAGTACATTAACACTGGTAAGGTCTATATAGCCACCTCTATACACAAAATCTGATATACTTTGTATTTTAAAAATCATATTTTTCCTCCCATATACTTATAAAGGCGTAGAAGGATCATTCTTATAACCATTGCCAAATAAAGAAGTTTTCCTCATATTGTGTTCATACTCGTATAAATAAAAACCATTAATTACGTCTCTAATTTTCAAGCGCCTTGATAGTAATAATCCAATATAATTATCAGCAGCCGTGCATCTATGCTTGAACAATTAATATGAAATATTGTATATGTATACAATAGTGGAGGCAATAAGAAAATAATGATTTTTTAATGACAGTATCCTTGACTTTAGTATTTATTGCCTGCAGTCGGTATAAACGCATACGTGTGTATAGGCGGGTTATTATAAATGGTATTTTTAAAATATTATGGATTCATATAGTCCGTAAACTGAGAATTCTAGTCTTATTTAAGCGTTTAACTTGTATTGAATTCTGAAGCAATTCACAATAATGTCAGCATTAACAACTGAGCTATATTAAAGCAAGTACACGTTTTTCGTCATTCATTAATACGAGAATTTTGTTTAAAGGTATATTCTGTTCATAAAAAGTCTAATTTTCTTAACTTCAAATGTCAAAAACGTTCTTTAACATTTGCTAGACTGGTACTGCAAAGTGATCATATTAACTTATCATAGCTGATCATATCAGGTTTTTCCTGCATCATTTTTCATATTGATAACATTCAAAAAACTTCAGGCAACTATCATATTCGCAAAATCTCAGGCACTCCGTAACGTAGACCGTCTCTCAGTCATAAATATGGGTCCCACTTGAGCATATCACTATATTATACACTAGCTGTTGCCCGCGACTCCGTCCGCGTAGACTACATGGTTGAGTTCAGAAAGAAAATAACTTAGTCTATTTTACTATCACTGAGTCCTATTAACGCCCATACCAAAAATCATACAAATCGGTCAAATCACGTGAAAGCGTAACGCGGCGGCCGGCGCCTTGTACATAATTATTGCGCACTTGATGATTATTTTGAAACTGCGATATCTTCTAAGATACTTATTGAAATCACATGATGTAAAGGGCGAATTTATTTTAAATTAAATACTTATACTAAATAACATTTATTCGGATAAGGATTAAAATAATCTTTATAAAAATACCTTCACAAACAATGCTTTATTTTATAACAAACTAGCTGTTGCCCGCGACTTCGTCCGCGTAGACTATAGGTTTAAGTTCAGAAAGAAAATAAGTTATAGTTTATTTTACTCCTTAAAGTCCTTTTTATGTCCATACCAAAAATCATACAAATCGGTCAAATCACGTGAAAGCGTAACGTGCCGGCCGGCGCCTTGTACATAATTATTGTGCACTTGATGATTATTTTGAAACTGCGATATCTTCTAAGATACACATTGAAATCAAATGATGTAAAGGGCAAATTTCTTTTAAATTAAATACTTATACTGAATTATGCATTTATTTGGGTAAAGATTAATATAATCTTTATAAAAATACCTTCACAAACAATGCTTTATTTTATAAAAAAATTAGTTAGCATAAAAGAGGTTATAGTGAACTAACCCTAAAAGTTAGACATATACTACCGCTGACTTTTTTGTAGATATTATCAAGCTCTACAACTTTTCTCTAGGACTCAACTATATATCTCCCATGGGTAAGGCAGCTTTTGGAAAAAACGGTTTCGTTCGCCCGTTTTTTCTCCGACTTACTTCGCAAATCCTGCTACAAAAAATAGTCTTATCATTATTCGGACTAATATATAGCCTATGACACTCACAAAGAACGTAGCTTTCTATTGGTAAAAGAATTTTCAAAATCGGTTCAGTAGATCGCGAGTTTACTTTCTACAACGTCACAAACATACAAACTTACAAACATACAAACTCACAAACCTTACCTCTTTATAATATTAGTATAGATAGTATAGATATATGTTTGGCATGCGATTAGACGCGAAAATCATACCACTAGCAAAAAAGTTACCAAAAAACAAAAGTTAGTTCAATTTATAAAAAAAATGCTACATATAATGACAAATTAATTATTCAGCTACTGAAATATAAATGTGGCTATTATTTTCCAGGGCATTAATTCGGCTCTCACAACATATTTCTTCGGACCGAAACTGAACCAAAAATTGACTATTGAAAAATTCTTGGACTTTCAACACCAGCTTCAGAGAGAAATATTATCGCTGGAATTCCAGAGAAAACAACCAGGTATTTTGTGCGTTTGATCCTTTTATTAAATACAACAACAAGAAAGTAATTTTTTTATTTAGTTATTTTGTTCTACAAAAAGTAGATTAAATTAACATTTGTATTTCTCTGTATAGTCCAATTTTTTTCGCTGTTTGTAAGCAAATCTAAAGTGACTCACGAAAAACGTTTCCAGATGAAAATGGACGTATCACTGAGGCTGATTTTGCCGAGCTGTTACTGGCTTATGCTGGATACCCAGCTAAGAAGAAGGCGAGGATGCTGAAACGAGTCAAAAAAGCGTGAGTAATTATTTATGTAAAACATTTTTTATGGCGAAAATATTCGAATAAACTTAAATGTATTTTAAGTTGTGCTCTCCGATAAATAGTGTAAAATTTTATTGAAAAAAAAATTATCTGAAATAAAGCTGAGGTACAGCCTGTTGGTCATCGAAGAAATAAGTTGCCTGTTCAAATTGTTATTATTTTTAACTATAACCATAGCAGCTATAGTTTGGTAACTATAAAAGTAAATTATCCGGTATCTATCAGTATCAGTCCCGTGTATAAAGGTTAATGAAGCTTTATATTCAAGTAAGCAAGTAGTTATTTAATTTAATAAAATTAAATTCACCATAAAGCTGTAAAAAAAAAAGTTTTTACAAATCAACACAACACACAAATCGTAATTTTAATAATCTAATTTGAATAAGTATTGCATTAAGAAAGCGTTAGTATAACGTGTGTGTGCGCGCAGGTTCCGCGACCACGGCGTGGGCATCACGAAGGAGGACTACCTGAAGTTCTTCCACCTGCTGAACAACATCAACGACGTGGACACGGCGCTGACGTTCTACCACATCGCGGGCGCGTCCATCGACCAGCCCACGCTGCGGCACGTGGCGCGCACCGTGGCGCACGTCGACCTGCACCCGCACCTCGTCAACGTCGTCTTCACCATCTTCGACGAGAACAGTCAGTGCACGCGCCTCACTCCTTTACACTTTATACGAACCAGGCTCATAGCTTTCACATCGCCCGCGTTCAAACCAGATTATACTACTATTCAATTACTGGTTATAGGTCTTTTCCAAAAGAAAATGTTTGAACGCGCTGCCCGTTTACAGCGAGCCTGATAGAAACTATTACAAATTCGATAGAAATCTACAATAAAACATATACTTGGGGTATTTTTAAAGATTTGAAAGATAAAAGTAGGCCAAATATATATAGATATTTAGGCAGAAAAACATAACTTTTGACATATGACTATAGTCATCGTTATTTAGAGGAAGGTTTGCCGAGGTCTGCCGTCTTCGAGTTCTGCTCGTAGAGCAACTGTTTTCTCGGCTGATGGTGATTGATATTAATTCAGAGTAAGAAATTTAGGAGCCTTAAACCTAAATTCTTAAGCTTTTAGACACCTTTTACAGGCAGGGGATGAGATCGTGGTGGCATTCTAACGCCCCCTTTTTTTTGTTCTCGAGGGGAAAGCTGTTTATGGCTCTACTTCCCGCCAGCCCTGGGGGAACGGGGGTGGGAAGCGTATGTCGGGGTCACCGGTCTTCCAGCCCGGCGCGCGGCGACGTCATGTCCGCGCAGATGTTAGTGCCGGGCTGGGTCCCTTTATTTTTTTTTTTTTTTTTTTACGAGAGGAAAGCACCTTAAGCTCCCCTGTTCGGTACCTCGGGGGAGGCCCTGAGGGGTATGTCGGGGTCTACGCCAGCATACCGACTAAAACCTCTCGGTGACCATCACGCGCATTTAGGGCGGTTTTACGGCATCTCAGAGCAGAAGTGCCCTAAATGATCCGCTGCCGCCCAGCGCACCGTCCAGTTATGGACCCCTCCAAATTGGGAGGGCTTGGTATGCCCTCCACTTACTCTATTTGGACGTTCACCTTTTGTGAACGTCCGCGACAGTTAGGAGGCCACGCCCTCTGCCACTAATCTCGGGGTTGCTATCATAGGGTACCGCCCCCGCAGTACGCCCAGCCACCCCAGTTTCCCCTGTTAGTCGCCTCTTACGACAGGTAGGGGATACCGTGGCAGAATTCTTACACACCCAATCCACAGGGCGGGGGCTGGGTCCCTAACAAAATCCCTAAACCAGCATACCGACCAAACCCCCCGGTGGCCATCTCCGCGCCAAGTTGGGCGACCATGGTACGTGAGCGAGAGGCACCCACCGTTAACCACAGCCGCCCGGTGCGCCTCCGAGACGTAATTGTCTGGGACGTATCGGGAGTTCAAAGGGGGCGCAGTTACGCCCCCACTAGCTTGGTTTGGGCGCCCCAATTGTGGATGGCCGCCCGCGATGTACACAGGCATTCTAACGACCCCTTGCCACAAGGAAATAGAGGCCTATCTTGGCACTAACATCAGCGCGGACGTGACGTCACCGACAACCTACTTGACGGCCGGTAACCCCGACATGTCGCTCCTAGATTCACGGTCAATTTTTGATCCACAAGTACATCTTCAAGGTTTTGGCACGAAACCGGCAATATGGATATATATTACGCAGATTATCCGACAGCCTTCATGGCGCGTTACTGAGAAGGCCATGGATCGAATAAGACTAATGTTATGACATCCATAATTATATTTTGATTATGTAAGCTAATTTTCCAACAATTCCTGGTTGGACCACTTGTACAATAAAATACAAATTTTAATCTTATAAATGCGACAATGTCCATACATTTCTTTGGCGCTTTCGTGCCTGAATCGCTGCATCAATTTTGATTCGTTCAAGCACAAAGTTGTATGAATACTATTATGCTACAATTTGTAACATTGAATAATCATTTACTAATGTTGTTTGTTCCCTCTACAGTGGATGGACAACTCAGCAATCGCGAATTCGTTGCCGTGATGAAAAATAGATTGCTTCGAGGTCTGGAGAAGCCGAAGGATACAGGTTTTGTAAAACTGATGCACTCATTGATCAAGTGCGCCAGGGACACTAAGCCGGCCATATTAGATTTCTAAATATAAAGTACAATATAATGTCACTAAGTGCAATTGTGTGCGCCGAGTTTGTTGTTCACGAATCATGTATCACCCAATCATCGTATGGTACGTTTTACGCTATGAAATTAAAATTTTATTCCTATAAAATATTGGCTATGAAAGTTTATAGAAGCTTCAATACGTTTAAATTGAAGTAACAAAAATTAAATGTAGATGTAAATGGCTACATGTTATAATTGATTACGATCGACTTGCTCTCTATCTTGCCATTTTGTATATAGTTTTGAATTTAAACGATTTAATTTTATAACCTAGTAGTATTACAATGCTGTATACCTAAGAATAGTACTATGTATAAGAGTGTTAATTTTCTTGAATTAATGAGTATTTTGCTTAAAAATATATGTTGTATATTTTTTGCTCAGGGTTCGTAACAATTCTGCACAATGAATAATATTTTTATGGCTGAAATTGTTTTATTTTCGTATTATTAGATATTGTAAGAATTTTAGTCAAATTTATAGACTTACCACACTTTATTAGCATTTTAAGCAAGTTAACATTATTAATAAATATTTCACTTTTAGTATAAAGTATATCACAAACAACTACAATAGAATAATTATAAGTACATCCTTACAAATTTTAAGATTTTTTTATTTGATTGTACGAAGAATATAAGGACATAATACAGTTATACATTATGATTATTATGATATGTCTAAAATATTAATAGGCCAAAATTTATTAACAATGCTAACGTTCTATTTTAATGTTTTGTTTGTTTTTATGGTGATTTTTGTAAATTAAATAATTGTGTAACTAAAGATAAAAATTTATTCTGTATTATCAAAATTGAAAATTGCATTCGCAAATGTTTAATTTGATTTTGTGATAATATGTCTGTGTGATAATGTGGTTCCAAAATGCTTCTTAAGCTTTACTTTATTTTCATTATTTCTGGTAATAAAATTTGCTCTGACTGTTTTGAAATAGTGTTGTTATTTATCGCTCAACTCATATTATTTGACTATTATAATGCATTGGTGTTATAATTGATTAAACCTTGTCAGTTGCTAGTTTTTTCATATTATAACTAATGAACGAAGCACATAATATGTAGTACACAGATGTCTGTCTCGAATAGCGAAGGCTTATTTTCCTTCGTTTAAGTAAATGAGGTCGTCGTACTGGACAGCGTCCATGCTTTTCTAGAAGCGTCCAGCGAGAGCAGGCGTAATATCGGGATCAACGAACCGTGTTGAAATCTCGGCGTACAGATTGTTGCGGATTTTTATATTGGCCCAGAAACAGCGCGCCTGGCTCCGCCTTGTAAATCACTCGCGCGAGTCCCGTGGAGCCGCGCGCTGCCATCTCCGATGCAAAAAATAGACATAGTTTCATGTTGCCGGGAATAATTCGAGATAATACAAAACCGCACTGAGCGAGCGAACCTGCACTAGTGACGACGCGTAGCCGCGCCCTCTGGTGAGTGCCTCCAGCCCTGCGCCCCCTGCGGCCCCTGCGCCCCCGCCGGCTACACGTGCCCCCGGACACTGCGCCACTGGCTCTCATGGGGCCGGTGATTTACAGCGCCGATGTCATGCCAAACACCTACGTGGGGATCTCATAGTAAATTAATGGACCATTCAAACCAGTTATTGTAACAGTCAGCATTGTTCTGCATTCATTTGATTCCTTTCGTTACTGGAAAATGTTTCTACATAGTACAAAATTGTTGTTGTAGTTTTCCTGTTAATCGAGAATAAAGAAAACTGAGAGATGCCGATGTACCAAAGACCGCCGTTTTGGCGGGTACCGCATATTCGCACCGACCCGGAGGATGAGCCAAGGGATTTCGGAAGAAAGAAGGTATGTTTACCCATTTGCCTGTAAATTATAATAATATTAAAAGCTGGACTACTTCGTTCCAAATACTTGGATGTAAAATTAAAAAGTTTGAATTTAATATTTTTCAACATTTAGCATGATCGATGTAACACGATTGCGTTTTTGATGTGTTAATCTGAAGATTAGTTACGTTCCCTGCATGAATACTCAGGGTTGGCATTTCTATTACGCACATTGCACCGCTTGGCACACTTGTAACTCCATAAACATTACTGCCTGTATGGAATGATATATGAATGCTAGTGAATCCATAAAATATTTAATCGATTTAAACATAACAGCTGTTTTATCCGTCCTGAAACGCAAGAAAATCGTTAGTTGTCGACCACTAAATCTAAATATAAACAATCGATTAGTCTAGTCACCACCGTCCAATTGTCAATTTATTACAACGGCTCTTCATTAACTGTGATAGGGGGCATGCGAAATTAATTTATATTATTAAAGCCGACTTTTTTTAAGTTTATTTATTTTTTCAACTAATCAAATTAAATTGGAATCCTTTCTATCTCTTTAATTTACATGGTAGCTCATACAAGCTAACGGTTTATAAACATTATCATAGTACAATATGTTTATATTGGTGGCACAACTTCTAAACACCGTATCTTACTACCAAAACATTTTTGTGTACCGCTAAGGTGTTTATGTGGGCCCGCGTGTTGCGCCTATTAGATGAATCGAGTAAATAATCGATCGAAGCACATTTTCCGTAAAGTGAAGTGGGTCGATGGCGAAGGCATCGGCAGGGTTACACGAATGCTACGGGCAGGGGGAGGGTGCGATTTGCGGTGAGGCGAAATTAGCGCGCACAACGTCGCGTGTTGCCGCCGCGGACGCACAGCATCGCCGACACAGCCGCGACACCGCGACATTGCGCTGCGACACTGCGCCGGAGCACGCGTCTCACTGCGCTTGCGTAACCCCGCGGCCGAGGTGCACCGGGCGCCGACACCATGGGCCGCCTGCACACCTTCGTGGTGACGCTGCGCCGCGACACTCGCGACATCAACTGGGGACTGCGCCTGGTCGGCGGCGCCGATCTCGCCACGCCGCTCATCGTCACCAGGGTATGCCCCGAGACACTCGCGCCTGTTGCGCCGTGCCACATCCGCAACACATGCGCGCCACACGCCATACACCCGAGCCGCCGGCGCGCGTCAACAAACGCACGCGCCACCGCCAGCCGCGCCGGTGTAAACAAACCGGCCGGATCTCTATTTACAATCCAAACTTTCCGTACTTTGCGATACTGGAACGAATGGGAAACTGGGTACAATCGACTTTTTGCTACTGCTTAGCGTAGGGCAAGAGAACTCTCTTGAACGACATCCAGAAAGTTTAGGCTGTGTGTTGTAAGCGCGCTTGAATTCTTTCTAATAATTGTTTATGCCTTATTGCAACTTCGTATAAGCGGTTACCACGGATGAGGAATGATTATATTTATAGTAAAAACCAATTAGAGTTTGCTACTAGAATGAATAAGCGACGCAAACGCTAATAGTTTAGAATGTACGACATCAAATTATCTAGAACGTTAAAGATGTCTCTTTATAACTGATGTATTCTTGGACATGTATCGGTCACAACAGCACTCGTTCGACAGCTGCGGACAGAGACGTCGTTTGACCTCATTGTCGCGCTGCCATAATGCTCTGGAGCTATTTATTTGACGGCCGATTTTTTACAATACGATGTTATAAAGAAAAAAAAAAAAAAACATTCACATAACGATTTTAGAAACATTCCACAAATGAGGCCAGAAAGAAAAGTTTCGATTGACTGTGTCTGCCAAATAATGAAAATAACGAGTTAATCAAGACAAAAACAATAAGATAACCTTCGCGGCACGCTAATTAAGTGATTCAATGATGCGTTGTCGTCCTCCATGTATTTTATTCCACCGAATATTAGGCAGGTTAGCTAAGAAATTGTATTCATGTTGTGTATTTGTCCATTCGCATGGCCCATTCGAATCCATGACTCTTTTTATTTTCTAAGACTTAAATTAAAAAAAAAAACTTATTAGGTAGATTCAAATTTTTAATTGTAATATTAGTAAAAGACATAGACCCCGCAATTTTTTAAGATCTCATGAGTCAGCTCATGTGCTGAAGCCAGCAGCGCGGGCGTAGATTTGCGTTTATTTATAACGAAAGTCGTCTGTATAATAATATGTAAGTACTAGCTATATGCTGTATCTTACTATATGCTGGGTCACGAACATTTTCAAAGCTAGTACGTGACCAAAAGTGCGTTATCCCTGTACCTACGCATTTAGTTCTAGCAGACTTATTGCACTCACTATTCACAAAAAACTATAAGAGCAACACGATAATAAGGATTCCTACTTGTAAGGGATCTTATGACCAACCTCAAGCATGCATATACCTATTTTAAAAATGCACCTACATATTTTTGTAATTTTTTTTTTGGAAGTGAATATATTTATGATAGTAGAGAAGTGTTCAAGAAAACATTTTAACAGCAAAATTGTAATAAACAAAATCAACGTATTGCGGGTAATTGTGCTTCAAAGAAATGAGATGTTATTATTTCTTTAAGTGTTACGTCTGTTTTTCTTCAAACATCTGCACTTAGCAGCTATCTTTCATCTAACCTTAGTTGCCATAAATCTTACGCGCGCCACAGCCTTGAGCCCATTTTTCTTTAACGTTGGCATTAAAGTGCTTTCATTGCTTCCTCTGTGCGTCTTGTCGATGATTCGATCGATCTTATAAACAACATTCATAAAATATATTAAATACATGACGTGCTTCCCTTGACATACAATCCTATTATTACGTGCTCTAATTTCTAGATTTATATTTGCATACGTATCCTTCATTGCATCATAAATCTGATACTTGGCTTACAGCTTCTGAAACTCGACCATTCATTCGTGTATGCCACTACATATTATGAACATGAGATCGCGTAGTATTACAAATAAACATATCTTCAAAAGTCTATATGTATAAATGCATAAATAAACATGTAAAAAATAATGTGTACAATGTACATACACTCTGACATTTGTCTTCCCCAAAGAAGTATTAAGAGGTGTATTCGGTAATTTTTTTGGAAGTGAGCCTATCACCTTTTTATGGGTATAATTCCAGACTTCGAGCTGCTACTAAGAAATTCCCGATTGACATAAACAATAACACTGCCCGACCCGGACCCTCAACCCATAATCGCACGGCACATACCTTTCCGCTAGACCGCGAAGCATTAAAAAAAATACTGTAAAGAAATACCTAAATCTCAACACATTTGTAATTTTCAACAGCTCATTATTTCTTTTTCCCAAGCTTGAAATATTTAGATAATTAGGAACATCATAACAAATGACATGTTTTGGCAACATCCTCTCTAGCAGATTAATGTCTCGTTTCGTTTAAAAACGATTCTTCCATTTCCGAAAACTTGGATTCCTTCATTCACGCGACCGGATTGCAGTTGTTTTGTGTATGTATATATTTGTATATATTTAAACGCTGTCCATCTTCTTCTTCTTCATCAACCCATATACGCCCACTGCTGAGCACGGGTCTCTTCTATCATTGAGAGGGTTTAGGCCATAGTCCGCCACGCTGGCCAAGTGCGGGTTGGCGGACTACACACCTAAGAAATTCCTAAGAACTTTTAGGTGTGCAGGTTTCATCACGATGTTTTCCTTCACCGTTAAAGCAAGTGATAATTCAATTTGAATACACACATAACTTCGAAAAGTAAGAGGTGCCTGGGGTACGAACCCGCGACCGCCGAGATTCTCGACCGCGCGCCTAAACCTCGAGGCCATCACTGCTTCCATCAAATTAACCTAATTGCTTATTTAATGTTAGACAAACGTACATGTACAAAAAAAACTGTCATTATAACTATTACAATTTACCTCCACTTTTCTTTGTCAGATCTCAGGTGATCAAACTCCGATTTGTCGGGACTACTAAAGGGTTACTAAAGATAAAATTTTTATTACATGTTGCAAAGTATTTTCATTAAATTACCTGCTTGTGCATCTCAACCATCCCAAGATTGTAGTTACCAACATGTTTTAGAGAAAAATAAAGGGATTTGTGAAATTGTAAACATTCAGTTCGTTATTGTTTTTTTTTTTATTTCCGATTATAAAACTTATATACTTAAGACTAAAAACTGCACTATTTAGATTTATATCTACACTAATATTGAGGGTTGCCGGTTAAGCCGACCTATTGCCGTTAAGGGCGTGTAGTTTACATCATATTTTCTGACTAATCTGACTATAATACACCCTATCTTACCCACCCTATGTTACCGTTTTCGATATATTAGCATTTAATTGTTTTTTACCTAAACTGATATTTTTTATCTAAGCTGATAGCCGAAAATCGGTAATTTGTAATAAAAACGCTTAGATTTAGGATAAGGTCTCATAGTCTATGCAGTCAGAAACGATGTAAACTACACGCTCTTAACGGGAATGGATCGACTTAACTAGTAAACTGTATACAGGGTATTCATAAAGCTGAAGATTTTTTTTGTTCAATCCTCTAATCTTATGAATTACTTAATTTAATTTAAAATATGCATTTATCAAGGAAAGTAGCAGACTACATATACCTATATTAACACGCAACAATCAGTAATAGCGGTGCTGTAATGAAAATGTGATAATTCGGAGAAAAATATATCTTAGATAAATAAAAGTATCGCAAAGTTACAAAGTTGCGGGCATCAACTAATCACTTAACTTCAGGTTTAAATACCAATTTTTACTATTACATGTACTAGCGCAAATTTCAATTTTTTTCTTGAAAGCACTTGATATAAATACATAATTAAAATATTAAGCAAATATATCACACATTATCGACGTTTCATATCTCCTATGAAACACCTGCATTCATTGCACTTTCAAAAAATGAAAGCGAATTGATTATGTCATTATTAAAATTAATGACAATGCCAATACTTTAAATAGCGATATTTATATTCATTAAAAAAAATCTTTCCGGAACATTTGAATCATAATCTCATATAAGGTTACGTGTTATTCCTCAAGCAATTTGCAGTGACGTAAGACTTTACGCGTCATCTGCGTAATGCGTCTGTATGTAATGCGTATGGACGAATGCCAGATGTAATATTTCAAAAATCCGTCAAATTAAGACAGTACAAAGTGATGACGCCGGCGGCGACTCCGCATCGCGGCAAAAATGCTGATGGATAAGGATAAATATAGTCGAATGTCCTCGCCATTGACTCGAGGAAGATGTATGTGCGCAGGTCGAGCCGTCGATGCTGCGACCTCCATCCGATCCGTCGGTTGTTTTCGATAAAAAATGTCAGGTTGGCGCGACGACGCCGACGACGCATTTAGACTGGCCCCACGCCAAATTCAGTGCATACGTCTCGCGCTTTTCCCCTTATCCCAGATACAAGGTCGTCCTAACACAACGCTGCAATGTTTACCCTTTGTACTAGGTCTTACGTTTTAGTAAAGACCTTATGTCACATCTACCGCCGGTATTAAAGGTTAATCATCTACATGTGGATTGACACAGTTTTAAATTATGCGCTTGCATTTAGTATACATATCCTTTTAAAATTATGCAATTTTAATTTTACGTCATGACTTCTTAAATATCAAGGCTTGCATAATTATCATGAATGCGAAATTCTTTAATTTGAATTTCACTTGGCTTCAAATTGATTATGACATACACCATGCATTGTTAAATAATTGATATTTATCAATTACTAGCGACCCGCCCCGGCTTCGCACGGGTGCAATGCTGATATTTAATGGATGTTATCATACATATAAACCTTCCTCTTCAATCACTCTATCTATTAAAAAAAAAACGCATCAAAATCCGTTGCGTAGTTTCAAAGATTTAATGTAGTGATTAGGAATTTCAAGTACCCAGTATTAACAAACATCAAAAACTGTCTCTATAACGAATATTAAAATTTTTGCAGAAATGTTTTGTATTTACTGATAAAAAACTATAACAAGATAAATATTAGTGCTCAAAAAAAGGTTACCAATGCATACTCTCACCCCAGTCAGAACTATGTTTTCTACCACCACTTTTGGCTAATTTTAATGTCAGGTAATAGAAAACGAGTCCAATTAGAGAGATTGCTAGTGGATTAAAATACTTATTTATTCTATTATTAAATTGTTTCATTTTCAGGTGACGCCCGGCACTCCCGCAGGAAAGGAATTGGTGCGCGGTGATATCATAGCAAAGATCGACGACTACGACGCGCGAGACCTCCGACATGAGGACGCGCAGAATCTTTTCAAGAATGCTCCCAGACAGATAAAGTTGGTTGTTCAGAGGTCAGTATTCTGCAATCTACATTTTCGTTATCTATCTTTCCAATAAACATCTCTGGGCCAAATAACATTGGTAGATATAAGTTACTTTTATTGTATTCTCCATCATTATTATTATATTATACAACTTTACAAATTAATTAAACAAAAGCAAATGTTTCCTTCGTACCTAAATGGTAAATAATGATCCGCGATAATGTATACTGATTGTATTGCACGACTTGAGAATTTTAAAGAGTAGCAAACAAAGGAACAAATCGGTTAAAAGCGATGCATCGTGTTATGAGGTAATCGCTTCGTTTACACGTACTGGGGAATCATGCGATGAGCAATGCTTATGTAGCGCTTTGCACTGCGTAAATGATAAGTGTGACCACAGGGGCGGCTCCAGTCCTCACCTATACACGGTGCCTCGCACCACGGGCAGCTTTGTAGGGCGCGTCCCAACGCCCACATTCTTTCACGAGTTCGCTGAGTAAGATGACGTCATGCATACTTGGTGTCATCCTCATTGGCCTGTGCCTGTGGGCCTAGGTGCTAATTCTCCGTCGTGGTGGTGCGAAATTAACTGAACGTTCCTAATTGGCATTTACTAATTGCAGTAAAATTCTGTTCTACATTTTGTTGGAAAGTTTCCCAAAAATGATTGAGAAATCTAATATTGATTTCGCACCACCATTCTTGAACGCAACTGATTGGTATTATATGCGTTTATATAGTTTTGATACTGTCAATGTATATCCTGGACCTTTATGAATGAATGGAAACTTCTGTAGCATGAATATATGAATTAATACCAAAGGTATTCGTGCTCGTCGTAGGTTATGTTAACGCATCTATATAAATATGTATCATCAAACAGTTGGTAAATGGCAAATTTACGCAAACAAAACAAGCATCGTATGTTATTTGCATGAAAACACATGTTGTGTATGATATGTTATGTTGTATATGATAAATGTTTTCCATATTTCGTTGTCAAGGCTATGTTTCTGTAATTAAATAAATGTTTAGATGAACAATGTCCTCTGCATCTTTAAAAGCTTGCATTCAATAGCATCTTTATTAGCGTTGAAATTAGTTTAATTTAATACAAACGATGGAGGATTCTATTTGGATTATTAATAATAACTGTAGTAAAAAGAATTTTAAGGAAGATATCAGTCCAATCTTAACGTAATGCTTTTTATGATTTACATATTTTTTTAACACTATAGATAATCATCTACTGGAAAGTTACATATTTATGTTTAGAATTCTTGCATCGTTTGTAGTTCTGAATCAGTGCGTCGTGTTCACGGTTGTCAGTCACGTCATATTGCATATATAGGAACGTGGAAGGCGAGCCCCCGAGACCCGCCGGCACGCCCATGGCTCCGCGCTCGCCCATCCCCAACGCAGCCGCCGCGCCGTACAGGTAAACCATAACACATATTATACAAGAAAAAATACATATACATGTGCATAGCCATAGTATTGTGGTTCCACAGAATGTTGTAGTTACAATAGATTGCACAGTATCGTCATTGTCACAAACGCCTTCACTGCCATTAGTGAACGTTAAAACATAGGACATTATCCAATAGAAAGTTGTAGATTTTGCTAAAGTGAATAAAACAATGGAAACAGTAATTGTTGAATAATAATTTAAGTACGAATATGACATAGCATTGCACAGTTGTAGAAAATAAAATTGCTCTGGCAACAAAATTCTGGAGGAATATACCCGTAGAACTCGAAATTAAATCAACGGAGTGGCGTCCAGTGACATGTTGTGTAATCAATTTGATTAAAAGATGGGAATCTTTATTTTGAGAGCACGTTGAGCCACATCCTTGTATAGAATGTCATAAAAAATACCAAAATATTTATTCAAAAGATAGATAGATCTATTTTAAGGAAGACGATGAAGTTTGTTTTACCAGTAGAGTACCGACTGTGCGCTTTTAAAACAGTGAACTGGTCTTCTTTGAACTTCTCTCTGAGCCTAATTCTGAAAAAAATAAGCAATGCCTAATAGATTTATCTGGACAACTATAATGAATACGAAGGGAAGTTAATAAACTTTTATAGAAAAGATCAATAAACCCAACAGTGAAAGTTATCGGTTTGATTACATATGATGACTTAATTAGTTTAAAATTATGAGAGACTACGATATCCTAATCACCGAGCGTGGTAATCTTTCATCGATTAATCACGGATTCCATCACGGCCGGCCGTGTTGTGTTCTCATAGTCTAATTGAACCATAAAGTCGGTTAATTTTTCATCCTGCTAAAGAGCAGTGGCTGCACGAGTGATGGACGTTAGAAAAGTAACAGTCTCGAACTCTTACGAATTTTACCGAGTCTAGGTATACTGGGTGCACACAGACAATGTCTTACGTCCTGGTAATATTTGTTAGTGCCACACGGTAAAGCATAGGAAGTAACATAATAGATGTGTTGGGGTTGATGCAGGACGGCGAGCCCGGCGCCGGCGTGGCGCGGGCCGGAGTCCCTGCCGCGCAGCACGCCGGTGCCTGGCGCGGCGCCGGGCGGGGGGCTGTCGCCGTACGGGCCGTCGCCCTACCCTCCCTACTCGCCGTACTCGCACCACGACCTGCTGCTGTCGCCCGCCTCCACGCGCACCGACGACACCATCGACGAGTCCATACACTCACAGGTACAAGTTTACAAGTTCATCATCATAATACCTTATACATGAGTTCGGTTGCCTCGAGGTAACCAGCCGAAGCCAAGCTGGTTAATTTTACTATTGAGATGTAATTACTGAAACTATGAGAACGAGAACTCTACATCGAGAGGTTTTAAGTTGTAGTCCACCACGCTGGCCTCGTTATTAGTATTAGCAGCCTATTCTTCTAAGGCATTCCTAAGAACTTTTTGGGTCTGCAGGTTTCCTCAAGATGTGTTCTCTCACCGTCAACGTACGTGATAATATCTGTCTCTTGACTTATTTTTCGAGAATTGGAAGACATTTACACCCAAATAACATACTTAAACTTAGCTGTTAGTTATCTTGTAGGCGTCCATGTACTGGCGCTGCCTTCGAAGTCACTTTTGTGAGTCACACTTTTGGTGAGAATGAATTTCTCCCGTAGGTATAACGTACGAAAATATAACAGACGAAGGTCATAATTCAAATTATGAATAAAATTAGTCTACAAACGAACCACCTATTTATCGATTTTTGCATCGACTTACGATTTTTTGTAGATAGCTTAACTTAAAGCCGTTCACTGAATTTTACCGATCTGAATAAAAACCATATTTAGCTTGATATTTTTTTTCGCCTTTGAATTTGTGAAAACGTAGTCACGATAATATACTTAGGTTGTTTGTCACCTAAAAAAAAGCTTATAATTATCTACACTTAATTCTTCAAGAACAATGAACGTGACATACACATAAACAAAATAAATAAAAGTCCATAAACCTTCTTTTTCATGGTACCGAAAGGCGACACCACACCTTTAATCTTTAACGAGTATTTAAAGCGCTTCTTTTTTATGTATCTCGGTAGCACAAAATAAAAAAATCTTATGTCGGGTCAACGACTTTTCATCGCACTTTTCTCTATTATAGAGCCATTTCATAAAAATAGGAATAGCACTTTGATTTGTTTTTTTTTTGTTTGATTTATTTGTTGTTGTTTTTGTTGCTGGCTAATGAACTGCCCTAATGCTCATTCAAAATCGAAAGCCTGAGTTGACGCCCCATTGGGGAATGAGCTCATCGCCACTCATATTTCCAATTGTAACTATTTATGTTACTGAGTGTTTCTTAAAGAAAAAATATTAAAACTACCACTGATTTTAAACTTAAGTAATTCTTCTGCCGAGAGATCGACGTGACAGTCGATACTGATAAATTAAAATAGATTAGATTCAACTATGTACATGCATATATATTATGAATGTTGTCTCGTATCAATTGTAAAGCAAAACAGTTCAAACATAGATCTAAAAAAAACTTTTATTACCACCACTTCTCTCGCTCAGTCGCAATTTTATTTGGTTCATGGGAAATTTATTTTCTACGCGACTATCTGTGATATTCTATGATTGTGTGTTTCAGAGGCAAAGCGTCTTAAAACATACATATATTTTTAAATTATTACCTACTCACTATTATCAATTTACGAAACAAAACACTTATATTATTAAGCATTAATAAACCTGATAGTTTGTCGGCAAACCGCAAAGCTAATATTGTCTGAATCAGACAAAAAATATTAAAGTAGCTGTTTCACCCAGCTCTGCCCAGGCGTAATTATTTAAAATAAATGTCATATTATGTTCTTTCACAAGGTTCTACCTATCTCCATACCAAATCTCATGCAAAAGAGAGTAAAAACAGTATAGCATCGTATAGAACTGTGGATGAAAGTATATTTAAATAAAATAATGTTTAACCTTATTATATTGTTATCATAATATGTTATACCAGCATTATAATGAATTTCATTTATTTTACAAAAACAACGTGGTTAATTAAGTTAGTTTATGTAGATACTATTCGCTACTTAATGCAATGCATTTATTAATAAATGAAATTTCCTAACTAATAATTTTTAAATAAAAATTAATTTTTCCCTTAATCATGAGCCCATATCTTACTACAGGGCATGGGTCTCCTCTCTACAGAGTGGATTTAGTCCTTAGTCCACCACGCTTGCCTAACGCCGGTAGAGGTTTGTTTCACTTACTTGAAAATTATTACCAATATTTGTGTGCCAGTATAAGTGCAATTATTATTATCAATCAGATTTAACTATAAAATATATCAGGTATACGAAACGTACTGTTACATTTTTACGCTTATATAGTAAACCCAATTTTGATAATTTTTAGTATAGTTTGAATCCTAGAGAACTCAGTTTAATTTAAGGAGAAAACTCATAATTTCTTGCCCGCTTATTGAAAGCTTGGCCACTCTACCATTATTTTATAAATCCTCATTGTAAAATTAATTACATCGTGCATATTACAGTAATAGCTACTTTCTACTTTGATTTAGATATACTTTATCAGTACATATACCTTTGCAAATATAATGTTTTACAAAGAAAAATATTTCTAAAAAATGCAAATAGGGTGTATTTGTATGGCCAATTATAATTACAAATATCTCAAAAATATTATTTTTTTGCACACAGACGGACTCGCGAGCGCTGTCTGTACAAGATATTTTTCATTTCGCTCAAACTATTTGCTATTTTAAGTCGAATGTAGTTCAATGCCAAAACATATTGTACATATTCAAAAGTCAAAGTTCACTTACATTTTTATAATATACATATATTATTACATTTTGTCATTCTTTCTGACTGATGACAGTCGATTACTCGTAGGATACGTTTCATTATTGTAAATACATTTATTAATGTCTTTAATTTCATCATACTCGAATAGGATATTTATATAAATCATTTTTAGTAAATAGAATATCGTCTAGTTTGTACAATGTGACGACTGACGAAATACGTGTTCTAAAATTAATTACAAACACACTGACGGTAACAAAAATCCCAGCAAAGAATATAAAAAATGACTTGTAGTTGTTAGAAAAATTTCAAAATTAGAGCCTAATGAATTACAAAAATTCTATTGTGCTCAACAAGTCAAAATGTTTATTCGGATTACCTACCAGTTACCACACATTATTATGAATTCGTTAGATTCATTTAGTAACGTAGGAATTTCTGTTATTTATGTCAACAGCGTTTCATAAACTTACAATTAAATAAAAATGGATAAAATATTTTAATCGTTAATTATTAATTGCTCTAAAGTTATGAATTGGAAAAGTAGCTTTAATAAAAACAATTGGATCATTTGGGCAAAGACGTGATTGATTAAAAACCTGAATTTCGCTCACATAAACACATATTGTAAAGAGAAACATCGTATGAAAATCTGTCTGAGAATTCCCCACTGGAATTTTGCTAGTGATTAACTATGGCATTCCGCCTGAATCCCAGAGAAGGCCAGACCGTCTTACGAAATCTACGAAAATGCTATGGACTAAGTGCACGTCCGTTTATTTTTTATTTTATATTGTTGTTAGCCTAATATATAAGTTTACAATAAAAATAAATAATAGTTCTTATCTACTTTATAAATAGAAAATTTGTAGGGACCATCCTTCGCACATTCACAGTCGATCACGTTTAATTTGGTTACTTGCCAGGGGGGTTATATACTGTTATCGTTTCATTGGGCACATTCGCCTAATGATTCGGCCGACATCGCCGCCTAATGTATACCAATTAGAAATAAAGATTCTTGACGTCATTCTTTTTAAGAAGCTTTTTTGAGCTGCTAATATACCTCGCAAAAGTGTAATGAGTATGTTTTATTACTATGTACTGTATTCCACATGGCTAGCTCTATACATATGTAATTGTTTTTTTTTCTATACTATCACCATTTGGTTAGTACCTAAAAGGGAGTGAGTCTGTTGTAGTTCATCATTTACATTTTCAGACTCGCTTCAGACTCGCGTTTAATGAATATTACTAGAGGAAAACTGTAATAACACTCCTTTACTCCGAAAAACCACCACTTTATCATATTATGCTGTGCCATCACTTGTGCATGACATTAATGACGTCCGTTTTTTTGTTTTCGATAACTCATAGTGCAGTTGTTTATCTACGACTTGTTTTCATAATAATGTCGCCTTGGTTAAAAATATAAATTCCTAACTAACTACAAAACCAGATCGTCACGTTCGATAATTTTGAAATATATGAATATAACAAAATATTATATATATTTTCCGCATCAATAATACTTATATCTCCATTTCAAAACGAGCTTCTATATTTTCAGCGAATTAGGTTAACTAAGCCAAACTAAGCAGACGCGTGATGTATTCTGGATACCCGCCAAACCCTCTTATGCATTTAATGATGTTAACTTATTAATTAGATCGGAGCGACGACACTGTGTACGAATATTACGGATAGCCTTCGTATTGCAGGCTAAATAATCTGGAATGTAGCAATAATTCATAGAAGTTTTAGAACGTTCCCGACGCTGGCTAAATTTGTTTTCTGAATCACGTATCGCAATAATAGTCAGTTGCGGTGGTTGTATTCCTAATGCTATTTTCCAAGATATTTCAGCTGGAATTTTTAATAGTTGTAGAAATTTCAAGTGTGTACAGACTTTTAAATAAAAAGGTGCCAATAACTTATTTGTACTGGTATTCGTACAAACATTTCATTAATTTTTAAAATAATAAACGATTTTTCATATTAAAAAACAATGCTTTTAAACTCTTGGCGTTAACACGCATTACCAACATTCCTACTACAATGGCGACGCATATAGTTACGTCCATTGAATCATATTGTAACATAAATAAAGCGTCTTACAAATTATGTGTGTGACCTTCGTGGTTTATATATAAATTAAGTAGCTGATTTAAGCTATGAGTAACGGATCCAAAATATTTTTCACATAGCACGAAGTACTTTATGTGACACAAGGCTTTGCGCTCGTGCTTGAGGCTGTCGCCCACGCCAACGCCTATTTTTCCTGCCATACTGCCAAAATAGAATGCATTGAGATCGGGTTGTTTACTGGTGAGGGAACGACTGGAGCGGCAGTCCGCGATCACCCGTTGCACGAAACGCGTCTGTGCCGAGAGTTACCACAATGGCAGTCAACCCCAACTTCTTCCCCAACGGTTACCAGGACCCCATGCATCCTGAGGAGGAAGTCGTCACTAACTGGGTGCGTGCGATTGTTTATAAACATTGCCCTTGATACTTGTGCTTTTGTAAGCGCGACCACCAACTATTTTCACCTTATCATACGATGCTGCGTGTTGGTTCAGTAACATACAAATTGAAATTGAACCAGTGTGTCAATGGGAGAATGTTAAACTGGTACGTTATTCTGGCGTTACCTATTTTTAGAACTCTTGAGACACGCGCATAATGTTACAAAATATGTGATGTAATAGCGCGCCAGTTTTAAGATCATGATTTTCAGGATTTATTAGTTTAAAAACAACTGGAGTGAAACCGGTTAAAATATATTTCAAATCGTTGATTTTCATATACTCAGATATATTTGGATGCCTATCCGAACCTTAAAATGAGAGTATGAAATGAGGGTAGGGTGATTTTTGATAATATTTTCCACAAGCTTATCGAGATATTTTTAAATACATTACAATTTGCTATGATAGTAAATCATTTATCGTCCTTTGATATCTTGGCCTGACATATGTAAAAAAAACATTTAATGTTTAAGTTAACAACGATAGTTATCCAGTAAATTTATTCGTTTCATACGTTTAAATAATTTTACTACAATAATTTGTGGAGCGGAAAAGCTTAAACCATCGTACAATTTAAAACAGAAAATAACATTTTCTCAACGCGTCTTAATTCACATCTATGAATAGGTACTAAATTACTGTTAAATGGTTCAAGTGCCCAATATGATATATATCAACAATTAATGTTTGGCAACGTTTTAGCGACGTCGAATGTCAATACCCATCTTTGACAGAAGTAATCGACTGTCGCGGCAATTAAATGAGATGTATGCTACACATAATCATGCAATAATTACAATTTTTTAAAAAAGGTATTAATATAATACAACAAGCTTTAAGCATATTTGGTTGAATTCACAATATTTAGTTTAAAAACAAATATACTGAATCGACAGTTTCGTCCCAATACATTGCGTTTATTGAATTACAAAAATATTTGCTAAATGTTTTTATAATGATAGGAAAATCATAGGTTTAGAAACCATGCTAACGTTAGAATTACACGTTTTCACTTTAGGCAGAGAAACTTATTTCCCTATAGCCGGTAATATTGCATTTATTGAACCTAAACTGAAAACCTTACGAGTAACGATTTTTATATAAAATGTAATGTAATAATGTGTGGGCATAAATGACGAGCCTACGTTGACTATTTGCCTTCTGGCAGTTCATCATACTACCTCTTTGATATAAAATCGCCAGCTGTATTGCTATTTTAACACCAGTGTCACGCCGCTAACATTTTTACACCCACTTTAACTTACGACACGGACGTATTACGTGAACGCATGTAATTCTTTCAATGGTTACAGTTCATGCCAAAAACGAACAACATTGCCAAATTGGCCACATCATGAAATTGTTTATCGATTTGTAATTTATTTATTGCCATATTTTTAGATTAATTCATATGTTATAACGGATGCCTCAGAATTATCATCCGGTTTGATTGAAGGTCTAACGAATTCATGAAATGACTCGAAGTTTTGTTTTAGCTACAAGTAGAATAAGCTGCAGAAAAACTAGATAAATTTAAAAACAGTATCAAAGCACCATATCAATATGAAACGGAAACTCTTATTCACAATGTATTATGTAGTAATAGACGAACATAGAACATTGCGTCAGTATCGAAAGCTCTAAATCTTGTAAACACAGACACAAATAAATTAAGTTTGTTCGCGCATTGGACGTCTTCACTACGCTCAGCGAGTCTTTGCCACTGTCACGTGTTATACATATAAGATAAATGTACAGATAAATATACATATAAGATAAATGTTTACGTGTACATGAACAATTTATTCCTTTGGCGATTTACTTAAAATTGTTTAAACGACTTACGAGTGACCAATATGAATACGACGAAATAAGGTCAGAAATCATAACCCACATGAATTAACCTCGCGATATAATTAGAAGCGAGCCGCGCTACATTGACGGGTTTCTTACTCTATTCAAAACTGTTTTTAACTTCAGTAATACAAAAACCTATTTTAATTTTTCCTAAAATAGTCTTCCGACGGTAAGGGATATAAACTTCGACGAAAAAAAATAGAATATAGCTAGAAGGGGTGATGAAATAATTTTTGATATACAGTGGAAATTCACCAGAATAGTGTTTGCCAAAATGTTTGGCTGAGACTCAATCATGTTAACGCTCAAACACTACAATTGCTTTCCATGAGAGTATTTTTCACAACTACCAGCTAGCTACGAGTACGCCATGCACTTATAATAAAAAAATAGGTATAAGACAAATATTAATTACGTTAGATACAGCGTCCATGATCATTATAAATATCTAATATGTATGTATAAAATCACAATTTCTAAACAATAGCCCAATGTGGTGTACATTTGAAAACAATAAATATAGTGGCAACATTACGTTTATGACGCTACGTTGTTTTAACGACGCAAATGTTAACGTTATTTCAGCGTGCGGCGTGCGGAGCGAGCCAATGCTATTCTAGAACATTTCTGTAATTTTGCAGAAACAATAGTGATTGCTCAGCCTCGCTACTGTTTAAATGATCTAGGTACAACTGAAATGTAAATATTACATGCTATTAGATATGCTGGACAATGGAAACGTAATAAAAATAATAGCTATCTAACTTACTAATAGACAACATATTATCGCTTGTCGAAAACCTTTTTGAAATATCAGCAACGCGGAATTGAAAACTTTGTAAGTTTCCATTTAAAAAACAAAACAGACATTTTAAATTGCCTCCTCCAAAACATTATTAGTACCTATATTTTCATTTGTCTTGTATCTGCGTTATCTATGACAAAACCTTAGATCAAACAACAACCAGCTAGATTATTGGATTTTTAAACAAGATTAGGAAAACGATAGGGCGTTTTAATTAATAACTATTAGATCAGATGAAATTACTACGATATAATCGTTGAGTTTTGTATTACTGCGTATTCCGTAGGCGTAGTCCGCCAACCCGCACTAGACCAGCGTGGTGAACTTTGGCCTAAACACTCGCAACGGTAGCGGAGACCCGTCCCCAGCAGTGGGACGTATATGGATTGATAATGATGATAATTGGCAAATATTTGAAGCGGTCCTAGCGTTCTCGTAGCATAGCAACATTATATTACAGAGTTGAACAAAGGAAAGGATCTTAAAACTATAAACTGTTCCAATGTACCACTACGGGGTGGCAACAAGGATTACGCCATCAGCATATCTTAACATAATCTCGGCGTACGCAGATTCGAGTTCCTATCTCAAACTTTCAATGTGTCCAAGGGATGTATGTTTTCTCAATGAGTCTATCTTGTAGTTTGACAGTAAAGAGGAGATCAAATCAATCTAGGACAGCTTGATAATTCTATCAATTAGCCCGAAATTCTCGATAGAGTAGCGGAAGTCCATGTCGCACAATGGCATATACTTAGAAAGGTTTGGACGTAAATAGTTGTCAGTAACCCCGTCAGTAGCTTTTCTTTGAATCATGATTAACCGTGCCACTCAACATGTATTTAAGGTTGTAGTCGTAACAAAATTGATCAAAACAAAAACAAACATCATCATCGGGTTCATGTTCCTATTATTAAGGTCTTTTATAAAACGCGTAAAGAATCTTAGTTGTAGAGGAGGCCCGTGCCGAGCAGGAGGACGTATGTGGGCTGATGATGATGATGATGATGATGATGATAATGATTATTCTTTAATAAAAGGCGTTACTCAATTTACAGAAACGTGAACCGCCATGATTACTTTTACAAATCAGTGAGGATATCGAGTGACGAAAATTTTAAGTCTCATCACTAGATCATCATCATCAGCCAATCAAAGTCAACTGCTGGACATAGGCCTCCCCCAATGACTTCCACTGGGATCGGTCGGAAGCCGCCTACAGTCAGCGATGTCCTGCGACCTTGAAAAGGTCTTCCGATCACTAATTGTCGGAGGACGTCCCACGCTGCGCTTTCCTTTAAGTGGCCTCCACTGGAGAACCTTTTGGCCCCATCGGCCATCATTTCTCCGCACCATGTGGCCGGCCCATTGGCACTTCAACGTGCTAATCCGTTGTGCTATGTCGGTTACTTTAGTTCTCCTACGGATCTCCTCATTTCCGAGGCGATCTCGTAGGGAAACCCCGAGCATAGCCCTCTCCATAGCTCGTTGAGTGACTCTAAGCTGTCCCAATAACGCCTATAGTGAGAGGCCACATCTCAGTGCCACTACGGGGTAGCATAAGACATAGATGGCATAAGGATTATGCCATCAGCCATGCCATGCCATATGCCATCATCTCCACGTACGCAGGTTCGAGTTCCTATCTTATCACTTGAAACTGCATGGTAATCGGCAAGAAGAATGTAATTTTGTCGTGTAAATCCAGAAGCCAGATTGCAGAGGGTTAGTATTTTATTGTACGTGTATTGCAGCCATACCGCACGACGCCGCTGGTGCTGCCGGGCGCCAAGGTGCGCCGCGAGCCGGGCCCCACCGAGAGCTACCTGCGCCACCACCCCAACCCCGCCATGCGCGCCCCGCCCAGCCACGACTATCGCGACACACTCATGAGGCAAAAGGTAACAAGCACATTCAAATCTCCTCAACAATCTCACCCAAGGTAATATAAAAGTGATCTTAGTTTTACATACCTACATACATATTCACTTTGTAAAAAAATCTCAACTTGTTTTTGTAACGAAGGAAGCTAGAAAATATAGTGGTAGTTTCATACTGAGACTGAGAGATTTATGTATATTATTTGCACATTCTATTGCCAGTCATTTCATATATTTTATAAATAGACCGCATTAAACGATTTAAGGTTTTATCTGAAAGTCTAACACACAAAAAAATAAAACAGAATATCGCATAGAGATTTCTCCTTAAAACTTAAATGTTACTACATCAAATAATTATTAATTACATACAAAATAACTGTGTATAAACACACGCTTTGTGATGCACGAAGTCAAAAGCTTTTTAAAGTAGGTATAACAATTTCAGCGAGTAGCTTTAATATATATATGCTTATAAATGTCTTAATGTATTATTCACATATTGCAATTGCATCTTTACACTCACAATTGATATTTAAATTTAATGAAACGAAATGGGAGTATATTTTTTTTTAATTCAAAAATTTCTGTTTTATCGACTCGTATACCAGCATAAATACCTATGTGTGTAAACTGTTTAAAAAATTATCGTATGGTTATCTTAAAATTTTTTACTCTTTTACTGCATTATACTACACGTACAGTCACGAGCATAAATATGTTCCTATGGGCAGGTTGGCAAAAATATCTGTCCCAAGATCGAGTTCAATAATATGTGCCTACACGTACGCAGCAAAAATATGTGACATTATCCGGCTGCATAATGCAGTGCCGTCAAAATGATGTGATACACTCACGAAGCATAAATATGTGACACCTTTAGGCGGCAATAATATCTGACATAATTTTATCTTCAATTTAATTTTATTCACAATTTATATGAAATAATGAAAGAAATAAATTGTATTTTACATTATTTGAATATGGCTGTAATTTTATACTATTCTAGCTATCCCGGCAAACTTCGTATCGCCCTACCCGCCAATGAATGTTTTGTTACTTATTAACAGTAATTACTTAGGTATATTATGTATCATCCCCCTGCCCTGGTCCCAATTAATTACTTGGGGTCGGCGCAGTATCTCTTCTTCTTCCACACATCCCTGTCAGCTGTCATGTTTTCATTCACCCCTTTCTCTTTCATATCTTCAGTCACGCACTCCATCCATCTCTTTTTCGGCCTTCCTCGACTCGCCCATCCATCCACTTTCATATTCATCACCTTTTTTCCTACATATGATTCATTCTTTCTTATAATGTGCCCATACCACGACAGACGGTTTCCTTTCATCTTTTCTATCACAGGAGCTCCTTTCAGACTTACCCTAACGTATTCATTTCTCATTCTGTCACTCCGTGTTATAATACCACACATCCACCGCAATATTCGCATCATTGCTGCATGCAGTCGTCTTTCGTAAGTCTTCTTCGTTGACCATTTTTTTTCTTTTTCAGCACAGATGCTAGCTTTCTTGACCTACTATTCATCGTACGTACATTCCAACTTGCATACCTCAATCTCATTTCCCGGGCAAATGTCTTACGTTGCCCCCACCTGGGCTGGTGTAACAAACCCTGCGCGTCGGCTACGGGAGACGCCCTAGGCCCTGTCACCTTCCGTATTATAAATTCTGCATAAATGTTTTGGCAAATGTTTTGCAAATGTTTATGTCTGACACCAACTCTCCTTGGAACTTTCATTGTTTTGGTAATGGGGTAGAGATAACGTGTGTTTGGGTACAGGATATTGCAGGAAAGGATATTTGGCCTGATGGTAAGGATGCTGCAGTCCCGGATAAGGAAGTATTGGCAGACTCCAACAGCTCGGGGGGCCGAGGTCGCGTACTCGCAGCCCTGTTCCATGACTGGCTAGATCAATGGAAAAGGCATCCCCTGGCCATTTATTAATATTTCTTGAAGGAGATTTAGAGTATTTATAATATTCAAGCGTAATAAAAATTTAAAAATTAGGCACTACCAAGGAGATTTGTTACACAAAATAAATTTCTGAAAGCACGCCTTAATATTTGACAGCCAAAAAATGTCAATCCATTGTCATGACAATTCTGCATTTTTAACATCTAAAATACGCAATTATTCGAATGTTATAGATGCATATTGTCGATTCAAAATGCTTATTTTAATACGTTCTTTTATTTGAGGGGGCCTCTAACTGCATCGACGGGATAAACATTAAATGACAGGAAATTTTGTATGGTGTTAAAGTTCAAAATGACTTAAGTATCATTACGATCCTTTTGTATGGGAATTTAGAAAAGTATTATTTTTAGACATTTTCAGGCAATTGTTAAGATGTCTTCTTCTTCTTCTTCATCAACCCATATACGCCCACTGCTGAGCACGGGTCTCCTCTACCATTGAGAGGGTTTAGGCCATAGTCCACCACGCTGGCCTAGTGCGGGTTGGCGGACTACACACCTAAGAATTTCCTAAGAACTTGTAGGTGTGCAGGTTTCATCACGATGTTGTCCTTCACCGTTAAAGCAAGTGATAATTCAATTTAAATACACACATAACTTCGAAACGTCAGAGGTGTGTGCCTGGGGTTCGAACCCGCGACCGCCGAGATTCTCGACCGCGCGCCTAAACCTCGAGGCGATCACTGCTTAGTTGTTAAAATGTATCTCTCCGTAAGAACAATCCTCGTACTTCAAGGAATATTATAAAGAAAGAATTAGCGAAATCGGTTCAGCTGTTCTCGAGATTTGCGCTTAGAGACACATCGAGCAATTAATTTTTATAATATAGAACTCCTCCACTACGATTTAAACTTTTTAAGATTTAAAATTTTTTATTGTATTGTATTAAAGTTCAAATTGACTTAATTATTAAAACGAAACTTTTGTATGGATAAAGAAAACAATGAAAAGTCCCACGGGAACGCTGTCGAACGGAATAAAAAGTATCCTATGTTTTATTGCCGGTTCTAAGCTACCTCCCCACCAATTTTCAGCCAAATCGCTTCAGCCGTTCTTGACTTATGTGGTGTAACTAACACGACTTTCTTTTATATATATATAGATTTATGTCTAGATATTATGGTCTAAATCACGACTAAATTTAAATATTTACTTATATTTTTGTGTATTTTAATTTATCAAATCATCTTAATTATTAATTTTAATTCTTTTTTTATAAACATTATAAATTAAAATCTAGTATACCCCCCGTTTGCATTAATTACATCCTGTAGCCTCTCTCGCATGAATGAGACAATATTAGTGCACACTTGAGAGCCCCGCAGTGATTCCCAAACGTCGAAGGTGTGACAACGCAGGGAATTGTAAGTTCTAGCCTGATTTGGATCCCATTGTTGGACTATTAAACCCCACAGGTTCTCAATAGGATTCAAATCAGGGCTTTTAGGAGGGAAATCTATTAATTTTATCGTCTCTCTTTGCGTATTAAACCACTCACGAGTTATTCGTGAGTTGTGGATCGGGCTGTTGTCTTGCACCACATAAAGAGGTGCTAAATCAGGATAACTGATACGCCTTGTCGGTACCAAAATGTCTGAAAGAATTCCTGCATATTCAACGCTGTTAAGGCGACCAGTTATCTCGTGTTACTTCGATAAAGAAATTTAACTTCAAAACAATATTTCTTTAATTATTTCGTTTCGTTTGTTAAAATAGTAATTATGATCGTTAAATTGTTCTTCACTAAACTATCTTACCAATATTGTTTTGGGGAATACTACACACACCTTCTATCAAATATACCTATACTAGATTGAAGATCGCAAACAAAATCACTTGTCTTAGTGGCACCGGTTGCATATATTTCATGATATTATATTTACACATTTGTAATTCAGACTTCAATTTGTAAAGTATTAAATTAAAGACAACTCCTGGTTGCAATTAACCTTAAATCTTTGCAATTGGATTTTATATAGCTTACAATAAATTTGAATTTAAGACGTTATGACATTAAAATACAGAAAATAAAAATGTCATTTTAAAGTAATGTCTTTAATAAATGAGGTTAAATATTTTAAAATAAACGTCACACGCAAGTAATAAGATTGAAAATTATTTGTTCACATTTGGAATTCACGTTGTTTTGGTACTAAATATTTCTTAGTGCGTTCACTTCGAACAGTCATTATGTCATAAAGTGTCTGTTTTTTCATTCTGTTTGGCCTTACTTCATAAGTGTATACGAGTAATATTCGGTAGCAATAGTAAAAATCATTATAATTCACGTCACAAGTTATGGTATTGAGAACTAATTATTAAAAAGAAAAATGCAATTGCGTTCAGAGTCAGATAGTCGTTAATACGTCGTTTGAACTATGTATAAGTTAAATCAACCATGTCTCTTAAATCAATTAATTTAAGAAACCATAGTTTTTCTTTTGCGCAAAAATCGCTTTTACAGTATTTACAAATATTTTTTTATAATATTACACACTGCCAAGCCAGCAATTATTATTTGTGGAATTATATCTGAATTTGAATTATGGTCTAGTTTTTCACCAAATTCAGTGGTATTCGTTTTAAATTTATCAAAACTCTGCTAGGGAATCTAAAACATTAAATTAATTTAAGAAAAATCAATTAACTGTATAAATAATAAATTAATCGGAGCAATTGTGTTAAAAGCCGCTTCCCTTTAACACAACATAACAATTCCTTAATGTCACAGCAGCCGTAGGCAAAATATATCTACGTATTAAATGAATATTTGAATTTGGTCGTGATTTAGAATATATCTAGACAAAAATCTATACAAATAATTTAAGCTTGTGACTTTATATAAAGTAATCTCTGAATCTACTAAACCGATTTTGAACATTCTTTTAGCAATAGAAAGCTACGTTATTTGTGAGTGTCATAGGGTAAATATTAATCAGAAAATTGATAACAATTTTTCATTGTAGCCGGTTTTACAAAGCAAACCGAAGAAAAAACAGTCGAAAGAAAACGTTTTTTTATGAACGCTGCTTTACCCATGAGAGATATTTGCTTGAGTCCTAGAGAAAAGTTATAGAGCTTCATCACCATTATCACTATCAGCTCATATACGTCCCACTTCTGGGCACGAGTCTTCTCTATCATTGAGAGGGTTAAGACTTTAATCCACCACGCTGACCTAGTGCGGGTTTACGGACTACAAACCTAAGAAATTTCTAAGAACTTCTAGGTGTGCAAGAGTCATCACGATGTTTTTCTTTACCGTTAATGCAAGTGATAATTCATTGTTAATACAGATATAACTTCGAAAAGTCAGAGGTGTGTGCCTGGGGTGTACGCCCGCGACCGGTGAGATTCTCAACCGGGCGCGTAAACCTCGAGCCCAGCACTGTGAAGCTTGATAATGCTTATAAAAAAGTCAGCGACAGCATAATATGTCTAACTTTAAATATAACTGTAAAAAAATATTTTGTATATTGAAGAATAATTTAAATCATTACTTCATGTTAATTGATCAATATTATCAACAATTATGATTTTTTATTAAAATAAGTGAGTTTATAGATATACTCTCAAGTGTTTAAAACAAAATATTTTTTTCTTTAACTGCATACAATTGGCACGAATGGTTAAAGAGATAATACTGACCTAGTTATACCTAGCAACCGCAACTGTGCCTTAATCTATTTTCATTAAAAATATTTTCATTAAAAATATTTTCATTAAAAATAAATACAATATTTTTTCGCAATCAGGAAATAAATGATGGCATTCAGTATTAATCGAACTAAAATCACAATTTAATCGCAAGTAAAAATGTTTACCCCCCAACGAAGCGAGCGCGGGCCGGCTAGTATAGTATAAAGTACAGCCAACTTGAAACAATGTAAAATAAAATTTATTTCTTTCATTATTTCGTATAATTATTATATTAAATTGAAGATAAAATTATGTCATATATTATTGCCGCCTAGTGGTGTCACATATTTATGCTTCGTGAGTGTATCACATCATTTTGACGGTACTGCATTATGCAGCCGGATAACGTCACATATTTTTGCTGCGTACGTGTAGGCACATATTATTGAACTCGATTATGGGTCAGATATTTTTGGTAACCTTCGCATAGGAACATATTTATGCTCGTGACTGTACGTACACGCGCGTAGTCACGTACGTCACGCGTACGTAGTTCTCACTTTGCTTGGCCTTTGGCGAAAGATGATCGTATTTGTTCGTGGGACGACACAGTGCAGAGCTTTCAAGATGTCCAGTCACCAACACTCACGCATACACTTTTCAGCCTATAGACACATCACACACACACAATAACTTATCGAAATTAATCTGCCACATGCCGTTAATTCTTAAATACAGTTTTATATGATTGGGACATTATAATTACAGCCACAAACTGTAACTTAAAAGATCTATTACAATGAAGGAAATAAACTAGGAAAAACTATGATGTGTTGACGATTGGTATATACAATAGTATGTTTTTGAAAAAACTCAGGTGGCCGAGTCGGTGTTGCAGCGAGTGGTGGGCGAAGAGGGACCTAAGGTGGTTTACTAAGCGATTGTATGACGCCAGCTTTGAGCATGACGCGCCACAAACTTCTTTTACGAAGCCATTGTCGTTTTTCTACCGGCGGCATATTGCAATTTAACTAAAAGTCAAATTTTATTATTTTTCTTGAAATAAAATAATTCCCAAATTATCTGTTATATTTGTGGAAACAGAGAGCATTTATAATAGATACCTTGTCTTTGGCACGATGTATTGCAGTAAGTCGCTAATCTCATTTCATGTATCTATAATCCATCTTGTTTGAGCTTCTCGTTTGGTTCGTACATCGATTTCCTTCGTTGAAAGGTTTATTTTTATATCATGAAATCATTGCGCTACTTCTCGGAGATTCGATATACAGAACAACTACTATTTACTATAACTATGTTAACTATGTTTCTGGATAGTGTCGATATAATGGGTACGCGTCACGAATGCGGTACGTTTCCCACTTTTCTTCTTTAATTGAATTGTGTATTGTATTAACTGGTGTAGTGAGTCGTAGTTATTCTCTGGATCTTCGTTATTTACAAATATATATTTTAGTTGGAGTGTATATTACGTATTGTATCTGCAGGTGGTGCACAAACAGTTCAACTCACCAATCAACCTGTATTCTGAGCAAAACATCGCAAACTCGATTAGACAGCAGACATCGCCTCTGCCGTGAGTATAACAATAGACCAGAACGACACTACATTTAGATAGAACATAAAAATTTGGAAATTATTAGTTACAAGTCTTATGTATTTTCAATGTCAAGTATATTTCGAATGTTGTCAGTCATCCTAAGGCCACACATATCTTGGCACTGAATGTTAACAACATGGCTTAATGCCAGACCGAGCAGTTATCTAAGAAAATAACCTTCTCGGCAATATTATGTGTATTGAATTTTTCTGTAAATAAATGCAAAAATATGAGAAAGTATCCTTCGCTTTACCGCATTTTGCTAAACTGTATAAATAAATTAAAAAAGTAAAGTATTTCACGGAAGAAATATCATAATTGTGCATATTTCTTATTATAATCCAATAATGAAGTATTTGTTTAATCACTAGCTCTAACGGCCATTACGGACGGCCGCACGTTGTCAAGAGGCAAGTGTTTTACTAGAAACACAACGTTACAACAGTCGACGTCCATCTTCATGACGCATTAATGCTTATTTAATTTTTATTTTTCTACCTTACGTCTCTGTCAAACTTTCTGTTTCACGCAACGCTCTGTGCCGTTTACTTATTGTCTAGCATGGTGAAGTCGTCGACTCTTTGGTTGTCTAATATGCAACCGATCTAAAATCAAAACGTTAAACATTCACACACCCAGCAGCCGCCGTCGCCGAGCCGCGGCGGCGGTCATCGTTCATACGTAGTTATAAGCGTAATTTATCTAATATTTATATAATCGAACATTTATTTATAAACAATTAAGATAATGAACTTATTCTACATAATTAATGTTAGTATTTTTATCGACCTATCCTTCCTGAAACACAAACAAAACTAAACGTGACCGTGCGCGCACTAACCGCTTCCGCGCCCCCTAACGCCCCAAACGGTATGGAGTCTAATGTGTTTCTCTGTATTATTGTGTTGCGCCCGCTAACCGACTAAACCCTAACGCCCCGCCCCCGCGCCTCGTCCGCCACGCAGCGACAAGCCGGCGCCGACCCCCGCGCCCTACGACCCCGCCAAGTCCGAGACGTACCGCGCGCTGCAGGAGGACGGGCTCGGCGACGCGCAGGAGGTGCCTACGCCCGCGCACACCAAGCTCTTCCAGGCGCCCGCCAAGGTGAGTGCGCCGCCTCGCTACCCCGGCCCCCGGCCCGAGGTACACAACCCGCGCCAGCGCCTTCAATATCTATGCCTTGATTACAGAGGCCGCCGCCGCCTCCCAAACAAACGACGCAGCTCGACGCGAAGTCGCAAGGAAAACAAACGACCTTCGTAAGTAAACATACTTCACGTATTTTAATGCGCGAACGATAAAAGTCAAGAAGTTTTCTGTATTGCAGGTGAATTCTTTACACGAAGAGCACATCCAACAATCAAAATCGTTTAAACGGCTCATGTACAACGTGTTGGGTGACACAGAATTCTAGTGGAGCTCGCGCGTGCCGCCTCGATAGTGTTGTTGCCGCCGTAGCTAAAGTACATATAATCAGTTCCCCGGCCCCGGCCCAGGAGTCACGCAGCGCATGTCCCGCATGCGATGTCGGCTGACGTCACGCACTTGCCAACTACGCCATGGGTACTTCCAGCTCGTTTAGGGCGTTTTCACGGCGGTTAGTCGATGGTGCTAAATCTTAGATAATACCGACTTGTTGGGTTAGCAACATATAAGACTAACAACTAATTTTAGGAAGCTATTTATATTTTTCCTGACAGCGTGTGTAATTATTTTTCGGCGAATTTAAATTCTAATACTCGAGTATTAGTCATATGATATATGTTTACATTAAGTAGAAATGTAACTTAATTACTAAGTGTTGATATTCTGTTAATACAGATATAAAATGTTATGTATACTATGAGAAATAAAGTTGAGTGTACCGTCTAGTCAATTCGACCAGAGCTCCGGTCGTAATCAAGAATATAAACTTCAATGTGTCTTAAATAAATTATTTATTTTTATTACCTGTCGAGTTTCATTAAAAAGCACCCAAATAAAATACGTATACATTTTAAAAATAATTATATTTATGACCCGATGAGAAAACAATGCTACACAACAAAATATAATACAGTCTTGAAAATTTCATGAACGATAAGTACGCAGATCGAAAGGGGGAAATAATTTTGAGCAAAAAAGAATAATAACTTATATCACAATACACAAGTATATGGGTGCTGTCTCGTGCAACGCCGGTTACAGTCTACAAACATGAGCCAATATAGTAAATGACAACATTACATTTATGTCCTTGGCATGTTTAGTTAATTTTATGAGTTTTCTAAACACAATCTAGAAATCAGCAAAAAATTATCATTATTAAAAATAAAATTAATCAACATCGGCATTATGTAAATGAGGCATCGCAGTAGACTCTTGGAGATGAAAAATTACCAATACGCACTCGAGTAAATATCCGATTAAAGGTGTAATTTACATTGGCTCAGGAATCCTTAAATTCGACATAGTTCATCTTGATATGTAAATATACAAAGTAAGTACAGTATTAAGTGCTCATGACACGTGTAACCTTTGAGAACATCTCCAAAAAGCACCCACAAACAGCTAAAAATATATTTTTAAAGTATGATGAATAGGAATTATCTTTGAGTTATTTATACTTTATACGAAACTTAATGCCTTAGATGAATGCTCAAACTAAAACAAAGTTAATGTGTTAATTGTAAAGAGTTTAGAACTAACTACTACAAGGTTTCGACTAGTTTTAATATTTCAGAAAGAAAAAAACGGTACCGACTGCGTTTCATTCAAACCTTATTTATTACGAGAAATGCTAACGGCACATTCGCGTTTTCTCGTCAAGCTCTTTATCTAAGCACGAATACGTATATACTAAAGTATGAGTGTGACAATGACACAACCAGAAGACTGTATGTAACAAACAAAGGGTCAAATAAAACATTATCACAGACCAAAATTTCCTCATTGTCAAGACAGTGGAGATTACATTGTTGGACAACGTGCTTCCCAATTTTTGATCCAACATTGAAATTAAATTAGTCATTGCCTCAATTTTTGACTGATATTTCTAAAATTAGCACCAAAATTCCGATCCATTTATTTATAACTATCTACATACAATTGAAAACAGTAACTCAATGAGGCCAATTCTTAAAAACAAACAAATTTCAATGTCGTTAGCGACGATTGGCCCTTGATCATTGATTTACGCATTTGCACAGCCTAAAAACATTTGCGGTTTCAACATAATAATGAGCTGTTTACACAGCAACATGTGCTTGTGAATTGGCCCGAATGATTTACTAAAATATGTCTACCATTTCAAAACAGGTACTTTTTTCATCTACATATGAATTTTAAACAGCATTAACACCCAGTGAACACAGCAATGGAATGACTCAATTAGGCTATTAATCGCACGTAATGACGTTACAATACATTGAGATACAAACACTTGAGATCGTTATTTCACTTGGAATTCGCTGCCAAACATTGTTTTATTTAACCACTTTGGGACATATTAAAAAATAATCCATGTTTAAGTGAATTACTATTTACACAAAATATTATTTTCTCGCCAAATACGTGATAGCCGTTTTATAGTGTTATGTAACGTACTCATTGAACACAATGTTTTTTACGCATGTTGGAGTCAACTGATTCTTCAAAGTAATACATTGAACATATAAGAAGATAAACAACAATCTAATCATCTCCATCGAAAAACCAATATAAACTCGAAGGAAGTAGTTGAGATTTAGGACACGGTGATAGTCTACAGTATTACCAATAAACAATCCCAGCTAACTAGTAAAAGGTCACAACTAAACATGCAGACCATCGTAATGTAACTACACCCAAAAATCCTGGAAACCAAAAATATAAATAAAAACAGGTTAGGACGTCAAAAGCGTCGCCATTATTTATAGGGAATTTTTTTGTCTGGTCGTTGTTGTCTTATATACTACAAATACATATTATGTCATCACTTTACATAAAAAAGATCTATTAAATGCTTTTCCTAAATGCACGCATTCCGGTTTAGTGACATGACACTTTATTAGAAAATAGTATTTTCGATTAATATGTAATGTTTGTTGTGATTTTGGATAACAATGATTGTGATGTAAGTCTCGTTAAGAACTAATTTCGCAATACATAAAATTAATTTTGCCGCACCCATTGCGGAAAGGTAAAACTTGTTTTGAAAATGAATATGACTAATTTGCTTTTCCAATTACTGTACAAACGATACACTTTTCAAGTTTCCGCAACTATCGAAACTACCTGAGAAATTAAGTAGGCGTTTGACCTCTAACTATAAATTTAGAGTGTTCATTGTTCAATGGTTGAAATACATGAATGGGCTGATGTGATAAAACTAAGAATCGACCTTCACATATTTGAACACATTCTGGTATACATTAACAAAAGGTATTTTCTAACATAATAACATTTGAGCCGAATACACATGTTATGTTTCATTTCAGAATAAAATATTTCGATGAAAAAATACCTGCCGTGAGACGCCTAAAGTGAAATATCGAATGTGTCGACATAATTTATAGTGAAAAAAAAGTTATTCAGAAATATGTAATAAATAGTAAGTAGCTGATGATGCTGCTTCATTACTACACACAGTGATTTAAATACCAGAGTATCACGTAGTAATAAATTGTAAAAATCAACGACTATGATTTTTGTACATAATAAGTAATAACAAACAATAACGTACGTGACATTTAACGATAAACATAATTACAATAATCCATTATGGATATTTACTTGTCACGACAAACAATGATGAATTGTTAATGAAAAGCAGATAATTATAGTGAGTAGTGAGGTATATGGCGGCCAAATGAATATATTTGAACAGTTAAATTCTTTCAAGTTTATAATTTTTTAAAATCAAAATCGGCTATTACTGTTAGACAAACAAGAAGAAAATAAAACAAATATAACTATGCAATGAATCAAATGAACACCTGATATTTGCGCAAAGACACGGGTACCCGAGAATGTTATATTCGCACTTAGAATAATTTATAGTGATACCGATCTACACCGGGAACCGAGTCTTTACTCTTAAACAGACAAACCGAATTTATAAAATGGGAGCGCAATTTGGTTAAAACCTAAAAAGGGTTTAATTCACGTAACGAGGAAAAGCTTACTTATACACTTGAAATGGTATTATTGCACGAACAGCAAAATTTAAGAAACTGTTTCATCAAATGTATTAGTTTTGCAATTTTGTAAATGAGGCAAAAAAAGGTGATATTTGTCAAAACAAGCACGTAAAACTACGATGGGAATTAGTTCGGCTGGAATGATAGACTCACAGTAAAACCTCAAGTATAATCATTATTACTTAGTGATTAAATGTAAAACCAATAAGACGCTCATGTGTGGACCATATGTGGGAGTCCTCTCAATTCTATCATGGAATTATGATAAGCTACGCTTTTGTTAGGATTTATATAGAATATAAAACGAAATAGGTGTAGTTAAGATTTAAGAGGCAGTCACTGTATGGCTGATTGATAATAATTGATTGCATAATTATTAAATAAATAAATAAAGAAGTCCCGAAGACGAGATTTAACCACTAATAAGTATATTTATGTAAAATAAACATTACTACGTTCCTACAAAAAGTCATTGTTACTTTAATTTGGCGTAGTAATTTTGTATTTTGCTATGTAGACTGATGAAAACTTATATTTCAAATCGCATACCGACATCCATAATTCTTAGCATCTGTTCGATATCAACTATACATTTTAAGGAGAGCAGTACCTATCATTACTGATGTTAGAATTCCGAAATCACAGGAAAACCGGGCGGCAGTTCTGAACATTTTCAATTATAAAACAAATAAACACACCAGGAAGTCGTTCGCGCGTTCTCCTCACAATTACATCCCCATTCAACATCCAACAAATCACGAGACGGCGTCGAGCCGACGGAAACTCCGTAACGTGTCCTCACTCGTGAACATACCACCATAACTATAATAACTATGTACAGGTTTCACCGAGTTGCACAAATACTTGTCAGTCAGCAGTCACACGCGCGCTAGTACACCGTGTCGTCGGGGTACAGCAGCAGCGGCGCCGGCTCCCGGCCTCAGGAGGGCTGCGGGCCGGGCGCCGCGCCGGCGGCCGGGCCTGGCGCTGCGGGTGGCGCGGCGGGGTGCGCGGGGGGCGCGGCGCCCGCCGGCAGCAGGCTCTCGCGGCTGGCGCGCAGGTTGGGCAGCGAGCGGGCCGCCCGCGCCGCGCGCCGCGCCTCCAGCGCCAGCAGCGAGCGGATGTCGGCCTCCAGCGGGTCCACGGCGATGTGGTACACGTGGGCCGGCTGCACGGCCACGCTCACGGGCTGCGAGTCGGAGTAGCGGCGCGCGTCGTGGGGCGTGTCGGCGGGGGGCGCGGGGGGCGCGGCGGCGGCGGCGGGCGGCGCGTGCGTGGAGAGGCGGCGGTGCGGGTTGGCGCGGTAGGTCTCGAAACCGCCGCTCTCGTCCTCCTCGTGGTAGGCGGCGGGCGGCGGCGGCGGCTCGATGTTGGCGACCACCTGCCCGCGCGCGCTCCTCTCACGCCGCTTCAGCCGCGCCGGCGGAGACCCGCCCATGGGGATCTTCTCGGGAGCGTTTTGTATCAGCAAAATTCTGGGTAAATAAATAAATGACACGCTTTTTATATCAAAGAACTGATGGTCCGACCCAATTCTAGACGCTGTGGAATTTTACCGCTATATTCCGCTCCCCTCCTATTAAAAAATAGTCACCAACCTGAGCAGACCATCTCACCTTTACCCACTTATACCAATATGTACCACTGTATTTAAAAATCGGAATTAACATTATATGCCCTACCTAATGAGTTATATTTTTCTTTGTGACACACTAGCTCAGGACTCTTCAAATTGATTCCTTCAGATTCTCTTTATTCCAGCTACTCCATTTACATCAACTGATATCTTTCCACCCAATTCCAGTAATTTTACTTTACAATACCTTTGTGTCTTCATAATTCTCATCAAAGAAAAAAATATATTCCTGAAGTTAACTGACTTTGAGGTGCTATTGCAAAAAAAAATAACATGACATCCTAAAACCAAATCAACGATTTTGTAACTCGATTTCATTCCATCAGTCATATACTCATACCCACACAGCCTGTATTCCTTGAAAGGATAGACAAAGATGCATTCCTGTAATCGTTTTTCGCCCCATTTATATTTTTGTCTCACATAATAGGAGGCGAGTCTATACGATATTCATTATATATTACAGTATTTCAAATACTTTTCGAGACACCATGCTGTTACGGAGAATTAGAAATATCCGATCACACTGACCAGTAAAAGAACCTGAAATCTCTAGTTGGCACGCTACAATAGTATGTATTACATACTATGCAACATAAGCACGAGTGTGCTGCCACACACGACGCAGCCTTTTTAAAGATCTCACTACTGTATTCCGTTTCATTTACTACATAAAAATCAATTACTAATGATTTGAAGATTTTTGAATAAGACAAATATGTACTCTAGTATCAAACAATTCTTCTTATTGATTTTTTTCCGACACATCCAACACAACTCTGCAGTCGACATGTAGCACGTAACTGCAGTCGATAGGTATTGATGCTCGAGAGATTCCTCTTTAAAAGTATGAATATTATTCATGTGTTTTTAATATGTATATTCCTTTTTTATCTAAATACATATTTCATACAAATTAAAATTAAAAATGCCAAAAAACAAGAAAAAATGTTTATTGATTCAATCCCTACTGAACGTCACAAACTCACTCATGGAGCTAACTGAAGCCCGAATCAGGCAAGCCCGAAGGCATCGATCGTTGTCGATCTAACCCTTTAATTAGTCTTAGTGCTGTCACTTCGTCGTGCCAATATACTTGTAATAAAAAGTACCTATTAACACAGATTATGTGTCAAATTTGCTAATATTAACCACTTGCTTAATTAACATAACTATTGCAAATGCTATTATACTAATTATTTTAAGAAATTCCTCTTCACCCGGTAGCAGATGTGGAAACAATGCATATTCATAACTTGACATTTAAACACCTAGAAATTATAAACCAAGGCTCAGCTATTGCGTCCACTTAATTAATTACAGATTCAAGTCTTCATCTCCGAAAGAGTAAGCAATAAGCATATTTTAAAGTCCTACGTTTACATTTTTGAGCACATTTATAGACTCTGCCGCTACTGTCTGCGGTCTGGCCGTGAGTTTCATTTGACTTTGAACTCGTTAGTGATAATTTGAATGTAGGTGACATAATAATTTTCTGGAATGAACCCCTGCCTGTTATATCAACAGATTTCGGCTTGACATTGCTTTATGGGACATATATATGATGTCAATACATTAATATCTACTAAGCATAAAAAACTTAGTTGGTAACAAACTTACGTGATTAAATGATGAATATCTCTCTATGTTAATTAAGAGTAGGATTGTAAACGTATTGACTGCCTCGTGGTCTCGCGGTACAAGTATGTGCCGTGCGATCTGGAGGTCCTGGGTTCGATTCCCGGGTCGGGCAAAGTGTTATTGGGTTTTTCCATTAGGAAATTCTCAGTAGCAGCACGGAGTCTGGAAATGTGCCCGAAAAACGGCAAAAGGTTCGCCCCCTATTACGTGGGACTGATACACACCTGGCGAAATGTGGGTGCAGAAATGCATTTCTGCCTACCCCTTCGGGGAATATAGACGTGAGGTATGTTTGTTTGTTTGTAATCGTATACACGAACATCGAATACATACCTGTTGTGAGCTCTCCAACGGTTGCATAGATGTAAATATTGTCGGCATTGTATGTACATGAAAACAGCACCCCCAGTGAAGCCCACGGCCACAACTACCAACTTTGTCCAAAAAGGCCACGCTGAAAGTTAAACATTATTACTATACATTAAATACTGCTGCGTCGATTCATTACTTTGAAGATTACTTATTGGATAATTTCTAGTGTATACCAAGCAAGTCGACGTGATTCGATGTTTAGTAAACACATGCAGTTGTTTACTTCTCTACGATAGGTAATTCAAACGAGAAATCTTAACCCCACGTACGGCAGTATTGGTATAAAAGCGTCTATCAAAATAAGAATATTTCATTTTTTTAAATCGACATCAAGAATTAGAAGAATTAGACCTGTTGGCTAGGTGCCAAATATTTAATTTTATATTCATTATATTTATAAAAAGTAGATTTATTGTGAGGAGGTACATAAGTGTTCTCACCGATAAGTCCACGGTTGACCTCTTCGACAGCGCGTTCGATAAGTACAAATAAAGACCACATGACGCACAGCGCCGCCACGCAGTGAAAAAGCACGGCACAGCACAGTCGCCGGCGCTCCACTCCAGACATCTCGAGCAGACGCCACTGCGGAACGTAACGCCGGCCTATACTACTTAAACAACGCCCTCATATCGTAACTACCGTGAAAACAAACCATTATTGGTATTCATAACACATTTCTAAGAGGCGTAACGCCATAAATAACATAAATAATACCCATCGGATGCATAGAGCTCGTAGTACGTATGTTTTTAAAAATCGTAGCAGTCACCTTGCTGGCGCAACATTATAGTCACGTAGCGAGATGTTGACGCAAATGGCACAGTAAAAACAGTACACTAGTATACATATACACACGTATAGTAGCATCGTTATTGATAGGAATGTCATAACGTGATTATACCTCGTTGAACGGCTTTATTTTTGTATGCATGATGAAGTTGAATTTGCATAGTTCGCAAGATCTCGTCTCCGACGCAGTTAACCATTGTTGCAAGCAGCTTTGATGCACGTACTTAAGACTTCCTGGAACGATATGTTCTTATTAATTTTTACCACTGTTAATAAAGTAACAATACTATGTAAATATAAACTTTTTACTTCACATTGGAACTGAACGTGTAAGTTACTTGGGTGGGAAATATCAGATACATAGACGCAATATAAATATATCTATTTTCTCCATATTCAAATGGGAGTACCGTACAACTGAGCTGATTCGACTTTCCTGAAATGTGACTTTATTGTTAATAAAATTTCTTAAAGTCCAATTATTATTTGTTGAAAGAATATTTTAAATAGCAGGCGTTTACCGTCTTTAATTGTAAAACTAGTAATGGATAATTATATTCAACCCTACAGTGCCGTATAAAAAATAGATTTGAACCGACCTGAACTTATCAACAGTCACTAGCGCGGTTATTTTAACGAGCTAATAGAACACTTCTTACAATATTGTAAATATATAAAAGCCTCCACGTGTTGTAATACAATTTAACAAAATAAGTTGTAAATCCTAATTTAAAACTTCTATACATGCAGATATATATATTTAGCTACCTGCTACATAACAAAACGCGGCTTCGAGTTATAATTATTACGGTTATGGAGGTCAGACAATTTATAAAACAATATAGTTCCTTGATATGAATCATAATACACAAAACAACATTCAAACTATTTAGTAATTGTTTCTTTATTTGCAACATAACTTCTACTACTATTCCATATGAAACTAGCTTATGCTCGCAAATTCGTCCGCGTAGACTACAGTGTTGAGTTCAGAAAGAAAATAAGTTGTAGTCTATTTTAGTCCTCAGAGTCCTATTTATGTCGATACCAAAAATCACACATATCGGTCAAATCGTCGTATTCATCATAATAGATCCAATGTTTCAGTTCAATCAGTTGAAAATCTAAGAAAATGTATACAAACTTTCATCCTCTATTAAATCCCCTTAGGGGTGGAATTTATTAAAATCCTGCCTTAGGGGATAACTACGACATAGTAGCTTTATGCGTGCAGTCCCTTGGCGATGGGTGTGTCTAAGTTTCATTCAAACCTTCATCCCCTATTTTATGAATGTGTGATGCATGATTGTGTTTATATTTTTGATTGAATTTTATAGATTGTATATTTTGTTGATTGTAATAATATAAATTTTATCTAATGTTAATTTATAATTCTATCGCTATATTTTGTATTATTATTTTCTTCTCTTTATTTTCTCGGAAAAAAATCCGGTTAAATCTGAAGCACACGAGCCTAGGCCAAGTGTGTATCAGTTTGGATTATATTTTCTGTAATGTTTCTAGAAATAAAGGTCGGTTCACATGAGTCTGTTTGTAAGAATTTTCTTACAATACGGCAAGTATTTAGAATCGCGGCTTTTTGCAGTAATAAGTAGGTATTGGGTGGTAAGTTAAGCGTTTTTAAAGACTGGTGCAACTGCTTGGGTATAACCCCTGTGGTAGACAGAACTATAGGTACAATAGTTACTTTACTTAGATGCCATAGACGAGTAATTTCATCCTTTAATTCTATATATTTGGTTAATTTTTCTGCTATTGTTGTCTGTAAATTATGTGTATTTGGAACAGCTATGTCTATAAGGTATCCAGTTTTATCGATTTTATTTATTAATGTTATATCCGGTCTATTATATGGAATTGTTCGATCTGTAAGTATTGCTCTATCAAAGTATAATTTGGTTGTGGAGTTTTCAAGTACGGTTTCGGGACTGTATTTGTAGTATGGTTGGGTTTTCTGTATCATCTTATAATTAAAAGCTAGTTTCTGATGGATAATGTTGGCAACCTGATCATGTCTATGCTTATAATCTGTTTGGGTTATTGCTTTACAAGCACCGGTAATATGTTGGATTGTTTCTGGGGAGCTGTTACACTTTCTGCATGCATCGGATTTTAGGTTTTTTATTAGGTGTTTCTGGTAATTTCTTGTTTCTATAACCTGATCTTGTATGGCTTGTAGAAACCCTTCAGTCTCTGGGAACAGTTCGCCGTAGCTGAGCCAAGCGTTCGATGCCTCTCTATCGACGTTGGGTTGGCTCAGATCTTGGCGGTGTCTGCCATGCAGGGACTTTTGGATCCATTCAGATATCTTGGTCTTGTCATCTGTCAGTTGTTCATTTTTCTGTGTTGTTGTATCTTTCATATTAAGCGGGGTGAAATTATTGTCGTTGTGAACTATTGACCTGTGGAGTGTGGAAGAGTTTATTTTGTCAAAAAAGTACTCTCTTAACGTTTTAATTTGCGAGTTATGGAGATTAATTATGTCAATAAGTCCCCTTCCTCCCTCTTTTCTGGGTAGTGTGAGACGTTGGATGCAAGCTCTTGGGTGATGCTTACGGAACCTAGTCATAGAGGTGTTTATTAAGCGCTGCAGATTTTTTAAATCAGATTTAGACCATTTAATTATACCGAACGAGTAGGTTAGTACAGGTATTGCAAACGTATTAATTGCTTTTGTGGTATTACGGGCAAGAAGCTGTGTTTTTAATATAGTATTAATTCGGTGTTGAAATTGCTGTTTTAGTTTATGTTTTATTTCTTTATGATGTATTTGAGTTGATTGGTGGTACCCTAAGTACTTATAGGTTTCGTTTTCGTTAAGCGCATTTATAATCTCTCCTGTTTCTAATTCGTAGTGATGTTTAAAAAGTTGTCCTGATTTAATAGAGTTAATTTTACATTTATCTATTCCGAATTCCATTTTTATGTCTTTACTAAATTGTTCCGTTAAACAAGCTAATTTCTGTAGTTGATATTCATTTTCAGCATAGAGTTTGATGTCGTCCATGTACAATAAATGATTTAATCTATTGGTTACAAGAGTTTGAGGTTCTGATTCTAATATCTGATGTTTAAGGGGATATCCGAATGATGTTGAATTTAATAAATTAGAAAGAGGGTTTAGGGCAAGGCAAAACCAAAGAGGGCTCAATGCATCGCCTTGGAATATACCTCTTCGGATCGCAATTGGGTCTGTTTCTATGGTTTTAATGGGAGTATTAACTTTGAGTCGGGTGGTCCAGGTTTGCATTATTGTTTCCAGGAAAAGTATGATTTTAGGATGGATTTTGTAGATTTGCAAAGTTTGGAGTAGCCACGAATGTGGGACTGAATCGTATGCTTTTTTATAATCTATGTACATAGTGAATAGGTCGGTTTTATTTTTCTGAGCATGTCTATGTACGACAGAATCTATGACTAATTGTTCTTTGCAGCCTTGAGAAAACCTACGGCATCCCTTTTGCTGCTCTACTAGAATATTATTTGAATCTATGTGATGATAAATTAACTCAGATAAGCAAGATGTAATTATTTTATAAAAAGTTTGCAGGCACGTAATTGGCCTATAGTTGGCGGGGTTCATGAGATCGTTTGAGTTTTTAGGTATCATGTAAGTGATACCTGAAGTTATATAAAATGGCATTTTACTAGGTTCAAGCAAGAAATCGTTAATATGATTGTGCAAAAATGGGTGTAAATACGTAAATTTTTTGTACCAGTAACTGTGAATGTAATCTGATCCTGGTGCTTTCCAGTTATGAAGTTTACGAATAACTGTATGAAAAATATCTACGGGGATATGTTGAAAATTCATTTCAGTGTTATTAGGATAATTTACGTTTTCATTCCCTATCCAACTAGCTTGTGAATTATGTTTTACGGTTCTACCCCATATGCCACTCCAAAAATTTTTCAAATCTTCTGGGTTAGGGCTATCATTTACGGAATTTGTGGGATTTATTTGAATGTTAGCTGTTGTTTGCCTTATGGCACGATAAAATTGTTTTTCATTATTATTAAACCTACTGTTTTGTTGTTTTCTTAGAGTACAATTTTTATATCTACGTAATCGACCTGTTACAACTGAAAGTTTTTGTTTAAGAGTATCTAGGGTATGCGTGAGGCGCGTGTTTGGTTCTTCGTGTACAGTATGAATTTTATATTCTTCTATTATTTTATTTACATGTCCGGTTAATTTCTTATTTCTATTACCATTCATATATTGTGTTAATCTTCCTATTTTTATTCGTAAGTTATCTAATTTGCGTTCTAATCGAATTTGCCACTTTGGTTTAAATTCTTTTCGCCTATTGTCATTTTGTTCTACGGAATCTAAACTGATTTTTGAGCCGTTTAACTTTGCAGCGGTCCATGCGGCACTGTATATTGTAGTTTGAAATGTATTAAAATCTGTATTTTGGTCTATGTTTTCAGGAAGGATAAATTTATTTAAATACTGTACTATTTTTACAAATTTTTTCGATGATTTTTGTTTAGGTATATACATTCTGTTTGTTGGATCAGTGTTTTTGAAAAAATCTAAAACTTTCTGAAAGGTTTTATCTATATGTTCATCTCGAGCATCATCTTGTTCTGTATTCGTATTGTGTTCTTCCGGCGACTCAATCAGTGTAGGCAACTCATGAGTACTCCACTCCAGATCCTGAGCGCAAGTTGGGGCGGGGGCTATATTATCATAAGTATTTAGCGAGAGCTCCAGCGCTATTTCCTCTTTTATACTACTAAGTCGCTCATCTGAAATATATTTGTTCGCAACGATAGTTCTTCTCTGATCAGCTATTCTTTGTTCGCTAAGATGGGATAGTGTGGGAAACATAGCTATAAAATCTTTATGCAAAAGTTGTCGATAAGCAGTCTTATTTGTCTCTAAGTTAGTAATCCGGTAATATGATCTCATTATAAACTCGTTTTGTGCTGTAGTCCATCTCATACGGGTCTTAGGGTTACATGAATTATTTACTTGTAATGAAGATGTGGTTATTTGTGGTACAATGGGGCCGCTGATTTCTTTTTTAACGTCATTATAGATATGATCAATAATATTTTGCGGTATAAGATTACTGCGCACTATAGCCCTGCGTTGGTCTCCCACCCTTTGGCGACTCACATTCATCTGCGGGAATTTCTCTATAAATTTTGTATGAAGCGGTTCGAGATAATTTTTTGTGTCGGTATCTAAACTGGTTAATTGTAGGTAAGTGCGTAGAATAAATTGGTTCATTTCAGAAGTCCATCGTCTACGCGTATTAGCATTGCTCGTGGTGGGTGCAAGATCAGTGTCTAATTCGACATCTTGTACAACACCATCGAGCGAACTTGTGGATACAGTAGGTGTTTGCCTCGTCATATAAGATGGGCAAGTTGAAGGGATAGACGAAAATAGGGAAACTGTAGCATCGTCCTCCGATGCTTCGGCTGTAACTTCCACGTCATGAGTCCGCCTGGTCAACCCATGACGACCGGCTGTAGCATCTTGAATGGCGTGCGCCCGCCTGCTCAACGCAGCGCCACCGGTGTTCCGCATACTGAAGCACCCAGCACCGGCTCCAGGTGCGCCCCGGCGACCCCCGGGCAGCGACCGTAAATTGTATCTATGATTCTCCATACTCCATAGTTGGGTTACCATTGCCACGTTAGCCACTCCAGTAGTTTCAGGTAGTGTTGCCCGCCCCCCACGTGATCAGGTGTTCGGATTCGGACGTGTGGTTGGATTTTAGGGGGCGTATTATTATTATTATTTATTGTTTTTTGCATTATTATGTTCTTTAATTTTATGATTTTTATATTGTATAGATTATTATCGATTAGTGTAATTGGTGTAACCGTACTAATTTGAATAAATAAATCCCCTTGGGGGTAAAATTGATCAAAATCCTTTCTTAGCGGATGCCTACGTCATAACATCTACCTGTATGCCAAATTTCAGTCCGATCTGTCCAGTAGTTTGGGCTGTGCGTTGATAGATCACTTTATCAGTCAACCACCTTTGAGTTTTATATATGTAATTATTGTCTATGTTTAATTATTTTGTACCTCGCATACTGAAGTGACCAGCGCGTTTTCCGATCAGGTCCAACATTTATAGTATGAAGCCAGTCCTGATCAGTAATAGATTACTATTTATCTGCTTGTAGCTATAGCCCTGACCAGTTATTGCCCCCTACAAATTAAATTAAACAACGCAACCCTTTGTAAGATGATATAGAATCTGACAAATGATTAATAGAGACTGCCGAAACTCAATAAACCTTAAATTTTCGAGTATGATGAGTTTTTGCGAAGTGGTGTTCATTATTGGGCAAATGACTTATTCATTTGTTAATGGGTTTGCTATAAAAAAGGCAAAAATGGTTCCTATATTAATTTAGGCACATACGCCTGACTTTTCTGACTGATATGTCTGTGTAGGAATACCTCGTGGGGAAACCTACACACCTAAATGAAATGAAATTTTTCATTCTTTTTTATGAAATTTCTTTGATTTTTAGTCCGTCAATCAACACTAGACCAGCATGGTGGACCAGCTGATGAGGATGATGACCTCAATATATTGTGGGTGTATCAATAGTTCTTACACCCTGTCATTGTAAACTAACGTGGTTTATGTTAGTTAGCCGAGTACAGTAAAAATGCCTGTAAACTATGTGATCCACGACAATTCGCAGAAACGTTGACGATTCCCGCTATGCTTGGAATGCAACGACACAGAGATTTGCGCAATGACAACCTGGACGACTTTGTTGTACCTCTCACGTTAATAATGTTTACGCGTGCAGACGCGTCGAACTAGATGCAATTTCAGAATCTGAAGCCTTTAGCTGCGCAGCCAGTGGAAAGCTAATATCCGACTGACTGATAAAAATGATAGTAATGAGAGTTTCTTCCGTCGCTTCTTCCCAAAAGGTAATACAAAGCGAAATATTGTGAAGCGGTTTTAGACTGCATTAATCGAAGATTGTCTTTACGGGGTCTTCTTCTTCTTCATCATCAACCCATAATATGGGTCCCATATACGCCCACTGCTGACCACGGGTCTCCTCTACCATTGAGAGGGTTTTAAGCCGTAGTCCACCACGCTGGCCTAGTGCGGGTTGGCGGACTAAACACCTAAGAAATTCCTAAGAACTCTTAGGTGTGCACGTTTCATCACGATGTTTTCCTTCACCGTTAAAGCAAGTGATAATTCAACGTGAATACACACATAACTTCGAAAAGTCAGAGGTGTGTGCCTGGGGTTCGAACCCGCGACCGCCGAGATTCTCAACCGCGCGCCTAAACCTCGAGGCCATCATTGAATTTACGGGGTCACGGAATGAAAATTGTATTCTTACTAGCCGGAAAATTACTTTAAAAAAAACTCCGCGTCCAATGCATCATTGATAAGATTTATGAATCATTATTCCTGACGTAAAGCTCCCAATTGAAAATCTACTTAGTACCTTAGGATGGTCGTACGACCACATGGGCCTATGTTAACTCACGCGGCAATTCTAAAATGAAGTATTCTTATCATCTGAGACATATTATTTGGCTGCCCTATTGTAGGGTACATCACAGAGTAGTATTTTCATATTGACATACTGATGGCCGTTTAGTTTAATAAAAAGCTAAATCTGTACTGTATATACTGTTGTAATGCAAAAATGACACTGCTTATGTAATGCTTTCAGTCCTAAAACGGTTTGACTGATTTGAATGATTTTTTGTATGGAGATACGTGGGGCCCACTGAAGTAACATAGGATACTTTTCATCCCGGAAAATGTAGTATTCCCGTGGGAATCAGTATTTTTTGATCAACTGAACCGATTTGATTGATTTTTGGTATGAATATAGGTAGGACCAACTAAATTTAAATGGGATACTTTAACCTGTTAAATTTATTCCTGTGGGTATGTGTACATTAGGGTGTCCCAGCTTAGTAGGGCGATTTTTTTTTTCTCGAAATTAAATACGCATACCCTCTATATTTTTTCTAATTGACCCTAATAACTCAAATACGAAATATTATCGAAATTGGATAGCGGTAACCCGTGCCGACTTGATGGCAAAGTTTTAAGAAAAAAATTGTATGGTAATTGTAGAGCACATATACAAACTTAATTTTTATTTTCAAAATTATATCCTATTTCACCGGTATTATATATTTATTATTTAAACAGGAATATTTGTGATATTTTAATCTTAAAGTTTTCTTTTTACTGTTAGGATAAATCACAGGAAAAATTGCTTTAGTTTCCCTTTAAAGGTGACTTTTTCACGAAAAATTTGTATCAGTATAACTGCAATTTGCAGTATCACTAGCGACTTTTAGTGTCATTATTTATTTCTTAACTGCTTGAAAAGAAGTATAACTAGTCTGTGAAGTAAGCAACTCATTGAGAAAAGTGTCAAAATTTTTAAAACGATTGAAGAAAAGCAAGACTAGTTTTTGATCGAAATAAAGTCGTTTATGTCTTTCTAAAAAAGTAAATCACGCAGATATCTTTCCAGGGGAAAGAATTGAATTGATGGATCGTCTTTAGTTAAACTTTAAAATATTATCATTTTTGGTTTCTGGTCTCCATCATAGTGATATAGAGACAAGACAGCTACTTCATGAACCAAAGACCAAAAATGCTGAAAAATATTCTGTATAGTCATTTCTGAGTTAATTTTATTGACAGTTTCCCAGGGTTTCAAAGTATTAGGCAAACATAAGTCGTGGTAAGGTGCCGTCACTGATAATATACAATGCATCCAAGCTTTAACATAGTATATAGCGATGCAAATCTAGATGTCTAATAGTGCGACTTTTTATTAGTAATTTACAATTAAAAAATAAGTTACGACATTTTTAATCAATTAATTGCTTCGGCCATCATGGTGTCTGGTACATAGAACTTGGAGATCGAATAGTCAATTTTATTTCTGTATCACCACCAAAGAATATGATTATAGCTATAATTGTTAATTCTTGATAGCCAACCCTTAAATTTCCTTCATAATTCTGTCCGGTAAAACAATGTATATCTAATTATATAACTATATCTATTATCTAGATTTATTTTTATCAATTAAAGGGCACTGGCGTGTGCAATATCCAAAAAGTAGTCCAAGCTTGTAACAAACTCTTGGCGACACTGTACAAACACATCTTGCGATTTTTCCGCATTATTTGTTGATCACTTCAGAGTCGGTATAAGGCAACTTATTTCTTAAAATTAGTTTATTAAAGCTTAAATAGGCATATAAGCCCTTTAACAAAAAAATAATTCATCTCGAATAAGTTAGATTTGCGATTTACAAAATTCAATTTTACTTCACGAATTTTATTAAACAGAACTGCCAATATTTGCTCTTTACAGAGAAGTTTTAAGCCGTTATTTTAATGTTTTGCACCCCCCTATTAAAATTTGCCTTTGAAATCTTAATCTGACATATTGATTAAACAAAAAGAGGCGTTTACCAATACAATAAACAAGCAACCACGAAACTTCCATGCGAATATTGCGACGCGCCGAAGTTCATACAAAGTATGTAAGTACTGAAACACATGAATGCAAGTCGGCACGGGTTGCAGTGGTCCTAAGTTCATGAAATTTTATTTATGAGTGTTTTAACACCATTCGAAAATAATTAGAGGGTATGCATTGACAAAAAAAGATTTTGATTTTTTTGGGACACCCTAGTGTACATGTTATGTATAATTGCAATAGTATGTATGTATTTCTGTTACGTTTTCACGCCTAAACCATTCAACTACGTTGTACTATTTTTGGTATGAACATAAATAGGACCCTGTGAAGAAACAATTAAATTATCCCGTTGTATACACTTGTTATAAATGCGAAAATAGCTCTTTCAAAGTAAAACTCTTTTTGGACACTTAGGAGACGCATTAAGAATTCACTTATTATATTTCTGCACTCGACCCTAAAGTCTACGCAGACGGAGTCGCGGACAAAAGCTATCTAGTAAAAATAAAAGCTTAAAGCCAAAAGTTTTCAATGTGGTTCTTTAACATAACACAATTTAGTTTTGGTCAAAGGTCACTTTAAATTCTGGCCATCCATCAATTTATATGACTGTCAGACTGAATTCTTACCTATAAATCTATACTAGTAGGCTAATAGCCTCTCCTATTTGGGCTAGAAACGGCTGGGGTATATTGACATTAATATACATGTAAACACAGCCACACAGTGCTAACCCCAGAGACCTACAATATCTTGGCCTATCTAATCCGCCCTTACTACCCAACAAGTGAAATCAGGCAACGGACACAGATCATTCTTACCACTGTCCATGTAAGTCACCTTTAGAACAGGTTAGGTTTTCTGTGGTGGGATTCAAATGTTTCATTACAATAGAATAGGTTCTTGTCCAGCAGCACCCAAATAGTGTAATATTATATGCAGTCATTTAAGTTGAACTTGGTGAATGTTTGTATCATTTTGTGTTGATATTAGTGGTCCAACAATGAGTGATATTGTAAATAGTACAAATTAAATAAAGAAGATTTGTTTTGTTTTGGAGACACATGGCACTGTTGTTTTGACCACATTAACAAGCAGAGCTGTTTATATAATAAATACACCCAACAGCCACATACATAGTCCTGACCCCACAAACATTTGTCTCGGTGCGGGATCAAACCCGCAGCTGCTCGTTTCGCAAGCTGGTGTCTAGCCAACTGCGCCACGGGGCTGTCTTACTGTCGGCTTCTATAGAGCATACTTTCTCATACATGGTGTGGATACAAACAGTTGCAACATGATCATTTCACTAGAAAAGCTAAGATTTCTACTAGATAATGCTAAATGCTTCAACAATACATTTTTGAACACAATACATAAAGAATACCAGTGATTAAGAGGTTCAAATTTACTTTGCAATTTGTCAAAAGCTAGGGGAAACAGTATAGTTATTGGCAAGTTAAGTGACCAGTTGGTAAACAAAAACACATAAAAAATTATATCCTTACTGAAAATAAATAAAACTCACGACACTATGTTGCTTTGTTAATGTACTACAAAAGAAGGTACTTTATATAAACTTTCACTATACATGTTAAGAATAGTGTGAACTTAAAAATATTAAACTCAAAATCACAGTAATTGGCCATAACATAGTAGTTATAAAGAAAGTAAGTTATATTGCACCTTTAATATGGTTATAACGCATAAAAAAACCATCTATTGTGAAGTATAAATCATTGACAAATTACATATTCATTTCAAAATATAGTGCCAAAAAAAATTTGCAGTCTTAACATTATTTTTAATCGCTTAACTGAATTTCTCCCTCCGGCAAAACATTACATATCGGAAAACAAACAAACCACATAGCGGAATTTCGATGAGACTTTATGACAGAGAATAAAAGTGTCGCCATTATATAATTTTTAAATCTACTATTACTATAGAATATTGCTAGTTTTTTGGTAGCAAAGTTGAAATGGCTAATAACTGTACAGGGGCCAATAACTATACTGTCTCCCCTATTTTTGGGGCATATAGAGAATGAGTATACATTTCTTCATTTTACACTTATAATGTAGCCTTTATAGTTCATAACATTACTATATATGAAACATAACTGGTCTGTTAATCAATGATAAACATAAAACTTATATTTATGAACACTTAAATAAAGCTTATAAGAAAAACATTTTAAAGTACCATAAGCATAGTATAGCAATACCTTTAACAAAACATACAAGTATCAGTTGCACAATTCACTTCTATGCTGCTATCCAACATACCATTTCAATATGAATTAGTTAACGGTTAAAAATTTGTGTTGCAGAAATGGGACATATAAAAAATTAAATACATAAATTTTTCATAATATGTGTAACTATTATAAAATTTTATTAACTTCAAATTATTAGCATAATTGAAGGCATGTTATTTAAAGAGTTAATTATGTTGATTAGTATGTCTTTTATCAATAGACTTTAATATTAAAGTCTGTTGTAAATAAATATTCATTTACAAAGATTTTCTATGTGTAATTTGATATTGTTTAAACAATTAAATCATTATTATGTAGCCTTACAAAATAACACAGGTTTTTAATATCCATCATGATTTTTTAAATGGTATTTTGTTGTTTATGTTTACCATATTTACCTATAAAATGTTTATATATTTTGTAACAAAACCTTGAAAAACAACAATAGGAGGAAAAAATTATGATTTTAAATTTATTTTTTAGCATTTTCCAAATTCTCTTTGACTCATACAATAAAATATTATGTTTAAATTTGATATATTTGCTAAAATAAAATATTATGGCATATGGGTGCTGCTACACAATAATTGTTGTTTTTTTTTACTACAAAGACATAAAGTTTGCTTGAATTTTTAGAAAGTCTACCAGTAGACACTTTATTTGATTTATTTATTATTTTCAATACCAAAAAATCACATTACAAACTATAAAAAAGAAAATTAGATACAAATCTAAGAATGGTAGTTTACACTTAACACTGTATTTTTAGTTAAAATGATTTTCCTATTGTTATTTATCATCTTAATTTTTTAAAGATATAATATAAACTGCTTTTTGATATTACTAATGTTCATTAAAAAATGACAAATAGTGAGCAACTAAACTCAACATAACAAGCAAAATAACTATCTTTAATGCCAAGCACATATTTTCTGTTTTATTTTTTTCACAAAAACAACTGCATTTACAACATAAAAAATGACATAGTGAAATCTGACCATTCATTACTTACCTGAACAATAGCATGGTGCAAGCAATGGGTTATGCGCTTCGCTTTCGCAGTGGCATATTCGGCATATGTCTCCGCTGGAGTTACTGCACGATGTCTGACTGCTTCCAGAGCCAGCTCGGATTGTCTCTCTGGCACCTCCTCCACCCCATTCCCAACTCTCGATATCAGATGAATTCTTCACATTTATTTGTTGAACGGGCATCGTGTTCTCACACAATTCGAATAACAACGACATGAATGCAATATTTATATTTTATGAACTGTTTTCCTTCTCGCAATTAATATCGACAAAGCAAACCGTACTAAAAACATGTCTATTCATGATGCAGTCACGTCACAAAACAGTGATTATTTTTACTGCATATTATAAATATCAAATTGATCTTTTACAGAATTTTAGTCACGTCTCCTAACAACACAGTATTAAAAAAGAAAATAATATTGCTAAATAGACATGCCCTAACGTCTGACCTGACAATCACATACAAACAAAATGTTGCCATTGCAATTATTATTGACATAAAAAAATTGGATACCAGTAGGAAAAACATTTTAAAGATGGTATGGCTTTTTTGCTCATCTATTATTGAAAGAAAATAAAAACTTGCAGAATTATAATTAGGTACTTATTATTATTCCACTTACCTAGCTCTCATGTGTATTGAATTTCCATTTTTTTTTAATACACTTCAATCACTTTAACTGTAACTTATTCCAACACATTTTCTTACAATCCACCGTTACTATACCTAATAGTCCGGTCAATTTAGACATTCGAAGTTACATAAAGTCCCAACAAGCTGAATTTCTGTGAAGTTGTTCAAAACATAATTACAAACAATGTCTAGAAGTTCCCCATCATTCCCCTGTAAGGAAAAAATTTAATTCAAGGTCAAAGGTAAAAAAAATGAGTTTTTCGCGATTTTCAGCAAAACGGTAAGTTTTATCATAAAAGTACCTCAGACAAAAATTGTAGATCATAAAATTATCTATAAAAAATGTATCAATACTTTTTTTCTTACGAGCCACCGTTTCTGAGATATAACGATTCTAAAAGTTATAAAAGTTGTTATCGTCATAATATGCACACGTTTCCAGTTTCCACGCCACCTATGAGATAGTGTACTTAGCGCGTTTTTGTTAACGTGGTTTCCCCAGTAGGCCTACTCCACGGGTCAGTTGTGATCCTGTTTAATGTAAAACTATTGCAGAATAACGGAAATTTTCAAAGATTGGGAAAGATAAAAGCGATGGAAATGAAAAAAAAGTGTCGAAGTTTATTCGTCTTATTCGTAAGTTTCAAATTCTTGTTCTTCTTCTTGATCTTCTTCTTGTTCTTCTTCTCCTGCTTCTTCTTCATCTTTTATTTTGGATGCAAGTAAATTGCGTCAATAGCGATGTATCGCATGATACTTCGTCGGAGTCAAACGAATCCTCCATTGTTTGTGATTCAATATTAGAGCACGACCGGCCTTGACAATTTGTGCATGCCAAAGAACAAGACAGTCCGACTTTTTTGCAACCACATTTAGCACTGCATCCCTATTTGCAGTTGCAAAAAATAATGTTCAGCAGTTTTTCCGGCGCAGGTGGAAGTAAAGTTTGAACTGACTCTAATATATTGTTGACCAACTTCCAACCCCAGTCTATAGGGTCTAGCTGATAACCAAGCCACACTTGAACTTGGTAATATACTCGAAAAAGATGTTGGTGAGCAGCAACTGAAGTTGGAGGAAGACAAGACCCTAGCCACGCTCACAATGAAACAAGAGACAGATGTCTCGAAGATTAAGGGACTGGGTTTGTAGTTAAAACTTATGTATATTTTACATTGTAAGTATAAGTTACAATGACCGATAGAAAAATATTTAAACATTAAAATTTTACACCTCTAGATATACGTGGCGTACTCATGCATATTATGACGATAACAACTTTTATAACTTTTAGAATCGTTATATCTCAGAAACGGTGGCTCGTAAGAAAAAAAGTATTGATACATTTTTTTTTATGATAAAACTTACCGTTTTGCTGAAAATCGCGAAAAACTCATTTTTTTTTTTTACCTTTGACCTTGAATTAAATTTTTTCCTTACAGGGGAATGATGGGGAACTTCCAGACATTGTTTATAATTATGTTTTGAACAACTTCACAAACATTCAGCTTGTTGGGACTTTATGTAACTTCACTCTCATTTTTTGGTCTAAATTGACCGGACTATAAGCTATCCTTACAATACAGAGAAAATTATGATTGCACTACAAATAAAATATGATTTAAAGGGAGTGTCGTGACACCTTATTTTTATATAACTATAGGTAGGTATCGGTATGTCTAACGTGAACCAGGAAATCTTTGAGGCGGCGTCAAATCTTCCTGCTTTGCCAACAATCTTGACGAATTTATTCACCTAAACATACCTAAAAATACCGTCCACCGATCGCTTTCAGACATATACAGGTGTATTAAGACCGTGATCGGAAACTATGGCAGGTAAAATATAAGGTCACCACAAACCCACTGTCGGTAAAGAAAATCCCGGCAAAAAATAAAAAAATGACGTTTTCCTATAAACCGTCGTTATAAAAGTATATTGTGATTGATAGGAAAACGTATTTTTTTTGTCGGGAGTTTTTTTTCAACGCCAGGGGGATTTGTAATGACCTTCGATATTACCTGCCTCAGTTTAAGATCAAAGTCTGAATACATACTTTATATATAACAAGAAAATAATGAATCCCAGAGTCACCATACATTCGAATATCAAATCATTATTGTATTTTACATGAATGTTTTATCCGATGTGGAAACTACATAGGTCGTAAATTTAAGCTGAAGTATTTTAAGTGAATGGTATAAAATAAAAATGTAATTCTTACGCAGGTAAAAATATACATATTAAACGTGTTTCGAATTATAAATTTATGAATAACCTTCGAAGCCATTGAAAATTATATAAAAGTTGGTTATAAGAAAGTAGAAGATCTATTTATTGATACTACAGTCGAAACCGGATATAACGACACTGAAGGGACCTTATATTTCGGACGTTATATCCGATAGTTGTTATAAACGATAGTAATTACTTTATATAGAATGTGCCGGGACCTTACCATTCGGTTGTTATAACCGGTCCGTCGTTATAAGCGGTGTCGTTATAACAGGTTTTCACTGTATTATCATCTATCTAATTCTAACTTATAAACCATGTTTATCAAAATTTTGTAAAAAATACCAAATTTAAGCACACAATAAAAGCTATTACTATTAACAATAACGATTAATAAATAACTATTTAATTGGTTTTTTAATCGAACAATTATCAATAGAGTCAAACAAACGATAATGAATTAAAATGTATTAACCTGAGAGATAACAATAAATATATCTAGTAATAGGGGCCAACTTAAGGGTGAACATTGGTTTAATAAATTATTAAAAAATACGAACAAACAATTTTTCCATTCCAACATTAACGAACAAACGACGAACAAATAAATAAAAATTAAAAATAGTATGGCCAAATTCAGGAAGTTGATCTTACGTGAAAAGAATATATATTATTATCTCTTCCACAGCGTATATTTTTAAGGGTATATTTATTCTGTGACATTTTGCATAGGTACTGTTAAGTGTGAACTGACTTTAGTCTCTTCATTCATTGAGTAGACGCGGCGTCTGCGGTTTGCCTCCATGTTTATTTTAATATTCGTTTAAATTAAATACTGATAACATGGAGATTCCAGCGGATGTTAAGGTTGAATTATACTCCATGATTCATCAATGTCTTCAAAATATTGATAAATCTTTAGCACAAAAGTTTTTAGAGAAGACTAAAGCGGTGAGTAAACCACGTGGGGCCCCGGCAATAACACGTGTTAATTTTAACAATTATTATATTGAGAGATCTTTATTGTGCTTTCTTTCGTTTTTTCTTACATCGTTATGATTTTTATCACATGTATTATTAAATTATTGATTTTTTAGGTTAGGTGTGTAAGTAATTTTTTTTTAAGATCTTCACACTATTCTCTGTAATAATAGTATAATTAACGAATTTTATTCTTGAATTATAAGCAAAATTCGTAAATCCTTGGTCTTTCGTTATTGTATATGAAATTCACTAATAAATCGAGACACCATTAGCCACTGCCACCAAAGAACACGCTTCTGTCAAAAATGGAAAAAATATGGGCTGAGGTTTCAAATCATTCTGGGTTGAGTCTAGTATGGATTGAGTCTATTAGGGATATCATCTAGTAATTTAAAAAGAGCTTGCCTTTTATTGGTATAAAGAACTTATTCGTGTTATATGATTAATATACTGTCTCCTCCCTGATTGAGGGAATTTAATGAATTAAATTATTGATATCGTAGAAAATGAAGTCTGATATATTCAACTAATGTTTTTCAAAAGTAATCTTAATTTTCGATTTTACATGTCAGCATATCACATCTTGTTATCGTAAAACATATCCTAAAGTCAAAAGATACCAACTTCAAATCCCTGATCAGGCAGAGTAGTGTTGTGTTTTCCTTTACAAAAATGAGCCTCATCCCCACAGAGGTGTGGATACAGAAGATGGCTTTGGCTTATCTCCTATGTCTTATGTGTGTGTAAAATTAAATTTGTGAATAAATATCTTAAGACTGATAGGATTTTGCATAGTTGTTCTCTGGTATTTTTTACTCAAACTAGCATTAAGTTTTCTAATTATTGTACTTTTTTTTAAAAAGGCTCTGAGAGTAAATTGAATTCGTGAACAATACCTCTAGGTAGCAAAGTATCACCAAATATAGATTTTGATCAATATTTTTAAATTTTATTATTAAGTTTTGGAGGTAAGTAAGCAAAAAAAGTGTTAATGGAATTTCCCTCTAACAAAATCTAACAGTGAAAAGTTATTTACTGTAACACTGTCTACTTATTAATTAGGATTATTATTAGTTATTGTTTATTAGGATTTAGTTATTACTAATAATTTAAATTACTTTGTTGAAAGCCAATTCCATTTGACTCAGGGACTACTTGTTGTAGAAGAATGATCTTTAAAAATTGTAGTAATGTAGTATTATCTGCCTCAGTTTTGCCTGAATATTATGTTTTGTTTTGTTTCTTCCCTATTATTTTTGCCCATACTCTCCATCTCAACAAACAAATGGAAAATAAAAACCATATCTCAATGTATTTTTGCGCTGTGTTAGGTATAACTGCCCTTTTTTTTTAGCACATAATGGAAACATATTTGTCAATTTGAAGTAATGGTTTCTATACTCCAAGGATTGATATGTTGGAATAACAGAGACCTTTCAGCTTTAAACAAAATATATGTATATGTGAATTTCTTTTTTTTGCAGAAACCAAGAGGTAAAAATTTACCAAACCTGTGTGACATTATTAAGTTTTACAAAAAACAAAATAAACAGGCTACTAATGAAGATGACAGGTAATTAATTTTAAGCCTTAAATGTATAAGTTTAATGAGTCACTACAAATCAGGTTGCTTGATAAGTTCTTAGTTGATAGTATACATATTGCATAGCTCACAAGTAAAAAAAAAAATTATTTAAAAAAGGTATGATGCTCTTTAAAAAAACATTAATAAATAAAAAATTTCAGTGATTCCAGTGAAGATGATAAACAGAAACAACAAAAAAAAGTTATTCAAACAAATGGAAAAAGTCCTGCCCTAATGAAAAAACAAGAATCATCAGACTCTGAAAGCTCTGAAGATGAAAAGCCAAAACAAGTAATGCCTTTTGATATTTACAAATAAACAACAATAACATAGTACAAACTACAATGATGTTAAACTGTTTTTTGAGCCTCTGTGATAGAAATGTATCTAAATTCGTCACTACCTCTGAGTTTTGTTTCTAATTATTAGCAATGTTTGAAATATGAACATGTTATCAAATATATAAGTCATTTCAGGTAAAGACACCGGCACCAGTTAAAAAGCAAAATGCATCATCTGATGAGAGTGATAGCAGTGAAGATAATGCCACATCAAAGCCGACTAAACAACCTGTTAAAGCACAACCCACAAAAAAATTGCAAGCGAAACAAGAATCATCAGATGATAGCAGCGATGATGAAACACCTGCAAAAACAGCACCTACTCAAAAGCCGGTGGTAAAATCAGCACCTTCTAAAAAAGCACCATCTTTAGATGACAGTGATAGCAGTGAAGAGGATAAAACAAAACCAGCAAAAAAAGTGAATCCACCTTCAAAGGCAGCTCCACTCAAAAAAGCAGAATCATCAGATAGTGACGAAAGTAGTGATGAAGATATGGCTAAAAAAGCACCAGTCAAACCAGCTGTACCTGCCAAACCAGCTGCTAAACCTGTCCAAGCTAAGAAACAAGAATCTTCGTCAGATGATAGTGATAGTGAAGAAGAAACATCCAAAGGACCACAAAAACCTGCTGTGAAGCCACAACCTTCTTCTGTGAAGCCTCAACCAAAAACATTGCCCAAAAAAGAAGAATCTTCGGATAGTGACAGCAGTGAGGATGATGAAAAGACTAAAAAGAAGCCTGCACCTAAGTCTACACCCAAACCACAAGCAAAAGTTACAGCTTTGAACACTAAAAAGCAAGAATCATCCTCAGATGATAGCAGTGATGAGGAAAAACCTAAACCAAAACAAACCTCCAAGCCAACTCCTGCTAAACCTAGCCAAGTTAAAAAACAAGAATCAGATGACAGTGATGAAAGCAGTGATGATGAAAACAGTAAGAAGCCTGTACAAAAGCCAGTTGCCACACCAGTCAAGCCAGTTGCAAAAGTTCCTGCTAAGAAAGAATCTTCCTCTGAAGATAGTGACGAAAGCAGCGAAGAAGAGAAACCTAAACAAATACAAAAAGCTCCTGCCAAATCGCAAGGTACTCCTATTCAAACAAAGAAACAGATTAAAAAAGAAAGTTCTGATGATAGTGATGATAGTAGCGATGATAAATCTAAGGCATCCAAAAAGTCAGCATTACCAGCAGCAAAACCAGCAATTGCTAAGAAGCAGGAATCATCTGATGAAGATTCTAGTGATGAAGAGGTACAAAAACCTGCTCCCAAACAAAAACCAGCAAAAGCCCCCAAATCCTCAGATGACAGTGATGATAGTGAAGATGAACCACCTACTAAACTAATGAAAAAGAATAATGGTGAATCTAATGAACAGGTACACTAATTATTCTCCAGTTATAAACTTTCTCTAATTGACTTTTATATGTTATATGTAAGACAAGCATCTAATTTATATTTTAGGAATTAGAAAATAGTTTTCAAGGAGGCAAGAAGAGAAAAGCATCAGGAGGGGATTTTGTTCCAGCCAAAAAACCTTACAACAATTTTGTAAAAGTAAGTGCATTTTATTTACTTGTATACATTGGGTATAGATTGGTTGGAGACATTTTTTTACTTTTTAATAATTGTGAATTTTAGGGTACTAACCATGTCTCAACACCGAATGAAAAAGAAGCAGTCAACAATAAGCCTGTTCCATTTCGACGTGTTGTGACTGAGGCTGTCACTGTTGACCCTAGACTTAAGGACAATTCTTTTGAAGCCAAGGTAAATGCCCTAAAGTTGCAAAACGCCAAGGCAACTCCATGTGATAATGGAATTTTGTTTAGTTTTTGGATTAAAAATCCCATGGCGCAGTTTTGGGCATTTACTTTCAAATAACTTCATTACATCACATTGTGTAGTCTTGGCGTTAATATTAGTTTTTCTCTGTCAGGAAGGTGAAAATCAAGAAGAAGAAGAAAATGATAATGAGTCAGAAGGAAACAAATCTGGCAATTGGAATAATCATGGACGAGGTGGATTTAATCGTGGTCGTGGATTTAATGACCGGGGACGAGGTGGGCAGAGAGGTCGCGGGGGATTCGGTGACAGGGGTAGAGGTGGACGCGGAGGTTTCGGGGACAGGGGAGGCCGTGGTGGCCGTGGAGGCTTTGGAGATAGGGGTGGCCGCGGGGGATTCGGTGATAGAGGCGGGCGGGGTTTCAATAGGGGGGGACGTGGTGGAGATCGCGGTGGCCGCGGCGGAGATCGTGGCGGCCGCGGTGATAGACACTCCTGGGGTGGCGACAGAGGTGGATTCAACAAAGGCGGTTTCAAAGACAGAAAAAGTTTTGATGGAGGAGACAACTCTCAGAATAAAAAAATTGTATTCGATTAAATAGGTGAGATGCTTACTTGAATGATAAGTAGAGATGGTCATTTTTGTAACAACCGTTTTTGAGAAAATGCTAGTTAACAATACCAACATCCGTTGCCAATACATTGAAAAACTGATACGCGCGGTAAAGGTGAGAGCCCTGCGTGAGAACACGCGATATTAACTGCTCGAGCAAAGAAAGACGTTGTGAAAAAACAATAGTTACTAGCAGGCGGCGCAAAGTTTGAGTTAGGTTAAGTTTTGATTTCGTAAATACGTGTGAAATATTTTCAAAGTAGAGTTTGTTTTGAATTCATACGTACTATTTTTTCTGTTATTAAAAAATATATATATAGATTACATGTTATCATTATTGCAGCGTAACTAATCAAAGAACTCGAGGAGTAGTCTCAAAACGATGCGGGGAATAAAATAATGCAATGTTTTAATTAAATATTATTAAATATTTCGTAATAACGAAGACAATCAAAGACAAAATTGAACAAAAACGCCCATCTCTAATGATAAGCCACAATATATGTATGTGTCGCAGTCAACTAGCTTAATCAGCCATTCAATTAACAGATTAGCCTGTTAACTAAACGGCGCCGTTTAACTAACGGTCTGAATGGTGTTCACCCGTAGCCCTTATTATTACATGTAATAAACTGGCTGCCTAATGCCTGGGCCATTCGTATGATAGGGTGAAAGAGTATATAATTAAAGTGATTTATATTTTTCGCTGAAAGAAAAATGGTCAGCATTGGGGAAGCCATGTGGGTATGTGGCCTCAATATGAAATTATGATATTTTTTGCTTGAAATTAGATTCAAAAATTAAATTGCTCGACTCTGTCACAGCTAACTTCACACGGTTATTGTTACTATACTCTTACACTGTATTGTTTTTTAATAAAATTGGGGAAAATGTCATCAAATTTGTCGTTTTCCGACGCCATATTATAATTATAATACTAGGAACAAAATTTGAATGAACAGGCAAGGCAGGCCAAGTAGTTAAATGTTATCACCTCAAGTCATTTGCCTAGATGTTTGATGAAATGGCTGAACGTCGCCGTTTAGCAAAGAAGCTAGGCTAATAATTGAACGGCTGATTAAATTAGTTGGCTGCGACATATATATGAATATTCAAAACGTTAACAGCTCTCATAGAGTTCAAATTTCAATGATTTTTTTCTTTAACTTCATTGGTAATTATTAAATGTACCAAAAAATATTTTAGAGTGGAGCACGCGGTTCCTGGGGGGAACGTGCAAGCCAAGACTTGAAACACACACGGGGCAAGTCATTCAAGCATGAGAAGACTAAAAAAAAGAGAGGATCATACCGTGGGGGCGCCATTGATACAGGAGTACATTCAATTAAATTTGACGATTAAATATTTTATTTATGGACATTAATTACTTCTCTTCAACTGTAAGCCATTAGTATTATGTGCTGAGTGGTTACATTCAAAATGCTCCTAAAAATGTTACCCAGTTTTTTTTTTATATGGGTTTAACTGCTAATTAGATCCATTTTTGGACATAAAGTATACAGAATTTGACATTTTTTTAAACCATAGATTGGGATATCATTCCAAGTTATTGTTAATATGAATTTAATACACTTACAATTTTGTGCCTTATTTTGTTGACTTTAAACCCCATCATTGATTTTAGTATCAAAAAATAAAATAAGTATCTCCAGGGACACTAAATTTATATGATGCATTGCTAATCAATCATTTCCTTAATATTTACATGCAATCCCAGGATCTATTTGTAATGCCAATATCATTCTTTATGATTTTAAGTTTATAAGGAAAAATGTAAATATTTTCGAACCTTAGTATGTATTTTAAAAACTATTGTATATAAACCAGTTTTAAGTTAGTACCGCAGGATGTACTTTTATCTTATTAATGTTTTCGACCTGTTTGTAGTTTTAAGCAGACTTCTTTGGTTAGTAAAGTAAGTCCGCCTTTAAATATAATAATTTTATAGTTACCGCATTTTTATCATTGAAATACCACTACAGTAAACAGCCACAATGAGTCCTTTTTTATTTGGGCTACAGAGGAAAGCTGTACCTTCCTGCCAACCCTAGGGAAAACAGGGGCAGGAAGTGTATGTCGGTCTGCGGTCACGTCCGTAGAGATGTTAATGGTGGGCTGGGCGTTCCTAACAATTTCCCTGTGCCTGCATAATGAGTCATGTTGCATCACGAGTTCGATGATCGATCCTACACCGAGCCAAATTTTTGGGTGATCCACAAATCGACCAATGCGCAGAATAAAGTTACATGTGCAAAATCTCAACTTCCCTTTCTCAGCGATTTAAACTTAATTGGGCATAAAATTATCAGTAACTTTTTTTGTTTTTCGAACAACAAAATTTATGATCTTTATTACTTCACTAGTGCAATAAATAAACAAGTTTAACCCTTATTGTGGCAAGATTGACTTTTTTTTAAATACAAAAAAATATATATGAGTAGCTTCTTTAGGTTATAAAAACCATCAAAAATAAAAAAATCGTCATATGAAAATTTCGGAAAAACAAGATGTATACTATTCTATACATTGCTACACGTGCAATAATCATCGCATTTTAAGGAATGTATATTACGCTATACATTGCTATATTTAGAGAGAGTTTGAATGTTACTGGTAGAGTTTAAAATATATAAAAAGATGATTGTAAACAACATTATTTTAAATAATTAAAATCAAGCTTTTATTATGCACGAAAAATTAAAAAAATAAACTAAGAAAACATTCATAAAATTCGTAGTTTTTAAACTTTACAAGTAACAATTTACAAAAGTGTTCGGTTTATCAGTAGAAGTATGATACATAAACATATATTATCTATAACTAGTATATTAATATTCTTAAGTGATCTAAAAGCTCGTCGCGGCCGAGGTCTTCGCATTATCGAAATTGCGCGACAAGCTTTTAAATCACTTAAGAATATTAATATACTAGTTATAGATAATATATGTTTATGTATCATACTTCTACTGATAAACCGAACACTTTTGTAAATTGTTACTTGTAAAGTTTAAAAACTACGAATTTTATGAATGTTTTCTTAGTTTATTTTTTTAATTTTTCGTGCATAATAAAAGCTTGATTTTAAAATATGTTTTTCACCGTTAATTTATTTTTAACTTTTTAGTTGGAAATATTTCTAAGTCTATCCATTTCGTAGTCATACCGAAATTCAATTCAATCGGTCCATGGAAACGAGTGTTCCTATGGGCACCTTCCAACTTCTCATGACACCAGATCAACGATACCTTGTTATTATGTTGTCACTAAAAATACAAAAGCATACCAAATTTTAGCTTACTTGGTCCACAGGAATCGGAGTTCCTATGGGCTTCTTCCAACTCCTCATCAGATCAGCTTCATGATACCATATTTTTGTATTGTTACCGAAGTTACGAAGACACACCAAATTTCAGTTCAATTGGACCACAAGAATCGGAGTTCCTATGGACATCTTCCAACTCTTCGTCAGATCAGCTCTATGATACCTTGTTATTATATTGTCACCGAAATTACATAGGTATACCAAATTTCAGCTCAATCGGTTCAAAGGAATCGGAGTTCCTGTGGGCTTCTTCCAACTCCTCAATAGATTAGCTCTACGATACCATTTTTTGTATTGTTACCGAAATTATGAAGAGATACAAAATTTCAGCTCAATTGGACCATAGGAATCGGAGTTCTTATGGGCATCCTTCAACTCCTCATCAGATCAGCTCCATGATACCATATTTTTGTATTGTTACCGAAGTTACGAAGAGATACAAAATTTCAGCTCAATTCGACCATAGGAATCGGAGTTCCTATGGCCATCCTCCAACTCCTGATCAGATCAGCTCCATAATATCATATTTTTGTATTGTTACCAAAGCTACGAAGACATACCAAATTTCAGCTCAATTGGACCACAGAAATCGAAGTTCCTATGGGCATCTTCCAACTCTTCGTCAAATCAGCACCATGGTACAGTATTTGTGTATTGTTGTCGAAGTTACAAAGACATACCAAATTTCAGCTCAATCGGTCCACAAGAACCGATGTTTCTATGGTCATCTTCCAACCTCATCATCAGACCAGCTCCATGGTACCATATTATTGTATTGTCATCCAAGTTACGTAGGTATACCAAGTTTCAGCACAATCGGTCTATTGGAAGTGGTTCAAATCTTTATTGCAAGATTTGTAAACATACAAACTTACATACATACATACAAAAGTGAAGTTAAATAAAAGCTTGTAAAAATAGCTGTCTTGGTGAAAGTCAAAATGTTTAATTAAATAAATCTTTGTTGAATTTTTTTTTTCAAAATAATAGTAATATAGTCAGAGACTCTATTTCTTGCGGTGGTACTTCAAAAAACAGTTTCGATTCTTCAAATAACAAATATGAACTTTACATTTTTTGCACATCGTACTGGTCTGGCCAGCTTTCCAGTACTTGCATTTCTGATATCCGGTGGACCTTGTTTCACTAGGCGGCTGAAGATTTCATACCTAAATTCTTTTAGATGATCCTTCTTTCAGGTGACCAGTCAGATGGTATATTTTCCAAATATGTCGATTCTGCTATTTCAACCTTACGTTGGAAATTATCCTTTTTTCCAATGAAAAGATAAATATATTTTTCTTGCTACACTGTCTTTTTTATTTTTCGGACAATGATGGCAGGAGCTTTGCGTTTCATTTTTTGGGCGCGCGTCAAAGGTGCGCCGATAGACGTGGATACAAGTGGTTGATTTAAAGGCAAAGATGAAATTGAGGGTAGAAACTCATAATTACTTTCAGATGAATTAGGAAATTCCTAAGTACGGATAGATTAAAGAGGCATTTCGGTTATATCGGCATAAATATAATCTGCTTGCGTTCTTATCTCATCATATGACATTAGTAGGAGGTTTAACCTTTCGAGACTTTATCGAATTTATCGATGGTTCGTCGCCGTTACTAGTTTCGACACTTGTGCCAGAGTCTGCATTCTTTTCAGGCACCGGAGGCGCACCGGGCGGCTGCGGTTGACGGTGGGCGCCTCTCGCCCGCGTACCGTGGTCGCCCCACTCGGCGCGGAGATGGCCACCGGGGGGTTTTGGTCGGTATGCCGGTTTAGGGATTTTGTTAGGGACCCAGCCCGGCATTAACATCTGGGCGGATATGACGTCGCCGCGCGCCGGGCTGGAAGACCGGTGACCCCGCCATACACTTCCCGCCCCCCTCCCCCGGGCTGGCGGGAAGTAGAGCCATAAACAGCTTTCCCCCCGAGAACAAAAAAAAAAAAGGGTACGCAAAAGCGTCTAAAAAAATTAGGGAAAATTGACCCCTTGGATAGGGCTGTCTTCTTGTCAAAGGTTTTAAAATAACTGTCTGGTGATGATATATTAAAATACAGCGTCAGAATTTAGGTGAAGATAACTCATTATTTTGGATCTTCAAAGTGTCTGCAAAGCAATATGGCCCACGGGAAATGTCTGGGAATATTGACGACTTATTTTTAACGATATTATCTAAAACATACGTGAAAATCAGCCATGAGAATTTACGTCACGTTTTTGGGTCCCCTGACTAGTTGATATCTGTAAATTGGCCCTTAGACCAAGTTAGTGAGTATGCATACGATGGTAGTGCATACTCACACTACCCAATGGTCCTCATTTCGTCCATCAGAAAATAAGTAAGGTCTGGCGGCTCTGGGATCTCGGAATATTATACTCAATATTTAAATTATAAACCGACGAATCAAAACCAGCATTACCTACTGATATTGCCATAAAAAAGTAAACAATTTTACTAAGGAATTGTTCTTTAATAAACTGAGAAATGCATCTCTGCCTACCCCTTCGGGGAATATAGGCGTGAGGTATGTTTAAACTGAGCAAATAAATTCGCTACGTTAGACCAGTGGTGAGCAACCCGCGGCCCGTAGATGTTTTGATAACAAGGTAAAATTACCTTAGAAAATTTATCTTAATAGAAAATTTATTTTAATTTAATTATCTTCGCACGAGTGCTTCTACGTAGGCTACTTACGCTGTCTGAGACAATTCTGCCCGAAACTCAGTTTGGTTTTCGTCCCAACAGAGGTACGTGTGAAGCCATTTTTTAATTACGACAAATTCAAGAAAAGAGTAGGGAGCAAAATCAACCATTGTTTATCTGCTTTGTCGATCTAGAAAAAGCTTTCGACAGTGTACCTCGTGAGGCTCTCTGGATGGTTCTTGGAAAACTGGGCTGTCTGGACAAATTTATTAGACTTATAAGGCTCCTGCATGATGGTATGAAGTGCTGTGTGTGTGGCTGTGAATGGAGAGTTTTCTGACTTTTTTTTTTCAGTAAGTTGTGGCGTAAAGCAAGGTTGCGTATTGGCACCAACTTTGCTTGCCCTCTATTTCGCAGTGGTCATACGAGAGACCTTAGACAATACAGGAGAGGGCATACGTATCCGGTTTCGCACTGACGGTAGTGTCTTCAAGCTTGTAAGGTTGAAAGCGCGCAATAAAGTATCACACCAACTGATCACCGAGATTATGTATGCCGACGACTTATGCTTTGTAGCGGATTCTTCTGCTGGCCTGCAGGCTTTGGTCGAAAAGCTGGATATCATGTGCTGTAAATTTGGACTCAAGATCAGCATCACAAAAACAGAAGTGATGCAAATGGATGCCTCAGATCATGTACCTTTGAAAATACAGCTTGGCGGAAATATGTTAAAACAGGTGGACAAGTTTAAATACCTCTGCAGCTACATCACAACTAAATGCGACCTTGATGCAGAGATCAATAACCGAATCTGTGCTGCGTCGGTTACTTTTGGTAGACTTCGCGACCGCGTCCTCCGCACGCACGATATCAAGTTGACCACCAAAGTCAAAGTTTACATGGCAGTAGTTCTGCCGAATATATTGTACTCATCTGAGACATAGACTCTGTACCGCAGGCACATACGCACGCTTGATAGGTTCCACTTGAGGTGCCTCCGCGACATCATGAACATCCACTGGTGCGATCGCGTAAGGAACACAGACGTCCTTCGCCGGGCCAATGTGTGCGGTATGGAAGCCTACCTCATGCGGCGTCAACTTCGCTGGTGCGGACACGTGTCTCGGATGCCCGATGAGAGAGTGGCGAAGCGCATTTTCTTTTCCGAACTGGAAAATGTTAAGCGGAAGCGTGGTGGCCAGTACCTTAGGTACAAGGACGTTCAGAAAAGACATATGAAAAAATGCAAGATTGACCACTCCTCTTGGGAATCATTGGCAGAAGATCGTCTGCATTGGCGGGCTACCATTCAAAGCAGCGTGAGCGAGTTTGAAGGTGAACGGAGGCGCGAACTTGACTCTAAACGTGACTTAATAAAAAGCAGACCACCGGCTTCTATATGTTATAATTATGTCAATGGCACCTTGAATGTGTACGCTGTTCACGCACGTTTACTGCCAAAATTGGCTATATCAGCCACACAAGAGCATGTGAACTACGCTCTACCTGAACAGAACTAATGCGGAAACAGTCGCCATAGCCGAAATCGGCCAGGATGACAGCAAAATTACCTTGTACCTATATTGTTCTCGTTTAGCAGATGAGCATTTAAGAATCATTATCATCATCATGTCAGCCAATCGTGGTCCACTGCTGGACATAGGCCTCCCCCAATGACTTCCACCGGGATCGGTCAGAAGCCGCCTGCAGCCAGCGACATCCCGCGACCTTGACAAGGTCATCGGACCACCTTGTCCGTTCCACGCTGCGCTTTCCAGTACGTGGCCTCCACTGGAGAACTTTATGGCCCCATCGGCCATCAGTTCTCCGCGCCATGTGGCCGGCCCATTGCCACTTCAACGAGCTAATCCGTTGGGCTATGTCGGTTACTTTAGTTCTCCTAGGGATCTCCTCATTTCTGATTCGATCACGTAGGGAAACCCCGAGCATAGCCCTCTCCATAGGTCGTTGAGTGACTCTGAGCCGTCCCATGACGCCTTTAGTGAGAGGCCATGTCTCAGTGCCTTATGTCATCACTGGTAACACACAACTACTGAAGACTTTCGTCTTCAGGCACTGAGGTATTTCGGACGAAAAGACGTCTCCTAACTTTCCGAACGCTGCCCAACCGAGTTGGATTCGACGATTGACCTCTCTCTCGAAGTTGGACCTGTCTAACCGGACCACTTTTCTCAAATAGACATATTCGTCTACAACTTCGGGAGTCGAGCCCCCAACTGCGATTGGGGTGGGCACAACATGGACATTCGACATGATTTTCGTCTTGTCCATGTTCATTTTAAGACCCACCTTTTGGGAGACTCTAGTCTCCCAAAAGGTATATCATAAACTATAAGAACGGAATTAAAGAGCCTCTGAAGGACTTTAAGTACCGGCGTTCCGCCCGCTTTCAGAAGCTCTGAAGTGATTCCGTCCTCACACGGCGCTTTGTTGTTCTTAAGTTGCTTCAGGGCCATCTCAATCTCACACAGGCTGATGTCCGGGATATCATCACTGAAGTGGCGGATCAACTCGGCTCTCGGGTCTTTGGCCGAGCTAACAGCGGGTTTGGCAACCGAGGTGTAAAGCTGTCCGTAGAACCTCTCGATCTCCCTTAAAACCTCTGCCTTCGTCGACACTACGCGGCCGCCCTCCGTACAGTATTGGGAGCATGGACATCGTGTCGCAAGGACTTCCAGATCCGTCTATTGAGCTGACGATATGCATCGGCGTCCTCGGAAGAATGCAGCGCCATAGATCGACGTTCGGCCATGAGGTCAAGAGTGTGGACCGAAAGTTTTTGAGGTCTATCTCTACGGCGAGGTCTAAAATGCTTAGATCCCACTGCATGGACAGCTTCTAACAAACCGCTATTTAACTCGTCCACGGCAAGGTTTTCTTCTAGACACTCGAAGCGAATTTTCAGTTCAAGTTGAAAGCTCTCGGGGTTTTGGATATGGGCGCGAGTAGGTCGGAGCGTAGACTTCATCATGCGACGCCTTTCTAATTGGACATTGATATTCAATGAGCCTCTAACCGTTCGGTGATCGCTACCGGTTTTCACCCTGTTGATCACAGAGACATCACTGAATATCCGTCGTTTCGTCATCAAGATGAAATCTATCTCATTTCTCGTGGAACCATCAGGGCTCAGCCAGGTCCATTTCCTGTGAGGCGGCTTCTGGAAGAAAGAGTTCATCGCAAAGAATCCCTCTTTCTCAAGAAATTCGGCCAGCTTCTGACCCCTGGGGTTCCGTTGCCCGTGTCCAAATTGCCCCACTTTCAACTCTGCATCACTTCTGATGCCCAACTTTGCGTTAAAGTCTCCCATAACAACATTGAAGTAGGTTTTGGAAGTATATATGGCGCGACTTATGTCCTCATACATCTCCTCTACTTCTTCATCTGGGTGTGTCGAGGTCGGCGCGTATACCTGTATGACCTTCAACGAATACCTTTTGGATATTCTGAGTACACTACCCTGCTCGACACACTTTCAATGGATACGATGTTGTTAATGAGAGACCTGTGGACGAGAAATCCGACACCTCCTCTGGACTGTTGATCGTCCCCCCGGTAGAAGAGCAGGTTACCGGACTTCAGGGTTATCGTGTCCTCCCCGATTCTTCGGACTTCCGACAATCCCAGAATGTCCCAGTGTAACCCGCTCAACTCTTCTTCCAGTTCGACAATCTTCTCGTCTGTCCTCAACGAGCGTATGTTGTGTGTTACCAGGGCCAGTCGTCGTCGGGGGTGGTAGCCGGGGCCAACCCGGGAATCATTAAATAAATGGCAAATACAAATAAGATAGGTAACATACGAGAAATTTGTATGAAATCGCTATAAGGGGTAAATACTACATGTGCAGCCTGGGTTTTTCTTTAGAAAACTATAATAGGGTAAATATCACAAATGCTCCCCGCCTTTATTTAATTTCGCCCCTCTGGTCCTTGCCTGCTAAAAGGATGCCGACCACTGCGTTAGACTATCAGTAGGTATTATGTCGCGGAGTTTTAAAGAATATGGCATCATCAATAGTTCCTAACAATGTATTACGAAAATTAGCCTAAAATGAATAGGCACTAGAGATGGGTCGGTGAAGATTTTTGCGTCAACGAAACGTAACCGTTTTTTGCGTTGGTTAACTATACCTTGAACAAGAAAGCTTGATTTTTTTTAGATATAACTTTGCAATGACACAAGCTCCGACGACTCTGATGATGATGATCTTGGCTGTGCTCCTCTTTCTTAATAAACACTATTTTAAAGATAATTTAATTTTTACATACAGGGTTATTTTTGGAGCTCCCTATAAAAAACTGCTCGATCACGTGGTTGATTTCGTGTGGGAGGCCTGAATTTTTTTTTTCACTTTTCGACCCGTGTTTCTTTGGGAAAGTTATTTACTTTCATGGTCTGAACCACCTATTTGTTATAAAATTATTGTGCCACCTAAATTGTGCGGAAGATCCAAAAAAATATTAAATAGGTACTTATTATGAATATTGACCCACCGTCGCTTATCTACCCAATGTTTTACATGTCTATTGCAATAAAGAATTTCACACATATGTATGCAGTATTTTAAAATGTTATTTTATGGACTACTAGATATTTTCTGTTTCCCATCACTAGGCCGTTTGTCAAAAAAAATCAAGCTATCTTGTACAAGGTATAGTTGAAAAAACCGTTTTTTAGTTTCTTCCCCGTTGACCGTCGATTCAATGCCCATCTCTAATAGGCACTCTGGAGATGCTCTGGAGTGTGGAGTCAAGTTGACAGCTGACACTGTCAGCTTGGCAGTGCCTAACACACACCAGTGATAAGTAGGATTTGGGGAATTGCTAAATCTAAAATTGTTTACTAACTCTGTTGTAATAAACAGTGATAGTTAAAATTTACACTTAAAGCTGTTACTATTAAGAAATGGGAACAGAAAACTGCGGTATATTGAACGATTTATTGCCGGTGTTTCGGCCTTATGTTCAAAATATGTGTCAAGATTTGAAACTTGGTATGCATTTTTAAATTAAGTACCGATTTTTTGTTATAATGCCCGCAGAAAATTTCTACTTATATCCCTTACTTTACAGGCCTATGTAAAACTAAAGTGGACTTCGAAAGAATTGCCTTTTCCACAGATGGTACCGAAAGTCAATTTCGTGTAATTTTGCCGTATTGTTCAAAGAAACTTAAGTGGGATATTTTATTCGACTCGTCAACGCCATGGTTCGCGCCAGATTTTAGATTTGACGACGATAGCTTCTTACTCAATGTGGATGAAGAATTGTTGCAGGAAAAAGTGCCAAGTCTTGCAAAATGGAATGAATGTGATCCAAGGGCTTTGAGTAATGTCGTGTCAGAACTCATCAACCTCTACAAAACCCATCAGGTATACTTATTATTATATTTTAAGTTAATTACCAGTATATGAAAATATTTTTATTATACAATAGGATATACTATCACAATCATCATCAGCCAATTAAGCTTCACTGCTGGATATAGCTCTCCCCCAATATACTATAACAACAAAAATATCAGTGTGTTCATTAGAGATAAAAACTGGAGATAGATCACATATGCTTAAAATTATTTTATTATTTATCATAAAACTATTTACATATTGTAGGTAAAAAAGTTACATGAAGATGAAAGTTCTCGGGCCTATTTTGAATACACTGCGCTACTTAGTGATGCCTTAACATCAGAATATGACATTGAAGTATGGGTTGGCAATCACATAGTGGAGTTTCTAATAAGACTTAAAGTTGACACATCAAGACTTCCAGAGCTGTACAATAATGAGTATGGTTGAAATTATAATTTTATAAAAGGGGCTGTTCAAGTGTTCTGTAAACATTTTTTTATCCATATATGTCTTTCCAAATGAGCAAAAGTAACCTCTGGTTCCCATTCTTGTATTAACATTAGTACAAATACTATGTGATTGGTTAAAATAGTTTTTTTGGTTAATGAGCAGCAGACATAATCTTTGATTTTACACATCCATAGAATACTTGAATGGCTGAAACTGACTTGATACTTAAATGGTCCCTGAGTTAGTGACCCATTAATGTATGGTTGCATTTTTTTAAGAAATTACTTAGGACATTTAGGTAACTGGGACTTGTTGTTAAATAATATACTACTGGAATAAAATAGAGGATCAAAAAATAATTCCTAATTTTCGGCCGATTTTCAACAGGTCGTAACTTCGAGAAAAATGGTCATACAGGAAATTAAAAAAAGGAAATTGTAGCTCCAAGTATCTAGTTTTTGGATTAATACTTTAAAATTTTGTAGCATCAGCAGATTTTTAGTGGTCTTAGGAAAACCAGCAACAAAAAAAGTCTAATTTCTTTTTGTTTCTTTTTTTGTATATGGGTCAATCAACTTTTATCTGTCCTATCAGTACTATGTAAATTTGTCCCCCAGTAGGTTAGTACAATGAAACATTAATTTTTCCAAAAAAATTATATATGGCAATCCATTACAATGAAACATAATTATTAATTACAATATCTACTATGATGCTAGTAAATAGATTTTGTTTGCTTTAAAATCTTAACGACCTTTTTGCATGTTTATTTTAGTCCCTAATATATTTTATTATTCTGACTTCCACCAGACAACGGTAAAAATGTTCCAAAATCCAAACATTTATGGCGTGACTACTGCCTGGAACTTAAGTGGATTCATTTCGTGACAAAACTCATCCAGCCCCGATTTTGATTTCATCTTTTCCGCGGCGCCAGACGACCGAGTGTATTTTGAAAAAGTGCGTGGCTTTTTTGTGTGTCCACTAGACAACCATCACAAAAACGTAATTATTTTATATATTGTAGTAAATTAAAGTGGAATATATTCCATTTAATGTATATTTTTTACTGCGCGTAAGACTTAATTCAAAATATTATTATTTATTACCAGGGAGCGGAAAAACTAATAAATATCACCACCCGTCCCTTGGACATCCAAGATCATTGTCTGAATTATTCAATATTTTCTCTTCTAATATTGATAATTTTCATCATAGAATCCCCTTTGGACACCCGAGTATTTCCTATGGACAAACGTATATGTCCACTGGACGACCACTTTTTTCTTATCTCCTAAAGACACATTATCGTCATATTTACTTTAAAAGAACAGTAAGGTTTTTTAAATATGATTCTAATATTTAAAAGTAAATTAACAATTTGACTGAATTTTTAAATGTTCAAGGGCCTATCTTAACTACAGTCACGTGAATTTTTGAGTAAAATTTACCATAAATTGTCTGTTCTATTTGAATTCCTTAAATATAAATAATTATCAACAACAAATACGTATAAAATATACAAATTTGTAAAAAAAAAATTGAAAAAAAAATCTATCATTGATGGTACATTTAAAAGTTGATTGACCCATATATGGGTGTGGAAAAAATAGTTCTTGCTTGAATTTGTTGTTCTGGGGTAACTTGTGGAAATTCAAGTCACTAACGCCAATATTGCTTGTTGTTGCTATTGTGTGCGATTAGGGAATTATTGAGCAAGAAATTCGCGTTGACGAAATATTGAATTGATTGGGCGTTGGTTTCTTAAATTTCCTCAAGTAGCCCCAGAACAAAAATTTCGTTCAACAGAAACGTAGAAAAAGCTTAATAAATAAACATTTTTAATTTCTTAAATTATGAGCTTTATAGAGCAAAAACGTGATCCTTTAATTTTTTTAAAAATTTGATCGAGTGAAACAAAAAACGGCTGGATGGATTAATTTGGTACTTTGTAGGGTTTTTGTGGACATATTGAACTGTAAAACGCACCCTTAACATTATTGGTTTTCACAATATTTTCGATCCAGCGCTTGATTTTCCAAAAAGCCACCGAAAGCCCATTTTTTGTTGCATTTTCGAACTCATGTGACAATAAGAATTCTTATTTTTTCGATAAAACAATAACCAGTGGTTAAAGGATATTTATTTAAGTTCTTAACACGCACCTTTAACTTGGTGTGCAATCATTGGTAGCGGAGATATCTATACCAATATTATAAAGAGGTAAGGTTTGTGAGTTTGTATGTTTGTGACGTTGTAGAAAGTAAACTCGGGATCTACTGAACCGATTTTGAAAATTCTTTTACCAATAGAAAGCTACGTTCTTTGTGAGTGTCATAGGCTATATATTAGTCCGAAAAATGATAAGACTTTTTCGTTGTAGCAGGATTTGTGAAGTAAGTCGGAGAAAAAACGGGCGAACGAAATCGTTTTTTGCAAACGCTGCCTTACCCATGAGAGGTATATAGTTGAATCCTAGAGAAAAGTTGTAGAGCTTGATAATGTCTACAAAAAAGTCACCGGTAGCATATATTTTAGGGTTGCTTCACTATAACCTCTTTTATGCTAACTAAATTTGTTATAAAATAAAGCATTGTTTGTAAAGGTATTTTTATAAAGATTATATTAATCCTTATCCAAATAAATGTGTTATTTAGTACAAGTATTTAATTTAAAAGAAATTTGTCCTTTACATTATTTGATTTCAATAAGTATCACAGAAGATAGAGCAGTTTCAAAATAATCATCAAGTGCGCAATAATTATGTAGGTACAAGGCGCCGGCCGGCGCGTTACGCTTTCACGTGATTTGACCGATTTGTATGATTTTTGGTTTGGGCATAAATAGGACTCTGAGAAGTGAAACAGACTGTAAGTTATTTTCTTTCTGAAATCAACCCTGTAGTCTACGCGGACGAAGTCGCGAGCAACAGCTAGTCAATAATTAGCTAGTAAACTGATATCTCGGCGAAAACTAAACGTATCGAGGTGTTAAAAGAAAGAAATTAAAGCTTAATAAACAAAGTATCCGATCATTAAAGTGGTGAACCCCTTTTTTTTCAAGAACATTTTTTTCTTTTTTGTATATACGTGATATACAAAAAAAGAAACAAAAAGTAATTAGATTTTTTTTGTTGCTGGTTTTCCTAAGACCACTAAAAATCTGCTGATGCTAAAAAAAAATTATGTGTTAATCCAAAAACTAGATATTTGGAGCTACAATTTCCTTTTTTTAAATTTCCTGTACGACCATTTTTTTTTCAAAGTTACGACCTGTTGAAAATCGGCCAAAAATTAGGATTTATTTTTTGATCCTTTAATTTTTTCCAGTAGTGTATAATGTAACTTTCATTCAATTTTTACCTTAGTGATATGACACAATGTCTCTATTGAGATATCTATATTATTATATAGAGAGATTGAGTGATTATAGTTGCCCTTCCCACTGCATAAATGGGGTAAGGATATAGGATGTAGGATCGGAGTCGTCTGGGGTGCAGAGACGTCACATCTACACTCAGTGTCTCAACGAGTTGGGTCTCTAATCAAAATAGTTTCTTTTCGAATACACAGCAAGACATCAACTCCTGAAATGAGGGATTGCGGTATTGATCCCCTCACCAAGACTAATGTCTGTGTGCATAACAAGTAGGGGAAACAGTATAGTTATTGGCCAGTTAAGCGACCAGTTGGTAAACAAAAACACATAAAAAATTATATCCTTACTGAAAATAAATAAAACTCACGACATTATGTTGCTTTGTTAATGTACTACAAAAGAAGGTACTTTATATAAACTTTCATTGTACATGTTAAGAATAATGTGAACTCAAAAATATTAAACTCAAAATCACAGTAATTGGCCGTAACATAGTAGTTATTGGCCATGAGATCACATAGTTATTGGCCACACTGAACATAAAATATAAATCCATCCTAATATTATAAATGCGAAAGTAATTCTGTCTGTCTGTTACGCTTTCACGTAAAATCTACTGAATGGGTTTTAATGAAACTTTACAATAATATAGCTTATACATACCTACTTTTTATCCCGGAAAATGTAGTATTCCCGTGGGAATGAGTATTTCTGGGTCTACCAAAGCGATTTGAATGAAATTTGGTATAGAGAGAGGTAGAGCTCATAGAATCAACATGGGATAGTTTTTATCCCGGAAAATGGAGTATACCCGTGGGATTGGGTATTTCTGGATCTACCAAACCGATTTGAATGAATTTTGGTATAGAAGTAGGTAGGGCTCACAGAATTAACATGGGATAATTTTATCCAGGAAAATGTAATCTCGTGGGATAAAAATGTTATAAATGCAAAAATCTCTCAGCACTTAACCCTAGAGTCTATGCGGACGGAGTCGCGGGGAAAGCTATATACTATAACTTATTTTCTATCTGAACTCAACCCTGTAGTCTACGCGGACGAAGTCGCGAGCAAAAGCTAGTTCAAAATAAAACGAAATAACAGTATTATAATAATATCATTAACAACTAAAATAAATCTTCATCATCATTTGTATCTTCCAAAGATTCACAATCATTCTCAGAGTCATCATTCAACGAAAAACAGTTATGGCATATAAAATCAGAAAGCACTGAGCCATCTCTGACCAGGTCTGTTGTTAAGAAAAGGAGTAATGCGTGGATTTTCAGTCAAAAACTTTTGAACTGTGTCCCTTTCCGAGCCATATTTATCAACCATTCTGCAATGGTTGTTTCTTCCTCATTTGTTAGATACGGTGTTGGTGCAAATTGAGATTTTGAAGTAGGTTTCTTCAGTTTAAACTGTAGTGTGGCCCTGGGTATATTATATTTTTTGGCGACTGCTCTCAAAGTCATTGCTTTTGAATTCTTTTTTTCTATAGCCTCGTCTAAAGCCCCTTTTGTATATTTGGGTATCTTCGGCATTTTTTTTTCTTGGGTATCTGATATATATAAATAAATAAATATTTAGCAAATTTATCAAAAACAAAACATTACAGTAATTGGGCTACTTTTACTATATGTCAACTTTATGGAAAATACAGCTATTGGCCTAGGCTATTTACTGTGTATAAAGATTTAAAATTAGTACAAATTTTAGAGATTTTTTCTCAATGCAAAAGAAGACGTTATCTTTAATAAAAAAGCCGTTTTAATTTTTTTTTTATAAATATAGTAATTGGCATGGGCGGCCCATTACTATAAATAAATCAAATAATTGTGACAGCTATTGGCCGCTACAAATTTTTGATGTTATAAAGAAAGTAAGTTATATTGCACCTTTAATATGGTTATAACGCATAAAAAACCACCAATTGTGAAGTATAAATCATTGACAAACTACATATTCATTTCAAAATATAGCGCCAAAAAATATATGCAGTCTTAACATTATTTTTAATCGCTTACATGAATTTCTTCCTCCGGCAAAACATTACACATCGGAAAACAAACAAACCACATAGCGGAATTTCGATGAGGCTTTATGACAGAGAATAAAAGTGTCGCCATTAATTAATTTTTAAATCTACTATTAGTATACAATATTGCTAGTTTTTTGGTAGCAAAGTTGAAATGGCTAATAACTGTACAGGGGCCAATAACTATACTGTTTCCCCTATTTGTATTGCTTTGAGGACTTTCTCAGGACCGAAAAGTCTTAACTAGTTTTTAGTACCCACAGAGGACACAAATCTCTTATACTAGTATGGGGTCTGATGTATGTTTGTGCCTGTTTGGTGTATTTGGATGTTATTATATTGATTAGAATCCTCGAGTGGTCTTTGTCGCCCGAAAAAAGACAAACACGGTGTGTAGGTGTATGGCACAATTATTAAATTGCAGAACCCAATGCACATCCATCAAAGAAATCATAGGTATGTTCTAATTATCAGTAATTATATATATTTCTTTTTATTAGGTTTGAAGAAAATCCTGGCGTGGACACTGCACTATTATTAGTCAGGTATCCAAACTCAACGAATGCAGAATTGATATTGTCACCACTCCTAACCAAATCTCTTGGAAACATATCTTTGCCACAGTAAGTCTAAATTATATTTATTTTGATTGACATTTCATTAAGTTTATAAATTTACCTAAATAATTTTGGTTTTAGAATGCATCAATCTGGTGTATTAATGGATTATGTGCCAATGGTTACCGAATTATTAAACAATAAGGTAGGTGCAATTTGTTTTTATTACGTGGCGTTTGTATTGACCGCCCAAGTGGTGCAAGTTTGATCTTTACGCGGCATGCTCTTAACAGCTGGGTGGTATACCTGCAATTACACACCCACATATAAAACTGACCTGTATTAAAAATACACGCTTTGTATTTGAGAGTGAATAATCTAATGAGCTATATATTGTCTCTGAAAAAAGGAAAAATATAATAAATGTGATCATTTTTTTTAAATATGAATGAAAATTCATTATGTAGCTGCCAATGATTTCGGGGGATAGGGTGTGATGATCGTGAATGAAAGGAAAATCTAATTAAATTCTGTGTATATAGACTAAAACTTAACTTAGTCTTAAGGTCTTAAAAATAATAATTATGTGGTGCCTAAACATTTTTGCATCTGAAAGTGATACTCAACTATTTTAATCATTTTTTTTTTCATTGTTCCTTTGATCCTAAATCGTATAGTCTTTATCCACATTTATATAATTCGAAATTTTAGATACAAGATTTACTCAACAATGAGAAGTTAAAGAGAGACTTACTAGCTCAATTAATAGTAAAATATGAAGGTGGAATTCTTGAGTATGATGCAAATAGCGCAGCATTTTTGTTTGAAATTAACGATTTTCATTGGATTCTACAAATTGACATTGGTATGTATTGACAAAGTATTTATCTAATGACAAATACTTTGTACATATTGAATAACCGAATTTATTTTCAGGTACATTTCCTGAAAAACCTCCTATTTTAACTCTAAGATCTGTGTATCACTGCAGTAAAGGGAAACCAAAATTTAAAGTATTATCAGCTTGTCCATATAATAACTTTGAAGAATACATTGAACAACAAGTTGAAATTTTTAAAATTGAATGCAAAGCAATACCTTCGAGTAATCCACTTGTAAATGTAGATAAATAAGATAAAACAGTGAAATTCAACTTTTATAAATAACTGATAAGAAAATAAATACATGATTTACTGGGTGAAACAATTTATTTTCTACAATATTCTTCACAATCAATTTCTAACTTAACAGTTGATGACTTATGAACATAAATGAAAATTAATACAAATAGCCAAAAAATCTCAAAATTATTCTAATGAACTATTGTATTTGTATATATAACGGGGTCGAACTAGTTAGATGAATTGGACAGTCAGAATTTTTTAAGGGTTTATTTACACTTTTTTCGAAATTATTAATTTTGTCAGATACTTTGACTCAAATGTGTAGAAATTTGCATAAGGATATGAAAAATGACATTACATAGGTTAACTAAAATATAGTAGGTACTGTCATATCAGTTTCTTTTTGTCTCACTTCTGGGCAGAAGCCATTTTTATACCTAAGAAAGTGAAGTGAGGCAGTTTTTCTTGGTCAAATATTCTTAAGTCAACAATATCACTTTGTACTGTCAACTTGTTCCGACCCCTGCTATTGTAATTGTACATATATAAAATGATTTGAGATTATTGGTGGGTAATTAATTAGGTGTGGTCTAAATAAATAATATACCGAATCAAATGAACATCACAAAGAGTTACTACAGTGACAAATTTTGTCGACGGAAGAACCCCACTCAACATCACTTAGCAATAATAATAATTAACAAACATTATTGAACAATATGTATCTATGTCTGCAGACTAAATTATGTTTAGTTTGTCAATTCTTTGTTTTGATTGCTTCCTAGCAGTTCATGGCGGTACCTCATATACATGACTTTCATCCGGTCCCAAGCATTCTCGACAGAATCAAGAGCTGGCCTCACATCCAATAGAGCGAATTGGTATTTATTATCCAGCTCTCCGCCATCATAGTAGTCAATAACATAACGTACTTCTTTACCACATCTATCTACAATCCAGTCATGACGGTCGAAAGGCAATTCATATCTGAAAAAAAAAATGATAAATATACTTTCCTGGATATATTTAGCAATATTCGCATTATGTGCACTTCTTCAGTTTAAATAGTAGTAAACTCTCAAAAGTGGTATTTTCGTGAATAAATTGTGATAAAGTTAATACATGATTATTATATTATTGCTTTTCTCTTTTTTAAGAAGATTTGAAAACTACAACGGCCAAAAACAAAAAAATAACCATGCTTTCAATCGGCGACACAACTGTATTGGCCTCTCATAAATCGCCTATGCGCAGAATAAAGTTATATGTGCTTTTCCACAACTTCTTTTTCTCAGCGATTTAAACATAATTGGGCACAAAATTATCAGTAAATTTTTTCGTTCTTCAAACAGCAACAATATTTATGATTTTTATTACTTCATTAGTGCAATATATCGAGCCATTACCGCCAAAGTAGCGTAAGCGACACTTTTGTCGAAAATGCGTTTTTTATCGAAACTACTATTTTAAGCCATAACAAACCTATCCCTGCCGATATTTTCCTCAAAATAAAAACCCTTATAAAGTTATAGCAAGTGCTAAAATTATCGTAAATACATATATTTTTAAAGCTTTAACGCAAGCGACAATACGCATTTTTATCTTACGTGCCCTGCGATATATTTTTTTATCACCTGAGAACAAAAATTTTTTTGCGCAAACCACTGAATACAAAAATCACATTCTAGATAAAGAAAAATCCAAGCAACTGTTTTTAGAAGACCAAAAACTTGGCAAAGCAGCTGATTCTAACTCCATATTCGTGAGCTTGGATTTAAAAAAAGTTCTCAATACTCCACATAATAAAAAAGCGACTTTATATTACTCGAGAAAATACGCATATTATAATGAAAGTACATATGTATAGATGAAAGTGGCACAAGGGATGGATATTGTTACGTGTGGGGCGAATGCCAAGGAAAAAGAGGCTGTAATAAAATAGTTACAGTAATTTTTAAGTATTTGAATATGTTAGACCAAAAAGGTACCTATACTGCTGTTAATCTATACTCTGATAGCTGTGCTGGGCAAAATAGAAACCGTGCAATGATATCAACGTTAATTTATTTCTTGAAAACCGCAACAACAATAACAGAAATAAAGGTCATTTATCTTTTACCTGGACACACCATGATGCCTGTTGACTCGATTCATAGCAATATTGAAAGTTTCGTACGTAATAAAACAGTATGGGCTCCCTCTGAGTGGACAACTATCATTTCTAATACCAGACATAATCCAAAAAACTTTTTTGTAAATGTATTAACATTTAGAGAATTCACGGATTGGAAGTTTTTTTGCCAACTAAATTTAAAATCAATTTTAATTCATTAAGAGTGGTGCAACTTCATAAAAATAATCCTATTGTTAAATTTAAATACGTTTTTTTTAAAGAAAGTGATAATAACGAAATTAATATCGATTTCATCATCAGATCGAGAGCAAACAGTGCTATGGCCCAAAAAGGACCCAAACCTTTAAACAACGAAGGCCTCAAAATTTCAGCAGCTAAGTAGTACAAAGATTTACAGGAGCTTTGCAATAAGAATATAATACCAAACAAATACCATCAAGAATATTTAAGTATGAGGCGTGATGGAACCATACTGGATTCTTTAGCTGAAACGGACGAAGATGATTCGGATAAATATAATTAAAAAATACTAAAGTTCATTTTATATAAGTACCGGGTATATAATCTGATTGATCTCATTATCCAAAACCATGATGAATCAATACGTAGTGCTATGTTAAAACGGACGAAGAAAATTCGTACCAGAAGAAAATTTGACTTAATTTTATTTTTTATAATGTATGATATATGGTAAGTTTAACGAAGCTGATTGGAATATATATTGAGAAATATATTTTGCATTTATTATATGATTTTTTCATTTACAACCCTTTTAAAATGTCTATTTATTTAACAAATACAGTTTCTAAAACATAGTAATGTTAACAGATATTGCTATCGTAAGCGCCAAAATAACCTTAGATTATGACAGCAAAAGTAATGTAAGCGCCATAAATAGCTTAAATATTTATTATTTTTGTGTTTTTTAATTAATATATGTGAATGTCTAAAAAATATTAATGTATGTAAAATTATAATTTACTGGCACATTTCTGTTTGACAATATTTAAAAAAAACCTTCTGTAAAATTTGGTTTTTGTCGGTTGCGCTAAAACGGCGGTAAGGGCTCGATATAAACAAGTTTAACTCTATAATAGACTTAAAATTACTTAGGTGTTATAGTCATAAGTAACCTTATTCTATGCATAGGTCGAAATCTAGATCAAAGTATTTGCTACTGCACATAGACTGTACCATAAATATGTGGTTGCTATTCCTGTAATTGTCAATGTTCTGCCACCACAATTTTTTCTCATTAATTATATTCTACTGGAAAAAATTAAAGTATCAAAAAATAAATCTAAATTTTTAGACAATTTATAACAGGCCTTAATTTAAGAAAAATGGTCGTACAGCTAATTTAAAGGGAAATTTTAGCTCCAAGTCGCGAGTTTTTGCATAAACACATTAAAATTTTGTAGCATTAGTGGTTTTTGAGTGATCTTAGGAAAACCAGCAATAAAAAAATCAAAATTCTTTTGCTTCTTTTTTTTTAAATATGGGTGTGCAAAAAATGTTCTTGCTTAACCCTTATAAAGATCGGATACTTTATTTATTTAGCTTTAATTTCTTTCTTTTAACACCTCGATAGGTTTAGTTCTCGTAGAGAAATCAGTTTCCAAATAGAAAAGGATCCTTTTGCGTTTATCAACATCTCAGCAACCAATAATTGCACACCAAGTTAAAGGCGCGTTTCAAGAATTTGAAGAAATATCCTTTGACCACCAGCTATTGCTTTTTGGAATAAACAAGAATTCTTTTTGAATTCATTTGAAGTTGCAACAAAAAATGGGCTTTGGGCGGTGTTTTGGAAAATCATACGCTGGATCGAAAATGTTAAAAACTATTTTTAAAATATTAAAAAATTAGAAAACCAATAATGGTTAGTGTGTCTTTCACAGTTCAATATGTTCGAAAAAAACCTACAAAGTGCCAAATGAATCCATCCAGACGATTTTATGTTTCACTCGATTGAATTTTTAAAAAAATTAAAGGATTACGTTTTTACTCTGCAAAGCTCATAATTTAAGAAGAATTAAAGGTGTATCTAATATAAAATATTTCGATTTTTATTTTTTAATTATTTTGTACTTATAAATGCAATGCAATTATTGTCTATAAGTAATATTGATTTCATAAGATAATTGATTCCAGATCTTGCAATGGTCCCAAATATTTTATTTCAAGAATGGATAATGGATTTTATTTTAATTAAACTACTTAATCACATAATCTTAGTTATTATGGAGTATATTATCCTGTCAATTGAAATTGAATATTTATAAATGATTGGCAAGAAAATTGACAAATAACAATTAAACAAATAATTGAAGATTGACAAATATGGATACAGACAAAGAGCTTAATTCTGTTGCAGATATCTTTGAATATAGATACAAATATCCAGAACATTGCTAGGTGCCATACACTAATTTAGCAAGTCCTTGCTTATGGGAGCATTACTATAGTGCTGATCTACCGCCTGTAAACTTACTACTATTATTCATAATAATTATATATATTACCCAAGCCAGGAGCGTATGCGTGCCCTTGGACTGTACTTCGTAGCCAAACCACCAAAGCTCTTTAATCTAGGATGGCCACATTCTTTTGCATGTAAAGCTTCCCATTTTAGTACTTCCTGCCATGCCTAGAATATTAAAGAAAGTTTATTACATTATGTTTCTAACTACATCGTAATTGCACACATTTTACTTATATTGTTGTGTCAATTTAAATTTAAGGATATAAAATTATCAACCTGTTCATTATTGGCATTATGTATTTTAATAATATCATCCATATCTTTAGGATGGATGTCTTCATCTTTCCAACGCCAACCTTTACGCAACATTGCATTCCAAAACATTTGCTGGCTGGGATATACCCAAAATTCAGTAGACCCATCAGGCATAGCTCGAGGAATAGATGATACTTGGCGCTGAGTTGGCAGAGGAAAAGGCTGATCTGGTGCAGGTTGCTGGTTGGCAGGGGGCATCTACAAGTAAAAATTTGAGATTAAAACATGGAATATCCCAATAAGAAGCTGATGTAATTCAATAAATGCTGCCATCCATGATGCTGATACAATCGAATCGAATCAATCTTGGGCACCGAAGTGTCCCTTTGCCTATCTCTAAAGGGAAATAGGCATAAATATGTATGGAATTACTGGATTACCAGTAATTTCAGTAATATACCAAATGTTACAACTTTTTGAATTCAATAATCAAGTATTTAGGACTGACGATAAAAGCAAAGTAAGCTAAAATCTAAGTTTTGTTTTTTTCACATTAAAATCCAAGTGTATACTTACCATGTTATAGGGGTTGACGTCATTCCCATGTTGAACAGGGCACTCAGATACCTTCTTTTTTTCATCCAAGGGCTTTTGCGCCTTATTGTGCATAGGACATTCTGGCGGAGGATTTTCGTTAATTTGGACGTTTCGTATGTTTACACCAGCCTCTGCTGATACTTTATTGCCCATATTCGTATAGTCTTACGTAAGATCTTAGAGGTTATAAAATTTCATATTTTCTAAAAAAAAATAAACATTTAAAAATTGCTGATTGTAAAATCAATAATGTTGGAAGCATAAATTATTTAAAGTTAAAATAAAATTTGGTATGAGATACTAATAAAGAACACTCACAACATTGATCTATGTTCTGTCTCACGAGCTTTTCCACAGATTAATTATTTGTAGTAACTCTGACTGACATTGACTTTTATGGGCAGGGCTGCCAGATTGTATAATTGCATACAAATCCTGTATAATCGGATGGGGTGTTGTATCCATGACCACTTTGTATAATACGATACAAAGGCATAGGGAATGAAACATAAGTTCGCATTTTATCAATAATTTGTCTACCTATCATCCTAAAAAAAAATAACAAGAACTATTGTGGAGGGACCACTTTCCCAAACATTTGTTTAACTGTCATCCTAAAAAAACAAAAGCCAGTCTGGAGTGTCCACTTTTCAATCATCTATTGCCCAAGATTATTCCTAAATAAAAAACAAGAGCTGCATAAAATGGTTATGTACAATGCGATCTAATTTTGTATAATTGCAAATAGTAAACCACATAGCTGCGATTTATTTGCTGGCAGCCCTGTTTATGGGCTCACTGAAGATAGCCCCGCAAAAAATTTTTTTTTTCCTAATTTTATTCCTATAACCTTATTTTTATACATAATTGTGATCATTTAGATCCTCAATATTTATATAATTAAATTTTTTATCATGTGTTTAAAATGGACCGGTTGAATACTTCTTGTCTACTGACTATCGGCAATAAATAAAGTTAGTTGCTTTTGTAGGATTTATACCTAATTGCACCTAATTGTTATTTTTACAACCAATAAAACCGCGTTTAAAATTTAAACGGGTTGACCCATGCGCTGTGAACACATTTTGCTTAAATGTATTTTACTAATTAAAATGATAAATTACCCAAAAATCAGCAATTTCGCAATAGAACAAACATTATTTATGGACGAACAATCAAAAACCAATCGACATAAGTAATTTTTGATAGTATAATATTAAAAACTGCAATAGCAGGGCTAACTTGAAGGTAGATTTTAAATTATTTTTTTTAAATTAATAAATAAAGAACAAACAATAACTAATGGTGAACAATCAAGAACAAACGACTAATTAGCAAAATAGTCGAAAATAAGGAAAAAAAAAAATTTGCGGGGCTATCTTCAGTCAGCCCTGTTTATGTGTCTGTGCTACAGAGTACCATCTACCAGTATTATTTTCACTGAACACTGTACTCTGATCATATTAGTCTATGGCCAATGGCCATACCTTTATTTACCTTATTTTTGTTTTTATTAAAGAAATCGCTGCCCTTTTTAAATGGCTATATGTAACATACGAAAAAAAGCCTTTTTTAAAAGTTATACCTTATTTAGGCTTTATTTATAGACTAGCTTTTGCCCGCAACTCCAGACGGAGTTGCGTGGACTACAGGGTTGGGTTCAGAAAGAAAATAAGTTGTAGTATTTTACTCCGCAGAGCCCCATTTACTTAAATATACAAAAATCATACAAATCGGTCAAATTGTTTCAACTAGGGATGTTGCGAATATTCGCATCCGCATCCGCATATGCGGAACATTCGCATCGATTTGGACATCCGCATCCGCATAAATCGCTGCGGAGCTGATGCGGTTGCGGATGTGTAGCAGATCGCAATAAGAAAGAAAGGGATGAGGGGCGGCGAGGTGCGCGTGTCGGTCTCGAGTGTCGAGTGGTTGACCGCACGTGCTGATTGACCAATAGGAAAGCAATAACATTTTATACAAATCAACCAATCGATCAATTTTATACAGATCCGCATCCGCATCCGCATCCGCGGATGTGAGCCTCTTAAAATCCGCATCCGCATCCGCATCCGCGGATGTGAAAAAAATTGAATCCGCAACATCCCTAGTTTCAACGTGAAACCGTAACGCGCCGGTCGACGCCTTGAGTATCATTATTGCGCGCTTGATCATTATTTTGAAACTGCGATATCTTCTTAGATACTCATTGAAATCAAATAATGTAAAGGACAAATTTATTTTGTATAAATACTTGTCATGAATAACGTATTTATTTGGGTAAGGATTAATATCATGTGTGTAAAAACACCTTCACAAATAATGCTTTATCTATAAGTTAATATTATAAAGCTGAAGAGTTTGTTTGTTTGTTTGTTTGAACGCTAGGATCTCAGGAACTAACGGGTCCGATTTGAAAAATTCTTTCATTGTTAGATAGCACATTTATCGAGGAAGGCTATATAACATCACGCTACGACGAATAGGAGCGGAGCAGCAACAAAGAATGTTTCAAAATCGGGAACATTTTTTCCTTTTTGTGAGCTTCCGCTGCGTGCGCTGAGGAAACGGTTAAAGTTTCGCTAAAGTAATGTATGACAGAATTGTTCCCCTTTAAAAGTTCTAAATAAAAGTTCGCGACAGCATATGTCTATCTTTTAAGGTTAGCTAACTATAACGCTTTTTATCTTAAACAAATTTATTTAAAAATAAAGCATTATTTGTGAAGGTGTTTTATAAAGATGATATTAATCCTTATCTAAATAAATACGTTATTCATTACAAGTATTTAATATAAAACAAATTTGCCCTTTACATCATTTGATTCTAATGAGTATCTTAAAAGATATCGCAGTTTCAAAATAATGATCAAGCGCGCAATAATGATACATAAGGCGCCAGTCGACGCGTTACGGTTTCACGTTTAAACAATTTGATCAATTTGTATGGCTTTTGGTATGGACCTAAATAGGACAGGACTCTGAGGAATAAATAGACTATTTCTTATTTTCTTTCTGAACTCAACCCTGTAGTCCCCGCAGACGGAGTTGCGGGCAAAAGCTAGTTTAAATATAAAGCATTATTTGTGAAGGTGTTTTATAAAGATGATATTAATCCTTATCTAAATAAATACGTTATTCATTACAAGTATTTAATATAAAATAAATTTGCCCTTTACATCATGTGATTCTAATGAGTATGTTAAAATATATCGCAGTTTCAAAATAATGATCAAGCGCACAATAATGATACACAAGGCGCCAATCGACGCGTTACAGTTTCACGTAACAATTTGACCAATTTATATGGCATTTGGTATGGACCTAAATAGGACAGGACTCTGAGGAGTAAATAGACTATTTCTTATTTTCTTTCTGAACTCAACCCTGTAGTCTACGCGGACGGAGTCGCGCGCAAAAGCTAGTTTTAAAATAAAGTTTTATTTGAAAAAGTGATTTATAAATAATGATAAAGATGATATTTATCCTTATCCAAATAAATCCGTTATTCATTACAAGTATTTAATCTATACTAATATTATAAAGCTAAAGAGTTTGTTTGTTTGTTTGTTTGTTTGTTTGTTTGTTTGAACGCTAGGATCTCAGGAACTACTGGTCTGATTTGAAAAATTCTTTCAAGATTAGATAGCACATTTATCGAGGAAGGCTATAGGCTATGTAACATCACGCTACGACGAATAGGAGCGGAGCAGCAATAAAGAATGTTTCAAAATCGGGGACATTTTTTTCTTTTTGTGAGCTTCCGCTGCGTGCCCTGCGGAAACGGTCAAAGTTTCGCTAAAATAATGTATGAGAGAAATGTTTCTCTTTAAAAGTTCTAAATAAAAGTCCGCGACAGCATATGTCTAGCTTTTAGGATTGGTTCACTATAACCTCTTTTATGCTAAGTAAATTTGTTATAAAATAAAGCACTGTTTGTGAAGGTATTTTTATAAAGATTATATTAATCCTTATCCAAATAAATGCGTTATTTAGTATAAGTATTTAATTTAAAAGAAATTTGGCCTTAACATCATTTGATTTCAATGAGTATCTTAGAAGATATCGCAGTTTCAAAATAATCATCAAGCGCGCAAAAATATGTACAAGGCGCCGACCGGCGCGTTACGGTTTCACGTTTAAATTATCTTGCTGATTTGTGTGATTTTTGATATGGGCATAAATAGGACTCTAAGAATTAAAATAGACTACAACATATTTTCTTTCTGAACCCAACCCTGTAGTCCACGCGGACGGAGTTGCGGGCAAAAGCTAGTTTTAAATAAAATTGCCCTTTACATAATTTGATTTCACTGAGTATCTTAGAAGATATTGCAGTTTTAAAATATTGATCAAGCGCGCAATAATGATGCACAAGGCGCCGATCGACGCGTTACGGTTTCACGTTGAAACAATTTGACCGATTTGTATGATTTTTGGTATGGAGATAAATAGGACTCAGAGAAGTAAAATAGACTACAACTTATTTTCCTTCTGAACTCAACCCTGTAGTTTACGCGGACGAAGTCGCGAGCAAAAGCTAGTTTAAAATAAATTTGGTTAGAATAAAAAACGTTATAGTGAGCCAACCTTAAAAGATAGACATATGCTGTCGCGGACTTTTTAGAATTTTTAAAAGGGGACAATTCTGTCATACATTATTTTAGCGAAACTTTAACCGTTTCTGCAGCGTACGCAGCGGAAGCTCACAAAAAGGAAAAAAGTCCCCGATTTTGAAACATTCTTTATTGCTGCTCCGCTCCTATTGGTCGTAGCGTGATGATATATAGCCTATAACCTTCCTCGATAAATGTGTTATCTAACAGTGAAAGAATTTTTCAAATCGGACCAGTAGTTCCTGAGATCCTAGCGTTCAAACAAACAAACAAACAAACTCTTCAGCTTCATAATATTAGTAACTAGCTTTTGCCCGCAACTCCGTCTGCGTGGACTACAGAGTTGAGTTCAGAAAGAGAATAAGTTGTAGTATTTTACTCCGCAGAGTCCCATTTACTTAAATATACGAAAATCATACAAATCGGTCAAATTGTTTAAACGTGAACCCGTAACACGCCGGTCGGCGCCTTGTGCATCATTATTGCGCGCTTGATCATTGTTTTAAAACTGCAATATCTTCTAAGATACTAATTGAAATCAAATGTTGTAAAGGGCAAATTTCTTTCAAATTAAATACTTTTAATGAATAACGCATTTATTTGGATAAGGATTAACATACTCTTTATAAAAACACCTTCATAATAAATGCTTTATTTTAGGACAAATTTGGTTAGCATAAAAGAGGTTATAGTGAAGTAATCCTAAACGATAGATATATGCTGTCGCGGACTTTTTTTTAGAACTTTTAAAGGAGAACAATTTTGTGATACATCATTTCAGTGTAACTTTAACCGTTTCCGCAGCGCACGCGGCGGAAGCTTTCAAAAGGAAAAAAAATATTCCCGATTTTGAAACATTCTTTATTGCTGCTCCGTTCCTATTGGTCGTAGCGTGATGATATATAGCCTATAACCTTCCTCGATAAATGTGCTAACTAACACTGAAAGAATTTTTCAAATCGGACCAGTAGTTCCTGAGATCCTAGCGTTCAAACAAACAAACAAACAAACAAACTCTTCAGCTTTATAATATTAGTATAGATTAGTATAGATATTAGATGTGAGAGCTATGTTTATTTTAGTAAATTATAAATATTAAACTTTCTTAATTTTTTTAAATCTGAATCATGAATGTAACTTGATGAACTTGACCATAAAATGTACGGTTTTAAATGTCCTTTTTTTACTCTTATATGTACTCTTCATTATGACCAAAAATCCTCTTATTATGTTCAATTCTACACTCTGTATAGGATACAGCATGTGAGGGTATATTAAATTTATGATTGCAAATATGTGTGAACAGTAAGACATCTGTTTTGACTAGAGATTTTCCATGCCATGTATGGAAGTTTGAATTCCTTTTTTTTATTAAGAGTTAAATATTGGTCATTCTATACACCAGAGGGTTGATTCTGAACAAAAGTTGACTTTTACTATAACTGTCTATAAAAACAACCCTATCTACTTTAATTGTTTTTACTGCATTACCTATTGAAGGGGAGCAATGTTGTCCGCGTCCGTAGGTTCCCCTCCTTACTATAAGGCTTCCCTACACGTGCTCCCTGGGTGGTGCTAAATGGACAACAACGCCGAGTCCTGGGCGGCGGTAAATAACCCTTACTTAGGTTTTTCACGAGCCTTGAAGAATTAAATCTCTTCTAAAAGTGTGACCATGGCACCTTGGGAAAGTGACTTGAGTATGACCCAATAACTATTATGAATAATGAGTGAAAACGATGTTGATTTATCATGCGATCCGGCTAAACCCGGCGCTTGCAGGTATCCGGGCCTGCAAGTGTGAAATCTGTTACCGAAGACTACACAGGTGTGGACGACCAGGCCCCTGTGGTAGTGAATGCTACTGGCAGCTCAAACCCAAATCAGTTTTCGATCACGGTCTAAATACACCCTGTATACAGCAGGCATTTCATCCAAGCCTATTTTTTACAAGACCTCGTTCCTAAGTGCAAGAAAGCACTACTACGGAAGATGTCGTTGTGACTCCACCAAAGGAAGTAATTGCAAAAAACAACGACCCCAACAGTCGCCCTCCCACATGGCAAAGAGTACCAGCGTAACTCAAAACGGAAGAAAATGTCCAACAGCCCACCATATGTGGATAGACAGAATTCTCCATTAGTGACTAATACCAATAGGTACAGTGGACTACCGGTGGATCAGACTAATAATTTAGACCCAAGTTTGTCTGACACTGAGAGACAGGTTCAAACTATAAGAACTAGCAAACCGCCTCCGATTGTCTTATATGGCATAGAAGACTTATCTAAATTAACAGAACTTTTAAACAACTCTGTATCAAGTGACAGCTATTCATATAAGGTCATCAACAGAGACCAACTCAGAATAATGACCAAGACACCTGAAGCCTATAAAGATCTAATTGACCTCATACGCAAGAATGGGCTCATTGGACATACTTTCACAAAAAAAGAAAAAAGATGTTGCAGGCTAGTAATTAAACACCTACACCATACTTCTCCAAAGGAAGCTATCAATGAAGAAATTGAAAAAACAGGGAATAAAGTTCGTGGAGAAATTATATGTGCGATTTCTAGAAAAAACAAAAAACCACTTAACATGTTTTTTGTAAATATAGAACCAGGACCTAATAACTCGGAAGCAAAACGTATCAAATACATATATCATACTAAAGTTCTAATAGAAGATCCACGTAAAACAAACGACATTCCACAATGTACCAGGTGTCAACAATACGGACATACCAAAAATAACTGTATGCGTCCTTATAGATGCGTGAAATGCGCTGAGGGCCACAGAACCATAGATTGCCCAAAAAAGGATAGAAATACACCAGTCACTTGCACCTTGTGCCTTGGAAATCATCCTGCCAATTATAAGAGGTGCCAAGTATATAAAGAAATACGGGCGAGAAAGATGGCACATACAACACATAGAAAAACTACCGTAACAAACACCCACCACACGAAAAATAATATAGCTTCATTACATATTGATAATTTTCCTCAGCTTAGAGTAAATGATAAAACATATACAGCAAGTCCTGGCACTACAGCGTCAATAAACCCTAACTATTGGGATAAAACTTCAGGGAATACAACATCCCAGCCAACAAATTCTTTAGAAAAAAATATTCAAAAACAATCACAGAATATAGAAATCCTCATACAACAAATAGGAACTCTAATGGGGCTTCTTACGACTTTAATAGCTCACTATAAGAAATGAAGTTTCTACGCATCGCCGCATGGAATGTTAATGGTCTACCACCTAATAAACATGAGGTAGAACTTTTTCTCAATTATGACAAAATAGATATTCTTCTAATCTCGGAATCGCATATGACCGATGAAAAATTTGTAAATATTAAGGCAGTAGTCTGCTTTACAGGCTTCAAAAAATCGATTTTTCGTTTTTGTCTTAAATCTATTCCAAAACTATCCAATAATATGTGTTCAAAGTTTTAGAGGTCAATTCGATATATTTTCGAAGCTAGATCAGTTTTAGTGGCCGAGCGTCGAGCAGGTGCGAATGCTCGGGCAGATCCGAGCGCGCGCGCTCCGCCCCTTCGTGTATTCTATTGTTTGACTATACTCGTATATACCTGAAAGAATTGAACGGTCCTTTGAAAAGCGTATGGGTACTCGTTTACAGAATAAAAGAAAATCCGAGAAACTTGGAGGAAAGAACGGGCTAACGGAGAGTCTCATCAAGAAATTGACGATTTACTACGGTCTGTCGTAATGTGAACTCAATTGAAGGTATGAAGAGAGCTATTATGGCAACATTAGACCATTATTGTTCCACCGATAAAAATCCTCGGCATAAAAATTGTCCAGAAGGCCCGGAGAGTTGATGCGAATGGCACAAGGCTAAAGCGGCGAATAATCTGGCATCTTTCAAACACCCGGTAAGATTAATTAATGATAATGTAGAGAAGCACATTCGCCCAATTTACGAAGATCTTTCAAATGACGATTTACTGACGCGGTGCTTAAGCGGACACACTCAAAATTCGAACGAATCGTTCAATTCGATTGCGTGGCGCCTAAATCCGAAACACGTAAATTCCGGCTATAAAATCGTCGAAATAGCAGCAAATATGGCTACAGGCATTTTCAACGAAGGTTATTCAGCTGTGCTTTCTACCATGCAGCTCCTCGATATTGTCATCGGGCAGCAATGCAAAAATTTTGCTGACACCGTCGATGCTGAGCGCATAACGCGGGAGAACCGGCGCGCATCACTTTCCAGCAAGGAGACTCGTACAGCTCGAAGATCGGAAAGCCTCCGCCAAAACGAGTTTTTTGAAGAAGAGGAAGGATTATTGTATGGCCCGGGGATAGCCGATTAACATCTAATTAGTATAAGTATCCAAAAACTTACATTTTTTTGGACCGAAAACTTTACAGCCCGTTTTCTCGAGTTTTCATTTTCACAAGTTTTGGAAAACGGTGCCGGCGATAGTAAAAACAATATATGTCCGATCGAAAAAAACCAAAGTGATCTTAGCTTCAGTATTAAATTATCTTCTATTTGAACTAAAAAAGTTGGACAAAAGTACTATTTTAATTACTTGTTTTGCAATTTAAAGTGAATTAAAAAAAAAAAAGTGAATTTTTTTTTCAAACTTCGAAGAAATTTGGAATTTCGTCATTTCTTCGGAATTTTTTTAGTTCATATAGAAGAGGAACTCATAAAATCTAAAAAAAATTGGTTCAACTGTTTCAGATGCATCTGAAAATCGCACGACCTCCATCACCGGCACCGATTTACGAGTGCACACTCCAGGCGTCCCAGAAAAATCGTTACATCTTTGGCAAATTTCAATAATTTGTAATAATAAAAATTGTTTTTTAAAGCTTGAATATAATATACTATAGTCTCAAAATTTCGTTTACCGAAATCATTTCCTTCCCTTTCAAAAAAATTGTTGAAAAAACGCTTTTTTTTCGGCTCCTAAAGCAGACTACTGCCTCAAAGGATATAAGCTATATTACACCAACCACCCAGATGGGACCTCACACGCTGGTTCAGCTATTGCTATAAAGGAAAACATTAAACATCATGTTCTCCCAGTCTTCAAACAGACTTACCTGCAGGCAACTGTTGTGTCAATCGAAAACTGGCAAGGGCCACTATATGTTGCTGCTGTTTACTGTTCTCCAAAGCACAAGATTGATGAACAGATGTTCAACCACTTCTTCCATACTCTTGGTAATAAGTTCATTTCTGGGGGGGATTGGAATGCCAAAAGTACCTTCTGGGGCTCTAGGTTAACCACAACTAGAGGCAGAGAGTTGAGGAAAAGCATAAACAGAAACTTACTGGATACACTGACAACAAGACAACCAACTTTCTGGCCTTCCGACCACAACAAAACACCAGACCTTATTGACTTGTTCATCACAAAGGGAGTGGCAGGGCTTTACGCAAAAATAGAGTCATGCCTTGATGGCTCCTCTGATCATACACCCATCATATGCACAATAAGCAGAACTATTATATGCCATGAATGTCGTGACACTCTGTACAATAAAAGAACTGATTGGGGGGCATTTCAAGATTATATACAATGTAATGCTAACTTGCGTATACCTCTTAAATCCGAGGAAGACATAGAAAATGCTGCTTGGTATGCGACCAACCTCTTGCAAACAGCTGCGTGGTTACCAACCACAAGTAACAGACTACACACTTATAATACGCAAAAAAATAGCGGAAAAAAGAAAACTGAGGCGTCAATGGCAAACAGGTAGAAACGCGCATGATAAAAGAGCTCTGAACAAAGCACAGAAAGAACTCAAGCAAATGATCAAAGACCATGAAAACACTACTTTACAGGACAGACTAAAATCATAATCACCATACAAAGCGGATGATTACTCCCTCTGGAAAATGACAAAATCTCTGAAAAGACCAAAGGAACACATAGCGCCATTAAAATCACCCAATGGTATCTGGACAAGAAAACCAGAAGAAAAAGCAGAGCTGTTTGCTAAATTTCTAGAAAACGTGTTCAAACCAAATGAAGCAGATCCAGATTCAGAAGAGGAAATTAACAACTTTCTCAATAGTGATCAACAGATGTCCTTACCTTTTAGGACAGTGCACACCAGCAGAAGTTAGTAAAACAATTAAAAATCCTAAAAATAAAAAAGCACCGGGGTTCGATCTAATAACATCAGAAATTCTTAAACATCTGCCAAGGAAAGGAATTGTTTTGCTAACCGTCCTCTTCAATGCAATATTCAAATTACACTACTTTCCACTTCTATGGAAAGTTTCAATAATAAATATAATTGCAAAACCTGGTAAACCTCCAACGGAAGTTAGTTCCTACAGACCCATAAGCCTTCTACTCCTCCTATCAAAATTGTTTGAAAAACTACTTCTACAGCGCATACTACCTATTTTAGAGGAACAAAAGACAATCCCAGATCATCAGTTTGGCTTCCAAGAACATCATGGGACAATAGAACAAATTCACAGAGTAGTACACACTATCCGGCAATCGTTGGAAAGGAAAGAATATTGCTCAGCTGTATTTCTTGATGTTCAGCAAGCATTTGACAGAGTATGGCACAAGGGCCTTTTATGTAAAATAAAATCTTGTTTACCACATTCAGCATACTTGCTTCTGAAATCCTACCTTAGCAACCGAAGTTTCCAGGTTAAATACAATGATGCCTTTTCTTCTTTTATCAAATTGAAGCTGGAGTACCACAAGGCTCTGTGTTGGGACCCATTCACTACACAATCTATACTGCTGACCTCCCTACTTCTGAGACAGTAGTCACTGCAACTTATGCTGACGATACAGCTATTCTGTCATGTGATAAGAACCCTACTACGTCATCATCAAAACTACAACAACACCTAGAAAAAATTGAATACTGGCTTAAAAAATGGAGGATAAAAGTTAGTCCCTCGAAATCAATCCATATTATATTCACACTGAGAAAGGACTCTTGTCCACCTGTAAAATTAGTGAACTCTATACTTCCACAGCAAGATTCAGTCAAATACCTCGGAATGCACTTAGACAAAAGACTCACTTGGCGTGAACACATAAAAACCAAGAGAGACCAGGCGAACAGAAAATTTGCAGATTTATATTGGCTCATAGGCAGACAGTCTGTCCTTAGTCTAGAGGATAAAGTCCTTATTTATAAATGCATCATAAAACCAGTGTGGACATATGGCATAGAGCTCTGGGGATCAGCGAGCCACTCGAACATAGAAATACTACAACGCTTTCAAAACAAAGCATTAAAAACGATAAGTTGTGCACCCTGGTTCATAAAGAACAATGAGGTTCATGAATATTTACAAATGCCCTTAATTAGGGAAGATGTTGAAAGATCTTGCAGGATGTACAAACTAAGGCTCGAGAGACACAAAAACGAACTCGCAGCCAAACTACTTGACCCAAAAGCCAGCACATTTCGACTTAGGCGAAAAAGACTGCCTTCAATTTAGCTGACCCTCAACGGAATATACTTATAAACTCTTTCTTTTGAGACGACGCACCAATGGGTGCGCGAAACTCTGAACCGCCACTTATTATTGCTTCAGATCTGATTACAGCCAATGGCTGATTGCAGATAGATAGACGAAATACAAAAAAAAAATTACCTATTGAAGGATACAGAGAAAAAAAAATTGTCATGTCACTGCCAGAACTATATAGCTCTGTATACTCTAGAGCAGGGCTTCCCAAACTGTGCGTCGCGACGCCCTGGGGCGTCGCGGCAACATCCGAGGGGCGTCGCGAGACAATCGGCAAAGATTCGCTGTCCGTATTTTTCTGATAACCTCATATTACGCTAACTACTGCTGTTTTTATTTCCAGTAATGTAGGTAGTTTTGATAATGAGGGGGGGGGGGGGGGGGCGTCGCAAGAAAAATAATAATTCTGTAGGGCGTCATAGTGTAAATAAGTTTGGGAACCCCTGCTCTAGAGTCTTTCCCAGAGTGGGCGATAACGCCCCCTTGTGGGCGTTGCAGGTCTTAGTGGGCGGTAAGATACCCAGAAAGAAAATGGGGGCGTTGTGTAGAGGCTTGGGGGGTGATTTGTAATTTTATTTTGCTAGGAGGCCTCTTAGACAACAACTGCATGAGCTCTCGACTCTCAACAACAACTTGTGAACATCAACTAATATGAAATAAAAGATTGCTCAAACTCAGTTCTATATTTCTCCCCGCGTAGTTCATATATCTGTCCTATTTTATTGAATATAGAAAAAATTAAAATCTAGTCAGTTGGTTGCTCCGTTTCGTAATGAAAGTAGACACAAACAAACAAATAAAAAGGCAACAGACACACTTTCGCATTTTTATAGTACTATTAGTACTCGTAGATATTTATAATGTTTTAACAAGTTTTTGTTAAATAACCCGAATTGTGTATTCCTGTATCAGTCGGCTGGTTCATTGAATACTTGTTCGGACTTATTTTTTATTTTAAATAAAAGATACTCTGTTTTAATACCATAAAGTTGTGTTTCAATGATCATTCTTATTGGCAGGTGGAGCCCGTAAGAGTTAACTTGAGACCTAAGCGCCGTTGTATGTTACAACATGTTAGGTGAAAAAATGGGGGCACTAAAAAAATATTTATTCTCAAAGTGGGCAGTAGACAAAATAAGTTTGGGAACCACTGGTCTAGACTATCTACCAAGTAAATGATAACTGTAGAGCACTTCATTAAAATGTGTGTTGTTAATTTGAAAAAAAAAAATCATTTGATACTATTTCCAAAATATTTTGAATAGATTAAATTTATGTTAAGATAATTAAACCCTTATTTTGGTAAGTACTTTATATTATATGTGCTACTTATTTGTTACATGAAATTACAACGCTAGAGTTGTTAAAAATAATTTAATTCTAACAAACTATGCAAATAATTGTCATACTTATTTCTTCATGTATTTCAAATATTTTTTGGCATTAAAATTATCCTGGATATCATCAGTGATTTTGACTCTCTTCTTGGGCTTCCTTTTCTCCAATCTTACTCTTCTGTCATCCTCAGAAAGTTGTGATAAATCCAAGGGTAACTGAAACATTAAACATGGTTATAGTAATGATAACTTAAATCAATGTATAATTTCCAACATCTTAACAAGCGGCATTCGAGTTAGGCTTTTTACTTGGGTAAGCCTCATTATGCCTATAAGTTAATAAGTATACGGTACAATTAAAAATCTTAGCAATGCCGTCTACTTGAGTCCATAACATACTAATGGCAACAATAAATTGAAAAAAACCTTGATAATTCTTCTAGGTTCATGATATCTAATATTTATTGAAGATCCATCCGAGAGCACAACGGTTGTCGGAAACATTCTCGTATAAACGTCCCTGTGGACCTTAGTTATACTAGCAACATTATTATTTATATATCTCTTTAAACATATGTTTATTACTTGTAATTTACTATATAACGGTAATACATTCATAATTGTGCACAGTCCTATGCCGATAATAGGTATAATCAAACTTTGTCCAGCTTTGCCAAAACTTAGTATTTTATGGTTATGATTATGAAGTTATGAACATTGGACAGTTAAATTTTTAAGGTCGCACAGTGAAGGTTAAGGCATCTGATGCATACTGCCTTATCGAATGTGATAACAAATTTCTTTGAAATACATAGGTATCTATATATCTAATTAGCCCACTTTTATCTTCACTTGATAGTGAAGTACATACACTGTAATAATAAAATAAAATGGATAATAATTTAACTAGCTGTTTACTCAAATATTCTCAGGAAATAGAAGACATCGTGGGGTACTTAAAGAAAATAACATGCTGTATTTTACAGCATAATCTCTTATTTTTATATTTTTTGTTAATTAAAGGTACGTAATATTATTTATTTACCTGTTATTTGGTTGTGTATTTGGCAGTTGTTTAAAAAGTAAACATCTTGCCCCAAAGTATGGGGTAAGATGGGTGATGAAATTTGAGCACGATCACGAAGGCTATTTATTGTCTCAAAAAAATATATATTTTCTTTGCATCTTAAATGCTCCCGCCCGCCACAAACATCTGAGTCCAACATCCATAGAGTTAGCAGTCTACCCAAAGTTCTAGCGCTGTCAAAAATCGCGCTTTATGTAATTTCAAAATAGGCGTATGGAATCTTTGCCGTTTTATATTTCAATAGGCTCAGATAAAATAGCCCCGCAAAAATATTTTTTTTCCTAATTTTCGACTATTTTGCTAATTAGTCGTTCGTTCATCGTTTGTTTTTGATTGTTCACCGTTAATTATTGTTTGTTCTTTATTTATTAATTAAATAAAAATTAATTTAAAATCTACCTTCAAGTTAGCCCCGCTATTGCAGTTTTTAATATTATGCTATCAAAAATTACTTATATCTATTGGTTTTTGATTGTTCGTCCATAAATAATGTTTGTTCTATTGCGAAATTGCTGATTTCTGGATAATTAATCGTTTTAATTAGTAAAATACATTTAAGCAAAATGTGTTCACAGCGCATGCTTCAACTACAAGTTTAAATTTTAAACGCGGTTTTAATGGTTGTAAAAAAAACAATTAGGTGCAATTAGGTATAAATCCTACAAAAGCAACTAATTTGTATACAGTACAATTCAAAAAATTAAATAAATAAAATAATGTGCTCACTCATAAATAGTGTTTGAGAAGCATTTGAAAAAATAATTATTCACAAGCATCATTAATAAAGAATACTTTTTTGAATAAAAATAATCAATGTAAAAAAGGAATTCTTAGTAAAATTAAATTGATAAAATGCCTTTTAGGTTATGTGATTACTATCATGTGATTATTTTTTATAATTTTTTTTACAGATTCAAAATTATATTATTAAGAACCATTTTCAATAAAACAACTATAGGAATTATAACACATGAAGTATTTTGCAAGCTTTTGATTACCAAAATGGAATTGCCATATTATTGGTATGAATTGCTTAAGAATTGTAGGTACAAATCATCTCCTTTCCAGGTGATTGAAATTGCTCCTGGAGAAGTTTTTAGAAAATGGACAATATTTCTGACTGGAAAATACATGAAGAACTGTAGTATTCCCATTCAAAAGCAAAGAGAAATAATGGTCTCAAAAGAATATGATCACAAGATAATATTGCACAGAGAAAATTACAATGGAGCTTGGGAGAAATCTAAAATAACTAATAAAATTATTATTATGAGCAATGAGTTTGAACTTCCTGACTTTGCATATAAAGCTTTTTTGCCTATAAGTGAAGTTAAATATAAAGATTTAATGCATTTGATACCATTTTTTACAAGAGAAACACAATTTTTTTATGAAGCATTATAATATGATTCCAAAACCAAAACATGTTATGATTAACTCAGTTTTTCATAGTATAGGAGTAATTTCCTAAAAGACATTCCTTGTTTTAAACTTGTTAGAAAATGCTTATAATTTTTATTTAATTTATTATTGTTTTGTTTTTAATAAAATGTGGTGTAATTTGAATTATAATGTTAAAGAAATATCTAATGAATAGATGTAAGGGTAAGAGACTTTGCAAATTCATCTCAATAACAAAATAATGACTTTTAAACTTTAAATTGTGTTTTTCTCTTAATTAGTAAAATTGGACATTCCGTCTTCTCTGTCTGTACCCTTCAATTATATGGGTTACATCTGGTAGAGTGTAGTAGAAGGTAATGATGCCTATAAATTAAATATTTGTTAAAATTACATTTATTAAGAGCCAGTTATTCAAAGATTAAATTAAAACTTGTTTGGAGAATGAATCTATAATTAAAAATTCTACAGATGTTTAAACCATAAAGTTGGCATGATAATTAGTCAGGACCTTCCAGGAGGCCGCCGACCTCGCCGCGGTTGGAACTGGTAACGTGGCGAGGAGAATTCGGAGGCTGGGCCTCACAGTGGCTCTCCATAAATCTGAGGCCATATGTTTTCATCGGCCTCGGATGGGACCACCTGCTGGGGCCCACATTAAGATTGAGGGCGTTCGAATTCCCATCGGCAAGCAGCTCAAATACTTAGGGCTGCTGCTGGACAGTCGGTGGGAGTTCCGCGCCCATTTTGAGATGATGCAGCCGAAGTTGTTGCGGGTAGCAGGCGCTCTTTCCGGCCTGCTGCCCAACCTGGAAGGTCCGGGCATCCCTTGCCGAAGGATGTACATGGGAGTCGTGCGGTCTATGGCGTTGTATGGGAGCCCAGTATGGGCTGAGTCCCTGAGCAGGCGCTGCGTCGCTCTTCTGCGCAAGCCTCAGCGTGCGCTGGCGCAGCGGATGATCATTCCTCCACGGCGGCCGTACGGAGGGAGGCTTTCAGTGCCTCAACCTATCTCGGGGCCAGTCGGTCCCCGCGACTTGACGCCTCCTCCCGCTGATGGAATAGACGCGAGAGGAATTTGGCGTCAAGGCAGGGAACCGGCAAGAACGCAGGCCGCCTCGTAGGAAATCGTGCGGTAGCCCCTGATCAGTCGCTGCGCCAGCGCACGCTGAGGCTTGCGCAGAAGAGCGACGCAGCGCTTGCTCAGGGACTCAGCCCATACTGGGCTTCCATACAACGCCATAGACCGCACGACTCCCATGTACATCCTTCGGCAAGGGATGCCCAGAACTTCCAGGTTGGGCAGCAGGCCGGAAAGAGCGCCTGCTACCCGCAACAACTTCGGCTGCATCATCTCAAAATGGGCGCGGAACTCCCACCGACTGTCCAGCAGCAGCCCTAAGTATTTGAGCTGCTTGCCGATGGGAATTCGAACGCCCTCAATCTTAATGTGGGCCCCAGCAGGTGGTCCCATCCGAGGCCGATGAAAACATATGGCCTCAGATTTATGGAGAGCCACTGTGAGGCCCAGCCTCCGAATTCTCCTCGCCACGTTACCAGTTCCAACCGCGGCGAGGTCGGCGGCGTCCTGGAAAGTCCTGACTAATTATCATGCCAACTTTATGGTTTAAACATCTGTAGAATTTTTAATTATAGATTCATTCTCCAAACAAGTTTTAATTTAATCTTTGAATAACTGGCTCTTAATACCTAAATGTAATTTTAACAAATATTTAATTTATAGGCATCATTACCTTCTACTACACTCTACCAGATGTAACCCATAAAATTGAAGGGTACAGGCAGAGAAGACGGAATGTCCAATTTTACTAATTAAGAGAAAAACACAATTTAAAGTTTAAAAGTCATTATTTTGTTATTGAGATGAATTTGCAAAGTCTCTTACCCTTACATCTATTCATTAGATATTTCTTTAACATTATAATTCAAATTACACCACCTTTTATTAAAAACAAAACAATAATAAATTAAATAAAAATTATAAGCATTTTCTAACAAGTTTAAAACAAGGAATGTCTTTTAGGCAATTACTCCTATACTATGAAAAACTGAGTTAATCATAACATGTTTTGGTTTTGGAATCATATTATACTGCTTCATAAAAAAATTGTGTTTCTCTTGTAAAAAATGGTATCAAATGCATTAAATCTTTATATTTAACTTAACTTATAGGCAAAAAAGCTTTATATGCAAAGTCAGGAAGTTCAAACTCATTGCTCATAATAATAATTTTATTAGTTATTTTAGATTTCTCCCAAGCTCCATTGTAATTTTCTCTGTGCAATATTATCTTGTGATCATATTCTTTTGAGACCATTATTTCTCTTTGCTTTTGAATGGGAATACTACAGTTCTTCATGTATTTTCCAGTCAGAAATATTGTCCATTTTCTAAAAACTTCTCCAGGAGCAATTTCAATCACCTGGAAAGGAGATGATTTGTACCTACAATTCTTAAGCAATTCATACCAATGATATGGCAATTCCATTTTGGTAATCAAAAGCTTGCAAAATACTTCATGTGTTATAATTCCTATAGTTGTTTTATTGAAAATGGTTCTTAATAATATAATTTTGAATCTGTAAAAAAAATTATAAAAAATAATCACATAACCTAAAAGGCATTTTATCAATTTAATTTTACTAAGAATTCCTTTTTTACATTGATTATTTTTATTCAAAAAAGTATTCTTTATTAATGATGCTTGTGAATAATTATTTTTTCAAATGCTTCTCAAACACTATTTATGAGTGAGCACATTATTTTATTTATTTAATTTTTTGAATTGTACTGTATACAAATTAGTTGCTTTTGTAGGATTTATACCTAATTGCACCTAATTGTTTTTTTTACAACCATTAAAACCGCGTTTAAAATTTAAACTTGTAGTTGAAGCATGCGCTGTGAACACATTTTGCTTAAATGTATTTTACTAATTAAAACGATTAATTATCCAGAAATCAGCAATTTCGCAATAGAACAAACATTATTTATGGACGAACAATCAAAAACCAATAGATATAAGTAATTTTTGATAGCATAATATTAAAAACTGCAATAGCGGGGCTAACTTGAAGGTAGATTTATTAATTAATTTTTATTTAATTAATAAATAAAGAACAAACAATAATTAACGGTGAACAATCAAAAACAAACGATGAACGAACGACTAATTAGCAAAATAGTCGAAAATTAGGAAAAAAAATATTTTTGCGGGGCTATCTTACAGGAGCCATTTCAATACCTATTGTATGTTTTGTCTATGGTTTTGTCATATATTTTTTTTGTTTTTAGCATTCCTTTCAAGGCTGTGATCACCAGGATTGGATGTTTACCACATGATTTTCCATTTTATGAAAAATTTCAGCTATTTTGATAAGGAATTGAAGTAAATAATTGTTTTCCTTGCTAGTATGGTTTCAGTTTGTTGTAAGGGGCCCCATACACCTACAATAATATTGAACACCCCCTTTGATTCCAGACGTTCAATAAATTCTGTCAATAAAATTGATAAACCACTCTGATCAATATTTTCGTGCGAGCAACATGTCTGACGACGAAGTTTTGGCGGCAGCCACGCTGGTGATTTTGTAGAAAAGAAAAAAAAAAGAAATATATATTGCGCAATATTAACCCTACACAGCGCAATAAAAAAATATTGTTCAATAAAAGTTAAACTCCCTCAATCTTTTGTTCAATCACGGCGCAATGCTTCAATACTATCCCTACACGCTCAATAATATTGTACAATCAGAATTTGGCAAAATACCTAGTCCGGCACGCTGCAAGAATGGAAGATTTAGGAGGATCAGAACATCTAGGTTCAAATATAAGGGAGATTTTATACCTTGCCTTTACATAAAACTTCATAACATATGGCTGTTTTCACAGCATATATATACCGACCACTCTCCTCTTTTATAATAAATAACTGTTATTTATTTAGTTAGTCCTGGCCCAAATCCCATTCTGTTCCAATACCCACCTTACCCCATACCCTATACTGGGGTAATGGGTATTTTTTAAAGACCCATCTTGACCCAAAAAGAGACATTAAAAAAAAAAGAAAAGAATGAATAAATAATAATAGCTAGTTATTTCTTTGGTCTCTACATTAAATACCGTAAAACGGGGTGAATAGCAATGGTTTCAAACTTTGTATGAAGAATATGTTGTTCCTAATTTTTTTTTTCGTCATGGGTTATATATGATTATATATGATGTCCGGTACCCACACGAAAAGAGCTATAGCAATATTGTTTAAATATAATCACAGGTTTTTCAGAAAATTTGAAAAATATTGACCATTTCTATTTACCCAACGACTGGGGTCAATGAAAACACGTAAAGGGGTGAATGGAAAAACTGTTAGGGCTGCATAAAAATACTTTTAACCAACATGCAAAAATGTGAGGCGCTGAATAAAAATATATCTATCAAACCAAAACAATTTTTAAATGCTAAATTAAAATAAAATTTGACATGATATGTGGCAGAGGATGATGTATATATGGCATGATGATATGATGTATATGTGGCAGAAGATATTGTATATATGGCAGAAGAAGCATGAAATTAAAATTAATGCAGTTGAGATGAGAGCGCTAAGAAGCATGTGTGGAGTGAAATTCGTAGATAGATTGAGGAATAGTGTGATAAGGGAAAACTTCAGCAATGATATCCCGGACATCAGTCTGTATGAGATTGAGATCGCCTTGAAACAACTTAAGAACAACAAGGCGTCGGGTTAGGACGGAATCACTTCAGAGCTTCTGAAAGCGGGCGGAACGCCGGTACTTATAACTCCTTCAGAGGCTCTTCAATTCCGTTCTCCTCGAGGGCTCAACGCCAGAGGCATGGAGCAGGAGCGTGGTGGTACTGTTCTTCAAAAAAAGTGATAACAACTTGCTGAAGAATTACGGGCCCATCTCGCTCCTGAGCCACGTCTATAAGTAGTTTTCGAGGGTCATCACAAATCGTCTCAAACGCAGGTTTGATGACTTTCATCCACCCCAACAAGCTGGTTTCCGAAAGGGCTTTAGCACCATAGACCACATCCATACGCTTCCGCAAGTTATACAGAAAACCGACGAATACAACTTGCCGCTTTATTTAGCGTTTGTGGACTATGAGAAAGCCTTTGATTCGATCGAGACGTGGGCCGTGCTAGAGTCTCTCCAGCCACATTGACTGTCGGTACATCGAGGAGTTGAAAAGTATATACAGCAATGCCACCATTTCGGTCCGAGTACAAGATCAGAGCACGAAGGCTATTCCAATACAGAGAGGCGTGAGACAGCGAGATGTTATATCTCCGAAACAGTTGTGGGTTTTGCATGTTTTTATCAAGTCTGCTGATAAATGTGAAGACAGGTTGTCGCCAATTAAGCACTTTTTGCCTGGTAAGTTGTTAAAATAAGGAACCACCATATTTTGCACCCAGTCCTCAACACAGGTTTCTTTAAAAAAATCTTGAATTAATGTACATGCAAATAAAAACTTTCTCTGTAAAATATGATTTAATCGCTGACCCGGCGAACTGTGCACTACCGTCAACCTTTTCTGAGCTTGTCAGAATATTTTAAGACCAAAATTAACGAATTACCGTTCTCGAGTTAAACTAGGTACTTGCATAACTTAACTATGTATTAACAATTAGTGACAACCCTATTCGTCTATTTCTATTGACCCCTCACCTGTACTTTCAGGTTAACCGTTTCTATTATTCTTTACAATATTTCCATTAACCCCGTACTACTGTTCTAATCACCCGTCAATTGATTCTATTACCCCCTTTTATACAATAAATTTACATGTACAATGATTTTAACAAAATACAGAATTGTAATAGTGTATTTTTACTTAACTTCAATAAATTTTAATAAAGTAAGACACATGTAATGATATGAAGACATCAAACAACACATTTAATACATTTTTCGGACTTAAAATCAAAAGTTGCGGCAGTTCAAATAAACGCGTTTGCGGAAGGTAGACTTTAAAGTGATTTTTTAACGATAAATGATAATTTAACATTAAAAAATTGTTGGCAGTGCTTAGGAAAAATATTGATGTGTAATAGGTTAAAATACTACTAAAATCCTTTAACGAGAAATAGCCGAATAGTTATCTTGAAAACTTTCTTGATTTTTTTTCTATTCACCCCGCAATTTCTACACACCCCGTTTTACGGTAGTAATTTAGGGCTGCCAGATTGTACCTATACTTGAATACAAATCCTGTATAATCGGATAAGGTATTCTATCATCCTAAAAAAAAAACAAGAGCTACTGTGGAGTGTCCACTTTCCGTTTCCGACCTTTTTTCCTATCAACAGCATCCTTTACAACAGCAGAGGTTCGACCATTTATCTATCCAACGTTCTTAAAAAAAAAGAATAGCTACATACCTATACCCTATTCACCGGGGCTTGAGACAAAATGTAAACAAATAAAAAAAAAAAAAACAAGGCTTCTCAAACTTTTATTTCACTGTTTCTTTTTTTAATTTGACTCCATGATAAAACAAACAATACCTACATTTAGTTTCTGTACTTTGTTTATCTTACATAGTTCACATGTATGAACAAACAATTGCAAAAGTTTTATTAGAAGGTATATAACTATGAGCATAATGAAACAATAGATTTCCTATATTTAATTATTTATTCAGTGAATTCCGAGGATTCTGATGAACTCTTATCAACATGAATAACAAAAGTTATAATCAATTATGCCATCCATTCATATAATCAGTTTTGAGCATGTTTTTTTTTCTTCTTTTATTACATGGTCAATGCACCTTTGACAATCCTCTATTTTTATGTTTTTGCCAAGTAAAACTTTAACTTCATTAATTTTAAAGGTTTTATTATTTTTAGCCACAAATCGTATGATCTGTGGTCTATAATTCAGTAGTACTAAAATGCGGTCGAAGTTTGGGAATCGGGTCTTTGTTGGGTGTTTTTACATGTACATAACTTAATAACTAATAATTTTAAATAAAAAAAATATTTAAGGCATTTATGATATTCGAATTCCAATAACTCTGTAAGGATTACACAAGTTTTACAAATATCATTCTAAAATATCATTTACAGTGTTGTCAGTGTATTACTTTCGTACTTATTTTTATAAAATATATTGACTTCAACAATCGTGAACCTATAAAGTACCCATTTTATGGTTTGTTTACCTTTTATCTCACGGCTTCCTGAATAGGGTATAGAATGGTTATGATTTATGAATAATGCGATCAAATTTTGTATAATTACAGATACTAATCCATGGACATTTTTTTTCTTTCAATTGATGGCTTCGCACTTCTTGTGCATTTAGACTATGTCAAGTTGATGAACCATTTATTAAGTCCATGTACTAAATGCGATTTGTTTACTGGCACTGGCAGCCCTGTAGTAATCTGTGTCACAGATTCTGTGACAGGCTTTCGTTCACTATACAACAAACATTGTAAAGGAGTCAAATATATACAAATACAAAGGTAGTGTCATAATAATATATTTTAAATTATTTTCAATAAATGTTGAATGGAACTATAGAAAGTTATTCGAAATGGGGTGCACTCAAAGTGAAATATCTCCTCAAAATGAGCCTCCGCGAAAAGGCTGCACAGATGTATTGTGGCTCGTTATTTACATTATATTTTGGATATTAATGGTAAGTTCAATTTTGTCAAAAATTAATTAATTTGCTTCAAAACGCATGAAAAGCTTTTATAACTTTAGCGAATAACGTATCATTGTTTATATTCTTCAGATAATTGTGGCGGTGATATCATTCGTATACGGAAATCCTCAACGATTAATAAATGGTTTTGATTCATTTGGAAATACATGTGGAGTAAAAAGCAATAAGAAATTATTAAATACGTCCTTGTCCGGCATTAATACGTTGGATAAGAAATATTTATTTTTCATGGATGTCAAAGAGCTTCAAAAATCTCTTAAAATATGTGTAAAGGAATGCCCAAATAAAAAAATGGAAACTTTCAATGATATTAAAACATTTTACGCAGAGAAAGGTTCAAATTTGTGTCGATATGATATAAATTTGGATGCAGTAACAGCAAATAATGATCTACACCATTATATAGGACCTTGTCCAACATTACCAGTTTATGAATCCTTTCCACTTTTAAATAGATGCTTCCCCAAACATGCACAAGACTTGGCGAATAAAGTATTTACAGATTTTTATGCCCTTCTCAATAGTTGGGACACTATTGAACAAATGTTATCAGATTTATACTCTTCTTGGAAAGAAATGATAATATGTGTTATTGTGGCATTTAGTAAGTATTATTTGATTTGATCATTTTTATGAATGACTTGTGAGCTCCTGGCATAGTTATGTGGTTTTCAATAGGAAAATTTACTGAAATTACACCTAATCAATAGTAATAGGCTTGGCATCTTTTATGTGAGATAAAAACAAAATTATTTAATGTGGGTGCAGAAACTTACCTTATGCAAATATAGGCTTAAGTGAATGTATGTATGTATTATTGCTGATTTTTAAAATTATTTTATTTGTGAATTAATATTGACTGAAGACCATATTCCCTTAGTCTTTATGTAAGGTTTTTATCCAGCAGTATACTTTTTAAGCTACTTGTGAATTATAAAATGAACTGATACATTTTAATTTCTTATTAATTTTATTTTATTCAACATATGCTTCTGTATTTTTTTTGGATTGGCTTAATTTACATATTGCATGGTATGTTAGCAAAACAGTTCTAAAATTCGCAAATACTTTTGAGTACTATAGAATTATTTAAAATAAGAAAAGTTTAATGATGTATTTAAACAAAATATCATTTTTGTTTCAATTACATCAAAGCCATGTAAAATGGCAAGTGTGGGTTGGTATCAAATAAATAAATTACTGTCTGACTCATTACTGTGATGTCATCATTGGGGCATTTGAATGATAGACTCTAACTAAATTTGTAGTAGATTAAGTTTAAAATTGTCATTAGAAATAAAGCTCATGACTATAAGTTATTAAGTTGCTTTGAACAATATTCATTACTTGTTAAAAATACCTATAGTTTGAAAATATACATAAAACTCAAGCAGGATCACAGGTTATTTATGTATCATTAGATTTCTTTTAGTGAAAGTTTCATAAAAAATAATGTTATAGTATTTACACTAGTTAACATGCTTCAAAGCAAAAAATTGTGGGAAAACTTTTACACTTAAGGATGCAAATAATATTGTCTTTTACATTTGTCACTTCATGATTCACATTAGCCCAAGATCTGTTTGTTCAAGCAATGGGGAGTATATGGGCTGATATTGAATGCTAGACATAGGCCTCTCTTGTGGCATGCTACTCGGCTCGATATTCGGCTCTCCTCATCCAACCACTGCCAGCTACCTTGCAGATATAAATAAAATATTTATATAATATTGATATTGAATAAAATAAAAAAATAGGAATTTTAGTATACAAAAAAGGATATTAAGTACAGATGATTACAAACATTAATCATGTTTCTTAAAACTAATATGTAACTACCATTAATACATAGGAAATTGATGGATTATAGTTTACAGTGCACATCTGTTACATAATTAAACCCTGTCTCCTATACTAGGATTTGGGCAAATTGTAATTCTATAACCATTACAATATAACATATTATGGAAAAGGCGAAATGAGAAGCAAAAATTAAAAAATAAAATAAAAAGAAATATTTATATGGATAAGGCGTAAGGTTCTTGTAGTGAGAAGATCTTTTTGTTTCTTTGGAATATATTTTAACAGACAATATTTCTGGTCTTATCTTTAAAACCCCCTTTTCAGTTTGTTCATTAATTATGGTGTCAATTCTCCATTTACTGGCCACCCTTGTCTCTTGGATCTTCATGATAATTGTATCTATTGTAAGTGTAGCAGGGACTGGACTCCTTTGGTATACATATCATGAACTGAGAACCGAACAGAGAAGTTTTTCAGATACATTATTTTTATCAGTGAGTATAATACTACAATATATTACTTTTTTTTTATAATTCTAATATTATTAATGCAAATATTTCTTTTAGGAATCACTTAACAATAAACAGGCATTTTTGTGGTATTCAATTATTGCTACAATAATTACGGTAAGCCCTCCTTCAAGAATTAGTTTTGAGCATTATGGAAATTTGAGAAATATTGATTAAAATGGAAACCCATTGAATTTTTCATTTGCATATTTCAGGTAATCATACTACTCTTAGTATGGGTAATGCGTTCTCGTGTATCATTCTTGGCTGCTTTGTTCAAAGAAACAGCTCACTGTCTGGGATCTATACCAACACTTTTCTTGCAACCAATTATAACATTTTTCTTTTTGGTATTGTTCTTCACATTTTGGTCATTGGTAGTGGTAAGTAGAATATACTTAGGTATATTTATATTTTCCTTTATATACTATGTATAAATTATGCATTTTATGTTTTAAAAAACAGCCCTTGGTTTAAATTTTGAATATGTTTAAAGGGATATTTTAGTTTTCAATTTAATACATTACTTTTTTTATATATTATAATTTCTAATTTAGGTTTGTTTAGCAACAGCGAATTATCCTGGAATACCATTTAAAACCAATTTCTTCATAAATGCTACTGAACCCTCCCTTGATCAGAATGACAAAGCCCTCCTGGAAGGTCATTCAATAAATAAAAGTGCATACACCAAAAGTAAGTAACACAGTATCGACAAAAAATATATATTCTTTAATGCATAATATGTCTGTAGTTATATCTAATTTTTATAAATTGATTCGTAGAATATCTTCTTCTTCTTCTTCATCAACCCATATACGCCCACTGCTGAGCACGGGTCTCCTCTACCATTGAGAGGGTTTAGGCCATAGTCCACCACGCTGGCCTAGTGCGGGTTGGCGGACTACACACCTAAGAAATTCCTAAGAACTTTTAGGTGTGTAGGTTTTATCACGATGTTTTCCTTCACCGTTAAAGCAAGTGATAATTCAGTTTGAATACACACATAACTTCGAAAAGTCAGAGGTGTGTGCCTGGGGTTCGAACCCGCGATCGCCGAGATTCTCGACCGCGCGCCTAAACCTCGAGGCCATCACTGCTTAAAATATATTAATAATAAAATCACATATTTTATATTTTACTAATTTCTAGTGATTCACTAAATTATCGCCAATTTTAAATCTGTCATGACAGAAAGTTTATGAGGTAAAGATTACTAAGTTCATTTCAGGTGTTTTATAGTTTCAATTTCAGTTTGTTTTGTAGTGTTTTTCAAAATAATTTATTTTATCAAAAAAAGTTTCAAATACATAATATTATATGACATCGCGCAAGAACCAAACGTTCTACACAACTATCGAATTAAAAAAAATAAACTTGTATCAGCTTTATTGTTATTTATATTCATTTAAGAAGGAAATTCATCAAAGTCATCGACTCATACTCAATAATTTATGAATAAAAGTCTAGAAATGAGTCTGCTTTCACAATCTTTATTAGGGATATCATTTATTCTACAGCTTTAGATACAATAGAATTCGACCCAATATGGGTAAAAAGTATGTGGTGGATGTGTCTCATTTGCTTGATTTGGGGAAGTGAATTTATACTCGGTTGCCAGCAGATGACCATCGCAGGTGCTGTTTCTCATTGGTATTTCAGGTAATGAAAAAAATAAAATTATCATTTTCTTTCCAAATTATCCTTCTTATTATAAATCTTAATTATATATAATAACGGTTTTTTTTTAGAGGTCCAAACGCCCATCCGTCGCCTGTTTTGTACTCCATGGGTAAATTAATTAAATATCACTTGGGATCGGTTGCCAAAGGCTCTTTTTTGATAACGCTCTTTAAGATTCCTCGCCTTATCCTGAGTTATCTTCACGCCAAGTAAGTTAATAGATTTATTGACACAAAAAATTATATATTATGCGTTATGTTGTCAAAAACGGTTACATTAAGATTACAATTTTGATGGTTTAAAGATTTTATGTTTAACTTAAATACTTTTCAGATTATCGGCAAGGGCGGATAAAGGCTCTGAATGTGCTAAATGTGGTCTGAAATGTGGTATATGCTGCTTTTATTGTTTGGAAAAGTTCATTCGTTATTTAAACCATAATGCTTATACAATAATAACAATTGAAAGATGCCACTTCTGTAAAGCTGCAGCGAGGGTTAGTATTATCAATTCAATTTTATTTGACAACTAGCTGTTGTACGAAACCCCGTATGCTAAACTTTAGATTTGTGTTAATAGGGAATTAATCACAACCTTCAAAACATATATTTATATTGAAGTCCAAATACTTTAAACTTGTGCTCGTGAAGAATCAAGGAAATTATTCTAAATATTTTTCCACTACCACATTGGTCCCGCAGCATGAATCGAAAGTATTATTCCCGGGTCCTATAAACTCATACTGGGATGTTTCATAGAAGCAAGGATTTAAGAATTGCGGATAAAAATGACATAAAGCTCGTTTCTTTTTACATGGAACTCAGGTAGCAAAACATAAGTGTAAAAATGCATTTTAGCCAACCCCCTGTGCATATTACCATGTTACTCTCGCGTTATAACTGTGTGGTGTGTCGTCGAGAGAATTCAGATTCGATGCCCGGGTGCTGTGGTATTGTTATTTTTTTTGTACTAAAAAGCCAATCGCGTTGCCGGATTAAGAATTAATTAGTAAACTGTCTTTTATTAAAGCAAGTTCAAAAAAGGAGTTCTTATAACAGCACATCAGTTTTATGCATGAAGAGGATAATGTTAGTTGGGGAACCGAAATAAGTATGTTTTGACCGTAGCACTTGGTTCTCTATAGTTTCTGCCTACAGCAATGTGAAATAGACATAAATTTACGTATATTTGCAGGCATTTAGCACAATAGTAAACAACGCGTTGCAAGTCGCTACAATTAACAGCATCGGCGATTTTATTCTGTTCCTGGGCAAGTGTATAGTGACTGCTGTATCGGGTATCGTTGGTCTACTGCTACTCAAACGCAACAAAGACTTGCATTTCTTCGCTGTTCCGACACTAGTAATCTGCATTTACTCATTTTTCATCGCGCACTGCATATTGTCTTTGTATGAGGTAAATTAGCCAAGTATTGTGTTATAAATTAATAGGTACCTATATATTCAATCAATAAATACAATTTTCGAGATACTTCTGGATAATATTTTGTTTGGTCTAACTTTTCCTGAGTAAGATTTACATACGTATGTTCTTACATGTATGCTTGCATATTCCTACATTCTAATGACTAAATTAAACCTACAAAATATCGTCCCTTAGCTAACAACTTCGCGTAAGTCAATTTCGCCAACTTTAGAGGCGACAAAAAAAAATTGTGCGGTGTTGAGAGACCAACCGACGTGCGCGCTGCCACTACTTTTCGAATTACGGCTTCTGCTAAGCTGAAACCTATATCTTGTGACCTATGGTTCGACGTGCAATGAGCTCTATTCAATGAGATTAAAATGTAAAAACCACCAATTTTCGACTTGAGTGATGTTGTTAGCTAAGGGACGATATTCCGTCTATTCGTACCGACTACCGTGCAGTTTAAAGGTCCCAGTCCAATCTCTGCCTACGCCTCCGGGCAGGTATGAGTGCTATTTTATTTACATGTATATTAATATATATTACCTATAAATTCGGCTAGAAAGCTTAATTTTTAAATACTTTTTAAAGTTTGGACATTGCATGTATGATGTTGATGTTTTAGATGGTAGTGGATTCCTTATTTCTGTGCGTATGCGAGGACCGCAATTTGAATGGAGCAGATGGAAAGTGGAAGAGTTCGAGGTTGGCGGAACTCGGAGGTCACAAAGTCGACGGGCCGGAAAATGAACATGACGGAGGAGAGATGCAGGGCCTTCAAGAAAAGTACTAATGTGTTCCGATTAGCATGACGCTTGGTGTTGGGATGAGTTTCAAGATGTCACTGGAAACTAATAATATTTGTTTTTTATTGTTGCAACTAATACTGTAAGAATCTCTAAAACTTAGATCTTTATTTGATGCTTTAATTTTTTTATTGATATGTATGTCGCAGCCAACTAGCTTAATCAGCCGTTCAATTAACAGCCTAGTCTCTTTACTAAACTAACTGCCTGAATGATGTTCAGCCATTTCATCAAACAGATAGGCAAATGACTTAGAGTGATAACATTTAACTACTTGCCTAGTCTATTCTTTAAATTTAAATCCACTTTCTGCCTCACAGCGCCGAAACTCTTAAAACTGTCAATATGGCGTCGATAAGCGACAAATTTGATGTTTTTTTCCTAACTGTAATAAAAACAATACAATGGAAAAGGGTAGTAACAACAACGATGTGAATTTAGCTGTGACCGAGTCGAACAATTAAATTTTTAAAACTAATTTCAAGCGAAAATATCATTATTTCATATTCAGCCAACACGTACCCACTGCTGGCTATAGTCCTCTCCCTATGCTCGCCATTTTTCTCTCTTCGAATAATATAAATTACATTAATTATTACTCTTTCACCCTATCATACGAATGGCCTAAGTATTAGCCAGCCAGTTTATTAAATGTTGTAATAAGGGCTATGGCTAAATATCATTCAGACCGGTAGTTGAACGGCGCCATTTAGTAAACAGGCTAGGCTTTTAATTGAATGGCTGATTTAGCTAGTTGACTACGACATACATACAATTCAGGATGATCAAAAATGCTTGTGTAAAGTTATTTATATTTAGATAGAGAATTAATGTGTGCGCTTTTGACTTTGTCTAAAATTGGCTTTTTCTAGAGCTTGTTTGTGACGAAAACTTTAATGGCTTGATTGTAAAACTAAATGTAGGTGATTATGAGTCCATTTTTAAGTATCTTAGTTATTTGCCATATACGTCCAATATGATAATTACATTGAATGTTAATATATTTTTAACTAGATAAATAACATGTTTTTTTTACAGGTAAATACGTACAGATAAGAAGAATTTCTATTTTGTAATTACTTTACATGTCGCAAAAATATTTTATACTATTGTAACTGCAACTCGATCTTTTATCGTACATTTTAAACAGTGTTAGACTAGAACAAGAAGACTAGAAGGTTGCAAAATAACATTACATAAATTACAAATGTAATCTACCATAAATCATGAGAATTTTTGAACTACCTATCTTTATGGTGTACAAATGTTGCTAGAGTGGAAAGCTTTTATTATAGATTTAAGTAATATCTAGGATTTAAGATATCATGTTTCTCATTTTTGATATTATTTTTATATAGATTTAGACATTTTTCACATATTATTTACACTGAACAAATTTTTCAACATTTACACAATTTTAATGTGTGTTTTAGGCACTTACATTTTATTAAAATCGGACTATGAATCATTTAATGTATAATATAATGAAGTATATTTTACCAATACAAGATGTTTTAGTATCACATTACCTTTACATGTAGGACATCACCCATTGTAATCACTACTAAATGAATAGTGAATCAATAGTTAACATTATCTTATTATCAATACAGCCACTTTACAGTTGTACTTTATATTTGCTTTTAAGTCCAAGTGAAGAGTACAGTATTATTATAGTTTTTGATACAGACTACCTATTTACAATTGTTTGTTATGAAATATTTAATATTTTAAGTCTCTCAGTGAATCTTCCTAGTTGGACCTCAAATTATTATCATTCCAATTTTTGGTGCTCAAGTCTTTTTTGTTTTCATATTTTTAGTCAAGTGCTCTGTATGCTGTGTAAGAATGTGAAAAATAATTTTGATTTGGTTCAAAAGTATGCATTAGTTATAAAATCTTTAATGATGAATTACTCATTTTACTATTTTTTTAATACTTCTTTAATAATTTTTATACTTAGTTTAGCATCAATCATGTTTGTCTTTCAAATACAAGTGTTTCTATTAAAGTTCACCTTTTGCAACATATGTAATTAATAATTTTGAATGTTACAATAAAACTTACTACTCCACTTCCAATAAATTTATAAGATTTTTTTTTGTTATATGAAAATAAATCAATTTGTGTGGAAAAAGATTTTTATTGTTATGTTAGTTATTTTTTTCCTGGTTTTTTCTTGATTACTTTCTTTTTAAATTGCTTGCGTTTTTTAATTTGATCTGATATGGCTTTTGACTTTGCTCTTAGTTGTTTTCTTCTTATAACTTTGTCAGGACGACTTTTTGATAACTTCATACTGAAAACTGGTTGTTTTACATCCTCTTCACTCATATCATCTGCAGATTCTGCCTTTATTTCTTCTAAAAAAAAAATTAACATATGTGCAAAATAAATTACAAATGTTTAAAATATGCATAGTAGAAGGATGCATCAGTCAGTCCAAACATTATGCTTAAAAATACGATAATGAAGCAAATTTTAGAATATTTGGATTTGGAATCATTTGTTATATTATTACCTTTAATTATAGCTTCCTCAGCTTTTTTCACAGGATCTCCTTTAAAGAAATCAGTACTTTCAATGTCTGGATAACCTGTCTCTGGTTTAGTAGCTTCATAAACCACCTTCTTTTCAATTCTTCTTTCATACTTATCAGCAGCTTTTCTAGAAAATGCTTGTCTCAATTTTGCAGGACTCACATATTTTGGATTTTCCCAAAGTGTCACACCACCAAATGAACCCGAAAATATTTTCACCTAAAAAAACATACTTACTGACTTTATAGCTTCAATCTTATAACATAGTCATTACTAATAAAATACAATGTATGGGAATTAAACAAACGCAGTGGATATACTTACAGGATTTAACACAAACCTAGGTCCAATTTCAGCCAAAGCACCATCTTCAGACAAAATTTGATAATTTCTAAACCAAATTCTGTTGTCTAAAATCATGAATGTATAAACATGATCAAAGAAGGGCTGACTTTTTGGATGGTAATTAGGTACTCCAAATATTTGGATAAGCATTTCCTTCAATAGAACATAATGTTGATCTTTAGTGAATTGTGGGTCAAAAGATAGTAAAGGTCTTGATCCTCTTAGACAGTTGCCAGTCATTTTAAGCTCTCCCATTGTATAAACTGTAACAATTTTTTTTTTAATTCATACATTGAAATATAAATTTGTTCATTTAGTATAAAAGTACAAATGAGTTTAATAAATAGTATAAAATGAACTACATACTATTCTCCACCAAAAACTTTATGCTTGGACCATTTGGCACATTTGCAATCCACATGTACAGATCGCGCATTTTTCTTCCCTCAAAAAGAATGCATTTGTTGCAGTTTTTCATCTCACTTATCTCATTAACTACATACAAGTTTTTGCTTCGTTCCATTTTAGATTCCGACTTGTGGTGTGGCATCAACTTCTTTATGTCTTCCATTAAATGACGATGACGATGATTTATACCTCTTGCAGCAAATACTAGGACTCTTTGCCGGTTTATCCATTTTACCTATTTCAAAACAAACAGACAGAAACATGGTATGTTATTGTATTCAAATATAAATTGGTTACATAAATTGAAGTATTGCTGTGTAATAAATTAAAATACAGAGGGGTGTAATTTTCAGGTTTCGAGGTTATGGTGTATAAACGTAAAATTCTAAAAAACCTTTGAAAGTTATCAATTAAAATATTATCAAGTAATAATGTTTGGTTAATATTTAATATAATATATCACGATAGTCTTAGTTATTGATTAAAGTAGAATAACGAAATTGTACATAACCTATATACCTGTTTTGGCGCCGGATCATTAGACATCCTGGTTGGAGGTAATCTAACAACATTCTCTACTTCTTTATTGTTTTGTGTAATGGGAACTTTCTTTTTTTTATCGTTTCTTGCTTTTACTTTCACCATTGTCTTTAACACACGTGTTTTTATTGTCGGCGAAGAATGTTGACAAGAATTAGGATTTCCAATGCCTGTTTGACAAGTGACAACTGATTTTTGTCATAGATTAAATAAAGTGGTTCTATATGACAACCATAGACCATAGAATACATAAAAACTTCATGGACATTAAACGAATTAAACGGTTTATTTATAATCTTTGATCGTCATGTACCTCGTTTCTCAGTTCGTTTAATGCATGCTACCGTGACAGTATAAGCGAAAAATAGGTCTTAACAGTCCTTTTTTATTGGTATTTAAAAATGTATTTATTAGCCCTCAAGGGAGGTGGACGGGAAGTATATGTTGGGGTTATCGGCCTTACAGCTCAGCTTGCGTAGATAACAGACATTAGTGGGGTGGATTTCTAATTGAAAATTGATTCGAAGGAGTAACGACTAAAAACTTTGCTGACCACCTACACTTTAGGGTTGTCCATAGACGCCTACAATAATTCCTTAGCTACCCAACGCGAAATCAAAGCGAAAATCCTTTCGGTCGTCACCAAGTTTAACGTGGCAATCCATGATTATTAGTTGTATCCGCAATATGTTACCGACTTGTAACTCGCTTCTTGCCCCACTTGAAATAATTGTAAGGACAGTAACTAGACTACTCGTTAGTCTGCTTAAGTACGTTATTTTTATTTTTTCTTAAGGAAAAACAAACGATAGCATCATACGACTTATTGTCGTCCTCATTATCATCTTAGTGCATAATAAGAATGTTGACTATATTTTTTAGACCAAATTACTTAATTATTAATACTTCACGACTATTGTAAACTATATTCAGAATTTAGTGACCCGCCCTAGCTGCGCCATGGTATATAAGGTAACTTTACTTTGTTTTTAAATCCTAAAAACGTTACTTGAAATGGTTAAGTAAGAGTAGGTGATATTTCATTATGAATATACAGATAACTTTGAAAATTCAGAGGTCATCATCCACTTGCCCTTTTCCCAAGTCTATTTGGGGTCGGCGCAGCATGTTTTTTCCTTCCAAATATCTCTGTCAGCCGTCATGTCTTCAGTCACCCTTTTCTCTTTCATATCCCCTTGAAAATCCCCTTTGAAAATTTAGAGGTTTATATAGAATTTAAACCCAAGACCTGAACATCCAAGGTATTGCTTCTATACGTCACATATAGGTATGGTATAATACACTACTAACGGGGCACAGTAATCTAACTTATTTAATAAAATTGTGTTATGTAATTTGAAGAAAAGGCAATAGCATAATATTTCTGATATCATACTTACTTAAATAAGGTTTTAATAAACATTGTTGCGCTTATAGTAGATCATAGAAGTGGCAGGCATCTGGCAATGGTGAGACTCTTCCTAAGGTAATAAACACAACCACACATGTGCCTATATACCTGAAGGAGTCTGGGCTAGGCGACCTGGTGGTCGAGGTTTATTTCTAAGGCAATTTTCGTCCATTGGATATAAAGTCCAAAATATACGGGACGACTCTATTTCCGTGTTTCGGGCACATTTAGCAAGTAATAGGCCTAAGTAGCCATTAGCCGTAGGTACTTTTAAAGGAAAAGCACACTAAGCTTGAGCCTGGAATCAATACTAACAAAAGCAAACTAAACCAAAACTAACCTTTGGGCCGCACGAAAAGCACTATTACCACGAGTCATGTAAACACAGTCAAGTAGTAATGGAGCAAGTGCAATTGATAGGCACCCAATAGTCTCTTAATTTATTATGATGATGAATATGAATTATGTTCCATAATGTCGAAAACAAAAAAAAAGTTTTACAGTTTACTGCGACAATTGAATCCTCGGTCTCTCATTACATGAAACAACATCGCGACGGAGGTTGTAAAGAGGATTGGTGGTACCACGAGAAGTTTGACGAATACGAACCGTACCATTCGAAAAACGCGCAAAATAACAAATAACACTAAATTAGTGGACTAATTCATATCACTTTCCCGAAACAATTTTTTAGTACTAATAGGTGATATGGTTGTCAAAGAAATTTTTACCTAAATTTCCATAGTTATCTTTAAATAAGTAATTAGTTATTACTTGTGACGGCAATGTTTATCTGGTATGCGGACGACCTAGTGATACTATTACGTAACAGACATTACGTAAGCGTTGAGCGTGCCGACTGCGTCTAATGAAAATAATCGATAGGACCGTATATACCTATATCAGTGTGTGAACAAATTCGTATTCTGATGTTGATGATAAAAAAGTGTATTAATTTAAAAAAATCTTTCGATTTACATAAAACTATAAACGTATTTTTGGTGTTACTTGTAACCGTAGCTTAATTGTAATCAAACTATACTTATGACTACCTAAATATAATAGATAAATACATAATAATAAAACTAACAGCTTATCAAATTATTGAAATATATGTTATCGATATTAAATGTGTAAGAAATCTTATATTGCTATTGTGTTATATTATAAATCGATTTAGGTTGACGTGAAATTTATATCTTGGCATAAAGGTTGTTTGAACAACAATATAGTGTGAATTTCATTCAGTGTGGTTCTAGATTGTAAGTACGTCACTTAAAAAATAGAAACGACTAGATATAAAATTAACATCTTGTTATTTATAGAATGATAATATATCCACAGAAGACTGTGCAGTATAGCATCAGTGGTGTGTCACATTAACATAGTTATGGCCATAAAGTTAATGATTTATATTTGGTTCTAAGTGATATTTTTATTTTCATCGGTAGAAGTGGTTTCTAATGTTCATCCATTATGCTTAAAAAATCAACATTGTTTATTATATGTATGAATAATAATAAAATCTTGGAGAATGTCAGACGCGCTTCAACGTTACCCCAGCTTTCCTCGGTAAGATTTTTATCCAATATTTTTTAAATAATGGAGAACGTAAGTCATAAGAAATTTAAGTAAAATTCTTAATATAGCATTTTTTAAATCAGGGAATTACCTAGATAATGTGTATATATTTGCTTATACTACCTACAGTCAACAAGTCCTAAACCAACACTAGATATTGAAAGTTAATATGATGATTGATTTGGACTAACATTACGTACGAATTTCATTTTTTATTTTATATTTCGTAGTCAAGTAGGTTTATATGTGATTCACGAGCCGGAAAAAGTGGCTTTGAATTTTTTAAAATTTCTGATTAATAAACGTGAATATGCTTGTTCCCATAAAATGGGACATTAAACATAATAGGCAAAATATGGGTGCATAAATACACTTCTACCTTCGTCTGCGGAGGTATAGACATCAGTGTGTATGTATGGATGTGTACATCTACATACTAAAAATTTAATCCAGTATTGCAAACTTTAATACATTTTTAATTTATTTGATTTGAAGACACAAAATATTTAAATTTAAATAAAACACACGTGGCGTCAAAACGAATGGGATGTTTATTTTCTTGGATAAATCTCGCTTCCCGGTGGATAAACAAAAAGAGTTACGATTTGCCATATTTTAAATATTCTATCCTTTTTTTCTAATTAACTTTGTGATTGTATGTATTATTTTTTAACCTTTAACAAAAAATGGACTACAGCCAAAATTCTCTCAATGGTAGAGAAGGCCCGTGCCGAGCTGTAGAACGTATATGAACGTTGATGAAGATTAGGATAGCGAAAAATGAAACTTAGTAGATAGTTCCATAGTGAGCCATTCGTGTGAAAAGTGTTAATTAGTCGCTTACGATTTCATTCGAACTGAAAATTTAATGTACCGTAAATCCTGTGAAAAAATTACTACAAAATTGACCAAGCAGGATATTTACACATCATTCGGAATAATGACAGAAATTAGCAAAAATAAATACTGTGACGTGTTTTTCTGAAAACGTATTTTTTATTTTAGGAAAAATATAAAATAAATAGAAAAGAATTTAATCGAGTGCAAGCAAAAGATGTAAATTACTTCAGACACCTCCTGAGTGATGAACGCGTATTAACCGAAGAAAGCGATGTCTTGCCATTTAATATTGATTGGATAAAAAATTGTAGAGGTACTTATACGAATTTCATTACTTATTATGGTTTAAACGAACATAATAACCTCTTATGACTAGTTGAATATATTTTTATAGGACAATCATCGGTAGTTTTAAAACCAAAGAACACTGAGGAAGTTTCCAATGTTTTGAAATATTGCAACGACAGAAAACTAGCAGTATGTCCACAAGGAGGCAATACGGGATTGGTTGGTGGTTCCGTTCCTGTATTTGATGAAATAGTGTTGAATTTTACATTGATGAATAAAATCATAAGTTTGGATGAAATATCGGGTGCGTTTTTACAGTACTTACCTATTGAAGATTTTTTTAACTTCTAAAAATATGAAGTTACCCACCCATATTTTGCCTTCTTACTTACTAATATTTCGCTTATAGGTGCCTTAATTTGTGAATCCGGTTGTATATTAGAAAATTTGGACAATTATGTTCGTGAACGCAATCTCATTATGCCCTTGGATCTCGGCGCCAAAGGGACCTGTCATATCGGAGGAAATGCAAGCACAAACGCGGGAGGCCTTAGGCTACTACGATATGGAAATCTTCATGGATCTATATTAGGCATAGAAGCTGTAAGTAAGACAATTGATAGAAGTTGCTTCTTTTGTAAAATCATTGTTTGCAGGCATCACTTTAACTTATTTCAGGTTAAAGCAGACGGCACTGTTATCGATTGTTTGAAAGCTATGAAGAAGGACAATACTGGTTACCATTTAAAGCATTTGTTCATAGGTTCTGAAGGCACTTTAGGTGTTATTACTAAAGTAGCAATACACTGTCCTGTGTTACCAAAAGCGGTAACGGTGGGATTTTTTGGTAAGCTTTTTTATAGGAACGGCTGACTGCACCAACACATCATGATAATATGTGTACCTACTGCTGGTCCAATGGTGTGTTGACTAACAAGAAGTGATCTAGTGTGTCCTACTACACGGTACAGTTATACTGAAATTTAAGTTAACGTATATACACATAACACAGGATATATCCAGCTGTACCATGTTTATCACTATAGCGGGGTCGCGAGCAAAGAGCGGACTAGATAGTTGAGTTTTGATAAATTCCACTCAGTTAAGAAAATGCAAATCGGCTTTGTTTGGGGAAAGTTTTATAACCAGGTTATATTTATCAATGAATCTTGTTAGGTATCTGTGTAATTATTTGAATCTCGCTAACTTGGTTTACAAAAGCTGTATAAAAATATGGATTATCGCCTGCCAGATTTCTCGGATGTCAAATATGGGAGTAAAAAGATCCCGTTTAACTATTTCTAGGTGTAAAAAACTTTACCAACATACTTAAATTATATCAGAGTGCTAAAACATCTCTGGGAGAAATATTGTCGGCATTTGAAATGGCTGATTTTGACTCAATAAATGCTACCGTGAACAATCTTAAGCTACCGTAAGTGCAAGCTATTCTTAATACATTTATATTTTGCAACACGATAACTTATTATTTAGGTACTTTCAAAATAGCGACCATTCTAAATATTGTAAAAAATAATAAATATCATATATAATTTAAATATTGTGTTAAGTTATTGAGATGTAAAGAATAGGTATATGGTATAGGTACCTATTTAATAGAATATTTTGAAACATAAATCTATCCAAGTTGCGATTCAATTACATCATCTTTATTATCACAGGACTATAAAATGTTCCTGATGGACACAGTCCTTTTTATCAAGCCAGCAAATTTGGCGACCTGTGCTTTGAAATATGCTAGTTTTAATTAATCCATACATCCTTTATCATCATTGAACAGCTTAGCTTTTTAGATTATAACATTTAAAAGTTATCACAAACTTTTATATGCAAAACATTTTTTTAGTAATCCAATCGCAGACTATCCGTTCTATGTATTGGTGGAAACGCACGGTAGTAATGAGGAACACGACAGCGAGAAATTAAATCACTTTCTCAGTAAAGAAATGGAAAGTGGGCTTATATTAGACGGGACGGTTACTTCTGAACCCGCAAAAATGCAGGTTTGTAAAACTGCATTTTGAGCTTCACTTAGTTTAAAGCCGAGAATGTATTTAGTTACAACATGTTATCTATGAATTGGCACTATCATTTGCCATTCTTATCTATGTCGCATTAACCATTAACATTTTTTTAAATTTTAGACCATATGGAATTTGCGGGAAAGTATAGCAGGCGCAGGTTTGGTCCAGGGTTATGTATTTAAATACGATGTTTCGCTGCCGTTGAAAAACTATTACGATTTAGTCCCACAATTAAAAGAGAAGCTGGGCCCGCAAGCTTTAGTCGTTTGTGGATATGGACATGTAGGTACGTATGGTTTGAACCCTTGGCCCGACGCTTTTTTGGGAACTTTTATATATTACATCTCATGTGGTAAAGGCTGCCTATATCAACTATGCTCCGTCCGTACAGACGTAGGTAACAATATTTTTTTCGACAGGCGATGGCAATATTCACATAAACGTGATTGTTCCTGAATATACCAAAGAAGTCTGTGCGCAACTCGAACCGTACATTTTTGAAGAAGTTAGTAAACTAAATGGGTCTATAAGCGCCGAACATGGTATAGGTTTCCGAAAACCTCACTTTATTCATTACAGCAAGGACACGTCGGCATTACAACTAATGAAGGAATTAAAACAATTGATGGACCCCAATGGCATATTAAACCCCTATAAAGTGCTACCAGATTAACGGCCTTATTCTTTTTAATGAAATGGATCTGTTGAGTACAACGTAAATTAAATATTAAGATTGTAATCAATTTAATTATAAAAAGAAAATAAATAAATGTACGTCGATTAGTTTTCATGCCCCTTACATAAATATGCGCAAACTTTACTGATTACTACATATTTGAAGAATAATAAATCTTTTATCAACACTTTTTATCCGCTGTTTTTTTCACCTCATACACAAATGCGCGGTGCTTAAGAGATAAATAAAATACCAAAACAGCTTTACTTGTTGTTCGTCATAAATTTTTAAATTTCCAATATGAATAGTGAAACAATTTTAAATCATAATAGTTATTGAGATTCATATTTATATTTTAGTATATAATACTAGTTTAAAAATTCGAAATGAAATACTAATATATTTAAATGATTTTTATTAAAATATCCATTTATTCTTATAACATTCATAATATCACTGCAACAAAAATACAATGGAATAATATAAGCATTTTCCTAATTGCTCCAAATAAATATTTCTGACGATATATAAATATATATTTGAAAATTTTATTATTGCGGTTAGCACTCCGATAAATTATCACGATAATTGGTATATTGAATGTTTATTTAAAATATATTTGTAAGGCTGGGGACATGTTTAGACCAAAACGTTATTCCCACTTTCATTGTTCTTAGTGAAATTTTAATAAAAAAAACGGAAACTTTGTACGACTAATATTGCTGTGCAGTTTTGTCAAAATAATGACATGCCTTTGTGAAAGTCTATCATCTGCATGTATAATTGTATACCATATAGAGATAAAACTAAAATGGAACAATCTATAACAACTATTTAGTTGAGCGATAACATTTTGGCCCATACCTTCTCATATTATGATACACTAATGTATGACGTCAATAATCTTGCGTCTAAAAGTTGTCACGTATTTAGATTTCTATAAGGGCAGACAGAAAAATAAAATGGAAAGCAATGTAGAAAAATGTCCGTGTGTAGGAATTTAATCAAAAAGTAATTCATTAATTTACACTTTTCACACAACAAATATGCAATCTCCCTCATTGCAAATGGTCGAATTGATGTTAAACAAAGTTCTACATCAATTTATGGATACCAATTAATATGGTTGTGAGTTTACGAAAATCCGGAGAATCCATCGACTTTACAAATAAATGTATTGTTTATGTTTTGTGCTAACGAAAAGTCACATGCAATTTAAAATGTTATTATTATCATATTACACATAAAATATCATGAATTTTTAACATACTGGTTCGTGAAAATAATAAAAATAAGACATTCCATGTATAACATACGCTATCCACTTTCAACATTCATAAGATGCACAAGTATTATGAAACATTATTTTTTGACTTATTGGAATGGAAGCCAAAGTCTATTCACTCTCACCATCGAATTGTTTTTATTTTTATATCATTACTTGAGTACCTAACAGGGATAAGCAACTAAATCCTATTTTTTTTTTTCATTTTTCTCGTATTATAATGGGCAAAACAAATGGTGACATCTGAGATCACTTAATAATTAGGTCATAGACAAAATGTAAACAAGATAAAATGGCGCGCAGTTATGGCCTTTAGAATCCAAGGTGGGTATGTCTAATAAACTAGCAATAAGTTACACAAATTTAAGTTTTTTCACTAGTATGATAACTTGTTTACATTGAGTCATTAGGATTATACAAGCTGTGTTTACGTATAAATGATTAAAACAAATGCAAACTGGAAATTTAAATTCGAAAAACTAATGAATACAAAAATACGACAGTCTACAATATATTGCTTATACGTAAACACAATTTTAACCCCTGGGTGTGACAGACCAGTGCATTAAAATGAAAATGTAATAATATATTGTCAAATACTCCTATACCCTCCTAATATAGTGATAAGAAGCAAAAAACAATAAATGGTAAGTATCTATAGTATTCAAAGGCATAATGTAAGATATTGGAGCACCTAGAGAATTTGAACTTACGCAGTTTTATGCTATTGATGTGGTATATGTTGGGATGTCATACATATGGCATTCTAAACGGATTTACGCCAAAGAACACGCATTCAATGTACTTATTAGGGTTGAAACGAACATTTACAAAAACAATTTAGTATACTTAAATTTAAAATCCAGTGTGGCATTGTTTTATTTTGTAATCAATTATTATTCTATAAATTTTTCTAAATTGAATTAATTAGAAATTGATTATAATTGTTTTTTTCATCGAAATTGCTGTAGGCAGATGGATTAAGGACTTCTGAGGTCTCAATGAGTCTCATAAGAAGTAGTACTCGCAAACATGACAATTTTATTAAAAATATGGTATATTTCACGCAATAGTTTGTTCGTCGCAACCCTTATATTTGTAGTTATCAATAACAACTACGTATGATGTGTGGAAGTCACGCCTAAAGTTAATTAATATGATAGTAAAGTTATCTTTTTGTCATTTTACTTTATTTTGTTTTTTTTTTCTTTTCTTCTCCTAGTTTAGTGGAGTGAGTTTGGTCTGTCTCCCGAGAAGGTAAAACTCAAGGGCGGTTATCGCTTTATTTGATTGGACAGTTTTAAAAACTCGAGAAAACTTGCTTGCATCTCTGCGTCCATTCCAGTATCCCATGACTCGTTTTCGAGTTCTTCACTGCAATATAAAAGAAAATTATCAGTTATAGCAATTACTTCATACTCGCAAGTTTTGTTGCAAAATATACGTTTATACTGTTAAAACTAAAACTTTGTGTCTTTTAATCTTTGATTGCCATAATATTGCTAAATGAGATTACAAAGTGATCATAATGATTGATGTCTGTTCTGCAATTAATGATAAATCTGAAGTTAAGTGAAATGAACATGTGTTTATTAATGGCACGCCCTACTCACAGTATATCTTCTTCTAGTGCGGCGTTCTTGCCTGGCGGCAGGTTGCTCTGCAGGAAGGCGCGTTCTTCGGCCGTGAGCTTGTGCCCGTCGGCCATGAAGCCCTCATTCACTCCGCCTTCCACTTCACCGTTTGTAACTGATAACATGTTAATCATTTTCACATTTAAGCACGTATTAGTATGTCACGTAGTTTCCACATAACGTGACATGATCAAATTATGTGTATCATCACGTCGTCATTCATAAATCAAGACTGTTAATTTAGAAGTTAACATAACTACACCGTTCAGTTCCCAATCATTTGTTTGAAATCATCGACCATCACTATGATGATGACCACAATTATATGAGGGAATGTGTAATGAGGCTAACATACAAAATAAAATAAATTTCTAGTTAACTATAAAAGGTTACATATTATACTTTCGTATTACTAATGAATATCAAACACTGCAGTTGATTTGGATAAAATAATAATTAGAAGTTGTTAATCAAAGGACAAAGAATTGTCACATACTTTAACGGGAAAATAACGGCGAAAACACGGCAATGGGAAAACATTATGAAGAAACCTGATCATCTAAAGATTCTTAGAATTTTTATCATTGTGTCGACGCTCACTAGGTCATCTTGGGCCGTGTCCAAAAGTGAGGCGTATGCATGTTAGGGATGGCGTTGAATCAACGAACTAGTTGAGTCAACCGTTGACGATGGAGAAACGAACAGTCGATGGGTTCTCAAAAAACTAGTTGAATTCATACATGGGTTGCTTAAAAGGCACAGATAGCATGGTAGTCGCAGATAGAATTTTACGTAAATTAGCAATGTATGACGGATTCAAATAGTTTTTGAAAGTTTAGCAAGGCAAAAAAGGTTACGTTTCATTAACGCCAAAAAGGTAACGAGCCATGTGTAATGTGCAGTACCGTGGTGGTTGCGGCGCGGGTCGGGGGCGTGTTGCGCGGCGTGCGGGGCGGGCGCGGCGTGCGGGGCGGGCGCGGCGGGCGCGGGCTCCGAGTCGGCCAGCCCCCAGCGCGCCGCGCGCAGCTCCACCACGCCGTGCACGCACGCCAGCGCCGCGCGACGCTTCAGCCGCTCGAACATCGCGTGCATGCCCGACCGACAGTCCGCGTCCAGGGCGATGCCGGACAACTGCGGACACACACCGCTACGTTACACTCTACAACAGACAACTTTCATACACAACCACACTGTCCTCGAACAAGGCACGTTAATTATTCTGTTGTTATCCCACGTTTAACTTCATTCCTGTTTGAAAAATAAGGAAGCGGTAGATGAACAATCATTTCCACACTGAAAGTTGTATGGATTCGAAATACTTATGAATTAGGAACTTCGTAATCATTTGTAATTTATTTAAATTGATACATAGGTCAAACGACTGTATCCTGCATATATTTCCAATATAACGAAAATAATCCAATTTGGTCATTTTATGTAAAGAGAAACAAACGAGTAATTTTTTTTACAAATATGCATATCTGAATGAAGATTGATAGTTTTATGTCGAAATATTCTCTCCTTTGGTCCATGGTTTCTCTGATAAAATTGTCGGTGTTATCGAATTTAATACTCTAGGTAAGCAAAATATTTGACTGGGTGTATTCAGATCGTAATCGGAAACTTGGGCAGGTAATAGCTAAGGTGATTGCAAACCCCCTGGAGTTAAAGAAAATCCTGGCAAAAAATACAAATGAACACGTTTTCCGTACAAACCACATACATATAATATCAATGGTTGTATGGAAAATTTAAAAATTTTTACATTTTGTCGGGATTTTCTTTAACACCATTAGGTTTTTGATCATCGTAGCTATAACCTGCCTTGTTTTCCGATCACGGTCTGAATACACCCTGTATATAAGTTTTTATTAGTCGTCAATACTAAGCAATGCTTTCTCTTTCAATATTTTATGACAGAGCTCTTTAGATAACAGGATCAAACATTTCCCTGCTCAGCGTACGTACTATCGTTAGAACATGTCAGAATTTATTTTTACGCAATTGCTTTTAGTTATACATTACCGAAGAGCTGGCTTACCTTTAGCAGTTGGCACACGGATTTGATATTCGTCTCTTTATCTGTATCCAGCAGATGGAGCAGCACTTTGCACAGACTCTCGCCAAGAGATTTTATTCTTCCTCCCTAGAAAATTATTATCAATCGCTATTTTAAATAAGTATTCACATTTCGCTTTACATGTAATTTGAATGTTATGACTAACAGTTGGAATGACCTTTTGGTCAAATTGTAATATGGTAATAAGATGATTGTTGAAACTCAACCAAAAATCACACACACTTGAAAAACAATAGCTGCTTGATATACTTGAACATAATTGGACTTAAAATTAAACGGAAATCCCTACTCTGTAAAGGGAACAAAAAATGTATGACTAACTTGGCTGTCCTCAAGCTGAGTGTAAATCTCTGCAAGGAACATGGCAAAACCGCGCATGTTCTCTTCTGAAGTCTCAACGCCGGTGATAATTTTATTTTCTTCTGCCGAACAACGCTCGAGCAAGCACTCACGGAACACAGACTCCTCAGAGTGTGCCAATGAATCATACATTGAGCACAATCTGGCTCCATTGTAGCGGAAGTTTGCTTCTCCTATTGACTGTAGAAAATTGTCAAAGCTTCATAAGTTGCTAATTTCCAAAATTGAGTTTTCAGCTCATAAGTTTTCTTTAATGTATATTTTTTAGTCAATTTTTAAGTAATAAAAATATCTAGATATTCTTTTGCTATCCATCGCGATCCTAATACATATGAATGGTCAATTCACCTCATTATCAACAGTTTTAGTTTAGAATAGCCCCAAAATGTTTTAAAGATTTTTCAGGCTTTTTGTGCAATAATATTGCAAAAATACAATTTTGTAGGTTGCTACTTATTTTTCATTTCACAGATGCAAGTATATTTTGTAAGAAACCATAACTTTTTGAAAAGAACAACTATTGTCATTTTCATGGGTTACTTTAAAAAGAAAAAATCCACAACTGTCATAAATTAGTGTGTACAACAGAGAGGTCCCAGTGCTATTGGAGTTTCGCTGTAGTAGTACAGAACTTAATTATTAAATTAAACACATCTAGTGCTAATATGTGGGTGTAGAAAAATCTTTGTCTTTTCAGGGATATAAATGAGTCTGATTAATTAGTACCTTAGTCGTAAATCATGCTATTCAAGGTTTTTAGGATTTTGAAAAAGTAACTATTTTTGAAAATTTTAATAACACACTAGATATTTTTAGGTACTAGGTTCAGTAATTGCATATTTACAATGGTACTTGAAATTTACTTTTAGCAGACTCTCAATGATATCACTATTGTCTGGTGTCACAAATAGAACCAAAATAGCTTAGAGTAGTGCTATAACACATTGAGATGCGAATTTTCAATTGATTTAGATATCATGATATAAATTAAGTGTAAGTGAATTTTTAAGTGATTTAGATATCAAATATTGACTATTGAATAAATGACTGTCTAGTAGCAGGGCAGTACCTCTTACTGTTTTGATACAAAATAAAATAAATATTGTAATTATATAGCCAAATTTTAACCTTTTATACTATTACTTGTTTCCACTCATCACTAAAATTAAGTGTAAGGTAATCAAAGTAAAAAAAATTGTAAAATATTTTCTGTAATGTATGTAACTATTTTGTAACAATAATATTGTTGGATTATTGATTGTATGGGACTTGTCTACAGATGTTGATAATTAATATAGCTATCGATTTCATTTATTGTACATACTTAAAACTTCAGCCTAGTTATATTTTTCAATAATATTTTAATTTCTTGAGGCCTTTTTTATTAAGCATCATAAAAATCAGTTGTATTAATAAATGCTCACTACCAAAGACCCATTTTCTTGTAAGTAAAAAAATAACATAAAATGAAATTTATTGTAAAGACTACCAAAAGTATTTTATAGTTAATTTAACTAGGAACTTTTCACTATAATCTGTAAATAAATAAATATATCAATTAAATGTAAATTAATTAATATAAGACACTTTTTTGTGTCATGGCAAAATTAATAATTGAAGTTAACATTATAAAAGGATATTTGCATCATAACTAAGTAATACATACCTGGTTTACAATAGCATCCACTAGTGGTCTGGTGTAAGTTTCATCATGCAATGATGAAGCAAAAGAGTCCACCAGAGGACCACAGAGAGTGTCAAACTTGCCAGGGTCAAATGTTATCTCACACATGACAGTTATCAAGTTTGCTATGTTCTCCTGCACATTATTATAGATTCTATTAATACACATAGCCATATACAATGTAAACAACTTTAATTATATCTAATTACATACCCGCAGATCCATGTTATCAGCTTCCTCTAAGCAATAAGACATTTCATCTAAGTTGTAAGGGTTCTGATCTTGAGCTTGACGAAGTCGGTCTTGAACGGAGAATCGAGGAGGTCTATAGAGTGCTGAATCAGGATTGAATGTTGGTGCAGCCTGAGTAGTGTAATTTGGTGGATACCATTCCTTAGCATCCGCAGACAAATTAGATTTTAAGGGTTCCACTGAAACTAAAAGGTAAATTAAAACAATCCGCTTTCCTTAAGAGATGGCCACGGCAAAGTGACAACACCGCACCTGGTGGTAAGTAAAAAGCTAGTTATAAACAATTAGCTACTATTAAGCAAGTATGACCTAAAAATGAAAAATTAACGCATAGTTATCACTTTTACGTGTCTGCAAGTTCTGGTATGTTTGTCAAATACAAGCAACGTCATTAGAAATGAAAATCCTTACTTTCACCTGAAGCATTGTAATTATGAAAAATGTAGTTCGAGCTGGCCCGGTATGACGTCGTCATATCACGCCGGATTTGGTTTGAGAAAGTGTATTGAATAAATTAAAACGGACAATAGTTCAAACCTTTTGAGTCTTCGGTAACAATCCTCGGTCGACGGAGCTCCCTTGGCTGATTATCGGGTTGATGCCACCCGCGGCCCCTGCCTCTGGGGCCACCAATCTCACCGTTGCTCATTCTAAGTTAGTCCACGAACAAAATTTTACGTATGATTTACAATGATAATATTCCATAAATGGCAAAAAGTTAATCTTTAAATTTCGTGCGTTTGTATTCGTTCGATGAATTCGACACGTAAACAAAGAAATTCCTCTTTGCAACTAATTTCACGATACAACCACCATGTTCTTGATGAGGAAACGAGATAGTTAACTTTTTACTCGCTTTCATATTAACGACGAGGCTAAGAAAATATTTGTACTCAGCCAAATTGTACAATAATAAATTATGTATTTTATATTTTGTATATTTAGTGTAAGATAAAATTAATAATATCTAAATTTTATCCTTATTATAAGTAAACCCTATAGGTGAAAAAAACACATACCTATTACACTTAGCCGCTAGATTCAATAATGCGCTAGATCCTAGCGCGTCGTCGGGATTTATAAGATAAATTATTTTTTATTTCTATAATTGCTGTTCAGTGACCCTGAACAGGAGTAGGAGTCATTAGTTTGCATTTTGCAATGAACGAGCAAGCCCATTTCAATTTTTATCTAATACTATTCTATAATATAGGTAGGAGTTGCTATAAGAAATTGTTTTCCGTTGCACAGTTGCGCAAAGAATTAAATAAGAGGCATCATCTAAGTAGACGCGTCTAGGTAGCTACGAGAGATCTCAAAATTGTAACGTTTTTTCATATCGCATATTAAATGTTATAGTTTGCCTGTATGTAGACAAGCAGCGACATTAATTATTTTCGAGAACTATTAACGGTTACGTACCTACCGAAAATAACTTACGTAAATGATTTTTAGCCCTCTTAACGAAGCCTTTCCAAAAAATCAATTAAACTATCTGGATAATACATTAGGTACTTACATATCAAATAAGTAAATAAATTAAGAACTTTGATGAGTTTGTGGAGTAAAAAAAAAGCCTTTGTTCCTATTAACACCTAGTTCTACAGGGGATATTTATGAGTTACGTTGTAATTGCTGCGTTATGTAAAACTTCTAATACAAAACAATTAATAACAATATGTTAGCCCTTGGTTATATTGAACACATTCAATAGTGAATAATGAATTTTTGTATCTATTATAATTACCTACATAACATTACATTGGATATCAAGTGACAATGTCTAAGAAAAATTAATGTATTTATTGCGGATATAGGGACATACAACGAAAAAATATTAACACATTAAAGCCAGGGATTTTGCCGAAAGTATACTAGGTGACGCGGCGACCGCCCCGCCTCGTTTTTCGTCCTAAAACGTGCAATACTTTGTGTAATCAATAAAAAAAATTGGTCCTAAATAAGTTTGTTTCAACCCTTAGCACTACAAGCATCAGTCGAGATAAGTCATATTACTACGACTTCCGCCTTTACTGTTTTAATAAGCACAACTGTAAGGCAATAATAATATTTATAATAACAGGTAACAATAATATTCAGAACAATAATTATGATCACAATTTTTATTGCTATATTCTACTGTACATTATAATTTTTAAAGTATTTAGAACACACTTAATTTACACCTACTGTGCTAACTAATGTAAAGTAAGAGGGAAATCTGTGATTTCATTCAACCTAGACAAAATATATTCAGTGAGTAACAAATATTCTTGTAATATTAGTCCATATATTTATTTCTAAGATTTTTTTGAATGTTTTATATGTATATTTAATTTGATGTTAGGCATTGTAATGTTGGTATGGATGAATTGTATTCATTTTTTTAACAAATTTTATTTTTATTTTGTGCAATATTGGAACTATTATCTATAAAAAAGCTACTGTTAATGATGTTATATACTAAATGATTCTCCACAGCCACATGTTCCTTTTATATTGGGATTATTGAATACAAATTCAGCTGATAGTTTATCTTCCACATAATCCATTTCAGTACCTGAAAGAAAATGAAAGTAAATCATGTATTGAATTTATTATTCTTGATTGATTTTAATTTAACAAGTTTTTACTTCATGTTGTTTTTTCTTTCACTGTTAAAATGTGAATTAATATTAGTGCAACAAAAATAACTTGTGTTTTTATTACCTAATGAGTTAAAATAGCTAAAAAATGGTCAAACCACGTGTTAAGTGTGCTTTATAAATAAACATATTTTGCCATATTATTCTTCATATCATGCTTCGGCATATAATTATAATTTAAAGATCGGAATAATAAATATCTGGCTAATATTATAAATGGCTTACTGGGCCACTTATGATACTTACTACTTCTAGTTACCACAAAGTTCCTACTGAAAATTAATGTCTGAGAATTTGCAACTGCCCGGTATGTACATACCTAACAATGTTAACTGAGCCTTTTTGTCTATTATTATAGTAACACCATCTTGCTTTACTTCCTCATCTAGTTTATCTTTATTTTTTGCATAATCTAGTGTATAAGAAAGTCCATTACATCCTCGTTGCCGTACTCCAACTTTCAGACCTATGTAGCCCTTAGCTGCCTCTTTCTGCATGATTTCCTTTACTTTATTTACAGCTGATGGTGTTAAAACCAATGCGGCTCGTGATGGAAGGACCCTTTTCTTCACGGCGCGCACCGTGGCACTGGCTATTGTTTTCGTAGCCATCTGAAAAAATATTGCATATTTACCCAATGTAATGAACGTCATTTATAAATAGCTCAAATAGAATACATCTTATAAATTAATTATAAAACTGTAGAACTGTGATCACATTAATGTGCTCAAACATGTCAACGTTACCTGGCCCTTTTTCTAAATTTTTTTTTATAATTTCATTGAATTAAATTATTTCATAACACTGCAGTATTTTGCTGTCAGAAATGACCAATGTCAAATAATGAAACGTCAAATGCATAAGGTTGCTAGTAAAAATATTGACAACAGGATACGGATTACTATTTTTCACTCGTGTAACAAGGACAAAGTACCTACCTAGGTACACTCTAACCGGACCCATACACCATTAATAATATTGATCAATATTCTGATTGTACAATATTATTGAACGTGTAGGGATAATATTGAAGCATTGCGCCGTGATTGAGCAAAAGATTGATGGAGCTTAATTTTTATTGATCAATATTTTTTTATTGCGCTGTGTAGGGTTAATATTGCGCAATACCGTAAAACGGGGTGAATAGCAACGGTTTCAAACTTTGCATGAAGAATATGTTGTTCCTAATTTTTTTTTTTTCATCATGGGTGATTATATATGATGTCCGGTACCCACACGAAAAGATCTATAACAATATTCTTTAAATATAATCACTGGTTGTCCAGAAAAATTGAAAAATATTGACCATTTCTATTTACCCAACGACTGGGGTCAATGAAAACACGTAAAGGGGTGAATGGAAAAAGTGTTAGGGCTGCACAAAAATACTTTTAACCAACATGCAAAAATGTGAGGTGCTGAATCAAAATAAATCTTTCAAACCAAAACAATTTTCAAATACTAAATTAAAATAAAATGTGACATGACATGTGGCAGAAGATGATGTATATATGGCATGATGATATTCAGCCTGTATGAGATTGAGATGGCCTTGAAACAACTTAAGGACAACAAGGCGCCGGGTGAGGACGGAATCAGTTCAAAGCTTCTGAAAGCGGGCGGAACGCCGGTACTTATACTCCTTCAGAGGCTCTTCAATTCTGTTCTCCTCGAGGGCTCAACGCCAGAGGCATGGAGAAGGAGCGTGGTGGTACTGTTCTTCAAAAAACGTGATAACACCTTGCTGAAGAATTACAGGCCCATCTCGCTCCTGAGCCATGTCTATAAGTAGTTTTCGAGGGTCATCACAAATCGTCTCGAACGCAGGTTTGATGACTTCCATCCACTCCAACAAGCTGGTTTCCGAAAAGGCTTTAGCACCATAGACCACATCCATACGCTTCGGCAAGTTATACAGAAAACCGAAGAATACAACTTGCCGCTTTGTTTAGCGTTTGTGGACTATGAGAAAGCCTTTGATTCGATCGAGACGTGGGCGGTGCTAGAGTCTCTCCAGCAGTGCCACATTGACTGTCGGTACATCGAGGTGTTGAAAAGTATATACAGCAACGCCACCATTTCGGTCCGAGTACAAGATCAGAGCACTAAGGCTATTCCACTACAGAGAGGCGTGAGACAGGGAAATGTTATATCTCCGAAACTGTTGTGGGTTTTGCATGTTTTTATCAAGTCTGCTGATAAATGTGAAGACAGGTTGTCGCCGATTAAGCACTTTTTGCCTGGTAAATTGTTAAAATGAACCACCATATTTTGCACCCAGTCCTCAAAACAGGTTTCTTAAAAAAAATATTGAATTAATGTACCTGCAAATGAAAACTGTCTCTGTAAAATATTATTTAATCGCTGACCCGGCGAACTTTGCACTACCGTCAACCTTTTCTGGTCTTGTAAGAATATTTCAAGACCAAAATTAACGAATTACCGTTCTCGAGTTAAACTAGGTACTTGCATAGCTTAACTATATATTAACAATTATTGACAACCCTATTCGTATTTTTCTATTGACCCCTCATCTGTACCTATTTTCTGATTAACCGTTTCTATTATTCTTTACAATATTTCCATTAACCCCGTACTACTGTTCTAATCACCCGTCAATGGATTCTATTACCCCCATTTATACAATAAATTTACATGTACAATGATTTTAACAAAATACAGAATTGTAATAGTGTATTTTTACCTAATTTCAATAAATTTTGATAAAGTAAGACACATATAATGATATGAACACATCAAACAACACATTTAATACATTTTTCAGACTTAAAATCAAACGTTGCGGCAGTTCAAATAAACGTGTTTTCGGAAGGTAAACTTTAAAGTGAATTTTTAACGATAAATGTTAATTTAACATTAAAAAATTGTTGGCAGCGCTAAGAAAAGATATTGATGTGTAATAGTTTAAAATACTACTAAAATCCTTTAACGAAAAATAGCCGAATAATTATCTTGAAAACTTTCTTGATTTTTTTTCTATTCACCCCGCAATTTCTATACACCCCGTTTTACGGTATTTTTCTTTTTTTTTTCTTTTCAACAAAATCACCAGCGTGGCTGCCGCCAAAACTTCGTCGTCAGACATGTTGCTCGCACGAAAATATTGATCAGAGTGGTTTATCAATTTTATTGACAGAAATAATTGAACGTCTGGAATCAAAGGGGGTGTTCAATATTATTGAACAATAAAAAGATTGTTCAATATTATTGTAGGTGTATGGGGCCCCTAAGATAAAAGTAATGCACACAGCACAGCGTGTGTTTACCAAATTTTTGACCATTAAAAACATAAAATAACACGATTGAAAAAAAAAACAGTATCGATTATTTTCATTTAAATTAAATAATATCTTAAAGATACCTGCGTGGCATACGAGTAAATGAATTTTAAATAAATAAGTATTGTATTTAAATATGTGTTACTTTTATTAAAGCATTTATGGGTTCAAATAAAAAAAAATAGAAATTTAATTAGGGTTTTTGGAACATGTACGTAATTATAACGAAATGTTTAAAAAGCGTAACATCCCAAATTTGTTTCTTATTTATATCGATTATGCACTGCATGCTGTCAAATTTAAGATCGAGTGACTGTATCCCTATCGCAAATTGACACGTCTCCCTCCTCACGTATGTAGCGGGTTTGTGTAGCGTGTAATGATTTTTCTAATTCAAATGTATTAAAAATTAAAGATGGGTGGACAAAAATTTGAATATGATGAAAGTGGCTCGACTTTCTTTTATTTCGTTCTATCGTTTTTGGCCCTTATATTGGTTCCTGCCACGTTTTATTACTGGCCTAGGAAAAAGAAAGAAGGTAAGAAAGTATAATTATTTACTATAAATTACAATCAACAGTATGTCTAAATATTTGTTTATTCCTGAGAATAGAATTAGAACTAAGGTTTATTTAAAGCAATGGCCAAATAGTTGCTTTTTTGTTGGAGTCTAATATACCGTTAAATGACGACGTGCCTTTGACGGCACACTTACTTGTGTCGGCATACAGAAACTGCTTAACATTTATGTAATTAATTCCATTAAGTGTGTGATTTCTAAGGCATACATTTCTTTCAGATCCAGCAAAACTAGCTGAAAGATGCCAGTGTCCAAATTGCGTAAACAAACAATTAGTAATAGAACAATCACAACCTTATAAGGGTGTAAAGAATTTTTTTACTAAATTGGCTATTATATCGGGATGGGTGTTGCTAGGATTTTTGGCCTACAAAGTATCACAATTTGATTATGAGATGTCAAACTTTGATCCCTATGAAATATTGGGACTTCCTCCGGGCTCCACCCAAGCAGAAATCAAGAAGTCGTACCGTAAACAATCTCTTATTCTTCATCCGGACAAGGAAACTGGTGATGAAAAAGCATTTATGAAATTAACTAAAGCTTACCAAGTATGTCTTATTTTATATTTTTATATAATAGTAAAATATGAGTAGTGGTAGCATTCTCTTGACAGAAAGTCTGCTTTGATGGATTGATTTTCATTCATTCATTTCATGCAGAAGTTTGTACTTAATAATTAGTATTATAAATTATAAATGTGCTATAAAGTTACAATGGGACCTAAACCTTCATTACTCTGATATGCTTTACAAGAGCTTCAATTATTTAACTATAAACTTGTCATTATTTATTTACAATTGAATATTACTCTATAATTCAGATGGTTGGCTCACTATACTCACCCTATGTGTACAAATAACTTTATTGACTGATGAATGATTACCAAGGCCTTTTTTTAATAAAATAACAGTAGCATAACATAAGCAATATTTAGTATATTAAGAATAGTATTTATATTTTTTAGGCACTTACAGATGATGAGGCAAGACGTAACTGGGAAAAATATGGTAATCCTGATGGCCCTGGAGCAATGAGCTTTGGCATAGCTCTGCCTAGCTGGATTGTTGAAAAAGAAAATAGTGTATGGGTTCTTGGATTGTATGCTCTTGTCTTTATGGTGGCACTACCTACAGCTGTAAGTTTATTATATTTTGTTTACTTTAGTTTAGTTTAAAGATGTCTATTGATGTGCCAGTGTAAAGTTAAGTCTTAAATGTGCAGTTTCTTTAAACACTGTGTAATATGCTACTAGTTTAAACAAAGTGTATAATTAAAGTACTAATAATTATTTATTAGTACTTTTATTTGATACACCCAACCCAACTGTCACATACATAGTCCTGACCCCACACTAAGATACAAGTCTTGTGTCATGGGTATCGGAAACTACGAAAGACTTTTCGGTCTCACAAACACCCAGACCCGAAACAAATATTTGTGAATCACACAAACATTTGTCTCGGTGCGGGGATCGAACCTGCGGCCGCTCGTTTCGCAAGCTGGTGTTTGGCCAACTGTGCCACGGGGCTGTCAAACTAATGGTCTGTTTACAATAATTTAAATCTAGTTTTTTTTCGATATGAAATCTTCATACAACTTACTAACATTTCAGGTTGGGACATGGTGGTATCGCTCAATAAGATTTTCAGGAGAGCAAGTACTACTTGACACAACTCAAATGTATTTTTATTTCTGTCATAAGACTCCTTCAATGCCACTAAAAAGAGCTCTGATGATTCTTGCTGCGTCATGTGAATTTGATAAAAGACACAATTCAGAAATTATAGAAAGAATATCTGATAATGAAGAAGTTCCTATGGTGAGTACTTAAGTAAGTACAGTTATTAAAGGATGTAATTTTGTATATTTATCACATTTTTTTTAAGGATGTGAAGTAAGAGGTTCCTTGCACCCCCCTTTACATTTATAAATATATTATTTATTTATGGAAGACTAACAGCTACATTACAACTAGGCTAAAAGACAGAACAATTAACAAAAAACCAACAATAAGTCTTCACTTATAGCTACAGATCATTACAGAAAGAATGAAAAAGTGTGCAATAAGGGATGAATATTAAAAAAATTAATTTAAAAAGTTAAATAAAGCTACCACTAAATAGGTTACTAAAAGAACTCAATCAAACACATTACAAACATTATTCTGGTTCAAAAATTTCGGCTCAAATATCTCCTTGCAGATGAAACAACTTTTTTGGTGAAAAAAAGGTTTAATGTCATGAAATTTTAAATGGGTTAGAGGTGCCAAATATTATGAGTGTGGGCATACTGTGTGGTTTGCCACCCGATCTCATTGTTGTTCTGTTTTTGGTTTTGTTATCATTGTTTTATAGTTTTACCTGGTTTGCTTTGCCCTTGAAAGGCTTAAATGTATTCTGATCCTCTACTGGTTAAATATTTCAGAAAAAAATAAGTTTTCATCTATGTATAACTTTTTTCAGTCTTTTTTTTCTGCCTAAAATTATCTTGTCTCCTGCAAGAGTCCATTTATCTCATAGAATGTCTTTATTTTGCTTGATTTTGGCCATTCTTACTGACAATACTACTGGCTGTTATAATATCTTCCTTGACATCATTGAACCTCCACTCTTTGGGTATAGCTCAAGGTCTTGACCTAGGTATATTGCTGACATTCCTGTGGCTTTCTTGACACATGACTAAATAACCTCAGAGTATTTTTCTAGAACCTATCCCTTACTACATATGTGACATTATCGGTCCTTGATAGAGCCATGGCCACAGCATGGACATCTTGGACATGTCACCAAAATGTCACGCTCCACACCCCTACAGAAATAAGACCTTGTTAATGAGCCATTTTATCCTCACCGACATTTTACGGTGGCATACTTCAACACCCTTTTATTATAATTAAGTGTATGATAATATCAGATATAAATGTTTGGTTTTAGTTGTTACGCGAGCTCCCCAACCTGGGAGAGAAGAACAAGGAGCAGCCTCTGTGCCGTGCGTACAGCATCAAGGCGCGCGCGTTGTTGCACGCGCACCTGTCGCGCATGCGCCTGCCGCCCGCCACGCTCGAGTGCGACCGCCGATACATCGTGTCCCGCTGCCCCGACCTCATCGTGGAAATGGTCAACTGTGTCAACCAACTCATAGCACTTGCTTATGCAAGAAGAAGTCAGTTCCCATTACATTATGCTAATTTCAAACTTTTAATTGCCGTCACTCACGACTGGAATTCGTTATGTTTGTTTCGTCGTTAAAATGATTCATAGTGAATGTGTTACAAGTACAAATCTTTGAATCTGTATGTGTACAGTATGATTATAAAACTCGTGCAATAGGTATGATAACGATAACCATAAAATATGTATTTTTTCAGTGAGATTTCTCATTTTTATTCTTTTTTTGTATTGTTCAACATTAATCAACATCGGATTTTAAAATAACGGTCTAGAGGTCTTACTTTCTTGAACACCTCTGTATGTATATCGCGCCAATTTGTAGTATGTGCAGTAGTAAATGTCTAAACAATATTAATGTATGTAAAATTTTAATTTACTCGCACATTTCTGTTTAAAAATATTAAAAACAAAACCTTCTCGGACTGTAAATTTTGATTTAGTCGGTTACGCTAAAACGGCGGTAAAGGCTCGATATCTTTATAATATGACAACCGTATATTTTAAGTTTATATAATTTAATCATCTGAGAAAGAATTTTCAAAATGATCTCATATATCGGTTCACATGAATATGCGCTATAATTACACTTTATTTTACCCTTACGTCTTTTAATTTATTCTGTTAAGCTTTCTTACATTTTTATTAACAATATATATGGGTCAATCAACTTTTAAATGTACCATCAATGATAGATTTTATATATCTTTTTTTTTTCTTAAATTTGTATATTTTATACGTATTTGTTGTTGATAATTATTTATATTTAAGGAATTCAAATAGAGCAGAACAATTTATGGTAAATTTTACTCAAAAATTCACATGACTGTAGTTAAGATAGTCCCTTGGACATTTAAAAATTCAGTCAAATTGTTAATTTACTTTTAAATATTAGAATCATATTTGAAAAACCTTACTGTTCTTTTAAAGTAAAAATGACGAAAATCTGTCTTTAGGAGATAAGAAAAAAGTGGTTGTCCAGTGGACATAGACGTTTGTCCATAGGAAATACTCGGGTGTCCAAAGGGGACTCTATGATGAAAATCGCATGTATTTCTTCTTTTATGTAATAAAAAAACAACTATTTAAAAATAATTATCAGTATTAGAAGAGAAAATATTGAATAATTCAGACAACGATCTTGGATGTCCAAGGGACTGGTGGTGATATTTATTAGTCTTTCCGCTTCCTGGTAATAATTAATAATATTTTGAATTAGGTCTTACGCACAGTAAAAAATATACATTAAATTGAATATATTCCACTTTAATTTACTACAATATATAAAATACAAAAGTTTTTGTGCTGGTTGTCCAGTGGACACACAATAAAGCCACGCTCTTTTTCAAAATACACTCGGTCGACTGGCGCCGCGGAAAAGATGAAATCAAAATCGAGGCTGGATGAATGTTGTCACGAAATAAATCGACTTGAGTTCCAAGCAGTAGTCACGCCATAAATGTTTGGATTTTGGAACTTTTTTACCGTTGTCTGGTGGAAGTCAGAATAATAAAATATAATAGGGACTAAAATAAACATGCAAAAAGGTCGTTAAGGTTTTAAAGCAAACAAAATCTATTTACTAGCATCATAGTAGATATTGTAATTAATAATTATGTTTCATTGTAATGGATTGCCATATATAATTTTTTTGGAAAAATTAATGTTTCATTGTACTAACCTACTGGGGGACAAATTTACATAGTACTGATAGGACAGATAAAAGTTGATTGACCCATATATATATTTTTTTTCATTAAAATGATTTATAAAAGAAATATGTTTGTTACAGTACCTCGGTTGCCAACAATTGAAACTATTGAGAACTGTATGAAGTTGTCTCCAATGATTGTGCAAGGGCTTTGGGAATACAAGTCACCTCTACTTCAACTGCCTTACATCACCGAGGATCATCTCAAATACTTCACAAACAGAAAGAAACATATCAAATCATTGTTGCAACTGGCTCAGCTGCCGGGTGAAGAGAGACGACAAGTTCTCAGGTTCTTAAATGACAAACAGTACGACGATCTTGTGAAGGTTCTTGGGAACATGCCTTACATACATTTCCAAGTTAATACAGAAGGTAATTTTTTGTGCTATACTATTATTTTATGAAAACATTGTATCGATTTAATATATCTGCAAACAAATATGTATGTTTGAAATCATATTACTTGATTTATGAAATAAGGATACTGTTTGTTTATCTCGGATAATAATAGCATCCTTTTTCAAGTCGCTCGAAATTTCGCAATGGTTGTTTCATTCTAACATTACTTACTCTAAAAGAAAGTGGTTGTTAGCACATTTCAGATTGTAAAAAGAAACACTTATAACGGTATAAGATATAAGATAAGGTAGAGCTCACAGAATTAACATGGGATAGTTTTTAGCCCGGAAAATGGAGTATTCCCGAGGGAATGGGTATTTATGGATCTACCAAACCGATTTGAATGATTTTTGGTATAGAGGTAGGTGGGGTCACAGAATTCACGTGGAATAATTTTATCCTGGAAAATGTAATCCCGTGGGATAAACATGTTATAAATGCAAAAATCTCTCTGCACTTAACCCTAGAGTCTACGCGGACGGAATCGAGGGCAAAAGTTAGTAATCTAATAAGGCCGAGTCTAATTAGGATATCTAATAGTAACCTTTTTAGTGCGCGACGCATATTTGTTCAGCGAGTCTTTAAATTTAGTATTTAGTATTATATATATTGTTTGTTTTAGTAATCGACGATGAAAACTCAACCGTGGTCACCGCTGGCGCCATTGTGACGGTAACAGTTTTCTTACGGCGGACTAACATGAAGGAACTGTTTGGAGACACGACTATAAAAGAAAAGAATATCAAGTAAGTATTTTACCATATCTATGATCTCGAAAAAACCTGAGAATTAGTAACATAAACTCTACAAATTTATATTACACTTTGAAGCATATTATTATTATTGAGTTTAATTTAATTTATTTGTAATTTCATGCGTTCTTTAACTTCCACAGAGAAGACGAAGAAGGTGGTGGTGAAAATGGCGAAAAAGGTGAAGCTGATAAGAATGATAAAAACGACAAGAAGGAGACGTTCAAGAGGCCCGTGTGGATGAAACAAGCCAAGAAACACGCGCCGTCGAAAAAGACTAAGAAGAGCGTCGCCAACAAACAGCAGCCCAAGCCCGCGCCGCCGCCCGCCACGCCGCCGCCGCCCAGCGACGCCAAGAAAATCAAGGAACCAAAGAAAAAAGACGATGATGGTTAATAAATTTTTTCATATTTTTCACATTTGGTTCAGCAGCTTGAGAAACGATAGGCAGCGAGTTTGGTACCCGTATCGAGACACATGTTAGTGAGATCTGAGTTAATAAAGTAAGATTGACTTCAATGTTGCATAACCTCATGTTGTATGTTTTGTAACCTTATCTTGATGTTCTTACAAATTTGTTAAGTTTGTGTTCTAACAATCCGTGGACTAAGGCGCGACTAAGCAGTAGGACGTAAAAAATATGTTTAGAGCTTTAAATCTTTTGTTCATGTTAGACAATTTCCCGTCTAACTGACTGAAGTATGTGTTTGTACGTGCAGGCTCTGAGTCGGACGTGGGCAGCGAGTCGGGCGCGTCGCACAGCTCGGGGTCGGACGACGAGTCGCGCGACAAGTCGTCCGCGCCCGACGACGACGACGACCAGTGGGACAAGTTCCAGAAGCGGATACAGAAGCGCGAGCGGCTCGAGGGACGCTCCAAGAGCTCGCACCCAGTGCACTGCCCTTACTTCCCGCAGGTAAATAACTACAATCACCTTCGTTAATCTTAACCACCTTCAGCTTAACCGTAAGAGTAAGCCCACGAAGGTTCTCCACTCTACTCAATTTGTCCTATTAATTCGATTATATCATTGACATACTCATTTGTGATCTTACACATGTAGTTATGTTATACGTGACTAATTGCCTTATTAGTCCCACAGTATATAAAAAAAAAAACACGAAACAAAAACGATTTTGATTATTAGGTAAAGCAAAGCGTCAAACGTTTATTTTTCGATAGAAATACACGCTTTATTACGCGATACTTTAAATATCGCTGGTATAAGTTTCGGGTAAGTGCGGCTGTACCGTACAAAGATGTGTGTGAGTGTATAATGACCGGGTGCGTTTGTTCCGTCAGGAGAAGCAGGAGTACTGGTGGTGCTACATCTGCGACCGCAAGTCGCACACGCTGCTGACGGCGCCGGCGCACGTGACGGCGCTGGTGTCGGCGCACGAGCTGCAGTTGCGCTTCACGGCGCCGCGCTGGCCCGGCCTCTACACGCTCGCCTGCTGCCTGCGCTCCGGTAACGAACAACGCCGTCCTCATATCTATCTCTACATCGGTCTAAACTATCTACCATTCAAGTCAAGTTTGTAGGGGACGCTCGGACTCAAATTACACTGGTCAACCATTTTTTTCCCCCGCATGAGTTTTACTCAATATGTTCTGGTTATATACGCACACATAGGTATATAAAAAAATTAACTATACATCAAAAATATTTCCTTTTATTTTTTAAGAAATCGTTTCTATTTAATTTTTTGTATACAATTCATTGATTTTGATTTTTCCAACTTTTACTTACTAAAGCACATTCAGAACTATTTTTTGTTCTAATTCCTATTTCGAGGTATAAAAACAATAAAAATAAATTATATTATACAACCTGTGCGCATAATTGCTTTTGACTTATTCATGGTTGAATTTTTAACCGATTCGGAGATAGATATCATATTGAAATTAGTTCTAAGCGGAGTTCAAGTAATAACAAAATTAACTGTACCTCGGTCTGGTGACCCAAGTGTATGCTGTCCAATCGTTGGGTCCCGGGTTCGATTCACGAATTTAGAAGTGTTAATGGAGGTTTTTTTAGTGTCATGGTTATTTTAACAGCATACAACAATAACTTTAACCAATAGGTAAAAAGTTTATATAAAACAGGTCATGGTGCGTAGTGCAAGGTATGGGGAAAGACTAAAGCAAATGTACGATGAAATAAAAAATGAAAGAATGAATCAACGGTAAGCAAAAAGGTTATATTTAACACAAATAGAATCGTCTTTTCTATATAGACAGAATGCGTACATAGCGTATGGTAATTTTATATGACTGAAGTAAAAAAAACCTAAAATCCGTTATTTGAAGCAAGGGGAGCAAAAATATCCAAGCAGAGTGGGCGTACGTCAGTCAGCTTAAACTAAAATAACTGGGAAGCAGCCTTACATATAGATTTATGTAAGACAAATATCATCAATGTAGAATATATCTAAAATCAAATTGTATAAAGTAATAGTCCACCGATTCATGAGTCATTATAGACCGATTACTCGGTTAAAATAGCTCATAGCGATAAGAGCGTTCATTTTATTATGTTGTCACGTTATTGAAACAAATTGCAAAATGCAACTAAACTAACGAGCTCTTTCAATTGTTTTAAAATAATTTTCCTCTTGGCTTGATTAAAGGATACGATTTTATTACTGAAACAACATGTAGTCCCCTTTGGTAGTGCTGAAGGATCCCCGAGCTTTTGTGATGTATCCGGGTTGGCAAAGAAACCACTTTAGTCTTAGTGGGCTTCCCGAAAAAAAAAGAGGAGAATCCCGAGTTTTTTTTTCTAACTAAGTGGGGGGCGTTTGGAATGAGTTTTAGAACTTATGGTTTTATGATATCTTGTATATTTTATATATCGACGGTCTCTACGTATAAAGCAACATGTCTAAATCGATGGTTTTCAGGAGAGCAATTTAAAGATTCAATGAAAGTAAAAAAAAACTGTTTTATTTTTCACTAAAATTACTTTTGAAATTAAATATAATAGTTAATGCTTCTATTGACAGTATTGGAAAAATATTATATATGCATCTTCATGGTAAACTTGATAGATAACCGTTTCTACGTTAGTTTTTAGGAAGGTTAAGTTTTATATCTTCGTTTGTGAGCAGTGATGGCCACGAGGTTTGGAAACGCGGTCGAGAATATCGGCGGTCGCGGGTTCAAACCCCAGGCACACCTCTGACTTTTCGAAGTTATGTGTTTATTCACATTGAATTATCACTTGCTTTAACGGTGAAGGAAAACATCGTGATGAAACCTGCACACCCAAAAGTTCTTATGAATTTTTAAGGTGTATAGTCCGCCAACCCGCACTATGCCCTAGTGCGGGTTGGACTATGGCCTAAAACCCTCTCAATGGTAGAGGAGACCCGTGCTCAGCAGTGGGCGTGTATGGGTTGATGAAGTACGTCTACCTACGATCTATCGTTACTCATTTTAATGATATCTTCTACATTTAAAAAGATTATTATACTATTATACTATAAACATTTAAAATCAACTAAAACACTGTTACTCCACCGACACTCCAACAAAATACTCGTACATGACCTTATGTTCGAACTTCAAGTATAACTTGTCCGTGTATACTACATGATCCGTGAAATGTGTCAGACTTGTTACTATATGCGCTTTATGTATCTCGTGGAATAATTAAATAATTAAAATAATATTAAATTGGTTCATGCATATTGGTAAATAACAATAAGCAAAAACTGCAATAAAAAAGGTCATTTTCGACATGTCTTTTTGTACGTAGGAACCGTAGATATGTAGGTATACGTATGCGCGAGAGCATAGAATTTCTTCTCAAATTTATACCATTCGTCTTTATTAAAACAAATTAAGCCAACCTTTTATACCATCACAGCTCCACTCACCCCTTGCTCCGTGATACCGCTGAATCCAACTTTTGGTGTAGTTTGGTCCTCCTAAACCTACTTTTCCGTAAAAAATTTCTATTTCTTCTTCCTCGTTCTCTCACAGCTGGGGATCGCGGCCACGTAGGATCAGTTTTAACTGGGTACGCCTATACGCAACGTAAACCGCACTGTGAATGCTCTCTGACCTAAATTCTACAAAACTCTTCACTTCCATCTTGCACCAAATGAATTATTCTTACTATTCAATTTTAATCCACCGAGTCTACCACACTCTGACTCCCTCCCATCCATTACTTCCTCATGAAACTTCTCTGCTGGTTTATCAATCTCAATAAATAAATCAACGTCCCACTGCTGGCTACGGGACTGCTTAACAACATTTTTCCACCACGGCGGCCTAGTGCGGGTTTGTGGACTACACACTGAGTACTTTCTAAGACTGTTCAGGTGTGTAGGTGTTCTCAAGATGTTTTTCGTTACCGTTTAAAATAGGTGATAATGAATACCCACATAACATCGCAAAGTCAGAGATTTGTGCCTGGGGTTTGAACCTGCGGATGTCGAGGTATTCTTCGGGTGTATAACGACATTCTTCGAAGCTGTTACAATTATTTAAATGCCTAGAACTAAATAGTTCTTGGTTAATTTCTAGTTAATTTGGCTTCTAGGATCACAAGAGCTCAGCGTCTGAAAAATCGTTGAATTTCAGTGGACCCTGCTCTGCACATTTATTTGATTCCTGTGACCTATGTCATGCCGTGTTCTACTAATCACTATAAAATAAAAAAGTTTATTGCAGTGACTTATTAACTATTTCACCTATACAAAAACTACAGCAGCAAAGCAATTTAAACTGTTTTTATGTTACATACCGATTATTTTTTAGACATAAACTAACATATAAAAGGGCGTTTATATGAGAAGAGATATATACTTTTTGGAAAAATCTTTCTTCTACCTACAGCCTCCAGTCTCCTTATTTCATACAACGAATTCTTCTTTTTTTTTATTGACTACCTGTATATTCTCTCATCTGTATATGATTTTAAAATTCTGTAAATTCTTTGCAACGTCGGAAACTAATGAGTTACACATACCATAAGCCTGAAAAAATAGGGAGTTTTAGCAGGGCTGCCAGATTGTATAATTGGATACAAATCCTGCATAATCGGATGGGCTATTGTATCCATGCCCACTTCGTATAATACGATACAAAGACATACGGGATGGAACATAAGTTTGTATTTTATCAAGAATTTGTCCACCTATCATCCTAAAAAAAAAACAAGAACTATTCTGGAGGGTCCACTTTCCGACCATTTGTTTAACTGTCATCTCATAAAAAAAAACAAGAGCTGCATAAAATGGTTATGTATTATGCGATCTAATTTTGTATAGTTCCAGATACTAAACTGTATAGCTGCAATTTATTTACTGGCAGATCTGAGTTTTAGTCTACTATATACATATATCTCCATTCATTTGATAGTTATCAAAGGTTAATTGGATTGCTGACAAAATAGCTTTTAGAAAACTAATAGCCTTCTTGCTAATGCTTCACTCTTGTCGAAGTGCTAACAGAATAAATTGATAGTTTAAAAGTTATGAATGAATAAAAAGAATCAAATCAAATGATGGAATCTATTAATTATTGTACTGTTAACCTGCATAAGGATGTATCATCATGTTCTCAAGCAAGTTTCTTGCAATGTTCATTCTCACTTTAATCATAAAATTGTATAGATAGTGCCATCATAAATTTTTAATTTTTAAAGAAATAAATATTATATATGAGGTAAGGGTTAAATAGAAACATTGGTTTTACCAATAGATGATAACATTAGTGTAAAGCTAGATATTATAAATTTACAAACTCTTAATGTTGTAACTTATGTTGTACCTATTTTACTGCTTATTAATGACAGAAATAACAGTTTCCTCTAGGGGCTTTTTTTAGCTGAACTAGTGCCTAAATTAAAATATGAGTTACTAGTAACCCCGACATTTCACTTGTTTATAAGCGTGACGTCACGATAACAGCGTTTGGTTGGGTTTAATAAAATATGGACACGCATGATTCCGCTTTTACGCTGAAACATAACAGTAGAAATACTTTTCCTTATGTGTGATTCATTAATAACACATTATAAATGTTTATTTGTTTAGTATATATTTGTTTTTTTTTCTTGTAATATTTATCCGGATTTCTAAAATTTTGTTTTCATGTCATGATTACATTAATCTCTGTGTTAATTGGCAATCATCCTGCGGGTATTAGTAACCGGGTACCTGTATTTTAACTGCCTTATTGGTATGACTTACTATTGCTAGTTATCCCTTAGTAGAGTGCCGTAAGACATAAAAATGGTCAAACCTCGGAACCCAGGGCCAGTCAATGAATCTGTATATCAAGTATGAGACTGCATTATTAAAACCTCAAATAAAAAAGTTAAAAAAAAAAAAATTGACCGATCTCGATTTACAACAATTTTTAACAACAATTCACTGAAAAATGAGAGACGGAAGAGAGAAAATTTTTTTATAGTGAAAAATTTAGTTTTATTTGTAATAAATTATATGTGCAGAGTAACTTCAATGTTAATTTATTAGATTATCGTAAAAAATAAGTTACAAAAAAAAATAATTATCATTAACTATTCACATTGTTACATCGTGTACATTTCACAGCTTTCACTATTGCATTCTAAGCAAGCTGCAGTGCAGTTTAATCCACTTTTCCTGCACCCACAAGATGCTCCACATCCTGTTTTGCATGAGCAAAAAATAATTTTTAATAAAGATTCTGGAGCTGGTCGTTGCGTCATTGTTTGCGGTGTCAATATTCCGCATTCCAAGCCGTGTTTGAACTTGCAAAAATACTCTTTTAAGTTTTAGTACAAACGCCCAATTAATTCAATATTTCGTCAATGTGAATATTGTTGCTCGAAAATTCGCGTTGGCGACTTGGCGTTGGTGACTTGAATTTCCTCAAGTTGCCCCAAAACAACAAATCTATACAACAAAATGTGAAAAAAGCTCTTAAAAAAGAATATTTCTCATTTCTTAAATTATGAGCTTTGCAGAGCAAAAACGTGATCCCTTATTTTTTCAAAAATTCGATCGAGTGAAACAAAAAAATGGCTGGATGGATTAATTTGGCACTTTGTAGGATTTTTGTGGACATATTGAACTGTAAAACGCACACTTAACATTATTGGTTTTCACAATATTTTCGATCCAGCGCTCGATTTTCCAAAACACCATCTAAAGCTCATTTTTTGATGCATTTTCAAATTCATGTAACAAGAAGAATTCTTGTTTTTTCGAAAAAGTAATAGCTGGTGGTTAAAGGATATTTATTCAAATTCTTGAAACGCACCTTAAACTTGGTGTACAATTATTTGTTGCTGAGATATCGATAATTAAAGATAAAAGGATCCTTTTCCATTTGTAGACTGATATCTCGGCGAGAACTAAACATATCGAGGTGTTAAAAGATAGAAATTAAAGCTAAATAAACAAAGTATCCGATCTTTATAAGGGTTAAGCAAGAACATTTTTCTCCACGCCCGTATGTAAAAAAAAGAAGCATTAAAAATTTTGAAATCGTTTTGTTGCTGCTTTTCCTAAGATCACTCAAAAACCACTGATGCTACAATTTTTTAATGTGTTAATCCAAAAACTAGAGACTTGGAGCTACAATTTTCTTTTTTTAAATTTCCTGTACGACCATTTTTCTCGAAGTTACGGCCCAAAAATTTGGATTTATTTTTTGATCCTTTAATTTGTTCCAGTAGTGTATTTATTTATATTCATCGGTATACCTGCAGTCCCTAAAGATCCAAGATCAAGTTTTCAAGTTTGTAATAGTTGTTATTTTTAAAATATGACTTTTCACTAATATAAATCAATTAAAACTCCAAAAAATTAATAAATGTTTATAATAATAAAAAAAAAATTGAGAGCGCGAAAATTTTTTTTTTTAACATTTTTCTATATACTATTAAAAACATATTTTCAAGGTTTATATTAAGATTCATTGACTGGCCCTGGATTCCGAGGTATAAACCTTACGGCGCTCCACTACCTAGAGTGGGCGCGCTTTTTTTGTAACGTCAGTGGGCGCGTGGGGAGCATTTTGCCACCTGTTTTCATTGATTATTTTAAATAGAAATAAAGCAATTGAATTAATTATTTTTCTTAGCATTTAAATATTACACGTATAATAAGTGTATGTAATGATAGATTAACGTATTCATTAATCTCTGATCGAAAGAACTTTTGTAAACAAGATATTTTAGAAAACGCAATATTATGTTCAATTACTTTTTAAACCTACGTTCGGCGGCAAAATGCTCATAGCGCGGCCACTCTAGGGTTAAAAGTATAATTTTTGTTGATAACCTATTATTACTTCCGAAACCAACGGTCACAGGTTGAAGCCGTATGCATTATAGTAAAAAAAATCATGGCCTCGTGAAGCAACACAATTTGTTATTGGGATTTTCCATAAATAAATAATTTGTGACTCCCAACTAGAGGGATAACTTCACCCAGCCATGTTAAATTATCGCCCTTAAGTTTAAACATGGCGTATTGCTTTTAAAAAGCTTGATGGTTAATAAGAGTATTTTAGTCTGAGCTTTTTAACTGCACCACATTGAATAATAATATACCCCTTTCCGTTTCACGCTTAGTTCTAAAGCTACAATTTCTAAGAACCGAAATACTCAGTACGTCGAATTTCAGTTCTATACCTGTCTTTTTAGATATTTTAATAAGAAATCTTAATAAAGTAGGCCACATGCAGCATTGACGTGATCTGTTTGTATAGAAGTGCTGGCCAATACACATTACGTTGCTACTCACGGTGGCAACTAGACATCAGTAAACTAGAGCACCTACCTTTGTTGATGTAGCTTTTCAACCAAAACGAATTTTATTTGCATGTTTTGAAATCCATTACGCTAATGCTTGCGTTTAAGCAAGGTCAGTTTATAAATTTAAGATTTTATTCGCTTGCTAATTAAACATCTTTTGCTTCGCCATTAACAGTAGAAGCCGGTTTAGATGCACAATGAAGGTTTTTATAAAAAATCGATAGTAATCGATCGACCGATCAATATGTAGGATGCACGCATTGTAGCAAAGCTACGCTGTAGTCGGCATAGATTGCTATACGTATAAGTTAGCAGTTAGCACGTACATAGTCGGTATCACAGTCTCATTGAAATCTTAATATCGCAATTCATATCGCATTAACGTACTTACATTACAGGCGTTTCAATATTTGTATAGACAACTTTACATTAAATTTGGCATATCTGTAACGATCACACTTATGATATAGGTTATATCCAAAAATTACGACGGATATTGAAGTGCAAGTCTTTAACAATCTTAGGAAGGCGGCAAAATAAACTTTTTCAAGTTATTTTTTTACGGTATATTTATGCAACATATTTGATGTATGTCGTATAGTTTTCTTCATACTTATATAAATGTTAATAAAAACGACACCCATAAAAAAATAACACCCATATTATACGTCATATTGCATACATATTTGTATGTAAGGATGTTGCCAATTTTGTTCGTCCTACGTAATAAGGGGCCTATTGCCTTTTTTCGGGCTCATTTCCAAATTCCATGCTGCTGCAGAGCATTTTATAATGAAAAAACCCAATTACTGGTCGCACCCGGAACCTCATAGTGCATGACACTATGTGTTTTAATTCATTTTTATCATTATGTTTTTGAGTATTTTCGCAGTTGATTGATCATATTTTTAAGTGGCTCTGTTGAGGCGCAGAAATTGTATAACTGCGAAGCTATTAAAATTGCACGTTCATTTCGCATAAAATTCATTATGTAAGGTGCTGACATCAGCGATTATGTGCAGAATATGGAAATCTGTGCCTTTGCCTTATTCACATTAGAAGAAATCTCGTTAATAAATGAAAGTCTTAATTGGAATCTAACTTGAACAGTAACTATTATTTTTCATTTTAAAATATAGTTCAGATTTTATATACATATGCATATAATTGAAAACTATGTTTCTTTGTTTGTTTCAACGCTCAAATTACAGAAACTAGTGTTTAAGAGTTCATTTATCGAAAGAGGCTGTGGTATATATTATAAAGCTATGACCAATAGGAGCGAAGCAACAATTTAAATACGTGGCAAAAACGCGGAAAAATATTTATTAAGAAGCCATGTTGAAAACAATAAGTAATCCATATCCATACTAATATTATAAATGCGAAAGTAACTCTGTCTGTCTGTCTGTCTGTCTGTCTGTTACTCTTTCACGCCTAAACGGCTGAACGGATTTTGATGAAATTTGGCACAGACAATCTTTAGACCTTGAGAACGGACATAGGCTATATATTACTCCGAAAAATGATAAGACTTTTTCGTTGTGGCTTGATTTGCGAAGTAAGTCGGAGAAAAAACGGTCGAACAAAATGGTTTTTTGCAAACGCTGCCTTACCCATGGAAAATATATAGTTGTATTGAGTCCTAGAGAAAAGTTGTAGAGCTTGATAATGCCTACAAAAAAGTCCGCGATAGCATATGTCTAACTTTTGGAGTTGGTTCACTATAACCTCTTTTATGCTAACCAAATTTGTTCTAAAATGAAGCATTGTCTGTGAAGGTGTTTATATAAAGATTATATTAATCCTTATCCAAATAAATGCGTTATTCATTACAAGTATTTAATATAAAATAAATTTGTCCTTTACATCATTTGATTTCAATGAGTATCTTAGAAGATATCGCAGTTTCAAAATAATTATCAAGCGCGCAATAATGATGCACAAGGCGCGGACCGGCGCGTTACGGTTTCACGTTTAAACAATTTGACCGATTTGTATGACTTTTGGCATGGACATAAATAGGACTCTGAGGAGTAAATAGACTACAACTTATTTTCTTTATGAACTCAACCCTGTAGTCTACGCGGACGGAGTCGCGGGCAATAGCTATATACAATAAATATAATTATATACACAAGACAAAAGCTTCCGCAGGTGTTTAAATTTCACATAGAAGTGGGCGAACCTATCTTCGGTTTTTGGGCACAATTCCAGACGCTATGCTGTTAGTAGAGAAATCGTACAGGAAAACCCCCATTAACACTGGGTTTTTCGGGAATCGAACCCGGGACTGCCCGCATAAGCCGCTGTATCAACGAGTTCTATGAGTATTGACTGTGTTAAATTAAAGTTAATTTATTAATTCGTTTTAATAAGCACTTAACTTATTTAACGCCTTTGTCTTTGGAAATGCATCTAGACACTTCACGTGCAATATTTACAGATTCCTACATCGGTATGGATCAGCAACAAGACATGAAACTTGACGTAAAGGAAGCGGCCGCCGTACCTTCAGAACATCCACAATGGGACCTCAGCGATTCAGATACTGATAACAATGACCAGGTACATATTTTAAGGCCGGCTGATAACATTCCAAAATAAAGAAACTTTTAAGTTTTTCAAAACTTGTTCCATGTTGAATTTCAAAATATTAAAAGTCAACTTTTATTTCGCAGGGTGGCAACGAAAGTGAATTCACCACTGACGACGAGGTAGAAGTAGACTAAAGAAAAAAAATTAAGTTATTTTTATAGAGTTTATTATCGAGGTGTATGTGGAGTCGGTTGTCGTGCACAGTCAGAGAGTGAGCGAATATATTGTTTTATATTCTAACAAGTATGTTTTATTTATCCCCCAAGCATACAAGTTCTTTGAAACCTTAATATAATTTGGAAAAGGAGTATTTTTATCCCTTGAAAAGTGTAAATCGAACGTAAGAACGTAAGATCCCATGGCAGTGTAGTGTCGGGTGGCGTGTGTGTACCTACAGCGTACACAAAGGGATGTCCAGTCGGAGGGTATCGTCCTCGGAGGCTGCGCGGGCGCTTAGTGCGGGGCGCGGCACGGGGCGCGGGGTGCAGCGCGGGCGGCGGGGTGTGTGGCCGGCGGCGCGGCGCGTGGCGGCGTCCGCGGCGTGCGGTGGTGCGGCGGCGGCGGCGGCGGCGGCGGCGGCGGTGCAGCGGCGGCGTGGAGGGAGGGCACGCTGGGCCCGGCTGAGTGGCATGGTCGCACTCGCGCGCCTTCGCTCGCCATTGCTCCACGATCGAACGACCGACGCCCTACACGGTATCGTATTACCGCTCTATAAATATCTCGCGAGCGCGATCGCCAATTTGGAAACGGTTGCACGCCGTGTTTTGACCCGGTGATTGACAGTGCCGAGTGAAGAGTATTCCCCGGACCGACGAGTATCCGGTTGCCGACGTGAGTATCTTTGCGAATCGTACCCGGGCTTGATCGCCCTTCGCGATGTTACCGCATCGCGGTTTTAAAATAAACAGCTGTTCTCGGAATCTATGGCGCTGGTAACGTGCTAATTTGGGACTGTCTTGCTACTAGCGGTTGTGGGAAATTCGAGATGAACGGCCTGTCCACGTCTGGGAGGTCAAAGATGATTTACGGCAATGTTAAATCGTCGTACAACAAACCATCGGAAACTGTATTGGCAGGCTAGAATAAACTCTGCTGATTGCGAAATGTAAACGTATTGATAATGCGAAAAAAAAACTGCATTATTTGTTCCTCGATGCGCAAACAATAAATGCGCCACATCTTGAAGTCATTGCACTAGGTCAAATGCAAGAGATTCATTCATGCAATTAACTTAATTGTAATCGTGGCAATGGTAAACTATAACCAAGTCTTATAGAATGCATAAACTCAGCCTAAACTAGAATTGGAACCTCATCAATTTTATGAGCGCCAAGTATCGACCGAGTGTCGTGCGCGGCTAGTGAGTCAGTTTGTTGTTTGCAATAGTCAATAAAAACTGCCTATCAGTTGTTGGCACTACAGCCGAAGTTATTGGCAATAGTATATCAAATAAGGAATATTAAGACCCTGAGTGGAATGGACATAGTTCGCCACTAATCTTGTCTCGTGTACCAGTGTACCAGTCTAAATCAGTGTCCAAGGTTAAAGTTTAAAAAAGCTTTTATTTCTGGCTCTTCATATTTATGTTTGAAAAACAAATGTTGAAATGACACTTTCCACGATTAAATCTGCCAATATTTATTATTAAAATCCGAGATTGTTATCTATCCGCAATTTTTATATACATCCAAAAATAATGTTGTCAGGAGATGTTATTAATGTTGGACTGAGATCATATTACTTTACAGCGAGAAAAACGCAAAACTATCAAACAAGTGCATTACGTTGTTATTTGTGTTTATATCGTTGAAGTAGCTCCTGTGCACAGGTGGATGGAATTGATTTTAGACTGAAAATAAACATCCTGGGTCAGACAGCTGAAATATTGCCATCAGAATGTCAGCATTACAAAATCTAGCTTTATTTATACATGTGCTCTGACTCAACCTTGAATATTTTCGCTTTGTTGTTTACGATTAGACGAATGAATTTAGTAGGATTTTTGTCAGGTACAGTATTGTACGAGCACTTAAAAAACCGGTTGGCTTACTTTCTAAGCGATACCTACGTTACTTGCTTAGATGACACGATTGTTTCATACCTTTTGGAATCTTTGCTCAACCACAAATGTTTAGTGCAGGGCCTTAGGACCTATTGGTGATGATATCCTGGCGCATTGACTACGGGCAGCCGCGATGAATCGAACTGCGGACTGATAGTGGGCCGGTTAGACGAGTCGCGCAGCTAGAGAGTGCAACGGCCCAAAAGGGAATTTTAAAACGTTCATACTTGCAAGCTATTTGGATTCTGTTGTAAAAGGTTTCGTGACAAATCCTGCATGCAAATTATTTGCGGCAATATTTTTAACTTCATCCGTTCATATGAATCAAATACTGTTCAAATAACTCAGTTATACGCCCTACTCTTGAATTTGAAGAAAGTATTGTAAGTGATAGAATAATTAAGAAGCAGGTTTCTTTGTAATTTTAAGTACACAGCATCAATACTAGTCATACTTATTATTCATAAGTTAACAAAGAATCATAAGGAAAAGGTTGTACAGTTTCTTTTGGAATAATTGAATAATTTAATGACAGACGTAAACTTTACAGTAGCTTTTTTTGCAAATACAATAAACACAACAAACAGATAAGATTTGTAGAAAAATCATTACGCACGTAATAAAATAATCATTTAAATGTGAAACGTGATAAAGTTTGATGAGTTTTTAATTTCTTTACGATGTCATAAACAAATACGGCTACATATTGAAACAAACAGGTATATAAGGACAAACCTGTATTACTCTTTGATAATTTACAATTAAATCATCGCTAAAATAGTTACATATTTAGTTCATTAATACAAATATGAATCAGTATACATAGTCGCATTTTCCTTATTGATGAATATCTGGTATAAAAAGTCATGAAGGCTCTAAAATACAAAGAATACATTGTACAATAATAGGAAAACGTCATAGAAGCATACGAAATTAGTCCAATTCACGTACGTTTCTTTAAAAGTATCAATCCAATGTTTCTTAAGTACCTATAACAGTCGAGTGAACATACAAATTCATATACAGGGTGTATTTAGACCGTGATCGAAAACTGTGGCAGGTAATAGCGATAGTGATTACAAACCCCCTGGCATTAAAGAAAATCCCAACAAACAATAAAATTTTTGAGGTTTTCCATACAAACCACATACTTTTAACACCGATGGTTGTATGGAAAACGTCAAAATTTTTATTTTTTGTCGCGATTTTTAATATCGCCACTGGGTTTGTGATCACTCTCGCTATTACCTGGTTCAGTTTTCGATCACGGTCTAAATACACCCTGTATATTGTTACGTAAGAAACTGAAACTAATCTTATTTGTGGGTGTAAGTTTTCGTTTTTTGAAGTATACTTTTAACTTCGATGGAAATATGTTAATACAAAATTAAAATTTTACATTTAGATGAATCTTTATTGATACATTTGGCATACTATGGCAATCAAATCACCTAATTTCAAGTTGCTTGTGCCTTGTATGTAATTGTCACATAGTATTTTTCTATTCTGTTATACAGTATAACCGTTATGAGTCACCTTACTTCGAGTTTACATATTTCAATTTGCATGCAATCACTGAAGTGCTTATCGATAGGATAAACTTGTTTACATGCAATAAAATGACTATCAAAGTGTTTCAATTTGTCACATCAAGAGAATTTCTATCCAATCTTTACTCTGGCATACATTCTACATATTATGTACACCACGAATATCCTGTATTGATACAATCTTCTTCTTCTTCATCAACCCATATACGCCCACTGCTGAGCACGGGTCTCCTCTACCATTCAGAAGGTTTTAGGCCATAGTCCACCACGCTGGCCTAGTGCGGGTTGGTGGACTACACACCTAAGAAATTCCTAAGAACTCTTAGGTGTGCAGGTTTCATCACGATGTTTTCCTTCACCGTTAAAGCAAGTGATAATTCAATATGAATACACACATAACTTCGAAAAGTCAGAGGTGTGTGCCTGGGGTTCGAACCCGCGACCGCCGAGATTCTCGACCGCGTGCCCAAACCTCGAGGCCATCACTGCTTATTGATACAATTGATACAATAAACACATTGAATTTATAATATTGTTTTACGAAGTTATTACATCTTATTGTTTACATTGGACGTAATCTTCATCTTATACAAATACATAGTTAATAAAATAAAATGTTTTAATTAATCTCAATCATCGGTGAATTATACAACGTGAAGAATGTCATACCTGAGAATATTTTGTTTTTATCCATTTTAATGACTCACTCTAGGGTCATCCGTCTGGTTCGGTCTGGTTGCGCTTTACATTAGTCATACGATTCAATTTCGCTGTGTGCCATACACCAACGGCCGGTCTTTGTTGGGTGTGTCTCGCTTATGTGATTCTAAAAGTTGTTTCGGAATTTAAAAAATAATGTTTTGTTTTCAATGTTTTTTCAATCTTGTTTTTAAAAACAACGGATGTGTGGTTATCATTATGTGGTTATCCCTGAGTTAGTAATGTCTATTGTATTTAAAATATTGGGTTCAGTTGCTGTTTACCTTGAATTAAACGCTGCAGAAATAAAACTGAATTCGCCTATCGTAAAAATGTATAATTACTTGATAACTTGAAGGCAGTTTTGAGGAACCGTTTGATCTTGACCTATATTAGGTATGTATTACCAGTTATTAGTGTCGTGATAAGTTTTCTATAGAGACGCACACATATTTGTAATGTCAATTTTATGGGCATGGTTCAATGTTTTATGCATTATCATGTCAATTTAGATCAATAAGATCAATCGCACACATCCTGTCATAATAATACATAAATAAACGTTGGAACAATGACGAAATAAGCTGTTTTATAAAAAAACAAGCTCATATTTGAAGTAAATGACATCATTGTTCCTTCATGCAATTACTTGACTTCTAGGTATGACCACAATATAGCAGGCCGATCATGTGTAATGAAACATACACTAGTTACACGGCTGCTATGTAAGGCTTCAATTTTATTTTTTGAACTGTGATTCAGAAGTATTCTTTTAAGTTGAAATATAATTAAATCATAAGTGTCGATTGGAAAAACCAATGTATATAGGTATATCTCTAATCTCTATGTAGATATAATAAATAATGCGAATATGTTTATCCTTCTTCGATCTACATATATTGCCGTTAAGTGTATATAAATTTTGTTTCACGGTTACAGTGGACTTCTAATTTCGCAAGAATCTCGGCTAGTGATAGAGTGATCTTCACTGGTGGTTTGCCAAATTTCTGCTGTCTACGTGTTATGGATCTAGTCATAATGTGCGTCACAATGAGCATGTGAGTTGCTTTACGATAAGCACCTTTATGCCGTGTAGAAATATATCTGAAGTTTCATTGTGAGAAATTTATTTTAAGCACAGTATCATTGAACTTGTTTTACGTCATCAATGAAAGTTATTTTTTCAATGGCGGCTAGAAATAATTTTACAAGATTCGTTGTGAGTAAAGTATTTTAAGCACTATAACATTGAACTTGCTTTTCTCATCAATGAAATGTATTTTTGTTACTACAACGTTTGTACTAAGAAATAGCGCAACTCTGACGTCACTGTAATGTCACGCTCATACGCCAAGATTTTTCTTAGATCGAGGTTTGTTGATTATTTTCTGTAACTTCGTTTCATGTTTAGACGATAATTTAACAATATAGTTATGTGTTTAAATTACAGATATTTATAATAATATTAACTAGGCTAGGCGAATTTTGAGTATGTTCAATGTTTAGGTATAACATTGGCATATTATAGCGAAACTGGTTTTAACGCACTATTAGACTTAACAATTTTAACAAAATATTATTATAGAATAGAATGAATAGATGGAGGATTAAGCTACGTTGATCATATCATTCATGAAAATAACTTTGGAATTGTACTACAGTCCTAACTTAAAGTTATACGAATGGTTTTTTCATTGTTTTATTTCATTGTTGTACATCGTTGGATACAAGACTAAGTAAGAATGATTACAGCAACTGTTCATCGCCTTTAAAATGTAATCAATATCATTTGCAATGGAAGGCATCATAAGTCACAGACGAGTGACTTATGATTATACACAAGATGTGCAACCGATTATTTTGTAGTTCGCAACGACGAGGTTAAGCTTGGGTTTCAGTGCTTGAAATAACTTATTTGTATGTTTTACAATGTATACTAATAATAACTAATATTTTTGTTTTTAGAATGACGGTTTAGCTTTGATGTAAATTATAAAGCATCATTGATATTTGCTTTATAATTAGTGAATATGAGACAAGTTGTTTTCCTAAAACTAAACTAAGTTGAAAGCAAATTGTGTGACAATTTGCTTTCATACTTAGTTTCATACAATAATATGAACAATAAAGTAAAAGTAGGTAATTATCAGACGCTTAACAAATGACGAAAACTAAAAATAAAACTTGAAAGAAGTAGATGTGGATATTTAACACGTCTTATTATTTAAGTGACCACAAGTAAAAGCATTGAAAATACAGGTTACTTGATTATCTTAAAGAAAAGTTTTACTTTGCCAGAAACGTTAACTGCTTTGGTATTCGAAAAAAATGAGAAAATGCGTATGGAAGAAGGATCATTATCAGTTCTTTAGAGCATACAAGACAATTACATCTTATTTTGGGCTCATGTGTGGGCATCTTGTAAATGTGCCAAGAACATTTTATAACTACACATCGCAAAAATTGTTACTTTTACGCTCTTACATAATTTACTTATACACGATATATACCTACATATAAAACAAATTATTTAAATATAGACCATGTCTTAGTATGATTCTATATCATAGTTTCATAGATAGTTGGCGTACATCTATCTATACATATATGTACAAATGATAGATCACATTTTATATGACCATTTCCAGGTACTCACTTTAATTTACTTTTATTTTCATGTAATTAAGGAGAAGAGTAGTTTTATTAACTAAAATAAAATTGAAACGTGATACTTATAGACGTTATCGATTACATTAACATTCTTTGTAAAGGATATTTAGTACAAAAATCCGATGCAGCCTAATGAACTTTTTTGAATGAACAGCAAATTTTATTCCTTAAAAACATTTTAAAATACTATATTTAGTGAAATACGTTTAATAAACTTAGATGCAAAAAATCGTATTAATACTTGATTGATATGAACGTTATCTGTGAAATAACTGTGTAGCGGATAACCTAAATGTTAAGCAAACATGCAGAATTTTGCGGCAGCTATCCCTACTTAAGTTTGTAGGTTATTGACATCATAATTGGTATATAATTATACCAGTAATCGAATATTTTGCTGGTACCTACTTGCTGTGTAATAATGCTGAACAGATGTCAAGGAGCGACGTTGACAGGCGACGACGTTCGTGTAGTGCCAAGTTTACGGCGGCGTCACCGGCGCAGCACACGACACGCCACCGACATTAGTTTCACAGAAATAACACGAGGTTATATTATATAAATAATTTTCCACAGGAAAATTCAGAACGCATAGTAATATTATTAACATTCAAGAATATAACATTGAATGTGGGTGCTGTCGTAGGTGTAAAAACTTGGGTTGACGACCCTCTTGATAGTGCCAATTGTCAATATTTACAAGAAGCCTTCGAAAGGACAAAGTTGCAATGACGTATCCTGCATAAAAAAATACATGTTCATTGAACCATGCAATTGTTCTGATCCCCGCTTTACTTCTATGTACTTATTTGTTATTTACAGTTAATAATTGCGGGTATTTGTCATCAAGGAAAATATAGCAAACTGAACAATTAAGTTCGTATTTTGCCATGTAACGAATAATAATTTTAATTTAGTCCCAGATGTTGTATTATTGGCTGTCCCTGACGATTTAAACAAATTATACTATGAATTTATATAATCAAGGACATCAACTATCTTTAAACTGAGTCTCATAATTTTCCAGATGGCACATATACTATAGGTACACGTAATACACACACTTTGTAGAGTTAAACCGTTTGAATTGACTGGCTGTACTAGTGACGTTTCGTACTCAGTGTATAATGATCCGATGGCGCCATACTGCCGTCAGCTGCTTTGAATACTTCAGTGCAGCAGACGCCAATGCTTGCGACACCACGGCACACGGCACACGGCCTGCCCAGACCGGACTCTGCTCTGGCATGCAATAAGCGTTTGTCACCTACGTAACCGACAGGCTTTTTTTTCGGACTTGCAGCAGCTGGCAGTGTTATTCTGAAATAGGTATTCTTTGTGTTTTTACGTATCGATTTTTGAGTTATCACGAGCTCGACCTCGCAAGGCCGCAGCTGCGTAAACTCACCGATGTGTGTTTTGTAATTACGGCGATGACATCAGGGTTCTCATTTGTAAACACTTTAGTTTCTTTTGAGACAGTTTCAAAAGGAAAACTAATGTGCCCGTATGTGCATTATCATGTTGGAATTACCTAGACCTGTTTTTTCATCTCGCATGTGAACAACATTGTAACGGTACATTTATAGATAGTCTTAGCATATTTATATTGTGGAATGACTCCCACGCATCCCGCATTAGTTCCCGCTATGTTCTTTTAGAGCAGGTATGTGCCATGGTATTAAATGGTTAGTTTTCCTTAAAGGTACCTACGGATGTTTTCGTTTAACTGGTAAAATACAAATACAATCAAAATACAAATGTACTATCTAACTACAGCACACTCACTATAATTAAAGTGACAATATCATAAAATAAATATTAATATTTTTGACAGTGCACTTACTTAATCTATAAATATAATTTTGATTCATTTTATTATGTAGCTTTAGAGTCAACAGTAGACGACAAATCACCTTAAAACAAGTTAATCTTCTCACATTTTACATATATTCTGAAATGTAGGACACGTCGTTAATCATTGACAATCATCGATTACACTGCACAATTTATATTCTGCGGAATATATGAAAAATAAACCGGTTGTGTAAATTGGGCGAAGAAAATAACTGGTCAACGGTAGCCTGCTTTCTACGTTGTGATCGGCACCAACAAGTTTTAATTAAATATTTACAAAAAACAATTACACCATTAAAATCATCGAAGATATCTGCCACACAAATTAAAAATTCAATGCTTACATTTGTTTTGAAGATGGCCCTTTATGGAAGTATAATGGATTGTTTGGATTGTCATCCAGTTGCCATGTAAAGAAACTTCATTTCACCTAAATACCAAGGTAATCGCTTTTGTGACCGGCAGCGGACGCGGTCTCTTGCCGTTACTCATCTGCTGACGTCACCGATTAACGCATGACTAATAGTCCAAAGAAAAAATCAAATACATATTTATTCAAACAGAATCACACATTCTTTCGAAGAAATGACTGAACAACATCTAATCTGCCTTAACTAAAGTTTCACATAAATTCCTTCGTAAAGCACCGATTGTCCATTTTTGATTGTAAAAAACGATAAGCAGCCGAGGACGGAGGGTCGGTTGTGTTTACCTTTTTACTTTCATCTGACATTTATTTATTTATAAACTCTTTATTGCACACAAAGAAAATATACAAATCAAATAAACAAAGAGAAAGAAGTACAATTGGCGGTCTTATCGCACAAGGCAATTTTTTAGAGACAACCATTAGATGGACAAGAAAAAGTGATAGATGGGAGGGTAGAAGTGTGCACAATAAAAATAAATACATACATACACACAATACAACCATACATACATACATATATACATACATACATATATACATAAATACATACATACATACATACATACAAACATAAATACATACAATTATTTTTTAACATTTCTACAGCATGTTCTGAAACCATTCGCATTTATTTAGTTCGTATCCGGGTAACGGATTGCGTTTTGTTTCGTATACAAGTTGTACAGACACCATGTTCCAATATCCTCATTTATAAATAGTGGGTTAGTTTAAAAAAATAGGTCAGTTTTATTCAAGAGAAATGTGAGGCAACGGATTCTTAATAAGTGCTTGCAGCAGTTTATTTGTAATTAACTGGATACACCGTAAGCAACGGGCAATCGACGTTGTTACCTTCTTATTTTGTATTGTAGTTATTATTTGATTAAATTATTGGAAATGACAGTCAGTGTTTGTTGAGTGCAGTGATGTGTTATAAGTTATAAGCAAGGGGCGTTGTTAAATTTGAATTTAAATATTAAAGAATCCATTAAAACGAATTATGTATTGTGGTGGGTCTTCAAAGTTTTCTTTGCTTTACCAGACTGGTGAATATCTTTGACCGGTGATACCATATAATTACATTAAGGTACTAAACTAATAAAGTATCATATTTAGATATTGTTTTCGTTTTGATAAAAGTTGGAATATTTTTTAGTTTATTTATTTTATTTTTTATTTTATTTTGTTTGGGAAATTTACAGAACAATTATATATTTTAAATTCATTTACTAATTTAAAATAGCACTTTTTTGCGTAAGTTCTGCAAGATTTTATCGCCGCTCCTTTAAAACGCATTAGACCACGACCTGTAGGAAAGTAAAATAATTATCATGTACACCACATTCTTAAGATAAGGCAATCCGTGTAAACGTCGTACAATTACACACAAAGACTCAGGGATGACATTGTAGATGTCACGACAAACAATACGGCAATCATTATTCTACGTAAATAAACATAGAAACATGTACACATGCTAGTACTGTGTGCATTATACATTTAAATGGACACCATCATCTTATAATTTTATTCAGTATTGAGAGAAGATTATACCTATTCTTTAACTATCATTGGTATTTTATATCCAATGCTGCTTGTTGCTGTTTATGTTTATTAATGTATTTATACATTGCAAGGAAATACGGAATACAATGAGCTGCATAGTTAAAACCAATTACACATTATAATTATAATAATGTCCTCAAAAATAACATAGCACTGTTATTTATATCTTCGTAACGAGAGAAATATTTCACAGTACGTAAAATGTCAGTCGAAGAACGATGTGACCTGTTAAATGATCTTGGCTTGCACGAATTAAAAGGCAGAATGTGTAAACAGTATCATATAAAACCGAATCTAATTGCGTTTTCTTATCTCCTTACAATCTGCAGTTCCGTGCCAGATCTCATTTACACATTGTGTATTTTCGATTTGTTTATACTTTGCAAATAGATAACAAAATATAATGAACGCTCATTTTCTTTAAATTTCTGCGTAACTTCGATAGTTTGCACTCACAAAGGCAGTGCTCAGCAATTGTGTATAGGGAGTCAGTCATTCAAAATCTGATAAAACCTTATTTAACTTATCTTAATTGCACTCAGAAAATAATAAATTTATTAAGTGTAAATTTACCTAAAAATTTGGAAAATAAGGAACTTAAGCAACGTAGCCGTTGGTTAGGTTTAGCCGCCTTTCACTGATGTTTTTTGGTCCCCACTTAAATTTTGATCAAAGATAAAATAGATCGAAAGTTGTCTGCATGATCGCAGAGTGATGACTACCGCCAGCGATCTGCGGTCCGAGAGAAAATAAATTTCCAATTGGGTCAATCAAATGCCAAGTTGTAGGAACAAAATAATTAAAGGGCGCTTTTATTTTAGATTATAAGATTGTTGTTTGTGTTGTTCATGACATTAAAAATAATATTTAACTCAGATATTTTTTTAATCTGTGTCTTACATCGATTAAAATGATTATATTATTTCACTTTAAAATCAAAACGTTGTTAACCCTTATTGCTTAAATATTAATATTTGAAAACTAATAATAATATTCTACTTTTTCCCTATACAGATGGCACAGTTGATAACTGTGCGGTTGAACAAAGCCGATCACCAGCCGCTGGGCTTCAGGCTTCAGGGCGGCAAAGACTTCGGTACACCACTTGTCGTTCAAAAGGTTAGTATAATTTATTTTATAGTTCCGGTTTCAGAAAGTAATGAGTGATAAGTATATGTATGTATGTTTTAAAATGTAAATATACCTCTAGATATTAAATAATCCAATGTTTCCCAGTGTTAACCACACATAATGTAACTACATTCGAGTATTTAACTATACAACATTTGAAAGCTAAGTTAACTGTGTTCGAGAATGCCAAATTAAATGTACATGTTTGCAAAGATAAAATACAGTTACTCAAACAAGCACCAGTTGACAAAAGTTGTATTTTTGGTTGCATGATTTTACCAGTGTACAAAACGATTCATACATCATTCATACTCAAATCACCGATTTCATATTATGTTGCTAAATACCAACAAACTTTAAATTTCAATAGAAATAATTACATCAAGGGCATTGTCAAACTGGAATGATAAACGTCATAACATTTGGGCGACTCATTGGCCATTGCGTACATACAATGAGAAAGGTTTAACCGCCTGATTAAAGAATAGAGATAAAAATTAGTCTAACCCACTTGCAAATATAAAAGTTAATGAACTCGCACACCGCGTGCCTTCAAAGAATAGTCAGTATAGATATATTGGTCTTCGTTTTTAGATACGTGGGTAAGATATTTTTTATACAGCTCTATTCTATGAACTATTCGTTCGTACATGTATCGAATGTGACGGTTAACAATGTCAATAAAAGATAGCATAGCATGATGTTACTAATTTCCCTCAATAGTTAACGGTACCTTTTAGAATTTATTATAGATGGTTTATAATCTGTATAATCGTGGTCATAGTATCCAAGTGAACACTAGAAACAGATTAATAAGCATTTTTTTAAAGTCAATTGTATTTTTCGATGGAAATTTACAACCTGGACTCTAAATCTCTGCGCTACAAAGGCTGTCAAAATCTTAATATAAGTTACTTATTTATAAAAAAAAACTATAATGTTTAAAATTAAATAGGTGTATTACATACAAGTAGATAGAAATAAAATTACTCATTTTGTTTTTTTCCTGTAATAAATAATCCTCACTGAAAAATTTACTCGTGAATGTCTGCGCGATTTACGGTGAACGCTTAGCCTGACTAAAATTTAGCTTCACTTATAACTACATACCTAAGATCGCAACAATATTTGGAGAAAAAGTAAATTTATCTGTGAATAATTATTTTCTACCATCTACGAATGAAACGTTATGTTAATATTGCCTTCGTACCAAAAAAAGAGAATTAAATTGTTAATCTCTCATGGTAAGATTCGAAGCGGCATTCCATAACACATTGCGTCATCAGGTACGTTTCTTCTTATGCAGTTTTTTATGTATTTTTTAAAACAAACGTGTGTAAAAATATAATAGGAACATAAGATAATTTAAGCCTACTTTCATAAGTATTCCAACATAAATAATTATAAAACAAATAGTTAGTTAAGACTTAAGATCTTATTGAGAGTACGTATAATAATATTCTTCTGTTTTATTAAAGCGTCAAACTGTAATACATAGCTGATTTTTTATACAATACGTAGTCCACTGACCAGGCAGTACCAGTTTCACTCTTATTAACCGGAATCATACAGAACTTGCTGGGCACTAAGAGTTGGTTACGCAACTACCTATTCGGGTTGTGTCGTTTATATGGAACACAATATGAGTCACGTACTGGCAGGGATTTGTTTTGAAATTGGAACGCCTAGCAGCAACAACAACGCCTTCTGGGGATTATCGGTATAATTTGTTTAATTTAATTATCATAATAATAAAATACAAACATGCCGCAGACGACGAATATTACATTTACACTTTGTAGTTCTCGTTATTCATATAATATTAATTTAGTAAATATAACCCTCAGGATAATTCTAATTAAAGTCAGACATAGAAAGAATATATCAAAAGACGTCCTTTATATTATTTTCTTCATCAGGTTCATATTGTATAGAATAGGAAACAATAAAGAAAACTTTATATGGCGTGGCTTTGCACGGTCGGGGTCGCATAAAATTTCTTGTATTTCTGTTGCCCTATAAGGTAAACGCGTGCGGCGCCAGGCCGTGGATAACCATTTATATAATATGATGTTTTTATGTAGAAGATAAAATTACAGAGTAAAAATAATCTGTAGTTTTTCTGATTTTCTTAACAACATGTCCAATATTTAAGCATCGGCAATGTGGTACAGATGCCTAGATAAGATGTATCTTATTAATAACTTAATCGAATACAAATTACAATTCAGTAGAAGTAAATGTACGCAAAGTCTTTGGAAACTGCCTCGTTGTCTCGCGGTACAAGTATGTGCCGTGCGATCTAGAGGTCCTGGGTTCGATTCCCGGGTCGGGTAAAGTGTTATTGGGTTTTTCCATTAGGAAATTCTCAGTAGCAGCACGGAGTCTGGAAATGTGCCCGAAAAACGGCAATAGGCTCGCCCCCTATTACGTGGGACTGATACATACCTGGCGAAATGTGGGTGCAGAAATGGACCTCTGCCTACCCCTTCGGGGAAAATAGGCGTGAGGTATGTTGTTGTTGTAGTTGTTGTCTTTGGAAACACAGGGAACGTCCCTTTCTTTATATATGTATTAATATAGTATAGTTGACCAAAAACAGTTTAATTCTAATACCATTTTGTTATATGCTGTGTGTGTGTGTATTTATCTCGTTTCGATATGTCTGATACAAGCACATACTGTGAATACCTAACGACATTCGTCTCGACATTCGCTTCGTCTTGGTAAAAGACTAAAACACACCATGGTTATGATGCGTCTGAGATGTGTGCACGGCTATTTTTATAACCGCCTTACTATCGTTCTTATGCCAAAGTCATTAGAGAAAACGTTATTTATGGAATGAGTTACGCAATTTTCTAGATTTTTACATTAATTTGAGCCTTGAGCTTTCCGCAAATATATCATATTTATTTACACATACTTCATTCGGAAAATATGTGAATGAAAAATAAACATTAAAGCCAAGTGCTGCATTCCTAAGGCTGTTTCAGTGATTTCGTTTTATTATAAACTTTATTGTGTTCGAAAGATAATAAACATCAACATACACAAATTTAGATTTCAAACAATAGTGTAGCCATATTTCTCGTCTCTTAGAGTAATAATATAAATGCTTAGAAGGTTTTGGTAAGAATTAAGAATCACGTGTATACAGTACGATACTATGGCTTGACTATGCGTATAGTTCATCCTATGTACTATACATCACACCATACGTTTTCTTAGGAATGCAAAAAGTTGTCTTTTTCGTTGAGACGTGCCCGAGTGCTGATCTCATGCTGACGTCATAGCAGCTTCCTTCCGCTCCCGACGCGCTTTTGCTCCCTTCGGTTCGGTTTATTTTATCAATATAACTTCATTAATAAGATTAATATTAATAATGTATATCATTCGTAATGTAAATAAGGACAATACATTTATGTTTACTTGTATTTGACATAGTATCATGAGTAAATGGTAATTGCCAATAATCACTATAACACATGTTAAAGTGACTATTGGCAATATGGACCGAAAGGAGGCTACATAAAAAAAGAATGATTGCTAATATAGAATTTTCTTTATTAAAGGACATTTATCACTATCATAATTTATATTTATAGATGTTTGAGTCATTTAAAAAATAAATAAGTCTTTGTGATATTTCTTATCGTATGCAATGTGGAAACAAAAACGCTGTTTATTAACAATAAAAAAATATCCACCTTTAACTGTTAAAACAATAAAAAATTACAAAAATGAATCGAAATCTAAACAGAATAATGATATTTCCGTATAATAATATCCTATAAATTTTGCGCTCAAGATAAGTTTTTAAGTACGATGAAATGTTAAAGAACAGTATAGGTAGATAACAACATTAGTTTTTAAGGCGTAGATTAAGTACGCACTAAGTATGCAAGTCTTTTATAAAAGCTATCGATCACGATGAGTCATTCCGATAGCGTATAGACATGATAGCTACTTATCAAGTCTGATTTTACGCTATATGAGGAAGATAAACTTTACCCTTATTTGAACTAATGATAAACAACATCTATTTAAGTTGCCTTGCAAAATTTTCCTGTCATTGCGAATGTCAGTAGCTACTGCCAATATGTTATGCTATTCTAAATACTTGTAAAACCAAACAATAGACATACTTACGTAATATTTGATTGGAATGCCTACTACTGCTAATAATCGCGGGTTCGAACTCCAGGCACACACCTCTGACTTTTCGAAGTTATGTGTGTATTCACATTATCACTGAACTGCTTTAACGGTGAAGGAAAACATCGTGATGAAACCGAATTTCTTAGGTGTGTAGTCCGCCAACCCGCACGTGGCCAGCGTGGTGGACTATGGCCGAACTCCTCTCAATGGTAGAGGAGACCTGTGCTCAGCAGTGGGCTTATATGGGTTGATGAAGAAGAAGAAGAAACCTGTTCATAAAAAATAATAAATATTTAGTGCTTAATTAACATTCACTTTTAACTCTCTCTCTCTCTCTCTCTGTTGATGACAGGCATTTTTTAAATTTAGCAACTGAATATAACATTGTGTTATTTTAGGTAAATGGGGGCAGCGCTGCGGAGCGAGCGGGGTTGCAAGCTGGTGACGCTCTGATCCGCGTCAACACCACTGAAGTTTACGCACTACGCCACCAGGAGGCCCAGGATGCTATCCGTGCTTCGGGACCCACCTTGGAGCTCACAGTCCAACGGTACCGACATGTCCTTTCTGTAGCATGAATTTGACATGAATGATAAAAACAAAAACATTATTTATGATCCTATCTTTACTTTCTTATCTGTGCATCGCCGTAAGGCATAAAGAACGTATTTAAAAGTTCTAGAATAACATATTGAAATAAACAAAATTACAAGAGGCAAAGTGATACACGACATTAAAAATTGCACTGATTTAATAAATAGTTTCTTTATGACAATGGAGAATAATGTAATTACGGTTAATCTTCTTGACAGCGGTGGAAGTACTTGGCGTCCATCAGTGACTCCGACGGGCAGCTTGCCGAGGCCAGGGTCTCGTCCCCTGGGCTCCACCCCAACGCCAGTCACTAATACATCATTGAAAGCTACACCGCAGCCATCGCGTGCCTTCGGATCTGGCCATAACAATGTTGCCAAACCATTTGGTTATGTATGTGATTGTTTATTGATGTGTGTACCGCGACTTCGGTTAAGTTTAGTTAAGTGCTTAGGATACCATTTCAGCGAAAATAGAAAAAAAAGGTAATGCTATTTATTTTTGTATAATTTTCTTAAGTGTCTTATATAGAATCCATAAAATAGGATTTTTTTTTAACGAGAGGAAAGCTGTTCGGTACCTCGGGGGAGGCCGAAAAGGGTATGTCGGGGTGACCGGCCTTTCCATGACGGCATACCGACTAAAACCTTTCGTTGGCCCCCTCTTCGCATATTGGGCGGTACGGTAAATATAGGGCGAGCGCCCTTAATTGTTTCCCGTTGCCGCCCAGGGCTCTGTCCAAAAGTGGACTCCTCTCGGGATCGTACATCTTCTATTAGGGCGCATCTCCCCCGTGATACGCCAAACAATCCCGATGGCCCCTATTAGTCGTCTCTTACGACAGGCAGGGGATACCGTGGCGGTATTCTTACGCCCCCGACCACAGGGCAATATAAAATAGGAATCCCGAGATAAATAACTTTTTTAAAAAGTTTTTTTTAATCCACTTACTAAAGAACACCGTTGATTTAAATAATATTTTTCTCGATAGTTACGTATCAGGAAAGATATATTGTTATGACTATTTAAACGGATAAACTTCATTGTATATACATACATTTGTACATAGATGAATGGCAACGACTCCGTGAAGAGCATAGTGAACAAACAATACAACACTCCAGTGAATATGTACAGCGACAAGACCATCGCCGAGACTCTTTCGGCGCAGACCGAAGTCCTCGCAGGCGGAGTACTTGGGTGAGTTCCACGCAACAAATTTATATGCATATAGCCCCCTTGTTCTATATGTATCTAATAAAATATTTGGAAATCCAGTACTTAATTTGTATGGATTAATAATATATATATATATATATCCATACAAATTAAGTACTGGATTTCCAAATATTTTAATATTAACACCACTAAATTATTTCCCTCAATGTATTTTCATTTGTGTTTACTGGGATATCAGAAATTGACATAAGTGAGTGAATAAATAAATACACCCATCAGTCACATACATATTATTTCCGACAAGTCTCGATACGCGGATCAAACTCGTGGCCTCTCATTTCGCAAGCTGGTGTCTAACCAACTGTGTCTCGAGGCTGTACAAGAAAGGAAATATTGTGTTCCCATTTAGAAATATCTTATGAATTAATGTATAAAAAATTTTGATCGACAGAGTTAACTTCAAGAAAAACGAGAAAACATATGACGCAGAAAAGAGTGCTGTTTTCAAAGTACTTCAGGAAGAAGAAAATGATCCCGAGCCAGGTATAGTTATTAGTGACCGCTAAGAAAAATAAACAAATATGACAGCATTGGTTACCACATTGAAAGAATGATTTTGTCACGTTAGCGTTTAAAGACATTTTACATGTTTGTTGTATATTTCCCACGAAACCCGCCATCATCTGACACAATCATTTTACAATTCAAAAATGTATGATGCTAAATTATCATAAAGTTCGCCCTGTAGTTTCAAATTTATTTTAAATTTCTATTTATATTTTAAATATTACATCCAAATTAATTATATAAATCAATCATACCATGGCCTCAAATTGTATAATAATAATATGCTAATTGGCACGTGATAGAAGTGAGCACTGCATCGCCTGCGCCTCCAGTTAGTGGTCTTCGGCACGTACAAGCGCCCGTCACGCGACCCGACGCCCCCGTCAACAACACGGGCGGATTACCTCCCGGACAGAATATTTGCGAGGAGTGCGAAAGACTCATCACGTAAGTCGCACGGTGCGCGCAGACCGGCACGGTGGTAAACTCGCAGTACGGGCACTCCGAATAGGCTTTCGAATTATCGGTCGCGGAAATTACGTCGATACGATATTACTCAAGTCATCAATTCCCGAATGTGAAAATCCCTCTGTAATATACGTTTCGAGATGTCCATGTGCTAACCTTCTCGCGAAAACCGAGGCGAAAAAGAAAATAACATGTGTTACGGGCCAGCAGAGGCTTCTCACTTTTACTCGCGAGCGAGCGTGGCGCGGGGTGGCACGCCGAGCAGCTTGATGCGCACGCACCGCTCGCGCTCGCGCACGCCGCGCGTGGCCGTGTCGCCCGCGCCCGCCGCGCCCTCGCCCGCGCGCCTCTCCGCCGCCACGCAGACGCCCGCGCCGGACCAGCTGGCGCCCGAGCCGGCGCACCGGCCGAGTCTGCCGGTGGGCTGCCACCGTGTGCTGGCGGACGGCCGCGTGGCTCTGGGCGCGCCCGCGCCCCCGCAGCCGGTGCCGGACGCGCTGCCTGTCGTCAACGACACGCCTTATTGCTCGGATTGTAATCGCTACATTATGTAAGAGGCGTCTCCCGGAATGCCTTGCCGTGTTTGCGACCGTGTCGATCTGTGCACTAGTTCTGTCATGTAGATGATTAAAAAATGTTTCGATGTCTTCTTACTGCGACTTCTCTCTTGTTTTGATGTATGTATATATGAATGACGTGAGAGGAGCCGGCACGAGTGATTCGGTGCACATATCGTGTTTGCGACTGCCATTTACCATTTGAAAGTCATATGACTTTCATACACGATATTTGTACTAGAAAGCACTATATTACATAAATCTCATCAATATTATTAATCGCCTTTCATCTTTTAGTTAATATTTCAGTAGTTAGATTGTATTCTAAGGTTAATTTAGCGCATTATACATTATATTATTATATCCATTCAGCATGTCGTCACTTCGCTGTCCATATAGTTAGCACTGATATCATTTTGCCTGGCAGTATTGATGGATCAGCACGAGCGGTTCGGTGAGCATGCGTGTCGTAGTAACATTAATATTATTTTTATAACTTATTATGTATAAATCAAACATTTTCTCATAAATATGACCATTACAAACATTAATAAATAAAGCCATGCACGTAGATAAAGTGTCATGTCACGATCCGACGAATTAGGTTCAAAAGGATTTACAAAATGCATTGTCAAATTGCCTACTTAATCGACTTGATACCTCTCATACTTGATGGAGATGTTCTCGAAGTAAAACCATATAGGTTGTACTAACGGCCTAATTTGTTCTATCTTTGTGTACCAGTGGTGTGTTCGTGCGCATCAAGGACAAGAATCTACACGTGGAATGTTTCAAGTGCTCTACATGCGGCACTTCGCTCAAAAATCAGGGCTACTACAACTTGAACGGAAAACTGTATTGTGACATCCACGCTAAATTAGTGGCGCGTCAAAATCCACCTGCGCCTAATCTTGACCCTGTAACTGTGCCCCCGTGAGTATTTTTTTTCCTTGCAATTTAACATAATAACTAATAATTAAAAATGGAAACGTTGTGTATTCATTACGTATTTTCATAATTATTCATTGTGTTAGGGGTGGCCGTATTCCTACCAACACGTACTCGACTCCGCTGCCGCCAATCGCCACTGGTAACTATACGAACGGATCCTCGTCGCTGTTCAGCGTAAGTAATTCTTTAAAGTCAATTCGTTCCGATGGCTTTATTAAATTTTGTTTGATGCGTGAATGCCGTCAACGACACTTTTGTTTGTACAGCCATCCAGCAATCTGTCGGGCCCTAAGCCGTTCGGGTCGTCGGTAGGGTCTGCGTATTCGCCGTCGCTGTCGCCGCGCTCTGCGCCGCTGTCGCCGGCCCGGCCGGTGGCGGCGCCCGCCCCCGCGCCCGCCGCCCCCGCCGCGCCCGCATCCGCGCCCGCGCCCATGCCGGCGCCGATGCCCGCGCCGCTGCTTGCGTCCGCGCCAGCTCCGCCGCCATCTTTCCCTCCCAGTAAGAGAGTCACTTTTGCTGTATGATTAAAATTAGATCTACCATTAAAACTCTCCAAATTGAAGAGTGGCAAAAATACATAAATCAATTAATTATGATTCTTCATTTAACTTGGCTGCAGTAACTGCAGTGCAGTTACATAGTTAAATGACATAAAAGCTTTTGTCACACTTTAAAATAATTTACGAAACGATAAATATTGACCATTATTATAGAACTTTGTCCTTTTTTTTACTGAATTGACTATAAATCTATAGCTGTTAACTTATTTCATATTTCATATTTTTAAATTACAGTTACCTTGCCACGCGTAATTGTATCGTAATATTTCAATAATGTTTGCGTTTTCACATATACATAGTATAGTTACCCTCCTCATCGTATCTAAGTAAACGAGGCTCCAAAGATTCTGTGTTATTAATTATATTAATGTCGCATAAATCATAAGCGAATATAGGCCACAGTTAAGAAAATATGTATTTTTTTAGTCATGGATTTATATATATCTCATATGAATTTATTCAACTTAGCATAGCGTATTAACATTAGATTATGACAAAGTAAAATTATTTGAGATATTACTGATAAAATATTATATGAAAATGTCGCGCTAAAATTAAAGAAATATTCAGAATTCATTTATATTATGAACACGTTATGTAAGTAATGTTGCATATAATGTGACGAATCTTATAAAATAATGTAATAAAATTATTTAAAAAAAAATCTTGAAATAGATGGAAATATTAATAAAATAATTAATATCAACGCCATAATAAGAAATAAGCTTTGATAGAAATCAATTATTGATATATACTTATCTAATGTATGATATTATTTTTAAGTATTTATAATTAGTGGTGATAATTACTTATTATTATATATTATTCTAAAATTAGTTGCCATTATTGCTTGAGACGTTCTATTTTTAAACGGGTTTGTGGTCTCTGATATTAAGCTAATTATTTATTTTCGACAGAACGCCCAGTTTCTATATTTAAAGGTAATTTATAAATAGGACTTATATATATTTAAATATAAATATTAAAACGCAGCTCAGCTTAATATAGCTATTTATTTATGGATGTTGTAGATAAATAAAGAATACAAATAAAGAATGTATGCGCTACGCGGAGCAGCATTTGTATAACAATTTTCCTGGCACGGAATACATTATATATAGAGTCAAACGGCACTTGTTATGCAAAAAGTCCTATTACTGTCGTACAAAAATTTAACCTTCTCGCTTCATTAAAATTGTTTGAATTTAGTACTTTAACTTACATTATGTAAATTGCTTATCAAATTCGCTAATGTTTTCTTTCATCTATTTTTTCCTCCGTCCTTTTGTAATCCGCACATAAAATAACATCCAAAAGGTCAAAATGTTAAAAGCATCGTATGGCCCCCACCTAATCTCCCAGAGGATGAGCCACCAAAATATGAAACGAAACCAATTATTACAAATACAAAACACGACGAACTTACACGTATGATAGCCCCAATAAACAGAGGAAGTAATAATCCTAGTAACCAATTAGCAGATAGGCACCAACCTACAAAAGAGTACACATCAACTGTCCAAAGAGAAGAGTATTCTTCAAATGCAACATATTCATCAGCTGAAATTTCGTCGCTAAAATCAGAATCCATTGAAAAACGTACACAATCTCAATCAATACATCAAAGTACAAGTCGAATGATAAAGTCTGTTGCTCAAGAGTCGTCCATGAGTAAAAGTTTTGTTTACCAGGGAGAAGATCAATCGCAAGGAGTTTCAGATAGACGTGTAGAAGAAAACATACAAGACGCGGGAATATCTGATACGAAACAAAATGAAATTGAATTAAAAGAAGAAAGTCGCAAAACTGTCTCAGAAAATGCTAAGGAAGCAACCGATCAAAAAACAGATCTTGAAGACGCAAACTATATTCCTGAACAAAATGATAACTTATCGAACCTTGGTGATACTGTTGACAGAACTGAAATGAGTAAACAATACAAAATAGATGAAACAATTAATATCAAACAACAAACAGAACACACTGAAACAAAAACCTTAATAAAAGAGTTTGAAAATATTGAATCTGATCATAAAAACAATGTTGCTACTAATTTAGAAAATAACCCACTGAACATAAATGTTTCTCCACCGTTAGGTCAAACATCTTCAGGTTCTATGATAGAAGCATTAACAATAGCTCCAGATCGACCTTATTCGCCATTGCCTTCTCCTCCCCAACCTATTAATCTAATAGCATCTCAGACTCCAATTGATGAAAATAAACAAAAAGAGGAACTTCAAAATGTTGTAGATTATGAACCTCCAGCTGAATCGAGTGTTGAAGCTGAAAATGATCCAGAAGAATGTGAAATGAAAATGGATCAAATAATAATACCAGATCCTTCTCCCATATTCACGCAACAACCTAAAAGAGAAATTACACCTATTCCACCCCTCAAAGTATACAATCCCCCGGAAAAAATGGAAGATCCCATTCCTATGCCTCAAGAAACTAAGCCGTATATTCCACCTGATTTCAAAATTACGGTAGAGCCTCAATTGCAATTGTCAGTACCACGTGAAACTTCCTGTTCGCCGTTGATAGAGGCTTTAACTACGGTACCAGACAGGCCATTTACTCCAAATATCAGTGCTAATTTCAGTGGACATACAGTTGAACGTGGCTCTCTTAGAGAAGCGCTTACAATTGCCCCAGATCGACCATTTAGCCCTTTGCCCGCTAATATTACGAGCCAATCAAATCATTATACTGCCACAACTACAGTACAAACACATTCTATCTCATCTGAAATTTTCAAACCGATAGCAACCCAATCAATCAATGCAGATCTAAATGATGCTCAAATTTCAAATAATATACTCAATACCTATGATCTGCAAACTTCATCTCAGACGTCCGCTTTTAAGCCAGTAACTAAACAAGTTATTCCTCCGTCGAATCCACAGGAATATAACCCATCCGCAATTCAAACCAAATTCAGAGAACAGACAAGATCCTCAGACGCAATTTCAACGCAACAATCAAGTTTCGCGTCAAATTATGTCAGAAACCATGGATTTTCATCAGTAAAGGCAACACAACACTATTTTGAAGAGTTGGACAGGAAAGAATCACTTTCTTCTTCAGCGATGAGATCAAAATCTGGGCTGCATAAGCCAGACAGAATTCCCCCATATCAAAAAAACTTCGAAATGCTACCATCCCAAAGAGGTATTTCACCAGACATGTATAGAGAGAAACCTATACCTCAAAGGCCAGTGACTCCGTCTACCGATCCTCCTACTAAACGCCACGATAAGTCCCAGGAGCGTCAAATTCATCCACCAATTAGAGATACACCTGTATTTAATCCACCGCAAATTAGAACAACTACAGAAAAAGCTCCTATACCCCAAAACTATTTACCAGCTCAAAAAGAAAATCCCATAAGTATGACTTTCCAGCCAGTGACAGAAGGTAATTTTATGAGAGTTTCACCGATACGCAGTCGGCCCTCCACACCAAGCTTAATCAACAAACCGGCCCCCATAATACCTCACTATCAGATGAATTTAGTGCCTGTAGAGCACTTGGCACCAGAAAGCCATCTTTATGAAGCTCCGAGTCGGGAGGGAAGTAGATCACCCACACCTAAACCACGATCTCGGTCACCTGCTCCTGGCCCGCCACCAAACCCCTTAAAAGCCCAAGCTCCTCGTATAAAGGATGCAACTACCCCGCAACTTTATTATCAACAACCGTATTTGCCTCAGAACATGCCAGGCTTCCGTAAGGAGAACGTAATTATGCAAAGACCCATGCAAAGTGATACTGAATATTATAATGCATATACCACTAGAATGGCAGCACAAGATCAGAATTCGATGGTTAACGAGCAAAGATATGGAAACATGGAATATAAAACAGAGAGCTACGCACAAGGTGACATTAATGTAAATCAAGATTTAATGACTAATCAGCAATATGATCAAAGACAAATGCAATTACAAAATAAAGCTGAATATGGAAATACAACAGTACAAACAACTCGAAAAACGTTTGAAGAATTTGAACGAAAACAGACTGCTAAATTAGTGGAAATCAGAAAAGGCAGTTCGTCATCTTTTGGTGGATATCAATTACCTCAACAAAGCATTGAGCCGAGCAATGTTAGTGCTAATCAATTTTTCCCGCCTCCTGCCTTAAGTTTGTCTACCCCCCATACAACTTCATCATTTAGTTCTTCAATTAATCTTACTAATAACAACGTTGCAACCGCTAGTAGAAAAGTAGAAAATTATCAGCCAACGCCTTCGAGTTCTGGTGCTAACCAAGGTCCAGTGTGTGATCCTACCCCATCGGCAGGTCCGAGTGTAGGAGGTGCCACTCGTGGCAAAACTTTTGGTGTCTCCTCGGCGCCGAAACGTGGAAGGGGGATATTGAATAAACCTGCGCTGCCCGGGTCCCGCGTACCTCTTTGCGCATCCTGCAATGGAAATATTAGGTGATTGGGCTAGAAAAGATGTGATATTGCTTAGTGTGTTTGCATGACAGAAATATTTCAATTATAATATTTGAATATTTATGTGTGTTAGTATATACAACGTATAATATGTAAATATTTTTAGATGTATGTGCAACATTTACACAAGTTAATTGATGTAATACTAATCCAAAAAAGTACTAATGTAGTATGACTTTCCTTAACCATTTAACGTTTTTGATGTGTGTTTTTGATTTCTAACAGCTAATGAAATCCAGAGTCCAAGCATGCCGCATAAAACCGAATTCAAGAGTCAAGCAGAAGAAAGACTAATAAGAAAAATGGCTAAAATGGCATTAAATGGCTACGAGATTGGAATACAAAGAAAAATCAAACCAGCTGATCATATACAATCAATGGCAGACAAAATACAAGACACGGTTGTTACCAAACACCCACTTAATACAGACAATTTATCTTCAGGTGAAAATAGTCGTGACAGCACATTAAAAAAAGTAAATAACAAATCCATTGATACAAATTACAAGATAGCGGATATAATAACGTGTATTGGTGATAGGATTAAAGATACTATAGTGATCAATCATCCGACCAGTATGAATATAAACGAAACTATTGCTCCAGTTCCTCCGCCACTACCAACTACACCAATACCTACATCTAATATATATAATACATCAATAAGTTACTCACCTAGTATTAACAATGGTAAAAAACCTCAAGATACAGTTCGAAGGAAAGTGAGTAATACGTTTGCACCTAACATCCAAAACGAGAACAACTTCGACATATTATTGAATGGCAATGACAGTCTAAGGTTAGAGGAGCCAAATAAAGATGGATATGATAATAACTACAGAGAAGAACACACACTGAGAAGAAAAAACGACACAGAAAAGTCTGCATTCCTAAATGACATGAATATAAACAAAGATATAAAAGAAGCTGATATGAGATTTGACTACAACAATCATTCAAATACTTTAACTAAGCGAAATTTTTTCGAAAAAATGGATCAGATGAATTCTTCTAACATTGCAGATAGCGGCACTAAAACTGATGATAAGATTTCGATCACTGAAAACAATCTTAAACATAAACCGAACGTATTTGAACAAAGTATAATTAGTGATGACGATAAATATAAAAAAAATCAAGATGACGAATCTGTAAAGAAAAACAAATCAGTATGCAACAATTTACAAGATAATTCTTTGTATTGCTTTAAGGCTGTAAAAGCCGACGAAAGGCTTGACGGTCATACGAAAAACGAAACATTCAATACAAATCACAATAAAGATCTTATACCGGAAACTGACAAACAAGAGAGTTCTGAAACGGAGACAGTTGTAAAGAGACGACAGAAAAAATGCAATCGAAACGATGACGGAAGGAGAGATTCACATATTATTGCAAGACCGCTGAGTACAATGACATCTGTTGATGTGGCCGACGGACAGTATCCTGTTTGTCATAAATGCGACAAAGCAATAACAAGGTAATATAACCCTCTATTGCATTTATGAATTTTTTCAATAAAAAAGTAAGTAATGTCAACCAAATAGCATGATATTATGTGTAGGCATGAGTGTTCATTTATTCTTAACAAAATTAACTTTTTAAAAAGCCTAATTATTTTAATCAAAATAATTGTATTATATTTGCCTATTTTATGCAGGGGACCATTCATCACTGCTTTGGGTCGTATTTGGTGTCCCGAGCACTTCATATGCGTGAATGCAACGTGCAGACGTCCGCTGCAAGATATTGGATTTGTTGAAGAGAATGGTCAACTCTATTGCGAATTCTGTTTCGAACAATACATCGCCCCATCTTGCGATAAATGCCATGCCAAAATCAAAGGCGTAAGTATACTATCGCTATGCTATTAAATTATGGTAACGCTGTTATGAATAATTTCATTTCAGTAATGTTTATTCTAAATAATTTGTCTTTCATTTTAGGATTGTCTAAACGCTATTGGAAAGCATTTCCACCCAGAATGCTTCAGTTGTGTATATTGTGGAAAATTGTTTGGTAACAATCCGTTCTTCCTAGAAGACGGACTTCCATATTGCGAAGCAGGTACACGAATAAAAAAAATCTTATATAATTATTCTATACCAAACTAAGGTGCCTTTAAATTGAATGGTTAAATGCCTTTTTTAGACTGGAATGAGCTGTTTACTACGAAATGTTTTGCCTGCGGTTTTCCCGTGGAGGCGGGCGACAGGTGGGTCGAGGCGCTCAACAATAACTACCACAGTCAGTGCTTCAACTGCACGGTGCGTATGATGAGACGCTTACTAAATACAAATACACGTATTCACACTGAAAACGACATTAAGTAACAATTATTATTTTGTGTACTGAAATATTACATGAAATAGTCAAAACAATTACTCTGCGCCTTAATACCGATATTAGAAAAATAATAAAATAGTGATATTTGTTAATATGAAAAAGTTTTTTTATCTTTATTGGGACATCAAACGAAGCCAGAACATCCCCTCATAAATAAAAACATTACATAATTTTCCTCTTCACAAAACTGATTTAAATAATCTACCCTCCGTCATTTCATACATATAATAATTCTTCAAATGTGAATACTGTTTGTTAATTCGTACTAGAAAAATTATGCTGGAAAATATATTATAGTAAGTATTATTGGAAATAAGAGACATTCATTACCTACGCAATGAAAAATCACAAAGCTCGTCATACGCTGCCACACCGTGTTCAAAGTCCCAAATAACCACTGTGACATGTGTGCGTCCTTTTCGTGTGTATAATTAATAGTATTTTTTAATAGATCATTATGTATGTATCTAACTTTCGTTCAGTGAACGATTCAATGATAGTTGTATGTATTGTATATACTGTTCCCTTTCTAGTATAAACTTCCCAAAGTTCAGGAAGTTTGTTTTACAAGAAGTGTGGTAGATAATAATTTATTAAATGCTTGTAGTAAATGCTTTTTTAAATTTTTTACGTGAAGTGTTTGAGTAGTTTTGGCTATTTTATGTATTAAATATCATTTTTTTGAAAAAAGCAGACTTACCTGGGGTCTTTGAAGTTAATTATGGTAATAAAGTCGTTGGGATTTTGCACTCTTTTAGTTTACAAATTCTGTCAATATATATGTTGCGATTTGCGAAGTTCTTCTGGAAATCTCCTAAATGATATGTTGCAAACATAGATATTTGAGAAAAAAATAGTTTTAAGTGCATTTAATGATTTGCATACAACCCTGCAACGCCTTATCTATGTTATGCAGTGTATTCCGATCGCGATCGGAAACTGAGGTAGGTAATAGCTACAGGGAAAAAATAATTAAAAAAAAATTAATTGTTGGCATTTTCTTTAACGCCAGGGAGTTTGTAATCGCCTTAGCTATCCAACCTGTCTAAGTTTTCTATCACGGTCCAAAATCCAAATACATTTTAGTAAAAGTTATTTAAAGTAAAGATTATTCTATTAGTTGACTTAAAAAAATTACATAGTTGTGGCATTAACCCGCACATGTATGTTCTCATTTGTTTTATTAAAATAATGTGTTATGGTTTTTTCAGGTGTGCAAAAAGAACCTCGAAGGACAAAGTTTCTTCGCCAAAGGAGGTCGACCTTTCTGCAAATCACATGCTCGCTAATGATATCCGTCAAATTATATATAATTCCGACACAGTATACTCGACCACCACATTTCGTCCCGTCTCGCCTTCTCCTCCTATATCGGTAGAAATTAAAAAACCTTCACCCCAGAGAACTAGAAAATTGGAAACTCCTCTCCATTTTGATGGAGAATTGTTTTCCGATATAACGAGTACTGATGGTAAGTTGCTTAGTAGAGTGACCGTAGATAGAGTGCAGCGGTCAACACGCCATGACGTCACTGCATCACCCACTACTGAATTACATGATAAAAAAAATTACGTCGATGACATAATTAAAACGGAAACAATAACTAATGAGGACGTTATTACCGTTAAATTTACCCCAGTTCCACCGGAAATAGAATCGCCACGATTACTCACGCCATTTAAATTAAGTCGACCAAAAACGCCAATAGAATTAATAAAAAACTATGAAGACTTGCAAAGTTACAAAATTGTCGGTTCATTATGTAAAGACAAACAGTTTGAGCCTAATACACTTCTCACAGAAAAACAAGATGTTAGCCACCTTAAGATAACAGAACCGGTAAAAAGAGATCATAGTCCTTTAGCCAATCTACTTATTTCCGAGCAACTGGCTAAAATCGACAACTACCTACAAGAAAGTTTAAATGTATGTAGTCAAAGTGAGATTAAAAATAATCCTCCAGTAAAATTTGAAGGTGAGGCGGATACGAAATTATGTAATATCGAAGTAACCCAAATTGAGGAATGTACATCAAATATCTTTTCTCGCGAAGTTTGTAGTAATAGTAATGTTATTAGTTACCATGATGAAACAAATGTCGTGACAAATACACAAGAAAAAATTGGTGATTCAAAGACAGATGAAGCTGATAGAATCAAAACAATACCTTCTGAATTAATAGGAAACCACAAATCGGACGTAAAAAATAGTCATGATAAAAACGGATGTCTACGTGCTATATGTAACATGCCGATACATTATCATGCTGCTATATTATGTTTTTTTCTAGTTGTATATAACTTTATATATCAATACATTAAACAAAATTGTAACAAAGAAAAATTATTGTAGCGTTAGACATATTCCATGAAATTGTATTCGTATTGATAACTAGTCATTACACAACTATTGATAATTTATTTGGCACGTATATTTTCCATCGCAGACATGTAAATAGTTACACTGATAAATATTCTAATCCGTTTGTAACAAAATAATGTTTATAATTAACAATTTGGTGCTTTACGTTACTGTAGACTTGCTTACAATATTATGATTTCATCTTTTCCTCTTTTTAAGGCTTTGTAAACAGCTTCCGGAATGTTGCAACAAACTATTACTAACATTAACATTTGTAACTGAACGGTGATACCAGTATGAGGTATTCAATTTGACAAATATTGTACCATGATACATATTGTAAATTTATTGGTGCACCAACGATAAATTGTTGTATCTATTCATAACAACACAAATTTTCTACTTTTTATTGCGTTATACTATCATTTATGTTATAATTACCTTAGAATGTGTTAAATGATTGAATCAAATAGTTTAAAAGCTTTATTATACAGATATATTGTAATTTGGATTCTGTTTTCAACATTATTTTAAGAACTATTTATTTAAACTTCTTTTAACACACTATATAAGTTGAGCTTAATAAAGTATTTAATTTTATAAAACATGGTGTTTGATTTTTTGTTTTACAGGGGTGCGAAATATGATCACAAATATATATTCGTGATGTCCCTAAGTTACTGAACGGTCTAAATCACAATCAAAACTAAGACATGTTATAACGATAGGTAATCAAGATGTGAATACATATAATAAATATATCCCATATTTATATCTAACCCTAGGGTTCCGCGATACCTCAGTAGGAGTTCCGCAAGAATTTAGAAAAAAATCAAAACACCTCTCTCGCCGAACGTTATGACGCGGCGCAGCCGAAATACCCACAAGTCACAACAGTAGGTACCGAAAGAAAGGTAAAGCCCGAAATTTTGTGAAACGAGATATATGAATCTCTTTTAGAAATGTCATCAGAAGTATAGAGTCACTGTTCAAGACGACGCCCCTCAATGACTTTTGGTGTAGAGTCCGTGATGAATACCCAATGCTTGGCAAAATGGCTCTGAATATTCTTCTCCTGTTCCCAACAACATATTTGTGCGGAACAGGAATCTCAACCTATGCAGCCACGAAACAAAATACCGGAATAGACTGGACGCCGAACCTGATATAAGACTTCAACTGTCTTCTATTAAACCTGATATTAACCAAATGATGAAAATAAAAAACAGTTTCATACCTCCCATTAGTTACGGATTAGTTTAGTCTTTTTAATATCTTCTATTATCATACTTGTTATGTACGAGTAGAAGAGTAAGTAACTGTCACATTGTACTTTTATTGTGCTTATTATATAATAAAGGCTGCCTCGTTATCTCGTGGTACAAGTATATGCCGTGCGATCTGGGTTCGATTCCCAGGTCGGGCAAAGTGTTATTGGGTTTTCCATTGAGAAATTCTCAGTAGCAGCACGGAGTCTAGAAATGTGCCCGAAAAACGGAAATAGGCTCGCCCCTATTACGTGGGACTGATACATCCCTGGCGAAATGTGGGTGCAGAAATGTATCTGCCTACCCCTTCGGGGAATATAGGCATGAGGTATGTTTGTTTGTTTTGTTTATTTAAAAATCTTTGTTTTGAGAATGGCGATTAATGTTAAAAGAAAAATAAAATAAAGTTTTATATTTGGCATGTTACTTAAAGTACTGGACGAAAATGATTAATTAAATAAATAATACGAAAACTATTATTCCGGTTACTAGGAAATGTTCAGCTAAGATATTCTATTCTTGAACATCAGAGCGTAGAGTGTGACCTTGATAAGTAAGTAATAAAATATTAAAATAGGAAAATGAACTATTTACGAGATAACATTTCAGTTGAATATCAAAGTAATAAAAGAAACTTGAGGATAGCTGACCTCATGGAACTAAAATCAAAGAATTTAACAGAACAGGGAGACGCATTTTTTTGTAATATTATATTATTCTAAATTGTATTTTGATTCTACTGTCATCTAAATCCATGAAACCATTAACTGGTGAGTTATGTATGTATGTATGTTATTCATAAAGAATACACTTTTGTTTTATGGTAGGGTTCCTTCAAGTATTTCGCTTTCCAAAAGGGTTCCGTCACTAAAAAAGTTTGAGAACCACTGTCTTAGAGAATCCTAACAGTTCGTTATTTTTTGTGGCAAATAAATACCATGGAACTATAAAAAATACAATGTTGTATATTAGACCAAGTCATTTCTTAATAGGAATAAGTTCTAAGTATGGAATCAAGATATTTGAAACCCATTTAAGTACTTAAGTATGGAAGCAAATTTCTCATTCCCCTAAACTTCCGTTAATATATTATTTGCAAAAGTACAATTTTTATTTTTTTTATCAGATCGGTTTTGTTTATAAATTTCTGAGTAGAAGCCTAGGAATAAGCGTGTAATGAAAGCAGAAATGTGTTAAGGTTTATAATTTCAAAGTCATAGGGTACACTGATCCATCTCACCATCGAAGCAGATAAAATAGAGACTATCTCGTTATCTTGCAGCTGGGATTGACGCCTGTGTTTTATAATAAAGTATTGTACGTTATTTCAGGTAACTGTACGCTATACTTTACGAGAACGATAATTTTTCTTCACATGATTGATTTAAAAAGTTTAGTCAGAAGTATTTTACAGTTAAACAATAACTGCATAACAATTTCAAATATTTATGGGATTCTGGTTATTGTCCCACAATTCGTCCCATTTCTGGCCACGGGCCTCCTCTGCCAATAAGAGGGTTGGTGGACTACACACCTAAGAAATTCTTGAATTTTTTTTAGGGATTGTTAAAGCAAGTGATAGTTCATTATGAATACACACATAACTTGTCTGGGGTTTGAACCCACAACCATCAAGATTCTCAGCCGTGCAACTTAATCTCGAGGCCATCACTAAGAGGTTATTATTATTATTATTTAATATATATGTATTTGCTTGGATATAGGTAAATTGTATTTTTGGTGATCAAATAAAAAGGTATACTACATAAATCAACCTATGCGCAGAATAAAGTTATATGTGCTTTTGCACAACTTCCCTTTCTCAGCGATTTAAACTTAATTGGGCACAAAATTATCAGTTGCTTTTTATGTTCCTCAAACAACAACTAAATTTATGATCATTATTATTTCTAGTGCAATATATAAACAATTTTAACTCTATTGTAGACATAAAAAGTACTTTAGTGGTATAGTCATAAGTAACCTTATTCTATGCATAGGTCGAAGTATAAATATGTTGGTCAATAATTCATTTTTATTTACCATTAAATGTAACAAAACTAAATTTGAGAGTAATATCTATAGACATATAGTTACAATAAGCAACTGGTCTTTTAAGTTTTTGTTACTGTACTGTACTACCTGTAGTTTATCACATATTAAAAAAATAAATGTTTAATAGGATTTTTATTTCTTATTTGGCTCTTCAAGTATTTGTGGCAGGGATTCATTATCTTTCTTACTAAATATAAATGTTGCTATCCTGAAAAAAAAACGTAATTTACATAAAAGAGGCTGTTATGATCAGGTAAAATTAAATTTCAATGCAGTATGTTGTACCACAATTGGCTCATAAGTTCCATTGCCAGGCAAGGACCTCCTCACTGACTGAGAGGGTTGGGAACCTTAGTGGTTGCTGGTCTGAACAACAGGCACACATCTGTGACTTTTTAAAGTTTTGTGTATTCAAAATGATTTATCGTGTCTTAAAGTGATATAGATATAAACATTAAACATATATGTGATACAAATGTAAAAAAGTCATATCTACTCGTATTTAACTTATTTGTATTCTATAGACGTTTTGTTCTCTATAATTTTTATACCTACTTTTTCCATTCAACACATATTCCAATAAACATAAATGCAAGAAATCCTTGCCACATTACTGTAACTGTAGGTATTGGTTGTCGTTTATGACCAAAGTTTTTGTGAGTTCTGCTATTAATTAAACTTATAGTTTGCAATCTTTTTAATATTAACATCATGTTTTGTTGCAAAAATAGAAATGACAGTAATAAGGTCAACAATATTCTAGTTTAATAAAATTATAGTTATTTTTAATTACAATTTAACTACTATCCGGTCCTGAGGACTCGTCATTGGTGACATTTGACAGATTTTGGTTCGATTTTTCATGGAACGATAGGGATAAAGGATACAGCCTACACAGCCGCAAGAGTCATGCATATATTTTATAATTTTATAAAGGCCCTCATAAAAAATATTAGGATTTTAGGCTTTTAGCGTTAATAGGAAAATTTAAAGTTAGTAGTTAGAGTTAAAAATTAAGATAAGTCTTTAGACCATAATGGATCTAAAATGATGATAAAAATATAAAATCCACTCTTGTGGTTTACTCAAATGTTTGTCTCACTTCGGATATAGAACCGTACCTAATACCTTTTTTAACGACTCTTTTCTAAATAACTGCACCGTGTTTTCTTAATAAGCTATTGATGTGCGTATAATCAAGTACCTAGGTACCTATCTTAGTGATATTCTACAATCTAAGTAATTTAATTATGTTTCCTTTGTCCAATTATTAGTAAACGTGTTACGTTAGTCTTAAATTTGGTAGAACAAATGTGTAGTAGACTAGTAGCAAAAAAATCTTTTAATATTATTTCAAATGTTAACAAGACATTCATGGTCAACACTATTGTTCGATAACCATATAAAACTACAAGATAATTGGCGGTGACAACACTAGTGAATATTTTGTCTGTATACATAATTTTTCTGTGATATTTGATAAATCAAACTGTGTTCTACGGTTTTTTGTCGTTAATCGAAGTGATACAATCAAAAATTAAATACAAATTTGTTCATTGTTTGCATGGAATTGAGCAATGAAAGACATGAGTTCGTCAGCACAGAATAACATATCCGATCTATTGAAATTAGCGAGGAAATTTAATTGTTTCTATCTCTCAGGTACATTTTTAACGACATATTTTTAATGATCAAACTTTACAAAGTAATAAAAAAAAGTAAAGAGTATTTTGATTGACCCTTTGTTGCAGGATTACATCAAGGAATATGCAAACCCTTTATAGTTGCTGGCCACCAAGTGGGGTTAGTTCGGCCGGATGTATTGAAACATTTGCGGAGATTTCCAGAAGTATGTTTTGCCGTTATATTAATATTTTAATACATTTCTGTGCATAAGTGATTAAGATACTTTCCAACATTTCGTTTTTGGAAGCTTTTTACCAACAATTCCTGCAATCAGTGTACCTTAATTTTTATGCATATATGTCCATTTTCAGGTATTTAGTGTTGCAGGGAAGTATGTAGAATTAAATCCAGCATTCAGAGATTATAAGGAAAGGACATTAAAAGTAGCAGATATATTGCAGAAACTTAGAAAGGAAAATGAGATTTGTGCTCTTAAAGGTTGGAGAGATGAGGTAAAATTTTTTTACAGGATATATATTGTATACCACAAAGAATTTTTACTTACTAGTGTCTGTTCTAATTTGAAATAACAAAATTTAGGCATTAATTAATCTGTATTAAATTCTAGTGTTTTGAAGTAAGCACTCCATTTTGCCATGAAAGTCTCTTGGAAATGGACAGAAGTGCTATTTGCCTGTTTGGCATTAGGAATTACGGTGTCAGTGTTACTGGATATTTGAACCATCCAGTAAAAGGGCTTTGCATCTGGTTGCAGCAAAGGAGTTTTACTAAACAGACTTGGCCTGGTAAGATTTTTATAATTTAAGATATACTAGTTATTACAACTACTAATGCGGGGAGCATTAACATTAAAAATTGAAAATAATTTAATTTAAAACATTAAAAATTATTTGGGGATGAAATATTTGTTTTTGATTAAGGTTTAGAAGTAGGGATGGCTTGGATGTTTAGGCGCACATTAAACACACAATAAAATATAATTTATTTTAATGGTGGAAACATTGTGATGAAACCCCCACTTTTTAAAGATTTAAAGTGTGTAGTCTACCAACCTGCACTATGCCAATATTAGTTATCTCAATCCTTTCAATAATAGAGCTGATTATGATGATTAAAGTTTGAAATTGTAGTTTTTAAGAGGGGCTGTCAAAGAACTTGAAATATACCTTAACTCGATTTAATTGTTTAATTGCTTATCTAACTAACTCGATAGTGGATAAAAACAATAAAACAATTACTTGCTGTTACCATTTTAAGCTATGTTCAACCAATGATTATTTGATCTCAAGTAGTAGACAAAAAGATTTGCATATTTTATTGAATTACCAATGCAAAGAATTCAATTGTGTAACTTAGTCTTGTTTATTTGAAAATGATTATAATTTAAAAAGTGGTTCTCCTTAAGTTATTTACATTTTCAGAATTTGGGAATTAAAAATATTGTTAACAGTAGTAAACTATCCATTTTTATTGTGAACTTTAAATTTTAATCTTTAAAAGAGTATGTTATGGCCTGAAACTGAGACATTTCAATACACTATCATAACTTCTATGAGTTTTGAAAAACCATGTGTCTGCAGGAAAGTGGGATTGCTTTGTAAGTGGTGGCCTAGCTGTTGGCTATGGGATTCTTGAGACCACAATCAAGGAAGCAGCAGAGGAAGCATCAGTTGAAGGGGATTTGGTAAAGAAACTTGTTCCAGCAGGCTGTGTCAGGTATCAACTAAACAGTTAAAAAGTTGCTATTAATGTTACCTACAAATTAATTTTAAATGAAGTTATTATTTATAATATAACAATATAATTTAATGTTACATTTATACATATACATTGCTCATGCCTCTCATGGTACAAATATGTGCCATGTGATTTAGAGGTCTGAAGTTTGATTCCTGGGTTTTCCTGTTAAGAAATGCACAATAGCAGCATGGAGCCTGGAAATGTGCCTGAAAAACCGCAATAGGCTCACCCATTAAGACTGGACTAATATGTGCCTTGTGAAATGTGTGTTCAGAAATGTACCTCTGCCTATCCCTTCGGGGAATACAGGTGTGAGCCGTAAGTCGTAAGTTATGTATGTATGTGTATATTTGCATCTAGGTCACTCAAAGATACCTCTTTGAGGTACTAGTAAAATATTTCTGTGAAAGAGAAATACATTTTTGCACCTGAATTTCCGACAATTATTGTTGTTCCATGACAAGCCCATTTTTCTGGCATATTTTCAGACCCTATGCGGTTCCTGAAAATTTTCTAACGGAAAAACTATAACACTACCCGACCCGGAAATGCAACCCCATCGCGTCGCCTTGCGTACGCCACAAGACCACAATGTAAATTAATTATATTGGCAGATATACATTTTTATTTTTAGTTTCTACTTTGAGAGCGAGCGAGGTCTATTTCCCAATACTGAATATGTGTATGACCTTGAACTGCCCTTGGACTTTGTGCCCCAAAATGCCGATGGCGAAGTGGAAAGTTTTGAGCTCCTGACTGCTGAAGAATGTGTACAGCGAGCTCTTTCGCCACAGTTCAAAACTACCAGTGCCCCAGTTCTTATAGATTTTCTTATTCGCAAAGGATACATTAATCCTGAGAATGGTAAGATGTTTATTTATGTAATTTAATTACAAATTCAGCTTATCTCTTGTTATTGCAGATTAATCTTACTTGTTAATAATAAGAAAAAAAGGTTATGACATTTTTAATTTAGTAAATTAATAACTTTTGAGTAAAATATGTTTCAAACAATTAATATTTTTTTCCAGAACCAAACTATAGATACTTGGTGGAGTTACTTCATGTGCCCCTTCAATCTATTTATAACTGGCCTTTCACTGCCGTCGCGACTGTCAATGGAGACGGACAAGAACTACATGAAATTAATTAAAAAATATTTTAACTTAACTACTTAATATTCTTTTTACATATATGTCTAAAGGTACCTATGTTAATTTATTTCTCTAGTTTAAACATACATAAAAATCATGAATTCTAAACAAGGAAATCTTGTTTTAAAATTAGTATATTGTGAGTTAGTTAATCGATTAATTCCTTTAACTTCATTCAAAAGTTGTTTTTAATATTGAAACAACTTGAATAAGTTCAATTCGGATATATGTTATAATTATACCCAGTAATTCATCTTGAACGTCTGATTTTAACTACGAAGCAATAATTTGAGTGACTACGAAAATTGATTCAGGCCTAACAACAGATGGTTCCATTTTATTATTAGGACTTAAATCGTATTAATTACGTGTTTTATGCGGTGAGTGGGTAATGTTAACTCTTATCCCTCCCAGTAGATATACGATGACCAAATTCTGAAGTTTTTAACAATGTTCTTAATAATTGAAGATGTCATAGTTTAGCTAGGTATGGTTAATTTCTGTGATACTTTACCAGTTTGGTATAAGACATTATATGTTAATCAGTTAGAGTTTGTCTTATCAATTGTATTTTATTACCATTTCTTGGCTTTATGTCTTATTCTGCCTAAGAATATGAACTTCTAAATTTTTTTCGCGTATTTATTTAGATATATATTATTTATGTTGAAACATCTTGTATTAAAAAAGTTGATAAAATAGTATTGTTTTAATATGTATGTGATCATACACTAATGTATAATTTAGTTACTAGGTGCTATATGCTAACGCAGTCTTCATAGTGAGTGAGTGTGTAGTTTAGAAAAAACGTACTGTTTGATATTAATTAACTTAATATCTAGTCATACGGCGAACGTGATTCCAACAGAGTTTGGTAAGACAAGCATTGCGTTATATTAATTTCTTTCCATAAACTTATTTGATATATAACTAGGTACATGCGAAAATAAACTGCAATGTATTTAGGTATTAACCGTAACTCGGGTAGTATGAAATAAGGTAAGGTAGGTTTTGAAAATAGCGAAGTCTTTTACAGGCGTGATTTTTTTCTTAGGTTCAATTTTCCAGTATATTAAGTGCAATGCAAAAAATCTTAGCTAAGATGAGAACAAATTGCCAGTGTTTTGCAGTGAACTTACGTTTTAAATATTTATAATACTTTTTGCGGTATTCCAAGCCTCAATGTCCGAGATAACTCCTAGTTAATTATGTAGTAATAACAACTAAATATGAGTAGATAAATAAATTCAGAGGTCTAGCCAAAACTGCAATACTATCTGTATGTTTTCTCACTGTAGTATGTATTTTTTTTCTGTATATACCAGTAGGGAAATGAGTCATTTATAGCAAATAATGAAATTACTGATATTGGATAAATGTTAGTAAGTATCCTGTGTTTATATTGACAACGCATTTTATACATTTTTATGGACCTGTTATTGACGAAAAATTTTGTATCTTTATTACTACATAACACAATAAAATTATGTATGTAATCGTTTATATTTGCGATAGTGGTAAAATAGCTATTTCCAAAATAAAATAAAAGTTCAATAAACCAATGTAATTTCATTTCATACCCTTTTACCTCGGTAATAAAACTAATCATATGAAATATATAAAGAACTTTATTGCAAATGATGTTATAGACATGTAAATACATATAAATGTATTACCTTTATACAACAACATTCAACTTTAAATGAAGGATTAGTAAAGTAAAAACAGAAAACTACAACAAACACTACATTGTCGTGTACAAATAATGCCACAAGATCGATTGTCCACGTGGGGCATCTCATTTTGATTTACACTGCACTATGCGCAATCCGGAGGAACAAAAAGCGCATAAGTAGCGTGCATCGTCTGTCAACCCAATCAAAGTGTTCAAAAGCGTTAAAATATTGCAACGGTTATATTGGCCAATCTGTCAATCCAAAATAAGAGTGTTATTTTATAAAGTACACCCAATAAAAAACAGTGTTGTATGGTGGCGGGGGACGGGCACTAGTAGTCCTCTCCGCGCGACACGACCTCCTTGCAGGTGGGGCGCAGCAGGATGGTGTGCTCGAACTGCGCCGTGTAGCAGCCGCGCACGTCGCACAGCGGCGGGTACGCGTCCACCACGCCCTTGTCGCACAGGTCCTTCAGCGCCATCGCGTAGCGCGACGCGCCCGCGCGCTCCAGCCACCGCTTGCAGAACGCCAGCGTGCCGAAGTTCTTGTTGATCACGTTCAGCAGCTGCTTAGACGATTGCAATCTAAACAGACATATTTATCACTTCATATCTTGTTACAACATATTTATTTTAGCTTTTTCGGTATATTTTGTAAGCTTAATAATTTATAACAATATCTTTTTGATATAGAAGAATCTATACTAATATTATAAAGCTGAAGTGTTTGTTTGTTTGATTGAACGCTAGGATCTTAGGAACTACTGATCCGATTTGAAAAATTCTTTCACTGTTAGATAGCACATTTATCGAGGAAGGTTATAGGCTATATAACACCACGCTACGACGAATAGGAGCGGAGCAGCAATAAAGAATGTTTCAAAATCGGGGACATTTTTTCCTTTTTGTGAGCTTCGGCTGCATACGCCGCGGAAAAGGTTAAAGTTTCGCTAAAATAATGTATGAAAGAAATGTTCCTCTTTAAAAGTTCTAAAAAAAAATCCGCGACGGCATATGTCTATTTTTTAAGGTTGGCTCACTATAACGTTTTTTATCCTAACCAAATTTATTTTTAAATAAAGTTTTATTTGTAAAGGTGTTTTTATAAATATGATATTATCCTTATCCAAATAAATACGTTATTCATTACAAGTATGTAATTTTAAATAAAATTACCCTTTACATCATTTGATTTTACTGAGTATCTTAGAAGATATTGCAGTTTTAAAATATTGATCAAGCGCGCAATAAGGATGCACAAGGCGCCGATCGACGCGTTACGGTTTCACGTTTGAACAATTTGACCAAATTGTATGATTTTTGGTATGGACATAAATAGGACTCTGAGAAGTAAAATAGACTACAACTTATTTTCCTTCTGAACTCAACCCTGTAGTCTACGCGGACGGAATCGCGAGCAAAAGCTAGTCATTTATAAAACTGACCTCAAAGGCACAAATTGCTGATCAAAGTTCTTCATGTAATGAGAACAATCCATGTCATCGTGAACTTGACCGCGTCCTGTCGATCCAAAAGTTTCAATCGCATAGAATTCGTTCTCTTCCATACGCGTTGTTTCACCACCTTTCACAATTGGAACAGTTTTGCCAGCATGGATTCCTGAAAAAAGCAGTATTATTATCTTTTGATCTAATAAAATATTTAATTTATAACATGCATAATCATACTCACTATAGGGTCCAATTGAATGTCCATTCAGATTACGAATTGGCTTCACTTGGTATGTTTGACCATCTAGTTCAACTTCATGTGATTCCATTACCTATAAAATAATAAATATATAAATGGCAATTTAAAACTTATATAACATGTAAATTAAAATTTATAAGCCAAAAACAATAACAGTGAATATATATAAGACGTTACTGATCAAGAGTCTCTGTAGTTGAAAGTAGTCAAGGATTAGTTCATCAGCTGTCTTCAAGTAGATTGTGTTTTTCCCAAACTTGCGAAATTTATTTTGAGTATCCTGAGGTATGCGGGTTCCCTCGCGATTTAATTAAACAAGAATACACACGTAGTTTCTAAAATTTAAAGGGGTGAGTCTGGGATTGAGCGAGAAGAATATACAATCCTTCAAGGAAGCTTCGATTATAGAGACGAGTAGTTTTTAAGAGGCTTACTGTTAATGTCTTCTTCATCATCGATTAATGACTACGGTGTAAAAATAAGATACTATAAAAAGCATACCTCTTGTACGGCAGCACCGACATCGCAAAGTCTTACATCAACCCCGGATGCTTTAATGCCCGCTTCGGTTGCCTCTTGCACAGCTTTGACAAGGGGATCGTATCGCGGGTTGAAGTGCAGAGTGAAAGCGCAGTCGATAATGCGTCCGTTGATGTGAGTTCCAAAGTCAATTTTCACCACGTCATCGTATTCGAGGACCGTTGTGTCACCTTAAAAATACATAATCAAAGTAATTTATCATTGTAAACATTCTAAAATTGTACTAGGTATTAATATAAAAAATGGACCTTGAAAAAATGTTTGCTCGTAACTCATGTCACGTGGGTAACGTGTTTTTAAATTGGTATTAGGAGGATGTAATTGTAGTACTATATCTCATTCACGATATCTTGATTCTTTTGGCATATCGACTAATGATGGGAAACAGAAAATATCTAGTAGTTCAAAAATATTGCGTTTTAAAATGCTGCATTATGTGTGAAATTCTTTATTACTTTCAACATGTAAAACATTATGTAGATAAGCGATGGTTGGTCAAAGTTCATAATAAGTACCTATTTAATATAACAGGGTTATTTTTAGACCTCCCGCCAAATTTAAATAGGTGTTTTAGACCACGAAAGTAAACAACTTCCCCAAAGAAACACGGGTCAAAAAGTGAAAAAAAAATCAGACCTTCTACACGAAATCGACCACGTGACCAGTTTTCTATGGGAGGGTCAAATTATTTATCACGTTTCGACCCATGTTTCTTTGGAAAAATTGTTTAGTTTCATGGTCTAAACCACCTATTTTAAGTTGACGGGAGATCCAAAAATAACCCAGTATGTAAAAATTAAGGTTGAAAAATTAAATAGTTTTATCTTTAAAATAGTTTTTATTAAGAAAAAGGAGCACATCATAGTGTTCAGTAAAATTATCGACGTGGACTTCGATATGAACGATGTTACGTCTCTTTCCGTCCGCCCGATGTAACATTGTACAAGCGTCTATTATTTTCAGTGTTCCTGTTTTAATTTTACTTTGAAGCAATAAAGTCTCAAAATTTTCGGATAACGCATATATCTTTAGGGACTTTTGTGTTGTATGTATTTTTTTATATTTATCAAATCATTAAAATAATAAAATGATACGTTTTTTATTTCTAAGTCAGTTCTCAGAAAAATTGACATCTGCCAAAAGAATCAAGTTATCGTGAATGAGGTGTAATAAGTTTTCAATATAAAATAGTCAAGCCTTTTTTTCTGTTTTGCGTTGCAGTGCATGCGAAGGAGTTTTCTAACTCCGACTTTCACTCCCTCACTCAACAAATTGCTGAGCAGAGGGATTGTTAATAATAACTAATTGAATATGGTTACCTGTATTAGGCGTATAATGTGCAGCACAATGGTTGCGACTGCATCCGGTGGGGAAAGCAAGCCCAGCTTTGAGCCCGTTCTCACCAATCAGACGCCTTGCAGTAGATTCCAGTTCTTCACAAATTTGAATCATTGTCATGCCTGGTTTTATCCAGTCCCGCATGTACTTCCGTGTCTGTAGCGAAAGTACAATTACAGAACCAAATTGTAATTTTGCTTTTGTTGAATGTAACTGGTGAGTCACTAGCAATATTCTACGAGAGTACAAGATATTGCGTTTTTATTCTAATTAGATTATATCATTATATGATTATATGACTAATTAGTAACACAATGGGGTCTTTAATTTTTAACTAAATTAATCTATAAATGTATGACATCTGGATGTATAGTGCGCGTGCTATACGGTATTTGTCAGCACGAGCGATCTTCCGTAGAAATACCCCCGCAAAATTTTTTTGGGTGTATTTTAAAACCCCTGCGCCCCAACCCTCTGCCTGTTACATCGCTATTATAAATTAAGATTATTTTAATATTTATTGTGGCACATTTTAGAGTTGTTTACTTTTATTTTTCTTTGATTTGTAGTTTTTTAAATGTGTACATTTTTTTAAAAGTTAGTAGTTACTGTAACTGAATTAGTGGTGCATGCGGTGTTTGCCTATAATTGATTGTTGCATTATTTTTTACAATTTTTTTTTGTAATTTATAAATGTATACAATTGTTGGCTAACCTAAATAAATAAATAAACATGGATTGAATCATTAACTTTGAGCAGTTTTCTTAGGAGTTAACCATACTTTTTTCATCATATATGGTTTCCACACACAACCATCTCAAGTATTATTTATGTCTCACCGGGTAGCTGTTTGTGAACAGAAAGATATATAAAATATACCAGTATATTGCCTTAGTTTCTGATCATAGTCTGAATACTCTCTGTATAATAACAATAGATGAAAACCATGTTTATGTGGTCATATTTCAATGCCTGGACTAATTATGAAAAATGAAAGTGAAAATGGACTTGCAGAAAAAATATTTGAATAAAAGTGAAAGACTTGGATAAAATGGATATATGAATATCTTGCTAGCATTTGAGGTTATGCAATAGAATAAGGTTGAAAAATTATTGTTTATTGTATGTGAATGAATAGTTATACCTGTCTGTGAGCTTCAGCAGCATGTCTTATTTCTTGATAGATATCTTGATGCAATCTATCTAAAGCTCTCTTTTCTTCACTTGTGAACCGATCTTTGGCAGTTCTCTCATCTATACCCTCAGCAGGCCCATGTTCCATGATTTGGCCCTCAGGAAAGTTGCCTGTTTATTGAAAAAGACAAAAATATACAGATGCACATGAATGTAATAGGTTAAACATGCAAAAGTAAAAGTAATCTTGTTGAATAATAATCTTTTCGCTTTTGTTTTGCATTTATGTGACAGCATACAAATTCTAATTGGATTTCATATCAGTAAAATAGCTTTGAATATATAAATAGCATCTCATAGATATATCCATGAGAATTTAACATTAATACTAACGTCTGATTCAACTTACCACTAACCTTAAACAAAACAATGTTAAATTTGATTGTAAATTTGTATGGACATAGCTGTAGAAGCCACTTAAATGTGGATTATAAAATTTAAATTGTTTTTTACTTTGTAATTTTTTATCCTTAATTTATTTAATACATACCATAAAAAAAAACTGTTCAATAATCTTAGTTTGTTATATGAAGTGATAATATGATTTATATGTAAGATATCATAAAAATACCAACCATCAGGATACAATTCAGCAATGGGAATAGTAGGTGGGTTTGTTTGTTCCCTCACTGCTCCTTTCCCCCCCTTGCTTTTATTTTTCTTTTTCTTCTTTTTCTTATCATCACCCTCAGCGGCATCTTCTACTGTCAACTGCACTTGTTCCACAGAATTGGCTACTTCTGTGCTATCTTCTGCACTGACATCATTTTCTGAAAGTTTGGAATTCATAATGTAATACACTTAAATATTTGTTTTAATGATTTTATGTGTTTATACAGGTACATAATTCGATACTCTAGGAAAGTATTCATACTGTGGGATTTTACAATTTATATTTAGTTTTTGGCAAAACAACTCATAATGTGAATCTACATTTGCCAGTAGTAGTAGTAAGCAGTAAACAAAACGTATAAATATAAGTAACAATTGCCTTGTTCTGTCGAACATAATAACTGACTCAAAACTATATGTAAGAAAGGGCACAATTATATATCATTTATAAAATGGCGTATTAACGGTAATTCCCAGAAATTGTATTATAGCACCTGCAAGTACAGTGGTATGAATAAGTAAATAAAAAGGTCGCAAAGTACAAAAACCGATACGAACTAACCTGTCTTCTTCTTCTTTTTTTTCTTTTTCTTCTTCTTGGCGGGATCTTTAGTTTCCTCTTCTCCAGCCTCGATTTCATCGTCCTCTCCATTTTCTACTACCTCATCTGTAGGTATTTCTTTGTCTTTTTTAACTGCAGCCATATCGTTAGTTATTTCCGAAAACAAAAATAGTTTCCACAATGTGAGCGCAAATCTACCATGCGAAACTTGTGTTCCATATATATAGAAATTGTATAGTCAAGTGTCAACCGAATGTCAGTTAAAGTTTTGGTATGCAAGAAAGAGACACAATATGTAATGTTGAACATGTAGTCGTCTAGTGTTCGAATATAAAGTGACGTAATGAATGTAAATTAATTTGTTGCCAATTAATTATTAGTATTTATATTAAAGACAACATATAATTATATTTTTAATTTCGACAACAATAATTTAAACATTAACATGCATTTTATTTGATTGATTATTATGCAATAAAAATGTCTTTATTTAATAAAAGAGGTAGACAAAATGAGTTCCCCATATCATTGAAAGCGCCACAAAGCCGATGTTTGATAATTACATATTATTTATTAATGATATTTTTTTGGAAGACGTGAATATTTTTTTTTAAAAACGCAAGATCAAAATTTACTTATAATTTAACATTAAATATTACCAACGACTGTAGCCCCAAAGATGATTAGGTAATAGGTTATTTGTGCTTTCATGTAAAAGGCGGCTAGCGTTATGCTGTTTGAGAGCACAAACCTAAACGATTTCTTTATCTCAAAACACGGCACGGGTTTCCTCTACCATTGAGAGGCCATAGTCCACCATGCTAGCCTAGTGCGGGATTGGCGGACTACACACATAAGAAATTCTTAAAAACTTTTTCCTTCACCGTTAAAGCAAGCGATAGTTACTTATTTGTGAATACACACATAACTTCGAAAAGTCAGAAGTGTGTGCCTGGGGTTTTAACCCGCGGCCACCGAGTTTCTTGACATCGTGCCTCAAACTCGAGGCCATCACTGCTTGATTGATGATATGTGTATTTTTAAAAAACGAAAATTAAATTTCTTTAGCACGCAAATACTTAGCACGTTTATCGAAGAAGGTTATAGGGAAAATATCATCCCGCTACGACCAATAGGGGCGCAGCACCAATAAAGCATGTTTTAAAATCGTTTTTTTTTCCTTTTGGAAGCTTCCGTCGCGTGAGCTGCGGAAAAAGTTTTACGTTTCGCTGAAATAATGTAAGACAAAATTATTCTCCTTCAAAAGTTCTAAAAGAAATCGGCGACAGCACATTATGTCTATCTTTTTGGATTGGTTCGCTATAACTTTTTTTATACTAACCAAATTTGTTCTCAAATAAAGAATTATTTATGAAGGTGTTTTCATAAAGATTATATTAATCCTTATCCATACAAATGCGTTATTCATCATAAGTTTTTAAGTTAAAAGAAGTTTGCCCTGTAGGTACCATCATTTGATTTCAATGAGTATTTAAAAAGATATCGCAGTTTTAAAATAATAATCAAGCGCGGAATAATGATGCACAAGGCGCCGACCGGCGTGTTACGGTTGCACGTTCAAACAATTTGACCGATTTGTTTGATTTTTGGTATGGACATAAATAGGACTCCGAGGAGTAAAATAGACTACAACTTATTTTCTTTCTGAAATCAACGTTGTAGTCTACGCGAACGAAGTCGCGGGCAAAAGCTAGTATTGATAATAATAAGTATGTAAACCTTCCCTAACTCAAACTAGGCCACCGTCGTGGACTTCAGCCTAGAACCCTTCGAGTGGTAGAGGAGTCTGATGATTAAACGAGTGTTACCTAAAAAATTAATTTTCTGTGTAGGTACTTGGTAACATGGGTACTTACATTATTTTGATTTTCTATAAACTAAAAAGACGTCAGGTAATCAAATGTTCATAATGGACTTCATTTCATAAAACGTCTTTTAAGTATTATATTAGGCGAGTTTTCAATCCTTGAAACCGGTTTATATTTGGGGTTTGAAACATCAACATTTTATATTAACGTTTCATATCGGTTGTTTTACATCTACCTATATCCTAATGAGGAGGTAAAAATTATTTTATAATATACGTTCTACATTTCTACCTCTTCCTTGTCTGTCCATTTAATAACTGAATTGTATTATTTGAACGAATCTATCACTTTTTTACACGTACTTATAAAGAAAAATAGAGTAAGGTACATGCGCCTAATAAGGCCCATTTTTTGTAATTGTTAAATAATTGTAAAATGATTCTTTTTTTATGAAAACAAACTTTATCACAAAATTCTTTATTTATTTATGAATAAAATTAATGTACAAATCAACAAGTTTAATTAAATTTTTAAACAAAAACAATAGTTTTTAAAAACCTCTAAATTGGGCCTTTTTAGGAACATAGGTCCTTAACATAGCCCGATATCAATCAAGTAATTAATAAGTGCTATCAAAACAAACAACAAGCTTATACTGAAATATTACCCTAAATTACGATATTCTTAGCTAATCAGTTTCTCACAATAATTTTTTTGGTAAAAAATTGGGCTGTGGGCCATCTTAGGTTTAGGAAAACTTAATAAACGTATAAAACTAAAATCTGTAAATAAAATCAATAAACAACATTTTTCTGTTATTATTTTACCGATAATTAATATTATAAGCAACAATTTCTAAAACAATTGACAAAATATTTTTCTTTATAATTTCGGTGGGCCTTATTAAGAGTGTAAAAAAGTCTGTGAAATTTACTTATATTTTAGTACCATTCTGGGCATAAAAAGTTCTCTAAATAGTTCTTAGTTAGTCCGACACATTCTTCGTGGTATTAAAAAAAAATATTAAATCTAAAATTTGACCAAAAAAACTCATTTTCTTCAAAAAAATATGACATCCGTAGTAATAGGGTAATAGGGCAGGGTGGTGATCGAAGCCCCTCTAGGGTCATCTGATCACTGCCTTGTCCGTTCATGGGCCCCTGTTGTGCGTCCCAGTCGTCCTTCAGCTACTGGGACTCGCAGAGTCTGGCGTTATAGGTCAGCAGATTGGGATGGACTGCGCGAGTTCTACGCATCCTACCCATGGAAGCGGCTCTGCTTCTCCTCTGATGATCCTGACGCCTGTGCGGACTGCGTAAGGGATACAATAATCCTGGGGATGGATGTTTTCATCCCCAGTTCCAAAATACCCGTGGGGCGCCGCAGCCGACCTTGGTACAACCAAGTTTGTGCCGATGCTGCGCGCCTCAAGCAGTCCGCATTTAAGGCATGGCAGGAAGCCCGAAAACGTCGGGATCCTAACACGAAGGAGGAGAAGCGAAAATTCAATGCCGCTTCTAGATCCAACAAGAGGGCTATCGCTAGGGCCAAGGCGGAACACGTTCGACGAATTGGCGAGCGACTCGAAAGTTATCCCTCTGGAAGTCGAGCTTTCTGGTCGCTCGCCAAGGCTGTCGAAGGTAATTTTTGCCAGCCTAGTCTCCCGCCACTGCGTAAGGATGATCACAGTCTGGCCCATAGTGCAAAGGAGAAGGCCGATCTCCTGGCCCAATCCTTTGCCTCGAACTCGACACTGGATGACGGGGGAGCCATTCCACCAGTTTTACCCAGGTGTGAGAGTTTCCTGTCTGACATTAGATTCAATCATCGTGTCGTCAGACGGGAGCTCGGGCTTCTCGACATCCGAAAGTCGAGTGGGCCGGATTGCATCCCCGCGGTGGTTCTTAAGACGTGCGCCCCTGAGTTGACCCCCGTGCTAACGCGCCTGTACCGCCTTTCCTACAAAACCAACAGGGTCCCAGCTTCTTGGAAGGTCGCACGTGTCCACCCAATCCCTAAAAAGGGTGACCGGTCGGACCCTTCCAACTATAGGCCGATAGCGGTCACATCCCTTCTCTCCAAGGTCATGGAACGAGTAATTAACACTCAGATCCTGAGATACCTTGAGGATCGCCAGCTGATCAACGACCGCCAATATGGCTTTCGACATGGTCGATCAACTGGCGATCTTCTCGTGTACCTTACGCACCGCTGGGCGGAGGCCTTGGAGAGCGGGGGTGAGGCTATTGCCGTCGGCCTCGACATTGCGAAGGCGTTCGACCGAGTGTGGCACGGCGCCCTTCTGGCGAAGCTTCCAGCATACGGGATCCCCGAGGGACTCTGCAAGTGGATCGCCAGCTTTTTGGATGGTCGGAGCATCCAGGTCGTCGTTGATGGCTGTTGCTCCGAGACCATGACCATTAATGCTGGCGTTCCTCAAGGTTCGGTGCTATCGCCGACACTCTTCATCCTGCATATCAATGACATGCTTTCTATCGAAAGCATGCATTGCTATGCAGATGATAGTACGAGTGACGCGCGATACATCGGCCAACAGAATGTCCCTCGGAGTACCGTTGGGGAAAGACGGTCACAACTCGTGTCTGAAGTCGAGAGCTCTCTGGGGCGGGCTCTCGAATGGGGAGAAAAGAACCTAGTTCAATTCAACCCTACGAAGACACAAGTTTGCGCGTTCACTGCGAAGAAGGATCCATTCGTCATAGCGCCACAGTTCCAAGGAGTATCTCTCCAGATCTCCGAGAGTATTGGGATCCTCGGCGTCGAAATTTCGAGCTTAGTCCAGTTTAGGAGTCATTTGGAGGACAAAGCCAAATTGGCGAGTAAAAAGTTGGGTATCCTGAACAGAGCCAAGCGGTACTTCACGTCGGGTCACAGATTGTCGCTCTACAAGGCGCAAATCCGGCCCCACGTGGAGTACTGCTCGCATCTCTGGGCAGGTGCCCCAAAATACCAGCTCGACCCACTTGACTCCTTACAGCGACGGGCCGTTCGCATCGTCGATGATCCCAATCTCACGGAGAAACTACAGCCGTTAGGACTGCGGAGAGACTTTGGGTCTCTTTGTGTATTCTACCGGCTGTTCCATGGGGAATGCTCCGAGGAACTGTTCGGGTTGGTACCGGCATCGCCGTTCTACCATCGCACCACCCGTCACCGCAGTGGAGTTCATCCATATCACCTGGAGACGTACCGTACGCGTACGGTGCGTTTCCAGAGGTCATTTTTACCACGTACGTGCAAGCTCTGGAATGAACTCCCTGCCTCGGTGTTCCCCGAGCGCTATGACATGGCCTTCTTCAAACGAGGCTTAAAAAGAGTATTCTCCTCACGGTAGGCAGCGGCGTGGCTGTGCCCCTGGCATTGCCAAGTCCATGAGCGGCGGTGACCGCTTTCCATCAGGCGGGCCGTCTGCTCGTCTGCCTGCTAAGGCGTTTAAAAAAAAAAAAAAAAAAAAAAATAATAAGGCCCGGGCCATCTTAGGAACCTCTGTGATGGGCCTTTATAGGCACCTTACCCGGTAATAATATCAACTTCTTTTGAATTAAAATTAACAAAGAATTAAAACAACACTTAGCTTCTTAGGAATGCCCACAAATCAAAGTAACTTTATACATAAAAGAAATTACACAAATAATTAGTTTTTCAAATGAAAATTAAAAAATATTTTGAACATGAGCTTATAAACTGATAGCCGTTTGCAACGTGTTTAACAAACTGCCAAATACAACTAAGATGGCGACAACCTACCTTTCAAATACACTTGCAGTTTTGTCTAAGGCATTAATAGAACATGGGTGCAGAATTTAAATTTAATTTAAACTAATTCTACTTAGTAACTTCTAAAATTTCGAAAGTGGGCTATCTTAGGAACCGGGCCATCTTAGGCGTAGGTACCTTATACTTTTTTAGTATATCGTATCAATATTTGTGTAGTTGTTATATCATTCTATACTCTCATCTCTCCCATATGTACCTATATGAGACAAAGCAGTAGGGCAAAATGGGGACCTTTTTTTTGTCAACCCTCATTTTTTTAATTTTTGTTTTTTCCACACGGTAGACAGCGGCGTGGCTGTGCCCCTGGCATTGCCAAGTCCATGAGCGGCGGTGACCGCTTACCATCAGGCGGGCCGTCTGCTCGTCTGCCTGCTTAGGCGATAAAAAAAAAATGATCGGATTTTAAATTTGTTGGTACTGAAACACGTGGAATTTATTTGGCTATACTACGTGTGATACCTAAGGATCTCAGTGTATTAATTTAGTTATAATTCCACTATAAGTACCAATAGGGAAATGTATCTAGTGTCCTCTATATGTACATATGTACAACTTGATCCTCGCTCTCTGGAACACTTGATTCTTGGGAATATCTCCCGAATTTGGGGTCGATATGATACCATTACATGGAATAAATACTAAAAATATGTTCAAAATTTATTTATTTGTTCATGCAATGAATAACTTTCTACTAATTATTATTTAAATTACTTGCCTATCTTTTTAGTTTCATAACCGCTAATCGGTAATCTTTTACCGTACCGTTACAATTTTTACGAACAATAACATAATTCACAGCCAACGCCAATATACCTATTTTGTTTATCGATTGGTGCTCTATTTCGTGCACCTTCTCTTGTTTTGTAAATTCGAGGCACTTGATCCCATAATAGAATTGAGGGTCAAGTGTCCCCAGTTTCCCCTATGTATAAAAGCGATTTAACTATTTATAAAATTATTATAGGTCATTGGCTGTTTATTGTTTGTTTGTTTAACGTAGTGTAGGACGCCCTCTAGCTAGGTGGGGTGACGGTATCCGCAAGGTGGCTGGCAGTGGTTGGATGAGGAGAGCCGAAGATCGAGCCCAGTGGCGTGCCATAAGAGAGGCTTTGTCCAGCAGTGGACGAATTAAGGGCTGTTGATGATGATGATGATTGGCTGTTTGAGATGATATTTGTCCAATATATTTGCCTATTTTTTGTCCCAAAACAATGGATTTTCAGAAAATGTAAAATCCAGTGGCTGGATGTCTTGTAATTTATGTAATAACGGATAAATTTGGTCATTTTCATATACCTGTGTCATAAATATGCTAGCTACATAGGATAAATTATCTTATAGTTCTTTAAAATATCATAGAATATAAAATCTCAAGTTAATTTTTAGATACGATTATGACCATATATTATGTATGTATATTTTTGAGTAACAAGCTATTGATTTGTAACATTGGATAAGGATTTCAGGGCTTATAAAAATAAGACTAGGCTTTAGTATTTTCTCCCATATCTTTTTATTCTAAATACATTAATATTTTTTAATTCAACTCAAATATTCATTTAAACTATTACAAGCTATTTTTTTTATTTTTAAACATAAATAATAAGTAATGCAAATGACCCGCATTGCACACTTTTAACTCGGTTTTAATATTATCTAGGTATTATTCATATTCAATCTTAGCAATAGTTGTCCATACTGACGAAACATATACACAACATTGAAAAACTTTGGCAAAAATAAATGTCGATACAATTCTAGAAATTATTGTTGAATGAAGACATGTCAGATGTTCTCGGAAATATGTACGTTGAATGTTAAATCACTCGATTGTGATCATCGATGTGGATCTTTGGTTTTCCATAAGTAATTTAAATGATAAACACAGGTTGTCTGACATGTCCTTTTTCATCTATACATAAATATACAATATTTGAACAAGGTATTGAATGTGACATTTGAAATAAGAGGTTGAACGACGAGTATACAAATCTAATTATTTATACATTTCGTAAGTTAAAAAGACTGCGTTACGTTACGATGGGTACATGCATTGTTTACAGAATGCGGAATATGAAAATTGATATTTACGTATGTTACACAGATCTACTGAAATACGAATATCATATCCAACACAATTACGAATATGTATTTAATTACAAAACAAACAACTCTAAGCGTAATTTCTATTTTAACACACAAGTAAGTTAAGCGTATCCAATTTTAATATACTTTGTGTAGGTACATACGGTAAGGAAATTACATTTATTGGAGCAGGTACCATATATACTGCTTTTAATATTAAACACACATTATAAGTGATGAAGTATCGCCTGCTTTACACTGCGTGTGGGACCCCGTGAGTAATTCACATACTGAAACGGCGGAACACCACCGCGGATCTATTCTTTGACACTGATCATCATAAAGGTACTGAAATGTAGTGACAAACAGTTACAAATACTACGTTTATAATACTCATCTTAAGGGATAATTATAATTAGAAATAAAAATAAAAAGTCAGAAAGGAACTAAATCTTTATAATTTAACCAATGAAATATCTTTTGAGTACATGAAAAAACAGAGACCAGCTCGTTATAAATAACACTTTCATAAAAATAACAGAAGATAGATATTTAAATAAAATGCAAACGTAATACCGAAAAAAGGTATTGCACTCTCTTTTACAGATAGTCTACAATAGAAAGTAACTGTAAGAAAAAAGTACATATTGCTCGCTCGTTGTGTTCGGGCCACTGCCAGAGAGATATAGTGATGCGTAATGGAAGAGGAACATATGAATTGTGCGAAAAGAGTGTCACGCGAAGACTTACGTCATTTGACGTACTTGTACTATTGCAAGACCCGGCCTAAGTGCTTTTGTATTTCAGTTCTGTATGATAAGCTTTGTAAAAATAGCTCCGAGAGAAAACTTGTCGAAAACCACTCAAGTGTTAGTATTTAACAACTTAATCAAACAAGTCTAGTCGTTAGTTGTGTACACGAAAACATTAAGATCCATTCCTAAGTATAGATTTTATAGTTAAAAAGAACCAAAACGAAGGAAATTTACACAAAACATGTAACTCTAAGAGAAAAAGTAAATGGATCGCCAGCGATCCTTTGATAAGAAATGAGGTGCAATTAGGTTTACAAAATTAAATAAGGCTATCTAATAGAACGTAGATGGTTAAGTGTCTTTTCACCCCCGACTAAAAAACATTTAGTGAAAGTCATGCAGTAATTTTGCTGCCTTGGTACTTAAATAATTTGTTTCTGATAAACAAATATTCTGAAACTTTCACAAACTACTAAAAGTTAATCGTCGGGAGTAAGTTTTTTTTTTTTGCTCACTACAGCAGTAAGAAGCTGGCCGAATATTACTTAAATATTCAGATAAAAGACAACAACAAATCCGAAAGGCAATTTTTAAAATTTACCTTAACATAGTTTTATATGTAGGATACCTAGTATGTTAATTAATATATTTTGGTGAATAACATCATTATCGCAAACCCGTATTAAATATGAGAAACGTGGATGATATGACAATATAAATTACCCTTTCATACCAATTAATAAGCGTTTTCAATATCCTTACTTAATCGAGCCGATATATGCGGCATCGGCTACTATAGCTACTTACACAACTTTAAATTTTACCAACTGAATACTAACTACTTACAGGGATCATCCAACTGATCTGTGAACGTAACAACTTTTAAAATCTTTGGTTGGATAAAACAAAATAATAGTAGGTACAAACACTAGACAATCAAACGTTACACAGTCATTGGAGGGACATAATTATTATTTAGTCAATAGGTAATTCTAAACAACATCGCATAATCATCACAAAAAAAATCATTATCGAAATGTCACGATGCATATTAGATCGTTTCATTTCGACGATAAGCGTCAACAAGTATTATTATCCAACAAAAGGGGGCGCGGCTGGCGCGTGCGCACGCCGCCCGCGTGCCGGAGCCCGCCCGAGCGCGCCTACTCCGCTACTGCTACTGCTCACTGCGGGCTCCAACACTGGTTCGGCTGCCGTGCGCTCACTGCCAGAGCTTCCACCAAACTTGCATTTTCTCAGAGAGTTTCTTGCAGATTCCCAATATTTTCCGTCACATCCCACCATCGCCCTCACCCTCGCACTCTTCCGAACCTTCACCCTCCTCCAGCGTTACCTGTTAACATTGATATTATTTTATTAATTTACTGATATTTAGTATACGAGGGAAGCAAATGACCATTTCCATTTTATTTTCCTTTACACAATTCAAGTGATTTTTTAATGTTTAATCTATAAAAGTTTGGTTTCAAGACATACATAGTGTTAACTAATAAAAAAAAATCGAACATACTTTCTCGTAAATGGTTTAACAAACAATTTTTGTAAGTGTTACAAATGTTTAGAATAAAAAAATAGACAATACATACTTGAAATCTTATTTGTTCAGGGCGGTCATCGTCGGTGGCCGAGTGAGATGTTTGTATTGGTGCCGGCGGCGGTGACGGTGGTATCATACTTTGATAATAGTCGCGGTTTTCTTCCAGAGTGTCCAGTATGTCCTGAGCATCTGGGTGCACTAGATCTGCCCAGGTCTCCCAGAGCGGGTGAACAATGTAATCAATGAAGCCGACTTGAGATTTCTCTATTGTAGCATTGTGCCTGTCGCACATGGGACTTATGTCCATGCCTTGCTCCCGTTCGCGGTCTCCTTGTTGGAAGAATTCTTCCATCAGCAGTGCCACCCATCTCTTGTACAGTGGCAAAGGTTTGGTAGGATTACTCAGATCGGCACAATGTACGAGATTCTCTAACACCTGTATTCTATCAGTATAGTTGTCCAAAAGCAAAACACCGCTCCCTGCAACTTTCTTAGTTTCCACCATTGTTTTTAAGTCTGCAAGAAGGCTCATATGCTTAGACATGTCTGTAGAGAGCACCATGTCGATAACCATTTTCCTCAATGTCTGTCTCTGTTTCTTGTGAAGGTTGACAAAAATGTCACAGCCGTCATTTTGAAGTAATTTGAAAGCAACAGCGAGATGATGATTCTCTAACACCGATTCATCATTGTACATCAAAGCAAGTTCTGAACTCGAGTTGACCAGGAATTGGTTGGTAAGTCCTGGATGGTCAACGTCATGGACGCAGGCGGCGAACAATGCGGCGCATACTTCGAGCGGTGTAAATACTGCATCGAGCGCGGGAGTATTTAGCAGAACGTTGGTGGATTGTGTGACATCAGCTGCGTGGAGCGAATTGTGGAATGGGTTATCGCGGACGTAGTGCTCCTCCAGTGTCACTGCGAATGCCAAAAATGTGCGAGCAGGGATCTGTAGCGTAGAGAGCAGCTCTCGAGATGTGAATGCGGAATAAGCGACTGCAGTTAGAGGTCGACCGCATGACAGATCTCCAATGCGGAATATGTCGACGCCCCATCGATCCAATTCACCAAGCAGTTTACCCAGTTCTTCTTCATGGGGTGTTTCTACTCCGTATCTTGGTACACGTTCGCCAGTAAAGCTGTTTGTATGTGTAAGTGTTCGCTTGACACCTGATATCTGTGGAAATATAATAATCTGTTAATATAATGATTCTAAAAAAAACGTAAAATAAACAAATGAAATGCATAGTAATGAAGAGTACTAACTTGTGACATGGTGCTTCCAGGGCCGCTGAGGCGTGGTTTTTCCTTCTTTTTAGTTCGCTCCGAAGTCTCTTCCACTTGAAGTGATGGTAAGTCAAGTTCTTGTTGTTTGTCTGAAAGTCAAATGGTAATTATGTTACAATGTATCTTAGGTAAAATTTGATTGAAAATGTTGAAATTGGTTTTAACCAATGTCTTCCAAATACATCCTAAAAATACTCATAGTTCTTGCTCTTAGATTCACGTCTAATGTTTCCAGGTATCCGTACCTGGAAATCAGGCCCGAATTGAATATTTAATATTTGTTCGTATTGTACCGTTGTTATTGCGGATTGAATCCGCGACTAAACCTGTAATAGGATTATGTAATTGTTTGCTCCACGAAAGTTGTTATTATCAATATTCATTTAGGGAATGGTCTTGTTAATGCTAGTTTTAAGAATCTTCAAAACAATGTAAATATTGGCATGTTCTTGTTACCATTTTTATGACATTTTCCGAAAGATGTCACTGGGTTTATGTGTCAAAAATGAAAGTGGGTGAAATTGTGAAGTGTTCATTATACGTTTGATTGATATGATTCTAGGTCATTGCATGTGGCTGTGTATGTCGTTATAGATAAAAGTAATCAATCAATCAACTAATAACACAAAATATGTTGACCTCATTTCTGATACACACGTTAATATATAGAACTATAGACATCCGTTGGTGTAACAATTCTTAAAGGTCGTACTCGGTTTACTGTATAGGGATTATATTGTCTCCATGTTGCTATCTCTATTTATTAAAAAAAAGTTGTGCTATTTATTAAGCAATTGTTTCTTTATTAATCTTGATAAGCGGTTAACTTATTCTTAATTATGCAGCATTTAAAATTATATTAAACTAGGTTTCTCGCAATATGTGAAATTAGAATTATTACACACTATTATTAGATAATCTTAACAGTTAATGCATAATAGTGTATGAGTACATTATTAAAATAATCTTGCGTAAGTGTTTGTCATTCATTCCACTTTCAATGGGAACAAATTTAAATATAAGTATGTTGTAAAGCACCAGGATGAGTTTGGCTATGAGACCCATTCGCCAATTGATTCAATGAGGAGCTCGTTTAATAAAACGTTGTCAAACAACAGTGTCCCATTTTAAGCTTGAATGATCTGGTTTGATGTCTGGTTGGATGCCAATGTAGTAGTGGAGCGCCGTAAGGTTTATACCTCGGAATCCAGGGCCAGTCAATGAATCTTAATATAAACCTTGAAAATATGTTTTTAATAGTATATAGAAAAATGTTAAAAAAAAAATTTTTCGCGCTCTCAATTTTTTTTTATTATTATAAACATTTATTAATTTTTTGGAGTTTTAATTGATTTATATTAGTGAAAAGTCATATTTTAAAAATAACAACTATTACAAACTTGAAAACTTGATCTTGGATCTTTAGGGACTGCAGGTATACCGATGAATATAAATAAATACACTACTGGAAAAAATTAAAGGATCAAAAAATAAATCCAAATTTTTGGGCCGTAACTTCGAGAAAAATGGTCGTACAGGAAATTTAAAAAAAGAAAATTGTAGCTCCAAGTCTCTAGTTTTTGGATTAACACATTAAAAAATTGTAGCATCAGTGGTTTTTGAGTGATCTTAGGAAAAGCAGCAACAAAACGATTTCAAAATTTTTAATGCTTCTTTTTTTTACATACGGGCGTGGAGAAAAATGTTCTTGCTTAACTCTTATAAAGATCGGATACTTTGTTTATTTAGCTTTAATTTCTATCTTTTAACACCTCGATATGTTTAGTTCTCGCCGAGATATCAGTCTACAAATGGAAAAGGATCCTTTTGTCTTTAATTATCGATATCTCAGCAACAAATAATTGTATACCAAGTTTAAGGTGCGTTTCAAGAATTTGAATAAATATCCTTTAACCACCAGCTATTACTTTTTCGAAAAAACAAGAATTCTTCTTGTTACATGAATTTGAAAATGCATCAAAAAATGAGCTTTAGCTGGTGTTTTGGAAAATCGAGCGCTGGATCGAAAATATTGTGAAAACCAATAATGTTAAGTGTGCGTTTTACAGTTCAATATGTCCACAAAAATCCTACAAAGTGCCAAATTAATCCATCCAGCCATTTTTTTGTTTCACTCGATCGAATTTTTGAAAAAATAAGGGATCACGTTTTTGCTCTGCAAAGCTCATAATTTAAGAAATGAGAAATATTCTTTTTTAAGAGCTTTTTTCACATTTTGTTGTATAGATTTGTTGTTTTGGGGCAACTTGAGTAAATTCAAGTCACCAACGCCAATATTGCCCTTTGTTGCTATTGCGTGTGATTAAGGAATTTTCGAGCAACAATATTCGCATTGACGAAATATTGAATTAATTGGGCGTTTGTACTAAAACTTAAAAGAGTATTTTTGCAAGTTCAAACATGGCTTGGAATGCGGAATATTGACACCGCAAACAATGACGCAACGACCAGCTCCAGAATCTTTATTAAAAATTATTTTTTGCTCATGCAAAACAGGATGTGGAGCATCTTGTGGGTGCAGGAAAAGTGGATTAAACTGCACTGCAGCTTGCTTAGAATGCAATAGTGAAAGCTGTGAAATGTACACGATGTAACAATGTGAATAGTTAATGATAATTTTTTTTTTTGTAACTTATTTTTTACGATAATCTAATAAATTAACATTGAAGTTACTCTGCACATATCATTTATTACAAATAAAACTAAATTTTTCACTATAAAAAAAATTTCTCTCTTCCGTCTCTCATTTTTCAGTGAATTGTTGTTAAAAATTGTTGTAAATCGAGATCGGTCAATTTTTTTTTTTTAACTTTTTTATTTGAGGTTTTAATAATGCAGTCTCATACTTGATATACAGATTCATTGACTGGCCCTGGGTTCCGAGGTTTGACCATTTTTATGTCTTACGGCACTCTACTATAGGCATTTATGAAATTTTGTATACGTTGGAGTTTGACCGAATTACATGGAACCATTAAATTATGTTGCACTGCTAAATATTACAATATTTAAAAGGATGTGCATAATATCTTCGATATATTTTAACCTTTTTAAGCACGTGTGTAGTTGTAGCTGTGGGGTTATCGAGACCTTGCTTATCAAAATACATATATGTATATAAAACACGTATATACGTAACCAATTTAATGTGAATGATTTAAAGTTTGTATTATCAATTTTCAAGAGGTACAATACATTTCATTGAATTGGTCATGAGACGAATGACATGGTTATCTAACAACTAGAACGATGACGTGAGATTACATTATGACGAAGCTGCTTGAGTAAATATACAACGGTAACACATCACTAAACTAATCAATAAACATTTAATAGTATGAATTGCCAGTAGTTTGAATATTTATCAAGGAAAATGCAATTACAAGATAAATTTGATGATAAAGCTCGGTATCAAATAGCCGCTCATATCCCTAACCTAGTCCTTCGTTCTGCTCCGAAATTATTGATCGTCGCGTCAAGTGATACAATCCTCAGAACCCTACGCATAAAGTGTCGCCCTCATTGTTGTTATGATTTGAAGTTTGAAGTCATTCATATTTCTCTTCAATGCATAAATATGTATGCATTTTGATTTATTTTATCAAGTAACGTGTACATTTTTTACATTAACATTATGAAAATTACATAAAGTTTTATCCGAACTAGATTATTATTGTGTTAAATATAATCTCATTGATGTCAACAGTTTTGCCAAAACGAACATCAATTTAAGAAATCTATGTTTAATTTTATGCGCTGTCTATACGCAATAATGCGGGCCGTAAAATGTGTACACAAATTCTAGAGAGCTTTACAAAGGTAGGCAAAAAGAAAGAGTAAACAAATTTAATTTTGTTTACGTTAGAGTATCATAGTATGGTATGTGAAAACATTATTAAATCAATATGTTTACGTGTGAGATACTTTTCTTAATAATACGACGTTATAAATATTTGAGACTGTTTTTTTAAACAACAAGCATTCTAATCGAGAATATTCTCAAATTAAATATAATGATAAAATGTTCTATAAATTCTCATTATACATTTTTTTGTTATCCAAGGATACGACCATACGTAAGATAAAGTGACAGTTATACTAAATAGTACTCACCCAAAAACGTGGAGCAGATGTATTCGGAGATCTGGTTCCCGGACTTGCTGGACTCCGAGAAGTGGCTCAACTCCTTGTTCAGCATCCTTTTGAACTGCAAGTGCAACATTTCCATTGATTGTGCCATCGTGACAGCCCGATTCCGCAACCAGCGAGCAGGAGCGGAACGAACGGTTTGTTTCTCGGCGCACACGCGCATTTCCAAAATATTCAAAAATAAAACGTTTAACGAAATTCACTCGAGTGCCGAAAATTAATTTGTGAACAGCTATTGGCGGTTCCAAGTTAGAACGTGCGTTATCTACGAGCGCTATCGTTACACTGAGCCGGAGCACTGCGCGCTTCGATTAGTGTAGCGAGTGTGTGTCGTCACGAACCGTACACTACAGAAATATCACCTTCCAAGTATTGTATTTTGTAGTAATCTAGATTCATTCAATGACTCCAATTTCCTCTTGCAAATTAAATTTCCCCTGTACTAGGTAGCGTCCTTTACGACACGTGTTTTAGTAACAGGGACTGCGTCACAGATCGACTTCCTGTCAGGGTGCGCGGTGAAATTCATGTACTTAATTTATTTACGTGGGAGAAAATTCATTTTTCATCAAGGAAAAATGTATTTAAGATATTACATTTAATTATGCGATATTAAACGACGATAGTGAACATTCATTGGCATATAAGAATGAATTGATCAGATTATGGGTTCCCTAGTTGATAAAGATGTAATTAATAATTACCCGTAAAACAGACACAAATTGTACATAGCAACAAGATAGCTTCGGTATTGAAAAATTACATGATCTAATAGCTGCTGATATCGGATATTAAATTTATAACATATATGTACACATATTTAACTCTGGCATTGCGTGTATGTCACAATAATTTCTCAGATTATCGTTTCAGAGCTTGAAGATTGCATACTGTATATATTCAAAGATTTTATTATAAGCAATTAATTTAAAGAGGTTTCCGAATTTATTTTTAATAATTCAAATGACAACAATATAATTTTCCAATTTTACTAGATTTTTTTTTAGTATTTTAATAGCATAATATAGGAATAAATAATGAATCATGTTAATTTTATTATTTCTATGGGCAGCACTGCGATAATGGAAATGTGAAATTCTTTGCAGCGTAATTTGCCATGGTTAATTCCATCGTCCTTTGCAAATTGCAAAGAGTATTGTAGTTAAAAGTATGTTATAGAACTATGTGACGTTTAAAGTAGTCATGCTTCTAATAGATTAGATTGATAAACGTTACGCAAATGTATACTGAACATCCTGCACCAATTTGATTAATTGTACATTTAGGCTAATTGATAGTTTACTAGAATGAAAATATTGAAAAACGAAGAAAACATGTTTTCTGCCCTGGAAAGCTTCCAAATATTCTAATCAATGAACTAGAATAATTTAGGTCGGTCTATGAATAAATCTTTACTTTCGAGAAATGTTGTTTCGGAGAAATTTTATATTTCTTTGGATATCTTTTACTGGCAATGATGAGAGACATTAAATAGTGTTGAATTTTAAGAAGATAATGATGTAATCATTTTCCGACGCTACGTAGGAAGGCAGTTCCTGGCACAGGTGATGATGACGCTAAATAAAATATTCTAGCGTGGGGGCATTACATTCAGGCAATGTGATACTAATTTTAAGTTGATTCTGGGAGTCGTAACATGTCTTAGATTAAACCTAAATCCAGAGGTAACACAGGAAAAATAGCTGCAGTAATAGTCAATACGACCGTTTACGAAATACGGGTGATGAAAATGGCACTTCTGCATACCCCTGTGAAGAACATGGGGGTGGGTTATTATAAACTAAGTATAATGAAGACTACATATCCATTGATGGTCATTATTACGATATTTTGTGGGCGTGGTGAACATAGATAAGGTCTAGTTAAAATGAATCATGGTCAAAAACCGTGACGTCGCGTGACGCAGGGCAAGGAAGTAAACGGTAAGTCCGTGCGATATTAGAAGTCACGAACATAATTGTACACACATGTGTGCTATCACATCAGCTTGTGTTTAAAACTGCATGTTAATCACGACATAGTTATGATGTACCCCGCGCTAACACTCATGATACGTTTTCTGCACGTTCCTCTCATAATTAAAGTAACTGATTCACGTCCACATATTGAAAGATAAACTATCTATGGCTCAATAGTAATTTGTGATTTTATTGTGTAAATTTCGTATATTTTTATAGTATCTATAAAAGTGATTTTGTCGTACGGTTTGAAAAAATCACAATCAAAAATCTATCGAAATTACATTTAAAGTCTACGTCATAAACCTGCGTAAACATTTTCAGACACGAGACCGTGTGAAGGGAAATACCTGTTTTAAGCTATTGTTCAGTATTACCTTATGCGACATTTCGTACAATTTGACGCATAAGATGGAGTTTGTGACAATGGGGTATAGTTGAGTTTCTGTGTACGAATACGGAACGTTCAGTACAGTAACGTGATTGACTAATGAAACACGTAATTAAATTAGCAGTAGAGATGTGATTTTTTACGGAAATAATACTAAGTAAATTGTATAATACAAGTGCAATTTAACTGTGAAGTGTGTAATGAATTGTATCAGTAGGTGATAGGAACCTTGAAATAAGTTGCGAGTGTCGGTAGTTATTAACTAAAGCCTGGTCCCTTGCTGTTAATACGTACTTTGCAAGAGATTGATTCAGTAGCCCTTGTATATTATGAGCATTATACTTAATTAAACAATACTGAAATTTACAGGTCTAAGTAATTATATTATATTCCTCTCCACTTTTGACGAGCTATTGAAAGAGGAGCTTAAGGGCTTTCCTCGTGTAAAAAAGTATATGAATATGGGCAAATGTTTATGAACAAATAATTAATTAGAGGCCGTTGTATTATTTACTCGGAGAGAATAACGCTTTAACTTTTCTATCTTTAAAAGAGAAGATAGTTTAAATCGTTGCAGGTCGTAAATCAACATGATATTCTGCTGAAGATGTGATGCCGTATGCGTGATACGAAACGTCTTTTATAACATTCGGTAATTGGGTTGATTAACCAAGAGCTCGATTGTAGTATGATAAGATACCTAAAGTCGCGTGGCTGCAAACCAAATGGTGTTCAGCCCGCGTGTGTTCACTTTGTTTCATATCGGCCCTGACCTAGATAAAAATGTGTACCCTGTGCGAACAACACTTTATAAAAGGAAAATATTTAGGACGAATTATATATTTTTTTAGATTAAGAAAACATTCGTCTTTTATAAGCTATACCTGTATTTGCAGAGTGTTATGTAAGCAAACACGGTTATTCCATAACATATTATATAACTGTCTTGATACGATATTAAATACGGAATTATACAAGTGGTTCGTTTTTAAGAATGTATAATATTTCTATTTAATAAACGAGGCACAGAATGAAGCATTCCCAATTTTATTTTAATGGGACCACTATAAATAATAAGCTGCTAGTGGTGGATCGTCCTGGATGTTGCACAAAAGCTGACGTGACAGGGCGCATGCATGACACCTCCCAGCAATATTCTGATAACAGATATGTATCTACATGACTATCTACACATGTGTCTATCTTGCTCTGTGTTTATTTTTTATGTTTACTCATTGTTGTTATTTACATTTTCTCAGAAGCCATTGATTGAAATAGTCTTAAATCTGTTCACTCGTGACAAGGACAAAGACAATGTGCGCATAATACGCGTATATTATATTATACGTTTAGCGATAATGTAGGATGTATTTTCTTACATTATGAAGTAAACTAATAATAGTGTGCGGCGAGGAGACCTAAGACTGTCGTCCAGTATCAGAAGTTGTATACAAAACTTTACATTAAAATCCGCCATTGAGAAACTCTCACGACTGCAATTTTTAGTGGCAACATTTATGACGTATCATGTCACGAACTAAGCTGATATTGGCAACTTATATCACAGTATCGCAAGTTCACTGAGATTTCATTATAGAAATTACATAATCTACGTCGTGGTTTAAAATGACGATTTAAAACTCATTACAGCATCGGAATTATTTTCATCTATTTACCAGTTATTTTAAAATTTCTTTAGAAAAAGAAAGATACACCGTCTGCCAACTAGTAATTTCATTACAATAATAATAATGGTATTGTATCAGGAAATTACTGTGAACCTTCAGCGAAGAGGTAGCTGGCGCCTGCTGTGGCTCGGAGGTCGGAAAAGACGTCACACTCTAACCGGGTCATTGCATGAGTTCGGCTAGATATATAGGCGTCAAGGTAACATACAAACAAATGAAAGTGTTAATCAAGATTAATATGTGCTTGCATATTTCAAGCTATAGAGACAATTAGTCATATTTACTACCTTGTTGTTCACGATACTTTGAAGCGTATTATGTGTTGCTTTGGTAAAATTTTATACTTAAAAATGTAATTAATAATTACCTAAAATCAAAATGTTTCATAAAAGTTTTGATGAACTTTGCGTTTTTTTAATTGATCCTATTAGAAACAAACATTCTACGAAATATAAGACTAGAGTAGTTTTCATAACAGTTACACAAATTCACATGAAAGGTTTAAATGATCAAATAAAATCAAGGAAAATTTCGACGAAAATGTTTCGCTAACGTACCCAATTCACGGGAAAATTGCAATACTGGCATGATTTGTCGGCAAATTGAAAATAAAACATTTCCCATTTTGTGATGAACGCGGCCACAAACAATCAATCTTCAAAACGTATTTGAAATACGTCATATTTACTTGAGTAGCCGCTACCAATTGTGTTTACATATTGAATTTTCAGGAACTGAGGATCTTGTTTTCTAAAGATTCGGAGAATTTATTTATTGCAACCTGCTGAGAGATCGTTCAAATTTACTGCGTGAAGAGGAAATGCGTGTGTTTGAATAATGAATGGATTCAGATTTATTTATCGGCGTTTTTTATTTCATTGCCTATAACTTACTAGATTTACCATTATAATTTAGTATAAACTGTTTGCGAATGGTTTTTGTATTGCAATAAACATTAATAACTTTTGGTTTAGTATTTAACATCACGACTCTATGCAGTTCTCGCACCAGTAATTGTTCAATCTTGGCACTCAGCTCAATTTAAATAAATATTATTATTTTCAAACTATAAATGAATACAACTTCCTCAGAAACTATATTTTGAAAACTTGTTGTTGCGCAGTTTTTAAAGATAAAAAGAATTGTTTTAAGATTTCAGAATTGTAGTGAAACGTTTCAGAAGAAATCATTAGGCTGTCGTTAGAAACGCCTTTGTCCAAAGCAGAGATTAGTGAACTAGGCGGGCGCAGCCCTAAAGATGCGTACGTGACCGCGGCGGCGTAGTGGCACGGTGGCGCGACCGCGGGCTGGGACCGGCCCTGGATCTTCGCCCGTACGCAATATCATAAATATATTTTATCTCATGAAATAGTGACGCTAAGGCTCTTGGTCTTTTACACTAAATTTACAATGCGGTGTTGTTCTAAACATTCGTTTTCTTGTAATCGACTTATGTCTGTATCGATCTTGGAAGTTATTGCGCTAGATGCTTGTATGTTGTTATATAATGAGTTTTCCGAAAAGCCCTTCATTTTAGGAACATTAGATACATACGCGCCATCGAACCCAACACGATTTAAGCCACTTTAACCCTTTTTCTATGGGCTAGTATTTCCATAGATATTAATAAACTTTAGCAGATAATTTATACATATCTACATGCTTCTATGGTTTATGTGGCAATTTGAATGAAAGTAGATGATAGAAACAATTAAATGGATCTAAGCTCAAATAATGTGTAGATTAAATATATTGACATTCCCGTTTCAAACTCAAATTGAAAACAGGCACAAAAGTAAAATAAAACTAACTATTGTTAATTATGGTGTACGTTGTTCCTAAGGACCACTTTATTTTACAGCTCCATATTTTATGCCAGGCAGATGATATCGTAGTTATTAATGATAATAATCACAACGGCTGGCGGTGTTTTGGTATCCATTTACTCAATGTAAAAGATCTAAAGATATCTCTCGTATTAAATCTGTCTATTTTTATGTTTTTATGAGTGCATACTAAAATGTGATAGCGTACGACGTACTCACATAATGTTAAAAGATTAAAAGTACAACTTTATGACGCTCTCGTCTTACAATATTAACTAGAATTTGAAGCTTTTATCACACCAACTGCCATAACTGTCAGCATAAAATTGAAGTGTAGAGCGTGCACTATCTATCATATTGTTTTTATGAAAAAAAACTTTCTCTTGTACTCATTTACTTTATCAATGAAGCGAACGTTGAATCTAGTTGAAGTTTTTTTGTAACAGCTTTTCATCAAAGTTTCAAAGCGCTAGTTGATTACTTTATGTCTATATTGATTTGTTTTTGTAGGGGCTAATAACTATGCGTTATTTATTGTTGTACCTAAAATAATATATATACTAGGTACGGTAAAGTAAAGCTACATAGTCAAGAATAACACGAATAATGATAGTATTATTTTTTTATTCATCCATATGATAGAAGTACGAGTATGTGTCGTATCGTGCCCACACAACAGTTGGTTTGAGTATAACTATTCGGGATTTGCGTCATCGACGAGGGTTTGTGCCCTTCGGTTTTAATGTCGGTACGTCACGCACACATGTTTCCCTATCAAGGCTTCATATCCCGACCGGAGTCATTACTTCGCTCGAGGAATTAGTTTTGTTCTCAAAGGTCGACCGACTCACGTCACTCTGAAACTCATATTTGCAACATCAGCTCCATCTACTCACGAGCCGTAAAGTTTCGCGAAATTGGCGGGCCAAGTTTTTAGAAAACGGAAAGTGGGCTTCGCGAGGACTGTTGTTATGAGAATGTTATATGCGTCACGAGTGACGTCAAATGCATCGATCCGTGGTGAACACGCCGCCCAACATAGGTGAGGTACGTAACGTTGCACCGTTAAACTATTGCAACATTTTTCAGTAAACACCATTCTTTATGTATACATACTAATATTCACAATTACTTGTTATGGAGGACTCCCTTATGGAGGACGCATTGGGGCAAAAGGCATAAACTATTTTAGACAGTAGCCAATAGCTACTATTATTAATTTCACTCGCAACTGTGTGTGCCAACATGAGGCTGGATTTCAAAGGCCATAAAATACACGAATTATTGAAAATTTACAGTAAAAACTAATGCGTTTTGTTCTTTTTGTGTACAACATTTGATAGTGTAAATGGGTGTTAATTTATGTAAGCGATAATATTGACCTTTACATCTTATATTATAGGAGCCGGAGAATTAAATTGGATTGAACTTTCCAATACTAAGAAAAATATAAATAATCTCGATGGGCCATCTACAAAATTATTAAAAGTTTTGGAACTTGGAACCTTTGAATTTTGATCAACGATAAAATTGATATACGTGTTTGTGATTAGTATATAAATGCTTTTCTTACAAGCTTTTCATAACATAAAGATCTACCTTTTTCGCTTAAAAATAAACGCGATGTACATTAGATAAATGTTAACCTGAATTTACTAATATCTAAACAAATATGAGGTATTTCATAGCCATTTAATTATGAGAGATGAAAATTTTTATTGCTCCGGTGACGATAAAAATAATTTAATATTGCAATAGATTATTATTCATGTATCGCAGCATACACCTTCGTTGTATTTTTTATTACGATAGAGTACTTAACAAAAACTTGTTTTGACCAAGATCCTGCTACTAGGAGGGGTGGTGGATTCAAACGATAACAACAACTTTTCCGTCGTTCTACTTAAAAGGCAGCACAGAACCCGTTTGCGCATTAATTTTTATACGTTTTAAATACATATACAGTTTTGCACTAATCAACACTGTCAACAACATGTACGTCAGCAACGGGTCAGAAATATCAATAAAAGAACTGGAATTACAACGTCGTGACATTAAATTTCCAGGTTATGTTGGCAAAATTACCAGATAAATAGCTACTTAGGTGCTAAAGTGCTTAAGACTTATATATTCTGACAAAAGATTCCATTGTTCATATTGGCACATCACGCACTGAACCTTTATTTATCAGTTACATTTAGTACCTACGAGCCGTGCTACATGAACTATGCGGACAGACGTGCTACCTAGTTCGCACGTCGCCTGCGCAAATAAAACAAATCATTCATATAATATCTTGGACCGATCTGCTGCGCTTGCCTATTATTTAATCTTTTAGTGCCCTTTAAACTAAGGTGTTTCTCAATAGAATCATATCTTGTTTCGTTTTTTGAATTAACCTTATTTTGAGAAAAGCGAGACAATACTCATTGTAGTTAGGAGAGATTTAACTTGTATCCCAAAGAGATACGAGTATGTGCGGTTGTATTTCTGCATCCACAGTTTGGCAGATAGTATGTATGGACGAGCCCAATTTCATAATTCGGTAAATTTCAGATCCTATTGAGAATTATGTTACACAAAACAATACTATTTGCTCGTCAACAGTCTCGGATTTAAGAATTCCCAACTGAATATAGCACACACCAGTGGCTTAACGAGTCATGTGGTTTCCTATGTCTCGTAAGTACTTACTTCCGTAAGCAAATGAAAATAGTAAATCTGGTTTTTCTCAACTAATATTGATTGAATAATAATTTTTTTTACGCTCAATTTTTAAATTTCCACACCGTTATATATCGAAGCAGTGGATAACGCGTGCCAATTCGCTTGTTTACCTGGTTGAATGCGTAACGAGTTGCGTAATAATCCATTCAGCTCGTTTCTCATGTCACTTTTAATGCGTAATTTGTATTCAATATGTTTTGACTACAAAATAGAACTTCGAACATAAAATAACAAAAAATGATTCAAAATTTTGATATAAAGTGTTCAGGTATAGAATGAGATATCAATCGATTGCAGATCGGCTACCCATATGAAACTCCCTATTACAGGTTTATTAGATTTGTTCTGTTCGTTTTTTTCTTCAAATAGGCTGGATGAAAGGAGTATTAAATTTATACAAATAAGCAACAGTTATCCCTATGTTATTAGATATTTAAATAAGTTTGGTTTAACGTGGGTGTAGAATATCTTTTCCTTTTCTTTCTGAGGTACAAGGATAGAGGCAGTTCACGTATTTAATGCTCCTTTTTAGATGTATTGAGTAAAGGTTTTATATAACAATTTTTCTCTTTAAGGTACAAAACAATTATTCCTAATCGATTATTTTAATTACGGCGAGCGTGTTAAATGACGTTTCACAGATTTACCATATCCGATTAAAATGTATTGAGAGCACTATACGGGTATCTATTGCGGCGTTTGAATTATGCAGTGACCATGTAATAATGACATATAAGTGTAATACATGCCTTTGTATGACGTGAGAGTATTATAGGTAATATATTTAATAAGCAATTATGATTATATCAAATTGAAGATTATGGAAAAAAACGTCGACTGCAAATATTTCATTGCATTTAATAGAGTAGAAAATAGGTGAGTCATAGATATTTATTTACTTGGATAATTAAAAAGGACAAAGGATAAAGTTCATCTCATATCGTACATTGGTTAGTGAGGATTTCTTGGAATTCCCGATGATAAATTTAAAATACAAGATTTTTATCAATAGGTATTTGAAATACTTAATGTTTCTATATTCTTAGACTTTTTATAATTATTTTTGTTGTTAAAATTTGTCTCAAATAATCAAAGGAAATTAATAAGTTTTAGCAGTTTTATAGCTACTTCAACCGTTAGATGATAATATAACAAGTTTCATTGTAAACTAAGAACTATCGTAGAAAATTATTTGCACACGTCACTCGCGACTACCTTCACAAATGCGCCTACATTCATACTAAAAGATATCTATAGATGCTGTCACAACTCCTATACTACCTGTTTACATTGGTCTCTTCACTTATTACGCTACATTTCGTGCCCACAACGCGAGCCAATATTATTTGCGTGCTACAGTTACATGGAACATATCTTCTAACATATGTACTTGTCGTGTATTTAATTAAAGTGTTTTGATCGCGTTTATTACAATGATAATTTTGTTATTGTTATTAAAATACATAGGTAGAGTTATAAAGCTACGTAATAGAACAGTAGTTGAAGGGTATAATAATCTATCTGTCATGCCCGTATTAAAAAACAAACTGATATCTACTAAAGCCACAATGCTGTTACTATTTTTTGTGTTTTGGTTTGTAACTTTTCTATAAGTCGTTGAGATTCATTTGTTGGTTAATGAAAGTCCGAAAGTTCCTCGGAAAATCTCAATTCATAACGCCCATATATGCATATAATAGCATAGAGTGAATTTCGTTTTAATGCCTAAAATTATTTTGAATATGAAAGAAGTAATATCATCCGCGGAAAAATTGTTTATCATTTTCGGTAAAATTTCAGATCAACCACAAAAAGCACAGGCATCTGTCTGTGTACCGCCTTCTTAGGGTTTACACTCGTGGTAACCCGATTTGGGAATCAAACCCAAGAAACACGATTTGTAGCATGAATTTTCTAAAATTAAATCATTTTCTATTACAAATGTTGTTAGAAGAACACATAATCAGTGAATCCTTATTGGCGGCCGCGTTTAATTGTTAGTTGTGTGTGCTTACCTTGAGGGAAGCCATATCGGAGACCGATCGGTGTGTTTGTATGGTCTCCAGTTGGTCCAGACACCAGTCCAGCTCCTCCACTGTTTCTAGGGCCAGCTTCATGTAGGCTTCGTCTGTAACAAGTAACTACTTTAGCGCACTCAATTTTTGCACAATGATACAACAGTTTACATCTTATATGGGAGATTATTAGAACCAATATAATCAAAGTGGGTACGTACATCAGTTATTGAAACACTTAAGAATAATATGAATGAATCGACAGATGACTTATAAAAAAAAAGAAGTATTTGTGAAATGTTTTCATTTTTAATTGCATTTTTCAATTGTAACATGTATTGATAGAACAGCGTAATCTAATAGATAGCCATGAATGTCATCACGACAGACAAAAGTGTTGATCTGACGACCTCCCGATGATTAAACGTCGCGGTTAGGTATCACTAACCGAGACCGTGATCCCTTGGCGTCATCCGATCGTCTGCTGGCGGATAACTCTTGCGATCTGACACGGCTATCACCCCGGCGCTAATGTAAATATTTATGTTTTGTTGCCTTACTAGAATCGCTTACGAATTCGGTCTGGAAAGTGATGAATGTGACGCTGAGGTTGGTATAAAGTGTGAGAGCGCCAGTATATATCTAATGAAAGCGATATTATTACAGTTCTTAGAGTTCAATACCCATTAATTTTAAATTAGTTCACGTTTCACTTTCTAACTCGAGTTCATGATTTATTTTTCAAATTGGGATGTACACGAATTTATGAAATAACTGCTTTATGTCAGGATACTCATTCTCAAAAATGCAAAAAGAGTTAATTATATATAGGTAATTATGTATATTACAATATCACCAATTCCAATAAATTAAAAAAATAAAGACTGAATATATAAAAATAGTAATAATAAGAAAGGTGTTTCTTTTACATATTTTCTCTTTATTTAAGGGCGTGCCTCCACTATGCTAACAATTCATGACATTTTATTAAAAGGAGTAAAGTTTGCGATATATAGATAACAATCCATTTTTCTAATTCATAAATCTTGTATGATACTTTTATCGTGGTTTATTAATATGATAAGATTTTAAAATACATCGCAGTAAATATAAATAGCAATCACTTTTTATAATCAAGTAAATTATTTATAGCCTTTTATTAATTGTGTTTTAATCGTAAATTTCAATAATCTCTTGTCAATGTGAGGCGCTAATTAGATAAAATCGATAAATTAACCAGGTGGTCCAATTATTTTTTTTTTAAATATATTTTGAAAGAACGCTTCTATCCAATAATATTACTAATGTTTAATGAATGAAAAAAAAATCAATGCTGCACATCTTATGACTTTCTTTTTGATTCTAATAAAGGCTCCCGTACCAATCGGTGGGTCGTTTATGGGTCGCCATAGGATAAATATTTTATCTCCAAGCAGTTTCGTTAATATGGTTCCCGTACGAGCCCCCTGCGCAATTGGGGTCGTTGACTTCCACGTACGAGTATTACTTGAAAAACCCTCATGGCAATTTTCAAAATTGGCGCGAGGTGTAAATAGATTAAGCAATAAACTAACCGAGTAACCCAACATTAGTATAGTTAAAATAATTTATTATGTAATCAATAAAAAAACTATTTTTACGCGACATCTGAGTTAGTTAACAAAAAAATATAAGTTGCAATTCATAATAAAAAACGAATTCTTAAGTCTTCACAATAGATAAATTACACGTCTTTAAATAATGCTAATGGTTTCTTCAGAATTTCGGTTACTAGGTTTGCTATTGATGTTATATAGAGCAGTCCATGTTTAGACAACGGGGATCTATTTTTTGTAAACGTTCATATTTCCCTTCCCGCAAACAACCCACATATTTTCTCGCACATTTCCGCCTAAAGCGGGCGTCATATACACGAGGAAAGTGCGGAAAACAGATAATCTGGGCGTTTTATCAATAGATTTCTGCAGCTAATTGTGGCGCACGTATAGAGCCGCCCCTGACCTACATCAGCACTTCCGGGAAGCTGCGACACGGTTCACTACAGGCGTACTTTCTAGTAATAATCGAGCCTCATAAGCTCTTCATTAATACTCTGACGTAGAGGAAACGATGCACTAAAGATCCAAGATTAAAATCATTCATAAATTTTCATTTATTTTGTAGGATATACTTCATGGTTTGTGACTGTAATAAAGTGAACTACATATGAATGAAGATGTATTCGCGTGTTCTGTTTTCGGTGTGCATTCGCCATCCTACAATCTTTCCGCTCTAATAGTTCGCTAGATACAAAGGCGGCTGTTTCACTGACATTTAAATTTATTTGCCCGAAAAGCCTGTTAGCAATTCATTTCCTTCATGGAATTTTTATTAAGAAATGTATAACACGTAAGTCAAGCATCTCGTAACATTTTTGGTTATTCTAGATTTGCCTTTCATATAGCAATTACGTTATTCATAGGGTATTTTGCTTGTAATAATTATGTTTAAATCATAAATTGTTATCAATCTTATTAACGTGAAGTAACGTAACGTATGTGTCATTAAATATCATTCCTACATCTAAAGTAGGAGAGTTGTTAAGATGTTAATTATTTTTTATCACAGAGTAATTTTAAGACAACAAGAAAATGTTATTTTAAAATAAATGTTGTGTAATTTTGTGAGCTTTCTTACATTGCTTATCTGCATAGGTGTTTTGAAGCGATTGACTTAATAAGCAAATGATCTTGTAAAATATTACAAAATATAATGTTATAAGAATTTTTTTATTTTCTTATGTAAACATTGACTTTTTTAAATATCATCCTGGTAGGGATACTAAATAGATATTCTGAATGTAAAAAAGAAACCTATGTTTATTTTTAATTCACAGCAGTGGACTTTGGTGTCAGGAAGTTTTCTCTATATAAGTTTATACAAATTGTAGCATATATTTTACCTTTTTAGTTTTATATCACAATGAAAAGCTGTATCAAGTAATATTTTAGGTTACCGCTTACGTTAATAGCAACATTTTTTACCTTTCGAAAAAATACAATCCTTTTTCTATGTATTCTTTTTACGTATCCGTCATTTTTGCATTCCACAATTTTTTATCAACAAATAATCAAGTAACAGTCACATTGTGCGATATTTATTAGTACTCATGTATATATGTCACAAAACACCGAGACATTTAGGAAGAGCCCGTCAAGAACAAAAGCACATGTCTTACTATTAAAGTATAGACGTATAAATTGCGACAGGTGGGACAAATTGAATGTGACAATCGTTTTATCACGACTATTCATTACATTCGGAACAACATATAAATTAGATACAAAGGTTGTAGGTACCTTGGAACATTCGGACAGTCACCATTCGTCTCTCATTGGAAGTGTGATAAATTTTCCAACATTGCTAAAGACGGGAAGGGAAGTGGTGCTTTTATAGCCAAAACGCCGTTAGGAGGTTGGTGGACTTACTTGTAGTTTATAATTTATTTTTATTTTAATTATTTTGTCAAAACTTTTTAAAGATACGCTTAATGTAACCTGGATTAACAATACTAGAAAACATAGGTTGTTTAACTATTCCACATAAAAGATAAGAATTTAGTTCGGAACAGATTAGCGAAAATCACGAAGCTGAGACTATAGTAGTCAGCACGCGTGTTTGTGTGAAGATTTCTAGTCTTCCGTAAAGGTTGCCAGAGCTGTATATCAAGCGACTTCACGGAATCTTCATAAGTGTTAGAGGTATATTAGACGTTCAAGCGAAACCGTCGCCCTCACCAAATCATTACATGAAATATACTGCTCCTACTATTATCGCTCCAAAGTAAATAATTTTATCTCTAAATCTAAGAATTATGAAATTTAGTTTACGTAATCTTGTCTTTTCTAATTTTATCGTCGATGTGTACATTTAATATTTGGTATTTAAATGCAAATTTATTGCAGATTATACCTCTTTCCTTTTTTTAAATATTGTTCATAATTTTTGTTTGCAATAAAAATGAAATGGGGTCGAATACGTGTAACGAGCGGGGTTCGGGACGTGACTATACTGCGAGATCAGATATTATGCATTATTTACAAAAACCCAAGCAGGGCAATTGATAAATTGTAGATAATAAAAATGATTTTTCAGTGATAACAAGTTTAAAGTCGAATTTACATTGTATCAAATTTTAATACTGGTATCTGTTTTATCTTATTGCGTTCTTATTAATACGCGCATTGTAAAGGGCAGGTTTGTTTACAACATGTCTCTGAAAATAATCTGATTATCACAATAATAAAGAATTGTCCATTGATAAACAGTTATAATCAGACGTATGGGAGACTGCGAACTACTTCCGAGAAGCTTAATATTTTTGTACGCAAATATTCATAAATCCCGCGAATCAGAATGAGGAAATACGTATAACAAGAGGAAAACTACGATAGAACTATGAAACAATATTTATAATTGAAATTAGCAAGTCTTTCTGAATGTTCTTTACATTGTTATAACACTAATCGCATTTCTACCGTGGTCCACCTTCTTATTCTTGCGAATAGTGCCAACGGGTTTTTGATCAGTATGCTGCCACAGAGATTCAGCATTTACCGTAGGATGCGGCCGTGTAGCTTGTGATTAGTGTAACTTTTCTTACCTTCTTTTTTGGCTTAAAAAATGGTATTCACGATTTAGTCGAGTGATGATTGTAATCTTTTACCACTTGATGCTCTTTACGTAATCTAGATGCAGTTCAGTGATGTTACCTAACAAATCGATCACGTGATTTGTAATTGGACAGACTGTTCGTCATGATTATTATACGAGGAACGGTAAAGTACCTCGTAAGATAAACGTAAGATTTTTCTCAGTAGTGAGAATATTGGGTGAGTATGCGTTACATGTGATTGTTTACATAGTGATACAGTCGATTCTTCGTAATCTCATAACACCGCATCTGGAAAATGATCGGTATGCGATAAATGTCACCTGTCACTGTGCTACGAGCGATCGCCTTGTTTATTTTAATCGTAGCAATGTGCTCGTATAAAGAACAATAAAAAGCAATGAATTAAAAATGTTGTTGGCCTATCTTAAAGGCAAGTGAAACATCGATTTTAGTTTTGCATTTTTTTTGGCAAATTAAGCTCTCATCGGCTTTATTTTTTGAGCAAGTGGGTTTCCTGCAAACGAATTTTTCAATTCAAATTGAATACCCTCATAAAATCCGTGCGTAGACCAATATCCATGCAAAAGTATATTCAGTCTAGAATAATTTCACGAACGCAGAACACAAAACAAAAGTGTACCAATGACAGAATTCGTCATCGATACAGATTTCGAGAAAAACGTTTCTTTTTAGCTTTACTTTATCCAATATATCATCGATATTGACACAAGTCGGCGATAAATGCAACATTGATTACTTCCTTGAGATAAACTTGGTAATCGGTACTGTCAGTCTATTTTCGATGTGATAAACATTTCTACGTTTAAGTCGCAACAAAGTAATGAATAAATAATGTTTTTCAAATAGACTACCAAATAAGAAAAAATCCAAAATTTCTGACGTAGCAAGGTGTAATTGACGTACTATAAATCGTATGATCATGATGTACTCATAAGTACGTCATAAGTTTGTCATGTTGGGTTCGGTACAAGCCAAATTATGTTGCGTTTAATTACGGTCACACTTTTACTCGACTTATCGAATCTTTTAAATTAATGTGTGACCGAGAAAATGGGCGGCCTTAACCGTCTTAAAATAAGGTTTTAGTCCTCTCTAATGGAAAGCCCTTGGAATGCTAGTGAATATCATGACGATTATATATGAACCTATGCAACTTAATTTTAAAAAGCTTATAGCGAAACTTCTACATTATTTATAAGCTATATTATAATTGTTTGAATATTCAAGGAAATAAAAGTGTTAATTGTTTTATTCTTCATACAATTTAGTGACCATGAAATCAGTACACGTGGGGTGAATAATGAATCAACATATCATTTATTTAACACGATGGGATGGTAAACTGTATAGTTGTCCTATTAGTTAGGTTTTGTATAAAAAAATATTTTGTGTTACTTCTTTGACGAAAAAAAAAGATAACAAATGGTCTTGCATTCGTGAAGCAGATAGCTTATTTAATGGCATTATGCCGGGATCATTACTTATATAATAGACCCTGAGTGTAGGTCTCTTTAAACTATTTCATAGTTTCTGAATTCCCACAAGCGTGTTTAAAGTTAGTTTTAGTTTGCAGACTAAAAGATGGAGGACTTTTGAATACTTATCAGTCTACAGTCTTTTATAAACATTAAGCGTTGAGCTTTGTTAAATTGTTATGGCTTGATATTCTTCACGGCTCACGGTCTAAAAATAGTTAATCCAGTAATTTGTAAACGCCTTAATTTATCCCGTATAATCTTATCTTTACAACCTGTTGTCTTGACAGGCGTATTTTTTATTATCAGTGTTGTCAATTGAAAGAGATTACATCTTAATTACGGTGGGCTTGTTAGATATATACATACGAAATAGATTATTGTTTGTATAACATGGGCATAGCGGCTCGTTAGTTATGGGTTGTAATCATATCTTCCATAGATCCTGTTGCATGAAAATGATCATTATCAGAGATTAGTGAATGTGTATTGGTTATAATTTTAAAGTACAATTTATATCTTTCTTAAATCACAAGGTAAATATGTAGGTATTGTGAGAAGTAGGTACTATACCTAAGCAAAACAAAAACAGAAATAACCAATGTCTATGTTATATAAGATATTTGATCACTTTGGGTACGAGTCAAATCTACTTTTGGGAAATTTTATTAGTCCATTACCCGAAAATTGGTGTACTGATTAAAAATATAAATTCATTTAATAATTGACTATCCACATAATATGAGTAATTACAGACTAAAATTTTCAGTAATTTCTATCAGGATGACCCTTTCACTATAAAGGGAACTTTCCGAAAAACCCGTACGTCACCAGTGACATTCTAGGTGATGAAACGAAGGCGTTTTTGCCTTATTATTATTAACAACGTATTCCCCACTTTGATTAGCGTGGGAATCGTGTGTTTCATTACGAAACTGCGCATATACCCTTAACAACGATAAATGACGACAATAAAAGTAATAAGCGGATATACATCCTGTTATGACCAACGATAGTATTAAAACGTCACTTACACTCAGTGAAATTTAAGTGCTTCTTAAACCCGAGATTTTTTCTTTAAGTAGTACCTTAAACAATTAACTCTTCGTTTTCACTGTCCGTCGTCGATGTCGTTTCGTTTTCGTTTTAGTTACTTCTTTGTATTTTGGAAAAATTACCAGGTATTAAACGGCGAAGAAAACTAACCAAAAGTCTATTCGAAGGAATGTGTAGTACGCCGACCCGCACCAAGCTAGCGAGGTTTAGGTCTAATTGATATATAAACTTTTTTTTCTCTATTAAAACAACAAATACTCACAGAACTACTAAAATAGTATTTGCGCTTATCAAGTTTATATTTCTTATAGTTCTACGTATTTATCATTTAATACGAATAAATGTGTGTCACTTAGGAATAAAGAGAGTTGATATTATTTACTGATTGAGTTTTAATATAGTAAATGAGAGTTAAATGATTGTGGGTAAAACCTTTTTCTATCGGTTCTCATTAGACTGGATCATGGACAAATAATAACATTTTATTTCCTTATGATAAAGCTGAAACGGCTTACATCAAATAAATATCATTTAATATGAACCATGTTCTTATAAGCCAATTTGTAGTTACGTATGGAGAAATATACGTACTCTTGTTATGAATTAATGACATGTACTCGCCTAAACAGTTGCCCTTAAGGTTTAACCCAGGTTTTTAATTGACCAACGTTTGATCAATAACCACTTAGTGAGCTGCGCTTTTTTCTCTTTAACATAAATAAATCGATACCGTTTTAAAATCCGCGATGACGAATGTATAGTTCAGCGGGGTTTAAAATTAATTTAATTGTATTAGTATTGAGTCTGCGCTCTCAACAACATTGTAATTGTTATCGATGTTGGACTCTACGAAAATAGACAACGAGAAGGTAAATCTCTCTTTAATTAAAATACTCTAGTAAAATCTTTATTCGCATGTATATCAGCCCATATATGTACCACTGCTGGGCATGGGACAATTCTGTTACTAACAAGGGTTTTGGAACCAGGAATATATTGAGATTGAGAAGTCGAGGTGAGGTGGAAGCCGTGTTATACCATGTTCAAACGTGCGTCTAATACTTAAACCCATCGAGCCGAAGTACTGACAACGTTGATAATTTTTTTCTTCACCGAACGAATGAATCCTACAAACACTAGCCCTAAGTTTCGTTTTCTTCTTACTTAAGTTTGTATATAAATGATAATCTACAATAATAAAACCACGTGGTATTAGTCGGTCATCTACCTTTCGCAGATTTTATGCTTGGAAAAACATAGTGCACGTGTATATTTGTAAATCGAAATTTTTAGAACAAAAGCTACCTAACGAAAAATGCGCCGTGCATTCATTTGCTGTACCTGGTATACAAACACTGCTCATGCTGCCCGCGTAGTTTTATTGCTGCGACGAAAATACATTCCAAACAATACGATTTTTACTATGTATATGCATAGTAGTTAGCGCAGTCACATCGGGAAAATTATATAGGAATTATTAAATTGAAGATATTCCTTTAAACGCAATCATTGCAATTAATAAATTTTGAGGACTTTTTTTAAATTCTTGCACGAAAAAATGACAACATTAGATATATAGGCACGCACAGTATGGCTATGCTATGGTGAGTACTCGCGACTAATTATGATTTCCTTCAAAAGTCGACATCATCGTTCAGGGCTTTCACTTCCGTATTTATACTCAGTTCGAATTTACATTCGAAGTTACATTTAAACTTTATAAAGAGTGGACGTTATCCGGGCGGATACAAATATCCTTGCACGAGCTAATTAATTTTCCAGGCTCTTTACTCCATGTTGGAATTACAATGGTCTGAGTCCAAGATATAGTTACTAGGTTCGGCTCTACCACCCATGTTGGAATATAATAGTGGTGGTAGAATTTTATAGCTCGGAGAAATAAGAATTCCACGGTTGGTAATTTCAAGGCAACAAGAAAAATAATTTTAATGACATCTTCTAAAGAAGTCTTTTTAATTTTCCCTAAATCTCGTATTTTTAATGCATCGCCAAATAATTTCGAATAGGATTCCGACAGAGCATTTGATTGTTTTTTCCTTTTATGGATGACGAATACATATAAGGATTTAAGAAAGTTCTATGTAATTTAATATTTGTTGTTCACGTCACTTTATAAAAATTAAGAAGATGTAATTATATTTATGCAATTGACGGCGCAAATAATTTTTTTTATTACAAGATTCTATTTTAATTAATTTTAGCTACTAGAGAGGAGTCATTCTCACAAATACGTATACGAATTCGTAGCTGCTACAGGTATCATATTGTGTTTTGTTCGGAGAATTCACTACCAATAATATTTCTCTCTCATCACTTTTTACGTTTATTCTATGAACTGCAAGTTTCTATGAAAGGATGATTAACAAACAGAGGAAAAATTTAATTTCCTCTGATTGAATACTGAACTGTTGAAAAGTTTGCGGGACCTAATTACATGCATATATATATACATATGTATATAAAAAACAAGTCATGTGCCCTTACCTCCTGGGTTCAAATTTTTAGGTTGTGGAGTAACAGCTGTCGCCGCGCCCGAGGATCGTCGTGATCTGTAATGATACAATACTTGTATTAAAAATGTATGTAATGAATACACGCACAAGATAAGCATAAATAGTACATTGAAAATAAACAATTTTGTTGTTTATTATTAAATGCGAATACAACATTTTGGCACATCTGTTTTGCTTGCTTTGATCATATGACATTTTGATCATGTAAATTTATTTAAGTTGTATATTTTTTTATTTCTTTGTACATATTTGTATAGTAATATGTATATTGCGGGAACCTGTTTCGTTTTCATTACAGGTTCCAGTTGCGTTATAATACTATTACGTGTCAACATTGCAAATCTATTTTATTACATGCATATTTGTGAACGATCTAAATTGGAATTTTTCTATTATTGTTTAGATTTCTATAAAAAAGGAGACAAATCTAATTGATAGGTATTTCTACTTATATGCTTTATTGATTTGATAAAAGATGGCTACAATGTTAGGTATCATTTCTAAGTTAGAACTATCAATTAAATTTCAGTCACATTGATCTGAACACTTGTTTCATCGTCTCCTGTTCTGGCAACACATGTGTTGATCATAAACTGGCAATCACGGACGGCGTTCTATAAGTGGAAAAGGCAACGATTAATGTTGATTAGTCTTTATTTACGTGCAGTGTGATCTATTATTAGCAGCCAGATGTATGAAAGATCATTCTAAGAAGGTCAGGCCGAGGTCTATACACCGTGATGAGATTCAAATTGACAGTTTTCTTGTAAAAATGAAAGAGTTGATTTCATAGAGACGAGTAAATTTCCATAAATTTTTGTACTCATTACTTTTGATTTGGAACAATGTACACATTTGGTCAAGCTGTGTCATGAGACTTTGAAAATGTAATAAGAGAATGTGTAGCTACTCATAATGACAGCCGTCCAAAAATAAACAGTGTCACATGGACAGCTCCCAACGTTGTCGTTGAGTTGAACTAATTCCCAGTGCGAGCGAGTAATTACTGCGCGCCGTGCAATTATTATTATTAGAAGGAGTGTTTACGAACATAATAATTAACATTTGTGGATAGATTTATTTGACTATCGGAATTCAAAATGTTAAGCGTGGGTTCCAGCTCGAATGTGCTTCATGGAAAACATAGTCATTCAAATTTAAAAAATTAATTTAGTTTTTCAAGGAAAGTACCGAGTTTTTTACAATTTAATCAATAAAAAAAACAAATTGATTAAAACAATAAAACAAAAGGTTTTGTATTTTGACTCGTTAATGTATCAACACAAAAAAGTATTGCAGCTCGTAGTACCAAATTTAACGAGCAATTAGTTTTTTCCCGTAAATTTTGAAGCAATACAAAAATTACTTCTCACTTTAAGAGCATCATGTGAAAAAAAATGTATTTGAAAACGTGACCCTGCATTAAAAAAAACTTGCTGATTTAAAGTTGATTTAAATTTAGGAAACAAAAGGTTCATCACAACTCTGTGAAAATAAACTGGAGCCATCATAAAATAAAAAGAACAATTATGACTTAGTGGTTTAATGAATTTTTTTTTTACATTCAAAATGATGAATGATGGCTCCAGTTTATTTTCACAGAGTTGTGATGAACCTTTTGTTTCCTAAAAATGGTTAGTGTGAAAGAGTTTCTGTTTCTTTCATAAACCCCAAGTGTAACAAGAACAGAACAGTTCTAGCATTCCAAAGTACAAAAATCTGGCCGTTTATGATAGAATAATGAATTATTTTGAATAAGGCTCATTTAATAAATTTGCATCTTGATATGAAAAATCGACCATAAAACCAAAAGTAAAGGTCATTCCGTAAAGTGTTGTACCTTATTTGAATCAACTTTAAATCAACAAGTTTTTTTAATGCAGGGTCACTTTTACGTAATACATTTTTTTTCACATGTGCTCTTAAAGTAAGAAGTAATTTTTTGTATTGCTTCAAAATTTACGGGAAAAAATTAATTGCTCGTTAAATTTGGTACCACGAGCTGCAATACCTTTTTTTTTGTGTTGATACATTATCGAATCGTAATACAAAACCTTTTGTTTTATTGTTTTAATCAATTTGATTTTTTTTTATTGATTAAATTGTAAAAAAACTCGGTACTTTCCTTGAAGAACAATAAATTTTCGCGTAATGAAGTTATGGCCATGCTGTAGAAAGATTTTTTGTTGGAAATTACCTCCTTCATCTCTCTGTTTTGACTGACTTTTTGGCCACCTTGTATATAAAATTCTCGTGTCACAGTTTTCGTTCCCATACTCCTCCGAAACGGCTTGACCGATTCTCATGAAATTTTGTGAGCGTATTGAGTAGGTCTGAGAATCGGCCAACATCTATTTTTCATCCTCGTAAATGTTACGGGTAGTCCACCACAATTTTTTTTTAATTTTAAAACAAAATTTTTAGTTTCAATTTTTTTATGATACAACATACAAAAATACATACAATCCTTAATTTTCACCCTTCTACGATCAACCCTTATTTTTAATAGCCATTTTAGTTTTCTGGATCTACTAAACCGATTTGAATGATTTCTGGTATGTGCATAAATAGGACTCTGAGAAGTAAAATAGACTATAACTTATTTTCTATTTGAACTCAACCCTGTAGTCTATGCGGACGAAGTCGCGGGCAACAGCTAGTAATTTATAAACTCACGTCAGGATATGTACCATTACAGCAGCAATTTTTTTTGTTATCGATCACCCTCGTGAACAGGACTTATGACACGGTTAAAAATATTATGAAATCATACATATCTTAACAGCTAAGCTGTATGTCCTATATCAGGGGTTCCCAAACTTATTTACACTATGACGCCCTACAGAATTATTATTTTTCTTCCGACGCAAATCATCAAAACTACCTACTTTACTGGAAATAAAAACAGCAGTAGTTAGCGTAATATGAGGTTATCAGAAAAATACGGACAGCGAATGTTTGCCGATCGCCTCGCGACGCCCTAGGGCGTCGCGACGCACAGTTTGGGAAGCCCTGTCCTATATTATTATTTACTCTTTCATCACGTAAAATATATTTTAGTTGTCCATGATATTGCTAATTATCTCATATTAAGATTGCAATAGGTGATTTATCATAAAACTGATAAACTATAAAATTTGCATAAGCGTGACATATTTCTAATCCCATCTGTAGCTAATCGATTTCATTATTAAAAAAAATATATTGTAATTGCAATTCTTATCGCCTCATAAATTAATACTTATACTATTTTGACGTCAGTATTATCGATACATGTTACGTAATTGCTATTTTATAATTAGTTTCTAGTTATTTAGTACTTACAATCCATTTTGTAACTCGTTAATCGTTTTGTACACACGAGTGCTGCTTGAGTTCACAGAAGAAATTCTGTTTAATAATAGTGCATGCGTACATTTTTATACGTATTAAAGTATTTGTAAAGGTTAAGGGTACCGTATCTGACGTCATCGGTAACCTTTAACTATGGTACAAGTGGGTACAGTATAGTTCTGTTGCAGGAAGCCTCGGGGAAATCAGAAGCAAGATGTTTTTATTCTCGTTTTAAAATACACCGCTGTTGCCGATTGATCACCGTAGCAATTAGAGCTTGTTAAATCTAGAGTTACATTTGTTTAACCGTTTCAATTTATTTACGTCATTCAATTTACCGTCTTAGTCCACAGAGAAAATCAATTAGCGAGGCACAATCTTTGTTGACGTTCATAGCTAAAAAATTGTATTTGATCAAAAACGAAGATTTCAGTACCCCAAAAACATAGATCGAAAATTATTATTCGTAACTATCGATTAGCTCAATTTTAGTTATGCAAACTGATAGGAATTCCACGTATTGTTTATTATAATGTAATTTAATTGTTTATAATATTGTATTCATTTTTATTTACAACAGAAAGACTGATTTATTCAACAAATGTTTTCCATACACGTTATTTTAATTTATTATATATCCTTTGAGTTAAGTTAATCGTTTTTACAGTTACAAAGCTGTTGATATAAATAAATCATTACTTCAGAATTCTAAAACAAATTTATGTCAGTAACACTCAACATATTGGGATGTCATTTTGAAAATCAACAGCGTGAATAGCTGTTCGCTTAATCATGAGCTAGAGTCATATGCTAGCGCGAAGTGTGGGTGAAGTGTGGAATGACAGCCGAGGCCGTCAACCTGTGCGACTGGCACAAAGATCGCGCGCTCGCTTCAAGAATTTTGTCACCAACTACGAGGCGCGACGACACGCCTACGTCACCTACAACGTCACAACGTACAAAGAGCCAAGCGGCAACCGATGTTCCTTAGCACGCGCTAATCAACATGTTCGTCTATTCATGTATTCATGGACGAAACGCGTACGACCAAAATAAAAGATAATCAAGTCGCGATTATAAAACGATGCACTGTAAGTGGCATTTAATTGTGAAATGTGACTATTTTCGTATGATTTTAATGAGGAAAAACCTTGCCAACAATCTAATATCTAATATAACGGGGCCAGTCCAGTAAACACGCACTAGTTGTGTGAAGAGGTTTATTAAATTCTATTTTTCATTTTACGTTATCTATTTTGCAATTTACAATGTTTTGAGGAATATCGAGTCTAGAGTTCGCAGCTGGCCATTCTCACACAGGCAATGTTATCTGCGTCGACCTGTCAAAAGCTCTTAATCATACAACGTCCACTGCGATATGTAACGTTATCAGTTAATTTATAATAATCTAGTATCTACTTACACATTGTTATAATAAATTTCTGCCGACTGACCCGTTATTACGCATACGTTTTTCGTGTGAATTACAATAAATCGTGACTAATAGATAATCTCATACTCTGAAATACAAATTTGATTTTTTGTATATATTTCTCGTTTCAATGCTGTCAACAAACTACTAAAAGTAACCGCGGGGCAAATCATTATGACGTAATTATAAAGCAAACTGAGCGCGGCACAATACCGCATCCATCATTTCACGTTTCAAAGAACGACGACCTTGTGATTGCTCACGCGCATAATAATATAAACTGTGACGACGACTTTGTTAACTACGTAAGAGATACGGATATTGTACACACATGACCGGTTAATGGATGTTTCATACGTTCTATATTACACTTTTTTGCAAATGTCAAATTTTAAAAACGTAGATAATTTAAATGCCAACAAAACATACACTAGCAACTCGGTTTATAGACCAAGGGTAATGTAGAGTTTTTTACGTCTACATTCGCGGTTTGAGAAATGTGTACCATTCTAAAGAAGCGTTAATTCTTACTGTACATAATATTTGGGTTATGATTACGTAAATCTAGTTACGATAAATGGTGCAATACTTGTGAAAGCTACCCCTTTTGGGACGATAAAGTCCATTGCAATTGCTTTGTTCGGACTGAAAACATTTACAGTGTAGAAAACGGCATTAAGTTTATTTAATAGCAACTCGTATAGTAACTTATAAAGAGCTTTAAATATTTAGTATTTAGTCTATATTTTTATATATCCAAACAAGGCTTAAAAAGTAACTTAAACATTCATTGATCATACGTGACTTCTCGCGAGTACCAACCCGCATTGCCTGTCCATATAATTTAAGCAATGTTGTGAACCAAGCTTAAGACCCTTTCTCACCAGAGGGACATTACTATGCAGACGCTATGTACTGGGATAAGGAAGCTAATTATCATCTGTCGGGTTACTTATGGAGAGTTTTAAAAAGCAGCGTAGTTTATCCACAAGTGTTGAATTTCCTGTATTTTATGATAAACAGGAGATGAGAATAGTTGTGCATATTGAATGAGCTTGTTATTTCTATTTAATCTACTAAGTTTGAGATCAGTTTAATCTTCGTTCGTCATCAACCCATATACGACCACTGCTGAGCACGGGTCTCCTCTACCATTGAGAGGGTTTAGGCCATAGTCCACCAAGCTGGCCTAGTGCGGGTTGGCGGACTACACACCTAAGAAATTTCTAGGAACTTTTTAGGTGTGCAGGTTTTATCACGATGTTTTTCCTTCACCGTTAAAGCAAGTGATAATTCAATGTGAATACACACATAACTTCAAAAAGTCAGAGGTGTGTGCCTGGGGGTTGAACCCGCGACCGCCGAGATTCTCGACCGCGCGCCCAAACCTCTAGGCCATCACTGCTTCTCTTCAATCTTCGTTAAATATATTATATCATTTATTTTATTAAAGCCGTGGTAGAATTGAATACTTGGCTTCATCTTCTAATGTGACCTGTGTATTAAATGTTTCATAAATTTGAGCATCACTCTTTGAGAAATGAATTGTCTTAAATTGCCCTTATTATTATTCTAATAAGGAGCCGTATTAAAACAAGCTTAACTTAGGGTGTATTTGCATAGAACGTATATCTTGGAATTATTAGTCGTGTTGCGATCATGGTAGTGACAGACCACTTTGGAACGAATCATCGACACGAAGTGCAAAACCCACCCAAAGTGTCGCGCCCGGAACACACTCCGTAAATGTAATTTTAACAAGTTAGTATTCTCAAAATATCTGATCGTTTACCGCATGTGGACTTGAGCTCTATCAAGTGTCGATAGAAAAAAGACCCAAGCATAAAGTTCTAAATGCTATTCAGGTGTATTCAGACCGTGATCGGAAACTGAGGTAATAGCTAAGGTATATACGAATCCCATACCTTTCAGTCAGGGGATGCCTTTTCCATTGATCTAGCCAGTCATGGAACAGGGCTACGAGTATGCGAGCTCGGCCCCCCGAGCTGTTACAGTCTCCTAATACTTCCTTATCCGGGACTGTAGCATCCTTACCATCAGGCCAAATATCCTTTCCCGCAATATCCTGTACCCAAACACACCCTATCCCCACACCATTCCCTTTAAAATAGAAATTCCCAAGGAGGGTTGGCGTCAGGCAGGCGGCCGGCCGTAAAACATCTGCCAAAACTCTTATGCAGCATGTTTTGTCCTTCCGCACAGGTAGGAAGGACAAAACATGCTGCGCCGACCCCAAAGAAGAATTGGGATCAGGGCAGGAGAATGATGATGATACGAATCCCATACGACCATTTACCATAGGTATAAAGTGTACGCGGTTATTGGATAAATGTCATATTTTTATCGTTTTTTTTTTAATATATGCAAATAATCAACTTTCGTTCCAAACCCCTAGGTTAATAGCTAAGGAGCTATTAGTAGCCTTAGTTTCAGATCACGGTTGGAATACATGTATAATAAAAATGTACTTACTTGGCAACCGGTACATTGGTGAGACATAAGAAGTTGTTGCGAACGCTGCGCAGGCTGGCGAGTACTTGCGCGAAAGGCGTTACGATCAAGTCTTCGCCGTGGCTGTGGACAAAAAGTGTTTTATTAATAAATCAATCATGAATCAGCCTCAATCGTGTTGGACAAAAAAGTAAATGTCAGCATGGCAACTTGGCAAAACAGAGCAAAACATTACTATGCTATGTCCCAAACGAGTTAATGTACATAATGGCTATAAATATACATGGTACTTATAATAAAAACTAATTATATGAAGGTGGGTAAATGTATAGGTCCAGTGTGATTTTATTTTAAGTGTAAGGGTAAATAAACTATATATTCTTGAAGTAGCAAAGCATGGACTTCGTTATCTAGTAATTGAAAAATATGTTTGAAAAAATTTAATGTGTTTCATTTTTTGAAGCAGTTTCTAATGCTTCTAAGGCTTAGTTTCCCTGCAAGCATAAACACGAAAAAATGAATAGCAAGCGCTGCCACCACAGAGTAAAAATACATAGAATCGAAGCCTTAGCAACCATATAAGTAGATGGCGATTATAGAATATTTAGATTGCAATCTAAATTCCTCGCCACGTTTAGACGACAGTTGACATATTATATCATTTAACGGCTTGGGTAGTTTGGTTTTATGATAGACTTTTTGGACTTGGCGCGAGGTGTATTGCGCTCCATCACACAAACAAGCATCATTGGGGTATAAATTAATGACGAAGTAAACATTTCGCAAGCGACGAATTCTTAATTCGAACCTTAAGATCTTTCAGATGGAATGTAGGCAAGCGAGATCATTATACTGCATTTTCCTTGTAGCCGGTTCTGCTCCAAGGAAATACATTAATGTAAATTAAATTAACGTCACACAGCGTAACAAGTTAAGAAAAAAGATTCCAGCATTTTATTACCAACGCAAAAAAATATGCGCAAAACATCACGTCCTCAGTTGACTATTAACAATTCGTAAAAGAAAAAAGCTAATGTAATGATGGCCCGTGTAATATTGTAATAACACTACGGCTGCTTTTACGCGAGAAATATTCGATATTTATTCATGAGAGTAAAATATGTATGAAGATATACTGTTGAGTATATTGGCGGGATACAACGGACGGGAGCTTTGTTTTCATTTGGTTGTTTAGCGCGGAGACGAAATGAAAATGTATTACGAGATAACAAAGCCACCATGCAGCTGTAGAATCCAGTGTATAGCAACCCAAGAACGAAATTAAATACTTTGTAGTCCACGGAAATATACTGCCTATCATAATAAGTGTCAAAATTAATAGATTATTCAAGTGATTAAGAATTCTGACTCTAAGACACGTTTATATAAATAAATTATATAGTGTGATATAATTTGTGACCCAAAATTATGCTATGCTACAAATGGTGATTATATAATAAAGTCTCAATAGTATTGTCAACAAATTTTAAAACGCAAAGAAATGAATGTAAAATATCATAGAAAGCCCTAAATGCGAGGTTCTTCTCCTTGGTCTATCCATTACATCAGAGCGTTTTCACTATCTTTGCTAGATTTTTCCTAGGTTTCTACAATATTCAAGTGCAAAATTTTTGTCCCATGATAATCAATTTATAAAAATATAAATTTATTATATATTTTTAAAAATATGCAAAATTGTAAAACATTATAAACCCGCTAATACCATACCACAAGCACGCTCATTGCACGGAATCTTGTGTTACGGTGCGGAGTAGACGGACCACAAGACTAGCTTATGTATTAACATATTATTTCTAATACTCTGTTTTTATTTGCGGAAATGCAATAAATTGACATGTATACAATATGTACTATAGATAAATATTGCGGTCGATTGTCCTCGCTCATAATGCGATATGAACAAAGCAACGTCTTACGTTACCAAGTAATATTTTATTGTATGAGAACGTACGAGACGCTAATCACGTAAACACACCCATTTAACGAATAGAATAACACGCTGGAACAGTGGATTATATAAGTGGTATTCTACGAAGTTGAAATATACATAATATGTCTATGTCTATACCCGTGCAACAAAGAAGTCAAACATGACACTTAAAAATTAAAGCGGTATTATGCGTCATTAAATTAAACTATGACGAGATTCAAGAACTTGTTTCTTACAATATTATATTATAGAGTAGTCGACGTGGGTGCATTGCCTCAGCTTCATATACCACTGGAGGTATGCTATAGAACCGGTTTCTTTACATAATATTAGAATAGTATGGCATCATAAAAATATCGTGAATGTATGCATGGATAAAGGAAGGCGTAATGGAACAATTCTCTATGATATTTATAAACATGCCATACTTGATACGTAAGTCAAAACCGTGACCTTTACGTAGTTTTTTATAATCAATGTAATTAGTTATGATTGATAATTTATGACGTTAATACGTTGCATAAAAGTAAAGGTATGAGTGACGTATTGATTACGTATTTTTTTTTGTAGCAAACGAATGGTTGGCAAACGATTAATTGCTATCTTCAGATGACAACTGACGTATTACCGTTCTCAAAGAGTTGTCAAACATTTCGTAATGGTATACGTAAAAATAAAATCCAATACATTATTTTCAATTGTTAATTAAGAATATTTTTTTCACTTAATTTGTCTGTTATGCCTGAAAAATTTTGACCAAAACATTTACCAAATTGTAAAAATCATAATAAGACCGTTTGGAAATTATTTTTGAATAAAAGTTACTAAAATATTAATGTTTTTTTTTTCTCTTTGAAATATTTATATGAATGCTAGCGTAAATGTATACAGACTATGTTATTAATATTAACAGAAAAATATCTAGTAATTCTTTGGTTATTTTCATTATCATAAACTTTGCATCCTTTTTCGTAGGCATTTAAAAGCATTTGAAAACGGCTACATATATTTCAGTCATGTGAGACAGTTAGTCATGTGAAGGGAAAAGATAAATAATAATTTTGGCGAGGGGTTTTGGACTTGTGCCCATTGAAGCAAGTCGTTCACGTGGGCTCTTGCAACAAGTCACATGGGTGTATTATGACATTTAATGACACATCACCCAGTGGCATTTTCTACCTTGTAGTTAGGAAGTCAGAAGCAAGTGATATAAAACCATTTTGACAATGGATGATAAATGTAGATGTCAACAAATAATAATATTGACGCTGAGTGTTCTTAAACATTCCTAAGAGACTGAATCGGTTATATTTGTTGATTGAAAGTCATTGTTTATTTTAGCTTGGGAACACGGTGTGTGTTTTTTGCTAAGTAGATATCTAAAGTAGGTATACGATTTGTAATCTTGAACTACGATTTCTTATTAAAGTTAGTTAGTTAGATAGTTTATTAAAAACATAATCGCAAACTAAAAGTCAGAATGATTATCCCGCATCTACGTAATGTATATGACGATGAACACATCAAAGAATTTTAAATATGAGACTAAAACGTATATTTAACATTAACCGTGGCTTTTTGTGCAGCAATTCCATTTGCATTAAACACTTGTAATAAAATTGAATTCCGACAGTAGCGAACACTTGGGTTTTAATACGTGGAGCTAGCAAAAACAAATCTAAAATTATAAGGCATGTGAGAACGGCTTCAATGAAAATATAAATTGTACGCGAGGCGGTTTGAATTTATTGTCATGATTCTCGGTAGCAATTGGAAATAAATATCCGAAACTGTTTGAAGTATCGACTTTGGATGTGGCTCGTTAACATTAAACTATGTTTTTAATTATGTAAATCGTTAGGGGCGCTAATATGCTGGTTTGTGACGTCAATGATATCAGCCGCTAAGCGACGGCCGAAGTTTTGGAAAGGAAGACTGTTCTAAATATAGTGTAGGTACTTGTATTGTTAAACTCTATTAGTTTAAACGAACGTCAGCAGCGAGTGACCACTTTTCTCGTTTACTGCCATCCTGTTCCAAGAGATGTAATTCAATTACGCTGCGGCGTATAGAACAATAACTGCAAAGTAATAGTTATATACGCCACATGGGACTCGCTCACCACTTCAATCAATGTGATGCTAATGTGACGGACAGGGTCAAATCATGCCTAATGACACTTTACGTTTCGAATTAACTTTCATTATATTAACAAATAATTGCGTTTAAAGTTATTTGCAATAATTATATTTAATAGCATTGTATAAATATAATGTATAATTATACAATGCTATTAAAAGGGTTGTAACATATTTAGGAATAAAATCGATGTTTGTTTTTGTAACAACGAGTCACTATGTTCTCATACAATTTACTAATTAGTAGCAGATAAGCATATAATAAAGAAAATAAGTTTTGAAAAAGTTGGCAAATATAATAAAAGTAGTTGTACAAATAACATTAAATATATAAACAACGAGACTGAAACCGCAAGCCCATCGCTGAGGAATAAATGTATGACTACGCAACAAGTGAACTGAGGGCATTAACCATAATAGCTCCAGTAAAATTCCAGAGCGGACCTAGCCCGAAATTAATTTATCTTTTCAAATGTCATAATATTCAATATTTTTATTTGAAACATTAATTGTCGCCTTAAAAAAATTATGTCGAGAAAAATCACTAAAAGAAAATCCCATGTAATATGATATGTAGTATTAATTTTACTATGCCTATTAATGTATACTATGAAGTTCATATAGATGCGTGTAGATAGATAAATCTAATAAAATGATGAATGATTTGTGATGAAATCAGATGAATAGCTCCTGACAGCTGCATTTTGGTAATAAATAGCCCTACCAGTCAAAAGTGGTATTTTCAGTGAACATTCAAAGATGGAAAAATTGTTAATGTAGTAAAGATACATTTTCTAGTTCATATCTACCATTTCCATACATCATTTTCTCACCTATTTTTACACATAAAATCGATCAATTCTTCCTTGCGGGTTTATTTCTGCGGTTGCTTCCTTACTAACGTTTCTAAACGATCACTTAAACATACATTTTTGTGTAAATACTGGACCATTTACGCCATACAACCAATATAGCAATTAGTAATGGCTTTAAGCAATTAACCTACTAGAGCTCCAATTATTTTGATGTATATGAGCCGGGAAATAACCGAAATTAATGTTGCAATTCCACAATAAAACAGTCGTTCCCGTGTTATTTTTGGGTCTTTGAAATCGCCAGTGTCTTAAAATAGGCCATAAAAACAACTCACATTCATTACATGTCATAATGGTTGACTATTTCGGTTCTGCTCAATTGGACATGACATTGTAGATATCGGCTTAATTACTTGAAGTAAAAAGATACTGTCTATTATTGTACAGTTTGGTAAGGACAATCGGTGTTCATGATTTGAAGCGATATTTGTCAATAAATAACGTAATTAAAGAAAAAAAAACAAATCATATTTTAACTATTTCTTTTAAAATCTGTATGAAACTAAGAAAACTGTCTACAGTTTTATTCTATGGCGTAATGTAAATCTTAATACAAAATCATTTTTAGAACGATGGGCGACGCCAAATCACGCACGGTCACGGTCCGTAAATTGAATAAAACCTCATTTCGAGATTACGATGGCGCTTATTGAGTTACATAAAATTCGACATGTAAACAATTTTATTATTGCACGTTCGTATGCCAGCTTCAAAGCCGAAGGTCGACAATTTCCCTTTAAAACTGATTCGCAGCCGAAACATTTACCCATGAAACACATTTAGCAAACCTATGTATGTGCGTATGCGATAACAATGAAATATTGTTAACCGCATTGTATTGTTGGCTGACTGTATAAAAATGCGTAGATAAACATAACTGAATATTTACCTCATAGAAGATAACGAAACCAGTAGTTTAGTCACAAATAAGTATAAATAAATTAACAAAATTTCAATTTGACACTGACTATCTTTGTCAGGTTGATATTTGGAATGTATTTTTTTTAATATTGACATTGTGAAGACGCAGTTTGGTATTCGTTTGAAGAAGGTTCGCGTCTGGGATTAGATAAAGGTATAATTTGGACACATTATGGCTAATTTACAAGGTAAAGGTTGACCGGAACGGAGAGGCTCAATATCGCATTTATGAGTTGTTTGCAATGCTTTAATCATCGGAGATTGATATTTTATTCAGTACCAATTGAATAAATTTAAAGCAAAGCGGAATTAAACCTGTCACTCGCAGGAGAATCCCCGCTGTCTGTGTGAAAAGTTTTCCTTTCAACGTTGAGATAATTAATTTATTTTCCCGAACAGTCTTTAAATAGCCGGCTGACATTTACCTGGTGTAATATCATCTGTACGATGTTTGTAGCTTTAGTAAGATGGGATTTCAGATAAAATAATTATATTAACAATCATACGTGCAAAAAACGCTTGACTGCTGCGTTAAAATCTTGTATTCGAATATCTTTCGTATTATTACATGTGAACGTCAAGTGTGTTCCAACCTTTTTACACAAAAGCAGTGCAAAGGGATGGCAAATTTTATTACCGCATATAAATTTAAGACACAGAGTACGTTTTTAGATATAGAAAATTTATGGAGTTACACGTACATTTCTCAATCTCTTTTATTTTATTGTCGAAAGTCATATTTCGAGTATGGGTGTCAATATAAGTAATTCGTTCGGTCTTCCCTCGGCCCTCCTAGTATTAATCCGGTTCTATGATTTAACGAAACCAAGGCACCTTTTACTTTTGTTGATGTCCAAAAGTCAAAGGTCGCGTCGTGATTTTCGCGAAAATAATTCAATGTCGTCAATCAGAAACGTGTAAACGACATTTCCTTGACGCGTAAAAGAAATACTAAAAGTACGACAAGCGGGCAATATTTTTAAATTGATTCTTAACTTACCCAAAGGACCGCAAGATTAGTGTCGAACTACGCTAAAATAAACATTTCAATTATGTTTTTGCTTCAAATATTTGGATAATACCCCATATATTAAGGAAACATAAAACAGGGGCTTTGACTTACCATACATTAACAATTTTACGCACGAACCAAACCAAATAATATTGGTCCCAAAAGTTTTTCATTAGCAAGATGGCTTTTTGACCTTCGCCATGTTAAACAGACATTCGTTCTTATTGCTTCACATTGGCTGAAACATGAAAAGAGCCTCTCATTAATAACGACCTATACATGTTGAAAGCGTTCATTAAAACTCACAGAAGGCTAATTTGAATCATCTACCTAAACACGACTACAGATAAAGATAAAATGTTGTGAATAGGCAAGAACATTATCGATTTCATTCACGAGAGATGTGATAAGTATAATTTACATTTCTAAGAAGAGGAAAACATTAGTAAACAAAATAATCCTCTTTTTCGGAATTGCGTTGAGTGTTTGGTAAATATAAAAACAACACTGACAATGGCGCCTACATACCGGAGCGAGCCGTGGGCGGTAATTGATAACACGTGGATGCACCGGCCAGCCTCTGCTATTTTTTATTTTACGTAAAGCACAGCACTTAATTAAATTAACATTGCCCACGATTTTTTCAAATTGAAATTGCTTTGTGAATTATTAATAAGTGTTGTGGCGATCGCTATATTGATTTACCGCTCTGCCCACGTTCATGATTGTGGTTTACTTTGTAGTTTTTAAACGTAGATTTTTAATCAACACCGATGATTGATTAAAAATATACGTTTCAGTGTTCAGTGTAGTCACAATCGGATACATTGCTCGTAGGTTAACCCGCATTAAAGAGATATATGTATTTACATAAGCAATAAGTAAACACAGTTGGAATTGGGGCGGCCCAGCTTCGCCCGTGCAAATTTGTTATAGAAAAACAGCCCGCACTCTAATGAATTAAAGCATAAATATGAGTTGACGACATTTACTTTAAAAAAATAAATAAAATAAATAAATACACCCAACAGTCACATACATAGTCCTGACCCCACACTAAGGTACGAGTCTTGTGTCGTGGGTATCAGAAACTACGAGAGACTTTTCGGTCTCACAAACACCCAGACCCGAAACAAATATTTGTGGATCACACAAACATTTGTCTCGGTGCGGGGATCGAACCCGCGGCCGCTCGTTTCGCGAGCTGGTGTCTAACCAACTGCGCCACGGGGTTTTACTCTTTGACAATGAAATTTAAAAGCTCTATGTTTTATTTAAATAGATAAAAGACATCCCAAGAGATAATTCAGCTCCATAAAACCATTTACATCCAAAGCAGATAATGAAAAATGTAATTGATGATAATATATATATAGATTCTTGAATTGATACTTAAGATTAAAGGTTTGTCAACACTTTGCTTGCGTAATCCGCCTTGTAAATATATTTAGTTTTTTAACAAACACATTGACGTGTTTATGTTGCTTATACACGCAGAAAATTATGAGCTTTCTTTGGCTCTGCCGCGTACGGGCCCAATACAAAGGTTTCATAATATTTCCCAACCCGCTCTCGTCCTTAGGGATCGATTTCGGATTAGGTTTTAATAAAGGACAAGTGGTTAATTTGAGCGAATGAAATATTACGTAAAGCAAATATAAGGAATGATGTAAGTGATAAAAAGTCCATACGATAAGATAATAAGAAGAACACGGTATTTCGAACATCAATATTCGTTGGATATTTCAAACGAGGATACAAAATTTAATTGGAACACGTTTCTGCAGCATACGCAACAGTTGTCCCAGGACAAATATCAAACGGCTTTTATTCTTTTATGTAGCTAGTAACGAGGAAGCGCACAGTTCAGTAGAACTACGCAAATAAAGCTCCGTTCGAGAAATCGCTTGTCTGGGGGAAAGAGAAACTTACCGAGCGTACAAAATATTGATTTGAGACATGTTTGTCATTGCTTATAAAAATAAATGGTACAGAGACACGTTGCGGGTGGAATCGGATATTCTTATCATTTCATCATCAAAATTTATACAATTGTTAAGATAAGACTTTGTATACATAGGAGAGAACCGTTGTAACTGTAATCGGATAGTGCGAGATTGTCGATACGAAATTAAAGGATCGCAATAGTACGTATTACTTACGCGTCGCGTCTGGTGCGTTCATCCCAAAACTTTTCCCAGAAGGTAGATCTGTTTTTTATTCGCAGCACGCTCGTACTCAGCGTGCGCGGCAACGTGCCCCCGCCACTGTTGCCAGTCACGCTGGTCGCCATGCTGTGTTCCGACGCTGAGCTTTTAGCTATGAACGTGGCGCCTGCAACTCCTGCGCCCAGCCGATCCGACTGAGATCCTGAACGCTGCATTTTTAATTCGTTTTGTTCACGTTCCGTGTAAAACAACGACACTATACGCGCTAATGATTTTTCACTAGGCCATCGTCACGAGGCACGCGTCAGCACTAGCCGAGCCCACGTGCGAACACGCAAACGGAACTTTCGTTTGTAATTACATAAGTGTTCTTTCCGAGCTCAATGTCAATAACAGCCAAATTAAATTGATTTGCGAATCTCACTACCTTTTAAATCTATCACAACGAAGTACAACATATGTAGAGATAAAGTTATCTGAATCGGATGTCCTTCTCGACAATACTGTAAATACTATTTATGTATATGCGTATATCAGAACATAAATATTTATAACAATGATAACGGGATCATTAAGGGGGGGGTAGGGTTTTGAAGGCAGAAAAAAACAGGTTCTCACAGATTTTTTTTTTGGGCGTACGGTGTAAGTAAATTTATTTCTGATTATTGTACATTAAAGAGTAGTAATTGAACTTTATTCTGTGAAATATTGGTTGAAAAATATTGAAAATTGACCGAATGGCAGCAATTCTTCGCAGGCGCCTCAGAAAAAATACATTTTGCGGTGCACGTCATAGCTCAGCACTAGATCATCTAAAATGAAATAACCAACGTTTTTTTTTTAATTTTTATGTCCCTCTAGGTATCTCTGTCGAGTTTTTCCATTTTTTTTTAATTTTTGAACTTTTTACACGACTTGAAAGTAAAAATACCGATTTTTGGCCTAAATTCATGACTATTGTTGTTAATAATAAAAAAAATAAAATCAAAAACGAAAAAATCTCAACAGGGTTACCTCATAAATTATGTAAGGAAATACTGTAAAAAATTTGAGAACGATCGGTTGAATAGATTTTGAGATACAGAGAGCACCGACTCAAAAAACATCATTTTGAGAAAAACGCGTTTAAAGTTTTTCGTAGCGAAGGTAGTCGTTCGAGACACGCCTACTTCCAAAGCTATATCTTTGTGAGTTTTGCTCCGATTGACTTCCTATTTACAGACAACATTCTTGAGTTACTATACTTTCATAATATGCAATAAAAAAAAATCACTTTTTTTGAACCCTCAAAACCCTACCCCCCCCTTAACATCAACTAGGCCTAAGTTAAATTTAAATCGAAACTACACGGTTTCTCGTTGCCGTTGCGGGGGGAACTCCGACAACCCGTCAGATCAGTGAATGACCTCGATGCTGTCTAGTGGTTCAGCAGCGAGCTTCTGTGGTCCCGGCGAGTGTTAGCACGTTACGACTAAATCCAAAACAGTGTTAGAGTCTAAACGACACGTCACTTCGCGGTACCGTAACTGATATTAAAATCAGCTGTATCGAGTCACATTATATTGTGGGGTTTAGTAAATACAGGGGTTAAACGGCGAAGCATGAGTGCATCGCGTATCGCGCGGCATTGGTGGCGGCGCGGGCGTGTCGCCGGCAGCCCGCGCGGACTATCAATGGGAGCGCGCGAGGCGCGAGGCGGCGGAGTGGCGGAGTGGCGGAGAGGTGGCGAGGCGGCGAGCAGCGAGGCGCAGCAGCGGGCGGGCGGTGGCGGCCGCGTCCCACTCGCTCGCCCGGTCCTCGCCGAGAGCGCGCGACGCCGCCCGAGGATAAATTTGGCGCTAATGGAAACTGGCGACGGTGGGCGCCGGTAATAATCAATGTTCGACGTGGATGTCGAGGGCCAGTGTGAGCGTTATCAATGCCAGATATAATTGAGATATTTGCATTTTTAAAGGTGTGCTGGTAGAGTCTGCCCCTGGACTAACGCACCGCCTCGCTCCATATCGATCGTCTCCTGTGTGAACGTAGGTACCTATATGTACCTACGTTCTACAGGTAGGCAGCACTGCCAAGGCCTATCGTAACTCGCTTGTATGAAAACGTTGGAGCTTTATTTGTAACTTCATCATGCCAGAATAGTTGAGAAACACAGAGAGTTTATTATGGGGAATATTTACCGCTAACGTCGTTATTGACACGCAATATTTTACATTTGCCGAAGACATAAAGTGGAACATGATGCTATTTAGTATAATTATCTTGCACTGTCATATAAAATATTAAGTGTTCATGTACATTAATTAATGTTAAGTGAACAAGATAATTAAAAATGTTATGGCCGTGGAATTGTGTAGAGATACATCCAATTACGTCAATTTTAACGTCAAATATAATTAATATCGTCTTTATTTCTTACGTATATTTTATGCCTTAATCATAATGCCTTTTTATATTATAAGCCAGCTTTTCATTACTGTCAGATTAACGAGACCGAAAATACGAGATAAACTAGAGAGTAATTTCAAAACACCGATGTATATTGTATTCGTGTCCAATAAACTTGTAATCATTACAAAATTAGTTTTATTTTAATTATCTAATTAAAGTTCGTTTGTATGCTAATATAACGGCTTATTAATTTTTAACTTGGTAATATAAAAATATACTTTCTTCCTAGATGATAGATAGATCAAAAAAGATATTTGTTGTTCAGTCATCGAATAATTTATTTATAGATTTTGTAAAAAGGTACAAAAAGGAATGACTTTCACAGCAGGAAATCGTGTTTGGCTATTAATTTAAAGTGATTGAAAAGCAATCCAAATTAGTTACGTTGAGTTGGGCTCATCTTAAAATGTAAGTTAAATTATTTTGTAATACTAAATATTTTTTTATTGAATAGAAAAAGGTTCTAAGATTCAAATTGTTTATTGATTTTAGTACACAAAAGTTTTATCGGAGTCTATGAAAACCCGCGCATTTCCGTTGTACTGTGTTTATCGATACATTTTTCATTGTTAGAAATATGCTCACTGACTTCGGTATGACCATAAAACCTTAGGTCTGAAACAAGGTAAATCAAGACTATTAATAGCAGTATTTTTTTTGGCCCTATCCCACCACACACCCGCCACTGCAACTCCTGTATTCCAGGATCAACAGCGGCACGCACAGTATTGGCGCCGAGCAATGAAGCTCAGCGAATCTAAGGGGACCTAAATTGTCATAATCCCGCAACGAAGTTAATCAGAAAAGCAATGTAAAGGAGGAGTTGGAAAAACAAAGAGTTGTCCACTTCCCTCCACAGCAAAGCGGGTGACAAAACATTGAGCTATGAGGTTTAACCTCACATAAAGAAAGACAATTACAATTACCAAAAAATTTGACGCAAGTAACGCACCACGGATAGTTAACTATTGCTTAAATTGGACCTAACGTGCGAACTGTTATACAGACTTCCAATAATAGGCATGGCAAAATCGCTGAAAGGCACGGAAATTCCTCCTAGATTCAACGAGGTCTGTATAATAAACAACACCAGACGTTACGTGCATACTATTGAGCATACTGTTACGCTCATCCGACCAAAGATTACACTCCCAAAGGATATGATGTGCGGACTGTTCATATTCGCAATCATGCGTTGAGCATTGGCACATAGGAGAATCAACCAACTTAAATGAGAATAATTTACTACGAAAATTGCCGTGACCCGTTAGAAATTGCGACACGTAATGATCAATCTCAAGCCAAGTTTTTGCCAAGCGATCGCTAACCGAAGGAAAATATTGATAAAGATGACGGCCCTTTACAGACAGCTTCCATCGGTTTTGCCATTCTTCTATTAATTCCGAGTAAGTCTCGGCGTATGGTTTAAATAATCGAGTTATTTTTGAAAAGTCGCGCGATGGAAGGAAATCTCTATCAACACTTTGCCTGTCAGCAAAATATAACGCGGCGCGACGCTGTACTTCCAGGTCGACTGGAAGCACACCCGCAAGAACAGGTAAAGCCTCAGTACTAACGGTTCTGTACGCCTTACACAAAAATATCAACGCCAAACGCTGACTCTGGAGCAACTTCCTTCTGACTGCGCCGACAGTTGCCCTATCGGCCCACACAGGGGAAGCGTAACAAATACAACCCAAATATGTAGCTCCATAAATTACTTTTAAGGTATTAAACGATAGACCCCAGGTTGACTTTGATATCCTTGTCAAGGCATAAAAGTTGTTTTTAGATTTTTCACCGACGCTTTTTATATATAATAGCAGTATTACTTAAATAATATTTTTTTTAGTTTTGATGCAATAACAATGTTTTCCCCAGACATTATAGCTAGTTTCAATATATAATAATATTTGACTAAAGTTGTAACCATAATATTATACATTCAGAAGTAAATAAACCATACTGTTAAAAATATTAGGCGTGACGATCATGGCCAGTATGTTCACTGGATACGTTGGCAGTTTAGCGCCACAAAGGGGTTCAATGATTTATATTACATCATAATCAATCGTAATACAATACCCATCGGGGCACACGGCGAGTGTAACAAGTTTTATCATGCGGCAGAAAAATTGCCCTATTCGATACTATAGTTTTTGGTTTCATATTTATTGATCGTCACGTAAATTGAGAATACATGAAATGTAACTTTAATAACCGATAAAAACATGAATAATCCGTTTATGTTTATATAATACTACATTGGTACTTATTCATATAATCAAATGTTTTGTTACGTTGTTTGATTCTATCGATTTGATAGTGCGATAGTTTATCTGCCGCTGCAAATTGTTTCCTAAGAGCTTTGTAGATAAATATCTGTAGATTCTTTCAAATAACATAATAATTAGATTTCAACAATTATGTACCTACCTTGTGTCGTTCGTTGTCGCCCCAATTCAATTAAAGAAGCTGTGACACTTACACCAAAGCGTTGTTAATCACAATAACGACATAAAAAGCCCCTAGGGTGTTTAAAGCATAGGTAACAGAAAGCAAGCGAGAAAACTGGGACAGATAAGCGTGCCGTGCTAGTTACGTGCGTAAGTTAGTGTACGTACGCTCTGTCCAGTTGTGCCGCCTCAGCCTCCTTGAATCTGTAAGCAATTAAAAGATAAGGAGAAGAAAGAAAATACGAAGACCTCAGAGGACACATAATGTTATGCCACCTAAGCGGATCGGGTCGCTCTTACAGTATGCGGGGTTGAGTTTCACACCGAGAATATTGTGCGAGAGTAGTGTGGTGAGAGGATCTGTAGAGGTGGCGGCAGTAGCATCAAGTGTACATTATTGTCAGCCCTCGTGTACGTTTCACACAGTTACGGCGAGTGCATGAGCTATGCGACACAGTTTTCAGTTGAATGCATTCGCGGATATGCATGCTATCATCAAATGTAGGCTGTTTGTGAGTAAGCTCGCTACTTGTTAGTCGGACACAACATACAATATGTATACACCACTTTAGTTAATAACACATAATGTAGCTTACTTTGAGTCTGCGTCTGAGTAGTGTGTCTTCGTTTTCGCGAAAACACTTCGGAGATATGAGGTATGCCAATCCCATTGTTTAATCACTATACCTTAATCTGAGTCATGGGTCAACTAAAGGCCAATAGAAATTTGTTTGTAGTTATTATTTACTGTATAATTTTTTATATTATAAATAGAACTCATTATCTGACACGCTAAGCAAATTTACAAAATACTTGTATCAAATTATGCACAAGCTCAAGGCGTTTAGGTATTAAGTGATACATTTATTTATTGTATTAACAAAAACAAATTTAATTCGTAATAATTTTACCTAAGTATAAAAAAAACAAGTAAGGCTTAAACCCACTCAATCGTAGAGGCCCGTGCCCAGCTATAGGACGTAGCATAGGGGAAACGATGACAAAAATAATAATACCCACATAATTTTGCTGTTTTACTCTGATGCCTTTTATATGTTTATCAAATAGAATTTAAGAAATTAATTCAAAGTTGATGAGCGGCTTTGATCTTTACGTTAGTTAACGAGTATCACGGGTAAGTTAATTAAATCTGCTGTGTTGCGCATTGGGTGAATAATTATGAAACATTATTATATAACTACAAGTTACAGATACATATGTAACATTTAATATATGACCTATTAGCTCCGGCCTCATAGGAGTTTATTGTTTTATTAAGATTCTAGTACAAATATTCACTGTTTAAAAAGTGTTATTAGTATATGTTTTTTATGGAATCGGTATTATTATACACATATATGTACATCCTTAATGGAATACACAGTAGTATTTAGATTGGTTTACGTGTGAGTCAATATGTATTTTTCAATGCCATGTCGAAATATTGGGGTAATATTCAACAGTATGAATTGTTCAATAAAAACACGTAGTTTTTTGTTGTAACATTTCAAATCCAAGCAACAACTTCACTCAGTTTTTTTTCCGTTATACATTTATTGTTGATATTAAATAAATACAGTAGTAATAATTTGGGAGTGCATCATAAACTACGCAACGTCACGAAAACAGATGTCCATGACAAATTATGTACGATTATTTTTCAAATAAAAAATAAATGCCATTTTAAAGATTTGATAACTATAATTAAAAAGAATGTTATAAAAAAATCGAGTAACGATTAACTGATGTGAACTATGTTTTATTTGTCGTTTTTGCGATATAATCTTTTAGATGCATATTACCGGTATGTAAAAGATCTACAAGAGCGAGTTCAAAAATAGAATAAAAAAAATTGACTGCGGATCTAGATGTCGTTTCGTGTAATTTTTTAAAAATGAATTATTTAATTTCAATATATCAAATTCTGCGAATGTAGATATAATGCCTGCATATAAGGATTTTTATTTAATAAAGGAAGAATCTTTGTTATTTTTAGTGCTCAAAGCGTTCCACAGGTACACACGGTTTAATATATTGTAAAATACTTTACTTTTTTGTGTTATTTGTTCTAAGAATAATATCGGGTTCGAATATTCAGGTTTCAAACACAAACCAGGACAACTCAAAATATTTCAATATTTAATTTATTCATAGTTAATTTAAATAAAGACAATTCAATCAAAACGTTTCGAGATCTCGTCTATTCTTTTAGTAATTCAGTAAAAACCTATATCTAAAAGTACACCGTTTACTTATTCGTACATTTACAAAAGATTAAGAAAAATATCTAAACGTGAGTAATTTAGAGAGAAATGTGGTTCTGAGTAACCGCTCGGGTCTTCATCACATAAAAAATGCATCGCTAAAGGCAACTTTCGTCTGTTTTACCGCACGTAATTTACTGTCGCTGTACAGAAAATAGATTTTCGTTGTCGTTTCTATTCTACCATAAGTAAATGTTTAATTAATTTATATCAAAGTGGAGAAAAGTAAATTATATTAAGTTTGTATTTCAGTAAAGGAATGAGCTATTATTATCGAAATAAAAAAGTTGTTTGTGTTGCTTAGATTTTTGTATTGTATCTATTTGTAGAAGAGGAGTTAAAACAAATAAATTTTATTTTTTGCAATTTTAATGTGTGATGATAAATTTTAATATGCTGTACATTGTGTCTGTTGTTCTTAATGAATAAAAAACGTATAAAATCTCCTTATTATGGAGTATGTGGTGTGTAAATAGAAACAGGTTTAGGACTGCTAAAATGTTTTATTCTTTAATTTTGGGAAGAATAGCATATGTCATGTTTATTTTTAGTTTAATTACAACATTAGGTATTGCAACTTGCAATAGACCTTCTTTTTATTCATTTTCATATAAAGCATGAATGTAGCCAGATTTCCAAGAAAAAACAATTCATTTTATCTATGGACGTTGGTAAGTCATAGATTACATTAAGCCTTAGCTTAGGTAGGCTTAGTAAAGATTGATGGTAAAAATTGTTTTCTTTAATATACCCATGGACAAGTCTTTAAGACTGTGGAGCGTATTGTCAAAAGTGTTAGTTATTGTCTTACCTCTCGCTGGCGATGGAGCTGTTCCTCGACATAGATTTAGGTGACATTTCGAAGTCTGAGTCTGAGCGGTAGAGGAAGGACTCGCGGCGCTGCGGCATGGCCTGGAGGACGAGCGCAGTGGACGGCGAGCCGCCCTCGAGGGGCGAGCGCGCGCCCCCCGTGCCGCCCGCCGCACCACCCCCATTCTCCACATCGAAGCTGGAACAATGAAAGATAACGATCAACTTCGTGTATTTATGCGATAAACAATACCCGTTTACGCCTTAGCGTGGATCCCTAACACGGTGTACGATGAGGTGCTACTCAAATAGTTTTTATTAAGTATACATCCACTGCGATTTCATTCAGCGCCTGTTGGCATTGCTGTGCTTGTCCCTGTTTGTGTACCTATACCGGTCATGTTTGTAAATACATTCGTTATTAAAAGGTAACATTATTTGATACACGCATGATACGTACGTCATAAGTTATACGTAATCGTACATACTACAATACATTTGATGATGTCAAAGTTACCAATTTGTCTTGCCTGGTATTAACCAGCTTATAATTAACACATAAAATTCAGATGTTTTTTTTTTTTTAATAATAAATCAACCAACATTGAAATACCTTAAGACCACCGTCATACCAGGTATGAAAAGATGGCTTTAAAATTCCAAGACACATAAGTTAATACATAATTCTTTAATTTGTAGTTTATATTTCGGTTTTACAATAAAATTCACAACCACGTCGGCACACAACACAGCAAAAAATGAACATTAAAGTGAGAGCTAATGCCGGCTATCGGTCGATATCTAGTGATAAAATCATTACGTAGAGAGCTCTAGCAGATACATGTCTTTTTAATTCAAACAAGATAATTCCGTTGAGTGTTTGTGTATGGGACTAAAAATAAAAACATTTGATGGATTGTACACATAGGAAAAACATAAAAAATTGACACCAACTGTGTTAACATATTAAAATATATAAGCGTTAATACGGTTATACATTTACTAGCAATATTGACTAGATACTTGTTAATATATATTTTTATAATGTCATAATTATAATTTATCCTCGTGTTCACTTGGAAACAATGAAAATGTGTAGTAAAAAACGTAACTATGATGGCGTGAGCGTCATCGGACTTTCCGTTAAGATCAAGAGTCTTATCGGGAATTAACAATGTACGCGTAATAATTTTTATTTTATTGGCGATTTTCAACTTAATTTGCTTGTTCTACTCACTTGTCTTATCTCTGAAAATCCTTAGAAAATTCATGTACAGCAATCACTTTTAACTGTAATTGCATGAAAAAATCGAAATTATTATTTACCTTTCTAAACATGAATTCATAAAGCAAGATGAAATGTAAATGTACCTATTTACAATTAACCTGTAAATTTTCAAGTATTGATGTATTAATATATTCCTGTTCCTAGTGGCATCTGTGGAATATTTAGTACACTAACAACGCAAAGCTACGCGAATCGTTACGCTATTAGTTTACTTTTTACTCACAAGATGTCTCTATTCAATAACTCATTTATACTAAAAAATATTTGTTTAAAATATTTACTCGTATCTTCTTCTATCAATTTCTGCAGGGTTTTTAAATATATTATCTAAATGGATCAATAAATTAATTTAATAAATATCGTCAAGGTGTAAGTATCTAAAAATAATTAACATAGCCAATTAAACATACCTTTGTTCAGTGCTATCATTTCAAAAGGTGCAAATTAATTACTTGGGACTTTGTATACCTACTCGTACATGATATCCCATGTTGACTAATATGTGTAACAAGCAAGTACAATTAGTGACGTAGTATGACGATGTATTTTGTAACGACTGATCATAAAATTTATTATGATTGATGGTAGGACAATTTGCGTGCTGATTTCAGAAATATTTTGATAGTAGGGTCTGCCCGCGGCTTCCATTGCAATAATATCTTAGCACTTTGATTTTGAAAATAAATTTAAATATGATTTAAATTCCCTCCTTACATCGGGGTATCCAAAATCATCAAAAACGTTCAGCGGTTTATGTGTGGAAACGTTATAAACTTAGCTCACTCTTTAAAATTATATTGAATATAGGTAGATAGAGACTCACTAAGATTCACTGATCGGTAAATATCCATGGACGCCACTTTCGGCCCTGCTTCATGGGATTAACGTTGTGATAGTCTAATTATGATAGTAGAGTTTAGTTAGTAATATTGAATACGGAGTCATACCACATCACACCATGATTTGCTGCGCAACATGAATAGTAATCCTGACACATTTTAATGACTCTTCTACATGCATAGCTATTTTCAAAATTTCTCTAGGTATTGAATACTTTCCACATCTTTGCAAAACATTATTGAATACGATATTTGGTATAACGAGTAACATTTCAGTGAATTAAAAAAAATGTCACTGTCACACAAGTTTTTTTTTCTAGAAAATTGTACGTCTTCAGTAGTTAAATGATGAAAAAGTTATGTGTTTCATAATTAGTTTTAGGAGGGTGATGGATAGAAAGAAGCGTGTTTATATATACAAATATATTATGTACCTGCCTAATTTTTCGTATGTATCCCAAAAGAGGTAGACAGAGGTGTATTTTTAAGTCACGTTTTAAGCCGTATTTTGAGGCCAACTGAATATGACCCACTGTTATTCTTTATTTCCTAATAAAACGCTAATAACATTACACCTAACCCGGAAATCGCACTCTGGGCCTATGAGACACACATCGCAAATTTACGCCACAGGGTTAGTCAGTTAATGTGTTTTCTTACATATACATTACACATATAAAACATATAATATGTATTAGAAGTATTACATAAACAGGGACTTCAATTATTTGATCTTTATAATAATGACAAATCATCATAAATATTTTTTCCTGCAAGAATAAAGACGTCCCAAAAGTGTGCGACATTTCTTATTGTAAAATCAAGATAATAGTAATCTGAAATCACCAAGGTGCTATCATAATTGATAAAAATGACGTAAAATGGCATGAGATAAGGATGCATCCGTATTTTGGTATTATCAAATTGTTGTTATGATATAATGAGCAATCCTATTGGTCACGTGAGTTGTCTACGTACAATAAAGAAATCCATTCTCGGAAAAGACGTCACATTGATTAAATTATGATATTGCCTGATAATATCGCATCAATATCATGAATTTGAGAGTTTGGATGTTTATTCATCAGTGTTGCAATACATTCAAAAAGGATTTGAATGAAAACATACATTCAGTATATTACAGTAAAAAGGAATATTTGTATTACGGAAAATGTTCCCGTGAAAACATCAATACAAACAAAAAAAACTTACAGACCGTATGGAAGTATAGATATTTTTTTGTTGTTTACAAATTTATTATTTTGATTTTTATTTCATGTAGTGCAGCAAATTGGTGCGAATAAAAGTTAATTAAATTAAATTAAAAGGTAATACTCTAAGTTAAATTAATGGTTTTGCTTATTGTTAAAAAATCTTATTATCATAAAAGCAATGTTTCTACATTACCCTGATAAGTATGGACATATATTTTAAAAACGCTGCGCTGAAACTGCTACTATATTGGACAAAAACAACATGAATTTTTCATTTTACAGTTAATTGAATTCATCACTACTATTTTGTTTCCTTTAGGTATATAAATATATATATTTTGCATATCAAACTGACGGGATAACTTATTTTTTGGAGTTTTCCAGTGGCAGTTTTTAGAAGTATACTCAAAAAGCAAAGCGAATATTAGTGCGAATAGTAAAATAATACTAGTGAGTCATCGCAACAATCAATGATTTATAGTATACGATTTGAAAGAACTTATCGGACGTAATAATTCAACTTTAATGTTTGGTACCAAGATAAAACGTTTTATAATCCTCTGAAATTATTGACATACAATCAAGCACCATATGCACGCTGAGTCTGAAACGGTACAAAATAGGTCTATGGTTTGCCAAGTTTTTTTGACGCAGTAAATAACAATTTAATCTCTGCCACTTTTAGGGAATTTTTAAATGCTTTTAGTTATAGGCTAAGTTATTTCACAAACATCTTTACTTAGATAAACTAACAACAACTAATTAGAGAATTTGGGAAAAGATACCTATCTTTCACTTTTTACCGGATATAAATTAAATATGATAAAGTAGGTAGGTACTGGTCATAAAACACATACTGGGATATTTAAAATTAAAAAAAACAAAATGTTTGAATTTAGAGCGTAGGTGACGGCAGACATAGTAATGTACCTGCCGGTAGTCCGTCTTCTGGCGGATACTGGCGGTCTACGATGCAGTCGACGTGATGCTCCTCTGGCGCTCCATCTCCGAGGAGCTTCGCTCCACCTAAGCACAGCACAGTCAGAATCCACCAGCTCCAGCTCACATTTGCATATTTTACCCACGTAGTAACGATTCATCATATTATACGTATTTGTATGGAGAAAAAAAGTCTATTATGTGTCTATAATAATTGATCAAAATATAATTAGTATAATAATTAGTATAATTTATCAAATGACAGTAATTATTATATTGAATGATCAGAGACCGATGTTCTTTGTTATTTTGTTGTCTATATGAACACTACTATAAAGAAAAATTACCTAATTTTCTTTAAAATTGTTTATAAATGAATAAAAATAATAAGTGAGGAAATTAACGGAGTATTTTAATTTTAATTTGTGTTTTTTATCTACGGCTATTTTTATGATATTACGCGTAACACATACGCACTCCACACACTATAAAGCTTACGAAATTGTAAATTGCAATTTTTATTTAATTGAGTGCTTGGTGAGTTGCCAACCCGTTTAGTTTCGTAGATTACATAAATGCAAATGTCCGTTCAGGCGCCGTGTAAACAATCAAACCAGCTTGAGAAAATTGTAAAATATTCGTCACTGTATGTAGGTAATACATACATTAAAGGGTAATGTGTATTGAATATTTTTATAGCCTTTACTAGCATTGTCCCTAAAAATACAAGAAATTAAACGCCATTGAGTGGACGACTTAAGCAGTTTATTTACAAATTGGTGTATGAACACAGTGTCGCCTCACTATTTATAGAGTAACGTGCTATTTATTTACATAAAGTCGAGTAGTTTGTTCTTGCATGTGTTGCAAATCATATTTATTGGATTGTTACGTGCCAATTTTGAGAAGATGACAAGCCGAAAATTCATGTTTTAGCAAAGAATATTTTTCTACTTACGAATTAGAATATATATACCTACAGCATTTTTCGCTACTTATGGTACATTCATGTCATTAATTACGAAATCATTTTCTAATTCGACGTCACGAAGATGAACGTGGCGTGTATGAAATGAAAGTGAATTTATAATTATCATTTATTGAGTGAAAAAGATATTTTACAAGGATAAATTAATTAAATACAATTGTATTTTACTCTGGCTCACGATGTTCAACTGAGTAATGTGCATTTAGATTTAATGTTTTTAGTATTTTATTGACGGAGTTCAACGTCAGCATTAACACGTGTATTTTAAAGTAAAATGCATAAAAACTATTAGAATCGTTACTACGTTTCTGGTATTATTTACGATACACAACCGCCGCCAACGCGTTTTATCTTTATTTATCGCAGTTATGGAACTCCTATTTCTTATACCATATTAAATATAGAAACAAGGTGAAATGTCCGACGCGTTATTCTGGTCCATCGCATCTTTTGATGGCGTTCTAACTTGTTGTTCACGTACCAAGTTGCAGCTTGGTTCTGCCTCAGGTGTTAATAAAAAGGAATGCGACCCCGCGCGTGCTTCCAAAGCCTTCTGAGGTAATTAATTTTTATTGAGAATCTGTATCAACTGCACTTGTAGGGGCGCGGGTTTATGCTCCTATACCTACAATACTTTGATGTGATATATTGGAAAGATATTATTACTTTATCTCAAACGACTTATAATTATATATCATGATAAAAAGTACCGTTAAATACATTAGATATTAAATTGAAATTTCATTTCATATATTTCAATGCGAGACACCTTAAAAAAATAAAACGGTTTATTTATCTTTCTCCATTTCATATGAATAGCACGAAAGATATTATAAAGGGTAGAAAGTTCTAAAAACTAAAATAACAAACTCCCCCAGCATTAGTTAGGTGTGTAACATTTAACAGCTCTCAGTTATAGGTATGCTCGCAAAGAAATATTATAGTTTTAACGCGCAACTTTAATTTTCATACGTGTTTTACGGTGAAAACGCTTTAATTAATAACACTCTTTTCTTTACGACTCAAAGCGAACGGTTCTGCAACAGCAAGCTACTAAAAAGAGGAAAAATTATATTACCGTCTACGTAGGCAGGTATAGCCTATTTTTTATATCGGTAATTAAGATATTCAACGTAGTGTTTGAGTTATTAATGTTAGCCATGTTTGTAATAAATTTTAACCGAATTAGTTTATAATTTAAAAAAAATACTTCATCGATATTATTGTTTGTGCAAAGCGGCGGTTGTGTGTTGTTTGTGTGAGTACTTGGCGTGAACCTCTTGGGTTGTTCGCCACTACTGGTCTGGCTGGAGCTGGTGGTGGTGGTGGAGAGGGTGGAGAGGTCGCTGGAGGCGCGCGCCGAGCGCAGCCGCGGCAGCACCGGCACCTCCTCCACCTCTGGGGAAGTGGGCGCCGGCTCGCACGCCCAGCCCAACGCACGCGCCGCTGACCACACCGCGAACACGAATGTCAGCATCGTGCTGCTATCGAGGCGAGCGCCTCGCGCGTCCCCGGTCCGCTCCACACATGTACTCTTGTGACGAATGCATCGGTCCCAATCACGCCGTCATATCTGTGCACTGTCACGAGGAACTGATTCACTGATGACGTTCCGAGCCCGGGATGATAGTGATCATCGTGCCAGAGACGAGAGCGCGCCGCCGCGAGCCGCGCTCCATGCACGCGCTAGCGCCGCCACTACTATTTGTAAACTGGGCTTGGCGGCGTCGTACGCTCGCCGCACGTTTTTTTTACTATGCACTCATGATATCGCAATTATTATTTGTAATTAGTGTTGCAAACCAATATCATAATCTTAGATGCAATCTTTACATTCTGGTTACAAATATCAGTTCGACATTGGAAAGAAAACCGGTATCCACAACAACATTTCAATGAACATTACATACACTATCACTGGACTGTCTATTGGGAGCACTCGCCAAAAGCCGCTAATTAGCCGGGCTACGGAGGCGTGTTGATATTAGTAGTGTGTGAAGTTAAGATCGGTCTGGGTGAGTGGTGAGTGGTGACGCGGCCGGCAATGTTGACGTTGCGCCGCGCGGCGCGGGGAACGTGAGTGCGCGACGTCACTCACTGCTTGGCTCACCCGCGCCGCCGACCACTGAAAGGGCACGTTCTATATATACAAGTGACCCACAATCACATCACAGCTAGAAAATAATAGCAGTGCGTCATTTATCTGTTCGAGTTTTGAAACGATATCACTTGTTGCGCGCGTGTTTCGTATCGGCAGTCGTGTCGTCTCGCCGCGAACGATAAATCGACCACACCGGTGGTTTCTGGGCGGATGTGCGTGCCGAGGTAAACGCCGCGCCGGGGATTCGTGTCAACGTCGTTTCGGATAGGAACAGCGACACAGAGCATCCTGCGGCTGCCCGGCGGCCATGTTGGCACCGCCATTTTGCCAGGGGTCGAACGGGGCGAGCCGCATGCGTACGCCGGCACGCAACACTATTGTAGGAAACGACGCAAGTCACAACGTTGTCAAGCAATATTGACGCTTGTACCCCAGACCGAAGGCTCAGTTTGGCGAATGAAGCTAAGTGCGTTGGTTTGTAGGTCAGGCGAAAACTCAAGTAACGTCTTCACTGAAGCTCGCTACGAATCACGACTGATTTCGGTTTAATACATTTGTTAAACTCAGGAGATACCATTTCTTAAGGAAGGAAAACACGTGAAAAATTACATCACTAAACACATTCTGAGTGTACGTAAGGTTTTCGCTTGAGGCTAAAGGCAAAAGTACATCTGGGAATAGGTGACATTCACTCGTCTTTTTTTATTTTGTTTTTAATAATGAAAACGGATTTCATAGAAAGTTACGTAATAAAACGATACATCGTATTAAAATGAATAGAAAAAGCTTTGAAAATAATTTAAAGCTACGTACATAAAAATAGAATACAATAGAAATAAATATATTTGATAGTTATTTTTTTCTTAAATAATAGTGGTATTTTACGTTTTGCTTTGTACGAACTTTGGTAGAGTTGGCAGCAGATATATTTTATTGGTTTGGCGCAGCACACGTGGCGCGTGAACTTGACCGCTTACGTCAACGCCCTTCACTCAGGAATGCATCTTCCAGTATTTATACTGACTTAATCAACCTTCCAACGCATACTAATCTGTAAAAACGGGCATGTTAACCAAGATTGATCGGTTTACATAAGTATTGTTTAACGCTAACAATGGCCATTGGTCACAGACCTCGATAAGATTGGCCCCACGGCTTTATTCAAAAAGTTTTAAGAGAAGAGTTTGTATAGCTGTAAATGTCCATTGTCTCGTCGGTAGTGTATCCAATGTCCGTTGCCTTGACGTGTAATGGGACCGTCCCTCACCATATTATTACGCTTGTGGCCAAAGATAATTGTTGTGGCATTGCACGTAGATGCAATTATGGTTACGTCCGCACTTGATTATATACTGCATAATAAATGGGCCTTATGTATTCCGTCGCTACACAAGAGAGAGGTAACTAATCTAATTAATTGATGAAACTTAGGAACTGCTCTAAATTATATACATATCTTCATACTTGAAGGTACTTCTTAGGTACTTTACACTGACACTTAAGATAGTGGTAAGTAGCCTTTAGATAATAAAGTTTTTATATACAAAATAATAAAACGTTACCACACGATGGTAATTAAATAAAAACTTGTGTGATATCATCGGAAGTTAAGGAATTTATAATTCTCACCCTATTTTCTTACGGGTTTTGATTTAGAAAGGATATTCAAATCATATCTTTTCTATATTATAATGTATTTCATGTTTATATAAAAAAGTATTCATGGATACTTAGATAAGACAGTAAGGGTCTGTTAAGGTTAAACATTTTGACAGGTACTAACGACTACTGACCTGTGTACAAAAAATGGTCAATGCCAAATCTCTCAGTATTACAAAATAGAAAATGAAGCGCATTGCACGTAAACTGGGGATTGTTGAGATTTTTATTTGATTCTTATTAATGTCACTTTTTTCATCACTAGCCTGACATGTTTCTATAGTCTACCCCAAATCCTTTCAGTGCAGATGAAATACTCAGATACATCAACAATACTTGTTATTATGTCCATTACCTTTATTTATATTCTCAATTTAAACCGATGTAATTTTAGCTAAATGGCATTAAAACAAATATCAATTAACTTTACTCATACATCATTATTTCATTAATGAAGCGGTCGAGAGGTCATTTTTTGTGGCAAATAAGTAGATTAAAGTTCGATTCCACAAAAGACCAGTGTTTAAAGGATATGAAGGTATCTCTTATTGTTTGAAACCGAAGAGTGAAAATTTGACTGTTTTGTATATGAATACTTAATATTGATTTCCAAAAAGGAAAGACATTATTTATGTCGAGTGTCCTTTCGAGCTACTTGGTAATAATGCTTCCTGATTGAAACTATTATGTCTTGGATTATTACTAATAGATAGGTAAAATTAGTAATATTTTATAATTTGTGTTTTGAAATTTATTTTCACAAAAATGCTTTATTTCCTGTATATATAAGTTCATGTGTGGGTAGGAACATTAATTCTTGTGTCCATGATTTTCTTTATATTTCAATAAATATGACACACTCTGTATGTATCCTAGAAATTGTCTACGTTGTATTCGTTTTCCTCAACAATTTCAATGTATCTGAAAAATGGGTCATATCATTGACTCAATGTAGATTGGTAAGAATTATTAAAAAAATGAATAACATTTTAAAATGTACATTACGTTTATGTTATTCATAAAAGTTTCTTGGTTTTTCCTACACGCAAAATTGACAGACATTTTTTGTTTATTATAATATACATACCTACAATATACTTTTACTATTACCTACAGTGTGTTTGTAGCAGAGTCGAGATTGACGAAAACCGATTACGAGTATTGCCTGCCAGAGGGCTTAGAAAAAGTAACATTTTACATGGGAAATCGTTATCAAAAAGATAAAAATTATAAAATTGCCCGGAGTCTGGAAATGTTTCCGAAAAACGGGAAAAAGCGCGCCCTTCATTACGTAGGACGTTATTCATTGGCGAAATGTAGGTGCCGAAATTCACATCTGCCTTCGGGCAATATAAGGGTGAGTGTGTGTACTTTGTATGTATGTAAAAATGAAGAAAACGGTCACGTTACTTTGCAACTTTTCAAGTCAATTTCGTAAATTTTATTAAATGACTATATTCATAATGGTTATTGCTTGATACAATTTCTACTTAAGATGCGAAGTCTCTATAAGAGAAATTTAAATATATTTTCTTATTATGTATATCGGAAAATACGATATATTTTTGATTTCATATAAATCATACGCTCAGAGTGTCACGTTGAGACAAAAAATTGTTTGATAAAGTTGATCCAGTGGCGTCACGATTTTAACTTAAAGTATCATGTTGACTGAACCACATCAAACAAGCTAGTTGTAACGTTCAAACGGCTTGGCAGCGCCATTAATTGCTACATCATACTTACGTTCAATTGTGTTCGTAATCATTCTTGCATAATTCACTGGCCATTATATTCCAAAGATAATAAAGTATTGAGTTTTGTTTGCGAAGTGTCAATGTCAATTGTTCTATTTATCGGCTAACAAGTCATTGTTCTATACCGTAAGTAATAAATTCATGTTGCAAAAAGTTTTAATGTCTTTTACATAATTGAATCACAAACCTTTTTATGACGTCGAACATGTCTTTGAATGGAGGTATGAGAATACCGTTGGAACATGGTCTTTGGGTGTTACAGAGCTGGCAATTTTTTACTATGGTCAGGTTACTTCGAAAAAAAGCGACGATCTGTAGTTGTAATTGTATTTTGTTACTACGGTTTTAAGGTGAGGTAGGATCAACCACAAAACTTAAGCATTGCAAGCAGGCCACACCAAAAATAAGAGGATAAAATGAGATTTAACAACTTTTCAAAGCATTCGCATAGTGCAGAGTGTAGGACACGCAGAGCGAGGGAAGATTTTTCAAAAATACCTGAAAATATATCTAACAAAGAGTCCGTCTGTTCTTCGTGCCCTATTCTCTAGCGTATCAGCGATTTTCTGCGATATGTGTTCCTCAGAACCTTTACTTTGAAGGTGATCGGTCAGAGATTGCGGCACGAGACCTGGAGGATCATTTTGCGACACCGGCCGTGAGGACTGCTTATTGATACCGTTATTTCATCAGGAATTTCGAATGACGAGTGTAAACAATTAATCGAACTCGGTATTCTCTTTAAATAAAGGTTAGTTTACGCATTCTATCAAATAACGGCATATTGCGTGACAACCAATAGTTATAACTAATCAGACTGAGTTAACACGATGTCGTCGATTCACGCGTCACAAAACAGTTTTACGTTTCACAAGGTTTTTCCAGTGGCATCATAAGCGTTGGTATAGAATTGGCTTATAACTAGTATAAGATTCCTTAGGAAATGAATTACTTTTTGGGGTTAAAAAGCCGAAAAAACCCATTTCAGAACATGTACAAAATCTCTGTACGCTGTATTCTATACGGTTTTGGTTCGCGGGAGTATAACTTTATAATGAAGGTGTTAAAAATACATATACTGTTACTTGCGTGAGGAAATATACCTCGGTCTTCTCCTGCAGGGATACTTCTGGGACTGTGTGTATTTATAGGTATACTTCCTTCCAACAATTAATTTATTTTAAAAAGGCTGTAATGAATAAACCTAATAGTTGCGTTCATGTATTCCCTATAGTATCTGGTGTGGGAAGTAATACGTTTCATTGCAGTGGTGTGATTAGATAATCATCAGACTGTTTCGTCGTCTCGCGACTCAAGTATGTGCCGTACGATCCAAAGGCCCCGGGTCCAATTCCCAGATCCAGCAAAGTGTTATTGGATTTTCCATTTGGAAGTTCTCAGCCCACGACGGAGTCTAAAAATAAAAATATTTTGCCGGTCCCGGGGATCTTATCGTTTTAACGCAAATCAGTCTACCTTTTGATAAAAATATAAACTTAGATCCGTGTCTGTATTAACGTAAGTCTTTATTAATATACATGTATTTCCTTAATAACGGTACAGTGGGATTTTACAATATCTTAAACAGTCCATAGGAAAAACTCGCGTTCACATAGAAATTCCTGTTCCACTAAAGGGAAGCGATAGGCGACAATTCGGCTGAGCGGTAAGAGTACTACGGTTGTTGGATAACATAGTTATGACGCCATTGTGCCGGCTAATGTTCTAACTCCATCAAGGCTAACATCCACGAGACATTGTGTATTACGGAGAGGTTAGGGGCTAATCACATTGCACACGACGAAGGCCATTAGGATGCAATTATCCACTTGCCACGAGTGCAGTGTTGTCACGCAACTCACTTGGGACCACTTTCCATCAAACGCGCGACGTCTATTCAATAAAGACGCGATCATATCGTATATGATATACGATGCCATTATACTCTTCCATTATTTGTATAGTATTTCGCTTAGGCTTATTGCTTGGCAATTTTAAACTGACGCGACGCCTAACACAAGTCTTACCATGGAGACGGCTTGTGTCCCGCAATTGAAAAAACATTATTAATTACTACTATTTCTACAACAAATTGTATTTGAAATTAAAATTGAATAGCATCAAAAGATCGAATACTCGTCTACTACAATGAGCTTAGCTTAGTTAATTACAATGAAAATGCGCAATTTTCTTTTGTTTTACTATGTATTGAGATTAACCGGGCGGGTCAATGATCCATCACTCTCGCGAACAAAGGAGATGGCCGCACAAAATGGTTGATCTTAATCAACACATCTGGTTTACATTCATAACGTTGAACGTAACGCCAAGGTACGTGAAATACTCTTATTGCACACTGAGTAAAACCATGCACTGCGGATGATAATACCCTGTGTAATACGGTAATAACATCTATTGTGCCTCCGTCCACGTAATACAGTTATGAAAATTAGGTCGAATGCCATTAGGGAGTCCGTTTGATTGTAACTACCACAACGTATTTTTTTATCAATGTATTAAAACATATGTTTGATGATATTGGGAAAATGGAAAATTTACACTCTAACTCTACGTCGTATCATATCAGCGATTTTGCTATGAGTATGCGTAATATACCTAATAATATATTTAATTCTCATTTATGCAGGATTAAAATGAATAAATCAATTAAAAGAAGACATTGATCTTAGATAACTTGAAACAATTACCACCCAGCAAATAAAGTATTGTAATGTAGGGATTAATGACTTCCTTTCTATTTGATTATTATCAAATACTATGTAGGTATATATAATAAGTACGCAGGATTTTCTTATTCTTATTACGCAATGGCATGCTTTTAAAAACATTAAAATAAGATTTCAGTAAAAAAAAATATTTTATTGGAGCTTTTTTGCTCATTGGCACCTATACATTTTATGAATAAAAAAATGCTTAAAGACTCTTACTCGTCTTGCTGATTGAGGATATGTATATTTATATATATTTATATGTCTGCGAATGTATATTTTTGCATACGTACATAGATATTTAACGGTCTCTGTTTAATTTTTATTATTAGTTGTTGTTTATTTAAGCCTTTTGTTTGTACCTTTGTAGGCTATAGTATAAGTATTAGTTTTTACCTTATGTTCACAATGAAGTTTGAAATAAATATTTTGGTTTATGACGTCACGACTGTGATAATTCAGGAATGTTTTCTAGCTGAACTTAAAAATTACCAATACATTAGAAAAAAATAAAGTGTTTAAATCACATTTTGGGGGAAAATGATCCGAAGTGAGAGTATTTCACCTAAACTAAATTTTTATAACTTTACTATGTTTTGTATAGAGCGTATTTATTAAATCGCACAGTTTAAGCTTTACTTTTTTCTACTCAAAATAGGTTTCATGGAATCCGTCGGTTGATACGGTCAATGGTCATACTAATAAAAAAAATATTTTAAATTCCATTATTACAATTAAAATAACGCCGAAACGAGAGCATTTTTAAAACGAATATATACTTTAGTATTTCTATGATACTTTTTCGGTCGGTTCTCATTAGATTTATGAAAATATGGTTAATTAAATGTTTACCACGTAATAATGAGCACCATAGTAAGCGCCAAGACTAAAGGCTTACTGCAAAAAATTTAAGTAAATGTGAATGTCGTGTCATCTTTTATGTAGTAAATGAATGAATACAATAATAGTAGACGTAAGGTTTTCATTTATTTATTTATTTATGCTTTATATACAAATAATGTATAAAGGCGGACTTAATGCGGAAGGCATTACCTACCAGTCAACCTTAGGGTGGTGCAGAGACACATGATAGGTGCATAAATATTGAAAATTTTCATATAACATTAAATATTTTGAGTATAAACATGCTTTTTAAAGAAAACCAAATATTTAATAAGAGGATCAATACAATGCAACGGAATTCAATACAACGGATCATTTTTTCTTGCACTTGCAATAGTCCACAGGATCGTTACTTTTTGATTTATTCAAATATGCCAAGTGTATTTGTTTGGAACTAAAGCAATTCATAACTCCAAGAAGAATAAATACAAATCATTGACATTGAACTGCAAGGAAATAAACAAATTATAATTTATTACTTAATTATTTTGCCATTACTAATAAAATCATCACGTTTTAAGATTCGTTTCTCTATACGACGTTTCACTTAAAATTTTGATCCCCAGATTACATTGAAGTCACGATTTAGACACGAATATATCTCCAAATATCAAATAACTTAATAACTATTGTCGTAGTTTCAATATGTTTACCGGGTGTGATGCGGGTGGTCGTCCTCGCTGCTGCTGCGCTTCCTTTTGCGTCGGAAGCACCAGTCCTGGCCCATCGCATCACAGCGCGCGCGCCGCGAGCCGCCGCCGCCCAGGGCGCGGCTCACGCGTCACACATCATTCGTACAAACCACGCGCACCAGGTATCTTCGGCCTCTATGTACCCCACTCATGTTCAGCTATATCACGCATTGTTATGCTCACAGATAGTTCTTTAATCACTACGTTTACTTCAGTTTTTAGTCCTAGTGATATGATCCTATTTTATAGTTTTCTTTATTCTTTCTTTTGTTCACTATTATGTCTTTTGGCACTGTTGTAAAACTTAATTTAGTATAATGTGCTAGATTACCGTAGAGCTTCCGTTGTTGATTTTCTTAAGATTACAAGTGGTAAAATTAGAATTTATATTAATTTGTTTTGGCTTTTGTGAGTCCGCCTTTTTTACGTATGATGGTTTTCGACGGAGATCAAGGCAATGGAAACATCAACATTAGACAGAATTTAATCTATTGTTAACAATTATTTGAAATAATTATGGGTTTAATATTTTTTTGCTATCGCTGATATTAAAAGTAATTTTAATAATACGTAAAAGCATTCTTATATTTTGTTTAATATCTAAGAAATATTGCAAAAAGTTTAAAGAAAACAGAAAATAAGTACATATATAGGTAGTTGACTCATAAGAGAATTTCCAAGTAAAGGGAAGTACCTAAGTGAATAAGTATTAACACAGGGTCTCAAGGTCCTTGTAATGAGTCTAAGCCATAGGGGGCATATTGCAGACTTGTGTATGTATTCGTTTCCAGTAGCGCTGGCTCCATAAGGTTTTTCCGTTAACTATTGTAAAAGTTTGTATATGGTTACTGTGTATTAGTATGAGATAGAAAACTCAATATTGAATTTTGCAAAAGTTCATAACCGTTAATAATAATAATTAATTTCAAAAATATTATTTTATAATTAATTTACAGTATTAATATCCGTAAATAAATATTTATAGATGATACAAAATTCTAAGTTATTCTACGAAGGACGTGCTTTAAAATATATTGAAGATAACAATTAATTAACGACCAACTAGAGAATCACTCACGTAGTGCTTCGTGATAATGATTATTGTTGTTCTATGAAACTCCTCACGTAAAATATAAACTCTTCAAATAAATTATTATAAAGTCGTAATTATTCCGTGTTGTAATATTAACACCCAAACTTATATAAGTAGTCAAGTTTTAGGTAAATCACACTAGTTTTGGAAAATCTAAAAATACCTTTCTTATTTTAAGACCAATGCAGTTATCATATAAAATTTGCACTGCTCTATCTGAAGTTGAAATCATACTGGCAAATATATAGTCAAAATTATTATCCCTTTTTTTCCAAAAACATTTCTGTAGATAAAATGTATTATTTACTGAGAAGCCTTATCTGTTCTGACTTGTTTACTTTTAACTTCATAATATTTATATAACAATTAAAATATTTATTTGTATAAAGAGGTATGTCATGTCATAGTTGTTTTTACCTACGTATTTTTTGTGAAATAATTCTTGTTATTGATATAACTGAGTCTTAAGTTTCATAAAACTAAATACTTTTACTTTATACGTTTTAAATAGTTATTCTGTAGTGTTAATGAATATGATTTATTCAATTTCGGAATTTACATTTTTTTTCATAGTTAGGTACACGTACGAACCATGTCAGTTTATTAAAAATTCTAAACACTTTTAACCTTATTTGAATGTCATAAGAAAAAGTGGTGAAAAAAATGTTTCTATTTAAATCTATATCTTCTATTTAACATACCAAAGTAACAAAATAGGGGTACGTATAGTAAGCATATCTTTTCAAATTAATTAGTTTGGTATGTTGTTGCACATACTAAAAACAGTGACTTTGTTTGTATAACTTTAACCCCACAAATACTGAAGTGATATTAAATATTCTTTCACCAGAGGTAAACTACGTTATCCACGATTAGCATATAAAGGTTCTTATATTACATATTATCAAAATATTTGTGGAGAATTTCAAAGAGCAACTTTGTAAGTATCTGACATGGACCCATACTTGTCATGAAAAATACTATTCATGAAGGACCCATCTATATGTCATTTTGACAGCCCCGTGGCGCAGTTGCTACTGCCACAGCTTGCGAAACGAAAGGCCGCGGGTTCAATCCCCGCACCGAGACAAATGTTTGTGTGATCCACAAATATTTGTTTCGGGTCTGGGTGTTTGTGAGACCGAAAAAGTCTCTCGTAGTGTGTGATACCCACGACACAGGTCTTGTAACCTAGTGTGGGGAGAGCTATGTATGTGACTGTTGGGTGTATTTATTTATTTATTTCATTAACTGTTTAACTAGTTTTAGTTTTAAGGAATATGTTATGTGTTGGACCTTTACTTAACTTTTAATTGTATCCACATTTAATTGAAATATTTTAACTACGCACGATAATTATTACCTATGCCCGATTCGTTTTCAGCTTTAAATATTTTTGAGAGGTATTAATTAATTATTTAATATTGCGGTTAATATTGGTACAAACTTATTTCCTCATTTGTGTTTGCTGATAACATCCTACTGAATTCGTCGTTAGAGGAAAAACAACTATTTATATTCAAAAAAAAGAGTCTATCTGGTCTTTGATATTATTGAATCGTTATTTTTTATGACAAATTTCAACTAATGCACTATCCCAAGTTTAACCCAATTCGTACATAAGAACCTTATTTGGAGTTAATTCAATATTGAAATCTAAAGGAAATTAATTAAAAAGTGATTGCTTCGTTACGCTGGCCTATTTTTCCATTAAAATAAGTTGACGTCGATGTCTTCAGGTAATAGCACGAATAGGAGAAATAACTCAATCACAGTTATTTATATCTCGAATATTTATTCCGCCTCGGCTTTGTAGATTAAACGTTGTGTGTTGATTTCATTGTGTTTCTTACCGCAATTACAACATTATTATTGTTTAATATTATTTTCCGGTAACGTAAAGTTTATTTTAAGGGTAAAGCGAAAATGTAGCGTTTAAAATCTGATGATGATTCGAGCCTACCATGTACATACATCTTAGTCTGGAATTGTAATAAGCCCAAACGCGGTCGAAAGAGAGAAAATTGGATAGACTAATGAAACGAAAGCCGCGCTCCGCGCACACAGCACAAAAATATTCATGTTTTATTGAAGCCATAAAGAGAAGTTTGGAACATTCGAACGAAATGGCAGATTCGAGGCGAAACGATCAATTTCAAATTCAAATGTAAGCTTTAATGACTTCATAGGAGGAAGTTTAATGTTCAAAGATACATATTTTGTAACTTTTCTTATTGAGTGCAGTGAAGGCAAAAATTAAGTAAGTTTTCGTATTTTTATTTTGTTCTTTTAAAAAAACAAGCTCATAAAGAAGAGTGTAACTTCTTTATTTAATGAAAGAGATTTTAGAGCCAGTGAATTATTATTGTTGCGGATATTTAAATAAAACTTGTGTTATTTTAGTTTTCTGTAAATATATTACTGGAAAAATATTGGAACCAAGCCGGGAGGTCTGTTGAGAGAGTGCTACGGAATCTTGAAATATAATTTGTTTAACGCTTTAATTTCATAAAAAAATTTGCAATAATACATAAAAATTATTAATTTTAATTGTGAAAGAAAATAGATAATGTAAGACGTACAGAAATAATGCAGATTTGGCAAGTGATTACGAGAAAAAGTATGTGTGTGCATACAACGTACTCATTACAATAAAAATTATTTAGTTACAATTACTCAATTGGTGAATATTGTCATTAAATATACATATTATATGATATGTATAAAATACACATTTTAAATGCAAACGTAACGAGAAGACATAATTGAAATATTGAACTCTGCGTTAGTTTGTAACAACATGAATATTGAATGAACGCGAAAGCCTTAAGAGCTTAATTTATATAAGACCCAGAAGTACATGAATAATACAGAAGTTTAAGGGTACTGCCCGCGAAAATCGATCAGTGGAAGACTGTTGAGGCTGCTTAATTATTTATCTCCCGCTAACAGCTACTTTAGGAGTGATCTGTTGATTAAACTGCTCGGTCGTCCTACGGTAACAGACCATTATCAAAATACAGATGTATAATTACATTAATTAATTTGTGCTGTTAATTTGAAATTAGGTTTTGATCTTCGATTGATTAACGATGACTGGATATTTTGTTATGAATACATAAAATAGATGTGTAATTGTATGATGTATACAGGAATGTTTTTAAATACATCAGACACTTTCAATAGGGGGTGATATGGAGTGTAATACCAGTTTAGAAGTATCCATGTGCTGTTTTAAATCAAGACATTTTAAGATTTTCTTAAGCCATTTTCAAGGCAAAAATCATAATCTTATAAGTAGTTACTTGACTTTATGCAAACTAGTAATGTTATATGCAAAGTTTGTATAGTTGGTAACATGGTGTTATGATGATAACAAATGTTATTAAATGCCTATAAAGTTTGTGTTTTGACCTTCAAGATAAGTTTTCATTGTTTTTGAAAAAAATATTTCTTTGAAAACAACTTTTTTCGAATTTGGTTGAATATTGAAAATAGAAGTCAAAATAATAACTTGTTGCGATATAAGAGTTCAAAAATACTACTAGGCTATTTTCGCATAAGCATGATAATATCGCAAAACGCAGCTATGAAATTAAATAATCAACAGGCATAGTTACATAAAAATCATTCAACATGTATAAATAAAAATAAAAGTTATGGAAAATATAAATAAAATACAAAAGTAAGCAATAAAAAATTGTATATTTCTTTCATGTTTGCTTTAAGGGTGGGTGTTACAATATATGTATGGCCGTACCTGTTTACAACTTACAACAGAATAATGGTTATAATAAAATTTCAATGCCACAGGTTCAATAACCTCAACAGCTGATGTAACAGATGATTTTGACAACTTGAATGGAAAGAGGATGATTCGTTATTGTTTTTTCTTTGTATATGGTAGATAATATAATCTAAGCAACATTAACAAGCAGATGCTTAAAATATCAATGTAAATGTCTGATACCGCCTTCCATTTCTGTAAATATCTATATGATTTTAGCTTTTATTAAAAGAAGTTACAGAAGAAATAAACACATTTACATTCTGTATCTGGTACCGTCGTAACCGTTTTCAGTATTAGATATAATTATGAATCTAATCAAAGATTATGTTGTAGGGGCGGTATCAAGCACACACTAAATTATTTCACCAGTAAGGACATGAGTTTAAGTCAGAGCTTAGCGTGAGTAATATGTCTCACGTTGGCGACCCAGACGGCACTATTGAAACTTTTACAATGAACAGAGCAAACACTGTATACTACACACTGTGTCAAGTAATCGTTTCAGTTTTACGTTACACTATAACGTTACAATGTTCTACAATTCCTAATATTTACACTGACAATTCGACAGCACAACCGGACAAGGTTACCATATGTTTCCTTACGTGCAGAAAAGAAAGTACACATGTATTGAATATAGAATGAAAATCTACGCGATCTACATGTAACTACGTCTACTTTGTATAGAATACTTATAATGATTAGAAAGTATGATGAGCGCGGCTTGACACAATGCAACAGTGAGTGTGGCGAGGGCGCGCTAGCCACGTGTGTGGCGGCGTGCCGGCCGCGCCGCAGGGTGTTCTATCACGCCAGGAGATCAGTTATCGGTTTGTTTATGACAGAGAATTAACATCGGAAGCTCGTGATCGTGTTTAGACGATTTAGGGCGGGAGTCGCGCGTGACTGAGCGCGCGGTCGCGAGAGGCACTGGCGCGACGCCCCGGGCGCGACGCGTGACGTCAGCGCGCCCCCGCCCTGCGCATGCGCCCCCGCCGACCTCCGGCATACTCCAAAACTCTCCACGAGAGCCCTCCACCTCGAGACCTCAACTCCGCTTTGGGATTCAATCGATTTTTGAGCTGCAGTTTCACGGGATTCGAGGCTCAGGTGTACTTGAGATAATGGTACTGTTTTTTGGCCTTGGATTACCATCCAGGTCTATGAATATGTTTCCGAAAATAATGTCATATTTTATAAAATTTATTCATGCTTCTCGTCCATAAAGCTGAAAGAAGAATATCGCAAAATATTTATTACTGAATTGACAAACGCGAGAAGCAAAGATAACTCGGCAGCGCGTAGCGATTTGCTACGAGAAGCCTACGTTAACCTACGCACGTAGCTGACTGCAAACGAGACATATCGGGGTCAATAGACGTATTTCATAATTTGCATTTTTATATCGTTTTGATTTCCTTTAATATTGTCAATTTGTATTTATGAAGCTTTCAAGAGATAGAAGATTTAAGATTTAACGGTTTTTAGTAACAGAAAAATATCAAAAATAATAACATTTTTAACCATATTTCTATTCCTTGTTTAATGTTATTAATACTGTCAATTGCTTTTATCAACATATTTGAAATATTGTGTTAAATTAATTGATTGTAATATTATAGATAAAATGCAATAATATTTGAATATATTTGAATTATTTTAGTAATATTTTGTTCACTGTTTTATCCATCATTAAAGCTTATATGTCAATTCGTATGAATTATATTAATATAAGAAATAATAATAATAACATAAGAGAGAAGGAAATTAGTTCGCCGTAGCAATCGTTGCGCCATCTATTTTGTTGCGTAGTAAAGTAGTGCAGCCCGTACCTTCACTACCATTGCAGAGATGGCGCTTCTACGAAAAGATATATTTAAAATAAAATTACATGTGTAGGGAGACTAAAAAAGTGCTCCACATCTGTTACTTATAGAAAATGTTATCTAATATATTTTTTATCACGTTTCCGTTGATAATAGGAATAACGTAACAATATTTAATAAAATATATCAAAGTATTTAATAAAATAAATACTAACGAAGTTATTTTTTTATAAAAAGGTCAATACCATTAAACAGTAGTAAAAATTACAAGACACAAAAGCTGCACAAGACCCGGATGGTTAGCGCCTTCTTGGGGAGGCCTACGTTCAGCAGTGGACGGCGATAGGCTGAGTATATATTATTATAAAAAAAAAAAAAACATTTTCCTCTACAGTATTTGAAAATATTATGACAATATGAAAATATTTATTACTTCTGAAACTTAATGATACAGTTGGATTTCTGAATACTAGATAAATTTAATACACCGAAATTAGAGCGATTGTGCTTTGTTTTTGACAAAGTGATATTGCCAAAGGGGTCAAATCCCCGGGTAAGGGTGGCGATAGCTTTCGGGGACGGAAGCAGGTGGGTTTTGACGTCAGAGGAGTGACGTCAGCAAAAGAGGGCGGGGTTCGAAGGCCATCGACCCAAGCCACTGCTCGTGAATTGCAATATGGACCTGCCACTCGAAAACTGGTGAATATAGCACAAGTAAAGCTTGAAATGTTTTATTTAGAAATTTTCATCTGCAATTCAAATCAAATTGCAATCTTGGAAAATTTTAAAGGATTTCATTTGTAATATTGAATTAATTATGCTTATTTAATTAAATCAAATATATTCACAAAAATGTAGTTTAAACAATGCTTTGCTACGTGGTACATGCATTGAATTGTGGACATAAATTAATAATTTTAGACTATTTTTTCAAAAGCAAATGCTAAGATTTTAAAATTTGGTATCGTGGCGCCCTCTAGTTTATGTTTGTCGTACTAGGAGCTTTCCTAGCTGTGAGCGTTTCAGTCCACGAAGTAAAATTCTATCTCATTTGTTCGTGTTTTCCTCTTTTCAGTTAGATGGCGCTATAGTAAAACATTGAACCCATTTTCAGACAATACTATCGAGCAAGGTTTACATTTCTTCGTAGTATAAAGTGAACGTATTTTTTGTCTATTTGAAAAGAGACTATAATTAAAGAACCTATAAAACTAGAAGCAAGTATGAATTTTGGATTTTGTTTTTGCATATAAAACAGGACGTAAAAACTAAAAATTTCCCGATGCTAAGAAACTGTATATGTACGTGTATTGTCAAATAATGAGCTTTGTCGTGGTCATAAACATTATGGCAGCATATTTTTAATATTTTTGTCTAAGACTTAGACGTTTACATTTTAAAATATAAATCTAAGTTTCACTATGGTTGGCTGTTGAATTGGTGAAGAAATACATTTTAATTAAGTAAATAATCGGCAACAGTATACAAGACAAGCCTTACAACAAAAAAGGTGGCAGTTAAGTACTTCACCAAGTAAATATGACTTGTAAAAGATTGTCGTTAGTTATTACAGACCTGAAAATTAAACTGATAAAGCAATATAAACAGATAACAGAAACCTCACCATTTATTACTGTTTAAACTATGAAACTGTTATATTGTATGAACATTAATCCTAGCACAGCTTCTGAATAAATATACTTCTGTCCCACTCGCTACAATTTGCGTGAGGTTTCAGAATTATCGTTGGCTTTATGAAAAAAATTGCTTCTTATCCTTTATTTGCTAGATTGGATGATCAAAACCTTTTTAGAAAGACTTCTATTAAATTGCAAATAACAAATATATTCGACTGCGGAATTTTATAGTGCAATCCGCACTTAATGCAGCGCCAACTGCCGAAAATAGTACCTCTTATCAATAAAAACAATAAGGTCTTTTCGGATGTACATTCATTAGCCCCACTTGATTCAATATGACGGTATTTAGTGGTTATCTCGAGAGTGTTACCACAAGCAAATTAGACTGTTCTCGCACAGCAAGAGAAACGCTACAAGCTTTCTTGATGTCAATTTAGAGATTAGGTGGGCGAATCGCTTCGACCGAACTGCCTCAATTTTGTCTTATAACCTTCTGACTATGACGTGGCTGCATCACCTCCCTAAAGTCCGCGTACTCGCATGACTCGTATGAGATATCAAGTGAAGGTCATGTACGATTTTTTTATTTAGGACATAATCTAGATGGACATAGTATGAGTTCTTAATATTGCTAAGATTTATTTAATATGGGTGAAATTATACATCTGATTATTACAAGTTAAAGTAAAAGCTTATAAACATACCACAACACACTTGGTGGTTAGTTAATCAACGTAATAAATCTTATAAAACTTGCAGACCTATGTAGATAATAGCATTAATGACCTAGCTTAATATTACAGGTCAACCTAACCGATAACTCTACTCCGTGGCTTAATTCCATCGGGCGCGACAACTTATTTTATGTTTGAGCCTCCGTCCGGTATTATCACTAACTCTGATATATCAGTCCCGTTCTTATACCGTAAACGAGCCATATCAGCTTTTTCTCAAAATATAGGTATGCCTGTATTATTAGAATACATCATTATGCTTGCATATTAACCGATAGATTGCACCTCCACCTACAATCCCTAAAAGCCACTGCGGTCTTTTTGTCGTTCTTGTTTTAATAGGGCTTGTTTCAAGTCTTTCATATACATTCGGTTCCAAAGCACAATGTAACAAAGGCCGCGTAACCAAATCAATATTTTCCCTCTTTGTTTTAAAAAGAATGGGTAAAATAAAAATAAATCAGTCCAAAATTTTTGGGCTTTGTATGGTGGGACGAAACAAAGATATACGTTCTACAGTTGTACTGATCGGATTACGGATCGGAATGGAAGTTATTGTTGCCTTTTTCAAATTTAGTTTTCTAGCATTACCAAGTTGACAATATGCTAGACTTTATAAAGAATTCAACCAGTTGTTCCTGGGTGGTATTCAGAGAAAACCAATTTTAAAAACAACTGAAAAATTGTCATTTTTTCACGCAAAATTTGCCTTCAAATACCAAAGGAGACAAGGTAAAATAAGATTTTATAGAAATAATCTGTCAAAATGATTAAAGGATGCATTAAAATTATTTGGGGCTTTTGATTTCGTAAATATTTGAACAGATTAATGGCATACACTTTCGAGAAAGTCGTAAACATAAAATGCAAACATAAACTGTTAACAACGTTCCATGTTTAATTTATGATCAAAATTACCACGCGTTCAATAAAATATTCTGGTTTACGTGCAAAAATAGGTTATATAACCGTGGGAAATCGCAAGAGTTTGATCAGTATTTTTATGGAGTATCCATTTATTTTGCTGCAAGAACGGAATGAATATGAAGCGTGAAATACATAGCTGAATGTTTGAACACTCCGCAATAGCTATCAGGGCCATATTAAATGTTTCTTCAATGATGTTGAATTTTTATTATATTTTTTGACGGATTCCTTCCTTCCTTCATCAACCCATATACGCCCACTGCTGAGCACGGGTCTCCTCTACCATTGGGAGGGTTTAGGCCATAGTCCACCACGCTGGCCTAGTGCGGGTTGGCGGACTACACACCTAAGAAATTCCTAAGAACTCTTAGGTGTGCAGGTTTCATCACGATGTTTTCCTTCACCGTAAAAGCAAGTGATAATTCAATGTGAATACACACATAACTTCGAAAAGTCATAGGTTCGAAGGCACACGCCTTGGGTTCGAACCCGCGACCGTCGAGATTCTCGACCGCGCGCCTAAACCTCGAGGCCATCACTGCTTATTTGACGGATTGGCCATTCTTTAAATTAAATTTTAGAAGCAATTGTGATATTTATATTACGTTAATAATTTAGTGTGTGTATTTACATTGAATTATCACTTGCTTTAACGGTGAAGGAAAACATCGTGATGAAACCTGCACACCTAAGAGTTCTTAGGAATTTCTTAGGTGTGTAGTCCGCCAAACCGCACTAGGCCAGCATGGTGGACTATGGCCTAAACCCTCTCAAGTGTAGAGGAGACCCGTGCTCAGCAGTGGGCGTATATGGGTTGATGATGAAGAAGTAGAAGAATAATTTAGTGTTACATTATTATCTCTTAAAATCCTGTGCTAATTATTTGGTTTGAGGCAATGTTATTTAAAATATTAATCAATATTGTAATGCCTTCACTCTTGAAAGAAACGCTTTTAATATGATGTTCAAAAGATGAAGAGATTCGCTTTAGATAGGATGCCCATACGACGAAGCTGTTATCTATTTGATCAAAGTCTATTAAGAAGTCTTAGGAGAGCTAGCATCTCGCTTGCTGATTAAAGCACATCGTCGTAAGAACATTTCTTTTTAATATTAAACTAGTCTAAATTGATAATACTTTTATATTAAAAAACAATACATTTTAATTCAATCAATATTATCGTGTTTTTTTAGCCTCATGTAAACGTCGTATAATATAAAAGGAACGTTATACCCCGCTGAAAGACAATAAACATGAATAAAAAACTCATTGAAATAAAACACCTATATAGTTTATATAAAAACAGTTTCACTTATTTTATATAAATATATAAAATAATTTATAACTCGCAATTTCTTAACACAACTATAATTTTTATTTTATAATTATGTCAAAAACATGATCATGATATTGTGAAACTTGTGTTTTGACAGCGCTAATTAATTATTAAAAGCTTATCGTCAAACGTCTTCTTCTATACCTAAGTCTTCTTTTATACCTAATAACGTCTTTAGTTACTTGCTAATTCTGCTACCTAGAAGATTTCTGTTAAAATACACACATATTTTTGTCATCAAAGATATACGTTTAATATGTATGATGTTTATGAACGAATTTTAATTTGCTTCTGTATGTGTGTATTGTGGCACCGCTTCATTTTGTAAACGGTTGCAGACTTGTCTTAGGGTATGAAATGCCAGATAAATCTGTATTTGGGCGCCAAAAAGTAATTGGCCGACCTACCAACTCATTACAATAATTTAATGTACATAAAGTATTATTAGACGTTTTGTTAACCAAGGCGCACAACAGACTCTTTGATTGTTACTATTGCTTAATTTGCTTTAAAGTATTTGGTTTTCAATTGGCGATAATTTTTTTTATGAGTCTTCTGCTAATTTATTATAGCGCACGTTAATAATAAATAACAAATGCTACCTGTCAGTAGTGTCATCCATATTTATGACGCTACACTTAGTAACATGTTTTGTGTCGTGGGCTTCAAAAAGTAGGAGATATTTTACAGTCTCCGAAACACCCAGACCTAAACGAATCATTTGTGGATGAAACGTACATTTGTCTTAGTGCGCGATCGCACCTGCGCCCCTCGTTTCCCAGCCGCGTATGTGACCAAGTAGAATAGCAACATTGCTTTCATTTGTTTAAATATATGTAGTAGTAATACTCGGATGCTATGGTAAACTAAGGAGTAAGCTTCCTTTTTCTGATGTATGTATGTATTAGTTACTATACCCTTTTTTTACAATGTTTACAAAACAAGAAAAATAGTGTATAAAATGTGCAGGCATAAAACAGTTTAATGTTACCGTGGGAAAGCGACGACTGACCAGGGTATTGACCAGTCAATGAGCTTAATGTTATATCATACCTGCAATACTGCAAAGGACGGTTATAGCGTTATTATTTTTTTTATACCGCAGTAAACTATTAAAACTGCTTTTAGTATTCAATTTTATCAAAAATCAGGAAAATAAAAGGTCGTCACAGTAAGAACTGCTAATTGATTTACGCATTATTAAATTAAAGCTGATTGTTTATATTTGTGTGATACTTGTACGCGATATGAGTCCTGAATTCCCGAGTTGGATTCGATCCAACTAAGAATCTTCATAATACTATGTTGATTTTTATATAAAACTGATGTGTGAATTGGTTTACATAATGTTTTAAGAGTCCTATTTATTTTAAATTATGGAATGAGGGGATTCGGAGAACGCGTGCTTGCCCTACTTCGCTTTAGAAATAAATCAGGGACCATTTGTGACTACCGCAAGGACTGCTTTACAACACAGAAAAATGTATTTTTGTTGTTTTTGGATAAAAAGAGAAGGTAGGTTAGTTAGAGAAATGTAGGTCAACGCAAACACGACACGAACAGTGACAAAATTCAGTGGAATAAAGAAATCCATTGATTAACCTAAAAAACGTTAAAAATATGTGTGTTTTTTAAATAAAACGATTTTTCTTATTATTAAGTATTAATTTTATAATCGCCATCGAAAAACTAACTCATAATGATATACTTTTGAACTTACTGTGGAACGTTCCATAAAGAAACTATGAATGAAGGAAATCTGTTCCAACTTCCACTATGTATGTATGTATGTATGTCCTAACTCTCTAACCCAGTGAAGTTTTAATGCCATTCAAGTTTATAATACTATTATTACGTTATGAGATTACACACCGTTTTGAATATAGATTGTGTGTATTTGGGTCTTTTTGGGTTGATTTTAAAGGTTTATTTTATGATTTAGATCGTGTGTTAAAATAAGTTTTTGAATTGGTCATATACATACTCAATGTTTGGCAGATATTGAAAACATTTTAAAAGTATTATTTTTTTCATTTTAAACATTTTATTACCAACATGGATTCTGGAAATATGGCTCCAAAATATCAAATGGCTCGCCTCTTTTATGTGGGATTTAAACCAAGCTGGCGAACGTGGGTGTGAAAATACATCTGCCCTTTCGGTATATAGGCGCCAGAATATGAGTGAGAATCAGAATAAATGAACTAATTATAATCAGTATATTAATTATGCTGCGCTATCTGGAACCGCAGTCGAAGAGATAATATTAAGATACCTATCACGTATTTGTACAAAGATTTATTGCCTACGAGACTCGAGATAAATAACAAGGAACGCTCGGCTTACTAACGCAACTATGACCTATAAAGCACTATATAAACACTGCGCAATATTATCTATGGGTTTCTTGCAAATATTCTGTAACTGAAAATTATGTAAAGTATTAATTAAACAATGCCTTTTGTTGTATTGAAGAAACAATTCTTATTCTGTAGAAATATTTATGTATTTTACGTTGCAAAAACGTTTGGAAAATGAAGTTTGCTCTTTGACCCTTTGTTTGTATTGTTAACAATATGCAAATATAGAAAACGTTAGTGCAAGCGGAACTCTGTGCAGTCGTAAAACCGTTCCAACTCCATCGTGCCGGAGGTAGTATTTCAACGTTTCAGGCAGTTTTTGTCGTCTGCATGATGGATAGTAGAATCTCACAGAAAGTTACAATCTCAAAAATGGAGAACGTTTAAAGACAGGCGCTAGTTTCTTTTAATTCTCCGGCAAAGTAACTTAAAATTTTAGCGCTGATGGTTTTAATTAGTGTTTTAATATTGTTGTCAAAGTATGCCTCGATTATAATATTAAGATATGTTTAATAAAGTGGGCTTTTATCGTTTAAACAAAATCATTATAATTGTCACCAAGTCATAGTTATTTCAGAGCAAGGGACCTTGTTTCAGTTATAATATTATTATATCTAGGCACAGTAGCGTATGTGTTTTATGAGATGGAAAATGTGTAGTGTATATATCACGTGATAAACAAATCAAAATATTTTATATACTGTGGAGAAAAATTAGCATAGCAACTCTTTTTAGCTAAAAGCCACGTGGTTTCCATCTGCTCCGCAATATGCGTCTAGTGTATTAGATAAAATTAAATGAAATTCACATTTTCTCTTTATCAGACGGAAAAAATAAAAAATCAAGGGTTACGGAAAAACGAGCTGATTTCCAGCGCAGTTTTTCGGCCACTAATTTATAAACAATGATACTAAGGACTAGATATAATTGACAGTGACGTGCAGCTTTTTCTTAATGGACTGGATGTGATTAACTCAAAATAGCAACGTCATTAATTGAGTCGATTTACGCCTTGAGTAGTTATATTACAAAAAATTGAGTATGTACCGTTTTATATTTTGTGTGCTTGAAATTTGACAGTACAGCTTCATTTTATTAAATACGTTGGTATTTAATGAAATGAAGCTGTCTCAGCTTCGTTTGATTTACGAGATAAAAATTAAATTTTTCTTTTGATATTCGCTGCATGGCTTAAAGCGTTAATTTTATTTACTCGGATCTCTGAAAAATTGCTTCAGTACGGATATTTATGTTATGAAAGAGAAATGCGGGTATGAATAGAAAGTTTTAGACTAAAGCATAAACGACTACGCGATCTCTCAGAGTCACAACCAACGTTGCTGTCGTCTTGTTATTTAGGCAAATTTTGTCAGTGAGGACTTAAATTCCCTTATAACCCAAGCTACGCTGTGTAACTCTTGTCGGTACTTTTTTATTTTATCGAGATGGTACAATATTCTTATACTTGTTCTATAATCATTTTTGGACGTCTGACAAAATCATTATTTATCTAGAGACACTGAGCTTTACACTTTATCTGAGAACAATGCTAAAAATACGCATCCTTTCTGTGTCGCTAACTTTTAAAAAGGTTAAAAAGAAATCATTTGTATAACATCAAAACTCGATTTGCGTAGGATTGGAGATTTATGAATATTGGTTTAATTTCATTATAAAAAAGAGACGTCTTTGGAGTAACACGAAAACGTACTTTTGAAAGTTATTAAAAGTACGTAAAATGTGTACGCACTCCTATTTTGATAACATGTTTGTATCTACATTCTTTTATACCTGGTACGTCAGCCAAGTTGGCAATTAGCAACACTCTTATTCCGCTAGCTGCTCCACACTTACCTGTAAACAAAAAAAACATACTTTAAGCATACCAGTCATAAAATCATAAAACGAATGTCACAGTTATACTGTGCTCAAAATAAGTATATGACCCTTTCCTAAATGTATTTCATTTTAAGTAGTTTTTCATTGGATATATCTTAGTTTAATAGATTCAAGATATTTATCAGTAATAATTTTCAGATCAATGTTAATTGTTCACGACGTGGAGTCGCCGTTTGAGAGCTTTTTTGTTGAAGTATCAATTTGTATCATTCATTTGCTTTTTGTAGCACTGAAAATGTAACATTCAAAGTTACGAGAGAGCTCTTATAATTCGAGAAATAGCTTCCGATTGAATGAAAAAGTCTCTCGCACCTTTTGATTCAGGTGTCCTCAACGTTAGTCGGGAAATTTAATTTGTTACGGCACATTTTCACAATCTTTGGATGGATATTTTCCTTTTTGGTATCTCTTTTATGATGCCTCGTTTTGATGTGACACGTACGTGACTGATTAATATTACCATCCTGTGCTATCATAAATAAAAAAACACAAACTTGTAGAACAAGAACGGCAGGTATTTATTTTTGGAAATTCCTCAGTTGTTAGATTTTGGTTTACAATGTTTTGGTGACCGTCACATTTCTCTCGTTTAATGGCATTCGATCGCAAGGCCTCGAGTGCTATTCTCGTGTCGGCTAGAGTGATATTTAGGTGTTCATTGGCAAAATTTTAATTTTAAGTATGAAGTCTTGAAATATTAGGCTAAAATCAGTGAATATAAATTAGTGATGAGCCAGGCCGTTAAAAATGCATATCCGTGAATATAACGGATACCAATCATATCTGTCTTAATTAATGAATTACGGATATTGAAACGCGTGTATTTTGAAAACAGTATTTCGCTTACAATATTGGGTAGTTATTTGGAGCACAGGAGAAAATTTTATTTGTATGGAATTCTTTCTAATCGACACATGAATACTAGAAGAAAGTTGGCGTTCTAGTGGTATGGATGTGATAAGGATGAGTATGACCTTGCCCTGGCTGCTTAATGCTCATAGTCAAGGACTTCGGAATTAACGTCTAGCATGCAATTATAACGAACACATATGGAAGCATTTCGAATGTGACTTCTCCGTGGGATTTATTTCACGGCTGAATGGCCTCGATTAGTCACAGCTGCCGCCCACCGCAAACCCATTTACAATTTTACCACATTTAATTGATTTCGGGAAATTTACACCCACTTCGGACTTCGCTCATTGTCACACGGGCTGAGTGTTCATGCCAATATATAAATATCTAATCGTCTGTCTTGCATCGCCATTGCATTTATTCTTTAAAAGATTAAATCTATAACAAAGTTTAACCATGGAAAAAATCGCCTTTAAATCTAATAGATACAGATCGCTTTCTTCTGCGAAAATAAATTTGCATAGAGATATCTCGCTCTCCCTACCCTTTCAAGATGCAAACGAACTTGTGTGCATTCTGCATGTGTATGAGCATATAAATATCAAATAGTAATTTCGTGTGCGCATTAGAAGCGGTAATCCTATTACACATCATTAAAATAATTGAATTAAGAAAACCAGAGTCTATATTGTAATTAAATTTGTGTGGTAAATTCCAGTCACATTTCTTTCTGAGGCATCACAAATATGCTTTTGCTTTTGACATTCATTTTAATATAAAATCTTGTCATAATCCTAGAATTAATGATGTTTGAAACTGTAAAATTAGGTAATTTAAAGCTTATTAAATTTCACTATCACAAAGGGGAGAAAAATACTTTTCATATTGTATGCGGTATATACGTGGGTTATAAACTCAACAAGAGAATCAAATTCGTATGTCGAGTATCGTATTCCTGTTGCGTGTAAATATCAGTCTGAATTGCTTTGTTGTTGGTTGTTACATACTGTTCTCTCAGATATTCTGGGAAACGATGGGTTCCCAGAATACTCTAGAAATTACCTAATGTTGCAAAATATTTGTCTGAGAGTTATGAAATAGGTATGTATTTTCTTACTGATATTTTAACAGACATGACAAAAACTAAAGGTAGTTCTTGTAAACATGACTTTTCGTTTATAACGATATATTTTGTTTCTTGCTTGCCTGTCTGTTGAAAAAAGGGTTTGTACAACCTCATTAATAACCACTAATAAAACGATATATTGGAAAAAATTTAAAATTCTATAACATATTGTAATAAAAAGCGAAGGAACGACGAAAGGCATTAATATCTATTGACTGTCGGAACTATTTAACAATAGAAATAAAAGCTTACGTTGAAGTACAATTTGGAATATCGGATAAAAACAAGAAATAAATGAATGAGATAAACAACGGAAAATTGATAACAATTAAAGTGTCACGTGACAGTACCGGCTTAAAGTTTAAACGTAAATTGCAATAGAAGCTCAAGTTTCTATTTTAACAATCGATATTTGAACTGCTGGCCTCTCAGTAAATTAATTTATTTCTGTGAAGAGTATTATTTGCCGAACAAATGAGCCAATAGAGCTATAAACCTCATCTAAACAAAAATAAAAATAAATCTTTGTAATGGTATTTATAATATTAGTGAATTTCAATAGAAATTATTCCCAATTCCTCCTTGAGTATTATAAACATTTTTAAATAAACTATATATGTACAACTACGCGATGCATTCGGCTACCATGGTTTTGACCAAATTGTATCTGTCATTATGGGAAATCATTGACGTGTTATCAGATGTCATACATATCCACTAATAATATAATTTTTCAAATATGAGTTTGATAAGACAGATAAATTTTGTATTTTCTGATATTCACAACACGAATTAAAAAAAATGTTAATTCAATTAAAATATTAAGCGTATTGATACAGAAAAAGATTAATTTGACGATGGATTGAGAAGGGTTTACATTATTTACTCTTTTTGGCACTCTTTTTTTAATGTATTACTTTCATGTTTGTGAAAAGTGGTATCAATCTTTTTTGCAGTTTTGTAGCATGATACTTGTAACAAAGGGGAAACCTTGTATAACACGCCATCTCAGAGGCCATAATGTACCTTTAACGGCATAATACTCTTGATCGTCTACATTCGCAATGTGAGCAGTGTGCAATGTGCCTAGATGGAATTAATTACGCCAGAATTAATCACCGCAGCCGCTTGCGTTTCAGCACTTCGGGTAAGTAAGATATTGCTACCTACCCTGATAGTTCTTTACTATCTTACATATGTTGGCGTGGGCCGGGTCGTGGAACAATTCAAATGGAAGTACGAATTCGAACCATTACTATTTATTAAACACGGGTCGCTTGATACCGCGAAACGGCTGGACTCCGATGACCGTAAGGATATTTCTCGTGCCGACCTTGTTACGACATGTACCCGTACAGCGCAATAAAACTCGACTGTTATGTTCCAGAAATCAATAATGTATTCTGAAACGCGTGCCAAAATATTTTGCAGTTTTGCACAGATTCTTTGGGAAAAGTGGCATTTTCTGCGGAATCTCATTAATTGATTATGTGTGAAAGGTAATTCTACTATTAAAATACAGCAATGACTTACGATGCATTTATAAAGATAAAAGTGTAAAGACCTTTTTGAAAAGCGTACTAAACAAATAAACATTACATTTCTTCACAATCACGTCATTATTAAATCACTCGATTTCGCATGTAGTGTTTACTTTCATAATAAAATGTGTATTTTATTAAGATTTAGAGCGATTGCCTCGGCTTTTTGCCAGAATATACTTTTTGCACTCTTTGTACGAATACTGATTCGAAATAACTCAGAGAAGGACTGATATGTGCGTTTTAATTAAAGAAAATAGTTTCCTATTATTTAGCCTGTAGAAATCGATGTTTGAAAAGCGCATGTAGACTAAAAACGGCTATCTTAAAAAAAAGTATTAGGTATACCGTTTATACATATAAATTACTTTAGATTTAGGGAGTGAGTTTTCTATAATTATTATTGCATCGACAAATATTTCATGTCTTTGTCTTCATCTTACGGCGGATCTGGCCAGTATCCAGTAATTATGTCGATGAGCCAGAGTTGGACTTACACATTCATTACCTTTTTACACTACCCTGATGATACAATCATTATAGTATCCCATTATAGTGATTTACAAAAAATCCTTAAAGCGTTAATTAAAACATAAAAATATTTTATGGTCCTGGTGAATCGTTGATAAAAAATAAATAAATAAAATATAAATCAGACTTAGCTTACCTATTCTCTTGTTCAATTCTTAATTAGTGAAGGATTTATTTTTATAGAGATAAATTGGAGAACGCTAACTGGTTGTGTTTTGCAGAAGTGTTTAGCGAGAATCATAATCGATAAATTTATTTACGCGAGCAAAGTCCCGCGGAGGAGCTTTGATACTGCTTTGAGTAGTTATTTTTAAAATTATGCGGTCGTAATAAATGAAGAAACGTGAGCCAAAATCAATAATTTAATTTTAGCTTAAGCTGAAGCTATTGCTGGATGGTGGATATAATTTCTTACTGGACAATTAGCAGCAAGTTAAAAACTTTTTCTATTTAGTGTGACATAAGTTTTGGTGTCAGTTACCTTATATAGTTTAACTGAGACTGACTTATGGTTATAAAATCTTAACCTATTTATCATTTAATCTTATTTAATTTTATCTATTAACCAGTCTAACCAATAATCACAGTATTTTTTTCATGTATTATTACGTAGGGTTGTATTATATATAAATCCATTACTGTCTTCACATGTATAGGGCACTTATCTCTATTTCCCGTTTCGAGTTCGCAGGTTCGATTCTCGGTTTTTCTATTTTCAGGAGCAGCATTAAGGCTAAACATGGTACCTGGCATACAACATGCTGACCTCCTTTTTTAAGTGTTTTAATAACATGCAAACTTCCATTATATTAACTTTTGGGGCTGTAAGGATATTTTCAAACGTTTATAAACGGTTTGTAACAGTAACTAATAAAACTATACGTTTTTGAACATAGATAAAGTCTCATAGATATCTAGTTTCCCAGTTATTCAAATATTTTATGCTTTCACGAAAAAAGGTAGATTCAGCGCGAAATACTAAAAAGTTTTATTAATTTTGAGCAAACTGTTTTGTAAGCCAGTATATCTGATTTTGAGTTTTATCCGTGGTATTATACAAAAGCTTTCAGTAATTTAATAATGTACAATCAAAAAGCTAAGGAATTTGTTTAAAATTCAGTTAAAACCCCAGAACACGTGGCATATAAAAGTATGTAAACATCCAACTCAGTTACTTCAATTTAATAAAATATATTTTAATCAACCATATTTCATTCAGTAGGTACCATTTCAAAACAGTTTTTATTCATCCCAGTCGTGAAAAACTTTACGAAAGATAGTTTTTGAGTATTCATGCCGCTGTATAAAGGCTTACCTGAGTAAAAACATTTCTGGCCAAGCTTGACCTTTTGAGAAATCTTCACATGAAAAGGCGTCGTACACTCAAATCAGGTAACATTTTTCTTTACAAATATCGAATGGCGAGGTCGAAAAAATCACCGTATCTTTTCACGCAGCGACCACATACAAATGAGTATAGATCATGTGTCAAAAATAATAAATTACTAATGCGTGGCGTGGTTTTTTATGTAGACCCGATTTGGAAAGCCGTTTGTTATGCTGCTGAGTTCATTTTTCATTTTGAATTTCGAATTACAAATTGCGCTGCGTGCTTTCTAAACTGATTATCCGGAGGCTCTCAGGCTGGCCGGGTCCTTTATAACCTATAGATGTTCAATCACGATATTAGGTCCCTATCGCTCTTGTCCATCGTAAAATGTTGACAGTAACGGAGAAGCTGGGAATAAAAGTCCGGCGAAGGCGATGTCCGATAAATATGGGGCGAAATGAAGGCGGAAAATTGTCAAAAGAAATGATCAGACATCTTTTGATTATTACACTTTCAGGATATCTATTTTATCGCTCGGGGCTGCGTACTACAAATATAAGTGAGTAAATATTCTTGTGGATTTTGTTTGATAAATAACTCATTTACGTTTTATTGTACAGTCAAAGAAGTGTTCAATACGCGTAATTTTTTCGCTTATAACACGACATAATACAACATGTTTAAAGCATCTCATTTTTCTGATAGCACGTTTCCTACATTTTGTATCATTCTTTCAAGTTTATAACATCATTCATGTTGATAATAATTAATATAAATAAGTATAATAATATCAATAATTGTATCAGTGAAAGTTGCAAATAAAAATCAATTGATTTATTTAAGTCAAAAGGCAATAAAGAGTTGATCAACTCTTAAATAGTAAGTTTACCATGCTCATTGTCAAAGGATATTATTTAGTTTAGTTTATTGTTATACGTACTCATAATTCCTCTACCGTTATAACTGCCAGTGAATAAATGTAAAGATAATACACCAGTATTATGGATAGTAAAACATTGCGTGTGACGCATGATACGATCAAACAGCCTACATTAAATATACATACACATGCTTACGTTTAAAACCACGTGCTGCTACAGTATGCACATCTATTCAATTTATCAGGCAATATTCATTATTATGCTGCGATAGGTCAGGCGACTATGCACCGGATAATATTGTTCACTTTATAGCTACTATGTTCCATTATCGTATTATTTAACTAAAAGCTGCGAGATTTATGGATAAAACTACAAACGCGTTGATACATGACCACATAAAAAAGGAGTTTTGTGCTTTGCACACTTTATATTAACAGATGTTTTGACAATATTAAAATCATAGTTAACAAACGCCTCTCATGTTAAAAAATCTTGTTCACTGAAAGTATTATTAGGTAAACAAAGGGACGTCTATGCGTCACAGAGCTCGAAAATAAGTTATTTCAACTTTTACGTGGTAATGGCCACTTTAATTATGGTTGATGAGATAATTTCTAATACTATGCATAGCTGCTTTAGCTAAAATACTACGGTTGAGTAAAACGTCGTCATGATTGTCATTAAAGGTGTAATTTGTAATGTTATTTATTTGACACATAGCGAGTTGTTACTACGACAAAAAACGTTCAAAATTTGCGACCAATAATTTAAATATTACCTTTAAACTCGTCAGTAATGGAATATTGAACAATAATGGCATGCCCAAATAAATTAGGTCAAAAGTCTATGGGTGTATAATGGCCTCTCTTTAATCTCGGCCGAGTAAAGCGACTAAACGGAAGCTGTAATAGTCCACCCGGCCTTGTGTGTTTTCCCTGGGGCGTTTCATGTTATTCCATACCATAGACTCGCATACGTAGACTTGGCATTTTGTAAATATACGTTAAAACATATTTGTATGACAGGTAGACATTTCAGTAGTACTTTCACCATGTTCAAGTTTGAATAAGTAAAAATGGCGTCAAACATGATAAATATTAGCTCACAAAAGCAAAGAAAATATTTAGCTAACAGTAAGCCCTCAGGCTTTTGTGAATATAAACTATTACACGTAGTCAGACTTAGTCGGATCGCGTTTACCGCAGACAAGATTTGACATACGATGTATTTTTTGATTAAGGAATATTACATACGTCCATAAAATTTTCTTTTCATCATTCCAGCGTCTTTTCATCAGTTTATTACAGAATCGTAGACCTTCCAAAAACTATTTCAATTTAGTTTAATATGCAGGATACATAAGGTTCTGTGGTATCTATTATTGCTTTTTGTACTGGCATGGCTATGTAACCGCAATGACATCTCATGATGAGTACAGCATTGTTTGCATAGTGTGTGCACTTGTTGGTATCCCTCGCAATTGTTTTGCCGGTTGGTTCGATTTGTTTCGTAGATGAAATTGTGAAAAAAAGTTTAATAGTAAGCGTATACGTTTCAAAACCTCAAGCTTAGGTCTAGTCCGGTATAATTTATAATAGTGCTTAACAAAGAGCTATTTTGTAAATAAACAGCCTTTTGTTCCTAACTACAAAGAACTCATTTTGATCTCCGTTGGTATGAAAATGGCTTATTCGCTTAAGGTAATAACTTGTAATAAGTGGTTCTCTGATTAATAAGTACGGCGATATATTTTTTAAGATATACTTGTATTTTCCTCATTCAAAACGTTATCATGATCTTAAAAGAACGACAGTGTCTTTTTTACGTCAAAACGACTATAGATATGATTACTTATCTTGCATATGCAATATGCGTATAAGCAAATTGTCATCCGTTATTAACACGGAAGGGATAAGTTTGATTGATAGCACGTTCTTTTTATTCCAATATACTGCCATGATAAGCACAAGTTGGATCTAAATTTATCCAAAAAATTATATATGAAAACGAATCTCTCCGATAACGGTACCATTTCGTTTCATTGATGTTTTTACTATTACGTCGTAAATCTATCAACATCATTATAAAATTCTTCGACGGTTCTTTATCATAATTATCATTAAAACACGCTCTCTGTCGGTAATAGAAAATGATAATTATGGATCTCATTAATTTTTTAAAATGTGATAACTTGGTTACAGACATTTTCAAATGTTATTTATCATCCAATTCGGAAGGCCGTCATCGCTAGAAAGACAGAGAATGGAAATACCACTTGCATACTTTTATAACAAGAAATTTTAAAACTATACAAAAAAATGTAATTTACTAATCAGAGCTGCAAATTAATTCACAGTCAATAAAAAAAAGTTTTAATTCTTTTCCGAGTAAGAATAAATTTATTTAACGTGGGAGTCTTGCAACATCAATTCTTTCTGATATTTTGGTTTAATATATTTTCATAGTTGTTATTGAATGAATTCTATCGCCATACATCAGCGCAAAAGCCAGCCGTAACTAGGCTACGAGTCTATTTTGAGAAAGTAAATTGGTCACTCGTGAGACACTCCTAAAGCGGCTTTCGTAGTGAATAACACTTGCACGAAGTTTTCCGAGCGTCCAACTAGAAAACGACCTGCGTGAAATATTTAAGAGTTTCGTTCACGCAACTGACGACCCAACTTCGAGCTGCTTTCGTTATGTTATCTGGCCCTCACATGCTAACTTTATGTGAACGGAACGGTCTGGAGATAAGCGGTTAAATAATATATTCGCTATTCAAATCTCGTTGAACGTATGGATCATAAATTTTAGCACGGAGAGCAGCGAAAACCAGCGAGCTTAAACTATTTAATGAATGTGTCAATCTCCTCAGACAGTAAATTGGTTTAAATTTGTCTTTGTTATTAAGCAAAGTTTAAGTTTTAAACTCTTACCTTCTTCACTTTTACCGCTAAACTTCCCAAAATTATTTAGTTGCTGCTCGGTCTTCAGGTTACATGAATGCGTATCCTTTATTAAGTAGTGTGTATTATAATAATATGTGTATTATAACATGTAACAAATGAAATACAAACAATATATTAGGCAAATCATCGTATTGTCCGTTTTGATAAGTAAAACAAATTTTCATATTTGTATTACTATTTTCTATGGTGGCGATAACTTCATAAATTTTTTTCTTTCAATTTAACTATGGTATATTACCAAAGACTATGAGAATGACACTAAATATCAGAACGTGTGATTTTAGCTTCCCACACGAGTAGTTTAGTACCTACTCGTGTTTGAAGCTAAAATCGTCCAACAGTGTTGCATATGGTTTATACGAGATGCATTAGGGGACAAAGGGTAGTTAGGAACTGGCGGCCGTGTGATGGAGAGCTTATCCGGGACAGCCGGCGCTCTAACCCTCTTATCTACCCGCCCTTATGGTAGCAAGCTCAATGCTTACATCAATAACTAGCTCAACTATGTCTGTAGCGAGAAGAAACTAAAAAAAAAAACACTTTTATCGGACGCTGCGCTTAGTTGGACGAAAAGGAGGACTGATTTATACGTGACATCAATATTCTTGGCCTAATTTTACTGAAAGGCTTTGAAAAATGTTCACATTTTATAGTCTGTTTAATACGGTTACCTTTTGAGTTTAAAATCTGAAGAGCAAATTTGAGTACAATCGATTTTATTCTACAAAAAGAAATTACTCTTTTATCGGTCTTGATTAGGTATTGTAGAAAGTTTTATAATTTTATACATGAGTTTTACCGCGCAAAGAATGAAATATTGCATGCATACTTTTCTCAGAGAAAAAATATCATAAATAGTATCATCAAATATTTTAATTGCCAGTATAAAAAAAAAAATCAGTTGAACAATATTTGTTCGATAATTGTGCAATGTCTTAGAAGTCTTAGATGGTCACCAGGGAATATAGAATTTACATTTCAAGTAATCAGTCAAGTTGTTTTGACTAAATGCAAATGAAATTAAGGAAATGTGATCGTCATTGATTTCGGTGAACTCTCGAGAGATGCTAGAGGCGGGCTGCGTCGCTCAATCTCGTGCCTATTGAATTAATGACGAGTCAGCTCATCCTTCGGGTAAAATAAAACGTAGGAAAATTTACATTTTTCCAGAATGTATAAACAAAATTAATATACTTTTATTTCCTTTTTATATTTGTAGGTGAAATTTGTTTCCTATTCGAAGTACATTTTGGCTTTTATTTGTTAAAAGTTATGTTCTGTGAATTTCATGATCTCTCATATATTAAGTAGAAATGGAAATATTTTTACTTATATTTCATCCTATATTTAATAACATTATTAAACTTAACATTATTAAATATTCCTATGTATTTTTCTTATTACATATAATCATTTCGTTACATGTATTTACACGGTAATAAATCAAGCAATTTATTCATAACGAATAGTTTAGAAGGACCTATACCAATCTTCAAACACCATCAAATTTTTTTGTGCTTCATCAAGAATCAAGAATATCTCAACTGTACCTACTACAACTCATTGTACTGTAACTAAATATTCATATGTATGCCTCATTTGAGCCCAATCGCAGCTCGGAGAGATATTCTAAATTAGCTGCCAAGAATTGGGCTGAACATAAATCAATACCAAAATGACTATAGGTCAGCCAAATACATGTTATATTTTTTATTATATTATGTGTTCATGATAAGAAACCTAACTTTGTTATTTTCTTTTACTATTTACTACAAATATACTGTCTTCCCAAGTGCTTACTTCCCGTACGTTTACTGGATATAAGTTTATCGCAAAATTCACGTAGACCGAGATATTATTCTGAATTTTCATTCATGGTAGCCGAGAGGAGGTACTCTAGCACATTTAATCGAATGCGGAGGTCAGCTTTGGACTCACATTCAAGCCGAGATTTCTATTAACCGGTACTCCGAATAAACCTATTCTATTCTTACGCACTGATGGCAGTAAGTACCTATTGTTTTTTTTTATAGAAATGTTTAAGTAATTACCTAAGGCATGTTACGAGGCTTTTGATTAAAAATCAAGCTGATTTATGCTCAGAGCTTTTCCAAAAACAAAAGTCGCATACCTAATGTTTTGTAGGTCAACGTTTAGAATTCAGAATATTTTCAATAATTATACCAATAGTTATTAAATTTGTAGATAAATACACCCAACAGTCACATATATAGTCCTGACCCCACACTAAGATACGAGTCTTGTAGATGAATATTAATTTGTAAGTATTGCGCAACGTTTTAACTATAACTAAGAAATGAGTCAGTATATACCAAAACGACGTTTACTTTCATGTCAGGTCTTAAAGTCCTTGAGTGTTAGTAAGAAATTAAATTACTTAAAAACACATTACAAATACACGCGGCGTTTAAGCCGCTCAGTAGTCACGTACGTATGTTACAATATGTTAAATAGATATACACTTGAACACACGCTACAGCGCGGCGCCCTGTTCATAGTTCTGTTAACACCCGCAACAAAATATAAACAAATCATTGTAGGAATTATTTTATTCGTCCAAATGAATTAAAAGACATATATAGAAATATTTTAGATATGTACACCCTAGTCCAAAAACTTCTACCACGAAGTTGGGTCAAACTGCAAAATATGTAATTTGCCTACTCTCATGAGTAATGCAATGTGAAAAACACCTGTCATATGGTTTTGGTATGAATCATTAATATCTACGTATAGTTGAAATCTGTTTTGCTCTCGTTTGCTTGCCATATGGTTGTAATATTACAGGTATTATAGTATTTACATCGTACGAGCTATACGGGAACGAGCTGTCAATGAGCATCCACGCAACGTTTTTTTTGCAGGGAGTACTATATTCGTAAGGGTGATAAGACCGTCATAGAATAACTTCAGTAACCCGTTATTATTTTCAAATACTACAACAATATTTAGGTTTCATAATAATGATCCAAAATTCTATCGAGATTTGAATGCTACATTCTATCTATAGATACATTTTTGTTTGTTTGATACTTCAAATAGCAAACATGGGCATATCGCTATTCGCTTTTATCGTTTTTTGAAGGAGCTATCTTACGATAATCCTTTGGTGAATGAATGGGGGAAATCTATTAATACTCCCAAATTCCTTTTTTCCTTGCAAAATGTCAAATATTATGTTCTTTAGGCGTACTTCTCAATCTCTTCTACATCAATAGACAAACAGCTGTTTCATGAAATATCGAAGGTTTAACTCACGCTCGAAGACATCCAAATATTTTATGCATCTATAAGATCCAGTAATTCTTAGTTGTTGTTTAAGAATTATGTTAAAAATAAAAGTCATACAATTATCGGACATAGAATATGAATACATGTCAAGAAAGAGGAAATATTTTATTAAAACCTGAAGAACCAACACAAGGTATATGTTTTTAACATAAGTACCTATATTATCAAATACACGACGACGTTGAAGTTGTGTCTATATGTATATTAAAGTTGTGTGGTTATGTATATTCCCATTTCCCCAGCAAAGATTAGTTTCACGAGATTAGCCGCCGCCCTCCATACGCAGTAATGTTCTTGAACTCGATTGGCGGATGTATTTCAAGATTAATATTATATATTCAAGCTGAATTTACTCGATAATATCGAGTTTATGTCCATATTTGGAGTGACGTAAATACGTTGTGAAGTGTCAGAGCATTATTGGTTTAGCTGCAGACGTGGTCACGAGTTTCAACATGCATTTCTGACTTTTTTAAGTGGTCATAATGATGTGTAACGCAGTTTAACAAAGGAAAACATTTATTTTATGTAATACAGTAAATCCTTTTAAATACAATAAATCTTTCAAGTGAGTAATAAACTCCATAACTTAACTTTACATATCAAGTTGGTAAAAGATGTTCACAATTTACAATGTAACCTTGCTTTCATTAATCATTAAAGTGTGGTATAACACGATAAACATGTGTTATATGGATTAAATATATGGATATCTGTACAATGTTATCTATTCGATTTTGGTAAACATTATCGGATAGTATTCAGTAGAGCCTGATCTGACATTATCTCACTTAGATAAATTGTGTGTAATAATGATATCATAACCATATCAATTACTGCTCGATAACAGGTGACTTATCCTTATGATAAGAGATATGTCATACAAAATACGTAAGTATTTGCACTTGGAGTTATTTTGCTCAATAGTTCCAATGCTTTGCCCTAGAAAGAAGATATTATATTGAACCATCTTATCAGCCTAATTGAGGAAATCACATTACACAGCTGATTTGTAAAGGATTACACTAGTTTAATAAATAATCTCGAATTGCAGAGTTTTAATTACATAATGTCACAGTTTTCACAGTACTGGTTTTATTGTGTTCAATTAAAATTTGGACCATCATTATTTAGTCGGATGATGATGTTTAACCAATCATCGCATTGTTATACAAAAATTGCAAAAATTTATAAAATTGATATGAGATAACATTTTTTGCTTATTTATGATATAATTTATTCATATTTTTTAAAGATTTAAACTTAATGTTATATTTATCTCTATCCTGTAATTCAAATATTGCTAATAAACCATTAAAAAAGTGACAAAGGCAAACAACAATAGGAAACTAAGTAAAGTGCATTAATCGAATAAAAGACGAACATTTCTACTGCGAAATAAATATTAAGAGCGTTTATGCAAATTTCTTATTTCTTGTTAACTATAAATAACCAGAATCTTGCTAAGAATGACGTTAAAATTTCATACGCGTACTGGCCAGTAGTTAATTAAAAATATTATCAAATGAACACCAAGGCAAGTTGGCTCACTTCCAAACGATTCATCAGTTAGGTATAAAATGTAAGAAATGTAGACACAAATCTATCATGGAAACTGCTCTGAATCATAGATTTATTTCCGACTATTCCGTGAAAATTTATGTGGTTGTATGTTTCTGGTTAAGCTTTATTTTCACAATGCAAATCTTTCGGAATATCTCGTGTTTGTTTTTGTCATCCCTTTGTGTGTATTTGTTCTGTATGTCGTCCCCTAGTGTAAATATAGGGAATATTGCGCGATACACGTACGTATGTATCTATATTGGTGTGTGAGGATAATGTTAAAACAACCGAGTCAAAGGTGTGTGTATATTTTCAATTAAACAGTACAATATGGCATTAAATTCAGAAAATAGGTACTCTTACTTACATAACGTTACATACCATGGAACAAGATTATATAGTCAGTGTTCAGTAATTTTGTTTGTATAAAAATTAATCGGTACTTTACTTAACCTAATACTTTTAACAACAAAAATGGGCACCTTTCGAAAAACACCTCCGAGGCATCAGAATCGCTCCGTGGCAGAATCAGCTTTGGCAGAACCATTCCCTTTTTTCTTCTCCCACGTATGCCAGATGGTGTTGGCCACTGAATTTCCGTAACTGCCATAGGGCTATGTGGACTGAGAATGGTCAGCCTACGCTCAGGAGGTGGCAAACTGAGTTGTTGAAGTGCACGACGTTCAGTGTTTGCAAACAGGCCTCTTTTTTTCTCAGCCGAATTGCCCATGTCTTCTCCAGACAGAGCTCGTCGAGCCGGCAGACCTCGGCTTTCACGTACATCGCGTTCGCTGGCCGTCAAGAACGAACTTCGATGGGTTCGTACTGAAGTACAAGAACTAGACGGACGTGCGGGGGACGTGTCTTTACTCGGACGGAGACTTTCCATAGAGCGGGCTGTTTCAACTCTAGTGGCCGCTAGATATTGCCCGTGACTAGTGACTGTTGTTTGCGCCAATTCACATTCCTCCTGACTTGAGCTTGAAGTGCCGCTTCTAGAAAATGTGCTCGTCTTTGACACGAAGCTTCTGTCGCTGTACTGAGCTGTTGAGATACTAGAGCACGTGTTCGCATCGGCCGACTCTGACGAAGCTTGCTGTCGTATGAATCCCTCCTCGAGCGAGGAGTGCACGACGCGAGCATTTAATGAGCTGAAAGCGGCAAGCTTAGGCCGGCGGGATTTTCGTTCATCTTCTTCTTCTTCCATTTTATTACGATTACCTCTTTAACTACACTAGTGCAAACACATGCAAGTCGCGCACCACACTTATTCAATAAGCCTTACTGCTTTCATTTGAGCGAATATACGTACTGCACTTTTAAATAATTACTTGTATTCTTAGAACATATTAATTAAATTATAAGGAACACTGGACACAGTCTTTATCACTCAATTTTCACCACAATCGCGTTAAGGAGACCTGAAACAAAAGGTTTTTAATAAGTAAATAAAGTTAATCGTTTTATACAAGTTCCTAAAATGATGGATAAGGTATTGGGTTAGGATAAAGGATAGTTCAAGGATATAGTGTAAGTCGAACAATCAGAAACTTAGCAACCCAAATTGTAAATCTAAATTCATTTAAAATGAGGAAGTAATTAATTTTGTGACATTACATGGTTTAGTTGGCAGCCTTGGAGTCGAGTGCCAGTTGTCCCGCCTGGTTTGCGCAGTCTGTAAGAGCCTTGACTTGTTCAGCGTTTAATCCGGATGCCTTTACTTGGACGTCTGCGCTCCTTGAATGTTCCTTGCTCTCACTGCTAGACTCGACCCTCTTGGTGGTCTCATTGCCGAATTGATCAGTGAAAGTTTCCTCCTCAAACTCTTCTTCGTAGCTTTCTTCGTAATGTTCACGGAATTCCTGCCTTGCTTGAATGCTCACTTTCTCCTTAGTTGTTTTTTGTTCGATCAGCTGATCCATGGTTTTCTTAACGAGCTGCTGTCCAGCTTCAAGTTGTTTGCTCTCAGACATTTTGAGTTTTTGAATAAAGTCTAAAATAATTAAAATTAATTATAGCAGAAAATAACAGCAGAGAAAGTTTCGAAAGTAGTTTCGAAGAAGGATAGAATTCGAATAATGTATTTAGCAAGGTGCAATATCTTTGTTAAAAACTGATGGCGTTGGCTGGCAAAGCGCCAGCGCCGCCTATTTGGACCACATTTAGATTTACGTTGCTAAAGAATTTCACTGTTTGTTGGTTGTACATAAAATTAAAGGTGTTTTTCAGAAAGTAAATTTAAAATCTTTTGTAACCTGAACACATAAAGATCACGGCTGAGTTTAATTTAATGTCTTGAAATATTTCAGAGAAAAGGAGACTTAAGTGCTTTATTACAATGTGGCTCGTGAGACTGACTCATACATAATGACGACAACATTTAGATAACGTTACATTAATGAAAATAGAAGCTTTTACAAGATGTTGTGAAAATTGATAAGACCACTTCAACTCGAGCGTATTGAATAAATTGAGAATATGTACGGAATTGACTGGAAAGTTCTGAGAATTGTAGCAACAATGGTGCGTCTATTTTAGGTTGTTGGAACACACATTCTCTAAGTATAATATTTTGTCCGGGAAACGTACTGTTTTCGAGCACTATCTATTGAATTATCTACTTCAAAAAGCTGGAAACATTACAAAAGCTATACAAAAGTTTTGCTTTTTATGAACTTCGAATTTTATTTATTTATTGTTTACGATATTATTTAACCATCCTTATAAATGATGGGGTTATAATATTATTGCAGATATTAAAGCGTTTTTTTCTAAGTTTATTTATATTTTTTTTCACCTTCACCTTTCATTTTGACGTCTGTCCGTCCTAATGACAATAGGAATTCGTGTCTATTATAAGCTGTTCAGATTTACGTGACCTACATAACTTGTGACTTGGTTCGCGCGAGTTTCATGTTACTTTCATGTTATGCACCGTAACACGACTATGTTACTATTATCACTAATATAACTTCGGCCGTAGAGTTTTATTGGCTTTAAATAAAGCTTTCAAAGGCTTTCCGTGCTCGCGAATACAATTTATTAGGGAAACTTTTTTTTTACATTTCTATTAGATAGAAAGTTTGTATTGGTTGCAAATATTATTTTAGTAGCTAATAATATCCTTTCAACTTAATTCGGCTTGTTGTATCAAAACAGATTATTTGTATTTGTTGTTATTTGTTAAATTATTTTATAATTTACAATAGTATTGTTTTACACACATATCTAGCCTGGTAATATCATTGATATAAAGAACAAAACACTAAAATCGATTTAGAAAGAATTGCACTATAATAACACTCACATTGTTGTAAAAGCAAAAATATTTACCTGAAGAGTTAATATACGTAAATTATTCCGTGTAAACGGTGTTGCACTGATATGAATAATATTCTGTGTATGGGAGTTGTTTCCCTGCGCAAGCTCTCGGCCGGACTGAGCGGTGTGGTCGCGGCGCCCGGCTTTGTCATGTAGCGGCCGAGCTTCGCGTGGGCGAGGGCTTCGCCAGCGCCGCCTGCGTCTGCGCATCGCGCGCCGATGACTTGGCCAGAATTACACACGACATCCCCTACATCTGTCTTGGCATATTCACTATATTTGTCAGGCGAGTTCGTAATAAAAAACAACCTCTCATATTTACATACATAACTCCCTCCAACATACCTTTGCATGTCCGCAATAATTTACTAAAGAATTTAAATTTGATTGGTTTATGATCCCAGGAAATACAATTCGTCATCCGCCTTACTGCTATTAATGGTTAAACATGTCAAAATAAGTCCTTTAAGATATTAGATTGGGCCAATTCACGAAAGTTTGATTGCCAAAGAGTACCGAAAATAGCCTTATGCGTCAGGAGATGGAGAATCGTAAACTGATGAGTCCGCGAGATGGGAGCGATAAACACATGGCGATATGAATAACGATTGGCAAAGCTCCCTCTGACTAACTAGTGGCGTTGCACCGCGAATAAAATGTCCTCTTCACGCGAAAACATTGAATTTGCTGAGATCATTGTTTATCAGAAATACGTGAGTGTTGAAAATTCAACGTCATTGATAAATGTGATTCACTTTTATAAATGTAAAACATACGCGTCAAAAAGGCGTATAAAAAGGCAACCAGGACTAACTTGCGACCAGTATCGAACATTCCGGCACAGAGTCCACGCGTAATTTTGTATTCTCGTTTAACTTTACGTATTTATTTACCTTTTTCAAATATTATGTTTATATTCTTTAAGCGACGTAAAAAAAGAACTACCGTAACGGCCTTACCTTTGACCCATTACCCTTTTGACACACGGGTGAAAATATTGTTTACCATATTGACATTGATTGACATTGTTATGATTATTAAGTTAATGGTGTTTTTATCGCATCGAATATAATTTATAATATCGAACTGCTGACAAATGATGTGGCAAGGAAACTAGTTTAAAATAAATAGCAGCACTAATGCAGCAAAATTTGTCGTGGTAGCTCATTCAGTTGTTTTATTACTAGTTCAATTAGATGGTTTATGACTGGCTTTAAGCGGACCTACTAATAATGCTGGCTGTTGGCTCACTTCTTCGACTTCATTATTTTTATGGGGGGAACAAAAAAAATGTTAAGACTAATGCAATAATATTGCTTTAACCATGTTTAATATTAATTTAGAAATTGGTTAGCAGTCGTTGTCCGTATAGCGGTCTGTAGAGACGGTTCTCTAGACGTCTTTTCTAAGCTTGTAGTTTCGCGTATATGAAGCAAATGTGTACGTTGCGATTTGCATACATTATATTCAGCATTGCATGAATACTCCTAAAATATTTGCTCTTACATAGATGGGTAAGTTTACATCGTGGGGGAATTGTAGAATTCTCCATGCTCTTGACTTCCCAGTCAAGCCGTCTTGTACCCACAAGCTGTCTTGTTAGGTTCATGTGAAACGAATGAATTCTCCTGGGTCGTTTAGTTATCAGGCTTCAGGAAAGAATTCTACTTCACGAGGAGAGGCCACATAATATGAACATTTATTTTTATAAAAATATATTAAGCAAACGAGAGAGAGTTCAGCGTAATTTAAAATTGAAATTCTTTCATTAAATATAATTTTGGTTTCACTCAGCATACATTTTTACGTGTATTTGATTACTGAAAGCATTTTTGACGAACTTTTGCAACGTTCGATAGGCGATTCGCGTGGAAAACTAAATCGTATAAAATGGAAATCCCAAAGTGAAATTTCAGTCGGTGTGCAAACTGCCGATTTAATGGGCGTATAGAATAAAATAGGTGTCGTAACAGAATACATTGACGAAGTTTTTGATACATTTTGATGATTTTTATACCTAGATTAAATACATATACATACGTCGGTGCTATAAAAATGTGGGGTACGGTAAAAAGTTCAAGGAATGTATTACGCAAGAATGAGGAAGCTGTGTTGAATATTAATTTTCTGCTTCACTTCGTGTAAAGCTCGGTATAATTTACGAAACTGATGTTCTACTTTCGTGTAGTCATTTTGTTCGTCTATCGTGATTAAAATTTATATGTACAAATATCTCTTTATAGTGTTCACCTTGTATAATTTTTACTAAATTTGAAATATAGAAGAAATCAATCAATTACGTATTTACATTTTGTAAAGCATGTGAATCAATCACTATTTGTTATTAACAAATGTGTTTGTAATTAAAACTAACATTTTTTCACTATATTATTTACCATTTCAAAATTGCCTTACCTATAAAAAAGGTTACAAAATAAGCAAGATTCGAAGTATTTATATGTATGCCAAACCAATCCATATATACTCAGCCTATCGCCGTCCACTGTTGAACGTAGGCCTCCCCAAGAAAGCGCCAACTATAAAAATAAACCAATCCATACCGGCGAGCGAACCTCCAAAATGTTTGTATGTTAAATCAAACAAAGGAGTACTTCTTAGGTAGGTACAATATTAGTGCATAAAATAAGCGCATGTAACTATAAGATTTTGAAACTTCAATAATCTCCAATTATATGAAATTGTGGCAGCGAATGTAGAGGAATGCCGGACAAATAAGCTGCCGAGTAAGACCACTTGATTAGTTTGTAGGAGCAAAAAATCCAGAAAACCAGCTCGAATTGGATTCCCGTGGCAGCGACATTTCTATTAGATAACTTAGAGCGTAAATACATAACAAAAAAGAGGTTTTTCAATAGCAATAATTCCAAAATTATTTGAATAAGCTGAAAATATTACTTTATCATGTACTAGAGCTCATTTGATCAAAGGTAACAGGGTAATTATGATTATAATAATAATGTTACTGAGTTACTAAATTCCTGTGTAGGATAAACGTCCACTTATGCTTTTCTGCTACCGTCAAGTTGGTAACATGGTAACGGTATGTCAGAATAGATGCATTATAAATTAAATGCCGATTAATATAGTGTCTTTATAATTAATGTATTATCTACATTAACAGTAGATAATTACCTAAGACTCAATTCGCTCAGTAGTAATTGATATTGATTAAGACAAACCGACAATACTAAGCTATTGTTCTATATCTGTTCTGTAGTAAAATATTGATGTTAAAGTAACCAAATAAGACCGTATTCAGTTACTAAAAGTTTTTAATTGGATCTACCTCGAAATTGTCAATTAAATTAATATTGAATTTTTACTTTGTACTTTACTCGTTCTTTAAAATCAAATTGAATTATTATCTTGCCACCCTTGATGTTAATTATAAATCTACGACCTATTTAAATCCTCGTAAAGAACATGCATAGATAAAGGGAATCAGTACTCTGTATGATTCTTGGTATGTTATATGTGATTCCATTTGCGACTCCACATTGACTTGTCATGTCGGATTAAGTGTTAAGCTCCTTCGCATTGTGGGATCCGATGTAGATATGTACTTCCAGACGGTGATGACGCGTGCAAAACAAGAGCGAACACAGCAAATGGAATGTGTTGTTTTACCATGAAATTGTCTGGTAATGTTACGCCAATTGTAGTTTTACTTTTTTTTTGATACATTGATGTAAGAATTTTTTTTATGGTAAACACCATTAAAGCCTTACCCGATTTGAGAATCAAAATCGAGGAAATGTATGTCCCATATGCTATGGCCCATGGCACATACGATCACGAGGCTTAATAGCAAATATTTTTTAGTAAATCCCAAATTGACTTTGCTTGTATTGACAGTGATTTTTTAAGTTTAGTATGAAAAATATTGCGTGTTATCTAAGTTTAAGAAAGTATTTACTTAAATTTTATGAAAAATTTTAGGGCGCTAAGAAGTACCTCATATTTCTTTTAATCAAATATAAACCCTCGGGCTACACGGAGTGACAGAAGCCGTTTATAATGTAGATTTATTAAGAGAACCATGACCTTTTGTCATGTCGAGGCCTTTAGTAAAGTGGAAACTGTAAGAACTAGGTGCACCACGGCCTCGTAATAGAGGCACGCGAAGGCACCCTTAATCGATGCCTATCTGCCACCTATTAAAACCGTACCCGTCAGGTCAGAAATTCCAAACATTTTGCAACGCAAATTTTTCAATGTTAACTTTTAAATACTTGTGCAAAATTTTTGTTCAAACGTGTGGAGTGAAATGGGTTACATAAGGTTTTTAGGGTATGGATCGAGTTATTTTTAGTAGAATCGAGTCCTCGAGGGAGGGGCACGAGCGGTTTCTATAAGAGCGAGCGCATCTGTACGTTCATAAAATGAAATGAAAGCTTGCGACGCGTCGTAGTTTACGGAGCATTTCTTAAAGTATATGTACAGACATTCATATTGCATGTAGCACTTAAGCTTCTCAACCGAGATAAAGTATTAAATACACAAATTTTCAAATACTTGTTTATGCTACTCCCGATTGGCTTTTAGCAATGCTAAAAAGCACTAGTAAATCATCCCCGCATACTTTTATTAAAATGTATTGTAAAAACATGACCTTAATTATTTGAGGTATTCTAAATATGCACGTGAACTATAATTTGCCCTCAGATACTGTTGGGTATGAACTTTTACTATACAAAAGCTAAATGTGACGTGTTTAGGCCATTGTGCGATAACCCCTGTTCTAGGTCGTTACGTGCGATAGGCCGTACCCTGCGTGTCTATTCACTCGTTATCACGAGGGAAGGAAAAGGAACACGACTCACTCTGATTAGATACGAATGGCAGAATACGATATTCAAAATAGCTTTCGAAATTGCCTCATCCCTTTCTAATTGGCCCTTGTCACATTACAAGTAATACGAGAGAACATTTAAGTGGTTATTTTAACACGAACAATAACGGACCTCGAAGTTTGTTTGTGAAAGTGTGATTTAAAACTTAATTTTTTCCGAGGAGCTAGTTATTAAAATCTCAATCAGATAGCCTATCAAGTGTCGCCACTTCACTCGCCCCGCCTATCTATAGAGCTTAAAAATCTGTTAAATTGGATTTTTTAGGATTCCGTAAGCCGATTTATTATCAATCATGTTAAGCGGGATTATAATGCAAAGAATTAATTGATTGTAATAAATTTCATATAAGTATATTATAATTTGTGTATTTGATGTTTCAATGTTTTCCCTAAAATGAATGTTAAGGGTTCTGAATTACTTAATATATTAAACAATGATTAATCAATTAATTAAGATTATTGTAACAGGTATATGTATATCATTTAAATATATGGTCCATTTATCATATGTTGAAAATAGTTTCACAAATTTAAATGCACAGTCTGAACTAGTTTGCGAATTGATGACGTTAACGACAAGACTATAAACATTGCTAGGATCGATAAAATCAAATTTCAAGGCGCTTCGTAGCGTGTTTCAAGCGATTTTGTGGTTGGGTGTATGACGAAATTTTCGCCGTGGGCCTGCGATTGAACAGATTATAACTGTGTTTTCTGTAGTCAAAAATATTCAGTGACCTTTACAAGTGAATTGTGATTATACATAGATTAGCCTATTATTAGGACAGTAGTTAGTTTTCTGTGGCTTTCCATATCGACAAATCACTATTGAATTACATGGTACTCATCATTGTATTTCTTTATTATCAAGTCATATTAACCGGTGTACTATGAACTTGTGTTTTTATTCCAACGAATCACGTGGATTATATTAATCATATAATCCGGTATTTCAGTCTTAAGCTTTTAAACGAAAATAATAAAGACTGGGAACGTCTAGACGTAATTTTGAACTTTTGTATCAAAGCATTATTTGTTAATAGATACTAATACAATGACAGAGCCTCGCTGAAATAGTAAAGGCCCACTATTCGGAATGTCGACAACACAAAAGCGTAGGAGGTAATACTCCGACATTCCTGAGATTTTCATCGTGACAGGCAATGCTTTTATGGTCATTAATCGTCGGCTATGCGGAGATATTTATTGTGTATTTAGTGGAACGTAATGACGTTCGTGTTATCTTTATCACCTTTTAAATATTTATAAGGGTAAGCTTACGCGAACTATAATTGATTGCACAATCTGCTAATTGATAATTGCAATTACGTGGAAAATGTGGTTTCGTTGCCTATACTAATATATATCTTATTGTCCTGCAATGCTCATGATTCATTGATAAATGTATTACAGTATCGATTGGCACGTGAATTTTATCGCGTAACAATAAACGTCAATATTACACTTGTGTCTATTTTACCATTAATAAAAAGACTATTTTATGACAATAATAAAACAAATCTAAATAATTGGACAGAAATTTATCGCAGTGTTCGCAATACATTTTGGCACAGTGAAAGAGAAATTATTTATTGTACATAAAATTTTACATCTTTGCACATATGATAATCACTAATGTACGTCCGAAGGAGTAAGTAGAGGCGTTTATAATTTAATAATTCGCCATCTTTGTTCTATCTGTTTAACATTAAGTCTGTTATCTTAATATGTGATGATGAACGATTTATGCTTAAATAGGTGGGTCAAATTATAAATTTCGTAAATTAATTTAGTTATTTAGGTTTTATCTTTTAAATCCCATGAAAATAGCTTACATATAAAGGTTCGTGCAGCATTTGATAGTAAAATTATTTTATCATAGACAGATAACTTCAAAGTCACGACGGAAATCAACAATCGTTGATTAATCCGTTATGTCATGTCAATGTCATCCCACGTCTTATATTAGTTTGGGTTAAACATTTGTATCGCTTCTGCCGAGTCGGCCATAATACAGTCAAGATGGTTTCAGTATGGCGCTATAGATAACAAAACATTGTAACGCAAATAAACAGTAATACAAGAATTCCATTCAAGATTATTTTCAACACATCATTAGATATTGCGTCGAAGTAGTTGAGATGTATGGAACATTTTTTGTATCAACTGCTTTAAAAAATAATTGTAATTACACTTGGCAAGATCATGCTAATTCATTATTCCGCTCGCATTTAACAATTTCCCTTTTTTCCTCTTAAGTGTGTACCATGGCCGGTGTTTAAGTATTTGCATATTTATGGCGAAATTCCGCTTCTTCATATTAAGCGTCTACTGACGTTAAAACAACTTTTTCAAGTGAAAACATTTGTAGAGGTATTTTTAATTAAAACAAGATTTTTTTTTGGGTCAGTGGCAATACCTAACTATTAATGTTTAATGTTTATACTATGTTACCCAATACTTAGAATATCAAGCAAACACTTGTCTCACTGATCGAATATAGCACAGCAAATCATTTATGTTGTTTCAGACTAAACAAGGTGGCAGTCTTACTGGGTCGTTTACAATTTGTGTACTTAGTAAAGTATGTATATTGGGTTTTTAATAATTAAGACGTCACATTTTTATTTTATTTGGCGCTCTTATCTGTTTAGCTGTTTTAAGGCCCGGTTTTTTTAGCTCAACTCTGAATTCGTTTATTTGTAGCCGGTAGAGATGTTATTAGATTATGAATAAAAATATTAACTGAAGATCAGATCTGATACAATGCGCAAAACATTTTTCTAAAGATACGACGCAAAAGAAAGCAAAAAAAAAAACACAAAGAGAGATGTGAAAGAATACGGTGTTTATATTTATACTATTTTACAACAATCGTTTTTATTTCAAATGCAAGATATCTTTTAAAGTTGTTTGTGGAAAACAAAAGACGTTATTACTGCTTTGTGCACTTGATTGTGCTCTGTTTAAAGAAGTACTTAGCCCCACTATTGTCGTTAGATTACATAAGGATCTGCAATGCTCGTTACAACACGTTCAGTTTATTGATCTGTTTCATGACCTTTATAAACTGGACATACCTAATGCTTAGGCATAATATATCAAATGGTTCTTCCGGGAACAAATTATATTAAAGAGCAATTTTCGATGGTATTTTATATGCCTTGGCATTATAAGTAAATAGATGGCTTGATTTATGATTTTTTCATTAAGTCAAAGCTTAAGATACCTCAAAAAATGAAATTCTCAAGCATTATGTTTCAACAGACTATTGTGTAATGAGTATACTAGTTGGTTCATGACGGAAAGAAAAGCCGATGACTAACTGTAATTAGAACCAGTGATGGACAGTGGCTGCATGTTCTTATATAAATAAAGCTCAGACATACATTAATCTCAATCCCACGCGTTGGTTTTACATATTATATACGCAAACTCCATTGACTTAATGTAGGTTAAAAAAGCCTGCATTTAAATTTAAGAAGAAAATATAATGAGATTATGTTTAAAGTGTAATTTTATTTAGAGTCTAATCCGATTTGCACTCTTTCTTAATGTTTTAATATTAAAGTATTTTTTATCTAGAAGGGATTCAAATTTCTTAAATATTATTGCACTTACATACTTCTATTGCTCCTAAATATTTTATTTACGAATAGTGTTACGCTTGTTACCATTGTGCGTATTTTTTGTGGTAATACATGAAATATTCATTGCTCCGCGTCAGTTCTGACAATTTTGACGTTAATACGAAATATGTTTTGCATGTTTTAGTGTGTCACTACTACGCTTGTGTTGGGAACAAATTTTTATTTACGAACTCATTCTTTATACATCTAGTTTTGGTTTACGATTGAAAGTAGAATTTCATGTGGCATTATTTCACCCTCAGAGATTTAGATGCTGACAATAATATCGGTTGGATAGACCGGGTTTCCTTTCAACCGTATTGATTCAGGTAAAACAGTTAGGCCATCGAAATAGGCTTTGTATCTAGAAGCTGTGAATTCATCCTTAAATTTGTTTTAGCTAGGACGATTCTGTGCATTTACAGCGCAAACTGTGAGACAGTATTTAATTATTCACGTACGCTGTTCTTTTCCTTAATAAATAATGGTGCGCCTGAATGGATGAGAAAGCCTAGCAAAAGTAGGCCAACTGACACATTGTCAAGATTCCTCAGTTTATAAAGAATTTATGTTTTGTCGGATATATAAGTAAAATTCCTCCGTGAACTGTTTGCATGGTTTATTGTGCAATAGCACAGTTCATGTAGTTTCCAAGAATTGCTGTCGTTCGTTTCGTATTTTCCAGCTCGTGAACTCGGAAATATTTTAGGTCATTGACACCATATAATAGAGCTTTTCTTTGCTATATGTTTAAACATAATCCATTATCCATGTTAACTAAAAATTAAATTCAAGAGCTACAGCATTCTTTTTATTTTGTGACTTGTACTAGAAAGAGTTAATTCATGCATGAAATAGTTAAGTTATAACTAATTATACAATATGCAGACATGGTCGGGTTCGATCTAAAACAAATTCTTTATGTCATTTCGCCTCGCGACGCCCCTCGGATTTCCTTCTATTAAACTCAGTAGCAATAAAACTGTATGATACTTATGCATGTACTTTATAATACTGTACAATACATTTTTCAAAGTAGCAAATTTTTTTCAAAGGAAAAACAACAAAAGCTTTCATGTTTACTGTATACACGATAGGTATCTTTAAGACCGAATATCGTGGAACGAAGCATTCTTAATTAATTCGGACACGCACTTTACACCACTCGATTATTGGTTTTTTCCTACCTTAAAAATAGTTCGGAGCATGATAAAATGAAGTGGGAAATACACAAATTGATTTTTAGAACATGCGCTTGTGTTAGGAAAATCAGGTTGACTGACTCAAACGTAAACAGCGCAAATTGAGATCCTTTTGTTACTAATGCAAAGTGAAATGTTTAAGAACTAAGTACATATTTAATTGCGAGGGCTCGTGAAAATGAAATTTGAAATTCTTGTGTATACAGATTACAATATTTAAAGAATAACAAAAATACCTTGAATCGCTATTAGCGTGATTCTTGCGTATATACAAAACCTCAGCCAATGTCCAGTATGATAGCTATTATTGCGTTCTATACACATGATCGGATCTCGTTACGAAGAACTTAAAAGCGGCTAGTTAAATTTTAGTCTTACTGTGCCTACATCTTTAACTTATTGAGTGAAGCGTAAGTGAAATCAAAATTTTTGTATCAAAACACAGTCCAGATATCAATTACAAAAGTAAGATTTAATATTGGTTAATTACGTTGTTAAATTATTATTTACCGCAACAACATCACGATATTTTAAAACCGTCTTAAGCAAAATTACATTGTAGAGTAATAACGTTCATTCATATGAATTTAACAAATCAGTAGCTTGGTGAACTCAATATCAATAAAATGGCTAATGTAAGTGAAATCATGTGTTTATCTACTGTGTTTTCATTCTATTTGCTTATCAATGATTGACCTCTTTAAGGTCTTGATTGAATACAGTTATACCTATTGCGAATACTTGATAGTTATCCGAGGCGATTAGACAAATATTTTTAACTTGTAGTAAATAGTTCGCAAGGAATCACTGAAGAGTATGCCACCGATTATTTGCTATGAATATAAAACTTACGAAAGTAAAATTGAAAATATATAATGAGAAAAAATTGTGGGTATCTATGTAGGTTTACAGAAAGGCAAAAAAATGTACACTAATAATTGTATTATTATCATTCAAAATACGTCTTAATTGACATGGCATAACCCAATATAATATTAACCGCATACAATTATTATTTCATTAAGGCTTTGTGAAAATCGGCGAGGTATACGGCCGTAAAAGCAAAAGTAATGCAGTGTTAATCCTGAGATAAATTGCTATGCGGTTTCTTCATTAAATTCTAAGTGAATTAATACATTAGGGTAACTATTTATAATAATCGTTAGGTTAAAATGACTTGTACAAAAGAGTCATAAAAACGGATTAATATTTTATTCAAGTACTGTTTCAAAGTCAGCCCAAGTATATGCAAATTTATGTTTGAAGGGATCAGAACATTAGAGGAATTAATATAGGGAGGGAGGTCAAACGACCTGTGTGTTTAGTTCCATCTGTTTTAATAGTTAAATTAGAATAGCTTGTACATTATTAATTAAATTATGGCCGTCGCCCGCGCCCCCAATTTAATTTATAAATTAACCTTTGACAAGCAGTGGCGTAGCTACATAGGGGCTAGGCGGGGCAGTGCCCCAGGGCCCTAAATCTCAGGGGGCCCTCGAATCTTTAAGATTTTCTTAGAGATCTTTAAGAATTGTTAAGATTTTGTCATTTGTTAAGAAAAACGGCAAAGAAAAGGTAAAATACATTTTGATTGCTGATTACCGATTTCCGAATTGATATACCTATATACATACATAAACTCACGCCTATATTCCCTGATGGGGTAAGCAGAGGTGTATTTCTACACCCACATTTTGCCAGTACCTATCTATTCAGTCCCACGTAATAGGGGGCGAGCCTATAGCCGTTTTTCGGGCCCATTTCCAGACTTCGTGCTGCTACTGAGAATTTCCTAATGGAAAAACCCAATAATACTGTCAGACCCAACCCGGGAATCGAACCCAGGACCTCTAGATCGCACGGCACATAATTGTACCGGAAGACCACGAGGCAGTCAATAATATAAAATTAAGATTTTCAATAATGTACTGGACACAGTAATATCTCAATTATATACACGTTGTATTTGTATTAGTGCTGTCTGTCATATATTCGATTTTCTAACCTAAACTTTTTTATAACATGTTGATGAAACAAATTTATTACAAAAGTATGACGAATTCCAAAGAAAATGTTCAGATATAATAGGCCCTATTTTTTCACTGTAATTTATTAATATTTACCACCTAGTTTTACCTCAACCTACTCAATAATGGACTATTCACCAATTATATTGTAAGGAAATAATGAGCAAATATGGAGTGCTTGAATGCGACATACAGTGCTGTAACTAGCTTCTTATGCACCTGGTGCGAGCCTTCAAAATTGCGCCTCTGAAAAGTGCTCTAACCATGCATGAAATACAACTAGATACTAGTCTGGTCATTTCAGCGGCCCTCCAGGGTCTGCGCCCAGAGCCTGGGCACTGCTTGCACCGCCCTAATTACGACACTGGCGACCTGACGAAAGTATTTACAGCAACGTTATTATTTTTTACAATTCCTGTCACTTCTGCAGCTGTTGCAGTGATAATATGGGCCAAACTCGATTCTGACATTCGCAAAAAGCAATTGAAAACAAAACCGCATCAAGCCGGATTTAAACGAAGTCATTGATATTTTTGCGAAAACTAAAGCTAGGAAAAATTGTAAATATAATTGTTGTTTAGCCAGTTGATAGGCACGGCCTTTATACATGATTATAATAAACCCTTGAATCTTCTCTATTTCGTTTCATTAGCCAAACTTTGCTGTTACTGTTTAATATTTTTATTGCCTCCCCTATAGTGCACATCAAAGAGCTTAAGTAGCTTAGCATTTTTAAAGCACATATGTGTATATTTAATATTCTTATTTGATAAAATCTAATCAGTTTACATAGCAGTGGGCCCCATTTTATATTTGCCCCAGGGCCCTTGGTTACCTAGCTACGCCACTGTTGACAAGTTTCCTTGCTTATATTGTATCTACAATGCTTTCAGCTTTGTTTTTATTAAGCTATTTTTAATTCTGTAAAGTAACGCTACATTCGAAATTTATATGTTCTTCATTAATAATAACCATGTGATGTATTGTAGCTGGTTCCATATATCAATACATGTCGTTCAAGGCAGTGGTTGAAAATGGTAGAAGGTAAATTTGTAGTAGCATTTAAAATGATGAGCTATGTATGTTTCGGCTGGTGAGAATAGTTTTGTAGTGGGTACTATTATAACGTACTAGTGTAAATATACATTCTAATAGGTACTCAGTTATTTTACACATATTAGTTTTTAGAATGAGAAATACAGTGTGATTTAAAGGGTTACTAAAACCACTAGCTGAGGAGTAATAGCTTATTAGTATTGGTTTGCGCATAATTTATATTTATATATTTATATTTATTTATATTTATTCCAATAGTTCTATGTTTTAGGTGTTTGAATGAAATATCAGTCTATTAGAAATCACAATGCTGGCGGCATTATTACGATAACGCCCATTGACTTTGATTGATATTGGTTTGAACTCCGCCCGTAGTTCATGTCATGAACAAAAATCATTAGTTGCTACTGCAGGACGTGATTACAGTTTACCAGTGTTTAAAAGACATCGTTTTTTCTATGGGAAAAAATATATCCATAATTTTCTTTATACTAGAAAATAAGTTTCTATTTACAAAATTTTAAAATTAATTTATTTTATCACAACGCACTTCAGCCTTGAAAGAAAACACTGGGAATTTGCGTTCGCCGTTCCCCAAAGTTATTGTTTTGTTTAAGTTTTAGTTCAGTGTTATGGACTAACGCTCTCTCAACCGTGATTGAAGCAGAGGTTGAATAATGGTTGATATTGTAATAAAAAACCCTGAAAAAAAAAATTATCTAAGCATATTTAGTAGGGGAAGGTGAGGTAATATGATCCCTGGAGGTCAAATGATCCCCCGCCATAAACCAGAAAAAACTAGTGTCATCAATCCAAATGCGCGTGAGACTAGTTCCCCGCACCCCTGCCAGTTACCTATCCTAGTGTCATGGCGGTGTGAGCGCTTGGCGTGATTTTATTACAAAATAATCAAAAAGTCGGTCTCTGATCTAAGGTAAGCCTGTTTTTGGACTTTCATTACTTTTTACATGTTCGTGTTTATTAAAATGTTATTTTATTTGCGGGTATTAATGTCAGTTAGCTAATATTTAAGCAATGTTCGATAACCGCACGCGGTATTTGAAGGTTATGTTTTGATCGAAATCTTGGAATTTAGTGTTTGGGGCAAAATGATCCCTTTTGTTGTGTTTAAAATGATCCCTGGAATCATTTTACCCCATAAGTATTTGTTGTTTTACAGATCATGCCGAGAATTTATAATCGCAAAGTAGACACATCAGTACTTATCAGCACACCCTACAAAAATTACCTTGAAGAAGAAGCCAAAAAGAAAACAGATATAGAAACAAAGAAAGCCCTTAAGAAAGCGAATAAAATAAAATAAAAAAACAAACAAAGAGAACGATAAAAGAAAAGGTGATGGGAAAGAAACAGGAATCGGAAGAGGAGGCGGAAAGGGAAAAGGCAAAAAAAAAACAGATCAGATTCTTCTGAAGAGGAAAGTGACGCCTTCTTCTAGTCTTCTGTACTGAAAGCTACTCCAAGGACACTAAAGGCGAAGGGTGGATTAAATGTGTTGTGTGTCTTAAATGGTGACATGAGGCTTGTGCGGGCGTAGCTAGTGACAATGAAGGCGAATTTACTTGCGATATTTGTCTTTTTAGTAACCAATTTGATAGTGTGAAAAGAAATTTATGGCTATAAGTCTATTTGTAAGTTCCGGATAAGAAAATTATTTTATTTTTTAAATAAAGAGTTAATTTTTCTATTCTATTTTGACATTGATAAAACCTTTGATAGGGATGAGTACTATTTGTGTTTATTACACTGATATTTATTAACTTATGGTATAAAATGATACCTGGGATCATTATACCCCTACCTCAGGGATCATTTTATACATAGGTGTGTGTAAAATGATCCTTTACTAAAATTTTACAAAAATCCCTAATACAAAAAAAAATACGCATATATGATAAAAAATAAGTATACAGTTACAAAGTTAAGTAAATTCACTATAGCCAACAATAGAAATCCTGCGATTATGCCTTTAACTTTAGCCACAGTTTTGTTTTTTCCTTAGGGGGATCATTATACCTCACCTTCCCCTACATCCATTCTTTCGATTGGATCCCTTAACATCAACACATGAGTCCGCAGAAAAGCGTAGGGTCTAACATATCGGCTATTCAAAGCAACCTTTTCAGGATAAGCCTACTTAAAATAACCCTGTTATGGTTTGTGCTTTTGAATACTCTGATTTTAGCATGAAATTTGTTAAACATTATGTTGTGAGTTTAATGTGGTGGAAATGCGGAAATAGGATAAGGGCGACTGTTAAAACATCAGGTAGAAAACATTTTTCCGTACTGTAAGTCCATTTTTTTGGTTCTAAAGGTAGAGGGTTCAAAATGTAGGGAATTTATGGAAGATAAGGGAGTTGGTATGTAGTTTTATATTAGACTGCGGTGCCGATGGGAGTCGTAACATAGATGCTTCATCTGAATGCCGTACCTACTGACTTATATATAACTAGCTTTTGCTCGCGACTCCGCCCGCGTAGACTACAGGGTTGAGATCAGAAGGAAAATAAGTTGTAGTCTATTTTACTTCTCAGAGTCCTATTTATGTCCATACCAAAATTCATACAATTCGGTCAAATTGTTCAAACGTGAAACCGTAACGCGTCGATCGGCGCCTTGTGCATCGTTACTGCGCGCTTGATCAATATTTTAAAACTGCAATATCTTCTAAGATACTCAGTGAAATCAAATGATGTAAAGGGCAATTTTATTTAAAATTAGATACTTGTAATGAATAACGTATTTATTTGGATAAGGATTAATATCATCATATTTACAAAAACACCTTCACAAATAAAACTTTATTTTAAAATAAATTTGGTTACGATAAAAAACGTTATAGTGAGCCAACCTTAAAAAATAGACATATGCTGTCGCGGACTTTTTTTTAGAACTTTTAAAGAGGAACATTTCTCTCAAACATTATTTTAGCGAAACTTTAACCGTTTTCGCAGCGCACGCCGCGGAAGCTCACAAAAAGGAAAAAATGTCCCCGATTTCGAAACATTCTTTATTGCTGCTCCGCTCCTATTCGTCGTAGCGTGATGTTGTATAGCCTATAGCCTTCCTCGATAAATGTGCTATCTAACAGTGAAATAATTTTTCAAATCGGACCAGATGTTCCTGAGATCCTAGCGTTCAAACAAACAAACAAACAAACATACTCTTCAGCTTTATAATATTAGTATAGATTATTGCTCGCGACTCCGTCCGCGTAGACTACAGGGTTGAGATCAAAAGGAAAATAAGTTGTAGTCTATTTTACTTCTCAGAGTCCTATTTATGTCCATACCAAAATTCATACAATTCGGTCAAATTGTTCAAACGTGAAACCGTAACGCGTCGATCGGCGCCTTGTGCATCATTACTGCGCGCTTGATCAATATTTTAAAACTGCAATATCTTCTAAGATACTCGGTGACATCAAATGATGTAAAGGACAATTTTATTTAAAATTAAATACTTGTAATGAATAACGTATTTATTTGGATAAGGATTAATATCATATTTATAAAAACACCCTCACAAATAAAACTTTATTTTAAAATAAATTTGGTTAGGATAAAAAACGTTATAGTGAGCCAACCTTAAAAAATAGACATATGCTGTCGCGGACTTTTTTTTAGAACTTTTAAAGAGGAACATTTCTCTCATACATTATTTTAGCGAAACTTTAACAGTTTTCGCAGCGCACGCCGCGGAAGCTCACAAAAAGGAAAAAATGTCCCCGATTTCGAAACATTCTTTATTGCTGCTCCGCTCCTATTCGTCGTAGCGTGATGTTATATAGCCTATAACCTTCCTCGATAAACGTGCTATCTAACAGTGAAAGAATTTTTCAAATCGGACCAGTAGTTCCTGAGATCCTAGCGTTCAAACAAACAAACAAACAAACAAACAAACAAACAAACAAACAAACTCTTCAGCTTTATAATATTAGTATAGATTTAGGCTTTAGCGTGATCAGATGGGTAAAAAAAATAGTAAAAAAATGTATTTATGACATAATTTTGTTTAATATCTCTCCTCATTATGACGACACGCATTTTAAAATAATTAAAGCAACATTGTTGCCCATACCCTCGGCAGCGTTAAAATAGCCGACACCGAGCTAAAAATTCATTGCTATCCCGAACCAAACGCTGTGCCAAGTCTCGTCGAAATCGGTTCAACATTTCTAAATGATCAAAGAAGAGATAAATATCTAAACACTTTATAAGTGACGTTGCTGCCACATTACCATACGTTTATTTATAATGCGGATGTTATTTTGGTTAGCTCCACGTTGTCAACAAATGGTACTAATCGCATGGGTTCAGCTGCTCGCTTGCAAATGAAGCATCCAATGAAGTTTTCATGTATGTAATCAATCAATGTTCTCGTGAAAGAGACAACTTCCTCGTTTCTTGTGTGTTTACCGCCACCGGTGTATAATGTGTTAGTACGTGACATATCAAGAGATTTATAAAGCCTTTCTTAGACGTAGAAGGGACATGAGATACTACAATGCTGAATCGTATGTCAAAGCAGGAGCAACAACCTAGGTTGTTTATTGATTTTTCACATGACGTGTTATTTTGTTTTCTATACATTACAAACACAGATTTTATACACACAAACATTCAGACTGGGGCACACGTTTGTTGTATAATTTATGAGTGCAAGGATTTAACCCGCAAATTTTCTAGTGCAAGATAAAATCCCTACGGCAAAGATCTAAATGGTTTATATAATAATTTTCTTGTACGGTATAATAACAACAAAGTCGTTATGAGTAATTAAGAAATAATCGCCACGCTATAGTCAGTTTAGCCTCGCCATAAAACTAGACCTCTCGTATCTATGCCATACTGCAATGTACGAGTAATGAGAAAACGTCATTACAACGGGCGGAATTACGCCACGTATGTATTCTTTTTATTTCAGAATATTTTATGACTTTGATAAATCCGCAATTTAAATCTGTAGCGTGCCGATTTAAAAGATAACTAAAGCAATCCTAAAGAAATAATTTTATTGTTCTGAACCAGGGTTAACATTTACGTAGGCTGATTAATTCATTACGTAATTCTTTTCCGTATGCCCCTCTAAACATATTTTTATACTTTATACTTCCATATATCTTTTTGTAGGGGCTTTTAAGGCGTTTTTGATTATTATTTTAACGTTTTTACATGTAAAAAAAATCATTAATTAGTTGAGTAAACTAATATTCTTTAGTTCACACAAAGAGTGTTATACATACATTGTTCTAATAATAAAGTAAAATGTTATATTGTACGTATTTTACCATTTAAAATGTGATCTGTACGTCAGCGTCTAACGACATCACGGAGGCTAAGATGAAGTAAAATTAATAGATTGTATTCAAACAGACCCTCCTGAGTTTGTCAGTAAAAAATTACTCTAAAGAACGTTTTTATATATCTCGGTAGCGTTAGCCTCTAGGACTTTTGACAGAATATTATTAATTTCCTTTCCCGTTATTTTAGCCGTATTTTAATACTATGGCCTACGCCCTTTCAAATTGTAGAGCAGGCCCGTGCCTAGCTGTGTGTGTGAGTTGACGTTTGTATATGGACTGATCATGATAATGAGCTGTCTTTTAGTTTGATACCTTGGCTGAACGAAAAAAAAAATAATCTTGATTCCTATAAAATCAAATTTTGTATCAGGTAGTTTAAATGTATTAATTATTCACGCCAGGGGGGGTGACAGACAGTAACTAGTACTGTAATAAATATTTATTTTGGCACATTTGGAGGTGGGTACTAATCACCGATGTCTGATTAGAGGGTCGATGTAAATTAAAACGCTATCCTAGTTAGTTTATTATATTTAAAATCGATTTGGTTATCAGGAACTGGGCTCAGTCGATCGCGTCGCCCACCAGATTGCACCCAATTAAGATCGGCTAGATACGTATTTTACGATACCCATGCCAGCCTATTTGCTCAGTAATCGCTAACATTAATTGCATTACACAGGTCGGCTGACATATGCGTTCACTCATAATGTTTCACGTGGCATTATTCGGGTAATTAACATAGTAAACATTTGTGTTGTTGAACATTTATAAACGCAATTATTAATTCAACGCATGGTTAATATTCTTATTTATTCGCAACACGTCGAACTAATTCAGTTCAGTGGCGCTTGTGAATGTTGTACTGATTATTTTAAATGACGTATTAATTAATATGTATATAGAAGTAACAGTGTCAGTGATTACACCTGCGTTTGTGCCCGAGTAGAAATTTTTTCGTGTTCCTGATCTGGACCCGATCAGGAATGCCTGATCGGGTCCAGATAAGGCATGTAACGCAGAACATTGGTCTGGACCCGATCAGGCATGCCTGATCGGGTCCAGATCGGGCAAGCCTGATCGGGTCCAGATCGGGCATGCCTGATCGGGTCCAGATCGGGCATGCCTGATCGGGTCCAGATCGGGCAAGCCTGATAGGGTCCAGATCGGGCATGCCTGATCGGGTCCAGATCGGGCATGTAACGCAGAACATTGGTCTGGACCCGATCAGGAATGCCTGATCGGGTCCAGATCGGGCATGCCTGATCGGGTCCAGACTAGGGATGGCTGATCGGGTCCAGACTAGGAATGCCTGATCGGGTCCAAACTAGGAATGCCTGATCGGGTCCCAATCAATCATCTGTATCATGTAATACCTTGCCTGATCCAAATTGAGTATGCCCAGTCCGGTCCTTTTAAAAAACATGAATATAATATTATAGTCATGAAAAAATTGTTTGTTAAAAAAATATGAATTGTTATTATAAATATGTTACTTAACATTTTATTATTTATTTTTTATCAATTCGTTATTTATTTAATTATCAATGATTTTATAAATATTGAATATTATAATAAATAATAATAATTAACAACTCAATATTAATGAATTTATTTATTTTTTGTATGGTAAAACATATTTAAACAATAAAAAAAAATACAAGGAATTTAAATAAAAGCTGTTAGTGTCTTTTATTGACCTTCTTAAAAAGGCTTTTTAAGCAGTAACCATCCCAATCGTTAGCTTTAGTTAATATTGACGACAATGCTTGCTGTAATTTACTGTCAGGAATATCTTGCTTATTTAGAAATTTCTGTCTCATTGCAGCTGAAATACAAAATTTGATTCAATTATGTTGTAATTTAATAAGTAATAATAATAAAAAATATTAATATTTATAAAGTAATAACATACAATTAAGAAATAATTAATTTGGTATCAAAGAAAGTATCCTGCACTATATAATGATTAACATACTTTTTACCAAAGTGAAAAAAGTTGTATCTTTTAAAACTTTTTTTGGAGTTGCAGCTACATATGACATGGCCATATCTCTTGAAATGTAAAAAACGAATAATATTGCCCATATTATGGGTAATAGTGTTTTCCATCAATGGAAAAGTATATAAGTTTATTCTGGAAAGGCAAATTTATTATTATTTATAATGAGGAGCATTTTTTTAAATATGACAATTTCAATAATATGGTCAGATAGAGCAAATATTAGTTCTTTCATATATTTATATATAAGAGTATAGTTTTTTAGAAACTCACATTTTTTTATTGTCTTTCAACTTTTCATTGAATTTATCAAAGTTTTCCATTGTTGATAGTGGAAATTCTAATTTTTGAGCCACATCTGTTGATCCTTCAGTATCTATTCGACAGGAATCTAACAGTTGAGTACTGTTATTCTTTTTAATTTCAGACAGGATTTGGGCAACAACAGCAGATATGCTTACAATTTGACCTCTTAAATTCCCTAATTGTTTTGATAGACTGTTATAATTATGCCTGAAACATTCAAGCAAAGAATCTGTTAAAAATAAAATATATATTAATACAAATTTTTACACTGATTATACATTTATTAAAATATCAAAATTCCAACACTGATGTAAATATAAATATTATAACAATTACCAACACTCCACAATTTCAGAATAGAATCCATATTATGACCTTAGTTACTAATAATTATTAGATAGGTATTGTAATGATTAATTTGTTTTTTACCATTGGATACAGTATTTTTTGTTGATGATCTAGCTGCTAATATAGTCATTTCAGTTTCTGTTTTGGATTTATTACTATAAAGATGCTAAATAGATTATCAGCAATTATTGATAATGTACTATTATTATTAGAAGTAAAACAACAGTAGTATAACTTAATTATTTGTATCAAAATTAACAATAATAAAAATATGTCAGTTAATATGCTTTGTTAAAAAAAAATCATTAGTAAAAAAATATTAGAAATTAATCAACAATATTTACATTTTAAATAAGAGATATTACCTCAAATTTCAGTGGGTTTATCGGTTAACTCCAAAGCTGTTTGGCTGAATATTTTATCTATTTTTAATTGATTCTTTGATAATGCTTTTATTTTGAAAGGTTTTTCAACAGCAGCTGCTTTTGCTTTAGTGGACTGCTCATTATCAGTAGAGAAAGCATAGGGTTATTTTTCCAATCTTATTAATTTTTCCTCTGCCTCTTTCATAGTTTCTGATAACATTAATTGTATAAATTAATTACTGTTTTATTGTTTTGACAATAAGATATCAATTCTCATAAATCTATAATTCAAATAACAATAAATTACCTGCTGTGCCACATATTTTCGGATCGGTCTTGTCGGATCAGGCTCTTCACAATGTTTCACTATTGTTTGTAATAATTTACAATACTTAGTACTTTTTAACAATGATGCAGGCATATAATATTTACATCCAGTACCACTATATTCTATGTAATGATCTAACCAAGAACTTGATACTATATCAATTACTTCATTGGATAAATCATTTACAAATAAAACTTTAATGTCATCTGAAAAAAATTACGGATTATTGAAATATAAATTTATAATGAAATATAGCAAAGAATTGTAATGTATTTTTAAATACTTTTTTACTATCCTTGAATGTTTTAGGTAATTCAATTTAATAACGAAACTTTACACACAACATGTAAATTTTTATCTACTTAAGTAGTTTACTCCACAATTTAGTATTTTATACACAATACACACTTAGTAAATGTCTAGATATAAGTTTATAGTCCTTGATACACTTTGTTTTGGTAAACACACAATATATTAATTATTCTGTAACTACTGTTAAGGCGATTAAGTTTTTGTAATGAACTTATTTAATCTTTACATTAATATACCAATCGGCATATTCAATCAATTCAATCCACTGATACCGTCTTCTTGACATAAAATAAAAATTAACTCCCGTGTTCTATAGACTGTATGTAGAATTGCCGTTTGTAGTAAAAGGCGGGAAATGCCCACAAGCGGTATTGCATTATTTTAAGTTGCGCACCAAGTTAGTAACATCCGCAATACTTGTTTTTAATTATAATGGTTTTATCACGTATTATTTTACCTAACATTTTCTGGAAAAAAATAAATACGATAATAAGTAACTTTCTATTTATGCACCTAATTCCTACACTTCCTGTTGTCGCCTGTCGGTTTATCAAGTACCTAATGTTGCCATAACAAATAAAATACTTTTCATGCGTTATCAAATCTATACTAATATTATAAAGAGATAATGTTTGTGAATTTGTAACGTTGTAGAAATTCGTTATTGACAAACAAAATTTATGGTAAAAGATTTTTGTAAAATAAATTACCAGTATAACCTGATCTGATGCAAATAAAATTTACACCGTGACATAAATATGGCAATCATGATATGATACACGTCATGAGTTGAGTTTCACCGTTCACGTCCAAAACAATAATAAGTTTTGAATTGTATTTCTGGAATATATGTTTAAAAGCATCTTTTCTTGCTTTGACAATTAGGATAACGGTATCTGGGCTTGATACTACATGTCTTATCCAGTGGCGTGCCTAGGGTGTCAAACTAAGGCAAGCCCAAATGTTTATTTAGTAGCAGCATATTTTTTTTGGTACGTAGGACTAATAAATACCTACCGGTTAGTACTCACATTCACGTTTATAGCGTTATTTTATAAATAAACAATCGTTAAGTTCGTTATTCGGAACTATGTAAGGCAAGTCGGGCTTTCGGGCTTCTATGGAAGTACCGCCACTGGTCTTATCATACTGAATATTTTTTAATACCAGGCTAGCCCTATTTGATCCAGACCTTGGCCTAATGCAGTATGCCTTACAATACTTGAAAACATTTAACATAAGGCTATCCTGATCTGGTCCCGATCTGGTCCTGATCCAATATACCTTACAATACTTGATAACATTTAACATAAGGCTATCCTTATCTGGTCCCGATCTGGTCCTGATCCAATATACCTTACAATATTTGATAACATTTAACATAAGGCTATCCTGATCTGGTCCTGATCGGGCTTGCCTTACAATACTTGAAAACATTTAACATAAGGCTATCCTGATCAGGTCCCGATCTGGTCCTGATCGGGCTTGCCTTACAATATTTGATAACATTTAACATAAGGCTATCCTGATCAGGTCCCGATCTGGTCCTGATCGGGCTTGCCTTACAATATTTGATAACATTTAACATAAGGCTATCCTGATCAGATCCTGATCGGGCTTGCCTTACAATACTTGAAAACATTTAACATAAGGCTATCCTGATCAGGTCCCGATCTGGTCCTGATCGGGCTTGCCTTACAATATTTGATAACATTTAACATAAGGCTATCCTGATCAGATCCTGATCGGGCTTGCCTTACAATACTTGAAAACATTTAACATAAGGCTATCCTGATCAGGTCCCGATCTGGTCCTGATCGGGCTGGCCGTACAATACTTGAAAACATTTAACATAAGGCTATCCTGATCTGGTCCCGATCGGATCCTGATCGGGCTGGCCGTACAATACTTGATAACATTTAACATAAGGCTATCCTGATCAGGTCCCGATCTGGTCCTGATCGGGCTTGCCTTACAATACTTGAAAACATTTAACATAGGGCTATCCTGATCTGGTCCCGATCTGGTCCTGATCGGACTTGCCGTACAATACTTGAAAACATTTTAAATAAGGCTGTCCTGATCTGGTCCCGATCTGGTCCTGATCCAATATGCCTTACAATATTTGATAACATTTAACATAAGGCTATCCTGATCAGGTCCCGATCTGGTCCTGATCGGGCTTGCCGTACAATACTTGAAAACATTTAAAATAAGGCTATCCTGATCAGGTCCCGATCTGGTCCTGATCGGGCTTGCCTTACAATACTTGAAAACATTTAAAATAAGGCTATCCTGATCAGGTCCCGATCTGGTCCTGATCGGGCTTGCCTTACAATACTTGAAAACATTTAAAATAAGGCTATCCTGATCAGGTCCCGATCTGGTCCTGATCGGGCTTGCCTTACAATACTTGAAAACATTTAAAATAAGGCTATCCTGATCAGGTCCCGATCTGGTCCTGATCGGGCTTGCCTTACAATACTTGAAAACATTTAAAATAAGGCTATCCTGATCAGGTCCCGATCTGGTCCTGATCGGGCTTGCCTTACAATACTTGAAAACATTTAAAATAAGGCTATCCTGATCAGGTCCCGATCGGGTCCTGATCGGGCTTGCCGGATCGGGCATGCCTTATTCTATCCTGATCAGGACCCGATACATGATCTGGTTGTGCCTTATTTGATTTCTACTCGGGTGGTTACCATGTCGAAACCTTTCTCGATGTATACACTACTCGTAGGTATATATTTTAGACAAAAATATTTTTTCAAGTCGAACCAGTAGTTCCGAAGATAAAGACATTTAACCAAACTAAATCATTACTTTTATTAGTATTAAAACAAAATTTTTGACCATTTGTGGTTATAATTTAAATTGATTACATAGGAAAATAATCCGTGCAGAAAAAGTGCAGTAAAAGTATAATTGTGGAAACTAAGAACAGTAGATACCTACAGCCATTTCTCGCACTATGCGATTATTATACATGAAAAGCTAGGTAATAACGTTTACCCTATGCTATGACCCTTGTGTAACTCCTGAAAACACCTTTTAGGGACTTCTAACACGTGTATTAAAACTTAACAAATAAATTAAACATACGTGGGTTTAAATTTAATCAGCGAGATTCAGTCCATTGCGTAAGGTAGCCTGCTGTTAGTACTATACGGGTATAATCGGTTAATTAGTTTCGTATATTAAAGCCAAGTTAGAGCGGAACATAAACTATGCAAAATTGTTTAAATGGAAGCGAATTCTGGTCATGCATAATAACTACGTGGTGACGGCGACCAAAACATTAACAGGACTTAACCGATGCACACGAAACAAGTGTCGGGTGTTTTATGACTCAAATAAAGAGCGACAATTCTTTCAGTCGTTCAGTCTCGGATGACCGATCTCATTCATTAGCCGCAGGTCGTGAACAGCTGCGCTCGAAATAACACCAGAAAACACTATTTATGTTCTCACCGGGGTATTATGTCGCCCTTCCATTAATTACAGGATAACGATATTATTCCCACTGTCACTGCTAATTTAGCGAACCGCAATCGATTTGTGTCGCTTCTGTCTGTTGAGATTCAGTGGAAATCTTTATGTTATTGCGTGTGTTATTATCAGCCTTGGTATAGTTTCATACGTGTTTATTCTTGCCTTTTAATATTTGCGTGAACTTTCTTATAATTGAGAATAATTATGGTTTTTATTCTTCATTCTGATACAGCTACCTTATAGAAAATCGGTATTCATATGTAGATATGAATTGTGAACCACGTTCAAAACTCGATTTGTTCGCACAGTCGGAAAAACTAACCAACTCCTAACAGTTGACTTAATTAAAAATTGAAATCGAATTGTTAAAACTTCCTAGTTCGCTGACAGTCTACATTTTTAACTCTTTCCTTCACATTTTATTTAGTGATTGTATTTGAATTTTTAATAAAATGCGGTAAAAAAATCGACAGACTTTTGAGTGTGTACAAGTTGATTTTCTAAGGGAAGCCTATTGAAGTAGTAATTGGGCTTTTATCATATTTTAACTTGTTGCCTAGTTTGAACAAACTCTTTACGGTAGTCGTCATTGTCATGCATTAGGGTTTGAATGTACCAAAATGAGTTCCCCGCACATCCCAATATGAAATCAAATATGTATGTGAATGAGAATGGAGCGGAGATATAAGATGTTCTGCTTTCATATCTCTACATTTGATATACAGCCGAGTTTAACTCCTCGTGGAAAAGGAGATGGGACGGATGACGCCAGAAACATATTTTTACTTCGAATATATGAATTTTAACTTGTAAACCGTCTCTGGGATAAAGGTAAATTTTAAATTATTTAGTAATTTATTCTTAAACCTTTTGTGGTTAACATGGCATTTATAGTTTTCCGTGGACCTATTTCATGATCAGATTTTACAAAATTAATAAATAATAAATCTCATTTTTATGACAATAATTTATAAAAAAGCTAAATTATATTTATTTATAATCCATCTTATCCATCGAGTCATATCTTGCAAGAAGGAGATAGTGTAAATTATTTTGCGGAAAGCACTCATTAACATTTTTAGTGATCAATGTTTTTGAATACACGCGTGATTTTTACAATGAAAATTGTGTACCTACGCAGTACAAAGGTATAAAGATACAGTCTTGAAACCTTGTAATTCATAGATTCACGCGTTGAGTAACAGCTGAGCAGTCACGACGATGAACAATTTACCTACACCATGTAATGTTTCGTAATATATGAACGTGAAAATAAAGCCAAGATTTTTTTATACAGGCTTACTTCGGGAGCTACTGGCTAGTTTATGATAGGATCTCATAGCAATGTACAGAATTTGGAATAAAAAAAAACCGCCTGGTAGTAAAAATACATTTACCAAAAGGTTTTTAGGCTTCTTTCTGATGTTCATATCGCGGGGCTCACCATCCCACTTTGTAGGTAGGAAATAACAAACAATGTAGACGTGTGGATTTTCCGAGGTGGCCGTCACGAAATATAATGGATATATACGACAACTAAAATAAATTCTTGTTCAATATGACTGAGGTAAATTCTGTTAAAAAAACGTTGTTTTTAAAAAATAAGAGACTGTGTTTTTTTTTCATATGAAACTAGGTAATACTTCTTTTACCAATTTACAAGTATTGATTACATTTTTTTTAACAGCTCAAGTAAAAGTAAATATAATTTCAATTCAAATCGCGAATACATATTTTCATATTTCCCTTCAATCTTATAAAATTTTTTTGTAATCACATTTAACTAACAATTGCTCGGAGTTGATCGCGAAGTATGGAAACGGTTTTGTTTATTAGTGAAACGTTCCCATACGAATAAAAGCGAAGTTAACTTGTTCACGTGTACAATTTTCACGATCCTCCTGGGAAATAATCTAGACAGCTCTAAATGGTAGCAGAGGAAGCTCATGCTGTTATTATTCGCTCACTCGAACGTTTCCTTTAACGAAATAAAAGTTAATTGTGTTAATTTCTAAAATTAGACTTGGTGAGGGTTTAACTATATTATTTTAATAAAAATCCTACTATTCTCACTATTTTTTTAAATACGAAGGCAATACTATTTTTTGTTACGTTGTCACACTATGGCCGCTGAATATGAACCTATATCTAGTAATTTGCCTACGGGGCAACATACTACTACAATTTATTCGTATATCACTGCTGTAAATGTATTAAGATAATAATTAATCATGAATATCTATAAATATTAAGCTAATATATATTGTATGCTGTAGTTGTGTCAATGTTCGATAGCGCTTATAATTTTGAAAAGCAAAGACAAAAATTCTATATGCTTATAAGTTAGAATATTGTGTTAAATTGTATAATACGAGTATGTTGCCTAGTTAATAGCCTGCCTTGAAATGAAACGCAAAACCGTATTGTTATTGTACAAATGTAGCAGGTGTTTTCAAAGCCGCGCCTTATACATACATATACGACTGAAAATAAATACTGGATGATTCACCGCATTAATTTTGGTAAAAAGAAGAGAAAATATACCTTGAGTACGAGGAAAAAATGGGTAACGGTTAAGCCTTACATTTTATTTTTATTGACTGTCCTGATTTACTTGAAAGCTTTGTACACATTGCAATTTACTGAAATGCGCGACGCTTATAAATACATTTGCCGGTGAAATGGTCCGTTTAAATTTTACATTGTCTTTTAAAACTGTCATAAAATGAAACGCCGCTGCAGCAATGATTACAAAGAAACTTTAGTTGCCTTCGTAAATCATTTGACTTTTAAAACCGAAGGTGATCTGTATAATTTTGTATGCATCGTATTCAGTACGTATTACTGAATTGACAAACAAACTTGACTTGAAAATTTACATTACAGTAATTTGAATAGAATGGAGAACAAACGGTGACGCTACAACTAATGTTTACTTATATAGCGTGTGCAACAACCATTGTCTTGCTGGAACACTGTATAGCCACTTTTACAAGATTTTACAGCTCTCGTACACATTCAAATGTATACTAGCTTACTATTAAATATGTTTTATATTTTTTCGGCCGAAAGCGTTAACCTCAGGAATCAGTCTCTTTTTGTGTTGAATAGTTACAGCATATCGAGAAAGGCTCATATCGCACTACGTCAAATAGAAGCGGAGCGTCAATCAAAAACGTGTCCAAACGAAGCAAAATATTTCTTTTGAAATCTGATGTTCCGCATGTGGAATTTCTAGCAACAGATAGTATAATAAATTTTCTTTATGGGATAATATGTTTTAGCTCATGTGAACACTTCCCACAAGTCGTCGTATTTGTGACGACTGGAGAGAAAAACCTAGAACACTAACAGTATATTCCGCTTTTATATGTATATGTGCAGACTCTACCAGTGCTATATGTACCCGTGGAAGGAAAGATGTTGACATATTTCACAAAAAGTTTAAGATAAATAAAAAAATATGCATAAAAATGAAATCTGTGTTGTTATATACACATTTTCCTGCCAATTTATCTAAGACCATGGCGCACCAACGCATCGTCTAAGAACAAACGTCAATAAACAAAAATGAGAGTAAATCAAAGCGATGCATTAGTTTCATCTTAGGACTATTTCGCCGTCTTCAGCATTGTTTGTTGAATGACAATAGACAGTAGACTGTATTCAAGACAAGTTCGCATTTACCAACTGCCTCATCTGTAAACTCTCTGCGATATTCCATCATCATCCATTATTTGAGTTATTGATTGCGTGAAACTATGTTCCTTACAAGTTGTCACGCAATTGATGTGTTATCAATATTATTTTATCTAATATTGTTGACAAATTACGGATTTTCTTTAGAATACTTTCTTGCTGTATGCGTAGGTGCATTCCTTGGTTTTAATAAAACGGATGGAATGATTACATTTAAATGCAGGAAAGAAGTACATACTATTATAAAAAGAGTTAAATAAAATTTTGCAGGTTTCCGCAAAAGTATGGTGATGTTGCTGCCTGCTATGTATTCATGATTCAAGAGCAACGCGACGGGTTACACATAAACATAAGAGGATAAAGAAAAGGTAGGAACCGTAAAGAGGTAGTAGTCACGAATCTCATTAATTTGTTTGAGTTCACCCAATTCACTGTTTTACATGGATTGAGCATGTGTTTTGCGCATAAATTTATTATTAACATGTAAAATACTCAGATCATATCAATAATCAATAAAAATATCAATCTCCATTGTGTACATAATATATATAAATATATTGATTTTTATCGAATTTCATTACTATTTACTTATGTATTTTGTTAACATGTTATATCCTAAATCACAAATTATGGATATTAATAGTATTTATGCACTTCCTATCCAATTGCAGATTAGTACAATCCTTGAGAACAACAGTCAGTATGTGCTCTTTTATGCGATTATAGCGATGTTAAAAAAAAAATAATGTCCACGAATACACTACCACCATTGAAAAGCGACAAAAATCTATGATGCATGCAAATCATACACACAGAAGTAAATAATTCCAAAAGGGTTATTGAGCGTCGACAATGACGAATCAGGGCGCTTTTGCCCCTCGACACTTAAGAACAGCTGTTCTTTTAGTAGCATGACAAAAGGATTTTAGGCCTGAAGCAGATTACAGGATCAACCTCATTAAATTTATATAGTGACGTCACTCTCCTTTGTTAAGATTACTATATACAAGATGTTGTAATACCTTCTTGATGGCATTTTGTTTTGTTGGATTTCTTTTATCTATACTCTTTTACGATGGCATTGCACGCGATTTAAACGTAAATTTGTCATTCATTCACCATGGAATACTTATGCTTTATATAATTAAGAAGAAAATAAACTACGTTATATAAAAACCACAATACTACCACAATTATCTATAAAATGATTATAACCACCAATTCTTCACAGTGAAATAAAGGATAACATTTTCTATTGCTTACGAGTCTATTAACCTATATCATCGGTCTATTAATGAAAATACCTCTAAACACAACCATCCCACATATCCCATAGAACAATAACATCGTTGTAGTGGTTTGCTAGAAACAAAACACCTTGGGTTCTGTTCTCGACAGAAGTGCTTACATATTATGTAAATTGTGTTGGGTTTTCTTATTTGAAAAAATAACGCCTATCGTAATTCCTGATGTACACGATACAAGGCTTACATCTTACAATTAGTTTAGCGTGGAAATAATGTAAATGACTTGTGGGAGTATTTTTATAAGGATCTGATGGAATGTTTTAGCTATTAACGTACTCGTATGTATGAGTGAGACAAAATTAAGAACTTCCACCAAACACTCAATATTTCAGTGCAATCTTATTCGGATAATATTTTTCCGATTCCATGGGCCAACTAAAATCTACTATCAAAAATATCTGTCGTAGGGACTGTCATGATCGAGCGATTTTCCGTCTATTACATATTTTCTATTTGTCTGCAAATAGTAGGTAGGATAAAATATTTGTGTACAATTGCTGAGGGTCTGTTTATGTGAGGCCTTCTAATGTTTCCATAATAGCATAAAATAATATTTTTTTATAAGTTTATTATGAGGCAGTGTAATTTATTGCATTTTTAATGGAGGAAACATGTGATGGATTATTTTCCTCGTTTTCCTAGTATTTTATTCTATTGTAAGATTAATTGCTACCTTAATTATAGGCTAATAAATATTGATATTATTTTTTGTTTAATCTCATCTATTCATATAGTAGTAATGTTACTTTACCGAGTTAATGTCGTTGAAAAAATATTTTCCAGAACATGCATCCACTAAAAGTTGTAGTAAGATCATATTTTCTTTAGTATTATTTACAGTTTACGCCATTTGCTTACAGGTCACGAGACTCCCCTCTGATTTATTGATTTTCCGTGGATGCCTACCAATACGACACGAAGGCACAAAATAGACGAAGTAGCCAGAATTTATAGCCATTAACACTTCTATAATTGAACCCGATTTTTTGCACAACTTGAAAGCAGTTTAATTTAAAATTATCCAAACCATATTTATCCTATTCTCCCGACGCCTGCTGTAGATTGGATACGTTCAAGATGTTTCTCCGAACAACCAATTCTGGATCCATCTGTTCAAAGTTTTCAACGTTGCCAAAAACTATTTTCCTATAACCTTAAATATATTTTAGTTCGACTTGCATTATACCTTCACTGCATCCATTATATATCTACTCACATCAATAAAACAGAAGTACGAGTATTGTAAGCTTTTCCATCTGAATTCCAATGCAATTTTGTTTTTGTAATACAATCGTGTTATTTATGTGGTGACCGTTTAAAAAAATGTGTTTATTCGTCTTACGAAATTGTCTACCACTTACTTTAAACTCAGTACTTTCATCCATTTTGAAATTTATGTCTATGTTACTGCTGACTCTCTATTAGGACAAATATCTGAACCATTTAGATGTTGAGTTTCGTAAGTCATGAAAGAGCTTATAACTCTTGTTTATCGCTGTTTTGTAATTTTTTAAAATATTTTTTTCGGTGGACGTACTACAGATAATTGTGGATTCATCGAAATTTTTCTTCGGCATAATTTACACGTTAACGTTTATTCTACTTTTCCAAAAAGGATGTAACAGAGCGATACAGCTGTGTTGCAACACCTTTAGATAGCGAGCTCGTAAAAGGACGTAAAACTGAAAATATCTCTAATACTTACTGTACAGACATCGAGGTACATTACGGGTTCACTTTTATATGCTTTTAGAGAAGAAAATTGTTATCATCGAGTAACATAGTGGTTGTGTTTATTAGATATTGTTTACTTTACACTTTAAGTGTGCTAGAGCGCAGACAGCCTCACCTCTCCATAAAATTTATGACGATAACAACGCAAATTTACGATCTATAAATCAACTATCTATACCGCCATAACTGGTAATTGTGTTTATTAGTGAAAGAAATTGCTACGTAAAATATTAATTTCTGTCGAAGTGAGCAATGTATTGTTCAAATACACAAGCAGTTTGATTAATGTTTTTTCGTGCGCGGAGGTCGTTATTTTGTTTATGCACATAAAGATGTGAATTTATAAGCATATCAATGGAATCTCGACCACACTAAATCAAATATAAAACAATCTTATACACTCAACTGAAATATGTAGGTCAATATCAACATCACGTAAATTAGAATAAAGGAGTGCCGGATTTGGGGAACCGCATAAAAACTCATTTTGTTAAGCCTTAATGTTTCTAAATCTTCTGTAAGCTTATGAGGTAAGAGCGGGCCTGAAATTTGTATCACAATTTTTTCAGACAGTTCTTTATAAACACAGCCATTTAAAATATGTTTATAATGATTCGACCGTCGTCTAGAGATTCAATTAATTTAATATAAATTAATATAAAAACATTGTTAAATATTTGAATTAATTCGACTGAGAGCGTTTGCTCACGGCATTTTGTAAATACGTTGCCTGTGTATTTTGTAAAAGTTAGATACGTGTTTTCTAGTACAAAAGTAATTGCCAGTTCAAATTAACTTCGACGACGATAAACATTAATAAGTTTCGTCTTCTTTCATTATGGACAATCAGTGTTATTATATAAATAAGAAGCCATAATATATTTCAACTTATAGAAATTTATAGGATTCCATTTAGGAAGATGGTGTATTATTGTTTGTACAAATTTTTGGTCAAATTGTTTCGAATTGTGAAGAACAGTGATATTTCGTAAATCTATGCTACCTAATCAATTTTTATCGCCGTATCGGATTATTTAGACAAGGTTATTATAAGATTTATAAATGTATATTGGCAAGTCCTTGAATTTAGGTACAGGTTACATGAGTTGTAATTATTTTCCTATGGCTTCTATATGATCCAGAGAAATATGGCGTCTCGTTAATCTTGATAAGCAGATAGCTCCAGGCTCATCTCAAGGTTTTCCGACAGATAACATTGTTTGTAATGCCAACTAGTCGGTTAATAGCTTGTTCTCGCATTTGTTGTCAATTTTCACTGTGTCTTGTTGTATTTCTTACACTTTTGTACTCGGTTCATAGTTGCGGTTCCAATGATTAGGCGGATACTAAACATTTCACATAACAATGTGATTGATAAATTTTTGTATTTTTTCTTGTTTTGAGTGGTCTTTTTTTCTTGTCATTGACAATATATTGTGTTTTTTTACGTTAATGGCTGTATACTTCTTCTTTGTTAATTTTCGACTATTTCGTAGAACTTGAACGCGCTGTCGATTATGTCATGGTACACCTGTTCACACTACAAAAATAAATCATTTGGAAACAACACTTGAATTTTTGTTAACACTCCAAATCCATTGGCACTTAAATATAGATTAAATGGGATGCTTCAGTGGCAATTATCATTTGAATTGTTCGAGTACACGGGGGATGTGTTGCGGAGGATTTGGACAGTGCGGGATATGAGAAAGTGGTATCGGTTGTTTACCTGAGGTAGCGTCGCGGAGTTGGTCGTGCGCGGAGGCGGAGGCGGGCGCGGGCGCGGGCGCGGGCGGCGTGGGGCCGCGGGAGGCGCGTGTGGCCGCGCGTGCCAACCGACGGTGACTGCCGCCGGTCGGCGAGCCGCGGCTGCGGCACCAGCGCACGGTGCCGCTGCTCGGCCTGCGCTTATCGGCCCCGCCACCACTATGCACTCGGCCCACCGATAACGATTTCAATCCCCCGAATGCGCTTTAATAGTGTAATTTACTTCCATTTCCCGTAATTACGTAAACGGAAAATCCGTGAAATTACAGCGGGGCGCGTGAATTTTCTAGTGTTTCACATATGAAACGATTCTAATTGCAGGGATTTAAAAACGTTGGCAAAACAGTACTTTACCAATAGAAATAGGGCTGGATCATGAAATTCAGCTCCGCTGTATTTAAGATCGGTTGTAATGCTAGATAAATTAGACTGAAGATGGATATACAATGCTGAGCCGGTGAACTCGGATTAGTCTCTAATGTACAGCGGACAGGTGCAAACTGGCACACTTGTAACAAACAGAATCGTACATCGTGTGTTTAAGCTTAATAGCCTAATAAAATAAATGATTATTTAACATTTTAACATAATTATGTTTACTATTTTAAAACTTGTAAAATAATGTCTATATATGTCATATATTAATGTATTTTGTAGAATTATGTTAAATACCAATAAGACTCAAAATGATGTTAAAAATTCCGTCTAAAATATGTGCGACTATCTTTTTAGCGTCATTATGTATTTAAATCTTGTTCTTAGCGTTAACTGTTTTAAAGAACTTCAAAAAAATCCTTATATGTTATGTTTTACCGATACAACGAATATATTTTAAAAGAAATGCTATGCCGTGATATCGCGTATTTTAAAAGACGATTCGTAGTTGGTTCGGGAAGATTCTACTGTCCAATAATTGACTATTACTTTTGGTTTGCTCAGTGACATTGCTTGAAATAGTGCTCCCAGCTACTCTGAAAAGCAATAGCTTACCATCTATGCCACTAATATCGTACCCACATATGGAATTATAAGCCCTTTTGGATTTCATTTATCATGTAAACTGAAAAATCATTAGTATTGCAATTGCACAAACACTATTCCAAGTGTTAAGAGTTCAACAATATTTTCGGATTTTTATATGCACATTTTGCTTATAAATTTACACAAAGATACTCATTATTGTTATTTGTGTAGATTTAAAAAGATTTTGTAACACTTTTTGAACACTCATACAATATAAATGAAACCGGCTACAAAGACGCCTTACTTGGACACTAAAAAGTAATTCCTTTAATCACCTAACAGAAAGTTCAGGCATTAATTCCAGAGCGCCAGCGAACTCCGAGATGTTTTTGTGTTGAGACGTATTTGTAAGTAAAAAGCAAGACGGTTTTCTCAAGCAATGATTGATTGTTGAAAATGAACATGTAATCGTACACGCGGCGCACATCTGTCCTTTGTGCCCAATCATAAATATTCCTTCACCCCTTCAATCCGCCAGAGATCAAAGTCATTTGGAGTTTTGGAGGACCAACTTTTAACAGAACACAAAAGCCTTTTCAATGCTTGTTTTAGCAAAGAAATATCGTCTTGGTTTTAAAAACTTTTATACGAAACATCTTCTGTTATTAGGAGGTTAAAGGGTCAGATCAGATAAAATATAATTCTAAACGTTTGAAGAGATAATTATTATATTTAATCAAATTATCAAAATTTTAAAATAATTTAAGGCTAACAAGTTTCATCCTTCCACTACATCTAAATATCTTATATAAATAATATAAACTTCCTATCCAAACATTGTAACATACACAAATGCTCCAAATGTAAATATTAGCAGTTTAAGTTCGCCTCTGCGTAAATTTGTGTGCAAATTAACAGAATTTAATTAGAACACAAAAATTATTCTCAAAGATACGAAGAGTACTTGGTTCCGTGTTCAAGAAAGATTACGCAACATGAGCAAGCAATGAGTGGAAATTTACTTTAATGAAAACAAGCATAATTAATTTTCCTTCACTTTTGTGTCCACCGCCGAAGGGATAAGCTGCGCGTAACAATACGCTAATCGTTGGAATAATGATAAGTCTAAAAACTAAATACCTACATAGAATAATACTGAGATACACTAAATGCGTAAGCAACTCCGCTAGTTTAGTTATTACAACCCACTATAATCTGAGGAAGGATACAAAATATTTTATTGTTTTCAATTAGAATTCATTAAGAAATATCCCAAAATTGTTTTATTGTGACCATGATGAGATATACTAGGTTTAGAAATTGAACTTGTTTCGCAGAATGAACTTTTTTGCCTTTATTGCTTAAAAAACCTTCCTGCTATGAACTTATTGTTCACTGTATCTTTAATTTGATATACGTCGTCTTTACGCCAAAGACTTCTTGAGCCAAGTTGCTAAATTGAAATATTATAACAAAAAGTATTACACTAAATCAATATGGCCAATGGCATCTAAAACAAGAAGGAAAACATCACTAGCATTTGCCAATGTTATATTTGTCCATCCATAATACATATCTGTATCATGTTCAGAAAATAATCAAAATCAGAACAATGCTTATAATAATAATTGCTTTCATCGTGACCCACGTTCAATCTTCTTTCTTGAAGGGCGTTGAACGTGACTAAGATTTCCTCATACAGAAAATGAATGGTGGAAGCCATTACCGCATTTTAAGTGCTATCTGGTATATTCTAGTATATTTGCTAATGACGCAGAACAATTGATGTAGTATTGTATGTTTTATGTAAAGTAACAAAAAACAAATACTCCTATATTGAATTCCTCTCTCATCAAATATTTAGCAAGAATATAAAAGTGCCGTCTTGTCTGTTTTGTTAATTTATTTCCTGCGTGTAAATCCATTTTCTCTTTTCGCTTTTAACGTTGTGTCCCTTTTATTACAATTTAACTTTTCCCGTGACCCTTTGTATATTTTTGTCGGCACATAGCCGCCGGCTTTATCTTCTGTGGTTATAATCCCTTCAATATTATATCACTTTTATTAGTCTGCAAGCTTTTAGCAGTAAAGGCATTGCTTTATGCTAAAATTTCGTGAACTTTTAAAATTCAAGTACAAAAGCGTTGCCGATTCGGAACACGCGCAACTTTTGTGAGAAACATCTTTATCGACGGCACGAGGGCGTGATTTGGTAGTAACTACGTGCATGGATTTTTGTATTTCAAATATGTCAGGATCATGTTAGGCAGTAGCGGAATATAAATTTCTAGATACGACTCATTGTAAGGCGCAAATCATGGAAAATTTAGTACTTTGCTGCAAATACCTATTTTTTCAATGTAGGCTTTATACGGCTAGACTTGGGCTTCGTGAAATTTCTATAAACAATATAAGTTAGTCATACAAGTCGTATCCCTATTATGATAGTTTAAACGGTTTTAACTAGATTCTTGCAAATCTCAATGTATTTAAATTATCAATTACGTAAAAATAAAAATGTCTTTATTCGTAGAAATACAGGACCGTAAAATATTTTTAAAGCCTGTGACACAAGATCGAAGTCCAATTGTAAGAAAACACGTCCGTTTGTTTTCCATCTTAAGGCATGTGGGTCCAATAGGCAAACATTCGCAAAACAACTTGAACGAGTTGAGGGTAAACTTTTCTTACTAAAATAAGCCGAATTCATATTATTATTATGTGAAAGTTTATATTATAAAGTTTCATTTAAGTTAGACTAAAGAATTCTAACATATTTTCTTATGTAATGCCAAAGAAAGTCCTTTGCTGTACATAAGCCACCTCCAAAATTCCTTAAGTGATCTGTCGGAAGAAGCCAAAAAGAAATAATTTCCTCTTTGTTTTAATACACGCTTAAATATCCATAGTGTTTGGTTATAATAAAATTTGACTCAGTATGTTCTTAGATATTAAAATATGGCGATACAATAAAACTTTGAATCATCAAATTATTGTGGTTTGTCATAATGGATTAACACGCTAAAATGCGGAAGAATTATTAAATTAATGAATATAGCCAAAAATACCGTAGTTCTTACCCAACATTAAGATAGAAATCTTTAATCATGGAAACTACGAGATTAGAAACTACGAGAGACTTTTCGCAACAGATATTTGTAGAATAAATAAATATTTGTTTTGATGGAAGAATTCCGAAGCATTTCGTTACGCAAACTGTCTAGCCAGCTCCGCCATGGGTTGCAGACAGTATGCCGAGTCTACCAATTTGAACTTTTTGTTATTCTAAATAGATAATATGTTATTTTCAGGTCAATTTTTATTGATTCGTGACAATATTCAACACAGTGAAGCCTATATCCGGTGAAATTTTGTAATTGATATTCTTCCCATCTCCCACAACATTATAGCAAAGAAAGACAAATAACCTTTGCAACAGTTGTGTTTCACTTAAAATATGGGCCGCGTTTTCAATTCCAAGGACTCAGATTTTACGATCGTTTCACATATAAGAACACTTATTGGAACAGTGTGTAAACACCTGGGCCTCGTTAAGTAAAGGCTCGTGATAAATAAAATATTACACTTATTGATACATTCAATTTTGTTTCAAATATCGGAAAAATTGTAAGCATATGTATATACTTCCTTTGCCATCTTCAGTTTTTTTCTGCGTGTTGTGTATGAAACTTACCTGAAACAAATAACAATAGAGATAAATATCGTACGATAATGTAATGGTATCGTTAATAAACAGTTAAACCACACTTTAATATAAATACAATTGTCTCATTGGATCCGTGGTATAAGAGAACGCCGTGAAAACTAGAGGTCCCGAGGGGGTCAGTTAATTTGAGTTTTCCATTTGACAATGCTTAGCAGTAGAATGAAATCTAGCAACGTGTTAAGAACCGCAAAGGCTTATTGTTATCACTATTAAGTATTCTTACACATATCTAGGGAAGCGTGGATGTAGAAATACATTTATGCCTTGGTTTAGGGATACTGATCTCTGTATACGCATGAGTATTTATTATAATAAGATGACTGAAAAGTTCATTATAAAGTAAACCTTATATTCACAAACATACACCGATTCTTAAACACAAAGACACTTGTCTAATAACAACCAGCAATAGTGATGGAATTAACCATTGCCTTCCATGTAAACTAAAATCCATTAAATATTGACAGTAGAAGTGATTAATAATTTATAAGCTGCTCAACACTAAGGGGAACTCGCAAAGTAATCCTGTGCAGATAGAACGGGCTTTACAAATGAGAGGTAACTTGTCACAGTACACAGTACGAAATTGAAACAGATTCTCAAGTGTTAAAGCCACATTATTTCCAATTTCGGCCACAAACTGAATGAGCCGCATCGACCGGGATGGTACCAAAGTCTCGTATCACAGGGTTTGTATATCTATACCACCTATTGACTCAAAGCAGCTTTGCTTTGTATTATAGTGTTTGGGATTGCAAAGTCTAAACAGTCCTTTATATCTGAAAGTTTCAAGTCGAGTGTGTAGGTTTAAGGGTGAGAAAGGTCATGTTTTATTGAGTCTAAGCTTTCTACTTTAGCGGCACTTTGTATGAAGAGAAATAAAATATACATTTAAATAGATTATTGAGTAAATAAAATAAATGGATATCTATTCTGATAACAAATTATTATAGTTCTATGATACCACAAGTGAAAATGGAATGTCGTGTGTTATTTTCCTTTGTTCGAAAATTGCTTACAAAGGCGTACGAAATAACACTGTATGTATTTCTTATGAAAACATTTTTTTAAGCTAAATGTATTTTTTTAAATCACTTAAAGTTAGGGTACCATTGTCAATTACAATATATATATATATATCATATTAAAATGCACTTAGACTTGAATGTAACCGTTTAACGCATATTAAGTTGTTCATTTAAAAGAAAAAAAGTTAAACTAAACATAGGTATATATGACATTTAGGAGTCCGTATGTATACAAAATAAACAAAGGCCCGTTTATTCCCAAACATTCCAGATTAAGTATTAAAAATGCATACGTCTCAATTAGTTTGCTCCGTAAATTATACGAGAGTGATGCGTATAAAGCTCACGAACATCCCATTAATACGAAGTTAAGTAATTGATTGCGTAATAATGATGCGCGTAATCTGTATAATAAAAGTGTCCGTAGACAAAACAATCTGTGCTTACGTCTGGTTCGAGTAAACACATCGACTATACTCATTCATTCACCAATCGGGACTGGGTAATTGACACGTAGATAACATGAACCATGCCAATGTACAATATCTTCATTTTACTATATAGACAATAGATAGCGGTTTCCTTCACTTCACTGGTCAAGTAAAATGGCAATAAATTCAGTCTTGTCGTACAACCAGACAGGTGCGATAAATTGTATCTACTTAAATCCAATGTAATTAACCTTTCCCGTCAGTTATCGCATATAACCTGACTCCCGATTTAGTTTAACCTTTAATATTTATAGACAATTCTAATAACGATAATATTAAGCTGTAAATTAGCCTTGGACTTGCGGCATGTGGGTTTTTCTGAAGGAAATTCTGTGTAGCTTTGCGGGGTTGAAATTGGCGATATGCGGGTCCCCGCCTAATTTTTTGTCAATTCTGGCGTGAGTATGGTTGTATGTATCTATTGATGTAAGTATAAGCCGTAACAGTTTCTTATTATAATACGGATAACATGTGTTATCCATCGCCTAAAATAGTATCACCGTGAAATTACCATCACGTTTCATCATCAATATTAACGTACATTAACGAATCGCGGTTTCTTTTCTTTCGATGATAGCCATTTTCTATTACCAAAGAACGTATTGTGTATATTAAGTTGTTTGAAATGTTTATCGAATTGCTCCTACCGTCCATGTAGACTGCCAATCTTTGACTAAGCTTCACTTAAGTAAACCTGACTTTTAACGTAATCTCTGTTGATGAAAAAGTTTAGTCATTCAGTGGTTATCATCCCCTATTACTTGTCATTAATATAATCAGTACTTCTGTTGTTTTCCACTGCAAATAAACATAAATTTCTGAAAATTCTCCTGCTTAAATACTGCCTTCATATTTATGCGCAAACTTTATTCATAAATATTAAACTTTCACATATTTAGATAAATAGCAGGGAATATTTTCACAGAGGACGTATGCGGTGTTGACTATTACTCGGGGTCGTATTGTGCAAGTTCCAAGTGTATTGACATATTGCACCGTGACGTAAAGTTACTTAGAGTGCGTGGAATTCGAGTCGGGAGTTTCTATTATTCAATTCGTATCCCTGAAGTTGAACGTAACGAATAGCTAGCAAAAGATTTCGAACTAAGATTCTAGACCAAATACAATGTTATGTGTTACTTCCATAAAGTTCGTGGGAATCATCACATTTTAAAATTCAAATATCGTTACTGTTTAGCAAATATGTAAATTTTCAAATGATGTTAAGTACAGCCCACGATAAATTCACAACAATATGTCATAATATTTAGAATATTATAATATTCAGCAATTATAATCGGTTTGCTACATAATTTATTAATGATGACAAATAGGAGATGAGAAAGACAAGTGTCAGTATCCTCCTAGCAATCTCAATCAAATAATAAAGGGTGACAGCAACCATATCACCGGATTTATAGGAATCAGTTTTAACTCCATTGACTATACAGTCACTTAATTCATGCAGGTTATTGAATGAATGAATGACAATAATAACTGTATCATTCTGATATTTGTAATATGTTAATTATTTTTTTTTATTTCCTCCTAACTTATTTTTTTATTGCAAAGACTCACTACATATTTTCTATAGATTAATAGATGTAAAATATTTAATTAAGTGTTATCACCACATTATTGTGCTGACTTCGATATCACTTTCATTACACGGTTTCAAATTGAACATTAGTTATCATTATTTACTAGCTAGAATTTGTGCTACTTACAAAGGCAGAATATCTTGGAGACTCTTTAAAGATTCAAATGCTTTCAGAATTGTAGATCTTTCTGATATTTTAGCCATCTTCGTGTAAAAAATAAATTATGTAAGTAAGCTTTGAAATTGATATTAGGTACGTCAAGAAATTAACAAACCATTTCCTTTCTAGGCCGGGAAATTGATTACTAAGCAAGTTCTGATAAGTAAATATCATCCAAAATGTAGACGGGGAGACATAAGCACCATTCGAGAGTGCTTAAGATTATGCCAGCTTGATCTTTTCTTTACACGCTTGATATAGAGAAATTAACTAACTACAGAAAGTCTGTTCAATATTATCTGAACATTTCCTAATCAATCTATTTTATGAAAAACACGTCCTGTCTGCTGCAATTTATTCTTGACCTGTTGTTGGTACTCCGAGTTTTTTAAATAATTTTGTTCAACAAAACCCTGGAGACTGCTATGGGCACGTAGCGAAGCAAAAAGAATGATCAAATTAAATAAATAACTATGGATTTATATTATTTACACGTTTTAAAATTAATGTCTCTCTAAGAGTCTAAAGTCTCTTCTGTATTCAATGTAACGAAGTGGTGATAAGAGCAACAGAATGTCGGTTCTCATTATTAATTCTATTATAATATTTGAAAAGGACTGCACTAACAATTCGATGCAGAATCGTAACTTTATTGTTATTTTATGGCAGGATACGCCAATTGTTTTTACGTTCCACTTAAGGCACGGCAAACCTAATGTAATTTCTTGGAAATATTTTCAAAACTCTAGGTCATTACTGATAGTTTTATTTACGGAAAAAAAAAAACTAAATAACACTGCCTGTCCCGAAAATTGAACACGAAATCTTTAGTACCAACGGAAAGCATTTGTGCCGCAAGCACGACTATAATTTGTCTTCAATATTTGCCAAAGAAAAATAACGGATTGTTTGCAGCTATTAATTACTTGATTAAGGGCACCCTGCGGCTGTGACCGCAAATCAATGTCAAACAACAATTAATTTCACTGTTATAGCTTACAAAGGTATTGATCTTAATGTCACTACAGAAGAAACACCTGGGGCGTAGATTGGAATAGAAGTCTTAATAATCTGTTATTTAGTATTATTAATGTTTTTGGTATTTCTGTTTAATCAATTTGAAAACCCACAATTACACTTGGCATAAATAATTTAAATGTAAGGACATTTTTCTAAGTTCACCAATTTATCTTGAATTATTGTGGTAATGCGAGTTTGCGCTTAAAACTGGTTGACTAACGTTTACCACGAATTTGATTAATTTTAGAAAATAGATGTTCTACGTTATTAATACACGAAAGAACCCAACGCTCACAAGAGATTAGCGGTTTCATTACTCCATACTCAGATTTTGTTCTGAAACTTTATATCGCCCAACTTTACAATCGATGTTTGCGCATCCACGTTTCAAAAATTGTCAGGATAATCAGTAAACACACAGAGTCACAAAGAAAAAAAATAGCGATGACCTATTCACATACGCATGATGTGTATGATAATGTACTGGGCGTTGGGGTCGCTTGTATGTATTAGCATCGGGGTACATTTAAAAGTTAACTTTATGTTAATGAGTTTTCAGTCCCTGACGTATAACCAACGTATGCGTTGAGACATTTTATAGCTTTCTCTGTTGGAAACTGTATTAAAATGCATATTCTTTTACTTTTATGGTAATGTAAGCACGCCAAGCAACCTCAAGGCAACGGCTATTGTCACGTGTGGACATTCACAACACACAAAGCTTTGAGACAACGATATTCGCCCTGACAAATTCCTTTAACTCGATTCTTAGGGATTTTTTATACAAAAGATTTAAAATATTTGCAGTATCAAAGAGTACAATCTTAGACTTGCTTCAAGTTTCCACGTGATACAGGTGCGGACATAAAAGAACGTGAATGCCGCACTCTTTTCAAAGTTCTAGATTATGCAAGATGCCGGTGAAACTTTGCGCGATATGGCTTACTTGGGTGGTGAGATAACAATATTTTAAAGATTTCTCTACAATAATTGATATTATGTAATATTTTTTATGTTACGATTTGGGTAACATAACAGTGAGAAACATATCTATGATTATTTATACTCAACAAATAATATATTAAACTGAAGCGTTTATCTTTGGTTGAATCCGCTTATATTAGGAAATACTGATTTTAATTGAAAAATAAAAATGTATCCATGATGGGGACCAAATAAATTTATTTCGAATTCTAAAATTTTTATATGGAGACGCGGACAACAACTAGCTTTATTTAATCACCCGATGCTTCTTATAGATGAAACGGATTGCAAACAGACTAGCCGTCTGAAGTTATCTTTCATGGACAAAGCACATTCGCAGCACAATACGACCTTTGTGTGTACTACATATAAAACTCTAAACCTTTGGAGCTTCTATTGTATAGACTGCACGAAGAGCGCGATTGAAGGCTCTAACAAATAAAAATAAGTGAGGAATACCACTACTTTGCTTTACTATACTAAGATTATTTTCAACGACAAAACATAAGATATAAAATTCATGTGTTAATTCAATTATTAAAAATAAAAACGCAGCATACTCTATTCTTGTTTTGTGGATGTAAGATAAACTTTGCCGAGAAAAACTAACCTATTCCATTTTGAAAACATCCATGCATAAATCAGAGGTATTTGAATTTTAATTGTTCTTAAGATAAATGATAAAAACCTTTTTAAGAAAATTAACCATTTTATTTTTTAATTAAGAAATCCTCAATTAAGCTTAATGTAAATTAACCATTTTACCGCAAAGAGCTTAGTTGCTGGAGTTTTCAGAAAGCGCTACGAAACAAACTTGTTCAAATTGCCGTGCTAGTTGCGTTCAATTTGTAATTTTGTTTTTAAGGTTGCCCTCTATAGAGAAGTATAAGAATACTTAGTAGTTAAGGCATTATGATTAAAGAAAGTATTTTTTCACCCGCATAATTCTAAGGTATTTAGTTTAAATGAAGATAAAATGTAACTGCAAATTTTAAAAATAAAGGACTTAATTGATTAACATTAAACGCGTTTATAATCAAATTTATAATACATTGAAAATGTCTGCGGCCGAAGAGTATAGTAATAAGCTAATTGAGCGTGTTGAGTTAAGAGCCATTACAATGCAGAGCTTATCCGTATTTTCAGTGTTTTCCTCGAGGGCGGGAACAAGTCAGGAGCACAACTTCATCCGGAGACAGGAGAACTTATAATTAATAATTCGCGCCTCGCTTGTTTACATTTTTAATTGCCAAGAATAATTAAATGTTCAGAACTACGGATGTGTGTGATGCGATGAAAATTAACATTGTTTTCTCAACTTTAATTTTTAACGTTCGCCGTCTCGCTCGTACAACAATAGCTATCTCGCTCACAAAGCGACATCGTATTCGTATGCGAAATTCAAATTTGTTCATGCCGCATGTTTGGGAAGAATTTCAATCTCGTGACAAGTGTTAACTAAAATAAACTCGAAGGATTTACGCACTTACTGAGGCAGCTTATTTTAGACTATGATATGTGCGCTTATTTATCTCGCGCGCACTTAAGGATTGTATATTATGAAAGCGCTGGTGAGTCATAAATGTATGTCAATACTGCAGTTGAGTATGCGGAATATTGTAACGAGAGAGTTTTACACGCGATCTAAAATTACATCCACAGTTTGTTTACCACTTTCATACAAACGTGCCAGTATGCTGCATGTATTTATTTAGAGCATTGTTTTTCATTGATAATTATTATTAATGTTATACTTATGCTAACGAGCTGAATGTTCCCGTTAACGTGATCACGCGATTACCTTGTTAATGCTCGTGAAGTGAATGCACTGCTAACAGAGCAGTATTTACTTAATAAACAGAAGCAGCATGAGGCCCTTGAAGTATGTAAGCCACGTGTTTATGTATGCAATGTTTTCGAACTTTGAAATGGAAAATCGTTAACGAATCCCAAAATGGAACTAATTTTATTGATCATGGCAAGATAGAAAAAAATATATTATGATATGCGATGACAACTGATATACGAGCCATATTAAGTAGTCCCGGAGAATTATTTTCAATATAGTTATTTACTACTCTGTAAAACATAGAAAAATGCACGATTTACTATTTAACAATAAATATCTAATACTGTATATTTTTTGCATTCGTAAAGGATTTTCAAGCAATTTCTGAATGTACATATTTATGTCAGTCTTAATATATATAGAAGCACTGTTGCTGTTGGTATGAGCATGGAACCGTAAAAAAGTTTGCAAATTCTAGAATACATCTCTGTGCACCAACGTGAACGGTACGTCAACGTCATGCAGGTGTCGCTTCGCTGATCGACATTCCTACAAAATGTATTATTGGAAATTCTCGGACGTGTTCATTTTATTTGCATGTAGTACGTCTTCATCGTGTTAATTAGCAGCGTTGCGAACAGTTGTTATTTAGATTACGCGCTTCGCAATTTCTCTCTAGGGTTTTTATTCTCTTTATTACTATATTAATTAGCATGATAAAGGTAAGGTCCTTACATATTGTTGTAGATTTATGCTGCCCTTTATGTAGCAATATATAATTCTTCGTCGTGTATCAGATTTAGGACATGAAATATAAATCATCATAAAATGCACAGTATCTCGGTATTACATTTTTTACTACATACTATAATGAGATTTTCTACAAAGACACCTCTTCGGCTAGCACACAAATTATTTACTCATATTAGGTGATGATAATATATAAAAGAGGTAGATATACCAGCACATTCGTAGGTCGATATTCTCTACACAATTCAGGTCTATATAATCCGACATTTTCCGTTCCCGTTATGATAATTCGGAGAAGAGAATATTAATAAATTAATGCTATTTTAACGCACACTGAAAACCTTTAATACAAATTTCATACGCGGCGTATTAACTATCAGAAATAAATTTCCAAGAGAATAGTATTAACTTTGGCACGGTAGTTAGGTAAGGTAAATATTTTAGCCACGTTGAAAGACGTTTATTGAGATATTGATATATTGAGTTCGTATTCCGCTAACTTTATTTTATAATAGCATAGTATTTTTTTTAACGACGACAAATAGCAATCAATAAATGAAATTTTAAGATGTCCATTTTGGGTTATGGATTTGCCCTATGAGATGTTGAAATTTTGCACAAACTGCTAGGAGTGCGTAATTCCAGTTGATATGGATGAACTCGCTTACACAAACATCATCAATATCAGCCAACACGAATTATTTCTGAAGTAAATACGAATAGATACTAGCAAACGACATTTTGATCACACCGCTAATCCCTTAATGATTTAGTTCTATGCATAAGTCATAAACATACATATAGTTTGATGGTTATAAATACTATTAGCCAGACGAGATTTCGTGCCCATCGTGCATTGCTCTGAAATACATTAACAAAATCTCATTAGCATAAATCTAAATAGACTCGGCGCGTTTCACGAACGCAATTAAGATACATACTGCTGCTCGCTGACGCTTAAGACTTGCGTCTCCGTGAAACTACAGATATTATTTTAATATTAAAAAAGTTTCAGGAATTTTCTCATTTTTGTCTAACTTTTGTTAAAGTTTTTACAAGTGGTAGTTTTTTTAAAAGATGTAAATGTTGAGAGTCGTTTTATAAACGTCGAGTGTATCTTTGAATTTATTCTACTTATTAATGTTACAGACAAAAATGGGATAGTGGATGGAGATTGACAAAATAATACGATGATGATGGTTTGTTTTTTTATAGATTTTAATGAATTTATATAATGAATTTAAAATAGAGGAATTTCAATTTGTAAACAAATAAAATATTATAAAATTAATTTGCTCCTTTAAATTTCTATGACATATTTTTTACCTACATTTGAATCCAATTTTAAACTTTACGCATATGAAATATTTGACGAAAGCCTATGTGACAGAAATATTCAAAATTATAGCCCTATTCACTACACAAACAGCTATTTTAATAATAATTCATTTTTTGACGAGACAGTTGAGTAGATCGGACTCTAAAATTAACAATGAAGAATATTTCCTAACGCCTAACTTATACCTTTTCTAAATACTACGTCTTAAAAAATAAAATAAATTCCAGTGCATCCTTTGAGTTAATTAAAAAAAAAAACTTGCAGACAATTTGTGGAGAGCCCGTACTTTTTCCCTAAGGCCACCGCTGCCGCTGCGCTCGTAACTTTAATTGCGGCCTGCGTGGGGCATGCGACAGGCACCGTCGGTCTATATCCGTAAGGGCACGGTGCCAACCAGCCCGGGCCTGCAGCTTATCATCCGTCACCTGAAAAGAAACGCCGCTCTACCGTGACGCACCCGGGAAACGCTTCAGGTATGGACTTGACGACAATATTGTAGAAGTGACAGACAATTACACACGCCGGGTACCGTGGAGTGACTCGCTTCGTGACTAATACGATATATATTCTTGTTTAATTATTCTCTCAGCATAATATCGAACGTCTCAAATGGTGCTGACTTTTTTGAACCGCAGCAAATAAAACCAAGAAGCAAGAGTACTGCAGGGTGTATTATCATGTAACTTTTACAAATATTCTAGTTAATATATTTATAGTATATAGTGGTAATGTTATCAAAGATACACTTAAATATTTTATTCATTCATCCCCCTGCCCTGGTCCCAATTTAATCCTTGGGGTCGGCGCAGTATGTTTTCTCCTTCCACACATCCCTGACAGCCGTCATGTCTTCATTCACCCCTTTCTTTTTCATATCTTCAGCCACGCACTCCATCCATCTCTTCTTTGGCCTTCCTCGGCCCGCCCATACATCCACTTTCATATTCATCACCTTTTTTCCTACATATGATTCATCCCTTCTCATAATGTGCCCATACCACGACAGACGGTTTCCTTTCATCTTTTCTATCACAGGAGCTACTTTCAGACTTCCCCTTCAGACACTTAAATATTTTATATTAATATAATAATAATAAATGTTTAAATAGTATCTAGATTATTTACAAAATAATTAGATTAGCTACAAGAACATAAAATACAGTTCTAAAACATAATTACTTGTCGTATAAATTGAAAATTGAAAATTTTATAAAGCGTCTTTGTTCCCTAAAGATTATAACTAGATTTAAGTCTTACAGACGAAGCTTAACCACAAAATTGATTAGACGTTTAACGAACTTGAACAGAAAAATAATCACAAGACTAGACGAGGTTCGTAGACAGCCGCCATGACGCCATAACGTCACGCAAAAACTGCGCCACAAATATGACGCACTAAGAATTATAAATATGGCTGCTCGTATTGTTAAAGGTTAACAATTTCTCAGTCACGCACTAACCCTAGTTCTGAAAATTGCCTTATACAACATTAGATAACTTTGACTTGCTTCGATAATATAGCACAGTTCAAACAGAAGTAAACGACTTCAACTATCTCATGAGGTAACAAAAATTAATATTTATGTCATTGAATAGGTAATTATTTTAAAATAGACTTTGACAGCTTTTGCACTAAAAGCAATCAATTTCAAGTTTCACCTTTGACTGAATTGTTGTTGCTGAGTTTTATAATCGAATATTTATGTTCCGCTAATAAGCACGAGTGATCAGTATGACCGACAAAAGTTATGTCAAAATGGTAGATACTGATGACGTTTATATGTATACCTAGTAAAATGTGCAAATAAAGCGCAGGGCAGTTACGTTGCATTTAACATAAAGCTACACGAGAGCAAATTCAACTTTAGCATTTGTGAGTCACAGTGTGATGTACTCACACGGTTAACAATAGAATCCCATCTAGAGATGGAACCAGTGTATAACAAACGGTCACCCTAAATTTACTGCATATTGCGGAATGTCTATTTGTTTATAAATTTATGCGGATTTCGGGGAAAGCCAGCATTTCGAAAGCACTCTAAAATTTCGATATTTTCCTGTTCCTATATATCTATAATATAATATCTTATACTTATTAGAGCATGTATCTATGACTGTAAATGCATAATCGTTTAAACATTTATACTTTTAAATATTCACTGAAAATGAAAAAAATAATAATAGCATGTTATCAAAGATTCATGCGGTTCAAGTCAGTTATCAACCTCTAAGTATTTTCTTCAGCCAAGTATTGGCGTGGGCTATGGCCCAATAAGCCGTGATATGTCACTGCTACGAAACAGTAACAAGAGTTTTCACTTATTGTTATTATCATCATTGACCCCCAAAAGAAATCTACCGTTTTACTTAAGGCCCAACAAAGATTTTCTGAGCGCCACGTCATCTGTTTGTAGCTAGAGGTCTACGTGGTCCTAATATTGGGATTTTTTCTTTTGAACCCGCTATTATATCAAAATCAAACAGGCATATGTTAAATCGATTCATGGCTTTAATACGTACATTACAAAGAAGAGTCGCATAACATTGTGGACTAGTGTCGCCTGTATTGAGATATTTCCATTTACAGACGCGGTTTGAATGGTCAAATTGAATTTCATAATCCTTTCAACGCGCCTCAGCAGACGTATTCTATCTAGATATATCTGAATTCAAGATGCGAATGTTTCAAACGTGGCCGGAGTCCGGAATGCGGACACTATCTGCATGACATTAAACGATCTAATTTAGGATTCAGAAATGACTATGAAATAAATTATCTATTTCGACAACGACTGTAAAGACGGTTGTGGCGTAGTTTGCCTCTCTTTGTACATATTTGTGTAAGATAAGTATAATAGCACTTACAATGCCTTTGACAAAGCGAAAGCAGGGAGACCTAGAAACGCCTAATTAGAAAAAAGATCATTTTCTTCTAAGCTGAACTGCTAACTATACGAGTTTGAAAGAACTAATTGGGGCAGCTATTGACGTATGTATATGCATATAAAACTTTTTTATGTTTGTTGTGTTTTTTTTTAAATATTATTTTACTATGTTTTTACAACAGGATTGCTTTTATTACCGCCTCTAAGAATCCACAAAACCTAGATCAAACAGTGTTTGAAGAGATCAAGGTAAAAGGAAATATGGAATCTTTTGGCAAGCCAGCCCAGTTACCAAAACAAATACATCGCGACAGGTTTTATTATCATACCAATGCCTCGACTTGTTGAGCCATAATTTTGATAAGATTTTTTTCGTACTTAGCCACGAATCTTTATGGTAAGTGAAGATGGATCAATATAAAGTACAGTCTAATGACGCTTTATCACCAGGGAACAGAATGTTTGTATTTCTGTGATATACACTCATAATGATAAACAATCACTATATAAGTTACATATTAATTCTCATTGTTTTAGCCGACCGTAAATATATTTTCTTAACGAAGAAGAAAGCAAAACAAATTTCTAATTTCTATTCATCGCGCATTATTCTTGAACAGTAATAAATGCATTCATAAAAAATCTACGGAACAGTTTTGTGTTATTTGGTGTCTACTTATGAATATTTAAACGTTCGTTTGTGTCCATTTACATCATTCGTACTGTCATTTCATTGTATCAGTTAGTTTCGACCGAGTCGTGACAGCACGAATGTAAGGGGCCGTTAATGACTTATGTATATGAGCACGTCAGCAGTTGCGTACAGAACTTGATGCATACCGTGAAAACTACATGTATTATACGAGTGTAATAAATTTATGCATATTGTATTGTACGTATTGTGCATGTAGAGGTGACCTACCACTACAATTCACCAAATTAATAACCAATTAATATTATAGTGATTGAATATTATTGTATTGAAGAGTTTTTTTAGTTCGGAACTCTCAGAAGTAAAGCGGAGTCCCTTTATCTAAGACTTCAAATTGAGCTGGTAGATCATGAGTACAATACGCCTCAGTTTTTCAGCAAGTCCTATAAAAAAATATACACCTATGGGAATACAATATTAAGTACTTATTAATATTTAAGAAATTATAGAAATAGCAATACATAGCGAAATTCTGAAGGAAGAATTATCATATTAATATTATGCATCGAACGTCTGCGAAGATTAACAATTGGGAATTATCGCGAGAAATTTTCATTTTCCTTATTTTTGCGACACCGTTATCCGAATACCGTTTATTCGCTAAAGATTAAGCCAAACACTTGCCGTTGGACTTCATTTTATGATATTAAGCGTCTTCTTTCGTATTCCGTTTCCAGTTCGAGGATTAAATGAGGGAATTTCCGACATCGAAGTTTAATTTGCGCAAAGGAATGAATATCTTTGAGAAACGAAAAAGTAAGGTTTTAGATATAAGCGCCTGTTTTTTATAATAAGTTAGAGGTATCTAGACTCGTCCTTTATGTATGTGGATTATTGCGAAAAATTTGCGAGTCAAAAGTACTTTATCTTAGCAATAAATGCACGCAAAACAATTTAAAAAACATGATGTTGATATGCAGTGTCAAAATTACTTAATGTCTTCGGTTAATATCGCTGAAAAAAATAAAATAAATACTTTGTAAGTAGCCTTTTACTTGTAGTTATAAAAGTAGACGCTCGTGTTATTGATTAAATAGTATAGGTATAGTAGAGATTACAAAATTGATTTTGATCGCAGTTAAAGACAATTTAATTGCGGTGTAGAACAATTGTCGGTCGTGCGATTACTGCATTTCAGTCACGTAGGTAGGACGGGCAGCTATCACGTTCAATACCCAAAATCTTCGGGTTATCGAGAGTGCGCACACCAAATAGGTTCAAATTCACGATTCATTGGATTTCAAATTGTAACAAAACCTAACGCAGAAATGTACGCTAAAGCTTTTAAAAAATTCAATCCTGGTATTCTAGTTTAATTTCCAGCGCACGGGATTTTTTCAGGCTTTTGGTTGAAAATATTTTGCGAGATCACTACGCCGAAAAAACTTGCATCGAGATTTGTGCTTTGTGCTCCGCCCATCGCCACACTGGACCTTTAAATTACAAAGCAATGTTTTTTTTTGTTGTCGGTGGTTCTCTACTTTATTGAACTAAATTCAGAGATAAATACAAACATATCAGCTCAAAGTTCATCCAGACTTATAGAAGTAATCAAGTGTCCTTGTCATTAATCATTAGAGATAAAATAAGAACAACAATTGTCGGCAAAATTTTCGTGAGTAAAAAAAATATAATAAAATAAATAAATAAATACACCCAACAGCCACATACGTAGTCCTGACCCCACACTAAGATACGAGTCTTGTGTCGTGGGTATCAGAAACTACGAGAGACTTTTTCGGTCTTACAAACACCCAGACCCGAAACAAATATTTGTGGATCACACAAACATTTGTCTCGGTGCGGGGATCGAACGCGCGGCCGCTCGTTTCGCAAGCTGGTGTCTAGCCAACTACGCTACGGGGCTGTCAAAATATCAATTACGTTTTTTTTCAGATGGCACAGTTCATTCAATAGAGTACGAAAAATGTATCGTTCAAATAAATCTAGCAACTGTAACTAATGTAATTATAATTACTGATCTATATATCACAGGGTCCTTATTGTACTGGCATTAAAAAATTTTAAAACCGCTCCAGGTAAAGAGACGACTAACAAAGCCAAAAATAAACGACGACGTTCATCGCTCACCATTCGATATAATTATGCCCTACGTACCTACTAAACTGGTTTTACAGATTGATTCTGAAACGCAGTACAAGTATTTGTGTGTACTTCTATTGCAGGCTGTCGCTTCAATTGCTGTAGTGGTATACGAATTTCGTACAATGAGAAAATTGGGCTGTCGGCAATCTCATTCATCGAACGAAGGCCCCACTACGGCTTCACGTTGAATTTCTGCCTCTGTCACATACAAAAGGTAAGGGAGAGTCCTACAGTACCGGCCGGCATCCAGTACCGGCCAGTTGCAAGTTCTCTGATTTTATAATAGATAGCACTGAAACTGTTATCGCCATTTGAGCGGAACGCTAATCGAAGGCAAAGATCCAAACGGTGTCGATTTGTCGCGACAGGTTTCCCGTCATTGCAAAGAATTGTGTTGCGAGTAATGGACGTACGCTGCGAAACTAAAATTCAGTGGCTGATATAAGGAGTTTGGAGAACTATTGTAAAACCACTTAATCCAGGTATGTATAACACATTTTTGAGATTACCAAAACTGTATTTTTAATGAACTGTTGTGCATTATTTATTTGACAGTAATCGGACACATTATTTATTTCGTTTCCTACAGTACCGGCCACAACATTGTCCTACAGTACCGGCCATTCTTTAAGTTGATTTTTAATAGATTAATCTTGCTTGCAGATACACAAAAGTGGAAAAGGACCAAAGTGAGGGCCGACAAAGAAAAAGAAGGGTACCTGGGATCCTATGAACAGGCATAAAGCCATGGAACTAGTGCTGAGAAATGAAATGATGCGCGGATGCACGTCAAGCCGCTGATCGCTGACAGGTACCACGAACTACATTAAATGATCAATTCAAGGATATTCATAATAATCAAGAAACGTCTATTGAGCCAGTCAAGGGTCGTTTTTACAAGACTTTCTCACCTGAGCGCGAAATCATATTAGCAGAATTATAATTAGAAGAATTTTCTACCCGGAAAAGATATTAACAAGAAAACTAAGAGTTTGTTTCCAGGAAAAAAAGGTAATAGAAAGGGTTAAGGTTTGCTGCCAGGACGAGACGTAAGCAAGAAATCGAAGACAGATAAAAACGAAAACCTGATTGCTCCTGACAACCCGAATGAAGAGACTATTAATTGTCCTTAATGCCTTAAATCCCATGGACGAGGATTGGATACAAGTGTAAAAGTGGAAATTGTAAGGCTTGGATCCATGAGACTTGTGCAAATATATCAAAGATATCAACTCAATATATTTGTGATTATTGTTCAATAAATATGGATATATATTAAACCAGATCTCAAGTGGCCGGTACTGGGGGCCAATTTATTAAAGTCTGATTATTCCTAATTTTCTGATTGTAATAATAAAGCAGATTATATTTATAAATACCTATATTTTTTTCATTTTATTAATAGTTTATTAGTTCCTTTATATATAACAAGAGGCATTGTGTATGTAACCTTAGGCATTTCGATTATATTGTTGATAACCCTTAAGGTGACGGTACTGTAGGACTCTCCCCTATACCGAGGTAAAAATTGAATATGCCTATGTAAGAAGAAATATATAATCAGGAACAGTTACATAAATAAATAAACAAATACGAGAGAAACAGTGTGTGTACTGTATAGAGAAACCAATGTTCGGCGCTTGTGTTCGGAATAACTTTGCAAAGTTACGCTACAATATCCTAATTAGTTATAAATCGGGGTTACTACACGAACTTCTAAGCTTTGTGTAATTAGATATAAACTCGTCGACGTATTTCAGCCTTCTAAGGAATTTCTTGATGATTTACAAAAGCCAACATTAAGTCGGTGATTTTTTACCATAGAATCTTGTGAAACATGTTTATAATGTAATAAAAGTTATTTACCACTAAAAATCAAACGAATTAAAGGAGAAGCTTTGCTACTCATTTATTTTTGGCGAGAAATATTACTGAAAGCCTAGCAAGATCAATATCCCCTTCTTTTTACTTTCCAAGTTGTGGCAAACCTTTGGTGTGTATTTAAGAATCACAAATAAAATTTTCTAAACTATTGCGTCATTCAGTTCTTATTATAACAAACAATTTATAATATTCTCTCGCTCATGGTTAATGTGCACCTTAGCATCACAAATTAGAGTCTGCCTTGATATGTAAATTATATGGACCAAAGTAATCAAAGTAAGTTCAGTGCCCCCTCAAGTCGAGCAACTTCCTGAGTTCTTCTTTGTAGCCATTCCAGTTTGCTAGAGCAAGTGTATCCTCCTTTTTATAAAATATTCATGGAGTGAGCGTGAATAACAAATTATGCTCTGATATACGAACTAACCATAAGAAAACATTCAAGTTATTCTATACTATCACGGCAAAACGACCACATCGTTGTTTTTATTTTTGTATGTCCATAAAAAAATATTATACAATCAAATGGGGCAACCGACGACAGAACTCTCGTAGCATATGACGTCATACCGTAGCACGGCTTTTTGTCGGTTTACTTTAGTTCGTACCACAATACTAACAGAGTAATGAATCGCTGTTTCACTTTACTGAAATTTTTACAAACTTACCCGTAAAGTAGTGACGACTCGAGGATTAGGCGCGCGGTGTAGAAACAAGGGCTTCGCGGTAGAAGTGGGACGTATAGACTGATGATAATATGATGTGATATATAGCTGTTGAAGTCTATACACCAGTTACATAGAATTGCATATGATATTACCGATTGGACATTCCGAAACCGCTGGTAAGGTTAGATAAAGGAACTTAAGCGAGTAATGGCAACTTAGACTATATTGCGCTAAAGCGCTTAGTGGATTTAATTTTCCGTCAAGTTTAATATCTAGTAAATGACATAAACTATAAAAAAATAATACAGGCGTTATTAGTTTTAGTTTTAATAGCAAAAAAGGAATCTTTGTTTTGAAAATTCTGTAATATAACGACTTATTAAATATAAATAATTTACCACTATACATTAGTTTTGTGGGGTTGGAAATCAATCATTTAAATAAAAGCAAAAGCAATTTATCATATACGACGTTATCAAATTGCATTGATTACTTATGAGTATGTGGCTTATGTATATATCTACAAGGAATTTCATATACTCGTTTTTGCAACAATAGGGTAATCGCAATATAGCAAACATGTATTCATTGGCGCCAAGTGTAATAAAATATTTATGTAGTCGTAAAATAAGTCACGCTAACATATATCATTTTCATTTTGTTATTAAAAGCTGTTTCTGTGACACCACTCAATTTTAGCTTAATCATTTGCCAAAAAAAAATTAATTTCTTCATAAATGTTCTACACCAAGAATGTTAAGTCTGGAACGCAAAGTTATTAATAAGCACGGGACAACAAAATATAAACGAAAGGAAAGTAAAAAAAATGTAGCTGAGATTGTGGGGATAATAAGGAAGGATGTTGATTCGCTTGTGAACCCAGCGTCACGGGGCTTTATGAAATAATATTTTACGAAATCCTTTGAGGTAGATATTTTTCCCGGCGCCCTCTAAAAGTTTTTCAAATAATAATTTACAGTGTACCAAGTGAAACTCTAGTGTGCTTAACTTTGCTCGCGGCCTCCGGCTAATTGCCAATTAGGGCGCGTCCAAAAGCTGCCCCCAGATAAAGTAAAACTGTTGATAATGTAGAAAAATGCCGTAATAAACGTTTGGGATAAAAATGTTACACTTATCGTCGTGATGGAGCACAGCTTTATACAAGGGTCACTTTATTAACAACTTAACATTGGGTCAACGAAGGCAGTATGCCTTTTGTTATATCTTGTTTCTCTGTTGTGCAAGACAGATGTCTCCATCGTGCAGAACAGAGAAAGAAATTTTAATATTTAAAATTGTACCATTCTGAATATTTTTCTTCATAATTTAATGAAGTTACATTTTGAATAAAAACACAGTAAATCAGTAGAAATGGTTTTTACTTCCCTAAAGTCTATTATAAGAATAATTAGAGAATTTATAGGCACAATCACATATGGTTGAATAAAATAGACAATCTCGTTAAAATATTAACATTTTCATTAGTTTTTCACTGCGTTTATTACCTGAATATTTGTATGAAAAGTTTAATGTTTTTCATTGCGTATCCTTAATATAAGTTCCCTATAATTTTTGTCTAACAGCGCCATCTAGCGGTAAACGCTGCACTCACCTTGTTTCAGAGCCAACTACAGTCCATCCCCGTCTACGTCTCACGGCGCGCATTTCAGCTGTAACGATCCTGTCACGTGTTCTACGGTGGCGACTTGCGTTGGAAACATTCTGCGACGTGGCGCTCTCGTCAGTTTCAGCGATTGGCAACATTTTACTAGGGTTTCGCACTTTTGTTCCAAGAACTTCCACTAACTGTATACAGATGTCGCTGTATAAATAAACAACTTTTTCATATTCTTTACTTCAGATCCTTATTAAATTCTATAAACTATATATTAACATTGCAATATTTCCATCTGGTAAAGTAGCATAACGTCTAATATAATACAATGATTAGAAATTAAAATTCAAAAGCATGTTTCAAATTACATTGTTGTTTACGCACAACACAAATTGTTTGGTAACTTTATTTGTATTTATTCGGGTTTCAAGGAGCTGGGGTTGGTTTAAGTGAATTCCCAAAACGTATTAAGTTATTCCCACAGGAAATTGTACATTTCGGGACAATCTCAGGTAACGAATACAACACACTGGCCAGCTATTGTTGTGATTGTAATGAATAAACAATGAATTGAATTGCTTTTAAATCAAAGTTTTGATATTGTGACCTTTATAATAAGAAAACAATACACAAAACAACTAGGTGGTAATAATGTTACCGTCGATTGATTTATATCATAAAGGTTTTTTATATGTTATGAATTTTTATGTAATTCATAATGAAATATCGTCTTCATATTTTTTTTAAGATTTTACGTTTACTATTTCTGGCTGTATATTTTATTCATCATCATCATTATCAGTTCATATAGGTTTCACTGTTGGGCACGAGCCTCCTCTACGATTGACAGTGTCTAGGCCTTAGTCCACCACGCTTGCCTAGTGTGGGTAGGCAAGTGCTCTTTTAATTTTTTAAACATCATTATCGTCATCAGCCGAGAGACGTCCAAAGAGCTCCGTCCGAACCAGCATTTATAATATTTTATACATTCCATAAGAATACGTCAAGGCTTCTATATTTTTATCGGGAATTATGAAGTTAAAGCTTTTCAGAGTTTCGGATGTAATTATTTATTTATATGGTCGAAATAACTAAGTAGTTATCCTTAACAATTATAAGTCCAGTGCTATCCAGATAAAATTAAGTGGCAAATGACGATTGTATTTCAGCGCAATTATGGCGTTCTGCTGCAAACCGCAACAAAACCAGAATGATTCCGGAACACGACACATTCGACGGGTTCATTATAGCTAATTTTGTTTGATGCACACATGTAATGATATATTGTAATGTATGTAAGCTCTTATACTCCTGAACAACTGAACCAATGATTGAGAAAGGTTTACCAACTTTTGTCTTTAAAAATGTTTTTTTTTAAGACGGTAATACGAAAAGTTACACTTTACTATGTAACATAGAATACCGATTCCTTATTTTAAGATTTTTTTTCTGTTCTGGTACAATTTACTGCATTGATTTGAAGAAAAAATGCATCCATATTTGTAATGTAATTATACAATTTTACGGGCGTATTCAGAATTGGATATATGTCGGTATTATTTCAAAACACTACACATTTGCATGGTCGCTAATCGAGCTTAAATTCAATCGTACCACAAGAAAAAAATTTCTCCAGCAGTATGATAGCAATCAATTATAAATTTCGTCTTTAGCTAATGCTTAGAAATAAGGCCGTCTAAAATTGGGCGTATCAAAATCGGCATTAAGAAAAGGCTGGCAACATCAATCGCTGTCAAGCCTGTCGCTAATGACTGATAACCAAATGGTACTTTCTTTTCATACTGTAAAGTTAGTTTCTTGCGCAAAATTCGGCTCACATGTAACAAATGATCTCATTTACTCACATCTTTGTGTTAGCACTTTCAAGGTATCAAAGTTTTATTTCTGCATTTAAAATCTGTGTTTTAATCGGCAACTGAACAAAATCCGGTCATTGATAAACATTTTTTTCCTAACGTTATTGTAATAAATTATAAAGTCTACTTTTAATAAATGTTTGTCAATAATATCCCGCCTAAAAAAGACGAATTCATATCTACGTATCTCTCAGAGGATGTGCTATTTTGGTGATATTTCTCAACACACGATTTAAAACGGTCAACGGTTATAAAAAAAAATAAACAGCACAATATCCATGTCTAATTACGGTTTGCTGAGGTTATCTACGGCGGCAAATGTTTTCCGGAGAATAACATTACCCTCACGTGTATTTACATGTATCAAACACAAAGGAATTTTACATACACGTTACGCTATTTAAACTTTTTACTATTTACCATCGTAAACATTTTTTCTTTAGATGTGAATTTTTAAGGCGTCGTTCACTTTGTTTTTGTGGCCATATCTGCGTTGTTGCTGAATATATCGCACAAGGTATTTTTAATGTTCCCCAGTCTACACATACTTTAAATATTGTGACGTTAAACTAAATTCAACATTTATTTTCTTGGGGCATTCAAACCTTACTTTACTAGGTCTCCGAGATAAAAAGCCTAACCGTTCTTACTTCTAGAAGAGGTCCGTTGCTAGCTCTAAGATGTTTCTAATCGTCATTATAATAATCATTAGCTCAAATACATTCCACTTTTGGACATAGGCCTCCTATGCAGCGGAGAAGGATAACCATAAGTTAGCCATACTGATGTTATTGGTTAAGAATTTTTGACTCACGATGTTTAATAACCAATATTAAAACAAATCCTTAAACGCCTTACATTTTATCGGGGTAATAGTTGTGACTATATTAGTTATGGATAGAACGATATATGGACGAGACTTGCAGAAAATAAAAAAAAATCTAATCAGAGAATCAAGTATTTTAAATAGTTCTAGGACTAATACACTTATTTTTTTACGTATTTTTAGTGTATACAAACTAAATTAATTTATGTCTGTGGCGCATGACGTATAATATGCCCTAAACATACAGGTGTACTGTTACACACTTGACAGGTATCGCGTATTTAGTATCCTTAATTACCCTTCCCCACTCCCTCTCTTATCCATGAATCGTATGAATTTATACCCTTTTTAGTAACAAAATAATGATTTTCATAATATTTGCGTGTAGTAGTGAATGTATTATAAATATTTCTTACGATGATTTTATTAAAAGAAATTGTTTGCCGAGTATCAAAGAAAATATAAGCAACTACTGAAAATATATCCAACTAGGTCGTTATTTTAATGTATTTGAAGCTCGAAATAGAATAAAAGAATTGTTATACTGTAACTCTGTCAGTGCGTTCTGGAAATCTTTAGGGGAGTCTCAGTCGAGGAACTTATGTTTATTAGCTAAAGATGAATTGATTATAGACATAAAAGTCTGCCATATGTTATTTTTTGAAAATAGTAGTAGACTAGCTATATCAATTTCGTGAGATTGGGCATTCGTACAATATAAATTCTCTCTTAGTTTCTAAAATTTCCAAGACTAGTATCCTTATATCGGGTTAGAATATTAAATGTATCTATTTCTTCAATTTTGGAAAACTTTGAAGGAGACGTTAACGTGTTCATATATTGCGAATCTCCCAAATGGACCAGGTGTGTTGAGAAAAGTGTTTGCAATCGCAGCCAAGATTGCAGTTATGCCTCGATACCTACATTTGGCCAAGAAATGAGAGATGAGACGCTGAGTTACATTAAATAAAACTAACAGTCACATGTATTATGTCAATTTCACCATCCGTTTTGAGTGGTTGATGTTAGGAATACATACATGTCTTTAGTTTCCTGATAAGACAGTAATTAAAAAATTGTGTGGGCCTTAAAAGTGTTGATTACACGGTTAGTGACTAACCCATGAGTGTCGAATTCTGGGATCAGCCAGTGTACATCCGGTTTGCAGCTGTAAGGAATTATCTGGTGACTAACTCTTTTGTTTTCAATTGTATCTAAACTTTACGTTCCTTAGTTATTTCTTAATAAGGTATATTTTTTCAGTAACTAATAATTAAGATTATTTCAAAATCTGCTGTAGGTTACATTATGTACTAAAAAAAGATTATGTCATCAGGCCATATACATCTGTATAGACATCACACTGCTGGGCACGGGCATCCTCTATAACTAAGAGGGTTGGGCCATAGCTATTCATGATGGCCTTGTACGGGTTGGTGGACTACACACCTAAGAAATTCTGAAAAAAAGGATGTATGACATAAATACTGACGTCACCTCAATTAAAGCGCAATATAGCAAAAAGTTCCCACTGTGCCTATTCCCAATATTGTTGAAATTCTTTAAAAACTAAAAGATTCGTTTGGTTTGCATGGTACCGTAAAGTTAAGACTGCCCACTATCCAGTTGATAATGGCATAAACTAATGTAATAAAATAATGAGGATATTAACATACAAAAAATAACCCTCAATTTCCTAAACGAATGCTTATCTTGTTAAAAATGCGCATTTATTTTTATATTAAAAATATTATTCTAAATTTATTATCTACATAAGACATAATGGCCTTCAAGTTTAGGGCATGGTCGAGTCAATATGTTGACGGTCGTGGGTTCACATCCCAGAAATACACATTTGTTGTCATTTTATAGTTACGTGTGTATTATCCATGATCCACGTCCATTAATAGTCAACACACACCTAAAAGTTCTCATAAAATTCCTAAGTGAGTAGTGTCAACCTACACTAGGCAAGCGTGGTGGACTGAGATCTAAAACCTTCTCAGCTGTAGAGGCCGTGCCTAGTTGTGAGATGTATATGGGCTTATGATGACACTAATCATACAGACACAAATAAGCAAATATTTCTTATGATTATGTAAGTAACGTCTTATATTTTAATTGGAGTGTCGCCTTATTTTTAGTAAGGAACTTATTGAGTTTCAAATTATTTTCACTGGAAATATTATTCCTATCCACCTTATAAAAGAAACTTAATGCCAACAATTACAAAAGGTTAACGTCTTACAAACACAAGCTACAAAATAATAACGGATAATATGCATTGAAATCCGTTTCACGCGTGAGAAATGTCAACAAAATTCATAAAAACTAATGTAAAACCACAAAACCTATAGAATTATATTACTAAAAACACCTTGCTGTCTACTTAGTTCGGCTACTAAAAATTCATTTGAATTATATTATCAAGATTTTGTTTGTATTTCAAAAAGTCATGCGTAATAAATGACCTATATTACTAAGTAGTTGCATCTAATGCAAGTACTCATTGCACACGTGTTTAGCATGTATAATTTACTACGAATCCTGTATCATATCAGATAGACTGCGATTAGTCATTATGCTACTTTACCCTATTTGTATATTGGTTCACTATCTGTTAATTTTCACTTCACAATCACTGAATACGTTACAAACGTCACAAAAACTCACACCCGAATGTTTTCAACAGTTCACATAGTGGATTCCGTAAAAAATCCAGTAGACTTGGAGTCTTTTAATAACTCAGCGGTATCGGTACATATCGGCGACGCTACTGGCGCACACTTCTCATGGGATAATGAAATTTCCCACGTATACTTTCACGTTATGTTTTAATTTCGATCGACGTTTATATTGGTCGAGGCGTGGTGTGGACTGCGCTGTGTTGGCTCGGAAGCTGGCTCATCTTAGCGCCACGACACATCGTATTGTCGCATGCCGATGACATGTACTAGCCTTACTCCTCCAATCATGAAAAAATATAGTCCAGTATTATTCACTGTCTGCTTCAACTCTGACTCACACCATCTAATATTTTTGGTACATAAATTTCTACAACAAGACAACGTCGATTATCTCGAATTTGTTATGTATCCGAATTCCTATGGTTTTGCCAAAGATATGTTTGTATTGACTAAATACAATGTAATAAATTTAACGTATCTCACGCGTGTCCAAATAAGTTATTTAGTTGACCAGTGGACTATGAGTAATAAGAACAAAAGAATAACATCAAAAATTACGAAAATAAAGAGAGTTCAAGCGTAAGCAAATATTAATAAAAGTTAAGCTTAGTAAAGTTAATCTATATCGGGCTGAAGCTACATATTAACTGAATCCGTCAATGTTATCTGTGCCAGTTCAGTAGTTATTGCACGTACTGACTGTAATTGAAAATAAATCGAGTCTGTAGTGCAACATCGTGTTGACAGCGGCTTCCTACGAGAACGTTCAGCTCAGCCAATTATTTGGATGTCTAGATATTACTCGTCTACGAAAACTGAAGAATATTTATGCTCATTTTTTACACATCTAAGTTGTTTAAAAAAACGTTTCAAAACAGTTTGGAAGTCTACTGTCAAAATTCATTGTTAGGCAGTGATACTCGGTACATTTTACGTTTTCTGTACAGAGATATTACAACGGCTATGAATATATGAAAGGAGTTTACATTTATTAAACGAATTAAGAATAAATCGAATAATTTTAACTGTCAGCGGGGCTAATAAATAAAAATAAATCTTTTTTTACCAAAAAATAAATAAAAAATTATATAATACCTATATAAATTAAGCCGATCTGTAACCAAGCCAGCTCGAATACTATGTATTAAATAATTAATTATTATCAGTTAATGAAAATGAGTTCAACATTGAGGACTGTTCACTGACAGTTATATGTATTTAAAATTGTTTATACCACCGAATTACACTGTTTTACTTCAGTAGAAGATAAAAACTAATGGATTGGACATTTACGTAAATCTTTATGAAAATGTGTTCAAAAGCATTTATCAGCTTACGAGTTCTAGTACATTACCAATCAAACATAGTGCACCTATGACGCACAGATCAGCCAAGATTCACTAATGATTTCAATCAAATTACACTGTGAACCATTGAACTGTTAAGATATGTGGACTGAACACATATATTTATTTTATAATTTATTATATTTGGATTGAAAGTAACTCGATATAACAATGGTATTGGAGAAAAATATTAGACCAAATTTCTTCTGTAACTTGTCTTCCAGGTGTACTTAGAAAGTAACTCAATTAAAAAAAGTGTATATAGTGACAATAATTATTTCTGATATTTGTATAATCCATTAGCGTATTAATATTGCAAGTTATAATAATATCTGATAGTGTCTACGTGGTTGGTGTTTACGCGCGACCGAGGCCCAGAATAACCGTGGCAAAGTTTCAAATATGTCGACTTGTCTTAAACCACACATCTTAAAACATTCTCATACTGTTACAATTAATAACTGCGCACCTGAAATCAATATTGCAGATAAATATAACCACTAACTTATTGCGAGACCTTTGCCAAAGTAATTATTTAATTAGTTAACAATCTAGATTTTTCATGTAGACAATTAACATTCTTACAATGTTAACCAATTGCAAATGACGTATCGAGCTCTTAATGAATTGGCAATAAGAGCTGTGTCGTATATTTGCCAAGAATTCAAACTTTTTTCTAAAAGTTTTTTGAAGGCATCAACAGGTGACAACGCTTAGATTCATTATGACAAATGAGTTTACATTCTGTTTTAAGATTTCTTCTGTAACCTCTTGGTAATAGTCCCGTGGTAGGTTTTATTGGCAAGATCGCAATGAAAACAGTTTTAAGTAAACCTAAATAAAATTGATTGTAATAAAATAAAACGTTAAAAGATCTAAAGAAAGGTAATTAATTATATTTACGTGGCGGTTCACTTCAAGAAAGCTTTTAAATTATGTAGGTAAATACATTAAATGGAGTGGAAACTCAAATAGGCGAAATAGAGAAGACAATACGCAGCGTATTGTATCAGTAACAAGGGGAAAGCGTCGTAAAACGTGGCCGAGTTGGGAGTTGCGCGTAAGTGAATTAAAACAACCTACACACGTGCGGGAAGCCGGTAAATTTTGCAATTGTTATGGTTGTTTCGCAATAAACGCCTATCTCTAATCTTATAATTGAGTGTTTATGTTTAATGACGTAACAATGTTATTTGTGCATCTTCTAACAAGCTGTCGAACTGATAACTTGAAACTATACAATTTTGCACCATTCATTCGGGACTCCCATGAAGAAAGATTGTCACCAAGTTGCGACAGCGTCGTGGTTACCATCAGACGTGGTGTTGTCGCTTTGCCATGGTAGAGTAAAAAATCTCTCGAAATAAAATATTATATTGAATATCAACAAAACAATAATTCAACAATTAATCAGGACTTGGTACTGATGTTGTTATTTTAACAATACCCAAAACCACATGACGCTCTATAATCACACAATTAATAGATAATAGTGCCTATATTTAAAACTGAAATTTAATCCGGTTAGTTATAAAAATGCTGACACCAAATTTCATAAAACAAAAAAAGAACCACCCCAACGCGGTCGAGTTCCAGAGTTACATTTTTTTGTGTGTTAGAAAAGCTTCTTGAGAAGGAAGCGGAAAATAGATTTTCTTATATCTCCTCTCTCACCGACTGATATTTCTGTGAAATTGTTAGCTCTTTTCTGGCTCAACTATGTAGATCATGGTCGCAATAGATAATAATTAAAATTAGTGTTGGGTTTTCATAAGGTGCAGAATGGAAGTGTGAAAATTAACGCTATAATTCATACAAAAGGGGAATTAATTTGTTAAGTGAACACATAAATCCAGAATTACCTTTCGCGATCCACAATATACTGCCTCAAAGTGAATAATGTTTTTTTTTTAAACGCAATATGTAATCATTTATTAATATTTCCTTATAAATACACCTAGCGTAACAAATAATCGGCTTATAATAATGTTACATTTATCGTTATGTCTGCTTTAACACTTTCAGCCATAAATATTGTAACGTTAAACTCAACTGACTAATTGAAAAACTTATATACAGAAGTGAGCAAGGAATAGTAAAGTTCTTTTTGCCATTTTTTAATTTTCTGTGACCTCACTTTGCACACCGCATAAAAAATTGTTTTGCTTTTACCACTGTATTCATTTTCAAATTATTACTTAAAAATTACTTTTTTCGATTTCAGCTTTTTTGATTTTTTTATATGATCGCTTTTCTATTTAGAATTTAATTTATTAAATCAATTTTAGTTCGTGGATTTAAATTTTTTATATACGTATATCTCCAAACAACACTTTTTCATAAAAGAAAAAGCGGAACATGTAACACATAACAAACGAAGTGAGTAATTGAACACACAATTCAATTTGTTTACCAATATTACAGATAAGTGTCAAGCTATAGGCGGTATAACTTTCGCAGCACGCGCTTACGTACTATCGAGTAATGCAATCAAGCTAACAGGCTTTGACTACGATAAGAGCCACTTTGTATGTATGTTGTTAATTCACTTATTTCCTGAAGCTTCTCAGGGTTTTCTCAGTAATATTCCCTTTGAAGTGGTAATACGATGATGGGTCAGTCTGGAGGATAATGTAAAACTCATTTATTTGCATCCGCAATGGGCCTTCTTGGTACAATCATAATATGGTTGTTTTGCAATCCTCTGGGGCTACTTATAAGCAGTGAATCATGTTAGAGAATATAAACATTGAATATTACACACAAATATGAAGCTTAGATAAAAGGATATCGGCAAAACATCACGTTAGCCCCAGGCTGTAGGTTTGTCTTGTAAATCCAACTTGGCGAAATGTTTGTTACATTGTCATCCACCAAAAATTAGATTAGCATATCGTTTAACACCTAATGAAACATCTTAATGCGTATTCTTTTATGTATTCATAAGATCCTTTTTTGAGATTCGGGTGCAAAGCTGACAGCATCAACCTTTTAATGTATTGTCATCAAATAGTTTATGTATGTACCACTATTTCTTAAAAAGTCAAATCTTATGAAATTTTATTTGTAAAAAAATAGCGCCATAAAAATGAAGTAAATGATTTAAGCGTCAGTTTTACACTTTATCGCTGAAGCTATAACTGCAATAATTGCGCCAAGTAACCATCTACGTGATCACTTAACGTCAACGATAACTATCTTCAATATGTATTAACGACTTATATTGTCACTTATTAAATGGTATAGTAACTAGTACACTCAATTAACTTAGAGCTTTAAAATGTCATGTTCTTTCAATTTCAGACAATCTCCAGGAAAAAATAAATACATTTTCGAGCGTTTGCATTGTAAAAAATAATTGGAATGTTAATATTTTCATTCTGTTGCCCCTTATTACAAAGCCACAGAAGTAATTTAAGTGGTCCATATAATTTGTAACATACATATAATTGTATTCTTATTGTGTGTCTGACAAGATAATAATATAAAATAATTAAGCCGAGTAGCCTTGAGGATGCAAAAATACAAACTGGGAAATAAGGAAGTAAAGGCATCCATAGTATAATAATAAAATCTGATGTGCGTTGTATGTAAAGCAGCCTTATCCATTTGCTATATTGTAAAAACATCGATGCTATTAGTTATCCGATAATTTTGTAACATTCGTATGCATCGAACCCGTTTCTCGAAAAGACAAATACGGACTTATGACACTGACTTTTCCCGGTAAATATATAGATATAGATAATATAAATAATACTTTTTATTTGGTTTGTTCAGCGTTGGTTTCTAAAAATGCACGAATTTGAGAAATCATAGTTATGTAATAGGAGCCAGCTCGCAAAATGCAAAACTTCAGCTCGGCGAACACTGAAGTGGGAAATGCCAAATTGAGGATTTAAAATTCAGCCTTGTCGTGTAATTAGTACATTTAAATGCTGAGTTGGGTTTGAAGTTATTGTCACGTAGCTAATTTTAGACGTATATTTTGAGTTTCGTGCCTTACAGCTATTTAGATGAGACAAAATTTGTGGGTGGGAAACAACAATAAACTGCCTTAAATCCTTTTCAATAAATTCAAGTCCTGTACACTACTACTACTTCACGTTTACTTCACAATTATTCCAAGTATTTTAGTTCTGCATCCAAATACAAAAGATGTATATTTATCTGCCATACTGTGGTAAATTTCAGCCCTTAGTCCAGTATACCTTGACAATGGATTATTCTTTGATGGAGTCGAAATTTTATGCTATTAAGTAATCTTTTTGCATCACTATCATCAGAGAAAAATGACATTTAAAAATTGGACTGCAAATATAAATTGTATAAATCTGTATAATATTATAGACGCACACACATAGACTTCCGAATTCCCGTTGGGTAGGCAGAGGCATATTTCTCCACACAATTTCCACCAGCTGTGTTTAAAGTTCCACGTAATAGGGGCAAACCTATTGTCGTTTATCGGGCACAATTCCAGACCGCCAACTGCTAGGTACTAAGAATTTTCTGATGAAAAAATACAATAAGGAATCTAAATCACTCACTTGTGACGTGCGACCAAGGGGGCAGTCGTATCTTCTAGTAAAATATGATTTAAAGTATTTATCAGCATTTTCTAGGGAAAATGACTTAGACTTACTTACTTAAAACCAAACTTAGGTGTTTGGTTAAGAATTTATACGTTTTGGGTTCATCTTTCATCCAGTATAGACATAATATTGCCATCGAAATCGTAACAATAACTGAAGCTGCTCTGTTCAGAAACGGTAAGCTGTCATTTCCACTTACTGTAAAGACCCAACAGTCTTTTAACAACGTCGCAGACAGTACGTGTCAATAATATGCCAAGCTTTATATTCATGATGTTATCGAAAATTGATTCCAACACCTCCTTCCTCACTTGGCGCTATATAAATCTTCAGAATGTGGTCTTTTGACAATAAAAAGGAGCTCAAAATGATTATTTCAGAAATCATGCGACTTTTGACATGGCGTGACTACCAAAAAAAGATTCGACGAAATTTAACAGTTGTTATTACATTACAGAAACTAATAAAATGTTATTAAGCACAATATGTAATATTTGTAAATACCTAATTCTTCGTCATAAATAAAAAAAAATTCAAGCGCGTGTGAACGCCTAAGCTGCGATAACTAAGGGAATGGAAAACAGAACACGGTGACAGTAATTGGAACCAAATGCCTATTTCCTACATTCCAGATTGATCTATTTCCGGAGGGATCGTATTGACTAGCTTTGCACTACTTTCTTTGACGAGAAATATCGTTCCACAAAAATAACTGGCCAATAATAATTTAGTAACAAAATACGATGGTGATGATAAAATGCCCATTAAGATAAACGACGCACAAAGCAATTGCCAGATTAATGACTTCCGTCAAAATTTTGGTTAATGTGCAAATGGGTAAATCATTTACTTGGCAATATTAAAATAGGTAGAGGTACTCTTATTCATACTTTTCTTTTAGGAAAATATAAGTAATATGAAAGAGTATGGATAAATAATGTATTCTAGTTAGTACGTGCATATAATATACGTATGTGTGAATGTAATTAAATAGATGTGTTAAGGAAAAAATATTTTCAAAATACATCGTCAGAACGTGGCAAAAACGCGACGACAATGCTGAAATGATTCATGGAATATTTCCAGTGAAAGCGAGTATCTTAATGGAATACAAAAACAGTTGAAGACAGTGATGTTCAGTACAATAGTCGAGGTTAGTGAGGATGAGCTGAGCGTTTACTTGGCCGGCTATTGTTGTGCTAATGTTCGGGACAGACCACTGTTTGAGCCCCTCATGAATATTAAGTGATATTTATCTTACAGATAGCCGTTCACTATACTACTAACACTGAAGATAACACTTGACACGACTGTCCTCTAAGTTGATTTTTTTTGTTTCGTGTTAATGCTTTGAAAAAATACGCCGTAGAATTTATTGGATTTTTTAATTCTATTTTTCATATTATCGAATTGTTTTTAACTCTTGTATAAATTCATCTATCATCAGCGCCATTCATGATCATCCTAAAAGCCTGAGGAATTATGGACTGCCAAAAATATGAGGACTACAACAAGTTATTTTTTCATATTGTTACTTTTTCAATGATATTTTGTAGCAAAGGTTGTGGCATCGTTAAACGTAAAATATATTATTACATTGTTAATATCATTCGAAGAATATTTAAAATTTTATTGTAAAATTTGTTCACCATTCCGTTTATAAAGCGAAAATGTATTTTAATGCTAAAGAAGTTTCGTGACAGTAAATGTTCTGAAGAAACAAAACATTTCCTTTGATATGCGATGCTTTGTCGCACAAAGCTTTTGCACCAATATATTTTTCCTTGAAGACGTTATTATTTTTAGTTTAATGATAACAAATATTTTTGCTTATTAAGGTTGCTTTTTATTAAATCCATATTAAGGAGTATTTTTATAATTATTGTAGTTCATCGATTAAGGAGTAATTAAAATTATTATTTTATAGCTCTTCAACATTTTGGACCAGCTGAAATATTTTTTTAAAGAGAAATATGACACAAACATCTTCGTGAAAGTAATACATAGATTTAGTGACGTTTGTCATTACTAATACGATTCTATAGATAAGATATTTTACGTACATACTAATACATCCGTACACTACAGTGAATAATTCTTATGACGCAATAATATATGTCTAATCTTTCACCGATATTCTTAGTCTTTCCCCGTTACATTAAAAACTTCCTTTACACGCAGTGGGAAAGTTATATTTAAAACAAGATTAGATTCCAGATAAGCAGTGACATTTATATTAACATTTCCTTTCAACGTATTGAAAACATCAATTAAATTGATTTTAATTTTTCTTCAAATCAATTTCTTTCTAAATGTTGTCTTCATTCTACGCTTCTATATCCATGTTAATACTAGTAAGTTTACAACCTGTTTGCAGATGCCGAGTTAAATATAACACCAAAAACTCACCCACATATCCAGGAGTGTCGGCGGCGTGGTATGCTGGCGAGAGTGAGTGCGAAAGGGGGCAGAGCAGTGGGGGGGTCATCTTCCTCCGGTGCGGGCCCTCCGCTGACCCCACTAACCCGCACCTCAGGCACTCGCAGGTGTCGACCACTCATCACTCACTTCACTATATGCGCATTATTATTATGTCTGGCATATGCACTATTTGATTACCAAAATTTGCACCAGATTTGTTGAACACTTCGATATCTGCAAATAAGTAGTGCTTTACCGACGCACGGTTCCTCCTAATCAAGGAATTTGTTGCTAATACGTACGACGTTATTGTCAACTTATCAGTTGTGTGAGTATAAATATCTGTATTTTGATTTCATAAATGTAATCGTTTTAAAACACGGAGAGATGTACGTGTATTTCTACTAACGATTATATTGTATGGTTATTATCCTATTATAAAATGTAACTGACGAAATAAAACTAACGTAAGTGTATCAAAATCGAGCATGTCATTAATATTAATTTCGACATTTTAATTCATTGGAATAACAATGTGCAAATTTAAGTTGTGTTTGTAGCTTCGACAATGTAGTCTCAAAATGATATATTCTGAGCAATGGGTTTCAATTATAAAGAGTTTCCTTCTAACACATTAAATTAAAATCGTGTCCGCTTTAGACAGGGATTATGGAAAATACAGTACAAAACGAATGACGTCACGGCTAGACATCAGGTATTTTTAAAGTGACAATTGTCTGTACCTAGTCATGTTGTAGTGGCGGCTTTGGGGGGGGCGAAATTTGGGTTAGGCTTTGGAAGGTGTTAGGAAATGACGGTAGGCTTTTGGCTAGCCAGAAAAAAATATTTTGTAACTAGTCAAATCACGCTAACAAAAAGCTTTAATATGTATATAATTTTATTACGATATAGGCGATAGATGATGTCGTCACAGGATTGGTGTGGAAGTAAGAAAAGATTTTAAAAACTGTGCATCAGAAATGAAACAAGATATGGTAAAAATTGTATGCAGCTGTGCGGTTCAGGCTTTATTTATCCCAGGGTAATTTAAATAAGGTCAAAACGTAAATATTATAAATAAAACTACTTATACGATTGTTGATCTGAATATAAAGATAATTTTGATAAAAATACAGCTCAAGATAAAAACAATGACGAATTACAAATGAATGGTTTTTATTTCTTCTTTCTACCAATGTTACGAAGGTGCTTAAAATGCTGGTGAAACGTTACTGCAAAAATGCACCTCTGCATAAGTCTTAGTGTTTACAGGGTTGGGTGTGTTTGTGTGTCTATATGTATATAATTTTTACAAGCCGAAATTGTGATGGATGTTCCAAATTCAAAGCGTGTTACATTTGCTCCCTTATATTTTTCGATCTTTAAACCTAATCGTCATAGTGACAAAACCAAAATATTCAGATTACATCATATTCTATCATTGCTCCATCCTAAACACTTATGAAAAAGACCTATTAGTAATTTCCAGACACAATACAACTAATTTCTTGACACACCTTGATAAAATCAAATCAATGCATACGATCAACAGCTATCATTGTATAATTATAATGTAGCTACAGTGATAAGATGGAAATCAAGTAACTATAAGATATAATCTTTTGACGCCATGGCGCCTAAATTTCGTCATACTATGTGACGTAAATGATTAATATCGTACATAAAAGTATATATCCACAAGACGAGCATTAAAATAGAAATGGCATGTAGTTTGTGACATAAGCAACACTGTCGGCTGGCATTCCAACATTATATTGCCTTTTATGAATGACAATTAAAAAGTTTTAAACATCTGCAGTTCTAACTGTATTACCTACCTATATGGATATTTCATAAAACGATAAGTTAATCAAACTGTCCTAGTGCGCGTTGATGGGCTGACATCTAGGTCACCTATCTATCTAAGTTTTCAAATGAAGTGCTTAGTTATCGCTAAACTCTCATAAATGCGACTATGATTTTGAAAAGGTCAACGTTGTGTCTAATTTCATGACAATGTACAATTTACCATTTTTGTTTTATTGATACGCAAAGTATATACATAATTACACTAAATCTTTCGGTGTACGAGTTTCCTGCGTCCTCTGGTTTTATGGTTACCCATGGTATCACGGAGGTAAAGCTATATTTCAACCAACTAGCGATTAGATTTAGAGCGTAAATAGTACAAACGAAGTATTTGCGCATCCATCAGTCTGTTTTAACTCGTTAATGTCGACATGTACTAGATAGATTCCGACGCGAGTTTGTTTTCTGCGGTATTATTGAGGGCATCTATGTGAATAACATACTCGACATACTACACGATCCTAAATATACGATGAAAGTACACTGAAATACTATTAGCCTGATTTATGTCTTGTTTTCTTTTTATTGCAGAACTGAGTTATTGTTATCCGTCCGCCCTGTATCGAGTTAATGTAAATATTTTTGAAATTCAAACTTATTTACATAGAAACTGGCAAGTGTGAAGTGAAATGGAAAAATATGAAATGAAGATAAAGTTTTGTTGTGTTGGACCGGAACTATTGTCCCATCTGTTGGCCGGGTGCCTAATACCTGTACTGCGAGGCGGGATTCGCCGGGAGCGACCCCGACCTCTTTTGGAACATATTCCACAGAAAATAAATCGGATTGTGAGGTTAACGAAACATTATTAGACTGATGGCTGTGGATTATTTTGGTCGACGACTTCTTGCTCTACAAGTTATGACCGGCGGCAAACATATGTTCTGACATAATGAAACACTAATTAAACATCTTTATTGACTTATTATTTAGCCATCTGTTTAGATTCGCAGATTTTTGTTACTGATACGAATGTTACATTTTTATGGCCATTAAAAGATATTTCCCTTGCGGCAATAATTAAACTTATGTGATATTTGAGAACAATAAACCTGCCGGAGCTAGGGCGGAAAAAGTTAAATGTAAATTTCATTTCATACTTTCCTCTCATAAAACATTTTCATGCCGTATCTTAATGTTTGCAGCAACAACTTCGTAACAACATAACAAGGGAGAACTTCCGACGTAATTTATAGAACACATTAACCGTAACGACCATACCTATAGACCTACAAAATCGAAATTGTAGTTAAACCCTTCATTATGCAGAAACAGTAATTTTGTACGTGTCAGCTGTAAGGCAATAGCGCTGAAGAGGTGTTCTCTGGTTCAAAGGAGAGTAAATTTATTCATCTATTGCCAAAATCTTACATTATCTGTGTGGCACTTTTCTATCTTCGATTTTATGAGGACTTTTATCAGAAGCTTACGACCCAATTTGCCTAAGGTCGATTGGGGATGAGATACTTTTTTCGAGGAAAATCTGTGCACGTAAAAGAGCGTATGCGGGCGGAATAATTCGTCTTTTTTTCCAGAGCAGACGTCTAATTCTCAGCGGCACTCGGCAGTAGCGTCTCCACTAACAAATGTGTATTTTTGCGGCACCACTACACGACGCAACAATCTTTCAAAGGGAGAAAAACCTTTTTATTTTAACGTCTTTTTATGTCGTAATAATATAGTTACTGATGTAATAGACAATTAGAACATTTCGTTATGAAATCAACCTGAAAAACTTTCAAACAATGTTGAGATAGTTCATCAAATGAGATTTTTAAGTTTATTTCATTTTCAAAATTTCGTCATGAATGGAATAAAAATTGACCGTAGGTACATGTCAATTCTAGATACTAAAGTTAAATAGTTTAATAGGAAACAGTTTGTATTTGACATGTATTAGACTCTGTAACTTTTTAATGTAAATATGAAAATTACTGTGAAAATATTATATCTGTGCCGCGAATCCAATATGTACAGTCACGAGCATAAATATGTTCCTATGCGAAGGTTACCAAAAATATCTGACCCATGATCGAGTTCAATAATATGTGCCTACACGTACGCAGCAAAAATATGTGACATTATCCGGCTGCATAATGCAGTACCGTCAAAATGATGTGATACACTCACGAAGCATAAATATGTGACACCACTAGGCGGCAATAATATCTGACATAATTTTATACTTCAATTTAATATAATAATTATACGAAATAATGAAAGAAATACATTTTATTTTACATTGTTTCAAGATGGCTGTACTTTTATACTATACTAGCCGACCCGCCCTCGCTTCGTTGGGGGGTAAACATTTTTACTTGCGATTAAATTGTGATTTTAGTTCGGTTAATACTGAATGCCATAATTTATTTCTTGACTGCCAAAAAATATTGTATTTATCTATTTTTAATAAAAATATCACTAAATAGATTATGGCACAGTCACGGTTGCATAACTAGGTCAGTATTATCTCTTTAACCATTCGTGGAAATTGTATGCAGTTAAAGAAAAAAATATTTTGTTTTAAACACTTGAGAGTATATCTATAAACTCACTTATTTTAATAAAAAATCATAATTGTTGATAATATTGATCAATTAACATGAAGTAATGATTTAAATTATTCTTCAATATACAAAACATTTTTTTACAGTTATATTTTTATAGTTAGACATATTATGCTGTCGCTGACTTTTTATAAGCATTATCAAGCTTCACAGTGCTGGGCTCGAGGTTTACGCGCATGGTTGAGAATCTCTCCGGTCGCGGGCGTACACCCCATCACGCCCATCTGTATTAACAATGAATTATCATATCACTTGCATAACGGTAAAGGACAACATCGTGATGATTCTTGCACACCTAGAAGTTCTTAGAAATTTCTTAGGTTTGTAGTCCGTAAACCCGTACTAGGTCAGCGTGGTGGATTAAGGTCTTAACCCTCTCAATGATAGAGAAGACTCGTGCCCAGAAGTGGCACGTATATGGGCTGATAGTGATAATGGTGATCAAGCTCTATAACTTTTCTCTAGGACTCAAGCAAATATCTCTCATGGGTAAAAAAGCAGCGTTCATAAAAAACGTTTTCGTTCGACAGTTTTTTCTTCGGTTTACTTTGTAAAACCGGCTACAATGAAAAATTGTTATCAATTTTCTGATTAATATTTACCCTATGACACTCACAAATAACGTAGCTTTCTATTGCTAAAAGAATGTTCAAAATCGGTTAAGTAGATCTAGAGATTACTTTATACAAAGTCACAAGCTTTACCTCTTTAAATTTTATTTGTATAGATTTTTGTCTAGATATATCCTAAATCACGACCAAATTCAAATATTCATTTAATACGTAGATATATTTTGCCTACGGCTGCTGTGACATTAAGGAATTATTATGTTGTGTTAAACGGAAGCGGATTTTAACACGATTGCTCCGATTAATTTATTATTTATACAGTTTATACAGTTTATTGATTTTTCTTAAATTAATTTAATTTTTTAGATTCCCTAGCAGAGTTTTGATAAATTTAAAACGAATACCACTGAATTTGGTGAAAAAGTAGACCATAATTCAAATTCAGATATTATATCCACAAATAATAATTGCTGGCTTGGTGGTGAGTAATATTGTAAATACTGTAAAGCCGATTTTTGCGCAAAAGAAAAACTATGGTTTCTTAAATTAATAGATTTAAGAGACATGGTTGATTTAACTTATACATAGTTCAAACGACGTATTAACGACTATCTGACTCTGAACGCAATTGCATTTTTCTTTTCAATAATTAGTTCTCAATACCATAACTTGTGACGTGAATGATAAGGTTTTTTGCTATTGCTACCGAATATTACTCGTATACACTTACGAAGTAAGGCCAAACAGAATGAAAAAACAGACACTTTATGACATAATGACTGTTCGAAGTGAACGCACTAAATATTTAGTACCAAAACAACGTGAATGCCAAATGTGAACAAATAATTTTCAATCTTACTACTTGCGCGTGACGTTTATTTTAAAATATTTGTCCTCATTTATTAAAGACATTATTTTAAAATGACATTTTTATTTTCTGTATTTTAATGTCATAACGTCTTAAATTTAAATTTATTGTAAGCTATATAAAATCCAATTGCAAAGATTTAAGGTTAATTGCAACCAGGAGTCGTCTTTAATTTAATACTTTACAAATCGAAGTTTGAATTACAAATGTGTAAATATATCATGAAATATATGCAACCGGTGCCACTAAGACAAGTGATTTTGTTTGCGATCTTCAATCTAATCAAATATACGATCGAAGGTGTGTGTAGTATTCCCCAAAACAATATTGGTAAGATTGTTTAGTGAAGAACAATTTAACGATCATAATTACTATTTTAACGAACGAAGACGAAATAATTAAAGAAATATTGTTTTGAAGTTAAATTTCTTTATCGAAGTAATACGAGATAACTGGTCGCCTTAACAGCGTTGAATATACAGGATTTCTTTCAGACATTTTGATACCGACAAGGCGTATCATCATCATCATCATCATCAACCCATATACGCCCACTGCTGAGCACGGGTCTCCTCTACTATTGAGAGGGTTTAGGCCATAGTCCGCCACGCTGGCCTAGTGCGGATTGGCGGACTACACACCTAAGAAATTCCTAAGAACTTTTTAGGTGTGCAGGTTTCATCACGATGTTTTCCTTCACCGTTAAAGCAAGTGATAATTCAATTTGAATACACATAACTTCGAAAAGTCAGAGGTGTGTGCCTGGGGTTCGAACCCGCGACCGCCGAGATTCTCGACCGCGCGCCTATACCTCGAGGCCATCACTGCTTTTTTATCGTACAAGGCGTATCAGTTATCCTGATTTAGCACCTCTTTATGTGGTGCAAGACAACAGCCCGATCCACAACTCACGAATAACTCGTGAGTGGTTTAATACGCAAAGAGAGACGATAAAATTAATAGATTTCCCTCCTAAAAGCCCTGATTTGAATCCTATTGAGAACCTGTGGGGTTTAATAGTCCAACAATGGGATCCAAATCAGGCTAGAACTTACAATTCCCTGCGTTGTCACACCTTCGACATTTGGGAGTCACACACTAATATTGTCTCATTCATGCGAGAGAGGTGACTACAGGATGTTATTAATGCAAACGGGGGGTATACTAGATTTAAATTTATAATGTTTATAAAAAAAGAATTAAAATTATTAATTAAGATGATTTGATAAATTAAAATACAAAAAAATATAAGTAAATATTTAAATTTAGTCGTGATTTAGACCATAATATCTAGACATAAATCTATATATATATATATATATATATATATATATTATTGAATATGAATATATATATATATATATATATATATATATATATATATATATATATATATATAGGCTTTAGGCGTGACTGAAGACATGACGGCTGATAGGGATGTGTGGAAGGAGAAAACATGCTGCGCCGACCCCAAATAAAAATTGGGAGCAGGGCAAGGGAATGATGATGATGATGATATATATATATATATATATATATATATATATATATATATAAGAAAGTCGTGTTAGTTACACCACTTATAACTCAAGAACGGCTTAAGCGATTTGGCTGAAAATTGGTGGGGAGGTAGCTTAGAACCGGGAATAAAAAATAGGATACTTTTTATCCCGTTCGACAGCGTTCCCGTGGGACTTTTCATTGTTTTCTTTATCCATACAAAAGTTTCGTTTTAATAATTAAGTCAATTTGAACTTTAATACAATACAATAAAGTTTAAATCGTAGTGGAGGAGTTCTATATTATAAAAATGAATTGCCCGATGTGTCTCTAAGCGCAAATCTCGAGAACAGCTGAACCAATTTCGCTAATTCTTTTTTTATAATATTCCTTGAAGTACGAGGATTGTTTTTACGGAGAGATACATTTTAACAATTGCCTGAAAATGTCTAAAAATAATACTTTTCTAAATTCCCATACAAAATGATCGTAATGATTAATGATACTTAAGTCATTTTGAACTTTAACACCATACAAAATTTCCTGTCATTTAATGTTTATCCCGTCGATGCAGTTAGAGACCCCCTCAAATAAATTAACGTATTAAAATAAGCATTTTGAATCGACAATATGCATCTATAACATTCGAATAATTGCGTATTTTAGATGTTAAGAATGCAGAATTGTCATGACAATGGATTGACATTTTTTGGCTGTCAAATATTAAGGCGTGCTTTCAGAAATTTATTTTGTGTAACAAATCTCCTTGGTAGTGCCTAATTTTAAAATTTTTATTATGCTTGAATATTATAAATACTCTAAATCTCCTTCAAGAAATATTGATAAATGGCCAGGGGATGCCTTTTCCATTGATCTAGCCAGTCATGGAACAGGGCTGCGAGTACGCGACCTCGGCCCCCCGAGCTGTTGGAGTCTCCCACTACTTCCTTATCCGGGACTGCAGCATCCTTACCATCAGGCCAAATATCCTTACCTGCAATATCCTGTACCCAAACACACGCTATCTCTACCCCATTACCAAAACAATGAAAGTCCCAAGGAGAGTTGGTGTCAGACATAAACATTTGCAAAACATTTGCCAAAACATTTATGCAGAATTTATAATAAGAAAGGTGACAGGGCCTAGGGCGTCTCCCGTAGCCGACGCGCAGGGGCAGCACCTGGCTCCTGTGAGAAATGGGCAAGGTTTGTTACACCAGCTCAGGCGGGGGCAACGTAAGACACTAGGCCGGGAAATGAGATTGAGGTATGCAAGTTGGAATGTAGGAATGGAATGTAGCATCTGTGCTGAAAAAGAAAAAAAATGGTCAACGAAGAAGACTTACGAAAGACGACTGCATGCAGCAATGATGCGAATATTGCGGTGGATGTGTGGTATTATAACACGGAGTGACAGAGTGAGAAATGAATACGTTAGGGTAAGTCTGAAATTAGCTCCTGTGATAGAAAAGATGAAAGGAAACCGTCTGTCGTGGTATGGGCACATTATAAGAAGGAATGAATCATACGTAGGAAAAAAGGTGATGAATATGAAAGTGGATGGATGGGCGAGTCGAGGAAGGCCAAAAAAGAGATGGATGGAGTGCGTGACTGAAAACATGAAAGAGAAAGGGGTGAATGAAGACATGACGGCTGACAGGGATGTGTGGAAGAAGAAGAGATACTGCGCCGACCCCAAGTAATTAACTGGGACCAGGGCAGGGGGATGATAATATACCTAAGTAATTAAAAATTAAATTTTGTTATTAAGTAACAAAACATTCATTGGCGAGTAGGGCGATACGAAGTTTGTCGGGATAGCTAGAATAATATAAAATTACAGCCATATTAAAATAATGTAAAATACAATTTATTTCTTTCATTATTTCATATAAATTGTAAATTAAATTAAATTGAAGATAAAATTATGTCACATATTATTGCCGCCTAGTGGTGTCACATATTTATGCTTCGTGAGTGTATCACATCATTTTGACGGCACTGCATTATGCAGCCAGATAATGTCACATATTTTTGCTGCGTACGTGTACGCACATATTATTGAACTCGATCATGGGTCAGATATTTTTGCCAACCTGCCCATAGGAACATATTTATGCTCGTGACTGTACATATATGTCAAAGAAAGTTTAGATATTTCGTGTTGAATGGATATAAGCAGGTTGACAGTTTTGACGTGACCTCACAGACGACCTTAGTTCTGTTAGCTCAATGAAAATGCATCGACATAATTTAACCTCAGTCGTTGGAAGCATTATGTGGTTGTTTTGTATTTTTATTTGATACTAAATGCGATAACTTTTTTGTTTTTCTCAATTAATTATGAAAATGTGTTATTATATTATATTAAATTAAACTTGTATAATGTCTTATCGAAATAATATTTACATAGTGTTATTTCCACAAAATATATAAACATGGATTTCGATTTGAATATACATTTAAATGACACAAAAGTACACCGAACTTAAAAAAAAACACCGCGGCAATGCTACCATAAATAAACCATGAGATAAATCAATTGAACTTAAAATATTGATGAATTAGCATTACAACTGCTGACAGGAATCAGTCTACAACCACTTCTACAATTTGGCAATACAACCGACATAAAAAACCTAGCAATGTCGCGAAACTGTATTAATAATATTTCAGCGTATTATCCTTACATTTACCGAGCGACAACGTTCCCGTAAATAGTACAGGCATGTACCGTCTGAGGCCTGGAAGAAACAATACTTTAGCCTATGTGACCTTAACACTGGTCGTTTTCGGTAGCTATACGAAGGTGGAGAAGCAATAAAGGGCGGGTTGGGCAACCTTCTAGTGCGATCAATCGCAGCTGACGACCTTTGCGTGAAAGCGCCTGGGAGACGCGTAACACGCACCGTAGAGAGTTTGCATTTCTTTATGAGCAGGCGCTTGACATTTCACGTGCTTCACTTATGATATTTCATTAATTTACGCTCACTTTATGGAAATTTATCTGAAAATTGAATGTATCTTATAAAGTAAAATTAAAAACAAATGTTTTATCCAACATGAATGTACTTTTAATTATATATAGGTACATTCGATTCTCATTAAAAAAAGTCTGCAATAACACTCGGAAAATAAATACATGAGAAGATACTATTTTTTAACAGGATATACTAAATGAATAATTCGCAAATCATCAATAGCCGTACGTTGGGACAAAATTAATTAAACTAATAATTTCCCAACTCCCATAAGTAAATCTGTTAATGAACAACAAAAAAGGCAGCGAGTGAACGTAAAAGGGCCCCTCATAGTATACAATTCATCCGTTTCATTAGCGAGCTGCATTAAATTTTGCGAGCCTAATGAAAATAAACAATGGCCACGGAAGCGACAGATAAATTAGGAGGCCGCCCATAGCATTCTAAACGTATTCAACAATGAGTAATAACGTTTCTACCGCGCTATGCGACCTTTGAAACTGTCACTAGTGAGTACTGAGTACAGCCAGGATCGTGTGGCCTTTGCAATACATAAAATAATATTTTGACACGTGCTTGAAGTAAAATAGTATAATTAGTAGCAGTAGTAACTTCCTTAATTACGCGCTCCGTGACGTACATACGTGTATATCTCTGTGTCACAAAAATTAAAATAGGAATTGTTTCGACTCCACAATGAATTTACTACATATTTCATTTTATTTCCCAATTATAATAAAATGATTGTAATGGGAAAAAATAGCAATTGTGGGAAATAGCTTATACACAATGAGAAAATAATATTGTCACAATGGGTTAGGTACTGATAACCATTGACGTATTATTTCAATGGGGTTTGTTTATTTAATACGGACTTTTGTCTCATGATTTACAAGGCTTGGGAAGTCCCTAGTCTTTGCTCTTTGCTTAATAAAGATAATATTAGTTATTTTGACCACAATGTAAATTTCCAAATACTTTTCATTATGAAAGGTAAATTTATTTATAATATCTACAATACAACCAATGCTTGTAATCTAACTTTCATAGAACCAGCTGTTTGAGGTCTAAAGTAATGGCAAGCCTATCGGACACATCTATAGATATCCTCTAACGACTGGCATGTTGAGTGTCGACTAAGAAAGGAACTACAGGTGCAATACTACAATTGAGGCAAAATTATGCAAATGTTATACGGGGAATATTACACATTATTTTTTCTACTTGCAGCTTAATACATAAATAGGTACATAATATTAGTTGTGGGACCCAGCTCCTGTCAAGCACAGTTTTATAAAATTAACTAGTCAATATCATTTTCCAATGTCGGTTCTATCTTCATACCAAAAAATTAACAAACCAGTTCAGCGGTTTATGCATGAAAGCATAACACACGGAAGGATGGATGTAGAATTGGTAGGTTTAGAAAAATAACATATGATTTGTAATCCACTAATAGTGACAGTAGTAACAAAATTATTTACGTTATAAAAACATGTAACATTAAAAGTCAGATATTTAAAGTGCGCGTGGAATTATAATGTGCAAGCAAAACAATCTGCGCTGTGTGCACTGACCAAACATAATACAGAAACTGCGACGTCAAAAGCAACGCCTTTGCATTACGATATGTTAAGTCCGCGAGAAGGTTTTCACATAAAATGTTCTCAAAAAGCATACCAGTTGGCTTAAGCTTGCATTTGACAGGTTTCGAGCGTACAACGTCGATATTAGTACCCAATATATGCGGATTAAATAAAATAAATAAATAAAAAAAAATAAAAATAAAAAAATAAAAAAATAAAAATAAAAAAAAATAAAAAAGCCTTTTATTCCATGCAACATTTTACAAATACAATTTTACAAAAATAATTATGTTTATTCTATTATATAAATAATTAAAAACAAATTGAATTAAATAATCTAATTTTTTATAAATATTAGTTATAGTTGTTGATAAATGATTACTATTATTATGATATATTATTATTATTTTTGGTGTAATTATTGTTATATTATTGTATACATGGACCCCTCTCAGGTGAAGGCCTCCTCCAAACATTTCCATTTATCCCTGTCTCTAGCGACATGTATCCACTGTGGTCCTGCAACTTTTCTAATGTCGTCCTCCCAGCGAGTCTGAGGTCTACCGGCGCGCCGCTTGCCTTGTGGACCTTCCCATGTAGTTACTTTTGACGTCCATCTCCCATCTCTAAGTCGCGCTACGTGGCCCGCCCACTTAAATTTCATTCTTTGAGAATATTTGAGCGCATCTACTGCTTTGGTTATACTTCTTATTTTTGTGTGACGGATTTTGTGTATTTTTCTTATATTAAGAATGCTACGTTCCATTCCCCTTTGACACGTTAATATTTTGTTTTTGATGTTATTCGTAAATTTCCACGTCTGACAGGCATATGTAAGACATGGTAAAATACAAGTGTCCATCAATTTTTTCTTCATTTCCGTTGGCATGTTACTCTTCATTACTTCTCTGTAACTCCAGAATTTATTCCATGCAATTCTTGTTCTGCGCTCCACTTCTAGTTCATTGCTATTGCTGTCCAAAGATATCTGCTTTCCTAAATAGATATATTGTTGCACGTATTGTAATGGTTTATGTTCCAGTGAGATGGTTTTTTTGTAACTGTTTGTCATGATGTTTGTTTTTGCCAAGTTTATTTCCAACCCTACTTGTCTGCTAGCGTCATGTAATGACTGTATCATGCGCTCTAACTTTCCACCGGTTTCTGATAGCAGCACCAAGTCATCAGCGAACCTTAAATGGCTCAGGTACTCCCCTTTTACATACAAGCCACATTTGTTCCAGTCTAATTTATTTATAATGGATTCCAATACTGCAATAAATAGTTTAGGGGACAGTGGGTCCCCTTGTCTTACACCTCTATTGACGTCGAAAACAGGGCCAGTTGATTCCAGCTTGACTTTGCTGACGCTGTTGTTGTATATATTTTTTATTACTTGTATGTACTCGTTTTCTACTCCTTGTCTACGTAATGCTTTCCATATACTTGTGTGTGAGATTGTGTCAAACGCCTTCTGGTAGTCAATGAAGGCTATGTATAGCGGCCTACGGTTTTCTTGGTATTTTTCAATAATCAGTTCCAGGGTGTATATATGGTCTATAGTTGAAAAACCTTTACGAAAGCCAGCTTGCTCTATGGGTTGACTTTTTTCTAGAGTTTCAGATATTCTTTGATTAATGATGGAAGAGAATAGTTTGTAAACAGTTGGTAGAAGGCTAATTGGTCTGTAGTTGCCGATGTCATTCGGGTTTCCTTTTTTATAAAGTAGGATTATAATGGATTCTGACCATTGTGTGGGTGTGTTTGCAGATGTGAGTATTAGATTAAATAATGACGCTAGTAGTGGTGCTAGTATTTCGCATCCATGTTTAATTGCTTCATTTGTAATAAAGTCTGGGCCTGGGCTCTTCTCCAATTTTAATTTGTTCGCTGCATGTAAAATTTCCATTTCGTCTATACACTTTATATTGTTTTTTTTATTGCCGTGAGTATTGTATTCTTCTTTTTCGTTATCATTTGTCTGTTGTGGGTTAGCAGTGTACAGGTTTTTATAGAAATCCGTAGCAATGTTTATTATTTCTCTACGGTTGTGCGTTATTTGTCCTGATTGGTTTAGTCCCTCAATCCAAGTCTTATGTGTTCGTAGTTCCTTTATTGCTTTCTTGAAGCTTTTTCCTTGTGCAAGGTATGTTTGAATTTTAAAATTCCTATAGTTTTTATAGTCGTTTTTTATGTATTTACTCGTTAATTTATAAAGTGCACTCAGTTCGTTTTTTTCTGATCGGGACTTGTCTTGTGATTTTTGTAATATTCGCCTCCTATTTAGTAATGTTAATGTTTTCTCTGAGAGAACTTTGTGACCAATGCAGGTGTTCTTAACTTGTCGTGCTTGTTGTAGACTGACGTTAATAATGTCCAGTAATTTGGTGTAAATATCCTGTACTGTCTTCTTTTGATAGTTAACAAAATTTGATATGTGGTGCATCAGACTTTGCTTGTATGCTTCAATTTCTTCTTTCGTTTTTAAAGTACTATTTTGATTGTTGGTGAATTTTATGCGGCTCTTCTTTGCTACTTTTAGAATTATTGTACCTCTGAGCATTCTGTGGTCTGTAGAGAAGTTGAGATTCAGTGTTTCTATATTTTGAAATATCTTTGGTTGGTTGGTCAGTATGTAATCGATTTCATTTTTGTATATTCCACTGGGTGAACGCCAAGTCCATCTGCGATTTGGTTTTTTTTTGAAGTATGTATTGATCACTGAAAGTCTATTTTCAAAAGCATAATTTATTAATCTTTGACCCCTGTCATTTCGGTCTCCATATCCATGTATTCCTGTAATGATGTGTTCATCTTTTAGTGGTTGACCTATTTTTGCATTAAAATCTCCTATTATTATAAGGTTATTTGAGGATATTTGAATTGCTGTGTCTAGATTTCGGTAGAATTCTGTTATCTCTTCTACACTTGATGAAGCTGTGGGGGCATAAACCTGTATTATGCTAATAGTATGTTCTTGAAAGTTAAGGTTAAGCAAAGCGACTCTTTCCGTGAGGCCTATAAATTGCTCTATATAAGGTTTTAAGGACTTCTTTATTAGAAAACCTACGCCATATAATCCCGGCGTGTGGCCCACATAACATAGTATCGTGTTCTCATATTCTTCTATGCGGCTGCCTAATCTTCTGACTTCTGAGAGACCGATGATGTCGTATTTTATATTTTTTAAGGCTTCTTCGAGTTCTAATAGCCTGTCGTAAGATGAAAGTGTTTTTACGTTGTATGTTGCTATGTAGAGTTTGTTTGTTGATAAACTTCTATTATTTGCTGATTTATAGCTGGATTTTGATTGTTTTTTTGGAGGGTAATGGTCAATCTCTTCCTCGGTGACCAACCGGCTTGGAAGATCTTCTCTTTTTTGTTTATTTTTAGAGTAGTTTTGATTATGAGAGGGGGTCTTTAATTGTTATAAATTATTATTTTTTTTGTTTTCTGCTTTCTTTGTTGTATCTAGGAAGTTTAGTATGCTGGGTTTTATTGGTCCTTCTGATTGACTGGATATTTTTCTTATGGACATCTCCGTTTTATTTTTCTTATTGGCCTGCATTTTGTGTTCGTCGCTAGGGATTTCTCGTTGGGTATTATTTTCAGGTGAGTTAGAAAGCATTCTTTTATTATGACTTGTTGTGTCTGATTTCTTATTCGTAATAACTATTTTATCATATTTAATTCTAACTGAGTTTCCTTTTTCTTTTTCTATTCGTACTTGTTCTTGTAGCTCCTTCCTTTTTTTCAAGATATATTCCGGATAGTCTTCTTTTATGTATAATGTAGTATTTTCAAGTACTTTCTGTTGCTTGAGTATGGCTATTTTTATACCAAGTGTTGACATGGTAATAATAATTGGTCTTGGCCTTTCCCCTTTTTTTCCAATTCGTCTAGCTTCCTGTATATCTCTGTCCTCTATCTTGGTGGGAAAGTATTCATTTATGAAATTTATAATATTTTTTACCAAGTTGTAGTAAGATGTTTCAGTTTCCGTCATACCGAATAGAACTATATTTCTTTGCCTAGCCTGTTTTTCAAGGAAGAAGAGCCTTTTTTCTTGATTTTCCAGCTTATCTTTCAGCTTCTCATACTTTTCCTCCAAGATATTAAATTTCTCATTTAGTATGTTATTAATGTTATGCGTTACTTGTTCTGTTACACTTTCTCCGCTTTTTTGAATAGTTATTTTTTGTTCATCCAGTTCATGTTGAATTTTTTGGAGTGCTTTTAGTACTTCTTCCATATTAAGGTATGATTATTTATTTATGTGACTAGTAGCGCACTCTTGTATCACCTTTCCGAACTATAGGTTATGATTTTTTTATTAAGCTACTCCTAGCGCATTCTAGTGTCACCTTTCGGTACTATTATCAGTTTTTCAATTTGTAATCAATAATTCGTGCGGCTCGGTCTGCTAGTTGCGTAGTGATTGACTCTTTGTCGTAGTACTCTCGAATTTCAAAAGATGGCGTTAGTTGCGTATATAAATTGTCCACTGTGCTGAATCATCATTGTGTTGAACTAGGTTATGATTTTTTATTTTGTTCGTATTTAGTCCTTACTCTTTGTTTATACAACACTCCACACAGTTTACACGATCCTGATCACTCAGTATTGACTTTTGTTCCGAAAAAGACACTATTTCACTCGGTATCTGTTAGTTTCAGTTTTGAGTTTATTTCACTGGTTTTTGTTTCTTGCACTCATTTCTATGCACTGCCCACGATGTATGGTGAAAGACTTATGTTACTTTATAGCTAGTCTTCTTTTTATTACTTTATAAGCACTTTAACTGTTTTAAATCGGAAAATGTTGCGGAGACGATATAAACCGTTAGACTGTGGCGCCCTCTCAAAGTAATGATATGCGGATTATGTGATCAAAAAATTTACGTGTTTTTATTGGTGTTCGTACTTTAAGTTGCTTTTTAAATTGAAATACAGAATTTACAAGTTGATAATATAAAACCTGTCGGAGATAAATATATGGAACTTTGCAACGTATTCATAGTATTTATGTAAGGAATATATATAGTATATAGTATGTATGTATATAGTAGTATTTTGTATTGTGTTAAATTATCATTATGTCGACGAATCAATAAGTGTACAGAAAAACCTATTGTGGTTTACGATACACTATATATGTATGTAAAAAATTGTTACTGTCTTTTTATATAAATAAAATAAATAAATAAATAAATAGTATAGGACATCAGCACAAACATGTGAAAGAAATACATACCATAAGTGTGAAAAAATGAATCTAGTGGTGGAGAAGTTAAAACAAAACGTGTGTTTCGGTAAGGTGTTAGGCAGACACATACATACATAAATAAGGGTAATAAGAGGAGAGTGTGAATCAGGAGACATCAGTTCATAGAGACAATGTATGCAATAAAATTAATAAAAGTGCCAGTTACGGTCAGTTAACAGAACTAGTTTGCCAACTAGGCCACTGAAACTGAGGATAAAACTATAAAAAGTGTTACGAAGACTAACTAGGGAATCGATTTATTAATTAAAGAGATAATAACATAAACAAAACGTGAACGCGATAAGATTATGTAGAGCATGCAATCGCAGTGTACCGTGCTGTTGATTAGTGTACTATGCTGTGCCCGTAATGTCGGCGTTTGTAGTGCAATTTAATTAAATTGCCGATGTAACGGCATACACTAGACAAATGGGCTGCAAGGATTAGACATTTTGTACGTCTGGATATGTCATAAATACGCAAATAGATAGATTTTACGTATATTGGTGGCTTTTATTATTGCTTTCGAGGGATTTTAAAGTCAAAACTGAATTGTTCATTGTTTAAATAAAGTTCTTGAGAATAAATTCGACAAACTATATTTAAATTAAAAAACACAAAAGGTTCGAATTTATCGTTGGTAAATGTAAATGCTTGTCTATTTAATAAATATTTAGGTCCCTTGTGTTAAGGGGCCGATTACTATTTATATTTCTTACTTATGAACTTTGTGTGAATGGTGATTTAATAAGGCGCGTATAATGACTCTTGACAGTACAAATTATAGTAATATAAAAAATATATATGTAAGTAATGATCACTTTTTCAGACATACTTCATTGAACTGAGACCGCCAGTTGTGTCTTATTTATTATGTTAGTTAAATAAATATTTAAAATAATTTCCAGTTCAGTTATGCCAATTATTTATGAGCAATAACAATTCAGTTTCCAGGCCACAAACACATTTTCTATATTTATACAAGTTAATATTAGCAGAACGTAATAAATTCTAAAAACATTTAAAGAATTCAAGCAGTTCACGTGTGCGTGACACTTCCAGACGTATTTTATTTTTGTGAGCTCGTTACGGCTGGAACATAGACATGGCGAACCCAAGTGACGTCAGTCGGCCACAGCGAAGGTCCTCGTTTATTTTATTGCTAAGGTGGGATATACCATTGCAATAACGAGACAAATTAACAGTTTACGTCGTCCATCAACTATTACGAGGTGCTCCGTTTACGTGCAATTCCAATTTACTTCTTAGGTCATTGACACTTAATCTAATTGCTTAGAATGGTCACGTTACCATGTTTTAGTGTTCATGGACTGTTCAGAAACGGTGTTTGAGTGAAAGAGAGAGTTTGAACGTTTGTGGCACATGTGGCCCAGCTGTCATCAACGTTAAAACAAAGGAAAAATGTAAAATACATTTGGTGAACAATGAACGGGAGATTTGGAAAGTATAAATATTTACATTACGTTTTAGATTTGAATTCGCTTGAAGATTTCGCATTTAAAAGTGTGTCAGTGTTTTTCATATTCAGATACATAGAGTGCAAATAAACAACACGCGTTATTTAATAATAAATATTTGTCTGGAGAATGTGTACCTTAATAAAAACATCTACATCTTAGCAATACTTTTTAAACCCGCGTAATGGAAAATATTAGTACAGTGGGAAATTACAATAAATGCATCTATAAAAGGTTATATGAAAATTATAATCATTGATATAGCATGACTTAGAATTCTACACAAAAAGTTATAGGATGATGAATTAAGCCTAAAAACTTAAACTTAAAATGTTATTATGAACTACGTCAAAAGCCAGAAAGCGTGCATTCGAGAAGCTTCATTATCAATTAATAAAATAAAATACTCAGTGATATTTTGATCCTTAGTTTAGTTTTTAAACAAAAGGCTTTCCATCCGTTATAGCTGTTACAAAGTATACATTCATGAGGGCAATGTTTTCTTTTTATACATTATTGTATCCCAAGAGATATTTTCGCAATATTTAGGTAATTAGTGGCTTGTTATTAATATTAACAACCGAAAAGCTATGTTACGTACATTTTACATATCACAAAATGTATCGGTGGAATAAGATGTTATGTTGTATGTTAATAGCAGTGATGGCCTCGAGAATCTCGGCGGTCGCGGGTTTGAACCCCAGGCACACACCTCTGACTTTTCGAAGTTATGTGTGTATTCAAATTGAATTATCACTTGCTTTAACGGTGAAGGAAAACATCGTGATGAAACCTGCATACCTAAAAGTTCTTAGGAATTTCTTAGGTGTGTAGCCCGCCAACCCGCACTAGGCCAGCGTGGCGGACTATGGCCTAAACCCTCTCAATGGTAGAGGAGACCCGTGCTCAGTAGTGGGCGTATATGGGTTGATGAAGATGTTGTATGTTACATTATGTTGGTGGAATAAGGTGACAGTTGTTGTTATACATACATACATAATATATTAATAGGTCGTCTTTAATCTCATCACATTACGAAACGAAAGATTTACGTGTAAGTATGATAATTTTTTAATTTAATTTTTACATTTGTGTTCATCGAGAATAAATCGAGAAGTAGTAAGAAATTTTAAGAGATACTTTTCTAGTCATTTTCAAAACTAGCAGGAATTCCCAAGGATTTCTTATAGTATTCGTAGAGATAAGAATTCTTTATGTTACTTCTTTATTACGTACTATATAATACAATGACATAAATGTATTTTTATTGATTTCACTAATATGTAACTCACCTACATTTTTGATTACTCAATTCGAATTTATTGAGGCACAATCGCACAAAGACTTATCGTATCAATTTAATAAAGTGATTCATGACTACGGAAAAAATTGTGGTAGCTTTATGCGTATATCTTTATCCACATAATATTTATATAAGTAAGAAAATGTTATTTTTACGAGATATAACTCAATTATATTGTATGTTTTTGAGAACAAACAACGCAAACTTATTGTTCTGTAAGGGTAGACTCTGGTAAAGTTCAGAATGACGATTGCCGTTTACCGTTCACAATTATGTAGAAAACCAAAAAATACAGCCAAAAGTACTATCTGATACTGGGTAGATCCAAGGACCTGTTGCTGCTTGATAAATTAAAAATATAATCGTTTAATCTTGAGAGTTATCATATAATTCCAAAAAAGTAAAAGTGCAGTGCGCGAAGGATGTATGTAAAAGTAAAAGTAAGGTTGCGGAAATTTGTTAAGTATGAGAATCAATGCACAAAGATACATATCGCTTTCACTACGTGGAGTTGTATAGAAAGAAGGGAAATAGAATGGTACAGAAATTGGGTTGCTTTGTTATGTAAATATAAAAAAAAATCATAATATGTTTGACGTTTAGATATGTATAAGAATTTATCACTTCAAAAAAAGGTTGGTTCTGCGGTTAATATTCAATTAACGTATATGAGAACGGGACTTTAACTACACGTAGGTGTTTTTGTAAGTCATTGTATTGAAGTAATAAATGTATTTTCCTGTATGTCATTGTACATTTTTATAATAGCAACGATACACGCAACAAGCCAATAATTATCTTATACAAGTACAATTCTACGTCACAATGACAAGGAAATGCCAGAGGCGGGCCATTAAATCCGAAACACTTTTTTAACGTCCAGTATGGTTGGCATTTAATGGCTAGGATGAAAGTATTTTACGACTTTGGAGATATTTCTGGCGCTTTATTTTAGTGCACGAGGAACTTGTCAAGGGTAAGAATTGCGTTCGGCTATGGGTTATAAATATTGGCGGCTCTAGGGCCCTTCGTACAGGGTATATTGTATATCCAGATGCCAGATTTCGGGTTATTACCAGTGTGTTTTAATTTTGCAAGTTTTTAAAAAGACTTGCATTTCCTGATAGTGATAGATGAATGAGGAGTAATAATAAAAATAAACAAATCATTGGAAATTATCGAGATTTTAAATATATATTATTTGCTTTCGTATTCTTATGTCTACCCCTATGTACATACTTCCATTTCGTTTATTCCATCCAAAGGTTGCCTGGTAGAAATCGCTTTCAGCGATAAGGCCGCCTATGGCTCCAAGTTGTCTTTTATTTTAAGTTTTTTTTATTGTAATTTATTTTTTGGGTACCAATAAAGTGTTGTCTATCTATCTATCTATCTATATGCATCATTCTAAGTTGGTTAAGGTCTAACATCTTACTACAGAGAAGGCCCTGCCGCAACGATTTATAATAAAGTCCTAAAGTTTTATGTTGAGAGGCGACATACATACACATACACTAATTACATGCTATGGGCATTGGCTGTCTGCACCCGTGCCAACAACGCTATATCCCAACACCACAATGTAAGCGAGCCACATCTCACAGTATTAGTATTCAGCGAGCACATGTTAATACATATTACGCTTAGTACAAATTACGTTTGTGCGTCTGTAAATTATCAAGCTGAAGTTGCCAGATTATTACGTCATTTTGATCGAACTCACAGAATTACGATAGATAGAGATTAGAGTATTAGAGAGTTGCTTTTGCCCGTGTTTAAAGACAATGTTTCTTTCTAATAACAATCGTCTTCCGTTCTCTCACCAGGCTATTTGAAAACGTATCTAAAATACAAGTAAACTCACATCCGTATGTTATCAGACGGACAACGAGCTAACAACTCATACTTTAGTTATGTTAGTATTATGTATAAGGATATAGTGTCCGGGCGGTTTTTAATATGCATTCGTCTAATATGTATTTCAACTACGTAAATTAATATTTGTCATAAAATTTTAATGAAATTGAAAACGCGAATTTAGGGAGAGGTTCAATGTTCCCGTCTATTTCAGTTTAAAGAGCGAACCCGCGAATAGTAATTAGTTCATCGTATGCAAATTACACGTAACATCACACTGACTTCATCGGCAAATGCATGCGCGTGTTGTTTATACCAGGACTAATAATATTTAATATGCAGTATTATTGGCTCGTCTGCCGTGCGTATTCAGCTCACATTCGAATCCACATGTTTTTATGACTGCTTCGTGGTCCCGTGGCACAAGGATGTTTTGTGCAATCTAGAGATCCCGGGTTCGAATCTAGGGTTTGGCAAAGTGTTTTCGGACTTTCCTCTTGGAGTGTTGAAATGTGCCCGAAAAACGGTAATAGACTCACTCTATTACTTTTGCCCGACGTATAGTAAGTAAAATGAGGATGCAGAAAATTACGTCTGCCAACCCTTTTTAACACCTACGGGCATGAGTGTATATGTTTGTATATTTATAGCCAAATGCCCGCATGTATGGATTTCTTGTATAACAGAGTGAAATTAGCACTCAATTAACTATGCCAAGCTAATAAGCTTTACCAGACAAATCCATTTAGACTATTGTAAGTATAATAGGGTATTCTGATATCTTTCGAGCTCTATAAAGCGATATTTGAATCAACAATTAGTTTATGCCGAAAACATTTTAAAACAATGTAAAATTACACAATTTAAGAAAATAATACTAATTCCCAAACCCTTTGTTAAATTGACACATATAATCAGTTTCATTGTATTTTGTAATAAAACGTGACTGTATTTGCCGAGTCCCTATTAAAGTAAACATAACGACGGTCCAAACGAGCAACACTGTGGAAGGTATTTTTGTGAAATAAATGCAAATATTTGTTTGGGATTACACAGAATCAGTGTTATTCGCAAACAGAAAGGCTTGTTGAGGTGACAACGCTTACAATATCGGCCTACCGACCACCGACCCGATATTCGATGCGAAATAGCTGACCGTATCGTTTTTATAACGACCGGCAGTCAATGGCGCCATGTGGCCAAATTGTGTCGATGAATTGCTGATACGATTTCACCGTATTTTGTTCACACGTGGATTCAAAAACCATTATTCTGAACATAATGAAAATTGATAAAATATTTGGCAAGCCCATATATTTTTTTAAAAATAAGCTCTAAAGAGGCTACTAAATTGGCATGTTACAGAAAAGTGAAACTAAAGCCATACTCCTTGTCTGAATCCAAAAGAAAAATGTTAAATATGTTTTTTTTATAACCATACATTGTCGCCTGTACCGTATTTGTTAGAATATTTAATGAAAATACCACATTAACAAAATTGACAAGATTAATTACGTTTAAATCTCTTTCCAGATTGTCCACGGCCGGTCATCGCTCAAGCCTTTCGATCCCAAACTTGTGAATTAAAAATTCCGCTCGGTTACTAGGTCATCTATTAAATAGCGGCACAATGGAAAATTTTAATTGAACCAACGTATTCAAAGAGGTTTTGGAAAAAAGTTTCAAAAGAGCATGACTAGTAGTGTTTACTTAAAGGAAAATAGTCTGAAACTAGTACAGAAGAAAAAGCCGAAAAACAATATGCAAATATGAATTTCTAAAGTTATGGTTTTAATCGTTAAACAAAGCAGAAGTCCATAGAATACAATCGATGGACTTAATATCAAGTCCAAAGGATATAATGGAATAAAGCGAATGATAATGTTTGTACAAAAATATTTTGTCTTCACGTACAATGTACACATTCAAGAAGTAAAAGTACTGTTATGTACAAGTATGTTGTGAAGGACGGTTCGAGAATACCAAAAAGTAGTTACATAAATACGAGAAAAATAAAATCAAGTTCAACATTGCGTGCTCTTTTAGAAAAGAATTCCACTCGGTAAAAATGTCTTAATTAAACTTACCAACTTAAATTGCGTTTCGAGCAACTTGGTTAACAAGTTCAAGCATTACCGAAAAATGTACTTCAAAGTGAATAATGAATGATAACACGAACCGATAAACAGTAGATGGAGATTGCAATCAAACAAATGCTATCATATCATTCGATGATTGAACACACATATTTACTTAGTAATGTTATCTGCATTATTCACAGTGCGCGATGATTTGTTGATGTCAAACAAGGGGAGCAAGTTTCGGAATAAATAACGAACGGTGGCAGCTCGGATCGTGCGGCCTGCACCGCACTTTAGATTTGTTTACAAATACGTTTGCGGCACGACCGTCCATGTAACAGCACATGGCAAATCACAAAACTTGCCAATCAACTCACATGAAACAAACAACAATTTGTCACATTCACATTTTGGAACGCACTGCCAGTATGCAAATTTCGCCTAGTTTTACTTCAAGCGCTTGCCGTCGCGCTTTCAATGTGTTTTTGGTAGGTTAGGAGCCTATCAGTAAAAGTGGACCTACATTCGTTTCATGATTTTTGACATGTCTACTCGTTAATGAGTTCATTTTGTATGTCTCAGATATGGTTGTCATTTTGCCCTACACGTATAAAATGTACGCAAATTAAATTAATAACATAATTAAGACTTTTAATACTAAACGTCTAATTTCGATCGATGCAAATACTCTTGAAGTAGGTATACGTTTTAAAGTAAAGGTAGGTAAGTGTAAAGTACGTGAAACTGAATCTGAATGTTTAACATAAAAGTCCACACGTTCTGTAAAATATTTAAAGCAATTATTGTTTTGAGTTTCGCCGTGTTTTGTTTAAGTACCCGAAATATACTCCAAAGTGGTAAATGTATTCTCACAACATTAAACATTTTAATCAACATTTATTACAAACGGTTACTTGTTTATTCGCAGAGCATTTCGAATTCATAATATGAGCTACATGAATGCTTGTATTCGATGTGATAGGTACTTAAGAAACTTATCATTTATTATGTTAGCTTATCTTATAGTCCCTCCTTTGTGTGCGAAGCAGTGTACTTGGGCACAGACAATCAGCATTACACCAGACTACCTACAGAGTTCTTAATACTGCACATTAAACTTCTCGTGTACAATTTGCGATGATGATTCACAAATTTTTTTGCAACGGAGTGTTGTGAGACGAAAAAGTTTCTCACAGTTTTTAATAAAACAAAATAAATGTATTTCAATGTGGGTTAAGGATTATATATTAATATAAATAAATACGTTTAAGAAAATAAATATTCAGCTACTATGCTATACTAAATGTATAAAATAGTGTAGTAATCTATAAATAATGAATATATAAACTGTTTTAAGATTATTTTAATTAAATTATTTTGAACAAAGTAATAACGGAATACACTGACCGATGGCTACGACCACGTGAAACCAAATCCCTGTAATTATGAGTTTAACTTTATTTTAATTTGTAAGATAGTGACCAACTATAAGCAATTAAGTAGCAGTTATTAAAGAAATAAAAGCGATGCTTATTGCAGCTTTAATTTAAATATATTGACATATTTATTTGTTTATCTGTACTTACATATAAAGCTGAAAAGTTTATTTGTGAATGAATGAACTTATTTAAGGAACAAATGATTCGAATCAAAAAAATATTTTAAGTCGAATAACCTATTTATTGAGCTAGGCACGATACGCGGATATCATCATGGAACGACTACTAAGGAACAGTGCAGAAATGAAAAATGAAAATCTTCCTTTTCAAATCGAACTGTTTGCATTTGGAGTTGTGCGCAACTGTTAATATATTAATTGTGAAGTAAAAACTATTAACACTGAGTTATATCATACTTGATATAATCATCTGTATTAATGTTGATAATTACTTAGATTACAAACATAATATGTAATCTCAGAATGGCTTATTGCTGAGCCTTATCCGTTTGTCTTATATACGATACTGGTCAAATTTAATTAGTATATGGATAAAAATATACTGCCACCAACAAACGACTCTCCAGAACTTCATTCACCAAACGAAAAGTAACTCAGGTCTGCTTTATTTCACCGGTTATTTCAATATCGAACTCTCATCCAATTATCAATGCTAATTATCATCTTGCATGTCTAATAACGATTGTAACATTCACTATTTAGTATTTACCGAAATAATTAACATTCAGTACTTAAATACTGTCCGTAACTGTAGGTAAAATAACAATGTATCCATTATTCTCCTGTAAATGCTCAAGTTCCCTTGCAAGAATCTCTGTCTCTAATGAAAACATTCCTGTAGGGTATCAGCATGTAGCCGCAACGATTTATAACCCGCCCTCTGACCATATTAGTACTTACGCCTACACTTGTTTTGTCATTAGTGGGAAATTATATTATGTAAATGCCATTCGTTCCGTGGCTTCTAAGCATTAGCGTGTATTCAACATAATTGATGAATACACTTCTATCTGTCAATAGAGTTCTTTATTACTTAGGTTTAATGGGGCAAACAATAGTCAATTAACTCAATTCAATATTCCCTCTGCATACAAACTACCTCATATACGTTTATAACATTTCTTCCCTTGACAAACGGTTCTCGATTTTTTTGCGTCTCTCGAGGGCAAATTGTAGAATTATATTTCTAGTCGCCTTAAAGCTGGTAATTAGGTTAGATGACTACTAGACTCGGGTAAAATAATAACAGCAGTCCCACTCCGAGCATACAACCTACGCTTGTATACCCAAAGGAAATTTAAGATTTTTTTTTAGGAGAAAAACCCGAAAAATTCTTTGATCGTCAGTGAAATCCAACACCAGACTTCTCAATCGCACGTCGCACAATTATCTTACGGTAAGAACGAGTAAGCGTTTACATTCCGAACGTTCGATGTGCTTTACTTATAGTGTAAAACCAAGATATTTAATCATGCTAATTTAAGCAAGATTGATAATGATATGATAAATATGATATGTAATGTCAATGAAATAAAAAATGTGAGTTCTAAGAAATAAAATTAAATTGAAAGATGATAAATACATACATATTACATATATACACATTACATCACAGCCAATACCGCTTCACAAAAAGGTATATAATATCTTCTTTCAGTGCGGGAACCTACTAAATTTGCTTATAAATTGAGTTATGGTTTGAAAAGATGTCATCGGTCCTAATTTAATGTGATATTCAAATACGACGAACGCGACAAAGAATTCTAAATAGGCGAAATGTGAATTGTACGAGACAAGAAAATAAAATATTCATCGCGGAGGCGAAAATGTAGTACTCATACAGATGTTGGCAAAAATTAACAACCACTCAGTACTGTGTAATATGTATGTATTGTTAAAAGATATGATTAAAAATAAGGTAAAAGAATGAACCGAATTGTCTTAGTATGTATATATTAATATGTATATATACTTCTATGCATAAATACATATCCTCTCTCTGTTCGAATCAAATAACTTACTTTTTAATTATTTTATTTACTCTCACCTTTGATAGGAACACAACACAGTAACAATTTTATATTAAAGTTCAGGAGGATTAATCTAACTTTTATTTTAAGCGTCCAAAATACTTTGAGAGAAGCATGTTTCTAAAAAAAAGAATGTTCATATCAATTGAGTTATTCCAGGGGGAATGTTCCTCAATTCGGAGGAAAATAAATACTCGTTGGTAATATTTACTCTAAAACCAGTACATTTCTTTGTAATGTCCACAAGTATAGGGTTGTAATTGAAATCAGTATCTTTTAATGTTATAGAAATAGTTGGTTCATACCGCTAAAACAGCTACTTAGATACTTAAAAATGAAAAATTGATTACTTCCTTACTAATACTTAGTCTCATTACATTAAACAACATATGCCTTTAACTTATAATGATAGGCAAGACCACTGTAAAAGACGAGTTGGGCGTACAAGGGAGGCTTGGTTACGCAACATTAGGCAGCGGACCCGACAAATTATGCAGATTTCGATTTTTGGATCAATAAAACCATATTTCCTTAGCTGCTTAATACGCAATATGATATACAAGCAGAGGGTTCGATTCTCGAGGCGAAAAAAAATAATTATATTTTTGTAAGTAAAGCATAAAGTCTAGATATAAGCCCGAAAACTGCATTAGGCATAATAGTCTCCCATTACATGGTATGTAATAAAATAATGTCTAAACGCAAGTGCAGAAATGTATGCGGACATTCAAGCGTGAGCATGTTCTGTGTTTGTGTCCATGTATGTTTGTATGTTTATGTGTATGATAACTATTGAACATACTAAGCAAACGAATCTAGGTACAATAACGGGATTTATCACAAAGATAAATTTCCCTATATCTCACCTAGTCTATCTATTATGTTGTACGAATTGTATATAACATTGTTTCAGTTTTTTTCTCATCCATCAAGCTCACACGAAAGTTACATATTATGTTATAATAATATTTTATTGAATGTTTACGTACCGTGGCCTTGTTTCAATTCTTTTTGTGAGTTTTGAGAGTTCCCTGATACAATCGTAATTTCACGTTTTGTTTTATGGATGTTGTATCGCCAACCTTTTCAAAATATATTACATATTTTTATTTATCACCACAACAATATATAATGTGCATTATTAAATAGCTATTATGCCTGAAGACTATTTTAAAAAGAAAATTAAAATAATAATTTATGACGTCTAAAAATTGATGACTTTTAATTCTATAATTTACTACTTAAAATTAAAATCACTATGGTTACGGACTATGTAGACTGCTTTTTAAACTCAAAGTCAAAATCATCTTCATTCAAATTTACTTTTACAAGCACTTTTGAATCGTCATTTTAACACCATTTTTTAATACTAGTAGAAGTACTTTATAATGCCAGTAGTAATTAACATAGCTAAATTGGATGAACACCGAAATGATATTACCAAGAGTAAAAACAATATAACTACATATGTATACCTAAAACGGTTGTTTGTATCGACTTACCAAGTTTCGAACATCGAATTGCGCACTAAAGGTACAATACGATTTTATGGAGTAGAACAGGGTAATGCTGCTTAGCGTGCCCATAAAAATAAAAAAGATCTTCGGGATTATGGCCTACATTACCGCGTGAACGATAAGGTGACTAAGTGAAATAAACGCGAAATCATCGTTCATAGGTCACCGGACAGATCTTTGGTTGGGATAGGAAAGGAAATGTATGAGATAATGATTGTAACAAAGTATTACGTCGTGTATACAGAGCGGATGCGATTTATAAGTTATCGAGGTTACAATCCCAATTTATGAATTATACATAAGATTTGTGATGTATTCATGACGAATGTAATCACCTTCGCGGTATAATGTATTCGGACATTGGGAAACGGGAGATGAAAAAACACGACCTCCAGGATGTAAGATATTGAAAATCTCCATCAAAAATAAACATTTTCCTTTGTTTACATTGGGTAATGCAGTGACCAAACCTGATTTTGTAATGAGATCAGTGCAAGGCTATTGTTTAATGCTTCTGAGTTTGTGAAAAGGAAACAGTTAGGCGCCCAAACTATTCAATGGGCTTATAAATCAACTAACTTGCGAAAATCGCTTAGTTGCGTCAAGGTGTAAGGAACCAAAAAATATTTTCTAATTTAATCTGGAATAAAGTCTATTTAAAAAAATGACTAAAACGCGTTATTCACATTCAAAAAATTTCGTGAACATCCTTATATTTTTCATACGTACCTATTTCAACATTTTTATCCTGTGCTATAATAGAACAATCTGCGATAATATTCAAAACATTTCCTTACGCCGTATTGGGATTATGCGAGCCTACTTGTCAGGCATACTGTTTTAGGATTACGAGCATCGTACGTGATCGGATATTTTGATTGGCAAATCACATAGTCGTGTGTATGTATTTTCGGCACCAACAACCCGAATTGCCTTTAATATCCTGCCCTAAAAATAATTTAGAGATAACAAAATGTTTTAATAAGCTTTATTTTTACAGTTTTACGGTCCTTTTACGATTGCATGCTAATAAAAAGTTCAATGTGCTGTAAATATTCTAATAACGATCTTTTGCCGTAGGAACTTGTTTTAGTACCGCCACATCACATAAAATTTTAACACACATAAATTTGCGCTATATACCAATTCCCATATGACCAAAATGAATCAAGGGTTAAGGAAAAAAGCTTAAAAAGCATAAAATGATTGCCTAACGACGAGGCCAGAAGTGTTCCTATTACAGCAGGACTAGCGTGTGACCAGATGGGCTAGATGTCAATTTTATTGATGTTTGGGTCCATACAATGGCTTTTCCAATTCCCGTATTGGCTTTCTCCGAAAGCAGCTACGCAGGTATATCGACTTAATCCTCTCAGTGTCCGTAACGCGCTTCGGAAGCGACGCAATGTGTTTGAATTGCTCACCGCAACCAGACTACCGATCCTCTAAAATTGAATTAATATACAATAATGCTCAATCGTAGAGGAGGGCCGTGCCCAGCAGTGGGACGTATCTGGGCTAACAACGAACGAATGAAAATAATGCTCATTTCTTTAAATTCCACGACATATCCTACGTTTTCCCAATAGCCTTTGGTGAAAGCATACCGTTAGCGCCTGCATTCACGACTTTAATGGATTTGATGGATAAACTCACCTCTGTCTACCCTTTAGGTTGCCTATATGTATGTTGACATAAATATCTGCATATTGTAATGCAGTTTTTACGCTTCACGAGCTGGAAATAATTGCGTTACTACATACTGTTCACAAACTGAATCAGATAAATAATACAATTTAGTATAATAATATTATTGAACTGTAATGAATTGGATCGTCCGTAAAAAGACCAGTCAGAGCCTGAATATCGTATTCCCGCCTTAGAGCCTTTAAATATCCATAACAAATCAACCGATACAATATTGGCATGACGCGAAACCATTTCGCAGTTCGATATTCCTACCTTATCTTTGAATTTATGGCTACTTGCAAATGAACCTACATTCACATTGGAAAATGCAAGTCGGTTCTATTTCACCGTTAATATGAGACATTTACGTATTTACGTTCGTACGTGTATGAGATATTTTTGCCTAGCAATAGGCAAAGTTATTTTTAATAAGGAATGTATTTTTCTATTATATCAATGATTAAAGTGTATAACTTTTGAAATTATTTGAAATAAACTCTTGTTTTGAAGTTGTATTTAAATTGGCCGGATTTACAGTACTTTTTTATTAGCGATTGTTTATAATTTATTATGAGCACTAACAACGTCTAATTGACGAACTTTGGTCTTTGTATGTGCGTTATCACTTTGCCTTTACCCACATAACTCATTCATGCGTGGATTAAATAAGCTTCAAATTCCATTACATAGTGCGGAACAGCAACAATAGAGCAACATTGTTATTATGGCGATAAATAACTACGGGATGTGTCGTATTTTAGATTCTGTATCTAAAAAGGAACCCTATTAGATTCGGTAGCTTGCTTTCGTCCTTGTTACGGGGCTGTAACACGAACGGTCAATGATTGAAACTGTACACCGCGTCTTTGAAACATCTGTAGTACGACATTTGGTATTTATAATAAAGTAAAAGAAGTTTATAAAAGAGTAAAGCCATAAAAATGTATGTTGGTACGTATTTTTATGGTAAAGATATAGTATTAAGCAATCGCCATCATCAATCCCCCTATATCCTGTTTTAAAAGACAATGATAGAAGAGTAAAGATTTAATAATCAATTGAGTTTCAGTTCAGTCGTTAAGTATTTTTTTAACAACTACATATCTACTATATATTATCTAAGGCCATACTTTGAAATTTTGATAGTTTTTACATACATAACTCAATGGAACTAGGATATATTTTCAAGTGAGAATGAAGGATTATTTCTCAGATATAATCAAGAACTACGCCGTGCTGTCCTTAAAGTATCTGCGAATAATACAACATGATAGGCATAATAACGCGCTTGTAGTAATGACGTAGATGTAGTGTAATCGTGTATATTGTATGTAATTAGCGACGTGATTACAATCACAATACCTTACGTGTATGCTTTGTAAATATAAATATAATCTATTTCAAACAATGGACACGAAGAAAAGTTCTGAAGTAAATTGTATGGGGGCGTGTCGTGTTGTCAAGATATAAGATGCGGTTAATGAATAGCTTTCTTTCTTCTTTCGACAATCGTGAAAATACATGAGGGTTTAAGCAAAATACGCTGCGTAATGGTAAGTAGGTACAATTGTTATAGTGATACTTCATCTAATGCGATCTATGAGGTAAGATAAAGATAGATCAGAGTAGTTTAAATTTATCCCTTTATAGTGACATCTGTCGGTGCATTCTGTGACTAGAGAATAAGAATGATATGATAGATTGCCAGCATAATAAATTAGTGAAGATGCGTAGAGGTGATTTAAATAATCTGGCACGAGCCACATCCCAGCTTTACACTGATTCAGCGCGACCCACAAATACTACTGTTGCGACTGTAGTGGCAATGAAATTCAATATAGTTCCGATTAATAGCTGATATTTTTATTGCAAAAACACACATATACCAAGACGTCCTAAACATTTAAGAAAAGGTAAACAACCATGTTTCGTTACTATTTTGTTTTTTAGGTCCTTACTGAAATGAGACAAGGCGAGAAAATTTGATGATAATTATATTTTACCTTTAAATCAAACCCTGGACCAAGATATTTTCATACATACAAAATAAGCATTGTAAAATTACAGTGTAGTTTAAAATATTTACTTCCTAGTTAATCTCCTTAATGCTTTTAAGCTGTCTCGACAAATACAAGAGTTGTAGTATTCAGCGATTTTGCTTTCACGGGCCTTCAGTGAAGATTATCGCGGTCGTATATCTTCCCTGGCCTTGCCCTTGCGGATTACTTAGCCCAGCTGAAGACACTCGCCGTCCTATTCGATACTCAAGTGTCCATTGAACGGTGCAGGATATGCGTGTCAAGTTGATGTATCGGAACCGTCACAAAACATCTTTGTACATAGATGAGATACCAAGTATTTCGGGATATGCATATACTCGTATCGTAGACCGACGTAGAATTTACGATTTTGATTTACAAAACGAATAATGTCTATATAGATTACTTTACTTATAGGTTTAATTATTTTAAAATATTTCAAACCTTTTTAGTTTTATGGTACAAAAATAAAATCTAAGGTTTGCGTCACAACTGGACTGTTGTCTTAAATAATATTGGCAACAACAATTTATAGTTTTGAGATTTACGAGGACTAAGGAACTAACGGAACAAATCTCACTTGACCCACGTTCATAGTTTAATGACTGTCATAAATTCATCTAAAACTGTTCGTAAATAATGTAGATTTATTCATGTAACTAAACAAAGTGAATCGTGCGAATATGGCCTTTACAAAGTTTTTGCAAAACGTTTTATATTGCGAGACTTTGAGAGAACGCCAAATAAAAATGCAAATTGAGTTCGAAGTTTCTTTCAACGAATTATACTGAGGACCAAAAAGGCAGTTAGGATGCCGCAATATGGATAATATAATATCAGCTGTAAGTCCACGTTTAAACGCTAATTTCAAGGTAGCTGATCTGAAAGGGAACTTTGGGTGTATTTTATTTGATTTGACGGCAAATCCTCTCGAGTTAAGCAATTGTAAAGGGCTTATCACGCACAAAAATATTATTGAATGTATTTGAAAACTAATCGAGTTCAGCATTTTCATGTGTTACGAACATTTGAAAGATCGTTTTTTACTCAGTATGGGTAGTAAATGTAAGAAACAATCGCATGCATGCTATCAAGATTAAAAATTGTTTATGTTAGGTAACTTTTTAGTTAACTCTTGGATTTAAGATTAATACTTATTCCAACCAATAAAACAAAACAAATTTGAAGACAGCTGAAGATTCGCATATTTGGTTTGAGAAAGATTATTTTATAGTTCTAAGAAATCCAATTATTGAGTATTTTACTGATACCGTGCAAATTAATTAGCAAGTTACATTTTCATTTTGTATAAATTATCGTTTTAATTTCAAGAGACGAAAACAAAATTCTGGATTTCGTTTCAAAATAAAACGTGTATAAATATTCAACATTCTTATTGAATCGGTACTTAGGTACTAATTACGGTTGCAGCAATAATGAGGGCAATTACTTTTGATTGTAGACATTGATAAGACAAAGGTTGGTGACTGTATTCGAAAGGTGTGTTAAATCAGCTACAGGTCGCGTTCAATTTGATCTCCTCCTACTGTTTGTGAACGGCGAAGGAGAAAGTCATTCAAGCAAATTAATTGTCGTCATACAAGTTATTGTGACTCTGTGCACTTGTATGTTTATCGCCCTTTGCGCGAAACTTGTCTTATTTGCACCAAATAACACGACACAGTGATTCGACACTCCAAGCGCATGGTAGCTCAGCGCCGCAGCTTGGCGAGGTCATCGGCAGTCAAATTCACATAAGCGCACAAATATATTGTCTAAAACATTTTTTTTTATTATATTGTTCTTAATCATCGTTACTTCTTGTATTCTTTCCATATTCCACGGAAAATGTACATACGGGTCAATTTTCAGGATCTGTCAGAATTCTACGTTGCTTACGTTACGTTCATTATGAGTGACTAACTCCTTGCTCATTTAAAAAGTTATTTTATACCCCTTAGTATTGTGTTTTTTTTGGATTTAATTAGACACACACTAATTAAATTTATAAGATAATAAATATCAACTAGCTTAACCATGCTGAATACTTGTCTCAGATATAATACGTTTATTGTATAGTATTAGTTTTGTGAAATTTAGCAGGTTGGAATATTATAAGCTTCCTTATAGCGCAAGAGCCCGTGAACGCCAGACAACAGTCATTTTAATAAAGCTGAAAATTTGTCAGTACATGCTCCCAACACAGGTAAGAACGATGGCCAATTATGAAGTTTAGGTTGCAGTGGCTTTGGCAGGTACACGGTACTAAAGGTGTGAAAATACCGGCCTATTTTCGTCATTTTATAAAGGCTAATATTTTGATATTACCTTCAGAATATCATTAAAAATTACATTCTTCATTGACAGACACTTTCCATGGTGGAAACCCCTCGCCAGACACCCTTAAAGGTCAGTAAATTATGATTCTAATTTAGTCATTTTATAAATGCTGATTTTTATACATATTACTTGGGTAATGATTATATGATGTTTCCTCAGTAGCCAGACACTTTTGATAGTTCTAACCCCTGCCAGACAAGCGTATAAGGTTGCTGTAAAAGCAAGCGCGAGGCAGGATATATGCACATGGGTGGATGCGAGTGAGATACGTTTGTATTGTTTAGTATTTTGGACCCGTGTATATCAGCCAAAAATAATATTTTAGCTATCTTGAAGTTTGTATAAGTATTTTAAGTCCGAAAATATACTATCATACTGCATGTAGGATTCACTTTAATAATAAAATATCTTCAACGGAGAAATCATCCGTTAAAAGTGATTGGCACCATTATCGATAGTAGGTACCACCAAGAAGATTTTATTGAAATTAGTAGCATCATAGAAAAATATATTATTAATAATGGTCGTAGTCATTTATTGCTTGATTTATATGACTTATGTACTGATTCGTTGGAGAGAATATATGCAGATAATTCCATTGAAATAGTTGCTTTTTTTACTGAACACCACCTAAAAAAATAGATAAGAAGTTTTCTAAAGATATTAAATTCTTTACGGTCCAAAATAAAAAATACTAGCACCCAATTGACGAAACAGTACAGTAATATTGTGACAGTAAGATCGTATTTGAAGAATACATTTTATGCTATTTTTCGTTTCTACCTATAAGAGCAAAATATTTTTTTTTCGTAAGATTAATGCTGCTTTCTGTAGAATATTTTTGGATTTTAAGTTGTCCAATACTGTTTCGTCAATTGGGTGCTAGTATTTTTTATAAAACAGTATTGGACAACTGAATGTAAGATTAATGCTGCTTTCTGTAGAATATTTTCGGATTTTAATATTACGAAAAAAAAAATATTTTGCTCTTATAGGTAGAAACAAAGCATAAAATGTATTCTTCAAATACGATCTTACATCTTAAAGTCAATTGGGTGCTAGTATTTTTTATTTTGGACCGTAAAGAATTTAATATCTTTAGAAAACTTCTTATCTATTTTTTTAGGTGGTGTTCAGTAAAAAAAGCAACTATTTCAATGGAATTATCTGCATATATTCTCTCCAACGAATCAGTACATAAGTCATATAAATAAATCAATAAATGACTACGACCATTATTAATAATATATTTTTCTATGATGCTACTAATTTCAATAAAATCTTCTTGGTGGTACTATCGATAATGGTGCCAATCACTTTTTACGGATGATTTCTCCGTTGAAGATATTTTATTATTAAAGTGAATCCTACATGCAGTATGATAGTATATTTTCGGACTTAAAATACTTATACAAACTTCAAGATAGCTAAAATATTATTTTTGGCTGATATACACGGGTACAAAATACTAAACAATACAGACGTATCTCACTCGCATCCACCCATGTGCATATATCCTGCCTCGCGCTTGCTTTTACAGCAACCTTATACGCTTGTCTGGCAGGGGTTAGAACTATCAAAAGTGTCTGGTTACTGAGGAAACATCATATAATCATTACCCAAGTAATATGTATAAAAATCAGCATTTATAAAATGACTAAATTAGAATCATAATTTACTGACCTTTAAGGGTGTCTGGCGAGGGGTTTCCACCATGGAAAGTGTCTGTCAATGAAGAATGTAATTTTTAATGATATTCTGAAGGTAATATCAAAATATTAGCCTTTATAAAATGACGAAAATAGGCCGGTATTTTCACACCTTTAGTACCGTGTACCTTTTTTTTTTTTTTTTTTTTTTTTTTTTGTTATCGAGGGGAAAGCTGATTATGGCTCTACTTCCCGCCAGCCCGGGGGCGGTGGGGGGCGGGAAGCGTATGTCGGGGTCACCGGTCTTCCAGCCCGGCGCGCGGCGACGTCAGGTCCGCGCAGGTGTTAGTGCCGGGCTGGGTCCCTAACAAAACAAAAATCCCTAAACCGGCATACCGACCAAAACCCCCCGGTGGCCATCACCGCGCCGAGTGGGGCGACCACGGTACGTGGGCGAGAAGCGCCCACCGTCAACCGCAGCCGCCTGGTGCGCCTCCGGGACGTTAACGTCCCGGCCTTCACGAATTTGACGGGGGCGCAGTTGCACCCCCACTATCTTGATTTGGGCGCCCTGGTTGCGAGTGGGCGCCCGCGACGTGCACGGGCCACAGTGCCGCCGCCCCGCTCGGGGTCACTTTCAGTGAGGACGCGCCGCCCCCGCAGCGCGCCCAGCAACCCCAAGGGCCCCTTTGAGTCGCCTTTTACGACAGGCAGGGGATACCGTGGTGAGATTCTAACGCCCCCTTGCCACAGGGCAGAGTACCGTGTACCTGCCAAAGCCACTGCAACCTAAACTTCATAATTGGCCATCGTTCTTACCTGTGTTGGGAGCATGTACTGACAAATTTTCAGCTTTATTAAAATGACTGTTGTCTGGCGTTCACGGGCTCTTGGGCTATTAGTATTCCCCTTATTCAATCCAAGTTCAAATTACCGAAACGTTACATACGTGGAAACCTTGTCACATGGTTTTACAGAAACCAATGAAATACGCTTGATTGCAGTTACTTTTATGCCAACAAATATTCATAATACTATTGGGCAGGTAATCATTTGTGAAAAAAATAACTATTGAACGCAGTATGTATCAAAAGAGATTTAAGATAAATTTTTTGAATGCACTCCGTAAGAGAAAATCTCGAGAGCGTAAGGAATGCCTGCGCATTCATACATCTATTGTATTTCTATTTCACCACAAGTTGTTATTAGCGAAGACGTGTCAACTCATAACATTACGGAATGTAACCTGTAGTAATCTTACGGCAAAATTCGCGATGATATCATTACACACGTCAAAGAATCTGGCTTTATAAGACATTTGTTTTTTTTTTAATCCCTACTACAAGAACTACAAATTATGTTAGTGATTGTTTCATTAGTCATTTAAAGGATAAAATAGATATACAGCCCTGAAACCACATATAACCAGATAATTGACAGCCCAGAGGCACAGTTTTCTAGACACCAGCTTGTAATACAAGAAACCACGGGTTCGATCCCGTGCTCGATGTGTTATCTAAAATATTTGTTTGGGATCTGAGTTCTTTGAGGCCGAAAAGTCTCACGTAGTTTCTGATACCCTCGACACCAGAAGTGATCTTTTAAGGGTCATAACTATGTATGTGACTGTTGGGTGTTCATTGGTGGTTATAAAAAAAAATTAGGTGGCATGCCAAATTTAAATCAAAAAGCATTTCATATAATATGGTTCACATACATTTGTATGTTGAGAGTTGTTGTAGCTGCCGTTAAAAACAAAAAACTCCTACAGGTAACAAGTCACTTTTCTTGATACGCACTTCTCGTAATTTGATGTTTGATTTAAAGAAAAGGCCTTTTAATTAAAGCACTGCAAAGCCGTGTAATTTTAAACCGCTTATTTTATCAAAACCTTGGCAACACAAACGTATTTAATTAAGAGTAAAAGTACGGAAGTGAATTATTACGCTTTTGGTCGCAGGCTTTCCTACACTGTTTATAAGTTGTCATTGGAATAATACGTATTATTTTATATGCATATATCCGTGAATTATAAATTTTAACCATATCGATGTATTTTTTCGTAAATATTGTTAAGAATTGCCGATAAGGTACGATTCTTTATTATTTATAATATTCTGCTTAAATCATCGCCATATTTGTTTTTTTTTTTTTTAATAAGACTATTTAAATGTGCTACTTATCTTCTATGTGGAAAATCGATCTGCTGCATACATATAATAAGTAAACAATAACATGTACCTAATCATAATAAAAAAAAACATTTGTTTTGTGTCAATTTACTTATATTATGACTGAAATATTGCTTGCCAATGAACATTTTATGGCTCTTCAACTTTATTGGAATTAGATTGAATTTTATTCAACTGGTTTTGACTTAAAGATCGTCTGTGTCTTTCCGTAAATTATATCGCTGTAATGTAAACCAAGCTAAAAAAATGATTGCATATAAACACAATGTTTAGTTTAAAGTATAACGTATTCTTGATGCACGCACAGCGAATGTAAAAACGTTAATTGGCGTACAACGTCAATATTGAGGTGAATAACATGTTTTATTTTTATAAGTATTGTATGAATAATGTCTTATTGATTTGTTTGTATGATACATGATTATTATTACAAGGTGGCCGTTTTGGTATGTACTTGATCGGTGTCGTGTTCAAGGATACGTATTGCATAACTGCACACGGGTTATATTACATCGTGGTGCCAATATTCGCTCTTGTAAATTGTTATAAATCCAAATACATTAATCTAGTATATTTGCCTGAGGCTTCGCTCTTGTATGTGTGCTCTTATGTTTGACCAAAAAAACAGCATTTAGGAAGGTATTTTTGTAACTAAATAATGGCTTGTCTCGCACTGTTCAATGGCGTATTCGTTAGTTGAAGGAGAACCAAATAACGTTATTTTTTTCTAAAGCCTGGCCAACCAGCAAACGGTTCACTATAATTGATTACTCCTATTCAGTAACAGCACCAACGCGTAGATATTGGCAGTGCGTTACGGATGTCAAAAAAAGGGAAAAATCCAGTGTAGAAGTCCATTTAAGGTTTTATATTCACACGTTTGTACCACATCTGATGGCAAGCTAAGCAATGTAAATTTAATCACGCATTTACTATAACGTGCATGTTATTATGGCTGTGTAAAGAAAAATGTAAATTAAATGAATTAACTATTTACATTTGAATGCGTAATACTAAAAATAAGTTCCAAAGTATTCATACAACAACTCCTGAAACATTTTCAACCTTTTTGAAACAGAATCGACTACTATTTTTAGAACTACAGAGCTCGAAAGATACATAGTACACTTAATTAACGTTTTATATGCATTAACAACAACATGCGATATGTAAATATTTCTACATAGAAATTAACGCTTAATAAAATTCTGTGTGAATGAAACAAGTTATTTTTTCCATAACTTAAAAACAAGAAGACTTAACATTTGGTTTTAACGGTATTTTAATAATAATCCAATACAACGATAAATAAAAAAGCTGTTGTCTTCTACTTCGTAAAGTGGTTTTCTACAATGCATTTAAAAGTATCGAACATTTGACTAAACGACATGACCCTAATTGTTATTTTTAACAAGCACTAAATTCCTGTCAAAACAAAACTAGCTCTTAACTATATTATTAGAATGTCAAGTTCTTCAATTTCAAAACTTCAACCTTGTGAAAAATAATATTCTTTTTCTTACGAAACAATTTTAGAGCAGTACAAGACGCTTATTAGCTAGAAATAGTTTTAATTATGGAATCTACAGTACAAAGTTGGCATTTAAAAAACATATTACGTCGGTGAGACTCTGAATAGGTATTTAAACGTAAATGTTTAACTTTAAAATATACTTTAGGCTTAATGAATTACCTCATTATAGATGCCGATTTAAAATAAATTAAAGTTATTACTTATCCACGAAGTCATCATTTTCTATGATTGATTTTATGTGTGTTAAATGACAGGTATCCAAATTCGAAAATTAAGCGTAAAAAATGTCACATCACATAATAATAACATTAGTTTTGCTTTGAAACGAAATAAAATTATACTGCCAATATTGTGTTTTAGTAAACTCTTTCCCAAACATCTTCGACAACCGAATTCGCCTTTAGTAATTTTTATTTATTTGTTGCATAAAAAGTACATAATCAGGTCGACGGGTCTACCACATTCTATTTCGCGAGAAATTTCCGAGGGAATGTAAAAATTAATTCGTTCTCAGCCCAAGCCGAAACTAGGAAAAAAAGGGACGAGAAACTATTTCTCCGCAGCTTTTTCTTGCATAACAGTTGTTACCGAGGGTATATTAATTTTAACACGTGTTTACACTGACCTCAGTAGAAAGAAAAGGGTCACAAACTATCTCATTCACATTTATGTTGGATGGAAATAATTTGTAGTGTCAACGTTTCTGCGAATCTTTTTAATGAGTATAGCGAGAAAGAAATATTAGAAGACTGAGAATTGTTTATAATGTCGATATCAAAGTCATGTTATATACGCTTACGCTTTACATAGGCCGTGCCGATATCCTCATAGGGTTGGGCAGAGGCGCATAGCGAATGCACAAATTGATTTCCGCGAAACTCAATTCCGTTTCGATTATGCTTCTCGAATAAAGTTCAACAAACTCAAGCAAGTAGATATTGTTGGTCGGAAATTTCAACATACATTGTAGATCCTCATTGCAGAACTTCTATATTCTATTGATGGCGGTATAAAGTTTTTGTCAATTTGAGCGAAATGATTGTATACATAAAAATTATACAGGGTGTATTTAGACCGTGATCGAAAACTGAGGCAGGTAATAGCGAGGATGATAACAAACCCAGTGGCAACATTAAAAATCCCGACAAAAAATAAAAATTTTGATGTTTTCCATACAACCATCGGTGTTAAAAGTATGTGGTTTGTATGAAAAACCTCAAAAATTTTATTTTTTGTTGGGATTTTCTTTAATGCCAGGGGTATGTAATCACTATCGCTATTGCCTGCCTCAGTTTTCGATTACGGTCTAAATACACCCTGTATAAACATAAGAATTTACCGCGTGCATGAAATCATCATCTATAAACCTTTTATTTAAAAGAAAAAGGTTAACAAACAAACGCCGAACACGAAAAAAATGTGTATTTTTATTGCGACTGTAAACCCATGAGCTGTGCTCCAAACTAGATAGAACCTACTACTGACGCTCTAAACAATATAAGTTCGTAAAATGTAACAAACGCGCATTTAAAAAATAGTAAATGATATAGTGAGTTCACAAAGCATGCCTTCTGTTTATCACGTCGGAATAATATCCGTGTTAATGTGCGGAAATATGTTCAGCGAACATTTTAACACAATTTCATAATCGTAACGCTTGGAACAATAGAAAGACATTGTCCCGTGGAAATTTTACGCAACGTTTTGAGCACGTTCTGGGAGCAAAGCGGACCACAGTTGCAGCTTTTACGTTTGTTAGTATAAATTAGTATTCGTATTTTTTTTTTATAAAAAAACAATACATGCTCAAATACAACTATTTATAAATCTCCGTTATGCCCATTAAGCCAAATACATTTACACATTTTGCGGTGCTACTAAGAATTTCATTTACTTCAAAATGCTTTACCCGACCTGACAATCCTGCTTCGGATTTCACGATTATAGGGCGCAAACTTTGCAACGGGACCGAAGATCATTAAAATAACAGTCTCATTTTGTTCCTATGACATAATAGTAAATTATTTATTTAAAACTATGGATTTATTCAGTACCTTGGGGAAAGCCAAAGACTTTTTTTTATATAACACTGCGCGTGGGACAAGCTGGCCCGATCGGCTAGTAAACCGACCGGCTAAAAAAAATAAACAAACGGTTGACCACACAAGAATTTACGTCTAAAATTACTGTTGCGTACGGTGTGAATGATTTTTTAACGCATTTACACCACAACCAATTTGTATGGCTAGGAAAATTTTATTATTTCAATTTCATCCGTGAATGCCATTGTGAATATATTTATGACGATAAACAAAATATTTTAATGCTTCACGTTCATAAAGTTTTGTTAGTCATAGTGGTATGGTTTTAAAATTCCAATACATGCTAAAAACGTGAAAGGATAAGTTGTATTACCCTAATAAGGTCGTGATTTTTAATATTCCATTTAGGCGTGGACTATGATGGTAATGACGCGTTACGGATGCGATATTAAATACTTATCGCATTTCACGCATCTGAGCGGAACGATGATAACTAAAACTGTGTTATTACACAAATTAGAGTAAAAAACGAAGAATTTTTTCTAGTTATAATTTTTTTATACTCTAACAGTCTTATGCACAATTTTTAATAATACATGCAAATCAGTGTGCGCCTTCAAAATTATAGTCTTGCAAAAAAATGACATTAATGAGGTGAATAAAATATGCAATGTCGACAAATAAAAGGTTTCATCATTAACCGAATATAATTTTAATTGTGCCACCCACAATCATATTTTTTATGGGCGAATGAATCATGAAATTTCTAATTTTATAGATGGTCTATGAGATTCTATTATCCTTTGTCTAGCCGTGTTGCCAGTCAGCTTATAGTTCGCTCCATTTGTTGCTCAGATAGTGTGATCACTAGATATATCAATCTCGCGCCTTTCTCACCGTTACAAGTCAGTGAATACTAACTTAATAATAAATGTGTGAAGAAAAATACAATAACACCGTCCGTGTTTATTATTATAACGTATAAATACGGAATATATTTTAATTTTTATCTGTTAAGAAGGAGACTAATCGTTGATTTGTTTTAAAATATTAGTATCAGTTATAGCTTGATGTTTTCTCTAAATCGTATTGCAAGCGGGTATATTTGCAGGTTATTTAAGGTTAATTTCCGCGTGGGGAGTTGTTATGTGTGTGTCAATTGTTACTGTACAGTGTACATAATTGTTTCGCACTTGTTGATATAGATAAGAACTAAGGTAAAACTTACAACTCTGATAATTATTTATATTGGTTAGCGTTTGTGTAGTTTTCTTCCTGCAAATTTTCTTAATGCTAAAAACATGCAGTAAAATTGTCGGTTTAATGCACATTTTTGTGTGAACATGTCTAAACTGCCGTCACAAGTCTCTTATGTCTTACCGTCAAGGTCAAAATCAGCATCAGATCCGTAAACAAAAACCGGATTGGTTACGTCACATTTGGAATCCATGTAAGCATATTTATCGACACATCAATTTATAACGTTACATTGCAAGCAGCGATGCGTTCAGTCATTATTTCCTGCTTTACTTGCGAAAGAAACTCGCGGCGTCACACACAACATGCACACGAACACGCAGACATAATTACCGGCGACCGAAGCATCAACAAAAAATACACTAAAAACTACAATAGGTCTGTATGCATCAAAGGTCGTACATTAGCAACACATTCCTTATGCAGAAGAAGCACGTTAATCTTACTCGGATATTGTTCACTAAAAGATTTCGGCAAAAGAACAATTCGACATTAGAACCGTTAACAACTATTTGAACAGTGCCGCGCACTATGTGTGCTATTTGGCTGTGTTAATTGCTAATCGGACGTTATCAGGAAATGTAGGTAGGTGACATTTGGTAGGCATGTGCCTGCTACGGTGTGCGGAGGGCGCGCCGCGGCAGGCAACGCGCTCACTCGCGGTTAGAGGAGGACTGTGCGTGTGGCGCGGCGGCGAGCGCTCGGCGTGCGCTGCGCTCGGGCGCTCGCTCCCACAGCCGCCGCGCCACGAGCGGAGCGGGCGCGGGCGCTGCCCAGCCGAGCGGAGCGGGCCGCCGACACTACTCGGGGGAGCGCATCGACCTGGATCATCCCCCGCGCGTTAATACCGTGGATATTCTGACATCGGTCAACAGTGGGCTCCACATGACGACACATATCGGCATGAAGCCCCTTTATTATACCAATGGAAATGTCACCGCCCATGAATAAATTGCATTATCTTACAAACCAGTGGCCAGCTGTGGTTTGTGACTTTTACAATCGTGGGGCTTAGAAATTAATTTAAATAATACTTTTTGACGTTTGCTTGCTTTATAAAGGACACACATAGAAAAGATTTATAAAATAGCTCTGTATACCTACGTCCTACACGCACCTTTTAACAGCAATTAAAAGCGACAATAGGCATTAACAATTATTATAGTAATTATCATGGATTTATTTGTTTGAGGTGAGTAAGCAACTAACACTAGTTATCTGTACTAAGAAACCCATAACATTTATTTAACGTTTGTTTGAGAAATGTACATAAAGTATCTGCTTACTTACATTATTTATACTTGAATTTTATATTAATATGGACAATAAGTAAAAAAAATGAAAATAATTTCGAAGCTGTAGATATTATAAGCACAATATAATTAATTCCAATTTAATATGACATTAGGGACCATCGGAAATGGATGTCCTCATAAATCACAGCGATATGTAAGGCTTTGTGATTAATGGTACGAGCTTATAATTGTAACTCTAACCGTAATTTTTGAATTAATTGATCGTGTCTATGGAGGGCGCAGATTTTAATATACAATTCCAAATTGAAGTTAATATTTCATAGAGTATGTAGATATTTCAAATTAGACATTATTAATGTAATTTGAAGTTTATTTAGAGATACTAATATAACGTCAGTTGAATTAATTACACTATCGACTAACATAATATTATTAACTTGTGAATATGGCGTGTAATGCGGGCGATGATTCGTCCGTATATTCATAATTTAGCGAAATATCAGTTTATACCAAAACAAGGCATAGCATACATAGGTCTAGATGTAAAATTGTTAAAAATAGATTTTAAGGGTACTTGTAAAAATATTGCCGGGTAAGGGCACCCCTTTTTAAATTTTGGAAACCTAATACGGCGAGCTTCTACACGATAATTTCCTTTACTTAATTTCCATCAATGGCATAGTAAAACATCCGCACTAAGCCTAAAGTAATGGTATTGTCGAAATTACAACAAACAGGCAGTCGTATGGTTGATCTATCTGTTGCTATCTGAATTGTACGCCAAAGCTCAGTCTTAATCGGTAACTATATTCATACACAATTTAAACGATCCCTAAGTGCTCTTTGTGACAGAATTCTTGACAAGATAGTGACCTAAATAATTTAGTATGGGTACAAAAATACCTATAGTGTGTTACGACGTAAGTAACGTCAGGGGCAGTAAATTAAGAGAGCTTTCCAACAAGAAAGGTGTAAAAAAAACTATTTACAAACTAATTTACCCGAAGCTCCCGAGAGTCGCTTTAACTTTAGTCGGAGTCTAAAATCTTTACTATTTTGTGCCTAACAAAAATGCAATATAAATATTGCTGTGTTTGGCAGTTAATTGGTCACGTCCATCAGCTAACCGCTTAATATAAAACTTTCGTTCGATAGTGGATAGCTCGGATTAACGTAGAGAAAAGTTTCATAGAAATCTAGAGCAACTATAATAGCATTTTACTTATTATCGTTTAATAACACGAACAATGCCCTCTTCTTCAGACGAAAGCCGTATAATGATGGCCATAAGAATTTCGCAAAATGCGGTTTGTGTCGCAAGCACTCAATGCACCCAACGTTCCCGGACAAGCTTCCACTACGGCTGTATTTGTGAAAGAAACTCTAAATAAATGTTTAAAGTAGTTTACTTAAATTAGTCGAAGTATAAAACCGAAAGTAATATCGAATTAAACGAGTGCATCTGAGCGATAACAGCAAGAGAACAGTAAAAAGTACCTTAACCGTCTCCACTGCGATTTTAAATCTTAATTTATTCGAAACGAAAGAGCCATGCTAAAGACTTATGTAACTTTAAATCGAAACGTCTACTATATTTGCAGGGAATTTAGTTTTTTATTGATTAATGTAACTTTTTATGTTAGTATTTAAAGATAGGTATCTATTTCATTAAAATGCAATAATTCATATTTTATGTCAATTTACGCAAGACAGTGATATCTACTAATTCGGCTGACCCGGAGTGTTATGAGCGATTTAGATATTATTAGATGGAATCCTGACTTGGCTTAGGCGCAGTTTTGAATTCCGTGCTCATTTCTTGGGATAGGTACCTACTGTATTTTCGTGATACACCATTCGTGAAGTACTCTATGTCCGTTCCCAAGACCCTTTCTATCTCCATACAAAAAATCATTAAAATCGGTCCAATATATAGATCATGAAAAAATAAAAGACAGACAAAAAAAGTTATTTCCACATTTATGATATTATATATGGGCTAAATATACAATGTGCGTAACTATACGATACATAATTTGAAATTCAAAAATAATCATAATCACATCCAATAGAAAAACAGTAAAATGCTGAAATAGAGTCAACATGAAAAATGCACTTGTTGAATGTAAACTGTAGTAAGTTAACACAATAATGCCAAGTGAGATAAATGTCCATTTAAAAGCAAGTATGTTCCGATCTCTGTTTACGACGCTAGCGCAATGACGTGGCTTTATTTTATCTTCTTTCAAGAGTTGTTTATGAAATTTAAAATGAGCATCGGTTCCACCTATTACCATTTTTCGAGCAATTTCCAGACTCTGTGCCGAGAACTTTCTAATGGAAGAAAACAAATGAGGTAAGTCAAAGTAAATGTTAAACAAACATATTGTATGATATGAATATAAAAAATTGTCCTCATGGCTCCTCAGTTATCATTCATGTGCTCTTCAATTTTTTTTTCTATTCTATTATAATATTTATTGTTTGATAGTATTGAATGACAATGGAGATGATGTTCAAATGTTTGATTACGCCCGTGAAGGGAAATAAAATTTATAGCAATTATTTTTTAATTTAGCAGAGCCCCATTTTGCTTTACTGTAATTTAATAACAAAGTAGCCTATATCGTTTCCTAAGGTTCTATACCATAATTTATCCTGATTCATCAACGTTAACAAAGTTATTTTCATATAATATGGTTTTACGTTTATATAAATACACTAGAAAATTGTAGAAGAAAATAAAATACCGATTACTGCGTGTTCCGATAAGGTAATTTGAAAAAAGACTTGCGGTATACACGGTAATATTTAATTTAAACGGTAACATGTAAAGAGTCAATCTAGATTTTACATAATTTCTTAAAACATCGTTCTTTCGCCGAGTTTGACCTAACTACTTGTGCGCCATCTGTACCTACTTAAAACGAACGTTTTAATCAAGGCATATGCTGCATGTTTGTTCTAGATATATTCTGCATATACTCGCCGCCTTACATCGGTATAAATTATGGGTAACTTTTTGGTCCGCATACTTCGTACAATATTTGAGCTTTTCAATGTTCGCGATAATGTAGATTTTGCTTTTGTTTAAAAACGTCGTTTTTAATTTTACACATAAGTATTTTAATATTTCATAAATTGTTCACATACAAAAACATACTCTCCATGATTTTTACTTGTAGTTTGTAAATACATAGAGTAAATGATATTTAAAAAAAATGCTCTAATAAGCAAACTATTCGTTAATATAAATGTAAATAGTATGTTACCAAACATGTCTTTGTATTCGTAGTTCCATCTAAGTCACAAGGGCAATTTATGTTTTCACTTGGGCGTGCCAGAGAGAGGAGGCACGCTTTGATTAATAACCATACATAAACATGTCGTTCCTGTCTGGTGGCAAAGGAGACATACACCCGGCAAATATATTTTAACTGAAAATCCGCCACGATAAAAAATCTAAACGAAGACAAATTACCTATTAAGTCGAGGTCTTAAAAAAACACAATGAAAGTATTGGGAAATTAGAATGTTAAGATATTCCTTTCATTTTGCGTTGTTTTTGTAATCATTTTTATTATTTACTTAGCAGCCTATTTCAACTACGCCTAGGTATAATGATTTTTGAACAATATTATTGTATTACTTTCGACTCTTCTATTATTACATTTAGAACCAAATTGACTCATCTTAGTATTGATAATAATACTTTTCTTTACCTTTATAGGTGAATCAGTTTTAAATACAAGGCAAGTAGCAGCAATGTAGTAGTTTGGTTGGTTGTTATTCAATTAAAAAATATATTTATTCTATTATTACTTCACATTGATACATCTCACACATCTTTCCCCTACATCCATCATCTATCCTTAGATGTGACGTTTATTCCTTTATCCCATTTATAACAATTTATATATTTACCTATACTTCTACTTATACCCCTACAGAACACTTTACACATCTATCAGCTATGTGAGAATTACTTGAAACCTCCATTAACGGCTCTCAGAATTTATCAGCCCAATTCGGTCCGAAGCCATAGTCAGTTATTTACATTGATCGTATGGTCTCATTAGCTTTTTGCTTTAAAACCTACCATAAATTATTTGACAACTTTGAAAATAATAGGCATTATATATTTGTAAAGTCTCTTTTAAGAAAAAAAATGCCACATATAGAAGAGCAAATCTATATAGTGTTAAATAAATTGGACGTCGCTTGACTGTGTCCGAGTTATCTAGTATCAACTACCCGTGTGTCTAGATGTCAATACACAACATTCATCACCGACGAGTTTTGGCACGAGTACAAACGAGTAGTAGGTACGTAACACAATTATACAGGCTCTGAGCAATACAGATTCGAGTTGTCAACAGTTGTTTGTAAGTATTGTGTTACAGATCATGCAATTATAGCCCTTTCCTATGGGGATTTTCAAAGAATTTAGGTTCAAAGTAATTAATCACTTTTTAGTTGGTATGTTTTTAAAAATCCTAATACTTACTAGTGGATAAACAGCACTTCACAGCATCAATCATAAGTATGTATTAACATTTCGTTGCGGAGCTCTTTTTTTACTTTAGGATTTGTACTTTTTCAGTTCATAGGGAAAAGAAATCATCCTACAGAATAAAGCAAAAGATAAACATTGATAAAAAAATATGTTAAAGAGGAAAATGTTGCGGAGGTATAACACAGCATAGCTATTTAAGGATTCCCACAATATCTCCTTTCTTGTAAGGTTGTCGAATGTTCGGTATTCACTTTGAACTTGCAATCCAATTGTAACAACGTCCATTTCATTTCTGAATATTATTGATAAACTTTGCAGAGAGCAGATTATTTCGAGTTTAATAAACGTGTCTAAGTGTCAAAGCAATTCGATCCTAGACACAAACGCATACTTACTTAGAAACAAAAGCAGTATTTCATCGTAACTTACCTGAAACAAAGAAAATATCTTTAGTTTTTCAATTAAAATTCAAGCATGTTTTAAATTTTGGCGAAAGTTTCTAAAATAATAAGTGAAAAATGAAGAAAAATGTTGTGTGTTAATGCTGTTTAAAAGATTTTGCAATTAAAATAATAAGATCATTGAAGATTTTGAAAAGTCTATTGATATGTTTTACATTAATACATAGGTACAATATATTTTATACACATACTGTTTACTATAGTGTATTCTTACATCTATGTTTTTACTGACACCAAATTGTAAATATTTCCCAAACGCACGCAGACTGAGCCACTAAACTGTTTTATTTTTAAATTTCACGTTCCAGATATACAGGAAAAGTAAAGAGTGAAATTAAATAAAGCATTAAAAAATGTAAGTGGGGATGTCGCGGCAGTCGGCAGTGGCACGGCTGTTAGGCAGCGGCCGCAGGGTGCGCCGCCCGGTATCGACCGACCCTGTGACGCAACCAGCGGGAACCGAATAACTGAAGCTTGGCATTGAAACTACCAACAAATCCTCATTTAGAACCTACCAGATTAGCCACACTTAGCGAGAAACGCCAACAGCTATTTCAAGTTATTTTACAGAAGATTCAAATGTTAAAATGTCAGGAATTGTAAATGCGGAATACAGTTCAGAAGTAGTTGTGAAATAAGAAAAAAGAATACAAGAACTACTTGCTTACGTAATGGAGCTTACAAATCTTAAATATGTGTTAGAAACGCTTTCCGGATAGAACACAAATAATATTTTCACGATTATACAATGTTGCATTTTACTGCAGTAAATTAAAAACTTAAGTTGAGTATCATCAATAATAACGATCATAAACACGCTCATGTCAATTTCACAATTTTAGAATTGATCTACTAAACCTCTCTTGGTCACATGGGTATTTTACTGGTTTTCCATTTTCCAATAACCTTTGTAATAATTACGGATTATTATCTTTAATCAGGTTCTAATTTGAAACCGCATGTTAAATTTTCGTATTTAAGGCATTAATTTGTATTAACTATAAACCAAATTTTATTTTGTATTTATAACAAACCAGTTGTGAACAGTAGCATTATGATTGTATTTTGTGCAATTAATGTATTTAATTTTAAAATACTTGATTAAGCAATTACGAGATAGTTTTTGAAAATCTTTGACATTTATTTAGATTTATTATTAAACAATTATGAATTACGTAGTACAGTTCACCATTCTGAAAAATTGGCACAATTTTGTTAAACGAGGATTATAGTGCAAAAAAACATCAATAAAATACAAATGGAAGTACATATTAAACTGAATTTTCCCATCACGATTCTGTCAAATCTCTTCATCAAAGATAAAAAGCTGCTATAATAAAAGATACCATAAATCAAAAAGCAATATGTGAGTTACATTAAGAAAGTGAAGTCAGACAAGGACTGTAGATTATTTTTTATTTTAAACGAACTGTTTATGAATATTTCCATTTAAATTTAGTAATATCAAAAACGGTCTATATCTCTCGGCGATCCGTATAAAATGTCCATTTCCATAATCCTTTCTCGTTCGTCGAGTGCACAGCGCGTAAATAAAGGCGAAAGCATTACTGTTAAAAGATCCACGCCCTCGAATTGGCATTATGGTCTTGTAGGCAATAACATGGTAATAACGTTTTATTGCCACAAAGAATGCTTTACCGCTGAAAATGTAAGACAGAATGTATTCTCAGCGATGTGATGGAAGAATGTACGCAATCATACGATATTCGGATAATTTTCATTCACTTTGCCAAAATTTTTGAAAGGATGTAAAATTGTAATGTGCTAAAATACAAACTTTTGACTAATACTTATAATGTAATAGTATAAATACCTGGCACATAATTCTGAAAATAGACATATATTTTTTCCACTTGAATACTCCTGGGTTAATATAAGACAATTGGGACATGTTCTCGTTTGAATAAGCTTGCGACGTTATGGGATTAATTTGCGGGTGTGGCTATCCCGGGAGCAAGGACCACCGCACTGACCGACTAAGAATTATTGTACTCCGAAGTAACATTGGCTACGTAATGAATAGGCAGCCGCTGAAGGCTTGGAGATGCTATCTTATACAATTTAAGTTACTCCCGAGAGTGTAAAGTACTTCAAGTGTTACAAAAACAAAAGGAATTTACTTTTATATCAACGTGAAACAATAAAGTTATTATGTTTGACTTCAAAATATAAGTCTAGCATTGGTAGAAACGTCACATGAAGAAACAGAAAGCGAAACGAAATTGTGTGTACCTACGCCATGTTTTATGGAGGAGTATTACCGCAATCTCCACCGCTTTAAGGCGCGTTCAAAGTTAGATACTATAAAGCGTGGAAGATTTAATCCCAGTCGCAATTGCGGTTGAGAGAATTCACTGTAGATCAAGCATACGATGGCGCAAACAGTTCAACGATTATTGCAGCTGAACCGAATGCCTCGTAACCAAGCATTCTGAAAATAGCCTTCATGCACTAGACATAACAGTCTTTGATCGCCTTTCATAAATGAACACCACTCATAAAGACTTCACGCATCGTATTGTAAACACTGTTTATATACTCTGTTACTTGGAGTACGGCGTCATATAAAAGGCTTATAAACAAATATTGCATACTATTTTGATTTTATGTAAACTGAACAGAAAATAAGCAACAATGTTTCAGTTATAATCAGATAATTTGTGGACGAAAAGGCCTTAAAGAAATTTATGATACCCATGGCTTAAAACACGAACCGAGAATGTGACAACGATTTTGCGTGCTAATGCTTGGAGTTGTATAATATAATGATATTCAGAATGGATTACGCCTCTTAACATAGAAAGGACTGCTGGTGTATCCAATCATGTATACAAATTTCGTTGAACATCGGTCCTTTTATCACAAACAGTGGGACATTGAAGAGGGTCGGTTTAAATGTATTAAAAGGCTTTACTGAAAAGTACGTCTTTACAACAGGTAGGAATTAAAAACTAGTGAATATGATAATCTAATTTTAAACTTCATTGGAGAAGCGATATACATACCATGGTAAAATGTAAGCAAGATACGCGAGTTGTTTCTCATGATTTTATTATTTCTCATCAATATGCCTAGATTCTCGCAATGTTACGGTCTGATTACGTTGAGTGCTAATTCTAGCCTTAGTGCGGATATTAAATTGCAAACGACAGCTTGTGATGTGTAAGACAAAAATATTTATTATTCAATATCACGCAGTTAATTGATACTCTCTTTTCTTTTAAAATTAATTGTTTGTTAAAAGCAAAGACGATCTCTTCCCACACTCATAGTATACACATCAAGAAGTATGTTCAGCAAAATCACATCTATTAACATCTAAAAAAGTAGTTTCAAAAATGGCCTTTAATAGTTACCTAAAAACATGAGTCAAAGGAGACATGACAAAATATTGCTGACTTATTATGTAATCAAACTCGAGGTCTGATGAAGAACAGGCAAGCAAAAGATTGAAGTGGCAGTGATGGCCCCGAGGTTTGGGCGCGCGGTCGAGAATCTCGGCGGTCGCGGGTTCGAACCCAGGCACACACCTCTGACTTTTCGAAGTTATGTGTGTATTCACATTGAATTATCACTTGCTTTAACGGTGAAGGAAAACATCGTGATGAAACCTGCACACCTAAAAGTTCTTAGGAATTTCTTAGGTGTGTAGTCCGCCAACCCGCACTAGGCCAACGTGGTGGACTATGGCCTAAACCCTCTCAATGGTAGAGGAGATCCGTGCTCAGCAGTGGGCGTATATGGGTTGATGATGAAGCAAAAGATTATGGTAAAAGGGAAGTACAGCCCGATTTGCCGATAACATATCGTCTGATGGAAGTACAATTGTCTCTGGTCATTTGATACGTTTATTACTAATGGCTGTTCCGAGCAGAATAAACACAGGCTGATATTGCAACCCGATATAGATGTATGGGTCATTATGGCGAGTTTTTACTGGCCTATGATCGTCTTCATGTGGGCGGGTAGGAGTATCAGGATACAAGTAAAATAGCTTGAATTAATTGGCAAAATTAGAATGTAATTTCCTACTTTAGAAGGTTTATGAAAGGTCCAGACGCTGGGGCTCGTTCTTGGTAGATGTTTTTCGATCGGTTCGGTCCTCCCACCGGGAGAAGTTCCTGTGAGGTAATTAATAGTTTGGATTGAATTGGGACTTGATTATTGAGAGGATAAAGTTTCTAGACATTTCTGATGGTCAAAACCAGATCAAACTTGTTATGCAGAGCCTGAACGAAATGTTTGACTGTTTCTTCAGATACTGATATTCGTAAGAACTTTAAAAATTACATTTGATCTATTAAATCTCCACATTGCTATTACAGAAAACCAAATCACTGTTCATCGTACAGCGTTGATCGATAAAAATAAGTATTATTATCCAAGCGGAAACCCCGCTAAATACACATAATCTTACATCGCAGTACTAAAAAGTGCAAGTAACGAGCGCAATTTGTTGTGAGTTGCTGCGAGACGAGAGCGTGGAGCGGCGAAGAAAACGCCACCGTGCGGCTTCACGATTTAATTGCTTTGGCGCTGTTCCACGCTCCGCACCGACTTACTGCTCACTGGAAACCTCAGCTGGAGTCTTACCCTCATTGTGAATCGACTAGGTTTGCGTTTTAATATAATCAGCTAATAGTGTAGAGATGTCTGCAACAATTTCTTACCCCTTAACTAATTTCAATGACTACTGTGATTATGAATCGGCTTCCATATTGATTTCTATTTAATAAAACATTGTCGTTAACTAAATTGTGTTTAATATTGACGTAATTCATATTTTAAATAAAAAAAGATAAAAAAACATACGGAATTTCACACATACATAAACTTCCACGTCTATGTCCGCGAAGGGATAATCGTCACGTTTCACCGGATGTATTTTTAAATCTCATGTTACAGTTCCAATGCTACAACTTTGCTTTGGGAATTTTTTATAGAAAAATCCAATAAGACTGCCGCACGGCACTTCTACTGTAAGAACAACTTATTTGAGCACATAAAAAATAATACATTGACTTATCCAGTGGTGTTCAAGTTCTGGAAGGTTACTAGATCTGACACCCTCAGGCTTATATGTTCATACGTAGGTAGATTGGCACGTTGAGATTTAGCTTACACAGAATTTTCTCTTTTAAGATTGTTTACAGTAACGTCTTACAAATTCCTTTAAGCTTTGTGTAAAGTGCACTGCTGTTGAACTCTCTGAGGCGGCGTAACTCGTTTGACAATTCATTGTGCGAGCTTTGTGTGTCGACTTCTTAATATTTTGTGTTATACGAACGCTATTCTTGCAAGTGAGTGATTGTTAGTAATTCATATAAACGTTGTGTTATACACAAGTAAAATAATATCTAAATAACAATCACATTGGAATCCTCAGCGTCATACTATTCGAAGTAATATTGTGCACATATTTAAAATATTTTTTTTTCTGGTAGATATAACATCTGCCTTTGCATTGAAATAATATCAATCAATAAACATACATTTAGAAAGGAAAACATGAAAAGTAGGTATTTATAAATTATGTTAACCTCATTAACAAACAGAATTATATGTTATTAATTAATGTACATGATTATTGGATTGGTTTAAAAAACTACACGTTCTGTTTAATTTGAAATTCGCATCCAGCAATACGGATTTTTCAGATTTTTAGAGGTGATTGATTGTCGTTTTGAAATAAGTATTAATCGTATTTATAATAATAATAGTATTAGTTTTTACATAACTTCCAAAATCAATAATAGTAAAATAACTTATTGATTATACGTTTATCTGAGTTAGTATTTACATACATACATATTATGTATTATACATAATTATATGTATGTATGTATGTATAACATGCATTCGAATAATTGAGCTCGTTAAACTCAATTGAAGCGCGAAAAATTAATTTTGTTTATTAAAGCAAAACTATCGAACTTCCAATTAAACGCTTAAATGATAATTGAAGTAGAACAAGAAATCTTAACTGCTCGCAACCTAACAATTCTCCGCGCTTCGAAACGGAAAGGTCGGCATAACTTGAAAAGTGAAGGTCAACAAGCATCTGAAACTTACGCTTTAAAATAAAAATAGCTTTTACCCAACATTTTCATAGTTTTATTATTACAATTAGCAGTTACCCGCCACTGCTGTGTTGATTTTAAAATTGTTTCGACAGAGATGAAAGTATGTACCTACCTAAGTAATGAAAAAATTGTGGCCGTACCTGTGCGTTCTTTATTAATTGATCAGGAAGTAGGAACTAAACATTATTCTCAATGGTAGCCTTTGGCAATTTCCAAAATCTCAACCATCATCTTTACACTACAATATCAAAAATTACAAGGGGATATAAGCATGCAAAGGTTAAAATCGTGGGATATTTCCAGACTCCGTACTATTCAAAGCCAGACCGGATATCGAACCTAAAATAGTAAAATCGCTAAGGCCTATTTGTATCGAGGCATTCATATAAGTAATACAAACGACCTTTTTGGAAACTTCGCAAATACCGAGAGATCTCATGTTGCACACAAATAATCTGATACGAAATAGTGTTGCTCGTATTATTTAACAGAACGCTGCACTGCGTTTGCAAATAAGCCTAACAATTTACATAAACATGCTCACTCACGCCTGTATTCTCGAAGGAACAGACAGAGGTGCATTTGGGTGCCCAATGCCCATGTTACATAAAAATACCGTTATAATATTCAAACATTTATAATAGAAAATGTTGAATATTGAAAAAGTTTTTAATTTCATCGAAGTTTTATGTGCCAACATAAATCAGGGCATGTCCTCAACTTTACCCTTTTCATTATTTGTACGGTGTATCAAAATTTCTTGTAATAGCAGATAATAAACCAGCCCTGAACGAAACATCTGAACAGGCGATATATCACGTGTTTATGATATTACGTAGTGACCTAGAACCTAATATTGCTATAAATTACTCGAATCTGAGCGTGATGCCACGTGTTGGAATGTAGATAATATTATACAAGTACTTCTTACTATAAATAGTAAAAGCTGTCAAAATAAGGAATTTTACAAAATAAGGCTGTGGGAGTTAAATAGTATAAAAAATGGAGGATTTTGTAAACTCACTATTGAAGTTTTATAGACGTGTAAAACGTTTTTGTTCTGTTTTGTATGCGTTTTTTTATTATTTCTTTGTAACGGCGTATAGTGTCTCACCGAATTCATGCCCCAGCACGACTTACGGAGGTAGTGCACAATTACTTATGCGAAGTGCTGAAGCCTGAAGATCTAACTAAAATGTTGCGGCAGAAAACGATTTTTTCTAGCTTTTTGACCCCCTTGTTCCAACTTAAAAAGAAAGTACATAAAAACGGCCGACCCCTCCCCTGTTTACTATTTACATAAAATAAAACAAAGGGAAAAGTTTGGTTATATTTTTTTGTTCATAACCATGTTGGATAGAACCATTTTAATCATTTGAATATCATAACATAATCCTAACATTGGGTATTGTTGTAATCTTAAGTAAGAACTTTCAAGACTTCCTCTTAACCCTCCTCCCTTCCCTAATCGTCATCTTTTCTATATATATAAAAATGAATTGCTGTTCGTTAGTCTCGCTAAAACTCGAGAACGGCTATACCGATTTGGCTAATTTTAGTCTTGAAATATTCGTTGAAGTCCAGGGAAGGTTTAAACGGTGAGAAAATATGGAAAAATTGCGAGGAATATAATAAAAACAAGAATTTCATTTTCCCATATAAACTGTTCTACGTAATGTCCTGTCAAACGGTAAATATTTATCCCTGCAATACGGTTAATTGTTCCCTCAAATTAAAGAATGGATTAAAATAAAGGTTTCGAATCGACAACATATATCTACAATATTCGGATAATTGCATATTTTACATTTTAAAATGAAAAATAGCGTCATTGATTAATAGGGATTGACATATTTGTTGGTTGTCAAATATTTATGTCAGCGTTCAGAACTATTTTTTTGCGTAAAATATATCAAGTCTAATTATTATTATCTCCTGTGGTGTGCCTGGTTTACAATTTACAACTGATAGACCGAGATCCCAGAGCCGCCAGACGTTACTTATTTTCTGTTAGTGTTAGTAAGTACTACCATCGAATGTATACTCGCTAACTTGATCGAACGGCCAATTTACAGACATCAGCTGGTCAGGTTAACTTAAAGCGTCAAGTAAATTATCATGGCTGATTTTCACGTATGTTTTAGATAATATCGTTAAAAATATTTCCCGTCGGCCATATTGCTTTGCAGACGCTTTGAAGATCCAAAATAATGAGTTAACTTCGCCTAAATTCTAATGCTCCTTTTTTATATATGTTCACCAGGCAGCTATTTTAAAACAAGAAGACAGACCGATCTAGGGGTCAATTTTCCCTGAATTCGTTTAGATGTTTTTAGGTGCCCTGACCACCTGATACGTGGAAATTGGCCTTTCGACCAAGTTATCGAGTATGCGTACGATGGTAGTACATACTGACACTACCCAATGGTCCACATTTCGTCCATCAGACAATAAGTAACGTTTGGTGGCTCTGGGATCTTTGTCTATGAGGGCGGACCCAGTAATAAGACCAAGGCTGAAGGCTTTATAAATAATAAAAAGCAAAATAAAATTAAAGTAGAAAGAAACGCATTGGAAAAGGAAGAGAATATAACAAAAATGGATGAATCAGTTTGTGTAATCTATTTATATAAAAATGAACAGTTTTCCTTAATGTCTGTATTACCTTTATGTAATCGTAAACTATGCATTTGATCATGAGATAATCTTTTTTAAAGTTGTTGTGCATGAGCTAAAGAAGGTTTCTGAATTGGTACGACCAATTTTCGACTACCGGGCGGCTGCGGATGACGGTGGTCGCTTCTCGCCCGCGTATCGTGGTCGCCCCACTCGGCGCGAAGATGACCACCGGGGGGTTCTGATCGGTATGCCGGTTTAGGGATTTTGTTAGGGACCCAGCCCGGCACTAACATGTGCGCGGATATGACGTCGCCGCGCGCCGGGCTGGCGGGAAGTAGAGCCATAAACAGCTTTCCCCCCGAGAACAAAAAAAAAAGGTGACGCAACCGTCACTCAACCTTCTCTTAAACGACTAGACCGATTGGGATGAAAATTTCTATGTATATGTCAATGGGTCCCTAGATGATTTCAAAACACAATTGGACCCGCTAGATAGCGCTGCTGTAGGCATACTGTTTAAAGCTTTCCCGAGCAGGACGACGTCTGCCGGTACAGCTATTGAAAATAAAATTAAGTTAATATGTAACACGACATTCATTGACTGGCAGGGCGATACGAAGTTTGCCGGGTCCGCTAGTACTTAATAAATAAGTGGACATTACAAAAAAAAACTTTGTCGAAAATATGCCATATTCATTTGATTTATATTAGTTATATGTTATTGGACCCATGGAGCTTTTCCTGTTTTAAATATACTTTGCAACTGCACTGAAAATATGACTTTATTTATTAAATTTATTTCGTTCCCCGCTCACAAAGCTGGAACATGCCAATGCCCGCAGGCATGCTTCTCGATTGTGCAAAAATTGAGGGTTCTAGCCACGCAAACAAATACCCAAAAGCCAAAGTCTCTACTGTATATAAAATGAAGTTTTAAAAATTCGATATAAACCCGCCTTTTGATGTTGGTTAAAAAAATAGACAAGCAATAAAATTAAAACTTAAACTTTTCAACAACATCTAACATCTAGTTTTAACGTTTAAGTTACAACAACAGACTCACTATATAATATTATGTACATATTGATGATGAGAAACCAAAACAAACCCAAAATTAGTTTTTAAAAAATTAAACAAAACAGCCACACAATAATAGATAGATCTCGAAGTGTCGAGTAACCTTGCTGGGTTGAAAATTGGATTTCCGTGGAGCTGTAATAACGTAAAGCACCCACTTGTGAAAGCGTAAACAAAGACGAATAAAAATACAGCGCTGCTAACGGAATGTACCTAGTTTAAATTCTCCCCCAATTACATAATGATGAAGCCTTTGTTGTAAACGGTCTGAGTAAAACTAAAGTACAGTTTTAATATTAACACATTCGCCAAGTAATTAAAGTGCAAAACTAAATAAAGTTTTTTTTAAAAAGACGTTCAGAAAAAATCTATCGAGTGTAGACACATAGCGAGCGGAATTGATAGCAGATGGAGAAATATTTTTCATTTCTTTTTAATACATAGCCGACTACTTCTTTCAGAAAACGTCGTGGCAAGAAAACACTTCTACATTATAAAAGCACAAAATTTAGATACCAAGGGACAACGCTGAGTTTTGGAACTCGTAAAGATAAAAAAATAGAAAAATAATATTACATGTGGTCATGGTAATGAAGCTTAATTTCATATTCGTAGTGAGCATCTTTTTGATATTTTACGTGTCTTAGCTACAGTTCTTTTATACATGTAAATTGCTTTTCAACACGTAACTTTGACTCACAATGTTCAGAAATGTGTTATGAACATCACTTATGCAAGCTACGTTTTTACCGACTTCTCAATACATTCTAACTAAGCGCTTATTATAATAGGTCCCAACTCTTTCTTATTTTAGAATCATTATGAAATTAGGTTTTTGTTATATGATGGAGACATATAATTTTATCAATATTCTCTACTAAATACAAATGTTTAGAATTTTGGTAGGTACAGGCTAGATTACATTTTACTGTGACACTTATAAACTTAATTATAAAAACCTACATTAGCCTACAGTTGTTGTTTTCGGCCAAATTTTATTTCCTTGAACTATGCGTTTGCTGTTTAGATAGACACAGAATTAGTCTATTCTTCTCAATATTTGTAGGAGGTTCATACAAATAAGGTAGATACTAATCTATACTTCTATACTAATATTATAAAGAGGTAAGGTTTGTGAGTTTGTATGTTTGTAAGTTTGTATGTTTGTATGTTTGTATGTTTGTATGTTTGTGACGTTGTAGAAAGTAAACTCGCGATCTACTGAACCGATTTTGAAAATTCTTTTGCCAATAGAAAGCTACGTTCTTTGTGAGTGTCATAGGCTATATATAAGTCCGAAAAATGATAACACTTTTTTGTTGTAGCAGGATTTGCGAAGTAAGTCGGAGAAAAAACGGGCGAACGAAACCGTTTTTTGCAAACGCTGCCTTACCCATGGGAGATATATAGTTGAGTCCTAGAGAAAAGTTGTAGAGCTTGATAATATCTACAAAAAAGTCAGCGGTAGCATATGTCTAACTTTTAGGGTTGATTCACTATAACCTCTTTTATGCCAACTAAATTTGTTATAAAATAAAGCATTGTTTGTGAAGGTATTTTTTTAGAGATTATATTAATCCTTATCCAAATAAATGCGTTATTCAGTATAAGTATTTAATTTAAAAGAAATTTGCCCTTTACATCATTTAATTTCGATGAGTATCTTAGAAGATATCGCAGTTTCAAAATAATCATCAAGCGCGCAATAATTATGTACAAGGCGCCGACCGGCGCGTTACGGTTTCACGTTTAAATAATTTTACTGATTTGTATGATTTTTGGTATGGGCATAAATAGGACTTTAAGGAGTAAAATAGACTATATCTTATTTTCTTTCTGAACTCAACTCTGTAGTCTACGCGGACGAAGTCGCGGGCAACAGCTATATAAAATAGTTCTATATGTAATTATCACAATTATAACACAGTTTATAAAAAAACGTTTACTGAATAGTTTTACCGATGCGACAAAACGTTTTAAAAATAAAGAAATCCAAGCGATTAAAATTGCAACTGCGTAATTTTTTACTAGTAGTATATTAAATTCCCGTATAATATAGGGCAAGCATATTAACTTTTAAATAGTTGTGGTTCGTCCATTCCTAAATGAATAAATAAATGTAAAAGTAGAATTTAAACTACACACTCACCAAAGTGTGGATGCACTGGGTCGATTCATTAGCTCTTATAAATTTAATTCGTGCGGATCATCGAATCAACGTCAAAATTTCAATGTGATCCTATAATGATCAAAGGGGATATAATCGTAGCTATGTTATACAAGAGAAGATTCCCTTTTAAGTAATAGCAGTATCATAATATATGAAATATGCTGGCTCGCATCCAAAATATTCGCGCAATTTGACAACAATTAAATCAAATTTTATGAATGCTCTCAATTATTAATTGATTGATCTTTTTGTATTTAAGGAGAAAAAAATAAAATATATTCTCACTCACATCACGAGTTGTCATCATGACCTTACGACATTGAGACAAGCGATGGGTGCTAGAAATAGATAAAAAAAATAATTATTGTATATTTTTTTTAATTACTGTCCCTATATAGCGGACCTTAGCAAAACCTTCAGATAGTGGACCGATCCTTGAAACCGTCAAATATAACAGATGTTGTGATCGTATCTAATGAAGACGAATATTTTTCCAATATATTGCAATAAGTAGAATGACGAGCGCCTGGTATTCTGCAAAATATCTTCAACTTAACTCACAAAAGTTTTGAATTTTCGAAGTTCTTCACCATTGACATTCGAATATAGTTTTGTATAGCGGCGTCTCCATTGCAGTCTCTCAGCACTAAGGCCTGAAATTAATTTCTGCCAACGATTATCTTCTGTCGCAACGATTAACAGGGCACATTACATTTGTTAAGAAAGTGATTAATTGTCATTTATCTTTAACGTCAACATCCAATTTGATTCAAACAATGTACTCCCTGTGAACATCTGGCTTTAAAATTTTAGATGAAATAGGAAATAGGGTACAGTTTCTTAAATTAAGTTCCGAGATACAGTGAAGGCGCTGAAATGACTATCGAGCGTCGTTATTCGCTTACGTAACACTTGCACAGTATGCGTTTTCGCTCCCCAACCGTGCTCGACTCACATTTCCTATGCAATTTTATCAACGGCGAATATAGGCAAATTCGAAGTCACATTTCATATTACGATATTGTGATTATGTAAATTCACAATAATAATAATCTATCTGATTAATACAATATCTCATTGTTATCTACATCATTCGCATGTTCAGTTAATAGTTATTATTTCATAACAAAGAAATGCTGTACTCTAGGATGTCTCCTACAATATCCTTTTTAATCCTAGCATAACAATGTGACTACACCGTACTTGATAGCAAGCATAAATAAAGTATCAAGTGTGAAAAGAGAGACCTCCTCATCTTTTGGTACTCAATGCCCTAATGGCTGTCTGTTGAGGGGATGAATAAGGGGGGCCTTAGCGACTTTTAAAAATAATTTTCATAGACAGAAACAACGAGATGGGTCAATGTTATTCTGTTAGTATCACGGCGTACTATTTAGATTTACTCGCGTTTATCCCTTTTATTTTAAATCAGCAAATGAAACAATGTCTCGTCTGATGGAACGTGATCATCTCATGAACGTGATCACCTCGTGAACGTAATCATGAAACTCGTAAAACAGTGGTTTACCGGCCTTCACATGACAATAAGGAAGGACAGTGACAGGATTATAGGATTCTCTCCCAATTCCACTGATCAAAAGAAACGCAAAAGTAATACACAATACCGAACAAAACAAAATGAACAAACAACATACATACAAATCTATGAAATATGATAGTATTATGAAATGGATTTTAGATTTAATTTAAATACTAAATAGCTACATAACTTAAAATAAGAAGTAAGTGATACCTGGAGTTGTTGGTCTTGTTATTACACCAACTTATAAGAATACCTGAAAAGATAAATTGAAGTCCCTGTCCATGAAGTCCATCAACGAGGTAGCGTTTTTACTAAATAACATAAAATACCTTTGCGTGAGAAAGGTTGGTTGTTACTCGTGTACTCGTTTTCCATCGCCTTGGCTTCTGTCAAAAACAAAGACGTTAAATATAAACTGAAAATCAGTAACAATGTACAAAGGGAACGGTGTTTAAACTTGAAATCGATTCAACCGACACGAGAGCGTTATAAACATGGTTTATGACGTGAGATGCGACGGAATAGTTATTCGTCCGTGTGTTGTTACTACGACTGTGTTTAACGTTCTGGAATTCAACAATTCCACGAACCAGCCGTTAGTTTTGTAATAATATACTAGAGTATTTGTAAAATTTACTTAATGTTATTACCTTCTAGCAGCGAACGCTTTACCTAGGCACAATATTAAAAATGGGTGTTTTAGCGTTTAACTAAAAACTATTTTGGTACAAATAACGCTTACGTTTTTCTTGATAAAGGCATTGAATAAAATTGACTCTTGGTCTTAATTAAAAGACTGAACGTTGGCGATGAATATTTACAGAAAGTTCCACTTTTAGTATGAGAGAGAAATGTTTTTAAACAATTAAATCAAATGTGTCTGTGTAGGCAATATTTAGGGGAGACTGGGTACGGTTGAAACAGAGCAAATATCTCGGAAATGGTTGCCTGGAGAGTGAGGGTTGCAAAGAGAAAACGAAGCGGACTACAGGTCTGAACAAAAATCCAGACCCACCCTGCCTCTCAAAGGCCGTAGTTTTATTTAGGACGCGATATTATTTTTTAAGACCCAAAAGTAAGTATTTTACTTCTTGCATTATTGCTTATATTGTCTGTTCTTTATAAGTGAATATATTGAGTGTATGTTTGCGATTACTATAATGCTTCTAGAATAAGGAACAATGATTACTTTTAATGTGTTATTATTACTATTGTAACTATAGAGCATTTTTTACCAAAAGTAGGGTTGGGGACGGTTGAAACAAATTTTGTGGGTACGGTTGAAACAGTAAACATATTAATGTTTGTATTTTATACATGCCGGTAGTTCGAGTTCGGAGTACTTTCAGTGGGGATATTGACTCGACGAGTAATAGTGATGCATTTGCGAAAGTAAAAACTAGATATTCACTTTGGAAAGCGGCGGAAAAGCATTGTATGGACACAGCAAGGCCATTACCAAAAGTTCTACCAAGAAAATGTAATAAAGTTCGAAAAACTAAAAAAATATCCATTAATATTGATTCATAAGAGAAAGAAATAATAAAAGATTATGAAAGGAAACTAAAACGGACCCAAAGCTAAGCAAATTTAAAAAATATAAAAAAAACAAAGAGACAAAAAATACCTAGCTGAAATTATCATCGAAATAATCAGAAGATCGAAAGATTCATCATATCCAGATACAGATAAAAATGGATTTAATATGCTTCGCTTAAGCCGTAGGCTTACCAAAATGCACAGAAAGTGGTTTTCTGAAAGTATTAGAAGTTTTAGAATCTTCAAGACTGGTTAATTTTGCCATGTGATGTAATAATTATGTGTATAATTAGTATAATGATAATTAATATTAAATAATGTAAAATATAACATTTTTCTTTAGTATTTATCGAATTATTTGTTAGCTTCAAATGACCCCAATCACTGTTTCAACCGCCCCTGGCATGGGGACGGTTGAAACAAGTGAACATGCTTTGTTAAATTTCATATATTCTTAAAACTAATAACTCGAGGACTTTAATTATAGAGTCATATCATAGGTAAGACTTCACACTTGAGTTTGAGGCATCATAATGGTCACTAAGTTCATAAACGACTAAATTATAAACGATTAAAGCAAAATCGTTTCAACCGTACCCAGTCTCCCCTACTTATTTTCAGGGTAGATATTCGAACTACATTGATGGAACTGATATAATCAAACACATATTTTGTACGCAACAATTTTAAGAAGTTCGTGCCCTACGCACATTGTCTTCATTTCTTTTTTCTTCTAAAAATATAACAATTAATCAATAATAAAAGAAGCAATGTAAGCGTTACGTAGGTTGTCTAATTGTCTTGTATATTTTTTTGCAGCAACGCAATGAAAAATAAGCATAATATGACTTTAAAAGTCTTATATTTCTCTAATAGTGCATCGATTGTTATAACTTTAGAAGAATGTAGGGGAGGGCGGGGCAGGTACTAACAAATTTTGTATTATTGTTTATATCTTCGTTAACAATCATTTTTTTCGTTTTATTTTTTATTGAAAACTTGCTTTGGTTATTTAGCTATGATATTAGTAACAAAAACCTTCAAGTATGTAAGTACTTTCAGAAAGAGAGCCATGAAAACCAAAAAAGTCATTTGTTAATACATACCCCGCATGTGGGGTAAAAATTAACAGACCTGGGGTAAGTATTAACGACGGGGCAATTATTAACAGAGACTAAAATTTTATGAAATACTTAAATAAAAAGTCACTTACATTAATGCAAAAGGTTTTAGTGACTTTATTATTAAACAAATCCGTACTTTTTATGATGGGAACTGGAAAAATATTGAAAATTCTTGCACTTTTGTGACTACATTCTCGTTTACGTTCCAGAGAACTGCTCGGACTACTCGGAGAACAATTGTATCGTTAAAGAACTTCTTAATTTTTTTTTAAAAGCGTATAAACATGAGTTAGGTCAAGCTTAAGCTTTGCTTAAGCTGGTCGCCTCAGGACTCCGAATAGACAAGGATGCGTTGCGCTTCGTAAAACCAGGAAACCAATCTTTTCCAACCTTTCTGTCCCTTTTCCGAGATTCTTGAATATTATCTATCTTGTATCGAATGGCAAGCAATTTTTAACATTGTCGGGCAGCAATCCAAAAAGTTATGAGACCATTTTTTCTTTACGTACTTAAACAAAAATATTTCGACTGCCTCGTGGTCTTGCGATACAAGTATGTGCCGTGCTATCTAGAGATCCCGGGTTCGATTCCCGGGTCGGGCAAATTGTTATTGGTTTTTTGCATTAGGAAATTCTTCATAGCAGCACGTAATAGGCTTGCCCCCTATTACGTGTACATGAGACTGACACATACCACACGAAATGTGGAGGCAAATGTACCTCTGCCTTCCCCTTTGGGGAATACACGCGGAAGTTATGTATATTTGTACAAAAATATCGTATTCTGTAGCAATATCTATATATTTCCTGTTATTTACCAGAACTTATTCACCTCAAATACTTCTTGAAACGTAGACCCCCTTGCGCTCTTCCTATTATATTTTTTTCATTCTATAATAAAAACACGCTTATATCAAAAAACACTCGTTTAACATCACATACCTACATAACATTAACATGTTAATACTTACCCCCCTCAATTTGTTAATTTTAGCCCCGAGGCCCCTTTTAATACTTTATTAATTACAGAAAATAATCCTGTCAATATAATTACAAACAAGTGTAATCGTTTGAAAGACAATAAAATAGGATTTATCTTAAGACAAACTTTCATTCAATTTAGTGAATAAATAAGCCTCAAATCAATTTATCACGAAGAAGGAAAAAATGGTTTACCTATCAATCCGAGCCTACTTTGCAAAACTACCATAAACGAGGGCCGGTTGATATCTAGCAAGTCAGGACTTGTTCGGCTATGTATAAAGTTAATATAAACCGAATCTCAATTTTTTATCAATTTTCGTTTGGCAGATATAAGCTTGTTAATTCTTACCTCCGTTAACACCAACCCCGCTCTCCCCTAATTAGAATTGCAACATGTGGGTTAATGTTGATTTAATTATTTTATACTTATTGATTTTATAAGACTCTCAGCGATTTTTTAAAACCGCCTTTAATCTATATCTCATTCACGATAACTTGATTCTTTAGGCATATCGACTAATAATGGGAAACAGAAAATATCTAGTAGTTCAAAAATATTGCGTTTTAAAATACTGCATTATTTGTGAAATTCTTTATTACTTTCGGCATGTAAAACATTACGTAGATAAGCGATGGTGGGTCAAAGTTCATACTAAGTACCTATTTAATATAACAGGGTTATTTTTAGACCTCCCGCCAAATTTAAATAGGTTTTTTTAGACCACGAAAGTAAACAACTTCCCCAAAGAAACACGGGTCGAAAAGTAAAAAAATAAAATCAGACCTTCTACACGAAATCGACCACGTGAGCAGTTTTCTATGGGAGGGTCGAATTATTTATCACGTTTCGACCCTTGTTTCTTTGGAAAAGTTGTTTAGTTTCATGGTCTAAACCACCTATTTTAACCCAGTATGTAAAAATTAAGGTTGAAAAATAAATAGTTTTATCTTTAAAACAGTTTTTATTAAGAAAAAGGAGCACAGCCATGATCATCATAGTGTTCAGTAAAATTATCGACGTGGACTTCGATATTAACGATGTTACGTCCCTTTCCGTCCGACCGATGTAACATTGTACAAGCGTCTATTATTTTCAGTGTTCCTATTTTAATTTTACTTTGAAGCAATAAAGTCTCAAAATTTTCGGATAACGCTTATACCTTTAGGGACTTTTGTGTTGTATGTATTTTTTTATATTTATCAAATCATTAAAATAATAAAATTATACGTTTTTTATTTCAAAGTCATGTCTCAGAAAAATTGACATCTGCCAAAAGAATCAAGTTATCGTGAATGAGGTATAATTGTTTCAATAGCACACTGTAATCTTTTTTCCATCGCCATCTAGTGGCAAAACTGTGAATCGAAATTATTCGTAAAGAAGGGACTCAGTTTATTTTTCCTAGATATAAAAAATGGAGGCATAGATACATTAATAAAATTATGAAAGCCTTTTAAAAATATCGGAATTAACAAAAACATTTCGTTACGTTATTTTTATGAAACCCTTTAAAAAACAAGCCAAGTTTTAATATGAATAAGTTCACATTTCGTTATATACAAACATACATCGGCGTGAAATACATGTTTTTTTATGTCCACATTCATTATTTATAAGTTGAGGACATTTCCCTTTTTCTCCATTCTTCACTTCAGTACAATAAATAACTTTGGAATACAATGACATCTATTGTCGGTTGTGGGTACTTGAAACCTTGCCAACAAACCTTTTCACGAACATAAACGGAATGTATATAGGTCGTGTTTAAGACTACGTAGTTTCACAACCATGCCATAGATGGCGCTGTTAGGAAAATGGCAAAACATTCCCATTTTATTTTTTGTATTTTATTTAAAAACTCGTTATATTACCACATCTTTTTAAATATAAATAAAAAATATTTACTGAACTTAACAAAAAAAAAACAGTTACAAAAGACTTCATGTCATGCGTGTCTCAAAGAAGAAAAGTACGCCTACGGCGCTACGACGTTCTACCTGATAATCGTCGAGTCTGTTACCGCTAGTGTGCTTAGTACAAGGTTCAGGATAATTATAAATCACCCTACCATAATCGGGAATCGAACCTTGAAATTCTCGATCCTAAGCGTCATTTAATGGTGCGTCAGGGACAAGACGTATGAAAAACAAGCTTTCAAGATTCGGTTTATAAAATATTGAAAGAAATAACAATTAATTATTACTTCTACACGTTAATAACACGGTTATAACGGTGCCGAGCATAATATACAACACATAAATAACGATGCTAAATACAAGCTAATATTTTTACGTACCGAATCCTCAAACAGCTTTCTATAAACCGCGGAGGCCCGATGCCAAGTGATTTTTATATTTTAGTATTTTATGACAGGCACGTGAGAAAATTAATTTTAGCGGCAAAGAAATTTCGATTATGTTCACGTAAATGTCTTCGAAAGTGCGTCAGCTTTAGAGAAACACTTCAATAATTTGTAGGCGATTTATATGGTTTTAACAGCTGTATCGTTATTGTGACTTTTTAAAAATATAACAATATATCATACCGATGTTAGAGGTGCAAGGATAGAACAAGCTTCGGTGGTCGCGAGCACAAATACCAGAAATTCACCTCTGACTTTTGGAAGTTATTTGTGTACTCGTAGTAAATCATCAGGGATCTTCTCCATAAAGACAAACATCATAAAAAAATTTGGACACATAAGAGTTTTTAGAAATTTCTAAGATTATACTAAGCCTCTCAGCTGTATATGAGGGCCCAGCATATAGCCTGATAAATATATATATACTTATATAGCCTGATAAACTTCACTGGTGTGATAGATCTACGCAGTCGTAATAATTTTTTTAACACATGGAAAGCAATGATTCTATTGCCTGACAAATGACGTTAGGGCAAAAAAATCGGTAGTTGGCTTAACACTAGCTTGCAAAACGGTAGGCCACGAGTTGGATTCCCGCACTAAAAAATAATTTCGTGTGATCCACTAACATTTGTTCTAGGTTTGGGTGTGTTCGAGACCTAAAAGTCTTTCATAGTGGGGCTGAGAACTATATAAGTGAATGCAAGGCGTATTTATTTGTTAATTGTACCAGCCTGTTTTCCGGCGAATAAACATATTATGAATTTGGAGCATGACATAGTTGCGGGGGCCGTTTTCACCCTACACACGTACGCTGAATATGTACATAAGACTCATGCAGGAAATTGGGCGTTCTGGTAATGTCACTGTCCGATACAACTGAAAGGCACCGAAAAGCGTTTGTAAAATCGGGAATTTTATTTACTTTTATTTACTAATACTGCAAAATTAATGTAATATACCTAAATAAAAAAAGGACTGGTGGATTATAGCAGCGATGAAGGGATAAATCTTGTAATGAAGATTAGACGAAAGTATGCAAATAGCGTGTACCTTTAAACTGAAAACAAACTATGAATCAATTCGAGTAAATTAAGTTGATATTGGGTATTCATATGCAGTTTCCTCACTTTTACAGATTTTTTTGTCTAATATTATGTGTTCTATTTCAAGACAATAAATCACATTAAAGAAATTTAAAAAAATATTTAAGACTTCATTTGTCATTTTATCATTATATATAAATTCTATGGGGTCCCTAACAGAAGATTTACCGGTTTATCCTCATTATAAATTCAATTTTACACATGAAGTAAGTACTTCGTTAAAAAGATTTTATCACTTGCATTATAGTATTTAAAACCAGAATCAATTAATTAGCTCAGTACATGTTCTTTCTTTGGCAGCGGTTGGATGAGGAGAGCCGAAGATCGAGCCCAGTGGCGTGCCATAGTAGAGGCCTATTTCCAACAGTGGACGAATAAAGGCTGATGATGACGATGACGATGACGATGATGTGTTCTGTCTACTAAAGATGACCTATAATTGTATAGTATTAAAGGCTTTATACATTTTGTTCATTTTAGCATTCTAGAAAATAATATAACAATTTTTAATGCTACAGCGGAGTAAAGTCAACTTTTAATACTAGATAGTAAAATGCTTGAATATATGCCTTGTAAAGCCGACTAAATATAAATATGTGAGAAAGTCGTCGTACCAAGAAGCAAATATTGCGACTAGTTCTCACAGGATGGACAGGTGACCTCATAGATGCGGCAGAATACAATATGTTACTTTGACTTTATACAAACTTAGTAGGCGTTACAATCAACAGCCGCTGCACCAATTCAGCCGTATTTCCATGTAAATTCATATGTTGTCTCCATTTATTAAAAAAATGTCAAAACATACACGAAATGGCAATAAAAAATACTTTATTTTCAATTGAGCATATAAAGCGATGTGTTGAATATTAAACGCACAAAAAAATTTAACGTGTTCGAACTTGAGCTCGCGTTAATGACACAGTTTATGTTGATATTGATGGTCTCCTAATAACAACGGGGCTACGAAAATAATATATATTTTTATGTTACTTCGCAATAAAACCGTAGCGACAGATTTCTCACCGCCATGCGTCATAGAATTTAACAGCATCGTATATTATTGTTATGGTCACGCCGAAATAACTAGTTGTTTGTAATAAACTTACTGTATTATTTTTTATGTTCATACCAAAAGACAAATGATGTATGCTACGAATTTGCCGCCATGTTCACACTGTGATATTTCAAAGCTTATAAGAATCATATTTAAAAATATATCCTATAAATAAATAACCATATTTTTATTTCATATCTTAAAGAAATTTTATTGAAACTAAAAATATGAGCCATGATATTGTCATCATAGGTACCTTTCCCCAAGAGCAAGGACATTGTGAACGCTAGACTATGTAAGTATTCCATTCCTTTAATATGTATACTAAAATTCAGTACAGAAATAATGATTCGTATTTTATTATTCATAGCTGGCTGAAACTTGGGCTATCGCTTTCGATGAAGTTTCTACACAAAAGAGAACTCATTTCGCTTTCGTATGAAGATATAATAAATGAACTTTGTGTTGTCGCCTTCGGTTATGTTTTTGGCATTGACGGGCTCCAAGCGGATCGTATTGTAAATTTTACAGATAAGTAACTATATGTTTTATTATGTTTTCTTTTTTTATGTCTTTTTAAAGATATTCAAGACTTCTATAGATATGTGTTTTTTTTACAATTACCTTCTCTACCAACTGCCTTTTAACCTCTCGGGTGATTAATATGCATGTTATAGAGAGGTTTGAGCTTGATGCCCGTAAATTATATTTTTCTCAAATTCATAAATAATATCCCCAACCCTCGGTTTGCACATTTTACAAATATATGTATTTGTAATGCATTAGTACGAGGAAGTCATATATTTTTTGATTATCCTGTAGATGAGTAAATTCTATGCTGGCTAGAATGTAGATAAAATAAATTATTTTATTTCATCATCAAGGCTTTGATTTTATTAAAGGAGATTTAAAAATAATCCCCTTTTTATTTTTTATTGCTTTGAATATAATGACGCAATCTAAAAGCTTTATCAAACGAGGGGATTGGTTTGATAAATATTTGCACATATTTTGTTTGAATCTTTCATTAAGCGTTTTATCATGATAATATAGCATTAATCCTTCACGGTAGACCAATCGCAAAATGAGATTTTGTTTAAATACTCCTACAAAGTAAATCAATGTTTATTTATTTATTTATGAATAATTTGATCTGAAACTATTTGTTATCTACGATTTAAAAATCTGATACGTTTAATTTTGTACACTTTATATCGAAGGGTCATAAAATAAATAAATAAATAAAACAACAATTGGTAATTGAATTTCGTTCATATTAGGTAACATGTTATTATATTTTCGGCTTCAGAAAAATATGGCAACTACAAACATATATAACATTGCATGCCTTAGATCCATCACGCTGCCTAAATGCAACTCAATGAGCGGGTAAACTTCATTAAATTGGAAGCCAGACTAGGCCGTAGCATAAATGGCGACGTGAATTTGGCAAACGGTTTATGTACTAGCAGGTGATCCCATTTTTATGCAGTTTTCTATAAAAAATAACTTTTATCCTCTCCCAGGGTGGGAAGGCCTATTTATAAAAAAAATATTATAAATAGTTTCAGCAGCGTTTTAGATAATAGAATATAAAATATATTAAAAAGGCGTCAAATATCACGAATAGATTTTTTCGCATTTATCATTTTACAATAGGAAATGGAAGGTAACGCAATGCTATTTTAGTAAAAAGGAGACTATTAAATAATATAATATTATGATGTGCGATCACGTAGAGTCGTAGAGTAATCTGCGCCAATTTTCGCTTGTTCAGTTTCTGAAAAAATAAGTAAGTAAGATTTTCTTTCCAAACTGAATGAAGAATAAAAAGGTTAAATTTACAAAAAGGCGCTGGTTTCTCGCACTAGTTTTTTAGTATTGTATTTCACAATGTATAAAATAGGTGAGGATCAAATCACCTGTTATTACTGAAATGCATTAAAATGAAATAACCAACATACGTCCCAATGGTAGGCATGGGCCTCGTCTCCTCTATCTCCCTATAGGCCTTAGACCCCGCTGGCCTAATTCGGGTAGGCAGAGCATCAATTTAAGTTCATGATCTCTCATCAACATAGATTCAAACACTGTTAGTAGCTGTGTTAGCTTCGAGCACCAATTTATGAACGATGATCTATTGCACTACATACATACCACGGAACATAATGATATTCTGATACAAAAGATATTCAAGAATTAGAGGATTAGTTTATTATAATTAATACCTTATTACTTTATATGGTCAATTTCTGTATCTCTATCTTGTATTTAAATCTACGGAGTTTATGAATTACATGACAATCGAATTGTATTTATATAAATTGTTACAAAAGATGTTTTATGTTTCGAAACGTTCTGACGTTAAAAACAATAAAATATTTGTACACTATAATGAATATTCGGCAGCGGTGTGTAAATGACCTGAGGCACATCATGCACAATTACATCATTCTAAATACAAATACACTCATTGAGCGAGCGGATTTGTTAGTGTAAATATTCTAAAGGAATTTGTTACAATGATGATTTCTCCAAATGAAATGGCTAGTTGGTAATGCCGCAAATAGTGCAAAGCTCGCCACCCACTTGTTTCCCTCTCCGGCCGCCCAGCCGTCAGACAAAATTATGACGCCCATAAAGTGATACTCAACTCTCGCCGTTCGTCATTTAAACACGGCGATATAAAACACAGGCCTGTGGTATTTCCCAAAATAATATGAGCGAATTTCGTAAAGGTTGTCTAAATAAGTAGCGTTTATATTTAGCGCAACCATTATAACACCGGCAAAATCAATGCGAGCCGTATCTTATTTGTCTCGCCTGAAAGATTCTTACCTAAATTACTGTGTATCGTAAAGTTTGTCAGGTGGGACGAAGACGTGACCAGAATATTACGTCGGTTATAACGACATAGAATAAAGGTGTACCCGCACGCCGGCCGCCGCACATGAAGGGATGTATTATGAGACAAATAAAAGGAGAGAGTTTTATTTTTATGATTTGACTTGGTTAACAATAAGTTAAAGATGTGACAAAATTCGTATGAACTCTAGAATATTAAATTCGGATCTTGTATCTAGTGTGGTGAACTAAGGCCTAATTCTCAATGGTAGAGGAGGCCCGTGCCCAATTGTGGGACGTATATGGGCTGATGATAATTATTATAATCTATCCTACGGTTGAAAAAGTTTACCACCTCCTCTTTTCTTTTTCATTAAATGAGAAGGTGAAATTATTAAAGGGCATAATATCTCCTTTACAAAGCTCAGAATTACATTAAATTATATTCTCTAAGACCACAAAAAATATTTGCCTAGTTGTATTGCGTTATTCTATATTTTAAGAGAAGTAGGAATGAATATCTCTGTCTTTTTAAAATATGTATGTAATTACGTTGTGAATTATGATAATGCTGAAAAACATATGAAAAATGTAACATTTATATCCATTTTTTAATATGTAGCCTAATGCTACTGTAATAAAACTCAGCAGACATTGAGGTCAACGGCGACCGCTGCCGCAAAGCTGTTTACGGTTTACAGGAAATTTATGATATAGCGCAATTACAGATAAGTATAAACCTTTTTTGAAGAAATATTCATAGCAAAAAACTACCAAAAGTGTTGATTAATATGTATAATATGAAGTGGTGTACACAAGTAATTGAAGGGGGCAGAATTTTTGCATCAGAACTACTATTTAGCCATTTTTGCAGTAACATGTGTATGAAGATGTAAGTAGGTAATGCTTAACTAAATTATTTGTTACAAACGCTCTTAGCTAGCGTAGGTTAAGTTAGACGTTACAAACATCTCAATCATAAAATAGTTCTTTATTATTATACTAATTTGTCACAATACAGACGATCATATTTATAACGACACATAAATAAGAATATTTATTCGTGACTGTAATAAAATCGTCAATCATACTTATAGACTATTCTGTTATACAAATCAAACGCATATACAGAGGCTGATCTCCATAGTCGAATGACTGCTATAGGGTTTTCACCGTGTATGGTTTCATTTCAATTTGCCACAAGCACGATGCGCCGAGCGGCACAGTAATCACACGGTCACTGTTGTTACGCCGAGCTCTCAGTTGAAACAAAAAATATTCCCTACGGTTAGAAAACTGTGTATTTTGCAGCAGAAGTCGCAGGTGTATGTTAGTACAAAGGATTTAGCCATATGTGTTATTGTAAAAAACCTTACTGTAGTAATTTTTGTATTTATGAATAGATCCCACTCGAATTCTATCAACGTGCCGCAAAAATCAATTCAATATCGGAATCCTATTTATTTATCTACATACTCCTAAAGGTCCGAAGAGTAAGGTAGAAGGACATTTCTGCACACAATAATCGCCATTTACTCTATACTGAATATACTATATCAAACTATAATAATTATCATAGCGAGAGTTTGTAAGTGGAATTGTTAGGTCGTCACGCTCGAAGGGCTAAACTAATTTTGATTAAATTTAGTAGGTATAAATCCGAACATCTCTGAACCAGCATGTAAACCCCGTTTAAACATAATGCGAATTAAAGAGATAAATCAATCACAATATGTACAAATATCATCATCATTTTAAATCAGGGCAACACATTTCCATTCCCGAGGGATATTGTTCTCATGAATGACAGTTAGGAACTTTCATTCAATCGGACAAGTTCTTGCACAGTTTGCAAAAGTATTCAATCTTTTGAGATGTCGACCTTACAAAGTAAAGTTGCTTACTCATGAGCGTGAGCGCCGTACCTTTTACACTATTTAATTTATTTATTTTTATTTTAAATAAAATATTTAACTGTTTTGCGGTCTAGCGACACTTGTATTATGCATTTAGATCCAGAAATCCCGCACCCGATTCCCGGATCAGGCAAAGTGTTTTGAATTTTTTCATAAAAAAAATCTCAATAGCTGCTCGGGGTCTGAAATATGGCAGAAAAAAGGCAAAAAATTCGCCAACTTTTACGTAGGTCATAAACAAACTACAGCCTATCCCTTGTGGGATACAGGCGTGAACAAGGGCTATTTTTACATCGCGTCATTATTTTGAAACACTAGTAGTCAAACTAGTTTATAATACGCAAACCACCATGTATAGTGGATGAAGATAAATCAATTTCCTTTCCGTATTGTTTCGAGATAAATCATGTTAGAAGGCGCTTCTAAAGCTAAACCGATTACTTAGGTATGATAGAACATTTACCTGTTCTTATTTTCCTTATGTGGATGATCGCGACATGATATTTTTTTAGAGGGACAAACCTTATGTGCGTAGACATCCAAAACATTCGTTGGTGGGGCTACATTTGATCGGAAATTTTGAGAATGTTTTTAAGTGTACTTTAGCTTTATTTCTAAACTGTAATAATAAAAGTATTCACTTTTACATTTAACTTCGTTGCTCATATTATACAGACAATAAATGCATTCAGTTTTGAATAAAATACACATCGTATATTGAAACACGGCTAAGTAATATTGAAGCTGAATTCGGTTTTTGTTCACCTGTAGCTTCGGGCAACGGTTTAGCTCTATCGACGGATTACATACGTCGGGCGGACCTCGCAAAACAAACCTTTCTCGCGATTGTTCTAATCTTTTATATTCGTTTGACTTGTACGTTATCTATAACATATTTGTATATGAATTTATATTATAAATATTATATATAAATAAGTATGTATTGACATAAAAATAACGACTGAAATTAAAGTCATAATATCAAAAACAATTTAAAAATTGCATTTGCGAAATTTTGTGCCTTAACCATTACTGTGTAAGATATGATAGTCTGTAATATGTATCGAAGTATAGCGCGTAATATTAATTTAATGTAGTCATCAGAACGTGTGTGTGGCCTTATGGGCAGATTTTTCGATTATTATTTTTGCAGACAATGTGCTACATTTAATTAAAATCGGTTAAGACGTTAGAAGTTCATCGCGGAAAACAAATGTAAGACGAAATATTTATATATTTGGGAATTATACCGTATGTGTCACCCATTTTTTCTAAAGTGCTTCAGATTGTCGGAGAAACATACTTCTCTTTTTATACTTACATACAATATTACAACGATAAAGCATATTGTATATCAAGTATAAAAAAAAAGTAAAGAACTCAAATAATTAAAAAATTACGGTTTTGTATTCCTTCAACCCAATAAATAACACAAGTTAGATCTGAGATCCATGCACTTTAGAAATGTTTCTCGTAGATAACCAAGAAGTAAATTGTGCAGTAATAAATCTAAATTTAAAACAAACATAACGTTAGTATGAAAGCACATCGGAGTGTACTTTCATAAAGTGTTGCAAATGGAAACAACAAACATGTTATTTTAGAGAGTCGTTAAATGTTAGTCGCCTTTTATAATGACAGTCTTATAGCTTTATGAAGACATGAAATGGATGGAGAGCGTTATTAATCGGAAAATTACGTGTCTGTTATGTATTGGCGATAATACTTTCTCATTGTAAACCAGTTATATCTACGTTAAAACATATATTTTCCTATTTAAGAAGGTATTTTTAACAATCAGTTTTAAGCTGTTCTTCTTTTATAATATTTACTTAGGTAAATGTCCTCTCCCGCGTCTGCTTAGTATAATTGATCAAGGTGCCCGCACTTCGTAAGTTATATAATCATTGAAACAATTTGCAGTAGAATTATTACTTTCAGTTGACTTTAAATTTTATCGCAAAACTATTTACGTGGAATTAAAAACGACATTTAATTTTCTCAATGCTGCTCAATTCACACGAAACTCGTTTATGTTCCTCTCTTCGCCGAGTTATTCTAATATAATTGAAAAATAACAACCTGAACCAATTAAAGAGGTTGCCGTGAACTCTTTATTTTTTTTAATAATAAAAAGTAATACTGTTTGTTTTTGTTTGCAAAGAATAGTGTTTGTTAGCTACGTTCGAGTATGCTCTAATCTACGCTATGCTTTGGGATCTATCAGGGTAGATCCGGTTACGAATAAATCGGATTGAGCGTGTCAATTAGTCACTCATAGTCGGACTGGTTTTTCGACCCTTTATTTTGACCACGTTACATTTATCAAAATTAAAAGAATATAGTTTATACAGTTTCTTTATTGCCTTTTTTATACTTTAGCACTCATACATTTCAATAGCTGTAGGTCCTAGCATATAGGTCCTATTTTGCCTTATATACAGCTCATTTCAGTTTGCAGCCTTGGTACTTCTACCGAGATTTTCCTAACGGAAAACCTTAACAACTACTGGATAAAAAATTGGAAAAATTGGAATACTGGAAAAAATTGCCCGAAAAGTAAGATTTAACACTAAATACAGTGATACAGTTATTGATGCAGAAGCTTATTTCTCACTATTTTTTCTTTAATTACGTATCTTCATTCAATTTGTAATGAATATTACGTGTAATTTACATTATAGCATATTCTTAAATACGTGTCATAATCAAGTCTCCTTGCCAGAATAAAATGTAAAAATTGTTGACAGTTCAGTGCTACTGAAATAAAAACTTCGAAGCGAATTATTAATACACGCGGGACATAAATAAAACTGTCCGCAAACGTTATAGAATGTGTGTTAATAGTTCATTACAGTCTGTTTGGCTAGTTTTAACGACCCACAGACATTATAATTCATTTTATGATTATTTTAAAACTGAAAGTATAATATTACTTAATTACTTCGGACGTAACATCTGTGTTGTTTGTGATATGACTTGAAGTTATAATGCTGTGCTCACAGGGCAGGGTATAGAATTTGCGAACCATTGGTGATGCTAAGAAAAAACAGGTATCTTTTTATTGGTATGTTTTATTGTTAATATTAAACTTTATTACGAGCATATTTACTACTATGAACAATTAGGTGTGACAAGTTTATGTACCTTTTACACCCAAACTAATTTATTACGGATAATTTACAACATTATACATGTTTCCATGACCTCACGCCTGTATTCCTGTATTCCTGTATTAAGGGGTAAGTAGCACTTCTGTAGGTACATTTACATTACATCGTATATCCTCGTATCACGCTCATGTAACAGGGAACGAACCAATGGCCACTTTTCGGGGACAGTTCCTGATTCCGTGCTACTGTTCAGAATCTTCTTATGGAAAACGCCAATAATAGATACATTCCCCGACCCGGGATTCAAACCCAGGACCTCTAGATCGTACGGCATGTACTTGAACCGCCCTAGTACGAGGCAGTCATCACTTTATCCACTGAACAAAAAGTTGTTGCAAGTTTCCATTTTTAAATCAAATTCCCGAACTTGTAATTAACAAGGAATGTCGCAACATTACCCTTTACAACGTCTCATAGTTCCTTCCTTAAGCTAGTTTATTGCTAAACCACTACACAGCGTAGTAAATTCTACTGCGCAAAACGTCGTATTTTCTCATAATTTCGTCTGGCCCGTTGAATATCTGCTTTGAAACTGTAATTTTAGGAGGGTTGAATTTCATTTAATACAAGAAGTGGCTTAATTACCATAGCCGACCTCGATAAAGTGACTGGAATACAGTTTTATTATTTAACAGCCTCTATCAAGGGTAATGAAGGGTAACTTCATTTGCGGCGGACACGACACAATGGCTGTAACGCTTACTATAGGCGACTTCATTTTTACGTGTTTATGTTGATCATAAGTTAACATAAAATGCACGACCTTTATTTTGATAAGTTGATGGAAAAAGTGCAAGTTGTTAGAGAAAAATATAATTCTCTTTATTGGCTGATGAACATATTTCTATTCTTTATTGTACACCACAATAACACAACATAGTTTTTATCTAACACATACCCTCGCAGGCCATGTTAACCGACCAATGGCCTATGGTTTAAAATGCAATACTTGATCTAGACTAGTGGAATCGCTCATGACACCACAAAAAACATGAAGCTAAGAAGAGTAGTAAAGAAATGGGGACGGTGGATAAGAATTCTTTAGCTGTGGAAACTTTATACAAGTTTATGAGTAAAAAGTAAATGGCAAGCTGTTAGTGCCCATCAGTAATCAATTCGTTTTGACTTCATATTTAGCTTTTACCTCGTTAATTGTGGCGCTGTTAAACAAAATAGCTTTACCCTAATGAAAGGTCTTTAGCAAGTCGGTTTGACATTGCAATTTTTTTCTGGATAGTATTAAAAACAGTCAAGATTTAACAAGAAGGATATTACTCTTGAAATGATTTAAATCACATCTAATAAATTTAGGTGCCTATAGGTGACAGCCCCATAGCTCAGTTGGCTAGATACCAGCTTGCGAAACGAGCGGCTGCAGGTTCGATACCCGCATCGAAACCAATGTCTGTGTGATCCACAATTATTTGTGCCAGGTTTGGGTGTGTGTGAGACCGATAAGTCATTTATTGTATATAAAAAATGTTCCATTTTATATAGAAATATATTTATGTACCAAAAGTTTCAAGGTAAATTTTACTCTCTTGCTTTTTATGACTAGTCGAAAACATTGTGAAACATTGTATTTTATGTCTTTATTCTACCAAGAGGTAGGAGTTTCTAGTAATTTAACTTCAGTTTATATAGAATAACCGCATAACATGTTTTAATAATCTGCAAATTAGTCGGGATAACAAACCATAACATTTAATTATATTTAATGTAAATAATTAAATATTTCCCTTATTACATTTACTCATAATTACCTTTCTTAGCACTTCAAATATAGTTTAATTTCATCTTCATTTTTTCATAACTTTTTGTCACATAATACGTATCATGTGACCGGGCTCTAGATAAAAAATAATTACAATTTAAATATTCAAAAACAGAATGTGGTAGTTCGTAAACAAAAGTCTATTTATTAACAACAGCAGCTGTTTATTATGAACAGCTTTTAAAACCGTCAATTATAAAAACATCAGAACCCGCATAAAAGAAGATTACATAAAACTGTACGAAGGTAACATAAAACATCACACAAATATTTTACTACAAAGCCACAGTATTCAGTTTTAATTTTGTTTTCATTTTTGTTATGATAAAATCGTTGTTGTGTTTTTTTACACAGTAAATTCTTTTGTGAAGACCAGGGGTCTTCACATATGTACACAGTACAGCAAACAGCTACTTTTTCTGCTTTTTCTTAGACACAATTACGAACAATTTATATGATCTGTATTTTATATTAAGTAATTACATGGGTACTTACTTATGCTGAGATAGCATGTATTATAAAACATACAATAAGAGTTCTCTAAAAAGTAATTCCCGTGCAATACATAGGTACAATACAACTCCTATGCAGTTCTACAATTCTTCCCGTCCATTTTTATTCATGGGATGATGGGATCATCGACGTTAACCAACTTTTTCGGTTAATTCAAACCATATAACATTACATTTCCTTCAAAAACATATAACGTGTCAATACTTGTATAAAGGCGTAAATGATCTAAATATAAGTAATAATGTACACAACAATTTTGTTGAAAGAGTCACGAGAGTCCTTGGTTAATGTCAAGGTCGTTCATCGGAACGTTTCAGGCGATGTGTTGAATAATTTATTCTCCTCTTCAAAATTTAAATTACACTTTTTTAATAAAGACTGCGAGTGTTGTAATTAGGCGTATACATTTTCCGTGAGATAATTTTTAAGCGTAGCCATCGCGGGTGAAATACGGTTTATAATGGACTGAGCAATTAGTGAGTATTTACATAATTATTAACATCTAAAGTACTCTTTGAGAGGAGCTCGGAGATAATCTTCAACATAAAATATAAACACCGTCCATGGTAAATTACATTATACAGCGAATTTGAATAAAAATAAATTCGTCTATAAGACTGTGGCTAAACGCTATTGGGCCGTGCTTTTAGATTTCGCAGTTTTGAAAGGAACACGATAAAGTACTCTTCGGAAAAAACTGACTTTATTAAAAACTCGAAGCTCTCTCAATAAAGTAAATTAACTCAACAATCTATACCAATTCAAAATCATAGACTGTAATCATCTAGAATCTGTATCCATGACGAACGTGTCCGCCAATGTTTCCGGATTGTCGAAAAGAGTTTTTATGTAAGTTGCTGGCACTTGTTTAGTAAATGAAAAACAAATAAAGATCGTTTACGGGCGGGGCGGCCGTAATTGCTTTGTGCGATAGAGCAGGCGCGTGGTCGCGTAAAATTAACACCGAGCCGCGCACTGTTTGCTCACATCTACGTAATTCATACTCAGTGTACGGCTTTTAAAAACTCCTCCGTGCGCATCCAATGAATTTGTGTGTAGCGAGCTGAAATCTCCGAATAACCAACGAACACGCCTTCCTAAATTTCGTACTGTTTCTAACACAATTTGTCTTTTAAAATATTATAATTAGGTATATCACTTGTGTATATTTTGTATCATGGAAGTATTTACATATGTCCATGGTCAGTTATGTTAGGATATTGTTTGTCTAGTAATTGTTGTTTATTCTTTATATATGTTAAAAATAAATGAAATATTTAATCACATGCGTGGAGTTGGTTTAAAAAAGTAAAATATCTGTTTGATGGTAGTCTTTTATTTTAAGTTGGTGTTTATATAAAAGATTTTACATTTTCCTTTAAATATATGTGTTTCTACGTATGTTATTATTAAGTTCGAAATATTTTTTGCACCTATTGTACTAAATGATTACCTTAGGTCCTATACTAATAATTGTTAGCCATTGAAGTATGATATTGAATATAAGAACTTAATACAATAACGTCTCAACTCTATATTACTTACCAACTTTATATGCATGAATATTCACTTCTACGAATATCTCATTGACACAATTAATATTTATGGTTTTAATATGTAGATAAAAATAGTTTGTGCACTTTACCAAATACATACATAGGATAACCTGTCGATTATACTTGTATTTGTAGCTATTCCGGGGTAAACGAGGAAATAATAGAATCGCCCTCTATCAGCAGGTTAACGAATCGTGAGATGCGATGCCGGTGGCGAGACGTGGGGCTGTGGGTCGGCACTCAGCTTGTCGCGCACTGAATACTATATTCGAATTGTATTGATAAACGATAGTCCGTATAGCGTGAGTAATTATGAATACGTGGCCTCCAGGATTATGCGGTTTTGATACGAAACTACGGCGCTTCTAAGTTCTTGGACACTTCTGGGCCCCTTAAACCTTAGTATGCGTACTGAACTGAAAAGTCAGGGACACCGACATATCCTTTTTAGTCGGGTGATTGGAAGACTTGAGGAGGTTTGCACCTACCAATGGTAACTTTCACAGTTTTCCTCTAGTTAACAAAGGCAAATAACTCGTAACTGTGTTGTGATTTTATAGTGAAATATACTTACAGGAAAACATGAAGAAACCACTGAAACAACGCTGAACTTCGCAATTAATTCTTTTATTTGTCTATACCACAACTCAACCAATGTCATTAGTTTGTTTTTATCGCTCATCTCGTTGACGAAGTCAATCTTTTTAAATTTAGCTGAGACAGACTTGAGACAGACTTTATTATACATTGAATTTATATCTCTTCAGTTTACTAAGAGCTATGTTTTTCAAAGCCACATCTTAGCCATGTCTCTTCATATATTCATAATCAGCCTCTATACGTCCTAACTCCCAATGCTGGATACGGGCCTCGTCTATAATTGAGGGGTTTGTGCCTAGGGTTTGAATCCACTACTAGCGACCGCGTGGTTCAACTCGAAGCTATCACCACGTATATCTAAAATATTATGTTTATGTAATTGAAAATATGAATGTATTAAACATATCAGTAACGTAGAATGCAAATACCGTCACTCATCCTATTTCATTGATTCTCAATATTATTGCAGCAATAAGTAATATGTATCGCAACACATCGGAACAATTATGACTTTCAACGCTTGTTTAAATCAGTCAATATAAACATACGTACGTAGAGAAACATCAATGGAACCATTTATCAACTGAGCCAAGACAGATTTATTGGTCCTACACACTGTTTATTGTTTATTTTTCTCGCAGCGGGATTCCAAGCGTGAAAACTGCAGCGTAATGGCGTCTATGGAAAATGGCAATAGAAAAATAAATAGGATGTTTGTGAAAATAAACGAAAAATTATTTTATTATGATTTTTATTTATTTTAGTTTTGTTTTCATTTATTCAAAATAAAGATTTAGCAATTTACGCTATCATGCCAATTTTTAAACATCAGATTAAAGATATTGGGACGTACAACTTGATGGTTTTATATGACAATGCAAACACTACCTACTCGTAAGTTGTTGTTAAAGGATATCATTAATCAACTAATTTTAGTAATAGTTAAATATTATCATTTTCGCAAAATAAAAGCGTCAGCCTGACATTTATGTGTATATGTACAGGGTAAATGTTGCGCATGATGTACAGTGATGTGGCTCATGAATTTTTGATCGGTTGCATGACCGACGTGAACCCTTTGGGCATTATACCAATTCCGGGCATAATACGGTTAATGTTAATGTTCAAAGTAGCGCAAATTACATTTTGCTACCTACTCATAAAGTAACTAACAGTATTAAAGTTAAATATTACATTCACAACTATGCATATAACCTTACACCTGAATTCCCCCAAAGAGGTAGAAAAGGTGCATTTCTGCACTCATATTTCGCCAAGAATGTATCCTACGTAAAAGTCAAGACTATTGCCAATTTTCACGGACCCATGTCCTCTAGATCTCACTGCACATTTTTGTGTCGCGAGACCACGAGACAGTCAATTAATATGTGTATATGTTTTTAAATTATGTCTTTCTATCATACTATCTAGATAAAAATAAAAAAAAACAGTATAAATTCTACAAATAGCCTTTTCTATTTAACCGCCTCAGTAAGGCGTATCTATTGATCCCTGGTGCGGTCAGCACTGCACTCCAAGATAAAGTACTTCAATGTGTACAAAAGTATTCGCTACGCTAACTTTAGTTTGCACACAAGCTCTCCGGTAAGACCGAAGTTTGCCTCCGTTGGAAGTTAACTCCACTGTATTTTAATTAATATATGGAACGTGTTTATAATCAATATATTGGCAAAGAGAAAGGTTTACACAAATCAACGTAGTTTAGTAAATAATTAATTGCTTTAATATTCTGGTTCTGTTGTTTTGGGTCACACAATCACATCAAAACATCGCTTTTTGTTGTTCTATCTTGCGTCAAAGATGTTGTGAATACGTTAACGTGTAGTGAAGAACCTTTAAAAAAGGGAGGCTCAACATCTACGCTACTGTAAATGGTAATGAATCATTGATTATTTCCTTGGTATTAGTGTAAAAGGGATGACTAAATGTTGGCCAAATACTTAATCCATTAGCTTCCAAATTGCAGCATAACGCTCTTCAGGTCGGACTACGTCAGCGATTAATAGGGGTAATGAAAATAGCGTTCAAAATTTTGCTGAAACGCCGTCCTAATAAAGAGTTAATATGAGGTAAAATTTAATACTCGTTTTATCTGGCGTACATCCGGTCGATCCACGACAATGAAGAAAGAATGCTTGTGTGCCCACATACTAACCCGAAGTAATAGCTCTCTGGACAATTACTAATGTCATAACTGAAGCTGCTCGCGCGGCGACATCCTTCATATTTTCAAAACCGCTTTCATTAAGAGAGAACGATTTTTCACTTATGTTTGATGGATAGTAGGAACTTGTTCACATTTTGTATTTATTATATTTCTTCTGTTAACCAAAAACTAGTTGGTTAAATAAGACGGGGTCCAACTAAGAATATAGTGGACAACACACACTGGACCATCATGACTGATTAACCTTTTTTCATAGATAATATTTTTACCCGCATTATGATATTCCATATATTTAACCTACATATTATGTAAGGTATTAAAAGTGTTCATAATAAAATTTTCATTAATATTATGTGTTACGTAAGCTAAGCCGATTTACGATACGATTTACATAACTTGATATACTGATGTATCCTCAATTCATATAAAAAAGCTGTTTGTTGTCTAAAAGATTTTTAAATCCGCCCATACATTCTCAGACAAAGTATGTTACTGTACTGATGATTTCATTTATCATTTAAAACGTAAATAATGAAAATTGAGCTGGAAAGCACAAAAGCCAACAAATACGAAAAGGAAGCTATAGGTTAGGTCACTTGTGTCAATAGAGTAATCATTTCTAATGTGTGCATGATTTGCGTTCATCGCGCTCGCGTCGTCTGTCATTACTCAGACAAGTGGATAATTCTCTTTGATCTATTCGTCTCTTGTGGCACAGAAATATTGTACTATTCATCAACCTTAATATAATAACGTGATTATTTTTACCAAGACGGACATCTCCCTCTCGCGAACTCTCATCAATCATTTCAACCTCACTTAACGAAGAAATAAGTTATAATGAATAAGAAGTTACCTTTGTTAATGGGCGTGAATGTTATCAGACACTTTTCTTACATTAATACGCATTATGATCCATGTAAGACATAAATAAAGTATAATGTAATTTAAATTAGAAAGACAGGTTGGTTTATTTTTAAGTTTTAAGCTTGGATTTACCATTTATTTGAACCAATTGAGGGTTTAAGCCTGGCATTATATAGTTTTTTATATCAACAATAAGGCTTTTGTTAAGAGAGCGATAAATCTGTAAAGTATAAGAAAAAAATAGGTTTAAAGTATGAATGATGAACTAATAAATGCTTTGTGTTGAAAATTATTACACGTGAAGTGAGAAAAAATATTAAAGGAGAGAATTAGAACAGCGGATAACCCAGTGAATAAATACGTAGAAATGTTTTATTTAGCTGCGATATTTCACAGTATTAGTGTGGAAATAGTTATTAAATTGTATACAAATACAACAGCAACATACACGCTCGCACAATCCCTGAGGGGATCGGGAGACTTCCACTTCACGCCAGCTACATTCTAAGTTCTACAAAATGAAATACTAGTCTGTGCTGGCACTTTCCTAAACAAAAAATGCAGTAAGAATACCCGACATGGGTAAATGTATCAAGTAGACTCGTTTCATGAATCAGAGATATTTCCAAAATATTTGTTGAATAAAATTATTCACTCCTTTTAAGGCTGAAATATAAAAGCAATATCATGCCAAATTTCAATGAAGCCGTCATTGCCTAACAAACAACTATGTATTTCGAAATTCGATATAAAATACATTAGGTACATAAGGTAAATTAATTAATTTCTGAACTCTGATAGAAAATACGTACCGAGAGCTACTTTCATCAGAGAACGTAATAGAGATATCTGGCAAACTTAGTCCATCTTCGTTTGATTAAGTTTTCGATATTCAGCAAAATGAATATGACCACTGGTAAACTGAAAATAGGTGACTCCATTCATCACATGGTCTAATCTATGAATACTATCCCCAGATTTGCACACGCTACGTAATTTATTATGTGATTTCAATTAAATACTACGGTAAAAGTAACAGACGAAAATAGAAAAAGGTGTGACGCCCGTAGATCTATTTAATCCACGTCGTGGCTTCTGCGAAACTTCACACGAGATATAGGGGATTTCTGTGACACAAGCTCTAGACGATTTCAGGGTGTTAAATCACTTACACCGGCTCAAAATAGAATATTTCGGTCTATAAATGAAAGATATGTAACATCTTATACTTACAGTATAACGGATGGATTAAAGGAAATATCGTAAGAAAACTCTTTTTTGAAATTCAAGTTTACTTAGATAGATTTTTAAGTCTCACACAATAGTAAGAGACAAATCTATTTCTCTGTTTCAGTCTTCTGTTTTGTATTTTATTTCTAGGTTCCGTGATGTTAATGACAATTCTCTAAAAGAAAACCCAAAATAGATCTTTGCTCAAACCGAAATTAAGCCCGGGACATCTTAATCGCTTGATACGTACTTTTGCAGAGGGATCTTACAGGCAGTTAGATATTTAACGTTAATTTGATGCCCAGTAGATCATTGTGCAGAATTTCATGGATACAATAGTTATTAGGTGTCCTATACTGAATATAACTAAATAATACCAAAAAACAATATTGTTTTGGTATCATGAGTATATCGTAGCTATATCGAAATGCTTAAATAATAAATAAATAAATCGACATTTTGAACCGCGTCAGCTTAATAACGTGGCCCAGTGAATATCCCACACGAAATAAAAGGCATGTTGATCGAAAGGCATCGTGTAATTAATTCATGTGCAGAATGAAACACATTTATTATTTGTAACCACGAGCTTGAGCTAAATCTTGTTTTGAAGATAAAAGTTTACAAAAATAAAAATCAACCCGATACATAGACTGTACTGTCACTCGCTCTATTCTAAGTACTCTTCTGAGATTTTATTTGAACAATAACATTATTACAATGTAGTATTATCAATTAATCTTGCGCATTACGAGATGAGAACCTATGTTACTGGTTTGGGCGTTTCGTAGCTTGTAATGGCTCGAAAACTGGCAATGCACGACGTTTGACGCGGGACTCAGAAAAAAACTGGCGAAACATGATTGTGGAATTTCACGTCTGCTTACCCTTCGGGAAATAATAGCGTGAAATAAAATGAATAAAAAGCCTCAGAAAATAACATTTACTTATGTCTTATCTGACGGAACGTGCGCTCGTAGTATTCTCGTCACACTAATATACGTTCCGGGGGTATACGTAATTCTATGCTATAAAATTCAAGTTTATATAAAGAATCGAAAAAAATAAGAATTATTGAACGTTTAACTAGGATAAACATCAATTCCATTAGTTTGTATCCAGTACTAACGTATTTTAAAAATGCAAATGTCACGTTGCCTGTATGCCCTATTCCAGGGAATATCTTTTCTTATCCTTATTGTTGGCTCTGTACCTCGCTTTATGTCTGTGCCTGTTTCCTTTTTATTTTGTATGTTCAGCGCTTCGCAAGACGTTGCATTCCAAAAGTTAGAAAAGCGAAATGTTCTCAACTGTTTAAAAATTATATTCCGTTCAATAATTAAATGTAGTGTTACAATAAAATAAAATATACACAGTAACATCAATTTTGCAACTGTGTCTAATGATACATTTTTTGTACATCCATTTTTTTCAGATTTTGAAATTAAAAAAGTTTAGACTTTACCTCGATTCTATTTCCATTCATATACCAATCCGCATCGACTCGACGTATTCAAGTATGACGCATATAGCATTCCGCAAAGCGGAGAAAAGCCTGTAATATGCATCGAGGCATACGCGATAGTATACATACGAGTATATTGCGTGCAACACTGCATCCACGCTTAATTGAAACTTAACAAGTAAAATACATGAAGTCATAACCATCACACTCCACATACGCTACGTTACTAAACACACAGGCAACGAGCAATTTCTGTACACATAATTAACCTCTCCACGCTTCTCTTCATATTTGACGAAGTTTATTACCTTATCTTTTATGTTACAAACATTTAATAAAACAGTGATGAGAGAAGTGTGCTATGTGGAACAAAGGATACTTCGTTAGTGACATACTTATGATCTATCAGCGCCGTCGTAACCTTATACATATTGACAATGCTGTTCTCGAACAATTCCATTGTGATGAAGTCAATTTCGTCCTATCAGTTTTATTATATTAGCATTCGCACAGTAATTTTGCATGTTTTTGTCATGTTACTCATATTTGATTCTAGGTTAAAAGCGAGGGAAATATTATGTTTTACAGATTGATCGTATGAAAAAGTTATGAACTTTCGAACGTATCGGTTCGACCCAGTCGGTAGGTAGTACTGTGATTTCGAAATCAAACCCACATAATCGTGTTGTAAAAATGAGGTTGATCGTATTATTATATTCATGTTTATAAAAGTTACTAAATAAATATAATATCTAGATAGATCCCGTTTTGAGGATTTATTTTAATATATTGTAACAGAAAAAAGATTATTTTAACAAAGATGTTTGCAAACAAGGGACAACATAGTTGGAAATAAAACGAACTGATAGACTTCATAGTTCATTTAGCCCGTTCATTAATAATTGAATTAATTTATTCATAATTATTCACATTTTTCGCCGAAGAACAAAATCTCGAGAAAATCTCCATCCCGAGATTTTAATATAATATCCTAGCTTTTAAAATAGCAATATTTACATTAATTTTTATATCACTATTTCATAATCGCTATTTAATTGTCTATATGTAAACTATAATTTTTATTACACATCTACAATGCTGATATAAATTATAATGTTATGCATACCTAGATATGTCACAACCACTTCACTTTGTTCACAAGATTTTATCACTTTATACGGGCAATACAGAAAATTAAACGGTATCCACAAATGTATCACATATCATGTTGTCATGATACGTTTTATTTATCACACTACGTTCTATCAGAAAATATAGTGTTGAATTACTCTGCTTTAGTTGTTGATTATTTCAGTGGGTAAGATACAGTAAATTTAAACTAAATAGCGGAATATGATGTTTTTTTAAGGCCCAGCTCTGTATTAGTATTTCTGTTTTCATATCAATCGTCGTTGCTTAACCAAATTAAACGGTGCAGGTGGCGGGTCTCATAAGTGAACCTACACTTGTACATACATAGCCACTTGACTATTTTTACATGTACTGAATGTTATGTGCCATACTTTCGTGAATACCCATCGACAGACTCATAAAGCTTCTGACAACCACATTCTTCAAAGGATAACTTGCGACATTTTCGACAATTCCGGTCGAATCTACTAAAATCAGGTCAATGTAGAAAGTACGTATTATTTTATACAGGCATTATATTATAAACATACATTATCCCAACAGCATAACATTATTTTGTATGTTTTGAAGTAAATACACTAGGCTACTCTAGTAGTCAAGCCTGATGAAAAGGACCGGTTATATGACAACTTAGTCTACATTAAAAATTGTGCCTCTTTGTAAAATTGATTTACAAAACGTAACGTTTCAATAGAAAAATTTAAAAGAATAAATATTTAACGGTCATAGCCGGCAATAATCAGTTCCGTTTGATATTGATTTTTAAATTGTTGGCCTTGTAAGCTGTTATTTCAATTAAAGTCTTAATATCTGCCATTGTAATGTCGAAATAATACACGACGACTATACAAAGAAGTTGTAATATTAATTTAAATTCAAATTTAAAAAATAATTGATTTCTTTTGTTTTATCTATCTGTGCTAATTAAGATTTGATTTATGTTATGATTGAAATCAAAAACTACTGTATTTTCTAGACTACCATTGTAATGCATTTTGATATGGACTATGAGAATTAACAAAGGCTATTTATTATTCCGGGGAAATGTATTACCATGGGATGAGCACGGAATTCAAGATTACGACCGGACAGATCTGAGCCCCACTTTAGCTTATACTCGTACTACTTTCATTAATCATATGTAGGTATTTGTAGAAGTAATTGTTTGAAACTAATTTAATTATACTTTTTGCAGTTTTTAAAGAACGTGACACACATACTATGTAACGGGACCCTTTTTCGCTCTAATATTTACCATATTAGTGTCTACTTTAACACTTGTTGGTAGGTAGGTATAACGCTTACCTGGATCACCTTGGCGAGTCGTACATCTACAGGCCATAAATTAGCCTTCTATTTTGTCAGGCAGCTACGAATATCCTACACATTGGGTCTCGACCCATCACATTCAGTAAAAAAACAAAACAGAGTTACTTTGGGGAATTAGGGACTTAGTCTACACTGTTTTAGTCATTGCTTAGTGATAGTCGAGATGATTTTATTAAATTAATGTTACGGTGATTGGAAATTTTCAAATTGAATCAAAACAATCTTCGCATAACTACAAAAAAAAAATAGAATTTGTTTTCCAAATACACTATACTGTTAACAAAAGGATCTCACCATTTGTCATATATTGGGAAAGGAATATTTTTTGTATATTTCTTCCTATTCCAGCCTTATCGCCGCTGTTCACAGACACATTCCACAAGAGCATTTTCCTTTGTATTGTATTATGTAGAGATTTCTTCTATATTTGATCGAAATGTACGTTTATTGCTTTGTAAATCCACTAGTCGAATGCCTATTTCATTTGTACCTGACACATTTTCTTCGGAAGTTCGGAGTAGCGCAAAATGTTGATTCGGTTGTTACCAGACCAATTTATTCCGAATATATTGACTTATGTTTACATATTGGCACTGACGCTCGAATTGGCTTCAATAGTCCTTTTTCATTTAATACTACAGAAAGGTATTGAAATATTTAATTAATCACAAAAAGGGTGAACATCCCGGTCCCAAAATTTGCTCGTGTTTTGTTACAAAACCAGGCTTGATTGCTTGGGATAACAGCGATAAAGATATGAGAATTCTTCAAAATGTATACCCTTGAATATTCCTATACAAAAGACAAAATGTCTTTTCAGTGTATCCAAGCGTCATTGTTCTAGAAACATGTCAGTTAGAGGGTTGTTCTCGTTTTGTTTTACACTCAATTTCTCCTTGCCTTAATATTTGTGAAGTGTGGTTAAAGACAATCCATTAGCAACGGTGTTCTTGATTAATTATGTCACGCCCAAACACCGAACCGTATTGTGTTCACCGTGCTCAACTAGTCGACAATTAAAGTAAATATTTCACTTTACTATTAATTTTGATATCCATATTTTGTAATAATAGTGGGTATTAATTAATGTTTTAATTGAACTAATTCAACTTCATTGATTTAAAACAACTATTTTTATTGCAGGAACATATGGTAGTTAAATCGGTTTAACGTCTAGAGATGCCGTTTTATGACCTGGTATTAACCTTTTACGGTTAAAAGATTATGGCACAGAATATTCAAGTATAAAATCTGCTCCTTTAATTATTGTCAGTAGTCTCATAGCTTGCTTTTATCAATCGTAAAAGAGAATTATATCGCTTTATTGAAGAATGTTTATGGAATAATTACAATATTTCTAAATATCATTTAATAAGCTGATTTTAGCGAATAATTTAAAAGCTTAGGTCAATTCAAGGGCACGCTTGTTGCAATTTCTGTAAATTGCAAACTAACCACAAAGCACCATCAATTTGATCATGGTTAATTTGAATTATTTTTTGACATTTATATTGTAGGTGACGATTTCGTAAAATATATGTAAGTATCAGTTAGATATATTTAGTCTAGTCTAAATAATCATACCACAAAATGCATTAGATAATATAACTTACATTTGTCTGCTATAAAAGCAATATAGGCCTCAAATTGTTTCCAGACAGACACATTACCGTAAAATATTAGTCGTTCACGTAAATGGTGGGTATAATTGCAGCAATAAACTATTAAGATACAGTAACTACCATTAGAATTCGTGGTTACTATTTGTTCATAGTATTTTGTAAACAACTATCTAGTTCAAAGGAGGCGATAGGTTGTATTCACAGATATGTGTCTATAATTTTATATCTAGTAAGTTTTATTAACAGTAAGTTAAGTTCGTGATGAAAGCTGCACACCTAAAAGTTCTTTGGAGTTTCTTAGGTGTGTAGTCCGCCAACATCACTAGGCCAGCGTGGTGGACTAAGGCCTAAAACCTCTCAATGCTAGAGGAAACCCATGCCCAAAAGGGGGACGTATATAGGTTGATGATGAAGTTTTGAAAGACAAGAATGTAAAGTGCGTAAAAAAATCATCCACACTAAACGACAGCGGTTGGTTACAGTAAGGGAATAATCCCTCTCAATTGAAATGCAGGTTCGTACCCAATAGTGGGTCGTGTGTATATGGGCCAATATATGTAAATGTCTTCTGCATGATAGACTTCATCGATTTGCTACTTGACACCAATATTGCACCAACAAGATGAATGGCGTATTGTACAACCATTCAAATAATGCAAAAGCTATGTTAGTATACTTTTAATTTGGCAGATGGAGGTTAAATGGTTATCATATATTTATGACATTAATAAAATTGCCTGAAAACATTTTCTATTCATTATTTACTTGACCTTAAAATCAACGAATAAAAATTAATTTATGTGAGTGCGTCACTTACAAACTTGAAATTTATTGGTTCATATTTTCGACTTAAAAAAGTCAAGATTTAATTTACTTTGTTTTAGCCACCTACATTTTTGTACCACATTACATCATCAGGCCAAAATACTCTTCATACCGTAGGCCACCTATCATAATATTTATGAACCCTCTGTAGTGTGACGCGTTGGCTTAGTAGCCATTGAACAGACGGAATTATAATGCCACCCATCGTGCCTCATATAGCTTAACCATTGTCGCCGGTTTAATGTCCTCTGAATCATAAAGGCATTAGCATGTTTTCCAGTATGGTCAACTACATAGCTATTGTACATGGCTGTTTTGCATTAGAGTATATTATCATAGCGCTCTATGTGTTAAACATAATGTTAGCTCTTTGGATCCAGATACATTAAAGCTGAGAGGCGGTTTGGTCCCCATATCCCCTATACTTTATCTCATTAGAGAATCGTGTAAGAATTTAGGCCCAAATAAAATATACCCAGAAAAAGGCAGTAAGATTCTCGAACTTATCACCGATAAATTTTAAAATAGAATGCGAAATTTGGATGTGGAAAATACATTACAATAAACAACATATTATGTTCATTTCAATTACTGTAATTTACCGATTATTGTTAACAACCCTTTACGTTTGGGACTCTTAGAAACATGATACAAAGAATATAGTTTCAAAAGCAGTGGTACGCACTAGCTTCAAATGCATGATTGCCCTTTCAACAACACAATCCAACTCGCTTCCGACTTTCCCCGCTTACTTGAAGTATAAAGCATTCAACACATTTTATTTACATCTCATTATTAACATAAACAACAATACAGAACGAGTCGCCGGGGATGCCGACAGATAAAAGGTTTCTTACGTTTCCACTTTGAATTTGCAATGTACGATAGCCAGCCTTCTCCACAGGCATCGTATCTCGACGGAGAGAAGCAACGTTTTACGAGGGCAGGTAAATCAGTCCCGGAAATTGCGAAGAAAGTAAAACGCCAGATGTATTAAGTCAGTTCCGATATGACTCTGCTCCACAAGAATATTACGTTCTGAATCAATTTGAACCGTTTTTCTGCCGAATATTCTCATATCGTCGCTTAAAATAACAACGCACAGACTATTCCTGTAACATTTTTAATAACGATGGATGGAGATCGTTATTGATTTCAACATTATTCCTCAATCGTTTTTTTGTTGTAAAAACACAATGTTACATAATTGGCAAGGATTATATAATACATAGTAATCGCTTTAATCAAGAACATTAATAGCATCAATTAATCTGTCTTACTCTATGGAATGACCTCTACGATATAAGAGGATTAAGACAAAACATAACTTAATTAAGACAGATGCTAATCAACGATTATAAAAAAAATATTGATAAATAAGCTCAAAAATTGTCTTACAGTAATAAAGTAGCAGAATTAGATAATTTACTCCAATAAATTTAATTATCAGAGACCTTCCTCCTTTCTCGCCCACCTTTCCTAAATATACTATCATAGGATTATAAAGCTCGTACAATTTAAGTACCTTTAAGTACCTTTGAAGTAAATTTTATCAAATTACTTTTACTAGGAAAGTTTATCACCTCTTCGAGAAGCAAGTTGCGACTTAAAAGCCGTACCTCGATCCCTTAAACAAAACAATAAGTGAATGTAAGTTGAGTACGACCTGGAACTTAGGTGGATGGGAAAGTCTGGAATTAAGACAATTAAACTGCGAAAACCACAGCGACCCACGTCAACACGTATGAGTCTTTGAACTTAATTACAGTCTCGCCTCGCTCTCGAGCGAATAATCAAATTTTTAATATATTTAAAACAATACCCTTACGATGCGAGAAACGACCTTTTTAAGTTGTCGGCACCGCCCGTCGTGATTTTTGAATACTTGTCGCGTATAATAAAATGACTTAAACCAAAACTTTACTTAGGAGTAAAAAAATGATTACCATGAAAAGATCTCTCTAATGACATTTTAAATTTTGGTTGAATTATATGTAATATCTACATAGAAACATTTTGAAGGTGTAAGTCAATTTTATTACTTTGTTTTTCTTCCAACGGAAATGTCTGAAGAAGTATGGGAAAATGATTGCAATAAGAAGGATAACCACTACCTTATCATGTAATTCTTAAAATAAAAAAATATTAATAATGTTTACATTTATCTTATTCACTCTATGACATAGTGTGTTTTCACAAACAATATTCGGTTATTCAATACAACGACCGCATTTTGTTCCATTCTAAGCAGCTAACGGTCTAAAATATTGTGCAGCAGTATCACGTAGTAGAGGGAAACGATGTGTTACATTTGGCAACGACAAAATTTATGTAAAGTATTGGGAACGGCAAGTTATTACTCTGCAAAAACACAAATATTTTCATATAGGTGATATTTGCAAAAAACGTTTTAAAATTGTTGTTTATGCAATAGCTCTTTTTCTGTAAAGAGAACTTAAATATTACAATTGAATATTAAGGTCTTAAACTAAAACACAGCTGGCGTGGAATGTAATCCTAGTCGTAAGCATATTTTACCGTTATTTAACATTTTTGTTGTATTTCATTCTTTTATATGAACATCGTCGTAGTATATGATGTTTTAATTAACATCACAAAAACACCGTAGTTAAAAATCGGACTTTAACATTCGAGTCAAGTAATCGTTTTATTGTTTTTTTCCTATTAAGAAATATTCAGTAGCAGCACTGAGTCTGGAAATGTGCCTAAAACGACAATAAACTTGCTTCCTATTACAACGGATCCAATACATAACTGGTAATACATGAATGAATAACGGTGAAAAACATATTTCAAAATCAAGCTTTTATTATGCACGAAAAATTAAAAAAATAAACTAAGAAAACATTCATAAAATTCGTAGTTTTTTAAACTTTACAAGTAACAATTTACAAAAGCGTTCGGTTTATCAGTAGAAATATGATACATAAACATATATTATCTATAACTAGTATATTAATATTCTTAAGTGATCTAAAAGCTTTTCGCGGTCGAGGTCTTTGCATTAACGAAATTGCGCGACAAGCTTTTAAATCACTATTTCTACTGATAAACCGAACGCTTTTGTAAATTGTTACTTGTAAAGTTTAAAAAACTACGAATTTTATGAATGTTTTCTTAGTTTATTTTTTTAATTTTTCGTGCATAATAAAAGCTTGATTTTGAAATATGTTTTTCACCGTTAATTTATTTTTAACTTTTTAGTTGGAAATATTTCTAAGTCTATCCATTTCGTAGTCATACCGAAATTCAACTCATTCGGTCCATGGAAACTAGTGTTCCTATGGGCACCTTCCAACTTCTCATGACACCAGATCAACGATACCTTGTTATTATGTTGTCACTGAAAATACAAAGGCATACCAAATTTCAGTTCAATTGGACCACAAGAATCGGAGTTCCTATGGACATCTTCCAACTCTTCGTCAGGTCAGCTCTATGATACCTTGTTATTATATTGTCACCGAAATTACATAGGTATACCAAATTTCAGCTCAATCTGTCCAAAGACATCAGAGTTCCTGTGGGCTTCTTCCAACTCCTCAATAGATTAGCTCTACTATACCATTTTTTTATTGTTACCGAAGTTTCGAAGAGATACAAAATTTCAGCTCAATTCGACCATAGGAATCGGAGTTCCTATAGCCATCCTCCAACTCCTCATCAGATCAGCTCCATAATATCATATTTTTGTATTGTTACCGAAGCTACGAAGACATACCAAATTTCAGCTCAATTGGACCACAGAAATCGAAGTTCCTATGGGCATCTTCCAACTCTTCGACAGATCAGCACCATGATACCATATTTGTGTATTGTTGTCGAAGTTACAAAGACATACCAAATTTCAGCTCAATCGGTCCACAAGAACCGATGTTTCTATGGTCATCTTCCAACCTCATCATCAGACCAGCTCCATGGTACCATATTATTGTATTGTCATCCAAGTTACGTAGGTATACCAAGTTTCAGCACAATCGGTCTATTGGAAGTGGTTCAAATCTTCATTGCAAGATTTGTAAACATACAAACATACATACAAAAGTGAAGTTAAATAAAAGCTTGTAATAAAAAATACACCTTTACTTACCCCCCCCCTTATTCATATTAGAGTATGTAAACAAGTACTATAAAACACCTAGTATTAGATATACATACATTAAAAACATGAAATTTGCAAAAGCTTCTAATACAAAAGTCACTAGACACAGCTAAGAATTCTCGATGACGTTACAGAATGTTGTTTGCAAAATGTTGATAATACTGAAGCATTCATACTGCTGTGAAAATTCACCAACGACGTTATTAATATTGTATAAAATCTTGCGAAGGAACCACGTCACTGAAATCTGCAAACTACATTATAAACCGCGCAGCGAACTCGACTGAATATCTAACGCGTAGACGCTTTTTAAAAATCCAAAGACTACTTTACAACCGCTTTAAATATTTAAGTTGCTTCGAGGAAACTTACTTAGAAATAAAATTCTTCCAGAAAAACAATTTGAAACAATATTTCGCGGTCTAAATGGGTGAGTGCGGTGGACCTTAGTATTCCCGTGGATCGTGACTGCCATGCATAGGATCTTGAGCCAGGCGTAGCCGAACACACAAGAGAATCTGAGATTAGCTTATAAATGGTGATGGATAGTCGTAATCGACTATGGACTTGCAGACTTAGTTTGAAAAGGAAAAATAAAGTATTTTTCTACCAACCAATGACAGTGTTTTTAACCTCGATCCCAGTAATGCAATTTTCTCCTAAAACGTGTCCTGTTTTATTTATACATCTTTAGGTTGTTTTCAATCGTTATGGTAATGCTGCTCCAATTCTTACAATCAATTTCATTACTTTGTTCTTTATTGGAGTTTCGATATGAAATACCTATTACTAGTTGCCTACCCGTCTTGTAGAAAATGTTTAACAAATGCCAATTTTTTTGTATTGTATTTTTCCTTCGTCACGTTCATTGGGCCAATTAGGTTAGAATGCTGTATGTAGGTTCAAAAAAATCCGATTTGAAACGCTGTCATACTTCTTTATTATTGTATTAAAGCTATAGCTGGTTGAGATACTCGTATCTATTCATTCATTATTTATTGTATAATTGCTTCATTACATATAAATAAGTCAGAAAATGAACGTATACTTATATACTCTTAGCAATTTCTTACAGACAGTTGTCTGTGGATGGATCATAGAATATTATGCAAACTAATGCAAAATAAAAAAACTTTGAGTAAATAAAGTTATCTAGTTCTATCTAGTTGATAAGCGCTGCAGACGACATTATATCCATAAGTGGCGATTTGTCCAATAAATTAGAATCAACTCACAGACTTCCTCTGCTGAGCATGCCTGCCATACAAATAACACGATTTAAGCTATAGGTTTGTGTCTAAGTCAGTAAAAAAAAAAAAAACTAATGGGTACTGAACAAAAGATTTTCGTTTAATCTAATAAACCACCTCCAAAATTTCAAATGCCATACGAATCTCTAATCTGGAATCTTGAGACATGTTTCAATTTACGATGTAACAAAATTTGTAGCGGGAGTGGAGATTTCATTACTAAGCCATTTGGCGTGGACGTCGTACAAATCGGCTCCAGTACAATTTACTCAATTTGCCGAACAGATAGTCAATGGGATGACCACTGGTTGGACAGGCGCCACGGCGTGATGACATACCGCCTGTCACAGGTTCTGTCGGGACATGGTTGTTTTGGCTGGTTCCTGTGGCGGGTGGCCAAAAGAGAAGAGTCCGCCGTGTGTCACCACTGTGACAACTGTCCGGAGGACACGGCCCAGCACACTCTATCGGATTGTTCAGCCTGGGACGAGGAGCGAAGCGCACTCCGTGCAGCCGTCGGAGCGGACCTCTCGCTCTCGGCCGTGATTCCTTCCATGGTTGAGAGTCAGAGGTCATGGCAGGCGATGCTCTCCTTTTGTGAGACTGTAATGTCTCAAAAGGAGAGCGCGGGGCGGGTTCGTGAGCAGAACGATCCTACCCGCCGCCGCCAACAAAGAAGGAGACGCCGGGTGACCGAGTTCGGCTGATCTGGCGTCCCCGCCCTGTGGATTGGGGGTGTAAGAATTCCGCCACGGTATCCCCTACCTGTCGTAAGAGGCGACTAACAGGGGAAACTGGGGTGGCTGGGCGTACTGCGGGGGCGGTACCCTATCATAGCAACCCCGAGATTGGCGGCAGAGGACGTGACCTCTTAACTGTCGCGGACGTTCACGAAAGGCGAACGTCCGAATAGATTAAGTGGAGGGCATACCAAGCCCTCCCAATTTGGAGGGGTCCATAATTGGACGGTGCGCTGGGCGGCAGCGGACCATTTAGGGCACTTCTGGCCCTGAGATGCCGCAAAACCGCCCTAAATGCGCGTGATGGTCACCGAGAGGTTTTAGTCGGTATGCTGGCGTAGCCAGTGACCCCGACATACCCCTTACGGCCTCCCCCGAGGTACCGAACAGGGGAGCTTAAGGCGCTTTCCTCTCGTGATAAAAAAAAAAAAAAAAAAAATGGGATGACCACATTAATCAACGTTATCGGAAAAAACATTTTTTGCTTGTTTAAAGGACAAAAATTTCCTTTTCCAACAAAGCTATTTAGATTGTAGCTGGATTACAGTTAGCGTTAATATATTCTTTTATACTAAAACTTTTACAACACAGTAGTTTTCGTTGATGATGTGTATTATACAGTAATTTATGATGAGTGTGTAAAATTAAGAGCAAATAGCACTTGGACGATTAGTGTGTGAAAGCGTGGGGAATTTATAATAATCATGCGTACCAAAAATTATATTAATCGATAAAATATGAATGTAACGAAATTATCTTTTAAAAATCCTCTCAAATTGTAACAAATACGACTAATGAATTATGTATAAAATTATTTCATAACAATAAAATTACTGATGCTTTGAATAATAAAATTGTTGAATACATTGCGGTAAGCGGCGCTAAGTAGATAATTTTAGCGCGCACAGTCACGCATAAATACAATTGTTTAAAAATATGTACATAAAGAAACTGTCAATCATAGTTGAGAAACAAAAAATAACTGACATGTGGAACGAAATCATATTTTGGTTTATTTATAAAATTTGAATTGTGTATACAGTGAGTGTCGCCAATACTTGGCTCTAAAGTCAAGTATTCCATAATAATGGACCCGTTAATGAGTAACAATTAATTTGACGTGATTAATTATTGTGTGAGTTGAAAAGGTAGTTAGAATGTTGCTATGAATTATTGTGAGTTGTTAATTACTGCAAACATAGCAACATTGAACAGAAGCGTGGATATTTGGTAGCGAATTCGACTGCCTAAGATTGTAACGCCAAGTTTCATTAACATAATATAACATAATATGTATATTAACATATTGAGGGTATTTAAAGTCTAATTATATGTGATGAGAATGACGAACTAGCTCCGCTGCGTGGAAATAAACTGTGTACTCGGAAACGGTACATTAATCATTGATATAAAAGCCACAGTTATTGAATGAGAAAAATTGGATTTCGTGGTAGTAAACGTAGCATCTAAAAAAATTAACGGTGAAAAACATATTTTAAAATCAAGCTTTTATTATGCACGAAAAATTAAAAAAATAAACTAAGAAAACATTCATAAAATTCGTAGTTTTTTAAACTTTACAAGTAACAATTTACAAAAGCGTAATAAAAAATATGTTTTTCACCGTTAATTTATTTTTAACTTTTTAGTTGGAAATATTTCTAAGTCTATCCATTTCGTAGTCATACCGAAATTCAACTCAATCGGTCCATGGAAACTAGTGTTCCTATGGGCACCTTCCAACTTCTCATGACACCAGATCAACGATACCTTATTATTATGTTGTCACTGAAAATACAAAGGCACACCAAATTTCAGCTCAATCGGTCCAAAGGAATCGGAGTTCCTTTGGGCTTCTTCCAACTCCTCATCAGATCAGCTCCATAATATCATATTTTTGTATTGTTACCGAAGCTACGAAGACATACCAAATTTCAGCTCAATTGGACCACAGAAATCGAAGTTCCTATGGGCATCTTCCAACTCTTCGTCAGATCAGCACCATGATACCATATTTGTGTATTGTTGTCGAAGTTACAAAGACATATCAAATTTCAGCTCAATCGGTCCACAAGAACTGATGTTTCTATGGTCATCTTCCAACCTCATCATCAGACCAGCTCCATGGTACCATATTATTGTATTGTCATCCAAGTTACGTAGGTATACCAAGTTTCAGCACAATCGGTCTATTGGAAGTGGTTCAAATCTAAATTGCAAGATTTGTAAACATACAAACATACATACATACATACAAAAGTGAAGTTAAATAAAAGCTTGTAATAAGTTTTGTCTCAATCACTACAAACATGCAATACAAACATTTGTTGATCCTTCTAGCTATTTCCCATTCAAAGCTCGCCTCTTACTAATTGCATGGATTAAAAGTAAGATTAGAACATAGGATCTACAGTCTCCATGTTTCAACAAAGAATAATAATTTGTACATTTAAACATTTTTAATAAATCTACTTTTGCCGTAAAAGTTTTATTTGTATTTCAAAGTATATTGTTGGACGTAGGCTTCCTCTAATAATCTAATAATAATGACTTCGAAAAGTTTTCTATTAATGCTATCTATTTTTAGTTTTTTTCTAGTTTTCCTTGGAAACAGTCATAAAAATTTAATAAACTTCTATGTAAGACGTATCCATTCTTATGAAGAAACTTTATTAATTCACTCATTTTTCCATGATGTACCTCGTTAGAACCTAATTGGAGCAATATTTCGCTCAGCAAGCAAACCAATTTCATTTTATCAGTAAATACGAGTACAAATATAAAAGAGAATCAGAAAAACAATGTTCATGTGTTAAGTTTACCCTGTAGCGGCTGAGTAATTTGCAAAAACAAACATTTACGAAATATTTGCTTACATGTTTGGCACATAGCATCAACAATATGTTGTGCGCATTCACGTGAGATTGAACTCCACTTAATCTCGTGATTAATTTTATGACAGCTTTATTTACTACTTGCTTTGGCGTTTAAAAATCCCGAAGAGAAATAAAGCTTTTGACGGTTTCCATACAAACCATATACATTTAACACCTATGGTTGTGCGGAAAGCATAACAATTTTTATTTTCTGCCGGAATTTTCTTTAACCCTGGTTTGTGATCACCTTAGCTATTACCTGCCCTAGTTTCCGATTGCGGTATGAATACACCTGTATAAAAATACTACGTTTATGTAAATTTTACTTTGCGTTACGTACCTTTTTAATATCATTTGGATATTTTCATTCAACAATAGAGTGAAATGGTATACAGTACTTGTAGTATTCTAATATTTCAAATTTTTGCCGAGAACAAAAATGATTCAGACGATAAGCAAGACATGCAGCTTCTATTAATATCGTTTATACGTAAACTAGTGCGAACATTGCTCGCTGCAAACTATGTACATCTGTTATCGATATAGCAATAGCCATAAAGATACAGCTAATGTACGAAACGTTAAAAATAGCTCATACATATATTATAACTATTAAGTTGCACTCATAGTACGTTATGACAATATCTTGTCTACAATTACACTATTTTTCACTTGGTAATCAGTCTTTATGAATCTGGCGATTGGTATGCTCCTACATGTAGCAATTCCAATGTTTACTTTTTCACGTTGGTCGAGAAAATTTGGAAGAAGCAATTTGCTTCCAGGACGTAATAAATATTTGGCACGTACCGACGAAATCCGATTAAATTGTATATTGATCCAATAATGCTCAGAACATGATACATTTGGTAAATTGTTATTTAGCCTTTTATTATGATTTCCCAAGAAGTCAATAACATTGTTTTTAGATTATAATCATAAATAAGACAATAACATATGTTACAAATATTAATCGTCACACCAGGCCGAACGATCGATCGATATTAATCTAAGGTACATTCGAAATCTTTCTCCAATTAAAAAACAACAGTTTCAAGTTAACACTACGGTATTTCATATTTCGTTTTTAATATAAACATAGTTGTAAATTCAACCTTCCCTATAACATAAACTTATCACATAAACTTATCCATCGTTAAAGATAAGAAAAAAACTCAGTAAAATAGTGATGCTTCAGACTTAATGTGTCGTAAATTTGCCGAACAAGGGATACGAAGAACGGCCATTAGCCTGAAAATTCGTCTATTAAACGTAACACTTCTAACGCCACACCCTGTAATAACCAAGTTTTTATCCCTATTTGGGATCTCAAGATCAACGTAATTTAAGGCTGCCGATTAGGGCGTTTTCCTTACAGCCTATGTGTAAAATATTTAGACACGCTATAAAATCAAGAAAAAATAAATGTTGTAAATATAACATCCAAGAGAATCAATAAAACGAAAGAAGTGGGTTAAAAAAGGAGTGCAGCAGTAGTTCAGTAACGCTAGAGAAATTATTCTTAAATAGAAAATACATGATGTACCGTCACTTTACATAGCTCTATGCAAGGACTATTAGATAAAAGTAAAAAGACACTAACAACTGTATTTGCCTGACGCCAACAACATCCAAAGACCGTCAATTACAAGCACGGATTCATCAGCACAATGTAGGTTATGAATTCGCCAGATTCAAAGCGGTAAACTGTCACATTCAAATGTATTCTTGCAAACACCTTGCCGAATTGCAAACGGCCTTGGAGCCCGAATTAACATAAGTGGACTGTCTATATGCGTCCTATTCCACGGCTCGGGCGGCCGTCCACATTATGGGATGGATTTTCGCTGTAGACCCCCATATTTGCGAGGTGTGGGTGAGTATCTGATTTGGTAAGCCGGTTTGAGCCCGCATTTTGCAGATATTCTGAGTTTTAAAAACTTATGTGCATATATACTCCCTAGCATCTATACCGCGAAAGGATAGGCAAAAGGGTATTGCTGTGGGTGCATTTCTACACATCCATTTCGATAATTATGTGTACGTTGCACGTAATACTCGTAGCGGGCGAGCCCATTTCCGTTTTTCGCGCATACATCTAAACTCCAGCCTGCATTAAATAAACTGACAAGGAAAATTCAGTCACATTTTTCCAGACCCTGAAACCGACCTGAGACATTTAAATCGCGCCGCACATACATACTGAATTTCTAACAGCTGTTAACTTTTACTAGCAAAGACGAAAGCGTAGGTATGTCGATTTGCTGACAGTGCTTATGTAATGGTGACTTACATAAAAAGTGTTCTTAAAATTAAGTTACATTGCTTGTAATACATGATAATAAACATTCAAGCTTATTCTGTCTTCCTATCCGCATTCTACACTGACCTCATAAGATAAACCAAGATTCCGCTTATAACTAGTATTTAGGTTTTATTCTGGTATCTTAGAGATAAAGATTAGAAATACTTTAGTACTTCTTATTCAATTGTAGTTATAATCTTTGATAACTAAATTAAGACCCCAAACAAACAAAGAAGCAATATTTCATAATTTCGTAAACACCGCAAGATGAATTCGCATGGCTTTGGACGACAATTCTGTTGTCATTAAGCAATGTCAAATAACTTGGGCTACCTGACGTGGCTAATTAATAAAGCTTGTTACGAAAATATATTGGCTATTGTACCTTGAATTAATTTATTACGATTTTCTCTGAATTGGTTAATAATTCACTGTTATTTCAATTGGTATGTCTGTTTCATTACATAATAATAATCAATGGCTCTTCATTACATACATATAATTCACTTACAAATTGCGAGGATTTTGGCTTAAGTCTACCACGCTGGCCTAGTGCGGGTTGGCGTACTACATATCTAAGAAATTCCTAAGAGCTGTTTGGTGGGCAGGTTTACTTACTATGTTTACCTTCACCGTTAAAATACATGATAATTAATTGTAAATACAGACATTACTTTGCGTGCGCCGAAAATATCATTAGAAAAATATCAGTTTTGGTTAAAAATAGGTATTAAAATAAAATATATAATATTTTTTGGCATGAAAAATTTCTTCGCATTGTCCCCTAAAATTATGTACCTTACCTATTGTGAAAAAGTACATCACAGCGATATAATATTTTAAGCGGCGTAATGATTTATTTATAAGGGTTTCCCGCGAAGGCCACGTCCCAGTAACGCTTTTATTGCAGTATTCATTGCGGATGACAAGCGCTTAATACTAGGCAGGCCATTTGCTTTTTCTTTTATTTTCTATTCACTGCTGCTTTCACAAAGGACGACGCTTACATTTATATCTCAAAGTGCGTAATGTATGCGTATATTTACACTATTGCAATAATGTTGCACATATATTCTGTACTCTATTCAATAAATAATAAACAAATACACCCAACAATCACAATATACATTGTTCTGACCCAACATTTGAAAATAATGTTCCTACAAAAACTTTCCTTTTATAAATTAACGGTGAAAAACACATTTTAAAATCAAGCTTTTATTATGCACGAAAAATTAAATAAATAAACTAAGAAAACATTCATAAAATTCGTATTTTTTTAAACTTTACAAGTAACAATTTACAAAAGTGTTCGGTTTATCAGTAGAAGTATGATACATAAACATATATTATCTATAACTAGTATATTAATATTCTTAAGTGATCTAAAAGCTCGTCGCGGCCGAGGTCTTTGCATTAACGAAATTGCGCGACAAGCTTTTAAATCACTTAAGAATATTAATATACTAGTTATAGATAATATATGTTTATGTATCATACTTCTACTGATAAACCGAACACTTTTGTAAATTGTTACTTGTAAAGTTTAAAAAAATACGAATTTTATGAATGTTTTCTTAGTTTATTTATTTAATTTTTCGTGCATAATAAAAGCTTGATTTTAAAATGTGTTTTTCACCGTTAATTTATTTTTAACTTTTTAGTTGGAAATATTTCTAAGTCTATCCATTTCGTAGTCATACCGAAATTCAACTCAATCGGTCCATGAAAACTAGTGTTCCTATGGGCACCTTCCAACTTCTCATGACACCAGATCAACGATACCTTGTTATTATGTTGTCACTAAAAATACAAAGGCATACCAAATTTTAGCTTACTTGGTCCACAGGAATCGGAGTTCCTATGGGCTTCTTCCAACTCCTCATCAGATCAGCTTCATGATACCATATTTTTGTATTATTACCGAAGTTACGAAGACACACCAAATTTCAGTTCAATTGGACCACAAGAATCGGAGTTCCTATGGGCATCTTCCAACTCTTCGTCAGATCAGCTCTATGATACCTTGTTATTATATTGTCACCGAAATTACATAGGTATACCAAATTTCAGCTCAATCGGTCCAAAGGAATCCGAGTTCCTGTGGGCTTCCTCCAACTCCTCAATAGATCAGCTCCATAATATCATATTTTTGTATTGTTACCGAAGCTACGAAGACATACCAAATTTCAGCTCAATTGGACCACAGAAATCGAAGTTCCTATGGGCATCTTCCAACTCTTCGTCAGATCAGCACCATGATACCATATTTGTGTATTGTTATCGAAGTTACAAAGACATACTAAATTTCAGCTCAATCGGTCCACAAAAACCGATGTTTCTATGGTCATCTTCCAATCTCATCATCAGACCAGCTCCATGGTACCATATTATTGTATTGTCATCCAAGTTACGTAGGTATACCAAGTTTCAGCACAATCGGTCTATTGGAAGTGGTTCAAATCTTCATTGCAAGATTTGTAAACATACAAACATACATACATACATACATACATACATACATACATACATACAAAAGTGAAGTTAAATAAAAGCTTGTAAAAATATCTAAGTTTTCCGGACACATTTCCAGACTCCTGGTACTGGGTATTTCTGAATGGAAAAACCAATAATACTTTTTCGGACCCGGGAGTCAAAGCCAGGATCTCTAGATTGGACGGCACATATTAGTGCCACGACACCAACATACAGTCAGTAAAAAATCAATTATTTATAAATCAAGAATTACAAGAAACCATTATCCTCTGTTATGTAAGTCTTTTTTTTCAAAACAACCAATTACAAAACAAAACTTCTTTAGAGTAAGTGTATGAACTTCTCTATAGAAATTCTGGGCACATTATGACTTTATATATTAAACTTTTAAATTAAACGAAATATCGTCAATACGCAGTAAATATTTGTTGTTAGTTTTAGTTCTTGTTACTAGACATACTTTATGTGTTATCTTCTGAACATAAAAACACTCATCTGTATTACTAATAAAACTACGTTTTAGTATACAACATTATATTTTATGCGTGTACTTCGAAGACACGTATTGAAGTAATATATGTCGTTAATATTGTTTGAGTTTTGCTCGTTTTTTAGAAGGTACAGAAACAAAATCTTGGATATAGATAAAATAAGAAGTAAAGATAGTAATTGACTAATTATATTTTAAATATTCACTGTTGCTCGCAGCTTCATATTTTTTGTTTTGCCATATTTTTCATCACTGCGTTCCTATTAATTATATTGCTTTTTAATGGATAATTCACCATACAAAGATTCTTTCAACTTCAATCATTAGTTTCTGAGTTAAAGTGCGCACTAGCATAAAATAATTAGTGTGATGCGGTGCTTATAAAATGTCGGTCATAGAGAAGCTACCTCAAATCTTTCGACACTCGAAACAATCATATTGCGATGATTTTATCAGGCTTAACGTGAAATATGTCATACAAGATATATGCCAGAGACCGCGATCGAAAAATAACGTCGTAGAAGCAAAAATAGGACCTTCAACAATTTCCCGAACTGGTGACGAGCACAACAATATTTCAATAACTATTCCCGATTTTTCTATTATAAAATCCACTAAACACTTATTACAAATGCACATATTTTTGTTAAAAGTTGGTACATGTGAAAATTGATGGCTTGTTTATCATAAAATATTGTGATTTACTAAAATCTTACAATACTCACGTGCATTTGAAATAAATTTGCTATTTTAATAACAATATTTATGATATTCCACATTTTGCAGTCGAAGATAAATATATCTGGGTTTATATTGCAGATACATCTTGTAATAACATTTCGAGCAACGTCAAATCCTACGACATACATAGGTCGAGAAAAATCCAATAAACGTCTAATACAAAGCCTGGTATTTATGTATATTCTTTATTTACGTCCATTGTACTACAAAGGACATCTGGAATAACTATTAATTGATTCTGGACTTTACAGACGTAATAGCATGTATTTTATAATAACAATAGCCTTTTGAGCTTTATTAGTACTGGCATTTTCTGTTTTCATTTCAATTAATTGCTTATTTTCCATTGCTTACACTGGCTTTTCTCTATAATAACATGAAGAGTTATCAGAAAGAATAAACCTGCTTATGTATTAACAATCTATAATTTGAATAAATGCAAGCTTTTTACTCGTATATAGATATTCATAGAACATTATGAAACCCTTCTACAACATAGGCCTAAATGCTGGTAACTTATGGCATTAACAGACAATAAAAAGCGCAATGCACGCAATAATTGAAATCTCCCACGCAAACATATCCACAAATTGGATAAATGACGGTCCCCGAATTTCAGCTGAGTCATGACAGTAAAATGGGCGTTTAAGCATTATTTCCTTTGACGTGACTCGGATGAAATGTATGGTTAGTGAAAGTGTTTGGGTTATTTCGTACCCTATTATTACCTAACGTACGTACCTACATGATTTTAGTATAACTTCGTACCTCCTGTACCCATTACGCCTGTATTACATTCCATTACAGCACATATTGCACTTCACGATAATCAGAAATTTCGGATTAGTGGTTGGTTACTACATAGTATGTTAGCAATTTAGCATAATGTAGATTAAATGCCAAAGTTATAAAATAAATGTAAATTAACATGATTTTCATTTTATGATTTCGTCGTTAAACTTCTGTACCTACCATCTTGCGCTTCATTCTTTCATAAAGAATTATGATATCTGAAATTCTTGCAATTTGATGAAAAAATGGTAATTTCAGTCTGGCGTTACCAATTTTCACCGCTTTCTCTACGCTCTAATAATTCATAAAACAATCTAAAACAAAGGCACCTACGTATGCCATATTGTGTATTACTTCACTGGCGAGAATGTTTATACATATTTTATGAAAAACCACAATATGTTCTCCAAGCTCCTCAAATATGTATTTATATTGTAATTTAACAACAATTCACACAGGGGAACAAAATCACAAGCCCTGTTATGCAGATTTTATAATATGATTAATAACACATAAAATTCAAACTGCGTTTGACATAACTTCCATGATCAATTATGATGAGAGTTGAATGATTCAATATACATATGTACATACAAGCCTGTATCTCTAAAAGAGTATATAGTTTTGTTTCTGCAAGCACGTTTCGACAATTTCACTTTAAGTCCCATGTAATAGGAGACGAGCCGAGTCCTCTTTTTAAGTACAATTTCAGACACCTTGCTGATGCTGAAAATTTGCTTATGTTACTATAACCTCTAGAATCTAGATCGTACGTCAAACACTTATGCTGAATGCGGCGAGATCTCGAAACAGTCAAGAATAATTGTTCTATTATTCTTACGTTAAAGAGACGAACATAAATTAAATTTAGAATAAGATACCTTTGAACGTTACGCTACAAGAACAATAGGAGGACTCAAAACACGGTTAGATAAACTCACAAGAAACGTTATGGAAATGAAACATTATATAATGAACCTTACAATAACATTGAGACTAAAATAAAAACAGATGAAAAGAGCTCTCAAAATGCGGTTCAAGATAGGTACATATGTCTATAATATATTACACACTCGCTACTAAAATTAAAATATAACTGATGAAACGTTGGAGCAAAAATGCGCCTTGTCTACATAAATATACGGAAATCATAGAGACTCTATATTCAAAAATTAAAATTAAGTTAGATTCTAGAGTTTATAATAGACCCACAATAAAAATAGTAGGTACATACATTTTATGCTCCATTCTAATATTATGCCAGTACGCATTTTAATCATAAAAGCTCAATTATTAGGTTAAGTTCAATTATTGTCTTCAATTTTAATTGAACGTTAGGAAGCGGTATATTAAAATGAGACAAAGGAAAAATTCTATACATAAACAAAACATCGCAGTCCACTTTCACGAGTTCACACTACATCAACTTGTTTTTGTAAACGTTCAACGACTCGTGAAGGCACTTCCGAGGTATTAGCTGGTCAATGTGCTGCATTTAATTTACTATCATCTGTGTCCTCGCCACACTACGCATGACCGGCACTAATCAAATTTTGTTCTAATAATTTCACGAGCGACCGCCCTTCAACTGGTTCGAGTTTATTTGAGTCATTGTTCATCATCAGATAGTTTAAAAAATGACAGAATAAAGGTTTGTTTTTGAACAGAAAATTGTATTAAAAAATAGACTGAGATAATATAACGGGAAGATAATTGCGATTTGTTTATAGATACGGAGCAGTTATACCTAGTCCCTGCTCAGAACAATAGCACTTAATTTGCTATTCAAAATCGCGCTGAAGATTAATAAAATGACAATGTTTATTTCCTTGCCTTATGAAATGTGGTGTTATTTCCCCTCATTATCACAACGGGTGCACATATTTTGTTAACCCTGAATTTTAAATTTTATAGCAAAATGCTAGACTTGAGAAATTCTTACATTTTAGAATAGAATTGCGCTCAGCCAAGACCTTACTGCTCCCTCTTAGATAAAAAAAAGCTTTTTAACAAAATACAACATAACATTAACAAAAAAGATATTTGCTATGATAGCCATAATGCTATCAACGTTGACATTATGCAAATACCGTTTAAGTCGTAATTCTCATAATGGGGACATTATATGATGAGGTAGTCATCCTCCAATGGTTTGTCTTAGCTCGAATGCTAAACTAAAATGTGGTATTTGTAAATGTTAAACTAAATTAAACTTACCGTTTCGCTATAATTATAACATAATACGAGTAGCTATAAGACTATATTATAAAATAATGGTATTTTCACAATGTCACTTTTTTATTAAGACTAAAGCTTTGAAGGTTACATTCATAAAAATGTTTGAGCAGTTATGCCTTTCTCTTGGATAATAATAATATGATATAGAATTAGATTGTTTTTTAACTTCAAAACTGAATGTTAGAATTTGTTGTTAATCCTTTTCAAGGCTACCGTAAAAACTCGAAGGGGAGAGATGAATTCTATTGCTCTAAATGGATTCCTTCATCATTTTAATTGGGCAGCAACAAAAGTTATGGCTTTAAGTTTAAAATCAAAAAAAGCTTCATCAACTTTTATCTGCAATACTTCAGATAGTGTAAGTTGCACATCGTGGCCTTTTTTGTAAAAATGATATAATTAGTCTTACATTCAACCTACATAGAATACGTTTGTATAAAGGTACGACTAATTACTATGATTAACTCGAATTCCGCGCAAATAGCCAAGAGAAATCGTTTCGGTAGCGAAATAGTCATAAAATTTATAGTGTTAAATGTAGCCGTCGTCGCCTAGCGCCAATTAGCGAACTAAACTCCAGATGCGAATAGCAAATACCTATGTAATTTGTAATTTATAATATAAAATGTCTCTCGCGTGCGTCGACCGAAATAGACTCAGCGGTAAACATCGTACCATCTTGCTGTATTAGTAGTGGGAAAACGCGACGATTCATCCTCTCGATGCGAGCTACTTCATATATCAATTTCTATTTCACTACACACTGTAAAGCACGAAGAGTTTCAAATATTTTATCGACGTAAATATGTCGCGTGATAAAAATGTTTCACGTTTCTTTATTTCGACTATTTGAGGGGGAATAAAATTGAAAGCGTTTTACAGTCCTGAATTATGAAAAAATAAATTTCGTTTACTATAAATTGGTAAATGTTCTTAATTGTAGCGCTTCGAAATACACATGAATTTTAACCATATTGAATTTTCCGGAAATGCTCTTTACTATATTGAAAATAAAATAAAGTTTTAATCATAAGAAAAAAAGAAGAGTTTCAATTGAATACGCCTATGAAAAATAAATTTATCATAGTATTCTTTTTCATTCCGATCATTTTCCATTTCTTCCCCTTTCTTTTGTGTAAAATTTCGACGCCCAAGGTAACTCCTATGCCAATTTTGTGTAGTTCAACAAAAATGAATATAAATTACTCATCAATAGCGGTGTAGTCATGTTTCCGTGCCAAAAATTAAGTACATAGACAATAAAATAGTCTTATTGCTCGTTTTGAAGGAAAGCTCCTAAAGTAACTATTAAGCAAACCTGAACGAATATTCATAAAAATTCTTGGCTTACCTTAAATCATAGCCATAAATTTGTTTATTTAAGTAGTTCGCCGTCAGATTGAACAGTTTCACTTCCGAGTAAACAAATCTATTTATTTATTTTGTTTAGATAAATATAATAAAGAGTCCGCGGCATTCATGAGATACTCGTTGCTATAACAGTGCTCTTAATCATCATAAATATACCAGTCAGATAAATCAGTTTTGACATTAATTGAACGTATGAATTCAAATGAATGGCAGTCATGTAACGTTAATAAGGTATAAGGTACCTAGTCCCTACCAAACTAATTTTAAACATCTGTGGCAGGGAACAGCGGACGAGGTTGTAAAAAGGCAGAGCTTTAATTCCATTTGAAACAAGCGAATCTGAGAAGGTTGTTATTGGATATCGTCGTGCATTGTCTGGCCGTCCCCTCGCCACAGCGCCTTTGACAATCAACCGCTTCCATTCCCTCACAACATGTGTTTCACTAAAGCAGTATAAATAGACACATCAATGCGGCTAAAAACATTCGTTTCACAAAATATTAAATATGCTGTTTGTTATGCTGAAGGCCGTGGGAATTTTCAATGGTGTCCATTAAGTTATTAGCGAGGACACTCCACCCAGGGAATAAAAGAGAAGGTGAACTTTTTTTAATTATTAACAGCCACCCCTTACGTACTTAATGATAAGTAAGCATTTCCACGAAACAAACATAAAATTTAATTTAATTTCACGTTAATTATTAAATATGTGCTAATGCAACATACTCATGTGATGTTTGGTGCTGGTTAAATTGATTATTATCATCCACTTCGTGCATTCACTGGTAATAAATAAATAATTTATGTTGATTTCTATGTTCCCGAAAGAAAATGAAAGATCAATTTATGACTCCCGGCTTTTAGCGAGAATTTCACAACAGAAAATCCCAATAACATTTTGTCCAATCGCAAATCGAACCCCGAATCTCTAAATCCCTTGCCGTGGTTTGTCTGACAAGACTACAAGTCTGACAATATATTATTTAAATGGGATAAAATAGAACAATGTAAAGTAGAACTCAAGTAGATTCGACACACTTGTAACTCTGTAACGAGTTATGTGTGTTGAAGGAACTTGTAGTTTGACTTGCCGACAGTACAGGTCGTTCACATAAGATGCAAAATGTAAGTTGCGACCCACGCTTTGTGAACAAGGTCATACAGGAAATTCTACACTAACATAAAAGACATTTTATATCCTTTCATATCTCAGGGACTGAAGCTAAGCATTTCCTTTTCAACAATTCTTATATTCATTCATTGTAATATGGTTCTTTCAACTATTGCACTTTATTCGATAATTTATAATACCTATTACTTTGTTGTTGGTTAGAAAAAAATCAAATTAATGTTTTTTTTTAACACTGACTTCGTACAGAAAATTACATTCTCAAATAAAAATAAATCGAATTCAATGGATAAATGTATATTAATTTAGTACGACGTATATAAAAGGTTTTAGTTGATTTATTAATTCATAATGGTAATAATTAATAATTTACTTCGCCCTGTAATCTATTCACGATCTAGTAAGTACAAATTACCAAAATTATTGATAATTATCTTGGAGCGATGGTTGAAATTAAACCATTAGAGAATACAAAGTGTGTCATTTTCTGTTGGGCTTGCAATTAATCCATAATAGGGTGCCTTTAACATTTAATATTTTCTAACATTCATTATATTTTATGGAGGCAAACTCTGCACATGACATAAATATAATTATAATCTACAATTTAAAACATTTGCAAGACTATAACAACGTGGTTTTATTACAATTTATTTATTCAAAATTAAACCGAAGTTTTTTTGCCTTATGAATGAAAAAATACTGGTCATTTTACTGACAAAACTTGTAAGGTGCAGGAGGTATTCTAAACATTTGGGTGTCAGAAGAGCCAAATGATAGCGGATCATGTGAGACTATAAAATCCCTTAATTGCTGATATCCATGAGGGAAAAAGAACGATATTTTCGCTGACCACATATAACTATTTTAAAGAACGTATTCAAATATAGAAACAGGCGTATGTGTATCGAACAGGTGACATCAGAAACCAATCATTCGACGTGGCCGATCAATCATCGTGCGGCCCGTATAATGTGTTAGTACCGCCGCACCCTGTAGCGTGGCCGATCAATGACATGTATGTGAAAACAAAAACACAATACACATTTTTTTCGAACCACGCTGAAGGGCTTGGTTCGTATGAATATGAAACGGAGATATATTAATGACGTGAAAAAGGTTTCATTGAATTTTGCTTACATGACAGTTTAGTTCGTTTAACGATGCTTACCAAGTGATCTAATAAAAAGTAGATACGTAGGTATACATTTCAGAATTCGAGAGTATTTCTTAGATAAACAATTCCCTTACCTTATAAAACACAATACGTCTTAACATTGATAAAAGAAAACAGAAACTAGTTTTCGGCATCCAATAAATTTGAAGTAACGTCCTTTTTAATTACTTTCCTTTAGATAATGTTAATGAACTTTTTTAAGCTAAGAAGATTTATGGACAACTCAGTTGTTGAAAAATACAAAAGCTTGCTAAACTCAATTATCAGGTTTAAGTTCTAGCCGCTACATGGTAAATTTACCGGATGAAAGCAATAAAATAACATATACTTTAAACTATTTAACTTCTTACTTTTACCGCTAAACTCATATTCCAATAACGAGCATTATGCATCATATTAAAACTTCCACGACACTAGCACTACGTTGGAAGAAAATTCATTTCGTTACTGGCCAGCAAATTTAATTTAAAACATGTTAGTGAAAATATAAAAACCACTATTTTAGAAATTTAATTACGTTTATTATTCTTAATTGTGTTTTTTTTTGTTAATATATCAACAGCGACAGAGTGGAATTGAAATTTTATATTCCATCAAAATTTAAATGGAATATTAGGACAAAAATGTCCTTAAAAAATTCTTAATTTACGCTCAAAATTTAAGAGCGTAAAGTATTTACTCACCGGACATTAGCGAGTGTATGACGGCGACTCTTGAGGTATCTGCCGTGGTACTTTTGTAGTTCACCGATGCTGCCTTGTTCGGCCTGCATTTTGTGTGCTGGCTGTGGCGCGGGCGCAGTGTCCTCGCCCGCCCCCGCCTGATTGGGCGACGCGCTGACGGCAGCGGCGCCACGCTTACGTGCTTTGTTTGACTTTCTAGCCGCCGCCGACACGCATATCTTTACGGACGACGGGCTTCCAAAACTACGTTTTTTTCCGGAACTTCTAGACGATGTATAAGCTGTATCTGTACTACTCTTTGTACTTTTATAGGAGGGCGTGACAGTGGCGTCTGTGGCGTCCTCGAGGGGCCAATCGGAATCGTCTTCCTCCTCTATTCCAGGCAGCGGGGATTGTTGACCGAGCGGACGAGGAGAGCTTATTACAGGCTCAGGAACGGCTGCAAACAAGCAATAAAGTCTTTAAACAAACACAAGGAACTAACAGAGGCGTACGTAATTTCTGTCCTGCGATATCGAGCTACTTACGCACGATGAAGATTGCTAAACGACTTCTGGCATCAAAATTAATTAGATTGGGCCGCTTCCAAGTCTGCGTTGTCGTATTTGCCTAATACGTCTTGAAAGGTGATTAGTCATAAAGTTTTTTGACCAATGTTTTTGTAACGCCAGGTAGAATAAAATTAAATAAAAATAGGTACCTCCACATTCTTACTGAATAAAGATCTAGTAAAGTAATTAAAATCACGTACGACTGTACCGATCGTAATTATGCAATACAAAAGTATTATTTAAATTCTGTATTTTGTACTCGATGTTTGGTGATCCTTGGTAGGATTTTAACGCGTAATAATCTCTCTTGAGAAATTGAACGCAAAACGATCTCTGAGTGGAATGGAAAATGGGATTTTTGGTTATTACTTCTGATCTTTTTGAATTAAGATAGGAACAACAAAGGCTAACAAACGAAATTTATTAATCATGGCGTGTTCAGTAAGTGAGAGTTTACAATAATTTCTTTTCGTTATCTTTCTTGTAAAGCATATTAATTCTGTTTAACTAAAGTAACTAAATAGTGATTAGAACTAGTTTTAAATAATTATTATGATTCGGTAATTGTAATGTAAAATAATGTTATGAAATTTATTTACAATGTAGTACGCATTAAATTTGATTGTGAATAAAATTCCTTAAATCTTTAACTCTTTTTTTAAATATCTGTACTATTATTATATTCTTTTAAAAGCTTTTAACTAAAATGATGTATTTTGTATAAGATCCTCCTTGTTTTTTATACAGCGCATGTACATATATACGAATAGGAATATTTACCTATGGGTATAAAATGTCACTTTTTTATGCTCATAATAATTTAAAGGAGACAAAACTGATTGAAGTTACTACTTACTGTCCACACTTCTTAACTCGCGCGCGGCCTTGTTATGGACGGCTCATTTTTTTGGCTAAAATCAGCCAGTATTACTTTTATTATTGACGATTCTACATATATTTATAGGAAATTTCTGCCTAACTGTTATGCAAAGTACATAGTTTTAGTAAAACATTGTTAAATTCCAAAAATAGTGCATGAGTTTCCAATAATTTCTCCGTGATAACCTCGAAGTAAAGTTCAATCGGATGGAATTAATTCAGGTCCAAAAAGGATGAGTTTTTGATGAAAGGTTATTGTACTATCATAATTATAGCAGTTTGCATTAAAGGATTTTGCAAATAAAAATGTTTCCATTTTATACCTTAACCTTAAAATTTATTTATTTTTCCAGTGGCAATAGCTACGTCAATCCCTAGGGATTATTATCTATGTTATAATTCTATAATTATGAGTATATTTTCATATTACAAATGAGAAGCGAATTGTAAAGGAATATGAAACCGAAACAACATTTTTGTCTATTAGGAAGTGTCAATATTCAAATTATTGCATTTAAATTAAAATTCACTTACTAATATATTACAGCAATACATAAACGTAATGAAAACACAATGGTAGTCAAAAAGGGACGGCATACGGTTCTCAAATCGTCACGGCTACTTAGAGAAAACCCGATGGCAAGGAACGTAGTATAGCGAATGAAGAAATTCCAACACCCGCAATCGCCGCAAATAGGATTCCCCTGCCGTCGAGAACTTGCAAATTTAATCAATTTTACTCCTCCGACTTAAGTGAAGCTTATCGTTTAATAAAATCTACACCACGTCACCTGTACGTAGTTTTGGAGTAGCGAACGTAACTCACCAGTGAATGGTTTCATGGATTTAGATGACAGTGCTATAATCGTAGAAAAATATAATTTAGAATAATACAATATCACAAAAAAATGCGTCTCCCTGTTCTGTTAAATTCTTTGATTTTAGTTCCATGAGGTCAGCTATCCTCAAGTTTCTTTTATTACTTTGATATTCAACTGAAATGTTATCTCGTAAATAGTTGTTTTTCCTATTTTAATATTTTATTACTTACTTATCAAGGTCACACTCTACGCTCTGATGTTCAAGAATAGAACATCTTAGCTGAACTTTTTCTAGTAACCGGAATAATAGTTTTTGTATTAATTAATCATTTTCATCCGGTACTTTAAGTAACTTGCCAAATATAAAACTTTATTTTATATTTATTTTTATTTTAACATTAATCGCCATTCTCAAAACAAAGATTTTTAAATAAACAAAACAAACAAACATACCTCACGCCTATATTCCCCGAAGGGGTAGGCAGAGATGCATTTCTGCACCCACATTTCGCCAGGTATGTATCAGTCTTACGTAATAGGGGCGAACCTATTGCCGTTTTTCGGGCACGTTTCCAGACTCCGTGCTGCTACTGAGAATTTTCTAATGGAAAGACCCAATAACACTTTTCCCGACCCGGGAATCGAACCCAGGACCTCTAGATGGCACGGCACATACTTGTACCGCGAGATTTTTAAATATTCCATAAAAAATGCTAATACTAAAACCATTGCATTAGTACTAATGAATCTAATCCCTACTTCTGTTGTATAATACAGTATTGTGTAGTTTCCACTAATAGAATTGATGATTTAGTGAACGCTGCGCAGGCAAAGCAGAAACGGTACCAATTTACGTTTGTGCCTTATTTGCTCTATATAATATATAACCTTGGTACATGTCTCATGAATAAATAAAGGAAGTGAAGTCTTCGATACATGATATTTGCGACTAGAGACAGAATTTCGATTGGCATAGACATACCGTAAGCCAGCTCTCAGCAGTTACAGCACAGGATTTTATTTACATAAAAAGATTACTAGATTATTTAATGCTCTGTTATATGCTGATCTAATATTACAAATAGTATCTATTAAATAAGCTATTTTAATGCATGAAACTTATTTTATGACAATGGAAAATATTATTAACGAGTACTTTATGCTTTATTTGAACAGCATGGTGGTCATTACACAAAAAACAACATATTGACGAGAGAAAATCTTTGTCAATTAATCCTTAGCCAAAACAATGTCTATTTGAACGAAATTAACACATCCATATTCCCAAATACCAAAGGCATGTCAGATTGTATGATTTTGATGAGATGCTGTCGCGATTGAATTGACTTACATTTTACTTTCTTTTGACAAAAGGAAATATAATATGGCGAAGTGTATTTAATCAATAATAAACAGACAAAAACAATATTTCACACCTTTTGTGTAAGTTATTAAACAGTCGCGGGAAATTGCTTTGTAAAAAACGATAACAGTTTTCCGTTACTGTGAATGTTCGCCGATTTACGAGCGACAGGTAAATCACACTTTTTAACAGTTTCCCAACTCGCACCGTACGGTAATTATTTACGAACGTATCATAAATATTTTAGATTAAGACGTCAACAGTGTAGGCCTAATTAATTAATTTATCATCTCAAAGTATACGAGCAGTATGGGGATTATGTTGTAGTTTGTTAAAAGTGCAGATAAAAATAATAAAACAAGTAAGCACTTTTATTCCTTAACGCGACATAATGTATGATCTTACTTTCTATGCAGAGTTCGTATAGCTTTGCGCTGTATTTATTTTTCTCTTGACAAGCATTGTAGCGCTTGATCGTAAGTTATTCCAAGGTTTTGGTAGGGTTCCAGCGGTAATTTCTTTCGTCAAAGCCTGCCAGGTCGAATTTTCTGTGTAGATTGTTAAAAAAGCGCTCAAATATGCAAATGCATATTCGGCTGAGATTCCCTAAAATCCGATTTTTTTTAACATTTTTAACCTTTATTCAGCTGTAGGATTATTGCACAACCTTATACCACATCTTGTAATTATTGATATTAGAGTCGAGTGCGGCGACAAAATTCTCGAGATAACTTCCACCAAATACTTATTGTCGAATTATAACATGTCCAATCATAACACCGGCTAAATTGAGTGCATGAGTGCAATAAAACTTTATAAACTTTAGTTTAAAGTTTTTCGTTCAATTTATATTGAAACAAAAAATTTTAATTTATGAAATTAATTCACGCTGGTATAATTTCGTGCAGCGCACATTAATTAATAAAGCAGACTATTAATATCGAGAGAGATATGAAATTACCTCGAAAAATGAAGCAATTTTTTCATGAATACGAAATGTTATTGATAATTATAAAGCGCGTGCAACACATACTAATTCAGACTGCCAATATCTGAATATACTGTCCAAAAATAAGGAACATCTTGAATTTTTATTAGTACATTAGAGCCTTTATATACTAAGCCTATTGCCGTTCACTGCTGAACCTAGGCCTCCCAGAGAGCGCCAACAATCCCGATCTTGAGCAGCCCTCATCCATCCGTTTCCGGCCACCCTTCTCAAGTCGTCGGACCATAGTGCTGCAGGACGTGCAGAAAGTACCCGTTTTGATATCAGCGTGATATGCATATTGCATACATATAAAATCCATGAATTTTTTACTCGTGTTTTTATAACCATTGATACAAACAAAGTAAGTTGTTACGTGAATAGGACTACTTATGTTATATGTATGCAATTATATGTACAATGCCAATATGAAACGCAAACGGGCATTTAGGCTTGGATTTATTATTCGCATGAGTAACGATCTAATTAAAAAGTTAATACACCTCGTAAAATTAGTTGATTAATGATGAAAACATGTTTTGAGCAAATATAACAGCAGTATATTATAATATTTTCTGTCATAATTGTTATTATTCTTAGTAACTTGAATCTTATATTTGAGTAGGCAAATGCAGAATGACTTGATTTTTTAAATATGTAGATGGTAGAGTAAACTTCTCACGATTTTAAAATAAACAAAAGGCGGGCAACTTTTATAGGGAGAAGCGACGTCCGTCGTCGCCGATCGATCGATGATCCCCGCCGATGTTTGTGTAGCTAAATACCGCCACCTCAGCCACAATTATGTAAAATTCTACAGAACACGTGCATTTTATATCAGTAGAAATTGGGCCGGATAATTTTTACAAGCCAAAATGTTAAAAGAACATTGTATTTTCTAACGTTAAATATTCAAACTCTATTATTCTACTTTATCATCTAGGTTTCGTTTTACTCTTTGCTTTTATATTTTTTTATATAATTTATGCACGAATTGTATTTACAATCTGTAATTGCCATCGTGTTTTCATTACGTTTTGTTTATTTATTAATGGGCTCATAGAAATTTTACTCATTCAAAATTGCGGTGTTAATTTCTTGTGTTGTTACTTACATCTAATATTTTTATTTACTTAACGTACGTACTATTTTTTATTTCTTAAAGATCAATTTTCAATGTCTCTAAGGGATTTTCCCTGTAATTCTATATCTATGTATCTACATTCACTATCAGTTTTGTTTTTGGGAGGCCTACCGTATAACGAGTAAATAAATAAGTAACAAAGTCTTATAACAGTCCCGTTCGTCAGCACTGAATCATTTCATTTGTTTAAAATAAAAATAATAATTACCTAATGTTAAAAGAAATTTTAACACAAAAATAGATGTAAGTTTTGCTCACTGTCGCTAAATAAATTTATTCACTTAATAAGGCATGAACATAAACAATTACTTAAGTAACAACAATGTCACAGACTAATTTACAATTACATGTCATTCATGTTAATTACACAGTTTCCTTCAGTAGTGTTAAGACAAGGTCAGAAGCGGCACAAAGCTTTTTGTCCTAAGTAAATCACCGAATAACCTTTAACTTCAGCCAACTAATTTAATGTCGTTTAGCAAACTTCGTGTCTTCATTTTCGTATTAATTCGAGCAGTGGTAATTCTAGAAGATTTACATCTATCGGACTCAGGATAGTTGTTTTTAACAATCATCTTCATTATTACGTGTTTATTCAGGACTTGATCTCTGTTAGTACTCGTTATCATATTTAGGCCAATCGTATAGTTCACTTGCGTTTTATAGCGTGATTTGCGAAATGAAAGAGCACTATTGGTCGTCAGCGTATACCAGTCATGAATAAACGCGCGAATCAGAAACAAGTGCTTTGAAATCATAATAGTTCTCAATCAGTACGCATTCATTACTACTATGGTGGTTAGAATTATTTTCCATCAAAGAACATATTATGCCGTTACAGGGAATTTAAATACAAAACATCGTCTACATTTTTAATTTAAAAAGCAAATATAAGTGAAGCCAAGTTATTACAAGGAAAACCCAAACGTCCCGTCACTGAGCTCTTTTCCCATTGGGTAATGCTTACAAGAATGGCAATAATGCGTTGACAAACTCACAAAGGAAGTCGAAATGTTTTATATTGAGATTCACTGTACTACGCAAGATTTGGGTCGAAATGACTTTGAGATTACTAACTCCCATTCGACTGTAAGAAGAGAACAAACTCAACATTTGTTTGTCGGAGTTTACTGTATTGAAGCAACGTATGCTTATTCGTAACAGCTGGTGCTTCTGCTCGCTCTGTTAATTTTGAACAGTTTAGCATAACCTTCGTGTTTCAATTAAATGAAAATTTACTTTGTTCTGGCGCTATTAACTATTTGAAAACATTTTATTTAATTGTAACCCTATAACCATACTCTTTCACATAGTATGACCACGCCATAACTTATTGCAAGATAACATCTAACACGTTATGAAATATATAGAAAACAAATATAGAACTATCGTATGTTAAACATTTCTCAAAATTAGTATACGGCAGCTCTCACCACACCCTACGTTCTGTAGAGTGTGTTAAGAGACATTGACATACTTTACAACACCTCTTATACCTTTTCGCGGCGCATCTAGCGACTGCTCGTCTAGCTTGCCCTTAGCTATGACGTTGTCATTTAAATGTACATGAAAGTCACTTATAGTAGAAATTAGTAGTGGATTGACTCACCAAGTTCGTCGTGGGATTGTTTAGGGCTGCCCTCTCGCAATGCGTAGTCGGCATCGTCGAGGGGCGCCGCCGCGCGCGCCCCGCACCAGGGCACGCAGCAACGGAACACCCCGCCTCCGACCACCTTGCTGCCGTGCGCGTCCCTCGAGCCAACGCGCTCGCGCCACCACTCCTATCTTACACCACAACCCAAATACTCGAAATTCTTCAATGACCATGCGTCTTAATCACTCAACTCGATTCTCTCCAAAGTCGTTCGGACACAGTAAATTTGGCACTTCTCAAGAAAAACGTATTAAAAGAGGTTTTTTTGTAACAAGAAATTACTATTATAGTTCAGTCTTGAAAGTTGGCTTAGAAGTTAAGATAAGTAAAGGTACCGATATGTCAGTCGATTTGTACGCTAATTATTCGGAGCCTTTTCAGAAGAGGAAAAGGGAGTGAAAGATAAGAGTCAGAGAGAAATACTTATAAATTCACTGTATTTATTCGAAATATATATTTTTTACATAGGAGTAGATTAGTCTGATCGTCACCATTTTAATTTAACCCATATTTACGAGTCGTTTAATCACTGTGCACTATTTAAAACAATGTTTTCAGTACATATGCTATCGATTAAACAAGTAACTATTTGCTTCCATTTGCCGTTACACATTTGTGTTTTTATTTAAACGAAAAAGAAACCTCTAATTGCTCGAAATATGAGGAGTTATTTTAATTTATGAGTATGAGTTAACTTTAATGCTGCTCTACAACAATATGCTGATCGCGGCCGTAGAGACACAAATTTTTATTTCAACGCTTGAATTGTTAACGTTGCAGTGTAGATACAACAATTTTGCCTATCCATGTTGTGTAGAAGTCACAATCGGATACTGAATAAATTGTAATATGTAGTTTCAAATAAAATATAATATGATTCAGATAAAATAATAATCATAAGGTGGAAAAAGTAATAAGGTTCATGGAATTTATCATAAAAAAAGAACAATTACTGTTGCCCCTCAAATTTATATATGTATAAGTAGATCTCTAGGGCTAATCAGTGTAAAAAGGAATAATTTATTCGTGGAAAATTACGTTGGTATGAATAAATCCCCTATTATATCCCGGGAAAATTCCCTCGGGAGTCAGAATTTTTTAATAAACTCGAATTCTATTTTATTACGCTTCGATGCAACAAGATCACAAAGAAAATATCTATGTTAAAAATTCTCCTAATGCAAGACGCTCTAGTCGTAAAAAAAACATCATAATTATATTAACGACCTTCACTAACTTTAATACTTATGTGCCTATAAGCCTACCGCGTATTTTCACCATTCATTCCATTCCATTTCATTTTGAAAGCCGTCAGGTAAATAGGGTTACTACATGATATTTGATTCAAAGCATACTTATATGTTGCAGACATCAAAATAGGCGCGAAGGCTTTTTTGTATTACGGTGTTCAGTTTTCTGTTAGGCAGATTCTAAATTGACCTTCAAAGAAAAGCTTATATGGGACTGCGTAGTTATACAATATACAATTATCTATCTGAACTCTTTTCCATACATTAAAAATGTAACCGTCATAAATCTACATAAATATATTATTAGAAGTCCTTATGGGTAATAAATAGTTATTACGCACTTAATGCACTGCGTAGTTTGATCTTTAATTTATGGGTTTAATTTTTATCTTTTTTTTACCTAAAAAGATTTATTTATTTATTATTTAATAAATAAATATTATTGAAAGGCTTCCTCAAATATGACGTTATCCCAAAAAAAAAACCAGATAAGTAATATTATCATGATTTTTAATGTTCAACAAAATTCTCTATTATCTGTTTGGAACTTGTAAATAACAAATACTCATAAAGTATATTTTAAATCATTCGTGACTTACGGTTATAAAACATGTTAGGTGCGTTTCAAAGTAATATAGGAAATTACTTTTTGTCATTTCATCAACATTAGTAAACAAAATGAAGGAATTGAGCAATAAATGTTGTGCATATAGGATGTCCAATCGATTTTCGAGACATTAGTTCGGTCAAGGTCGCCGTAGAAATAATGAGCAGCGACATATACATCGATGCCAAAATGTAATGTGTCATGCGACTTCCTGATTCTATTGTGGCTACCGTTCGTCCATTGATAAAGACACGTTTGATTTATACAATGTGCTCAACAATGAAGGAATAATTGATATTATTATGGTCTCTATAAGATATAGCCAGCGCCTATAACGATCGTCACCATCAATTACTACTAGTTGAGCGCTCACGAGTTTCAATTGTGAAGTCATTTTCGTACCGTGCCATTGTCAGCTACAGAACGGTTACTTCCAGAACTAGCTCCATACGCCGAAACTACTTTGTGTATGCGTTCTGATTGTTTTTATTAACGCTAATTTACGAATATATTGTTAATAGACTAAACAAGCAGTCAACTGATTCTATTGAAACATCGTTGTATGTGTATAAAAAAACAATTTTTGTCATAAACCTACGCATTTGTTTCGAATGTTTAATACGATCATGCTTTATTTTTTGTTGGTAACTATTTTTAGTAACTAATAGATGTTAATACCGAATTAAATATGGATAATTTAAACGTCACCCAAACCAATTTCCACTAAAAATTATGAATGATACTAAATTCGCAATTTATTAACACATATATGTTTGCCAGGAAATTTAACTTCATGGTCAATATTCCAGTAATAGCCGCTTAATATATGACAAATATCACGACTGAAAAATATCGAAGTGAAGGATCATACGCAACGCAAATATTTTATGAAACTGATAAGAATGTAAACAAATTCTTCTATTAAAAATAGGTTAATTATAGTCGAGATAATGACAATGGAATAGTATATCATGTGAGGTATAGAATAAGGTTTTCTTCGTTTTGAGTTAAGTATTATTTTTATTTATATTTGTTTCATTGGAAAAGTGATCAGGCGATGGATATAAATTAAAGGATAATAAAAAAAAACGATATTTAATGATGTAGCAAACAAACATTCAACAAGTGTGAGGAAAATCAATAGCGCCCGTTAGATACAATCTATGTTGAGAAGTCAGACCCTCAGAATATCCACGAAATCAAAATTAAAATACGCCTTTACATGGGAGATTAACAGCGCCTTTGATTAATTACCGTAGTGTCAGGTACTGAATGCGATGAGCAGTGTACTTTACGATAATTGTATGGAGTGATTATATCTCAGCTGATTCAAAATGTTAACGAAATTACATTATTTACGAACGCAACAATCGTGACTCCCGTGACCTTGAAAATTTCATAGGATAATTGTACAGCGAATCATTGACATACAACTGACAAGTAAAGCAGAGTAGAGTTATAGCACTATTTTTACTACTTGATATAAGGATTAAACTGTTATCTTGTGCGTCGTACTCGTAACAATGATCGTGATGCGTGTTAACATTTTTAATCTAAAGTTACTTGTTTGGAGAATGAATCGATAGCATATATACTGAAACCATGTACGTTAACACATTCTTAGCTTTGAAGAAATATAAAATCGTAACCGCAATTTTGTCACAAATAGATGATATTCAAATACACACAGCTAAAACAATGCCCCAGTGGCACACTGCACTATGTACACGAGAGCGTAACTGAAGAGAGCACAGAGCGAGGGCCGATAGCCGGCGGGCGGGCCGGGCGCAGTCCTGCGCTGGTGCTGACGCTGGGCGCACAGAGATGGTGGTGTTCACCAGTGCATGTCACACATTGGGCACACGCGTCGAGGCGCGGCGCGAGCGGCGGGCGGCGCGTCGGCGGAGCGGCCCCGAGCGTCGCGACGGCCGGCAGACCGCGACTGGAGCGTCACTGCGCGTCGCAGCCTAGGGCGCCGAGCGAGCAGGACGAACATACTCCACTATGCGCCCGACCTACGATTCTAGCCCTTGAACCTTCCGACTTGATTCTCATTTACCTTGTTCCGAGCGGGTCTCTTATGTTTTTGTACGACCGCAAAAGGGTTTTCACCCCGCGAAGCGTCCGATCCCTTACAGTGTTACATAGAGGCTAGAGATAGAGATGCTGCGTGGCTTTTCATATCCTATGGGCTGTTTCGATGTTATGTCACTATTGAGCGTCTGTGCGTTGTTGTTTGGCCGTGAACGTGTGCTAACAGTGCTCTCATTTGGACCATTATGATTTATAGTTCCAGAGGGAGACGCGTGACGCGCGACGCACTCCTAAACTTATCCTATTGTGGACAAGTGCTACACTATGTGTGTATCGCCGCTTTGTATGCCTTAAGGTTTTATATACATTTACATAGTAACCAGATGATTTTTTCAGTTCTTAAATTTATTATAAATATTGAAAATTAAGACACATGACTAAACAATCTAAGTATGCATATATTTTAAACTCTAGAATATTTCGACGTACCTACTAGATTGATTAATTTAGAAATTCTTTTCTGTACCATTTTTTTTAATCCAACATTATTTTTCACATAACCCCCATTATATTATACTCAATACTCATACATATAATTTATATGTATTATATTGTTAATGAAAAATTATATTAAAAAATCACGTAAATGCGCAGTAGATGTAAATAAATTGTCAATCTTATGTCATCAGCGTGCATCGATCATCAATGTTATTTGTGCAACATTATCTTTGGTCGCGTATTAATAGTCAATTTTCATTAATAACCTAGTGACACGCTGACGTAGTACCACGTAAACATTGGCTTAAAATGTGTGCGTACTATACAATTTATGTAATGTACATTACTAGTTTATTATGGATATTAAGTAAAGAGTAATGAAGAATCCCTTTTTTTAATGTATGCTATACATGTTTTTCAAAGTTATTATGTATTCATATCTGATTATCACAAACTTTCACGATAACTGAACCTTCATATAAATTCACCTTTTCATCAAACAGAAGGTGCATAGGCTGTAAAGCCCTGTTCATTATATAATATTTTATTTAAAATATATAACACCCAACAGTCACATACATAGTCCTGACCCCACACTAAGATACGAGTCTTGTGTCGTGGGTATCAGAAACTACGAGAGACTTTTCGGTCTCACAAACACCCAGACCCGAAACAAATATTTGTGGATCACACAAACATTTGTCTCGATGCGGGGATCGAACCCGCGGCCGCTCGTTTCGCAGGCTGGTGTCTAGCCAACTGCGCCACGGGGCTGTCAAATATTTAAATTAATATTTAAATTGAATACATTTTATTACAAACAAATATTATAAATAAGTAAGATTTTAGCTTAATAAAATTTACATAACTTAATACGAAAATGATGAGAATTTATTCATAAAAGCTTATACGAATACCTAAAAATATCTTAAAAATATTACAAATTACTATTACAAATAATAGATTATTTCTGTATCTTATTTCTATCACAGTGTGCCATCGCAGCAGAAGTAATACACAGTGCGAGGGAGGCAAGCTAATCGCTTTCACGAGGTTAAAAGAAAACTGCAATGCATTGAATGCGATCACGAGATTGCTTTTACAGATTTCATGGAACGGACTGACATCGATTTCTGTTCTTACTTGCCGACATCCTTTGAAGTCGATGCGGCTGTCTGGCGAAGCATATTTCCACCATTCATCACAAAGTGTTTGTTTGTTCATTAATGGATTCCGAAAATTTACTGGAAAATAGGAAATTTTGTATGCGATGCTCACTTTAATTTTTATGTTTCTGAGAATTTATTTATCACACTTTATTGTACATCACAACACATACAGAAACACAAATTAAGAATAAAATAAAATATAAAAAGAGTGGAACAAATGGCGGTCTTATCGCTGAATGCGATTTCTTCCAGACAACCGTAGGAAGGACTGGAAAGTATAAGAAAAACAGGGTACTTATATATAAAATAATACATGTGACGTACAATTAAAATAGAAATAAACTGAATACGAACTACATACGTATAATAAAAAAGAAACAACAATAGAAATACATAATTATATTAAGTATACTAGTCTGAGAATGCGTTGTTTTCTTGAGAAATCGATTAATTGTAATAACATACGTTAAACCATATGTGAAGACGTTAAAAGTTGATTAAAGAAACTCTTAATTTTGCTAATTGTACGTCTACAATAATTAAAATAAAATTGATCTATGCCCAAAAAATGTAATTGATTTTAACTTAAAATGCGATATCCAAAAATTATATAATTAACAAATGCTTTCTCGTTCAAAACATAACCATCTCCGGAAAATGATAGATCTTTTATAAGGAAATGTTACCGCATTATTTTATTGACATGCGACAAACGGTACCATTATATTGAATAAAAGTGTTATAACATTAAGTCCTGCTAACTTCATTCTCCTTATCTATTAAAATATGTTTTTTTATACATGAGACGCAATCGTAACCTATTTTAGTTTTACCAGAGCAAAGCACGTTTGACGTTCTTGTGACATTTTTAATGTACCTGAGATGTCCATGCAAATAAAAGAGATGATGAAAGAACGTGGGATTGGATACGAAATTTTATCATATATGATACAGGGACAGTTAACGTGTTAAGTTTCATGGATGAAAACTATGCTTAGATGTAAAAAATATACTATATACAACGTAGCGTAATTGTACAGCGAACGGAATACATGGAAAACGAAAGAGATTTCCAGGAACGATGAAAGGGAACGCCACTTCGCTTGAGCATAAATAGCGTATTAAATTGCAATACCATTCATTCATAGTTATTTTATATTGGCTAGAAAGTTCATTCAATGAGCTGTCGATTTGTTGCGACTGTGCCTTGAATCTGATGTGCATCTGAATATTTGAATATCGATTTACATAATAGATCCAAATAAACAGTAAACAGATTTTCCTTTACGATTTCCAATTAATCTTAAGTGTTGATTTTAGGTACGGTTGAGAGTAAGTTTCTACGAAATAATTATAAATTGATCTATGTATTATGAATTACTTAGGTAAATTGGGCAACTAATTAGAACAGTAGCTTAGATTAATGCATAGAAATAGGTAGGAAGAATTTACGCTAGATTCAGAGATTTAGAATGCTGATGCCCTGATGCGAGAAGTATATCATCTGACAATTATTATTCGTATGACATATGTACATGAGTATATCATATTTGTTTGGTTACGAATGAGTTTCGTTTTTGTTTTATTTATTTTATTCATTTTTTGCCTTATTGTAGCGTCCATGAAATAGTAGTGGGTACTATGATTTTATGAAAATAATTCATATAAATTTATTACCATATTTTGTTGATCATATTTGGTATGCACTGAAGGATCCCGAAAAAATGTTAGGCTTGCATTTTTTTTTATTAAGACAGCTATTTGAAACACCCTGTCTCCAAAATAGAAATAGTTAAAATATTTTTGCAACACTTAGAATGGTAGTCATTCCGTTACAAAGAGGCGCCTACACTTCATGTAGTACGGAAAATCATTTCCTCACACTCATGCCGGTTAGACAGTTATACGTAAACAAACGCGTGAATCGGACATCGTCATCTCCACATGGCTACGAGTGCTTTTCGTTCTATTCGAACAGTCATACCAGTTCGATTCGAAACAGTCATACCAGTTCGATTCGATTGCCAAATCGATCACTATTTATAGCGCTCCATATAGCTAGTGCCGAACAAACTTCTGTTATTTTTAATTTAATTACATACAGTGGTTGACAATTTAAATGCAATATCAAAGGAAGACTTTTTAAATAAAGACTGGGATTTTTGGGTCATTTAACAAAAATAAAAAATATAATAAATTAATGAAAAACACCACCGAGTCTCAAGCCGCAGAATTAGATGTTACCTGTAATAATCCAATAGACAATTAATATTTAACCGCTCGACCTCGATTATCGACTACAAATTCTACAATTAATCGAAGAATAATTTTGCGCTTGATTGTGGGGCATTGAAAAGGTGCAAAACGATTAAATTTCTTGAAGCAAACTGTTTATTTAATTTAATCTAATTTCAGTATTATGGAAACTATAAATTTTGTCTCACTCATCGAAAGGACCTGTGGCAAACCATTATTAAGAAAATTGTAATTAGATTATTGTAGTTTTTATCGATTCAATCTTTTTTATAACAAGTCTGTGATAAACATTTACCCTTACGCTTATTTCCCCGAAAGGGTGGGTTGCAAGTGATAAAACTAATGTGTCGTAAGCTGCGGTTATGGAAACAGCGTGAAAGCTTATTGCCGAGAGAGAATTTCCTAAAATTTCATTGAAAAACGCAATGTTGTAGTATTTTTGTTTTTTTTTTGGGTTATTTTTAATAATCATTTCAATAATTAGAAGTAAATTTGAGAACAATGATAACATTAATTAAAACTATTGCGCTGGTAATGTTATTCCCATATTGACTGCCTGGACGGTAAACGTATATTTTAATAAACTCTGCAAGAAAATCTTTATTTCTTCACGTCACACCAGAAGCAAAAATATCAGTTCACGTGTTTTTATATCTTCTTATTTGAATTTAGCTTTTAAAGCAAATCGTTTTCCCAAATATCTTATAGTATATCGCACGGCATTTACTGTAAAGTATAAACGCGCTTCTTTTGCCACGTCTAGGAAAAAAGGTATAAAATCCTAAACAAAACCAACATCATAAAGTACAATTGTGTATGTATGTATTTTATTTCCCTATCCCCGTGATTAATGAATATACAAATATCATTAGAGCAGATTAACCCGACGTGGGTTCAAGAGCGGAATCGTTTGTGATGCGTATTAAATGTATATTTTTAAATGTACCGTAACCTTTCCTCAGATAAGTTGATCTACAAAGCAAATTTATACAAATATATCCGATATAATAATATCTCCGACAGCTATATTTTTAGATTTACCAAATATGTTATATTTATCAATTACACATATCATGAGAATCACTCCTCCCCCAAACAAATATTGTTTTTTTATGGTACGACTATATAGTATAGATGTAAAAGGTAGCTTATTTCCATTTATAAAATTTTAACTTGGTTAAATGTCAGTCTCTCCATTTAAGATGACTATGCTGTTCTAATAATATGCAATACAACATTCGGATATTGTATCAATGAGCTGCTCTAATTCCGGAAATTTAGTCTTTGTATCAATATTGTAAGCTATCTCTTGATTGGAAAAGAGCAACACTAGAGTTTATTGCCCGTTCTTCTCTAGTGATGACTGCCTTCCGAATAGGGTGGTAAAATTTAAAATGACTGAATCTAAGTGATGTATTTGACATTTTATAGATTCAATAAATATTATTTAATTTCATTTATCTAGTTTCTCAAGTAGTATACTTCTCGCTTTTATACTTTTTAGCCCAACGATTTGTCTGCTTCTGTCTTTCTGATTTAGTTGGTTTTTGATAGTAATGTAGTTTTTTTCCGATATTATCGTGCGCTAAAGACTAGTCAAACTTACTGAGTTTCAACAGTGGGTGTCATATTATGCGTGTGTCAATATCGAATATGAGTAAAAGAAATTGTAGTGCCGAATGAGTGGGATAGGTTCTAACCAGTATGATCTTTTCTACTGCTTTTTCATTTCATCCCATTAATAATATTTCATGATATTTTTTGTAAATCACCTCATAGGTAATCTTATTTTATTTGTATACTAAGATTATATAAGTGTACCACGGATTTATGCAAGGTAAAATAAATTGGTGGTGGCACTAGAGACGTTTTTCTTGGATTTGGGTAAAATATAGCACCGCAATACTTTGGCTTAATATCGCGCTCGAGTGCGTACACGATTCAGATTGGATCGAATTGGAAATATTTTTAATAGAGCTGGGTTGAAGTAAATATCAACGTGATATATGTTCATGACGTACGTTAAGTAGAACGAATTAAAATCGTCTAACATGGTCTTGAGCTTTTCAAACTCTGTATGCTAAATAGAACAGCTAAACCCCCTTTAATCTTTTGCAGTTATTATATTGTTATATACCTAAAAAAAGTATTGCAAGATTGTATAACTAAGAATTTTCTAAAACATAGATCTTTACCAATTTAAGTTATAACTTTTCGCACAAAGACGTTATCACTCATCTTCCCAGAGACTGTAATCTTGGAAGCTTGCTTTCCATTGTCCGTGTAGAAAGAGCACAAAACTCGTACTGCCCCGTGAACCGTATCGATCCGATGCTAGAGAGTATCTACAAACAAGCATTCCTAAACGTGGTTGACAAAGGCCGAAAAACCAATAAGCAGGAACCTAAGTACAACAACATACAAACAATCGTTTTCAATAAACGAGAATAACATCGGTAAGAATCTGTGGATCTTAAAGAATAAAGAACGATTTAATAACAAATATATTTTAATATTAATATCCGAAGACTTACTAATCCGCGACGGTTTAACTTTATAAGCAAAGAAATTTTAAAACCGAGTTCATGTATTCTAACGGAAAAAAGTGAGGGAATGAAAAAATTTCAGACGTAGAACTTTTGTATCTTACAAGATAATTACCCACCTCTAAAAATTGAAGATGACCAAGGTTAGGAAAAGATTAAACATATATTTGAACTATTTTGTAAAAGGTTATGAACACATTTATAATAATGGTAAGACGGCAAACAAATTACATGTTGCAGTTGCAGTTGGCAACGAATTATGCCCAAATCTTATAAAAATGAGACAAAGGAAACGAATTAATAATAATTCAATTGTTCATTCCATGCCCACGAATGGTAACATGAGCTTTCGTATAATCTTTTCTGGATTAGATTAAAGACACGCAAACATTGCTATCCGAGGAGGAGAGCGAGCCTATTTATTTTTCCGATTTAGTGATAGACGATTAAAGGAAAACGGGAAAGGGTCTTAACACCCGATAGAGATGAAAGATAATCCGCGATTTCATGTTGTGCGATACGAAACATGAGTAGATGATATTGTCGGATTAGTGAAGGGGAGAGATATATGAAAAAAACACCTTTAACTCTAGTAGATTTCTTATCAAACCAAAATAGGTATGTCATGCACTAGCGCGACATTAAGATAAAAATCTAAGTAGCATTACATGTAGTTATTTCTATATTACATATCATCTTCAGCCTATATAGGTCCAACATCACGTACAGGCGTTCCTAACTGCATGTCGCATACCTTTGTGCTGTGTTTAACTGTCCTCAGCAACAATCCGAAATCAGAGATTTTCCTCGCAACATTTATAGTATTCATCATTTTATCATGATGATTTTATTAATTTTGCAATGAAGGCCACAAGCACTAGACTGTTTTCTAGTTTCGTGATGATTGAATTAATGACAGAAGTGAAGCCATATCACACAGCCACAGCTCGTAAACAATTACTTCGCTTTGACCTTAATAAACAAGTCATTTCATTGATCTCCCGCAGATTCAGCCGACGTAAGGCTATTTATAATTTCTTTACCTGCGCGCCGTGACATTTTTATGCTCTAGGACATAGGAGCTATGTGGGCGACTATACCATCTATATTTAATAATGATCTTCGTTTATTTTAAACTTTATTACGTTTCTTCTAATTTAACGTGGTGCCGTGGTTGGATAATGGGGTAGACTGTTTGTATCTGTAAAACATTAAACAGGAGAATAAACTAGACCATCGGTATTTATTTTCGTATAGTGCGACGTTTCTAAATAAGACAAAGTACTAAAAAGATCTAATGCATGTTTGTCAACAAATTAAGAGGGATTCCATACGTACCAGTTGACAAACAATATGTTTACGTTGGCAGCGCCGTGGTGCCGTATCAGCGACACCTGTGCATCCTTCCCGAGCTCGTAAATAACACGGACTAATATTTTATGTTATGAAATGGTCCGTTTTATTTTAAGTACACTTTGAAAAAGCTGCAGACAGATATTTTACACTTGTTTTATTAGCTCGCCGCTTTGGTAACAGCCAATTTGTTGCAAGAGAGCGTAGAAAGATGAGATTATTTAACACCCATGCCCATAACAGCCCTCCTTAAACCAATAACAACATATTACTAAAGTACAATGTTTCAAACGCTCTGTTTAAAAAGAAACTATGTCGATAAAAACACTTCTAATGCCTCTTTTCGTGGTATTCAATATATATAAATTAGAATAGGACGAGCTTGCACTAGTGTGTCATGTTTCATTTCAGTGATTGGTCAAAATATTATTAATACTTGTTCCATAGGAAATTAGATTACGTAAACTATAGATAGGATTTAACAATCTAGCTCCTTATAGATTTATATTGAAAACATAAAAATAAAATACAAAATTCAAAAGTAAACTGACGAATACAAACAGTCCGTGGCACGTAATAGATCTCCACTGTTCCAGATTCAGAATTATTATTGTCGTTGTGAGACCGAGTTATCCTCATAAAAATCTGTAGTCTTCTCTGGAAATAGAAATCACATTAATTTTATTCCCGGGCTGGTTTTGCAAGTTCAGCTACAATAGAAGTGAGTGGTTCGTTTAAATTTGTTTCGATTCGTTTGTCATTTCAAGAAACGAATAAAAGACTATCCCGAGGCTGTGTAAGCAATAACGGTGCTGCAAAAATACTTGGAAACCTACGAAAACCTCATTTTGGGAACAATGTCAACAATAACAAACGCTTCTAAAACGCTCAAAATATAAGCGAAAATTTTATTTAACTTCTTAGTCATTATAGGAACAGAAGTACATTTTGGTGAAAATAATTAGTAAGTGAATAAGTAGTAAAGTGGAGGTATTGATACATAATAAATTCACACGGAATGATGCGATGCAAAATATGAAATTTGCAAATTCAATATTTAAGTTATTGAATAAAATACGCGTTTTTAATGTTAAACTAAATAATTACAGTTTAATTAACCAAAAAAATAAAGCAAAATATAATTTCATTTCTTTTCACATTTAACAGTTTTATTTACAGTTTGAAGTTAATAATAAGTATCAATTAATCTCGACACACACACTAAGAAATGACTCTTATGTTGTGGGTATCAAAAATGAAAAGAGGCATTTTGTTCCTAAAACACCCAGATACGGAACAACAATTAATGGAAGACCAACATTGGTCTCAGTGGGAGGAAGACACTCTCTTGTTTCACAAATTGATGTCTAGTCTGCAAAGTGACAAAAGCTGCCTAAAACTTTTAAATATTATGTAAGTGTAATTCGCAACTTTAATTATTAATGATTGAAGAATACCCATTAAAAAGCATTTTATTACTTCTTTTACTCTAAAATCGGCGATGATTTGATGATGACATGCTAATGAGTCCATTTGCGGTTTTGATTTAAAATACCGTCTATAGAATCTTAGATACATTTTAACCTATTTAAAACCTACGTAGAATGTCTTTTGGTCCGTCACAAAATGCAGAGTCCATACAAACACCTAACAATACAAATCAGTAATTTCAAAGTGAATACGCCACGGTGATGAATTATTATGACCGTAAGCAAACAAAATGTTCCTTTATGAATTCGCCACATAAATTGTTTAGTTGCACTTTGTTACAAAGGCGCACCTGCTTCGCTCTGATAAGCTGAAAGCTGCTCCACTCAACAAGTGTCACGTCACTCTGAAAGAGTAACGCGTCTTATATATAAAGAATCTATTCGTCTTTGTTCCCTCTTTTATCAGTTACATATAATGTGTTTTTTGCGTTCAACAAGTCCAGAAATCACTCTCTTGACGAAGAAATACACAATATACCGCGTACTTGTATATTTTTCATTGAAAATAAAATTGAATATGACTTTTAATATAATGTTATGCCACGCAAGAATCAATAAAAACACAAAAATAGATTATATTACTGAAATCACTGAAATTAACCTTGTTCTTCTTAAGGAAAAAATATTTTTTAAATATTTACTACTAGCTGTTGCCCGCTACTTCGTCCGCGTAAACTACAGGGTTGAGTAAAGGTACAAAATAAGTTACAGTCTATTTTACTTCTCAGAGTCATATTTATGCACATACCAAAAATCATGTAAATCGGTTTGGTAGATCCAGAAATACTTATTTCCACGGGAATACTACATTTTTTGAGATAGAAAGTATTCTATGTTACTTCCTAGGTTCCTATTTATCTCCATACTAAGAATTATTTTAATTGTCGCAGTAGATGCAGAAATACCCATTCACACGGGAATACTTCATTTTCCGGGATAAAAAGCATAAGCATATATTATTGTAAAGTTTCATTAAAATCCATTCAGTAGTTTTTACGTGAACGTGACAGAGTTTCTTTCGCATTCATAATATTAGTATGGATAATAAAATACACCACTTAAAATTGAATTAAATATTGTATTTCATAAATGTTACCATCATTTCTACCGCTAAACATTATTTCAATGACAAATCGTGTGATGCCATATTTGTAATATTGGACAAACAATATTATGCTATTACGAAAATTAACACTCGTCATATGATTGAATTTAACCGCACATTGTTATTGTATAATATTGATATCATTACAGCTATGTGGTGCGGTCACATCCGAGAGTGTATATAAAAAATAAATATAAAAAAGCCGAACGCAGGATTCAATCGCTTTCTTATACCTGAAACTGATTTAAAACAGTAGTGGTATTTATTTCAAATCGTCTAAAATACACTTAGTAACGTATATAAGAACTCTGCAACAAAATCTTGTTTAGTGTTTTCTCATTGTAAACTCACTACACTCCAGCATTGTGGTAAAAAATGAATCGTGCCAAATAAGCACTTTGAGTCTTTTGAGCGCTATGCGATTCTAAAGTAAAATAGTTTACCTATTATTGTATCGTCTGAGCACAAGTGATTGTCGTATTATTTCGCTTCTTGCGGAGTATTTTTTCTAAAAGCGTCGTGAAAGCTTCTAAAGCTCTATTGACGGATACAACTGGCTGAAATGCTCCCGAAGCGTAGAAAAGTAATATTCAGTTTCTTGTTTCTTGGAACATACAACCTAGTTTTATTGAGCCGGGGTGTAAAGTATTCTACACATTTCTATTTTATTGAATATCGCGTACGTGATAGAAAGATAATAGTTGATCATGAATGCTTGATGCATGCTCTATAATTCAATTTGAATAATAAATGTCATAAATAGTTTATTATAAAAAATGTTACAGACTCAACATGATATAAGTGACAAGAATTATTACGATTCCAATCTTATTTATTTGTCAAGTATTTATTGGAAATAATTAACTACTCTCCACTGTGTCTACGAAAGTGTAGTTATGGAAGTACGCAAGGTTTAAAATTTTACTTTATTATTACTGTGACTCCAGTTAGAGGAGCCATCGATCAAAAGACGTTACTACATACAACATTTAAAGCAAAAGCCGAAATTACTAGGGCATTGCAAGAGCCGTGGCATTTCACAGTCTGCCTTAATAATAATGACATTGTTAACAGTAGAATAATCTCCGCTTAGGTAACGATCATGCAAACGCATTGGCAAACATATTCTGTCATTGTTGATTGTCATCACTAGGTACGCAATCTCATGTGGTTACTCTACACAACAACGAGTTTCCAACGTGCGCGTCAAATGTTTCGCACGTCCGCGCCGTGATAAAGTGGATCCCCATGCAGATTCGATTAAAGCGGGAAAAAATTTACTCATAGCCCATTTGTTTACATGAAAAGTTAAGCACGTAAGCGAGTAACAGTAAACAATGAATGTGTTTATGCAGCGTTACGTTCGGCATTTTTTATAGCCACTATTCTGTGGAATAATATTTTTATCAGACTAATTGGCGTTGTAATGTATTACTCATTAAATACGAGCGCGTATTATGTAATGATGCGTAAAATGTTATATAATTTTAAATATTGGGTAAGTTTACCGATTAGTGGTTGTCTGTTGTATATCGATTTGTCTCATGTGGTTTTCTAACGAAATAGTTGTTTCATAATAGTTGTGAAATAGGTAATAGACGAATTTATGTATAAAATGCGAGTGCTATATTTATTTTTTTATGGGAAAGGAAGTAAACGAGCAAGTGAGCCACCTGATGCTAAGTGGCCAACATTTATAACGATTGTTTTATGCAAAAAAGTTGTTTCAACATTTTGAAGATAATTTATCCATACCATTTAGTTCATCTCGTATTTACATATGTATTTATATACGTTTCTTTCTCGGGTACGATGTCATCAATAATGAAAGTCTTGAAATTGTTTCGAAAACATCTTCAAAAAGTTTAGTTGGCGTTTATTGGTTTCTGAACTTTCTTCTTTCCATACATAGAGCTACCACGCCCTTCAAAATTCACTTGTAAAAAAAATAAAACTTCAGATTGATTAAAATTGAAAAAGCCGTTATAAATTATTCATTGGCGACGAAAGCAAAAAACCTAATAGATTTAATCTCAGCGCTCAATATCTATAGGTGCATACATATATTTACGAATCAAATGTTTTTTTTTTATATTCTGATAGTCTTTCAGAAGTAATTTTGTTAACCACACAAAAAAAAACAAATGACAATATAACCTTCGAATGTTACACAAAGACTTGATTGACCTTCTCAGTTTACATTTTGATGTATAATACTTAGTACATGTAGAAAATTTATAGGCAGAAAAGTTAAGAATGGGATTGCTATGTAATAAGAGAAAAGTTGTTTTTTTTTGCAAGTTACCTAAATACATATGTCGTCGTGGCGCTCGCTACTAACGATGGGACGTCCATCGAAATGTCACGATGTGAAAAAAGAGCGCAGTTCCGCTAAGGCATTTTGTAGGCTTATTGTGAGTAACGCTTGTTGGACGATCAGGAAAAAGAACAAAAAGGGTTGTTAAAGATGTCAGTAGTACGTAGCTGAAAGCCGTTTACATTTAAAGTTTTATTAGTTATGACAATTGTAGTAGTCTGTAATTTGTGAATTAGTTGACTTAATTTCGCTAGAAATGTCTACGTATAATTTTAGTGATCATAGTGAAGTATTGTACATCCTAACCCAACTAATGTATAAGAAAAGTTAAGATGAATTAACAATCCAATGGCTTTTAAATGATACGTCATAAGTGTATAGATAAATTATTTTAAGACTTCTACGTCTATTTATTCCAATAAACAGTAAATATAATATTCGAATGCATAGTATAGTAAGCTTAACCGACTTGAAATAGTTTTATTAAAAATAACAGATAAAAACATTGATAATTTTCTTCAAAATATACAAATAAAAATATTCAAACGGATAGGAAGCGCCAATAGGTTGGCTATTTATATAAATAAAAATTTGTTCACGCTCAGTGTCACGGTTTCCTGTACAACTCGGTTTTCTTAGAAGCATTTTTGTGCTGCTAAATAAATATGTTTTCTGTTACCGCGACATTTATACGGAGGAGTATAAATATGTATGCTTTATTTTGATATTAAAAGTAGAACAAGTAAATTCAGATACTTAAAATATCTCGACAATCTCGCCGAACAAGTACCTATATACGCCGTGCGAACTAAAGGTCCCGGGTTCGATTAATTAGACTTTAACCTTTAAATTATTTTCAGTAATACACCTCTACTTCATAATAATTTGTTAAATAAATAGAAAATGTAATAACATATAAAATGTCAGTGAATATTAAATGCCCGTTTCACATTTAATTGTGAAATGGCAAGTTATGAAACGTTAGGCACCAACTTGTGAGATGTATGAAATAAGGTTTAAGAGCTCACTACAGAGCTCGTTAGAGTCTATGTGAAGTGGGGATGTCTAAGAGTTGTCGTCTTGCAATTAATACACAGTGTTCCTGCACTGAATGAATTAATAATACGGTTCATACAAACATCTGTGTTTTTATTTTTATTTGTTATACATTACGTATGACTTCCTTATGGTCTCGCGACACAAGAGCCTTGCGATTTATAGAATCCGGGTTTGAATCCCTGGTCGGGCAATATGTTATTGAGTTTTAATAAGGAAATTTCAGGCAATACGCTCTACTACAGAAAAGCTTCTCGTATAGCTTACATCTAGGGACAGAACAGAGTTTTTCTTAACAATTTCAATACACATTTACTATGAAAGGGTAATATTCTCATGTTGCTAAAGGAAATGGACAAAGTATAAAAAATGAATGAAACTCGTATGAAGATAAATACTAATATTAAATTCCATGCCTGTTTGCCATCATTTTTATTGTAGTACTTAGACCAATCGTTGCCTGTCTCTACATTGGCGTGAATTAATACAAATGATAGTTGATATCAGTGTGTTTGAACTCGTCATGAAATGTTACATATGCTGTTACGTAGCATCGGCAACTAGCAAAGCACGTTTTTAGTAGTTATTTCAATTTATATTTTTTATCTTCTATATGTCATTTGACACGCCAAGTGAAAATAATTTTATCTCACTTCTATATTTCTTTTAATTCATATTACAAAGATGATAGGTAAGTAATGTTAAGTAGCGTCAGATTGCAAACAAAGCTGACCGCCATTAAGCTCCGAACATACGATATGTTTACCCACCTCCTACCCTACTAATTTCGTCCGACCACTCGATGTACGATTTTATTAGGGACGAGGACAATACATTATTCTGAGGCCAGATTTAGAACTTTATTAAATTTCAAAAAACCGACCAAGTGTCATGGAGGCTCTCACCTTGGGGGTTCCATACATATTTTTCTTTCTTTATAAATTAACCTTGCCTATAACATTAAAACTAGCTTCACGGGGCTATGTAATATTACTGTCATACACTCTACAGCAACCATTAAAATGAAAGCAAAATCATGTTATAATATTCATATTCCTAAATTGTATTACAAATATGAATCTAACGTTATTACACTTTCTAGTCTTAGCTGCTAGAAAAATGAAATTGTGCAATATGCATGCACATAAAGAGAAGTGCAGAAAAAAGACTTGCGGATAGGCTCTTTTAAAAGTCATAACATTTCCTGGCGGCAGTCACAATGAAAAGCTAGTGTATAATTGTAACGCGCGAGCGCTACTAGTGTCTACGTGTAATGTCTAGACAAGTCAGGCTCACCGAATCAAACTAGATTCTATATAAAATAAGCCAATTTTGGCCAGGCTGAACTAGATTTTCTTAAGTCCGATGGGATAAACTAGTTTAGATTAGGTTTGGTTGGATTGTAATTGATTTATTATCTATGGTTTGCCTGTATTTAGCGTGCATGTTGTGGTCTATCATCATCCGTTATTTAGAAGTACCCTGTATGCATCATACAGTAGGAGGCAGGACAATCATTAAGTAGATTAAATATTCTAAATTGCCATTATTCAATAAAAAAACGTTGCAAAGCAGTTTCATCTTTAGATACTATTTGGGAGTGACAGGTGTTGTTACAGTTTTTATAACTAAAAATAAATTGAATTTAACTTTTTAATACAAACAACAAAGCATTATGAATCTACAGTTAACGAATTTAATCCGTCGTATTTTAATTAAGCTTATTGGATAAATGCAAACCGAAAATCACGTTACATTGTTATTTCACAATCCACCGCGTCGAAACAAAACAAATTTGAAAGAATTTACATACGCACCACATGATGTTCCTAATATTGTTCTACTTTATCACAACTTTTGTTTGCTTTCAAAATATTCCGTCAAATGTATTTGAAGTCTTGAATTTTGTAATTAGCTTTGGGTCTGAGGCCTAATTATACCAGTTTTCATCTAACATTACAAACTTATTGAAATTAAATTCGATTTACGGTCAGTTTAATATAATTTAAAATATAAAATTAACAATTCCATTTGTCATTCAAAAGCATGATAAAGTACATTTCGAGTTCACGAAATGATTTTGTAGGAGTAATTAAACACTAAGAAGGATAAGATAAACACACGATTCCTCTCCGTAGATTCAACTGAATAGTTTCTCTTGATTTACCAGATATACAATCTAAGAGCTTCGCATTGAATTAATGGTTTCGATATAGTTAAAATGAATTGTTATTTAAGCTTTGCAAATAACGACTTTTATGCTATAAAATCTTATCTCGTGGTGCACCGAAGTGTCTCGAGCTCAACGAATCAACATAATCTTCTTAGAGGTGATAATCCAGTTTTGGTCGTCAACAGAATATGAAGATTATTATATTTACTTCAACTGTTGCCATTACGTTACTTACGTTTATATGCCGGTTTAAAAGATAAAGAGAACGTATTTAAACGTATAAACTGACCCTTTTATTTCTGGAAAGCATAAGGTGCATTTCTGCGCCAACATTTCTTCAAATGTTTTTAAGTCCCAAAGGCTCGCCTTCTGCCGGTTTTCGGGGACAACACCAAACTCCGTGCTGCTACTGAGATAATCCTAAACGGAAAGCGAAATAACACTTTCATCGACCCGGGAATCGAAGCCAAGACTTATAGATGGCTAACCATCAAATAGTTGAAGTAAACAATGAAAAGATGTATAGATATTACACCAACCCGATTGATTAATTATTGTAGTTTGTAAGAGCTAGAGACCTTAAACCGCACTAAGAAATGCTTAGAAAGCACTAACGCAATCGTCCAGTGAAGGCCATAATAGGCATTTGAGAGTATTCATTTAGAATGAAAAGTCAACAATAAACTTCAAGTGTATTTGAAAATCCAGCTACATAATGCCAACCTCTTGGTTACTATTGTTGAAAACGATTTGTGTAAAGCAGCAATGAACTTGAGAATATTACAAATTGTGTAAATCGTAAAGACTCTTAATAGTGAGCATTTGAGAGTTAAATGCTTTGTAGTCCACAGGTTCGTCAACTCGAACAAAACTGACAGCTTTTCAAATTAAATTCGTACTTAATTGAATGTGACGAGGCCTTTACTTTTGCTCTGTTCTAACCTACTTTTTAGTTTTGAATAGTTTAATAGTGTGAAACCTTTCACAAGTTTGACTGGCCATTACAACTTAAAACAGATATTTTAATTTATGATGAAAAGTACTTGTTTCTTGCGCACAAAAATACATGCTCAATTAAAATTCTTCCTAAAATTGTTTACCATGGTTTCGGGAAAATACGAATTGTTATTGTTTTTCCATGTGGTTTCAGCGAAACGATCAATATAGTTTGTTTACCCTCACTTCAAATTCATGTCAGCAGATCTGTCGTTAACGCTATAAATTCGTTCTGCTTGGGACGGCTGCCACAAAAGCGCCTTTCAGATTGTCTATTTGGCTACAGATGTCCCGCACAACATTGTCTAACATCGAGTATGCCATAACAAAAACATGTATCCGAAGGGAAATTATATCAAAATGAGGCATGTTGTTTAAAATAACTGCAGCAGATCTATTAGCAAAACAAAATCGGTATTACTCATTTGTTTCTTTTACAACACCATCAGTTGCATTAACAACTAGATGTTATAAGTATGGTTTTTTGTACCTTATCGTCAGTTTGAAAAGGTCATAAAATATTTTTTTACTCATAGATTTTTTATAATATCTACAAATTTAATGGAAAGGGACATGAGACAACAAGGAACAATGTTGAAATGTAATTTATTCATTAACCAAACAAAACGAAATTGAAGAGCTGTTGAACCAAGTCTAGATAACAGACATTAGATATAAATCAACTATTCAAAATAAAATAAAAATTATCGTCTACAAATGATTTGAAAAAAGTGATTACAACAATAAAAAATTATACTTTTTCTTTTGAGCTATTCGTAGGATCCGATGTTGAGACCCGTAGTTTCCGCGAAAATGTCGTATGAATTAAGTAAGTTATTTGGACAAAAAATAATTGACTTAAATTACAAGCTGCATTTATCCATAGTAACCAATTCATACCGAACACATTCTTTGCCCGTTGTTAACATTTTCCACTAACCTGAAACAAAAGAAAAAGAATGTTATGTTACCTATAATAAATTACACCAATATTATAAAGATGAATTTTGTATGGTCGTTTGTTGCTCTTTTACGCAAACACTGCTGAATGGATTTAAATTTAATTTCGTATGGAGGTAACTGATACTCAAAAGCATACATGGAGTAGTTTTATCTCGGGAAAATGTCGCCTGGGCGAACCTACCAATAGCAAATACATAAAACAGTAACAACTACATATGATCCATGACTTATATTGAAAATAATCAAGTTTCATAGCGAGACTCTACATTGTAACAAATAATCACAATCAGAGTTTACGAAATTTGTGCACTTATCAAGAGATCTAATTGAATATTTAAGTTGATACGTTTGTTAAAGCGCTGGCATGAACAAAGTTCTTACATAATGTAGAAAGGCTTTGCAAGAAATGCTTACTCCATTTACTAACAATTGTAAAGAAATGAGTTCCGCAAACTTAGATACGAGAATACACCTGACGCTAATAGGCTGAACAAACTGTACGCGTTTGCCTTATTTTAAACAAAAGATTAAAATAAATACATACATTTAGGGTGGATTTAAAGCAATACATGGATAAGTAAACATTATTTTTTAAAAAGGCTGTTAGGAAATTTTCGGTATTTAATCTACAAAATTTTATATATTTTTAAAATAGTACAAAAAATTGCCATAAAGCAGTACCCTAATTTTCACTCCTTCAATTTTTTCAAGTATCAATTGTGTCTTTGTTATCCCAAACTGTCTTTCTAATATAAGACATTTCAAATTCACAAACTAGACAGATTCATAGGTTTCCTTTTCGACAATAGTCGTAGAATCAGCTACAGTTTTTTCATGGCTTCGTTTCGATACCATTGCCTTAATTGTAATGTAATCCACAGTACTATAAAACATTTAACAACGCGACAAAAAGCACAATTCTATGGACGACACGAAATGAACTATTGGGAGCAGAAAGCAAAACGTGATAACGATCACATTTTGCCTTCTCGATACGTCTTTAATAAAATAGGATAAAAAAGGTGAATTTTCCGCCCCATTATCGTTGCCTCCCTTATCGAGACTCAGTCGGGGTATAAATTATACAGCTCCAATGAATCGCTGCTTTCATTCGCATACATATTTAAATTGAAATTTATGTATCATTCATTTATTTTTGCGCTCATATCCCATATACGTCATATTTTATGCGATTCAGATTGTGTTGTGAATATCTATACGCATTTCTATTTTTTTATTTATTAATACTGTCACTATACACTTTAGTAGCTAAAAATACAAACAACTATAAAAAAAGGTATTTATAAATATGTGTCATTAATATTTCAACAGAGAATACTTTAAAATATAAACCATTGAAATAAATATACACTTCAGTGACATTATTAAAAGCACCGCAGCGAGCACCAGTATTTCGAACAAGATGAAAGTGGAAACTGCCGCTAGAAGATTTAACTTTGAAGATAAATCATAGGATAATTGTCGTTCAACTCGTTCAAAAGAAATAAAACGAACCCACCTGTTCCTGCCGCAGACTAACTATAGACGAGACTGGGTAAGTAACCAACTGACGCGAATTATGAGAATAGAATGGGAAAAAAATATTGAAAGTATTTTATACATACATTATGTATAGTTGAATTATTTATTAAGTTCGCTAATTTAATATCTGAGATTTGTCCTATGAGTTTAATGTATTAACATTTAACTAGCTGTGCTTCTCGAGTTTGGCGTGCATAAAATAAAGGTTCGATATTTTTTTACTTACCACCCCTCTAGTAAACAGTTACCCAAATCTATAGACGTTCTAAATATTGGACCTGACGTCTGTGCGTTCCCAACCATCTAAAACGTTTCCATTAGATTTTCTTTACATACATTCATTTTAAAAAGAAGGCAAACATATAAAAAAAATACGCCTATATTTAGAGATCCATTTCTGAACCTACGTTTCGCCAGGTCTGTCCTGCTACCTAAAAACGCTTTGATCGACCCGAGAATCGATATATATAATATAAGCATAGCATAGACTGTCTTACGCGACCACGAGGCAGTTCATTAGACTTTGGCTCCTTTGGCTGTACCATAGGACCTACTGTAGAAGTTATGATTTCTGACGATGCTTATTTTGTTCTTCTTATATAAGCATAAATTTTTCCGTCTATAATTATTGTAGCGCTGGCAGCGGCGCTTCTCTGGAGCTGAGATTAATAAGACCTCAGTTCAGGATGGCTGGTAATAAATTGTGCAGTTAAAGAGCTAGGAATGCTCTCAATTTACAAGAGTTAGTTGCTGCTATACGGCTGTACCATAGTAAATCAATATGAAGCTATGGCCTTTTAATTTGGCGAGTAACGAAAGCCGTACGGCTTAACTCTACCACACTTTTTTTGTTCCTTTCCCATTTTCATATTTAAATGTTGAAAATGACCTGATCTGATAAGTTTTAGGTTATCTTGGTTTTAAAATGAATTCTTTGACAACCATAAAATTTCATTAAAGCGTAAGGCCATAATCTCACGAGCTTTGAACATATCGTAACAATGGCCCCTGGGAATAAGCTACGTGAAATAACGCTCAAATTATTAATTCTATTAACTCCAGAGGCACCAATCCACATTGAATAAGTGAACTTATAAACCAAGACAGTAGGTACCAGTCAGGCCTCCAGCAAACATATTGCTGGTAAACTGGTGTAAATTCTAGTTTGGCTACCGCCCTCCTCAAGTACCTATGGTATTATTACTATTATTCACACTCTTAAAAGTCTGTTTACTACGAAACGGTCAGCTTCTTCCACTTTCTGCACTTTTATATTCTACTACTATATCTTAACAACACTGCGTAAGAGAGTTTAAAAATGAATGAATTGCGATTATCTCATGAAACACATAGACCAGCAGCAGACTTAATGTCTCTAAACATTACATAGTCCCTGTATGTGTACATTACGTTAAGCCATCAAACGTTAATTCAACAGAGGCAAAATTATAAGGCTTAGATAGTATGTAACCGTTTGTATGTCACAAGCAATTCGGATGCTCAATTCATTAAGAATATATAAGCGAGCACTCTTATAAATAACCAACACAAGTAAATTTTCATTGCCTATTTTTGATTTTAATCTGAAGAGCGACAAGCATGTATTTATAAGCATGTATTAAACGGAATTCGTTGACATTATAAAAGCTTTTAAAAACAGAGAATTGACAAATAACAAATTTGCTCTCTCTACTGTTTTGCTTTTGGTATGCTCTACGACCTAAAAAATGGCCTGGTATAAAACAGTCTTTTTCAAACTAACGTATATCCTTTTTTTCTGTTCCCCTAACTAGATCAGAAATGACCCTATAGTCACGCATTTTCATTAAAAATATTTTTTCTAATGATTGATCACTATATATTTCATTCTATGAAAATTGCAGCACACATAGATAATAACTACTTGTAAATTATATTAAAAAAAAACATGTATACAACACGGTTACAATCCACATTCCTTTCCGTTTAGGTAGAGCTCTAAAGTATAACAACTAAATCTTACCCATATAACATTTCTTCGCAGTGCGTGTACTTTACTGAAATTTATGATCGTGATATTTTACCATTAGATAAAACTCTTAAGATCTCCATCGTGAGTTCGGGCCGCCCTGGCCTATTCGCTAGAATATAGAATATTCCATGTATAAATAATTGATTATTGTAGCTTTTCTTTTGAATATTTATATAAATTTAGCACTATGCATGTGAAGTAATAAGTTGCTCTATATTTTTTGTTTCCACCATACGCAATTAATATAAATATGAATATTTTAAACTTCTCTATTTAATAACATGTTCTTTTTTAGAATTTACTACCCTCCTAATTTATTAATCTCATTAAAAGCTTTAGAGAAGCTTATAAAATAATTGTACCCTGAAAACCGCACAAAACAAAAAGCTATATACGAATGTTGCAAGCAACCTCTTAAATTAATATATATACTGATAAAAACTATGTATTGTTGTCTAACAGAAATACTATGTTACCTTATCAAGCCTAATGCTAAAATACAGGCTTTTCTTTTTATCTATGGATTTTATCTATGCCGAAATTCATCAAAATAAAATGCAAGGAAAAACTAAAAACGACAGAGTGGCTTCTGTGTTTCTATCAAAGAAGTGAAACAAAATAACATTATTTCAAATCGTCGGAGTAAAAAATAAACTGTATAAATTGCTCTAATGTTTATCCCGGTCGCAGCGGGAGTGGAATGTAATTTAAGTGCACAATCAAGGCAACAAGTGATAATAATTACATTTATAAGGCTGGCGCTACAATTTTCTCGGAACAACGCACTTTATACACTAACGGAGTTAGCTCTTCCACAAATACTGTACACTCGTTTGAAAAACTTCTAAGTAAATATTATAAGGTAAACAATAGTTTATTGTTCGATAATACAAAAGCTTTTGCAGGTTAATCTTTTTCAAAACAATATGATAATTGTATACTGTGCTTGCACATCCTTTATTATATCTTTCACAAATAAAAAGTTTACAACAATTTATTGCAATTTTATTTCCACAATCCTATATACGTCAAGAAATATTAATAAAATTCCCTAAAATTTAATCCTTTGATAAATACCGTGTAGATATCAGAACTACGATAATAAAACGTTCATAACGTTACAAAGAAACTGCCGTCCTAGTTACTTATAAAATCAAATCTAAATGAGTTTCACTAGACAGAATCACCTTATAGCAATGCAGTTTCAAAAAGGTTATATAAAGACGCTAAACTATCTAAGCCATTCTAGCTTTAATTGACTTGTCAACCATTTGAGTCGCTTTTGGTTACACGAAATTAATATAACGATGCTCTTGCTGACAGTAACCAACAATATTCTATGTAAAACACAACGACCTCTTCAAAAATCAGTCCATCTTCTATAACCTACGGAAATACTATTTTTGCCCTTTATTTATATACTACAAAAGATCATTCGTCAGAATTCTCTAGGGAAATCACTTAGAAACCATTGAAAGCATGAGTCTATTGCAAAGCTTTCAGTAATAAATTACTGAATTAAATTTGCATTTCCATCGTAATTCTACACCCCCAACAAAGCCTGTCAGGGATTCGATGGCATCACTTGAGTGTCAGCGAGCAAGGATTACTGAGGATTACGTTGTTTCTCTATCGTCTATAGTTGCTGGTATCATAGACATTGGATTTTGTATACAAAAGGATTTACGGCATTCGCCGCTTATACGAGATCGGTCCGAATCCGGAATCACGTCAGTCAGCGAATGGTTAAGTGGATTAAGGCGATGACGTCCGGACGAATTAACCCCAACGCTCCGATTCGATCTGAAATAGCTCGCAGTTAACTCGATAGTTAGGTCGCTTTCATACAGAGATGCTCCAAATGCTTCATGTCTTTTTTCATTCAGATTTCGTACTATTTTTTACTATCTATCGGACTGTAAGATACATAAAAAGAAACTATCACAGCATAAGTTCTGTAACGCAAAAAGCTTTTTTTAATTCAAAAGAGCTTAGTAATAAAAAAATATTTGTTCTTCCAGCCAGTATTAAACGTGAAGAAAAATATTAAAGCGAAATAAAACTTTTTCTTTGCTGAGATTTAATAAGCTGAATAAGATGAAATGTAGCAAGTTTACAATTTTAACATCTCACGCCTCTTTTGCCGTAGGAGCAGAAGTACATTTCTGTATCCCCTTTCATGTTCTCAAGTCTTTTGTGATAGAAGGTGAGAAGTTTATCGGCAAAATTTTTAGACTCATACTGCTTCCGAAAATTAGCTAACGGAAAACCCGACCTGATATCACTGCCCTTATTGGGGAATCGAACTCAAGACTTCTCCCGTTAGATTACGAATCAGCCTTATAATTATTTTAAATCATCTTCAAAAGCAAAGGATAATCAGTAAAGACACTGAGAGTTCAGAACGAAATTAAGTAAAATGAGTCAGCACTGTACGTCAGTAACATATATTTATGTACTTCACTTATGTATGTAGTTATGTCGTTAGTATTAACAGATAGCTATACATTTCTAATCACGTTAAAGTGCTAAAGCTGTTCCTGCCGCTGGGAGTATACAACGAAACATTTAAACCGATATTTGATGAGAATATATAATGTGTATATTTTAGCCCATTCTATTTCTTTTTTAATTTAATTAAATAATATCTATATAAATACGAGTGTTACTAATATTTTTCTTAATAATAGTAACAACGATAAGAAATGATATTTGCCTCCAATAAACACAGAAAGCTTTCAAATGATACGCAGCATTGGAGAATGAACCGTTAAAAGGAACGAAGAAATAGAGGTCAGATTTCAGACAATTCTTATTTCTGACTAGAAAGAGGAAATATTCGAGCACTTTTCAATTCCCATCCTCCTTTGTCCTACTGTTCGCCATTCACCATACCTGATATCGCACCCACGATACTCTTTCATAGATTTCCTTAGAAAATCATTTTCAGTAATAACAGATTAACCGCTTTTCCGTTTATCAGATCTATGCAATTAAAAAAAACACATCTTTGGTAGCTGATTGGACGCCAAATTTATTTATTTATTTATTTAATATATAGCACCACCACATCACATATATTGATACAATTATGGGTTCACATTTGCCTACGTACTACATCTGATATACATGACACTTATGGTGTGCATAGCATACACCAAAAATAGTATAATAAAGATAGGTAATTGAGATAAACAATCCATAATTTACAATTATAATAGTGAAAAACTTAACAACTAATAAATAAATTACAATCTAATAACTAATACAAAATAAAAATAAAATATAGAAACAACAATAATAATTTACAAAAAAATACGTACAAAAAACAAATCAATAAAAAATTTAACAAAGAAAACAGGAAAAAAAAAAGAGAACGTGCTGAATTTACTGAGAACATTGCTCTAGTAAAATTTTCTTAAAACTACGTGAGGAATCGTGAAAGATGTCAATACTTGGTACGTGAGATTGTAATAAATTGTAACGATCAAGGATCCTGTGTAAAGGTGACTGGCCGCCAAATTGTACAAGGAGAGGAAACAATTTTGAATTTTTGATATCTGTAGGGAGACAAAAATGTGTATGATCAAAAATATTTTATATAGGTATGTACGTTTGTCTCGATGTTTCATAACTAGAAAGTTCATTATGGTTTTCTGATTTTAATAGAAGCATAATTATTAAATGTATTTGTGGTGTAATATTTTATCGGTAATTTTATTTAAAACAAAAAAAGCTTCACCTAAATAAACCCGCTGTTAGGTTTGTTTTTACCAATTGAAACTAGCTAGCTCTCAAAGGCACGAGGGGCTCGAGAATTTAACCACTCTGCGGTCAGCTATCTAAGGAATGAGTGCTCGAAACGCGACCTAACCACACCACTTGCATTCGATGTGCGGTTGCAACTGAGCTACAAGCCTCTTAACAATATCCATGCCGAGAATTCATGTATTTAGTATCTTTTTTCCTTGAGTTTATAAAATATATGGGCTTTTTTGAAAGATCGTGGATGCCGTTTAATTTGAAGTAGCTCTCGGTTGGATCTCGGGACCAAGGCAATTTATCATATAAACCACATAAATTTGATCAATGTCTTTTTATGTAGACTAAAACAACTCTTTATGAATATTCATTTATACATACAAAAAATCAGCTAGGAACCGTAATTAACATACGCTGATCTCGGAACCGACTCTGCGTGAATTACTAAGGGAGATTTTATATTACTCAGGCCTGACCAACTTTGCCACATAGCAGGCGTCTTAATATGAAATTTAATATTAATAACTGGAATATTGCGGAAAATATGGACCGGCCAAGTTGGATAGTTGGTCCGTTCAAGCTTGTGTACACGCATAACGTACAGCGAGCAATTTTAACACTATTTCCAAGTTCGCGATGCTACAGTGAGATGAACTTCGTATGACGTTAATGTCTATTGAGTTAGGTCTTGAGAGTACACTCACCGACAACACGTGCCACCAGCGCCATACAAACGCAACAAAATCTTTTTTTCCATTATAATAGAAATGTGAACAAAAGTTATTCTTTGTTTCGATGATTTTTTCGGCTCTTTGTTCTTGTGTGTTGTCTTTAGGGTTTGCAATCCCGCAGTATTTTTTTTCCCGCGGGAAATTTGCGGGAATTTCGCCTTGCCCGCGGGATCCCGCGGGAATTCCCGCAAAAATTTTAAAATGCAAAAATATGCATATAGGGGAAGCGAAGGTAATACGGACCACTTAAGGGAAAATCAATGTAAAACAAAAAATACTATCTTTATTCTCCTTTCTTTGTTATTATACAGGGTGTATTTAGACCGTGATCGAAAACTGAGGCAGGTAATAGCGAGAGTGATCACAAACCCAGTGGCGATATTAAAAACCCCGACAAAAAATATAAATTTTGACGTTTTCCATACAACCATCGGTGTTAAAAGTATGTGGTTTGTATAGAAAACCTCAAAAATTTTATTTTTTGTCAGGATTTTTTTAATGCCAGGGGGTTTATAATCACTATCGCTATTACCTGCCTCAGTTTTCGAACACGGTCTAAATACACCCTGTATAATAGAACATTTATTAATCTAACTTTTTATTAAGGCGCACTTGAATCGAATCACAGATACAGAAGATATTGATGATTTCCAAAACCTTAGCTTTGGTCCATTTTGCCTACACGTGAAGGTAAAACGGACCAGGCATGAAGGTAAAATGGACCTATGGCAAAATAAGAACAAAAAAATTATTTTTCGTTTCTTGTGCTTATTTAGTAGCTTCTAATTCGTCGCGATAAGATGATGATGTTATTTCGGCTGTCTTTCGTTGCTTAATATTAGTTCTAGTCCATTTAAAAGTTCGGGCTTTCTCATACTTAAGACGAGTTACGCTTTAAGAAATTTTCGAGCCATATTTGTCCAGCCGTTATGACTCGTGACAGAAACTGTGATGCAGTTAATTTTGTATAGCTAGCTCAATGCGATACGTCTGAGATCCGTTGTGGTGAAACCAAAAAAGATTTCCCATATTGTTGGCATAGGATGCTAGTTCTCTCTCTTGATCGAAAAAATCTTTTCATACCTGTCCATTTTCTTTTCCGTAACTACAGTTAGGTCTATAGTTCTTTCATATTTGAAAAACTTTCGTATTAATATAGTCTTTAGAACATTAAAAGTGGCAGTCGCGTTGTTAAGCCCCATTTTGCGCGTAGCTACTTTTTCAATAGCATTTTTTAGGTCTTCCTAAAGCTAAGATTGTCGGTGCGTCCTTTTTTTTAGCTGTTAACCATCTGAAAGGAAAATACCGATACAAATATCAAATTACATAAGTATAATCACAAGCAAACTGTATTGAAGGTAAAACGGACCACGTGGTCAGTTTTGCCCGTTCCGTTTTGCCTTTTCGGTAGGCATGTAAACAATACATCATTTAGATTTTAAGATTGAGGACAAACTAACCTATTTATCGTTAAAACTAAGTAAAATAAACAATATTTGAAACAATAACTCAATATCCCTGATAACTTTAATGTAATAAAACTGAAGGCAGATCAGAATTTACTGTTTTTACATAAAAATACTGAAAAATTAACTTACCATGATAAAAACGTGTGCTGCTGCATGGGCGCTCCAAGATCACTGACCAACTCTGAATGCGAGAGGACTATCAAGTTGACGCAAGTAGATTATATATGGCGTTAACAGTTTGGAAGTTATTAGTCTGGTCCGTTTTACCTACAGGGTCCGTTATACCTTCCTTTCCCCTAATAATGCTATATTACCCGTCGATTAGTTACACTGTTTAAAAAGTAATAAAAAACAACATTCATACAATTTAACTAGTAGAAGAAGTACTTTCCCATAGTTATCATTAGGTGAGGTAGGGGATTTGCAATCCCGCAATCCGTGTTTCTCCATTTCGACAGTTTTCTGCGTGTTAATATGCTCCAGTCTGACCTAAACAGCAATCATGGCCTCGAGATTTTGAAGAGCGATCGAGTATCTGGGCGGTTGCGGGTTCAAGCCCCAGGCATACACCACTGACTTTTACGAGTTATGTGTGTATTCACAATGAATTATCACTTTCTTGAACGGTATAGAAAAAAATCTTGGGAATGTTTAAGGTGTGTAGTCCGCCAACTTACGGTTTGTACGCGTAGTACGCTATGTCATCGTGGTGGACTAAGCTCTAAACCCTGCCAATAGTAGAGGAGGCCTGTGCCCAGGCAAGGGATGTTTATGGGCTGATGGTGATGAACGTAACCTCAATAACTGTTACTCATTATCAGCCAATATATGTATCACTGCTGGGCAGGGGCCTCTTCTACCATTAAGAGGATTTAGGCCTTAGCCCACCACGCTGGCCTAGTGCGGGTTGGCGGACTATACACCTTAAAAATTCCTAAGAACATTTAGATGTGCATATTTTCTCAGGATGTTTTTCTTCACCGTTAAAGCAAGTGATAATTCATTTTGAATACACATATTACTTTGAAAAGTCAGAGGTGAGTGCCTGTGGGGTATGAACCTGCGACCACCAAGATTCTCGACCGTGCGCCTAAACCTCGAGGCCATCACTTACTTAAATTTTTATTTAATAATTGTTACTACGATTTAGATCTTAACTTTAGAAGAAACAACATTTATCAACCTACAACTGTCACTTTGTAAAGTCTCACTTTTTTCGACTAGAATAACCAAACCGCCGCCGATTCTAATCCTTTACTTCGCTTGATCGGTTAAACGATGCTGACTGACGCGCCCGCGGTGTTTTGTGGAGCTAATAGGCCTTCATGGATAGCTAAAGTACTGAATTTATTACCTAGCGAAGTCAAAAACTTTCCGCGCGGAATTCCCGCACAAATGCGGGAATTCCGCAGTACTCAAAAATATGCGGGATCCCGCGGGAATGCGGGAACGCGGAATGCGGGATTGCAAACCCTAGTTGTCTTGCTGTTTAAATGAATGTTAAGGATATCAAGGGATTTTTCTTTGTTTGAAATGACATAGAATCAACTTGCCATAAGGTATATCTGACTCAGTCTTGGACTACCAAGATTAAAAATAGATATTAAAGTTTTATCACGTTAATCTTTCAATACAGTCATTTGTTTGAACCGCATACTTTTTTAAAAGTATTTTATACCAATACTCACTCTCCTTAAGCTCTTAACCACGATAATCATGATAAATTCCAAGGCTTCCCATGAATAAACCATATAATTTAGTCATACATTGAACGCTTGTGTTAACAAGCATTATCCATCATTAATCTGGGAAATGTATAATGTATTTCGAATTATATGAAACGTACAATGAGAATAATACGACGCAATGATAGCGTCCAATTACTCGAGGCCATTAAAATAACTCGTGGGCGATGAACACAATTTGTTAATTGAAACCAACGTTTCAAAGCTGAGAGTCATTCAGTCATACCTGGAACATTTGCGTTCCAACAAATTCTAGAGTTTATATTCGACTTAGAGAATTCAAGCGAATATATCTACGATTTACTATGAGCATATTGGTATTCATATTTTTTTTTGCTTGAAAATTTTTATTCACCCGAGAGTTACTACAGTAAAAAAAACAGAATACGCTATCCAGGCGCTTCGGTAGAATATCATTGCTGACCATCGCAGATCCGTATTTTGTTAGAGATTAGTCTGAGTAAATACTATAGCCCCTATTGTTAATTGATCGGTATTATTGTGTAGGTTGATGAGAAACGGATAGCTGTCTTCTTTTTTGCCGGTGAATGCGAATTTTTCTTATTATTTCGTACCGCAACGCTACCGGATTACTAGGTAAAATATGTTAGTAAGATTTTACGTACAGCTAAAGACCATTCGGTTAGATATATAACATCTGTTTGGTAATACCAAGGCCAGATAAGGCGATGTGCTTTCTTGGCTGTACGTCTTCTGCTATCAGTTTAACGAGCTCCCTTAGGAACGAGCTCAGCTTTCTAGTAACCAAGCACTGGCAGCGTCCGTTATTTATTGAATTATTCTAAGTTATAAATAACTGACTGCTTCCTTACTTAAGTTAGAAGGACTACTTTACTTTGTTACATGTTACGGTATACGGAAAAAAGAAAACCATCATTTACCTAAAGATTTATAGAATAAATTTTAAAGGGATAAGTGCGTATATTATAACAGTAGGATAAACGTACTAAGCCAGCAATCGGAGTTCCATAGTCTGCGTATACAGAAGGAATACAAATGCATGTATGGAAATAAATGTATCGGAACAATGATTTTAAACGGACACTTACAACCGAACCACAGTGTTGCCATGGTTAAAGTTGAAATATGTTTTATTAATGATTAAATCGTAAGAATAATTCATTTATAGCGTTCTAAAAACGCTTTATGCTTTCTTATCATAAAGTTGTAGTTATTATTACATCTGTTTTATTAATGCATACTATGCAAAACATGGATATTATAAATTCTGTAACGTTTATGCAAACTGAACCGTAAAGATTAATCCAATGTTTTGAACTAAGTAATTAGGTATTCATCCAAGATAAGTTGTGGCAGGCAACCATGAATTACTTATAAATATTTCTCCTATGAAAGAAATTTAAAGATCCGCTAATTAAATTTATAATAAAGAATATATATATTCAGTTTAGTCGCATACTGGCTAAATTTAAGAAAGTTTACGAAATGTACCATTAATCATTTTTATTCGTTAATTTATTATCAGCATGGCACGAAAGACCGCTTCATATAGCCCTCTCCCAATAATTTCCATTAAAATGTTGATTTCCGAGGAACAATTGTAAAGACCGTCCGAAGTCCCCACAATTATAGCAATAGTGATACCGCCTGTGTAAGACTACGTTGTATTTTCTCTTTTACATTAGTGGCTATGCGGGCGAAAACTTAACAACAGGAGCAAAAATAATTTCAATAGCTTTGCAGTGGGCCTTTGTGAAAATAATATCATTTTGGAAGGTGTAATTTCATCTTTCAAACCCAAAACTCTTAATCTATGTTAACGGTATAATTAAAATTTATTTTAACGTCACGATAATAGGCAGGTAGTATCTCTATTAAATTTACTTAGTAATGAAAGAAGTTCGCTAGCCGGGTTAAATGTATTAAAGTTAAACTCGTCGAGCCAAATTAACATAGGGCTGGCTTCATTTCTGGCATTAATTCAAACGGAGGCCGTGTATTTTTAAAATCATTTTCGTGTTTCGCTCTGTGTCGCTGGAAAAAGCACCACCTTAAAATAAGTGCTTTCAAAATGTAAAGATGAAAATACATCGACACTGGCAGTTTAATGTGGTGAGTCAGTTTTGTAACGATTAAGTGATAGTTGCATTGGTACTTATTTTGGTTCCTTTTAGTATTGGTTTGGTAAATCTTAATCTACTAAATGGCAGTTTAATAGAGTTTTATCTCTAGACCAAGTGTTTGGCAAACTATTTTTTAAGGAAATCATCGTCTTTTATATGTTTCGGGTCTGTGTTTTAGGAATTGGATCACGAATCCATGCGAAGGGTGTTGAGGAAACTCATCAAAAAATATTAGCAAAACTTTTCTGTGAGACAAAGCATAATCTTTAGCTGAACAAAGATCTGGCTCACCCTTTAGTGATCATTGGCTACAAAGTCATTCCACATCTTATATCAGTATAATATCTTTGATGACAAAACAAACTTACCTATATGTGAAGTTGAATCATTATTACTGGAAGGAGTTCGTTCGAGAGACTATGTAACATCTTTACGACTCTTCCATACAGACTATTATTAAAACCGAGGATTTTCCTTAATGAGACCTGGAATAATAGCGTAGTGACTGTCTAAAGAAAGCTGCAGAGTTTATTTTATCTCTGTAACTCTTAACAACTCGGATCCGTGTTTTTATAATGCAACAAAACTAACAAACAACATTAGTTGGGATTCGACGACCTTTTATATTCATTTAACCCGAACCTAATGTTGCCATTACTGAAAACGGTCAAGGGCAGAAAAAGCGGGCAAATTACTAGGAATGAGGAAGTTCTCACCGCCACCCGCACATTTTCGTATAGAATTACTGATAGATAGAATGACAATACTATAGGAGGCTTTCTGAACACAAACATATTACTGGTTAATAATTATTGTATATACTAGTTTGGTGGACTAAGGCCTAAACCCTCTCAATAGTAGAGGAGGCCCGTGCCCTGCAGTGGGACGTATATTGGTAATAAATCTAATTAATTTAAAACAAGAAAAGGAAATAAACAATAAGTAAAGTATTTTTTTTTAATGAGAATACACTGCTGTTTTTTTGTTTACTGTCCGGCTTCCGAATTACGTCGGTATACGCTTAGTTCGTAAACATACTAAGCCCACTAAGGTAGCCATTTCATTCGGTAAAAGCTTCTAAAGCAGTAAAACACATGTCCACAGGGAACATATTCTTCGTCACGACAACGATCAAGTACAGCAGAAAGCTTTCTTCCATTTGTCGGGTAAATTGTGCAGAACAAATAAACTGCGAATGTAAAAACGTCTACAAATAATGGTGCCGTACGTGTTTGACCGAACCGAACCCCGAGCATGTTTCGCACCTCGCCTATTTATGAAGCAATTAATTTCACTACGAAAATACAGCCCGGTTAAATTATATAAAAGAGTTTTTTTACACTACTAAGACGAGGATGTTTCTTTACTTTTCTTTGTCATAAACGTATCGAAGTTCAGCAAAGATAGAAATTTTAATAAAAAAACGTTTGTGGCCCGTGAATAAAGTAGTAAAATTCTCTCGTACCCAAGAATTTCCAACGACAGACTAAAAAAATATTAATACGGTCCTCGGGGTAAATATTTTCATCTGTAATCTAAATAATCCGTATGTATGATAATATTTGACCTCCGTAATATAAATTACACAACAAGGTAAGCAAGAGTTGGCAAAGTTGCAAGTAGTACCAAAAGTTGTGTATCGTATTAATTTGCTTATTCGGCGATAAACATTGATGGAATCAGTTCGCGAGTACCAATCTGAATCGATATTTTCAATAAAGATCGTAATGGAACAACAACCTAAGTGAATATGTCTGATGGGGCAGGTGTGTGCGTATCATCTCATGGCCCCGGGTTCAACTTTTATTATTTTCTTCCGTTAGAGAATTCTCAGAAACACGAAGTCTGTAAAAGCGCCTAAAAACAATTAGCCCTTTCAGGCTTATCTGCCTTAAAAAAGTATAGTGTTCTAAAGTAGGTATAAGGTAGGTAGGTAGTATGGCCCTGTCGATGAAGCAAAGCGACAAAACGGACAATTTTAGCAATATGTTACACTTGCAGCAAAAAAAAAAGTTAAAACGAATGTTTCGCTGTTAGTACGGAGCTTCGGCAGTTTGGTGAAAACATTAGTGTGAAATAATTTGTTTATATAAGTAAAATACCGTACAAATTTTACATACTGACTTTTTAGAGGATTGAATTATACAAACCTGGAAAATACTTCATATTCCTAACAAAAGACGAATTACTTTACATTCTGAAGAATTAAAAATTTTGCTACATGCATGTCCTTTTCTTGAATATTTCATTACTTTACTTCGTTGGTCACATTTTATTTCCCCCTCTGCGCTTCGAAACGACAACCTCGACAGGCCTACATTTGTTAATTATGTACAACGGCTTCCGAAGACGGGCAACACGCTCCCGTTTCTACTTTTTAGAAACGGCCATTCCAAGCCTTCGTACTTTTATTAGAGCCAAATGGCGTCCCTTCAGGAACCATTAGTCCTTAGGTACTGAGCCTCGAAAATAACACGTTATTTGAATATGCAAATTCTAGTTTGGTTTAATTTGTAGCCGTCATCTGGCACTACATGCCGGTCATTTGGAAAATATATTCAGGTACGTTAAAGATACATGTGTTTCACAAGCTATACTCTAAAACTTAGTTGAAGTTGCGAGCACTAATTGGATCCGATGTTATAGCTATGTGTTACGGCAGTTTCGTGATACACCGTTGTTTCTAGCTAATTGTTTGACAGTTGGAAACTAGATTATTATGGCATGCGTGAATATAGTCCGTAGCGTGGAGTGAAACGAGCCTGTGTTATAATCTCTCTTTCAAACAACGCGAGGTTGAAACGATTGCAAACGTTAGGCACTGTTATTGTGTTTCACATAATTCAGGCCAACCAGTATTGTGTGTTGAAATAATACCCTTCATGCCGTTTTATCTTCACTAATCCGCACACAATGAAATTGCCTGTGCATATTTAAAACATTAGCAACGTCTTAAATTGAAGAGAAGAAGCGTGCGAAAGTAATAGGCCAACAAACGATACACGGTTAAACAGAACCATCAAGTCTTAAAAAGCAGAACATCCATCTTAATTATTCATGGCAAAGGTATCGATCCCGCATCCCGTCGCGCCATCTGGCGGCCGTCGCTCTCGCGCCAACCTCACGCTTTCTTATAAATGTCGTACATCTCAACTTTCTTACAAACTCGGCTTAAGCTTTCCTAATACAGTTATTTTTTTTATAATTCCCTTCTGTTTTTTATCCAAGAATGAAGGGATTATTTGTTATTTATTTCAAATCAGATATTCTTGATAAAAGGACAGGAGTCCTTTGTGAGGCTTAGTGTTGCGTTACAGTTTCACTCATACATATTTCAACAGTTTGCTTTCCGATGTGTTACAAATGAACAAACATACCTGCGAACTATTCAGAGCTTCTTTGTGATTTTATTCTGACAAAATTCTAAACATATACACTTCCGAGGTCTTCTAAAACGTATATTTAGATATAAATATAAATTAAGTATAACTGAGGTATGAAAATAACATACGATCTAAAATGAATGAAATTGAACCCTTAGCGCCTAAAAGGCGAAAATAAAAGCCACCCATAGACAGCAATGTCTATTCGATACATCGTCAAAAACTTAACAAATGTAAACAAAAAATAGTGTTTATAAAGATATGTATGCTTACAAGATCCCAGAACAGCGCAATCAATACAAGCACGAGCCAGTTAACGAGCTGCTACGGTTCATTAATTTTACCATTGCCATTTCTACTTTGCTACATGTACGTTTTTCATATTCAGAATTAATGTAAGGAATATGCAGCCAGATTCTCTTTTCGTCATTTATATACTCAGAAACATGTAATAAGTACCGTATACAATTATTGGACGCAATTACTAAGATTCTGAGAACATGAGAAATAATGATCATTTACACATTATGTAGCATGAAATGTAACACGTAACGTTTTCAAACCGTTGAAGATTTCATACGATTCATTCAAAGCTCGCATTGTGAATGCAATGAATAATTACTTCATATGGATATTGTATAGTGAACTTTTCCTTGGTTATGAGAACGTTGCTAACCTGGCTGAAGTTATCCGAGGCGAGCTATTGAATTTCGAAGTTACCGACTTAATAAATTGTACATGGAGTGAGAGTAAATTACAAAAAAGTCAATCAAACGCAAGATTATCTCGTGGTCTCGCATGTATGAGTATGTGTGTCCCCAACGATATAAAACCCAGAGTGCGGTTCCCGGGTGAGGCAAAGTGTTATTGTTTTTTTTTTTGTAATTAAGGATATTAAGGAATTAACGTCAATAAACCGGCCCCATATTATTTGGGACGAAACATTCATAGGCCAAATGTGGGTGCAGAAATGCACCTCTCATTGAGGTATTACAGCATACACTTGTCTATGATATATGGTCAAGACTTAAGGCTACTAACTTGGCAGTATATGTTTGATGTCGATGTATTTTTTCCTGCCTAAAGAATGTTACAAAACGAATAATAAAACCATTTACCGAAAATCCAAAAACTCGTTTCGTAGCCAATCCCATCTGCAATGATTGCCACATATAAGCCAAGAGGGCTTTGTATGAATGCGTTATTGGACCACTGATCGATCCGACTGATTTGTGGTATTCATTAGAGTATAAATTTCCAAACAGCCGATAGAAATGAACTGTGAATTGTTGTCGTGCACTGTATTCCTGTTTGTGTGATGTTTATACAAAATGTGTTCAAAGTGAATACAATGTTGTACACAGCAATGACGTCATTTACACCACTCACGTCACTCACGCTTTACTATGAGTAGGAAAAGATTTCAAGAAATACCTACCATTTGCCACCTGCATTTTAACTTAACCAATAGAGGATAAACTTATAGACATTTTTTCGGCCAAATTTCCAGATCGGAAGAAACATTTACTCAATCCGACCCGGAAATAGTTAGTAGAGGAGGCCCGTACCCAGCAAAACGTATATGGGCTGACAATGATTGGGTTTGCTCGTAATCTATCAAATGACTTGATCAAAGCGATGACTTAAAAAAACTATCACCTTTGCCAAACCACATTAGTTCTTATTAAGTTACTTATTAAAATTGATTAGAAGAACAAAGCTTCTAATCAATGAAAAGGAAATAATAGATGTACTTACGTTAAATATACGTGCGCCTTTTTAATACAAAATAAATCGATTGCTGACACAGTGACCCCAAGTCTTTCCGGGCACACAACACCTTCCGAAGTTTCCTAAATATCTATAAGTAGCTAATTACTCATTTTAAGAACATAGAAAACCACGGTGAAAAAACATGTAACCTATTTATATGAAAAACATCATGCGGATTGCTTCAATTAACTAGCTTGTCTAAAGCCTTACGTTTCTCAACCAGTCTTATAGTGGGACATATAGTAAATCTATTAGTAAATCGCTATAAACGCAACAACTGAAGGGGCTCCGAGATATCTTTAATTCGCTTTGAATTGTACTTTTTTTTCTATTTAATAGAATCAGATAAAATATATAAAAGGTCAAAAAAACTTTATGTAATGTAACCAGATATCTCATTCAGAATAGAGTGATTTACAACTGTAATAGGTACCGTACAGGTTTATCTGAATGACTACTTAACGACATATATAAATGACTTATGCACCAGGTACAGCACTTTAGCGCTGCATTAAGGAACTAACTCCGGAGCTCTTAACATGAGATTGAAGACATAAAAATATTACGACATCCTGGCGCAAGTTAAGCCAGCGTGGACGTTGGAAGCGAAGCTTTTTATAACACGATTAACCTTTCGTAGATGTAATTTTCTTTACAAACCTTCAAAATGTTGTTATTGATATTGGGGAGTTTAATTAGGAACAACATGCTTCTTGTATTTTAAATTAACTAAGAAAAGTGTGCAAGGTTTTAATTAACAAGCACGCTTAGTTATCTAATATTATTGTTAAAAAAATACTCATTGATGGCATTGCTACTTTAGAAGCTTACTACCTACTACTTAGGTACTAAAATAAGTAAATTTCCTTTTCGATATCCATGTAATCTTTATTTCCATGAAGCATCAAGTACAAAATTTTAAATAAACAAATATTTGAACACAAAACAAAGTACCTTTATAACAAGCGGTTGATGTAGTCCAAGGTAAAGAAAATTGCAAGATATTATAAATTATAATCTTTCAATAAAGATATATTTTTTTGGCCCATGATACCAAATCGGCAGTCATAATTTATTCACTAGAGTGCGAAACTGTATGAGAATGAAATGAAAAATGATTATTATACACATGCAGGAAAGTCATGACTAGATACGAAATTGACACCACAATTTTATTCCTTTTTCTAAAATTAATTAATACGTAAAAAATATACCTACAATAAAAAATTCTTAACACTTTTCCCTACTTAGAATCCATTCCGGAACATCTAGATCGGTAGCGCGAATATATCCATAACTGAAACGAGGCAGTTCTCCAGCAACATTAATCGATCGCTAATCACCTAACTTCTAAACATTAATGCATAAGTAATTGAATGAAACTAAGCTCACTGCCAGCGCCGTCTAAACAGTACAAAACATCAATTTGCTGGAGTATTAGCGACATGACGGCACCTATTTGCCATTATATGTGTACGAGAAAGTTTCACATTTGGTGTGCGTACATGCAAGCGGTATTGATCGTGCTAGTACCTTTTCAAACGGAAACATTTGCCTCACGAGATACGTATCTGTTTTTCACACATCACAACTTATGCAAGTACGTAATACGAGGTTTACGATTATTATCAGAGCACATATATACCTTGAAAACCATATTATTTGACCATTTTAATAAAAAGCTTCGTAGCACATTTTTCCCGCCGCGTTTGCACGTAGTGCCAATGCTGATATAATGAAAGATGTTCAGAATTTTCGAAAGTGTGTAGGTTAAGTGATAAAAAGTTTCAGTTAAATATCTTGAAGTACCTTAAATACCCTAATAATTCTGTGCGAGTTTGTAATATAGATAGGAGTGGTGAATGGTGAACAGTGACTGTAATGATGTCTTACGTAAAGGCAGAACATGCCACATTGAGAAAAAATATATTTCATGTTCAATTTATTAAAAATCATAAATGGAAACATAGCTTTCCAATATTGGAATAATTAATATATTTTCGGTTGCCTAACTGAAAATTAACAAAAATTTAATCAAAGAATATTGCAGAACATAACTCATAGATTATATTGGAACCACACTCCAGTTTGACATTTTATGTACGTTTTATCGAAAAATTTATAACGCGGGTCAGGAGAGGTGAGGAAGAAATATAGTTACGATATGCTTCTATCAAATAATTTAATCGGTCCCTTCGAATATCGGCTACGCCGTTTCTCAAACTCTTCAATACATAATTTATGTAAAAATGTTAGTCGAGTGACGGAATTTCAAGGAATTCGATATTAGAAGAGCAATTTACGTGACTTGAATGTTCGGGGCGCGCAGTTCACAAAGCTGAGATAAGGTGCTCTGTTCCTGAAGAGACCCGAAGCAATCTAAGACTAAGATCTTATAGCGGACGGCAAAGTTTAATATACACTGGCGTCTCGTATTGCAACGCTATAGAAAATGCACAACCATTTTAAATGGACTTGAACAGAAAGCCTCGAATATAATTAATTACGTATTCCGCCCCAGTATATTTTCCAATGGAATATTTTAAGCTCGTAACATTTAAATAAAAACTTTTCATTTGTATAAACCTTTGGTCTTACGCATGAATGAGTGCCTCACGAACTTAAGGGGAATCAATGGTTTGTTTAATTTAATTATTTTATAAGAAATGTCACACATGTTAGTAAAACCAATTTGACATAAAATATATAAAAACACCATTCTCAATTAAATTTAATTTTGGCATAATGGGTTATTTTTAACAAATATGACTTAAAATAATAATGCATTAAAATAGTTTTAATTCTTTAATGCTATTTAAGCCTCTTCGTATGTACCTACGTGTTTTCTATGTACTTATATATTTATTAGATTTTTTTTCTTTTTTCAATGTCACATACCGCCAGCAGATGAACTATTGAGTTCAAGTTGAGAAGGCGTTGGGAAGAGTTGTGGAAGAGTGTTGTAGAGTGAGGTGCGGCTAGTGTAGCGCACTGGTAGGCTGTAGGTAAGCGGTGGCGTCGGCCGTTGCGCCGCGACGCCGCCCGTATCGACCGCTCGCCTGTTGAATGCCGACGACCCCCTTCAACCCTGCCACCCCAAGACCTTCCTCACCCTTTCTACTTTTCACGTGCTTAAAATAGAAGCGTGCAAAGTCGATATTTCAAACATTAGCCGCGTACAGGACACTAAGCATGACTAATTCATGTTTAAATACGCATGGAATTCCTTTGTACGTATGGACATTGCTTTGTAAATGTCGACTCAACTTTCGGACCGAATAGAGGGGCTGACTTATAAAGGTAGCGTTATTAATGACTTTAATATTGTTTACTCGGTTAATGGAAAAGGTCTGCTTCGGAAGTTTGTTGGTAAATAAAAAATAATTACGAGTAATTAGTGAACGGAATAACTTTGCCTTCTATCAATATCGTTTGATTCGGGCTAAATTACATGCTATTAAAATAAGTAAATTCCTGCAATATTTTAATAACAAATTAAGTTGTATACAGATCAATAAAATAAATAGGTACATCTAGCAGTCACATACATAGTTCAAACCCCACACTAAGATACGAATCTTGTATCGTGGCTATCAGAAAATACAAAAGAAATTTCGGTGTCACAAACACCCCATATGTGAGTCCATAAGTAAATTATTTCTCGTGAAAACTATCCGTGAATTCAACACTCGAATATTTATATCTTATTGGAACCTATCGGCCCTAGTATCACATGATAAAGTATAACAGGCACGCAACATCGCCGGACAATGCGTGGAAAGTTTGCACCCAGCGTGTACGAAACTTTCCCAACAATTTCAAATTAACAAAATAATTCGGTTAATAAACTAGTGCCGGTTTATAGGCGAATATTAAATGCATGAGTTTAAGGCGTTCATAGTGAGGCTATTGGACCGTTTCGTTAATAAACTATAATGTTCAAGCAATTTGACAGCTCTTACAAAACCACAGGTATTGAATAGTGAAGAGCTATTGATCCCTTTAATTTGACACGTTATCGCTTAAAGTAATTCATCGACGTTCTATAAAAGGTTTAATGTTATATACATCTACTTTGAAAAATGTACTTACTACCACGACGCACGTTGAATTTTGTGCGTTGCTAGCCTTTAATATAGCAGCAATAAAATTTATAAATTCTTATAGGATTATATTAAAGGACCGAAAAAGTATGAAATATAATGACAAAAATAAATGAAACATCGTAATCGGCGACGGCTAACTTGACTGTTCAAACTGTTCGTCACATTTTTTATAACATCCAGTTTTTATTATTTTTAATTATAAATATAAATAGATATTTTAGGGCGACAATATTTCGATCTTTTTATGATACTTCAGTAAATAAACCTCGAAAAACGGCAAAGATTGCTCAGGAGCAATCAATTAAAAGTAAAAATGAAAAGTAATGCAAAAAGAACAATTTGAAAAAATTATACAGAAATACAATGTATGTACTTCCCGAAAATTAACATGTGCAAGAGTAGTAATACTCTCATGTGGGCAGCTGTATTTTCCCCACGTAATACCTATGCCACAGGTATTCTGGGTTCAACTAAGTATTATTTGGTTTTTCCATTAGGAAAATCTCTGTAGCTGCACACAAAAATCTGGAAAATAAATATTAAAACATAATTCAATGTTTTGACACATTTTACGGATTAAATAAATTATAGCAAGTGTCAATTCTTTGTATCCAAATAAAGACATTTGGCTGGGCCATTTTTGCGTAAGACAATGACACCATTGACTAAACTTTAGTGCAAAAATGTTGCCAACAGCCCGAGAGAAAGCTTCTATCTACATATATCCTACCGCTTCAAGGATACATGCGTAGGTACTAGAGTGAACTCGTATGATTATTTTATTATAATGTCGAATGAAATACATATAATACAATACACACTCACATGATCAAAATCATGACGATATTTATATTTATAAAGAATATATAATATTCATTAAAAAAATTATATGTAGCTAAAGTTTTTAATTCAAGGCAATAAAACTTAGTGGGTATATCTATCAAATACATCTAATTGAAGATTTAAAAATTATCTTAAATACTCTTTAATTTATAATTTAGATTTAAAAATATAGCCAATAAAATAAAACTTAAAACATTTATGTAAAAGAGCGTTACAATTAAACTGTTTAATAATAGCGACATCTCAAGGTAAGGAAATGACTCTCTCTACAATTTGTGATACAGCGCCCTCTTGTATTCTCCGTTTAAAATACGATACATTAAGTGATGTTGCTAGTTCAACAGACATTCAGTTTATTAGACTTTGCTCTAGATGGCGTTACATAACAAATTCATAAAGATCGAATAACTTTTCTACATACTAAGAGCAAGGTGTATGTGGGATAAACACAAAATTGCAATACAAATTGAGTTAGATAATTCTTGTAACACCGAATCGATTTATTACTAAAATGTAATAAAATAAATGTTAATATTGACTTTTGAATTCGTTTATACAAGTAGTAGGTATATTTATGTTTTAAAGGAATAGATTAAGATGGTACGCAACACCAAATATTGAATTAACAGACTACAATACATGGGTCTTCAAGTTTATTTCAAGAAGTCCTTGAACTAGTCACTTGAAATGCGGCTCGACCTTATATAGTTCTAAGAATGGAAAATGACGGCAAGTTCTTGTAAAATTTGTGAATCAAGTGTCAAAAGTAAATAAGGTCTGATTAGCACTATTTCTTTCTGACTTCATGTGGGTGCTGAAAACAAATTCACATTTTTTTTCAATTGAGAATATTTACTATCCTACAAATTCACAAACTTAAAAATTCGTGGGTGCATTAAATGTTGTAAATTGGAGCATCTAATCGCTCCCGGTAGGGACAACACAATAGAACTTGCATAACGTGGGACAACCTTTTGCTGTGTACTTACTTAGGAACTTCATATGTCAACGCCTTTAATACCCCTTTATCCAGCAAACGTTAATATATTAGAAACGAATGGGACTGATGGTTTCATGATCTTTGCAGAATCGAAGAAAATAGATCAAAGTAAACTAGGATTTTGAACAGCGATATTGGAAAACTATGTTTCCAGTAGCGTACAAACTGATGATAAAGCTCTTAAGATTAATTATTATTTTTCTAAAAAAATATTAGAAAAAGACTTATGAAAGACTTATAAAGAAAATGAAGTAACTGGACAAATTGTTGAAATAATACTAAACACAACTAATTCACCCACAACTTCCGCGTCACCAAAACACAGACATCTGCGTTATTCTCAAAGTTGAATACGAAGTTTGCCACAAAGAAAATAAATTGTATAGTTTCGTTTCTTTGTCGAAACTTGCTTAAAAAACTTTGCTCTAATATTATTTCATTGACAGTCCCTTCGAAACCATAAATTGTGATTGTAAGGGAGAACTGACAGAATCAGAACATATTTCCTTGTGTGTTGTCTGTAGTGTGATTTTTTCATATTCAACTATAAAAACGTGAATTTTGCCGCGGAAAAACGTTGGGAAAGAACAAAGGAAACGGAAATATCATGTGCGTATTTGTGACTTGTGAATTCATCATGAATGCCTTCATGAATATGTAGTAAACATGAGTTACATAAAAATGCATTCCTAAAAATGACACTTCTGTTTTATTAGTATTTAAACATATAATGTTGATTTCGTACATAACTAAAGGTACTTATAATTTTTGTAGATGTATGAAGACTGAAGAGTCATAGTAACATAAAAAATCTTCAAAAAATACGAGATAGGAAGGAAAAGAGTTAGCCGAGGTTTTGATTGACCTGATGGGATAATGATGGAAATTCTCAGCAGCAGTACAGAGTTTAGAAAAGCGCCCAAAAAACAGGTATGGGCTCCCCTCTATTCTATAAGACTAAAAACCAATTGGTAAAACGTAGACACAATAATGTACTTTTTTCTATCACTACAGAGAAAGTTCCTAAGTAGCCTATTCCTATGTTTTTTTTAAGAGACCCTTAACGCTTTGCCCGGGCTTCCCCTATATACATATATCACAGTAACCAACCAAGGCTCTCTATTTGCAAAACATGTGTGGTACCATTATTGCCTACTCTATTAAACACAAACCACAGACATCAGCTCGACAACTGAGCGTATTAAGACCTATAACACAATACACAATACATTTCATGGCAATGTAGGTCAATAGAACGTTTCGTATCGCTCATGTAAGGGTCATGCTAATAATTTCGTCCCTACGAAATGTAACTAAATAAGTTGTCGGACGAGATGAGTTTGCAATAGGTATTCTTACTGATCAAATTGCACGAAACTCGGTGGCCTAATGAAATATATGATTACAATGGCAAGGACATATATGAATTAATTTATTTGTTACTCTAGGGCCCAATCGGTAATTTCATATAACAGAAGCGAATACTGATGATAAATTGTAGTTACTCCTTTTTTTCTTAATGAAATAATTAATTCATTAATTTTGTTAAGTTCTGTCACGCACTACTAGCTATTGGTTTTTGCATAGGCTTGGCAGGGCGGCATAAGCCTGCCGTGTGACGAAAGATAAGAGGGTCTCACTTAATGCTGTATTTATCTGAGCTGTATACTATGTTGTCATTTTATAGAGCCAAACGTTTGTTTAGTTAACCTCACTGTTACTATAGGGTAAAAGACAAATTTTCATCCATTAGCATTTTGTTTTAATTTAACTTAACCTTTAACATCACGGGCGGGGTCTAAGCAGACCCCACGCGTTGTTTTTTAACGGTATTTTTTTTAATTGACAAGTTACGATCGCGCGTTTTCGGCTAATCTTAATGCGACGCGAGACCTGTCGTCGAGTGGACTTTCGTCGCTTTTCTGCTTAGGTAAGTTACATTTTTACTTACGTGGGGATACCTGCAGACCCCACCCGTGATTTAACGTAGTAACTTTTTTCACTTTAGTTATGTTTATATTTGTTTCTTTTTCAGAATTGATGTTGTATAAATGGAAAATAAGTCGCCGTCTAAGCGAAAATCAAATCGCACAAATTATTAACGATTTTAGTGACTCTTAAAGCGAAGGCATAGGACACAACCCTCAAGAGAACATTTTGGAATAGGTGAGTGATATAAGTGACCGTGAGGCGTGAATCAATACATAGATTCAAGGATGACCCAAGGATAAAAAGTGCAAGTCTGTAAGTCTTACAAGAATACTAATTGCAAGCCTCATTCAGAAGAAATTACTTATTGTTTACCCATGCCTATACCCAACAAAATTATTTTTAACGTTAGTTTAGGTTAGTAAATTTCAAGCATTGTCATTTTTTTTTCTATAATGTTTATTGTAAATTTTTATTATGATTACTAGTTTTTGATTCTTAGTTTATTAGAAAAAAATATTAAGTTAGTCAGAATTTGACTCTTTTGTTAATTTTTAATACATAAAACATGTGCCTTAAAATTTTTATGTGCGAGATTATAATTTTTATAAAAATGTTCCTTACTGTCTAAAAACTGATTGTTTTATGATTAATAAAAACTTTTCATAAATATTATAATGTGTTTTCTTAAAATCTTAGACGGTTTTAAAAAAATATCTAATAAGTTTGAATATACACGTAAATTTATGTTGGGGATACTTCTAGACCCCACCCGTGATGTTACGTTATCTGAAACAACGCGTGTACTTAAAGGTTAATCCTTTGATTCTGAACCTGGGTGTTAAAGAAAGAAATTCATTGAAAGGAACACACCTTTTTTATCCCTATATGTTGATTACAAGTCTCTTTAATCCTATTACAAGGTACTATAATTTTTTTCCTGGTATATTAACTGTTTTGGAAACTTTTTTTGTTGTTTTTAGAATCCATTATTAATTTGATACCTTCTTAAAAGGCGCTCTCGCGTATAAAGGATTTCTTATTGTGTTTTCTTTCACCTTGTACCTTTTTCAATTATTGTCATAATTTATCTTTATTATTGTTGACAGCTCCATGGGAAAGTTGGCTAGGCACCAGCTTATGAAAGGAGTGGTCGCTGGTTTAATCCACGCATCGAAACAAACGCTGTGTGATCCAAAAACATTCACAACGGACAGTGATTCGTAAAATTTTATGACCGCGAGACGAGACTCGTATCTCAGAGTGGAGAATAGAGATATATATTATATAGATATATTTTTTATTTATTATTTATACATGATGGGTAATTCATACCATTTAGTTTTTAATATCCCTTTTGTAAAATAGATTGTCTGAAAGAGATCACACTTAGTGACAAGACCGCCTATTGTCCACCGATTGTCTTTGTTATTGTTTTTATAATTTTTTTCCTTTGTATATTCTTGGTGTACAATAAAGTGTATATAAATAAATAAATATATTTAATCAATTATTATTATTATTATAAAGAGTAGGCTATAATCACTATATCAGTAAAAAACTACATTTAATTAACAAAAACACAACCCTAACTTGTAGTTTGAAGTATATTTATGAAAGACGTAAATTAATTAATATTTTTCATTCCATCAAAAAGTTTATTAACTCACTGAAAAAATACTTTTGTAGGCTTTTCCTCCAGTACTATTAAAATTATTTCAAAAAGGCAAGCTGGTATTCTTCAATCCAGGGCAGTTTATTTTTTTAAAGTACCTTTGTCAATGTGCGTACTTTATCTGAGCAAATATCACGTTGATATTATAACCTGCACCATCACCCTATGTACGTTCCACTGCTGGTCACGAGCCTCCTCTACAACTAAGAGGGTTTCGGCCGTCGTCCACTACCAAGGCTTAGTGCAAATTTGCGGACTACTATATACTTAGACATCCATTAATATTTAGATGCATATTGTATTGAAATAACAAACAACTAAGTGTTCATTTATATGCATTATAAGTTTTCTATTAGAGATTGTGTCTTATTTGCTGTGTATAAACGATTTAGACGATCATCGTTATTAATACACGTTGAAACTAGTCTGTGTTAGATATTTGCGGCAAATTATTAAAAATTCATCATAGTCGTAACATAAACAAAATCCGGTAAAAACGAGCGGGCCATCGATCATACGTTGACTGACGTTATAAACAAACAGACTGGCCGCGGCGTGTGGTATAATTGGATCCGTATTGAATACTGTTATTGATGCTTCCCAAAAAGTAATTAAAACTTATTAATGAATAGCTGAATGGCTATTCTGCTGCTAAACCTTATTTAAACTATTTGTTATATGGGTACTAATTGACACCTAATTTCTCCCTAGTTTGTACATCGACGTAACTGTGGGATTGCGGGGTCCTGAATTTGGTTTCTCAGTAGAACCACCATAGATACATACCTTTATATGGATAAACTTAACCTTTATATGGATAACAATTTATTTGTACAAACTACAAATATGTGTGTATACATAAGTTAATGTCGCGGGCCGCGGCCTTACCGAGGAAACGTGTAGTCCTAGTGGACAACCTAGATCAAAGCGTTCAAATAAAAACATTGAATCAAAATTAATACCAAAATTCATTAAATCAATATGGAAACTGCAGACAGAATGGAAACATGAATAAATTATGACCAAGCAATGTTGTTTCTAAGTTGAACATTTGCGAATGCCCTGAATCAGAAAGAGTAGTCTACCTGGTCACGCTAGTACTGTGCCGATCAATAACTGTGCAGAGGGAAACCAAGTCAGAAATTTACATATGAATAAAGCGGTTTTCTAGAAAAAGAGCACCTAAATGCCAGCATTTACGTTCTGTAATATTTTGAAAAATTTGTTCTTCATTCGAACTATTTTAGTGTTTATAAAATATTCAAATGTTAACTAGTTGTGAGCATCTCTTACGTACGTTTATGTGGCAAAGCTTAAGTTTAATACAGTCCTTAAAGTTCTTAGGAGGCAGTTAACTAATTGCCTTGGGAAACTTGTTAAGGGAGCGTGTACATTGGCCTGTAGGAAATGACTTAAATTTATACAAGAAAAAGATGTATTTTTATATTACTCTCATTTTGTCGATCCCGAGTTTACGGTTGTAAATATTGGAGTACAATAAGTGTAGGATAGTCGTATCATTAAAAAAATGTGCTTAAAAAATTAATTTTAGCGCATTTCAATTATTCAAACACGTACATCATTGCAGTTTGCACAACAGCCATTTCAGTCACACCTTAACCTACAAAAACCTTCGCAGAGAACATTACACATACAACCAGTAAGTGATTACGCCTGGGTGATTCAATTATTCCAATAGCTTTTCATGCGACTCTCTCATATTGGATATTGAATGTTTTTAAGGCAAAATAAAACCAAGTGTGGAAAAAACTAATTACCGCCTATTGAAATATATTCACCTATAATGCTAAGCTCCGTGCCACTGCTTGGATACACGGTATTCTTCAAACCTTACACGAGTTGTAATAGGTATGCGGTATACAAATTACGGTTCATCCATCTCTGAATTTACTGGCGGATTGGGGGTAAAATCTTCAGAAGACTTTTGGAATAAGCGGGTCTCACTGGCGCTAGGTAACTATGTATGTATATTATAGATAGCGTTTTGATATCATGCCAACAGATTATGTCACTAACGACATCAGTTGTCGGCAGAATGGTAAATGCAGCGACGCCAATCAAGCGATCAATTACGTGGAAAATACCTCATAGTGGAATCATTCTTTACAAGTCTTTTGAGGGACTGAACACAATGTCTCTCTCATAACAAAGTAGCAGGGTAGCGGTATCATTTTAATAACATTATAAGTATACTGCTGAATTTAAAAACTCTCCAATGAATAATCGAAATATTGTCCATATTCTGCCAGCTTACCAATTCTCATTCTGTCCACATTTTACCAGCGGTTTATTAGGTTTATTATTTAGTGTTTTACATTCCAAAAATACAAATTTTTACACTGGCGATTCTTTATTGTTTGTCGTCTTAGTCTTTATAGTCGCATCGAAAAAAAAATGTAAAACCTAATTGGAAAGATAATAGTTTTAACTAACTAGGGTTATTTATAAGCCTAATGCCCCACCATAATCTAAAAGTAGATCGTTGTGTGTGACACACCTCAATTATGTGTGTGAACCAACACGTAATAGGGCACGATAAAGGAATAGAAGTCTAAATATAGGCAATTACAATGATTGACGTTAACTATCACACGATGTAGTGATATATTCATGTAGTCGTCATAATATCACTACTTACCTACTTCGTTTTACGAAGTAGGTTGCAAATAGCCCGAGAGCCAGGTGCAAATTTGGTTAATTATTTCTTCTCGTTAGATAATTGGCGATACGCATCAGACAACAGTATCATAAAGCCCTATGACCGTCAGCTGCGGCGCAGTGGGGGGGATGAGTAGTTGTAACCTCCCACGCTTGAAGAAAAAAAAAAATAAATTCACTCATTTCCTCTCGGCTAAAAATTTACCAGATGATAGCTTATATGTAACTATTGATAAATATATACGTCAGCTGGCTGTATCTCGGTGGAAAAATCGTCAGCTGATACTTTGAAGGTCGTTACGTAGAAGTTAGCCAGAAGCATTTACTGACTATTAAAAGGCCTTAGCTGACCAGGTTTCCCTCGACTTATTGCTAGCTGATTTTTTTTATTTATCACAGTATTATATTTAAAATCAGCTCATAAATTTTCGTGTGGGAGGAAATGACGCCTCTTTAATTATTCTTGTTATTTTTAAAGATTTTAACAACACACGCTAGCATAGCATAAACAGTATAAGGATAAAACAGTTTATGTGAGTGCAGACACTTGTTTTCGATTCATAGTTAATGACTCAAAAGTTATAAAAACTCGTGTTGAAGAATTTTCGTGCCCGGCTCACGAAGAAGCAGACACAAAAATGATTTTCCATGTCTGCAACATTGATATTAATGCAAACGTGACGATTCGTTGTTCTGATACTGATGTGTTAATAATTATGTTAGCTAACATGGCTAATATATCAGAAAATGTCAACATTTGCATGGAAGTTGGAGTTGGAAAAGCCCAAAGATTTATTAATGTTACTCAGTTATACGAATCTTTGGGATCTGATTTGAGCGCAGCACTTCCGGCATTTCACGCATTCACAGGGTGTGATTTTAACCCAGCCTTTTTTCGAAAAGGAAAAAAACGACCATTTTCAATGATGGCTAAATCGAATGATTTCATGGAGTGTTTCATCCAAATGTCAAAATCATTAGAGGATAGAGACAATATTTTTGAGAAAATTCAAGAGTTCGTTTGCCATATGTATGGATTTAATCGCCTAAAAAAGGTCAATGAGGCAAGAGTAACGTTGTTTGAAAAAACATATAAATTCTTGGATACGGAGACATTCAAGTTACCAAAGAAAGGTATTGATGGCTCTTCTCTACCACCTTGCGAGTCAGAGCTATATCAGCAATTTTTAAGAGCATGCTATATTGCTCAAAGTTGGTCAAATGCACACTTGAAGGTTCCAACTTCTGATGATCCGGAAGACTATGGTTGGGAAGAAATTGACAACAAATATGAGTTTGCCTGGTTCTTTGGAAGTCAATTACCAACATCGATTGATGAAATAACTATCCAGCCCGAAAAAGGTAACATTTTATTATCATATTAATGATATTATGCTAAAATACGCATTCTAATTTTTTTTTTACAGATGATGACGATGAAAATATAACAGCAGACAGCTCTGACAGTGACTCGGACAATGAATCAGAGGGAGATGGTTGTGACTCAAGCCAAAGCGAAGGCGAAAATGATTAAATAACATTGTCATTTGAATTGTAATTTGTCATATTTTTTTATATCAAATATTTTTTATCAAGTAACTAGTTAATTTATACTAAGCAAATTGATTATTGAAATATTGGAATATATCTAAAATTATATGATTATATACTTATAAGTCTTAAAAAATATTGATATGGAATATTTGTTTCACCTCAACACTCATATTGGAGTGCTATGACGAATAATTAAAAAGACGTCATTTCCTCCCACACGAAAATTTGTGAGCTGATTTTAAATATAATACTGTGATAAATAAAAAAAATCAGCTAGCAATAAGTCGAGGGAAACCTGGTCAGCTGAGGCCTTTTAATAGTCAGTAAATGCTTCTGGCTAACTTCTACGTAACGACCTTCAAAGTATCAGCTGACGATTTTTCCACCGATATACAGCCAGCTGACGTATATATTTATCAATAGTTACATATAAGCTATCATCTGGTAAATTTTTAGCCGAGAGGAAATGAGTGAATTTTTTTTTTTTTCTTCAAGCGTGGGAGGTTACAACTGCTCATCCCCCCCACCGAGCCTCAGCTGACATTCACGAGGCTTTATAGTTCGATTTTCTGATGCGTTTTACTAATTATCACTTGAGAGGAACTTGGTCATATAAATCTGTTACTGGCTCTAGGGCTAAAAGAATATAATTGATATAATCTACGGTAAAATATTGTTTATTTCAAATAAAAATATTAGCGGAGATGCAATCTGCTATTTCTAGCTCACTTTTTACCAAATATAATTTAAAATAAATGTGTAGTTATAAAAACAGTCAAAGATTTCAATTCAGCATAACATTACCGAGAATTCAGTCGTTTCTTTCAAAATAAATGTATGCTTTTAGGACTTGACTTGAGCTGAGTTTGCTCAAAGCAATGAGTCCACCTTTTGCTTATGTAATTTGTTTATAGAATTTGTGCCTTTTCATGAAAAGCCTCTTCAATAAAGATGACTACGTTTTTGTATATGTATTTTACGTTCGTCGAACCCAGTGCCTACGTTATTGCATTTAAACTTTCAATAAGATTTGATTTTAAATATACAAAAAGTCACCTACCATCTACCACAAAATAAATTAAGACCCAGTCGAGCGGTCGAGGCTAATAAAAGTTTATAAACAATACATTTATGTGGGAACCCAATGACGCATATAATTTCCAGTAGGTTTTCACTTTAAAGCGAGTGTTAAATAGTGGCATAACTTTATTTTTCAAAATGACAATTGTGTGTACCATTTCTGTTACAAGTCCACTGCGAAAATTTAATTGCTCGATGGGATTTAAGCCTCATGATTATCTAAAACGAAGAACAAAGAAATATAAAAATGTTAATGCCAACACAGTACACATGTCGGACATAAAATCGTGTTTGCTGCAAACCGGCATTAATACCGTAGCAAGACCACGGACACGCCACCTATAACAAATGCTTTATTGCAAGTTGTAACGTAACCATACACTAATGCTACGTGCGGCTGAAAATAAAATGTTATTATTCTGGAACAGATGTGTTCCCGTGCATCAACACGTTACTTTTTATCGTTCTTAGTAAAATGACCTTTGAGATTTCGAATCTGAAAATGATGCTTTGTTTATTTGTCGAAGAGAATTTACCACACATTAACCTCAACTGACCCAATCACTGACCCAAAACTATAATTTTGATCACTTCCTTCAAGATTAGTTCCTAAAACAACGTAGCATACGTAACTGATACTTATTTTATACTGAGAATAGTCCTACAAAGTTTTAAATCAAAACGTCTGTTTGATATTGTTTTAAACTAGTCCGTTGTTCCTTATCAGGGGCTGTATTTAGAAACACCTCTCCGATTTAAACCACATTTGGCATTTTATTTGTTCTGTTTTAAATTCCTAAGGAATTAATAAAACTGTAATAAACAATTTATTCCTCTTAGAAAGTAAAGGCTTTTAGTGCGTTTTTAAGTTGGCAAATGGAATTTCTGTCGAATATTACGTGTTTATACTTGCGACCTTTGATACCTTTAGTTTACTATTGTCTTGATAAGAACTAAATTCCATAGGGTTTTCTGTTCACCCGTATACATCCTCTTGCTACGAAAAAGCCTCCTCTGCAATTGAGAGGGGTAAAATCTTAGACCACCTTGTTAACCTAGTGTGGGTTGGCGAACTGCTACTACTAATATATATGTACGTAAGTTATTCCTAGGAATTTTTAGGTATGCAGGTATTGTCACGACGTCACCGTTAAAAACGGTAAATTTCATAGGGGTGTTTGGGATATGGGCCCACATTTGCCGAAATTTTGTCTTGGCTACGCGCCTAAATCTCTAGGCTTTCTTCACTTTTCAGAGAGATTATTTTAAAATGATTGTGGAAAAATCTGTGTTGCTGTACGTGAATAAAATTGCAAGCAAACAACTATTAAAAACTTAATAATTATTTCAATAAGAGTAATCAAACACCCGTTCTCTCGTTTCACAAGGCAATTTCAAACCAATCACACTACGGTGGCTGCCAATTTAATAGATTATCGTCATAAAACACGATCCATTGGGAATTGGTTAGTATTCAAAAGTTTATTAACAATCTCAATGAATAACTCAAAGACTCAGGTCAATATCGGACGACTTATTGGCTTGGCAATAACTGATATTCCGGGTATACTATCGAGCCAAATTAATTACAGCTGCAGTGGACATCAACATGACGCTATTAAATACTATAACATTTTAGAATCTAATTAAACTACATTACGCTGCATTTTGGTAAGTTTTTTAAGTAGTGTTTTAATCATTCAAAATATTACAATTAGTTTTTCTCATGACAACAATATGGCCGGCTGTAAAGGAAAACACATTAACATTTTATCAAGTTAAAAAATACCTTTAACCTTATTACTGTTTTCCACGCTACACAATTGAAATGCAGAACAATGACAAGGAATTTATTTCTTTACTCAAGTGACTTATAAGAGCTATAAATTCGTTATGCTCGCAACATGACGCAAAGCATTCTTCTGACTCAGCTTTATTAGACCTTCATAAAATAGCTACAACGGTGGTAAGGACTTCTAACATACAAAATTTTTAAAAACAATTAATTCGTTTTAAAATGTGAATGTAAAATTAAAAATCCAGACTCCTTGCTATTACTGATTTTTTTACATTTACAGACACACACATTCCTGCACCGTAATGGAGTAGACAGTGGTTTGTTTTTTACACCCACATTTTGCTAAGTCTATCGTCATGTTACTATGAATTGGAAGCAACTCTCTGTTTCTTTTTTTGGGACATTTCTTTTCCGTGCTGCTTTTGAGATATTCCTTAAAAAAAGAAACTAAGAACACTTTAAAGCGAAGCTGAAATCGAAGAAGTCACTTCAGTCTTTCGATTGCTCGAAAAGTTATTACCATTAACCAACAGAGTCCGTCGAAACTACGAAATGTAGGTAATAAAAAGTTTTCCAGTTATTAATGGATAGGTATCTGAGGTCGGAATTTCAATCCAAAGTCCTATAAAATACGCGGAAATGGACGAAATATGACGCGGAACATAAAAGTTGTACAAAGCGGAAGCTCTTAAGTCCGTAGTTAATTTCACCGATGTGTAGGGGCCGCCGTCGTATGTATGAGTTTCCGTTGAATTGTTTCACGAAGTCTGACACGCGCTACAACTTTGATATCAACTGTCGCGTTGTTTTCTAAATCTTTTGAGACATCCCCGCAGCTACAAACACAAACAAATCCTAATGTTATAAATGCACTGACTAAATCGTGTAAAAGTTTTGGTTAGTTTTGCTACGATATTAAATTGTATTATCTTGAAGCTGTTTAAGAAAAGAAAACATTTGGTCACATATTCAATATGCAATCCAAAATTCCAAACACGCACAGTCGTAAATAAATATTTGGGATCACCTTAACCATAGCCATTTAGAATCAAGTCTTACATCTGTATAAATTTTACAACAAAGCATCTGCTTCATACATTTGTATATGCCACCAGGTCAACAATCAAAATCGATAAAAAGGCAATCAAAGCCAAAAATACAATCGGAAAAAAAATATAGATGTTGGCACATTGAGAACACATTTGTGAACACCGATATGATAACAATGTCTCGATTCAGTTTCACCAAACGTTGGTTATGAAAATAAATATGTCGACTGTGCTAAAGACATTATGCTTGAGAAATAATTAAATTAAAGATAATTAGCATTTGAATATAACGTGATAAATGACGATAATTAAGATTGATAAAAACATATTATAAAGATTTGTACATCGAAGTCACATTAAGTAAAGGAACAAAACCGAAAATCCACGGAGAACTTATAAGGCTATTTAGGATCATAATATGGACACTCATACGACAAAAGTGAATGACAAGATGTATTGATCTATTAGCAATGGAAGAAATGTTACTTATGATATTCAATATTTTCTGCTTCTTGGTACAGGCATTAATCCGGTCGGAGTTTTTTTTATTGATTGGTTTTCTTTGCATCGCTATGACATTACAATAAAGAGAATACTAGTAAAATACTTTAACATTACCCTTCTACATAGAAACAGTTAGAACAAATCGTAGAACAAATTTTGCAAGCTGAACGTACAAATGTTAATTTATTTTTTACAATTCGGAATCATGCCAAGTCTATTAAATTTCATCACTAGTCTTGTTCCCATAATACAACATCAACATTTTTAGTTCAATACCAATATAGGAGTTATTTTACTACGTCTTTCTACTTCTGTCTCCTGTTCGGTAATACTACTCTACTTAATTAAATAGTTAACTTAAAAATGTTTTTACTGGTAAGCACCCAAGAAACCCGAAGTATAGTTATATTTCTATACGAAAATATTCATACGTTGCTATGACGCTATAGTACTTTAAAAGATACTTTTCTACTGGTCGCAATGAAATATGGTTTGCAAAGATGTTTTGACAGCCCCGTGGCGCAGTTGGCTAGACATCAGCTTGCGAAACGAGCGGCCGCGGGGTCGATCCCCGCACCGAGACCAATGTCTGTGTGATCCACAAATATTTGTTTCGGGTCTGGGTGTTTGTGAGACCGAAAAGTCTCTCGTAGCTTCTGATACCCACGACACAAGACTCGTATCATAATGTGGGGTTAGGACTATGTGTGTGACTGTTGGGTGTATTTATAGAGTTGTAGAATTAGATTGTCACAGAGGATCTAAATAGGCGTATCACCGTATTTGGTAAGGACTCGGCTTAAGATTTCTGTACTTAAATGAAAATCTGAAAATACCAACATCTTCTATACTTAACAATTGACAAATGGAAGAAATTGACACTATAAATGACATGAATACATTTTTGTCGGATGTATAGAAATCAAAACGCCAACACATTGCTATTTGCGGACTTTCCCGATTATGCCTACTAAACCGATTAACCTAATCATTTATCGTCCAATCGTCAACAACATTGGACGATTACTGTTAATTAGCCAATTTTAATGCCGTTGATTTCCTAGACTCATATTGAGCTTAGAGGCGCATCCTTTGAAAAGTGAATGTAGCACGAACTTTGATATTGAATAGCGGATCTTCCCACTCAATATCTCTAATAAGATGTTGCAAGTAAGGTATAATTAAGTCAATTATTCTTAACAGCATTTCTGTACAATTTTGTTCTGCACATACACCATGATATTCCTATATACGATAATGATCGTATCTATTAATTACGAATATTTAACCGTTCTTTTAAAGAATACAATATTTGAAACAAATACCTATGGCATACTGCAAGCGTCATAAACATCCAAGTTATTTTATGATTACGTAGAAATTAGTAAAGGATATTGGGAAATCTTCTTGAACACATAAAGCTACCTGCGTTTAGAAACTAAAATCTCATTGCCTCTTACATCAAAAGACGTAATAGGTCGACGATTTCAAATATTATTACACGTAAGTACAAACGCTCCTCTCGACTGTAACACTGAATTTAATTATACAGAAATATCATACTGATATTACATAAATTAAATGAAGTTTCTGTATAAAAGAGAACTGATGGTTCCACTATTCGTAACTGGTGTACATGGCCTGAAAAGTCTATTTATCATATCTAAATTTGTGCCGATAAGCATCTAAATAATTTATTTGTTCAAAATGTATAATATTTGCTATATATGAAGTTTATTCTATAGATCTAAAAGTTATCCCATCTGCAATGTATGGCGGTGTAATATCGTTATTGAACTTTAAATCACCTTCATGGCAGGAAATAAATTGCAGCTGCGAGGATGTTGCATTTCGATATATTTTTCGCCGTTGGAGTATTCCATTTAAAGTTACATGTGTATAACAGTAACACAAATTTGTTTGACATTTAGACAGAATTCCGTTTTAATATTACGTAAATGTTAGTGTTTCAAGTCAAGACGAATATTAGTAGTTTTGACAGTCTCGTGGCGCAGTTGGCCAAACAGAGTTTCTGATATCCACGACATAGGACATGTATATGTATCCTAGTGTGAGATCAGAACTATGTATGTGACTATTAGGTGTATTTATTTAGTAATAAAGTATATATAAGAGAGTATCCCACGACATACCCACCATACAACTCCTGAATACCATGATCAACAGTGGCATGCAGAAAAATGACACCCTCCAGTAAAGCTCAATGAGTCTCTATGAAGGACTGCTAAATGAATGCTAGCATTCAGCTAGATGTTTTTTACCCCGTATCGAAATTAATCAAAAGAATATCAATAAAGAAGTTTAAAATCAAAGTCGACCACTTCTCTCCACAGCACATAATAATAAAATGAAGTATCCGTCAAGTAAAGAGACAAATGAAACTCGGTGGCAATTTTAGGCTACTTTTTACTCTGTAAACTAATTGCTAATTTTCTTAATCTTTATTAGCGAAATCAATGCTGACTAAAGTATAATTTGAGCCTTTTTATGACCCATACTAATTTTGATACCTACACTGATATTCTTAGAGATGATAACATAAACATTCTAATTTTATAAAAAAGGCAAGTGCTGGTTTTCATTCGCCTGCCCTGGTCCCAATTTATTCCTTGGGGTCGGCGCAGTATGTTTTCTCCTTCCACACATCCCTATCAGCCGTCATGTCTTCATTCATCCCTTTCTTTTTCATATCTTCAGCCACGCACTCCATCCATCTCTTCTTTGGCCTTCCTCGGCCCGCCCATCCATCCACTTTCATGTTCATCACCTTTTTTCCTATATATGATTCATCCCTTCTCATAATGTGCCCATACCACGACAGACGGTTTCCTTTCATCTTTTTTATCACAGGAGCTACTTTCAGACTTCCCCTAACGTATTCATTCCTCACTCTGCTGGTTATCAGTTAAAATAGGATCTAATATTGTTTGACTTGCTGCGCTATCAAATAAAAACAGGCATCCAATGTTACAAAGTACCACTATTGAACTACTGGATAAAAGAAGAAAATACGTCATATTATCTAAGGCTGTGTTAAATTTTCAATTAATAAAAGTTTGATTATACATAAAAATGTTTCGTACCCCAGTTTTATAGTATTTTGGTTGATAAAAATGTAATTCTAACACACAATACTGAAGCCTTTTTACCACCGCTACTTCAGAATTTTCTGAACATGTTATTATTTGACTGCGTATAATATAAGTAAAACATCATGCTTAATGTTAAAAACCTGCAAGAAAATAATCAGAATATATATATTTTTTGCTTTATAACATTTCGTTTTAGAAAAAAGTAAAGTATTTTCAAGCTAATTCACAGTAATTTTAGAAATTCTATCTTCAGTATAAATGTGTAAACTAAATCATGAATTTAACCTAACTATAGCTGCGTAATGTAAATACAAAAGTTACCTATAATGATATCACGTGAATTGGCCTAGTTTAGTCTGCACTATGCGATCGGAAGCCCTCGGGCTCTATTTCCGGTTTGGACAAAGAATTCTTAGAGTTTGGAATAGGAAATTATCGGTTACAATCAGATCCAGCAACCAAAACGTAAGTATTGTTATGTGCTATACGTAGTTACACTCCTTAAGGATACGTAAATATTGGCCAAGTGCAATTTTATTACATATGTTAAGACAAGAGTGATGGCCTTGAGGTTTAGGCGCGCGGTCGAGAATCTCGGCGGTCGCGGGTTCCAACCCCAGGCACACACCTCTGACTTTTCGAAAGTCATGTGTGTATTCAAATTGAATTATCACTTGCTTTAACGGTGAAGGAAAACATCGTGATAAAACCTGCACACCTAAAAGTTCTTAGGAATTTCTTAGGTGTGTAGTCCGCCAACCTGCACTAGGCCAGCGTGGTGGACTATGGCCTAAACCCTCTCAATGGTAGAGGAGACCCGTGCTCAGCAGTGGGCGTATATGGGTTGATGAAGAAGAAGAAGAAGAAGACAAGGCAAAGGGAAAATAAACCCTACATGTGATGGAGGCAAACTTATTGGCTATAACGAGTAACGTCAACAGACCAAACCTAATTTATTAGACAGTTGACGCAGTAGCCGACGTCAATTAATTAACAACATAAACATTGTCAGTGAAGTTAAACACCGGCAAATTTCATGTCGCGCGGACTTAACACATACACACAACCTCCTTGGGTAATACTTTAGTCCCTTCATAAAAATAATAACATTAAAAAAAATTAACATTTCGTAAAATTTTACTTATTATGTTATAACATTTTATGCCAAAATTTACATAGATTTATTTGTATTTGAGCATTTGTGGTCAAAAACTTACAGTATACAGTAACATACTAATTTACTTTGTCTGGGATTTATAATATAAATTTGTAGAGCAGTGCTATTTGGCCTCTGGTTGAAAGTAAGCCCACCTTTAGAAAGAAAGAAGAATTGAGTTGAGCGGAAGCCAGAATGCAATTTGACGAAACGCTGGATGCCGGCCGATTCCAACAGAGCACTTTGTCTGTTTTTGGGGAAAGCCAGTGGACGCGTTTAAAATTATAAAAATAAACTCATTAAATTACAAATATATTTAAAGGAGGTTCTGAGATTCAACCCTTCAACCACCTCGCCGGTACCCAGAGAGATAAAAAAGAGAACACGGACGGACCATTTCAAAAATGTAAATTTACAAATAAATTATACCTCTAACATGATGTAGCAAAACATAAATTCAGAAGTTGGATTTTTATTGCTGCGTCAGTGCAATCAAAAAACTACAACTTTAAAGTGAAGTGTCGAGAGACAAGAGACTCCCACCGATAAATCAGCACAGGTCATATCGCTAAGCACATAAATTATACGGATTTTGTATTTCCTTTTCGTGGTCGGAGTTTTAATGTTTTTACGTTGATTAGTGAGGTATTTAAGCACCGAAAACCTTTATCTAATTAGCCATATTTCACTGGAATGATACCAAATATTATAATTGAACATATAAAAATATTTGCCCGTCACCGCTATTGAGATACGTACTAATTAGTTTTACACACATGACTGCCTCTAATCTCTAACCTATATTAAAAACAAGCAAATTGATTACATTATAATAAGGCGAGCATAGTCGTTGCCATCTTTTAAACAATGTTTAGAAATTATTACCTACTTGTCCTGCTGATTGATGGTATTTGCATTTATTTATGTTTGTATTATGTACCTATGTATATTTTTAAGATTTTTTTGACAGTGCCTATATATTTTTTATTTTCTTCTTTTTTTTAAATTTAACCTTGTAACCGATACGATTCATGTTTGCTTATGTGTATTTTCGTCTGTTAAAAACCGGAAATATCTGTATTTAATAAATACTTAAAAACAACTACGCTATGACGATTATCGAAGTATTTATTATTACGAAACTTTTTAAATATTTAACATCTGAAACGTAAATTATAACTTAGTGAACTTTCCACAATATAACATCGAACATTCATAATTAAATAATGTTGTAGCCGTAGCTCGTTTTGTGGAAATATTTGAGAACTAACTGAACTATGTGATAAATATGTTCTCATGTGGAATGTGTATGTGGAAATTACTGGATCGTCTCTCAATATTCTTTGAAACTTTTCTTTATTATTAGACAAGTAATATTAAACTATAAATAAATTTTTCATTCGTCTCACGGTATGCTCTATCTATGCTATACGGCTCTAAGATGCGCTATAGAGAATTAAGTTTTTATTCATAAGTAAACAGCAGCATACGTGTAGCAGCGCGGAGTCTGAAAAAGTAACCAAAAGCAGCAGTGGAATCACTATCGACCATTGATCAAGAGCACAGAGATAAAAGGAAAACTCTCATCAATATTTATAAAGCATTATAACAGATAATAACACAGAAACAAGCTCGGCCAGGTAACGTTCATTCTGAGACATAGAAACTCACTTAAAAATCTTTGGAGCGAATTATTAAGTTTACATTTTTTGAAAGAAAATATAATTGCCGCCACTTAATAAATAATAAGATAAGTTGTGCTTAATCTACTGTTAGACTTGACAATTTCGAAATTTATTTTAGTGTCACATTGAATTTAAGTTAACGGACATATATTGTTGTACATACATTTGTGATCTGACACAAAAGTATTTTTTGTTGTAAAAAGTATTTGAAACTACAAACATGTGTTGTTCGTTTCTAATCTTAAATATTAGATCGTTAAAAAAAGTGATCGACGTAGGGAAAGCCTAAAGACGTGGGGAAAAAATTAAAGCTATAGCCCACCGTAACCAAAAATTGTTTAAAATACGAAGCTAATAAAAACGACTGGCAACTTGTAAAAACATATAATAAATCTTTCATCAGAAAATGAGTAGAACGATTAAAATTGAAAAAACTTGAGTCAACAAAGTGGTAAAAAGTTTAATGTGTTTTAATATCCAATTACGGATAACAGCGCGACAGGACTTAGTAAGGAAGCAGAGGTTGGCTAAGAATTTCTTGGCGGCTTGCCACATGAACACAACCTTCTTGACTTTTAAACAGGGTTAAGTGAACGCTCTAAGGCATCTTTTATAAGATACGATGTATTAACTACTTGAAGGTCTGTGTAATATATTAGTCGCGTGCCGAGGAAATTAAAATTTATTACCGGTGTTCGACTTGTGCTTATTTCATTAACTTTCTGCGTTCATTTGAAAATAAAGGCAAATGTAAAGCCAACTGAAAATAAAAACTTGCTGTCTAAGTAAGCTAGCGAAAATATATATAAAATGAAACATGTTCATATAACGTATTACATTTATCACCAAAAAAATATGCCAAATAAGATGATGATGCGCAATACAATTTTTCAAGCATATAAGATTACTGAAGAAGATTCCAATAAGCATATTATGTAACAAACATTCATGTTCAATACAACAACATGCGACTTGACATTTATAGACACGCGTTTCTATATTTATCAAATAACCTCTCGAATAATTAATAGTTTCAATTCATATTAACGTTGGCAAGACAAGACCATAATTTTAAGTAACTATTAAAATATCAGATAGTGACGAGATATTACAATCACCTGAAAATCCAAGCTAGTACAAAAAGTTGAAGCCGTCACCTGGTTGCAATTCACTTCTAATTCCTATATATGTAGAGAATATTATTTTTATAAGGTATCCCAAAGTATCTATGACCGAGACTGGGTTGAATTTCTTGGTGACCGCGCTGAAAAGCTAGTGGCGGTTTGCCAGCTTACATTTTTGGTAGTAACCTGTTTTCTGACATACATTACATAATGTGTGTATGTGTATCACCCAGGGGGACCAAAAAACCTCCGATGTTTTAAGTTACCTCCTTAATACTAGAAGAAAAATTTAATAGCTCTTGTCTGATTGACGAAACCTAGCATATTCGGATCGACAATAGAAAAGTTATAATTATTTATAATAGGCACTCGGCCACCGTGGTGGACTAAGGGCTAAACCCTCTCAATGGTCAAGGAGACCCGTGCACAGCAGTGAGACCTATATAGGTTCATAACGAATTATTTATACGTCGGACATACTATTTTTATATTTGAAATATTTAAATTATAAATCTAAAATAGATACAGTTTGAAGTAATTAAAATTGTCTCAGGTATCTAAAATATTTATAGATTAATGTACCTTCTACAGGAGCCAGGGGCGACTGGCCAGCTGCGTCGCGAGCGTAGCACGAGGGCCACCCTCGGCATGGAGCCGTGTATGTTGCTCATCTGCGGTGCCGATGTGCGCTTGCGACTCCACCCGCGTCTCCCGGTGCTAGCACCCCACAGATGCGACGCGCCGTACTCTGACAAACAAAACCTCGGTTTACTTAGAACTAATTTTACAAGGTAAATCTTAAAAATGAGTGTATTAGTCTCTTACTAATAGTATCAATTAAAAGAACATTGACTTTTATGCCTATGTATATGGTTGAATTTATAAGATTAGTAGGAATAGTATTTATAGGGAAAGGGTACTCAGTACACACAGTAATATTATTTGGACTGTATTAATATGGATTTGGTTGATCAGGTTAATAATAAGACCGAGTCAACAATAAAACTATACCCCACGTATCCAACACCTAGTATGTAAAGTAAACGTGAATGTAAGCATGTTTAACCGTTAACAAATTCAATTTAAAAAAGTTCTTATTTCTGTTCTTTAGGTAACTAAATGCTTCAGATTCAAGACAACCATCCTAATCAAAATAAATATGTTAGATCTACTACACAAAAAGGAATTCAAATCGCGTTGCCTTGGCAACAATCAATTAATTATTTTCCCAACTTTCTCTTAGATTATCGTTTGAAACGAAGTAAATTTAATTGTTCAAGATCAAGATGATTCAATTATTAAATTTTGTAAACATCTCTGACTTTTGTATTCCAAAAACTGGAATTGGACGAGCTGGACTAACGGCAGAAGGACTGATAATTTGTCAAGGTGTTTTACTGCTGAACATTCCCAAAACTTATCCTTTTTTTCCACGTACATTTATAAACACAATATACGCAATTGACAAGTTTGAATTCGCACTAATTGTAACAAAATGGATAGCAAAAATTGTATGTCATACTTGCCGCACCTTTCATTGGACTCAGTATTATTCCTAATAATTCAACTCGATAGTTTAATTACTAGAGTTGACTTGACATGTGGTATTATGAAAATTTGAAAACCGACAAAACATCACATTCGCTTTTTTATGTTCAAAATAAATAATCACTAAAGCAGCAGCTGTGTGTGATTGACGGCCGAATTTGCTGACATGTTGAAAATGCTCGGATGCAAAGCACGTGTTCTAAATCATAAAACGAATAACTTTCTGCCAGCGAATACTTGTATTTACTCATTCTATCTGACTTGTCGACGTTTTCCAGATTACACTTACATTTTGACGACAGAAAATGATTTTAAAATTTGCCAAACTTTCCCATTTTCTTTTCTCTATTTAAAATAAACTATTCCTACCGCTGTTTAAGAAATAATTTGTTGGTTAGGTGGTGACCGAATTTGTTTCAGAGCTGAGAAGATTATAGCCCTGGAAATGTTTTAGGTTTGAACCTCGCTCGGGCCAATATTTGTACATACAGACACAGCTCGGTATGCGTAAACGTGCTAACGATACAAAAGTGATCTTATCTTAGTCTTACTTCAATACAAAACATAACTTGATAAAGTATAATATGCATTATGCGTATTTTATTAAAAACGAAATTCATCTCACTTAGGACGCGATTGGAGCGAATTACGTGTTCATGAAGCGTCATAATGGAAACTTTCAACTACGTGCTGAATTTGCATACACGCATTAGGTTTATGGTGATACTCAATGTGGTTCTATTCGATTTACGAGTGCTGATGTCGACTATAGACTTATTTTATAAAATCTAGGTATATTTTAATTTATCCATAGAATATGTATTATGTTTGCTTGATTTTAGTTTCTGACATCGACGAAACAAGACAAGTCTTGTTTCAATAAACACAAGTGTACCAATGTGGTGTCAGCAGACTGTTGAGTGTTTTTAATTATTTTTAATTAAGGAAGTCATGTTACAAGTTCATTGATATGCCGTGATCCTATATAGCGTAGCGTAAGGATGCGTGATGCGTCCCAAATAGTGGACATGATTGTATCGAGAAGACATGAGATTGACGTCATGTGCTACTTGATTCTCTATTTGGATATCTTTGTACTTACCAACAGATTCGGCGCTCTCACTTTGCTATGCAAGCTTAAAATGAGGCATTATCTATTGCTGAAAGTAAAACGACTTTCATAAGCTTTCTTTATATTTTGTTTCAAACCTATGAAATTTAACACTACATACGTTAAAAAAGGTTACTCAATCGTCTTTCCCGATATAATTTTATTAAAATTAACAGCGCGGTGTCACGGTTATGTCGCCTTTCTTTATCCTTACATTTACTTTTCATTAAATTTCGAGCCTTTAAAACACTTTTTAATGCATAGACTATTTAAGCTTATCGTTTTACTACAAAAACTCTTTTAATAAGTTGATAAAGTTTATAGTCCAGTTTAACCTAAGGATTTTATAAACGAAAATATAGTAAATAGTTTCTTATCAAGTGGAGCACTCACGCATATAAGGCAGCGATGGATGGGGTCCCTGTTCGGAGCAGGCGCGGCGGCCGCGAGCGCTCATAAGCACTTCCCTCCGCGGCCGCTCGGCTATCACCCCGTCGTCGACCGGGCTGTCGGGGAGGCACTCGCCGCCGCCCTCCTCGCGACCCTCTTCCACCACACACGCAGACATAACTATCTTTATCAACCACCAAACGTCCAAGTAAATCACCACTGATTAATTCACCAGTACTACAACTATTGCACTGCACTGTCACAGATTGTACGTCACTGAAATCTAACTTGTCACTGTGCACACGCGTCTTTTTTCATATTCATCTGAAACAAAACATAATGGAGTTGATAATTTCTCACAATATGACGGTCGGAATAAGTTTTATGTTTGCAGAAAGCTCTAAGAGGAAACAAAATACCTAAGTTCGCTCGGAATTTGAGTTAATACGATGTATTTGTTAATTCGCTATTTAATTTAACACACAAATTCTAAAAGACTTGTAGTAATAAAATCCAAGACAGTTTTATTAAACACGAACCCATTGAAACGTACTAAATCGTACTTTTAATTATGAATTTCGAACATTTTTCTTTGTCCCAGAACATTTACTACGAGGTGGTCTTAAACGGATTTTTGTGAAATGAACTCAAGCCCGAAGGAATAAATTATGACAAGGGACGAAGTGAAACACAAAGGGTGAAAATCACTAAGCTCGCAAAGTAACTCGGGAAAAATTGTTTCATTGTTTTATCATGTTTCTGTGAAATAATACAAAACTAAATACGGGCAAAAAAGTTTGTGCGAGCACATAAAATAACCTTTTATTTACAACAAATCAATAAGATCTCGGCAGCCAAGATGATAAATGGTAAAGGAAACCAAAAGAAATTCAATAGGATATAATCGGATTGTATTTGGACGCTTGCTTTTGTCGAAAACATATTTTGTGTAAGCATGAAATGGGTGAAACCTTAAAATATGTAACGTTCAATAAGATAATTATGTGACCGCGGATCAATTCGTATTCTTCCTGCGACATTAAAGCTTGGTACTCATAGACAGTTGCGAAGGAAAAAAAAGAACCTATATACTATAGAGATGCATAAACATAATATGTATGTTTTGAAAAAACAAAGCTGCGCGTTAATTAGCTTGTACTACCATACGAATGACTGTTATATTTATTTTGCAATTTAACCATGACTTTTAGAAAAGAAAATTTCAGTTCCTACTGCATGCGTGCGCATAATCTAGAAATCTGGTAAACAACATACTGTCTACATAGTGCACATTGCACCATATTATATCATAGGTGAGAAAATGAAGTCTAGCCAGTTTTACTTGGGATATACAAGCCCCATATCGAAGATCCATGTATAACAAAGTTTTACACTCAGACTAATTTCAATGATTGGATGAATGCAATGAACCCTCTTGGCAAAACTCTGAAATTAACGCACATAAATAACTACGCAAAATTTAGTTTGTAAAGACATTAGTAGACGTCCTATCTTTTAACGAAGGGATAACCTGGAAGATTCCTCGGCATATGCAACAATTCTCACACGCCACTGGAATCCGGCACAAAAATGCCCTTTGGGACACTTTTAGCCTAGCTTTTCCCTACGTAAAAGTGCAAGTTCAAACGCCACGTATTATATGCAAACAAGTCAAATCAAGACGAGATAGCAATAGTCTTTGTAAGTTTGCTTTGGTTTACAATGTAATTTATATTAATATATTTAATGGCCTTTACGCCCACTGAAGAATCACCTTATAGACATCTCCCCGGTACATTTGTTTTAAACTTTATTTTTTATCACTGTTTAAATACGTATGACCCAATCAATACATTTACATCGTAGATATTTCAAATATGCAATAATGATATTTTTCATAATAAATTAAAAACTATAAGCTGTATAGCACTCATATAACTTTCCTACTATTCATATAAATTTTCAAAAGCATCTACAGCAAACATAATTAAAGAAATGCAACATCATTCCAATAGACGTTAATTTTATTTATTAATTTCATCGGATATCACATTTACTGTACAGATTTAAACAACCCCGTGGTTGTTCTGTAAGAGCAGACAATTTCATACTTCGTTAAAGGTAACATGAAATTGAATATTTTACACGTTGTGTTCCCATCGATCGGTGTTAACACCACGGGCGGAAACTTTATTACTTTAATCGAGTAATGTCCAGGCGACTGGGGGCTCTTTTGTGGAAACATAATTACACATCTAAAATATACAGGCAAGCGCTATACCACGAAACAACGTTAATTTATTAAGTTTCGGTACTCCCTAGTGGTTTAACTTATTTAGTACTTTGACAATAGATTATGTAATTAGCGAAACGTTTTAATAGCACATTTATAACTTCTGCATACAACACACATACGTACAACATCATTCAGCAATATTCTAGCCGGTTTAGCGGACTACATATCAAAGAAATTCCGAATACTTTATCGTTGCCCAGGTTTTGTATTTGAACCAGCGAACACCGAGATTCTCGACGGCGCGCCTAAGTCCATCACTACATATGAAGTTTCATTTCGGCTCAATGGGAGATAACAATTCTTAAAAACAACAAATTACTTGTACCTTCACTGCTGTTTTATATACGTCATCCATCACCATTTCATCTAATCATTTACAGTTCTCGAGTTTGCGAAGTTTCTTGAAAGCTGGAATGGAACTTCAAGGCATCATACTTCTATCCGATAATTTGCCGCCTGAGTTAAATTTCTTGTCTTAATTTAATTCTAAGCTGTCAATAACTATTTAAGTGAGATATGAAGCATTTTCAGATAGGAAATGAAAGATTAGGTGCGCATGGGACCGTATAGAATTGAATTACATTCACCTATATCATAACACATGAGGCAGGAATGTATAAAAAGTGACACATAAGTCCCCAGAATGAATGTGTGGTAATGTTCCAGAGCACTGAGGGGGGATAGACGATTATCTCGCTTTCAACAATCATACAACACACACGTTGTTCTAAGCAAGGTTGAATGTATAAACTATTAAGCGACATAGTTGCGCGGACTACATTGTCACCTTTTACACAATGTATACAGACCTTGGCATCCAAGTTAAATGTTCCATCAACACCGAAATTTTTGTGCATATATACTTAGATACACATACGCTTAAACCAATATTACAGGATGGATAGCTAGGGGTTAATTATGATCGCAAAAAACAAAGACCAGTACAGCGTAACAAGGATCAATGTCAATACATCAACGAACCCGCGGCCTCTTATTTCACAAGCTGGTGTCTAGGCAATTGCACTACGGAACTGAAAAATATATTATTGGAGATCCTTCAATAATAAAATTTATTAATTATGTAGAGAAATAAAACGGGCTAATTTTGGGCGGAGTGGAATACTTGTATCTTTTTTCTATTCTAATTACTAAATCTATGAAACGGAAATATTACTTTTCATCTCTATGATTTGGGACTAAATTTTTTAACTATATTTAGATATCACCATCATCTGTGGCCTAAGCTCATCTTAGTTAGCAAGTTACACGTCCAAATATCCAAAGGTTACGAGTCGTAACTCTGACTATGACGAGCTTGCAAGTCATGGATATCTTCATACTGTTCACAGCTTTAGAAGTTTAGATAATACAAAACTCAATCGAATTCTCGTTAAGAGACTTTAGGGATTTCAATAAGACGCCACAATATTAACCTCTGTGTTTTAATATGCCTAATGTCTAAAATGACTCGCTTTTCAGCCATTCGTATAACTAACTGTGTATCAATATATCTTGACTCGCAAGCACTTACGTTGTAGAGACTAAATTTCAGATATTAAGAATTTAGTTATCGGGGTTTCTTATCGCTTATAATCGAAAAGTTGATTCGATAAATGCTAAAAGTTCAACTACCAGCCCCAAAAAAATGTATGACGTGATCCATAACAGTGTCGACTGGCGTGAGACGACTACAAACAGTCTTCAACAGTGATTACAATAGTAAATCCCCAAATATAACTGCATCGTGACTCACATACATGGGTCAGAAACATTGTATAAATATTTCAATAGATTGATATAGCTGAACAGTGTGCTTTACCCCACATAATAATAAAATACAAGTATGCAAACAATTTGTTTTCCCCTCGACGCAGGTTGTTTCAATGCAAAACTGAGCTGATGTATTCCTGGGAACACGCTCGGTGGATCGTACTCGATCGCTTCCCATTACACAAATTGGTTTAAACGCAACCGTGAGTAAGGTAAATTTAGTATAAGAGAATACATATTTTATCACTTTAAATATATGTTGGAGACGAGTTTTATATATGCCACATTCTGGCCCTTGCCTGCCAAAAGGTTGCTGAGCACTGCCTTAAAATTAAACAACTGCTTCGTGGTCTCGCGGCTCAAGTATAACATGTGACTCGCAATCAAGAATAATGTTATAGGTTCCTATAAAGGCGGGCCCGCACAGGTGATATATATCTCAGATTTCTAAAAAACAAGTCGGACCACACTTGTAATATTTGTCCCTTAGTGTTAAAAAAGGCGGGCCGCACTTATGATGTTTTCCCCAGATTCCAACAAAAAAAAGCGTGTCACGGCCATCCACGGGTGGCAAGGAAGACGTCCGCGGACCATGGGTTGCTAACCACTGGTTTAAAGACATGAATTCTTAACAAAAATACTAGACGAAAAAAGGACGCAGACGAAGTTTATAGCTTTAGGAAGCAGACGAGCAAGCTGCATGCCTGATAGTAAACAGTTAAGACTGTCCATTAGCAGTTCAGAAATAAGTGACACATAAAAAAGAACATAAAGGAGTACTGACCACAGCGGTCTAGTAATAGCAAAACACATGTTTTAAGTTTATTTTTAAGCGTCTTAAAATAAAATTACTTTTAGCCATAGTGACTATTTCATCGAACACATAATATGAATTATTGATATAAATAATAAACACATTTTTTCTTATAAGTATGTATATACAATTTTCATAGTAAACTTATCTTTTTATGTGTAACTACTACTACATTTGACGGCCTTTCGAGCGTTTATATGAAATAGGAGAGACATGGTGCCTTGCAGGAATAAGAATTAAAAATGGTAATTTACACAGTGCAGCTAGACTGCAGCGGTGAAGTGCTAGCAAGCCCCGCCATACTACACCACGGCACGAGGGTTACCCCGCTCGATATCCGACCCACTTACTAAATGTATACTTCCCATATTTCACCGTGTCCTTTTTTCATATAATGCGCCTTACACGCAACTCTAACTCCTATTATTACAAATCTCATGAAACTCCACGTAGGTATAGTAGATTTAGCTATTATACTTATTTTTCTGTTTATAGCTAAAGCTGCAAATATAAGTCCTGATTGAGGAAGGCCTCGTGATGTCGCGGTACAAGTATGTGCCGTGCGATCGCCGGGTGCCTGGGTTCGATTCCCAGGTCGGGCAAAGTGTTATTTGGTTTTTCCATTAGGAAATCCTCAGTAGCAGCACGGAGTCTGGAAATGTGCCCGAAAAACGGCAATAGGCTCGCCCCCTACTACGTGGGACTGATACATACCTGTCGAAATGTGGGTGCAGAAGTGCATCTCTGTCTACCCGTTCGGGAAATATACGCGTGAGGTATGTTTGTTGTTTTTCGAAAAAGGCAGAACAAATATAAAAATAGATACCACAACAGTCGCTTGCACAGTCCTGATCCCACACTTATTAGATAAAAGTCTCGTGTCATTGCTATCAGCTATAACCGTAGATACATTCTGTAGTATATTATTAATATTTACTCATTGCAAACAATTAGTTAAGTGTGAATGATAAATAATCGATTTTACACCCCAAAAATGAATAAAGTTCTTTATTATTTAACTTGGTGTTTTTTGGACACTTCTAAACAAAAACTTTGTAACAGTTTATTTCGTAGTCAAAATTAATTTAAAAACTTACGCACGAAATTCAAGTGACGGTCAAAGCTGATTTAAAACTTTGTTAAAATTGTATGAAAGTTTCAGTATCTTTTTTTTATTAAGCTTTATACGACATTGACAACAAAAGTATTGGCCCTCGTTATTGTAAAGAAAAAAAGCACTGATGGCCTCGAGGTTTAGACACGCGGTCGAGAATTTCGGCGGTCGCGGGTTCGAACCCCAGGCACACACCTCTGACTTTTCGAAGTTATGTGTGTAATTCACAAAGAATTATCACTTGCTTTAACTGTGAAGGAAGACATCGTGATAAAACCTGCACACCTAAAAGTTCTTAAGAATTTCTTAGGTGTGTAGTCCGCCAACCCGCACTAGGCCAGCGTGGTGGACTATGGCCTAGACCCTCTCAATGGTAGAGGAGACCCGTGCTCAGCAGTGGGCGTATATGGGTTGATGATGATGATTGTAAAGAAAACAATTGGAACATACCCCATCTTCTATTGGGCAACATGATAATTTTTTGTAAATTTATACGGTTCGTATACTTAAGCCCATTAGTATTAAAATGCTATAATTGGCATGTTTTTCGACCCAATTATTCTGTTGTATAATATATTTAAAAACGCATTTTGTCTTCTTTGATGTTTCTATGTTTAACCTCTTCTACACTTAGAACACATTTATGTAGTTCGTAAACACGTACGCACTTTCTTCTTTCCTGGACAAGTATACATTTTTCTAACTTTTATTTATAATAATATTATAAATGCGAAAGATGTTACTTGATAGATACGATGTGAATTTAATAATAGCAACACACGACTACAACTTTGCCTACATGTCCAAAGAACTGCTTTTTTACACTTACTGTGTTTTAAGTTCCACAATAAGTCAGAACTTTATATACATTTTTCGTATACCTAAAAAACTTTTTTCACACATTCCATGGTGGTTACGAGAATTGTGAAATAGAAAATTCAAATAAAACGAACCAACCCGGGAACGACCACGGAACCTATAAACTCACAGCAGAAACTTGTGGAACAACTAAATTAAAGCCATTCTTATTTGACCGACGTGTTTTGGAAAGACGACTTACCTCACAAGAAAAATTATCATACACGAAGAGTGAAATTTACAACAACACCGCATGAAAGATACTTGGTTATCCAAAAAGGTTCGCGTGGCGCGTGTTTACAGACACTTCTATCCTAATGAGTTTTGCTTAAACACTCGCGTGGTAAGCTACTATAATTAATGCTGAAAAAATTCGATATTCACTTTTTTAATGAGGGTGGGGTGGGGGTGCAAAGTACTTAAAAAGACACAGAATTTATTTGGGGCAGCATATAAATGTGTCAATAATACCAAGAGGGAATAACTATAAATAGTATTTTATTAATGATAAAAACATGATGTATATTAGTGTTATTAATAATTACTTTTTTTTTATTTCGTACCTTTGAGGAGTTATTAATTTTTATATTTGAAAAGCATTCAGTGTTTATAAAACTGTAGAAATTTTAAAATTAAGAACTGACAAGTAAATTAAAAGTAACGCAATTTCCTCGTAAAGTAAAAACTTATGGCCTGGTGATCTAGAGATTCCGGGTTTGATTCCCGTGGCAGGTAGTGTTAGAATTTTCCATTGAGAAATCATAAATTTGAATATGTACATTGTACAGATATTCATTCGGGATACGGACATGAGTTTATGCTAGAACACAAAATGATGGCTTTACTTCAGATTTTCTAATATATTATAAGGTTATGCGGCTCTTTAGTTGCTGTTAAATCCAGACGCCATACGTATTTTCCAGTATTGCACATAAAAATGGTGATAAAATGACGACGTACCTAGAGATCCCCACCATATGAAACATTATTTGCAGAAGCTCTTCCCAAAACCAATCGTGATAGAAACATGAAAAAATACGGAAACAAAACAATTTTGAATTGGAAGCCATATCAGGAGAATTGATTATACAATGTATTTTTTTCGCAAAATCCCATACAGACGAAAAGATATGAAGCGCGATTTGTGAAACCAATCTATGAAATGAGTTAGCACACAGTATTGAATTCAGCAATCAATTTGACGAAACGAGTCGGCCGATCTGGATTCCTTTAAACCTTGAGGTGAATCTTCGTTAAAAGGATCAAATGTGCGAGAGATAATTAAGTTTTGACCTGTAATTAAAATAAGTGCCTTCGGAGCGAAAAGGTATTTTGTTACTTTGATTTTTTTTGGGTTAGATACTTGTGTATTAATTACACCCTACACCTCGAGGCTAGTCACTCTTTTTTTGTTGCAGGTCCATAATTGAGTCCACCGTAGTTGGTACATTACCATCTCTAACTATTAAAAATAACGTGATGGGAGTATAAAATTAAAAACTATTCCTAGAATATTTAAACAATCAAAAGATTTGCGCACAAATATTTATTATTATTGACAAGAATGGCATCCTAGTTGGATGTCTGAACGAATTAAGGACTATATCAGGGCTTCCAAAACCCAGGGCGTCGCGGCAACATCCGAGGGGCGTCGCGAGGCGATCGGCAAACATTCGCTGTCCGTATTTTTCGGATAACCTCATATTGCGCTAACTACTGCTGTTTTTATTTCCAGTAAAGTAGGTAGTTTTGATGATTTGCGTCGCAAGAAAAATAATAATTCTATAGGGCGTCATAGTGTAAATAAGTTTGGGAACCCCTGGACTGTATAATCGTTTGGTGTGTTTATACTTTTTTCCTATCGCTGGTACGGCCATGGCGCTTGTATATTATAGCCAGGTTCCAAATTATTTCAACCAATAAAGGGAAACGATCAAAACTGTTCTAGAGAAATTGCGCTAGGCTGACAGATGGAGAAATATGACTGATCTCAAACTACCACATAGACCACTTAGGCATAATATAAAAAAGAATAACTTTGACTTATTAGGTAGTAACACTTATAATAAATAAACGTTTATGTTAAGTTTCAAGAATAATTAACGGTCTTCAAATTTAGTTTTGAATTTATAGCCTTTTTTTCAGATTACAAACAATATATTTCACGTCATGGCTTTAAAATAAGACGCTGGATGTGGTAACAAAATATAGATATTTGAAGAATAGCTGCATTGCATGGTATTTATTGTTTCTTAGATTTATAAAATTCCTTAAACAATTATACCTTCTTTCTCCCTCTCTCTCTTCTCACTCTAAGAATAAAAATCATATTATGATTTAGAAAAATACTATTCCTCTGAATCAGTATCCTAGTATTCATAGCCTCAATCTTAGCAGATGTACAATCAGCCCCTTTAAGAGTTATCAATAGCAATAACGTTAGATGGCGAAGGTTTATTTCCACCGAGACTCCGTACAAACTTCTCTAATAATAACTTTGTGTGACATACTTTCGTATAGCATAAATTACATGAAGCTTATGAACAGTATTTTTACATCAACTGACAAAATTTTAATTATGGCGATGTAGCTAGCTTGTTTAAAATTCATAACGCAATATTTAAGGTTCAGTTACGTGATGTTTGCGATTCCGTCTGCGTGGTTATCAATTATAAATTATATTAACAAAACTATATATTAATTAACTATATATTAACTATTTAATATCAAACCATATGTACTAGACCACCTGCTAGGCACGCGGCTCCCCTAGTACTAAGGTTAGTTATAAAAACCTTCATATACTTTACGTAAGCATGTATCATCTATATACATTGTATGTAAATATATTGATGATAAGCATATACATATATGCTTATCATCAATATATTTACATACAATGTATATAGATATGTTATGTTTTATCTACCAGTTCTAATTCTCCTAAAACACGTTAGTATAACTCTACCTAATTACATTATTATGCCGAGTTACAAATTAGAGAATAATAAAAGATGATAGAACTAATGTAATCCCTTGGCAATAAAATGTATTAATATTCACCATAGGCCTCATTAGTCTACACGCAAAAAGTTATCTATTCCCATTCCGAGCGCTCTTTGCGATCAGAGGTCATTAGTCATACGGGAATTAAATGTGATGCAGAATAAGGTAAAAAAATTACGTATAAAAATATATACAAGGTAAGAACGAACAAAAACTGTTCCAATTTGTTTTAATTGACAAAGGTGTATGAGATTGGTTCGTGAAAAGTAATTTTGATTTTTTCTAAAAGGAAATTCCAGTAACTGCAAGGAGTCTGGAAATAAGAAAAATGTAAAAAGCACCTCTCCCTTTTAGTGGCACTTTAAACATAGCCAAACAAGGGTGTTTTTTTAAGTATAATATTTGTATATGTATATGTAGCTAGTACCTACTGTTAAGTATCTAACCCAAAAATATTTTTATACTCATATTTTTTTATTATATTCTATTAGACACAGAGAGAGGCCTAGGTGCAACTAGAGCGCCCAAAAAAGCTGGAGTGTAACTGAACCCCCTAGAATCTCCAACAAAGCTGAGACTTTCGTTTCAAACGTGCCATAAGCGAATGCGATATTATTGTTGGCGCTTCTCATCCACGAGCTGCGGTTTCCTTCCTTAGAACGCGGACTTATACTTAGAATAAGGATTTTTAGTAAGCGGCCCAAGCCGGCACTGATATTTGCGCAAATGTCTACATTTCCGCGCGGCGAGGTGCAAGGTTGCTGACCCCGACACACACTTCTCGCGCCCCACCGCTGAGGGCTGACGAGAATTAAAGCCATTAACTACTTTCCCCACGATAAAAAAAAGCGCCATTTTGACCGGAAAGTAGGTATAACTCGGAGTTTCTTGATCTCGCGTAGCCATGAGGCCACCTGGGAAATAAGGACTATTTACTACACATAATTTGCATACTAAAATAATGAAAGCATCGCCTACTGCCAACCCTAGGCAATATTACACTTTATAAAAAAATTGAAGTAACAAATATCTTACAATTTAGTTACAACTAAAATTGTATACTGTGAATGTTCATGATTAGTGAAGCCTTTTGTGTAAACTAGTTTTGCGTTAAAAGCGATTGCTTTCAATTCGTCGAATTAATTTGCTATCTCAGGAATAAAGTCCTTTATTTGGTATGAGCAATAATTTGCTTAGTGTCGGTTCCAGAAAAGTTTATGTTTAGAACAGGTTAATTTAAGTAGAGTCATCAATTTCTATGTTAATGGCTTACACACATAAAATTGTTTTATAATTCATCGTTTAAATAAATAATGTGACAAATTGGAAAGAAACACGCAATGGCTCTAAAATACCAAGTACCCCGTTCCCTTAATACATAGCCAAGCCTATTCGTAATAGCTAATTTGGGAATTCTTACACCATTGTAGTAGTCTATTTGTCTGGACAGTGAACAATAATTTATTAACAAGTTGTGACTTTTAATTAATTGGAAATTATGAACTATATATGGAATTAGCAATGTAGCAATGGGACAGAGCAAATGGTAAAATGATGCTCATTTTTACAGATGTCACTCAGTTCACGGTGTATTTTTATGTTAAAACGGAATATGAGTTCAGTAACGCTTCTGAATAATAGCCAACGCTCTTTCAAGCTACATAGCTTGAAATGTTCTCCCATCCGCAATTCCTCTTCTAGTTAAGATCCTAGTTTATTTCTTTAAGTATAACGGTCCATGCCATTCCCTGTTGTAAAACATGTTCTTTTTCGTAATATCTTATACATAAAATTCTCGTGTCACAGTTTTCGTTCCCATACTCCTCCGAAACGGCTTGACCGATTCTCATGAAATTTTGTGAGCGTATTAAGTAGGTCTGAGAATCGGCCAACATCTATTTTTCATCCCCCTAAATGTAAGGGGTAGTCCACCCCTAAGAATTTTTTTCTTATTTTTTAAACAAAATTTTTAGTTTCTATTTTTTTATTATACAACATACAAAAATACATACAATCCTTAATTTTCACACTTCTACGATCAACCCTTATTTTTTAATAGCCATTTTAGTTTTCTGGATCTATCAAAGCGATTTGAATGAAATTTGGTATAGAGAGAGGTAGAGCTCACAGAATTATCATGGAATAATTTTTATCCCGGAAAATGAAGTATTCCCGTGGGAATGCGTATTTCTACATCTACTGAGACAGTCAAAATGATTTTAGTATGGAGATAACTAGGAACCCAGGAAGTAACATAGGATACTTTCTATTCCAGAAAATGTAGTATTCCGGTGGGAATGGGTATTTCTGGACCTACCAAACCGATTTGAATGATTTCTGGTATGTGCATAAATAGGACTCTGAGAAGTAAAATAGACTATAACTTATTTTCTATCTGAACTCAACCCTGTAGTCGACGCGGACGAAGTCGCGGGCAACAGCTAGTATTATAATAAATTAAGAAAGTATATTAAATATAATCTCTGATAATTCTGAGTAAATGGTAAAAAAGTAAAAATTAATAACATTTGACCATCTATAAACCACGTTTAAAAGAGCTTTATTGTTATACGCATATTTCAAAAACACAAATATTTGATTAAGAAAAAATCTTCAGCCGCATATACACCAGCAACGTTATTAAAAAAAATATTAGCCACTTCAAATCCGTCTTCAAAAATGTAACAACAAAATCATTAGATAGATTTATGTAAATCTCCCTTAATAACTATTGAGACCTTCGTATCGCATAATACTATTATAGTCCATAATTCAATGACATTTAATGCACGAGTGAAGCAGTGTTGGTCTAAGTTGGCGTTCTGCACTGAATGCACGGGAGAATGGCATACTCTGCTAAGAAGCTTACCCATAACACGCAGCATAGCTTTTAGTATCATCGTTACGTTCACGTAATATATTGAATTCAGGGAATAGTTTAAAATACTATAAATACATAATAATATGATCAATACATTTTCCCGGATACTATTCTCAGGTCGCGTAAAGTATACCTAAGTGTGATTTCTATTAAGAAATTCTTATTAGCTGCACGGAGTCTAGAAATGTGCCCTAAAAAAAGCTGTACCCCAAATATTAGTGGTACCGTACACATCGGCCTCCCGTTTGGAGATATAAGGGTTAGTTGTATCATTATATGTAACTCTTATATGTGCTAAATTATTCACTGTGAATTCAAATAACTTTAAAAGTAACATTTACTTCGAATGTACAGGTAAGTACCTACTTTAAAGTAATTGAAAGTTCTTACTTATTTTGAATGGCAAGTAATTTAGTGTTAAATAATAATGTAATTAAAATAATTACATGGGCTATCTCAATTACCAAAGAAACACAATGGTTAAGCCGCTTCTGGCAGGTTTCATTGAGGCATTGTTATTACTTGGCCAAGCTGACTCACTCCGGCAAGGTAAAATCGTTACAGTGTAATTTCTAGTGGCTACATTGTGGTATCGTCATTAAATTTGTTATTTATAGTAAAACTATTAGAAATTTGCAGCAGTTGTTATTAAAAGGTTATCGTCAAGGACTTAAATGTACACAATTAAAATATATCTAAAATAATAATAGCCCAATACATACATACTCGTATATATGTCGCACTGCTGGGCACGGACCTCCTCTACCACAGAGAGTTTTAGGTATTAGTACACCGTTCTTATCTAGTGCGGATTGGCGGACTAAACATTAAAAAAAGTCCTGATAACTTTTAGGCGCACACGTTTCCTCACAATTTTTTCCTTCACCGTTAAGGTAAAGGCAATTTCAATTTTTTAAATATATCTAGATGGTCAATGTCAAATTAAACTAAATAAGCAGTTTACGAATTTTAAATATTATTTTGTGAATTCAATGACTTCCAAGTAACCGTTATTTTATTAGATCATAAAATATACAATTTTCTTTAATGTGACTTGCTCTTGAGGTAATGAAAGAACCTTAATTGTGATGTTAACGTGATTAAAGGACCTTGTCTCAACCTCAAACGCAGTTATGTATTGAGGAAAAAAAACCCCAAGTTGTTTCTCAAAATTGTTCAATACGCTCTACATTACAGAGGATGTCTTGTTATACCTCGCGTAAAGTCACAGTCACGGCACCTGACATACAAAAATTTCTGTTGCACTTTTTATCAAGAAATTTAAGGTAAAGCATAAAGCTTCAGCATTAGCTTTTCATACATACTTTTCTCCAAATTACCCAATTATATCGATGCCATTATACATATTATGTATGTGCTTTTGTCGAGAAATCCCATAGGAACTCTGTAAAAGTGTATAGAATGTTTTACTCAACACCCACGGCACGGTTTCTAATGCTTGCGCCTCAATTTGTGCGATAAATGCTGTCAAAATTAAGGAAGATAATTTTCGACCACATCTTTAAATTCCCTGTTGCTGCTGAATACAATTAGAAAAAGAAAACCACCATACCACAGCCTGACCGGAGAATCGACCCTGGATATCACAAAAGCAATGGGCACATTTGTAGCACAGGACCAAGGAAAATATATTTATTATTTATTCCATCAATTTTAATATTTTTTAAAAGCACTGTGAAACGCTTTTGACCTGAAGACCATTTTATAAACATGAGTATGAAGTTACGAACCTCTCATTCATAGAGTACGAAAACCAATGAAACATTTTTACATTTAAAGTTTTCTCAAGGTACAGTATTAATTTCCAATCCACATCGTGTTTGCACCGTGTTTCGCGACAGGTTCGTGTTTGTTATATTTGCAATCTAACTCAATCGAACTTTGCCTTCATCTACTCTAGCACACAAACTACTTATTACCTTCTGGCCTATACTTACTAGCTCCGTTTTCCTCAACTTCTTCTACTTTTTATTTTAATGGGTAGTGACATCTCGCCAAGTCTTTTTCCATATATATATTGATATTTAGAAATAAGCTCGTAAAACTAGTGATTATTCTCACTTTTCGGGTAATAATAACGCTTAGCTCATCTCTGCAAGTCATATTACCAATTTTGTAGGAATGCCTAATAAATTATGCTCATAAGACATAGACAATAGCCCGCAATTGGTCATATTAGGTCTGAAAGCTTATCAAGTTTATATTCATATGTAAAATTGTCCATTACTGCGCGTGAACGACATGTAAGAAACGGTCGAGTATGTAAATTGCATTTAGTTAGAAATGCATTCTCGGCCATAAAGTAAATTGCTTCGGCGCTGATTACTTTGCCAGTGCCAGCCTGAACCGTTCTACACATGAGTCATATTGGCCGTTCATTAGAACGGTGCACTGTAATTTTCATTTTTAAATAATTTCCAATGTCATAGAAAAATATTATTTTAAACAAACCGTTGAGAATTATTCAAATATAAAACGTATATTCAAAGATGTTAGAAAATTTTACAAGAGTTAAGAGATATATAGTAGTTATAGTACTAAATTTATATGGGGTTTGATACCCCATGTGGATTATTTAGTGCTTACAAATATTTTATTTTGGAAGTATACGAATTATGTTTTCAGAAACGGACCTACTATAAAGCAACTTTTCTGGTATGAAAAAAATTAATAATGTTTTAAATACCGGGTGCGACTTTTCAGGCTATTTTTTTGGGAATCATTTTTCCGTAAGCGCCTATAGGCTCACGCCCAATGACGAGTGCTTCACTGACATAACATGGCTTTCAAAATAAACCCAGAAATAACCAGTACAAACTTATGTGTGCGTCCATAAAAATGTTTCAAAAGGCTACAAATAATTCTCCTTTGCTTCATACACAACATATTAACAAACATTCAGAAGCTTTTTATAAATGACGCGCCATGCGTAAATCCCACGGCCACCATCATGGTAGATTGAAATCGATATCAATAGCAATAATGCCTTTTCATTCGAGCGCCGGCGATTAAAAACAAAGTTGAAATTGTCGGACGAAATTAAATTAGTAGACGAATTGAATGAGGTAGCTCCATTTAATCTATTGTACAATTCAATGGTTCAAATTTGAGGAAATCATAACGATGTGATCTCACTCCGAACGCCAAACAAACCGATTTTAAATTGACTCTTGAAATCTTTACAATGCTGACAGCACGTCCAAAAATTTAATTGAACGTACTTCAACTGAGAATTGATTAGAATTTGCGTCGCTCATTGTATACCTATGAGTGAATTGAAATCCAATAAACTTAGTGTGAGACAAATAGACTGTTTTCGACAGAAGAATTGGATTCGTTGAATTAATTTGGACATATTAAAATTTTCAATCTATAAATTCTAGTAAATTTGGCATAAACTTAATTGCCCTTTTGTATGTTTGTTCGTATATTTTAAAACTACACCACACAAAGTTTTACATTATAAAAAAGGCAGAGAGTTAATAAATCACAGGGAGACTGATTCTTGGTGTTACAGTTGCGATATGGACCTGTCACCTGTCTAAGTGTCTCTCAGCTAAATTGCACGTTCACACCCGTAACGCAGCGAAATGGACTTAGTGAAAAGATTAAAGAACTGGAACGCTCTTCAGGTAGCGCTAGACATTAATTGATCAAGAAACAAGTACTTCTAACACGCCAAGCATTCTTTTTTAGTTGCGGATACATTAAAAATTCAAACGCTCTTATTACCGGTTTATTGAGTAACGAATATAGTTTTGACAAAATACACAAGTATGGAATGAAAACTTTTATGTTTTGTGTCATAAACTACTAGAGTCTTCACAATGTCACTAATTATTAAACCGAAATGAATGCAAGTGCTAGGGTAGAGTGGACATTAGTCTCAGTGCAGAGACCGAGACCTTTCATTACACAGCCATCTAATCATGTGTGACGGAAATGACGTCAGCATGGGCTTGCCATAGCCAAGCCGCCATATTGATACTGCCTCCACCAAGCCATCTGTCAACCACAAAGTGACAATAGTTAATTAAAGATCTAGCCATGCCATTCAGGATCCTTCGCTTTTAATCAAATACATATACTAGAGGATTCTCTGAGGTTTTTATTTAACTCATACTGTACTTAAATGCTCACCAAGCCATGTAGTTTAGGCTCGCGGTCGAGAACTTCGGTGATCACAGCTTCAAACCACAAACACTTCTAGTTTTTCGAAGTTACTTATGTGTGTTTATTCACAAACAATAATCACGTACTTTAGCGATGAAGAAAAACATAATGAGGAAGCCTCCATACCTAGAACTTCTAAGAAATGTCTATGTCCAATAATGTAGTAGACTAAGGCGTAAGCTCTTTCAGATGCAGAAGAAGCCAATGCCCATCAGTGGGATTTATATTGGCTGGTGAGGATATAGAAGTGCTAATGAGCAAAATACGTCAATCATTTGTGTTGTTGTTAATCCAACTACTTATTGACTTAATAGAAAATCAATAGGAATGCGTTAACTGTACGATTGCATCACTATTGGAAAAATACTTCTTCAATAACAAATAGAGTAAACTCACCGGCCTTCAAACTAAATACTGCTTGAGTATTTGTCCATAAGTATTCATTATTAAATAAAGTATTTTATAATTGAAATATAAGTCGTTCCTCCACGACATAAATGCAGTTCTTAAGAATTTATAAGAATGTAGGTAAATATACTGTTCTAAGAAATTTAAGGTTTGTTTGTTATTTCTTCATATTCCATTACTTTTTATTAAAAATCATTGCTATCTTTCCGTATTACACTTTTTTCAAAATAAGCTTAATGATGTTTACATTGTAAAAAAATAAGCGTTTTTACTTTGGTATTTATAATACACAGCGCTTATCTTGTTGTAATAAAAAAAATCTGGTGTCATCTGGAGATAGCTCAGGGGAAAAGACAGTTATACACATTATTATATTTGCATTAGTTTCTAGTCTTTTGACAGGTAAAAACCCTATGAATACGAAATACTATCAAAATTGATCAAACAATTTGAACTTGAAGCAATAAACACACAAGTGCAGACGTACACAAACTTTCGCCTTTACCTACTTTTCGTTTCAATGTCATACATCACGTAATCAGTAGATATACATATATAATTAATTGAATACTACATCATTGCGAGTCCTATCACAACAAAATCATGTTGAAGGACAGTTTTTATGAAATTCTATATGAAATACAAATATTAGTTTAACTCATAAAAAAGAGACGTCTTCGCGAAGCATACCAACCGAATTATAGGACTCCCCCGAACGTTCTCTAAGTTTTCCCTAAGAAATAAAGCACTTGTGTCCACAGCAAAATTGTATTCATTCTTGCTCAGCATTGCGTACAAAAATGTAATTTCCTTTTTTCTACATCGTGTCCTACACGTTTACCGTGAATACTTTAACACTTACGTTTGTTTGGTTACGGAATGTCGATTTGTGTGTTTACCGAAAATATTCTCACTTATTTTCAATGGAAGTATTTCTGGTGGGATAAATTTGTACAGAGTTTTAGCGTGATTTATATTCATTAACGTATAACTGTGTGATCGAGAGAAACTGAAAAACTTATTGAAATATAACATAAAAATTTTAATAGGTATGATTAAAAGTATATACAGTTTTTAACTTTAACTTAATTGGATTTTTAATATAGAAACGCTGTACTTAAGTAATTAAATTCTAAGATTCAATGCATCTGGAAACAGCAATTCCGCACTGCGAATGCCCGACAGTGAAACAGGTAGTATACTTCGACGATTAATTGTCTAAGACCGATGCGGTCTTGCGGTTTAGTGTTTGGAATTATGTATATTTCTTATTAGGAAATGATTAATCCTAGTTGTGCGCTAACCGCTTTAAAGATTGCAAATCGCACAGAAATTCTTTGAAAATAAGCGTAAATTAGAAGTAGATTAGGATAAAAATGCGATTATAGCTAACTATATCTCTCCGTCGGGATTATGCCGTTCATGCTCTTATCAGTCAGCATAGTTTTTATTTTCAAATAAAAGATAAAAAGGCATGTTTATACGTCAGTGCATTAATGGTTCCGAGAAAACGGATGCGAAACTTTGGAGTTTTTTTCAATCAGGGAAATAGCCGAAGGCTTATAATGAGAAGGGAAGATCTTTACTAACAGTGTTCTGTTGGCTATTCAAAGTAAAGACAAGATTCCCAAAGCAAAGAATCAGTTTTATACAGTATTTACTTGTCTACGCCGAGTAAAACTTAATAAACTATCTTATTTCTCAATATTTTTTATGAAATTTATACAAACAAAAAATTGAAGCCGCGGCTATATTAAAAAAAAACATACGATAAAAAAAACGATGCCCGCAAATTCAGCCGTATTAATGTTACAAAATCGAAAACTAACAATGTTTATAATGCCTATTCAATTTAAAGAGTACGCGACGCTTCTTGTAGTAAATGAGTGGCTCTATGTACTTCAGAAAACTACATCAAACTTATATAGGCAGTAAATAAGTTTCTAATTTTTCAACTGCATAATATTATAACTGTACCTCAGTGTTGTATGAGACCAAATGATAACGTGACCACATGTGATATCTATCATATAATATATCATGTGATATATTTCAGATATCGTGTTATATCTGAAAGTGAACTAGCAATATCGTTGTTCTTCTACTTGATTGCCATGCTAACATTTCTAAACGTCAATAAGACTCCGCGGTGTAAGTTAGGCGCTAGTAGTTACTTAAGTACGAGATTGCAGACCCAGAGAAATATTTGTCTGCTCTACATATATTTGTTTCGGATGTTTGCATGATGAAAAGTCAGTCGTGGTTTCTGGTAACCACAAGTTAAGACTCGTGCCATAGTAACCATCGAAATTATATGTTTTGACTTACATTTTTTTATTTTCTTCAACTAGACATAGTAATTGCATAATGTACGTGACTTATAACCTCCGTAATGCCAGAAATACATCACATTACGAAGCTAAATCTCGCCTACGTGCTCTAACTTCGCGATGAAGTCAATAGATGTGAGTTATGTTCAATGTGAGTATGGCATACAATAACTTTCCACTTGCACGTTGTTGCATTGGCTTCCGACAATACTACTTCAGTCATGGCCACGAACTCGAAGCTCTATAATAGCTTTATTATGTTCGCATTTATAGGCACAGGAGAAATGCACTTTGATACTTAATTCCTGTACTTAAATTGTATTTGAAATATAGTTAGTTAATGCAGTAATAGGTATACGTAAAGTATAAATATAAAAAAGAATTAATATTAATTGTAGCACAACCTAAATACTGATCACGACAAAAATTTATATTTTTTTTCTAAATGTAGTTACTTCTAGAAAAAAAAATATACAAAAATCAATACGATTATATTTAAAATTAGAAGCATTTCTAGGATACAATAAGCTTCTCTTTAAACACTGCGTTCTAAGCAAAATACTTTGAAGAACGAAACAATAGGATTTAAAGCTAACATTAATATTCTCACGGATGAACTGAAAATTTATCTTTCTCGTTCTATTATTTTACAAATTGAATTTCGATTTTCATCGCTTTTGGTTCTATTTAAAACACATAGGATGTACCTTCAAAATTCTTTGTTTTCCTTTAACAACGAGCAACGAGTTTTTGTGCATTTTTAAGAATACTACATTACATTTTAATACATTAATACCGTAGTTTAGACGACTCTCAGTAGAGGCGCCTTAACGTTGCCGTGCTCGGTGTGGACACGACTTTAGTCGGAAAGAAATCCCCGTCCATATACTTGCATACTAAATAAGAACATCAAACTATACTCAAATAATATAAAGAAAAATATTACTGAGGATGTTACAATTTATCTCTTTACTCAATTCTGTTACGTTAATGACCCGAACTAACAGATCTAGGTTGGGTAGGACCACCTTATCTACACCAAACTAGTGCAAATTCGACTATATATAAATTGAAAAACAAAATAAACCCAAACGATATAGTGTCAATCTCAGCATACGACAAAAGCCAAGAGACGGAATATAATATTTCAACGAACAATATTTAAATGCTCACACAATATTTCCGCAATATCGCAGAATTCACAACCTATTTAACATTTGTCGTGTACGATAGACCATCCAAATGTACGTTTCATAGATTTAAGTTTTTTATTAAAAACCTTATAACTTTTTTTCATCTAGTCATATTTAAAACCAAACACTAAAAAAGTAACTAAGATATTATAATTGCTATTTTTCTAAATTCTTTAAGTCAAATATTTAATATAGGTACCTAGAAAAGCAAATACATGTCGGAGTGCATTCACCCCATGACAGCATGAAAAACATCCCTCGTGGTTGGGGCCGAAGTCACGCAACTCGCCCTACAATAAGTTCATTGTATTAAAGCAAAAGGAGAATTTGACCCTTAAATATACACTTTTATCCCATAATTAGTATTTGATAATCATACTCTATCATTTCAAAACTGTTATTCATTTATGTTGTATTATGTATTAAGTATTGAGTGTGTATATGTGTGGATTTCTCAAGTATTTTAAAGAATATTCTTCAGTATACATACAAGAAATATTATTATAGAATTTTTTTACATTTATGACCAATTTTAGACGAAATCCATTAATGTATCAATAATTTAATAATTATAATTTTATTACGTTTCTAGGGCGGCTTTAAAACCATAACGCCCAGATACCACAAGTCTCACGAATGTTTTTTTTAATTATATTATGTCCTTACCGATTCTATGAATTTGAAAGGTTAAATAAAAACATGTTTAAGCACTTTTCACTGTATTAAAAAATAATAGAAAATTAAATTCAAGAGTTTTTTTTTAATTCTATGTCCTTACATAAGCTATGAATCTGAAAGGTTAAATTAATAAATATTTAATAATATGTTTACCATACAAAATTAAACAATTAATACGAAATTAGTCTTTTTAAAGTAATTCTTCATTAAATTCAAGAGCCGTTTCTTATTTCGCCACAAATGCTATTTTAATTAGAGACGGTAATTAGGTAACAGAATGGAGGGAGGCTTTGTATCATCCTTTAATCTCAAGCCGCAGCGAATCTTAGACACTGCGGCCAAATTACGCAAACATCATATTTTGTTAACATTCCGACTCAGTTGGAAGAAAGAAAATACACTTTAGGAAAAGTTATGTAGGCTCAAAATTTACTAGTTTAATTTTCGAAGTTATGTGTGTATTCATATTGAATTATCACTTGCTTTAACGGTGAAGGAAAACATCGTGATGAAACCTGCACACCTAAGAGTTCTTAGGAATTTCTTAGGTGTGTAGTCCGCCAACCCGCACTAGGCCAGCGTGGTGGACTATGGCCTAAACCCTCTCAATGGTAGAGGAGACCCGTGCTCAGCAGTGGGCGTATATGGGTTGATGAAGAAGAAAGAAGAGATGATTGTTCTGTTTAAATTTTTAATTAATAGTTGTTTGCAATTTATAAGTCACATATTATAATCTATAGTCCATACCAATAATACAAAAGGAAATGAGGTCAAACTAAATTAATAATTTAGCAGGTATTATTGAATTTTCTATGACCAAATTTTAATTAAATCTATTCAAATGAAACTGATCCACTAAGGCATCTCCGGTTACGAAGTTAAATAAGTCGGCACTTTTCAAACTTCGACATTGAATTTAGCCTAAAATGAAAGACGACGTAATGGATGGGTTGACATTAAAATATGTCTCAGTTTATTCGCTTCCGCAATCCTCAATTAATTTAAGTTTGTAACTGGGATAAGCTGGATTAAGAAGAGCCCAGAAACATCTATAGTTTAAACGGAAGGGAAGACTTCCCTACCACATTCATTATTGGACCTTCGATAATTCATCTCGCACTGCGAGACGTTAAGCAAATTGATTATATATTTTTATCGCAAATAATCTTTACCAGACTTAAACATTTTAATTTTATATGGGTAGGCAAAAGAGCAAGTATTATCCAATTTAGTCGCGCTTATTAACGGCACTATACATTTATATGAGTTTGTTTCAGAATATTTAATTGCTATACATAAAAGAATGGGTTTAATAAAACCAGACTGAAAATTCAAATCTTAAATAATAAATCAACACATACCACCGGAATTATTACGGTAAATATAATCAAAAAATGTTTCCTACGCTTTCGACAAATAAAAATAAGGGGCATTCTGAATAGACGAAATTGTGTGAAATGATGAATGAGTGTCCATAAGGCACATGAAGCGTGTAATATGAAAAGAATCGAGGGTTATTCCCTCACCCACATCACACGCAACGTGGGCTGAATTAACTAAAGACACAGTTATAGATAACCATTTAGAAATTCCAACCATATTCAGCTTCTTAATCAAATAATCAATATCGGAACATACTTTCCTAATCATCTTTCTGCTTTTAAACAAACAAAAAAAGTCAGTAAAATAATTGATAATGTTACTCGATTTTGTCGCTCTATTATATACGAGTACACCGGAATACACCCCCACAATTCTGAAGGAATACATCCATATTTAAACCAACTACAATAAAATAGTATTTTTATCCGAATCAGGTTAGTGTGCTAGAATTGAGTTTGAAATAGAGGAATGTAGAAATAGAGTATTGGACATCACATAAATAGCTGCTATCAACATAGCTATAGTTTATACAATGATATCAGCATGAAAGTTCGCTACAACTCGGCAATAAAATTTAAAACGTGGAAATAACAATAAAGGAAAACCGAGTAGTAGAAAACAAAGCGCATAAACTGCACTAACGTTCTACGGTAAGTCAAGTCTGTTTTATTTCCAAGTTCCATGTTGTTGCGTATAAAAAATAGCATGGAAAATATACCGAAAGCGAGAATTTGCAGTTTATCACTAACTGACACAAACTAACGCTTGTATGAAGAGGTATGTACATTTCTGCATGTGCCTTGTGCCCGTCGATATTTTAGTCTTGAATTTCGTAGGGCGAGTAACTAACCGTTTTACGCAAACATGTCTAGGATGTTTTGTTGTGTTGTGTTTTTTCTTATAAAAAATCCCAATAGATAAACTGTATAAAAATGGCATTTCATGGCATTAATACGAGCCCACATTAAGTATATCCATGTCAGTATCATAAAGCTGAAGATTTTGTTTAGGTAAAAGCCCTAATCTTGGAGTACTACTGGTTCGAATTGATTTTTCTTACGTTGAATACTCCATTTATCGAGTAAGGCTATTTAACATGTCGCTAAGTCCAACAAGAGTGACAAAAGGGGGATACTCGACCAGCTCAGGTTTAATCAGGTTCTTTTATTACCTTTAAAATGTTTGCCAAAAAGCTTTTTATTAATTTAATACACAAAAATGGTAAAGTCTGTAAGCAATGCCTGCATATTACGAGGGTCAATGAATTATTGATCGTAAGAAGGTTGCGTGAGTTTGGTATGCCATAGTCGCACCAACTGTCTCGAATTTATATTTAACCTCCGTAGTATTTATAGCCGTTTATATTTTACCTAATTAAAATTATGACAAAAATAAAACGCTATTTGAGTAAACCCTTCATGTTATCGTGTACAATAACTTATACTACATAAGCACGTAATACGTATTATTTACCAAGAAATGTACATATACATTGCTTTCTCAATAAATTGCCGAGGCTAAGGCAAACGCGTCTAATAAATACGTACTTCGTTAAGTACTTTAAGGTCGTCTTTTAATAGTCCTTTAACGTGAACGAAATAAGATTAAATTCCTAATTTATTCTTAAACATCGCTTGAGAGTTCTAACTAACTTAAAACAATTTTACAATAAAAACAATTGAGTAATGTTTTATTTTAAACAGTCTTTTTCTTTTTTATTTTACATACATTTTTAGTTATACTACAGTCTACACCGATTTAACATTTTTTATTAAAATATTAGGAACTATAACTTTATTTTCTTTTTAAGTTATAGTTTAACCATTACTATACTGCGTGATACTAATAGAAGATTCTGATATAGTATTAGAAGAATATATCAAATCAAAGGTGCTAATATGTTATTCATATACAAATATAATTTAGTTTATAAACTCGCGTGGAAAATGAACTTCTAACAAAATCAGGAAATAAAATAACCCAACACAACGCTGTAATCTCATTTTGCATGTTTCATCTGTCTGAAAGAACAAAGAAAATAAACCAAGACGACGAGATAAATTCTGTTACGCCAACATTTCACGAACACTTTAAAGAAGTGTGTTATGAAGGAAATCGAGCCGTAATCTAATTTACTTTAATTTCCACAGACCTGTTTTCTTAAGGGTTAATATAAATGCTAATGGCGAGTGTCTCACCTCTGATGTTGCTGACAGGTGGGGATCCAAGATTGCTATTTATTAACGTATTCTACATAATTAAGTAAAGGAACGCAGAAATAATGTTACAGCTTTTATGTGAAGAGCGTTCATATTTCATCTGGATGTTTATCAGGAAACACTGACCACTGGCGTTATGGGAGGAATAGTAATGTAACCGAGTTTTGAATTGAATGAAATATTTTCTAAGCCACAGTAAAAGCTAGAAATCTTACTTACGTGCTAACGCTTACAAATTATGTTTCATTTTTTTCTTAATTTTTCATACAAGTGCCTCTTAATAATTCTCTTTAGATGTAACAAAGCGTTTCACTTTTAAAATTAATATTTTCATAAATCCTAATTAATCAAAACTTTGTTGCGTTGTATATCGAATTATTCTGTACAATTCAAATTATATGTACAATGTACATATGTATATACTGTTCAATAACGCACGTAGTTATTATGAATATAATACATTTATCATTTCCTGTTAAACCCGATGTGGATGATTTATGTAGTTTCATATGGAATGTTTAAACGACATTCGTCAAACGGTCTGATTCCTTCGTGAGTGTGCCATCCTATAAGGTCTGGATTCTATTCCAAATGCCAAAAGTGGAAATATTTTTTTCCATTAGGAGCACAGACTCAAAAAAGTGACTCCTACCCTTTTATGTGGGACAAGAATGATGGATGAATAAAATCTTAAACAATTTTTTCAACTTTTTTTGAGGCATCTTTTTGGTGTAAGTTCAAATCCAATTCCAAAGCTATCGCATCAAGATTATACACGAAATTAAATACTAACGTACTTTTAATTATTTTATAAACAGAGCTTATTTTATGTAGTAGACCTTCTATGAAAACTGAATACGTGGACTTTATTTAATTAAACTCATAGAATACAAAAGACTTTTACATGTTATTAAAAGTGTATTTTGCGACTTATTAAGACTCTACATTTAAACTTCTTATTTCTGCATCATTACATTTACTAATATGTCTCACTGAGTTCGCGACATAATTGATGACGCTCTTTCTTCTTTCATTACAGGATCGTTTCAGTGAATTTCCTAAGCCGTCCTTTTGTAAAATTAAATTAATTAATTACTTCTTTACGCTACTTTTTGGATAAGTTTTTTTTTGAGAATAAGAAAACTTACTCATTTTAGTACTCATGAGTCATGGTACATGTGATATGCTTTGTTGAGACTTTCATGTTTTCAGGCGTTATGAGTTTTTAATATAAAGTTTATTTAACTATTAAGAAAAACGTACATCATCAGGTAATGAGGTAATATCTCGAAAATGTTTTGTTATTTTTCTGTAAACTCTGTTAACATTTTGTTTTATTGTGAATTGTATATTGGATTTGTGTTTTTTTGTTAAATATCACTCATTTCATTGCTATCTTGTTTATGTTAGTGAAGTCTGCAAAACTTATAATAATTGAGATTAAATTTCCTAAGATTACTCTTCCCTTCAAACCATAAAGAAGAACCGCGAAAAAGTCCAGTTTTCATTATAAATTGCTTATTAACATTTTTATATAGAATGCATAAATAGAATTAATATTCCCTTGTATTCGTTTCTCATATAAAATCTGACAGTTCTGCCAATACTCACATCAGTTTGAATGCGCACAGATATTGATGCCGACCAGCTATTGATATTGTTGGCAGCATTGAGGTGAACCCGTAGAATGGACTTGGGAGGCGTAATCATCAACCGAGCCTATTGTGACAAATGCGAAGCCTCGTTTTCGACACAATGCAACACATTGAGACCTTCATATCTATAGAGCCTGTTCAAGTTATTATAACATTATTTAAAAGTTTCAGCACGGATTTCGTCACAACGTAACAATGTTTTTAAAAGCAAACTCAGGTTAACCGCAAAACATTGTGGAACTGAGACCACAGTACTACTTTATCTGCAGTAAAGTCATGTTGTTTTTTCAATTTAAATATCCCAAACAAGTTCATTTTGTTAGTGCGTCGAGAATTCACATCAGAATCGTGTAAAGGTCGTTTTCATTATTCCATTTATTTATACCAACACAAAATGACTAGGTAGGTGCTGCTAATTTATAAATCACGCACTCCAACGTCATGAGTCCTAACACAATATTGTTATAAAATAAGCCTACTGAGGCGGCTTTTGAGCGCGAACAAAAACACTTTAAAATGTAAACATCTTGTTAATAAGGGCTAAGCGTAACTAACACTTTGTACTCGCTCGGTATCAACGCGACGCTCTACTTGCACGACAAACATTCCGATACAGAACTAAGCCGAAATATAAACTTCAATTTTGCAAACTTCACAAACAATACGTTGTTGTCTCTCGTTATAGTTTCTCTAGGAAATAGTACAATGGGTCTGATACGTTATGTCAAAACGACTTCAATGATAGACTACTTCGATGATCTCGGGACAAAAATTGGAGCGTGTTATCGAGAGGTCTTGAATCGAGCATATTGTTATTGTTTTTTTTTGTTCTCAGCCTCAATTTTAAAATAAACTTCGTAAAAGACCCGCTTTCAGATGTCTTTTGTTTCAACAATATAACAAGTGCACGTGGATATACATTTACCTCTGCCTACCGATGTCGGGATTGCAAACGTCAATGTATGTACGTATAACTTTTATAATGAATAACTTGTGAACGAATACTAATAGTTGAATATCTATGCCAAAGATCTTTCAAAAAAACATTTGCCTCGCTCTATAAAAAGTTATTCCTGACGTCTATAAGGAACTGCAGAAAGTATTATAATGGAAAAGTTTCCCGTCTTCAAAAAGTTATTATGAAATATAAGTAATAAGAACGTGTTGTTATTAGGAACTGCTAGGTATCCGGCAAACTCACAAAACAAACAAAGCGCTCCAGAAACATTGCCACTTACGTCGTCTTCTATGAGATGAAGGTATCCAATAACATGTACTCTAAACTAACAAAACTTCCCAGGAAGGCTATCGCACACGTTACAACGTAATGAGGAATGAAACTTTATTTATTTGCGCTCGAGCTCTTTTAATAAAATATGTTTCTTGTTTGAAGTGTTTATTCTATTAATAACTGGCGCCAGTGTAAGACAGCATTCATATTACGCCGTCCTCTTATTATATGGAACGTATTACCAGTATACTTTCATCGAGCTATAACGCGAGTAAGACTACTCTATACTAACATACTCGATTGAGACTTGAACGTACACGTCCATGATGAGATTTTCTACACCTAGGCACCTACTACGAAAATTTAAATACCGAAACAAAAAACGACGAAGTTTGATTGCAAATAGTACCATGACAGTATACATTTAAAAATAAACTGTTTTAATTAACTGCCTTTACTGTGAAAAAAGGCTATGAGGTCCTCCACCAAGTCAAATATTAGTGTAATTTAGAAATATTCGGATGTGGATGTTTACGAGATCCAAATGCTTCTGGCGACCAAATTTAAGGTCAATAGTGTGTGTATATGTATCTGTTGGTTGGGTTGGGTTGGTTACCATTTGCAATAAATTTTGCTTAGCTTGTTCCGTTAATACGAAACGAAATAATTATTGTTTCGTAGTAGGCGACCTGTTTCATTCCCCCTTTTTCAATAATAATATGTATGATAGCAGATGGCTGTGCCGTTATCTGCGTGGTATTATGTATTAGCGATCCATACCTTCCAAATCCTATAAGATATCAAAATGTAACATACAAGCAAATTAAAACCGTGCCGTTATACCTTTTATAGTTTTAATTCTCATGTACTAAGGATCTGCTAGCTTTATTATACATTATTTAAATTAATATAATTTAACACTAAAAATAACACAAAATTAAAGTTCAAAACATACGAGTATTAATAACACAAAGTTGTTATGTTAGCTTACCCAGTTTCAAAAATCTGTATGGGCTATAAAAGAAAAATACTGTAAGATTCAAAAGCTTCACAGATTCAAGTATACTTTTAGACAATAAAGATGTTGTTAAAAAGTGGTTTCTTTTTTAAACCTGAGGAATTTGAAGTGAAGACGAGTCAACAGTCCAAATATAAATAAAAATTATTACCACGATATGATATCAGTTACCTCCAGTTCTGCGTATTTGTGATACAAGGACAAAAAAGGTGGTTTACTATAATAGTCCATTTTATTGTTATACGCGCCTTATAACTTACAAAAATCTCCAGAAAGCTAAAATTGTATATGTATCTGTCTGTGTATATGTATTTAGTATTGTTAAAGGATCGACAGAAAATGCCATATTCTGAAAGGGAGTAAGAGAAAGACTTAAACATTGTTAAATGTATGTAAAGTGTCGCAAATAGTATTATTAAAAGTTATACATAAAAAAAAACTTTTATTAAACCAATTATTCAGTCCAATTTATTGACATGAGAAACCGAAACAATTACACGTATGATAGAAAAATATTATATTTGGAGACAATTTTTGACGTGTATATGTAACAACCTAGACCACCAAATAAGGCTATGAAACATAGGTAAGAAGAGAAATAAGTTGAGAAAATCGGGACATGGAATGAAAATAACGAAACCATTTTTGAAAACGCGAAGAAGTTACAAAAAAGAGTTGCGGACTGAATATAAATAAAATCTTCGCGACTAACTCTTTGTGTAAAATATTCGTACAGCCACGTCACATTGGAAGCACCGAAATCCCTTTCACACCTTATTTTAATTTATAATATCCTTTCAAAGCATTTTATCACGTAAAATGGCGATCGTAAATTCCTTTCATCGGAATCGCGCTGCGTAGGTAATTCACTTATGCTCATTGCAACTATTTACTAAGCCGATCACGGTTTGCAACATTGCGAAACATTCACTCGAATGTTATTATTTATATATTTTATCTTTATAATAAATATTTCATATCCATTGATTGATTTTAATTAATATGTTCATCAAGATTTTATTGATTTTTTTTTTATAAAAGTCAATGGACTCTACGTCTTTATGGAATTTGTACATAAGGTGCACACGCCTCAGTAATTCACTTAAAAGCCTTACACTGCTGAACATCACAGCGTTACACTGCAGCAATGATGACTGACATAATCGTATCACCTTTCTTGCTTTAATATACAATTCTTAAATCATTAAGTAAAATAAAGAAGACTAATAAATGGTGTAGGTGTCAGTTAGTTATGGTTGGCTGAACGTAGTTGTCGAAGCTTCCTACAGCGCTACTTCGTTTGGCGCGGTCGCCCGTCAAACATTGCCCAAGTTGACCTAGATGAGTTTTGGCCATCGGTACATTTTGACTTGGAATCAAGACTGTTGCTAAATCTGTATAGGATGGACATTTGTTCTAACAACAATTTATAATGTCAAAACCTCCACAACATTCTCTCTTTGAACCCTAATTAGTAAGTCACCAGCCATTAATTACTTTTTTCTCGGAAAAAAATATCCACAACCAATGCTTATCGATTGTTAATAATCATTGCGAAAATAAACAGCTGTTGTCTATGAACCAACCAGATCGATTGATCTAGGAATATATATAAATTGTACAAAAATAGTACCTATGACCTCTGCACAAAGCGCATCGTGTATCGTAGAAGTCTATACTTGGTCCAGCGTGATGAATTCCCAAAATATATCGCCGAAAATGTATATTACTATTAAGCAGCCGGTTCGCCTACCTTTATTTCTAAATTTGACTGAACTTTGAAGCAATGACCGTTCCTGTCACCCTTAAAATTGCTAACCGTCTCTCACAGCATATATTAAAGTTATAAACTTGTTAAAGAATCATTTCTAGATCGGTAAAATTTCAAAATTCGAGATTTTAATCGAAGTTTCTTTCAGTAGATTTTTAATATAACTTTGGGTCCTTAATGAAACGATTTAGATGTAATGTAGTGTAGTGTTCTTACAATCTTACAATATTGCAGTTTCATCAAGCTTATTCCAACATGGAAAAGTCGAGTAACTAAATGCATAAATTTATTTCTACCATAAAATGGAAACATGCAAATCAAGAATGAAAGTTTTTCCAGATCTTTTTTCTAAAATAATATCTTATTCATTCTACGTCACTCCTACTCACTTTAAAGTGAATGGTTTTTGTGAACTGTCTGTAGAAACAACTTATACACTGGGTCAACACAAACGAAACACTATGCTTGCATGTAATCTAATTTCAAGCGATATCTCAGGCAAGGTTCCGTGCACAGTTATTTAAATTTAGAGTATATATGCAGATTGATGGATTATACGAAATATGCATATAAGTAAATGATTCCTTATATATATGTACGTAAATTATATTTGTATAGACTCTCTTGCTTGTATCCCCGATAAAACTTGCAGAGGAGCATTTCTACGGCAATTCTTAGATACCAAAAACCTTATAATTCCGGATTTTGTTGTGTAGTCTTGCCAATTAAAAAAAAATGCGATAAACTTTCAATAGTTAATATGAGTGTGTATTTTAGTAGATTCTCATTATGTCGATATTGTTACAACACAGAGATAGTAAGCCCCGCCACGTAATCCTTTCATGTTAGTTCGGTATCGGTAATCTAATCTGTACACTTACAAAGCGCTTTAATATATGTATGTTGTGCATTTTGGGCAATTATAATTTATGTTATTAGACACTTGCTATGAAGTAAAACATATTATGTTAATAAAAATCAATTCCGAAGATTTTCTTCTGTATTAAAACGACTAGATTTAATATATACAAATAAATAATAGATTTATTTCATTTATTTAATATACTTTTTACACTATATAAGACAATAAAATATAAATGAAACAGGACACTTTAAGAAAAAACATAGGTACATCGATTGGTTTAAATTCTATGCACAATTATTAAACACGTGTAGATTATAAATCATTTTATGTAGAGCTATGCCGTTATCAAATGAATTGCGGTGTCATTAAACCGACTCCATCGGATAGTTCAAGATCAAGATGATTTTTTAAGTACAAAAGATTTCTCGAAATACCTACGAACAAATATTGATTTCCTAACTTGAGAACAAGTCCGGATATTTTCCTTATGTTTAACAAAAGCTTTCTGGAAGTAACTAATCTATTTAATATTCGAGTGTAAGTGAGTTCTTTAAAACATTAATGCGTATAAGTCAGATGCTTGCTAAGACTTCTTTAAGCATTGTTTAATTTGGCTTTAGCTCAGGATCATAAAGAATGAGAAGTATTTTACCGAAGTTTGTACGAATCTATTTAATGGAACATAAAACTGAAATTAGGGGCGAATGTGTGACAATAATTCACAGCAAGACGTTCCGAAGTGTAGAAAAGATCTCTTTTTGGTAACAACGGTCAGATTTTACGAACCGTCTACTGTTTAAATTGTCATATAAAACCTGGAGTAGATAAACCTATATTGCATCGGCAGATGATCTCCAAAGTGAATGATGTTATTATAGTATCATCCTAGACCCGATGCGCATATTTCCGGTATACTTTAAGTTTTTGCATAGGTTTAGTATCGATTTTGTTTAAAAGCTTGTTCTTCCTTTTCTGAACTATTAAACGGAGCATGATTTACACGACAACAGTTTTGTTTTTGCCTTAACGTCGTCATAAAACAGGCGCTTGGATAAGCCATATATTTGCTGTACTATCGAGCGGTGGAATAGTTTCCTAGCTCACGCGTCTCTTCTTACAATAGTTCTTTCACATGTTCGCATTTCGGTTTGATCGTAGCAAAAACCGTGTGGTATTAGTCTTCTCTAAAATAAATATTCTTAATAGTACAACTCGTAAAAATCGTATTTCGAACATAAAAGATAACTAATTAATAATAATGAAGGTACCTCTCAACTTGTGGATAAAGTATAATATTATGCTATACCTATACACTTATGCTTAACACATTTTATCAATTAACGTATGTTACCTTCGTCTACCTTCACAGCAGCGATTTTCTCAAAGCCTTGAAAGAAACGTAATTTGTAACCGACGTGAAAACAAATATTTCGTCACGTTACAAAATAAGTAGCGAGAAAAACCGCGTATTTAAATACGCTCTGTTACGCGTTTTTGGTTCAGTAGGTCTGTTTATCTAACTGAGCCGCAAGATAATATGTACACAGTGAAACATCTCATAGGTAACCTCGTAACTTTGTACTCTGCGACGTAATTTGTACATGTTGTACACAAAACGATTCCTTTATTAATTTGTATTGAAATTTTAATATAAAAATTTATATCAAAAGTTGCATGCTGATCCTTCACCGTTCCAGCGGCATATCTAAACTGGGACAAATATTTCTGTGATTGCGAATCACAAAAATATTAATGTCGCTACGGGATACCATTACTACGGAGAACCATTACTTCTCATACTGGAATTGCTAACTGTCTCACGCTGTCAAACAATTGAAATGACTGATTAATAGGTATCAAAAATACATTCAAATCAATCAATAACAATCAGAAGAAAAAGAAAGTAGCGACATGTGTTGAGTCAGTTTAGAATATGTGTGTTTAACGGAATTGCTTCAAAGTAATTTGAATTATTCTGTAACAATCTGTTCCATCTAAAATATTCGTGCCGTAATAGCATAACTAGATTGTTTGCCGCATGCACCGCTTATCGTCGATCGTATCTACGAGTCACCTCTTTTGTTCTATCGGCAAGTCGGCTTTTGTGATTTTTACGATATCAAGATACGGAATCAGAAGCCTCGCTATTAAGTTGTTCTGAAATATATCCTATCTCAATAAGCTATATGTGTCTTTAAGAGGCCCCGGGTTCCATTCCTGTGTTGGGCAATGTGTTATTGTTTTTTCCTTCGGCAAATTCTCAGTAGTAGCACGGAGTCTAGATATATGCCTGAAAAACTCACTCACTCCCTGTTATGAGAGACCAAAATGCAGAGAATTTATTAAGTAACAAAATTGTGATATTGGGAGACACCAAACATATCAAAATCGAACCACAAGCAGTCTACCCGCCTTGTGTATACATGAGTTCCATAATATAGGTAGGCACGCGGACTAGTCACCACAAAGAGAGATTTACGATAGTGTAGGTACTTGGCACTACATAGGTGTGGTGTTTACCACTCAACGCTAAACCTAGCTAGAGCTCCAACACGTAATGGAATCTAAAATTAAAGCATTTTACAAGTTGCATAAAAAGCATTTATTGCTCATTCATTACGAAATTAAAAGTTCTAAATATGAAAACATGAAACTATTCTATCATGATACCCAATCTAGAGCTGCCGGGTTGATTTCCAAATTAGCAGAAGTATCATTTTTTTTATCGGGAATTCTTAGTAATTAGGTTAAACACAATTGGCAAAACGTGGCTCCAGAAATACATCTTTGTCTGTGCCTTCAGAGAATAGCCATAAAATTTAAATACAATAATGGGAAATTATAGTCTTCAAATTTAGAACAAAAAAATAATTTATTACCGTTATTTGTTTAAAATTTAAACTACAAATAATATTATTACATTGACCTGGACTTCAGGCTGCGATAGGCGATAACGTAATTAGATCTAAAAAAGCAATAAATTATATTTTCATTTTAAAAACAAATTTAATACCACTTTAGAAAAGTCCATAGATAATATATTATAAATGCATTTGGAAATTAAGTGTGTTATTCAAGTAAGGTATAAATATTATATGAAAACGTTTGGATTCATTTTACTTGAGGATTACTAACGAGAAACATTATCGTTGAGTGTGGACGCGCTATTAGAATGGAAGTCCTGATAATTCCCACAAATGGTGCTGAATACGAAAAACCTCTAATTGCTCGCTCTACAAATGTTTGCAGATGCTGTGTTCAACACTTTTTAATTAAGAAATTTCTTATATAATTGCTTTATATTCTAGGAGTTCCTAAGAATATTGAATGAGAAATATGACACTCAAGAATAAAGTTTAAAATTTCCGAAACCTTCAAATTCCATTGCGTTCATTTCAATTTCAATGAAAACTTATATAAAGTAAAATTACTCTTTAAAATTATCTACGGGTAAACTTGATAGCGCCTGTGGCATAGTTGGCTAAGCACCAACTTGCGTAACGAAAGGCTGCTCGTTCGAACCCGCACCGAGACAAATGTTTGTGCGAATCATAAATAGTTGTTTCAGATCTGGGTGCATATGAATCAGAGAAGTCTTACGTAGTTTTTAATTAACACTAGTATCTTTGTATGATGTTAGAACTATGTGACTGTTAGATGTAATTAGTATGCGTAGAATGAAAAAAAAATCTTTTACAGCTAAATAAATGACGGGTTTATAGTGATAAACAGCTTTAAAATAGTTTAGAATGAGAAGATACATCTATAAGTTTGGTATTTGCATAATATGCGCTGCTGAAGCAACCAGGTGTGTCCCATTTGAAAACTTAAAGCCCCAATACATTTGGGTATTACTCTCTCTCCTAATGTCTTTTTTTTATCTCCTAAGCTACACTGACTATCGTAACTGTTGCTTAGATAATTGCCAACCGTTTTATCTTTCTTATTGGCTTTGGATCTCATCCCAGTTCAGTAAAAATACATTTCGGATATAAATTATGTGTATTTTAAAAATCTCTCGCCACTGATGCGATTTTTTAAAAATATCATTAGCACTCTCAGGTACGGTGTCGTTTTTTTTTCGTGTCAAACCAATTGCGGTATGTTTAAACCATGTAAATAGGTATTATAATTTACGGTAATATTTTACCCATACAGCCATTTAAAGAGCCTCATACCTCATCAGCCTATCGCCGTCCACTGCTGAACGTAGGCCTCCCCTAGAAAGCGCCAACCATCCCGGTCTTCTGCAGCCCTCATCCATCCGTTACCCGCCACCTTTCTCAAGTCGTCGGACCATCGTGCTGCAGGTCGTCCTACACTACGTTTGCCTACGCGCGGTCTCCACTCCAACACTTGTCTGCTCCACCGACCGTCCGACCGTCGGCAGACATGGCCGGCCCATTTCCACTTCAGCGTGCTAATCTTGCGAGCAATGTCAATTACTCCGGTTCTCTGGCGGATGACTTCATTACGAATTCTATCCGCCAGAGAAACTCCAAGCATTGCTCGCTTGAATTTGTGGACCAGACCTTTGGTGAGTGTCCACGTTTCGGCTCCGTATGTCATTACGGGTAGGACGCACTGATTGAAGACTTTCGTCTTAAGGCACTGAGGGATCGACGACCTGAAAATATGACGTAACTTCCCGAATTTAAAGAGCAAACTTAAATATTTTAAACCGACTTTTCCTGAAACTTAAACACAGACATTACAATCTTCTTTGAAGTTCAAGAACCTACGCTATCATCGTTTACTTAAAGTCTTCGCTCGACAATTTGATGATGTAGAAGTAGATTGTGCAAATATTAACTCTATTGTCCACGAAGAAGGTTCAAATTTGTGCGAATAACGGTATGAAATAGAATAAAAGTTATTTGTGAACTTACATTTGGGTATTAGGTGCGTAGGTAATCGTGAAGTCACTTGTCAGCAAAGTTTGTCGTGGCCGTGTTTATTACAAAATCTCTGCAAGTGCCTCCTTAAAGTTACGATATTAACTTAGCTACAAAATACCTTAGTATGCTATAAGATTATTTGCTTTTAGACACACTACTTGAAAACAACAATTTAATAGATCATATAACTTTAGATTTACAAATGCGACGTGATGAATACGTTGTCTAATTATAGTAAATTTTTTATCCTGTTGCTAAAAACAAGGTCTTATGGTTTTATTCTTAATTTTATAAATCCATGATTAGCTCACACATTTTAATAATTGCCACAAAACATACATTTGTTGAGATGATGCATCAGCTTTGTCCTGTAAGCTTTCACATATTTAATTAATTACTGAAAAATAATTCATTAAGATCAGCAAATAATTGACAATGTGATGACAAGGTGAGGTAATGTAAAAACTTCAGCGCGCCAGAGTTATTCCTAAAATATACTACTGGAAAAAGTTAAAGGATCAAAAAATAAATCCAAATTTTTGGCCGATTTTTAACATGTCGTAACTTCGAGAAAAATGGTCGTACAGGAAGTTTAAAAAAAGGAAATTGTAGCTCCAAGTCTCTAGTTTTTGGATTAATTTATTAATAATTTGTAGCAACAGCAGATTTTGAGTGGTCTTAGGAAAACCAGCAATAAAAAAAATCAAAATGTTTTTTGTTTCTTTTTTTGTATATACGGGTGTGGAAAAAATGTTCTTGCTTAACCACTTTAATGATCGGATACTTTGTTTATTTAGCTTTAATTTCTTTCTTTTTACACCTCAATATGTTTAGTTCTCGCCGAGATATCAGGCTTCAAACGAAAAAGGGATCCTTTTGTCTTTAATTATATTATCGGTCACTCAGCAGCCAATAATTACACACCAAGTTAATGGTGCGTTTTAAGAACCTCAATAAATATCCTTTAACCACTGGTTATTGTTTTATCGAAAAAACAAGCATTCTTTTTGTCACATGAATTTGAAAATGCAACAAAAAATGGGCTTTGGGTGTCTTTTTGGAAAATCAAGCGCTGGATCGAAAATATTGTGAAAACCAATAATGTTAAGTATGCATTTTATAGTTCAATATGTCCACACAAACCCTACATAGTGCCAAATTAATCCTTCTAGCCGTTATTTTGTTTCACTCGATCAAATTTTTGAAACAATTAAAGGATCACGTTTTTGCTCTGCAAAGCTCATAATTTCAGAAATGAAATATGTTTCTTTTTTTTAACGAATTTGTTGTTCTGGGGCCACCTGTAGGAAATTCAAGTCACTAACGCCAATATTGCTCGTTGTTGCTATTGTGTGCGATTAGGGAATTATTGAGCAACAAATTCGCGTTGACGAAATATTGAATTGATTGGGCGTTGGTTTCTTTAATTTCCTCAAGTAGCTCCAGCTTCAGTCAAAGCTTATGTTTATACAAAGGTAAAGATAAAACGATATTACAAAGGTTTATACTTCAAAGGTAAAAAATTAGATAGAAAATAAGTCTCCAAAAATCATGTACCTTAAAAAATACTTAAAATCTTTAAATTTAAGAAGATTTTTTTCATATAACACTTGGTGATCTATAGTCTCTGTTTTCCCCTCTGGGAAACAAGCGTGAAATTATGTGTGTACGCGAGGGGTAAAACAAAGTAATGGATAAAACGTACGATGTGCATAATTTAACGAGTCAGTCGACAGAAGGGATTTTGTCAGACCTTTATCACGTATTATTCGTCATATAAACACCTAAACTCTTCTATTAAGCCTCGTTCGAACAATAAATTACAGCCCTCGAAATATTATATTTAGTAAGCGAACCTATTTGCTAAAACTAATTTCCGAATTAATCTAACGCGTGGCCATTATTTAATATAAGCGTTGGTTAATAGTGTTCGTGTTATAGTGACTTGCGGTTATACCCGTGTCAATCCTAATGTCTACTTCAAAAGTTTCGTACAGAATCCCAAACAAAGCACTTAAGTAATTAATGGATACTTTACATAAAAAAAAATTGGTAAATATTCAGATTATTTCGTAAGTCCCTTAAAATGCTAAGTTTAGCTTAGCTTTTAGTATTAATTTTGATAGGCCATTAAAAAATCAAAAATGATATAAAAGGTGTTTTAAAAATTGTATACTTAGATTTACCTTTCGATGCTCAATCCCTTCTGTAGTATGCTTTGTGTTTTGTCTTCTCCTACTATGTTATGGTCACATTGTCGTGAATGTATAAAAAGGATTGGTATAAAGGGCCTTCGTATGACCACGTGGTCTAAATTATTATCATGATGTCGAGACTGAGAAGTCTACGCCTTAGTCCACCACACTAGCCTAGAGCGGGTTTTCGGACTACACACCTAGGAAATTTAGTTTCCTCCCGATGTTTTCCTGCGTCGTTAAAGTAAACGATTATGTATTCATTGTGAATACACAGATACATTTCAAAAGTCAGACGTATTTACCTGGTGTTTGAACCCGCGACTACTATCACTATTTGATGTGTGTGAGTTCCATAATGAACTTGTATTGGCACTCTGATAAAATAAATCTGCATTCTTGTATACATACTCGTATACTACATGCCAGAGCACCTCGCTCTATCACGACTGAGTCGTGGAAAATATAAATAATTGACGACAAAAAAACAAGTTGAGCACTTCATAGCTGCGCTGGTATAACTAAAACGTGGATCAAATATCTCCGTTAGTGGAAACACTCTACGCGGGGCTATCCTCTAATACGTGCACCTGTTTTTTCTCACATGTTGTTTTGGCTTGAAGTACACGAGATGTATTTAAACGGTACCTAAACACTATCAACTGCACATTTAACATAGATTTAAACGTAATCAATACACCCTATTGATATTATATACATGCCTAATTTCACAGTGAACGTGCCTACGCGATATATCAATACGTGCTAGCAACAAAATGCCAAAGGTTCAATAACATTTTCTTACAGGCTACAATTTCTACAAAGTGAACTATAAAGACAACATAAGATAGATAAATACCCCGACAGCAACATACACAGTCACGACCCCACAATAAGATTAAGTCTTATGTCGTTTGTATCAGAGACTACGAGACATTTCAATATCACAATCATCTAGACCCGAAACAAATATTATTGGGTCATTTTGTGAAGGAATTGAACCCGTGACCTTTCGGTACATAAGCCAACTACCATGGGACTGTCAAATGCAACATTTGTCAACGCAATATATTTTTGAGATTCATTATAGACAAAATTTAAAACCTTGACGTCATAGTTCTGAAGAAAACATATTTGTAATATTTATATGTACATGAAACTAAGATGACAACTAGCATTGATCCAGAGTCGAGACATCATTGGGAATCATTGGGATCATTGTTTTCTAGATCGTTCAAAAAACAGTAAACACTAATAGTGATAGGTAAAATATAGTTCCAACAAAAAAAAAAGATATACATACAAAAAAAAAGACAAATATTGAGGTACAGAAAGAAGGATTTCTAGTAAATTCTGATGGAATATTTAAATATGACGAAGCAAGACAATCAAATGACTGAACAAATACATTAAGTGAAGCGTAGAGCTCTTACCCGTAAAATTCAGTTGTCGACGGTCGTCTGCAATGTCTGACTAGGTCATTGAAGATTATTCAACTTTTACTGCTCATTGTATGTTTAGGTTTGCGTGTTCATAATTTATTTTTATTTATAGTAAAGTACACCTTCGCCTGAATGAACTATTTGAATGATATTTGATAAAAGTCTTCCAAACTATTCACTTTCGCAGTTTTCTTATTCGCACTTTTCTTGTTAATTATGCTTCAATTATATCTATTTATAAATATGTTAGTCTTAGTACACTTACTCTTTAAAAGCAACCACATACACACATACACACATACCTCACGCCTATATTCCCCGAAGGGGTAGGCAGAGATGCATTTCTGCACCCACATTTCGCCAGGTATGTTCTAGTCCCACGTAATAAGGGGCGAACCTATTGCCGTTTTTCGGGCACATTTCCAGACTTCGTGCTGCTACTGAGAATTCCCAATAACACTTTGCCCGAACCGGGAATCGAACCCAGGACCTCTAGATCGCACGGCACATATTTGTACCGCGAAACCACAAGGCAGTCATATAGTTGGTAATGAAAAAACATTAATAAATTAACGAATAGCCAAATATTATTTCATAGCGAGCGACGAACGAGCAAACATTAGTAAATATGTACTCCCGCCTATAACCAACTCAATATGTCATCATATTAAGTGTGTTGTCAGCCTTTTAAATAAATGTGGATTTTAAGTAAAACAGGAATCTTACGGTAATCTTACTCAGCGAACGAACTGACACAGTAAAGCTGTTCCTTTATCTAGATCACACTATCTAGTATTCTTTTACTTTGTAGAAGCCACTTTTATTTTGGATAAGATATTACACTAACTTTGTTAAAAAGATATATTAGCAGTACTGCAGAAGACACCGATATTTCACCTGTGCATATAAGAAGATTTTTGACATTAATGCCATAAATGTCAAAAGTTCTACTTTCATGATTGTATAGCGACGCATTGCTGCGCCCTTATTTTAACTTTCAATGTCTAGCTTTGTGCATACCTATGTACCTACATGTCTTATTTGATATTTAATTGGGCATGGAACGGCGTCGGTTCAACCCACACTTAACCATTTATATTTAAAGTGACCTGGTTTCAGTAATTTGCATTTTACAGCTAGTAATTAAACAAAATCTAGGGATTTGATTCACTGAAAGCCTACTCAAAATAATACAACATTTTATTAATACGCAAATTTTGGAGCGGAATAATGTCCAACGGTCATTATCTCTTGTTTTTACAGGGCACCGATGGGAAAATAAAGTAATAATATTTTACTTTAAAATTTTATTTATATTAGTGTAGCGATAGCAGAAAGTATGTATTTGATCCTCTTTTATGTTTATCGTTATTATAACAAGCTTGTTATATTTATGATCATAAAATCTTGTAAGTTTGCTCGCACTAAATATATATCTCCAATGATCTGAGGACGGTAACTCATAATCGTTATAGTTTTCAACTCCACGAATTCAAATAAGCTATTATGATGAAATAAAATTGTGCCAGCGGGTATAAAAGCAATGTAATAACCTAAAGCAATATTTAAACGGATCAGATATGCACCTAAATCTAATAATGTAAATACACTTTTTTCTAAACAAACCACTTGATAAATGTTTTAAAATATCTGTATTAATACTAAATAGCGTATTAACGTTAGCGTTTATAAAAGGAATTAGGTGCAGAATTATGTACATCGCTCATCCTGGGAAAGATTCGATTTCGTTACCGCATCTAGAGAATTTGTTTTTCACTACAAAATTTTAATTTCCAAAATTAAATTGATCCGGTAAACGGTATCTATTTCTTTAGTAGTAATAGAGGAAACCCTGGATTGAGAAATACGTATGCCTAGTCCTACCCTTACAGGGAATTACTTAACTATTCTATGTCATAATTGTATTTTAGTCAAGTCAAAAATAAGTGGGAAAGAGGAGCAAAGATGTATCGAGGGATTACAATTATTTTTCTTGTAATTAAATTCTATTATTTGTGTCGGGTACATCATATTTATTTACTTGAGATATGAAGCCATGACAGGCCTATTTATAGTTCCACCTTATGAGACTACAGCGATACCCCGTGTTTTTATTTGATGCTCAATTACTCCACAATAAGTATGAAAACGTTATACTAGTACGTCAATGTGACGCAAGTTCAGAAAATAAAAAAAATGTAAACGTGAAAAACATATTGCTGAATGTTTTTACTGTTACATGAAAATGGAATGAAGATTTCAAAAAGCGAAACAATTTTACGTTATTTATGCAAGAGCAACATAAAGTAAACCAAACTCACATCACATATTGTGTAATTATTCAAGATCTAATATTAAATTTGATTAACATTTCATTTTATATTCTTTCTGTAAATTTGTTGTTACAGTTTCTCGATTTAATATTAGAAATTAGTGTAGTTTCTAAGTAATAATTTTTATTACTGCGTTAGGATGATACATTTTGCAACTGTGTTTTTTTTTATTCTTCACTATTTATAAAAGACTTTGAATTAAGTAATCGATTCTCATTTCAAATTCCCTGTTACCATTGAACTCTTTTGTTGACAAAGAAAAATAATGACGCTACTTCTAATAGTAATAGTTGTTGCGTCTCATTCCACATCTACAACACATATGTTGATTGCCAAATATCCGGTACAGTCTGAGATTGTCTCCCAGAAGCGAGCAAATGGAACTCTACTATGGGCTCTGCTTTATAGATGTAGTAATTTTATAAGTATTACAGATGATCTTTATTTGGTTTACCTTCAAGAAGGCAAAAACTTGATGATGTTTGAGTCAATTAACCAAAGCAAATACATAATATCGAAATAATTTTATTTTTTTCAGATATAATAAATTTTGAAGTAGGTTTTATAAGTAGGTATATTTTAATGCTTTTCTTTTCTTTTTTTTAAATAGTAGCCAAGGTTTACACAATTCCCACAGTATGTTATAGTTTGTTTAACTTTGTATTCTCTACAATTATAATTAGTCGAAGAGTTGCAACAAAATTAAAAATGACACACAAGATAGCATTGTGACGTCAATGCGCTTTGTAAATTTTGCCAAAAGAGTCTTTCAGGGAATTGTTTGGTTTATTGCCTATTAGTAGTGTGCGAATTATTCGTTCTCTATAAATTAATTAATACTCGATTCGAAACTCATATCGAATAATTCTGAAATTCGGATTAATCGAAAATTCCTAAATAATTATACGCAAATTTTCGAGTATTTTCTTGATTGAGTTCATTTGCTACCACAATATTTCCAAATGTTATTCTTTTGAATCACGATTTCTTAACTCATTCTTTCAAAAAAGTGTGTGTACTTAAATAATGATGCGCTTGTAGGTTAAAAGAAAACATCGTGGGGAAACCCAAGAATTCGCCAAAAGTAATTTTTTACCTAAATTAAAAGTTGATTATATAAACAACGCACATTAACATCAACAATCACTTAGGCACCTCAAACATCACGTAAATCATGTAAAGAAACCGGCAAATCTGACTTATTTATTACGAAAATTAATAGACATAAGCGACTGCGAAGAGGGGTTTATTCGACGAGGGTAAAGAACTAGAGCCCGACACCCTTCAGACTCAGAAGAGGCCTAGGAGCGAGACGAACATATATGGACTTAAGTTGTGTTTGCTAATCAATACGTGAAAGAACTCTCTCAAAAGAATATAATAGTCTGCGTCGACAACGTGTCTATAATTTCCATGAATATTAATAGCCCCTTGTTATTATTAAATGAACTTCTCGTTTGCTGTAGTAATCTGTTCTTAAAATATATTATACCTACCATAGTTTTCACTCAGGAAATCAAGTATTGTTTATTACAGTAAATATTACTTGCTTATGAACTAAACCAATGATCTTTAACACCCGACATAAAAACGACTGGGTATTGTAATTAAGTTTGTGGTGTCTAATTACCGTATCTCTCAAATTGATTATTGTTTTAAAGTTGAATTGCTCGGAAGTGTTCTTAGCTATGTTTGATAAAAATTGGTCCAAGATGGCCTCATTCACCAAATTGCGGAATACACTTTTTCTCATAACTCAATACGGGAATAAAATGCAAGAAGTCGTCTATATTTCATTCACGATAACTTGATTCTTTTGGCATATCGACTAATGATGGAAAACAGAAAATATCTAGTAGTTCAAAAATATTGCGTTTTAAAATACTGCATTATTTGTGTAATTCTTTATTACTTTCGACATGTAAAACATTACGTAGATAAGCGATGGTGGGTCATAATAAGTACCTATTTAATATAACAGGGTTATTTTTAGACCTCCCGCTAAATTTAAATAGGTGTTTTAGGCCACGAAAGTAAACAACTTCCCCAAAGAAACACGGGTCGAAAAGTGAAAAAAAAATTCAGACCTTCACGAAATCGACCACGTGAGCAGTTTTCTATGGGAGGTCGAATTATTTATCACGTTTCGAACCATGTTTCTTTGGAAAAGTTGTTTAGTTTCATGGTCTAAACCACCTATTTTAAGTTGACGGGAGGTCCAAAAATAACGCAGTATGTAAAAATTAAGGTCGAAAAATAAAATAGTTTTATATTTAAAACAATTTTTATTAAGAAAAAGGAGCACAGCCATGATCATCATAGTGTTCAATAAAATTATCGACGTGGATATCGATATGAACGATGTTACGTACCTTTCCGTCCGACCGATGTAACATTGTACAAGCGTCTATTATTTTCAGTGTTTCTATTTTAGTTTTACTTTGAAGCAATAAAGTCTCAAAATTTTCGGATAACGCTTATATCTTCAGGGACTTTTGTGTTGTATGTATTTTTTTATATTTATCAAATCATTAAAATAATAAAATAATACGTTTTTTATTTCAAAGTCATGTCTCAGAAAAATTGACATGTGCCAAAAGAATCAACTTATCGTGAATGAGGTACACTAAAAACCATAATAAATTTGACATCCAAGATGGCTGCCTCAACAAAATGGCGTAATCATTATGTTTTCGTAGCATATTCTTTTACATTCATTTGTTTTCATTTTTGTCAGGGGATTTACCTGTATTTTATTTTAACGCCATTTTAACGCCGATGTCTGCGTGTAGAAATAAATAATGGCTGCCTCAAGATGCTATGAAAATATATCAAGACATAAAAACTTGTTTATAGTATATGTGGGTAGGTATATATGGGTAAACCCACAATAGGAGAAAAAACAATCCTTTAATACCTTACCTACCTTAGGACTATTTACTTGCGATATACTGGTACTTAAACCGAGTTATGTGTTTTGTAAAAGTCTTAGATTATACCTACCTACCTACCTATTCTACGTAAAGTCTATATTTGAAGTGAACAGGTCCTCTTGAAACCCACTCAAACCTTCGACTCAAATTCCATGTAATATTTGAATAAAAAATAAGGCAAATTCTGTAAAAATATGCTCATTTCTTTCAAATTTATTGTAATGCTTTTAAAAGATCTATATACGTGATATTTTTATAATTGTAACAAAGTTCACTTAAGATGATGATGGCAAATGGTCAATATGCCTCTATTAAGAAGATAATTCCTTAAGAATGATGACTTTATCCTTACAAATTCCTTACTTCCTAAGCAATTAAGAGTTAAAGAAGACATGACTACTTAGAGCACGAGTAGTCAGTGTCTAGAAGAAACAGCTGTCTTATTCTCTATAGCAAAAAACATTTTATGAATTTTTGTCACAAAATACGAACAAAATATTGTCTATCCTAAAAATAACACCGATAATCTCCATAACAATGTGAACCATTGGTAAGAATCAATGAGAGGAATATCTAAATAAGTTCAACAGGTCCTGATTTTAATCTGAGCCTTCTATTCTGTATTCAGAAACCGTAACATCTCAATACGGTACCTAATTGCTCAGTTTCTACAAAATACTTATTTTCGTTCTGTTAAAGGAATGTCGCCGCAAAAAAGCTTTCTTATGTGTTTTTTTAAAGACAATTAAAATATTGAATATTATGGATTAATGTATGTACATTGGAGTTTTTACTAATAGGATGTCTCGTCATTAAATAAATCTAAAAGAGGAATTAGCGAAACGTCGTTGCAAAAATTCATCTCTGCTTTTTTTATCAAAATGAAAGCTAAATATGGCTCTGCTTTCCATCTGGCCTTGAAAGAGGGAGAGGATGACATATGCTTATGTCATGGTTACCGAACTTCCAACCCAGCGCGCGGGTAAGTCATGTCCGCACAGATGTAAGTACGGTGGCCATCTTCGCGCCAAGAAAAGCAACTACGTTGTGTGGAGGAGAAACGCCCACCACGACTCCACAGAGGTCTAGGGCGCCTCCGAGACGAAGCACATTTCGTGCATTTCGAAGTGGTAGGGGATGCAGTTGTACCTCCACTATCTTTTTTTGGGCGCCGTTATTGTGACTGGGTGTCTATGACATACGCAGGCCATTGTGCCACCCCTCCTGGAGTTACTTTTTAACGACCTTATAAGTCGCCTCTTACGAAAGGTAGGAGAAACCGGTGTAGAATTCTCGCGCCCTCTTCCCTTAGGGCTGGACGCTGGGTCTAGTAGTCAATGCAGACCAAGCGCCTTCTTCTTTGACGTATCAGTTGGGGAATCGTTCCTTTCGCGACCCGAAATTTTAATTACTATCTCTTTATTTCTTATTATCAATTTGTGATTAAAAACAATCAATGTCCAAAAATTATATGTTTTTTAACTTTTTCCATTATAATGAATTCATTGTTTTTAGAGCACATATCATTGTGATGTGACCGCAATATAATTAGTTTGAATCAAAATTTTAATCATCAATACAATCGGAATTGTGGTTGCACGAGTATAATTTAAAAGATATAGATAGATTACTATACATGGAAAATATAACTTAAAATTTAGTACAAAATAATAGAATCTGGTGTAAGTCCCTTAAAATGTCGTACACACGTTTGTAGTAGTTTGTATGAACCGAAAAGTTTTGATAATTCAACAACTCGTAACAACCGTAAAACAGTTGTGTACTAAATATTTAACGAGTGCTAACAACATTTAATTAATTTAATTTCATTTTAAAGCACGGATCATCCAATACTGTGTCTCGTGCTATGTATAAAAGGAGAAAGCGCCATTAAAATAAAACTCTATATTTAGAAAAAAAAATTAATATACTATGCTAAAATTTCTCATCAATATGAGCGATTGTTTATTAACACATTAAAAAAAACCTTACTGATGCTATCTAAAATGGAACTAAAGCTTCTTTACAAAATCAATGGTAGCGAGGCATCATCGTTCACTTTTTACCGCGGTGTTGGTTTATACAAAAATACATATTTGAGAAGGTCTCATCTATGGTTAGATCAGAACCTTCTAATTATCTAAATCAAACGATTCAATCAACAACAAATAATCAAAAATTTATTAACAATAATACATCTGAACACAGAATAAAAAAAAATCTTATTTACTTGCTTATTAGCCATTGCATTACTATGGAACTTGCATTTAGTGAAAGAGTTCTTAAAATCACTTCACTGTTTTAAGCATTAAAGCTAACAAATCAACATACTTTCGCATTTACAATTGAAAGTTAGGAAAACTACTCTAGCATATTTTGAAGTTTAATTAATCATAATAAGTACCTACTTAATTAATGTAGAAACACAAACCCAGGTTCAACGCACAAAAACAATGATAATTTTATTATCACATCAAAATATATATATACTGTCTTTGCATATGAACAGAATTACTAATACTCCGGTTTCAATAGATGAATCCATTGATATGATTCTATGTAAACACGCTCCACAACTTGACACTGTTCTTCCCGACTTTTCTAAAGGGAAGAGACTTTAAACGTGGTCCACAACTGAGTTATCGCAAGTGGACGCTTTTACGGCAAATATCTCCTTGCAGCGCTTTTGAAATCGATACATAAAATTGAGATATCAGAGTTAACGCGAATCGACAAATGGCACATCCACTTTTAAGAGTTTTAACTCTTTTAAAAAATCTACCTACATAAAAACGCGATAATGTCCCTCAACGAATCAATCGACTTTACCTTGCATCTTCAGCACATGTTAACTTCGAAACTCCTCATGTGTATGGTCTACAACACAAGACAATAACTTATTAAAGAATCCTTTTAATTCTATCTCCGCAATTAGGATTTTTACGGCTTATTTTAAAGCTGATTTGTTTCAATTTATAAACGCAACTTACTGAGGTTGAAAGAAAACTCTAACTTTTCCAAGCGATCGTAAACTACCACACAAGTCATTAACCAACCACATGTTGTCAGGAAATTAACCCGAAAGCAATAAAAAAGGCCTTAAATGCTTTCATCACTACCTTCAAAATTTCTTCGCTTATTTATTATCTGACCTCTTTCTCATTACATACCAGATATACGGAAGCCCGTTCGACTGCACCATCAATTTAACAATACAGTAGGTAGTTGTTTTTTGTAAAAATGGTATTGGAAGACATTGTGATTTAAATGACACTATATAATTGATTGTAAATATAATTTTTTTTATTGAACTTTATTTTGTTTCTTCGCCTATCAACCCTATTTTGCCAGCGTGATGAAGTAAAAACAAATCCCTCACTTTTAAGAACCTCGCTTTATCACCGAAGTCGCATATGGCCTAATCTAGCATTTGTCTGCTCTAAAATTCTTCTTCTTCTTCTTCATCACCCATATGTTCGCCCACTGCTGAGCACGGGTCTCCTCTACCATTGAGAGGGTTTTAGGCCATAGTCCACCACGCTGGCCTAGTGCGGGTTGGCGGACTACACACCTAATAACATTGATGAATGAATCCGAAAAGGAATTAAACTGCATATTGCATACGCTTCACTATAACATCGTCTACAAGGATTTCATGCGGAAATCGTACCCGTTATAATACAAGACATTACTTAATTAAGCCGTTTTATAAAGAACTACACGAGACAGATGAGACTAGACCTAAAAACGGTCTCGATTCTCGGATGAAATAATAATTTGAAATTCCTAAAATAACAGCTCAAAATTAAGTACAATTAAATTAACTTTAACCTTATATATAACCGTACCATAATTGTATTTGATTACTCTTGAAAGTATTTTTTATAGACAGTAATAAATATTCTTGGGCATAATAATCTGCACGGAATATTACTCATTAAATGACGCTAATTATAAAACTAATAGTTTTAGTTTGGTTAAAGCAGTGATGGCCTCGAGGTTTGGGCGCGCGGTCGAGAATCTCGGCGGTCGCGGGTTCAAACCCCAGGCACACACATCTGACTTTTCGAAGTTATGTGTGTATTCACATTGAATTATCACTTGCTTTAACGGTGAAGGAAAAACATCGTGATAAAACCTGCACACCTAAAAATTTCCTAGAAATTTCTTAGGTGTGTAGTCCGCCAACCCGCACTAGGCCAGCATGGTGGACTATGGCCTAAACCCTCTCAATGGTAAAGGATACCCGTGCTCAGCAGTGGGACGTATCTGGGTTGATGACGATAAAACTAATACGTCAATTGCAGTTATTTTAACTTATCTAAAATATGTTTCCCGAAACTCTCCCAACGTTCATAATTGTCTGATACGTCACTGTTAAAATACTTTCTTTTTTTTACCTTGACGATTAAACTTGCCAACCCACGTTTCAAATAATTTCAAATACTTTTACGCGTCCACATAACTACGATATTCGAATTCTTGGAATCGTAGCTTCAAACGAATAGCTAAAGTGTGGCAAAACTTTCGTAGAACTATCAAACGTTCCAAAGTATCCACGTGTGATAGTTTGACTGTTTGAATTGGACACTATCAAATGTATTATTGTTTAAAGGTATTCTGTATCTATTAAATAAACGTGATAACGCTAAAGCAGGTAATTTTGAACGACTTTTAACTATTATTAGAATTAAATATTGATGGACCAAACAAACATTTACTTATTTTCGTGCGGAGATATAACTCGCAACCTATAAAGCTTTTAGACTGTATCCTAAAAAAATGTACCTCTGACACATCTTAAGTTTATATTCGCATAAATTTTAGATATTATTTTGGTTAAATTACGTCTAACAACAATTTCTAGAACTACCTTTGCCGTGAGCGAAATTAGGTCAGCCAGGGATTACTCAGTACCTACCACAATAAGCGCAATAAGCAAGGGCTAATGTTACAAATGCAATTTTCGATTTTATTCTTTACTTACATTGGTTCTTTATTGAAAAATTAGAGGTTGTTATCCTTAAGACTTTAAAAGTTTCATCTCCGTACTTCGCATGCTAAAATAAAAAGAGATAGTGTTTTTGCAAAGCAGTAACAAAATTAGTTAGCGGAGTTATTTTATATCTTGTAGATAACAAAACCCCGGGTACATATCAATTTAACAAAATCAATATTTAAGGTACACTTTTTAGCAGATGGAGTATTATATATTGATAAATAATGTTACTTCCTCTTCTGATGATATGTTCGTAAGAATACATAAAACAGACAATTATAAAAAAAACTCACCAAAATTTAAGGTTCTAATTTACAAAAGATACACAGAAAACGTCACTATACTTGATCTCATTATTTACTCAAACATTTAGCACAAGTGAAAACATAGTTTACACCAACTTATTCACAAAGTTTTCAAAACAAATGTTTTGAAATTATTTCATGTATTTGAACAATTATTTTAACTCACAAACTGTCAGAACATTTTTTTTTTCAGTAATCAGTGGTCTACGGCGTAGCGCGCGGTAGCGTGAGGTACGACAAGAGACGTGGTAGCGGTCGAACATGCGAATCGCGACTGACGACTGACGGCCTACAGCTACGAGTCGACTAAACGGCCATAGTATATTACACCGCGCGTGAAACCTCGCTGCATCTATACGCACCTAGTGTTGTTGTTACGGCTCGCGTCTGTAAACAGAGCCGTGCCATCGCGTGTCAGCTTATCACAACAATCACTGATAATATCACACATAACTACTTAATAGCAACGTGTCATTTTTACCATGCCAGTTGGACTTTGCCGCATTCGGGTTTGCACCGCAATAAAATTAAATACTGCAGTGTGAACAAACTTGATGTCGAAAATGTACGAATCAAAAGTCATTCTAATAAATTTACGTTACGAATTAAAAAAAAACACTTTTTTTTCCTATCCCATCACACACCCGCCACTGCAACTCCTGTACTCCAGGATCAACAGCGGCACGCACAGTATTGGCGCTGAGCAATGAAGCTCAGCGAATCTAAGGGGACCTAAATTGTCATAATCCCGCAACGAAGTTAATCAAAAAAGCAATGTAAAGGAGAAGTTGGAAAACAAAGTTGTCCACTTCCCTCCACAGCAAAGCGGGTAAAAAAAACATTTACTAAATCAAAATACACCGATGGAAATTCGTTGAATTAAATTGCTGTTTAATGTTTCCAGAGGGTACAGTCATATATATTTTTATTCTAAATTATATTAAGTCTATGAACCATACTCGTATAGTAACATACCATACATATTACATAATGCACCAGTAAAAGATGTTTGTGTGTACGTGGATGTCTTGTGGTATTAAGATATTGATTAGAAGTCAATTATAGTTCAGGGAAGCAGGCTTTATATAGACCATAATCATAAACAGACTGATTTATATACTTACATTACATACTTATAGCTATGGAATATTTTTTTCTCTCTCAGCCTATCGCCGTCCACTGTTGAACGTAGGCCTCCCCAAGTAAGCGCCAACCATCCCGGTCCTGAGCGGCCCTCATCCATTGTATATATGGAATATGGATATGGAATATGGATAGGTTCAAACCATACGTATACTACCACCATATAATAAGTACACCACAAGATAGTTTCAACATTACCCCGCCGCGGCGGTTTGTACTCGTACAATAATGTGTTTCTGCTGTACAAGTATTTGCCCCGAGTCTGAGTATTGTGGCGCCACGTCGCACAGCGTCTGCTGCAGAGGATACCAATTTAGCACTATCTATATGTACATAACCTTTCCGTGTCGGAGTTGGCGGTCACGCAAACAATACAGAAATACCTATAGCCAACATAGATTGCTTGTGTGTTCAATCTTTAGCAGGTGATTCGTAATATAGTTTTTAACGTGCTTGTCCAGTATTTGGTTCGATTTTTGGGTCGGACAATGTTGTATTGGGTTTTACCATCACAAATTTCTCAGAAGCAGCACGAAGTACCGAAATGTGCCCGAAAAGTGATAAACTAACTCTCTATTGCGTGGAATTCTATTACTGAAATAGAGGCTTTTTTTTACACCCCACGTAATGTTTGGTTGTACTAAAATACAAATACGAGTATGAAGACCTAAGACCTAGATTTAAAAAAAACGATTTTTTCAGAACAGTATTAAGTGAGCGAAAGAACAATTATGAACACATAACATTCATATACAGCGGAAACGATTAACCCGGTTTCACTTTTCCGTAGTCGGATAACAATTAAGCGACACATCGATTCACGCTCAATGCGAGGCCATAGTCGTTTTATGGCAATGACATTTCTATAAACTATAACAAATGAGCACATATATACATTACACTGTTGGATATAGCCCATCCAACTGGACTATGGCCTGCGCAGTCCAACATTTCATAATACTAGTTACCTATATTCTTTTAAAGGTTGCATGTTCCTTGCGATCTAGTCCTAGTGTCTTCGTTTGTCAGGTTGGACAAAGTACCGGATGGCTGCGGAAACATTGTGGGCGCGTCTCACCCACGCACCGTGTTCGTCCTACTTGGCGCGAAGATGGCCACCGGGGGGTTTTAGTCGGTATGCCAGCGTAGGAGTTAAACACCCAGCCTGGCACTAACATCTGTGCAGACAAGATGTCGCCGCGTGTCGGGCTGGAACGCTTTTTACCCCGACATACGCTTTCCCCTCTTCCCAGGGGCGGTGGGAAGTAGCCATAAATAGCTTGGTGAAATGTTTTTGAGTTTTTCCAGAAGGAAATTCTTAGAAGCAGCAGAAATTCCTATTAAATCGAAATAATTTTCACTATTTGTTTAGTCGACTTATAAAATGCAATGTGACTAACGTAATTAGTGGCTTACAGCGGCTAATGAATATCATAGTGGGCGCCATAAAGATGCACCTTTACCGAATATGATCTTATGAGAAGTGGCACCAAGAATATCACTTGTCCATTGCGGACGCCAAAGAGATTTGTGCACGTCTTCAAGAAGAACATAACGATATGCACCTCGAATAAAAATGCCAAAAAAATTATACGGTATGCCGGTGTAGAGACTTTGTATTTGAGACTGCCACTACATGATGTTATAAAAAAATGAAAAGTAGAAAAAATTAAATTTTGACAAAATTAGCTTTATCTGCATTGTGCTATTTTTAAATATTAAATTATTATTACATTTATGCACCTTCGAAAACTGTCAGTGCAAAATAAAGTTGAAAATTTTCAATTAAAACTAATTTTATGCGCACACGTATAAAGATGTACGCTTGTATTCTAGTAGCAGAAAATAAAACTCATTGACAATATTTTTTCGTCTAAAAAAACAATTTTCAAACTTTCTATCAATTGAATCAGAAACTGGATAGTTTAGATACAAATAGTTTATATAAGAGTTAAATTTGGCATTAGGAACACAAGGACATCAACCGTTATTTTATTTATTAATCGTTATATTTAGAACCAGCTTTTGCTTGCTTTTGTGCGACTCCATCCGCGTAGACTACAGGGTTAAGTTCAAAAAGAAAATAAGTTGTCGTCTATTTTACTCTAAATGCCAAATAACGTCGGTAAGATTACACAGTACACTATTTAGCGGTTAATTGTCGGCGTTGAGGCCGTGGATTACAACCATAGTCCTTAAAGGTAGCAATAGTGTTGTAAGATGTTAGTAAAAGTTTACTAATTTCCGCTGGGAATCGAATTTCAAATCAAATTATCTTATGGGCTCAACTAATTTAGTTTCATTTTAACTCCTTAGGTCTACTCTAAGCCTAAGGGCGCGAGTTCTGCTGTTCAGTTAGTGTAGGTATCGATTAGCTTTAACGATTTTACCTCACTCTTGTTTATGTCTCCATGACGTATATTATGTATTATATTTTACTAGAATTAGGAGTCACATGAACAACCATATAAAAGACACCAGCAAAAATAACAATAACACTATTGAATTTATTTCTAGCTTAAAAAATAAAACCACCAAATCCCTTACGCGCTATTGTGCTGAAGTAGAGTTTTCGTTATCGAGATTCGAGAGAACGCGAGAAAGTTGTCGGTTTTTGTTTATTTATACAATTTTACAAAAAAGCCTATGTCATATTCCGATACCAAAAACCATCCCAATTACTCCAGTACTTTTTGAGTATCATAAACGAAAATAAAAATCCTCATCATAAAATTAGTATAAGTAGGAGATGGGTCAAATTAAGGAGGTATTATATTAGTAACTGTAATCTGCGCTATTACGAAGCAAATTAAAACCTATGATCAAGGATATTAATATTACTTAATAATATCCGCCAAGAGACCTTACAAGAATGCTCAAGCTCAGAGTTCATCGAACGAAAGAAAACATATTATATCGAGATGAAAACTGTATTTATTGTATTATTTAGCTATAAAACTTCACAGACGAAAACTTTAATTGCGTGGTTGGTGCAATGTTAGTGAGTGACAGGAAATGGACTGACGAAACCTTGTTTTTTGAGCACGTGCTGTTCGCAAAAGATATGTATAGAGGAGATAGAAAGAGAACATAACATGAGATTCCCCACAGGGACTGAATGAACCAGTCATTAGCGAAACGACTCTCGACTTCCTTAAGTTTGAGTTTGTGTACCTTCTGTTCAGTGTGGATGACAAAGTTTCACAAAATAAATGCGCGGTAATACTTCCAAACTATGTGTATACACATTATCATATCATATTATGTGTATATATTTTATCAGACTTTTACTATAATCATTATTAGTATATTTTTTATAGAAGTGGTTTATGCGTTTACCAGCGCAAATAATGCATTATCAAGATTTCCGTATATTCTATGTCATAATATTATAAGTATTCCACGAGTAACGAGGTAAAGACTTCACGAAGTATTCCCATCTATTATGTCGTTTTTACTTAAGACTGTGAAGGCGAAAATGGCTGACCTGGTAAACACACGCATAATATAGTTATCATATAACAAAATCCCTAGTTTGTCAATTGTTACGACTACTTAATTATGAAATAAAGTATGATAAAAAATAAGCTTATAATTAACTTGCTGGCAAAATTAGCAATACTACACTGTACACATTAGTTTGAAACATAATAGAACAGTAATTAGTTCCAATGATTTTTTTTATAACAAACTAATGAGATATTACCTACTAATTTACTATTTGCATTGCTGCCACATCTCTACAGATTTTCTAGCTGTTAAAGAAACTTCTTGGAGACCCAAAAAACACTGTATTACTATAATGAATCTATACATACTGATATAAAACAAACTGATGAGAGGATGTTTGAATGCATTAATCTAAGGAACTGATTGATTGGACTAAAAAAATATTTTCAATAGTTAGTTTTTATATACAATATTAATAAATAGACCTAACTGTCCAGCGCCTTAACATGACTACCGCGAATAAGCCGTCAATCCCACTGCAATCTAATTCTTTACAAATATTTTTAAAATAGGTACGCAATCATCTGTCTTTACTCGATCAACAATATTGCAGAATTGCTTTCTATTTTTGCTTTTTCGAGTAATCAATCAGTATAATGAAGGTTATCCAGGCAAAATTAAAGTATTGTAATTGAAAAATTAACAAAATTTAATTCCAAATATAGAATGTCTTATTTATACAAGGTCAATAGTGTTAAACGACAAGATTATCGAAATCTGGATGTAATTTACTTCTCGATTGCTTGTATAAATCTAACCAAGATTTGATCGTTAAGTAGTCTTTTGTCAAGAAATATTTGATTACCGAATCTATGCAAATCGATCCAAACCTAATTCAAGATTGGTTACCCAATTGTGAAGATAGTACGTAACAACAAGGTGTTGCCCTCGGCGTAGTCAATGAGACGTCACAACGTGAACACGTAAGTTAATAAAACAACTACTATTTTCTTGGTTAAGCAATATTCAATTTCTGCTTTTGTAAATGTAGTACAACGTCCTGGAAAAACGGTATTCATGTGAACTTTTTTCAATTCCGCGTACTGAGTCAGCAACCGACGTTGAAGTTATAAGTACTGAAGGTTTTCTTTTATGCTCTTTTCATATTAACCTTCGTTGTTTAGTTTTAGTATGTCATTTCAAAAAGAATAATCTAAAATAAAATAACATTTGCCTTTTGCGAGCTATGAGTGTATTTTTGTGCAATAAATCGTACCGGTGAAGAATATCGTGACGAAACCGCACACCTAATAAGTTCTCTAAATGGAGTTGTTAAGATTCGTAGTCCGACAAACTACATTAGTACTGTGTGTTAGACTAAAGCCAACTTCTTACTTGTTGGGTATTTGCGTACCCAACGGATCGCACAAAAAAAATCGGCAAATAAAATTTAAAGTAATACAGAGTTGAATGTATTATCAAAATGTAAGAATATGCCATGAAATATGTCTATTAGTAATCCATTTCAGATTTCAAAAAATCATCAGTCTGTCAGTTGATTTTTGCATATTAGACTCATGGCTTTTTATACCTGTTTAAATATACCTTTAAAATTTAAATCATGCTTTTTAGGTATATTGCACCCCTTCGTAAAACCGATCTCAGATTTTGAAAGACATTTACATTAAATTAAGAGCCGATTCAACGCTTCGTTTGAAATCAGCGTTCGACATATAAATCGAAAATATGCCATTTAAGTTCAATAAAAGGCTTCGTTCAAAAAATACGAATACAAATCCAATTCAATTTCAATGGATTTCAATACATATTTCTTTTTGTGAAAATGATATGAAACAGGTGCAGCATTTTATTATAAAACATCTTGTGGGGAAAAGGTAATCTTGCTTTAAAAATATACCACAGCTAGATAGCTGGATATCGCGCCCCCCGTCCGCGCAACTTAATTAAAAACTTATAGTTAAAAAGAGTTACTTACGTCTTATATTAACTGAGTTTATCTGTCTTAATAATTCCTACAATATGAAGAATAATATTAACCACAAACTCAATATTCTAAGAACATAATAAACACTACTATCCTTAGAAACAGATTCACTGACGATTCTTTGTATAAATTCTATGTTTGCGGGCTAGTCATGCAAAAATCAATCTCGTAGCATAAATATGTGCCGAGTGATCAAGAGGTCATGAGTTCAATTTGTCAGTTAAAATTAGAATGCTAGGTTTCCATGCACAAGAAAGTAAAAAGATACCGGACACTTCTGCGGCTTTCTTTCTTTCTTTATTCTTTCCTCTATTTTAGTAATCCACACCAGAAAATTCTGAAAAAGACTTATAAATTGTGATAATAGAATAAATTACTATATATAGTACATTTCAGCAAATTGCTATAACTTTAGACTAAGCTATCCTTTATTATAGTAGACGACATACCGCATCATCAATCAAGTAAACTCCTAAAATCATACCACTAATTAACTGTCAGCCTGCAGAGATAATTAAAGCCATCTTGAAAACGGACATGTGCTATGTAATCTAACTTACACTAACACCTACACCTACCGCTAATTAAGCTTCAGCCAAACAGACTTACTCTTAAACGGCAAATCTTCTTGTTATTGGAAAATAATGGGAATTTCAAATGATGGAAAAATAATTTCAAATGATTGATGATACTTTATGCAAAATGGTAACGTAAAATCTAATATACACAAATTACAAACAGGAGTCTAGTGCATAGAGCGGAATCGTTTCTGTATCTTGTGTGTATTTATTTATCTAATACATTTGTACTTAATACATCGTTAATCATAAATATCCTAATAATAAAATGAAAATTGAATGTCAAAATTTGTAACATTATATATTTCAATGCATTAACCTACGTGCCAACCTTAAAAATCAAGTCGACGAAACGTGGAAATAAAATTTTAACTCACCTGAAATATGACCGACCTACATGAGTTTTATATAGGTGTCTAAAATTTAATTTGATGGACACACCTGATCACGCAATCCTTTTCCTGACTTATACACATCTTCGAGACTACAATAAAATATGAAGTATTTCTCGTTTCATAGGGAAATATTACGCAGTGAATAATCCACCCGTCGCTTCATATTTTCCTCCTTTCAAGTCGCCAGTCATACAGCGGAATAAGAAGCTTTGTCAAAACTTCGCCTGATTTTTATGTATTGTGCCGCTTACCTTCTCACTCCTACCGCTACATGTTATATGAAAATCTGTATTATAATAAATATTTTGAATATAAAGCAATAACACATTGTGATTTCGTCTGAGTTTTTTGGGTCTCGGTTGTGAAAGTCATAAATATTTTTCGTAATCTAACGTACTTTTCACGGTGCCCATATACACTACCTAAAAATAACAACAATATTCTACAAAAAAACATCGATAGAAATCGATTTCATACTTGAGCGAAACGGGCTTTTCACAGTTGTAATAATGAAGAATAAGTTATACAGGTCAAACGTAAACAAGAAAGAAACGAACAAAGATTGTCTATTAAATATTATAAATATTCAAATAGTATTTTTTTTTTTTTTTTATAACCTGTTACTTTTTTTTTCTCGAGGGGAAAGCTGCTCATGGTTCTACCTCCCGCCAGCCCTCGGAGAGGGGGGCAGAAGGCGTATGTCGGAGTCACCGGCCATCCAGCCCGGCAGATGTTAGTGCCGGGCTGGGTCCCTATCCTACCTTAACCTGCACCGGCATACCGACCAAAACCCCCTGGTGGCCATCTTCGCGCCAGGTAGTGCGGCCACGGTGCGCGGGCGAGTGGCGCCCACAATGGTTCCGCAGCCGCCCAGTGCGCCTCCGATACGAGAGCGTCTCGGCCTACTCAGAATTGTGTCCACAGGGCCACAGGGCAGGGCGCCGGGTCTAATTGTCACCGTTGACCCAGCGCCTCCTTCTTTAACGCCTTTGGCGGGCGGGATCATTCCGTTCACGATCCCGCCCCGCACTCTCCTTCTGCGACATGACGTGCTCGCAGAAGGAGAGCATCGCTCGCCACGACCTCGGACTCCCGACCATCGAAGAGACGACGGCCGGGAGTGAGAGGTCTCCACCTACAACAGCGCGGAGAGCGCTGCGCTGAACCGCCAAGGCTATAACCTGTTACTAGGCAAGTAATAAAATTGGTAAGCAGTTTTGCGTTTGTTGCGTTGAGAGGCGTCGCAAATAAAATAGCGAAACCCTATGGGCGTCATAGTACGAATAAGTTTGAGAAGCCCTGGTCTATTTAGTAGGATTAAAAACATAATTTACATTAATTGAACCCAGACCCCAAAATTGTGGTCAAAGTAGGTAAATCCCAGGTGCGACCCCCCTCCAAAATAAAATGGCATTTGTTGAAGAACAATGATTTTGTAGAAGAATACTTTTTAATCCTACCACTCCTTTCTACCTTAAATCTCGTTTTCAGTTTCTACACGACTCTCATTCCAAATCCTTGCGATCGTCAGATAATTTAAAACTTAAAACGCCCGTGCACTCTAGTATATTTATGGACAGTTCTTTTACCGTCCAAGCTACTAGACTATGGAACTCGCTTCCAGTGTCGATAAGAAAAGCTAAATCACTGCCATCTTTTAAAAGACTACTTAAAGACTATTATATGTCCTGCTAATTGAAGGTATATGTCTTGTATGTTAGTGTGTATGTATGTATTTATCTATGTATGTATGTAAGTATGTATGTTTATGTATATTTACTTAGATGTATTGTTATTTTTTTTATTGTTTTTTTCTTACATTTTAATTTACGATATGTCTTTTATTTATTTAGTACACCTCAACTACCTTTCATTTCTGTTCCTGCAAATCCATGCCTGTATGGTTGCCTGTAAGAGATCGCCTTGCGCGATAAGGCCGCCCATTGTACTCTACTCATCTTCTGTACTCCTTAGTTTAAGTGTTGTGTGTACAATGAAGTTTAGATAAATAAATAAATAAATAAGAATTTAAGAGACGCATGGAAGAAGATTTAATTATGATGGGCGATATACAGCCCAGAAGTGTGAATGATTGTTGGAAGGAAATGAGTAATTGCATAAGAAAGGTGGGAAGGGAAGTGTTAGGAGAGTCGAAAGGGAAATACATGAGAGAGAAGGATACGTGGTGGTGGACGAATGATGTACAGAGTGTGCTTAAGGAGAAAAAACAAAAATTTAAGGAATGGCAGCGTGAATAAGCGGGAAATGTTAGTGTGAAAGAGCGAAAGAAAGTTGAGTATGATGAGTGTAAGAAAAAAGCTAAGAAAGCCGTGGCTGTCGCCAGGGCAAAGGCACAGGACATACTATACGAGTTACTGGAAAGCCCTGAGGGTCAGAAACACATTTGCCGGCTGGCTAGAGCGAGGGAACGAAAGGCGAAGGACGTTACACATATAAAGTGTATAAGAGACGAAGTGGGAGGAATACTGACAGAAGATGAAAGAATCAAGAATAGATGGAAAACATATTTTGAAAGACTAATTAATGAAGAGAATGATTGGATTGGTTTGCTTGAGGACATACCGGCAAACATGGGATTAGTGAGAGAAATTAAGATAGATGAAGTTAAGAATGCTGTAAATGGAATGAAGAATGGAAAAGCGGTTGGACCTGATGGAATACCAGTAGAAGTATGGAAGGTCTTACAAGTAGTTGGGTGGAACTAGCTGACTTTGTTCTTCAATAAGTTGTTGCAGGACGGCACGATACCCGATGAGTGGTGCGCCAGCTATTTGATGCCTATTTTTAAAAATAAGGGGGACGTGCAAGATTGCAACAATTATCGGGGGATAAAGTTAATGTGAAAGTATGGGAAAGAATAATTGAGCGACGCCTGCGAGAGGAGTGTGAGGTTTCACGGAACCAGTTCGGTTTTATGCCCGGCCGTAGGACAATGGATGCTATTTTTGCAATTCGCCAGCTTTGCGAAAAATACAGAAGAGCACACAAAAACTTGCATATGGCATTCATTGACCTCGAAAAGGCTTATGATCGGGTTCTGCGGGAAGTTGTATGGTGGGCCCTTAAGAAGAAATGTGTGCCTGAGAAGTACCTGCAGTTGATTCGGGCCATGTACCGCAGATGCAGTACACAAGTCCGAACTGCGGTTGGTCTTACGGCCAGTTTCGATGTCGCTGTTGATGTGCATCAAGGGTCGGCTCTTAGCCCTTACCTCTTCCTGTTGATTATGGATGCCGTTCTGGCAGGTATACAGGAAGAGGCATCCTGGTGCATGCTATTTGCTGACGACATGGTGCTGGTGTCAGAAAGCGGCCACGAGGTGCAGAACAGACTGGAGGTGTGGCTGCATAGACTTGAAAATGTTGGCCTTAAAGTTAGCAAAACCAAAACACAATACATGTTTTGCGACTACGGCGGTCTTTCAAGTTCTGTGTCCGTCACACTGGGTGGAATACCGGTACCAGTCTGTTCCGAATTTCGCTACCTCGGGTCACTTTTGCAAAGCGACGGAGACATCGACCGGGACGTAAGGCAGAGAATCAACTCAGGATGGATGAAATGGCGACAGGTCTCATCCACAATATGTGACCCAAGAATGCCCCACAAATTGAAGGGCAGAATATACAAGTCCATTATAAGACTTGTCGTACTGTATGGATCAGAGTGTTGGGCAACGAAGAAGACGGATGAAAGACGACTGCATGCAGCAGAAATGCGAATGTTGCGATGGATGTGTGGTATAACACGGAGTGACAGAGTGAGGAATGAATACGTTAGGCCTAGGGGAAGTCTGAAAGTAGCTCCTGTGATAGAAAAGATGAAAGGAAACCGTCTGTCGTGGTATGGGCACATTATGAGAAGGGATGAATCATATGTAGGAAAAAAGGTGATGAACATGAAAGTGGATGGATGGGCGGGCCGAGGAAGGCCAAAGAAGAGATGGATGGAGTGCGTGACTGAAGATATGAAAAAGAAAGGGGTGAATGAAGACATGACGGCTAATAGGGATGTGTGGAAGGAGAAAACATACTGCGCCGACCCCAAGGAATAAACTGGGACCAGGGCACGCGAATGAAAAAACATTAATTGAACCCAGAATTCCATCTTTGACTACCTTCTAGTGGAGAAGGCGTGAAGATCTTTTTCCCTAAATAAATTATTTACATACATACATAACCTCACGCCTATATCCCCGAAGGGGTAGGCAGAGATGCATTACTGCAACACATTTCGCCAGGTATGTTTTAGTCCCACGTAATAGGGGACGAGCCTATTGCCGTTTTTCGGGCACATTTTCAGACTCCGTGCTGCTACTAACATATCTTAAAGGAAAAACCCAATAACACTTTGCCCGACCCGGGTATCAAACCCAGGACCTCTAGATCGCACGCCACATACATGTACCGCGGGACCACGAGGCATAAAATATTTGTATCTACTTATAAGCATTTCAAGGAAATCTAACCAGTTGTAAAATACACTAATTTATTTTAAAATTGTGCATAACTAGATTAAAGAATAAAAAACAATCAATAAATTAATTAACCACTGCTGGTAATTCATGTCTTACAGAAAGCTTTAAGCCTTCCCGTTTTCTAACTGAGGATTTGCGCATCAATTTACAGCTGATCCGCCCGTTTTTATTGCGCAGTAAAGAAGAGGTGAAAAATTGCTGCTGAAATATATAAGATTGTTTAAAGCTTTGAAACGTTCGTATTAACCTTTATTGAAACATAGTGAAAACGACTTAGAAATTCAAATTCACGTAACAAAAGAAAAATATATTAAACTGTTTATTCTAATAATATTTAAAATTAAAAACACGAGTCACGGGTCGATGTCGACCGCTATAGATGGGCATTTGCCCGGAAAAAACCCCGACGTGGGAAAAAATGGGAAAATACCCGAAAAATATGCGGGAATGGAAAAATATTCGGGTTTTTTCATATTTGGCATATGTAACATTTAAGTAATGTGTAGAGATATGTATATATCAAATAGTACGTCCTATTACTACTAGTTAGAGCTAATCTAACTTTGTTTATATTCATAATTCAATAAATCCATATTAATATTATAAATGCGAAAGTAACTCTGTCTATCTGGAAATAGGCTCGCCCCCTATTACGTGGGACTGATACATACTTGGCGAAATGTGGGTGCAGAAATGCATCTCTGCCTACCCCTTCGGGGAATATAGGCGTGAGGTATGTTATAACTCTGTCTATCTGTCTATCTGTTACGCTTTGACGTAAAAACTACTAAATGAATTTAATTGAAACTTTACAATAATATAGTTTATACATCAGAATGAAACAAATGATACTTTTTATCCCGGAAAATGTAGTATTCCCGTGGGAATGGTTATTTCTGGATCTACCCAAGCGATTTGAATGAAATTTGTTATAAAGAGAGGTAGAGCTCACAAAATTTACATGGGATAGTTTTTATCCCGGAAAATGAAGTATTCTCGTGAGAATGGGTATTTCTGCGTCTACTGGGACAAAAGGATTTATGGTTTGGAGATAAATAGGAACCAAGGAAGTAATATAGAATACTTTCTATCCCAGAAAATGTATTCCCGTGAGAATGGGTATTTCTGGATCTACCAAACCGATTTGAATGATTTCTGGTATGTGCATAAACATGACTCTGAAAAGTAAAAAAGATTATAACTTATTTTATATCTGAACTCATCCCTGTAGTCTACGCGGACGAAGTCGTAGGCAACAGCTATACGTTATATATGCTAAAAACTTGTCTTGTTGTTTGTCTGTGTGTGTTCATCCGCTCTTAGTGACAAGTAACCCGAAACTACGTACGAGGGTGGGGGGCGGTGAAGCAAGTAGTTGCAGCGGCGTACGCGTTGGTGATCTATTTAACTCAAACGTTGTTTTGACTTCGTACTGCGAACTCGTGTTAATTTGTAGGTTTAATTGACGACATGGATTTTGTTTTGTGGACTTTGATTGATTCCATACTGCAACAATTGCAGCAGCTCCGTGGGCATCAATGATGACGTAGAAGACTGATTGGTTTTTATAGTATAAAGTTGATTTGATCTCTTTGTTAGTATACAAGATTAGTGATTCCTATTATAAGATCAAAACTCAAAATATAAATATGTTACGTTTTTATCGTTGATTTTTTCATGTGTTATTAAAAATAATTATAAAAGTATATTTATAACATGTAATTCTTAATATTTTTATTTTACCATCTAAGCAAAGAATAATTATAATAAACACTATTTAAAATTGGGGTAACTCATTATATTTATTAAAAAAAAAAACATTCAAATTCGGGTCAATATGACCAGGGGTCATCGTCCTATTAACTTTTTTCACGTCATTTGCACCGGATTAATCATCATGACTACTGCGACAGTGACAAAAAATTTTCAATTGTAAAAAAACATTTTAGTAACTTTTGTCAAGAAATGATTTATCATCATCATCATCATCAGCCAATCTCAGTCCACTGCTGGACATAAGCCTCCCCCAATGACCTCCACCCGGATCGGTCGAAGGCCGCCTGCAGCCAGCGACGTCCTGCGACCTTTACGAGGTCGTCTGACCATCTGGTTGGAGGGCGTCTCAGGCTGCGTATTTCAGTACGTGGCCTCCACTGGAGAACTTTCTAGCCCCATCGGTCATCAGTTCTCCGCGCTATGTGGCCGACCTATTGCCACTTCAACGATCTAATCCGTTGGGCTATATCGGTTACTTTAGTTCTCCTACGGATCTCCTCATTCCCTATATGAGATATTTTCTAAGTTATAAGATATGTCTATAAGTTGTTTTCAAGGGTCATCACAAACCGTCTCGAACGCAGGTTTGATGACTTACAGCCTCCCGAACAAGCTGGCTTCCGAAAAGGCTTTAGCACCATAGACCACATCCATACGCTTCGGCAAGTTATACAGAAAACCGAGGAATACAACTTGCCACTTTGTTTAGCGTTTGTGAACTATGAGAAAGCCTTTGATTCGATCGAGACGTGGGCGGTGCTAGAGTCTCTCCAGCGGTGTCACATTGACTGTCGGTACATCGAGGTGTTGAAAAGTATATACAGCAACGCCACCATGTCGGTCCGAGTACAAGATCAGAGCACGAAGGCTATTCCACTACAGAGAGGCGTGAGACAGGGAGATGTTATATCTCCGAAACTGTTCACTGCCGCGCTGGAAAACGCCTTCAAGCTCTTGGAGTGGAAAGGATTCGGCATCAACATCAACGGCGAGTATATCACACACCTTCGGTTTGCCGACGATATTGTAGTCATGGCAGAATCGCTGGAGGACCTTAGCACTATGCTCGAAGACCTCAATCGAGTCTCCCAACAGGTGGGTCTTAAAATGAACATGGACAAGACGAATATCATGTCGAATGTCCATGTTGTGCCCACCCCAATCGCAGTTGGGGGCTCGACTCTCGAAGTTGTAGACGAATATGTCTATTTGGAATAAGTGGTCCGGTTAGGCAGGTTCAACTTCGAGAGATAGGTCAATCGTCAAATCCAACTCGGTTGGGCAGCGTTCGGAAAGCTAGGAGACGACTTCTCGTCCGAAATACCTCAGTGCCTGAAGACGAAAGTCTTCAATAGTTGTGTGTTACCAGTGATGACATACGGCACTGAGACGTGGCCTCTCACTAAAGGCGTCATGGGACGGCTCAGAGTCACTCAACGTGCTATGGAGAGGGCTATGCTAGGGGTTTCCCTACGTGATCGATCAGAAATGAGGAGATCCGTAGGAGAACTAAAGTAACCGACATAGCCCAACGGAAGAAATGATTATCGTAAGTGTTATACCTAAATGATTATCGTACGTGTAATAATGATTATCGTAAGTGTAATAAATGATTATTGTATGTGTAATAAATGATTACTACTACTCTCTCGTTCTTTTTTTTTCAAAGATTTTTAAAATTTAAATAGTAGTTCCTTCTGCAATTCAGCAACATTCCATCACAATGCACAGAAAAAATCTTATTATAAAACAAGAAGACGTCTTTTTCTTTTAGTTCCTGGATCAGGCTACACATTTGGACGTTTCGAACAGCAGGCAACAGCTAGTACCTTATATACGCTGGTGCAAAGTATGTGCGCATTGCAAAGTACCAGAGTTGGGCATCAATCAATTAACTTTTAATTGAACTAATCAATCGACTAAAAAATTAATTGCAATTAAATTAATTGAATTTGAATCAATTGCAATTAACCATTAATCGTGCGTTTCAATTAAATTATTTAAACTAATGCACATCAATTGCAGATCGCGATTAAATTATTGCAATTATTTTTTTCAATCGATTGATGAAAAAATTAAAACTAACAATTAAATTTTGCTATTTTTGCACGGAAGGGTGGTCCGCAAACCTTGTAGATGTTTAACGTTAATTATCTCATATACTCTTTACGACTAGGTAGGAAAACTAAACATAACAAATTAAAATCTCTCAAAATCTGGTATTTTCAAAGTTGTGGGGTGTTAAAATGGGGAATCATAACCGAATATCTCCATATATATTCTAGCGGGGTGTCAAATGAAAGAGCACGCAAAGGGAATATCTATGACTTAATCGTGAGTGAAAAATTCAAATTAGATTTTTTTACGTTTTAAATGGAATGTAGGTTTTTCTGTCGGGGGTTTTCAATTACAAGCTTTTATTTAGTTTCGCCTGTCCCATTCTGTATCTGTAATTAAAAATTGCAAATTCAATTTGATCAACTGTCCGGTTTCCGGTTAAGTTGAAATTTTGCATGCATATGTAAATTGAATGGCAATGCAATATTATTATGATATAGAGATGATTTGATGATGGAGCTGGAAGGTGGCTATCGGAACTCCGCAATTAAACGACGCAACTCCACTGAGTTTGGGCTCATTTGATTCATTTTAACAAGTTCTATGATACCATATGGTAACCAGGGTCTGATGATGGAGCTGGAAGATGGCCATCGGAACTCCGCAATTAAACGACGCAAGCCCATCGAGTTTGGGCTCATTTGATTCGTTTTAACAAGTACTATGACACCATATGGTAACCAACGTCTGATGATGGAGCTGGAAGGTGGTCATCGGAACTCCGCAATTAAACGACGCAACCCCATCGAGTTTGGGCTCATTTGATTCGTTTTAACAAATTCTATGATACCATATGGTAACCAGGGTCTGATGATGGAGCTGGAAGGTGGCCATCGGAACTTCGTAATTAAATGACGCAACTCTATCAACTTTGGACTCGTTAGATTCGTCTTGAAGAGTATCTTGGTTGCCCTGAATATGCAATTCCAGCAAATTTGGGAAAAAAGTATCTTTCCGTTTGTTATGAATGTATATTGTATTTTGTTTCATTTAAGTAAAGACATTGCCGGTAATATACCTACCAGTGCCAGTGCCCACTATATAATATTGTTAAGAACGCTGCCAAAAAAATATTATTTATATTAAATGTCGTTGAATGTTTTCAATTTGTTTTCGTTTGTGTTATCATTACTTGTCGCGTCGTTAGTGTTGCGTTTTGCTTCTCCTTTTTAAAGAAAATAGGTCCTTTAATAAAAGTCAATATCACAACGAAATTGTGGTAAGAAATACTTTTACATACAAAATGATATGTGTATTACAATAAAAACTAACTTAAAATATAAAAAATACGCAGAAACTATTTTGAGAGTTTAATAAAGTTTAAACCGAGTACCTAACGTAACGAATAACAAAACGTCGAGAAAATGTCAAATGTGCGTTACGAAGCAAAAATACGCTTAATTTCAAACATGTTTTCAACATTAATATGTCAACAACTATGACTTTTCGCAAGTTGAAATTTAAGGAGTAGACTAACATCATGGACGTAATATATAAACGTTTATATATTACGTCCATGACTCACATTAACAACTATTCAGCATACAATTTTCAACTCTCAAATTGATTGTATAGATTGTAGGTACAGCTTAGCCCTTTGTTTAACCTTTTGAACGCCATTGTCGGCTATAGCCGACATGCAACGCCGTGCCCTCTACGCCACGGTCGTCTATAGCCGACATAAAAGTAGCATTATTATTTAACGATAAATTTGTTCAATAAATGAGTTTCTGTCTATCGTATCTTATTTATTGAAGTAACAAGGATAAAATAATTCATATATACCTTAAACCTACCTATAAATATTTATTATATGTGAGAAATCCACGAGAGAAAAGATGCCAAAAAAAAGTCCGTATTGGATGGACTCCAGGCGCCATTGTCGGCAAGAGCCGACCGCTAGTGTTGTGCTAATTTGTTATAAATAATAAGCAAACTGTGCGCTAATGTACGAAGTAAATATATTTTTTTTGTATTATTTCATAAAACAAATATTATATGATATTTATAATTAAATAAACAACTCATTATTGATTAATTAATTGAAGAATTATTTAAAATTAAATGAACGTTTATGACAGCAATTGGTATGTAGTCTTATGATTTACTATTACACTCGTGTATTCTTTGTAATAGTAACAAAGAAGTAACAAAAATAAAAGATTTATCATATATTTTTTGCAAAAGCGGCTTTTACTAAAGAATTTCTTACAATACAACCATCGCATCGAAACATTGTAAGTAAAATAAGTAATTGTATTCAATGTAGTTCCTAAAATAATCTTTGACGGATTAATATTTTATTTAATTTTTGATGCTAATACATAATATCGTGCACCGTGCCGCGCGCGTCCCATCTCTATAATGAACCGCGAGCATGTATGAAAACACCGTGTCGACTACGCCAATGTCGGCTGGAGCCGACAACATCTATTGACTAGTGCTGGGGTAATGTTACTGTGTTATATTTTGACTAATGTATTTATCTTCAAGAAACATCGTTGTATATAGTAGCGTTGTATGTTGTAGCCATAGTATTTGCTATGTAAAATTACTAGTTTGATGTGGGTTTAAAAAAAAACTTCATTTCCAATATGTTGGTAGATTTAGGCACATTATTTTTATTAGAAAATAAAACGTTATCGACATGCGATTCTCATCCCTGTATTTTTTTAGGTATTTAATGCAGTTTTGAGGGCTTGGCGTGGGGGACACGGCGAGTGTTTTTATGCGTGGCGGTCAAAAGGTTAAAGACAACATCACGCCAATTACAAGAAGGATGAGTAACTTCATAATAATACAAACCGGTATTTGTGCATTTAATGACACCCATATCAAACTAAAGTCACCTGGTATGTATTATAAAGTTTTGCTATTGTTGATGTAAATATTTATCTTGTACTTTAAAACTTGATGTTTTCAGGTAGCATGCAGGCTACATCAGTCAATCATACAGAAACAGAAGAGGCTACTTTGCTCTAAACATTCAAATAGTGTGTGATTCAAAATTAATGTTGCGACACACGTAGGAAATATCTTTTGACTCCTGTACTAAATCCAGAATAAAGAGTACCAGATGAACAGGATTACACAAAGAGCTGAGACCTTGTGAAAAGAGTTTCTGACATGCTTAAGGAAAAATTTTTATGTGTCCAACTTGGACTTCAAATAAAATTAAAAAATGATTTTTACCTGTGGCGTGTAGGTATAGCTCTACATAATATTCAATACTGAAAAAATGACTATGCAAGTATTCATGAGAATATAATTGAAACATCCCAGAAATCCACAATATAGTCACAAGGTGATAATGATAATTTATATGTTAGAAATAGAACAATAAATAATAATTATTTTACAGTTGAAAACTTCTTTTCATTTAATGCTAAATAATCAACAGACTCTAGGTTGATGCCAGCTTATAATACAACAGACTGTGGGATTATTCCCTGCATCAATATATATTATTCTTTCATTTCTGGGTTTTTCACTCTAAATAGTATTTATTGACACTTGTGATACAAAGCTGTACCTAAGTATTACACACATAAAGAGGTGCTGTGTATATTTAGGATATTAATTTGAAAAAAGAGCATGGTTTAATTTCCCCTATTTATTTTAATTTTTATAATGAAATTTCAAGGTGGAGTTTTTCTGTCATAAATCTTCTTTTCAATAGCGCACTGACCAATTGAGTTTTAAAATAATTTTCCTTGAGGGATTGTTTTTTGTTTTAACAGCTTTATAGTGGTAACTTTCTTCTTCTTACCTTAAATTACAAAAACAAACAATGGTTCATATGATTGAGTATTATAAAAATGACATAAAACAATTGGGTACTGTTTATTTTTTGACCTACATGAAATTTCACCAATATCAGAGGTCCTTGCTTCATATTTTCTTGTTTTCAGTTTGTTGACCTTATAAAGACTACAAGTTAATTATTATAATGTCCCAATACAACAATTTACAAGAAGTTGAGGGCTTGTAATTAACTGTTACAAGTGGCTCATGTGATATCTCAATAATTTCTATTTCATCTCCTACAAACAGGATTTTATACATGGCTATATACAAATATAATTACTTATATGAGAACAATTACATACAAGTACATGATTTAGACTAATTCATATTCTAATTCTCTTATTAATTAAAACCAATTAATACACAACTACTTAGTTATCATTATCTGATTCTATCATTAAAATTGAGTACCTAAAGTATAAGTAGGGGAGAGGGGGGCAGTTTAGAACAGAGGCAGTTTTGAATTATTGGATTTACGAAATCATCATTTGTCTTTCCTAACATCCAATACTTCTTTAGTACTGTTAATACCGAACTACACGTCTGTCAGTTGCCAATTTACGTCAATGCCAGTGTCGAACAGAATAAAATTTGTCCGTTACTTTACGGAAACGAAACCAAATATTTTTATTTTTTATTGTAAACGGATTACTGAAACCGTAAGTATTATTTTCGAGGTTTGACTATTTTATAATGTTGTGTATATTATGGCAAGTGTATTATCAATATAGGTTAATTAAATATAAGTTTCTTGATCGTCTACATAATTTTGTTTCTGAAGAATGGTATTGGGGCAGATTTGAAAAAAATCTATGGGGCAGTTATGAATAAAATGCTCACGACGCTACTGACAATGCTCAAATTGTTGCTCCAACATCTTCTGCGATCGACAGTGATGCTACTGACGCTGAAGATATAGAATCAGACCAACCTGTAATAACATCAATTTAAGCTATTGTCAAAAGTAATAAACCGACCACAAACCTTACATCTCAACTACCCACTGAACGTAATCAAGAAACCGAAAAATTTGCAAAAACACCCACTAAGATTACTAATAAAGCTCACGTGCAAACTCTTTCACGTTCACCATCTGTATTAGAAAGTGCTGTCAATTTTGATAATTTGACGAAAATAAACATGAACACTGAAAATATAAGGAGAAAAGTAATAATTACTCCTGAAGCAATAAGACCGTTTCCTAAAGCAACACCTCATACAGGAAGAAAAGGCAGAAAAAAGGTTTGTCACGCATCTTAACCGATACTCCGGAAAAATACGCAGTAGAAGCTGCTCATTTCAATCGGTTGAAACGCAAGGGTTCGTTTCTGCCATTTTCAAAACGAGGATATGATTCTGATATGGATTTAACGGATGGTCAAAGTAATTCTGAGTCTGATAAGCTAGTTGATGAAAGAGAATCATCAATTCAATCCTTGACAAATGAGAATTTAAATGAAAATGACTATAAGTTGGTAAAGTGTCACTCTGCCAAAACAGAATCACAAAAATATTTCGTAGCTAGATAGTTCTAGTTTCTTTATTAAAAAATTGGGTTTTAAATTTTTGATCCCTGACAAAGAAGACCAATCCTAGCATATCCTAGATCTCATATACCTAGTAAAATAATAAGTTACTTACACTTGTTCAAGACTGCCCCAGGCTGTTAATAGTTTTATAAAGTTTATTGAAGCAATAGTGAGTGTACAACGTTAGGGGCAATACATAATTATAATATAAGGCCTGTATGTCTTAAATAAAGTGTTCATTATATTCTAAGTTACATTGTTTTCTTGTTATCATGGTATTTCAAAACTGCCCCTGGGTTTATCAAATGTGCCCCTTGCCAGGGGTACATTTGAACAAAAAATTGTTTTTGAAAAATAATTATATTGTTACTTTAATAAGTAAAAATAAGTAAATTTAATTTTTATTTTGTAGCACAATAGCATATCCCTTCATAAAAAAATTAGATACCTTGATATGTAGCATAATATGAAAATTATAATGTTTTATTAAAAAAGTGTTCAAAGGTGCCCCCCTCTCCCCTATGTGTTGCTTTCTGAATTAATTTAAAGATTATCATTATTTATATAATACCCTATTTCAATGTTTTTCAGTTAAGACTGAAAACGTAATAACAAAATAATTGTCTGCCTAAAAAGGGTTTCAACTTGTGGTTAGAATGTTATCTAACACTTGGTGTATTTATTTTAATGCAATTGAACTCATGTCAATTGCTTTCCTTTCAATATAACACCATTTGTAGCTTTATTTATAATAATATTCAGGTGCAGAAGCCGTGTAAAATGGGTATTTTTTTTATTATTTAATATAAGTAAATGTAATTTCAGCAAAAACAGTACTTTTCAAAGAACATTTAATGATTATGATGCAAATTTTGATAAATTACAAGGTAATTAGCTTGTCATATTTATGCTATTTTAGGGTCATTTTGGAGGCTCAAAACCACCGGCGCGCGCGCTCGGCGCTGCACCGACACTCATCGCAATTACCTAAACCCTTAAGTAATGCAATTAGAACGCCTGCGCGTCATATTGTTGCAATGTAGCAACAAACGTCAGCGCATTGCTATGTGATTCCATACAGTTATAAACTTTACCAAAGATTCTTTCTGCCGCACCCCTTCTATAAGCTGTTCAGGAGTTCTATTTGGTACCGTAAATGTATTAAGAGGCTTAATCCGCACACGCATGTACCCAATACTTAAACTAATACTTGGTAAAAAATTAATTGTTAATTGTTAATTGTCAATTTTTTTTCCGCAAAATAACTAAAAATTGATCAATTGTTAATTGTATAAAACCACAATTAACAATTAATCAGTTGTTAGTTGCTGTCACTGCAAATACAATTAATTAATTGTTAATTTTTAATTGTTAGTTCAATTAACATTTGCCCAACACTGCAAAGTACCTATTTTTCGCTGCATTTGTTCTATAAAGCAAAAAAAACGTTATTTTTTTTAAAAAATCGCGATAATCACGTTAAGTGATGAAAAAACCCGTCGATTGGTTTTTTTCCCGCATAAATACCCGATTTTTTCCCAAATGGAAATTTCCCAGGGAATTTCCGATTCGGTTTTTTCCCACCGCCCATCTATATCGACCGCAGTCTGTGTCGCTACAGCGTTACGCTTTTTTGGATTAGAATCACGTGACCGCGTCAAAGTTACGGGAGTTTAACATTATTTTCCCCATCTGACGTTGCCCTTCTAATGCTGCTAAAGAAGTTTTCACTTTAAAAATATTTTCTTCAATTAATTATCATGAGCACGTGTTTTTTTACAAAATATTATAATAAAATTTTAAAATCTTTTTTTTATCATATAATTTATAAAGGAGTAGAATAATTCTTCCTAAATTATAGTAGTAAAATCGTAATGGTTTATCCACAAATAAATGAAAAAATATATAGGGGAAAGTGGGGACACTTGAACCCCCCTTGGTTTTTCAGCCCTCATTTTTTTAATATTGATCGGATTTTAAATTTGTTGGTACTGAAACACGTGGAATGTATTTGCCTATACCAGGGGTTCCCAAACTTATTTACACTATGACGCCCTATATGATAATTATTTTTCTTGCGACGCCCCTCCCCCCCCCCCCCCATCATCAAAACTACCTACTGTACTGGAAATAAAAACTGCATTAGTTAGCGTAATATGAGGTCATCAAAAAATTACGGACAGCAAATGTTTGCCGATCGCCTCGCGACGCCCCTCGAATGTTGCCGCTAGAATAAATACTAAAAATATATTCAAGATTGCTATAATCAAATGTATTTATATGCTCATGCAATGAATAAAGTATTATTTAAATCATCGATTCCTAACCTGTGGTCCGCGGACCCCTGGGGGTCCGCGAGTATATGTATGGGGGTCCGCGGTGTCATCTCTGGATTATACATAAATGCTAATGTCTCGTAATCGCTACGCTTACTTAACAATTTTTTTATTAAAGGGGTCCGTGAAAACTGTCCCTTATTTCCTAGGGGTCCGTGGCTGAAAAAGGTTAGGAAACGCTGATTTAAATCACTGACATATATTTTTAGTTTCATAACCGCTAATCGGTACTCTTTTACCGTACCCCTACAACTTTTACGAACAATAACATCATTCACAGTCAACGCCAATATTTGTTTATCGATTGGTGCTCCATTTTGTGCACATTCTCTTGTTTTGTAAATTCGAGGCACTTGATCCCATAATTAAATTGAGGATCAAGTGTCCCATAACAACAAGCACCATGTGTACCCAACAGCACTTAGATTACAAAACATTTAATATATAAAAGTATTTTAAGATTAACACTTTTCTCTGTTACAAAAGGCTAGAAACATGGATAAATGTTGTATTAAAGCCGTACAACATCGTAAACATCTTTTCTAAATATTTTTAAAATCAAAATTAAAACTTACGAAAAAAAGTTTCAGCAACACAAATCATACATCGTCCGCCACCTGCAAAAAGTGTCAAATCTGGCAGGTGTACCACTATTAAAAAGTTGGCGGGTACTATTATCTACCAGTTTAGCAACTCTAAACCTTTTAATTGCACTTGATTGCTTTGTAAATTCAGTCTCCCGCAAGGATCAAGTGTCCCCAGTTTCCTCTACATATAAAATAAATCTGCGTGAAACGCAACATTTTTTTAATTTGACGTGGTGAATTAATCCATGTCCATTTTGAAGTAGGAATTTCAACGAAAAACATTGTTGGCGAAATGGATTTTTGTAGTAATTGACTGAATAATTTACAAATAAGTACCTCTTATATTATCGAAGCAAAAGCTTTAAAAAATAATAATTCCTAATTAACTAAAATCTAATCATAATTAAAAGACCAATTCATAACTATCGATGTTTTCCGTCCTATAATCGATTCTTCGATTAATTTATTTAGAATCGCGGGGCATCCCTATTGGTCTGTGGATATGCTACAAGCAAGCCTCTTCTTGTTTATCGGTCGAATATATTGCTTCAGTTAAAAAGTTTCATACCAATTATCTTATTTTATTCCGTGAGAACGTAGGCAAAAATGGTGAAGTTAACAGCAGAATTAATTCAAAGTTCAATGCAGTTCATGAATCCTTGTCGAGACCGCGAATTGGATTTAAGAGGTTAGTTTACTAAAAGTATTGCTGTAGTTTTGATAAATAATAAAGAATCCACATATTGTCTTGATGAATATACGCAATGATTAAATAATGAAAAATGTAGCGGTGTATACTGCTGTATAATATAAGTACCCCCTACTTTATAACTTAATTACAACTTTTTTCCTAGGGTACAAGATTCCACAAATTGAAAATTTAGGTGCTACTCTTGACCAATTTGATACCATAGATTTCTCAGACAATGATATTAGAAAACTGGATGGATTCCCTTTATTGATGAGATTAAAATGTTTGCTACTGAACAACAACAGAATAGTGTGAGTATAAAACAACCATAGTTGTCTTTTTCATTAATGTGTCTAATTTATTACAAGTAATGTTTCTAAACTCTATGATATATGCTATGTTGTTAATATTGCATCTCAGTATATACATATTGGTAAACTATCTATGTGGTGAAGAAATAATAATATAAAACTTCTTAAACTACGTACTACTAACTATGTATTACTTCGTAAGTAGATACAAATATAATATTAATATGTAAACGGCTTTTCAGGAGGATTACGGAAAATCTTGAACAATATATTCCAAACTTGGAATCACTTATTCTCACAAACAACAATATAACAGAGTTGGGTGATTTAGACCCACTGGCAACATTACCAAAATTGAAAACACTATCACTTATGCATAATCCTGTGTCCAACAAACAGCATTACAGGTAAATTACCTCAAATCACTCACTAAGAGAAACATGTTTTTATAAATAAAATAATACATATTATGACTGGAATTTTATTCTTACAGAGCATATGTTGCATTTAAAATGCCAGAACTTAGACTATTAGATTTCAGAAAAATAAAGCAAAAAGAAAGAGAGGAAGCTAACACATTGTTCAAGAGCAAAAAAGGAAAAGAATTACAAAAAGAAATCATGAAGAAAGCTAAAACATTTGTGCCTGGAGGAAATATGCCTGATCCAAAATCTACAAGTAAGAACATTTTTGCATTATGTTTATTATGACATCAGATTTTAAGGCAGGAATTAAAAAAATGTTTTATAGGATACATTTCTGTGTAATTTATAATATAAAATTCTAAATTGAAATTGGTACTTTCAGACCTCACACCACAAGAAATCCACAAAATCAGGGAAGCTATCAAAAATGCATCTTCATTACAAGAGGTTGAAAGGCTTACTAGAATGCTCCAGTCAGGTCAAATCCCTGGTCAAAAACCACTGCAGCCAGCAACACAACCGAATGGTCAACGTAAGTTTGATGTCAAGTTCTTTAAACTTCAATGTTTAATAATTATGTTTAGATTTACCTTGTAGTTTGAATATTATATATTTTTAAAAATAGCATGGCAAAGAGACAACTCCTGGTGGTAAAGTGAAAGGTGAGAAGATCTGTTAAACTGAAAAAGCACACAATCCTCTGGAATGCTGAATTGATTAATTTTTGTTAATTACTGGTTTTAAAGGTTTATTCCTTCAAACAATAGATTTATCCAACAAATTTGAGAAAGCAATGAACTTACACAATCATAAAACCAAATGAAATATTAGCCATTTACATTATAAATATTTTATCCAATTGTATTATTTCTGAACATGCATGCCAGGCTACTGGAATCCAGTCCTTTCACAGGAGCCCATGGGTGAGATATATCTTATGAATATAGCACACCTCTTGATAAACTTTTCATATTTTTTGTTGCATATTTCAGATACCAGCAGAAAAAGCATTGATGAGGCCACAACATAACTAATAAATCCACCTATTATGCTTTATCGCTTTAGAAAAGGATTTTTTTCTTGTGTACTTTGGCTGCAATACAATATTGTAAAAAAAAAGTAACAAGAGTATAAATATAAAGCCTCATAATAACTGTTTCTGTAATTTCAGAAGAGGAGCAAGAAGAAATGGCTATTGATCAAGCAAATGGTCAATAAGTATAAAACTCGTAAGCAATAAGAGCTGTAAGAACATATACTACAACTTTTCTTGAATGTTTCATTTAAGCTGATAAGAACTGGTATTACTACACAGCAAGATATATAGAACAGATACTACACAGTGTTTAGTTATTAAGCAAAAGAACAGATACACATCTTATTTACATTATGGCTAAAAAGCCAATTATAATGTATCATATTATTGTTGTGATTCAGTCTAAATTCTGTGAATCACTCCAAAAACAAGTTTTCTTTACTTATTTTATTTTGAAATAAAAATAAAACATGATTCTTATCTTTTATTTTAAATAAATGTCACAATTATCTGTCATTATTAATAAACATTACATTATATTAAATAAACAATTCCTTAGCTTTTAAATATAATAATTCATCATCACCAGCATCTAAAAACAGTGTATAAATAATTGATAACAGCATTTTTCGTCCTATCAACTCTTTTATAGATGGTCTTTTATCTGGCAAAATGGACAACATTGAGTCTATGAGATCCTGCATTCCTCTGTCATATGTTGTTAAGTCAATAGGATGAACATTTCCACTTGTAATTGCTTTAACAAGTCCCACTAGAGACTGGAACAAGATGATATTTATCATGTAGGTAAAACAAGACTTATAGTAAATATTTTTTTATATTTCGTTTTTATTACCTCAGACTCAAAAGCTCTTTTATGGGTACACATTTCATATAACAAACAGCCCAGGGCCCAAATATCACTTTTAGTATCATATGGTTTGCCCTCACACAATTCTGGCGCTAAGTAGTAGGGAGTACCAATTACGGTGGACGTTTTCTTGACGCTAAAAATATCAATGTAAAGTGATAAAAAGGTACAACTATGTATTTTTAGTTGCTATGAATTTTCATATTTTTTTTGTGGGGCGGCAAATTTAAATTCTATGATTTCTACTATATCTTTGTTGTGCTGTGCTTCTAGACATGAAGCTTAGTAGTTTGCTCAATTTTAGTTCCACAAGTGCTGTTTTTAAAATGATTACAACAAAAATAAGTTTAATACCTGGCTAACATTTTTGATATACCAAAGTCACCTATCTTTACCAATATTCCATATTTGCCAGTTAGTAAGATATTCTCTGCTTTTAAATCTCTGTGTATTATATTTAATTTATGTATATATTTTACTCCCAACAAAACTTGGCAAAAGTAAAATAATATCTCCTGAAACATAAAATTAAAATAATACAAAGAGTGATCTTAACTCAAAAAAAATATTCAAAAAACCGATTGATCACCTATTTATAGGTGAAATCGTAATAAATAATATAAAAATAATGGACAACGAGACTTAGGCACCTGCTGTTTTATTAAATTAGGGCAGCGTTGATACATATATTCAGCCAAATTTCCGCAAGTAGCATATTCCATTGATATCATCACATGATTTTCTAGATAATAATAATTATAAAATTTTATAATGTTCGGATGTTTAATCGATGATAAAATCTTAACTTCATTTGCTATATCCTGGAATCAAATGGAATGGAATAAATCCAAAATGTAAAAACTGTAAAAATTTTTTTTTAGTTTCATTGAATTTGCTAAAAATATTGATAAAAATTTCACTGATAGTTAACTTGAATAATTATTCATAATACGTATTAATTTGGATTGAAATAGAATTGCAAGCTTTATAAATAAAAAAAAATAATAACCGATGCGTGGATTGAACTCGAAGCCTCACGTATAATTTGTTTCTACGTACTTAAATGGTTCTCTAATTAGCTGTGTCATGCACGTTACGAATAATCAGTAATTGCCTTACCTTATTATGATTTTGAATCTTCAAATTAAGCTCAATATCTTTCACAATAGTCAAATTATTGTCCATTAAATTTTCGCACAAATACACGTCCCTGAAAATATAGCATTTCATCGATTACATCTATTTAACAATAGTTGATATATTTTGGCTTAAGACTCCTTAAGTGAATAGAGCTACATACTTACGAGATTAATCTACGGGGGTCTAAGTAAGATATAAGATATGTCCACGAGGCAACAGAAAATCAGTACAGTTGAAAATAATAAACTGTATAAAAAACAACTTACCCGTAAGTTCCTTTACCTACAGTTTTCAAAACCTTCAAATTATTAACCTTAAATCTTTTCCTTACGTCCATATTATCTTTTTTGCGAACAATTTACTACGCTATCATTTCAAATTTCAATTTATTTATCTCCGTTGGGTTTTAAAAACTACCCGCCCTTTCATTTCACTACACAATAGGGCTGTCAAATCGATTTAACTCGAGTTGCACTAAGATCGAGTTGAATTGTCCATGACTTGATTTGAATTACCGTGGCAAATGAAGAATGACGAACTTGAGGTTCACATCATAAGTTTCCTTACCTTGCCCATTTGAAATAAAATAAAAAAACTTATCATCAATATCTACATGACATTGGCTAAATGTACAAGAAGTGCGAAGCCATCAATTGAAAGAAAAAAAAAACTTGAGGTTCATGCACTGAGGATAAGGATTAATATAATGTAAAATATATCTTATATATAAAATTCTCGTGTCACAGTTTTCGTTCCCATACTCCTCTGAAACGGCTTGACCGATTCTCATGAAATTTTGTGAGCGTATTGAGTAGGTCTATTATCATGGGATAGTTTTTATCCCGGAAAATGAAGTATTCCCGTGGGAATGCGTATTTCTACATCTTCTGAGACAGTTTAAATGATTTTTAGTATGGAGACAAATAGGAACCTAGGAAGTAACATAGGATACTTTCTATTCCAGAAAATGTATGTAGTATTCCGGTGGGAATGGGTATTTCTGGATCTACCAAACCGATCTGAATGATTTCTGATATGTGTATAGGACTCTGAGAAGTAAAATAGACTATAACTTATTTTCTATCTGAACTCAACCCTGTAGTCTACGCGGACGAAGTCGCGGGCAACAGCTAGTTATAAGTAAATATTTCGTTTCGTAACTTACTGATTAAAGGAGTTGACATGGATATTATGGACAATATTATTTGCTCATCTAAACTGTAACATATTTTCTAGGTAGGTACATACTTAGCCAATAATGTAACGGAATACCGCAAAAAACTCAATCATTATAATGTATTTTACTTTTGAGTTACAAGAATTAACTTGTAGCTCAAGGTACCTAACTCATAGGGAGTTCTAACTCGAGTTAGCACAGATGTACTGTTTTAGCAAAAAAATGATATTTATATGTTTATTATGAATAAATCCAGCAACTCCTTATCGTTTTAAATGAATTTTGGTTTGGACTTCGTTGGTATCTTGGTAAAGGCAGGGTTGGGCAGTATTTTAATTACTTGTAATTAAAATACGTAATTGCAATACAAATACGTATTTTGAATTTGTATTTCAATTACTTCCTTAAAATGTAATTTGTATTTTAATTACCTGACGCCGAGGTATTTTGTAATTAGTATTTTAAATACTTGAGGCTTTAAAATACATTAATATTAAAATACAATTAACCACCATTTATGTGCAATAGTGGTAAGTGGCGAGAAACGGCTTAATCCTCAATGAGTGAAACTAGGACCAGGCCTCCAGTCCCCGGCAGCCCCACTAACCTGGTTACGGTAGCGGCCATGGTAACGGCGGGGCAGGGGGTGCTAAGAATCCCCGGGTTGGCCCCGGCTACCACACCCAACGACGACTGGCCATGGTTACACACAACATACGCACTTTGAGGACAAACGAGAAGATTGTTGATTGAATTGAGTGGATAACACTGGGGTTGTCGGAAGTCCGAAAAGTCGGGGAGGACATGACAACCCGGAAGTCCGGTGTCCCGAGGAGGAGTCGGATTTCTCATCGACAGGTCTCTCATTAACAACATCGTATCCAATGAAAGTGTGTCGAACAAGGCAGTGTACCTCATACTCAGAATATTCAAAAGATATTCGTTGAAGGTCATACAGGTATACGCGCCGATCTCGACACACCCAGATGAAGAAGTAGAGAAGATCTATGAGAATATACGTCGAGCCATACATACTTCCAAAACGTACTTCAATTTTGTTATGGGAGACTTGAACGCAAAGTTGGGCATGAGAAGCGATGCGCAGTTGAAAGTGGGGCAATTTGGACATGGGCAACGCAACCCCAGGAGTTAGAAACAGACCGATTTTCTGGAGAAAGAGGGACTCTTTGCGATGAATTCTTTCTTCCAGAAGCCGCCTCACAGGAAATGGACGTAGCTGAGTCCCGACGGTTCTAGGAGAAATGAGATATACTTCAGTGACATCTTTGTGATCAACAGGGTGAAAACCGGCAGTAATCACCGAATGGTTAGAGGCTCACTGAATATCAACGTCCAGTTAGAAAGGCGTCGCTTGATGAAGTCTACGCTTCGACCTACTCGCGCCCATATCCAAAACCCCGAGAGCTTTTAACTCGAGCAGAAAATTCGCTTTGAGTGTCTAGAAGAAAACCGTGTAGTGGACGAGCTAAACAGCGGTTTGGTAGAAGCTATCCGCGGCGGGATCTAAGCATTTTAGACCTCACCGTAGAGATAGACCACAAAAACTCTCGTTCACGCTCTTGACCTCATGGCTGAACGTCGGTTCCGATCGTCCGTCGTCGATCGGTTTCCGAAAAGGCTTTAGCACCTTAGATCACATCCATACGCTCCAGCAAGTTATACAAAAAACCGAGGAATATAACTTGCCGCTTTGTTTAGCGTTTGTAGACAATGAAAAAGCCGTTGATTCGATCTAGACGTGGGCTGTGCTAGAGTCCCTCCAGCGGTGCCACATTGACTGCCGGTACATCAAGGTGTTGGAAAGCATATACAGCAACGCCACCATGTCGGTCCGAGTACAAGATCAGAGCACGAAGGCTATTCCACTATAGAAAGGCGTGAGACAGGGTGATGTTATACTCATATCTCCGAAACTGTTCACTACTGAGCTGGAAAACGCCTTCAAGCTCTGGGAGTGGAAAGGATTCGGCATCATTATCAACGGCGAGTATATCACACATCTTCGGTTTGCCGACGATATTGTAGTTATGGCAGAATCGCTGAAGGACCTTAGCACTACGCTCGAAAACCTCAATCGAGTCTCCCAATAGGTGGGTTTGAAATGAACATGGGCAAAACGAAAATCATGTCGAATGTTCATGTTGTCCCCACCCCAATCGCAGTTGGGGGCTCGTCTCTCGAAGTTATTGACGAATATGTCTATTTAGGACAAGTGGTCCGGTTAGGCATGTCGACCTTCGAGAGAGAGGTAAATCGTTGAATCCAATTCGGTTGGGCAGCGTTCGGGAAGTTGCGAGACGTCTTCTCGTCCGAAATACCTCAATGCCTGAAGACGAAAGTCTTCAATAGTTGTGTGTTACCAGTGATGACGTGCGGCACTGAGACGTGGCATCTCATTAAAGGCGTTACTGGACGGCTCAGAGTCACTCAACGAGTTATGAAGAGGGCTATGCTCGAGGTTTCCCTACGAGAACGCCTCAGAAATGAGGAGATCCGTAGGAGAACTAAAGTAACTGACATAGCCCAATGGATTAGCACGTTGAAGAGAAAATGGGCCGGCCACATGGCGCGGAGAACTGATGGCCGATGGGGCCAGAAAGTTCTCCAGTGGAGGCCACGTACTGGAAAGCGCAGCGTGGGACGTCCCTCGACAAGGTGGTCGGACGACCTTGTCAAGGTCGCGGGACGTCGATAGCTACAGGCGGCTTCTGATCGATACCGGTGGAAGTCATTGGGAGAGACCTATGTCCAGCAGTGGATTTCGATAAGCTGATGATGATGATGATGAATCTTTTCTTCCTCATCTTTCCAGACCATGCAGATTACTTATTAAGTATTTTGTAATTTGTATTTGGTATTTTAATTACAAATAGCTAAAATACTGTATTTTGTATTTTATATTTCAAATACCTTACTTAAAAGTATTCTGTACTGCGTATTTTAATTACTTGTGATAAAGTATTTTGTATTTCAATTAAAGTAAAGCATGTATTTTTCCCAGCCCTGGGTAAAGGAAATAACTTTTTGTTTAAAAAATAAATATCGCGCCAGGTCCAAATGGGGCGCAACCACTAATCTTGAACGGTGTGAGTGTGTGGTATACTACGCAAAGAATGTCATCCGTACTGAAGTACGCAATGTAAAAAAGTTACAAATTCTAGCATAATTAAAGCTATGTGCCCTACTCTATTGTCATGCTAAATATTAAGTAGGTAATAAGTTTATTTTTCACACTACGAAACGCAACTAGTAAATTGAAATATTTTATAGGGAATACACTGAAAACTAGTTTTCCTCTGACTCGTAGCAGATATACCAAGTTAGTGGTTATCAAACGAGCCACACTTAACACAAAATGGGGCAAATTATGGGTTCTTATCCTGCCCGGAAGGTAGATCTCTATATGGATGATAAACCTACTTATGATCCTCACGCAGGATTTTCTTTTGAAAGAAAGGAACGAGGTAAATATAAACTATATATTCAATTTACGTTGTTTATTTTTGTTGTTTATAAAAAGTAGTTAGCAGTTACATAATTTTTCTGTAGGTTAGGTACTACTCAGTTCCACTATAATTTACTAAGTTACCCATAAATTAATTGAATTTAGTTATCTGTTATATATATTTAACAGAATATTATGATGATAACTACTAAATGGTATCTGGGTAGATAACACAATTACTCTTATTGCATTCTTATCACTAGCAATAATATTTTAAATATTTGCATTAATTTCTAGAAATGATTGCCAAGGAGGAAGACCTTATATCTGCTAGAATTCCTCCAAAACTTCGGGACTATTGTGCTCATCACTTGCTAGAGTATCAAGTATGCCGTTACAAGCAAATGCCCTTGCTTTATAAGTGTGCCCATGAGAAACATAATTATTTAAACTGTGAACAACAGGAGTAAGTAGACTAATTAACTTTATATATCAATGTCACAGAGACATATGAGGTGTAAACAACTGACTTAAAATGAATAATTATTAAGGAGTTTTTTCTAAATTGTAATTGTAAAACAAATTTGTTTAGAGGTTTTATTAAATTAATGTAATCTCACATTAACTTATATTTTATCATGTAATCCTAAATCAGTAAAATTTAAACCACAGAAAAAATTTAAACAATTAATTTGGATTAGTGCAAGGTGTGCTGGCTAGCCATTTAAGAATGTTTTCGTTTGAATTTTGTATGACTTCATTCAGGTGTCAATTTTTATGGAAAAAGAGGCAAACAAGCAAGTGGTCACTAAATTTACTGTACACACTATAATATTCAATGGAATATATCTTAATTTTATGAGTATACATGACATGTATATCATTTATTTGCATTATATAATGTATATTTTTATTTATGGAAACACTTATTACAATATTAATACTCAATTTATTTTTCAGCTATGTCATACGTATGAAAGAATTTGAACGTGAACGCCGTTTAAGATTACGTGAAAACCGTGTTGGTGGTTAAAGACATGCCACATAAAATGTAGAAACTTTAATAATTGTTATGTAAATAGGAAAAAAAACCTTAAATTGTGTTTTATTTAACATGCAACTTAAAACTCAAACCCATCATCTCTTAATTGCATGCTGGAGCTGTTTGACAATAGATTCAATTTTAAGTAAGATTCAGAAATATTTATGCAACAACATTATGGCGAAAAGTATCTAAATATATTTGAAATATCAACTAGTCTATTATTCTATATAAAACTTGCTAATTATTTACTGTCAACTAGTATCTTATAATAAAAAACACCCATATTTCCGGAAAGAGTTGGCATATGTGCATATCTGCCTGAACATTTTGCAAATTGTGTGTTTGTCCTATGTAATAGGCGGTGGGCCTATTGCCATATTTTAGGCACAGCTTAAGGCTCTGTGCTGCTACTGAGAATTTCTTAATGGAAAAACACAATAACAGTTATAACACTAGCCGTCCAACGAAACGAATCCGGATTCTCTTAGTCAGCGCCACCTACTTGGTCAAACTGTGTTTTGAAATCATCCAGGAACCCAATGGACTGTGGAATATAAATAGAAAATTTTATCCTAATCTGTCCAGTCGTTTAAGAGTTTAATAACAGTGGCACCTGTCGTGAAGTGGGTCATATTCTTCATATTGGGTTCATATTATCTTGTGTAATAAATGTCATTTTATAATTCTGATTAAATTTTGTTTCCGCGCACTCAATGTCAAATTTTACTGCTATAATGCAGAGTAAACTCATATTGCATAGGTACTTCATTCGCATTGACATCAACTGTTGAACCTAAACAATGAACATCAAAATAGCCGCCCCTATTAAGAACATTATTTGTTTGACTATATTTTAATTTATCATTAACTTCCAGTTTTGTGAAAGTTTTGTGTCTGTGTAGATATTTGTTATATCTACCTACCTACTTTTTTTTTTTTTTTTTTTACTTGCCTAAACAAATCTTTAAGATAGCACTTGGTATTTAAATTCATTTTCTAACCAATAATACTTAAAAAATATATTATATAAGAAGGCGAAAAGTTGATCAAAAATCAAAATTATTTTATTTTTGTTTTTATGTTAATGGAATTAATCACAGAAGATTCTGAACGCAATTTTGCTTAGAAAATGACAACACTAAGGGAAAATCAATAATGTTGCCATTGACCAAAATTATTTGCTGATGTATTTTTTATCGTACTGCTGAAGCGCAACAAGGACGTATTTACTTTGGTAGCTTACAAATAAGCATTTGAAGCTGTACCACATATTCTCATGAATTGACATGCAATTAAATACTTTATTGACAGTATTTCATACAGTCTACATGTCATTTTGTAACGTAGTAACCCGTCTACAATTTTTGTAAACACGCTTGTCGGAATACATAAATTCTATACGAATAGTTGAATAGGCTATTTATTGCGGAAGTAATGGCTTCCAAAATTTAATTGCAGACTGATTTTATTAAAGATAATTAAAAGCTTAGACGGATAATATCATGAATTTCAGTCGGAATAAGTGCGATATGTGAATAAATCTGTAATCCGGTTTCGTTACTCTGAACACAGCCGCGTCCTATAGAATAACTACAAAGAACAAATCTGCAGAAAGGAATTTGTAATGAGAATACAACATCGTTATTTATGAAATAAATTCGTAATTACAATCATAATTAAGAAAAAAATTAGATTCGCGGATTAATAAGTGAGAAACAGCAATGAGTTGCGGTGGCAAGGATTTCTTGTATATGTGATATCGAAGGAGGGAGTTGTACCATGGATGATGCTGGCTGTACCAGCACATTGAAAAGCAAAATGAAAGGAAAAACGCAAGACGACGAAGAATCCGAGGAGGAAGTATGGGATAGTGAAGATGACGATGAGACCATAGCGAGGATACAGCGCGCTCATTACGCTCAGACTGCGGCTATGAATCCTCGAAGGCGACCGGCGCCCCGCGCCAGGCCGATGAGCATTAAGAGGAAGATGGAAGCGGTGAAGAATTTCCATGATTTCACCAAAAAACTGAAGAAGGACACTGGTATTAGAATTCGTAGCTTAGTTGGTAATAATATATTAGAGTTAAGTGATTTTTCAAGTGAGGACAGTAATTCTGATAGTGATGGCCTCTCAGAGGAAGAATTTGTGGTAAATCCCAGTGCTGTGCAAGAGTTAAATGAGGAAAATGAAAGTTACATTGATCCTGAAACAGGGGACATTGTAACAGCGAAAAAAGAAATATATGGTAATCAAAAGAGCCCTCAAGAGGTTAATAAACCAGAAAAAGAACCTAACCAGGAAGAGCCAAAAACTCTATCTATTAGTGACATTATTAATGAAGGTGACTTAGACACAAAAAATGTAGAAATAGCTGAAGTGGACGAAGGGGAACTATGTTCTGAAAAAACTGCAGAAGAGTTGTTGGACATAAAAACTGATGAGTGTAGTCAGGACTTTGATATAACTGAGAAATTAAAAGAAATGGGTGAAATAAGTGTCAAAGCTGTAAGCAAGCCAGAGGAAGACAATGAAGCTTCACAGATAGAAGAGACAAAAGTTGAAGATGAGGAGGTAAGAACTTTGTTTTTACTAGCAAATAGTTACCTGAGTCTTTGACTAGCATAGAAATAACAAAACAAGCTAAACTATGTGAGTTCACATACTGGTTGTGATCCTAGATGTAAATCTTGTGACAATTTTATTAAACTAATAATTTCTTTTTGTGCATATACTGTGTATTTCAAAGCTTTGAGATAACCACCACAAAATTCTAACTTGGTGATCTTTTGTATACACAAACATATAACTGATATACATCAGAATGAAATCTTTCTATCATAGTTTGTTTATACATCAGAAATGATTCTAACATTCCTATTCAAGAGATATTGTAATTGTTGTTTGTAGTTTGAACAACCATTGACACAAATATTAAAAAACATACTTTTATTTTGAAATACTGAGTTCAAATTCCTTTTATCAGAATTAATAATGCTTCATAACAACTTTTAAAGAAGGTCTTTGTCTATATCCATGTTGTATTCCCTGATTGCTGCAAATGTTGCTGGTGTACATACATATAGGGAGAAAAGTTTAAAGTGTCTTGTAGTAGGATATACTTTATAATTGATTGTACACTCAATGACAACTGCAAAAGCACATCATCTATTCCTAGATAAATTAAAAACTACTACTGCTTCAACTCAAATCCATAATTTGGTCTCTAGACTGAAAGGGGATAGGCTTTTGTCCACTATGGATTTTTTAATAATTTTTAAATACAGAGCATGATTAAAAATAATATAGTTTACTATGGGGATTTTGCTTATTTGATTCAAGATTAAAGATATTTTAGTTTATGGCCTTACAAATTAATAAAATAGTAATGAATCATTCATAATACTGCTCCTGTGTTTCTCTCTTCTCACTATATCTCATATGTTTCTGTATTCATTTAGTGTTAAAAAAATATTTGTTGTAAAGCAAGAAGAAATGTAATAAATATGACTTAATTATATGTTGTAGGCACTAGTGTTGATTCCCTTATAATGACCCATTGTACTTTGAAAGTAGTTTATGGTGATCACATTGCAATTTTAAAACAACATATGATTTCTAAATCCACTCATCCATCACATTATTATTAGGTAATATTCAATTATCTTATAAGTAATATTAGTAGCTTGATATCTTTTCCATAATATTCACAATACAAAAATACTACAATGTTTAAAATATGATTTCTATAGGCAAAACATGTTATGTTGATATGTCGACAATCAATATTGTCATTTTCAAAAAGATCAAGAAACAATATCAATTTTAATATCTATACCCTTAGTACTAAAATCATGAATATTTCAGAAGAAACCAGCCAATCCCAATGCTATGAATGTGCGCCGTAACATCAGAGAAGTAATGGATGAAAAAAATCTGGATGCATCAACATTGGCCGCTCAAAGGCAAGAATCTGAGAGATTGGCCAGAGTTCAGGAGCAACAGAGGATCATTCGAGAGGTAATTATAAAGTAAAGCAAGAAATTTAAATCTTTGTAAAAGTTATATTAATTGCAACATTTTAATTATTAGGTACAAAGACAGATAGCATTGAACAGACAAAATAAAATTCATCAGAAAACATTGTCATTATTGCAAGGTGGATCATCATTGCTGAAGAAAGCTGGTCCTGGACAAAAACTAAAGTAAGTTATATAGTTTTTCAAAATACCACATGTGGTTATTGCTACCAGCTTGTATTCATTGTAGTTGGGTAGGGACTTACAAGAATAATTATTAATTTTCTGAATTTCTGCTTACTAAGCCATGCATGATTGCAATACAACATTATTTTTATTGCACTTCATTCCCAAGCAGATGTTTCTCCAATTTGCTACTGTACTATTAATTTTTACAATTGACAACTTTTATTGTTTTGGATCCTTTTAAATGTAACATGGCCTAGGTACATATGTGGACATCTTTAGGCTGATCATCATGATGAAATGTAACATGAAGAATCATTGCAGTAAAGTCATTAAGATTTTGCTTGTACCAAACCATCACTGAGGTGTTGACATTTTCCCGAGTTGGTATTTATAATCAAAAGTATCAATATAATGTTCCTATCGAACTGTAGTTCAAATAACTCATAACTCAAATATATGGTCCATAAGTAGGATTTAAAATCATTATTTTCTAATTATTTCCAGCTTGCCAAATACAGTACTGGTAAAGCTTCCATCAGGAGAAATGAAAAAAACAACAATGAAGCAAGGGCAGGTGGAAGTTACCAAGATCTCCAAACCCACGACATCGGGTGCAAGTTTGCAAAAACCTGGAAAACTTGATCAGAAGACTGACAAGAAAGAGGTAGTGTATAATAGGTCTGCTTTATGTATTGCTAAGATAACATTGACTGTTTATTTAGTTTGGTTTGGAGTGCATTAATGTAAATACTGCAATACAAATGTTGTCAGAAATTGCCTTCTGTAATGAATTAAAAGATTGATACATGATATATCAATATTGCAATTTGCAATATATGATTAAATTATGACTGTTAATGTAAATTAATAAAATGTGGTTCAATTTATAATCTTATTTTTGTGAACTTATTATTGATTACATTCTGTTTCCAGGTTGTAGAAATTGTTGATAGCAGTAGTGGAGAAGAATCATCGTCTTCTTCTTCAGACTCTGATGATTGTATAATGTTGTCAGATTCAGAAGTTCCTCCAAGTCCTGAAGCTGAAGAAGATCCTAACAATTCAGGTATTTTTGCCATTAATTTTTACTTAAGATTAATTGTTGCTTTTTAATAGTTTTATCGTGTTATTGTGTATTGAAGTTAAAATATACAACTTTTTAATATGACATTTTTATTACGAGCTAGAGGTTCCGGCTTAAATACACAATAACAGTAACTGTAAAATGTTAATTGGATTTACAATTTAATTCTGCTTCACATCAATAGATTCTCGTCTTTTTACCTAGCACATAACTGTGCACAAAACTAGAACTGTCGAGACTTTGGTGAAAAATGTACCTTGGCTATCAGGGATATGGGCATAAGTCTGCCATCAATCTGCATGTTGTATATGTATAAAAATAGAGGAGAAGAATTGCAACAAATATAGATTCTACGCTATTCTGTTAGCGGTTTCATTACAATAGCCCCCATGTTGCAGTTATTAAGGCACCAATATGTGATAAAAAATACTGCAGGGTTTGAAATCTGTACAAAGACAAAATGACACAGATTGTACTTTTATGTGGTTGCATAATTAGTATGTTTGAGTTATATTTTTTATACTTGCATGGTTTTTTTTTGTTATGATTCTTATATATTATAATAGTTTTATTGTTTTGCTTCCAGGATTGCATGTGAATGACGCATATAACATACCTGATGAACAAGGCAGAGTGCAAATAAACATTGGTCATCCAGAAAATGAGGAAGATATCTTTTTGGCTCCCCAAATTGCGAGAGTCATTAAACCGCATCAGGTATTATATTTATATAGATTCGCCCCTTTGTCTCCAAAGATATGGGCAACAATGCATTATTAACACATTTTGCAAGTTATGATCATTTGGAAGTGATAGTAATGGAAAAACTGGACCTTTTTGACACAATAAGTTTATTTTGACGATATCGGGTAAACTTATTTTGTTATGATAAATGCCATTAAAAAATCATTTTTATCATTCCAATATATCACTGCACGACCTGAGAAATATTTAATAGGTGCACTAATATTCTAATGGGCCAAAAATTTCATATTCGATACTTCAATTTATTTTGCTATTGAGTGTCCTCGTTAAAATCTGTATTGTATTGATATTTTTATAGATTGGTGGCGTGAGATTCTTATTTGACAATATCATTGAATCTGTGGAACGATTTTCAACATCTACTGGATTTGGCTGTATACTCGCTCATTCAATGGGTCTAGGAAAAACACTTCAAATTGTGTGCTTCTGTGATATATTCTTGCGACATACTAAGTCAAAGACAGTGCTATGTATTATGCCAATCAACACATTACAAAATTGGGTAAGTTAATTCAATATTTATATTATTTACAACTGTATTTCTGAACGAAAATTTTGTGTGAATTATCAATTACTAATGGATTTATTTCGTTATTACAAAGACACATTACGAATTCTGTGGTTGCTTTTCGTATCTTAAAATTTAGAGGTCATTTCGAATGTACAGTCACGAGCATAAATATGTTCCTATGGGCAGGTTGGCAAAAATATCTGACCCATGATCGAGTTCAATAATATGTGCCTACACGTACGCAGCAAAAATATGTGACATTATCCGGCTGCATAATGCAGTACCGTCAAAATGATGTGATACATTCACGAAGCATAAATATGTGACACCACTAGGCGGCAATAATATCTGACATAATTTTATCTTCAATTTAATTTAATTTACAATTTGTATGAAATAATGAAAGAAATAAATTGTATTTTACATTGTTTTAATATGGCTGTAATTTTATACTATTCTAGCTATCCCGGCAAAATTCGTATCGCCCTACCCGCCAATGAATGTTTTGTTACTTATTAAAAGAATTTAATTTTTGATTACTTAGGTATATTATCATCCCCCTGCCCTGGTCCCAATTAATTACTTGGGGTCGGCGCAGTATCTCTTCTTCGTCCACACACGGCATGTCTTCATTCACCCCTTTCTCTTTCATATCTTCAGTCACGCACTCCATCCATCTCTTTTTTGGCCTTCTTCGACTCGCCTATTCATCCACTTTCATATTCATCACCTTTTTTTCCTACATATGGTTCATTCCTTCTCTTAATGTGCCCATACCCCGACAGACGGTTTCCTTTCATCTTTTCTATCACAGGAGCTACTTTCAGACTTACCCTAACGTATACATTTCTCACTCTGTCACTCCATGTTATAATACCACACATCCACCGCAATATTCGCATTATTGCTGCATGCAGTCGTCTTTCGTAAGTCTTCTTCGTTAACCTTATTTTTCCTTTTTCAGCACAGATGCTAGCTCTCTTGACCTACCATTCATCGTACCTACATTCCAACTTGCATACCTCAATCTTATTTCCCGGGCTAGTGTCTTAAGTTGCCCCCGCCTGGGCTGGTGTAACAAACCTTGCCCATTTCTCACAGGAGCCAGGTGCTGCCCCTGCGCGTCGGCTACGGGAGACGCCCTAGGCCCTGTCACCTTTCTTATTATACATTCTGCATAAATGTTTTGGCAAATGTTTTACGGCCGGCCGCCTGTCTGACACCAACTCTCCTTGGGACTTTCATTGTTTTGGTAATGGGGTAGAGATAGCGTGTGTTTGGGTACAGGATATTGCAGGTAAGGATATTTGGCCTGATGGTAAGGATGCTGCAGTCCCGGATAAGGAAGTAGTGGGAGACTCCAACAGCTCGGGGGGCCGAGGTCGCGTACTCGCAGCCCTGTTCCATGACTGGCTAGATCAATGGAAAAGGCATCCCCTGGCCATTTATCAATATTTCTTGAAGGAGATTTAGAGTATTTATAATATTCAAGCATAATAAAAATTTAAAAATTAGGCACTACCAAGGAGATTTGTTACACAAAATAAATTTCTGAAAGCACGCCTTAATATTTGACAGCCAAAAAATGTCAATCCATTGTCATGACAATTCTGCATTTTTAACATCTAAAATACGCAATTATTCGAATGTTATAGATGCATGTTGTCGATTCAAAATGCTTATTTTAATACGTTCTTTTATTTGAGGGGGTCTCTAACTGCATCGACGGGATCAACATTAAATGACAGGAAATTTTGTATGGTGTTAAAGTTCAAAATGACTTAAGTATCATTACGATCCTTTTGTATGGGAATTTAGAAAAGTATTATTTTTAGACATTTTCAGGCAATTGTTAAAATGTATCTCTCCGTAAGAACAATCCTCGTACTTCAAGGAATATTATAAAAAAAGAATTAGCGAAATCGGTTCAGCTGTTCTCGAGATTTGCGCTTAGAGACACATCGAGCAATTCATTTTTATAATATAGAACTCCTCCACTACGATTTAAACTTTATTGTATTGTATTAAAGTTCAAATTGACTTAATTATTAAAACGAAACTTTTGTATGGATAAAGAAAACAATGAAAAGTCCCACGGGAACGCTGTCGAACGGGATAAAAAGTATTCTATGTTTTATTCCCGGTTCTAAGCTACCTCCCCACCAATTTTCAGCCAAATCGCTTCAGCCGTTCTTGAGTTATAAGTGGTGTAACTAACACGACTTTCTTATATACAGGGTGTATTCAGACCGTTTCCGAAAACTAAGGTAGGTAATAGCCAAGGTGATTACAAAACCCCTGGTGTTAACACTAGATTTACCAGTTATTTCAATATACCTATTTCTATCAACACCAGTCATTTTGACTGACATATAAGAATTTCTTTTTTGTGGCTTCCACTTATTTATAGCACTGAAAGTGGTAAAATAAGTTAAAGAATATTAATTGTAGTATGTTATAAATTCATTCATAGACATTATAATAATATAATCTAGCTTTCGTTGGTAAGAGTTGCTCATCGACGATAATATAAGCTCCCGGTTTGAAGCAATTTTGAGTGTTTTCAAGAAAATTATTCCAAACCGCTCAGAGTAAAGCGAGAAGAAGCGAGAAACATTTATGTGTTAGCAAGTAATGACTTTCAGATTTCTTTTATAGAAAAGAATTTATGATATAATTTTAGAATTTCAGTAAAATAATGTGTGCTCATAGTACTGGAAACTTGCTTCGTACGCCCCACTTGCATCTACTATCGAAAGAAATGTCTTCAATTTTGGTTGCGTGATTCTGTAGTTTTTCCCCAAAACTCGAGACGCTTCTGACTTTGTAGAAATTCGTACATGTTCCAAAACGTGGCTCTCAAACAGTAACAGGACCGCACTACTAAGATTCTCGTTCATAATGTTTTTTTTTGGCATGTGTTATTGGCTCTGGTACATCTTTGAAAGAACTCTGAACTGGTAATCTATCAGCAACACTGCCTGCTTCATTTCTTTTCCAAATACTTCCGTCTAAAGCACATTCAGGTTGCTGATTTGGTACGTTACCTCTATCACATTCTACTTCCACCTACGTCTTCAGAACTGGAAGGGAATCGCATGCATCGTCTCGTAAGTTTGTTTAGAATAGTTTTCTGAATATTTTGAATAAATTTACAGTCATTTGACTGATCTATGAAATTGTCTTCATCAGAAATTTCCTTATCACTATTCTCAATAATGGCTCTGTTGTCATCACTGACTTGTAGATCAATTTGGCATATATAAATTCACTCTTGCCATCATACACTTCTCTATTTATATCTGAACATTCCAGAATCGATGGCATTTTCTAAATAAATAAAAAAATATATTCGTTTCGACATTTTGAGGGGCTGGGAATCACTATAAAAATAAGTTGGAACTAAAACACTTTCTTCGAATTTAGTGTTCTTATTGAAGAATATATTTTTCGTTATTTCGCTATTCGAACAAATGTTTCATACCTTTGTCACTGCGCGGCTAAAGATGATTGATTGCGCAAAGAGATCGCTTGGACTAAGATTTTATTACACGTGTTGGACGGAGCTCGATACAAGACAGTTCGCGCCTCGTACATTTACGAAATGCTCGTAGAAATCTCGTAATACTACCGAAATCGTAATGAAACCATGGACACATGGACCCTATAGCATTCTATAGATTTATTCTATTGAACATTATCCACGCTGGTCTCACTATTCTCCCGAAATCGTTCATTTCTTCATAAAAACACGCACCAGTCATTTTGACTGGTACCGGTATAAATGTGAAAAACAAAAAATATATCTGTTACTAATATAAATAAACTAACATGAAGTTTGTAAAATAAATTCTCTACTTATAGGTACAAAAGTCATAACATCATTTCGGAAAACAAATGTTATATGTCGTAGTAATTACAAGCTTTTATTTAACTTCACTTTTGTATGTATGTATGTATGTATGTATGTATGTATGTATGTATGTATGTTTGTATGTTTACAAATCTTGCAATGAAGATTTGAACCACTTCCAATAGACCGATTGTGCTGAACCTTGGTATACCTACGTAACTTGGATGACAATACAATAATATGGTACTATGGAGCTGGTCTGATGATGAGATTGGAAGATGACCATAGAAACATCGGTTCTTGTGGACCGATTGAGCTGAAATTTGGTATGTCTTTGTAACTTCGACAACAATACACAAATATGGTATCATGGTGCTGATCTGACGAAGAGTTGGAAGATGCCCATCGGAACTTCGATTTCTGTGGTCCAATTGAGCTGAAATTTGGTATGTCTTCGTAGCTTCGGTAACAATACAAAAATATGATATTATGGAGCTGATCTATTGAGGAGTTGGAAGAAGCCCACAGGAACTCCGATTCCTTTGGACCGATTGAGCTGAAATTTGGTATACCTATGTAATTTCGGTGACAATATAATAACAAGGTATCATAGAGCTGATCTGACGAAGAGTTGGAAGATGCCCATAGGAACTCCGATTCTTGTGGTCCAATTGAACTGAAATTTGGTGTGTCTTCGTAACTTCGGTAATAATACAAAAATATGGTATCATGAAGCTGATCTGATGAGGAGTTGGAAGAAGCCCATAGGAACTCCGATTCCTGTGGACCAAGTAAGCTAAAATTTGGTATGCCTTTGTATTTTTAGTGACAACATAATAACAAGGTATCGTTGATCTGGTGTCATGAGAAGTTGGAAGGTGCCTATAGAAACACTAGTTTTCATGGACCGATTGAGTTGAATTTCGGTATGACTACGAAATGGATAGACTTAGAAATATGTCCAACTAAAAAGTTAAAAATAAATTAACGGTGAAAAACACATTTTAAAATCAAGCTTTTATTATGCACGAAAAATTAAAAAAATAAACTAAGAAAACATTCATAAAATTCGTATTTTTTTAAACTTTACAAGTAACAATTTACAAAAGTCTTCGGTTTATCAGTAGAAGTATGATACATAAACATATATTATCTATAACTAGTATATTAATATTCTTAAGTAATTTAAAAGCTTGTCGCGCAATTTCGTTAATGCAAAGACCTCGGCCGCGACGAGCTTTTAGATCACTTAAGAATATTAATATACTAGTTATAGATAATATATGTTTATGTATCATACTTCTACTGATAAACCGAAGACTTTTGTATATTGTTACTTGTAAAGTTTAAAAAAATACGAATTTTATGAATGTTTTCTTAGTTTATTTTTTTGAATTGAAGTTGCACGACCAGTCAAAATGACTGGTCTGGTAAATCTAGTGTTAAAGAAAATCCCGACAAAAGATAAAAATTTTGTCGTTTTCCATACAACCATCGGTAGTAAACGTATGCGGTTTGTATGGAAAACGTCAAAATTTTTATTTTTCGTCGGGATTTTCTTTAATGCCAGGGGGTTTGTAATGATCTTATATATCACTTGCCTTCGTTTTCGATCATGGTCTGAATACACCCTGTATATATATATATATATATATTTATGTCTAGATATTAATTATTATGGTCTAAATCACGACTAAATTTATATATTTACTTATATTTTTTTGTATTTTAATTTATCAAATCATCTTAATTAATAATTTTAATTCTTTTTTTATAAACATTATAAATTAAAATCTAGTATACCCCCCGTTTGTATTAATAACATCCTGTAGCCTCTCTCGCATGAATGAGACAATATTAGTGCACACTTGAGAGCCCCGGAGTGACTCCCAAATGTCGAAGGTGTGAGAACGCAGGGAATTGTAAGTTCTAGCCTGATTTGGATCCCATTGTTGGACTATTAAACCCCACAGGTTCTCAATAGGATTCAAATCAGGGCTTTTAGGAGGGAAATCTATTAATTTTATCGTCTCTCTTTGCGTATTAAACCACTCACGAGTTATTCGTGAGTTGTGGATCGGGCTGTTGTCTTGCACCACATAAAGAGGTGCTAAATCAGGATAACTGATACGCCTTGTACGATAAAAAAAGTAGTGATGGCCTCGAGGTTTAGGCGCGCGGTCGAGAATCTCGGCGGTCGCAGGTTCGAACCCCAGGCACACACCTCTGACTTTTCGAAGTTATGTGTGTATTCAAATTGAATTATCACTTGCTTTAACGGTGAAGGAAAACATCGTGATGAAACCTGCACACCTAAAAAGTTCTTAGGAATTTTTTAGGTGTGTAGTCCGCCAATCCGCACTAGGCCAGCGTGGCGGACTATGGCCTAAACCCTCTCAATAGTAGAGGAGACCCGTGCTCAGCAGTGGGCGTATATGGGTTGATGATGATGATGATGATGATGATGATGATATGCCTTGTCGGTATTAAAATGTCTGAAAGAATTCCTGTATATTCAACGCTGTTAAGGCGACCAGTTATCACGTATTACTTCGATAAAGAAATTTAACTTCAAAACAATATTTCTTTAATTATTTCGTCTTCGTTCGTTAAAATAGTAATTATGATCGTTAAATTGTTCTTCACTAAACAATCTTACCAATATTGTTTTGGGGAATACTACACACACCTTCGATCAAATATACTAGATTGAAGATCGCAAACAAAATCACTTGTCTTAGTGGCACCGGTTGCATATATTTCATGATATATTTACACATTTGTAATTCAGACTTCGATTTGTAAAGTATTAAATTAAAGACGACTCCTGGTTACAATTAACCTTAAATCTTTGCAATTGGATTTTATATAGCTTACAATAAATTTGAATTTAAGACGTTATGACATTAAAATACAGAAAATAAAAATGTCATTTTAAAATAATGTCTTTAATAAATGAGGATAAATATTTTAAAATAAACGTCACGCGCAAGTAATAAGATTGAAAATTATTTGTTCACATTTAGCATTCACGTTGTTTTGGTACTAAATATTTCTTAGTGCGTTCACTTCGAACAGTCATTATGTCATAAAGTGTCTGTTTTTTCATTCTGTTTGGCCTTACTTCGTAAGTGTATACGAGTAATATTCGGTAGCAATAGCAAAAAACCTTATCATTCACGTCACAAGTTATGGTATTGAGAACTAATTATTGAAAAGAAAAATGCAATTGCGTTCAGAGTCAGATAGTCGTTAATACGCTGTTTGAACTATGTATAAGTTAAATCAACTATATCTCTTAAATCTATTAATTTAAGAAACCATAGTTTTTCTTTTGCGCAAAAATCGGCTTTACAGTATTTACAATATTACTCACTACCAAGCCAGCAATTATTATTTGTGGAATTATATCTGAATTTGAATTATGGTCTACTTTTTCACCAAATTCAGTGGTATTCAGTGGTAGTTTGACAGCCCCCGTGGCGCAGTTGGCTAGACACCAGCTTGCGAAACGAGAGGCCGCGGGTTCGATCCCCGCACCGAGACAAATGTTTGTGTGATCCACAAATATTTGTTTCGGGTCTGGGTGTTTGTGAGACCGAAAAAGTCTCTCGTAGTGTCTGATACCCACGACACAGGTCTTGTAACCTAGTGTGGGGTCAGAGCTATGTATGTGACCGTTGGATGTATTTATTTATTTATTTATTCGTTTTAAATTTATCAAAACTCTGTTAGGGAATCTAAAAAATTAAATTAATTTAAGAAAAATCAATAAGCTGTATAAATAATAAATTAATCGGAGCAATCGTGTTAAAATCCGCTTCCGTTTAACACAACATAATAATTCCTTAATGTCACAGCAGCCGTAGGCAAAATATATCTACGTATTAAATGAATATTTGAATTTGGTCGTGATTTAGAATATATCTAGACAAAAATCTATACAAATAATTTAAAGAGGTAAAGCTTGTGACTTTGTATAAAGTAATCTCTAGATCTACTTAACCGATTTTGAACATTCTTTTAGCAATAGAAAGCTACGTTATTTGTGAGTGTCATAGGGTAAATATTAATCAGAAAATTGATAACAATTTTTCATTGTAGCCGGTTTTACAAAGTAAACCGAAGAAAAAACTGTCGAACGAAAACGTTTTTTATAAACGCTGCTTTTTTACCCATGAGAGATATTTGCTTGAGTCCTAGAGAAAAGTTATAGAGCTTGATCACCATTATCACAACAGCCCATATACGTCCCACTTCTGGGCACGAGTCTTCTCTATCATTGAGAGGGTTAAGACCTTAATCCACCACGCTGACCTAGTACGGGTTTACGGGCTACAAACCTAAGAAATTTCTAAGAACTTCTAGGTGTGCAAGAGTCATCACGATGTTGTTCTTTACCGTTAATGCAAGTGATATGATAATTCATTGTTAATACAGATGGGCGTGATGGGGTGTACGCCCGCGACCGGAGAGATTCTCAACCGTGCGCGTAAACCTCGAGCCCAGCACTGTGAAGCTTGATAATGCTTATAAAAAGTCAGCGACAGCATAATATGTCTAACTATAAAAATATTGAAGAATAATTTAAATCATTACTTCATGTTAATTGATCAATATTATCAACAATTATGATTTTTTATTAAAATAAGTGAGTTTATAGATATACTCTCAAGTGTTTAAAACAAAATATTTTTTTCTTTTACTGCATACAATTGGCACGAATGGTTAAAGAGGTAATACTGACCTAGTTATGCAACCGCAACTGTGCCGTAATTTATTTAGTGATATTTTCATTAAAAATAGATGAATACAATATTTTTTCGCAATCAGGAAATAAATGATGGCATTCAGTATTAACCGAACTAAAATCACAATTTAATCGCAAGTAAAAATGTTTACCCCCCAACGATGCGAGCGCGAGCCGCCTAGTATAGTATAAAAGTACAGCCATCTTGAAACAATGTAAAATAAAATTTATTTCGTATAATTATTATATTAAATTGAAGATAAAATTATGTCAGATATTATTGCCGCCTAGTGGTGTCACATATTTATGCTTCGTGAGTGTATCACATCATTTTGACGGTACTGCATTATGCAGCCGGATAATGTCACATATTTTTGCTGCGTACATGTAGGCACATATTATTGAACTCTATCATGGGTCACATATTTTTGGTAACCTTCGCATAGGAACATATTTATGCTCGTGACTGTACAGTCACGAGCATAAATATGTTCCTATGCGAAGGTTACCAAAAATATCTGACCCATCATCGAGTTCAATAATATGTGCCTACACGTACGCAGCAAAAATATGTGACATTATCCGGCTGCATAATGCAGTACCGTCAAAATGATGTGATACACTCACGAAGCATAAATATGTGACACCACTAGGCGGCAAAAATATCTGACATAATTTTATCTTCAAATTAATATAAAAATTATACGAAATAATGAAAGAAATAAATTTTATTTTACATTGTTACAAGATGGCTGTACTTTTATACTATACTAGTCAGCCCGCGCTCGCTTCGTTGGGGGGTAAACATTTTTACTTGCGATTAAATTGTGATTTTAGTTCGGTTAACACTGAATGCCATAATTTATTTTCTGACTGCCAAAAAATATTGTATTTATCTATTTTAAATGAAAATATCACTAAATAGATTACGGCACAGTCGCGGTTGCATAACTAGGTCAGTATTATCTCTTTAACCATTCGTGCAAATTGTATGCAGTTAAAGAAAAAAATATTTTGTTTTAAACACTTGAGAGTATAATTATAAACTCACTTATTTTAATAAAAAATCATAATTATTGATAATATTAATCAATTAAGATGAAGTAATGATTTAAATTATTCTTCAATATACAAAACATTTTTTTTCAGTTATATTTAAAGTTAGACATATACTGGCGCTGACTTTTTTATAGGCATTATCAAGCTTTACAGTGCTGGGCTCGAGGTTTATGCGCACGGTTGAGAATCTCTCCGGTCGGGGGTGCACACCCCAGGCACACACCTCTGACTTTTCGAAGTAATATCTGTATTAACAATGAATTATCACTTGCAATAACGGTAAAGGAAAACACCGTGATGACTCTTGCACACCTAGAAGTTCTTAGAAATTTCTTAGGTTTGTAGTCCGCAAACCAGCACTAGGTCAGCGTGGTGGACTAAGGTCTTAACCCTCTCAATGATAGAGAAGGCTCGTGCCCAGAAGTGGGACGTAAATGGGCTGATAATGATAATGATGATCAAGCTCTATAACTTTTCTCTAGGACTCAAGCAAATATGGGGTAAAGCAACGTTCATAAAAAACCCGTTCGACTGTTTTTTCTTCGATTTACTTTGTAAAACCGGCTACAATGAAAAATTGTTATCAATTTTCCGATTAAAATTTACCCTATGACACTTACAAATAACGTAGCTTTCTATTGCTAAAAGAATGTTCAAAATCGGTTTAGTAGATCCAGAGATTACTTTATAGTAGTATGTTAGTATTTGTATAGATTTCTGTCTAGATATATTCTAAATCACGACCATATAATATTCATTAAGGAATTGTTATGTTGTGTTAAACGGAAGCGGCTTTTAACACGATTGCTCCGATTAATTTATTATTTATACAGTTTATACAGTTAATTGATTTTTCTTAAATTAATTTAATTAATTAAGAGACCAGATTTAAATCCCATTGAGAATCCGCTTTTATCTGGGTTTAATGGTCCAGCTATGGGATCCAACTCGGGCTCCAACCCATGATTCTCTATGCTGATTAGCTATACTCTGTTTAAATTCATCTTTACATATGTAATTTTTTTCTGTAAGTGTAATGTTCCCAAACTCCTCCGAAACGGCAGGACCGATTTGAATGATTTTTAGTGTGTGTTTAAATGGACTCGAGGATGGTTTAGATTTACAATTCAGTTCAATTTCAATTGCTCTTTTTTTAATTATATGTTTGTTGATTTTTGATAATAAACTCTTTGGATAATATTTCAGAGCGTGACATGAGTCACAGTTCACTTTGTTTTTAAAACAGACATCAGTGACGTTACCCTAGAGTGGCCAATATGCAGCCAGTAGCACAACCATATCGCATATTTACTAACTCCAATAGTAAATGACACTAAAGGTATGTGTCTTCGACCAAATGTATACTAGATTCAAAAATAGCCCGGAAATAAGCGCACAACAAAAATTGTGGTCTTATTACAAATTTGGAATGTCCAATCGTCGCTAACGCTAAGACGTAACAAGAAAAAAGTTGAGTAGAGCATTTTTTAGATTCCCTAGCAGAGTTTTGATAAATTTAAAACGAATACCACTGAACTTTGTGAAATGAAATGAAATGAAATGAAATAATATTTATTGAATCCATAAAATGTCAAATACATCACTTAGATTCAGTCATTTCAAATTTTACCACCCTGTTCGGAAGGCAGTCATCACTAGAGAAGAACGGGCAAGAAACTCTAGTGTTGCTCTTTTCCAATCAAGAGATAGCTTACAATATTGTTACAAGGACTTAATTTCCCGAATTCGAGCAGCTCATTGATACAATATCAGAATTTTGTGTTGCATATTAGAACAGCATAGTCATCTTAAATGGAGAGACTGTCATCTGACCGAGTTAAAATTTCATGAATGGAAATAAGCAAATTAGGCAGACCAGTCCACACAAACAGCACCCGTTCACGAGTATGACGCATGTGCCAGCCATCGGCCTCCTCAACCATTTCATAGGGAAGTGACCGACCCGGCACACGACGCCGCCGTAAGCACAGACGTTTCAGCGAGCATGACATACCTAATTGCTTACAGATTACTAAAACAATAATTACGTACGTACAGCCATGTCCATTAAAGTAAACTCAGCCAAACCTGGGATTACAGTAACATTTTAATTATGCCCAGGCTTCGTTATCCTCCATATATTCTGATATTGTATAGTAGGCTTTGTTACATAGTTGTTTCTTAGTAGTTTCTTTAAATGTATGATACTTCAAAGCCTTAATATGACTAGGGACTTTATTGTAGAAGTGTACACAGTAACCCTTAAAAGATTTGCTGATCTTGTGGAGCCTGGTCTTATAAGTTACTAATTTATCTTTATTGCGTGTATTTCTATCATGTATGTCAGAATACTTTTTAAATTTATTAATATTCTTATGGACATACATAAGATTTGCGTGTATATATTGAGATGCTACTGTCAAAATACCAATTTCCTTAAACTTTTCTCTTAGAGAATGTCTAGAGCTAAGTGTGTATATGCATCTTATTGCTCTTTTTTGTAGTAAAAATATGGTATTTATGTGAAAAACTAGACCATAATTCAAATTCAGATATAATTCCACAAATAATAATTGCTGGCTTGGTAGTGAGTAATATTGTAAAAAAATATTTGTAAATACTGTAAAACCGATTTTTGCGCAAAAAAACTATGGTTTCTTAAATTAATAGATTTAAGGGACATGGCTGATTTAACTTATACATAGTTCAAACGACGTATTAACGACTATCTGACTCTGAACGCAATTGCATTTTTCTTTGTTATAAATAGTTCTCAATACCAAAACTTGTGACGTGAATGATAGCGATTATTACTATTGCTACCGAATATTACTCGTATACACTTACGAAGTAATACCAAACAGAATGAAAAAATAGACACTTTATGACATAATGACTGTTCGAAGTGAACGCACTAAGAAATATTTAGTACCGAAACAACGTGAATTCCAAATGTGAACAAATAATTTTCAATCTTATTACTTGCGTGTGACGTTTATTTTAAAATATTTGTCCTCATTTATTAAAGACATTATTTTAAAATGACATTTTTATTTTCTGTATTTTAATGTCATAACGTCTTAAATTCAAATTTATTGTAAGCTATATAAAATCCAATTGCAAAGATTTAAGGTTAATTGCAACCATGAGTTGTCTTTAATTTAATACTTTACAAATTGAAGTCTGAATTACAAATGTGTAAATATAATATCATGAAATATATGCAACCGGTGCCACTAAGACAAGTGATTTTGTTTGCGATCTTCAATCTAGTAGGTATACATATATTTGATCGAAGGTGTGTGTAGTATTCCCCAAAACGATATTGGTAAGATAGTTTAGTGAAGAACAATTTAACGATCATAATTACTATTTTAACGAACGAAACGAAATAATTAAAGAAATATTGTTTTCAAGTTAAATTTCTTTATCGAAGTAATACGAGATAACTGGTCGCCTTAACAGCGTTGAATATACAGGAATTCTTTCAGACATTTTGATACCGACAAGGCATATCAGTTATCCTGATTTAGCACCTCTTTATGTGGTGCAAGACAACAGCCCATTCCAGAACTCACGAATAACTCGTGAGTGGTTTAATACGCAAAGAGAGACGATAAAATTAATAGATTTCCCTCCTAAAAGCCCTGATTTGAATCCTATTGAGAACCTGTAGGGTTTAATAGTCCAACAATGGGATCCAAATCAGGCTAAAACTTACAATTCCCTGCGTTGTCACACCTTCGACATTTAGGAGTCACTCCAGGGCTCTCAAGTGTGCACTAATATTGTCTCATCCATGCGAGAGAGGCTACAGGATGTTATTAATGCAAACGGGGGGTATACTTGATTTTAATTTATAATGTTTGCATATAAAAAAAGAATTAAACTTATTAATTAAGATGATTTGATAAATTAAAATATAAGTAAATATTTAAATGTAGTCGTGATTTAGACCATAATATCTAGACATAAATCTATCTATACTAATATTATAAAGCTGAAGAGTTCGTTTGTTTGTTTGAACGCTAGGATCTCAGGAACTACTGGTCCGATTTGAAAAATTCTTTCACTGTTAGATAGCATATTTATCGCGAAAGGCTATAGGCTATATAACATTACGCTACGACGAATAGGAGCAGAGCAGCAATAAATAATATTTCAAAATCGGGGACATTTTTTCCTTTTTGTGAGCTTCCGCTGCGTGCGCTGCGAAAACGGTTAAAGTTTCGCTAAAATAATGTATGAGTGAAATGTTCCTCTTTAAAAGTTCTAAAAGAAAATCCGCGACAGGATATGTCTATTTTTTAAGGTTGGCTCACTATAACGTTTTTTATCCTAACCAAATTTATTTTAAAATAAAGTTTTATTTGTTAAGGTGTTTTTATAAATATGATATTAATCCTTATCCAAATAAATACGTTATTCATTACAAGTATTTAATTTTAAATAAAATTGCCCTTTACATCATTTGATTTCACTGAGTATCTTAGAAGATATTGCAATTTTAAAATATTGATCAAGCGCGCAGTAATGATGCACAAGGCGCCGATCGACGCGTTACGGTTTCACGTTTGAACAATTTGACCGAATTGTATGATTTTTGGTATGGACATAAACAGGACTCTGAGAAGTAAAATAGACTACAACTTATTTTCCTTCTGAACTCAACCCTGTAGTCTACGCGGACGGAGTCGCGAGCAAAAGCTAGTATATGTATATAAAAGAAAGTCGTGTTAGTTACACCACTTATAACTCAAGAACGGCTGAAGCGATTTGGCTGAAAATTGGTGAGGAGGTAGCTTAGAACCGGGAATAAAACATAGGATACTTTTTATCCCGTTCGACAGCGTTCCCGTGGGACTTTTCATTGTTTTCTATATCCATACAAAAGTTTCGTTTTAATAATTAAGTCAATTTGAACTTTAATACAATACAATAAAGTTTAAATCGTAGTGGAGGAGTTCTATATTATAAAAATGAATTGCTCGATGTGTCCCTAAGCGCAAATCTCGAGAACAGCTGAACCAATTTCGCTAATTCTTTTTTTATAATATTCCTTGAAATACGAGGATTGTTCTTATGGAGAGATACATTTTAAAAATTGCTTGAAAAGGTCTAAAAATAATACTTTTCTGAATTCCCATACAAAAGGATCGTAATGATACTTAAGTAATTTTGAACTATAACACCATACAAAATTTCTGTCATTTAATGTTTATCCCGTCGATGCAGTTAGAGGCCCCCTCAAATAAAAGAACGTATTAAAATAAGAATTTTGAATCGACAATATGCATCTATAACATTCGAATAATTGCGTATTTTAGATGTTAAAAATGCAGAATTGTCATGACAATGGATTGACATTTTTTGGCTGTCAAATTTTAAGGCGTGCTTTCAGAAATTTATTTTGTGTAACAAATCTCCTTGCTAGTGCCTAATTTTTAAATTTTTATTATGCTTGAATATTAAAAATACTCTAAATCTCCTTCAAGAAATATTAATAAATGGCCAGGGGATGCCTCTTCCATTGATCTAGCCAGTCATGGAACAGGGCAGCGATTACGCGACCTCGGCCCCCCGAGCTGTTGGAGTCTCCCACTACTTCCTTATCCGGGACTGCAACATCCTTACCATCAGGCTAAATATCCTTACCTGCAATATCCTGTACCCAAACACACGCTATCTCTACCCCATTACCAAAACAATAAAAGTCCCAAGGAGAGTTGGTGTCAGACAGGCGGCCGGCCGTAAAACATTTGCCAAAACATTTATGCAGAATGTATAATAAGAAAGGTGACAGGGCCTAGGGCGTCTCCCGTAGCCGACGCGCAGGGGCAGCACCTGGCTCCTGTGAGAAATGGGCAAGGTTTGTTACACCAGCCCAGGCGGGGGCAACTTAAGACACTAGCCCGGGAAATAAGATTGAGGTATGCAAGTTGGAATGTAGGTACGATGAATGGTAGGTCAAGAGAGCTAGCATCTGTGCTGAAAAAGGAAAAATAAGGTTAACGAAGAAGACTTACGAAAGACGACTGCATGCAGCAATAATGCGAATATTGCGGTGGATGTGTAGTATTATAACATGGAGTGACAGAGTGAGAAATGAATACGTTAGGGTAAGTCTGAAAGTAGCTCCTGTGATAGAAAAGATGAAAGGAAACCGTCTGTCGGGGTATGGGCACATTAAGAGAAGGAATGAATCATATGTAGGAAAAAAAGGTGATGAATATGAAAGTGGATGGATGGGCGAGTCGGAGAAGGCCAAAAAAGAGATGGATGGAGTGCGTGATTTAAGATATGAAAGAGAAAGGGGTGAATGAAGACATGCCGTGTGTGGAAGAAGAAGAGATACTGCGCCGACCCCAAGTAATTAATTGGGACCAAGGCAGGGGGATGATAATATACCTAAGTAATCAAAAATTAAATTCTTTTAATAAGTAACAAAACATTCATTGGCGGGTAGGGCGATACGAATTTTGCCGGGATAGCTAGAATAGTATAAAATTACAGCCATATTAAAACAATGTAAAATACAATTTATTTCTTTCATTATTTCATACAAATTGTAAATTTAATTAAATTGAAGATAAAATTATGTCAGATATTATTGCCGCCTAGTGGTGTCACATATTTATGCTTCGTGAGTGTATCACATCATTTTGACGGTACTGCATTATGCAGCCGGATAATGTCACATATTTTTGCTGCGTACGTGTAGGCACATATTATTGAACTCGATCATGGGTCAGATATTTTTGCCAACCTGCCCATAGGAACATATTTATGCTCGTGACTGTACCTGCCTTGCAGATTAATATGCGGCAGTAGCGATTACGAATTTTTAACATGATTTTAAATATCAATGAATTACGATATGTTTTTGATATTATAGTAGTGACATTTAAAGTGAGGTTCTCATTTCAGGTTGCGGAATTTAATATGTGGTTACCGCTCGACGCGTCAACTAGCCCATTAACAGCGCATGGCGAAGTACGTGCCAGGAATTTCCCTATTTACGTACTAAATGACAGTCACAAAACTCTACAAATGCGGGCGAAAGTTGTCAAGGTTATTATCTTCAATAATTAAACACGCAAAAGTTTTTATGCATGAATAATTGTTACTCTTTCACACAAAAACTATTAGAGATTGCAATGAAATTTAGAAATGGCGATAGCTGTATATAAAACTTTTTTTGCTCCTGAATATTAAGTTGGATGCGAGTGAAACCGTGAAGCAAAGTAGTAATCCATGTTTTTGTATACTTGTCTTAGTTTTTGAAGTCACATGGATAACTGATATTAATGTAATGTTTTAGGAATGGTCAACAGTTGGCGGTGTGTTGATGATAGGATATGAATTGTATCGGTTGCTAAGTATGAAAAAAGACAAAAAACCTCGTAAGAAAAAAAAAGCTGACGATAAAGATAAAGATAAAAATGAGAGTAAACGGGCTGATACAGCAAATGAAGATACACAGGTTTGTCAATTTATATTATTAAAATTGAAATATACACAGTTTACAACAGTTGTCTGCTAACATTATGCTGATTGCAGTTGAAAGAATGTAGTGCTCAGTTTTGTCCTTTAAAGATTGAGAACAATAGTTCAAAAATATGTGAAAAAATCCTTGTGACCAAATTAAACTACCTCTATTTCACAGAGTTCAGACATCACAAATCAATCTAAGCTTTCTGAGGATGTTAAGTTCGACAAAGAAAGTGGCGATGCACAAATAAAATCTGAGCCAGATATCAAAGACGAAATAAAAAAAGAAGAGAAGAAAGAAGATAGCCCAACCGACGAGGAAAAAAAACTTTTAGACGGTTTGTATTATGATCACTAAATAAAAAAGTCAAATATTCGTGGGTTTAACTAGCTTTGATAGAATTTGGCCTCTGTCCGCAACTTGCAGGAATTCTTGAGTAATAAAAAGGTGGTCATTGAGTTTTGTTCCTAAGAGTCTTATTTTGCAAAGACTATGGTGTGTACTATGGTGTAGACATTCCATGTAAATCTGTTTTAGTTCTAAATTACGTATGCATATTTGCTCGGCAGTTAATTGCGAAGGAGCTATGCGAAAGACAATTATAATTTTATAGGTGTTTTTCCGATGTTTTCTTTTTTGTATTTTTTTAAATTCTTTATTATCAACTACTTGCGGTTTATACATTTATGTTCGTACTATAACAATAATATACTTATCCTTCTTTCAGAAATGTACGAAGCGTTAGTCCGCCCTGGCCCGGACTTAGTAATTTGCGACGAAGGTCACAGAATAAAGAATTCTCATTCCAACATATCTTATGCTTTAAAACAAATGAGAACTAAACGAAGAGTTGTATTGACAGGTAAAAAAACTTGTACACTAGATTTAGCCTGCTATTCTTGATACATAAATGTCGGTAACTGGAGAAAGCGATAACGAGTAAATTTCGTATTTCCCTGATATGTTTTATACTTGATACAATTATATTGACTTCTATTGTTAAACCATCATCATCAACCCATATACGTCCCATTGCTGGGCACGGGTCTCCTCTAACACTGTGGGGGTTTTGGCCATAGTCCACCCCGCTGGCCTAGTGCGGGTTGGTGGACTACACACCTAAGAAATTCTTAAGAACTTTTAAGATGTGCAGGTTTTATCACGATGTTTTCTTTCACCGTTAAAGCAAATGATAATTCAATGTGAATACACACATAACTTGGAAAAGTCAGAGGTGTGTGCCTGGTGTTCGAACCCGCGACCGTCGAGTTTCTCGACCGCGCGCCCACACCTCGAGGCCATCACTGCTTGTTAAGCCATAAACGACATAAAATTACATTGTTTCTTATTACAGGTTATCCACTCCAAAATAATTTATTGGAGTATTGGTGTATGGTGGATTTTGTGCGGCCGAATTATCTTGGTAGTAAAACAGAGTTTTGCAATATGTTTGAGCGACCCATACAGAATGGACAATGTATTGATTCGACGCCGCAAGACATCAGGCTTATGAGATATCGTGCGCACGTGCTGCACTCTCTTCTTTTGGGTTTCGTACAAAGGTAGGCCTTTCTATTTGCTGTAAATAATATGCTCAAGTTGTGTTTGTATATTTCGTTTATCAAGAAATCCATTTTAATTTATGTATGTTCAAAACAGTGCCATAAAATTGTTATTATTATAAACAGACGATCACATGCTGTCTTACAATCAACGTTACCGCAGAAAGAGGAATATGTGCTTCTAGTTCGAATGACACCTCTCCAACGGAAACTGTACGACAGATTTATGAACGAAGTTGTTCGTTCCACATCTGTGCCAAATCCATTGAAAGCATTTGCTATTTGTTGTAAGGTATGTCATTTATAAATTTTCACACTATTTTATATAATACATTGTTCTTTAATATATGCATCATGGAATTGTTTTCCAAGTAATTACTTTTATGATTTTCCCAGTGAAGCGCAGTGGCTTGTACTCAAACAAAAAGTAGCAAGTATAGAGCTCCATAGTCGGTTCTTAATATTTTTTTATTTTTAGATATGGAATCATCCCGATGTATTGTACAATTTTCTCAAGAAACGCAGTGAAGCAAATGCTGCAATCGAGGAAGATTTGGATTTGGAAGAATTACGAGGTGTAACAAAAGCAGGTAGAGCAAGAAACAACAAAGCTCCACCAAAACGGCTTCCTAAACCACGCGTAAGTTTATGAAAGGTGTCGTGTTTTTAATAATATAGGCAACTCATTTTAAAATGATACTGATATATTTTTATTTCATACATTATAGGGATCGTCTAAGAAACCTGCAGCTACAATACCACCTAATACAACGGGAACAGTAGCATTGCGGCAAGATGGACAGTCATACGGCAATGTACCGTACCCGCCGAATGGGCCTTACGGACCTCCGCCGAATACCTATAGACCAGATCAGCAGACGGGACCGTATCCTCCATATCCGAACTACCAAAATTCCGGACCTGGATACTTTCCCCACAATCAAGGATATAATCAAAACTACGATAGTAATTATTACCAACAACAACCTCCTTACGGTAATAATTATCCCAACCAATTCCCACCAGGTTCCCAGGAATGTGGACAAGGATACAACCAAAATTATTGGGGCAACGGAAACTTTTACGGAAATAGTGGGTACTACAATAACCCACAATACCCAAACAATCAACCGCCTCAAGACTACAGAGGTAACCCTCCGGCGGAGTTTAATAATTCTCAACATTTTCCACGTAATTACAACCAACCTCCCAATGACCAGCCCTATCCAGGGAACTCTATGCAACCATACACGAATAATGCCGAAGGCTACGGAAATCCCCAGAGACCACCATATCAGGCTTTTAATCAGCCAGGATACCAAGAATATAATCAAAATACTCCGCAAGGTCCATATCCTAATAGTACAAATTCTCATGAATTTCCGAACCAACAATATCCACCTACTTATACCGGGGATAATCCGAGCTACGGATCCAACCCAACTCCTTTTAATCAATATGAAAACCAGGCTTCCAATTTTGGTGGTTTTTCAAATAATTTGACAACCAACCAAGCTCCAGATACAATTGTGCCAAATCAGCAGGTTAAAGCGGAACCGAATATTACACAAAATTTTAGTGATATTAAATCTGAGCCAAATACTGCCCCTAATCCAGCCGGGCCATCTTACCCTACGTTCGGATATCAACCGAATACACAGAATTATGCGCAAGAGCAGAATGAAAGCACTAGCAACGCAAACTACCCATATCAAAATTACTCGCAGCGGCTCGAAACTAAAACGCCTCTAGATAGCGCTAGTTCGGGCAGCCCGGTAACCTCATGGCCCATAACAGAAATCAAAACTGAGGTTGACAAATTCAAAGCAGAAGAAATAAAAGCTGAGGTAAAATCCGAATCTGATGGTGAAGTAAAAATAGAAGATTTAGACACTAAAAAAATTGTGAAAGATGAACCAAAAAAGTTATTACTTAATGAACCTAATCTAAACAAAGACATAGAACTAGAAGCAGCAAAACAAAAAGATTCGGAACTCACTAAAAGTAGTAAATCTGAATCTGAGGAAGAAATGCCTAAAAGAGGTAGACCAAAAGGCAAAGCCCGCGATGGCAAGAAAGGCGACAAACAAAAAGCCAAGAGTAAAGCTAAGGCTAAGGGAAGAAAGGATAGAAAAACATCTAAAGACAAAAATAACGAAGAATCTGAATCTGAGGAAAGTGAAAAAGAAGAGAAATTAAATAGAGAGGAAGAATTAGCACTTGTGAAAAAAGCAGAAGAAGTGACATATGATTGGGCAGCTGAGTTGTTAAAAGATTACATACCTGGAATTATAGAAAACTCTGCTAAAATGGAGCTATTTTTCTATATTTTAAATGAAAGTATTAAGTTAGGTGACAGGCTCCTGCTTTTCAGTCAAAGTTTATTTACTTTGAATCTCATTGAAGACTTTTTGGAGAGAAATTACATTCCGGGTACTAATTGTCTTTGGGAGAGGAATACAAACTATTACAGTAAGAGTTTCAACTATTTTTCCGTTGTTATAGGGGGTTTTAAACTATACAAACATTTATTGTAAAATTTTGTTTACAGGATTGGATGGATCAACGCACGCTTTAGAGCGTGAAAAATTGATAAATGAATTCAACACAAATCCTCACATATATTTGTTCCTTGTTTCTACGCGAGCTGGTTCACTTGGAATTAATCTCGTTGGTGCAAATAGGGTAATAGTTTTCGATGCCAGTTGGAACCCTTGCCACGATACTCAAGCTGTATGTCGGGTGTACAGGTTAGTATATAATGTCTATATGGCAATTGTAATTAAATAATGTAATTGTATTACAAAAAAACTGTAATGTTAATGTCAATTTACACCGCAACAGATATTTTGCTTGTTGCACAGCAGCACCATCAGATTTGTCTTTTGGCAGAGACAAAATTGCAACATAGTTAAATTGAAGATCGAAAAAAGCGAGACTTTACTTATCTGAAACCATTTGTGCACTTCTTATTTCCAGGTACGGCCAGAAGAAGCCTTGTTTTGTATACCGGTTTGTAATGGATTGCTGCTTGGAAAAGAAAATATATGATCGTCAAATTAATAAACAAGGAATGGCAGATCGAGTCGTTGACGAATGCAATCCAGACGCGGTGTTGTCTATGAAAGAGATCACCAACCTATGTTTCGATAATGACGAAAAGGTAATAAGGCTATTTTTAAATTTATATGACCCGTAATTTAAGCTGTGCTCAATATCGGACTTAACGGTCTAATATGAATATTTGATATTACTTGTAATGCCTAAAAGTGAATTTACGTCTTATAATTTGACGTTAATTTAAAGTTAACTTAAGTTGGACCATTAAGAATCAGATTTTCGTTTTTTTTTATTTAGTGACATAAACAATGCATAAAATACCTAAATCTTTGCGCTTTCCTGCTTACTTTTTCCATTTTCATTGGTGTCCGAAAAAATATTGGAATAGGAGTTATTTTTTGTATACTAGGATTTATGTGTATTTTAATTATCAATGTAATATTTCTTCCAGGAATCTGAAGCAAAAGATTTGTCTGAACACAAAGACAAGTACATTGACGTGGTCATGCAAGGTATTATTAGCGGACACGGGAAGTTACTCAGCAAAGAACCATTCCAACATGAATCATTGTTGGTTGACAGGAAAGAGAAAAAACTGTCGAGTGCTGAAAAACGACTTGCACAACGAGGGTAAGTAACTGACCATTTCAAAATCCTGATATATAATTCGTTCATACAACAATTATCTATAATATAAAAACGGATCGATAAATGTGTTGCTAAGCGCAAATCTGGAGAACAGCTAACCCGATTTTGCAAAATTTTTTTCTTAGAATATTCCTAGAAGTACCAGGATGGTTCTCACAGAGAAGGAAAAATAAAAATTGCTCGAAAAAGACTCAAAACGACAATTTTTTATGTATACATTTTCTAAACAAAAGTTTCGTAATATTACTTTATTTTAAACTTCATTTCATTCGTCATTTTAAACTTTAACACCATACCCTATTACGTGGGACTGATACATACCTGGCGAAGAATACATGCGTGAGATTATGTATGTCTGTAAATGTTACCGTTGTTTGGTTTTGTTGCAGGTACGAGTTGGAGAAGAAGGCGGCGCTGGCCCCGAAGCCGACGCCGGCGTACCGCACGGTGCGTACTGCGGACGGCAGCCTGGTGCAGCGCCCCGTCGCCTCCGTGCGGCCCATGCAGCACGGCGCGCGCTGGATACCCGCGGACGTGTGGCGCCGGCAGGGCATGACGGCGCAAGAGATGACCCTGCCGCTAGGTAATCCACACACTTTATCATAGTCCTAGATGGAATTAAATTATCACTACATAGTATAAAACAAAGTCGCTTTCTCTGTCCCTATGTCCCTTTGTATGCTTAAATCTTTGAAACTACGCAACGGATTTTGATGCGGCTTTTTTAAATAGATAGAGTGATTGAAAAGGAAGGTTTATATGTATGATAACATCCATTAAATATCAGCATTGCACCCGTGCGAATCGCTAGTAAATACTAAAATCATCATTATCACTGTTACACATTGAAAACCGCAGTCGACGACAAATGAAGTTTAGATTAGCTTTATTTAACATGTTCATCATATCATTTTATAAGGCAAGACCAAGCACTGTTTACCCTTTTGTTTACGTTTAAAATATTTTAGATGTCGTAATACCGACTAACTCTGCCGAAAAGACAAACATCGTATTGAAAGCAGGACAACGTGTGATGGTCCTGAAGTCACCGAAAGGAATTTATATGCAGTTGGAATCTGGCAAAATTATCGCCATCAAAACTTCATTCAAAGGAATTGGACAGAAAGGAGGTGATAATAAAGATGGAAACCCCATTGGAAAGAAAGGTTAGTTAAAGTTATCATATTATTGTTTTTGACATATTATTGTGTATAATACGTAGACATTATTTTATTTATACTTATAAAATGTATAGTTTTAGGTAATCGACCTTCAGTCAATATACCTGGGTCATTGAAGAATAATTCAGCTATAACTATAACATCGAAGAGCAGTCCGAGACCTGGCTTCCACAGAGTACTAAGGCCTTCAATGATAGGACAAAATAAAGCATCAAGACCAATGATTCCTGGACAAAAGATCGCAGAAATTAGAAATAGGCTTGGTGATCTCAGATCATATTCTTCTATGCGACCGAGGACACCACTAATGCATGGTAGAATGGTTCGACCAACATTACCAGGCTCGGTGAGCATAACAAAAATACCCAGGGAGCCAAAAAAAATTGATTTAGATAATAATGATTCAAATACAAAGCTTAAAATGGAATTAGATTCGGAAGAAGAAACTCAAATTCTTGATAGTGATGAGGAAGACGAAAGCAAAAAGAATGAAACAGGACCACCTTCACAAGACAAGGCTAAAACAGAGGAAAATGTCGAGAGTGTGACAGAAAAAGAACCCAACAAGACCACTGAGCCAGAAGAAACAAAGTCTAACGTAGAACCAATTGTACTGACAACCGATGAAAAATTACCGTCAGAGGAAGTTTTAGAAAAGAAAACTATAGAGGATATCCCATCCGAACCTTTTAAATCTGCAGACGTTTTTAAAAGTGATAATTTAGACGCAAACCGAGCAATGGAAAACACTGAAAGGAAAATCAATTTGTTAAAAAATTACAGACACCAACGACCAGGAACTCGTCCTACAACTGAGTCTAGCTTAAGTCAACTGGAAAAAACTGCTAGTGCTTTAAACAAAGAAGGCTTGCCTGATTTTCGTAGAAATTTGGACGATATTACACAGTCTTATTCACCAAACAACGATGATAGGCCTAGCGGTAAATCAAAAAAGAAAAAGTCTCCTACGAAATTGGACGGAGTAAATGAATCTCAAATCAACGACAGACAGCCCATGCCCTGCTCAGGAATGTCGCATAGCGTATCTAATCTTTTGGGTTCAGGGAAAAATCAGCAGAAAGTTAAAAAGAATGATGTTTTATCCATGAACATGGCGCCTGTTGCACCAGTAGAAAGTTCGAGTACCCATCCACGACTCATGAATCGACCTGTGATGTCCAGTATGCCTCACGATTCACCAATGCCGCATCCTCATAGTCTAGGCCAAAATAAATCGCCAGGCATGCCTTTAAACATGAGTCACGGAAGTGTGATGAACATGACGTCTTCACCGACGATCGGCGTCGATATGGTCAAATCGCCTGCCCAAAATTTACCGCACTCATCAAATCCCATGGGACATCAGAGCCAAGCGTACCATCCTGGCAACCCGCCTGATTCTCCGTACGGTCAATATCCAGGTAAATATAATTAAGATATATCAATATAATTTTAAATTAATGCTAAATAGCAATAGTTTCATTGATTTTTATCGGTTGAGGAAAACCAGAATGGAACAAATAATGGGAAAACATTTTCACGAACAGGTTACGGTGTGGGATACGGTGGGTACCCGAGTCCGGCGTATTACGGCGGGTACGGCGGCGGTGCGGGCTACTACCCGGCGTACGGCGCGGGCGGGGGCGCGGCGTGCGGCGCGGCGGGCGCGGGGGCGGTGGCGCCGGTGTCGGGCCAGCTGGCGCCGAGCCCCGCGCCGCCGCCCGCGCCGCCCTACCCGCACGCCGCGCCGCCGCCGCCGCACCCGGCCGCCTTCCCGCCGGATTATTTGCGTCCCAACCCCCAGTGGTAAACATCTTTTATGTGTGTGTGCCGTTTATTGAACTTGATACGATTTTGGTTCGAGTTGAAATGACCGCGAGCCGAGCCAGCGAGTATCCGCGCAAGTGTCATGTTTTAACTTTATTGAAGACTATTGTGATGTTCACCGGACTGGTACTTCTCGGCCGGAGACACTTTCCTATTATGTTTTATTCTGTATAATTTTTTTGTCATATGTTCGATAATGATTTAATATTTATATTGATACATTTATTATGAAATATTTTCCTTATGTAGCACGAGTTTTCAATTACTGTGACGACCTGAATAGTTTTTGTGAGTATATTAAAAACTGACACTCTTGCAAGCAGTGTCGTAGACGATAAGAAATATAACTACGAGCGTAATTTCAAGAGTGTAAAGTTTCGTTATTTTAAAATAACGTTAAAAATAAAAAAAATATCATGAATGCATTTTATTCGATCGCAGTGAACTCCAAAAATGAAATTGATCTCTGTTATATTTTTTGAGTACTTACAGTAGAAATTGTTGTAAAGGAAAAAAGTGTGACTAGCAGGCGTTCGAATATACAATTATTGAGTGTAATGTTATTGTGCAGAAACGTAAATTATATAGAAAATTAATGTAGAACTAAATTTTAAGTACATAGCTGGTTTCACTAGCGCGGATGTTTGGATGTCAGTAAGTCTACTGTGGCTATGGATTGATCAATGGATGTGATATGCTAACTAACTATTGTAAGTGAAATATAGTCTGTACGAAGTATTTATCAATTGTAATATTTAGATAGGTGCCCATAGTGTGAAGTATTCTAGACACATTAGAGTCTCATTTATCCGACTGTTCCGTGACACACGTTTTTACATAATACTTGTATAAGTAAGCATCTAATGAATCGCAATTTTCAAATGTCTCTGTTCTAAAATGTATGTATTTTTAAACTTGTAAATTTCTGCCTACGTCTCTTAAGACATGCTGTGTAAGTGCTGCTTTTGGGTCATAAAATATGTTCTTGATCTGAAATTTAAAAATAGCGTTTTAGAACTGATTCCACAATATAAACTTAACTTATATTTACTACGAATTATATTTGATTTCCATTTTTTTTTCTATATATTTATTAATCAATCAATTATTTGCTGTGTTAAATTTTTATTAATTAAATCTGAAAACTGTTTCAAAACTGCACATTTGTAGGATATCTATTTTTCTTTGGTGTGTTCTTGCAATAGGAATGCATTGAGTCAACATATTTCTAGTTCTTATAGATGCTACTGGATTTGCGCAGTTACTATATCAGCACATATTTTTTAATGTTTTGCGTCTTTGAATATGTTAGAATCATGTAATTGCCGGTCGTTGGTAATAATACATCGTTAAACATACAGGATGTATGATAAAACTATGTATTTCGATTTCCGAACTATATCCATAACATTTGTCCTTTCTAGCAGTATTATTTCTTCTTTTGATAGTGATAACACGTTTTAATTGTAACAAACTGTTTAGGGTAAGTTTTAGACATGTATGAGATTGCCTGAAGTGATTAGAAAAATTGTATGCCAAGAATGTGTCTCCACTAATTAATGCCCATACATACTATCATTATAATGCGGTGTAGTATGGTGATCGAATGTGAACTTTTTCACCAAAGCAAAGTAAGCCGAATTTGGTAAAACAAGTAACGAATTACTACTCTGGTTTTGAATGGAATTGAAAATCATAAATAATGGATATGTAATCTCATTGTTCATATATGTTTATTATTATTAAGTTATAAGTTCGACTTATGTACTTTGGTGATTTGGCATCTGTTACGTCATTGTTAGTGGTCACATGTTAAAACTACTACAAGACTTACAATATTGTTGTTTAGCTGCCTTTTTAAATACTGCAATATATTAATTAATCCTCTTTCACACCAGACGAAAAGTAGGAATTATGCCTATTATTTTTAATTATTTATGTTTACTGCCCTGTGTACAAAAACGGTAAAATACTGTTCGAAGTGATATATATAAAACATTGCATTTTAAATTGGTCAAATAGAGTACTGTACTGACGATAATTAATAAAGAAACCAGTAAACAGTATTTTTTGTTTCATTTTGAGTTTCGCATTATTTTCACAATGACTGTAAACTTTAATAACTATAGAATGCAAGGTGAAGAAATTGCATTAGCAATGAATTTATAACTGTTGGGTAAAAATAAATCCGTTTACGCCATAAACGATGTTGTGAAAAGATAATCTTAGAGATGAAAAAGCATTTGGTTGGCGGCCGATGATAACATTTGTCACGGATCTCTTATCCCATTGAACTTTAAAATGCAATAATCGAGGCCTACGGTAGAAACGATTTTATTTCACAGCCTACTTAATTGATCGTCGCGCTTGCAATTTTATTTTTATATTAACAAAGCCTGTCGACATTTAATAATGCATTGTGTACATAATAACATGCTAATAATTGCTTAGATCATTTCAACACACCTTGAATTATATTTGCAGTATCCTCGATATTACATTAACTATTTTTATTATATATTATGCAGTACAATAGTGTAGTATTTATTTACCATGTATTATAATGATTATGAGAGCATTAATGACATACGGTAGAGCGCTGATGCACAATTAAATCGATCACGATGTATTTTTTATTGTTGCATCTATTAGATCTACGAGTACTGGGTTTTGTCGTGTTATGAAGTCTTCCTATCGCATTAATTATCACACAAATTATCATGTCAAGGTAGAAAAGCAATGTAATCATACTCGTATTTGTAAATATAATTATAAGTATGAACTTAGGTACGTATAGTGCAAATAAAATAATTGAGGTTTACCTCAGTTAAAATTGTACTAGACTTGATCGTTGTTTCGGTTCAGAGAAGACGAGATGAAAGGCAATGGATTCGCATTTTATATCAATTATTTCATTAATTACAATATCTCAATTCATAAAAGTTACATTATCCTACCGTTAGCATACTATAGAGTACCTATAGTTTAACAAGGTCCTTACTGCAAAACGTATACGTCGTCATACTGACTACAACCTGGCTGTCATAAGAGGCGTCTAACAGGGGCCCAGAGGTGGCTAGGCGTACTGTAAGACCGGCGCACCATAACTTAAAGCAACCTAGAGATGTGCGGCAGTGAGCATGGCCTCTTGTCGCGGACGTTACCACTAAGGGGAGTCCAAATAGAGCGAGTCGTGTACTCCCAATTTTGAGGCTGTAGACCATTAAGGGCGCTTGCGCGAGTTGCCGAAAACTTAGGTGGAATTATTAAATTGAAATTGCTGAGAATTGTAAAATCTACTAATTTGTATATTATTGTAGTATGTTAGAATTAGGTCTAAAATATCTCAAAGTTCGCGTAGGGCTTGTTGTGGGATTATGCTTCCGACTACGATTGCGACTGTAGATACTTATCCCTGAAGATGTTGTTACCGATAGGTGTATTTTTACACCAACGTACCGCCTGTTATTAAGAATTTAAGGAACGCAAACAGTACAAAATCCTAAGTATTTTCCGTCATACACATATAATTTCGAAAAGTCAAAGTCGTATGGTTTTTTATATTTGTTATTGCTATTATAATTGAGAGAAAAGCGGGGAAGACCGAAGGGATATGTTGGGGACCGGGACCTTTTGCATTCCATCTCGGAGCACTGAATTGTTGTCCGCTTATCTGAGTTGTGTGCCTTTTATTTGAACCAAGGCCCGCCAAGACTTTGTCTGAGCCTCGGGGCCGTCACCAATTCTATTAATAGGTATGATTTTTTTTTGCCCTGGACCAGGATATTGTTGTAGTCCCCACAATAATTATAATAACAATAAGGAATACCAATGAGGAATACAATAATTTATTTTTATCGTAATTAGAAAGAATTTATGCCGATAGTAGGATGCGTGTAATTCGTTTGTCAGCACAAGTAGGTAAGTGCAGGCGATTTAGAGACCTTGGATCGAGCATAGAGTACCGGGTTTTTCTCGTAAGAAGGTTCTGAAAGAGTCCATTAATATTATAGATCAAAGACGAAATAGGCTCTACAAATGTTACGCGTTACTATACAAACACATTTTTAATCCTTCGGTAAAGTAGGGGAGAGTGTATTTTGTGTGTCTATCCAGTTTGCCAGGATTAATAGGTATGTTTACGGGTGTAATACAATAATTGATAAGAACCAACAATATTTATATTTTATATCTTTTCAATGAAAAAACAAAATTTCAAAACGGGCATAATTGTGTCAATTTGTCTTGGAAAGTTGTTACTTAAAAATTATCAGCTATTAAATTTATGCTTAGTTTTTTAATTTATGCTAGAAGAATAGAACCATTACACATACTTACATATTATGTATATACGCATTCATTAAATCCAGCATTGCGACGTAAGTATTTATAGTTGCAAATTTTCAACCACATAAATTTTCAAAAGGGAGGAGCCCGAAATGGATTCTGCACATTCTGCCATTTGTATTTCTGTTTTACATAATAGCCTATTTTAATTTAAGGGTATAGGCCTTGTTATAAGAAATAATTTCCTGACTCAAAACTTACATACAATTTTGCTCGAACTGAAAATCTTCTTATACAGATTTTAATCGAATTACAGATGTGGTCCATCTCGACGTAGAGAAAGAGCGTATGCTGCGAGTGTACCACATTCTTTATAAAATGATATGCTTGGAGTTTCTGTGGAGGATGTAATGCGAAATGCAGTCATCTACATTACCAACAGTACTAGCGTGTTTGGAAAGGAGCCCGGCTAAGTCTGCCAATAGACAAATCGATTAATAAACTTCCTCGTTGAATGGACTATATGGATCCAGTAGTTTACGCGTTTAGTGGGTTGAATCAAACAAACTCTTCAGCGTTATCATATTCCCATGGACACATTTTTAATTTTATCAGTCTTCGACGTGTAGCTAAATGTTTATTGCGTAAAACTATGCAGACGAAAGGTCCATATTTAAGAATGAAACGATGAATAGCTACGTTGAAAAGTGAACTCAGCCAACATAAAATGTAGCTTGGGATGTTATAATGTTGACTTCCGTAGTTATTCTTTGATTCTGAAATAATAATGTTTCCTAAGGCACGGCTCCGCTTTGTAATGTTCGTATAAGATAGAAAATATTTTCATCGAATTTTGCATTCTTGATTTACCTACTTTAATTTTCTTGTTAGTTGGCGCGACTAGTCTGGTTAAGCAATCAAACCAAAATAATAAAATAGGTACTTGTTTCTAATAGGTTTTTCAATAAGAATTACTACATTAAAAGTTGCAATTGCAACTAAACTTCGTAACCTTACGTTGGAATCATTGGATCAAACGGTGGTTTCCTTTCTGCGATTCGATATGCACTTTTTGGATAAGAGACTTAATTTTTTTAACGCGTTTAATGTAAAAAATATTCAACAATTAGGAGTTTAACAATCCGAGGACTGATAATTTCATGCATGATTTGTTCAATGAATTATGATGTGGCCACGATTAGACTTATCTAACTTGTATAAAACAAAACGACGTGAATTTAACTTTAATTATTTATTGTGCAGCGGTGGATTGGTCAAGTTATATAAAATGCGAGAATGACCGCCGTTCGCTTCCATTATTATGACGATAGGAAGGCGCGAACGCAGTGCCGCCCGGGAAATTGAAAATAAATAAATAAATTGTGGTGTGGCGTTAGTTGTAAAACATTGTGGAGTAACGTATATATAATAATCTCTCAAAATGTGGCATCAATTAGTTTTGGTGAGTATTTCATTGTTTTCAAATTATAATTGTAGCTTGATGTTTATGAGATTAAATTATACTTATTCTATAATAATTGTCTGGTTTTCATGTTCAGTTGGATAATATCCATTGTAAATAAGTTTTGCATCCTAACATTTCTTTTTTTATTTGTGACAGTGATCTATTTAAGTATTGCACCGTATGTATCATGCATGCACGAAACCCCCAACATTATGAATTCAATGTTGTAAGTCTTGTTATCATCTTTTTTATAACCAAAATTGAGGTTTTTATAGCTATTAATGAGTTTCTTTGTTACGAATCTAGGTACATTTAAACAGATGATAAATAGGTCCTTGGGTTCATTCCTAGGCTAATTCTAAAAACGAAGAAATTGATGTGTTTTTAAACAACATATTTTTTTAGTATATCTAAATGAAAACATATTGGCACTATCTTTATAATTGCGAGAGTATCTGGAGGCAAAAGCTAGTAAATCATGCCACTATATTTAATCTAAGGTCGTTTCTATTCAATATAAAATCTCTTGCCAATTTGTTTAACCGCTACTTATTAGTTTCACTTTCATCGGTATAATGAAGAAAATAACCCAATGCAGTTGTAGGTATTTCATTAAATATCTAATATTATAATCTGTTTACAACTATCGTGCTATCTTGGACTTTATTAATCTTTTGACGATTAAGAGGTTTCTTCAAAAAACAAAATGAAACCGATTAAGAAAAGTATTAGGAGTTAAACTTTAGAATAAGTTCTCGATTGTAATCATATTGAATTATCAACATATGTAATTGAATACAATCTTGATATTTATATTATATTAGGTATTTTAATTATAGTCAATTCATGTAACTATTTTTTAAATTATTCAGGAAATAAATTACTAACATTGAAGCATTGTCACTAGCATCTTAGGCCTATTATAATCATATTGTTAATCAAACCTTTCCAACAAAGCCACTTAACGGCGTTATCCGTAACGAAATATTCATTAAAATACTTTAGATTCAAAGTATTCCTATCATAAAAGAATGGTTAATAATATTATTTACAGATGATTAATGCGTATGTAACTTGTCTCAGCAGAGAAAGTTTGTATAACATAATATTTCTCGGAAAACAATTTGTTGTTGAGTAATTTCCTATTCTCAATGCTCTACTTACCGCTAATAAAAGAAATTTAAAACCAAGACGATGAAATTTGATTATTTTCCATCAAAACACCATTTGGTTCCCACACAACAAAACCGAGCACGAGTTTAGATTGAAATTACCGTTACATATTCTTTTTGGAGAAAATATTTTGTACCAGTAGTTATTATTTTTCCGTATCAGATTTTAACAGAATTCAAATAAACTCCTTATTATTTGGTACTTTGGTAGCCCTTGATAAGTTAGTTGTTCAAGTGCCAATTTCTCCGCTTTATCGAATCCACAGTCTAACTGGAACGCAGCGAAAGTGGGTAAACTGAGCAGAAATTCTGTTTGCTTCGCGAGATAAATATCACGGTTTACATTTTAAACGCTTTATACGTAGTAGAACAGGAACACCATTCCTGGTTGCAATCTACCGCGGATAATTAAAGATGTATTATGATAACGCGTCAAACGCCAATATAATATCTAAAGCTATTAATTTAGCTTAGATAATATTGTCTTTTTAAATATGCGAGTTGTAACTTTTACTGATATATTTTACGGGAATAGTTCATTTTTAATGTATAGTGATTTTGTTACTTCTCGCAAATATAAGGAAAACAGGTATAGGCCAGGCAACAGTCGTTTTACCTCATATAGGTATAGTAAGTATGTGGGCCACTAACCCAACTACCTAAAGGCAACACAAATTTACCGCCGAGCCTCGAGGTTACTTAACTTAATTGGACGCGTCTTGGTAACGGAATTGATAAGTTTTGTGAACCAGCATTCTAAAATATCCATAATATAATTTACAAAACTCACATAAATGATTTAAATCTAAGTACATACATTATATAAGCAATGTTATTGTATGATAACGATTAACGATATTAGGCCGAGCGTATCCATTTACGAAACTAGAAAACTTTGATCATTTAATATTTATTTCACACCGAAGCAAGGTACTAAACCGTAAGTTTACTTAGATATTACCCACCAAAAAAGTTTCGCATCAAAAATGTATTTTCAATTTAAATAATTGTTTTATCCAGACATAGACATTATCGGGAGTTCCATTTAAAGTTTAAATGTAACGGCCGAATGGAAATAAAGCAGTCGGTGTCAAACCGCAAAGGTATCGCTTTCAATCGCTTGTTATTGAAAGCAACTGCTTTCTACACTGTCCGATATCCTAGAAAGCCTAGGTAATAAAATATCTAACCCATTAGCCATGACCACAGCTACTATCACTGCACTAAATTCAAAATAACGTGATAGTAACAACACGACTGAACACTTTTCTAATGACGCGTTGCCATTTCTGAACTAAATTTTATTTAAATGGAAACAATTAAAACTTATAATGCTATAGAGCTTACAGTTGCTGTTTGTATTTATGGTCAATAGTAATGTGGAGAATTTCATTAATTTGGAACTAATCTATGAAATAAAAATGTCCTTTTTTCAAAAAAGAAAAAAAAGTATTGTAACCAAAAGATCTTAAATGCAAAACTTCGCTTCCGTTGAATGGTTCATTAACTCTATGTTCGGTATTCATGTATTTGTTTCCTGATAATCGCCTGAATAAGTAGGTGTTGCTTATACGTTGCATAAACTACCACCTTTATGCTGATGATCTCCAGATATACGCGCAAACCACCATTGAACGTATTAACGAAGCAGTTTCTACGGTTAACAGTGATATAGCACATATCTGTGAATGGAGTAGATCCCATGGTTTAATGGTTAACCCATCCAAGACACAAGCTATTATAATAGGTAGCCCTAGAATGGTAGCCAAATTGAACTGGTCCGGTTTGCCCGCGGTGTCTTGTGATGGTGTCAAAATTCCATACAGTGATACCGTAAAAAACCTTGGTTTGCACCTCGACAGATCCTTGTCCTGGGGTCCACAGCTCCGTGAGGTTAGCCGTAGGCTTTTTGCTTCTGCCAGATCCTTGCAGAGATTACGCAACTTTCTTCCCCTTACCACTAAGATTGCGCTTGCACAATCACTTCTTCTCCCCACCCTTGATTATGCGGATGTCAGCTATCTAGATCTCACTGAAGAACAATTAAACAAACTTGAGCGTCTCCAGAATTTCTGCATTAGATTCATATTTGGTTTGCGCAAATATGATCACGTTTCCGAATTTCGCACTCAGCTCAAGTGGTTATCTATTCGATTTCGCCGGAATACCCACGTTCTCTCTCTTCTTTATAACATACTTTTTAATCCTGCTACTCCTTTCTACCTTAAATCTCGTTTTCAGTTTCTACACGACTCTCATTCTAAATCCTTGAGGTCGTCAGATAATTTAAAACTTAAAACACCTGTGCACTCTAGTATATTTATGGACAGTTCTTTTACCGTCCAAGCTACTAGACTATGGAACGCGCTCCCAGTGTCAATAAGAAGAGCTAAGTCACTGCCATCTTTTAAAAAACTACTTAAAGACTATTACTTGTCCTGCTAATTGAAGGCATATGTCTTGTATGTTAGTGTGTATGTATGTATGTATTTATTTATATATTTATGTAAGTATGTATGTTTATGTATATTTACTTAGATGTATTTGTTTTCTTTTTTGTATTTATTCTTACATTTTTATTAACGATATGTCTTTTATTTATGTAGTACACCTCAACTACCTTTCATTTCTCTTCCTGCAAATCCATGCCTGTTTGGTTGCCTGTAAGAGATCGCCTTGCGCGATAAGGCCGCCCATTGTACTCTGCTCATCTTCTGTACTCCTTAGTTTAAGTGTTGTGTGTACAATAAAGTTTAAATAAATAAATAAACTTATGCAAAATGCGTCCAATATGCAACGAAGATTACTTTTCCTCCAAAGAGTTCCTGTTTATTTTGTTAGTTAATTAGCTTCCTACCTCGAACAAACAGGTGACATTAGATAAGAATGTTATAATATTTTTCGAATTGAGAAACGTTACATATTATTTAACAATCAATGAAACAAGTGAAAATAAAAGTGTTTAGTAGTCCGTCACGCTCTAATTGTTCTCGTGCTGAACAATCATAGGCTTCGCTTGCATTGGTGAGGTGTCTGCACATTATTGCGTATTGTCAAAACTTCGATCATTTAACGACGACGTAATAAAGATAAAAATCTTTTTATATTATCATGTAACATATAACAATTTGGACTCGTTTATAAGTGTTTTAAAAAATATCTTGTTCTTATTACATCACTTATATGTTCTAGCGTATTAGCAAGATATACAAATGGTTTAAGCAAATGTGTTTGTTTATCCTATTTTAAAATCTTACTCAGTAGATATTTGTCGCATGTGACTACATTTCTTTTTTTATAGGAAATCGATAAAGCCATTTAATATGTAACAGTATTTCAAAAGCAGTTCGTTACAGTCATAACATTGCCCAACTCTACTCAATTTTATACTATTGGCCCAGTACGTCCACACGCTTTTTCTATTTATTGTGACACACTTTTCTCTAACTGAACATTACATAAAGTGATCTAGTTACTAGTATGAATGCAGATTTTTGTATTTATTTTGTTATTTCGTTTACTAGTAAACTATTGATTCGTATTATTGTGTAAATGTAACATTTAAACGTTAATGGCTTTTACAGATTTCAACATACATTTTATCAGTGTATACCATAATAGTACCTATTGAAACCAGTCAAGAAGATGCAGAATCTACCACCGTTGCAAATACAAATGGCACACAAGAAGCCCCCAACTATTATATTCCTGAAGATGCTAATGTAGATAGTTATCTCATTCCTCCCGATCCTCATAAACCTGAAGAAGTCCTTCCACACTCAGTGGTGACTCCCGCGACTTATCTTCTACCACCGTCAGCTGAACAAGAAAGTGGATATTATTACCCGCCAACAGAAGCTGGGCAACAAACAGACTGGTATCCCGTAGCACAAGTCCTGCCGCCGGAACAGCCTTCCTTTTTATCGCCATTAAAATTACAAAACATTCCAATTCATCTGATTAGCAATGGATCACAAAGGGTGCAAAACGTAAGATTAGGCAAAGCAGTTAAAGGGGAACGGGTGGGTAAACCATCAGTCAGGTTAGAACCCCCTCCGATTGATGCACCTAATGACTACGTAGTACCTGAATCTGAACAATTATCATTTGATCACAAAAATAGTCCAAATGCCCATAAAGAATCACATCCTGAAGGTAGTGGAAAGGTGCCCTATTTTAATACATTACACCAAAATGGACGCCTCCAGTTAGAAGAACCTGGGCTTGCGTTACATTTGACCCCACCAAAGCCTTTAATCAATCAGCAAAAATATCCTACAAATCTTTACCCAAAAAAATATTCTAGCGGATTCAGGCCTGTCCCCATACCGATTGCGCAATTTGTAGATGATCCTCTATCAATCCCACGAGCCAAACCAATGAAACATTTTAAGCCTGTCCCTGATGTCGAAATAGAATACACATCGGACCCCGATGACAAGAAGACTTATTTGTACAAATTGGCTGAACAAAAACGTAAATTGAAAGCGGAAGGAGACAAACAGGTTCGTATTACGATCTTTATTAAAATATTTCATTGTTTTATAAGCAGACTTTTAGAAGAAAGTTTTGTAAACGTTCTTTGTATGATGTTTGTATCATGAAAAATAACACGTAATAACAAAACAAAATCAATTACTTTTCTATCATATCTCGCTTATTATAATATATTGTATAATTTTATAGGAGATTTAGTAAGTAATTTAAAATAATTTATTGTTTTTAGTTACCACCCTTGGAACCTATTGGTCTCTTAGATGATGTGCGGGGTCCTGTTTCTGCACCAACAGAACAAGATACTTCGGAAACAAACAATAGATATCCTGGACGTACGTAGAATACACTAAAGTTTAAAAACTTTTCTTTATTATAAATTACAATGATTTGTCATCTCAAGCATTGAAAATTCTGTAATATGAAGGTATTCTGCTGATGGTACGTTGCCCATCTGCGCTTTGATAACGTCTTCAATCGACACTGTATTCTAAATTTTCAACTAACCTTACTGAATTGCCAATGCGGACAATTTGTTGTCCATCCGAATAGGTACCGACCATTACTACGGTAGGTACCTACTCTTAAACTTTACAGGCAATTTACGTCATATACACATGTGTTTTTTTTCATATTTTACGTATAATTTTTACATAATGATTACTATTTCAGATAATGTATATGCTGGCCAAATACGCCAGTCGGCCAGACCAGCTCCGCAGCGCGTAGCCAAGTCTCCTCCTGCACCAGATGAGAGAACGGAGTTCAGAATGCATGGCATGAAGGGACCCCATAGTTATCAGTTCGGTTACGATACCGGCAAGGGGTACGTACCTATTACAGACTATTTTTGTATGCACGATTAAAAATTGGGAATTGCTTCGCGTAGAGGACATTGAAGATTCGTAGATTCATAATTATCTCACTTTTTATCATGATGACAATATCTAAATGTAAAAAAATAACAGCTGCGTAATTATTTAGTTTGAATTCCGTATTTTTTGTTTCCAAGCTACTTTTTCTCGTTGTGTATGCGGAAATAAAGGCCAACTAATACCGATTTAATTACTTTAAGATCTTTTTAATTTTGTCTAGTTGTATAGTATCCTAAGAGAATCCGAACTTATTTTCTTAACATCTAGAATACAAAGATGTTTGAATTGCCATAAATACATATAAATAAAATGTAATACTTGTATTACAGAAAAAATCGCCAATTCCGTTACGAAGAGCGTGATAATGATGGACAAATTCGAGGCCATTACGGCTACATGGACAAGCATGGAAAATTACGCGTAGTTAACTACAGCGCCCATCCAGAATCAGGTTTCCACGCCGAACCACCCGTTGAAAAGGAATGATTTGTCTAAATTCTAAAAGAGCATAATGTAATCAAGTTTCGCAACGGTGAACGGATCTTAAGGCTTCTAGTATTAAATTATTTAAAGAAGCTTCCAATTCAAAATAGATAAATAAATAAATTTTATAATTAAAACAATTGTGAAATGTTAAGTAGCTAAAAAAATATTGAATAGTTGCTTATGAAATATTTTTTTTGTATTTTTATGCAGAAAACGTCGTAATACCCCTAAGAACATATTATTTTTTGGAATATAATAACATTTGAAATATATAGATATTGTAATTTCGAAATAAAATATAATACAATACAATTAGCCAGGTCCCTTTTTCTGGGAGTTTCTTTGGATAGTAAGATACTATATTAGGTACTAATGTCCAAATAATATTTATTAAACTAAAAGTTTTATAAAAGGAATTCCATGTATGAAGGCCTATTACGCTGGCGGACTTATGTAACTATTGTTTCCTTTGTGATATAACTTGACACGGAGACAAAATACATTGTCAACGGCGAAATTTTATTTAAGTTAGCTTTGTATTTATTATTTTTTTAATAATATAATTTACCGAAAATACATTAATTAAATATTGCGGAAGTAAAGAAGAATTTCGTCTCGTGTAGCCGATTTTGTATGTTTTAACTTTTGTTTAAGAAATGTATTTTTTTACCTTGCCCTGTTACCATAAGTGTCATATAGTATAAACAATGTAAATGGGTCATTGAAAAAAAATAAAAAATGAAAACAAAATATTATAATAAAATGTTTTTTATTCTTCATGGTATAAAATTCTAAAAAAATAAGATATAAAAAACAGAGAAAATCTTGCTTACAAATAATAAAATTGTCATATTTTCTTTGCAATGCAGTTGGGGGTTTGATTAATATTGTGTTGAGTGTTTTTCGGTCCCTTGAATTAAGTTTGTGCTATAAAGAGCACAGAAAACTTTGTTAGAAGGAGGAACCGAACTCAGGACCTCAAGCATAATCTAGTGACAAGACACCAGGAGGTAATATTGCCCGACCTAGTAATCCCACAAACTATTGAAGATACAGATACATTTGGAATTGATTTATTTCTTACAAAATAGATGGCACCATGAGTTTTATTTAGCAAAAAGTTTTATACTTCTTTTTAATTCTTGTTGCAAATATTGTTTACTAGTTGATGTTCTATAACATCTAGTAAACTTGAGGCACCAATTCGGAATAGTTTTGGCGACAACCACTCTTCGCCTAGTTCCGTGTATACGATTACCAACCAGCTTATAGCATCCTGAGCAGACTTTATGCCACCTGCTGGTTTTAATCCTACCTGTGGAAAGAAATTATTCATATTAACTGTATACCAAAGAATAAATGGATCAACATTGCTATTACATTTCTGTAGGAACAAACTGGATACATACATTTGCAGAAATACTTCAAGTAATTTATTAATAAAAGAATCCTCAATTAGGCTATATGTATAGTATATACTTAACATTTCTCATCTATTAGAAAATTATCAGTCAAAATTGGTCTTGCTAATTCTAGAATAAAAACTTTTTTGTTGCATATCTTATTAGTTAATAGCTATTTACTATAAATGTACACAAATAAGATATATATGTTATTTTGAAACTACATTTAGTAAATTCGAAATAATACTGTCAATTTAGCAATAAAATTAATTTAATTTACCAAGAATTTTTCAGATGTGAACAATGTAATTTACTAGATAACTAAGACATAAAATAAAGACTAAGACAAAAAGGTATGTTTAGCAACATTTTGAAAATAATTATCTAAGGAATCATATAATAATAATTTACCTTTTTTCCAGTTTTCTGGTAAAAATTGCGTATAGCTCTGCACATAACTAAGCCCACTGGTAATGTAGCATTCACAGTTTCCTTTCCAGTTGATGTTTTTATAAAATCAGCACCAGCCAACATGGCTACCATTGAAGCTTTGTAAATCTAGAAGATTTAGAGACACATTAATTCGACCTATGCATCAAATAAGGTTACTTATGACTATAACACCAAAGTACTTTTTATGTCTATAATAGAGTTAAAATTGTTTATAGATTGCACTAGTAAAGTAATAATGATCATAATTTTTGTTGTTGTTTGAAGAACATATAAATTTATTGATAATTTTGTACCCAATTAAGTTTAAATCGCTGAGAAAGAGAAGTTGTGCAAAAGCACATATAACTTTATTCTATGCATAGGTTGAATTGATGTTTGTCATTTAATAAAAAAAATTATTATCATGTGTTTTATATAAAAATAAATTTATGGCAACTTCAAAAGCTCTTTTAAATAAATAATAAGTATTAAAGGCCAAAAAAATTTGGTGTCATTATAATTATGCTTACACTCTAGAGATATGAGTAAAAGTTTTAAGTTTTAATTCCACAAATACAAGATTATGAAAAAAAAAATTATAAATAAAAAAAATATATAATTACATTATCATATGTTCCCAGTTCACCAACTCCAAGAATAACTTTTAGGTGAGCAGAACCACAAGCCTTGCGCATTTGTGTAATTTCATCATATAGCCTTTCCCATTTACCCATAAGCACTAGACTCCTGTCTATTACCACATCAATTTCTGTAGCACCCTTTTGTACTGTCAATATGATTTCTTGCAGTCTGGTTTCTAAAGGATATAAACCAGAAGGAAACCCAGTAGCAACTAAAAAAGGAAAAAAAAGTTTGATACCAATGTTTGTAGCATTATTTATGGTAAACAAGACTAGGGAAAATTACCTGCTGCAACTTGAATGTTTGACCTTAAACTTAAGCGATCAAGGACATTACACACATCTTCAACCCTTGAAGGATACACACACACAGCTGCTGTGGTAATTCTATCTTCATACCCATATTCTGTTTTCAACTTCTCAAGTAATTCATTATTTAATGGATTTGCTGCCTGTAACATTTTATTTCAAATTTACAATCATATTGCAGGTAATTTTGTAATAAAACTGATAATTACTCAAATACTTTAAGACCAGTCTAGGCTCTAGCTGAAAGTCTTAATAATTTGTAATGAAGACACATCTTATAATGCTATCCTTATACAGGAGGATTCAGACTGTGATTGGAAACTTGGGCAGGTGGTGGTCTGAATACATCCTGTATGTCAATTCTTTTTAACAATTTTTGATCATTTAAGAAAAGAGATATAATATGTGTAACAATTGACTTACTTTTATACACAATCTTGATACTTGTGATGTAGTGTCATCACCAGCTAATGTTGTCAAATCAATAAGCCTTACAGCCCTTAAAAGCCAGGCATTAATATTGTCAAGGCTTGTCACCGGATTAGCCCTTATTAGTTGGTTAACTTGCATGTCAACATTATTCTTGCTTATGTAAATTCCATTTAACAGAGATTTGTCTTAAAAATAATATATTGCATGTATAGAATATTAATAAGGAACAATGATAATTTGTGCAGCCAATAGAATTCATAACTTACTCAGGTATTAAGTAACAAATTATTTTGAAATGTGTAACAAGCTCATATATTATGTTGATGTAAAGGAGTCTAATATGATTAACATGAACTTTAGTAGTTTTAATTTAATTTATTTAATACGTAAGCAAAACATCTTGTATCATAGTTACTACTATAGGGCATAAGATTAAGATAATGCCATTATTTTTTATTTAGTCACTGTATATAAGGCCTATAGTCGGACTTCGGAGGCCTATAGTGTTTTTTAATAAAGAAACTTACCGAACGGTTCTAATAATAGCACCATATTCAAATATATTTTTAATGTATCTATTTCCCTGATTTCTACAAAAATATGTTTGTCATAAGAATTTAATAATCTACAGGGTATCTTTACCCAAAATAATACAGTCTCATGTCTCACTATCTTATCAGCTTTAGTTCAAACGTCATATGTCAAATGTCGACTGACGTTTTGGTGTTTTTTAACGACATGGGCATTGGGCTACAAAAATTTGAGTGCTTGATTTCTTACGGCTAGATTTAATAAACAATGCTAATATTTATATGCAATTTAATTAAAAAGATCAATTATAACAAACCATGTGTTAGCAGTCCATTAAAAGTAAATTATTAATCTGATTTTGTGATCTGTGCTCGGATAGAGATTGGGATGGATAATGGATTAATTTTCGCCCCGCTGAAGTGTTACAACAAATGTTGATATAAAAATTGACAAATTTGTTATTTTATATTAACATAGAACATTTTGAGGTGCTTGTTTTATATGGGTTAATTATTTTACAGGTATTGAGTATGTTTGTCATCGTGATGGAACCTGCACACCTGGAAATTCTTAAGGATTTCTTAAGTGTGTTGTCAGCCAATCCACAATATGCCAGAATGACTAAGACTATAAACTCTTAGTTATAGAAGAGGCCCGTGCCCAGCAGTGGGACGTATATGGGCTTCTGATTAACTTAGTCTAAATAATAATATTGACAACAAAATTTATTAGAACAGATATTTTAAATTTTGTAAATTTTCAATCCATGATTACAGATAAGGAACGGCATTTTAATATCTACCCAGGCAACAAATTCTCATCTACTTCTGTCCGTCAACACTACTTATTATTAAGTTTTAAATTGGATCATACGACTTGGATAAGCCGCCAGGTCCAAACTTTAGAGCTTCTACGACGTGGGTTCGCTTCGTCAGGTTTTACACCGTAACTACAATGATCGATTGCGGATATTCTGGCATTCAGTCCATTTCTAGGTCTTTGGAAATCTCAATAACTGATTAAAGTCTGACTCATTGTTTGCCATAGTCTAGCTAGGATAGTATTCAGTAACACGTTGGTCGTCTTCGATCGTTCTATTTCGTTTGCTATAAAATGATCACGGGATTTGCCTAATTTATGTTTTTTTATCAGCCATTACTTGATAAACTAAAACTAAATTGTCCATACCAGTTTCAAACACAAAAAATCACGTACCTAATTAATAATATTGTAGCTTTTGCTCAAGGTTACTTTTACTTTTGAATCTGTATATACGAAAGATTTAAAAGTAATTAAGGCTAAAGGGGGACTAAGGCCTAAACCCTCTCACTGGTAAAGGAGGCCCGTTCCCTGCAGTGGGACATATTTGGGCTGATGAGAGAAGTGTTTCACCACTTTTATCGGTAGCGTTTCAACAAGTAGGTAACTGTAACAAAAAGTGTAATTGAGATGGCTGCTTCATGTTTTTTCAAATTGAAACGACCATTGTTGATAGATCGATGTGATTACCGATAAGCTTAGGAGAGGACTGCAGACGCAATGTTGGTAGAAATCAAACGATGGAGTAGCGAGCTGATTAAACGCAAACATTGAACGGACGATTGTGAAAACACTGAGGACCGGCTGTTCAAGTTATAAAATAATATATTAAATATGTCTCCTTCATTATTTATCGAAATTTAGATATAGTCAAGAATAGATTACGTAATATATTTAACCTTAAATCAGTAGGTATTGCAGTTATGTTTTATGTTATTTTTAGCACAGCTGGTGCAGTTTCAGTTTTCTTATTTTATATTATTTTAATCGATTTCACTTCCAAACTATAATGAGGACTACAGCAATCAAGTATCTAATAATTTGGATCTTCTATAAGTAATTTTTGTCTAGAAATGAGTTGCATCGGCTTAATATTACATTGTGCTTGCTTAAAAACTATTTAATTTACACGTAACATATCACACTAAATTGTATGTTCTTTAGTAGTGAAGGAAATCATTCACGCCACGTATACCTAAGCATGTCAAAGCTTATTTATTATTTAAAACTGGGAACTTGGCTTACTATTAAAAAAACATAAAAAAACAAATGGCGGTTAGCACAGTGTTAGATTAGTTTTGGCTTCGTTTAGTCGACACTCTACCTGGCGATTACACTATCCGCCAGGTATTTCATCATGTAGGACGGTTGGAGACAGATGTCTAGAAGTCTTTTAAAGGACAGTAAGTGAGGTTAACAACCCTCTTATATAAAGAAAATATCAGCTCTCCTCTTAATGTAAAACGTGTGCATAGTGGAGTGTTCAATTGTATGTAAACTTGTTATGTAGCTTTCATGCCTATCTAAATCTAAAGTTAAAATTTAATGTTGCATTGTGAATTATGCAAACACAACATAAGAACTGCAACGGTTTCCTTGAGACTTTGTTAAGTTGCAGGAGAACATCACGGGAAATGTCCATATCAGTTAATCAACCTTCCACTAATCTTTATAACATACATACGTGCTGGTCAGTAGAATCACAAATTTATCTTCACTTCAATCGTGTTTCCTTGTTACGCCATGCTTTACATGCAATACTTACTTAATTTTCTGTGTGGTGCAATGTAATGTTGAAGAGCCGTAGGTACAAAATCGTTATGGAATGGAAAAGGAAAATTGTGTGATACTTACCATACTATAACATGTCTATCGTGCTTATTATATAAGCCTAATCAAACAATAAATCTCGGTACATACATACCTAGTTGGCAAAATTTATTGCGATCTAAGATTTGTTTCGCGCTCACGGGACGCGAGCTGGGCACAATAAACATTTCAGCAGCCCATTAAGGTGGCCCCAACGAGAAAATCGTACCCTTCGTTTTGTTTGTAAACTTCTACAAATGTGATAGTACGTTTATTGTATTTACGTACCTATTGAATAAGGAGGCGGAGAAGTTAGGTAAAGTTTGTTTAAAAGTGGTTTATAAGAAGTTAACCGCTAAGCGGCCATGTTTAAAATGTCTGCAACTTGCAGTTGCCAAGTTGTCTGCAGGGAGATAAATTTTGAATTTAAACTAAAATATAACATTGTTATACGTTTTTTAAGGTAATATGTGTAAGGAAACCTACGTCCAGCATAATAACTAGTTGTTATTTATGATAGTATAGGTACATAAAAAGATAAAGCAGTGTAAAGGAGCAAAGAATTTTCATGTCCCAAACGTGACTAATAAAAAGGGTAAGTCGGATAGGTCAATAAATCGTGGGTCTGCGAAGTTGGAGATTTATATTTCTATTAGGGAGTATCTCCTAACGAAAGATTTCTTAGTTAACAACAGAGTCGGCACGATAATGAAGTTTCTTGTGGAAACAGATCGCTTGCGAAAAACTGTGCGAAACCTTTGTTGTAATTACTAGTTAGTGAAGACTGAGGTAATTTATACAGCCTTGTTTTAAGTTGTGTTTTAGTATATAGGAAAGTATTGTATTCAGCATAAGTAGTAAAAGTTGTAATAGGTAATTTTGTTAATCATACTCAACGATAAACAAAACCTCTACTTTTTAGTATTAAACCATTTTTTAAGTGTCTTGTATTGTAATATTTATCTTTATTTAGAGCTCAATTTTTTATAATAAAATTCTGCGCATGAGCACGGAGTCTTAAATTTGCTAAATTGCAATACGCTTGCATTTACATGAGGCTTTAATACACAGTTGACCCAACGTGGGTGCAGGAATCACTCTGTTTAGACTTTGGTGGATGCAGTAGGTATGTTGGGTTTCAAAAGTCCAAACGGCAACAGTGTCAGCTGTACACGTAATTCATTTTATTTTCAAGAAAAATTTGCTTAAATCCATTTCCCCCATACATTTACATAGGTATTATGATGTCATAGGTGCAGAGTCGGCCTTGACATTTGATCAAGAAAGGAGGGATTCGGGAAAGGTCGGAAGTAATTGGGTTTCGGCTAAATGATGTTTGATGGGTATTTAAAAAGGAAGACAGAAGTCGCTCCGGTCTAGCCCGGTTTATTCATACCGCTCTCTGTTTTGCCTTTAGCAAGATTATAATTATTTTGTTTCATTTACTTTGATATAAACGAAATAGTTATAAATTTTACATTGCATACTAAGCTGTGTAAGGTTGTGGCGTTCTGCGATTTACTTATCTTTGTGAAACACACCAGGATACTGTTATAGACTGTGAGAGACATTCGGAACTATTTCTTACCAGTCGAATATAATTATTATTCATTGTATATGGACATTGGACCGATGTGAACTTTATGCTAAATGCTTGAATGGCCATTTTCCGTTTCTTATATGCTTTTGGAATAATCATTTTATTCACACTAATTAATTAATAAACCACACGTAACATTATTCTCTTCAACAATTAGTTCAAACAATATATTGAAACACAATCTATAATGGAGTATGCCTGGCGACTGCATTAATCGCATTCATTAATTAATGGGAACCGTTTCCATTATTACTAAATCAAATTATCGAGTAACGTAATGGCGAGGTAAGCTATTATTAACCGCTCATTACTGTGGCTCGATTATATATATCAACCTTTAAGATTACAATTTTTTTGGCAAAAATCCAAGTCCAACATTGGATCTTCTTACCCCAATTACATTTCGCTAGTATGTATTAGTCCCACGTTACAAGTGGGGAGCCTATTGCCGTTTTTCGGGCACATTTCCAGACTTCGTGAGGCTACTGCTGATAACACTGCTCGACCCAGGAATCAAACTGGGGACCTCTAGTTCACACGGCACATACTTATGTCGCCAGACCGCTAGGCAGCCATACTATTATATTTTTTTTTATTCTTCAAAATAACATTGTCCCCACGCATTCTCGCATCTGTAAGGAATTATGTTGTTTACAAGATTTTGTGAAGTATTAGGAAAATATGTCATTCCACATTCGGAATATTTAAATTAAGATTTTAAGATTGGTGGCAATAGTAAAATAAGATGGTTTCGAAAAACGGCGAAGTTGGACTCCTATTTTTTTACGTCTTATCTCCACTTCTCCTCACAGAAAACCCGAAACAGAAAAATAACATACATATTTTTTTTATTGCGAAATTCTCATTAGTAGCATGAACTCTGGATGTATGCCCAAATAGACTCGCCTACTATTAACCTACATGAAGCGATCGGTAGGTGAAGAACTGCATCCCAGTCTTTTTGGTTCGACGTGTCGGGTTTTGTGGTTGAAAGTAATTTGGGAGCAGGGAAAAGGGTTTGTCACTAGACTCCACTTGTAGATATACATAAGAATAAGAATAAAACTAGTTACTTCTAATGATTTCCTTTTTATTAATCACATTTTATTAATCTGCATCAAGTAAATATACACTTATATTTACTATTACATTATAAATATAGTAAATCGACCCGCGACCTTAAAGTACGTTCATTATCAAGAATAACATTAATGAATAGAAATAAATAATACGATATAATTTTGTAATTCTAAATGAACTATGAATAAATATCATAATATCATGGCATTATTTACAACCTTATTCTCGTAATATTAAAATCCATATTTCATACATTTTTAAGTACATATACCTACAATTAACAATACTACCGTTATAGCCCACATTAAGACAGGTACTGGTCTATTGAGCTACTGCAAACACATTTTATCACAAACAAAACAACTTTTTAGTATCACTAATATTCAGACTCGAAACATTTCTATTTATCACATAAGGAATTTAAATGAGGATCGAACCCGCGTCCTCTCAATTTTCAAACTGGCACACGACCAAATTTGCACTAAGGCTTGACAGTAAGCTAATATTATTGCAATATTCCATCGAAATTATTCATTTACAGTTAAAACTTCTGACATCACCATCATATACACAAATAATTTTAGAATTTTCACAATATTAGTTGCAGCGGCTGTAGTAAAAAATCCATAAAGGTTATCACACTTGTTCATTGTATTTATACATCTGAATCATAAATAATTTTTGGAGTACTCACAGCGGTAAGTAGGTAAACAATTGTACTCTTTATGCAATAGTCTATTAGCTTTCAAGCTCACTGAGGCATAATTCGCGGCATAATCAAAGCCATCTCTTTGAGTTTTGCTCTGTGCACTTTGCCGGAAGGCGTGAGGGGGAACGAATCCACGAAAAACAAGCCGCCGCGAAGTTGTTTCAATTCCGGTAGTGCTTCTGAAATAAAATGCAAGTTTTGTGAATATTTTCTTTTTACATCTGTTTTACATGAGGATTTTACCTGTGTCGTGGCGTGGTTTTAAAAACAAACAAAGTTTTCGTTTATAGCGTTTTATGAAATGTCATATTTTATTTTTATTTACGTGTCTCTTAGTATTCATATTCTCTATATTTAGTTCAAATAATCTACTCGGAAAGTATGAAGTAAGAGTCCTAGCATTCGTTCTAGTTAATGTTTTTTTGCAAGGGGAAGAAAAATAAAGGATACAAAATAGATGCAGTCACTAGGATAACTGTGTTACGTGCAGGTCAAGTGATCTCTCTGCCTATTCAATTTTTTGCACCGTGCTTAAAGCGTTAGTTGGTTAGTGTCATTCATTTACATACTACTGTTTTGTGATACTGTGTATATTTATGTTCTAAGTGTCATGTTAATTAGCGGGATGAAGTAAATGCGTGCCATAGAGTGGTCTTGGCTAGGGTTCCCAGATTGCAGTGTTGTTACGATTTTTGTAAACGCACCACAAAGTTGACTGGAGAATGTCTTGCTAACCGTAAAAAAATATTGCTCTCCTTACCTCTCGGAGATAAAGGCGTAGAAGATTATAGCGCTCTCATGGGAAACGAGTCTAACAGTCAAAGGTTTCCGCTAAGCATGTGATAAGGTAATCGAATAACAATAACAGTGATATTAAGACTAACATATCCGTTCTACTTAACTAAACCTCAAGCTCTTTATGTATACAATTCTTATACTTCGGTCAACGTTTCTAAATCTTTTGACCTTTTACCTTGCTCACATTCAAATAGTTTAATATATTTTAATATCTATACTAAATAAAGTCTCTTAATAGTTCCAAAAATGCAATGTGTAAGTTACGAGTATACTTAAATAGATTAAATGGATGATTCATTCTTATGGATAATAATATGTTTACCCGTCGAACAGCAAGTCGGATAATGATTCCCATGTATTGATCTGATTTTCTGACTTTTGAAATCATCAATATATTGTTTCGCTAATATATTTATGTTTAGCAAGGAGAATGAAGGTCCGTATACATAATATATTTTTGTCTACATTTGAATAAATGATTTGTGGAGTTAGTGCAAACTTTAAGACGTTTAAGTTAACTACATTGTCATCAAAACTATGTAAGCAATTACCTCACGTTTCAATATCAGACTAAATTCAACAGGTTTTATATAACATGCCATAGTTGCATCTTATAATGAACATAGTTATTCTATTCATGTAGGTTTCACTTCACTAATACTGAAATGTATATACACTGCCGACGGAAAGTTTCCGGACAAGCATCTTATTTAATTTTGAATACCCAATATGATCCTTTTAGACATTAAGTGGATCTATAACGAAGGTGAAATGTTTGTTTATATAGTGTTTATCATTTTTTCTTTGACTTGCCTCCCTACCTCCACCCATTGTTGACGAAAAATAAAATAAAATCATCAACATCGTTATTTCTAACGTAACGAACGCCGTGCAACAAAATGAATATTTTGAAGTATTTTCTTAATTTTTTTATGAAAATTGGATTATTTTTTACAATATTTTGATTAATAGAAGTCATTATATTATTTCTACATAATTTTATTACTTTAATGGTGCTTGAATTTCCTTCTTCTGTGGTATTTCTTCGAGTAAACTCGCCCTTAATATAATTCATTTTTTTTATTAATTTATTAAGGAAAATGGATAGGCATTCTAGTAGAAATATAGAAAAACGTATTGCTACTGTCACTCTTCGCAACGAAAGCTTTATCTATTGTTATATTGCTAATAAACTACATTTCCCACCGTCTACTGTAGGAAATGCCATTGCCCGTTACGAAAAAACTGGTTCAAATCAGGACAGAAAACGCAGTGATAGGTCCAGTGCTATTTCTAAAACAGAGGGTCAGTCCCGAATCATCATGTCCGAAACAGATAACAAGCTTACAGCACCGGAAATTCAAATGCGGTCAAATGAAAGTCACGGTAAAAGATATCAGTGAGTGAATCAAAAGAATGGTTACAAAAACCTTGTTTAAATGGCAGAATTTCTACAAATAAACCAGTCTTGCTAGGCGGAAATAGAAAAAGAACTAAACTGGACTCAAAAAAGATAATGGACAGAAAGATTGGATGGTAAAAGACTGGAAACAAGTCCTATAGACTGATGAATCAAAATTTTATATGCTTGTATAAAAACGTTGAATTTTTGTTCGTTGCGGCCCTCCAGAAAAATTAATCCCAATGCTTTAACCCCAACTGTTTAATATGGAGGTGTCACTGTGATAGTTTGGGGGTGTTTCTGATATGCTGGAGTAGTGGATCTCTACAGAATCAAAGGAAATCTCGAAAAAAACGGTTATTAAAAACGCATGCTCGCCCTTCTGGGATGCGAATAATTGGCCGTTGGGATATTTTTCAACAGGATAATAACCCGAAACACACATATCAGTTTTGTGTCAACTATTTTTGAAATAAAAAAATACAGGTGATTTATAAATATTGAAATACCCTCCACAATTTCCCGATCTAAATCCTGTCGAATTATTGTGCGATGAAATGGATAGGTAAATCTGGAAATGGAATCCCACTTCTTTAAATGATCTTTGGGAGGCTCTTTAAACATTTTGGAACAAAATATCTAATAGTCTGTGGAAAAAACTTGTAAAAATAACGCCGCACGTAGTGAAAAAAGTATTGACGGTCTAAGGAGATTTCTTTGATTAAATAAAAGTGAAGCTGTGTAAAATGAAATAGATGAAAATATTAATAGTTTTTATCCTTAAATGTTACATTATAATATTTTGAAAATAAAACTTTGAATTACTTGACTTATTTTACTTTAAATTATTGTTTCTATAACTTTTTTTATCTTGTCCGGAAACTTTCCGTCGGCAGTGTATGTTGGAATTTAAATGTTTTTCACTATAGCATTTTTTTTTATCTTTACACTGACCGTTATATTGATATTCAAAGAAATACTTTCATTAGTGGTATATGAATTGTTATCATTAAGTAGTATTCATAATATCAAAGTTTTCTTTTAGTTAATCAAAAAAATACATGAAAAATATTGTGAAGCGGCGACCACTGTAATTAGGTTAATCGTGTAATGTGTTCCCATTTTGCGCGCACTGATTTTTTTCCGGAGGTAAAACGCGTTGGAATAATACAGAAACATTTACCCACCTTTAAGTGAATTGAAGATATCTTGGGGATCTACATCGTGGTCTTTTTTTCTCATTACAGCTGCGATGGGGAGCTCCATACATTCGGGATCTGGGACGCCAACCACGCACGCCTCCACCACTCCGGGATGACGTTTGATCACATCCTCCATTTGTAGTGGCGCAATCTATTAATAAAACGAAAGAATTGAAATGCTTATTTTAAATTTAATTATTCCTGCAAACTATTGCATTGATTTGGGAGGGTAAAAAATCGCATTTAAATCCATACAGTAATATTCACATTTATGTCATAAGATTATTTGGGCTGTTAAAAAATTTAAAACTAATTTTCCAAATAAATCCCGAAAACTTGTAATGTAGTCATATAAACTTGTACTCTACAAGGTTTTTATTGAATTTGCTTTAATTAAAATCTTTCAGCATCAAGGTTTAATATGTCTGTAAGTGACATCTAGTTACAGCCTAAACAAAGCTTGAATTCCCTTACTTTAGGGACTGCATACAAATATCGGTATTCGTTATTTTTAATAGAAGTACTAAACAATTACTATTTTTCATTATGAACGTAGGTATAACAGTAAAAAAACTTACTTTTCTATCGCGTGATTGACATTTAATTTATATTGTGAACGTTAATGCCAAAATTCAATAAAAAATATCAATTTTTATACAATATCAGTATGCTCCACAGCGTAAAAAATATTTTAGAGGTGAAAAATTGATAAAGAGGACAAATCAACTGCCAGAATAGGCCGACCTGATTAAGGTCTATAATCTACAAACTGTGTTCATACGGAATAATTGTTTAAGACCCGTTTCATTCTCTCGGATACTATTGTTCTGTATAACATTGTTCAGAGTCTCAGAGGATTGCGCGATCAAAGTATGCTTAACTAACTTCATGCTTAGTGATTCCGGTTCAGAGGCTTTCTCGGTACAGTTAACTGTGACGTTATCGTTTTAATAATCGATATCGTATTTGATTCATTAATGTTACAGCACCCTGTTAAATACAATCAATAGGTACACAATATTTTCTGGAGAAATGTTAAGCCTTATTTGTGTTAACATAATATTAAATACAGATTTCTTATTTTAAAGCTATTTTACAACAACAAATAAATTGATTAAATATAAAATTGTTAATAGCCTTATTCAAGAGCAATAACAATCACAGGAATTTTAAAGCATACTTTTCCTTTAATAGTAACGTAAAAAATGGAATAAACTAACCTAACTCAAATAGGTTAATGAGAAAAAGATTGTAGTTTAAATAGTTACTAATTAAAAGGGAATGTTGCCATTACCAGAAAGCCGAAGTGCTTAATTAGGAGCCTTTTTCGTTCTACAAAGTAGTAAAAGTCCTGTTCGTCTTTGTAAAACATGTCTCCCGTTTTGAACCAGCCGTCGTCGGTTAATATGGTTTTTGTTTCTTCCGGATTATTCATATATCCCTGTAAAAGAAAAATAAATGAATCTTAGATAAGACGCAACAATCTTAAAAATACCGGGCAATGACATCTAAAGTGCAAAACGATCTCCTTTTAGGTTTTATACAATGTCTCAGTTTAAATGTTAGTAAATTACAACGGCTGTTGTTGAAGCCGTATTGCAATAAATCTGTGTTAAAGACATTACCGCACCATAAATATTAATATCATCTGTATTTGATTAGTGTTTATGTATCTAATTCATTATGTACATATAATCTATACTAATATTATAAAGCTGAAGAGTTTGTTTGTTTGTTTGTTTGTTTGTTTGTTTGTTTGTTTGTTTGTTTGTTTGTTTGTTTGTTTGTTTGAACGCTAGGATCTCAGGAACTACTGGTCCGATTTGAAAAATTCTTTCACTGTTAGATAGCACATTTATCGAGGAAGGTTATAGGCTATATATCATCACGCTACGACCAATAGGAGCGGAGCAGCAATAAAGAATGTTTCAAAATCGGGGTCTTTTTTTCCTTTTTGTGAGCTTTCGCTGCGTACGCTGCAGAAACAGTTAAAGTTTCGCTAAAATAATGTATGACAGAATTGTTCTCCTTTAAAAATTCTAAAAAAAAGTCCGCGACAGCATATGTCTATCTTTTAAGGTTGGCTCACTATAACGTTTTTTATTCTAACCAAATTTATTTTAAATAAAGCATTATTTGTGAAGGTGTTTTTACAAACATGATATTAATCCTTATCCAAATAAATACGTTATTCATTACAAGTATTTAATGCAAAATAAATTTGTCCTTTACATCATTTGATTTCAATGAGTATCTTAGAAGATATCGCAGTTTCAAAATAATGATCAAGCGCGCAATAATGATACTCAAGGCGTCGACCGGCGCGTTACGGTTTCACGTTGAAACTATTTGACCGATTGTATGATTTTTGTATATTTAAGTAAATGGGACTCTGCGGCGTAAAATACTACAACTTATTTTCTTTCTGAACCCAACCCTGTAGTCCACGCAGACGGAGTTGCGCGTAAAAGCTAGTATGTTATAACTGTATTACATGTAACGCACATAGGTACGAGAAATTTATTAATTTGGCGGAAAAATGTTAAAAAACGAGTGAGTTTATTTATCAGTACAAAAGAAAATTATTCAGCAAATATAGAATCAGCCCACTTTTGAGGTGAATGTTGTCTATATTTGTACCATAGGGAATTATCATTTTGTTTGCCGGATTTTCTGTCGGTTTACCTTTTTGGGAATTCGATTTGTAAAAGCCAGGTTTGCGAGTAATATGCGAGATGTTGCATATATGGTTTATGAATTTATATAGGGTTTGATATATGTCCATTAAATATATTAAAATTACCTTGAAAAATGCGTCTCCTTTTATCCAAAGTTCTCCAGTTTTATAAGGTTTGTCTATTACCTCATTGTCATCACTCAACAGCTGCAAAAAAAATATCATAATTACCGTAAACAGTGATACAATAGTGACAAAATGGAACAAGAATAAAGGAACTTACTCTGAACTTGTATTTTTCCGATGGTCTGCCAGTCGAACCGAAAGGAGTGTTTTCATCAAAGTCGAACACAGGCACTAAGAGCTCGGTCATTCCGTAAACTAAATACAGAAAAGCTCCACATTTTTTCTGCAACAAGATATTTTCAAATTAATTATTCTGGTACATGTTGTTGTATTTATGGCTAATTCTACAATGAAAGCTAATCTTATATTGTTAGGGGGAGACCTCAAGGTTTAGGTGCGTAGAGACGACCCGTGTCCTGCATTGGGACGTATATGGACTGATGATGATATTATCATAATATGTTTGGATAATATATACGAGTACACTCACGCCTTTATTGTCATTCGATAATTTTATAATATAACGTACTGTGGTGCGAGCCTTCTTTAATTTTTGGGCAAATTTACAGTTTTTCTGTTTATATCTTAATTCCAACTCGCGAGAAGACGAGGCAAATTTGTTAAAGTATATTACGTACCGATCGAAGCAGTGATGGCCTCGAGGTTTAGGCGCGCGGTCGAAAATCTCGGCGGTCGCGGGTTCGAACCCCAGGCACACACCTCTAACTTTTCGAAGTTATGTGTGTATTCAAATTGAATTATCACTTGCTTTAACGGTGAAGGAAAACATCGTGATGAAACCTGCACACCTAAAAGTTCTTAGGAATTTCTTAGGTGTGTAGTCCGCCAACCCGCACTAGGCCAGCGTGGCGGACTATGGCCTAAACCCTCTCAATGGTAGAGGAGACCCGTGCTCAGCAGTGGGCGTATATGGGTTGATGAAGAAGAAGAAGATATTACGTACCAAGATTTTCTTATGCTTGACAAAAATAAAACAAGATTAACACGTAATAGTGAACCCGTATGTACCCAAAGCGTTGATTAAGTATATCGATTCATCACATAATCTTATTCCTTTATCCTTCTGTACTGTTACGTACGGCCTCACTCCCTTGTAATGGCTAATTTTGTCAGAAATCGAGCTGTAATATTTCTTTATAGAGTCACGAACGGAACGTAAAACATAGGTAACATATAATACTCACGCTAAATCTCTCCACTAATGGCTTCTCGATAGCGCTGCCGCCAATAGCAATGTATCTGAAGGACGATAAGTCACATACGTTTTCAGCTGCTACAAGAAATTGACCCAATAAATATGGCGTCCAAGCGGTCACATTCGGCTGAAATATTTTCAAATAAATACTTTAGTTAATCATTTGACTTTGAAAGGCCTTTCTACTTTAGAAAATTATAAGCATCATGACAGAAAAATGTTGAGATTTATTCTAAAAAAATAAAATTTGTATTGGCCAACAAATGCGTTATTCAAATGATTTTTAAAATCATAAAAATAAAAAGTGAGATTAAAAAAGAAAGAAAAACTATTCAATTTTATAGTTGAAATATAGCATGAATTAATAAAAAAAACAATGGAGCCATAGTAACAATATTTTAAATAAATTTGAAATATCACAATAAAATTACATGTTATTTTCAAAAGTCGCGACTAGAACATTCGTCGAATTTTGAGTAGTAGTAGTTTTGAAACTTTCAACGTAAACAAGTGACGTCATGCGGCCAGTCTTTAAACGAAGGAACCTTGGTAAGAAGGAAGTGCTTCTAAGTCGTTGTGGCGCATCACTTTCTTGGAAGTATCAAGTACTTAGTTATTGCTAAATTTGATTTTAACTTCTAGTTTTAAATTGCTAGCGTTAGTTGATATCATTTTGTGAAATTACTTGTTATGTTTTCTAGTTTTTATTTAAGTATATCAACTTTATTTTTATTATGAAAATAAACCGTTACCTACTTAGACTAATAAATTTGAGATTTTTATTTAACTTCTGATAAAAAACAATCGCATAAAATAATGTTATATTACCTTGTAAGTGTTGATGAGACCCACTAGGCTTTGTGGAGTCAATGGTGCGGAAGTTTGCAATCTAGTATAACCCAAAATTGGCCCTGTTACAAAGAACATTAGGGCAGACATCCATTGTAGGTTTGCCATGACCAAAGCGATTTTAAAAACATCTGTAAAAGGAGTCCTACAAGAGAATAATATAAAATTAGACCATTCATAGTCTTTTTTCTTTGACATAATCTCTGTTAATTCTCCGGACCCTAATAATATTATGGATTTTTTTGGAGACATAATTTTTATGTATAGATTTTTTTTAAATATTGTTATCAAATTGAGTTTTACATATGTAAACCATTTTACGACCAGAAGTTCCTATTGCAAATGCGCATGTGAAATTATTTGTTGGTAATGCTTACCCACCTAAATCTTCAAATCGATTTTCATAAATTAGAGCAATTAGTTAATACTCTGTTTACGGTTATAGGCTCCTTATTTAATAAATATGTTCCTGAGGAAGTTTCCAAAAACAACAGGAATGTCTACTGTTTCTATTATTTAAAATACACATTTTGTTCTTGGTTCGATTCAACAGGGAGCTTAGATGGAATCACGACTAAACGTTACGTCAGTTATATTTAAACTCTAATACAGACACAAAATACTCACCACCAACAGCAAACTCCATTTAGCAGTGTATCAAATGGAATAACTGCCACTTTAGGCTGTCCAGTTGTTCCGCTAGTCAACATAAGCCACGCATTTATTTTAGAGTGATCGAATTCGGCCGGTCTGTGAAAACAGACGAACGATTAAGCTACCGTTTGTTTTATAGCAATAAAAACTCTGCTATTTTTTAATTCAATATACTCTACTTTTTGTTTTGTTAATGCGAAATGAATGATTTGAAATTGAAATTAATATTCATCAACGCGATGAAAAAAGTTTAGTTACGTGTTATTTAAATGTAATAACTTAATAAATAAGCATAATAAGTTATTTTTGATAAATCATTTCAGCAGGAGGACATGAGGGTGTCGAGTGACGAAAGATGTTTGTCCCTCGCCTCTTGCAATTTACCTGTAGTTGAATTCAGTGCCCTTGTGTTCTTGAATGAAGCTTTCCAAATTACATTTATCGTCATCGAATATCACTATTCGCGCATCACTTTTGATACCCGCCAGAGCTTCTACAACTCTTGCCTCGTTGGCTTTTTCGCAGAATACCATCCTGGGCTTAACGTAGGGAAAGAGTGCAAGCATATCACCTAAAATAAAAACTAGAGGTAAACGTCGTTGTAAAATACAATTGCAAAAAGGATATAGCTTCAGAAAATTGTCTCATGTACGTATTTATCATTGGTATAATAAATGGAAAATAATTAACATAAAGATATGACGTAATGCTCATTGAAAACTTGTAATCATATTTGTTTTTACAATGAAGTGATTGCAGGTGGTTGTATAGAAAAAATTGTTATCATTAGTTATATTGTATTACAATTTATTAATTACAGCAGAAATAATAAATCTAGCGAAGATGAATGACATTCGATTATATTTGATAATAAATATTATTTATTATCAGCCTTATTGTGGAATTCTATAAGGAAATTGTTAGTAACTGCGGTAACCATGTGAATTTACTCAAAACAGGGGTTCGTCGCAACGGCTTCGTCTTTTACAACGTGGGACCTAAACAACAGGGTATAAAAATACTATTTAGATATATGTAGAATTTAAATGGCTTGAGATTACTGTCGACATACATAGATAGGTACTCCTACGAGTTAGTGCTAAGTCTATTGGCTGAATGAATTATAATTGCTGGCGTGTTTCTAACGATGCGTGTGGTTTGTGTACATTGATAGGAACAGTTTAGATTTTACTCTTTATACACTTACTCCAAAGTAAACGGTGAATGAGTAATCAGAAGATTACTCGTTTCTCCGTAAAAAAATATATATGTATATATATTAGGCAGTAAAAAGATTTATTGCTGATGATTATCAATGAAGTTTTCATGTTTCTACAAATAAAATTCACACACAGATGTTTTAATCTAACCGGAACGGCTGAATAGGCATTACAGATTAATATTGATAAAATATACTCACAAATTTTATATCATCCCTATAAGTGATTAGTTATACGTATTGTTGAAATATGAGTCAGTGCTTAGACTTGTTCAAATTATAAATGTATAATGAATAAGTTCCGAACCAAAAGTAAGTTCCCTCGTTCTTTTTATAAATAGTTATAATTCTCATTAAAGATTAAAAAACCTTTTTTATAATGATAACGACCTAACTTGACATATGTGCGAATGTTTTAACAACATATTGATTTAAAACTTATTTATGAGGCAAAAACTTAAAAACACACAAACAAATTTATCCCTGCATCTCTGAGGGAGGAGGTACAAAGAACAAAAAATCATTATCACTTTGCCTGATTGAAAATCAATCTACTATGAGGCTGTCAATCAAATCAAATTCCATGTTGGTTTTATGATAATAGTGAACGCTTATCAGAAAGGAAATTCTGATGAAGCTACATACCTTTCTACCTCCTTAAGGCCAATGTGGTGGATAAAACAGCAGAGCACTTATCTATTGGGACTATTCTTGGGAGAGTGAATGGTACGATAAAATTATGTTATAGTAAAAGTGCACACTATGTTGATAAAATTAGTTACCTGCTCCAACATTGGGGTCAATACCACAGACGGGATATCCATTGAAATGGCATGCGAAGAACGGTATAGCGACGTCTAAATGGTTGTGTCCTGTTATTATTACGGGGTCTCCTGGTTGCATGTTTGTGTTTGCCATAGCGCTGGCGAGTCGGCACGCACGAACCGCCACAGATATATTGGTTTCCCGCGCATTGGTCGCGCCATCGATCTGAAAATTATCATTTTAGTTTCCAATTTATTAATTATAAGCGTTCGAATTTTAGCCGCAACCACTGAGATGATATTTCGAACGGATCACTAAACGTTCGCAATCTTTTCGAATTTTTTTGTACTATTAAATAAGTGCGCAAAATCAGCCTCAATACAGATCGTTCACCTTGGGCCGTATTTTAGTTTTATAGATGCAATAAATGACGAAACTGTTTCTGTGAAAACACCCGTATCACAATTTTTTTAGCAGTCACTGTTGATATCGCAATGCAAAACTATATAAATGAACATTGAACATCTAACGTAACTGATCAAAATTTGGAAAACAGAAATATCTGGATATATTATTTTTTCGTTTTAGGCATAGGAAAGGAATTTCAAAGCGGTTCTAAAACCAGAAGTTCTCAAAGAAAAATGTTCTCCATAATGTCTGATATTAAACAGTTCTTGCTTTACGAACTCTTCACTTTTTATTTTGTATGATTTTTCATAGGCCAAAATATTTGAGTTCGATTTGAAATTAAAATAAAGAAATTTTATGTCGAGAATTTTTTTTGTTACTACGGAAACAATGGATTTTAATTAAAATACACGGATGTCTATTTTTCGTATTTAAAATAAAAAAACACTATTACATTTTTTAATTAATTATTTTGTTTGGAGTATTAAATATTTTAAGTAAATTAAAAAAAATAAACCCAACAGGAAATAGAAAAATGTTTTATTTGTTTTGTTTTGTTTTGTTAAGTGCTTCAAAATCGCAAACTCTATGTTTATAGTTCCTTGCCAACGATGCATAACATGTGACCATATTGGGCGTTTTACCTGATGGAAATTTAATGTATGGACCATACACGCCTGTGCATCAGCCTGCCTTGACGAGCTCCAGAAAATAAAGTTTTATGAAAATTATAGTTATGATATAATGAAACCGGTGTCTAAGCGCAAGAATAATCTGCGACAAACAGTAGTCCAAAACAAATTATATACAACTAACTCCATACAAAGGGTATGTTAATGGGATCGAGGTACCTTGAAATTAAAGTATTTAGTAGTTTCCCATTAATCAGACTTGAGAGATATATTTGTGCGGAATATAATCTTTTCATAATCATATTTGTTAGAATGACAACTAAGGGATTCTTTTAAACAATAGGTTTTTCCGCCTGATGCTACTGATCGTATCGAAAAGTGATGGCCTCGAGGTTTGGGACGCGGTCGAGAATCTCGCCGGTCGCGGGTTTGAACCCCAGGCACACACCTCTGACTTTTCGAAGTTATGTGTGTATTCACATTGAATTATCACTTGCTTTAACGGTGAAGGAAAACATCGTGATGAAACCTGCACACCTAAGAGTTCTTAGGAATTTCTTAGGTGTGTAGTCCGCCAACCCGCACTAGGCCAGCGTGGCGGACTATGGCCTAAAACCCTCTCAATGGTAGAGGAGACCCGTGCTCAGTAGTGGGCGTATATGGGTTGATGAAGAAGAAGAAGTATCGAAAAGTAGTTTTAGATAATCAAATTTCTTACTAATATACGTAAATCTGCGTCATTGTTGTTCGTAATAGCCAAAAAAGTTGCCTAAGCATTTATAATTGGTATTAATAATAGTTATGCTTCTAAAATACAGAGTCCGAGATGAGATTTAGTTGTGTCGAGCTCCGTGGGGCAATACTTTATGCATAGTGCGCCGTACCGCGAATGCATTTTGATAATATTTAAAAAGGTTGTGCAATATTTTTATGCAACTTTAATTGTTCAATAATATAAGTAGCGTTTTTTACGATAGTGATTATCTGTACGTGATTGCCCCAGAACAGGATATTCTAGAAATGAGTTGAACAGATTTATTTATGTGATTATTCGTGAGATAATCAGTGTTGTTAATTGTTTCAGATATTTTGTTCATTTAATTAGATAATTATATGATTTTTAACTAGATATTTAATAAGCTGACAGGTGTATTCAATTATATGTAATGACCGGTATAAGGAAGTGCTAAAGTATTTATGAGGTACAAGTGTCTGTCTTTGCTATGGGGTAGACAGAGACACATCTACGTGCCTGGAGCTGTGTCCCGTATAATAAAATCGAGTCTTTTGTCGTTTTAGGGCTTGTTACCAGACTCAGCTGTTACTGTGAATCTGACAATGAAAAACCTAATAACACCTAGTCCGACCCGGTCATTGAACTCGTGACATGGTGCTAAGAGCTCTATAATAGGGTATATTAAAATATTCGAAGTCATTCTAATGCATGCTCTGTATAGAAAAAGTGTACTTATGACAATAAGGTTTATTTGTTAGCTAATAAAATTTAAATTTACATACTTGTTACAAGTTGAACGTTTATTTATTTATTTAAACTCTTTATTGTACACATTAATAACAATAAAAACATAAACAAAAAGAAAAGGACAGGTACAAGTGGCGGCCGGCCAACGTTATACAGGAGTCAAACATATGTTCGTTCGTGTTCAAAATGATAGATTAACTATTGTATACATTCATAATCTCACAACTATAGTACCCAAAGGGGTAGGCAGAGGTGCACATCTGTAGGCACCCTTATTTTGTTAGGTATGTATCGATCCCACGTAATAGGCCGCGATTTATTAATTTATATTTCCATACTCCGTGTAGCTATTAACAATTTCTTGTGGAAGAGATCTAGATCACGAGACACCAGCTTGCGAAACGAGCGGCTGCGGGTTCGATCCCCGCACCGAGACAAATATTTGTGTGATTCACAAATATTTGTTTCGGGTCTGTGAGATTGTAGGTGTTTGTGAGAGCGAAACGTCTCTCGTAGTTTTTGATACCCACGACACAGGACTAGTATCCTAGTGTGTGGTCAGAACTCTGTATGTGACTGTTGGGTGTATTTATTATTATTTATTTATACTTAGAGACCAATAAGTGAGAAAATTTGTCACTAAATAAATAAATTTAGAATACCCTAACAAAATTTTAACTTATCGGAGAGTAGTTTTAATTTATTCGAGTATATTATGTATATGGGACGGACGAAAAAAAAATTCTTTGTTGCTTTGCGAACACTTTTGACAAGAAGCGGTAATTTATTAATTCTAGTAGGAATACTGGCAGCCCACTATTCGCGAATCATAGCCCACACATACATCTTTACAATAATTGTGACACCCACTCTATGATTCCAATATCTCCAGTCCATCTGACGGTGATTTGGAAAAAATCGCCGACGGTAATAAGGCCGTCTTTTGTGACACTAACTTATTGAGGGTTACTTATATTATATTATACCTATGTTGTTTTTACTATGGTGTAGAATAAAGATAAAATAAATAAATACATCTGTCTTGAAATCACGCGACAGGTTCTCCTGACAATGTACTAAAATTAAGCAAAAACCGATTAGCAGTTTTTCGAAAAGTCGCGATTAGTAATAAATATTTGGCTGTGTGGATTATGCGACGTTGATGTATCAAAGCATAACGTGTGTATCACGCGTTAAAATATTTATTTGTTTTAGAGATTTATCTTACGTTTGAATTTTTTTTTTATGACAAAAAACAATTAAATACACGTGATAACGCTTCATTATATACGAGGTTTAATTTAATGGCATAATGTCGGTATCACCATTCTTAATGAAAAAAAAAATGAAAAAAATCCTGATGAAGTTTGTGCGTTTAAGGTGATACAAAAGTTTCCGAAGGTTTGTTAAGTTAGATCTAAGCGAGCGTGGTGGGTTAAGGGATAACTGCTATCAAAAGTAGAGGAAAATGGGCCCCTTACAAATGATCTTGTTAGCCCTATATAAACATACCTGGTTGTATTCATTGGGGTTTTCAGTCATGCCTTCAAGTAAAACATGTCCAATATGACAACTCTCCGGCGCGATGTTAAATCTCAGCGCCGCGCTCAACTTCAGCTTATTCACTCGCTGGTTTATATTCCTTTCTTTCACCATTTTATGTTTTTCACTTACTACAAACGTGTAAGGTTCCTACAAAAACCCTTTCAAATAAGTATCATTCCGCGCACCGTCCATTTATTATATACAATCATAACTGATCTTTATCAGGCCCACGATTGCTTTACAGAAGTGATTTAATATGTTAAGTGGAATAACACTCGCACACATGCAATATTTTTATTGATAAATGTATGGTTAATATATATTTAAATTGAGATGTCAAGGATTTACTTAAGACGTACTCGATGGGACTGAGGTAAGTATGAATCGGTGTGACCAAAATCAGTTGAGGGTCCGAACATATAAAGAAACACAAATTTACGCTTTCTCTCATTTGGTCTCACCTTCAATTTACCCAGACTTACCTAGTTATATAGATCTAAAAAACGATTATTTGAAGTAAAAAATAATACTTTTAGTTCCATCTCGTCTGAATCAACATTTGCAGATCACACCAATATTTCGCTTTCTCCCGATGCGGATATTAATTTCCGTTCGACAATCGAGTATTTATCGTTTGTGTCGCAGAGGTTTATTACCACATACATAGTCTTTTATATGCTGTAAAAGAGATATAATAACGATGGGATATAACGCCCGCAAAGAATATATCTGATGGGTAACGCTCACTTCTGTACATAAACCCTCACATGTGCAGCACTTTCACTTACCTTCATTTACTAAGGAACAGTATGGACAACTGTGCTGATGATTCAGATCAAATATCATCATGATTGAGCCGACCATCCTTTATTGGGTTTACAAAATTCTTGCTCATCTCAAAACCAAGCAATTAATTTTTTTATTGTTAGATACTATTACATAATTTACAGCAGCCGTCAAGCTACGTATGCAACCTTTTAAGGTCTAAACAATTCTGATACTTACGTACAAAGTGTTAATGTAGCCCCAACCCGGATTCAGATTATTTGGCTCCGATTTTTATCACCGATACTCGATTATTTTCATTATTTATCTCAGTCCTGTGATCACGTTAGAGGAAATGTTTGTAAATGAATATTTAAAAAACAAAAAGAATAATTTCTTTGCAACTCAAGGTACTTTTAATACTCGTACCTTAAAAATTGACTAATCCTTTTTTTTTCTTGAGGAGAAAGTTGATTATGACTCTACTTCCCACCAGCCCTGGGGGAGGGATGCTGGAAGCATATTATAAGGTCACCGGTATTTTAGCTCGGCGTTCGGCGACGTCACCTCAAAACCTAGACCAAAACCCCTCTATCGCCATCTTCGCTCCAATGCTATTTGAGCGAAAAGCGCTCACCTTTATTCCACAGCCGCCCGGTGGGCCTCCGAGGCAAAAATATCTAAGCCGTTACGAAGATAGAGACCATCTCATTGACCCTGTGCAGCTTAGTGGACTTACAGGTCCTGAATTTTAGTATTTAGTAGAATTTTAGCTCGCTAGAGTATAGAAAGCCCTCCCAAGGTGGATTCCATTTAACGGAGTATTGAAAAGAAATGAAAACATAATAAGTACTTTCTTTCCTGTAAATTCCAATCTTAGCGTTTAATTACAACAAAAGCTGAAGAGACATAATAAATTGAAAAGTAGGTAGATATTTGTTTACACTTGGATTTTTCCTTTCTGAAATATAATCTTCTTCAGAAGAAAGATTTTTCCTTTCTGAAATATAATATTAGGTACAAATAAATTATTTTGAACGTTTAATTGAGTCTACAGATGCTAACATTTTGGTATCATAAATATGTTTTATATTAGTACCACCTTTAAAGGTTGTCGCCAGAAATATCATTTTAGAGCGAAAATATATTTTGCAGCAGAATATTGAAATTCAATTTTGAATAAATGCGATACACTATGCTACGTGCTGTTGTTTGTCATATAAATATATCTACATACATTTATAAGATAAACATTTAAGTGCATAGTAAAATCACCCCGACTCAGCCCAAGCCCATAATACTAAAATACATAAATTTGAAGTTTGAAAAGTGCTTTCAGTAGGTCCTTCTTTAAAGAACTTTAAAGATACTACTTACCGTCTTGCTACTATTACTTGTTAATTTATTTAAGCTTTGTGAACCTTTATTTAAAGGTGTACATTTCTGTTACATAGTTTTACATAATATATTTCGCGACATTAACTTGTGTATAATATAATCGAAATCGATAATTTAAGCGGAAATCAAAATGATATACTTACATGTGTAAATGTCTGTGGGATGAAATAATTCGTAAAGTAGCAATAAGTTAATATACAGGCATTTTTTAAATTTAATACATTACTTAGGTAGGTATGTTGCAGCTTCTGCTAAAGTACCTAATTAAAAGATAATGACTGAATATTGTTTGTTTTTTGCTATTACCTGATTGACGTTACGGGAAATACCTGATTATCTGAACCACCTGTCTGTACAGCCATGAAAATTTTTATAATCTATTCATCGGTGGATATTGTTTTAATTACATTTAACGAATTTTTCAAACATTGTTGGCGAAACTTGGGAGAGAATTACATCACCTGAAAATTTTTGAATAGGCGTGATATAATTACTGAGCAACGATAAAGCAGACTGATTGACATAAAATAGTGAGTACAGTGACTGATCTTAAATCCCATACCAGTGACCATCTAAGAGAATAAAAAATATGATATGTATATAAATATGTTTGTTGTTGAAAATGTGCCCGAAAATCGACAATAGGCTCCCCTAAATACACAGACACAATAGGCAAAATGCAGATTGGCCTCGTCCTCCAGGGATATAGGCACGAGTCATTAACGTATGCATGTTCGTATTTTGAATATAGAGATGAATAAATCCACGAATTGTAAAGAATGTGTACCAATATACAAATATTTGCTTTGGGTCGAGGTGGCGAACATCGCAAAGCTTTTCGAAATAAGTGATTGTCGCTGAATAAAGTAGGCTTTTTAATTTTTGCAAATGTGTAAATAGTTACAATATTGGGTGCATTGATCCGTTTTAATTAATAGCACGAAAGAAAACAATATTGAATAAAACCTGATTGTTTTTAAGTTTTTGAACGATGGCTAAATTGCTTTAGTATTTAAATAAAAAAAAAACATGATAAGACTCAATATAATAAAATAAAATATAGAAAACACGTATCTCATTTAACATGTCAAATTTTTATCTAATCAGCAATCAATCATGCATTAAATATTGAAAGTCCAACATTATCACTTTTATTAATCATAATGAAACAGAGGGCGACTTTCTTAATTACCTACAAAAAAACTGATACACTTCGTCTCTTCGCCTGTGCCGACATGATAATATAATAATTCATCATTTAATTCCTGTTTTTGTCTATGTTATTGGATAGTCATTATATTGAAAACGCTCCCTATATTAAAAAGTGATATACAAATATTTAATAATGTTATAATTTCCAGGAAAATATTTTTGTATTTGTATTCTTTCTACGACATATAGTTTTCCGTAGTTATAATACCCCGCGAATGCGTGAAATTGGACTCAAAAATTAATATGTTAATACTATAAACGATAGACTTATATTCATAATCGCTAGAGAACCTAATGTTTTTCATAGATAAAAAGCTTCCTCTTCTTTCTGCCTATGTAGAATGATTTATACATTTATGGGAGCGGTATTTCAAGCAACTCTATTCGCCCATGTTTAACTAACTCAACTTTTACTTATTTAGTACGTCTTATTGTTACGCTCAAAACACTTTTTTTTAAAACTGATTTAGACGATTTTTTGTGCAGTAACAGTTTCTATCTATGTACCAATATTAATCACTCTTATGCGACACAAATTCCAAAATTCTCTTATGTAATTATACATTTTACCCGTGATATTTTTAATTGCTTCGTAAAAATTTCTTCCCCACGTTTCACACCGTAGAGTATGAATATGCAATTAGTCTTTTTAGGGCACATTAACGTCATATACCCTTGTTAGTAATATTTACGCTGCTATATCTTATAGTAAGTTAACAGTAAAATTCAATGGGACAAATTTTACTTTACAATAGCCTTCAGTTTTTATTTTTCTCTACGACATATTTTAGCAAATATTCACACGGTCAGTAAAATATTTATCGCAAACGTATATCACGTGGCTAAACAATAAGACATTACTATTTGTATATAGTAAATTTAATATTATGAATTGGTTCGTATTTTTCTAACAATGGTGAAATAAAAAGGCCAACGTAAGAGCAGCCAATCACAGAGTTGAGCACTCAACATCGAACATAAAACTTTAATGAGTTTTGCCCCTTCTTGTTATCTTAAACCAGGTTCAACAAAGTTAAACTTTGTTCTGTTTATTGAACATAGTACAGTTAGCCCACAACTCGATACGAAATTATGTTTAAGTTTTAATTAATGGTCAGAATAAACTTTAATTTAGTTTCATTTCTCAATTGTAATTTCAAGCATTGATATAACCTATTATCTCATGCATTGACGTATTTGTATCAAATTCAATAATGATAACTTGTCTTGTTATGACGATTAACTAAATCGTCATAACAAGACAAGTTATCATTTCCGAGTATACTCCGCTTTTTTATCAAGCACATGTTACTGGAAATTGGTTTTAATTTTTAAAATAGAATATAAAAAACTCAATAATGAGAACTTGATGCTACTGAAAAGACTACCTACTTGTAATTATTTTGTCCTCCACTCCATTGTATTTATGTACTTTCGGGTCGCTACCATTCGAAATTTTATGGTGAATGAGAATGAGATAAACACACAGTTCTTCACACGGACATTATTTCGATGAAAATTCCCAATATGTCTGAAAGTATAAGCTGTATACTGTAAAAAAAGAGGAGGCAAAAGTACTGCTCTCGTAGTTTAAGGATTGATCTACCTCTGGTGACCTCATTTTCCTATATATGTATACCGTCGCAAAGAAAAGCTGTTTTTTTTCGTGTAGGCCTCTTTTAAGGAAAAGGACAGGAAAAAAAGGAAGATTCCTTTTCGAGGCGGTTCGCTTTTACAGTAGTCTAAAGCGTCTATAGCGTAGATGTGGTGCATTCAAAATGCAATTAAAGTAAGCATTTTGATAGTTCCATTTTTGTATTCAGTTTCAGAAACCTTTAACGCATTTAACATTTGAAAATGTGGTGAGCACCAACGAACAACTAGGCCTTCATATTATTTTTTATGCTGCTGATTATTTTATTCGGATACAGTATATAAAATAAATTTTAAATACATAAACCACGCACGCTTTTATAGTTATTCAAACGAAAGGTATAAAAATAACTTTAATTGTGAATAGTCGAAAATAAGGAACGACAATGTAATTAGATAGTAATATCTTCTAGTTCATAAAGTTGTACAGTGCCTTTTTGAATGATTTTCTTGACAACTATCGTGATTAAATAGGGTTTTTGGTATTTCAAACTTTTGATAGTATACTTTTTTAGTTTTTATATTGGGAAAAATTAAATATACAGGGTGTATTTAGACCGTGATCGAAAACTGAGACAGGTAATAGCGAGGTTGATCACAAACCCAGTGGCGATATTAAAAATCCCGACAAAAAATAAAGTTTTGGACGTTTTCCATACAAACCACATATTTTTAACACCGATGGTTGTATGGAAAACGCCAAAATTTTTATTTTTTGTCGGGATTTTTAATATCGCCACTGGGTTTGTGATCAACCTCGCTATTACCTGCCTCAGTTTTCGATCACGGTCTAAATACACCCTGTATGTATTGTCATCGATTCCAGGTAGGTGTGTAAAATTTACGAGTATTGAAATCCGGAAATTAAATTCAAACATTCCACTATATACATTTATCCAGACCAAGCCAGTCAAACTGTGTTACAAAAGGCAAAGTGTTCGATTTATCATATTTCAGACGAAAGGTTAGGTGAACTGCAATGTCTTCAAAGCAAGGGAAGTTTTCGCTCACGTACAAGCGTTTTCTGAATGTACGCTAGGGTGTCCCAGCTTAGTAGGGCGATTTTTTTTTTCTCGAAATTAGATACGCATACCCTCTATATTTTTTCTAATTGACCCTAATAACTCAAATACGAAATATTATCGAAACTGGATAGCGGTAACCCGTGCCGACTTGATGGCAAAGTTTTAAGAAAAAAATTGTATGGTAATTGTAGAGCACATATAAAAACTCAATTTTTATTTTCAAAATTATATCCTATTTCACCGGTATTATATATTTATTATTAAAACAGGAATATTTGTGATATTTTAATTTAAACGTTTTCATTTTACTGTTAGGATAAATCACAGGAAAAATTGCTTTAGTTTCCCTTTAAAGGTGACTTTTTCACGCAAATGTTGTATCAGTATAACTGCAATTTGCAGTATCACTAGCGACTTTTAGTGTCATTATTTATTTCTTAACTGCTTGAAAAGAAGTATAACTAGTCTGTGAAGTAAGCAACTCATTGAGAAAAGTGTCAAAATATTTAAAACGATTGAAGAAAAGCAAGACTCGTTTTTGATCGAAATAAAGTCGTTTATATCTTTCTAAAAAAGTAAATCACGCAGATATCTTTCCAGGGGATATATGAATTGATGGATCCTCTTTAGTTAAGCTTTAAAATATTATCATTTTTGGTTCCTGGTCTCCATCATAGTGATATAGAGACAAGACAGCTACTTCATGAACCAAAGACCAAAAATGCTGAAAACTATTCTGTATAGTCATTTCTGAGTTAATTTTATTGACAGTTTCCCAGGGTTTCAAAGTATTAAGCAAACATAAGTCGTGGTAAGGTGCCGTCACTGATAATATACAATGCATCCAAGCCTTAACATTGTATATAGCGATGCAAATCTAGATGTCTAATAGTGCGACTTTTTATTAGTAATTTACAATTAAAAAATAAGTTACGACATTTTTAATCAATTAATTGCTTCGGCCATCATGGTGTCTGGTACATAGAACTTGGAGATCGAATAGTCAATTTTCTTTCTGTATCACCACCAAAGAATATGATTATAGCTATAACTGTTAATTCTTGATAGCCAACCCTTAAATTTCCTTCCTAATTCTGTCCGGTAAAACAATGTATATCTATTTATATAACTATATTTATTATCTAGATTTATTTTTATTAATTAAAGGGTACTGGCGTGTGCAATATACAAAAAGTAGTCCAAGCTTGTAACAAACTCTTGACGACACTGTACGAACACATCTTGCGATTTTTCCGCATTATTTGTTGATCTCTTCAGAGTCGGTATAAGGCAACTTATTTCTTAAAATTAGTTTATTAAAGCTTAAATAGGCATATAAGCCCTTTAACAAAAAATAATTAATCTAGAATAGTTAGATTTGCGATTTACAAAATTCAATTTTACTACATGAATTTTATTAAACAGAACTGCCAATATTTGTTCTTTACAGAGAAGTTTTAAGCCGTTATTTTAATGTTTTGCACCCCCCTATTAAAATTTGCCTTTGAAATCTTAATCTGACATATTGATTAAACAAAAAGAGGCGTTTACCAATACAATAAACAAGCAACCACGAAACTTCCATGCGAATATTGCGACGCGCCGAAGTTCATACAAAGTATGTAAGTATTGAAATACATGAATGCAAGTCGGCACGGGTTGCAGTGGTCCTAAGTTCATGAAATTTTATTTATAAGTGTTTTAACACCATTCGAAAATAATTAGAGGGTATGCGTTGACAAAAAAAGACTTTGATTTTTTTGGGACACCCTAATGTACGCTATGAGAAAAAAATCGTGTCATTAGTACTACCGAAGCTCTTAAGCACGCGCTACACGCTTAAGTCACAATGAGCCACGATGAAGAGATAAACCACGATGCCAACAAGGTGGGCTTGCGTGTTTTATTCAGTATTATGATAACATGATCTTTGTGGTTTTTCCGCACATTACTCGACAAAAACATAGAAACAAAACATAACAGATTGTGATTACGTCTCGGAAATATGTAGATATGTTATCTTATCTCAAAGTATCGGCTCATACTCGTCCGAAAAAAGAAACAGATTTTGAGCATTCTCTAGGAGCATTAATATCTTTTTAGAGTTTCGTTTACGGTTAAAAATCAAAACTCAAAGTCGAAGGCGCTATAAATTAGTATATATTTTAAATAAATATAATAATACGTACCTGAATAACACTTTTCATAATGTCAAAGTCTGTGCTTTACAAAGAATATAAGAAAGCTATTAAACACTTTCATTATGTAGTTAAATTACTTACCAAAGTCTTTTTAAAATGTAGTCAGCAGTAGGCCTCGTATGGTCACTGGCTACGCCAGCATACCGACTAAAACCTCTCGGTGACCATCACACGCATTTAGGGCACTTCTGGCCCTGAGATGCCGCAAAACCGCCCTAAATGCGTGTGATGGTCACCGAGAGGTTTTAGTCGGTATGCTGGCGTAGCCAGTGACCCCGACATACCCCTTACGGCCTCCCCCGAGGTACCGAACAGGGGAGCTTAAGGCGCTTCCCTCTCGTGATAAAAAAAAAAAAAAAGGCCTCGTATGGTGGTATTTCTTTTAAAGATTTTATGATTTCAGAACAGAATAAAACAACAAATGTTCCCTGCTTAAATCGACATCACCTATAGCAAGAGCTTGGACTGTCTGTCTGCCATCATGGGCTTACGCAGTAGCTACGGAGCCTTACTAGGGCAACGTAAAACAGCTAGTTGGGCAGCGTGGTGGTCCCCCTATCCCTGCAACCTTTTCAGTTCACAGTCGGAGTACAATGCATGTTATAAGATTTTAATTAAAGTACAGAAATACGTGTAAGTTAATGACTAACGAGTAACAAGTAATTTTTAAGTTATTCGTATGGCGGTCTTACAGAGGCGCTTAAACAGCTTTTTTGAAAATTGATGACCTTTATCCGAATCCACAAAACAAATCACAATAAAGTGTTTGTAATTAATAAACTATTTATATTGATATTAATCAGATATTATCTAAAGCATATACATACGTAATAGGTGATTACTCGGACGTTGCCACACATGTGTGGTAATACATAATAATAACATCCGGCTTTGTATCCGGGAGTTTTGTTGTATTCCATTTTGCAAAAATGCCCCATGGTCACATAAGCTGCAAGACAGAATTCATAAATCAAAATGTTTTTATATGATGACCTAAATCCTTAAAACGCTCAATTATCCTAACTCACGTCCATATTGTTGAACCGAAAGCACATAAGTATGCTAAAGTAATATTAACAATAGTAGCGTGATTAGGCAAAAGGGACATACGAGTATACATAGTTTGAATGTAAGCTACCGCATACGCAGAAAGAACATGCGACATTGAACACAGGGGATTCAGCTTCAATGAACAAATACATGCGAAATTCATACATGTGCTCGTAATCGTACGAGTCATGAGGGTGTTTTGCACATAAAAGTTAATGTAAGATTGCTGAGTAGTGAACCCGCAAACAGGTCTAACGACTGCGTTTCTGCCGCGAAGGGAATATTAGTTGGCATTGTGTTTTGAAATAGAGCACGTAGGGAAAACACCATCCCCCAACATTGTACGTAATATACGTATCGATGTACCGTGGTGTCATAATGATGATCCGTTTTATGCACGTACAAAGCAAAATTTTCTATTCAGTTTTTTTGCAACAGCATTTACACAGTTGCATTTTTTCCACACCCATTGTGTGTGCTACATATATGGAAATAAAGGAAGTGTAAATAATTTCTAAAAGCAAACAAAGCAGCGTTGGCATTGTGTCGTTTTTACATTGGGTACTGACGGTAGCGGCTGTTTAGTGTAAGTCTGACGTGGTATAGTAAATATATTAAAGTTTCACCTGCATCTCTCGTCCACATTAGAACAAAGCGGAGTCGCTTGCACCTAAATAAACGACCTCGAACGAACGCTGCAGCTAGTTCCAACTGCTATTTTCAATTTCAAATTTGCCTCTCCAACGACAATAGAATTGCGCAATTTTATGTGGAAACTTTTTGCTATCTAGGTACTTTTATTCAGTTCATCAAATCGTTAAATGATTCAAAGTGATGTAGGAATTTTTGTGTTTTATTTGCCGAACGTGAAACGTAATAAATTAATGGAGTTTTACGCCGAGAGAGTTTCGAAAATGTAACTTGTTTTCGTAAGGTTGGCCTCGGTGAAGTCTCATTGAGATAAACTGTTGAAGCGGAGTAAAGAGGCGGAGTGGTCTACGGCGGTGGTTAGGTTATGTGTTTGCGACAATTGTACGCGCATGTGAGTACTAATCACCCTCTTTAAACCAAGGCTCACGTTCCCCGCCGGCAGGAAAAGCTTATTTTAATACCCCACAAATGCGTGTCTAATTTCAACGGATGTGTTTTGTTTGCTTCCAAGAATTGTTACATCCGACACAAAGATTAAGGATTGTTTACGTAAATGGAAGCTAGTTAACAACATATATGGTAATGCTTGGTATCACGTGAATTACAAAAGTTCAATTGGATAAAGTGTTTTAGAAAATAATCTCTTAATCTTAATAATTGCAAGCAATAATGCGACCATTCGTGGATAAATAAATGATATGTAATTAGTTAGGTTTAAATGGGTTCTCAAACACTGGCATGCTATAATTTGAGAATAAACTAACTTCATATAATTATCTAGCAACTTAACAATTAATCAAATTCAGCGAGTAACGCATAATAGATTTAATGACACCGCGGATTCTGATTGATTATCCGGATTGATGACTGGCGGTTGTCCTAGATACTATGAAACCACACAATGCACTGCACATTTACAGGGTAAGATTAAATCACCCTTATTACTTAAAACTATATAGGAATTGTATAAAATATTGATTAACAGCCTGTAAACTATTAATTGGAACTGTATTATTATAATAGTTGTATTAGTACACAATTCTACTACAACTTAGTTAAGAGCTGCTTTTTATCCATGATAAATTAATGGCCTCTGTTTTTTTTATTGACACCATTTATAATTTCACAAGCCCTAGAATTAGCTCCATAAAATAAAAGTAGTTATTTCTCTTCGAAACATCTCCACATATTTCAAAGATTAACCAGGTTTTTATTTAGTTATCTTTGTACTAAACTTTTTTCAAAATTATTGCAATGGAATCGCTTTTACGTCTATAAATAGAAAACACACTAAGCCTCAATCTAAAACTTATAATATGAAAATTTTGCGGAAATGACGGATGGAGTACGTACAGGGATATGAATTTTTACCGATGTAGATTGCATCCGTAGCACGTTCATCGCTGCCAGTCACAATCTTACTGGCGTCATTAATAGATTTTCATAATGAGCTTATTGTAAGATTTGTTTCGCTGCCCAAAAAGTCCATATCATCATCATCATCAGCCTTTATTCGTCCACTGTTGGACATAGGCCTCTCCTATGGCACGCCACTGTCAAGTCAAAGCCAATGTAAACAGAGTATATTCAGACCGTGACCGGAAATTAAGGCAGGTTATAGTTACGTGATATACAGGATACATACTACATACAATACAAAACAATATACAACTTACTGTCGCTTCTATTCCTCGATCGTTAGGCAAAGATGTATGTATTTTTGCACCAACATTCCGTTAATTAAATTATGTTGCCGCGTATAATTCCAAATAACTTGCGGTAATAAAAAAATAGGGAAATACCCAATACTTATGAAATAATTTGCGACAAACCGTAGGTCATGTTTTCTCACGGTATTTTTCTGCATCCTATAATGTAGCTACTATTATCGACATTCTATCTTTTGTGTTCGATAATATTTCAATCTGTACAGATAATCATCAATATACAAAAACCCTGGCCTAGTGATTCATGTAAATGTATCATGTTATGGGTATAATCGGGTTTTACCAGACTAGGCATGAAATTGGCGACTCATTTGAGATTATTATCTCCAGCTTGTAGTATCTAAACCCATTAAAGATATTATGTAATAGGTAACATATACTTATAATTTTAAAGTTTTCAAATATTATCTTAGTATGTGTAGATTATTGGAGAATTCAACATTTCCATTAAAATATAAACGGTGAATAGTTAAAGTTTCAAATTCATTAAGTATTATTCTGAATTTTCGATGCAAAGTTAACAAGCGCGCCGAAGCTTTTATTTTATACAAAGATTTCTCGTATAAAACAAGGAAAGGAAGTGTAGGAAATGGATAATCTTGTGAATGATTTATTACAAAACTCAACGAAGCTTGTAAATAAATGGTTAATTTGTTTTACTAAAATTTGACACAAAATAAAAGTATGCAAAAAATATTCAGACTAGCTGCGAAAGATTGATACACGTCGGGCTGGATTATTTGTATTCGTTGTGCGTTCATTGCAGTACGTGTCTTGATTGTTAATATAGTTGCTAAGTAAACTCCGTTTTCAATTACCAAATTCGACTGTATGCTGAAGGCATGATTCGTGAAATTCGTCAAATTTAGAAACGCCACGTAAATGAAAATATATGACTGTGAAGAATTTGAATGGAACATTAATTTGCATGAGCGTAGCATAACTCGTAATGGAATGCATTAATGTCGAGCTGGTGTATACTGGCTGGCTCGAGCACACTTTGAGGCAACTCGTTTTCAGCAAAAAGCGTAGCGTAGACACGGACATTCCCTCAGGCTCAGATTCAAGCGCCACTTCACGGTAACATGTCGGCTATTTCGAGCTTTTACTTTACATTGCACTTTAAATGCTTTACTAATATTTTTAGTGTGCTACCTGCACACTTTATACAATAAATATCATTTTTTGTGATCATAATTTATATCCTACTTTGTTAACCGAGCGAGTTATGTATGTCACTAAAATGGAACGACACGAAATGACCCACGTATTCTGCTGTAAAAATATAATATCTGGAACGCCTGTACGCTACACAATAACGTGAGAAAGGCAGGCCACCCATCACGTCTCACGGCACAATGACGGGTTAATGTGATCTCCATAGATTTCGTAGCGTTGAATTGTAAAAGAGTCGTCCGTCTTGCTCTATCGAAGGAAGCAAAGTTAAAGCACCCAAAGATGGTAATTGCGTTGTGCAAGGAAAAACGCCGAACAATGAATCTATCGGACAATAACTATTTTCCAACCGAACAGTATGAATGAATCGCTTTCGAAATGTTTCCATTCATTCGGGCGCCATTGTTCCTCCATACATTATATCTGTGACGTCATGAAGATATCGACGAATTACTTGGTAGATATTACTCTGTAACTATCTGCATTTTTTCCACGAAAATTATTAGTGCTTCGTGAAAAGAACGTATCTTCAATATTTGAAAGACTTTTTTCGAAGGACGCTGTAGAGAAGCTCTTTGAATTTTCTTCCCAAGAAGTTTGCAGCTATGAGGAATGAATTCGAGAAGTACTTTGGGCTTACATAATGCCATAGTTTTTTAACGCAAATCAGAGTTGGTAGATATACCTATGTAACTTCTCAATAGAAACGTACTTGACAATGATTGAGCATAGACATTTATCACTCTCTGCTCGACTACAACAGATTTGGCGTATTATACTTATAAATAGAAGTGTATACGGGGAAATGACAAAATCTCTAGCTATGAAATTATGTCCTCAATCAGGAGGAATATTTGGAATGAGAGTGCACTGTTTTCTACGGGATAAGAAAATATTTTGGAAAAACGGTTGCACCTAAGAGTTCTTTACAGAATATTTCTGAGATATGTGGAGAATGACTGATGAATGATTTACTAAGCCCCGTCTAGTCAACTAGAGTTCGGTTCAAGATATGGGTACTTTGGGCCTTTTTTTTTTTCTGCGGGGAAAATCCTATTTACGGACGGTGTGCCGGACTCACCGGCGCCTTCCGGCCCAGCATTGATGTTACCGCCCGTATTTGTGTCAGGCGGCCGCTGAGCCGGGTTCCTACCAATATCTTTGCGCCGCAATACCGACTAAAAACCCCGCTACTGCCACCATCGGCGCAAACGAGACGGCCCCGATATACCCTGAAGCAGTGCTATGGATTGTACCGGGACCGCCTCTGCGCGGTGCCACAAGGCACATCAATATGACGCTGCCGGCGTCAACATCCCGGGAGCCGCCAAGGTAGGGACGGCGGCCCCACGTGGCCCTCAGGCGCCGGGCTAGATGTTCTCCCGGCGCCTCCTACGTCGCCTGTTGCGACGAGCGGGATCGATCCGCTCCCGATTCCGCTCAGCACTCTCCTTCTGCGAAATGACACGTTCGCAGAAGGAGAGCATAGCTTTCCACGACCTCCGGCTGCCGACCATGGCAGCGACCACAGTCGGCAGCGAGAGATTACTCCCCACGACCGCTACGAGAGCGCTGCGCTCCTCGTCCCAGGCTGGGCACTCCTCGAGCGTGTGCCGGGCCGTATCCTCACGGCAGTCGCCACAATGGTGGCACACGGCGGACTCCTCCACTCCGACTATACGCCATAAGTACGCACCGAAGCAGCCATGTCCGGTGAGCACCTGCGTCAGTCGGAATGTCGGCGCACCGTGGCGCCTGTCCATCCACTGCTGGAGCACAGGTCGCACTGCCGCGACGGTCGCCACGCCAGCACTTGGGCTCTCCAGCCTGGAACGCCACTCCTCCACGGCGGCACTGCGGAGGGAGGCCAACATGGCCTCGACCTCTCTTGGGGCCGGTCTCTGTCCGGACTGTCGGTACGCCTCCTCCCGCCAGAAGAACACTGACGAGAGGTACTTTGCGTCTAGCTCCCAGGGCAGAGTACCAGCCAAGACACAGGCCGCCTCGTGCGAAATCGTGCGGTACCCCCTAACGATTCGCTGCGCCACCATACGCTGCGGGCGATGCAGCAGGCGGGCGCAGCGAGATGGGTACTTTGGGCCTGCCCAGCCGAGCAATGTATTTATGTTAACTACTGATGATTATGTAGATAAGGATTGTTAGACTTTTCATTTTGACGACGAATAAAATTAGTTTTCCGTTATTTCTCTATTTTTAAAAAAAGGTTATATTAGCAGTATGCTCCAAGAAAAACAGACTACGACTACTCGCTATTAATCGAGATAATTATGTCGACGTTAAAGACAATTTGGATGAGTAAATATGGCGAACGTTTAAGTGAAAAACCTAACCCATGTGATCTTGCTAATTATAAGTAATATAAATTAATTAATTGGGTTTATATGTCAACAAAGATATATTTTTATCACACATTATTATTAAAACGCCTACATATGCGCAAATATAAAATTAAAAGCAGAAAATTATCAAGATGAGCATTTCCATGAATAAGCTGTTACAGCGATATATTTTGTGTTACAAAATTTTCTGCACTCGACTACCTGGCTTTGCTGGAATCCAATTCCATACTTTTAATAACACTGTTTCGTCCGGATTTTTATCTTGCTTTCCCCGCACAATCTAATACGGCAAATAATGCTATAGAGAAATTTTAGTGTGTAATTACATTAAAGTTATATTTTTTATTTTATGTTGATATGATCATGTTATGTGTTTCATAGAGCAAGAGATGGCAAGAGGTTTGTTGAGAAATCGAAAGTATTAACCTTAGCTGCACCATAAACACACTCTGATGTTATGCGTTTTATTTTGGAAAAAACAACTTCTACGGATTAAGTTATAAACCATGCTTTAGTTAATGTCAATTTATGATAAAAAAGATATAAGTAGTTTTGTGTTTAAGCTTTATTGTCTGATAGTCAAGACAATGACTCGAATTCGATGGCTAGAGGGATGAAAAAAATTGGTGACCTATAATCTTTTACCCATCATGGCGGTTGTTCTTCAACATGGGGGCGTATGTAAGCTAGTACGTATAAATAATTATTTTAAATATTCAAGTGATAAAAATGGAGCTCAATAACATCTTAAACATCTTGAGGATATTGATTGACGAGCTTTAGAAATAAATAAAGATACCTCACAGCGTCTGTGGGACCTACGTAATAAGAATGTGTATACAGCTTAGAAATAATATCAATATTTAGGGGTATCGTCCGTCACATATCAAAATTTTCTAAAAACGTCTCCGTCTCACAAGCTGAAGCTGATATTGGTGGACTGTTTAAATTAACTTCGTTCGAATCAACAGGTCAATGAGTCAGTTAGGAACAGCCACAGAATAGCTGAATAAAATTAGAAGGGAAATAGACGGTATTTGTATGAGGAGGATTGTTGCCGCTTGTGCGCTATATTCATTCTACTATGGATACACGATAAATTATAATTTTTTTAAACAAAAACAAAGAGCTCTTATTGGTTGTCACACATTTATAAAAAGTCTTGATACTACATGCTACCCGAATTAGTAAGAAGCGGCCATATCAAACATATGGTAATCTAATCGTAGGTTCGGCACGCACGGCATGCTGATATTTCCTTTCTAGTCTTATTTAATTGTTCTGTGGCAATAGCCCTCATTAAACAAAACACGGTAGAAAAACCATTCAAATACGTCATAGTAATTGACAACACGGTTTTACCTCGAAAATCATGCATGAAGTATACACTAAAGGACAAATTCAACTAGGTATATAAAACAAGTGTAGAGGAGTTAAATATGCCCTAATACGTACATTGTGACCTCTACTACATACATACAGAGAAGAACAGCTAATATTCTACCGACCTGATTTTCTTTCACTCCAATCGACAACGTTTATCCCGTGTGGGTTGCTCGACGGTTGAATTTTTAAATTACTGTTTGACATCAAAATATATGTACAACAAACCCATATGGATTGTAACTACGGTTAAATATTGATGTCGATTGTCGAATGAAACTAACCCTGTAATTTGTCAGTCATTAATCATCGTAATTTATGTTATATAATTTTAAAGAATAGTTTTCATAAACTTTACCTTTTTTTAAAAAACATGGAAATGCCTTAAAGGTATTTTGTAGGTTTGGAAGTCAATATATATTTTAACGGTTATTTTTCATATACCAAATATTATTGATTCGTTTTATGTTCTAGACAGCGTACTGATATATAGACAACCAAAATCCAAAATCTCAATTAAACTTTTCCAGGACTTTTTTTAATTGATCATTTTCGCGCCAAGTAGGGCGACCACGGTACGTGGGCAAGGAACGCCCACAATGGTTCCGCAGTCGCCCAGGAACTTTTCCAGGCCTGGCTACCCGAGTGTTTTCAAGCATACCAAGCGATTTATGATGAACGTTTAAAATCATAAAAATAGCAACGAATATTTTATTAAATTATAACTGCAATAACGTTGAATACATAACTGGTCAATATTGAATGTAGCATGCGCTCGTACTGCGGTCGTTTTTTCGTATGCCATTTGAATGACGTCAGTGGTGATCGCATTCCGCTGATGGTTTACTACGTGCTTTCTGCAGCGATTCGATATGTTATCAACTTTGCGTAACACTCCCCCCGAAGCACAGCAATTAGATACCGTTGTCTAACACGGATCGATCTCCGTGATAACATGATATCACGTATTGTTTATGTTTTTCTTTGTTTTACAAAATAGAACATTGACCTGTTTTATTTTATTCAACAGATTTTTAGCAATTAGCACTAAGAAAACATAATTTTGCGAGTAATTTAAAAATGGAAGCACAGAGAAATGCACTGATAGACATTTTGGGGATCGAAATAAAAGTAAAATTTAGGGCATTTGTTTGTCACCGTATGTGGCACGTTGGGCTGAAACTATCGATACGAAGGTCGTGGTGGCGAAGGCTGGCGGGCGTCGGGATTAGCTGCGCCCCACGCTGTCGCCGCGTGTCCCCCTCCGCGTCCCCGGGGCGCGAATCCAATTTACCAAGTTGTACCCCGTTATTGTGTCTGCCACTGTTTGTATGCTCCCATAAGAAAACATTTCTTTATAATAAATGATGCCCCATAATAGCGACGATTGATAGTTTCAATAAAGCGGAGACATCATTTTGCGCGACGAGGCGATCATAAGGTCGTTTATGATACATAATATATACGCTTTAGTTTTTGTAGCTTAACTGTAATTCATTTTCTTGTTAAAGACTAAGCGTAATCAATATTAGCAGCTTCATGTAGGTATCTATTACCTAAGTAATCTTAAAAATAATTTATGATCAAAGCTTGATTGATTAAAACGATGTGTTATAAAAAAAATGTATTCGAAACGCATTTAAAATATGGTTACTCTGCAACATGCAGGATACTTACCACGAAGGCAGCCTGAATGGTATTTCGTACGATCCATAGCCGAAGCTATCATTTATAGTTATTTATAGCGCAATAACAGAATAAATTTTGACAGGTCCAAAAATATCCTGAGTCATGAGGGTAACTTAAAGCTTTACATATTTTATTTCTGTAGTAAATTTTACGGATGAATTGCATATGGTTTCTCACCGTATGTGAAAAAATAAACAGGTCTATTTTATCGATACGCTCGTAATCTTTGTCGAAATAATATAAACGCAAAGATAAAAGAGGCATAGGTCATAAAATTGTGAATATCCACCGTAATATAAGGAAGGGTGTGAAACCCGCCTCTACAATTTGCCGACTGTATATACATATGTATTTCCAATAAGATGGGAGTCACAGCTATTAGTACTTGTACCAACGTTGATAAAGTGACAGGTATTTACTCTATTGAGACGGGCCCCATAAATTACTTCAATCTTTGCTGAAACGGAATAAGAGTTTTCGCAGTTTATTCCATCCTATGTTCAAGTATGGATAGAAATAATGGAGTGAATCTAGAAGCCTGGATAATGTATGGCATTGGTAATGCGTACAATGTCGTATTCTTTTAAAATACGTGCTCAGATTTATTTAAAAGTATGTTCACTTCTTTATAAAATATATATTTTTTCTATTATGCTCAACACTTTTACGAACCATTAAGTAGTAAATGTAGGATAAGATATCATCTAATAATCAGGTGAAGGTTTTAAGATAAATAATTGTCTTTTTGGCGTATATGTGTAATTATTATTCTTTTATCTGTTAAACCTTTAAGTGGGTTTAATAAGGACGATACAAGTAAATGCGATATCATCTATATTCTATGTAGTGACTAATACTATAATTGGAAAATTGTTTTTTTTTGACACGGATTTAGGTTTAAGCTTCTGAACAATTGTATTATCTAATGAATTTTGGTGTAAACGCGGTGACGATTATATTTTATACCTACAAAAAAGTACTTACATATTAGGTATCTGACTATTAACATTTTTTTTAACAATGTCTCCCAAAAAATATAAAGTAGAGCGAAGTATCGGCATACTACTTTGTCATCGCAATTCTTAGTACTCAATTAACTCATACAAATGAAAAAAATTAAAATACTTAAAGATCAGTATTTCTATACGAGTGACCGATAAAGCATCTGCGGTTTTAGAATGATTACTTTTAAAGATGCATTTTTTCCACTAAAGGTTTTTAAGTAGTTACTTTATTAATGAACAAGTTCAAGTATAAGTTGAAGGAGCTCGGGTCGGTGTGGCGTGAATTACAGATGTCGACCTTGACCTCTTACTCACGATTGCAGTTGCCTACATGGAGGAAAGTTATTTAAACTGTTTTCTTATTATTATTTTTTAAACTTTTTCACGTAAACTAACCTTGTACACATATTGTATAATTATATATTTTATCTATATTTCCATACCTCATGATAATAATAAATATTTTCCATCGTAGGCTAGTCAATCATTTGAGAATTAAAGTTTGAAAATGTTATGACTATTGTTTGCACTGTTTTGCGCAAGGCGTGTACATACTGTGAGTCCCTTGACATCAGTCGCTGGTGAGTTTTTGACGTGTATCATCATCCTAAGAAAAATTTCAAACTATTCGAACTATTAGCCCTTTATATCGTCAATAGTAGTAGGCAGTACCTCCTACGGAAATACGTTTCCAGTGCGCGAGTATTGTTTTTGGGAACTATGAACTATACGACACTTTGTTAAAATAAAGCTGGCCATTTCGGCCTGGTGAGCGGTTCCTAAACTTAGGATGAATACAACGTATAGTATTCTAGGCTGGGAGCTGGAAGCCCAGGTCAGTGCATATTACATTCTCGTTGACTGCATCGCTTGGCAGTGGCATTTGCACTTAGAATCTATTTATCTGTCTCCGTAACCGTGTGCACTCGTATATTTCTAGCTAAATTCGAGTTTAAATTTAATAAAAGGATGTAAATTTAATGACCGATGTATACAGTTCGATGGATATAGATCGATTATAGTAATTGGAATTTGGATTATAGTAATAGGACAACGATAGGACAGTCGTATTTAGGCTAACGTGTTATCTTACTTCTTGCTAATCAGGTGCCGGAATCAAACACCCTAGTGTTGTTCTTTTTGCGCATTGTAAATACAAAAACGTGTTTTTTCACCAATGTGCTCTGTACCATACACCTGTAGGTACGCTATGAAACTTTGATGACTCGAGCCCACGTTTGCGAAGCTAAGGTTACTGAATTTTTTCAAACATTTCGTAATACGCGGTGCGAGAGCCCTTTCAACAAATGAGCGTATTTCATGTAGTTTTGCGGTTTTACTACTGCGAATTTTGACTGTGAATTTCCGTTGTTTCTTTTAGAAAATTCAAAATATGTTGCCGAATCCATGGCAAACTTTTGTTATCATTAATAGCCTGTAGGTGTCCACTGTTTAACATAGATCTATTCAAATACTCAACACTAAACACTAATCCCGTCTAATCTCATCCTGGTAATGTTCATAAAACTTATTACAAATCTGTACAGTTCAAATATTGGATCCCAAACTGTAATAAAATGTATTTTAATATTGACTTTTTATGTTACAATAATCTCTGCGAGCGAATTTGTCGCGTTGGACTTTGGTCTAACGTCCCAAGAGAAATGAAAAATGTGACAGTAATAACAAAATAGTGGATACGTCCTGCAGTTAGTTTTTGGGTTTCTTCTATTTTTTGTTCATGTACAATGTAATACAACTATCCAATGTGTAAATGCTGATTTTAAAGTGTGGATGTACCAAATTTTATATGAAAAGTCGTAGGGAGATTGAATTTGATATATCTTAATATTACAAGTAATTAAAATCTAACTTTTTTTTATACAAGAAATTATATTATTATATTTTCTAGGGATGGGGCACAGTTCCGTCCGAGCAAATTTTAAATTTCGTGCTCATTCTCTGGGAATATTACATTTTCCCAGCATAAAGAGTAAGTAACCTGTAATATTTTCTAACGCCTTCTTTACGTCCATACTGAAAATCATACAAATCGTTTAAAATTATTGTATATTGAATTTATTCTTTACAAATATACAAAAAAACAACTTTTTCTCTTCATAAGGTTGAAAGTATATTCAGTCTTTAAGAAAATTTAAGGAGTTTGAGTTATGTATCATGCAAATATGATTGTTGTTTGTAAAGCACACACCACCGTCATATTCTTTTAATTCGATCTTTTTCTTCAATCTTGTGATTAATTTTGATAGACGTTTGACCCCAAAAGCTACTCTATACTCGAAAAAATTATTCAATCTTACCAAAAACCTTTTTCTTTAAAAATCACACCTGCAGCAGGCCAGCGAGTAGCCAGCCTAACAAGGCGGTTTCTAAGCAACTGTTGAGGCTGTCTCCTATAACATTGAAATATTTATTACGTATGTAATATACATGTACATTTAACTATTACAATTTGCATACCATGCTAGGATTACAGGTGACGTACGCTGTGATTAATTGGAGTAATCTTGCTCTGCAGATTTAGTTGACTACTATGTAACTTCCGAAACGTAGTAGATCTTATTAATATTGTATTCACAGCTCACAACGGACGAGAAGTTTGAACATTAGTTTGTAATACGTAATTCGCTGAAACATTGAAATTCAGTGCCGTAAGTTCTAATCTTAACACGGAGGTGATAGTCTGTCAGTGAATCATACCTTTGTTTTATCGAAAGAAACCTTTTTATCTTTTTTCCAAGTATAGATCGATGTAGACTTAGTACGATATCTTATATTTAATTTTGAGTTAACTACTCGCATGTCCTTTTCTCAAGGTCCTATCGATTATCATACTTAAAATCAGTCTAGCGGTTTAGGCGTAGTTATAACAGAATAAAAGGCTGATAAGGATTATTTCAGATATATATTATTATTATGGATTTCTTATTTTCTGCTAGATTCAGAGTTAATTCGTCATTTCTTTAGATATTTCCTGTCTGTTAGTGAGGTGATGAAAATTACTCGATAAATTGAGATTAGCTAGTCTCCTATTACGTGTAACTAAAACTGCAGAACTATATAGATGCACTACGCATCAGTGACTGCTCTTTCGAAGATGCAGCGACCCCAATAAGAAGACAATATCCAAAGATCCTATAGTTTTGATTTGATCGCCATGCAATTGGCCTACTGACTTAATGGCAAAGGTGGCTCGCAACTGAGAACTTTTTGTTGCGACACGTTCTTCGGCTGTGTATCTTGCCAGTGCCATTTTAGCTTGCTAACCGTTTCTGTAACTATTACTCCGTCAACTATACGGAATAGTCGATGTTAACATTGTAGGTTTTCGGTTTCTTTAGCTCTCAATTTGTTTATTGAGTAAATGGTTACGGCTGTGGGTCGGCAGTATTGAAGTGCATCCGTGTTTTTAATTTATTCTAAATAACTTTTTAGTCGTCTATCAATATGAATAAGTATTTTTTAAATGATAGTTATGCTAGTATTTAATTTGCTTGTATAAATCTTTTATTAACCTTTGCCTGTATTAACCGAATATTTTGTTTGACATATAAGATTCAAAACTCGTTAAAATACAAATGTAAAGCAACATACACGATAACATAATGTTAATGAATGATTTTGCTGGCGATAATCCTAAAATGTTATCAGTCAGCACCATAACGAGTTGGTAGGAATTATTACAGTCGCAGCTAAATTATCATCCAACCGGGGATGGCTTTAATTCCACTTCCGCTAATGGAATTCATTCACTTTTCAACAATTCACTGTCCACTTACTTCTAAAGAGCTTTGGGGGACATTTTGTTTCTGACACTTAATAAGGTTTGCGATTGTTGTGTTGATGACACCTAAAATAGATTAAAATTGTTGCGTCGCTCGCTCTCGCATTTCACAGAGACGAATGTTGACGATGTTTGTGCGAGGATAACAGATTAGGCGGCCTGCGACACTCGTATATCAGTTTTAAAGCAATTCAGCGTAACGTGCGAGTATCGAGTCGAATAGGGTAGTCTCCCAGAAACCGCTCAATGTTTTCACATACGTTTACAATTTCACACTCCGCTGCTTCTCTTAATTAACTCGTTCAGCGTATTTTAAATGAGTTCAAACTCTCACACAAAACTGGTCAAATTTGAAACTTGTGTCGTCTTAAACTAAAATCGTTTGGTCGGTTTAGATTGTGGCCTTGTTTACGTGTTCAATTTTTATCCTCATCGGAGTTAAACTTTCGGACCGTGTTCTTTATAATTGGAACGAAGTAGAAAATGGATACGAAACTAGAGAAACCTCGGATAGTGTTCACAAACCGTAAAAAATATTAAAAGAGATGAAGGAAATGAAAAGGGTTTATAATATATTTTTATAAAATTTATTGAACTACATCTTATGAAGATAGTAGAAATTGTGGTTGTATCTCGTAATCCATAAAAGGATTATCAAGGAAATCTACAGAAATGCAAATTTTCTCAATACTGTCTCTCTTCTTAAAAATATACCTAAAGTTCTGAGCAGTTAAATAAATAATGATTTATAATCATGATATAAGATTTAAACTAACTTGATTACAAAAAAATATGTCTGTCCATAATCACGTGGGAAGCTTCCTTTAAATAAAATATTCGTTCAATGTCGATATCGAGTTCGCCGAAAGACCGCAAGCGTTACGCATGCCGGCATACAGACACAATTTTGTTCGGTGGCTGCCCTCGACCATACAACCTGTAAGATACGCCTAGTATTAATTCACAGCAATGTTATTCTGTTTTGTATCTCATATCCTGTTAAAGTGATAAAGGTTATTCTTTAAATGTTTCTAATAATTTTGACAGCCCCGCGGCTCAGTTGGCTAGACACCAGCTTGTGTAACGAGATTCACAAATACGTATGTGTTTGGCGTCTGGTTGTTTGTGACACCGAAAAGTCTCTCGTAGTTTCTTTCTGATATCCACGACACAAATGGGCATTTTTTGGTGGTGTTCGAACTAATGTATCTGACTGTTGGTTGTATTTACTTATTATGCATCATCATCATCGTCATCATCAACAGCCCTCAATTCGTCCACTGCTGGACATAGGCCTCTTTTATGGCACTGGGCTGGATCTTCTTATTATAATTCGTCTTAATTAAGAGGTACTTATAATGAAGTATAAAAAATAATAATATAATGAGCTGTAGTCTGGTTTTACAAATCAAAACCCAACATTAATAACATATCGCTTTTGTAATAACAGGAGATATCACAATCGTACACTCGAACGGAATTCAAAGAGTTATAACTTATAGAAGTTTAATTTACGCGAGTTTAAAAGAGCAGAAGTCGGCTGTACTTTTAACATTAAGTTTCGGTTAACGCGGGTCTAATTAACGAAGTTTCTGTGAGAGTTTGATAAAATTGTAAATGAAGAGGAAAGAGGCTAAATTGTCGCCCAAATCTTAGTGCGATGACATATTTCCTTGATACAGTTCATAAGGTTTTCACAATTAAATTGTGTATATAAAAATATATTTGCCAAGACATTTGACGAAGCAAGTCAAGATTTCAAACAGTTATAATGTTGCTCTCTTGTCTCAATAGATCTTTTATCGGAAGATTAGACTCTGCGACTGATACATTCTACTTCCAAAGTAAAAGGAACACGCCTGTAGCCTTTTAATAGAAAATTACATCTGTTTTTCCACTAAGGATTTTTGAACTTCTATACCAGTTTGACTGGCCTGGAAATAGAATCTAAAGCCTCTCCATCTCACGTCACACATTAATTCCTCAGGATTAATGAGGTATTAGAATAACGACATGTATTTTTAATAAAGAAATAATGTTTTATGATTACCTTCGCCCACATGTTTCTATAATGCCTCGAGCCCCACCAAGAAAAACAAATTTTCAAATTAAAATTCCTCGAACACTCCACATAAAAGCAGATATAGCGATGTGGTTTCATTCAATGTGGCATTTTTATTACGCAATAAGATGGAATACAGATGGATAATATCAAGCCGTAAACCAACTGACGAATATTAAAAGCATGTCTTGAATTTTTAAGAAATACCAATTCTGAAGTTATGAAGTGACTCCACATTTCATTTTAATTGGCATAAAGTGATGTTTTGCCTATACTAACGCCTGTATCATTAACGATGTAGGCAGTGTGATATTTTTTTATTCACGGTTAGCTACCTTACTTTATTAGGTCTCATGCAATAGGTAGCCAATGCATTATCTTATGTATAAAATTCTCGTGTCACAGTTTTTGTTCCCGTACTCCACCGAAACGGCTTGACCGATTCTCATAAAATTTTGTGAGCGTATTGAGTAAGTCTGAGAATTAAATGACGATTGGTCAGTTTTCATCCGGAGCTGAAAAATGATTAAATTACTAAAATGGCTATTAAAAAATAAGGTTTGATCGTAGAAAGGTGAAAATTAAGGATTGTATGTATTTTTGTATGTTTTATCATAAAAAAATAGAAATTAAAAATTTTGTTTAAAAAATTAAAAAAAAATTAGGGGTGGACTAACCCCATCATTTAGGGGAATGAAAAATAGATGTTGGCCGATTCGAATCGGCCAACATCTATTATTTATCCCCGCCAGATGTCTACAGGTGTCACTTAATAAGGAGAAGACGCTTTTAAGTACCCTGACCAGCTGATATCTGTAAATATACCAAGTTAGCGAGTATGCCTACGATGGTAGTACACACTAACACTACCCAATGGTCCACATTTCGTCCATCAGAAAATAAGTAACGTCTGGCGGCTCTGGGATCCAGGTCTATGAGGGCGGGCCCAGTAATAAGACCAAGGTCGAAGCCTTTATAAATAGTAAAAAGCAAAATAAAATTATAAGAGAATGAAACGCATTGGAAAAGGAAGAGAATATACCAAAAATGGATGAATCATTTTGTATAATCTATTAATACAAAATGAACAGTCTTCCTGTATGATTTTATTTTCTTTATAGAATCGTAAAGTATGCATTTGATTATGTGATAATATTTATTAAAGTTGTTGTGCATGAGCTAAAGAAGGTTTCTGAGTTGACGACCAATTTTCGACAGATGGCACAACCATCATTCAAACTCCACTTAAACGACTGGACCGATTGGGATGAAAATTTCTATGCATCTGTCAATGGGCCCCTAGATGTTTTTAAAACACAATTGAACCCGCTTGATTGCGCTGCTATCGCCATATCGCTAAAAGCTTTTCCAGGCAGGACGACGTCTGCCGGGACAGCTAGTTTCTCTATAAAACCTCTAATTCAATTTGCTCGTCCCGAGAATCGCCACTATTCGATTATTTATCTTGTTTGCTTACCGCCAACTTACGTCACGGGACTAATGAGGGCGTTAATTTTAGTATGTTTTTTGCTCTATAATAGTTATATTGTGTCGATTTGAAACTAACTTGATTCTCGAAATGTGATTGTACGTAAAATAATGTTTGCATCTGTGAAAGGAAGCGTTTGGAACAGACGGAACTTTGCAAAGTTGAACTGTTAAATAGAGAGTGGACGCTCTGCAGGCGCCGCTCGCCACCTGAGGCTGCGGTCCACTGCCCGGACCGCTCCGTTTCACACATAACTTTATAACATGTTTTATAGTTTGTAGGCTCTTATATTCCGTATTTTAATATCAATATTTTAGTACCGAAAAATAATTTGATTGCTAGATTTGAAATAGTACAAATACTAATAGTTAGCAACAATCGTACAAAAAAGGAATCGTACAAAAAATCGTTTCGTCTTCTATTTCAATTTGAAGCTTGCCCGGAAACCTCGCATTTTACATTTGTGGTGCAGACACATTTATGTAATGACAGCTGTGGGGACTTTTAGTTTTGTTGTTCAAATTATATTTTTTATAGGGCATGCATGTCTTTAGTAGAACGTGGGAGCTATTCCACGAATTTTCGCTATTCAAAAACCAAATCTGGTAACGGAAAAGAGAGATGTGCCAACTAGGTACCTTTTATAATCTAGGTTTTAATCATTTTTCATATAATTTCTATGCTATTTTGTAACGTAAAATTTGTAGTTTGTGCTGATGTACCTAATAAAACACGCAAAAAACGTTATTAGTTGTTAGAGACGCCTTGTAGTCACCTCGGCTGCCCCGGCACAAGTATGCGCCCTGCGATCTAGAAGGTCCCCGGTTCGGTTCCCGGGCGGGCAAAACGTTATTGACTTTTTCAATTAGGAAATACTTCAGCACGGGGTCTGGAAATGTGAAGAGTCTGGAAATATGGAAATGTGAATAGCGAAGTGTAGATGTAAAAATGTTCCTCTTCTACCCTTTCGGGGAATGCAGGTGTGCCGTGTGAGTTTATGTATGTACGAGTATGTTTTATCTGCCCACTGAAAAATTGGTAATAATTTTTTTCGGTATATACTTAAATAGACCAAAATTCTTATTTTTTAATATTATGCTTATACAAATGTCTTTTATGTCCATGATGTTTACTTAATCATTCATATATTTATGAATATTTATTCTATTTTTTTGCAATAAATAGGTTTATTTAGTATCGGAGCTATCTAAGAAATGAGTTGTTTTAAACACAATCTTTCATGTTAAGGTTTTAAAGGAACAATGTTGCTTGGGATTCTTTTTCAAGGTGTACTAGAAACAAAGTGTTTGTACAAGGTGTTTTTTGTTCATTTAAAGAGTATTTTCAAAATTTTCTAAAGTTCTAATTTGAGCATTACTATAACGTATAATAACCTAGTACGGCTTTTTTTATAAATAGTCACACAAACTTGGCGCTAGATATTCTTCTTGAAATTATTATTTGATATCCTTTTTGTTTTATGAGAGTAAAGGAAAGCAATTGGGTTGGGTAAATGCGATAAAAATACGAAGCCTGTGTGTGCGGTCTGCAGTGCCCTCGAGTTTACGTAACGGAGACATATGGCGGCATAATGGCTAGTTTCAGAGCAGAACAAGCAAAATACATTAACCATCATCAATTAACAACCCACAATACAGTTTCATAAAAGTATTCAATTGGTATACCATGGTGCTCAGGTTTTCGTCATAATTTCACAATGAATTTATAAAACTCATCCACTATGTATTTCTAAACGTAAACCTAGACGGAACTTGTATCATAATCATCAGAAAGAAAGAGGGAGAGAATAATACCCAAATACAAAACATTTGTAAAAATTTTCAGTCACAATTTCAGACTTCCAAACCCAATAAAACTTTGCCCCACCCAGGAATCAAACTCAGGAATGGGACCGCACGGCACGTGGTTGGACCGCGAAGCCACGAGTATCAAGTCTATTTTCAAAGTGGTTGGTTACCTATACGTGAATTTGCTAACCTTAATATAGATTAAGAAACGAAAATCCTGCGGGCACAAAGAATCACAATGGCGCGCTTTCACCCAGGCCCCGGGAGAAGTGAAACTATGGCGGGTGAATTACCCCCCCTCGACACCCTCTTAGTCTGGCAGTTCGCGCCATGCAATGACTTGCGATGTTGTTGTTCGACTTGCTAATGAGTTCTCGATTTAGCTCGAGACCGGCATCTGCAAGTACCATGTATTTTCCTTCTCATTACTTACGCACGATGTGTTTTGACATTTTCAGCCTGAACTTCGGCTAAATTACTTTTGGTTATAAAAGCTTAAGCGTATTCATTGGATTTCGTCGTATTTCACACGTTGATTATGTATGCAGCTAAATTTAACTTTACTTGTTGGAAATTTTCAATGCCTCAAAATAATATGTTTGATGATTTAACTTCTAGTCGCATTTGCAGAAGTGGAATGAATAATATTTTGTTGGAAAACATTATTAGACTTCCAAGATTGCGTATTATTTAAAACTTCGAATTGGAGAAAAATTTTAATTGGGAAAGTTAACGATCTGCTTACTTTACATAACAGTGAAAAGGGAAAGAATAGATAATACATTGTATTTTATTTTAACGCTGTCTTTGCAGTTATACTCGAGTCCATAAAGGGCTTATAAAACACAACTACTTTGTAGGTAATCTCTTCTGTGAAAAACCCACTTAAAAGCGCTAATAAAATATAAATGTCCGCGGTTGGTTTCATTCATTAGCGCACGCTATGAATTACAACAATGCTTAATATCCATTTGTATTGTGTTTCCTCCATTTTGTGTAAACTATTTTAATTATTTAGTTATTTCAACTTTGTATCACGTTGATTAAAATTATTGAAGTTTTATTGCAATAGGTTTATTTAAAAACGAAATTACGGACATAATATATTTTTTTTGTTATTCCAAACATAGGATGTGAAAATTCGGAAGACCATTTGTTTGTTATCAAGCTGAACTCGGGTACTGGCGACGCTCTATTATGGCAATCCTGTGGCTTCGTTACAACTATCTTTTGAATCAAGTGATTTACGCATTATAAATTTCGTAACCAGTGACGCAATATTTGTAATGCGCATAAATTTTATGTCATTTGTAATTATTTTGATTATATTGACGTAAATACATTTTATCTATTTAATTTCAAAATAATTCGTAGTGACTGGTGAGTCAAAATACCTATAATTACTTTCTCGTTCTTATTAATTACGTAACTTAGCATAATGGTACATAAATCGAGGGAGTACTTCTCACTCAAATTAATGCTATACGGTCGTAAAGTTCGGAATCGTTACTTTGCGAAATAATAAATGAGAAATCCTGAAGCTGGGAATTCTTTGTTAATTAAATTATTGAATTGACTTTACTGTCTCAAAGTGCACGCTGCTAAATTATTTATTTGGGAGAAATAAATTGGTTGGAATCTTTTGCTTTCACTGTTGCCTTTAAGAGACCCCTAGAAAATGTTGGGCAATTAAGAGCGCATGTTTATGGGTTCCTTCTGTTGCTGAATATATAGCATTATTGTGTAATTGTGTTTAAGAATGGTGATATTTCAGGCATCGGAACAAGAGTATTGTTGCCTTCGTGAACAATGTACTTTGAATTTATGGAAGATACTGGAATTACTCTGTGGAAAATTGTGACAGAATTGTTTCGTGATTATAAAATTGTAGTAATTTTGAAATAAGCGGCTCAATCTTTTTCCCCGTAGTATAAGCAACACTGCAAGATTTTATAATCTGCATGTTCTATGGTTAAGTATGTGGTTATTTGGTTAAATTACATTGATACAATATTATGAAATTGAACTGCCGCGCCGTAGATAGGATATTAAATAGTCAATGACTTTCATCATATAAAACAGACATAGGTACATACAAACCTACATACCGTAATGCCTTTAGCAGCGAAGGGGTTTACAGAAGCATTTCTTTTAATTCTCTTCGTTAGGTGCGTTTTAAGTTCCACAAAATATTCGGGAAGCTAAATGCTATTTTTTTGTCAGATTTCCTGATATCATTCTGGTACTGAGAAATACGTAAGAGAAAACTGCTACCCCTAGAAATTGATCTTTGCAACTTTCGATAACACGCCGCACATTTACGCTATGCGATAATGGAAGCGGGTACCTAGCATTACGTATGCGGTGTAAGTGCAGAATTTACTGTTAGTATAATACGTTCTAACAAATCCAACTCTTGAGAATTTAAGATTATTTTCAATATTGACATAGACGGGACCTTGATAAGGACAAAGGCTATTTTATTTAAAACATTATGTATGTCTGCACGAAGTCTGGCCGGGTCGCAAACAATTAATGTTTTAAAGTAATGCGTGTGAGTTCATCTTGATATCTTCGTACGCCCGCAGTTTAATGTCTGTGACGTTACTATACTCATTGTTCAGCCTTTTTAGTTGTTTACGAATTATCTCCGCCGTTAGATTTGAAAGCTTTCTAAAATATGAGTTCATTTCTATTTTCGTATTTATCAGCTTTATGACAAAAATGTTAAAAACAAGCCTAAGACGTAAACAGATGTGTATTTCTTCACTCAGTTTTTCCATTGAAGTATTTATCGGACTAACCTAGTGGCTTTTTGGATAAATTTCTAGAATCAGTGATGATCCTATTTAATTTTTTTTGTTCATAAAATTATAAAAAATTGGCTCAGAATCGAAGTTGTGACCTGTCGTCCGCCCGCTTCACGCACGAGCTAACGAGTGAAATATGATGTTTAGTTTCGTGTGTACAATTAGTTACCTGATACCTAGGTACACTTATCATTAAATGTATAGCATACCATATAACTCAAAATTATAAAAGAGAAAATTGAAACTATACAAAATGCACTGATATGAATATAAACTAACATACTTTTAAAAGCAAGCAAACATCAAAATGAAATTTACATTTTAATTAGAAGTCTAAACAACGGCTAATGCTCATATAATATTTAAGTTTTCTAATGAATGAGGGGGAAAATTACAGAATGTTTCTATCTTAGAAAATGAAAATAAAACTCTAGGAATCATTCTATAATTAAGAATTCCAGATTACCTTGTCGTGTGATGAACTTTATTGTGAAAGGCATAATCTGAACAACTTTCCTCATATACATATATGTATATTTACTCGTGTTACTCAATCTCATTCGTTTTGTAAGGCCGGAATACACCTCTGATCTTCATATGAGGTTATTGAAACCGCAAATAATATGAAGCAGGAGTTAACGTGATATGAATTTATCGAAACTTTTATAATCCATGACATCAGAATTGCTACATACAAAGGCTACAAGAAGTCTAAGTTCAAATTGCGGGTTGGCTCATGTGTACATGACAATAAAATTTCATACAACGACGTCACCTACCAGTACATATACTTTGTACAACACTGTACACACAATTGCTGGTAGTTGGAAGAAGCAGGTTTTCTAGTGGTAACCACGTATCTGAAGGCGGATTGAAGGGCGACTCTTCAGTATGACGACTGACGAGGGTTGTAAGAACCTCTTGTGAACATGTATCAAGTCTACGTGATGTGGAAGAGCGAAAAAACAATTGGCATGTCGACAGCAGACAAGTGTATGTGTTACTTCACACATGAAACATATGTATGTACATCGTACGTACATGGAATTTGGGGACGAATACTTTTTCTTCCTTACAGCGTTGTATTCCACGCCTTAAATGTCTGCTTAAGTGTAAAAAACACTTTCATTCGACTGTGCAGTAGCTGAAACTTTAACGGGATATAGAACGTGGGCTCCTTCAGCAATGCGACGAAGCCTAAAGACATCTTACCCGTAATTACATCCGGCACTAAAAAGTGGATGTTCATTGCACGCTTAGCTCTTTGCGAGATTCCTTTAACGGGTTTCACAAAATCGCACATTCAGACTTCTTTGAAGAACTCTATTTAGATGCGTCGACGTGGAATCAATATCTACAAAATATGTAATTAAAGTTGGTAAGGATTTAGTTCAAACAAATATGAATTTCCGTTCACATGCTTAACTAAAGTAAGTAAATTTCTTTTGGAACGGGTAAACATTTTTTGTGTAGGATATCTATTATTTTTATCCATGAATGTTTTTTCATATTTTACAACTATTCAGTGTCTAAGTAAAAAGAATGAATAAAATATATTTGTAATTTGTACGGCCACTTCACACTTCCTGCTTGACCTACTTGCTTTTAAATTACGATCCCCCATCGGACTACTTTTTAAATAAAAATGCCCTGATGGCAGGCGTTGGTTAAAAGGTGAATTTCGTATGCGGCTCATTCATTAACACAGAAGGAATGAAATTGAAAGAAGTGAAAATAAATAGTAATCTGTGTTTTACTTAATGTAGCCATGAATTGCTTACAAAATGTTACATACTTTTTTCATTTGACTGGAAATATAAACTAGCATAAAGGAGTATGAATAAACATAAATATCTACGCCTGTACCGCCGAAGGGTAGACAGGGGTGAAATTTGTCGTTTCGCTAGTTGTGTTTGTAAGTCCCAAGTAGTGATGGCATCGAGGTGCAGGCGTGCGGTCGCGAGCCTTGACGGTCGTATGTTGCGTGTGTATTGATAACAAATTGTCACGTACTTTAACGGAGAAGTAATACATTGTTAGAAAACCTGCACACTTAAAAGTTCCTAGGATTTTCTTATATGTGTAGTCCACGCGCGCTAGGTAAAAGTGGTGGACTGAAGCCTAGACGCTCTTAGGTATAAGAAAATATAATAATCATTACTTCCTTTTGTGGGTTACAAAAATTATTATTCATGTGGAAGCCAGCAAACCATAAGTTCTTTTTTTTTGCATATTATTGACTTACGCTACGATAGAGAGGTGAACTAAGGTCTAACTCCTCTCAATGATAAAGGTGCTTCGCATCGGAACGCAGAAGTTCTTTAATACAAAGATTCATAATAAGTTTATTATATGCAAACTGCGATTGTCAAAATCTTGTAATGTTAATGTTAGTTGTACAATAAAATCTAGTGTATGCACATAAAAGTTGTGAATAAAGGTAGTAAAGGTAGTTAGATAAACTACGCCAGCGTTTTAATGTGCGGCGTGTGAGGCCACGTTCCAAATAGCCACTTTAAAACCAACCACGACATAAAGGTGCCGTTGATAAGCCAAAATCTTTCACCGAATACATTCACTCCCAATTACTTTTTATTATTTCTTATTGTAGAGTAACATGAGTTTTAAGAATATTTATTTATTATTTACATATTTAAGTGTTATTTGATTTTGATTGGAATGTTCAATATACACTTGCAATAACGAGTTCTATTTTTGAAGACTGCGAACATTTTTACTATCACCGTTATTATAATTTTTATTATAAAATTTAATACAAATATGTGACGATCTGGAAGTAATCGCACGTATATCCTAAAGGGATAGGTAAAGTCTGCCGAGTGGCGCAATCGATCACAGCTGTTAGTCTTTTGTTTTTTCCACAATCATGCATCTTGTCATCTGATTCCATCTTTAATGAGGTCTTAACTAGGCACTTTCGGCAAAAACTGTTATTGATAATTATGCTCTCTTTACGATTATCTCTTGCCCATCGTTCTATTTATATTCGCTCATAAGATTCGTGTCCTCATAATATTATTCTTCTATTGTCGCTCTTAGCAATAAAATCTTTAATTGGATTCTCGTATTTGTAGATGTAGCTAGAAATGTACGTGGTATTGGTATAAAATGAAATTATTTATTAATATCATATTTTTAAAAATATGTAAAACAACCCAAGTCTACTACATAAGCTGTATTATGGTGGACAACCAGTCCATAAAATCCATCGAAAATAATTATTTCTTAAAATCGGATAACAAAGTTGTTTTAGCATCAAATGTGAAATCAATTTACTTGAAAATAATTCTACGTAAACTCGATTAATGCGCATGTCTTTATTTGTGTCTGTTTAGACACCTGGACTAATTCGTAGAACTGACTCACGAAAACTTGTAGCCGCGTAGCTGATGTAGCGTCGGAAGACTGCCCGGTTCCTCGAAACGGTATTGTTGTGACGTCAAAGTCTGCGCGCTCAGAGCGCGGAACGCCGCCGTGGCCCTGTCACACGCATCCGGGACCACGAATCTAGGCCACTAGCTACAAACATTTCAATTCTCATTTTAGCCTTCAAGGTTACAAAATAAAAGGTTTATTAAATGTTCAAAAGAAAACATTATGGTACTAAATAAATAAAACAGAGAGTAGTCAGTACTGCGGACGGACTTTAGGGTAGGTAAACATTGTGCGTTGTATTTTGTGTGTGCTCGTGCTGAAGCCGACTGTATCGTTATATTGGAAATGCGAATCTGAACGACGCACGGTTTACGTGATCTCACGTAACGTTGTGATACCCATGACTAAATGACGTCATTCTGTCGCTGATGGGCTGCCGTTAAATTATGTGTTGGTTTCCCCAATATACTCTATTTTTATTTTATTTGCATATGTGTGTTACCACTCACGATCGATAGTCATTTTATAAATTCCCAATTGGTGTTGCAGCGGTAAAGAATTCCATTACATTTACAAGTGCTCAAATAATTTATATTTTTAACCCAATTAAAACAAGTCAATACAGTATAACCAATAAAATTGGAGACTTATCTTTTTTAATAAAACCCGAATGAATAGGAATATTGGTATGTGAGGCGGATTAAATGCTTTCAAAACGTCCGCGTCAACTGGCGTCGGTCGCTGTGTCATTAGTTAGTCGTCTCTTATACACGTCACATGCATCTGTTACGACAATAAAATACAGCACCTTTTACACGAGTTTATTTATTCAGTTTCAAAGTATTTTTACTGCATAATAAAATGCATTGGGGAAAGGAGAAACTTATTGAAGTGAATTTCCAGGAAACTAACGACTGAGAAAAATGGTGGTAAAAACTGACCGCCTTTAATCAATATTGAGAATTCAATGCAAGGCAGATTTTTATTACATTAAGAATAGAATTGGATGGCTTTGACGACGCGGCTGGCCGCTTGCAGAATATATTTTGCAATACTTAAGGCGCTTCGTGCAGTTTTCTTTTGCTTGGGAATAGCATAATTTTTCATCTTCAACAATAACATAAATAAGAAGACCGACAGCAAGAAATGCTGTGACTTTTGGTTATATAAGTGAAGTGGCTTTGTGGTACAGTTTTCTCAACAATTTTTCGTAACCTACAAAAAATTTGTCTACAATCTGAGTCGACATTTTTATATCGTAGTGTGTTTGGTAAATTATATACATTATCCCAATGCAAGATGAAAAGCATGGGACTAATAAGTATTCTTTTACTATTATAATGTCTACTATCTATTTAAATATTTTAAAGCTGATGAGTCTGTTTATTTGCAGGAACGCGTTAATCTCACTGCGGGTATGATTTGAAATATTATTATATTTCAGTGTTAAGACTGTCCCATGCTCTCGGGGCGTAAGTGTATGTCTGGTTTGATTAACGGTTATTCGAAGTACTATATAGGGATTTTCCATTAGAATTTTTTTTTGGATTTGAGCATGAACTTCAAAATGGAACAATAATCGTTTTTCAGCACATAGGACTTCTAGCACAGTTTCTCTGCTTATCTTCCTAAGGTGATGCGTATTTGAATGTGAGTGACTATGTTTATGTGTGTAGACGAACTATTGGAATACTTATCAAGCATTTTTTATGCAATATGTAAATAACGCTTACGAGAAAACTATTACTCACTTAAAAGTTTTAAAGTAAAGTTACAACTAAAGACAAAATCAAAGCGTTCAACAACAAATTTCATACAGATTAGTTAAGTTTATCTAATTTGTACAAGTTACTTGGGCAATAGACTTTGCAAAGACTCTTCAAAACTGATTAAATTGAGTTATTCAACTCATTGTATCAAAGCTGTACTACGACGGTCGTGATGAATTAATTTTCTTCTCATTTCTTCTATTGAAAACCAGAACCATCTAGTTAAGCACATTTTTTAAAAATTGTATTCTACTAGTCATGAATGGAAACCCCATAAGACTGTTATTTAAATCGGAAATCGAACTTCTTCATTATATTATCGACACTTATACCGCTGACTCAATAAAGCAACTAGCAAATAAAGCATTCTCTAAAGCGCTGTGAAATATGACTCCAATTTCTGTTTTTTTTTTAACCTTACTTTGTTTTTCATCCACCATAGAATGCCATAAAACGCATATTAATATACGGGTTTTAAGGTTGTGTATAAACTGTAATACCCAAGACTTCTTGCTGCTTAAATGCCCAGTAAGGTATAGGTAAATTCATTTTGCAAAATGGTATTAAGTCGGTGAGTGATTAAGGCCGACAGAAGAAAGCAGATTAAATTAGTATCAGAAACTTTTAGCGGATTTAAATTATTTTCTGCCAGTTTTTAACTAAACGCGTTTAAAACTGCAGGAACCGAAATAAAGGATTGAGGGAAGTTACATTTTACAAGTGTCCATTTTTGCGAGATTGACTTGGGTACAGTGTACTACAGATGTATAACTGATTCGATTATCTGATAACGAAGGAATATGAACAAAAAGTTTTTTTTTATGTCAGATATAATTCAGCATACAGAATATAAAATAGGTTAATTCATTTAGTTTAGCTATTTAGCTTGGATCGTCCTGGCGCGACTATTAACCACAATCCTTTTGTAGCGTCGTTGAACACAGGCAAATCTAGCTATTTGCAGACTTCAGACGCCGGATTGTATCTAATTATGCTCGCTGCTGTATCGTATCTCCGGCAGATTGTGCCCAATTATCTATGGCGCCAATTTAAAGTGAAACACTGATCTTACACTCAATGGCTACTGTGGTTTTTATCTCTCTGCGAAAATTATAATTGGGCCTCTATGTGAATTGAAACTATGTTCCCACATTACTATTAAATGGTTAGGAGTACCAAATTGAGCCCAGGCAACGTAATACATTAAGACTTGAGCCATGAATCAAGTTACTCTAGAAATTATTGCGTTAGTATTGGCCTGCGTCTTAATGTGTCATTACTTCTGTAATTAGCCTTCAATGTATGATAACTGCAAACATACAAGTTTATACTTTTGAATTAAGAATTGCCATTCGATTCATTACAGACGATTGTTAACAATTTGAAGTTATCGAGGTGACGTTTGCCGCGGTGAGTCTGAATGTGAACTGAAAAACAAGGACGCGAATTGATTGGAGTAGCGAGACGCGATCAGGTTCATCCTTTTAGTTAGAGGATTGATTAGACGACTGCCTGGCTCGGGTAATTAATTAGAAGCACCCGCCAACTTCCATTCCAGTTTTTGCGTTATCACATTCTGATTAAAGTTTTAATTACGTTGCTGAAATGTAAAATGTTCACGTTCGACTGCACGTCTGGTTAATGTTTAGTTGAAACTAGTGATGTTTGGAAATTCAATATACAATTATGTATGTATATTGTATAGAACCCGTGCCAATACTGTTTGCAAATGAATGGAAGCTGATTTCATTATTACGAACACAATTATTGGATGGTCTAATGTCTAACAATAATAAAACGTTTAGACTGTTAGTTTTAACAGTAATCTCTTCGTAGATTTTATTATTGTATAGTTATGAAATTATTATTGTTATGTATTATTATAAGATCACTGATGTTTTAAGTGTCTTATAGTTTTATCAGTGGTTGTCTAGCTCACAGCGAACCGTTTGCATTGTGGATCAGCTTAAGTTATACTATATAATATGTCATTCCAGTCTATATGCGTATCACTGCTGGGCATGGGCATTATCTTCAGCTGAGAGTCTTTAGGCCTTAGAACTTAACGCTTAGTGGAGGTTTTCAATTCAACTTAAAAAAAAGCTCCTTAAGACTTTTTCGGTTTACAGGTTTCTTCACTGCGCTATATTAAACTATGATGTTCTAGTTCTTTGAATATAGGTACTTTAGAATTATTTAACACTGTCACATAATAAAGAGCTCAGTACTGTTGATGATATTCAGACAAAATTTGAGATGAATTTATTTGTTAAAATGTTTTAGCAGATTTTAGAAAATATTAACCTCTTACCGAGGAAGCTCTTTGCGGTGTGAAAATGTTTAATTTTAGCGCTAAATTATTTTATGCATTTGTTGACAGTTCAGATATTTTGAGGAGTATGATAATATTATTTTATAACTTTTATCAATTAAATTTTTATTCCTGATATTTTTGTTAAAATATGATTTACCAATTTTGGTTCAAATATTTTATTCTTAAGACGTTGATCATCATCAGCTCATTACAGGTCTCGCTGCTGGGCACGTGCCTCCTCTATAACTGAGTGGGCTTTATTAATTCGTACTACTGTGGGTTGGATAATGATACTGTATACCTGACGATAGTAGTATCCTTACTAATGGGATGACTAATCGGAGTCACTGGGCATGCCGCGTGGCCCTGCCTGGCCATGGCATGTGGTCAGCCCAAAAGGCCCTCAAGTTTGTGGTAAACTCGTGAACTTGTGAATTTACCGGACGTTCATTCTGACAGACTGGCAATAGCACAGCTAAGTAGGAGCATATCAAATATTTCAATATGTATAATATGTCAGGCGGTAATGGGAACCAATTTTGGGCGCTTCTTTCCTTGTTTTCTCTGGCACCACCCACTAGGCTTTGAGGTTACCGTGAGATTCTAGTCGGTATTATTTTTAGCGACTTTCTTTCATTGTTGATTATTCCTGTGTTTTTTTTTTGTATCACAAGAATTGGAAGCTTGGGGAGGAAAGATTGCTTTTTGCGTTCGTATTAGATATATTCGACAATAAAAACAGCCTGATTGTTTAAGAAAATATTTCTACTACACGGAATGCTTAAATAGTCTCGCTGGATAAACTGTTGGTTTACTTTTCTTTTTCATGAATGAGATTTCCCAAAATTGTGTTTTCGCGGAAGTTGCCAGACTTACCCAATTATGTAAGTTAGTAGTTGTAGTTCATTATTTTAAATAAGTTGTTTAAAAGCACAGCAGTGTGTTATTATATATTTTGTAATGCGATTGCGCAATGTTCCCTTCAAAAAGGCGAAACCTTTAACGCGTGGTTTCGATGGACGGTTTGCCTATCGTTTTGATTACCAATAATTTAAATTAAAATATAGTACATAATTTACATTACAATACGAGTATATCATTACATTCTTATGCATCACTGTTTATATTCAGTAATGACCCAATTATCTTAATCTTAACTAATATTATAAAGAGGTAAGGTTTGTGAGTTTGTATGTTTGTAAGTTTGTATGTTTGTATGTTTGTGACGTTGTAGAAAGTCAACTCGCAATCTACTGAACCGATTTTGAAAATTCTTTTACCAATAGGAAGCTACGTTCTTTCTGAGTGTCATGGACTATGTATAAGTCCGAAAAATGATAAGACTTTTTTGTTGTAGCAGGATTTGCGAAGTAAGTCGGAGAAAAAACGGACGAACGAAACCGTTTTTTGCAAACGCTGCCTTACCCATGGGAGATATATAGTTGAGTCCTAGAGAAAAGTTGTAGAGCTTGATATTGTCTACAAAAAAGTCAGCGGTAGCATATGTCTAACTTTTAGGGTTTGTTTAGTATAACCTTTTTATGCTAGCCAAATTTGTTCTAAAATAAAGGATTTTTTGGGAAGGTGTTTTTATAAAGATTATATTAATCCTTATCCAAATAAAAGCGTTATTCAGTATAAGTATTTAATTTAAAAGAAATTTGCCCTTTACATCATTTGATTTCGATGAGTATCTTAGAAGATATCGCAGTTTCAAAATAATCATCAAGCGCGCAATAATTATGTACATGCCGACCGGCGCGTTACGGTTTCACGTTTAAATAATTTTACCGATTTGTATGATTTTTGGTATGGGCATAAATAGGACTTTAAGGAGTAAAATAGCCTATAACTTATTTTCTTTCTGAACTCAACCCTGTAGTCTACGCGGACGAAGTCGCGGGCAACAGCTATATAAAACAATTTTATTAAGTCCACAATAGAAGAGTTTCTTCGAAAAGATTTATTTCCGATTGAAATATCGAATCGTTGTTTTTATCAAAGTCAAACACAAACACTAAGAGCTCGGTCATTCCGTAAACTAAATACAGGAAAGCTCCACATTTTTTCCGCCATAAGATTTTTTTATTACAGATCGTGTAAAATGGAACGTAACTTTATGTTATCTAATAAAATTTTACATCCTTGCAACTTTATATTTGCCGGAATTTATTACTTCGCAGGCGGTTTCAATGATCCGCCCACCGAAAAAATATTGTGCTGCGATTTTCCTTCACTCTTGCTAAATTATAACCCAATTTATCTGTGTAACTAGTGAGCCCGCATTTGCTCAAAGAGTGGTAAAGCATTCCTATTCATCACTTCTGCGGAAATGTAATTATTTTTCCCTCTTGTCTACTAGAATAGGATCGCACTAGAGCCCACGTAATAGATAATTTCTAGTTCTAATATATCTTTCTCTCGTAAGACCTCAATGTAATATATGATGAGTGAGTTCATAACTTCATACATATGAAAAGAATCTACTGAACAGTTCCAAGAATATTACATAAATAAAATAGTTATCATTCATCCTCAATACTACGTTTAATACAGTTTTAATCTCACAAACTATTAAGATACATGTATTCTAACATTAATATCGAAATCAAGTGATAAACGACTCGTAATATTGAAGACGTGTTAAGCATCTAAATGTTTTTTTTTATCTGTGACATTAAGACTTTTTCAGTATGACTCCAGGCCCTTAGTTTTCATATACAGCCGCTATCAGGCTAACTGGCGGCAGTGATTAAATCTAGAAGCGTTCAACCCAAGATGTCACGTAGGCGGGCGTATCTTTTATTGCCTTGTACAACGAACTAACGACTTACTTGACAGTAAGTAGTCATCCCGCTTTTACACTTGTGCGATTCCTGATTAATGAGACATAGTATTCCTTTTCTTTATATGGGCACAACAAAGTATCAACGCCGTACCTGATGGTGAGCTTGAAGCAGCATGAGCTGAATAGCACGTTAAGTGGTGGAAGATCTCTCGTCGCTCGACAATCTTATGCCGACCTGCCGAAACGCTGCACCAATAAGGATGTTTTTTCCTGTCAACACTCTTTGAACCGTATTGCACTTGCCTATGGTTATGGTAAGGGACAGGGTGTAAAATCTTATTAATAGTCCACCGGAAATATATGACATGGTTAATGACAATAACGCAAAGGTGCAAAATTTCGTGTTTATTTTTTTGTGATTAAATGAACGCGATAGCGAGGTAAAAAACAATATAATATTTGCAAGGATTACTACTATCATACAAGTATACCATTGAAGACTCATACACAAAGAGTAATAAATATTATATTATTACCAAGTTATCAAATGCACTGGCATTAAACAATGTATCAAACAGAACGACCACCACTTTAGGCTGTCCAGTCGTTCCGCTGGTCAACATGAGCCATGCAGTTATTTTAAAGTGATCGAATTCGGCCGTTCTGTAAAAACAGACAAATGTTAAAGCTCTCGCTCCCGTTTACTGAACTAAAAATACATCTCTTTTTTAACATTTTCATTTAAAGTAATGTTTTCCTTTGTATGCTTGCAATAGTTTGGCATTTTACGGTCGTAAATGTGCGTCTTTAACGGTGAAGTAAATCGTGATAAAATCTTCACACCTAAAAGTTCTTAAGAATTTCTTAGGTGTGTAGTCCGCCAACCCGCACTAGGCCAGCGTGGTGGACTATGGCCTAAACCCTCTAAATGGTAGAGGAGACCAAACATAATCTATATGGGTTATCATTATATAGATTTATTTCACTCTACAATAATTTAAAGATAATGTTTTAATAAAAAATGATATCGCACATATAAATAATATTTACACTTCATACTATGCTCTAACTGTTGCTTGGGACTTGTGTTTCAACGTTAGGCCTTTAGTTATATTAACTTCATCTTTGGCATCTATCTTTCTACCACAATTTTTTTAATACATTTAAAAGTATTAGTTATGATAGCAAGGTAATGTGTCCCGAGAGATAAAACATTTTAATATGATCTATGCAAAAAAAGCTGTTAGCCCGTTGATGGATACGTGCTTTCGAACGATTGAAATGTTCTACAACATTTACTGATTGACGTCGGATGGGAAAAGAGGAACAGGAGACTACCATTTCGCCATTTTAGCATATCTATATACTATAATTAATTGAATTGAAAATTCCATGGTTTTAATATTTGAGTTCATGCTGTAAGTGTTTTTTATTAGTTTTTCTCAATTAAAAGACTTCGAGGGATTAATAGTACCTATTTAATCTATTTTTCTTTACTTTAAAGTAGAAGGTAAACCAAGAGACTTGTTTTGTGTGATAGGCGCCTATAGATAGATTCGATACGCTGTCAGCTTTTCTACAAAATTCAGGTTTGTACCAGTTTGATTTTCGAATGGGGGTGGAAACTTGGTCCCATTTTGAAAAATCAGTCTTCGCAGTGTACTTATAATTTGAATACGACTTACCACAATCCAATTGGTCGTCATTATTCTGCTCATTCGATTGTATGAATATACCGTCAGGTCAGTTTATAGAATTGTGCTTCACTAAAACTAAACTTTTTTAAATGAATATTTAGTTCCTTTTGGAGCAAACTCATATTATGAACATACATGAAATAGAATCCATTGTTTTAGCCTTTTCACCGAAAATAAATACAAAAGAATAGATTTTTTCATTACAACGTTGCCTATGGTTAATTGAAAATCTGGTATTTTTTTTTACTACAACAAGAATTACAATACCGTGAATACTTATTTTTTTATAAATGAATGCTTTTGAGAGATTTTTTGGCGATCAAAAATAATTACTTGCGGGGATGGGTATTCCGATATCCATACAAATTATTTTGCTGAAAGGTAATTTTTGTATTCTGTAGTTATTCGTCAATACATTATGTATGCGTAATATCCAACACGTACCAACCGCCAATATATTAGATTTTTTGCCCATCAGCAGCGCCATCGATCCTCAAATAGTCATTTTAGCGACCAATTTATCACGTGTCGTACACTTTTATATAAAAATATTTTAGGCGAATTCTTAGTATTTTCATCATGATGAATGGTCCATTTCTCAGGGATGATCTATAATGGCCGTCAGTTTTAATAAAGTTAAGGTCATAGGTTATGCTTCCATCGCTTTCCCTACGGACTTAAGTAGAAAACTTCGACGTTACTTTTAACATTTTGTACCTAGGTTTTTAGAAGAAATTATAATCAGATTAATTTGTAGATGTGTTAACAGCTCTTGTTTATCTTGCACGTTCAACCATATTCATTTCATTACTTTAGGTAAAAATAATGGAAGTTTAATTAAGAAATTACATTATTATTTTATTATAAATAACAAACATATATGTATTTTTTATATCTCTATATATGTACAGTGTTCATACTTCTCAAGAAGCGGAACATTTACTCCACTGAAAATAAAATAAGAGTTGTTTACCTAAAAGATATATTGGCGACAATAATTCTTATTAACATGTTTCATACATGATACCCTTAATTCCTATTCAGGCAATCGCCATCCATTGGCCTCCCCAAGTAATCGCCAACCACCTCGGTGTTAAACAGCCCTCATACATCCGCTGGCCGCCTCCTTTTTTAAGCCTTTATACAATAACAATATCCGCCCATAATACCCCTCTGCTAGTCACAGATGAGAACAGCCTTTTCTGTAATCTAAAACACTGGCCGGATATTGATTATAAAGCAGTAATTGCTTATGAAGCATTCTGTGGTACTGGGTTCTCCACAACACATTCTTTCGGTGCTCTGCGAAGAATTGATGTTAATTATACCCATAACCGAACCCAAAAGTGCGTGTTAGAAATTTTATTATCGGCCTGTGTGCAAAATTTCTGATTTTTTAAAACAATAACATTTAAGTTGCACGTTGTTGCACACAGTTGCACACAATGCTAATAAAATTAATGTTTTTAAATACACAACAACAGAAAACTAAATAATATGATTTATTTTTATATATACTGTAGCAGTATCAGTTAATATAAGTTATCAAAGTCAATCCGAATAGTCTATTGAGCGAAAATACAAATACGATGCATTATCTGTAATAGGAACTATGACAAGAAGGATGGCCTCAATTGAAACTCACGTTTGCTCACTTTCTCGTGCGCCAAAGATAAGACAAATACGAAATGATTTTAATCTAACAATGTCGTTGCTCTTTGCCAATCTTTTTAAATGAATTCTATCTGAAAAGCGTTTTTGACATTTCATTTCCTTCACTTTATTTGCGACAAATAAATTGGAAAAACTCTTGAGCCTGGTAAAAATATCTTAAGATAGCCGCTCTAATGTATTATAAACCAAACAATTTTTTGTCAGGGATATTCGCAGCTAGATTAGAGGCATTTCGTACAGGTTGTAGAGTATTAGTTTCTGCTGGACAAGCTAGTACAAGGCAGATTGAAACGACACTACAATAGCCCATGCACGAGCGCTACGTACAGTAAGAAAGTATGGAATTTCTAATGGAAAGAAACAAGTATCTATTAATAGTCGATTCAATTATAAGATCTTAAAATTAAATGTATAATCACCAATATCTAGCCAACATCTGTAAGTAGATTTTTAAAATGAAAGGCTAATGGATCTTTTTCGTGTTAAACAATTGTAAAGAATATGTCTATGTCATTTTATAAGGCATTTTACATCTAATTCATTTACTTTCCTATTATTAATCACTATACCTCCATGTACACAGTCATTAATTACCCTAAAACAAACGCTGTAAATGGAAAATACTCGTAAATGTACGAAACTCGCTTCCTAAAACACGAATCTTTTGGAAGGCCTTTTTTTCTTTTGAGTTACAATGGTCAGGTCGCCACCGGTAATTCAACGTGAATTCTTCATGAAGAGAATGGACGACGCAACATAAACACCAGTTGGAGTGGCTACAACAATGGAACAGAAAATATATGAGACTAAATTTTGTATGCAAACTAAGTAGCAACTTTAGTATAACTATACGTCTCCTTCCTGTTCGTAGTTGGAGCTTCATTATGATTTCCTTTTCGCACAAAGTGTATAGTTATATTAATATTTAGTTATGTTCCTAAAATCCCACGCTCGGGATGTAACTGTGTCGCGCTCCGTGAAGCAATAGTTTATGCATTAGTGCGCTGTCCCGTGCATGCATTCTAATAACGTCTTAACAGCTTGTTATTAATTGAGCATGTATACCTCCGGATTAATTAAATACAAATGCTTACTACTAACTATGTTTAAACTATATATTTTGTTCTCCTCGAACTACAAATATGTATGTTGTATTAGAAGAATTAAGACGTTATTAGCATACATAACCTCACAGCTGTATTCCTGAAGAGGCAGGCAGAGGTGCATTTCTGCACCCAAATTTCGCCAGTTACGTATAAATCCACATATCAGGGGATTATGCAATTGCCGTTTTTGGGCATATTTTCATGCTGTTGCTAATAATTTCCTATAGCCTTGTTCAATAGATTCTGAACATAATTTTACGTTGAGATATCATTTTTCCCTTATAAACATAGCTCCCCACGTAATGACGTAGTCAAGTCCGATAAAAATTGTATCATACAGTGATAAGATTATGACGTTGCTGTCGTTGTACCGCACTAAGATAAAAATATGTGGTAATACGTATACTCACATAGTTCCTTTGCGACATACACCCTCGCCTTGAACTAAGAAGGCATTGGCGGCAGTGTATTTCAACATCCACGTTTAATCAACACCATTTTTGGTGCTACGTAATTCAGCAATGATCGTTTGGTTATCAAGATGTCGTTTTTGGGATGCGTTTAGAGACTCGGCATTGTTGTGATTAACCTTATAGAAAAAACAATAATACTTTGCTTGTCCCGGAGTTTGAACACGAAATCTCTTGATTTAATGCCGAAGATTTAGCCCGCGGACGACGAAGCAGTCTAAGTTCATTTATTATATTTTATATTTTTTATTTATTTGAAATCTATCATAAGGCTGTAGAGAGCAAACCCTAGGTGTAGGATGCTATTCAATATGTTGGAGTTCTCCAACTAGAGATTGCACTCCCAAAGGATGCAATGTTCTCATTGTTCATACTCGCAGTGAGGTGTAAAACACTGGCATGAAGGAGAATACTCCAACCTAAATGAGAATAGTTTGCTCCTAAAAGTTCCAATGTTTGTTCTTAAGAATTCTTTGATTTAAATCGCTGGTTTATTACAGATCTTACACCGCTTTTGCAAGAGGGCTATTATTATAAACACATAATCATCATGAGACTACAAATCTAATCTCCATAGTATTGAATTCCTTAACGCATTCATAATAACTTTATCAGCCCAAAAATTATCGACGTATACAAATAACATCAATAAGAATAATTAAAACAATTCGACGTAAATAGTCAAAGAAATGTATTATTTAAATAAATTTCTTTATAGTAATTCTCGCATTTTTGTCGGTCATTTGACTCAAGCTTTGTTTGAATAATAAGTGAAATGTATGTACTATGTACGTATTTTATGAATTATAGATATTTTTGAATACAGATTACAAGAGGCATGTAATTGAAAATCTCCTCTAATATTAAATTCAGCTCTAACACTTCAACCAATATCAAGTATATAAATTAAACATAGTGGATAGAGCGAAATATTTTTTATTACACAGACCGGGAATGGAATTCTAGAAATTTAATTTATTTCGTTAAAAAGTCTTCATTAAACAAATAGTTGACGACAATCCAGCTAGCTTATTCTATCACAAATTTGTTTTATATTATGTATTAATTACAAAGGATCATGACGATGTTGTTGAAGTAATTTTTAGCTACAAATGGAAATAATCATAACTGAAAAGAGTAAATAAATTCATGAACATGGTGAAATTGAGACAAAATGTGTCACAAATAAATCGACCTATGCATAGAATAAGGTTACTTATGACTATAACACCAAAGTACTTTTTATGTCTAAAATAGAGTTAAACTTGTTTATACATATATTGCACTAGTGAAGTAATAATAATCATAAATTTTGTTGTTGTTTCAAGAACAAAAAGAGTTACTGATAATTTTGTGCCCAATTAAGTTTAAATCGCTGAGGAAGAGAAGTTGTGCAAAAGCACCTATAACTTTATTCTGCACATAGGTCGATATGTTTAAAAATTAAGTAAATAAGTACTATGGCATTTGGGACGTTTGCAGTTAGATAATTTTAGTTATTTTTAAGCGACCATACTATATTTTTATACAGCTCTAACCAAAATATTAATCACGCTAGTCTCGAATCCGATAAAATCTTATCAATTTACGGTATTCATTAAAGGGGTTTTATTACGAAAATATTCATTTGTAATTTCCAGATAGAAACAAAAATATTTATCCTTATATCTCTCTGCTAATTTGTAATCTGTTGGACGGCATGATGCAGACACAAGGCTATATTATTACTTTGAAATTAGATACTGTGCTTATGGATGATGTTCGTTTGATCATTTATAACAATCTTGATAACATTAAAATTTTAAAACATTGCAGAAGAAAATCTTGACGTCCTTTACGAACGTCAGATATTATAATTTTTTATACAAACAATTATTTTTGACGTTGTTACGCTATTTTCATGAAATATTTGTGCTCGAGGCATCGGCTTATACCCAAGCATAAAATGTTTACACCACACTAATCCTTAACGTCTTGAATTTATTTAGTTTCCTAAAGATTTTGCAATATTAATAATCTTATGTACTACACCAGCACTTGATACCAAGTGTAGGTGAGGCCCAAATAGAATTTGAAATTATATGTGTATTGATACTTACTCATATAAGTTGATAAAATTTTGCTAACTTTCAGCACAAGACCGCTTCATATGGTGGGCCTACAACAGGTTGATACGCGACAGACTCATGTGGTTTGCAAATTTTATACTTTGAGTCTCCACGCTCCTATTTTCACAATTGGATAAAGAAATCTTCAGGGATTCTGCCATGGTTTTCATAAAAATATCTAAGATACTTCGCTGTTAATTATACTCTGTATATATGGACATCATTCAGAGAATTTCGTTTAAGCAGGACGTCATATAATATTGCAGTGTAAAAAGAAAACCTCAAAAACCAATTTAAAGCGATTAAGGCCACATGGATTTGGTTAGCTTTTTGCTCCGTATTCGCCATGTCATGTCAAGCTTTGTGTTTGTCGATTCGTTGGTTTTTCTTTTATTATGTTCCGTTTTTAATTTACATCGGAAATCCCGAGTAATTAGTACGTAAGTAACTAGATATGAGACAAAGAAATAGTGAGCCCACGAATAGTACTTATTTACCGCAAGATAAAGACTATCCATCCTCATTAGTGGTTTTATCGTGATTATTTCACAGGTGTTGACGATTATGGTGGTATCGGTATTACAATGCAACTATGAGATCAATATCTGGGAAATTCAAATATTGTGTAATCTTTAATGGAATTTGTTTTTGTTGTTTAAATCCAGGTTGTTCGTTGCTCTGTTTATTGAAATTAGCACTGCTTTCCCTCAACTCAAAGCGAAGCTAAATGCAAATTATTTGCATTTTTGACAAGGGTTATGTTAACATTAAATTAGTTTTACTACAATGTTTACGCCTATCGGTAGCATGATATGTAGGGCGCATGCAAGTACATACATATATATTCAATAGGAAATTATTTTATTGATTTACTTGGCTATTAATTATTTATATATGCATATATAAATGTCGTTTAATAATATTATTTGCTAATTAGATAGAATATCCCAAGTTTCCTGGTCGTAAATAACTCCTTCTCAGATATTAACAACGTAAGCAATAACTTGTGGTGATTTGTTTCAAACTAAAGTCATATTACTGTACAAGAGGTAAACTTTTGGGCAAGTTTGGAGCTTGAAAGATTTAATGTAAACTTAATGTGTGCGTATAATATCTAGTGTTCGTAAGTTTGGTTATTTTAGTGCGTTATTACGCCAAATTGGCAACCGTACAAGGGAAATGTGTTATGTGGATACGACGTAAACAATTTAAGCTAATTTTGAAGTTTATTCGACATATCAATTCATTTCAGCTTACTAATTTTACTTTGAAATATGGTGTGATTTTTCAATATTATCGTGGCAAGGCTGCGTCGTATTGAAAAAATGGAACGATAAAAGGTATAATGAGAATAGGCAAGGTCATCCAGAGGCATATGGTCCTATGGTGAGTGATATTGTAAGAGTCTCTATTTGCTAGTAGTACGACGTTCGTAGCAGTGAAGTTATGGGTGTAGTTACAATAAATTATCACTTATTGTAACGGTAAAGAAACACAACGTGAGGAAATCTGCACACCTAAGAGTTCTTAGATGTGTAGTTGATGTGTGTAGTCCACCGACTCGCACTAGGCTAGCATTTCGGTTTAAAAGAAATGTGTACTATATCTAAAATGTTTAATATTAAAGAACAGATATATTATAAAATCAATGAAATTATTTAATGCTTCGGAGGGCTGAATCCCGGAGACATAACCTAAGTTTGACAGCAACATAGTACATACTAGCGAAGTATCAAAACACTGTCACACAACGCGTGACCCAATTGTTTGCGGCTGTTTCAAGTAGAAACTAACTAAAACTTGTTATATCTAATGTCCAATTTCAAATTGAACTCATTGCTTTTATATTAAATTTCAAATTCAACCAAATCAACGAAACGTGACCCTTGTTTGTGTTTATTTAAATTCTGTGATAAGGAGTAAGTAAATAAGGAAAATTCATGAAATTCCCTTGAAAATTGAGGTATAATTACGATACTTTTGTAATACAATGATTTTACAACCTCATTATTTAATTACTCAGTGGAAGCTAAATCACGACACTTAAATTTAATAGGGTAATTTGACTAAGCGGAAAAGAAGACTCGAGGAAAAAGCACATAGTCTATTAGTATATTGGACATACGGCAAATTTATCAGCCGACTTATTATATTCAAAAACATTCAATATAAATAATAATAAAAAATAACAAACATAATTTTAGAAAAGGTTTTTTTTAACTTCCGTGGTTGCAGGAATATTTATTCACGTCTATTTTTGGTGTTGAAATCCCGCTCAAAGACCTTATGTAACTCATCCTTACCCATTGTTTTCAGCGTATTCCTTTTTAGCTTAAAAGTATAAAATAATATTAATAACCCTTAATATTAAAATTCGGTTTTGAATTACACGTAAATAATATTTATGGTCAGTTCTCTCTCTGCTTATGTCCCACATCATAATAAACACGAGCCCTAAAGGTCGCTCATTCCCTGGGAATGGCATCGGTGACTGACGTGGGTTGACATTTTCGAGACCATATTACTGAAAAACGCGAAACAAAATACCTACTTCACCGACGCAAAATCACGAGCAATATCTGTCTCCCTTGAAAAATGATATTTACAGAATACTTGTCAAAACGTCCTCATTAATTCGTGGTTATTTAATAATACGCGTTTCATTTCCTTCGTAACATTTAATTGTAGTAAAATATGTCCATTACTCAGTTCAGAGCAGAGTTTCTGCAGTGTATGTATATCGGGTGCTGATAATAGCCGTAACTAAGTTTGCAGCCAAAACTAACTTCTACTTTCTAACGAGATAACTCATCTTCCTTTGCCGTAGCATTTTCAAAGAAAGGATTCCTCACTGTGATCTAATTTATGTGGACAACGGCAGAATATTATATTTTGCGCAGAAACATTGTGCTAGTTTGTTAAACAAGCAAATTTGTATAGTGTATTAGCCTTGTTTATTGCATTATTCATTAAGTCAGCTTTATTAACACAAAAATTAAGCTCGTGTTACATGAATAAATAAACATAACAGTAATTGGCTATATAGTATTAAGATTTATTTAGATAGGTATGTCTTATTTATATCAATAATATATTTTGTGTAATTACACAGCAAAGGCAAATATTTATAAATTAATTAACATTGACTTCGTTTCAGGAACTAATTCCTACGAGGACTCTCTTTCTTTTTCCGACATCCAATCAATTGCGTCACGTAGACTGATGAATATATCCCACTAAAATGTTTTCATCAAGACAGGGCCATATGTCGTACCAAGCTTTTTTCTACGCTCTCTTAGTAACAAGCTCTAATTTCACAAACTCTAAATGTAATAAAAAAAGTGTGTGTCGATTTCGCTAGTCACGTAGTAGGGGGAGTAAGGTAGAAAATTAGTTCATAGTTCATTATTTTTCTGTTATAACTCTTTTAGCTCTTGTTGATGTAAGGACTATATAACTTTTCAGACCTCTAACATTAATATTTGCGGAAATCTCATAGAAACTTCCATCACCTAGTTTAAGTACCTATTCGAGGAGGTCAAAGTTTCAAGGTTTAGAATATTTTTTATTATTAATGTGCTAATATTACTTTACTAACTAACTTCTTCTTGTGCTTTTACCTGCTAAACATTTAGCTTTCTAGTACTACAGAAGTCAGCTCAAGGTGAGTTTTAGAGATAAAAAAAAGAGGTGATGTTGATCGTTGATCTATTGGTAATATATTTAAAACTATGAAGGTTCAACTAAATAACAAAGCGGTAGGTAGGTACTGCCCTGACACTTCGCTTGGCTCGTCTTGGCGAGCGTAGTACTGTACCTCTTTATGTTGGGATATCTGCCTGATTCAAAACGGATATTAATGTTAGGGTTTCTTTCCTAAACCAATTGATTTTCGGCAATAGATTTTTTAGACACGGTTTTTAACTTTAGTTTTTTATTATAATTTTGAGACTCGCAGTACGAAAACAATGAGTTTATTAAAAGTCATTAAAAAAAGTAAGAGTAATAAGTCTGCTCGTGCATATCGACAAGTGAACACGATGGTTATACAAAAAAACCACAACGCATAGGATCGTAGTTTAATTGCGAGCATTATTAAATGGAAAGACAAAGGGAACGAGACACAAAGGCAAAAGATAGGTGTTATTAAACTTCAAGCAATCTCACTCATCGAAAACCAATGTCGAGCTAACTTAGTCTGAGCAAAATAACTTTTCAAATATATTTTTAATTATTAGGTAATAGGTCTGTGTAAATAGCTAAAGTCTAACTGCACAATGCATTTTTATATTGTAAGAAGGAGTTTTGTAGTAGCAGAATAGAAAGAAGAAAAGAATAGAAATGTCCCAAACACACTAATAGGCTTGTCCCCTTTTAAGAAAATTAATACATAACTGGCAAAATGTGGGAATAGAAATACATCATTGCTATTATCTTTTTGTGTGAGCTTATGAACGAGTATGTTAATTACATGCTGTATATTTTATTAATTATATTAAAAATGCTTTGTTACATTGTTAAAACAATTTTTAAACATTTAACAAAATATAGAGATCGCAGGCATAGTAAGTTTTAAAAATGATTAAAATGAAAGTAATTAAAATCCGAAAAAAAGTTGAAGATTCTTATCTATTCAAATCCCTTTACTGATTTTATCATGTAATCCAATAGTGATTACAGAATTACATTTATTGCTATGCCGAATATCGTCAAAAATAAATTAATACGTTATGGCAGTTTCTAATTAAAGTATAAATAATTTCAATTCCTCTCGGCAGATATCTGCGAGTATTCAAATATTGGTTGATGATGTAGTAAATTATCCATGCGAATTGCTCGGCATAAGACAAGTACCTGTTTCGCTTCCCTCCATTGCATGTGGTGGCCTCTGAAAGTTTCTAGATAGGGCTCTAGCCTACACGTAGCTCGTGTGTAAATATCAAGTTTGGTACATTTTACAATCTCTCAAGAAGCATTAATGAGCTTAACAGTGTAGCTGTTATCAAACAAAGTATTAATAACGCCACGCCATTGCAGAAAGCATTGAAAATATTTAACTCGTAATGTATAATACTTTTATAATTCATGGGCTGATGTAGAAAATATATTTAAATCCTGATTGTAAATTTATTTAAACATGTAACTACATGTATGACAGCCCCGTGGCGCAGTTGGCTAGACCCCAGCTTGCGAAACGAGAGGCCGCGGGTTCGATCCCCGCACCGAGACAAATGTTTGTGTGATCCACAAATATTTGTTCCGGGTCTGGGTGTTTGTGAGACCGAAAAGTCTCTCGTAGTTTCTGATAGCCACGACACAAGACTTGTATCTTAATGTGGGGTCAGGACTATGTGTGTGACTGTTGGGTGTATTTATTTTATTTATTTATTTAACTACTTGATATTAGGAAATAGTAATTTATATATATTTATATAGATATATATTTTACTTGTTTTAATAATTATTACTTTTTTCATAATTTCATCTAATGCTTATAACACTGAAATCCCTGAGAGGATGCACAATATTTATAGGGTAAGGTGAATTGAGTATTCTTAAAAAAACAGCAATTTGTAAATACATTTCAATATGTTTAAAGTTGTTAAAATTCGATGTTGTGTATTTATACTTAGGTTGGCAGGAAATCAATAGACGAGTCCAAATAGTGGAATTCTATGTATTTGGCTCACTACGAGCAGAATAAAACTTCATGAATTTGCATATATTCAGGCAAAGGCAACATATCATTGGCTCTCACAAACCAGGTCACGTAAAGTTGCTTGTCTGTACAAATGTTACTCACTGCTTCCGATGCAACCTACGCGTCAAAGTTTCTTGAAAGTTCCATGCATTCATTTATTTTAGTTAATTATTGTTTGCTTATCCAGACGCTTTTTAAATTCGCTGACAAAATTTATACAGGGTATATTCAGGCCGAGATCGGAAATAAAGGCAGGTAGTAGCTGAGGTGATCACAAATTCATTGGCATTAAAAAAATGCCGACTGATTAGAATTTTACTGTAAAATATTAGTTTATTATAACGGTATTTACACCGTTATAAACTATCTCGTGAAATTTTGAACTCGAAAGATTGTGAACATACTGCTTACAATTAACGCATTGTTTCTCGGTAGATCATAAGGAGAATTAATAGCTCTTTATCATTTCATGATTCCATGGTGCTTCAAGAGTTTTCTAATATAATTAAAAGTCTTTCCCCTAGTGGAAAAAATCACCGACACAAATGGACACTTCGAGGCAGAGTAGATATAGTGTAAGAGTTTTTTTTATCCATAAAGCCCATTTAATACTTACTTGCATCATACCTAAATTCTGAATAAGCTGAGTTAAATGTGAGAAATGTTTATATGTCATTGGAATGCCTGAAGCTTACCGTTAGCACCACACACAAGGATGTACGGGAAATCTCCGGATGGCCTCGAATGCCGCGAATTCTTTGGCGTCTGATTTATGTGAGAATTAGTTCGATTTTGTATAATTAATTCTACATTTTTTTTAATTATTACACAATAAATTGTTTCCTTTCATAAAGTTTTTTCGAACGGCTAAGCAGAGATGTATTGCTACACTTAGTTTTTAGTCTTACGTAACGGGCGGCGCACCTATTGTTGTTCTCGGGCACATTTCCAGACAACGTACTGCTGCTGAATAAATGCTATTACTATAGTCAAAATATGTTGATATTGTTTTGATTAAAAGACATTTCATAATTTGGCATTGTGTAAAAGATGCGCCCAATAGGCTGTACAAGGCCATGAAAGTTTTAATGAAAAATATTTACATTTTTAATGATCCGTTTTATTTGCATAGAAAGTACTTACTACCTATAATTACCATCATCATATATTTCTCCATGTTAATCGTAGGAGTCTGGCGCGAATAGTTAGAAGCAGACTGCATCCAGCTTCTTCCAGGACTATGGCCTGGTCGTCTGCCTACCTTTCCAGTAGACTCAGTGAATGAACAATAGAATGAAAAATGTGTTTCGGCTCATCAGCTTTATCTAGAAAATTTCATAATTGATACAGAATTTTGTTAAGATTAACAAGTAGCATCAGGTTTCATACCGGTATCATATTACGCCAAACACGAAGTTTAGTCTTAATATGAGACAATATTAATTAATGTAATTCAATAGAAGTAATAATTAAAGACTTACATAAGAACACACAATAGAGAACATAATTAGGCGAATATACATATTCGTTCATATTTTATTCGGTGGTAATAGCGGAATCAATAGTGATAGGTAGAGCAAATTTAATTTTACTCCACACGTGTCAGAATGAGTTGACGTGAGACCGGTTATCACACAGGGTACTTAGATCTCCAGCAAGAAGTGTATTTTGCTTGCAAGTAGTAGAACCACCTTACAGTAAGCATAAAATTAATACCGAATGAACGTGCTTGAACTAGATTATGCCCCTATATCACAAACTCAAAAAACCGACAACAGGCAATAGTCTTATATTTGGTTTCATACATGAAATTGCTGTTGACTTAACCATCCTGTAGTGTTCATCCAATTGAAACACCAGTAACGATACTAAAATGTTATGTAACATGAAAAGATATATTTAATTGATGACAGAATTTCGTGAATTGAATCAAGTACATGTTGAGATCAGACTGAAAATAACTGTCGGCGTAGCGTCAATAGTGACACCACGTTTGTAACGTGACGTTTGCGATTGCAAAATATGTAATAGTTTTTAATTATATTTAAGTTGACCTAATTTCACTCCTTTGTATCTCCATAATGCTCACGTAAATAATGTCAGCATCCAATGATGAGGATGACGTATGTACATTACCCCCCGGGGCCGACATACTATAAGCAGTTTAATTGTACCCGAGCAAAATCCACATATGAATCTTATATTAAAACCAATTTCACGCCAAATTCCCCACGGGAGCTATCATTATACCTAAACGATAGATTTTAAACAGTCTCGTAAATAATAAAGCCATTTGAATTCCTCTCTCGGAAAATAATACTGAGATTACGTATCTATAGACATATACGGAATGGCAGAGTATGTCGTTATGTTGTAGGAATGGATACGTTAACATATTCATAAAATTTTATGGCCCACATACCGCTATACTAACTGACATATTCAACAATATTTAGTACAAGCTTTTATAAGCTAAAACTAGCGATGATTTTTCATAAATTCCGTTGGCTTCCAAAAACAATGAGTTAATTTATCAAACTGTAATTCGAGAAATAATGGCCGTGATAATCCAATTTATGCGTAGTAGTCTCAGCTTTTAAAACAAGGGTTTAATAAATCGAGTTTAATGTTTTATGCAAGTTGTATCGTTTTATATTGTGTTAACGTGGCACTGCTATCTTTAAAGCCTTAGCTTTCGTGTTTTCATTTAATACAAAATAATTTTTTTTTTTTCTTATTCGCATTTGAATAAGCTTTAGTAATGTTAAATGTTATTTAGAAAGTAAGTTTCCTATTAAACTATCGTCGCACGTATGAACTAAATACTGGAGTATTTACACTTATTATATAAGGAAAAACGGTAAGTTTATTTTATTTATAATAAAACCATTTAGGAATTACTATACTAGCTGGCCAAATAATTACTGTCATGTTTATCGTCTTCTTAATCAGCTAGACACCTGGGATACCTCCATTTTAAGTTAAGAAATTACTATTCCACTTAAACAATACAATAATCCGTACAATTCCCTAACTACATAGTCATTGTGTCGCGTCGCCCAGGTACTATTTTTTGTCCACTGTTTATAGTAAACTTCATTTCCCATCCTCTCCATTAATTAATTAATCATGGTTTCCCGTCGTATTGTTTACGAACTTCCAGTTGCTTATTTTATGGCAATTACTTTACTACTGTTTATAAACGTGTATAGGTTAATAAACCTGCTACGGTACGCATAATTGCTTTTATCGTTCAAATAAATTAAACATAACTTTCGGCTTTATAATAATGAAATGTTATATTTATTTTTATATAACATCCTGGTCAATGAACTATCTAAGAGCACAACGATATTGACACATTTTATAGTAGGTATAATTTTATTTGAGCAATTTAATTGGTAATTCGAAGACGTATTTCTAACAAATTATTCATAGCTCAGCGACATCACAAACCTCCTGAAAAGGCTAAAAATTTCAACCATTTTACGTAACGAACAAATTCTCAGCGAAACACGGATTAATTCTCCTTACCAAGAGATTCCATTTCGGTTTAAGGAGCACTCGCCCTTGAGAATCATCGGAAGGGCTTACGCGCTCAAAACTCAATTTAAAAATACGTAAGTGAAATCTTTTATTATTTGTAATACCTAAATTTATTATATCGACGTCGTGTGTTGATTAAACTATTAATAAGATTTACGTGGGAATCAACAATCGTATTTAGAGATTCGACCGGTCCCTTATTCCTCCGCTTCTCTACGACTAGCTATTTGAAGTTTTAATTAGTAAATCCTTATATTCTTTGAACTATCTAAGAAAAATGTAAAAAAATAAAATGAATAACGTCATATTAATTGTGCTAAGGTAATAGTACGCTTTATTAATCAAAGGTAATCCAAATCATTTAAAACATTCATATATGTACCTGCAAAAAATAAAAATTATTTGGCTAAAGTGTAAACCGTGCGATGCTTTCCGGGGCTTTCATTTTGTGTTTTTAGATATGTAAGAGACTAAGTAGTAGCATGGAGTCTGGAAATGTGCCTGAAAAACGGTTATTACGTGGTACTGACACATATCTGGCGGAATATATATGCAGAAAATTATCTCTGTAGTCTTAAACTACATTCACACGTACAATTAACATGTCTTGTACATAGTATATACTATTGCAGCCTAACCTTTGTGCTTTTGGAAAATCGTCGTTACAACTTATAGCACTGGCACACGTAATAAACGTGTGAGAGTACGAAACACAAACCACATGACACGCGAGTTAGCGCCAGGAAGTGCTAACTATACGCCGAACGTGCTCCAACTTTGCTTTTTAAACCTTTGATGTATTTAATCATCGTTCACAAACAAATTTCAATTCACTTTAACTGTAATAACAAAACTTCATAAATATATTATTAATGCTAGTTTTAATGAATTTTCACCTGAGTTCGCCGTTCGCTTTACTGTTATTAAGACGAAGTTAGTCAGAAGGCGTTCTAAAAGCTCCATCAGCAATTTATAAAACTTCCATTTTACCGAAACTGGAGTAAGCGGCAGAATAATCAATGGCAGGCAGAACGGAGACTATGGACCGTGATGGATTTGGTCCAATCAATGCTACTGGCCAAATGAAAAGAGACGACTAACGAACAGCCGAGACAATGGTGTCGGTTGACGCAAGCCTTAAAGCATTATAACAGATTGGTGTTGGTTCTGCAACGCAAAAGTTAAATTGTACGTCAAATGTTTTATCAAATATTCAAACGCAACCAAAGTCCGTGACCAACAATTAATTTACAGTTAATTTGTGCATATGAAAAGCGAATGCGTGCACAAGTACTTTAACTACAAAATTCAATTATTCTCTCAATTAATACTACGTTAAGCTTTTCCAGCATGAAATCAGCAAATTAAACATTACAAAATTTCTCGTGTTTATTTTACTGATTAATTTTAATTGCGAAGTTTGAGGCCCGTTACGAGAGCCCAGCTCGCGTATGGGTCGACATTTTCTGTGCTAGTATAATCGATGGACTTATATTAAAACTAGTACTCATTTTTTGCTTCAATGAAATTTTGCACCTTTAAACGCATTAATTAATTCATTTAGGTACTTGCTATGTGTTATTTTTACTGGATTCATGTAAACATACATATACTTATTACATATACATTTTTTTTAGGTCATCAAAGGGTATTATTTTATAGCAGGTATGTACGACTGCATTGCAACACCGTAAAAATGCTGTAAAACTAAAAAAAATAAACGTAGGTTCGTCGTATTTTAAAATCAACTGGTATACTCAAGTGGTGAAAGGGTAATTATATCGAATTGTGATTAAAATAAAATGAATAAATACACCCGATCGTGTGTCGTTGGTGGACTATTTTTACAGATTAACATACATTTTGGTCTATACTCCACTTATGCTCTGCTAGGGCGGCACATACACTATTGTACTAATTCTAAATAAATATAAATAGTCTAACTTTAGAAATTCGAAACCGCCGAATTTTGCACACTGCTTAAAAATTAATAGCCACTCGATTTTATTGTAAGAATAAATTGTGTTCTATGTCTTAATGCGTCACTCTAAATTTGATGGGGTACGGCTAACCTATTGCAAACTATTTAAAGCGTACTAACGTAAATAGATTTGCTTAACACGTTTTACTTATGTTTCAATCGAGTGATATAATCGAGCATAAACAAACACCTAACTTTATAAACTTAGGGAAGTGTTCCTTGAGTTTGAACTAAGCTATCGCGTATGCATAAATAATCTTGCATGTTCATATTACTAGAAATATAACATAATAGCTCGTATTTTATGATCACATCCAAAAAAGAAACCAAATAAAAAGGATGGTGTCATTTTTAAAAGAACTTTATATTTGACTTCTTTCGAATACAACCTTTTAACGTCTTATGTTATATAGCAAAACTATTTTTCAAGTGTACATTTGACAGAAAAATATTTCATCTGCCTAAGTCAACCTGTCAGTAAAATACTGATCCGATTCGTGCCCCAATACATCAATAAACACGAATAAGAGTTTTATTGCGTGTAACAGATATAAATTTGTTGGCCGAACATTGTGAGGATACCAGCTGTACATCATTCCTCCAAACATCACTAAACAACAATAAAGTACATAGAAGTAATAGGTCACGCCTGATTCCAACTTGAATAATCCATTATCTCGAACAATGTAACTGGTCGATAAATGATTTTCTTCATAAGGATAACGGCTCGATTTTCTACTGCTTATTGTGAGCTCAATCATGGTATGATTGATTGAGGCTTATGTGGAACTCTTCCAAGGGGAAATTACTTTTCTAAGTACATAACGTGGCAAATGTTTGCTCCATAAACATCGTCTGAGTGCCTTATTATTTATTTAATGTATGTTGTTTATGCTTTATTTAATATCTGAAAAACGACGCAGATGGCTTAATTTCCGTTCAAAATGATTTGTTGTCGAAAATGGACGATAAAAATACGCTTGAATAATAAAAAACTCAATGCACTTTCAACAAAGTATAATTCTATTTTATAATTTTTACAATATATCTATTCATATTCTATGTTCTTTATGTACATATTTAAACAGTAACGTCATTAACACAGTCACATTACATAGTAAGAGAAAACTGCGTTCACGCCAAATTGTTTTGATAAATCTATGTACATATTCGGGAAAGATAAAAGAATCTGTATTTTTTTAAATTTCAACACACCTTTTAAATAAAATAAATGTTTTTTCAACAATAAAACCTTTGTTCATCAGTCTTTCGTTAGGGATTTATTCCCTATGATTTTCAAGATTCTGTTAAATATAGACCGTCGTTGTAAATGATATTTTAGTTCTCCAAGACTCAATATGCGTGTTACACGTTACGTATGTTTTTTAAACAATAACTCTACGCGCAACTTACTTCTATCACATAATATTTACATATTTATTTAATGCCACATAAGTTGATTTAATCTAAATTTTGGCCAAATAGACCTATCATGTATGTCTAAAGTTATTCTGTATGAAAAAGATACAGTGGAATTCACGTAGTTGGGAGCTTTGCAATTTGATATTAATGCATATAAATTCATACAAATCAATACAACGTAATCAACAAAGTATGTCTATAGTAAGATATGTTCTATAAAATAAGACAAGTCATTAAGATGTTTGTACTTCAGTCATCAACATAAAATGAAGAATGAAATAAACTATCGGATGGTGTATGACATAAAGACGAGGAATGTTGTTATTCGACAAATGGTGCACGAAGACGAACCTGTAATGAAAACATATATTTAATACTACAATTTACGGCCTTGTTTGCATCATATTCTCTAAATATTATTAAGCATATTATTATTAAATTCTCTTGTAGTAGGTTGCTATGTAAACTATAGTTTATATAGCTATAGCCAAGTACGATGAAGTAATGAAGGTAAGCGTTTTGTAGACACGTCAAATAGAGTAACGATTGTACTCACCAACGGAGCTATTCCGGACACCTAATACGGACGCAACTTCTGGCTGCTCCATATCGAAAATTAGTTCAGAGCGTGCCGCGTACAGGTTATATATGCTCGCTATGCAGGTCAACCGTAGACTACCTCGCTCGAACGCCTCGTTACGAACTACGAAAGACACTTCCCCCACCGACGGCAGTCTATTGTCGGGTTCCGTCCTCTCATACGTCGGTTTCAGACTTTCTTTCTGTGGCCTTCTTATCTCCTCTTTGTGAAGATTTATATAAGACTCGTCTAAGTATTGAATGTTGCTGTCTTCGTGGAATAAGTTAAATTCGCTGTCGGGGAGATCGGTCGTCGTTGTTTCAATCTTAGGTGGTGGATCCCATTTGAACCACTGCGGCAATTTGTGAACAAAATTCTCCATTTCGATCTGCAAAACAATACAGTGAAAGAGTGTGCGAGGTATATTACAGACATGTTACGAATTAGATGAAGGGGCTTCACTTAGAGCTTATCTAGTTCAGAGTAGTTTTGTGATTAATGAGTACGCCTACGCAACGGACAATGACAATGACAGTGGGCAAAAACAACAGCTGCGTCAAACTGACTAGGCACGATGGCATTGTTCTCTCAATATCGACTCGTGGACTAATGTCCGGCACGTAGCCACCAACTCCTTTCACTTGGCGCCCACACACAAAGTAAAGAGTAAATGTATTTTGAGAAATTGATAGACCTTTCGGGCGCAAAATTATGCAATAAACAATGTATCACCGTATCTTTATGTGCTCTCTTCGACAAAGGGTCTAAGAATCGCCTTTCATATAATTTACTTTTGGCTGGATATCTGGGTCACGATATCGCATTATTATAATTTTCGTATAATGACGAATGTACCAAATGGTAATAACTTCTGTAAATATTGCTTTGCCCACATTTATATCATAATGGTAGTTATTATTTTTAATTCACGTATTATTGTGTACTATGGAATAGCTGACAACATTTGATAAAAAAGACATCAAAATGTAAATAACATAAAAGTTATAATAATTTCAATACTAAGTAAATACGACGAGAAATAAATGGAAGCTTTGGGGTTTATAGGTCAGGTAAGCTTCATGAGCAATCACAGCTAGTTTACATCGCCCATATAATTAAAACGGAAACGTTTAAATTTCTCATTTAAATTCTACTTAGTCATTCGCTTTATCTTCAGTTTAATGATGTTAAAATTTCTAGAAAGCAAAGATGGTAAGACGGGTAATTCTAGGAAAACAAAACTTTCTGTGATTCCTATACGAGATGGAGAGAAAACAGATTTAATTCGCGGCATTTGCCACCCATCGCAATATAACAAAGAAAAGTTCTCAGGTCAGCGATCTAACAAAGCAGAGACATCTCGAAAAAGAAACGTTAATTAACGTCAAAGTAAGGTAAAGTAAAGGTTTGTGCAATTTTTCGTTTAGTGACCTATCCCATTGTTCATTTGATTCACCTAGTTTAATTTATTCGGTCAGAGAACATTAATGTTGGTATTTCGATTTTAATCTGCTTAATGCTGTTATATTTGATAAATTAATGCCTGAATTAACAAGGCTACTGTATATAATTATTACAAACGACATAAGTAATAATGGAGTCATTGAAGGGATTTGTTTACATTTATAATACTTTTTGGAAGGAAAACGTGTTTACTTACCTCTAGGCCATTCAGTGCAAAGGTGAGATTGGCTGGCGGATGTGACGGCGGCGATCCGCATGTAGCCCGAAGAGTTGATCCTACCCCGTACCATGATCGATCTGACACTAATTTAGGACTCCATTCCGGAGGTTCTGAAACAAAAAAACTATGTTTTACTCCAGTAATACAATCTTTTGTCTAAAAAACTCCAACCAAAATAAACTTTCTTCGAAAAATCAAGTTAATTTTCTTTTTAATGTTCAGTTTTACCCTTTCTTTAATAAAGAATGTAAGAAACGATCAGTCAGTAGCAAGCTAAATAGTTTAGGCACCACAAACCTTAATTGTCAACTTGAGTCTTATCTTTTTACGGATCATGAAAATCGATAACTTGGCCAAATTTGTCTGTATGAAAATAGACAAATATCAAAAGCTTCGCCTGTCGTATGCAAATCTTTTGGAGCCAACCAAGATTAATATAAATTGTAGTCGTAAACCCGTGCAACACCACATCAATATTAATGGTAACATTTATTTTATCTAATACCTAAAATGGATGAATTCTGTGCTTATTTGTATCAATTGAAAACTTGATCTGTTGTTTTATCTTTTTGAAAGACATACATATACCTATTCCGTTGGTTATGTTATGTAAATGTTCTATGAATTTCTAAAACCCGTGGTTGAATGGGGACGACATTGAGGGCCTCTTTATGGTCCAGGTCATAGCATTGAACATGCAACTCCGTATATTCGTAATTTCGGCGTAAAATGGTAAACTCGAAAATTTTACGTGTTTGGAATTCTGGCATTTATAGCATGCAAAATAATAAAACGTAATATTCAGACTGGGTAAACTTTTATCTTGACAGACACATTAATGTATTCCCGAATAACTACTTACTATAAGAACTGTTTCTTTCCGTTTGGTTGTGAAAGTTTTCTACAGAAAAAAAGGTTTTTTGTATACAAATTTTAAGTGGAGTTGTAGAGCAAAAATGTAAAGAAGTCTTAGTTTTGATATTCTGTAGTATTTTTTTTCTTTATTTCTTACTCACTTTTATACTTATTTCGTAAAGATTGGGTACAAGAACGTTGAATATGCTTCATTTTGAGTTTCTTTTATCTTCTATGTTTATATTACAATATCAAGCAATAACGCCAAATATATTATAATTGGTATTGATGACAAAGAAATCTAAACTAATAGACATCAAAATTAAAAATTTTAAAGAGTAAAACAAAATAAAACCTTACTATTATTTAAAAAAACTATTGTTTAAGTGTCGAAAATTAACTAGAGAAATGTAATTTATCATTTTGATAATGCATATTAAGAATTAAATTTTAGTGAGCTATTTCAAAACCTACTTTTGTTGTTCATTTAATGTTATAACCACACTTTTTCTTTCCCTCAGTGTGTATTTCGAATTGTAAACAACTTTCAAAGATCCCTTTTTATATCTTTGTAAGCAGTTTTTAATATCAGTGTGAATATGCTGTGATATTTGGTTTCGCGTGAAATGAAAAAACTTCGTCTACTCTTTAATTCTTCAATATTCTGACATCATTATTTTTTTCTTTTAACGCAGTTTTTAACTGCACATTTCAAATGTGCTATTCGATTCAGTATACTAATTATAATTAATAAAGCTGCAAATGATCGTTCTAGTATTTAACATGAAATTAATTAACTTTTTATTGCAAACCAAGCAACAACTTATACAGCTGCTTTAATACAAAAAATATCTCAACAAAATTGGATTTCGGATTAAGAAAAATCTTTAACGTAAATAAAGACGACAAAGCTGGGTAAAAATCTATCAAATTGTTGTTTATTTGTAGGTGCTGTTTGTTTAGAGACATCACATTAATGCCGCTTGCTTTATATACGGCACGTTTGTTTACAGTCTTTTGCGAGCAATGCCATTAAAAACAAAGCGCCTGTACTCGTCTTTTTTGTAAGGCCAAAGGTGATTATTCCACATTAAAGGAATTTCGTAGGGATTGATCACAAATAGGATTAGCGATACAATGTATAATATTAAGTCTTATTTAATTTTAAGTATCCTAAGTAATAAGGATTCACCACTTTTTATGACGATAATTTTTTTTTTATAATTTTATAGAGCGTTTCACAAACACTCGTCCTTTCGTCAGATGTACAGAAGTTCATTTCTTGTTGTCATTAATGGTGTTGCACACCATTTGTAATCCTAGTATAGCTTAGGCAGTATGAAATAGCAATCTTACAAAATAAATTACTCTGTAGTTTTTTGTAAAAACCTAACATATCCATGTCAGTTTTTTAAAAGATCTCAATAAAACAGAAGAATGTACCATTATTCCGTAAGTGTGTGACGATACTAACTAGGGACAAATGTTTCAAAGAAACTAATATAATAATATGATGAGACGAAAATGCGAAATCCTATTGCGTATAAAACATTCCCAGACACACATACATCAGCGTTATCTCCAAGAATAAATGACTGTCAGCGACAAAGGAGCAGTGCTCCCTAGGCAAATATAGAAATATGTATATTATGCAAAAAGTACGAAGTTCAAACAAAAAGGAGACAAACAAAAAATGGTATTAGCATCACGTTGATCATGTATGAACGTAAATAAGCCAACAGCTCGTTGTTTTCGGGGCTGCATTACATAAGCGAATACGCGTGTTGTGATCCGCGTAGGCTCCAGTCATGCCATGGCATACATACGTATATAGTACGCCTAAAATATAATAGCGCTCACGTAGCAGCTACTTTATACAGACCATTTAGGAGAATTTTCGTCCCCGAATTCGTCACAACAAACTAGCCTATATATTATACAAAGCTGGCTTGTACGACAAATACTTTTGGGGTCAATGCAAATGATAATACTGTACAAAGGCCGCGTGTGCAGCGGTGATATTGCGACCGAAATTTAAACGAAATAATCAATGCCAATAGTGCTGTTTAATATTAATGCTGAAATGAAACAGAGATAATGCATTAGTCGGCCTTTCGGTTATGTTTGCGAGACTGATACAATCGGTACCGATACTCATTTTCAAGACGCATTAAACAAATAACCTTGTTACAAATTCGAAAAATGTGCGCTGCTACTATCGACATTATTGGATTTACTTAGTGTTCCTATCCACGATAATGGTAAATCTCACTCACTGCTTTTCAGATCACAGCATTGAAAGAACAAAAGGCATTCTTTCCAGGCACTGTTATAAACAGATGAAATGGAAAAATATTTTCAGTACTCAATGTGTGTACAAAAGCTTCTTTTAGTACTTGCATTGTCTGTGATCCCGAGCCTGGTGTATCCGAAGCATCAATTTGTACATTTAGATACTTTTGTTCAGAATCCACGTTGAGAAAGTTGAATATTGCAGAATACCCCGGTAGCTCGCATAAAGCGCATTATTGAAAACCCTAATATTGTTGATACACGCGAGTCTCTGGTACCGGCATGCATTACAAAGTGAACGGTCGGATCTGATCCCATGGTAATCGTGAGAAGCTCCTTTGAATTTAATTTGAATAGTTTTAGTTGCTACTGGCTACGTTGCGACTTTACGTGCATAATGTATTTGCATTTTATTTTCATATAAGGACAACAAAATGGGAATCTAAACATCCTTTGCAAACAGAAATACGGACAAATATTAAGTATATATAAGCATAAAGATTATTTGGTAAAAATAAAAAGCCCTATCACAGATAATAATAGTTTTATTTTCCTACCAGAGTTACTAAAATATGTTGCATAAACTGTAAGCTCATCTTTGATGATTCGGCAAATACTGAATGTTATTTCGCTATTAATTAAATGTTTCTATTATAACCGTCAAACACACGTTACGTGTCATATTTCACAGCATGACGTCGTTAATTAGTACTAATTACTATTACAGTTTTAGTAATGGGGGCAAAACATACATTAAAGCAAAGAAATGATTTTATATTATACTAGCGACCCGCCCCGGCTTCGCACGGGTGCAATGCAGATATATAATGGATGTTATCATACATATAAACCTTCCTCATCAATCACTCTATCTATTTAAAAAAAAGCGCATCAAAATCCGCTGCGTAGTTTCAAAGATTTAAGCATACAAAGGGACATAGGGACAGAGAAAGCGACTTTGTTTTATACTATCTAGTGATTTAGATTTTATGCCTCCAATAAATGTGCTTATGTATCTATATTGATGAAAATTACTGTTTGTAACTGTAACTACATAGTAGAAAACAGTAAAAATTCCGTATCATCATCATCATCATCATCAACCCATATACGCCCACTGCTGAGCACGGGTCTCCTCTACCATAGAGAGGGTTTAGGCCATAGTCCGCCACGCTGGCCTAATGCGGGTTGGCGGACTACACACCTAAGAAATTCCTAAGAACTCTTAGGCGTGCAGGTTTTATCACGATGTTTTCCTTCACCGTTAAAGCAAGTGATAATTCAATTTGAATACACACATAACTTCGAAAAGTCAGAGGTGTGTGCCTGGGGTTCGAACCCGCGACCGCCGAGATTCTCGACCGCGCGCCTAAACCTCGAGGCCATCACTGCATTCCGTATGAAAAATTAAATATTTAAAAATAAAATTTTGCTCAATGATTGCAGATACACATTCTCTCAAGTTTTACTACAGGAGGGGTAGACAGAAGTTGATAGGAATAGGTGTATTACTCAAGACTTGAACACAAAATGTCCCGGTAATACGTACTCGTAATAAAAAACATATTTACTAGTGGATAAAATCCACGAGCATTTAATGTAGTAAGCAACGCAGCCTTAACAAGTACAGACAATTGTTAATTACTATAATTTAATTTTCATTTTTATGTTAAAAATGTAACGCTGGCCCAGTTTTAATAAAATCGCTAATGACAATGTCCGGCTGTCTGCCTCAACTGTGCGAAAATCAGAGTACACGAGCGACAACCTTTTAGTGTCGTCAGATATTTTGTTCCATTTAAAATATAATTTTCAGACATTCTGTAAATAATATATTGAATGTAAAGTGTTGCTTACATAATATGACAACATTACACGATTTCTTTCAATCATATCTATAACGTTTAAGGCTGAACTCCTACCTAGCATGATGTATATAAAAAAGCTCAGCTCCTTATTAACAGGATTTTAACTTGTTTATACGATATATTTATAAACGTACGATCATCCACTTCTCTCAACAAAAAGAGCTAGCAAACAACGAACCATACCACCACACCGATTTGTGAGATACACAAACATTTGATTCGGTTCTAAATTGACCGAAAATCCTCTAATAGTTTCTGATACCCGAAACACAAGGCTTGCATCTTAATTTACTTATCATCATCATCGTCATCGTCAGCCAATAGACGCCCACTGCTAGACAGGTCTCTTCCAGAGACTTCCAAAGTGTTCTATCGGAAGTGACATGCATTCAGCGGCTAACCGCTATTAATTTATAAACTTTAAATATTTATTTTATATAAGTATTTAAAATTCAGAGCTCATTGTAAATAGTTTGACTACCATAGACATTAGACGTGCTAACTCATTCTACACTTCCATTTCAATTCTGCATTCCATTTCACATCATAGTCTATTTTTACTAAATTCGGACAACACCGGTTTTAAAACAACACTGGCATTATTATTGCTTAAAAGACGTATGTTTCACGTATACATTCAACTTTTATATATCTTTTTATTCACATTATTTTTCTTAACCGTTTACTCTACTCCGCAGACAACGTAGAACGTGGGCTATTTTTATATCTTCTTATGTAACTTATTTTCGTAACTTACAATAGGTTGTCTGCGAATAGTGGCGAATTCAGAAAGTTTTCCCATCAAACAGACCTGTTTTTACTGCGAATATGACAGGATAACACATTTTTTTGTGTCTTCAATATTTGTTAAAGGGAAATATTTTATTCCGGCTAACAACATATATACGAATGCAAGTTTTTCTGCATTCATGCATATATCTATCTATCGATCGGACGTAGAGTTCTAAAGGTGTTTCTTAAAACAGGATCAAAAGTTAAATAGTTGTTTTAAGTTAAAATCAAAGTAACAGAATCTCATATCAAATTAAATATTAAAAACATGAATTAATCATTACATGAATGAGATGTGACTAAATATAATACGAGCGACTAAATAGCTGATTCGCCATAAACACAAAAGTTATTTCGCCAATGTAAATAGAGCTTTAGTATGATAATTACATAATTAAAGCCCAGTTCGTGTATAATACATTTGTGTGTTTGTGTTTGACTCTTTAATTTACATTGCATCATTAAATCCATTATAAATGCAGGTATTCCTCAAATAAATAGATATTTGTATTAATTAACGTAATCATGAAAATCATCACTAATTCATAAACATTGACTAAATGCACGTACAAACAAATTAATATATAAGTATGCGAGGGAAATATGTGTATTGCGATTGTTTTTCATTACGAAAAGTGAATATAGTTCGCGGCAGGGGATAATACGAGTAAGCAACTGCCTTGTTGATTGCGAGCGTAAGAACTTCACCACAGCATTCTCTGCCTGTCTTAAGGTGCGATTAATAAGGTTCATCGGGTGACCGGGCGTGCCTGGGGCAGGTGAGCCCTCACAATCTCTAGAAGGACGGCAGAGCTATCAAGCGCCTTAAAGAGGTTTAAATGAGATAACCCTGTATCATAATATTCGTTCCAATTTTGAAGAGATCGCATTTTACAAGTGCGTTTTGTAGACACGAAAACAAATGCAAGACGCTTTTCACTCAGTGATACCTCGTGCCGACTCAAAGCGCATGAAAGCCATTGGAAGCTTAAGTCAGTATGCTGGCGTAGGATTGTGACTAGGGATCAACCTCAGCCATAAGGACAATCGTGATCCAAGCGGTGATTTGAAAAGCAGCGGACATACTACTACTACACAGTTATCAAACCTCCTCAAATATGATAAAACCAACTTTCAGGTAAAGAATTATTTTTCGCTTGGGGTTATAGATTTTTCAAACGTTACAACGTTTGAAATATGTTTTTATTAACTCGTAAAGTGATTGACTAATAAAATTTATTTTATTTTATTGAAAACGCCTGAATGTTTTTATATGGAACAGAAACATAATTTAATCATGTTGTGCAATTTATTGCAGACGAAAGCGATTTCTTAGTGCTTAAGGGATTATAGTATCAACTAGTACTTATCCAAAAGTCATATTCAATTCACACAATTATTACTGTAAAGGTAGACGAAATGATTGCTATATTATAATCGTAATATCGCACAAAAGTGAATAGCTAATTTGAACGCTAGAATCCCAAGACTTACCTGCGGGAATTATTCAATGTTTTCGCTAGTTGTGGAATATTCCTTAAGTAAGAATATACCTTACTACGGACTTTCACCTTTTGCAGAGAAATAGCTCCAATGTAGTGAAAGGCCCGTAAAAGTAATTTATTTATGTGGAAGATGATTATCATTAACGACGAAATGAATATTAAATAAGTTTATGTATTGTATACAGTGGTTACAAAGACATGTTGCTACGACGGATTAATTATTCTTATATTATGCAACATTCGTGTAAATACCAATACGACCTAAATCAGCAATGATAATCTCAGATGCGGCATTCCTTTCATATTTAATCCGATACAGAGAGCTAATTTATTTAAAATAATATTTGGCACATCTTACCGACGACTTCTAAAGGAGCAGATCTTATTTCGGTATGGAATGTGGGCGCGTCCGCGGACACTTCGCAGCGGAACCGACCGGCCATCGCAGGCGTAGCTTGCTGTAGCACCACGCGGCGGGCTCCCGACCTCGATATCTAAACAAAACAATAAAAAACATTGAAATATTGCCTCAAAATCGAAATCAAAATCATCTTTATTGAAATAGATTGTAGCAAGTTCTCCTCAACTATTTTTCTTAAACTTTAGCCACTTCGCAACCTGTTATCACGGCGGAAAAGTAACAGTAAGAAACACGAAATGTATTTTTTTTGTTTCTGGTGATCTCACTACCTGGTGGCACGGCGCATCTGAGTGCATGTGTATGAGTTTTAATGAAAAAAATGCAAGCAGGTAAAAAGAGTGATTGAATTTTGAATGAAAGTTTTGTTGTATGCCCAATTTAATGAAAATATAAAAACATTAATAAACTAAGTTAATCAATATTAGTGTTTTGTTGTGCCAAGCTGTTGAAGTGTTTTTAATCAGCCACGTAACAATCGCTACAGAAACGTCCAAACTTTAGTAATCACTAAAAAACCTCGTACATAATAAAGTTGGTGTGTTCTATAATTTAGGGGCAAAGAGACCCATTTTATCCTAGAGAGAGAAAAAAAGTTGCTTAACATTTCGAAATAATCGCAACCTTACACAAAAACTACCTTCTGAGAAATGGTTGCTTTCGTGTATAGCTGGTATTAAAATCTATATAATAAACGGTACAGATAACTGACAATAGTGATGACGTAATAATTGCTCGTTGGTCATCTGTAGCTAACTGGCATTGTAATATAAGTACATTGTGTCCCGTTTTCTTAAAAAAATCCTCATGTCAATTATACTATTGTATCCTACCACAAGCCCTTATTATTACTATTGGTAGAACCTGAATAGCATTTATACCGAATCCAATTATTTGGTATACAAATGCGCCGTACAGTTTCATATTCACGTATATTGGAGCAATCAGACGCGGATCAAATTAATTAGCACAGTAAAGGATCCATGAACTAGCTTACTGTATTAATGTTTTCAATGGGTTGCGTGTCACAAAGCACTGTATGTACTGAGCCTCCACGTACATAGGTAGTATGTGAGTACAAGAACCTAAGATAAAATAAGTATTGATAGTTTTGAAACTATAGATACCAAATACTAGAACGCAGGAATATTAAGCATAAATGAATAAAAAAGCCTTCAGAAAAATGGATGACCGATTTTTTTAAAATTACGGACCGTTGGTATTCGATTTAAAATAGATAATAATACCCGAAGGACAGTTTAATTTTACATACTCTTTCTTCAAAAAATAAGAAATATCACTGATTCATTTCATCTCGAGTTAATTAAAAAAAAATACCGTTACACCAGCCATTGAAAAGATTTATAATTATTGCTTTTCACGCTTTATCAGTGGAACACATGGTTATATAAGGAATATTTTTGTTTGGGCATTAATTTTGAATGAAAATAAAATGTATGAAAGACATGATAATAGAACGCTGATACTGGGTCAAAGTCTCGATAAAACTATTAATTATCAATAGCAAATTAAGTCCGATGGAAACATGTATTACAAGGTGAATAATTACCTGTATCGATTACTAATCGTGTTTCAAATAAGTGATAACGACGGAAGTAATACCATAATATATAATCGTGTTTTAGCGTTGTATTGAGATTGATCGACTTAATCTATGTCACAAGCTGCTACTAATGTGTCTGCGTGGATTAACAGAATTAGAATCTCAATGCTGACATGATTTAAATAAGATTATTAGTCATTCGGTGTGATTTATGATAACATCATCAAACTCGAGTGCTTCTTGGGTTTATTCCAGAGAGATTTCGGTTTTGATTTTAGGGTCGGCCGAAGTATTATAGGATTTTTCCATTAGGCAATAACACAGGGTCTACAAACGTGCCCTAAATCTGCTTACGGCGTAAGTGTTAACCACTAAAGCTTACCAAAGTTTTATGCCGACGTCATGTTAGTAAGTGAAAACACATTTTAACTAAGGAAAATGTACATAATGAAATAATTAATATATAATAATAAATAATTATAATAAACTTTTACTTCGTCATTGAAACAAAAAAAGAGTTTTTTTTTCAACTGAAAATTGTATGAAAAGAGCCGTCCCACGACAAGCGCAAAGGAACTAACAGAACTATCGCCCAATTTTAGTCTAATTATGTCTTACGTTAGGGGATACCGATACCAACAAGCAGCTTAAGTAAATTTTACTATATCGATATAACAATAAAATGAATCATGGCTAGGCACTAGGCAGATATTTATGAAAAAAACACATGAATGCGATTACAAGTATAAGAAATAATCTGATAAAGTATACTAACATCAACTTCAATTCCTGGTAATGGAAATACTCTGGTGTGCGGCAGTTCTTTGGGAATGTATCTATAGAACTCCTCTCTGCCGCGATACCACTTGACACTGTAGAGCGCTTCCTCGTCCTCAAGCTGCCAACTGCACTCTAAGGTGACTGTTTCGCCAACCAAAACCGCGTTCGGTACATTTATCTCTAAATTGTGAAGACCGCGTACACCTGCGAAAGAACACCACCACAGTTAAGGTAATGAGAAAACTTTAATGAAAACATTTATACAAGTTACAGGATGAAGCCGGCATAGTAAGACCCTGATTTACCAAAATATAACTGAAGTAGATGTGAGCCACGAAATTTTTGGAAGTGTCTGAAATTATTATGTAGATAAAAAAACTATGCATAGGTATATTTTAATCCGTGTTTTGTTGTGACTTACAAACACTGTTTAATGATATAAACGTCACAGCGCTGGACGTTGAAACTCGTATAGGGAGGCAAAAGCTGGCTCAACTTTGTCCTAGACTAATGCATATGCATACATGTTAACTTCAAAATGTAGTTAACAGAAACACACCCTGACAGCCCAACTTGTTTTGTGCGGTATGATAGGTACATCGTATGATATAATAAATGAATTATAGTGTATAACTTCTTCAAACAAAGCAGTTTTTACGTAATTGATGATAGCTAAACATGTCTATGTAATAACCTTGGTCTCACAAAATAAAAAGACAGCCTGGGATCAAACGCAAAGAAGGACGGAAAATGAAAATGTGCCAGTTTCATGTAAAACAGCTGAAACAAATATCCCGGCGAAACTTCATTTTCTTTGACTCGTTTAATCCATATCAAACACATTTTATATGTAGCTAAATGGAGGACCGCTTTTTATTTCATATTCACATAGTCTTATGAATAAGAAGAGCGTATCAAAGACATTATGCATGTCCATAACAGTAAATAGAAATGGTTCGGATGACCTTTATCTTTATTTGTTATTGGTTTGAGGTTATCAAAAGGATTGACTTCCTATTAATTGCTTTTTCCAAGAAATGTTATGAGCTAATGTTCTAAATATACGATTTCTCTATCCAACAATAATAATCATACTACGGATAAAACCATTTACTGGCGGACTTTGTTATATCCCTTCATCAATAAATCGGAATATTTACTTTTCTGATTGATCGGATGTGTAATGAGGCAATCGGGTAGAAACCAAAGATCATGACGTAGGCCAACAATAACTTGTGACGCTATTTATTATGTGAGAATAAATTTACAACTGAATGAAGCAGTTCAATATGTATGCTATCTGAAACTAAACAATTTAGTCACGTTGCGGTGTAAATAAAAAAAAACTTATGAGTCACTCAAATACGTTTATAAAATAATGACAGAACGTTTTATTCAACCGTTTTGTTTATCATTTCAAATAAAAGGATACAAATAAATCATCAATAACATTTATCACCAAAATAACTTCGGCTATGTTCGGTTTAGATTTCGTCGAGATAGAACTAATGTGTCGCTCCGCCGAGTGCCCGCATTCTGCCCAGATCTTACCTTTCACTCGGATTAGATAAGTTACAATGATACCAATGGAATTAGACCAAGTAATGGGACTGCTAACAGAGAAGATTTTAGTTCGGCAGATTAATTATATAAGCAATTTACAGATTAAATCTAAGCGGAAAGTTGTTAAGAAATTATGTTTTATAAATACTTTCGATATAAGTAATTCTAAAATGTGATCATTAAATTTTTTTTTATGTTTTCTGTGTACACATTTAATAATGCTATAAATGAAAAGAGGGCCTTTAATATGATATTTAGTCGCCGCTATAATATATGAACAATAAGCGAGTTTTAATTATATGAAGACAACAGACTAGGACCGTGTTTGTATTATTTCACCACACAAGTCAGGCCAATCTCAGAGCTAGCGGATAATAATCATTATATAGTAATATATGAGAGAAGACGATGGTCATGCCTGGTGATGAAACCAATTTTCTCGTTCATTCTACATTTAAGGTTATATTACTTACTTAATTTAATAATTATTAAACATTATGAGTCCATATTTATGGAGGGTCCCGGGGATAGATCAACTTAAAAACTTACATTAAACAATTTGTTCACAGGAAAATAAGGGTTATTAAAAAAAAAACAGATAGAATCATAAATCACCGCAAGTGATGGTTAAGTACCTACTAAGATTCATCAAGTCATGTTCAAAATTGAATAAGGAGCTCGTAGACGCTTATATTATACTAGCCATCGGTTAACATGCATCAACTAAACCGAGAATGTGAGTTATGCTAGAAACTTGGTTCAAAGTAAAGTTTTAGCGTGCTAAGTTACTAAATTCAACGTGTACCCAAGGTTGTCTTTTTTGGATATTTACGCTACCTAAAGCTATAAATAATATTCCCACTAAATCTCTGTCTATCACTCACCAAATATTTTTTTAAGAATTTCGTTTAGTAAAAGAGCATTTAATACGTTTTAGCCAAGTCAAGTCCAAGCTAAATAGATTACAAAATGCGTATAAGGCAGTGGCATTTAGCCCAACCATCAATCAATCACGCAGACACTTTAGCTGGATATCAATGACTTGGGTTAGTTCGTGCGTGTCTTGCAGCGTCTCATCACAATGTTTGCGTCATTGATTTACATAAAGGGCTTGCATAGAGTCCCACTCCTACTAATCTATATATAGAGATTAAGAGATTTTAATGTCGTTATTTTTTTAAACCTAATTATTGTTGCTGTAATAAATGAATCCACTAAAACAAACAATTGAAACAAACATATTATGAAAAAGTAAAAACAGCGGCAAAATTCTTGTAAATGATAAATAGCAAACATTTTTTAACAACAAAACTTCGCGAACAATTTAATTTACGAGACTTCAAAAATTTATACGCTAATTTAAAACATTTCCATCATATTCGTGTCGAATCTCAAAAGTAACTTTGTTTGTTTCGGAGCGACCTTCTATTCTCTTTGTCGAATAAAACATATTCTTGTTATCAAAAGAGAAATAAAAATAAATGACGACATGAAAATCACTGGCTGTCGGAAATGTGTTTGTACGAAATACGCCGGCTCCTTTAACTTAACTCAACTCTTAACATTAAAGACCGTTACTTAGTAAGATCTTGCTCCTGAACTAAGCTCAGCACAAAAGCCAGAACGCTATAACTAAAGCCGGACGTGAATACAGTATGCATATACATGTGTACGTACATTCTACATACATCTTCAATGTACCAAAGATGTATTCATAAAATCTTTGTATACAAATGTATATCTAAACAACTTAAAACATGTATGTAACCTTCTTTGCCAACAAATTATACCATTACCAACAACAAACAATTTACCTACCTACCACCAGTATTTCGTTTGAACTTTCGTTGAATTGGAGCTAGTAGTCTACATGAATGTGCACTTGCATAGAAATATAATGTACAATGCTACTTCGAATAATGCTATTAATATAAAACTATTGTATTGTATTTACCTGAGGGAGGTTCGGGAGATTTTTTGAAACATTTTATACATCAAAAGCCTTTGTCATTGCTTATTATGTAACCTCTATAATATATATATTCACAAAAACCTTTCATTTCGAACAGTTTTGACCCACGTAGACTACATACAGAGGTATATTTTGTTCCGTCCCCGCAAAATTATTTATAAATTGTTTAAAGTATGTACTGTAACATTTTATGTAGGAAGATCCTATTGATTTACTTAAAACACTGAATAATTAAAGCTTTACTCAAGCCAAACCCAAATTTGTTAGTCGGCTTAGTCGTGATTTGGGTAGCGACCAGTCTGGGTTTAAAAGTTGAATCTTAATGAATCGGTATTGATTTAATTTGTAATTCACCGCCGATTCTATAGACTTTCAAATAAATTTCGCCAAGCCATATCTTATTCATTTGAATTAGGAATTGCTTTGAAAATAATTATGCCTTCATTAAGTATAATTTGATCAGCATTTGGCTTTAAAGCCCACCTTTATGATTGAAATTACGGAAAGTCCTACGCGGGTAAATATTTGGTTTAGCATTAAACTTAAACATTATCAACAAAATTCGGTGAATAATCTAAGTGATTTCAGACTGTATTAAAACCTTAAATGTTATAAAATATTATTCACTATTGAGCGCAATATATACTACAACTATACCACATAGCCCCTAATAGCAATATATTACGCAAAGGTCTTGAAATCTACTGGAATTTAGAATACTGGACAAGCCTGTTGCCGTTTTACGGGCACGTGGTATCTACTGAAATAGTTGGTACAGAAATACACATGCATACCTCATCGACGACACTACTGGATTAAAATGATAGATTTTGATTTGATTTCATTAAATTTACATAAAATACTACAACTTCCTAACTATAATAGTATAAGAACATTATCGTGTTTCCCTGAATGTTATTGAATGACCTAAACTTATTATCAACTTTTCATCAATTAAGATTAGATGCTCGATCAGCCTATTAGTTTCAATATTATGGACGTTCAAACTTATAAAGTTCTTAAAGATACAATCTATCACTTCATACATAATTACAAAGTCGTTTGTAAGACAAAGTGTTCTTGCTGAAATGCAGTTTCACCATATTCAACTCGAGAATAAGATTTGATTTTTTTTACCCTAATTAGAATGATTTTTTTTTTAATATTTTATGGTTTAAAAAATCCTTTTTTGCCAGAGTATGTGAATGACAAAAATAATCGTCTTTTGTCTTTGAATAACTGATGACCTAGTAGTATGCAAGACAAATCATCGCTTACCTAAAAGATATGAACGTTAAGTGATAATTTATTTTTGTCATAGGATCAATATGCTTATGCAAAGCGTTTACTATTCTTTACTGCGGATAAAAACGGTGTCTACACTTTTGACTAAAAGCAGTTTTATTTCATTTCTACTCACTTCTTCTCAGAAATTCATGTTTTGTTCAAACGTAAAATAAACGTAAGGAATTTATGGAACTTAATATATTTATATGTTGAACATCAAAAAGAACCACTACAGTAATTTGACAAAAATATACTGGTATTGTATAAAATTATTTTACACACAAATACTCAACGTTTGCCTGAACTGAAATTCAATAGACTGTATTATTAGGGTATTATTTATGAATACGTGTTAGAAATAGGACATTCAAAGTTACCGTTGCCTCACAGATTAAAAAAAAATTCGCCGATTCAGAAAACTCATAAAATAAGAAAAATGTAAAAAATCCATGTAACTAACACAAAGTGCGGATATATGACGAACAGCCATCTGCGCATCCGTTCCTCTATTAGATCCAAGTAAAAATGTTTGCACCAATTGGCACTGACTGAGACAGATTGGGAGTTTCCTGGCAGTGAGTGATACAAACGTCGCTTTAATGGCTTCTAGTGAGACAAGGGTTAATTTATTTGAAGACACTGGCGTTTTACGAGTGTTGTCCTACTCTCTAGCTGAGGGCACTACAGCTTACTTCTTCGTATTTTGCTTGAAAAGTGCTTGCTTAACGCTTCTAGAATTATGCGTATTATTTTTAATATCGTAGTAATGCATATTAATTAAAAAAAACAAGTATTACCAAAATTTTGTCGAACTAACTTGGCTTAAAATGTCGTAAGAGCCTCTCATATTGCTGATGCTCTTAATCACATTGAAAACCTAGAGTTTCCTACATTATATTTTATTAGCATTTGAAGACCCCGTGACTAAGCTAACTAAACACCCGTTTGTGAAACGAAGGAATCCACAAATATTTGTTTTGATAATTGTCGTCCAGGCACTAATATTAATGATTAGGGGCTACGCATATAGTTAGACAACCGCATGTGTGGTTGTCTATGAATAAACCTTATGTGAATATTGCAAGCCCCTTACTTTGCAAAGCAGAGCTCCTATGACTATGACGACGATCTGTAGCCCATTGCTTAAACTTTAAGCTTTTCATATGATTTCTAACAAGGCTTTGTTAACTGCTTGTTCAGATAAATTACTACTCATTACACTAAGCAGACAATGTGCAAATTTAATTAAAATAGCAACATTGATATTTTTCTTTCTATTTTATGCGCACTTTCCTTAACTATATATACGTACCTTAAATAAACTACGCTGACAGGTATTAAGCCTTCTATCCAATAAATGTAAGTAGTTACCAACCATTCGTAACATTTGACCTTTTGCCTCTCAGATTTCGGAGAAAATTATTTTAGCTTTTGTTATTTTCATCCTATTTGAATTTAGCTTAAGAAACGTTTAAGTTTAGTCTGTACCTGTTAGTAATTTTGTATTGTGATCTGTTAGGCTTTTCATTTATTAAATTACTTACACAATTTATCAACAGTCTAAAAATAATACTTGCAACAGAGTTCTAAACGTAACAAACTGGTGAATGTAATAAATGTATTGTAGATTCTAATCCATTGTTTGTAAAATAGTATAACCGTAGATATAAAAATGTATATTTTTGTGTATATTTGACGAACGGCAGCTCTAGCGCACTTTAAGTGTAAGAGGGCTTTAAGAGATTGTTTGCCCATTAGACTACAACAACTTTGCGTTCAATCCGCCCAGATAGTTGTACGGTAACTGCGGATTACCAGATATATTTATTATAGAACATTTAGAATGCTTTTACAGAAGGCGCACTTGTCGATTAAATGTTTCATTCATTTTATATCGTTCAGCTTGAATCGTTTATCCATTGGCTTTGCAAGTGCAATTGGTCCTTTAGCTGATTAAACTATAGCAGTCCTCTAGTAATGTGTATGTTGTGCATTGCTTTAAATGCAAAAGGAAAGTGATCATTTTTTTAAAAGACAGTTTGTTGACTATAGATTTATACATTAGTATGTTAGTATAGGACAAGTAGCGTCGAGCCATCAAACTAAAAGCTGCAGGTTTAATTCGTGTTCCAAGACAATTTTTATTGCAATTAATAATCTTTTGTTACTCAATTTTCATAAGATACGTGTCTAACGTACTTACAAGACATATGTATTATGTATGTCAAAGTATCCAACATTGGTACAGATTTTTTAATTTTATGAAAAAGTAAATATACTTTATTTTTAATTCTCCACGGAATTTGAATTGAAGCAGTACAACTTTTTGCGCTGCTTTATTTCCAATTCCTAAGATCCTTATTTTAAGTAAAAAAATGTCAGCGAGCATATTGTCTCGAACGATTGATGTTTTCAATTACAACGACGGCTTTTTAATTCCTAAATATCATATTTCAACAACCATTATTTGTTCAAAAACATCGGAACACAAAAGGGGAGAATGTACTTGATGTTTAAGAGTCCAATACCATTTTTAAGACGACGCTTCTATATCTCCTCATAATGACTGAGAGTAAGGCCCGCTTTTTTATTACGCAGTAATATCAATTTCTTTAACGTTGGAGACATTTTTATTTGGTTAAGTGAAAAATACCAAAATTTACTTCTTTGAAAGCCCCACCAGGTCTACAACGTTTATGCATTTGTGACACGGCAGTATGGACTTTGTAATAAAAATAGGAAGCAGAATTAAAATTTATAGCCCGGGACATGTACAGCATCAACAAAGCCGCGCCTCTTATGAGTCCCAGCCGTGTTTACTAGACACGAAGTAAACACTTTGGAGTTTGTTTATGCAAATACTTATGGGTTTCAAAGTATAAAGAACTAGTTTTCTTGAGTATGAATTTGAACGTATATTTTTCAGTGTAAAAAATATTCATAAAGTATTTAAGAACAGTAAATAACAATTCATTGCGTTGATTTTTACATCGATTAGGAATATTTGTATCTATCGTCGTTGGATCTTATACGGTAGAACATGCCACAATTCTATTGCTTTAGAATATCAGCTCTTTGTGATGCTACATACGGAGTTTGCAAAGTTCATAAGGCTTACGACTTTACTAATGATTTTTAATCGACGGGAATAAATTAATTTTTAAAATTAATACAAAATAAAATTCAAATAGGAAAATTTTTATTGGCTTGGTCGACCCGTTGGACATAACATACATCTGTGTTTGAGCTTCTTAAAATAAAGGGGAATATAAAATGTAAAACTGAATCGACCCACAGGAACAATCAATCAAAGCAAATATCTTAGATAGATTGTTGAAAACGTGCTTAATTTATCAGTTTCGATAGGTCTAAGTTTCTAAGCCTGGCTATAAACAACACGGGTTGTTGAATATTGTGAAACTACGGCGGGTATTAGTGTAATAAAATCAATTCGTCCACCCGGACGGTTTGAAGCAAGCAGATAAATCAAATAACCCCGTACGGTGAGTGAGTGCACAGCATTGCGCAACACATATTACACACTGCAAATCCGTGCAGGGTACCGTGCAACGTGATTTACTACAACACTGCAGTTAATCACCGATTGTATGAGAGCTAAAGCTAATTTCTATTATTTCAAAAAAATTGTAAAATCACGCTTTTGTTTCTATTTGATAAGCAGAAGATCATTTCTTCGCCCACGATTTATAGTTTTGATTTAATTTATCTTTTTGATTTTATCTTGATAATAACCCGACAAAGTGACACCATTTTCAATTTTAACACGGTTCGGACAATTTAGAGAAAGATCTAACGAAAGACTCCCATTTCTAGACACCATATACCGCTCTGCTGAAGTATTTTTATGCTAGGCTTAGAAACACTATGTAGAAAAGCGGAAGGCTTACGCCTGTTATTCGGACATACTAACAAACAAGTTCTCGGAAACTTGCAGCATGCATCAGGAGATTTATGTCAATTAAGGAAGCTTAAAAAGTGTATTTGGACGGCATCATTTGGCGCTCTATCATCGCTGCCTATCTTACTGGAAGAAATACCCCGTCTTATTTATTAATGACTAATTAAATCAAATAAACGGATAATAAGATCGATCCTACCCAAGAATCATTACTTTGGTGCATAACGTATTAAATATACTGGCACAAAGCGACTCTTTAGCGTCTTGGCACTCAACTGAGGTTAGGTGGGTTAAGTAACGTTTAGTCGTATGTTAATATCAAAGCGTTTTGGCTAAATGTACCTTCCTTAATAATAAATTTGTTGTTGTAATTATTAACGTTTTGCTTCATGGAATATTAAAGCAGTTAAAATTAATATTCTTTATGAGAAGATATGAGACACACAGTTTTGCATATTTCGTGGTGTCCTCTAATTGAATGGAGTCACTGCTCCAAATTAGACGGCTACGCATATTATTATCCTCAAAAAAACTCAGTAACTAATGCGTCACTATATCAGGGACTTATTATTTTGATGTAAAGTCACTTTCAATACTCACCCATTCCCCAAAAGACGGTAGCGAAGAAGGCCACGAAAATGCGGCTACCGTGGCACGGTATCAACTCCATTCCACCAGCTGTGCCGTGTCTCATTAAAATCTCTTAACCACACAATCACTTAGCTCGGTATATAGCTAGTTCACACTACGCAATATCATACGTTTGAAACACGATATAATCACTTAGTCCGGCTGACACAAACACGCATTATTTACATGCTCCACTGTACCTGAAAAGAAAAAATATATTAATTCACCAATCCATTCACATTTTTCGGATTGCTACCCTTTATTGGGTACACAATATGATTCTAATAATACATCTACAAAATGGGTCTTCTCGTATTATAAATATTTGAACAAAGAGATGGCACAGTCGTCCCAGTGACCGGAAATTTCGGAAGAATAGTTATTCGAACATTTGTATTTGGTAGAAAGGAATGGATAAAAGCTTTATGTGTAATTACGTATTATTATAATATACGCGATATTAAAAAAATACAAATCTATGTGTGTAATCCTAAGTGCAAAAGAACTCTTACTTTAAAAATTGTAATAAATGTGTCGTTGAACATGACTATTAAAAATAAAGATTTTTGTATTATTTTTACTTTATTTTGATTACTTTTAGATGAATTTTTCAGGTGTCCACACAATGTTATCGTTCACCATAAAAAGTGCTCTAAATTTATTTGGTGTAAAAATAATTTTAAAAAGTCAGTTATGTGAGTCAGTTATTTAAGTCCACGACCGCCAAGGTTTTGACCACTCGGCTTAAGCAGCTCAGGGACATCACGAGTCCTATTGTAGTTTATCACGAGTCAACTCTAAATAAAAAGAAGAAAGTTAATATTACAACTTTCAAACGAGAAAAATAAGTTTTATGCAAATTGTTCCATTACTTTTAATAAACATGGCGCCCAGAACCACCGAAAGAGAGAAGAAGGTCGACATTTACACGAGAGATAAGAATATTGTTATTATTTTTCATACAAAAAACACAGACATTACAAAAAATTTACTTCCCAGGGTGTAATTGCTAAGAATTTTACCAAAAAATTGATGTAAGTTATTAATAATGACATTTAACTATTGATCACAAAGGTGTTTATAACCTAGAAAGTTTACACAGAAACATAAGGTTCAATATGACAATCCACAATTTAATGAGATTTTTTTCGGCATTTGCTAAAATAAACAGTTAAGAAGCGGTAAATAAATAACAACGTGAAGCTCAATTACAACGCTGGAATAAGTTCCGTAGATATTACAACTTTCTTGTTAAAGTTTTTGTATGTTCAGGGTAATTCTGTCTTTTGCATTTTTTTTTCTATCATATACATGCGAGAGCAAAATATTAATGAATTATTAATCTTCCTAAAGCAATTATCTTGTGCTGCGTTAATCTTCTAAATATATGTATGAAAGTTTGTATTTAAGCTCGACATTAATAAAAAGATTAGCGGTGTTCCATATTTTCAACAGCAACTTTCGTATATACAATTAATGTCTTAATTAATTACATTTATTACCACCACAAATTGTATTCGGCCAGTTTAGGGCACCACCCTTCCAACCAAAACACACTTAATGATTATTATCCGCACAAATGTTCTTCTAAACTTGGATACTTATAACGACTTTTATTACAGATGTTATTATGTTTTCATTTCGCTTTCCGTGCATTTTAGGTTATCGTTTCATATTGTTATAGGCGGGAAGTCTCCAAAAGCTAAAGTTTTGCGTAGTTGAAAGAGTTTAGGGTCCTGCGACAGCTGGCAAATTTGAAGGCATCGCGAAGACGAGTACGAGGGCCGCAGCTGTCAACAATCACATCTGACCAATCTCGTAAGCGCTCTTTGTCCTCTGCTTCCATTTTACATTTATTCGTCGACGAGCCCTTTGCAGCTCTTATCATATTGGCACAGACGGAACGTTTAATCATTCAATTTAGTCCGTCCTTTTCAATATCTGAACATTTGAGTGATGAATCCGAAGTAGATATTTATAACACTTTATTAAATTTTATTAACTCATACATATTTAATGGGCATGATTTTCAGTTAAGAGCATCGTCTCTGGTATAAGCTTACAATTTATTTTCGTTATCCGAAAAATTTATTTAGAAACTCATAAGTTGAATTACGTGGTTGAGTTTCTGTTGGTGTCATGTGATTTATATAGAATTTGGACGAGAGGATCGGCTTGATAATTCGTAGTATACAATAGAGACTTCTTGATGGTGGCAAATTATAACGAGTATAACGATGAGTTTTACACTTAGTACAATGTATATTGTTTAAGCAATTCAAAAATTAAAAATATAAAATTCTGAAACTTCTGTAGATAGATAGATAGACAACACTTTTTCTGTATTGTTCTGTATACTTTTTATACCGTGCTTTTTAGGATGGAATTTAAGCTCCTCTCTATTAGCATCTGTTTTCTGTGAGACTACCGTGGGCTGTAGTGATATTCAAACTCGCTTTACAAATGATGATAACCTACTGTTCCCTACAACATATTTTATATGAGACTTTACTTAGTTTGAGGTGAACTTTCACCCCGTAATTATAAAATTTTTATAGGTACAATCACACATGATTGGTGCCGAAAAAATAACCTGAAATACCATCTTGTTATGATAAAATTATATCAAACTAATTTATGTGCTTAGATCGCGCTCGTTAAAATTTAATACAGTTCAGCGTCTTAAAATAGGTTTCATAACTCCCAAAATAGCTCTAATGGAGGCTTAATACATTTCATCGAATTTTAGTCAAGAGAATGAGCCGATTTACTTAGAAAACCTATTTATTATGCTATTTAAAGGGTTTTAACAAGCGTACTACGGAATGAATTTAGTTCCTTAGATTTAAATAAAAAAAACATTTTAGGTCTACGAATTTTTGATAATTTTAATTTAAGGACTAAATAAAAATCATAATACCTACTGCAGTCCAATTTACATTTTCAGTTAAGTTTTGCTTATATTGTTGTTTCACATAAAAACTACTGAATGGATTTTAACGAAACTTTACAATAATATAGCTTATACATCAGAATAAAACATAGGGTACTTTTTATCCAGGAAAATGTAGTATTCCCGTGGGAATGGGTATTTCTGCATCTACTGAGACACTTAAAATGATTTTTGGTATGGAGATAAATAGGAACCAAGGAAGTAACATAGGATACTTTCTATCCCAGAAAATGTAGTTTTCCCGTGGGAATGGGTATTTCTGGATCTACCAAACCGATTTGAATGATTTTTGGTATAGAGATAGGTAGGGCTCACAGGATTAACATGGGATAATTTTATCCTGGAAAATGTATTCCCGTGAGATAAACATTTTATAAATGCAATAATCTTTCTGCACTTAATCCTGGAGTCTACACGAACGGAGTCGCGGGCAAAAGCTAGTAAGCATATAAAAAGACTAACTTAATATTAAAATTTTATTTACGACTTAACGTACTGTGCTAGGTACAAAAAAGACCAACAATTTGGTTGATTCGCTATTGAATTCACTAAATACGAGTATATTTAATAAATTATATGAATACGCTAATAAATGACGCGTGTGTGTGTGGGATTCATTCAAGTGAGTGTGATCCATCAATATTCGCACATTTTGTAAAGTGTTTCGCATTTAGCTAAAGAAAACTAAAAACACGTATACGCTGCCCGGTATGCGGGTAGATCAGTGAACAAAAGAAGGCGACACAAAGAGCAATGGAACACATTTTGCTGAGCGCTCCTCGTCGCACCGTGTCCCATATTCTAACGAGATGATATGCCAACACTTACTCTTCATACTTCATATCAATTGTACTGTCAATGTATTGTATTTAGTGCCAAAGCTCTCAACTGCTGTCAATTGCAATTATTTTTAAGGATTATTCATTAAATACGTTTTCTTTTGAACATTGACGTCGTGGAAATAACGCAATTTGATCCGATGACAAGATTTTATTTCGAGGAAAGGGTCGGACTTGATTAGCCCCTCTTTAACTTTGACGTCAACTTACATGACAAGTGTGTATGTGTCGGAATTTTTCCTATATTTATTTTGTCTGAGATAATATTACTGATCCTTACTAATGTATTACGTTGAAGAGTTGTTGTAAGTACTTGTTTAGTTGGTTGAACATTCTTTTTGTGTTGAACAATCCATAAATATATCGAGAATATAATCAATATACAGGCAATATACCATCAAAGTCAAAAGATAACATATTTCTATTGAATCTAAAATAGAAACAATCTTAATTCCTACATCATACATATTTTTGATTTGATACAAATAAGAATTAAGCTACGTTTTCTTGTTCTATTAAAATGATATTCGGAAGATTTAAAAGTATACGTACGTACTTAATAAACTTTACCAAAACAGATCGTGTCAAATAATATCACAATATTTCTGTGGTGGATATGACACGTTGTAAAAATTCCGAAAAAAATAACAGTCCAGGTTAAATTAACATGCACTGAAAAAATAAATATTGATGATGGGTGAGTCTCCCATTGTTTTTCTTGAATCGAATGTTCCAGTACAAACTACACTGGCAGAATTTGAAAATATCGCTTGTATACACATTGTGCGAGCCTGACCTCGTATCCGGGAGCAATGAGTTATCCATTAGGCAGCCACTGATCTTACCGCTGTTACATTCCGTGAAATGCATTAATGAATGTGTAAACGCGCAGCGTACGTCTTTTGTTTGCATAGAACAATGATCATTTGCTCATCGGGAAGTACTCAAGAGACAGTGAGGAAACGTAGTGTACCTACTAATGTATGACGTATTCGAATATTATAGAACTGCTTAATGATGAGCGATACTCCATAATAGCTATCTGGAATAATGTCTAAAATTGTCTGTGTCACTTTTTAAATAATTTTATTAGATATAAAGTTATACGTCATTTTATCATGTCATACTATATATTTTAAAACTATCCTTTTATTATAATATGTTATGGTATAAAAGCCGAATTTGTCCAGAGTACCGACCGTTTCAAATAATGCGGGAGAAGCCATTAGTCGTCTTAGACTAACGTGCCTTTGATAAAGCTTCAAAATTTTCCTTGGCGCTCCCCTACTAGTGTGGATAAAGTAATTGCTACTTAAGAGCAATAGTAGCTAATGACGCGTGCTATTAACTATGTTACAAGGTATACATTGTCCATTAAACTGTTAAACTAACAAGATTGGGCTTAAACGGTACTACAAGGCTTAGTTGAAACTACATATTGTACACATAATACGGCTTTCCAGACGGATGGAATGTAGAACTTAGTACTTGTAGTACTACATAAACATCAAGTGTAATGCTTGGCCATAGACACGCCTGTATTACTAAATAATACCCTTGAATTACACAAATCATCGCTAACAAAAATCCAGTACTTTGTATAAATAATTATCATTAATTTTAATAAAACCATGGCAATTTTGAGTTCTAGAACTATACATTTACAAATAAACTATGATTTTTAGACCCTTGTCACATGAAAATATTAGTCCTCGAATTTAGTTTGACTATAAAGCTACGGAACATTACATTTAAATCTGGAATTCAAATTCAACGCATGAATCAACATCAAACAAATGATTGTCATTTACTTTAGTCGAGTTAGTATAGTAGCAGATTTTACTCTACTCAAAATCTAAAATGAAACTGCTTTGTTGAAGTTAAATTATCACAAATACATGGGTACGTAACATTTATTTCATTCAAATTCATGTTGAAGTTATTGAAACAATTATCCACCCAAATTAACTTTGGTATATTTCGTTTGAATGGAGGATAATAGGTCAATTAAACCATAATATTAATAACAAGTAGGACAAAAAATATCGCGGTTAATTGTAACATTGTATGTAATTTAAGCAAAGTGTGTGTTCTTGTTTTCGTATTTTGTACAACGTGGCTTGATTGTTAATGTGCGATCAATATATCACGTCTAGACCTAAACATTTACTCGATTATAATATTTACATTATAAATATTAATAATAAAGGCAAGCTACGACGTACCTTTAATTGTGTCTTTAAAAAAGAATTTTTGTTTGTTAATTATGTTTCAAATAGAATCCAGTACATGCTAAGGCCTTTTCATGGGTCTTATAAAAAAATCAAATTATTGAGGAAGCGTAACTATTATATACATATGTATGTGTGAATTTTATGATCCCATTACGATGTCATGACACAAATATCTTTTAGCTTAATTTGTCATGGACAAGTTTGTATTTTTTAAATCTTCCTTGAAACTAGCCTGCCTCTTGTTCTTCTGGACCTAGAAGCTCAGGGTTGGGCAAAGCGATATCGAGTTTTTCCATTAGGAAATATTTAGTTGCAAGTTGCAACATTAAACACGCCACTCATTGTGTGGGAGTTAAATCATTACTAGCAGAACGTGGAGAGTGAAATGCATCTCCTAAAGCCCTTCAGAGAATATAGGCGCGCCTGTATGTATTTGTATACAAGTCATGAATTCTTTTAAATTTTTCATATTTAGTGACGTTTATCTTTTGCATAAAGTTTCGCGTGCGTTAATATAGTTTTTCATTTTTAATGAGGGCTACTTTACGTCTCTGCACGCCTGACGTGTATAAAATTTACTATCGCATAATTAATTACAACAAGTTGGATAAATTATGTGCTAATACTGTAATTTAAAATGCATAAAAGTGTCGATTGATTTAAATTATTAAAGAATTATTATCACCATATGAAACGTAAACGATACAAAACAACCCTCTTAACACAAATATTTTCCAATATTTGTGTAATCTGTGTCAATCAGAATGTGTCAAAGCGGATCTCCTCATCCAAAGGTCTGGAACACTAATAAATCACGGCGAAAAATAACTTCACGCGTAATAACTTGCGTGCGCGATGTTTTTAATCAAAATATCGATCTTATTTCATTCTCTCAATTTATATTGGAATTATTAGTATATAAAGAATCTGTATTAAACGTCTCTACGAAATTAACATTCAAATTATGTGGAATAAGTTCTTAAAACATTTTATAAATGCATCATGGGTTTTCAAATACAGCCTAATCCCGTTAAACTCACGTTATTTTTTACTAACAATTAAATACGTTGTGTCGTTTTCGATGCTCATAAAGTGACTTATACTTTGCTTACTGTAAAAACGTGCAACTATTGACATAAATGAAACTATAACTCTTGGACAAATATAGACTGCAGTAAATTACATGTCGTTATAAATAAAGGATTACATAAAATCAATATCAAAATCGATCAGTGTTTGGCATTATCATAAATTCATGTAATATATATGTTTTCTAAGTACATAACCTTCGCCAAAACCCCATATAAAAAGAAAGAAGCAAACAAAATATGGAAACGAAACTTTTACATTGATAGGCAAAATGAAAAACATAACATTCTTTATCGTAGCAATAATATTAATCTATATGGAAAACATGGGAAATTAAATGTTCGTCAGAAAGGAAAAGATTAATAATATTTCGCTTCCTGAAGACGTGAATCGAAACAGGAAAACATGAAGAATATCTAATAACATACATATCTGCGATTTTGCAAGGGAGTGTATTTATTTTGACAGGCTTATTTTTTGCTCATTCTACAAATATTGTTACGTTTCACACGATAACGGTGTCGAAGTTCAGTCTCGTTACTCACATTCCTACCAATGTATGTCTGAAAATCAGAAATCGACATGTTTATTCGTCTAAATAGCAGATAAGCTGTTGTAAAATAAAGAGTATTCCCATAAGAGATATGGCTCACCACGCACTTAGAAACTCCTTACAAACTTTAACGGTCTGTTGGTCTGTTGAAACTTTATTGGTCATTGTTCTGTACAAGATAGATTAATGCTGCGAGAAAAATAAGAGGGTGGCTGGGAAAAATTCCTAATGATTCTAGAATTTTCTATATCTCCACGTCTGTAGCCACTTAAGGGTAGGCGACTAGATTTTAAAAATCACGTTTCGCCAGCCATTACATTAACTTAATAGAAAGTGAAGCTGTCGTCGCTTAATGGATACATTGCCAGAGGCCGTGCTGTCGCTAATTTTTCTTAAAGAAAAACAATTCTTAACAATGGAATCAAAACCTAATCTTGTCATATTAGAAATAATTGTTTGTCATATGCCTTGAGCTTGTAAAGCGGTCTACGCGCAGTAGAAAACACCTCTGACTGACCGAGGTAGTGGTTACATGGAACATGTTAGGAAAATTGCCAAAATCTGGATTTGGAATGCAATGTCTAATATCCCGCATTGCGTAGTGAACTGAGGGCTATTCCAACTACCAACCATACGCTGAAATACATCTAAAAGACATTGACGGCCCAAGTAAGTAACCATATTCATATTTTACACAATCTGATCGATTTTTTTAAACTATGCTAACAGTAATACTATGACTCCACTACGTGTGTTTTTCTATTAAACATTTATCTAGCATTTCTTGTCAATAGTCTAATCTAAATTTTGATACGTTCAATATTTATCTACTTTTATTTTAATGGCAATCTCTAAAAAATACATACTTTTAATATAACATTATTTACAATTCAACCATGGGCTTGAATAAATTACTGTTTTAATGGATTTATTTAATAATTAATCTGGAGGTTATTAACATTTCACCGGCCTATCCACATGAGCAATATTCATAATGGCGTCATCCCATCACTAATGTATCGACCTGTGAAATTGAAATGTATTGTCCTAGGTACATAGCTGTGGGCGAAATTGCCTCTCACTCTACCACACTGTACTACCATATCGTTAAATACCTAACAGTCACGAACAATCTATTATACGACTTCAGTCATTCGTATAAGTTGCTAGCTACTGTCGCGCAAAATGGCTGGCACTGAGGGAAATAGCTCATTGCCAACAGCGACATCGAATATTTTTAATTTCCGCCTTTTACTTAAATTAGCTGCCAGCTGCAAACGACTCAACGAAATTGTTTATCAAATTATCAGTCTTTAGTTCGATAAAAATACTTCAAACATATTATTTTTATTATCTAAAATCAAATTATTGGTATCGAAACAATTATATTATCTTCACATTAATCAGAATTAAAAACCCTATATAGGAGGTGTCTGAAATCCCCGATCAATTAAATTGTCAAAATAATGTTTTTGCCGTTTTATGGGCTACATCGGGGCGTGCATTGACATAATCGATTAAATTAGTTTTATTCAGACACGGAATCCTTAACTGCAACTTTCTTTGCATGAACTTGCTTAAAGAAAACTATTTGGATAATTATAATACTTACATATTCTTTATTAAAATTGTGCTCCTTATACACAAAAAATAGTAATTAGTTTTAATTAAATATGAAAAAAAAACTTTATGTTTCGTGTAATATGCGTATACAATATGTCTTTATATTTTGATTAACAATAAATAATGGCAGTGTAAAAAATAAATTAATTCTAGCTTAAATTGTGCAATTTAAAACAGTTTATTTTTCTCAATATTAAGCATATGCACTTCCGTACTCAGTTACTTTATTTATTTTATACAGTATGCTTTAAGTACCCACATAACGTTCACACAAACATTAGCATCAACCAAACCAGATTTTCGCTTTATTTAGTTCTTATCAAGCAAAAGACATTGGGATTTGACATATATATGATATTAATAGATGAGTTATCTGCTCCAAATAAAAATATCAACTATCACATAATTACAAAATATTAATTACCATTTGTCCGTCCAAAAACTTTTTCACTTCTATGTACGCATATTTAAATCACTAAGGTAAACGATAAGGTTACTTAATTGAATGTCATTAAAACGCGTGTCTAGTTAATTAGGTCCGCGGGTATATTTGTTTGAGTAAGTTTTGACAGGCGAGTGACGTAAATTTTAATAAGGGGGTAGAGGAGACGCGGTGCGTGCGCGAAACGTTTCGTACAGCCGACCGCCCCCATGGCACTGGCGAAGGATAGAGGCGAATCTCAGAGCGCCGCTCTCCCGCTCTCTCCCGCTCTCTGCCGAGACGTGAGCGCGGCCCGACCCGGACCGTCTACCCGCCGCCTTGCTAACTCTGATTTCCGTAGCGGACTAAGCCGAAGCTCTCCTAGATTGTGTGGCCTTAGTGAACATTAATTACATCCAACTTAGTCTGATTAAACCTTGAGGAATTATCCGGATTGACAAAATTAACTTTTAACTCAGATTTATGTGTTGCGTCTGTAGTTCTCGATGGGTCTGTACGAACTTCCAATCATTATCATTTGGAGCAAAACTAATTAATTCTCATATCAGTCAAATGCTCTTACAATTACTTTTACGTATACAACATGAACGTGATACGTTATGTATAACACTGTAGCAACCTATTATTATTTTTAGTTCATAAAATTAGGCTCATATATTTTTAGTATGGTGCTTGCGGTTAGAATTACACACAGTCTAAAAAAATAACAGCAATGTCCGAAAACTTGATGTTTTCATTTACATTTACACCCAACGCCTTAGCAACTACAAATGGTTTTTCACGCTTCGTTTAAAGGACCCAATATTTTGCGAGGAGGGGACACTCAGCCCAGATGGTTTTCCACAGCTTCATAGAGCGAAATACATTGAGGTTATGCCGAGATTAAAGTTATGACAAAATTTAAAAGCCGTAGTGAATTAATTTTCAGAACATATCCTTCGGATTTGGTTAAATACTCGTACTGTTTTTACATTACATTAAAAAACCACGAAAAATGTATCTTTGCTTTATTTTGATAGTTTTTATTATATGAGAAATAATGACTAGTCAGCTGGTCGTTTTCATGTCATAAGCAGCGTAAAATAACCTAATAAGATGTTAAAATCTACAATTAAGTTCACAAAAAGCTAAAATTTTGTAAAGAGATGAGTAGATACGACGTAGATGAAAATACACAAAAATATGCAACCTAAAGAACATGATGACATTATAATAAGAATAACATTCGAGGATACGAAATTGTTACAATATTATACTTGTTGATTATAAGACAACAATTAATGAACAATTACTTAAGCGTTGATCTAAACAGTCGAAAGCGGGCTTTGTGTTGGCGCCGAATTAAATTAACAAGTCCTTCAAGACCAATTCAAAGAATTACACAGGACAACAAAATCAAACTTTTTTTGTGTTGCATGAAGTTTTTCAATTGTTGTTTACTAATTTGGGTGCGCTGATTTCATATTTGGCCTCAGATTTTTTGTAGCAGCTCTAGTTAGTGAGATACAGGTACCGTCTTGAATTTACCTACGAAGTCAATAGTTTCTATCAATAGCGGTGTAACTTAACTATTTCCTTTCTAAATTTCATTATGTCTTCCTCAATAAGGAAGTGGTTAAATAATCCTGGTTGTTTTTGGATTATTTGTGGAGAATATATGTTCAAAAATTTCGTTTAAATGTGTCGGACTTTATAAAAAAGGCATATTTCGACGACTTTGGGATTCTATTGCTATTAAACGTTAAAGCTTGTATACCAAGTTTGGTACGTAAAAGTTGTGTTGAATCCTTGCGACTGTGGGCCAACAAAAAAAATACCCACTTTTAAATTCAAAGCTCCTATGATTTGGCGTGAACTATCCAACTATCATGACGACTGTTATTTCTGTGTAACGAAAATCATACATTCAAACCATAAAAATTGCTCTAAGTGGATATATCCAACTATAAATCTGCCATAAGACCAGCCTTGAGTGTTAGTGACAAATCATCACCACAGCAGTCACGTCCATCTTCGGAGAATCCAGACCAGTGAAGTGGACAAACCAAAAACGACGACGGTGGTAATGACAGTGATTTTATTTGCTACGGTAGTCCCTGACCACTAAATGATGGTCTAAATGACTTAATCAGGAACCTTAGACTGTCCAAAACAGCAACAGAAATTTTAGCTTCCCGATCGAAGGAAAGAAACATTTTTGGCAATAGGATGTCTGACGGCTGCATTCAGCACGCTGAACCGTTGCTGATACCCTTCCAGCGGCTTGGATGGAACATGAGTATTAAGCTTCACTACCTTCACAGTCATCTAGACCATTTTCCTGAAAATCTCGGTGACTTCTATGCGAGGAACAAGGAGAGCGCTTTTACCAGAATATTTACACTATAACGGAATGGTATTGGGGGTACTGTAATGAACATATCTCGGTTGACTATTGTTGGAGCATTTAAAATTGTACTCATAATACATCTGACTCTAGAAAATCCAAAAAAAGGAAATTTTATTCGGAATTAATATATTTAATAGATTTTTTAAACTTAAACTTTTTGCATTTTCAATGAAAAGCCATGTCACTTCATAACTCCAAAACTAGAGCTGCTACATAAAAACGGCATATATTTTTGAAATCAGCGTGGAAAAACTGTTCAGATTCATGTATAAAATCTCATGCAACAGATATGCTGTTTTCCAGTGTTATCTGTTGCTTACAAAAAAAAACTTAAATAATATGGAACAGATAAACGATTTTTATTGAATATACTAAGGATATTTTGTTTTTAAACTTGATTTACAAATTTCTTCATCGTGTTTTTGTTACTAGGTGTGGTGGTGTTATATTCATAACAATGATTTTCTAAAAAATATTTCCATAACTACTTATATCGATCACATTCTAAACAAATTAGGTAAGTATTTAATTTATTATTTAATTAAAAAAAAACTACAGTCGAAACCGGATATAACGACACTGAAGGGACCTTATATTTCGGACGTTATATCCGATAGTTGTTATAAACGATAGTAATTACTTTATATAGAATGTGCCGGGACCTTACCATTCGGTTGTTATAACCGGTCCGTCGTTATAAGCGGTGTCGTTATAACAGGTTTTCACTGTATTTTCTTTTTAATAATAAGCCCTGAATTAATTTCTTAATTAGAAAACTAATTGAAGTAAAATTTTTGTTTTGAATGTAAATTCTGTTTTTACATGAATACAATTAATGCTCTCTTTACATAGATTTAGACCAGTGGTTCTTAACCAGTGGTCCGCGGACCACTGGTGGTCCCTGGAGCCTTTTCAAGTGGTCCACGTAGTCATCGGAATAAGCAAGTGCAGTGCTTGACGACATGACTCGCTCGAGACGAGTTTTGAATTAATAGGCAACGCACGAGTGGCGAGTGCGGTGCGGGGCCGCGGGAAGGGAGTTGGCTTATTCCGTTCATTCTTTGTTTTAATACTTCGTTCCATTCGCACTCGTGCCTGTGACACTAGTGGCCGTCTAACCTAAGTAAGAGGATTTTCGAAGAATTAATTGTTTCGAGCGTTTGTTTATTTCGTAGTTATATTTGTAAATCGTTTTCATTCTTGAAGTTCGACGGTATAAGTCAAATACTGTTAGCCATAGGTTAGCAAAGCGAATTACTACTTCAGATTTGAAAAGGTACCTACGTAGGTAAGTAAAATATTTATATCTTATTAGTTATATTTACATCACACACGTAGCCATTGCGGATTACAAACGCTATTTTCTTTTGTTTGCCTTGGTAAATAGTTTATTTTTGACTAGTTGGTGCCCGCGACTTCGTCTGCGCAGAATTAGTACTTATCGTTATATTTTGAACATATATCTCAATATTTTATAAATTATAGGCTATGTGTTATTCTGATGTATAAATTATATTAATGTAAAGTTTCATTAAAATTCATTCAATAGTTCATTCCAACAGCTGTCATAAATTAATGCATATTTTTTGTTGAAAAATTTTATACGTATTGTTAATATATATATTAATGTGTTTTCAGAAAAATGCCACCAAAAAGAAAATATGACGACGAATACATTAAACTGGGCTTTACTTCAATAGAAATAAATGGGGAAACTAGACCTCAATGCGTTTTATGTACGACTGTTCTTGCCAATGACGCTTTAAAACCGGCAAAGTTGGAACGTCATTTGAAGACCGTACATCCGAATTTTTGTAACCGTCCGCGAGAATTCTTTGAAGGTAAATTAACAAATCTTAAAAAAATGAAACTCGGATCCAGTGGAACAAGTTATGCAACATCTGAAAAAACATTATCTGCATCGTTCGAAGTTTCAAAATTGATTGCCAAATCGAACACAAAAGCTCACACAATTGGTGAGTCTCTAATAAAGCCCTGTATGCTTAAAATTGCAGAAGAGCTTTTAGGTCCAGACGCTCAAAAGAAAATTCGTGAAATACCACTTTCTAATGACACAGTGAAGTCTCGTATTCAAAAAATGTCAACTGATATTGAAGACCAAATTATTGATAAAATTAAAAAAAGTCCTTATTTTGCATTACAATGTGATGAATCCACAGATGTTTCGCAATGTTGTCAATTGCTTGTGTTTATTAGATATTTGGAAGACAATAAAACGTTTAAAGAAGAGTTATTATTTTCTCAAGAACTTGAAACGACGTCGCAAGGAGTAGATGTTATGAACGTAATAACGCAATATATGGAAAAACATGGACTAATGTGGGAAAACCTTGTCGGATTTTGTACGGACGGTGCTCCTGCTATGCTTGGTTCTCGCTCTGGTCTTGCAACTTTGGTGAAAGCCAAAAATTCATCGGTAATCACGACGCACTGCTTTATTCATCGTCAAGCATTGGCAACTAAAACGCTTCCAGATTGCTTTGCTGTTGCAATGAAAACAGCAATAAAAGTAGTAAACTTTATTAAAAAGAGCGCACTAAATACTCGTCTTTTCAAACAATTGTGTAGTGACATGAACTCGGAACATGAAACTCTCCTTTTTCACACGGAAGTCCGTTGGCTTTCAAAAGGAAACATGCTGGCCAGGTTGTACGAACTAAAAGAGGAAGTAAAAATATTTTTAACTAGTAAGGAAAACAAAGAGCTACTTGATCAGTTCTGTGAGCCCGCATTTCAAATACGTTTTGCTTATTTAGTCGACTTTTTTGCGCATATGAATAAATTGAACCTTCAACTGCAAGGGTCAGGCAATTTGAAGTTGCAAGGTATGAGCAATATATTCACGTATCAAGATAAAATTAGAGCGTTTATTGCTAAAATTGACCTATGGATAAATAAAGTCGAAAGAAAAAACTTTTCTGCATTTGATACGGTCAACCAAGTTATTGACGATCGTGGTGCAGAGATTAAAGTAGAAATGCAGGAGAAATCGATACTCCATTTGACAAACTTAAAGAGTGAATTCAATCGATATTTTCCAGACTGTGAGGACAAAAGTATCCAGAAACTGATCCGGAATCCTTTCCTAATCAACGTTTCCGAAGTGTCAGAAGAAATTCAAGAGGAAGTAATTGAAATGCAAAACGACAGTAATTTAAAAGATACATTTGAATCAGGTATTAATCTTGAAGATTTTTGGGGCCAAAAAGCAATTTCTTTGCCAAAACTTCGAGAAATTGCTATCCGTTACCTGACTATATTTTCAACAACCTATCTATGCGAGCAAGGGTTTTCGGCGCTTTTAGTTATTAAAAACAAGTACAGAAATCGGTTGGACGCTACTGCCGACATGCGCTTAGCGTTGAGTAACACTGAACCAAGGATACATAAATTAGTAAAAAACATGCAGTCACAAAAGTCTCATTAAATTTTAATGAGATTGTTGTGATTGCATACTCCAATATTATCAATCTTTGTGTAATATCAAATGAATAAAAGTATTAGTTGAAAAATATGCATTTTTATAGATTGTGCAAACAATCCCTTACGTATTCGCATTTATGTACGTTATATTACCAATTAACCAGCTTGGTGGTCCCTGGCAGGGCTGGCATTTGTCAAAATGGTCCCTCATGACTAAAAGGTTAAGAAACACTGATTTAGACGATATAGTGTGAAATATGTTGCAAGTTAAAACACAATACAAAGCCCCAAATGTCAAAATAAAACGGGAGGCAATAATTAAAATGCTTGTGTATTATTGCTATGATAACAAAGTAAATTAAAGGGACCAACTTCGTTTCTCGTTAGATAATATAAATTTATTTGTTTAGGCACCTACTTCTCTTGTGTTTAGCAAACGGTATGATTTATTTGTGAATTAATTTATTTACATATATACATACGTCCCTACGATATCTGCCTACATTTCTTAGGTATCCTTTATAATAATACGTTTATAAACAGTCTCCGTTGCGCAGTTGGTTTAATACCAGCCTCTGAAGCAAAAAATATAGGGTTGGATCCCCAAACCCAGAAAAATGTTTCTCAGGTCCAAAATTTTCTGGGGCTGAAGAGTGTTCCGAAGTTCCTTATTTTCATGCCACAAATCTCACATCTAAAAATAAAAATATTTTCATTTTGAAATGCCTCAACAAAACATACGACTATTTCTCACTATCCGACACAATTATGGTAGCTTGATGGCAAACGGATACACACAGCCTGATCCCGGAACGCGACACACTTACGCATTTTACGCTTTGGGTACGGAATTCACTATCTAGCCGGATGCGAATACCAAGAGCAAAATTCTCCTTTACTGAACGAAATGCCAATTACTCGTAATTCGAATTATTTTATGCAAGTGAAAGTGAGTTTGATTTTTATTATGATTTAAAACGTATGCTTCACCGATGTCATTATTTTTAATACAAAGATGAATATAACCATGTAGAAGATTAGCGGTTCTTTGTCTCCTTTTTATACTAATCATTGACAATATCTATAGCAAGAGCAAAACCGCAGCTTAAAGCCAGCAATGAATATTTTTACTGAGCTCACACTTCAACGCTAGTTTTTAAACATTAACCACTCCACTTAAACTAATCACTTGCACTTGCACTCACACTGATCGTGGTGTAAACACTAATTCATTTATTTCATGTGATTAATGGCTTAACCAACGTCAGTGTTCTTAAGCCACCCATTAGGATTCTGACTTGACTTAACGTTTGCAGCTGTTTAGCATTAACCGAAGCAATGGGATACCGGGTTTTTGAAGGCAAAAATTCAGGAATTTTACTTTCTGTTTGAGCTGCGAATCAGGTCACGTCGAGCCGTGTATTATCAACTGGGCTTCCTGGTGCAAGACGATATTATCGTGGCGACCAAGCAAACTTGCACTTCGCTAATTAGAAGACGCTGTGCGATAATTATTATTTAAACATTTTTGAAGTATAGCCCGATAAAAACTGACCTAATTATTTTAAGCAAAAGTCAATGTCATGACCTTACAATAAGAAATACTTGTAAGTAATCAAGTCATTATCATAATATTGATGTCAATGTTAAACTCGTGGCATATTTTAAATACAAACATGATCCTAACATATTATGGAACGAGTTACGATTATTTTGTTTTGAGGTGCGTACATAAATCGTAACTCCGATCGCGATATAATTTTTTATCGAAAAAACACGCTAAAACGATGTGTATAAGCTCCGCTGGGAGTTCTCCCGCGGGATTGATCACAAATTCATTTTATTTGTTAAAAAAATTGGGCATTTGCAGATGTTTACTGTAAAATAATTACAACATATTGCATTGTATACGTTTATTTATAAAAGAAAATTGAGATCACCATACATATCTACACACAATGCTTCTTCCAATAAAGTACAAATATTTAACTAAAAACGTACCCAATCGATTATAATTTTAGTTTGTAGTAGACAAACATTTTAATATCATAAAATAGCGTATGGTATATTGAAAATTCGGTACGCAACAACACAAATTGCTACGAAATTGGAATTTACGTTATCAAAATCCTACGTGTTTGATTGTGTTCACTCCCCTTTATCATATTGGTGCATTTTCTTAGAATCTGTGTATTGTAGTCTTAACGATTTTTTTTACTTTGATTTTTAAACAGTAATCCGTACCCACATCGGCAACATGAGCCGTAAACGATATGCTTAATATAGTAACTACCTAAAACGTTTAAAGTTATTGCTATGCGTTGCTGGTTTAATATAAACAGATCAGGGATATTTCAAAAATAAACATAACATATTAATAACGCTATTTTATTAGTCTCACTGGCACTCCGGTCAAGTATAAAACCGAATAAATATGAAGTATGTGTGCAGTAAACGTGTTTATGATTAAGTCCGCTGCCGTGTTTATAATAAAGCTGAAATTAATGGTGCGAGAGCGGCCTGACGCGCTCTGTCCCACATCTACGTTGTTTTTTTACACTGCCTACATAGGATTTGTCCTTTTATTTGACAGCCCACAACACATATGCTTCACGCGTTGGCTCGCCCTCTATAGATTTTCCCCCGGAGACATAAAAATTTGGACATTACTTTCTCTTTACATTATTCATAGGCGAGACACTCGTATCGGGACACATAAAACAACTAGTTGCGTTTCATATGATTTTTTTTATGATCAAACATTAAAAGTAAAAGTTAGGTTCAAATGAAAAAAGTTGGGCTATATAATACCCACAATGACGGCGATAATGTGATAAGGCACGGGGTGCGAAACGTCTGAACGTATTAATGCGACCTAAACAAATTGATCCCCATTCTTTGTTATACCATCACGCAACCGTAAAGTTTGCAGAGTGATTATAGGAACAAAGATACTATCGGCCAAACTCGATCCTTTTATACGACTCATGGCAAAGTTCCGTCGTGACTTACTTTTATATCCGCATAATAGAAATGTTTTCTATAGATTACTTATCGCGTAACGTTGTAAATTTAGCTACTCTACGTACAATTCAATATCTTGAAATTTCTCACACCACTAACGTGCTCTCGTCACACTTCCCCGAACAAATACACGTATGTTCAAATACCCCCTGGAATTGTTCAAAGCGTAAATATTTTCATACGAGATTTCGCCACAGAATTTTCCCAGTCGAGTGATTCCATAAAGCGCGGGACCATTTTATAAGCTCCACGGGGTTGCACACTTGGCATTCAAAACGTGCCCTCGAAAATTTCAATCATTATACTAGGATTTTACAGGTCAAATATTTTACACAGGCAATTAGCACGAACGCTTAAATTGCTGTTAGTTTCAAAAGAATTTATAAAAAATCAGCTTACAAAGAAAAGTTAGTGAATGAAGCTTAACCAAAAAAAAATCGTTTCTCAGCGTTATTTTAGTAGACAATAAGATTTGAAATCATATTAAGCAGTGATGGCCTCGAGGTTTAGGCGCGCGGTCGAGAATCTCGGCGGTCGCGGATTCGAACCCCAGGTACACACCTCTGACTTTTCGAAGTTATGTGTGTATTCAAATTGAATTATCACTTGCTTTAACGGTGAAGGAAAACACCGTGATGAAACCTGCACACCTAAAAGTTCTTAGGAATTTCTTAGGTGTGTAGTCCGCCAACCCGCACTAGGCCAGCGTGGCGGACTATGGCCTAAACCCTCTCAATGGTAGAGGAGACCCGTGCTCAACAGTGGGCGTATATGGGTTGATGAAGAAAGATTTTAAAACTTTTGCATGGTAAGTTACGATGTCAGGTAAATTTGCTTGGAAGTTAGAGATAGAAAGAGACAAAGCGAGTTTACAACATTGTGAACTTTAGGTCTGATTGTGAGTTAAACACAATATCCGTTCCAACCGTGGAAACATTTAGTTCCTCGGGCGAATGGAACAAGCCATGTACAAAGCTTTATAAATCATACAATTCCGAGATCGCTGTAAGGATTACTGCACTGGATTCTCCGTACAAACGTAATTTACTTTTGATAAAATTATGCCACAAAACCTTTTAGAATTATACGAGCGAGTTTTACGGCACCTTGTAAAGGTAAGGGTACACACCTGCAAAGTGAATTCATAAAGCAACATATTGCGGTCGTGTTTAACTTGACACACCTGCCTACAGCTACCTAAGTTACCCATCCGAATAATTTATAGCACTACCTAATTGGAATTATTTCATCGAACAGTTAAAACCTATCGTATTTGTTAACTTACACATACATACCGTATACTAGTACACTCACGTTTGTTTTCACGACGAGATAAACATATATGAATTTCTACACCAAAATTACACCAGCTGTGTAAGCCTACTTGTAAACAGGCGTGCATATTGTCTTTGCGAAGTGTTTATTTATTTGATTTTTTAACTAGCCCAGGCTGTGTCCTGGTACTAAGAATTTTCTAAACGAGAAACTCAATAACTGCTCGACCTGAAAGTGGGACCCGGAACCGCCCAATTCCAAGCCTCATAATTATACAGCATGTTTAATAAGGTAGAAAATGACAATACGTGTTCGGAAATTTCTGCTCTTTGTAATGACTGACAAGTGACAACCGGGGCATGACTACTTGTTTCAACGGCGCTGGATGCCTGAAATGCCAATCGCAAATTCAAGCTCTTCTGCTTTCCGGAAAGTTTTTTCACTCATTTATTATTCACTACGTGAGATAAAGGATTATACCGCGTAGATATCTAAATACCTAATGGTTATCTTAGAGGGATCAGCTTATACATAAGCAGATACGTATAAAAATAGCACGACAAACTTTATTGATACAAGGCCTAAAGCATCTATCCATTTTTATGTCCAGACAAAACCCCAAACAATAAAATAACATAGAACATAACTGGCAGATAGCTCGAACAATACATATACACGTTATGTATTACATTAATAAGAGTAATTCCACGAAAAGACACTAAGTACTGTAATTAACCACTTTATTATTAGAACCACCTCCGTGAAACCAGCGTGCCGTTCACGGTTGGTGTAGCCGGCGACCTTTTACGCCTTAATTATATCTGAATATGATGCATGCTCGAAGGAACACCTGCGAGACGATCGACGGCACGGAGCGGCAGCGGGCGCGCCAGCGACAGCGGAGACGCGCTGGTTAGTTTATTTTGAGAGCATCCGGTGTTACCAGCTGTCCGCCACTTTAATACGATGACAGCTCGCCCCACTGTCACTTCTTCCCGGTCGTCACAAGTATAAATTAAATATTAATGACGCCGACGAAATGAAAAACTACGCTCGGAACGCTAACGCAGCTTCACTTAATTGTTTTATATCGCGTTCAATTACCGAGCCTCAGCCAATGCAAATGTGTTTAATCAGAGTTAGCGTTTTATCCTCAGACGCCGAGCGAAGATTTTATTAGAAAGAAAAGGAGTTTTAAATACCCACGCTTAGCTAGCTAATAACTTTATGAGAAGCGTTTAAAACAAGCGGAAACCTATTAAAAACAAAGCAAAGTAAAACAGATTTCCGTGTAAAAGAAAATCTTTGAACTGGGTTTTTTCTCATCCGAGTATTAATAATATGGAGCTGTATAGTATGTAATAACTATTTATTACATTGCATTTTAAGAAAAAAATTGATCACTCAAAAATAAACGGATATCATCAGCTCCCCGACAAACATAACCATGAACCATATTTAACTGTATTATATTTCATTCCAGAGTTTTGATTCATCAGTACTTAACAACCGTAAATTATGGCCAACATTTAGTTAAAGAGACACATGTGATGCGAGAAATTTGAACTAAAATGATGTTCATTCCTTTGCGGTGAGTAAGTACCGGATGGTCCCCAAGTTGTAGTCATCTAACTATATTTAACCACTTCGAAACTTCCCGTAGACCTATTTTACGCTGTATTCGTATGCGAGTGAATGTGCCGTATGGACGCGGCCATAGTTTATCCGACTAATATCATAAATCACAAATTGTTGGGATGTTCGTTTACGCCTAAACTGTAAACGGATTAATACGAAAGTTTATACACAAGTTGTGTGTCCCTAAATATGAAATTGTTCGTGGAAAATTACCGCTGCTGATATTACAGTGTATAAATAAATTACGAGACCAAATCCCACGTCCATCACGTTGTCGGTAAAATTCAATGGATAAAATGTTTCTTCTTTTTAATAACTCATTTATGTTTTGTTAAAACACGAGAGGTACGATACCTCTTGTGTTTTATTTAGGATAATATTTTAGGATAAACAATGCTAACAAATTTAGGAAGTATTTAAGTAAAAAGTAGTTCAGCTATTTGTAGATTACGAATTTGTTCTCTGGCCATATCTAACACGGGTATTATCATTACCAAGTAGTTTATTGTATGTATATTAATACATTTGATTATGTAAATGCTTGTTTTTCGTATCGGCTCCTTTTTAAATCTAAGTTGTTGCAATGACTGCTAGAGCGGTAAGGTGAACAAGCAATTTTCCATGCATACAATAAACGCCTTTACAGATGAGAATTGGCAAATGTCCCTGAAATCTACATATAAATGCCTTGTTTTACTGCATACACGCGTAGATACGACAAACGCCAGAACGCGAAACGATGTAAAAATCATAAAAGTTTATAACAAACTTTTCGACGTTGCAAATCCAATTTCAAAGAATTGTTACGGAGGCAACAGTAAATACCGTTGAAATAAGAATAAGCGTCTCTTTGTGTCACCCCACGCAAGGGTAGCAGGGAATGAGAAAGTACCTCTATGTAATATAATATACCTATCGGCTGGGGAAAATTCATATGAAATAGTACCTACTTTGTAGGCAGAACGATCGGGCTTCCCCCGAGTGTCGTAAAACTGCTAAGCCTTTCTCTAAATTGAGAAACTTGTTGAAAAATCTTTCATGAGGGATATAAATGGCTGCATTTATACTAAAATAGGAGCTAAACGTTTACACGCAATTATTCTGTTTTATATTCTATTCTAGAACTATATATTCTATAAAGCAACTGCCTTATACTAAGGAACGAAGACAAAGTAAAATAGAATTTAAAAAGCAGAATTTCCATCGCGAAATGTGCAATCTCGTGCAAGCAATCTTAACTAAAATACACAGAGATGGCGGTCTTCGGACGGGAGTAAGGGCAAGAGTACTATTGGCACGTTTTAATTTGTGAGAGTAAGTATGTTTAACTATTAGTTCTTGCAAGGTCTGAGGCATGCTGGTATTCCCTAAGGGGTAGACTGAGGAGTAGTTTTACACCTACGTTTCGCCAACTGCGTTTAAAGACCTTCATTTATAATAATCCCTTATTGCTAAGACTAAAAACTTCTACTCAACCCATAAAAGTGCTCCATTTTTAACCGACTTCAAAAAAGGAGGTTCTCAGTTCGATTGTTTTGTATGTATGTATGTATGTTTGTCCGCGATTATCTCGCGTTTGGCTAAAGCTATTTGGATGCGGTTTTTTTTAATAGATAGAGTGATTCAATAGGAAGGTTATAGGCTATATAACATCACGCTACGACCAATAGGAGCGGAGCAGCAATAAAGAATGTTTCAAAATCGGGGATATTTTTTTCCTTTTGAAAGCTTCCGCCGCGTGCGCTGCCGAAACAGTTAAAGTTACGCTAAAATAATGTATGACAGAATTGTTCTCCTTTAAGTGTTCTAAAAAGAAGTCCGCGACAGCATATGCCTATCTTTTAAGATTGGTTCACTGTAACCTCTTTTATGCTAACCAAATTTGTCCTAAAATAAAGCATTGTTTATGAAGTTGTTTTTATAATAAAGATTATATTAATCCTTATCCAAATAAATGCGTTATTCATTATAAGTATTTGATTTAAAAGAAATTTGCCCTTTACATCATTTAATTTCAATTAGTATCTTAGAAGATATCGCAGTTTTAAAATAATTATCAAGCGCGCAATAATGATGCACAAGGCGCCGACCGGCGTGTTACGGTTTCACGTTTAAACAATTTGACCGATTTGTATGATTTTTGTATATTTAAGTAAATGGGACTCTGTGGAGTAAAATACTACAACTTATGTATGTTCTATCTGAACACAAACCTGTAGTCCACGCAGACGGAGTTGCGGGCAAAAGCTATGTATAATAACATCCATTAATTAAGTATCAGCATTGCACCCGTGCAAAGCCGGGGCGGGTCGCTAGTTTAATTATAATTAATATAAAACAAACAATATATCATTAAATATCAAAACAAGGAAAGGTTACTAAAAATTGTGTATCACTACATAGTATATCACTATTCACTAAAAAAACTTAAAGTAAATTCCTATTCCAACTAAAAGAACTTAAATCACTAAAAAGTATGAAATAAAAAATGAAATACAAAAAAATCAAATTAAAAAAAATGAAAAACAAAAAAAATCAAATTAAAAACAAAACAAAAATTCTTAAGTACTTAAACTATATTTTTTTATGTAAAAAGGAACCGCCTTCAAAATACCAACTGAAAAGAAAAAAATAATTTTTATTATGAACACCTGTATTTCAATTTTGCATAAGCAAAATCATGTATATAATCAATCAATCAACAAATAAGAATATAAATTAATAATTAACGGTTATATGTAAGTATTACTTCTACTTTTTGAAGTCGGTGCCAAACAAACAAAACCAAAATGTTTATAGGTAAGTATGACATATGCTGGTGGGGGGGGGGGGCGTACTCCACCCGGGCGGAGCCATTAATAACCAGCGTTCTTCTTTGTCATGAAAATTTGTTTGGCACCGATTTCAAAAAGTAGAAGTAATACTTACATATAACCGTTAATTATTAATTTATATTCTTATTTGTTGATTGATTGATTATATACATGATTTTGCTTATGCAAAATTGAAATACAGGTGTTCATAATAAAAATTATTTTTTTCTTTTCAGTTGGTATTTTGAAGGCGGTTCCTTTTTACATAAAAAAATATAGTTTAAGTACTTAAGAATTTTTGTTTTGTTTTTAATTTGATTTTTTTTGTTTTTCATTTTTTTTAATTTGATTTTTTTGTATTTCATTTTTTATATTATTTGAAATCAAAAACCTCAGGATTCCATGACGAAGACTTATTGGAAGGAGATATGAACATAAGTAACGTTTGTTGTAAACAAATGCTATAAAATCTAAGATGTATTGGAGATATATTCCGAGGCGTGCAGTTAGTAACGCCCCTGGATCTAGTTACGTCGAGAAAAGCTTTCCGACGCCAAAACTCTAGTCTCCTGTCTACACAAAACGTATAAACATATTTTACTCAACTCTTGTTTACATGACAATGCAGAAAGAAACCTTCAAGGAAAGTTTATGATATTCCGCGATGATAACTCTACTATTCTTTTCGCACTTTTATCGCGGTCGCGTGAAATTTACGAAGGACCGCGGTTGTTACACAATATGAATTTTTGTCATGCATATTCGTGAATAGCCAGTTAAAAAACCTTTTAGTTAATGTAATATTAAATCTTGGTAATTCAAGCTTATCACATAGTGCAAATTGTACACTCGTGAGAGTTTATCGTTGTGCTTGTACAGTTATATACAGCTTATTAAAATAAAGACGGTACGAAATGTTCTTACTTACATTTTATCTTAAACCTGTGCATTAAACTTTTATTATTACAAATTGAACAAGGGATTTAGAGCGGAATTCTGAGAAATCCCCAGTATCTGAGCAAAGAAGGGCACGCCTCACTGCGTCAACTAAATATTTTCACCATTCAGTGATACGCTTATATGGATATGTAAATGCTTAAGAAACGTTGAGTCTTGGGAGCATGAATAGAACATCTTATGGATTTTCAATATTTACAACAAATATTCAGTAAATATTTGTAATAGAGAAATTTTGCGTATAAAAGAAAAACACATGTAAATCTACGCACATCAGGCAACACAATTTTGTTCTTCACATACGTCCACTACGACTGACATAGATTAATGTATAATTGGGTGTTGGATTAAGGCCTACATCCTCTCAATGGTAGAGAAGGCTCGTGACTAACAGTAGAACGTATATAAGTAGATGTCATCATCAGCCTCATGTGCTTAGTTCACTAATGGACCACATTTCATACCATTACAATGTTAACACAAAAATCTATGTGCCACAACCTTTGATCAAATATATACTGACCGAAGGCCGCAAGTTCTTTACCTTTATCTTCGTCGTAGTGTTATGCGATATAAGCGTGAGCATTAATACTCTTCATACACATAGTTCTTCATATATGTATGTCAGCAAAAAAAATCATGAAATAAATAAAAATAAATAAATAAATACACCCAACAGTCACATACATAGTCCTGACCCCACACTAAGATACGAGTCTTGTGTCGTGGGTATCAGAAACTACGAGAGACTTTTCGGTCTCACAAACATCCAGACCCGAAACAAATATTTGTGGACCACACAAACATTTGTCTCGGTGCGGGGATCGAACCCGCAGCCGCTCGTTTCGCAAGCTGGTGTCTAGTCAACTGCTAGCTGAAAGAACTAATATATCTTCGTACAGGTGTTATTAACAGCATAATTGTATTCGTAAATGTGGTTATAGTGTGGTTATTGTGGGATTTTAATTGGATTCGATAATTATTTTTTTCAATTTACTCATGTTTTTTGAATAAGCCACAGTTTAGTAGCAAAAAGGTTGTAGTCCAAGTATTTCAAAAGTAGTGTAATTAAACTCTGCAGCGTTCAAATTGATAAAACCGCAATACGATTATTTTACGAACACAAATGTCTAAGTAGAACTTTCATACCTTTAATAATGCATGTTTTATTTAATTAGTACCAGTAGCAGCGACCAAATTTCAAATTAGTTGTCAAAGTACCATATGAAAATCTTCTCGCTTTTCATAAGCATATTCTAGCCACCTCACTTTAGTTGCGAGAACATAATAGGTATAAGTTTATGTTTCCAATGTGTTGACATAAAATGCAATTCACTTTGGCAAATGATTTAATTATCGTTTCTTTTTGGACGTTAAAATATAATTTATGCTAACATTGATTACAAGTCTAAATGCGTTGCTTACCCGAAAGTGAAACTCGCAATCCATTAACATATGATATCCGCATTAAAGGTTTAGAAATGAGTTCCAGCCACACACAACTAACACCAATTAACACGCACCTAAAGAGCTGCTATCTGCTTTTACTGCTATCTTCTAAATTTAATTAAACATGACGATATACCCACACCTACTGTTATTGCATGAGCTAAAGATACTTCCAAAATATCAGTACATAGTTCACTGACATGCGAAAGTAGTTTAATATCTCCGAGAGAGGAGATGAACACACACATATACAAACACATATTGGCTAAATCTCGGCACTCGTTTAGCCGTAGTCGGGTAAAAAGAAACTCTCGTGAGGCATTTATCAGGCTGTAGTCACATTCCACTAACGAAAAAAGATGCGGATAATATACGGTAACAAAAATATTGCCGGGTTTACGGTACGCCACCCGCGTCGTGACAGAAATAGATAATATCTGATAAAACTGGCCAACACGTAACATATATCATCCGATGACAGCTACATGACTAACAGTTAACAAACCTCCTATATTTGTGGCCACAACTTATATTCAACTAATAACGGCTTTTCCTTATTGCGATCACGATAACGTGCCAAAGGAATTTATTACTTCCAACCTGGGGTACGAAAACTTATTAAAAATGCAGTTATAACTAATCAAACAAAAAATTGGCAGAAAATATTATGTTTTAGAGTAGAAAGTCAATTATTAATCTGAAAATGTAATGAAATGTGGTTTGACAAGAAAATTTCATCTCAGCTAATATTCGCAACAAAGCAATTAAGTGATTTTATACATATATCCACGATTAATGATTGATTGCTGACATCAATAAAATATAATTAGTGTAATATAAAAAAAGTAAATTGAACAAAAAAGCTTGAAAATCGCTGGGCATGGAAACGTTCGAAATAAATAAACAGGAACATCTGTTGCAACGAAATGGAACAGATTTTTATGTCTGAATGTGATCATATGTTTTACCTTAAGTCTTCAGGTAAAGTACTGAGATTATTCTATTTGTTGCCATATAAACAATGACAAAGTTTAATCTCGAACAATGTTTTTATTCGTTGCAAAGAAAAATATTTTTGGAATATTTAAAATTATAAAATTTAGTAAATGTATAGCCCAACTTTTAAACAGTTCATCCAATTAGGAAGAAACTTACGTTCTTAATCATATTCAATAGAATGAATTTGACTCTGTTTTTTTTAACGTAAGTTATCTATGAAATAGTAGAGCTATTTTTAAATTTTAAAATGATTTACCTGTAGTTAACAGGTTCTGGAATTCAATCAAAGAGTCCCTAGTATGGATGAAAGTGGAACACGTAGGCAAGCTACAAATTCCATACACAACAACAAATCTCTAATACACGCTTTTTACATTTCAACCATCGGCATTTAAACACATATCGTGACTATGTATTTAAAATTATTTTAGCTGGTTTCCTGAGTACCGGGTTAATTTTCCCTTAAAGGTAGGCCTTAGCTTGCTTAATGCGGGTGGGACTAATTTATTTTCCTCGGAGATTACAGTACAGAACACAGGTAAATTCTGAAACATATAGCCGTACACATTGGTCTTTAACCCGCAATCTCGGTCTTTATGGCCGGTCACTTTCCATAGCTAGTACCATATAGCGAATCCCAACAAATATTATCGTCAATATCGCGTTGTTAAAATAAATTTCTGAATGGTAAAAAAATATGATATAGGTAGTTGAAAAAATAAATTATTTAAAAAATAATATGCCTACGTAACTAGCATTCTTACTCGGTAGACCCGTTAAAAGGTAAAATTAGCCTCTTTATATACCTACTTTATATCATATATATTTAAAAAAATGAAAAAATACGTCATATGAACTCACAACACTCTGGAAACAAATTATGAACTGACATTTTATAGTTGCCTAAATTATTGTAATAATATTGAAACAAATATAAACTGAATCATAAACTCCTAAAAGGATTGAATTCATGCAATAAATAACTCAATCGCACTAGACAACGGAATTCGATACTAAACTATATTTAGCACTACATGTGGCTGCAATTTTAATATTTCAGTTCAATTTTCTTAAAGGTCGACTGCTGTGTTTAGTTTCGCACATGTTTCCTGTATTCTAGTGTTGCTAGGATATTCATATCCGCTAGAGAAACAACTATCGTAAACAAGGTGCAAAGTGACTTTACTAGTTTATGTCACCTAACATCTGATAGTGTAGTAACTGTACCGTGCCTTTACTTATTTATACATATCGTAAAAGTGACGTCATATTATTATAGGAGTATCTGATACTGCGATATTGGGTTCTCTCACAACAGCCCATATACGTCCCACTGCAGGGCACGGGCCTCCTCTGTCATTAAGCGGTTTTAGGCCTTAGCCCACCACGCTGGCCTAGTGCATGTTGGCGATCGTAAGTTCCGCTACAATAAATGGATAATTCCTTATCATATTCGTTCTTTTATAAGAACTGAAAATCCTTAGTACTTTCCTATTCATTATTCCATCTTGATTATACATGTTACCCTCTATATAATATATACGCCAATAATCTGACAATCGCCGTCGAAAACATGGCTTGGCCTGTTTCAGATGGACGTTGTACAGCCAAGACAAATGGCGTACAAAGGATTGACGTACAATGTACGCTATGTTAATTAATTGCGAATACTGTAGGCATTCCAACGTCACGACTCAAATATCACCCGTCAATAGATTAAGATGTATTAATTATGTAATTTATTAAAGTACATTGATTTACTTCGATCAATTTTGTAAACAATTAAACTTACACTAACTTCTTATCAACAAGCATATAATACCTATATTAATACCTAATCTATGAGCGGAACACAATTAAAAACTATGGCACTTCTATACTTTTTTTCAATAGTAGGCATACGAAATTCCGCATGTGCTTCTGTTAGTTTAACTAAATTCGAATCTGTACATCAATAAATTAATTTTAAACGTACATCGATCCGCAATGACGCCGCAACGAGCATGCCGTCGAGCTCTGATTACACTTTTTATGTTATTTTGCAACGTTTGGAAATCGTTTTACCTGCAACGAGAGATTAAATCTGCCAAAATAAATCCATATTCAATGCATATGCGCCAAAGCTTACATTTTGATGACCCATTAAGCGACACGATGTATTTATTAATTTATTTTTTGGTATCACCAACATGACATATTCATAAATATGTCGTTTTTATTGCCGGCCCGAGAAACAGGGGAATAGCTCACCATACATATTATCAGGCCATTTGTGGCGTCGTATGATTATGGTGTTTTTTGGATTAACCTGTTTAGAATAATTTCGCGAAGAGGAAATGTGTGGATGATTTTAGTATTCGAGTGACCAGTCTTAATTATTTTATCCGCCGACCCAAATTACGACGCCTCGTGGAATTTAGCCCAAACTCGCTCTGAATGATAGATGGCATGCGTCCTTCAGCAACAAGCAATTATTCAAATCAATAAGAGTGAATTGTGTTTAAATATTATATTAACAGAAAAATCAAAACTCAGAAATCAAATCAAAAATCAAATCAGAACCAGATAATAGCTACATAACCATACAGACCAAATGTTCTGAAGAGGAAGCGAAAAATTGTACCTCGCTGTCAATGGCTCACGAAATTAGTTGGCGTAAAATGGTCTGTGCGTATAAAATGTTTATGAAGCGAAATGATCAATGAAACGGAAAGTGTCGAGTCGCGTGTGACGTCACACGTCTTGTCTCATGAATCACACGCATGACTTGGTACTACATCAACGCAATCTCTCCACTAAAAATAAACTCCAACCACATCTTTTATGAATAATTAAATCTCTACTTTATGACTAAACTAATGGTCCTGTAAGTTAATCAACTTTTGAGTTTTATTTTCTTCAGTTCAGAAGTTTATTCATTAATTTACTAACATAACAAAGGAAATACGGATAGTAGTTTATTTATAAAATGATTCTTCACGTTTCCTTCTTTAATTTTAACAAAACATCCGTAAAAATGAAAAAAGTTATTCTTTTTGAGCAAGCTAAATTAATACAAGTTCAAGAAGGAAACAGGTAAATTGAATTAAAAAAATAAATTAAACAAAACGAGCAAGCGCTCTGTACAGCGGTGCACTTTTGAGTTTTCGCGGTATATAACTTAGTCAAGCGGGAAATGTCCGCAGTGGAAGTTTGCCTTAGATATAGCCTCAACCGATTTACTACTGTCTGTCTCAAAGTGCTTGACCTTTTATAATAATAATAACTTTATTTCTATTACAAAATTTACTAAAATTGTTTACAATGACTTCTGCATTAGGCATAGCTGGTACCGCAGAGTATGAGTTTTATTTGTATGAATTGTCTGATTATGTGAAAAAACGTAAACAATAACAAAATTTTGCAAAGAAGAGACACATTATGAATGTACGTTATCCGTGTTTGTAAGTTAGACTTAATACAGCTGATCTAAGGTATTGACGAAATCATAAAATCTACTCACAGTTAATACTGCTGTGTTGGCGAAAATAAAACAATTACGAAAATATTCGGAACCTAATCGGTGTCACCGTATCTCCCATCTACAATATAAAGGTCATCATATTGCAAGCGCATTTTTTTGAGGTCTCAGTGATATTTATTTAATAAGTAAGAAAGAATTGAACTCAGGACGTCCGCTTCCTAATGCCGCTATGCCAAAAAGGCAGCAAAACCCTTATAATTTACGAGGTAGAACTACAACTATAAGTTCACACAACACATACCGCACCCATCGTCCCTTGCGTATTGTGTATGTAGACAATACAACTGTGTATCACGGTCCTCATTATTAACGCTAAATTACACGAGAACAACCTTTAGCAATATGAAATGTGCAAAGCAAGATCAAACGGGCACGTGACAGAATATTCAATCTTCCGCTCTAGTAGTAAAGGTAAGACAATAGGTACCAAAATGACCTCGCCGCACCCGCAAAGGGGGTTAATGTTTTAATAGGATATCGGGGGTAAAATTTGGCCATTGTTCCGTTACTTGTCAGCCTGTTATCAGCCCTACCAACAGTCTACAGTATCTTAATATTTGATAGCGATTTCGTTCTACTTTGGCTTTTAAGTTATTAGGTATCCAACCCATCTTGATCTGAGCGAAAGTTATTAAGACCGCTCCACTCTCTCTCATTTTAATCTACCTCAATAAAATCATAAATATGAGTTATCATATCACTAATATAAATAAGACACCCTCGTGGTCTTGGACCACAAAGTGCCGTGCAATTTAGAAATAATTCGTCTATAAGGTCCCAATTACCATTTTACCAAAATTCAATAATATTCGTTTTTCTATCAGAGATATGTAAGGCACATCTAATAATTGTTTAAGCAGTTTCTTTAATTACATAAGCAAAAAAATACGTGCACTTCTACTAATAGTCAATAAAAAGCTTAAGCTTGTGTAATAATATCTTCTATGCCTCCGGAATTATTGGATAACCACGGTTGATTAGGAAACCCTATCAACGGCAGCGTGTTTCTATTGGAAATATTTATTAATATGCTAATCAGCCATTATCCACATCGGGTACATTTTATGATTGCGCTTGTGAAGCCACTCCCCGCGGTTAATATTAGTGGGAGGGGTGGCGCTGAACGATTCAGAGTTCCGAGGAAACCGATCTCGAAACAAATCCAATTAAACGCGTTCGCCACAGCCATCCGCCGCCCTCGCTACTGCATCACAGTTATCATTCTTCCTTTACCGCCTGTTTCACTAACCTAAATTAATTATCTCATTTTAAATGAATAATAGAGGTTTAAGCGTTATTAAAGATTTCTAATCTGGCAGAGGTAACTTTGTTAACATCGCCCAATGTTTCCTAACTAGGTTTATCAAAGAAGGTTTAACAGCCTGCTGGCAAATGAGATGTAAATTGCACCCGATAGGTTTAAGTAGATTTATCGTTTACTAAAAGTTTGCAAATTTCAATTTAATTGCAAGGTTTAGGTAAATTTTATATCACTTTGGAATCTCGTTGTCGCATTTGGGCATTATTTACGAATTTTATTTGTTATCGCTTTAAGAATAATGAAAGAGACCGGTATTTTTGGCGCTTTAAGTGCCCAAAACCAAAGTTGAACAGTTTATTTATCGCAATACCTTACTTATCTATATTTTTACATAGTTTTATAAACTTGGCGAGCCAGTTCCAGTCTCCGGGCGTGCGGCTAATGAGACTTATGTACCGAGTAAAAACAAACATCATTGGCTCTGCGGCATAATGTTGCGACATCAAAAAGTCGTAGAAACATTCTTAAGTCAGTTCGAGATTATTCTTTTAATTCAAGATTGCTCACTCTGTAATAACTTTTGTATTGTTATTTCTTTGTTTAAGTTAATTACAATAAAATGTTTGTCTATCTATATTTTAAATCTTTGACTGTTTCGTAAAATGTATTACATGACATTCATGACATAATTGCATGATATTTCCACTTTAATTAAATTCCCTGACATGCTGTAATAATTATCATCAGTTTACTAATTGTACACATGAAACTAACTTCATGTCAAATTTATTTTAATAATCTCCTCGTTTGTCCAGCAGCGCACAGAAATACAAACAAAATTATATGTTATTTCAAGCGTTATTCATATGTTTCTGAGTAGGAAACACGAAGACAAGTGAAAAATATACCGCTTAGGCATGTATCACAAACATAAAGAATAACCGTACGTTTTGTCAATACTTTAAACCTATTTCTCGGTGCTGAACCTCACAACATGTTGAGCTTCGAAGAAATCGTGACACGCTTAGGTTTCACCATTTGGTATTGGACAAACCTAACTATCATTTATACGTATATTTACTGTTCAACATAATTGAGTGCAATATTCAAGGGAATAAATAGATAGGCAGATACAAAAACATTAAGAAGATTGTAGATATTATCTAGAAAAATTAAACATACATACTTTAATTAAATAAAAAAATTCTGTAATTGATAAAAAACGAAATAGAAGCATTAGATAATATTGAGGAATATATTTATTGAACACTTAACCCAAAACCTTGATATCACTGAAACCTCTTTATGACTACGTTTTTCATTTTTTTATGAATACAACATAATTATTTTTAGTTTAGGCCTCTGTTTACTGGAATATTTTTAATGTAAATGCATAAATACAATGTTCACAAATTGCGTTGCGCAAAATCAAATAAATCATAACCACGTGTGGAACATCGCTATAATTTATCCCAAATACGTCGCACAAATTTAATTTACGCTTTACGTTGTTTTACAAACGTTGCCAAATCTAAGTTGACAAACACCGTGTTTTATCCATTATCCACTCGAGTTACATCGATATATTTTCGAATAAAAACATTGGGCACATTGAATCGCGACTTAATTAGACTTGAATTTTATTTCGGCTTATTTTTATATCTGACATTGAACATTAATTCCAGTATAGCTTATAGTTTACCAATCTATAATAACCTTAATAAATACCTATTTTAGAATCTATTTACAAGTCAAATTCTAGTTGCGATTCAAGAATTGATAACTTTTATGGCACTTTAAAACATTTTATTCAGAACAAGTAAAGAAGTTTCAGAATTCCAGGCATCGCAACGCATCCATTTATAAATATAACATAAAAGAATAAACTTGTTTCAATAAATATCTAACGTGTGTTTGTATTACAAAGTCACAAACGCTCTTTGTCCTTTGCCTAACTACTAAACAGTCATTGTATTGTATCATAAAGGGCAACAAACAACCTCTTGAAAACGTAAAGGCACCTGAAAACAACGCACCCTCTTTAGGAAAGTTATTGCGAAAATATAATAAATGCCTTCGTTTATTACAAAATTATTTATACCAAACACCCAAATCTTGTGTAGCTAAATCAAACAAATTACTTATATTAGACACAAGCTACAGTATTGAACAATTTCTTTAGAAATAGTTGAATGCTTTTTTTATAACTGAATTTTGTTCCCGAAATAATAAACATGGTTGAATCAAGTTGAATGTACTAGAAAAGGTACAATAATTTCCCCACGCTCCATTTATATAAAAGTAGTACCTAACATTGGACATATTTTAAATATACAAAACAACTTTACAAACCTATATGATGCCTTATTTTCTCTTTCGGTCATGAAAACATTTGTCATAATTTTCCAAAAAAAAAATTAAAAAGAAATGTTATTTTTTTTTATTTTATTTGATCACAATAACATGGACTCAAACCTTTACAAAGTTTAAAGAATAGTAAGTATTGCTTCTAATTAGGCACGTTGTTTTCGCGAACATTGTTATTTAAATAAAACCGTGGAAAAGTACCTAATTAGACGTAAGTATTCGGTTAGTAAATGATTATAATCTGCCGACCTGTGTCACCTTGCCGATAAGCTCTTTCGCTAACAATTATTGGGGTTAAATTTATATATTTAAAACGAACTATAGCTTGATTTAATATGTTTTACCCAGACTGTTATAATGGTTAACGCAGGTTCGATTGCAGAAAATACCTATAATTTTACGAAATCAAAGTTAAACAAGAGTACTAAAAAAATCTTGATATATCACACACATGAAAACTGACTTCAGAAAACCAACGACCAAACGGAAGTATTCCAATGGAAAAACAAAGCTCAGCAACAAGGCGGTTATATAATTGATACAATGCAGATGTCTTGCCGTGCAACCATCATACAAAGATAAACAATTTTCACAGATGTATCGCCATTTAACTAAATTATTCTACTGTTACGTGAATAACATATATCTTAAAATAGCGGACAGGTTAACAAACCTCATTCAGTTATGTTTTATTGTATAACAAATATGGAAACTGAAACAGCACTGTAACATCCACACATAATAATGTCACAGCACACCCTGCTTCAATAAATATAGAATCCGTCGAAGAGATACAAAGCAAATGTTCAAATGACACCATCTGGTGGCTGCTATTAAACGCGCCCATACATATTGCGCTGTAACTATTAAAGGTTTTACAGCTGAACTCGTGTATGGGCTGAACGGGGTTTGTTCCTTGCCATGATCTAATTTTGTCTCAGTAGGAAGGCGGTAAAACGGCGTAATGGGCCTGAACAAAACGGCTCTGATTTATGGAGGGCAAGCCACCCAGCTCGTTCTGACATAAATAGAAAGTGGCAGACACCCTGAAAAGGGTTACGCGAATTTAATACGTGTTTGTTACTGCCTCGACAAATAAAACTACGCATTTCGCAGCCGCAAATTAAGTATATCAATGCATTTCTTAGCCGCTGCAGAGGGTATCAAAACACATTCATCCCTGTACACGTAATGGAAGTGCATGGACAGTCTGGAATTTGAATATCATATAATATCATCGCAGTAAAGATATTTAAAATCATTAAAGATACACCCAATCAATATATGTAGAATGTAGATCATAAATACACTCCTTTTTTTTAATATTGCTTTTTATTCCCTTATTTTACCGTGGTCTAGAAATGTCACAATTTAATTATTTTGAACTTAATATAAGCACATGATGGAGTCGCGATAAAAAAGCGATGAACTGTATATTGAAGCACATATTATTTTAAGGTATGTTACATTCCGCGTAATACCTAAAAACTAGGCTAGCAGCGCAGATGACAAAATCTCACAAAAACAAATTATTTCCCCAACTTTTATTGATCTCGTTGTTCACGAGTTCGAAAATTTTTCATATAATATCATGGATAGTTGGTATACTTTATGTATATGCGTTGGTATACTCTATGCTTCCTTTCTTTTTTCAGACCAGCGCATCGACACCGACAAGATGAACTGATGATCTAAATAGAATTGCGGAAAACAGCCAAATGCAGGCTGTGTTCGTTAACGTATTTTAAGGTAATCAGAGCTTAAACCTCTGAATCTATCAATGTAGTATTGTACTACAATTATTCGTACGTAGTGTCGTTTGTTATGAAAGCTGCAAATTGAAATATGGATAAAAATAGGTGAGCAGTTTACTACCAGTATTAACCGAAACACAATCATTGAGGTGAGCACATACCGTCCGGAATAATTTCTTCGATCTCGACAACACCAGTCCCTCGTGCACTTAAAAAAGGTTTTATAGGCCGTAAAGTCAATTGATCCCTAAATTACAAGCGGGCTTTCTTAATCCGATGGTTTTGTATGTAACACATACTAAACGAGAAAGCCTTAATCCCTGTATTAACGGTACACCAGCGTTGAAACAAACTTTGGAACGATGTAAGCATTTCTAAACATACCTGTGAATTTACACGTAAGTTATTTAACCAAGCAACAATTCGTACATGTTATTATCGCTGTACTTCACCAAGTTTAATACAAAGACATATTCAAAATTAACATTGCATAACAAAAATCTGTGTAAAATAGTTTTTATAATACGCGCTCAGCGTATTCACAATAACAAGTTAAATATTACGCGATGGCCGTAGAAATCCCTTTAAAAAGCATTACTTAGTTTATAGAGGGTCTCTTATCTGAACCTGAGGACACAGGTGGACTTGCCGTGCTCCGCTGTAAATATTTGATGTATCCCCTTAACAGGCACTCTCTATTATATTGTACGTTAATGTGCAAGTATATCTAAAGTCCCGTCCATGCATATCATAATAGTCTGTCCGCTAAGTTGGGTGCGACTTACGTAAGATACCTGTCGGCACGTGTTTGTGTGTTCTAGTGGAGCCGGTGAATATAAAGTGGCCGATGAGCGTGGACTTGCTGGACGTCACCAAACAAGTTTGTCCCCAGAATGTAATGATATTCTGTCGCCAGCCAGAACCGTTCACGCAACAAAAGAGTACCCTCGCAAGCATTTTTATGGAAAAGTAAGGAAAACATTTTTCCGTTTCACATAATTTTGTTACAATACAAAAGTCAGCCAGCTTTGTTGTGAATAAAAACCTATTTTTTCTGAACAATACGAATAAATAAATCCTAACAATTTACCGGCACAAAGGCGAGCGTTGTGGCGAGGAATCGCTTATTAAGTAAGTATACAGTTGTGTTTCCGTATTGTTTCATGGATTAATTAAATCGATAACTTTAGCTTTACACCAATATGAAAGAATGATTAGTAGTATAAGCAACAATTTCTGGGTATTTACTATTTACATCAAAGGAAAGATAATAATTCCTAGAATATTTCGGTAGTATCCCTTAATGATATCTCTTCTTAGAATGAACGGGATTTCTTAATAACTTCATTATATAGTAACTATTTCAGAACCTCACTATTCGCAAAAACATCTCATCTAAATAATGGATAGGGACTCATTAGATAACATTCGTCTACTATAGAATACATTGTTCTTTAGCTGTTAATTGGAAACAAACGTTTCGCCAGCATGTGTGGTGTGTCATCACACATTCATTACTTTGAGAATGATTATTTCACATGAATGTCTCGGTGGGCTCGTACTGCACTCGTTCTATTTCTGTGCAGCGACATGGGTGGCGGGACGCTATAAATCAACACAATTCGTTCCTAGAATTTTTTGATCGTCAGTTAACGTACGGCCGATTTAATTGGAATAATAACAGAAAATAACATATTCTTCCCGGATGCCGTGGAGATTTGATTACGCATTTTGAAATATGTCTGGGCTCATGTTCTCGCAAATTTTTTCATCAATTAATTTAATGAAAAAAGTTCTTGAGGAAATAATCTCACCAAGCATGACAAAGATGAATTAATTATCATTCATAATGATGAAATGAATATGAAAAAATGATAATCAGAAAAGAAAAACATTTTGAATTATAACGTATGTACATTTTACGTGGTAATATTTCCCACTTTATATATGCATTAAGATAAGACAGAATCTTGATGAATGAAATAATGATGAGAATACAAAGAGTTGACTTGAAACACTTTGAAGAATACGTAAACGGAAAGAACTTCCAAATAAATAAGTTTTATCGTACACTTTGCGGTGCGCAATGAAAACTTGACTAACTCTATTATCTTTCTGTCTGTAGTTTTTAAATTGTTGTTACGGACTAGTAGTTACCGTAGCCGCGTGTCAGAATTTTAGATTTATAATAACAACGCTTTCTAGTGAAAGAATCTTAAAAATATTTTTTAAGCTAATTCGAACCTTTTCAAAACAGATCATCTCTAAAGCAAGGGCGGACAGACGGATTAAATAAAAGTACGGCTTACTAAACCTTTGATGTATGTGGGCATCACAAACCCAAATAATCAGACATCTTTATGATATTTCACAGAATAAGCTAACCTTTCGCTACTAAGAATGTTTTGTTCGGGACAAAATATTATTCTGGGGATTATGGAAACGAAAACATATCAGGAGCTGTAGTTGTAAGCATATGAAGCAGAAATCTTGATTATTTATTTAAGGATTTATAATAAATATATTCAGCAATAGCCTTTTTAGTAATCCCGTTTCTTTTTAACTAATCTTCTACGCTTTAACCACACAAATGAGTAAGTATAAAACAGCAAGCTTATTTCTACATGGTTTTATTAAATTTCGGATAGAGAGTATAATTGCACTCTTAAAAAAAAAGTTATTTTATGAGTTTTGAAACATTAATTTGTTTATAGTTATACTACTTTTTGTATAGGCGATATGAAACCGATTTTCCTAATAGTAGAAATGCTTTTTTGTACTCGTAACTTTGTTCATATAGTAGTTAAGTTAATCGCATAGAAAGATATTCGTGATTTCGACAAACAAAGTATAATTCCAAATATTTTACAATTTACAGGCAGTTTTGTAAATAGATTGTCACGTTTGTATAAGACATAATATGTCATATTGTGTATGTATACTCGTATTCCAAAACTACTTTGTTTCTTTAGAATATTTTACTTTATTATAAAATTATGATCCCACGGTAAAATCTTAAATCATTCTTACTGTTTAGAAATAGCATTTTAAAATTAAATAAAATATAGGCCACCGGTGCGATTTCCAATGCGATTATGCAATTTATGCAGTTTGAGGTTTCTCGTTTGATGTTAGAATCATTTCGAAATTCAGGAGCATAATTTGATAAAATCTAGGAGTTTACACACATTTGTATTAGATCGAACTGCGATCATTTCGCTTAATAACGTAATAAGATAATGTGATTGACAAATACTTCTTTTCTTTCTAGGTTTCTCGTAGCTCCCGAAACAAACACAAGAAGTGTAACATAGCCTGCACCGTACCTTCGGATAACAGAAGTGCCGAAGGCATGGCTTCCTTAGATTATAATTCTTCTTAAGTATAATGAAAAATAATGCCACCTGTTTCCTATAATAATTATAAACGGCATTATAAAACGTAGTCTTTAAAATAAATCCCGAATGAAATCATGAGTAAAATAAACTCATGTATCATCAGTATCTGTAATAAAATATAATAAATGAGGTCGTAAATAAACCGACCAAAAAGGGGATGTTATTAATAATGACAAAAGTGTGCTACTAAAAGGTGTTCGTTAATTCACCGTTAGTTTAGGTTATTCCTTCCGGAACTATTTGCGCGCTCGTTAACGTAATGGAGCACAGGGCCGGAGACAAATGGTCGGCGGTGGACGGAATCAACGAGCCAACTAGACACGGAACAGTGTGTAGGAGCGATGCGGTAATGTCCATTCCTAAATAAGTCTCATTCCGATTAGCCTGATGAGCCTAATGGGTACGTGCGCCCACCGTAACGCGCTTAATTATTCATATCATTATGATTCCGATCAGTCGACGGCCGGAGGACGGTCCAAGGGCACGGAAAACATTTGGGATTGTTAATGTATTTTTGAAATTTATTTTGTTGTTGAAGTATTTTCTTGTGATTTTTAATAGTTTTAGCGCCTTTTTACATGTTTACCATGTTCATACACAGTAACGTGTCTAAAAAATAATCTCGAATTAAATTATTTACTTTCGCCAGTTGGGCCCCAGGCAAGCCTTTTAACATTCACTGACTTCTGTTTCAAACTCTATTTACTGTTGACGATTTCCTAACTTAAAAACCGGCTTCGTTTTTCATTTGTTATCGAGTGTAATCATGAGAAGGTATATTAAATTAATGTGCATATAATTCGTTTCTTGATTGTGATACTCTTGACCTTAATCGACGAGTGATGTCACAATGCTATTAAAGCTTATCAGACATTGTTCATAAATGTTTGAACATCTCAACAGTGAGCTGGAATCTAATGATTTAATAGGATATTACGTACAGTCGAAATAAATAATTTTAATAAACTTTGGTCAGATTTTCATAATGTTATATTTACAATAGTAGTAGAAGTATATAGTAATATTGCTGAAAAATACAGTAACTAGTCATTTTCCTAAATAATAACAAGATAGCAAAATACAACTTGTGTACTTGTGTTAAGGTACTCGTATACCACAAAAGTTGAGCATTTGAGAAAGCGCTTATTTTTTTTACTTCTGAAATTTATTAAGTTAAACATGTAGCTTCAAACCATTTCGAGAATTTTAGGTTCAAATTTTAGTATATTAGAAAACTGCAATTTTACTGACAGAAATCTGCACACCGTATTTTTAAATACACTACAAAAATCATTTAAACAAAACAAGAAACATTTTCTCTCACCTAATATGTAGGTATAATCTCCCTTGGGCGGCGAAACAGGCCGAGCAATAATTGGATTAGCCTCAGCCATGTAGTCGTCACTCAAGCAAAGGTGAGAAGGGTGTTTTTTTTAATATTCCGACAATGTAACGTATAAAAAATGAAAGAGAAATTCGAGTCACATATACAAAAAGAATATTAGGTTTGCAGGTTTACGCATGCAGAGACGATTATACTAAATCACCTACATAATACATTTTAACATGTGTTTGTGAATTATTCAATTCTCTCAAATTTATTCTTCGACAATACTCCAGTGAATATAAAATACAGATTTATTTACAATTGAACTTCTTGAAACGCTTGAAATAAATATTGCCTTGCGGGGAAATGTAATGAAAACTCTGATACACTCTCTAAGCACATGAAATTGATTTTTGTGAAAAGAAATTTGAATGAGATTAATAGATGGACTTAGACGAATCCTACCCTTAATAAACTTATTGCATATTTTTAGTTTTTATATAATACATTATCTGACAATCCATCCACTTGGATAAAAACACTTGATTTTCAAATTTAGACAAAACCTCAATATGGTCAAAGGAAACTCATTAAAACATTGTAAAATAATAATTAAAATCCTCGTAATTAATTGCGAAATAAATAATTTTGGTGAAACAAGGTTACCCGAAATTAATCTCATTATAAATCAAAGTGGTTAGCGCTTATAAAATTAATTATTTGGTGGTATATTGGCACTAGAGGCTGGCCTCGTCTGGTTTAATCTGTTTTGTAATGCATCTAGTAAGTGGCTGTTATCGAGCCGTAATCTATTGCGATTCGCTGTCTGAAACCCGAGACACCACTTTCAGTTATTAGATTTGAAGAGTTTTGCCAAACACGCTCTACTCCACAACAATTTATAGCACGATAAATTACTCTTCAGGGAATATTGTATTTAAGTAAACAGACGTATGTATGTAAATTAAACACTGAACCGTTGTATCATTTTCGTTTAGTAGAAGTGCATACCTTTGTTTACGGCCCGGCTATTTTGCTATTATGGCCTGTGGAAACATTTACATAAACTGATCGAAAACTTATCAAGCTACATTGTATTGTAACGAATAATAACACTTTCTCAATATGTAACCATTAGTTGCTAATAACCTTGTAAAACCGACTTCATACTTTGAAATTATATAATACCTACGTTAATAAGAGTAACATAATATTATCAGGCCATTTACGTCCTACTCTATAATTCACAGAATTTAGGCCTAAGTTCACAACACTGGTCTAGTGCGGGTTGGCAGACTACACGCCTACGACATTCCTAATATTTTTTAGGTGTGCAGTTTTCAGGTGAACCAAAATATTGTGATGTTTTCATGTAATACGCATAAGTGAGATTTAAGATTAAAGTTAATTCTGTCTGTCTTCTTTATTTTGACATTTTTGAAAACTGTAGACACGGTAAGTAAACTAGAAACTCGCTTGTTAGAGATTGATTAATAAAGCTTACGAGTGCTCAGGGGATTTCCGATACGTGCTTCCGTGGATAGACTACGTAAAGGGATGCCGAGAGGAAGGGTACGGATTTGTTCCTGACGTTTTTTGTTATATAATACTAACATGTTTTACTAATACTAACTACTACCTATGGTATTACCACCGAGGTCGAACAAACATGTATAATATTTGTTCATTATCATGTTTATGTTCCTAATTGTTTTAATATTCTATGCCTTAGATACTCAAAACTAAATATTGTAGCAATTATTTTTACAAGACATATTTCTGACTCCTTGGTTTTGGCATCAATCAATCAATCAATCAGCCTATCGCCGTCCACTGCTGAACGTAGGCCTCCCCAAGAAAGCACCAACCATCCCGGTTTTGAGCAGCCCTCATGGTTTTGGCATACATGTCATTAATTTTATATATTCTATTGAATGTAAGTATAATAATATTTAAAAAAATAACGAAAAGACTGTAAACATTACTACAGTGAGGTTCTGCAACATAATATGCATATAAACAATAGAAATGAATATCACACTGATAAGTCATCTTGTGGAACATATGATTTACACCTACTTACCTATATTCACTAAGTACCCAGATCCGAAGAAACTATTCGTAGGCTACATATACTTCACAAACAATACTTTTTATAGATATTTTAATTTAAATTTAAAAATAACCAATAGCCCAATTGGTCACACGTCACAAATGTTCCATTTAAGATTAAGACGTACCGGGTTCGATTTCCATCTCAGATATTGGCCATTGCATATTTACATTAAATACTCTCAGTAGCAGCAAAGTAATATATTCTTGTGATATCGTTCACGAAAAGTTAGTCACTAAAATCACAAATTTAACCATGAATATACAAATATTGCCTGTGAAACGAATACAGATTTTCAGAATATTCATAAACAAAAATTAGCAATTAGCAGGCAGCTAGATATCATTCTGCAAAGTGATTTAATTTATTTTATTGTATTCACGTATTTTCAAAAGCAATCGCAAAGATAATCCCATATTAATTCCTCAATAACCAATCAAATGTATATTAACTTTTGTTACAAGATTTTTTTCTCTTTTCTAATCTTACTACGCCTTATATCGTCATTATTATTCTCATGTCGTTCCGTGTTTGAAATAACGCGGCCACATAAAATGAACATATTATTGTAATAATATTCCGCTGCTCTATTTTCCTGAAGGTAATTTTCTTCAGAGTTATTATTAGGTACAATAGTCACGCGAAATTAGACAGATTGCGTATCAGCCGCAGATGGTGGTAATATTTTGTTCTCCAAATTATACGATGCTCGTAATTAGAACGTTTACGTCATCTGATCGCCCCACTTGATACTGCCGCGGTGTTTTTATTGACGTTGTAAGCACCGATCTAATAGCTCTAATGGGTGTGTTTCACTCACATGCGCCTTCCAAAATGACACTGTCGTTTATCGCAAACCTTACACTTATTACTTACATTAATTATCGCATAAGAGTACAAACAAACCGCACCTACAGCAAAACAATTCAGCGTAAATAAATATACATTCTAATTCTATTAATTAACCCAAAAGTGAGTACGTAAATTAAGCCCATTCATCATTCCGCGTACATAAGAGACATCATCACTATAAAGTCATTTATTATGCTGTGGCCACACAAAGACGAGTCGAAGACACACCAGCCCAGCCTTTAACAACTTAATGGTAAAGTCGAAAGTGCTATAATTTACAGTGGGCATCGAGTTAATGGGATAGCATTAGGAGGGAACGCCACCCGGCACAGTACTAAACAAATAAAGCTTCTCGTTAAATAAATCGTCACATTCTAACATCGTGCCGACCTTTCCGCACTTCTAGACACGTTAATAAATAAACATGGAAGAAATTGAACTTAGGGCTCGTCCGAGATAAATTGGTTGATATTCAGGGAGTCTTAGTTCTGTTGGTGGACGCGTGTAGGTGGTATTGTGTTGACGTGTCATGTGTTTCAATTCAGATGCTATTAAGTTAAGTGGTCCAATTCTAAAGCTATCCTGGAACTAAGGAAATGGTTTACGTCAGTGTCTATTGTCGCCACAGAGTAATTTAGATCACGCCGCAAACCTTTACGTTGGACACTGTTGTCACATTGGTACCCGGGTAAACATAAACCACATTATTTTTTCTGTACACTAATATGATATAATATAATACTAATATAATAAAACAGAAAAGACTACATCAAATTGAGCAGTATGGTTAATGGTGAACTACAGCCAAAATATTCTCATACGGCTTTTCACTACATCGCCCCACATACCAGTAGTAGTGAATTATATAAAATGTATGCCCTTAACGGATAGTCAGAATAAATTAAGCCGACGAATATCCTGACACTCTACACAGAAATTCGTTTATATCAAGTTTGGTTCAATCGTTGCAATGATGCTAAAGATTGCGAAATATTCAATCCAGCTTAAAAAATATTTAAGACGATGTTTCCCAGTGAGTTTGTTATTCGTCCACGCGTAGTTAACCCCTTTGAGAATAAATAAAGTAAATAAAAAGAAACCTCTTCCCTAAGCGACTGCTTGACTCACCTTTTACAATAACCCGTCTTCGGTTCCTTTAATCAATTTTTTCGCCTGCGGATGACTGTACTGAATACTTTTTTTAACATAACAATTTAACATCCACTGAGAAGAGGTTTTCTAAATGTTTTACCTTGAGATATTATCGAAGAAAAACATCCTTAATATTATTTTTTGTAAATAAATTATACGAGGAAGCTTCGTGTTATGGGATGCGATAGGTAGATCCTGGGCTCGACTCCCAGGTCGGAAAATGTTATTGAGTCTTTTCACTAGAAAATACTCAATAGCATAGAGTCTAGAGATATGCCCGAAAAACGGTAATATGTTCGTCTTCTATCTCTTTTTATATTTAAATCAAAACAGAGCATCAAAACATGACGTCAGTAGTACACTACACTGAATATGAAGCGTTACAGATAAGTTTAATTCGGAATTATGTTACTAGAAACAGCAGTACGACTTATATAAATTTACAGTGAAACAAAAATAAAACTATACTTCTCTAACAATTTTACAAATCTGTATAAAAATCTCCAAATATACATATGTCTAATCTAAACGTAATTCAATTTAATGATCCAAAGAATATCTCTTAGCAACAATGATACTCGTTGTATCAAACTTTTCCAAAGCGTCACGTAACGATGAAAATAAAATTGTATCTATAATGCGCATTGTTATTTATTATATAAATTATTATGTTTGATAAAATTCCGCAGCGTTTATCTATAATGCATCCTTGGCACATTATGTCAAAGCGCTGTCAAAAACAAAACAACATGTTTGTTGTTTATCATCGTACGATTTTGATTATCCGATAATTAATGTAATTAAATGATACGTGATCCCTATACAGACGAGACCGCATATCCGTATTGATTTATTAACAGCAGATGTTAGCATATCATTTGACAAAAAAATTAAACGTTAGGTATTGATTATAATGATAGAAAACCCTTCACAAGACTAATCCTCTATTCCATAGTTTTATTGTGAAAGTAGAATCACGAAATCAATTAATTGATCTCATAGTAACTATCAGATCAGGAATCAGGATGTTTCTTCACATTTCATTTAAAATTAGAAGAAAAGCTCAGGAGGTATTGACATACCTCCTATCCTATATAATGACTAGGTGACCCTAGTCATTCTTTTTCATAATTTTCTTGCTATAGATTTCCGAGTTACATTATGTACGACACTAAGCAGCAGCGTATAATTCCTCTATTAATCCTTATGTTTGGACATTTTCGGACAGTAGAAATTACCTTTAATGGGTGGTATTAGGTATTTATTTATGCATTAGGTATTTAGTATTCATTAGGTAGCATAATATAATATATTTTGTACGACATATCACTTTTTACATCAGAATTGATATCTTATATACAAATATCGACCAACAGATAGGTATAAGTCGAGGATATTTGTTATCAATCCAATAATCAATGCAATATATACAATAAACTACCTTATTAAAATGTACTAAAACTTTCAGTGTATGGAATGTCAAGATTGTTAAAATATTCTCTTGAACCAAAATTCGAAAATAAAAGTAATTGAATTCCTTACTGAAAATTTCTAAAATTGGTAACATCTTCATTTGCACTTTTTGGTAAGTTTGGTACTTATGCTATTTTTAATTTTTATTTTGACCTAATAAAACACCATAAAACTAGGTCTCATTATCTTAAAAGCATTCAGTATATTTAAGTCTGTTAGATATTACTCTCCTTTGGCAAACATGAACATGGAAGCAAACCTCTTTGTAGGAATATGCGAGGCGTACAGCTTAGTACCCAAAGCATACAATACTTAGTTAATGGAGACGAGGGAACCAAATTACAATATACCTACTCTTGAGACATTGGAAACCCTCCGAAAAGCTCGCACGGGAGTCTCGAGACGAGCGAAGGTATCAAACTTTCCCTCGCAAATAAGTACAAGGAGCTGTTATTCCATATATTTCTTCCTACAACTACATAAAGGTTATATCAATCTAAATTTTATAGCATAGTCTAAGATGTAAGTTATGTACCTGCGAAGTCATGTACAATTTATATAAATCGTATGTCTATTGTCTTTGGTTTTAAAATAAACAAACAATAATAAATAAACACAAATACCACATGTTTCCGCTCTCAATCTTTACATGGCTTCGATACACTAATAAATTAATAATAATAATTTATTTATTTATCAGTTTGCATGTTACAGTTACAGTACAGTTTACATGTTAATTAGCTCGAAGTCTCGTGTTGACTTTGACGACAAATAATTATTATTTTGAAAGCAGAAGCATAAATATTGTTCGTTGGACCATCATTATAGAAAAGCTACCCAATTAAAGCGATGAATGATTGAAGGTAGGGTGTGCTGTTAATGAAGAAAAATCTTAACATATAGGAATATAATTTGACCGATGGTTAATTGCCTCGGTCAACAAAGTACAATAAATATCTACAAAATTGCTTCATGTCGGTATTCCGCAAAACATTGATACCACATACAGAGATTGCAAAATGCTTAAGAACAGGCCCGCCTAATCAACGGAATGTTGTATTTTAAAAATAATGCTATGCTATTATCGTAAAAAAAATATAAAAGCCTTACTTAATATGGAATTTGGTATTGGTGATTTAAAGATATGAATATTAAGACTAAGTTATGTAGAATATCCATAGAAGGAAAAAATAATAATAGCTGATGTCATCATCATTAACAGCCTTTCAATATGATAGCTGGTGTAATCAGAATTAATCCCCCCTTCAGCGCCTATGTCTTCAAAAGTAAAGAAAAGCAACCCCTCTATTCCCTTTGTGCTTATGTAACAGCTGCTTATACTTGGGTAGATGTCTATTTCATAAGACTTTTTTTTTATCGGAACCGAAACATTTTATCAAAACGACCAATAGGTATATACGAATCTATCCTTGCATAAGAATAATATTAAAAATAAGCTGACTAAATAGAGAAAGCTACCTTGACCACGGATCCAGAGGGACGAATGTATCAAGAATAATTAATGTAAATAATTACAGGAAAGGTAAACTTTCAGCCGGTTTACACATAAACTTTTGGGACCTTTGTATGGAAGAACTATAGGTACACATAATATGTTAACCAAAATATTATGATACATATATGCTCGATGTATAGCGATATCAGCTAACTGATAAGGCAAATAAGTGATTCGTTAAAATTGGTGTAATTTTACTTATCTTTCATGAGATTCTTTTTAATAAATGTAACGCCTACTAAAAAGATATTTTAAAAAAGTTTTAATTAAAGATTTCTCAATTTAACGGATATGCCCAAAAAGAAAGCCAATCTTAGCTTTTTTTTGGCACTAACATCTTGTGATGTTAACCGGGCTAAATCTTATGTTATATAAGCTTTAATTTCCTTTGAGCTGTACGAATCTGTCTATTAAGGTCGTCATTAACATAAACATCACAGTCCGTTATGTAATGTTTTATTAAATTGTTTTCATTTAAAATATATAAAAATTAAATGGACATGCAAAAAACTTAGCCCTTGAAAACTTCGGAACGTCCTTTAAAAACAACTAAGCCTTCTTATATTAAACCTAGACTGACCTGGAGTTCGGGCATAATCCAGGGGATAGTAAGTGGAATTACCTTACCCCCATCTTGTGTATGCGACCCAAGTCAATTGAAATCTAGTTGCATTACTTAACCTACGTAGTACTTGGTGCTTACTTATTTTAAATTTACATTTTAATTTTTTTCTTTCGAGATTTGCTAATTTCTTTGCAGACAATTCTCGAGGAAAAAAGCATTAAGGCATATTAAATTAGGTAAGTCGCAATTTCCAGAAAAGAAGCCGTTGTAACGAAATAATAGGCACTTAACAGCGGGAAATGTGCCTTCTAGTATCCTCCAGGAATAAAAAAGTAAGAATGGAAACATTTTCCCTTTTCTATTCCGTATATTTACAGTGATTTAAACCATGAAGTATTGACTTTATTTAATACCAACTGTATATTGAAGTGTAAATTCATTTGAAAAATTACTTTTAGTGCCAAATACAAACAAAATGTATTAACATTCACTTGCCATAAGAAAAATATTCCTTCGCTGTAGATATATGTACATTGTACATGTGTATCACACAAGCAATGCGTAGAAAATTGCGAGAGCAAACTATTCTTAAGTTTCTTTCGACTCATAAAAATGCTTTGAGCAAGCCCGCATTACGAAGTTCACGCATCTTGGGGGTACCCTTCAGTTATTTGCTTTCCCGATCAGAAAGAGAACAGAAACTTAAACGCAAATAAAGTAAATTCTCTTGTGGTACTATGTACTATAGTTATGTAGCTATACGTAGGTTTATCGAACAAAAGTAATTTTATAATAACAGTTAGGGTTACTTAACTTAAAAGCAATATTTTTATTTGTTACAGATCTCCTCTAACATAAACGTAAATTACTCAACGCTCTACTGATACCAGCATGAAGCCATAATTCTTAATGTTACTCATACTTCAAAGAGGTTTTCCCTTCGTATATGTAAGAAAAATATTACTCATTGCCATTAAACCGAAAAGGGATTTTGCGATACTAATTTACAAACATTAATGTTTTCATGAAAACCCTTTATAATTATGGAAATTGGAATTTTCTGTACGAGGTACCACAAAAAATAATCAAAGAAGGTAACGAGTGAGGTAACGAGTGAAATAAACTTGTGAGCCCCCGTATAATGACACAGCGCGTTTCTGTAATGTTGTCAGGATAATAAGCTAATATATCAGGAGACGCAGGTGACTATCACGCCACATTGAGTCCTTTATTTCATGGCTTTTCGAGATCACATCTCGCTCCGTATAACACACGTAGGTTTAATTTGGCGACTACGTATATACATAAAATGTACTTATATAGTCTACACTATAGCGTGGACTTTAAAATACGACCGATGCGGAGTTGTTGCTCACGTAATCCTATAAAATAAGGAGTAAATCATGTTTTATGCATAAGATAAATATTCCTATGCGGTATATTTCACATTCCAGTTTTATGGACTGAGAATAAACTTATTAAAGGCAAATAAATATTCCTTATGCTTGGTTTTGCTATAAAATAGTGACAAAGAAAAAAGTGCAATCCAAATGTTATTAAAAGTGCAGCATAATATATTGGTACTTCAATTTTAATTCCCTAGTGCACAAGCGTGATGGACTAGCGCCCAAACCCCCTCAATTCGAAAGGCCAGTTTGAAGCAATAAACCTTATAAAAATAAATAAGTAAATATAAATAGTAAATACTTCACGACTGTGACATAACATTCCAAATCAAACGGTCAAATACATACTATATAGGTACTCGTACTTTGAAGAGTATCTAACACGACTAACTCTTACAATGGACAAGTTTTTTTTTATTTACTCTTTTTCATAATCCATAAAATGTAAAAACATAAAAGGGCAAAACATCTTAAAACTTAGGTGTCGAAAACTGAAAGTAATATTAGGGTCTTATTAGGGATCACTTCGAATAATTGACTCGTTTTAAAAAGGCTCATTTTTTCATGTTAACACCCTTACGATATTTTTTATATTGCAGAAAATAATGTAATCGCCTTACTAGACTTTCTATTAGTGCCGAAGACCATAATAGTCTCGCAGCAAAATATCACCAAAAAAAGGATCTGAAAGGTCGAAGGGCCTCAAAATCCAAATTACGTATATTGTAGACAGTGTACCGGTGTGCGGAGTTCGATAACAGGATACCGAATTTGGAAGGGGCGTATAACGAACTCATATAAATGCGATATTGGCCGCGACGGACCGATACCAGCCCATCGGGCGCGGACGCCGACCGCACACCTTGCGATCTCTGCCTCCTGATTTATTCAAAATCTAACCTCGGCCCGCACACGTACTACGTCAGATTCCATCTGGATTACATTCACTTTCGATGCTTACTACAAAAACATAGCTCGGAAAATCTTTGCACATTTAAATATTATCATACTAGCTTCGGTACATTGTATAAAATATTTTACAATTGTTAATGTAATTACATTAATGTATTTTTTATGACATTACAGTTTATGGAAGTTTTTACAAGGGCGATCCTCGCCGCTGGCTACACGGCCTTTGTCAAATTCTAGACTCACAAAAGGCTCGCATGCTAACTGCTTTAGATAAAACACAACTAATTCAACCCAAGGGTTTCTAATGCTGCTGTAGTTAATAAGAGTTCCTTTAATGTTATAGTATAAATATATGTACATTTATATTAAAAGTTTATGAAAAGCTTTCATTGTAATAAAGTAAAGTAGATAGGACTTAACTGTTGAATAATCTTTACGTATTACTCTTCAGCAGTACCTACTTTCTAAACAACTGAAGCAGCAAAACATCGTCAATACTGTTTAAGTAACATATCAAGCAAGAGCTATTAAAAGACAAATAACAGACACCGCAGCAGTTTTGTCCACAAGGAACTATCTAGTCGCGAATTTCTTTTGTCCTGGGAACAAAAAGCGTCGCGTCTCGCCACTACATTACTCGTAATAACTTCCTGAGTCTGCGCGATAGAATAATGGAGCGTAACGTGCGGTAACCGCCTTGTCTTACTGTTCCCCTGGTACCTGACATTTTTTTATAACTCTTTTAAGGGAGTAAAATCTTAGGTTTTAACAAAATTTACTAAAAAATCCGCCGTAGCTTTGTACAATTTGACCGTCCACAACGGTTCGAAAATCCTTCAGATTATAGGCAACATTTTAAAAAAATATATGCTTTTAAAGCCGTCACGTTGATCCTCAGCTCGCAGTGCACATGCATGCTTTCAATAAAGAACCAACCGTGTTAACGAGCGCCACCAGGCCAAACCCTATATGGCAGACTACGGCCTAATTTTATGTAGTGCTTCGTACAAGATTAAAACCGAAAGCTTCTCTTTGCGGCATTATTATAGACATACCCGGTTCGCAATTCATGTTGCACTGAGAATATAATAACAAATTCTTACCGAGAAACCAGTCACATCTGTCAGATATAGAAATTTTCTAATGTAAAAGGTATTACATTGTGAAATTTAATATTTATTGATTACATTGAATATTTTTATGAAAGTAAAAGGTAGTTCTACATGTAACCTTTTTTCATAATAACTGTACATATTTATTACAATTAATTATTAAGGTAGGTATATACATTAAAAGTTCCAAACAAATTGTGTTCAACATTATACTTTTCATCATCATGACCTCGTATACGAGTACGTCCAGCTCCTGGGCACGAGCCTTCTCTGCACATGAGAATGTTTAGGCCATTTGTCTACCACGCTGGCTTAGTGCGAGTTTGCGGACTACACATTTAAGAAATTCCTTGAAAAAACTTTGAGGTGTTCAGGTTGCATCAAGATGTTTTCCTGCACGGTTTACAAAAAGAAATTCATTTATTACATATAAAGTAAAAGCAGTCTTAAGTTAGAAAGAAACTGATGGAAAATATTTTTATAGGTACATATACTCGTAAATCAATCTTTATGTATGTGGACGTTGGCTTATCTACACAAACCAATCTGTTATAAAAATTTCATTTAATGTTAACAAGCCGACAGCTCATAGCATTAGTAAGCTACAACTCAATCTTAACAGTATTACAGTAGATACAATTTAGGCGGCCATAACATTATATACACAAACTATTATAGCTGTTCCGGCAAACTTCGTATCGCCCTACCAGTCGATGAATGTCTTGTTACATATTAACAGAATTTGATTTTTAATTACTTAGGTATATCATAATCGCCCTGCCCTAGTCCCATTTAATTACTTAGGGTCCGCGCAGTATCTCTTCTCTTTCCACACATCCCTGTCAGCCGTCATGTGAAGCTTCATTCATCCCTTTCTTTTTCATATCTTCAGTCATGCACTCCATCCATCTCTTCTTCGGTTCGCCCATCCATCCACTTTCATATTCATCACCTTTTTTCCTACATATAATTCATCCCTTCTCATAATGTGCCCATAGCACGACAGACGGTTTCCTTTCATCTTTTCTATCACAGGAACTACTTTCAGACTGGTAAGTCTAACGTATTCATTCCTCACTCTGTCATTCCGTGTTATACCACACATCCATCCCTCCTCCGTGCTGTTTACTGGGTCAGAAGTGACACCTGTGGACATCTAACGGGGATAACTAATTAAATGACGATTGATCAATTTTCGACCGGAGATGAAAAATGATTAAATTACTAAAATGGCTATAAAAAAATAAGGGTTGATCGTAGAAGGGTGAAAATTTAGGATTATATGCATTTTTGTATGTTGTATCATAAAAAATAGAAACTAAAAATTTTTTCTAAAAATTAAAAATATTAGGGGTGGACTACCCCTAACATTTAGGGGGATGAAAAATAGATGTTGGCCGATTCTCAGACCTACTCAATACGCTCACAAAATTTCATGAGAATCGGTCGAGCCGTTTCGGAGGAGTATGGGAACGAAAACTGTGACACGAAAACTTTATATATAAGATGTATGTATTAATAAAAGCAATTAATCTTCGTCAATATTTTATTAGTAGTTTAAAATTCACTTATTCGTTATACGTTACACGAATATCTGTAAATTCTGTAATTGCGATACGTATTTAGTAAAATTTGGGTAATTTCAAACCTCAGACGACTAAAACGTATATTCGAATTATACGACTAACATTGACATTTATATGTGTCTAATCCCAAGCTGTTCAATAAATGATGTGGTTTATTTTACTTAGAAATATTTTGGAATTAAAAGATTTTTTAGAAACTAGAAGACAAGTCAAATTTTTCTTTATTAAACTTGATCTAATGAGCCCTTTCTTGATAATTAGATTAATTATGAGCAAAAAATTAATACCTGAAAGACGTTCCAAGTAAAAGCGATACCTCTACAGCTTTAGGTATTAGAATGGAACAGTTCTATAGATACTATACCAATTATTGTTGTTCATGTTACAAGGGAAGTATTTTCAATTAACGTTTTTGTAATAATCGTCTGCCAGAAATATCATCCCGTTCTGGTCCGTTATACAACACGAGGCCTCGCAGTTCACAAAACAATATCCAGCACGTGTTATTCCGTGCAATGGTCTGTGAAAATGCGAAGTAAATTAAATTTTGCGCTTTCAAAGTTTTTACAGTTGTAATATTTTTACATCCCTTGAATGTGAAGTTTTCTTTTCTTTTTTTCGGCAGACATCCGGGTCTTCTTGCTTTACGTGGATTGGAATAACAAAGGAGGGAAATAAATGTTCACTAAAATTTTGCGCATTCTCGTGTTTGGATAAATCTTCTAAGGGAATGATGAATAAGGAAATGTATTTCCTGCTCATTTTAAAAATTGTCTACAAATGTCTTTAACATTTTTAAATCAATATGAGCATACTTTGTTTGAATAACGAACTACATTTCAACTTGACAAAGAAGCAATTTTAGTTGTGTTAACACGCAAGTTGTAATTGTTTTTCGATACACAGCGTTCAAGCACACTCAACAATATTTATATTTATTAACTCATTAACACTGTAAAGTAAAATTGACATAGCCATATCTAACGTGAAAATATTATTTTCTAATACTTTCTACACTTGATAGAACGTTAGGTGCTGTCGAAATTTATAAACTCGTAAACAATATTCGAGGGCTTTATTCCATTTCTTTCCGATGTGCATACCTACTAGTTGCCTAGTAGAAGTGTTCGACTTTTATTTATAATGCCTGTCATAGCCAAAACTAAAAAAAATATCACACAAAGTTACTATCTTGTTGCCTTGTAAAATTTGCTTGTTGCCTTTGTGAATGAAATGGCACGTCATAACTAGCACACTTTACGACTAATGAGCTATAGTACGTACATAATAATCTTTATGTGCAACAAGATACCACGTAAAAAGGCGTATGTATAAACAGCTAGCATCGGCTGGCTTTTCCCCTAACATTGCGCTATTATTTTAGGAAATGATACGATTCGTCACAGTTTTCCATATCTCAATTTATTATCCGTCTTTATCCGCGACCAGTTGCTTAGAGGAAATAGTTTTATTGTACGGATATGCCGGACTTAACAAGATGAGATCCTCGATTGACTACTACTGTGGCTCAATATTAAAATCAAGCAATGGTACAGCCAACACATAACGATGATTACATTATTCATGTCAAAACCAAATTTATTTTAGTTAATGGTTCAATTCACAACAACAAACATGCAGGAAACGTCCCCGTAGTAGAATATAATATTAAAAAAATACATTTAGTGACCTAATATCATTTTAATTCCAGTATCAAGTTACCATTTAGTCGATAAAAATAAATATTCTTTATTTGTATCATCAATTCATTTAAAAGTAATAATAAAGATATTTCAATAATTAAGTCCTTAAATAAAACACTAGTCAAGTTAACACGAATCATTTTGGTATGCCTAATTACACTCTTGTATGTTGTATTATGTACATTTGATAAGCCAATGATTCACGCACTTATATCAAAGATACTTTGAAGTAATCACCATAACTCTGTTTGATATAAATACAGAATCATGTAAGACGACATAGCCTCCGTTTTAGTGCCATAAATTGAGTTATCTGGTTTATTACAAGCGCAGACCAAGTGGTTATAAATCGTACGATGCCGCCATAAACATGCCGCTCTCTAGGCGACTGTCAATCGGACGCACTAGTAAAATGTGTCATAAATTTGTTGCAGGTATTTTCGCACGTATTTTCATATGAAATTGCGCAACGTTTGTCGTTTATCATTCACGTTGACAGTTCCCACATCTCGAAAAATTGACACGGCTACAAATGTACGTAAATTGATGGTATTAATATCTGAGTACAATTCGCGATCACATCAATATTCATTATGATTGAATGTTTATAAGGGAGGCTTTTTATGGTTCCTTATTATTTTCTGATATGTTCGCAAAAGATAAATGAGATTTAATGCGAAATACTTTGATAATGTATATTTTAGTATGTTGGCAGCACGTAAGTTACACGTTGCAGTGCAGAGTATTTAAGTCGATGGCGCCCCGGGGAGAGCAGTCGGCGCTCTGACCGCTCATTAGTCACTGCCGACCCACTGGGAGCACCTGATCAGAGCAGAACTTTACATAAAGCTATTTCCACCAAAAAATCACGGAAAGCTTTATTCGCCGCTCCTGAGAGGCCTCGTCGGACTCTAACCAAATTAAAACTTGGAAAAGCAATTAAATTACGTTGCCATCCTTTCTGCTTTCATTGTAACGAAATGAATATTACATACCTATTTAGCATATTTATGTTATTGTTTTACAAGGTCCTAAAGGGTCAGTACGTATCAGACAAGAATTGAAAAGGGTAAAGAAAACAAATACATAATCAGACGCTTACATCGCAGTGAAGTTATTAAGCGCTACATTCAGAAGCATCTTTTTGACTTTGGCTGTACAAGTAAACAATTTAGGGCACAATAATACGTGTTAAAATACTGTTTCATGATGTTAATGGGCTTTTTGATTACTTTATTTTTTACCTAAAACGAGACTTGACTGATTTACAAACATAAAAATAGTAGAATACATAGTAAAAGTATAAGTAATGTAGTTTAAAAATGTAGTGTTATGTGTATACAAAAGACGTGTCTTTTCCCTCCCTCCTGTATCCTGGGATTCCTTAAAGTTTATCACATCAGGTGATCGGTGCCTATACTCACAAAAAGATTTAAACTAAATTGTGGGTAATGGATTTTAATCAAAACTATCTATTAAAAGAGTAAACAATAAGGACAAAATAATACAGGACAGATATATATAACCAAGGACAACGCCCACAAAGTGCGAATGTACCAATGCCTCACCCATAAGAAAATTAAAACTAATAAAAATGACTTCATTTTATAAAGCGATTTTACTGTTGTTTTTATTAGTTTTTTCTTTTGATTGCCTAAAAAAATATTCATAATAGCTTGCAATAATGAAAATCGCAAATCTGTTCGTTATACCACAATAAAATGGCATTTATGGATGAAGGTTAAAAACTGTGGAACATAAATTAAACAATAAAAAATCAAACTATAAAAAAATCAAATAAAGAAATTATTAACGTATTAAGGCGTCCTTTTTCAGAATAGTTAGTTTATTATATAAACTCTTCCCACAATGGCTGCTCAATTAGCAAACTAATAATTGTGCTTGAGTAACCTACTAATTTATCCTAGCTTTTTTGACGGTTTGCTAATTAGTAATTAAATACAAGTAAAGCTAGTTACAACTAATATTTGTGCTTGAGTAACCTACTAATTTATCCTAGCTTTTTTGACGGTTTGCTAATTGAGCAGCCATTGTGGGAAGAGTTTATATTATTCATTACTAATAATTACGATTCATAAATGTATGTTTTTAAGTTCTTGTATCTTGAACATTATTTACAATAAGAGCTACATACAAAGGAATAAATACGCTTATCCCAGTTAGAATAAATTCTACATACACAAAGATAAAACCCTAGTCTCTTTAAATAAAACTCATTTCGTTCTATATTTTCTTGGAAAATGCAACCCTCTTAGCCACCTGCTGGTGGACGATAAATCTTTTATTAAAGTAAAATGAAGAACATATTGAAAAAGTCGAATAACGTAGTGATATTTTGCTCGTTAAAGCATGGCATTGCCAACGTAGAGCACAATTATTATTTAATAAGATAATTATATTGGGTAAATTACGTCATAATACGTGTGGGCGTGAGTATCTACTGTAGTGTGCGATGTGCGCCCATTTCATAAACCACCGTCAGATCGTTCCCGTTGGCGTGTGAGAAAAGCTTTAAATTTCAGCAGGCCGACATCCGATGTCGGTGAATTTCTTTTGTGTCTTGACAGTTTATTACGAGAACAAAAGGATGACGTTGTTTGAACAGACCCGCTTTAGATTTTACTACGCTGATTACACATTACTCAAGATTCACTCTATTGTGTCGAAGATCTGTATTTCTCTTCAATTTCCAACAGAAATTACATCGAATGTAATTTACTCGAAAGCGAATAATCTTCAGCAACCAGGCTCTGATAAAGTGTTACAGTATTCTATAGATGGAATTCAGTTAGAAAACAATTACTCATATTACAAAGTAAATTAAAGATATTATTAGTTTTAAATTTATGTCATTTTTGTAGCAAAATGTATGAAATAGTAAAACTTTCTGTAATAATAATTTGGATATTTTTAAAACTTCCAATATCTTCTCAGTATGGTTATGCAATTTACTTTGTAAGCACTAGGGATTACAAAGGAAATTGCTCTGAAAATAAATATGTTATGGAGAAGCTCACTTTAGCGGAACCATAAATAGTCACCACTTAAGCCATAAAATGAATTATTAATGAAGAAATTGTGGCACTTTTCCGTGACAAGTCGAAGAATTAAGTCGCACTCAACGTTACGTAATGCGTGATATTAATCGAGAAGGTCCGTATTTGTCACTATTCACATGAAATGAAGGCGGGTGTATGAACGAGGACAGAAGGGGCAGAGCGGGCGCTGCGTGTCCTAATTCAAGAGGTGCTCGTTAATTATTTACTTACATACATCCGAGGGCAACCTTCGCAGGACGGGATGGCGGGTGAAATCGTTGTAATTGCTTGTACACTCCCAAATCCCAGGCCCACTGTTGCCTACATTACATATTTGTGTTCAGATGAGTTTCATTTTGTATAATTATCACGAATTAATGTTTGCCGGATATACTTTGTTTATTATTTGCGTACATGTAGATTTTTCATTATGCTAATGTTTCTTAGAAGGTTTAGGCATTGTAACCTTCTGAAAGCGTAATATTATTCATTCACATCTTATATTATTGTTTGTTGATTGAACATTGTTTTGCTTAATCTTAATATGAAGAAAGGTAAAATATCAATAACCGGAATATAAGGTCGGATTGTAAGCATAGTCAAACAAGCCTACAATTGAGCTAATACAGTCCTTCATCAGGTAAAGAAGAAGATAGTTATTTGTCAAGTCGCCAATATTATCGATAATACTAATGCAACAGGAGATCTGTTGCTTCAAGTTGGTTTTCTGTGACACTGTTGAGGGCGCGTAGTACGTACTGCTCCCCGCGCCGCGTCGTCGCACCTCTAAATCGACTTAAATCGACACGCGACTTCACTGCCTGATTCTCTTCGCACAAATAAAATATAATGTTTAATGCATGATAAGGGAGGCATGTAATACCAAAACCGTGAAATCAATATTAAAGCGGTTGCATAAATTAACCTTGATTTCTCAGATTTTATTGTTCTGTTAAAACGAAGCTATGCTATACACCGCTTATTACACACACGTTATTCCCACATACCCAAGTTCATTTCTTTACCGAGCTATTAAGACCCCCGGAATACGAAGCTTCCTTTTATCATTTACAGCGCACATTTTCAGAATCTGTGTGACTAAACTGACCGTTTATATTTTAAAATTTAACTCAAACGGGATATATTATTTTATTCACGGTTCGCGAGCGAACAGTGAAATACCATACATAGTCCCACGCCGGTATTCCCCGAAGGGGTAGGCAGAGATGCATTTTGTGTCCATATTTCGCTAGGTGTGTGGCAGTGCCACCAAATAGGATGCGAACCTATTGCCGTATTTCGAGCACATTTCCAGATTTCGTGCTGCTATATAGATCTTCCTATTGGAAAAATAAAAACCAATCACTCGACTACGCGACGAACCGTAATTCCTCGCCTGCGTCTATCTCACGCTTTGTAATTTGAAATTTAAAAAATATAATTTCCCGGCGCTTTGTTTGGAGACAACGGGATAGGTATCCGAAAAAGAAGACAGTCCCGTTCAAAACGGGACATATGGGCCGTTTCTGTATGAATATTGTTAGTTCCAAAACAAAGCTCAAAACAATTTGCCAGATCCCGGAATGTTACCACCACTCGATACTACACGCAAACAATTTATACCTCGAGACCAAAACTGTTTGAACGATGCTATAAAATCATCAATAAATATACAGTCACACATATTGCAATATTTGTGATTTAAATTTTGGATACAATTCAAGTATCAGGAATAGGTATCAGAAGTTAGGATCAATATTGACCAATATTGATCATATTGGTCTCATATCACTCAAAACGCATATCTTGTCAAACGCTTCATCTCGATGTCGGCATTAAATCATAGCCCGCTTCAATTTATTCAGTGTATTCGCAACATTAGATGAAAACACAAACACGGTTAGAAATGGAAACAGAATACAAGACTTACAAGTGAGAGAACAATTTTGAGACTTTTGAAACAATTTTGAAACAACTTTGAGATATTGTAGCGTAGTTTGTTAAAAAATCTTACAAATAAACTGGAAGATAACCAAGTGGCGTGGTAGTAGTTTATTCACTTAATATATATCGCAACTGCGAGTAGAACATGCCACGCATTAAATAGCAGGTACCCGTGTGGTGGAGCAAAGTGCCAAATCGTCAAGATCCCAGGCACGTATAGTTCGAGACTCGAGTGCACGTTACCCCTCCTAGCAGACGTCAGAAGATTCAAATAACACTTCCAACTGATAGCATCGTTAAGCTGTAACATGTTTGCGAACACCCTGTTCGTACTTAGTTTATGTTTAGTTTTATTATACCTTACAGCTTTTGTTACCAAACTGTGGGGAACTAGCGGCGGCGTACTACAAACCATTATTACACATAACACGTAATGCCATTATAAGTGTACTCGTTGACAAGATTACGAATTTGAACTAAGTTAGTCTCCTCATGTTTTCGCATATTTTCAATGTTTTACCATTACATTATGATTCTTTTATGATATTTTTTAATATCAAAATGTTATCAACCTTTATAGTCATACTCATTACTCATCATACGTAACAAGATGTCATTGGCCTCTTCTAAGAGTCAGCTCTGGAAATGTCTTTCAGGTCTGTAGAAGCGATAATATATTTTGGGAAATATTGGGATAATCATAATTTTTCTATTACATAAACTACATTAAATATTTCGCGCACTTTGTTTGCGCCACTGCCCATCACCACATTGTTATTATAGTGTAGTTGGTTACACTGCGCCTTGAAGGCCGTTAAAAAGTAAAAGCACGCTAATAAATAAAGACAATATCTTTAATGAGCATGTAGACTTTTAACATATGAAAAATGTTTCAACCACTTGTTTTTCGTCAATATTAATTTTTACTCTAGCACTCTTATATTACTAACACTTACGTACGAAGTGCTCTTACATCTATTGTCACTCATATTCAAAAAGACAGCTTAAAAAATATTATTACCTTACAAAACTTTCCTTAAAATAGCGAAAGTTATTTCCTATCGGCAGAACTCACTAATAACTATACCAATATCTGTGTCTTAGAATAGCCTTTATTAATTGCTTTAATGACATCAGTGTTGTACACAGAGGGACGTAAATTACAATATCAACGGATGTTAACAGATAGTGTCGGACTCATAACAACAAGGGATAACTAACGAGTGCTGTCATTCTCACACAGCGCGGGCCGAATTGTGTTGGTCCGTTGCCCCGCGCCGCGCCGCGCTGCCCAGAGAGAATTAATGAGCGCTGCCTGTGCCACTCGCCGCCGCCCCGCACCCACTGCCACTACACTGCAACGAAATTCGACAACGCTACTTAATAATATTAGAAATTGGGTCAGGGGCTAAAGCTCTGTAAATATCGACTTAAGTAAATTATAGCCCCATTCTGCAAATATATAATGCAAATGCTCTTCCACTTTGAAATGTTCGTGAACAGTTGTCCGCTACTTTATTGCGTCCAATATTCTATGGCACTTTAGAATTCTTTTATTATTTATTAAACTCCCGTTATACCGACATATTATATAGACCTATGGTAAGTCTCCCAAGTATTTCAAAACAACAATATAAGTCACATAACATCAACACCTAGAAGTAGGCCTCCTCCAAAGACTTCAAGATGATTTTTTGAGAGTGGCCTGCATCTATGTTCAACACTTAGCTAAATAGTTTAAATATCAGACCAAAAAAATGAACTAATTTACGGTAACACAAATAAGCTTTGTGTCACATATAGTTGATTGTAGTGTGTAACTCGGAGACCATGATGTGAAGGAGTAGATTTACGCCGAAGACAGATGGGACAGCGATATGAATCAGTGGGTACCACCGGAGATAGCACCACTATCTCTTGTAAAAGCAATCGGAAGCAATATTATTAAAGTTGGTTCGGAGAGTGATATTGCGGATAAACTCAATTTACCCTTAAAAGAATAATTATATCCCACATAAAGATATAAAAGGGAATTAAACCTATCATTGTTCTACAAACGTATAATCCACAACAATTATTTTGCATATCAATGACATACATAAATTTATTTCGTCTCACGAGCTACAAAATTTTACAAACATTCTCATCATCAAATAAAATGTGGGTTTGAGTAATAATTCAAAACCATTAATTACTCATAACCTCACGCCTATATTCTTCGGAGGAGTAAAAAAGGCTATCAATTACTTATTATTATAAACTTAAGATATTCGTAGATACCCACATTGCAGTTCAAAATTTACGTTCTCGGAACAAGAACATAAAATAAATTTTCTTTTCATTAGGACCGTAGATGTTGAAAGCAACATTACCAAATTAAAAAGCAAGGGATAAAATAAAATTTTATTAAAGAGAGTAAGTTGAGCAACCACATAAATAAATAACGCGATACATCCCTTCACTGGGGATTGCTTGGAAGAAAAAAAACTTTTATAATATGTTTTATAATAAATAAAATACACTATGCTAAGATATTTTTATAAGTTCGTGATGTCTGAGGTGATTACGATTATTGAGAAATCATTTCAACCCATCATGGTAAATTTTGCAAATGTCAATTTTCCAATACTCTCGGTATTATGTGTCATCAAAACAAAAAAAGACCACAAATAGTATGTATAATATATTGGCAATGTGCTAATTACTATATCATACTATTTTAACACCACTTTAGTCAATCATCAAGTTCAGTTTTCATTACTGTTGGAATCAGTCAAGTCGACCGGGGCGGCCCCAATCTGTTATTTAAGTAACCGGCTTGTAATAACATTGTTAGTTCTCGCGTTTCGCTCGATTGGCTAGAAACCATATAATCGTTCCCCATTTCTTTTTCGATATTATAGATTGGCAGAGTAGATTCAATTATAACCACCTTTTTATTTAATATACTTACTTCACCGTTTGCGAGGATTGCTTTAAATATATTGATCAAGGCGATCTTTTTAAGGCAATAATTGAATGTATTCGTTATGTATAGTATATAAAAGAATAAATATGGCTTAAAATAAGAAAAATATTGAATACATCCCCAAGTATTTATATGGTGTGGTTCATATAATATAATATAAAAAAAAAATCTGACTCTAGTGGTTGGAGAGACACCTATTTTACCTAATATATAACTCAGAGTAAGCATACTATAAAAATCACGGATCTACAAATAATTAATAGGCTTAAATTTTTCAAAACTTCGCCATTTAATAAAGAGAAAATCTATAACCTCCACTTTAGGCGTATGGCATCGTCGATTGGTCATGTGCAGAAGCAAGGTGTGGACTAATGAATCCGAACGATGTTGAACGAAATAAAAATGCAAATGCCGAACTTCTCACATTAAACATCAACACGAAGCATGAAAATCCAATGCAGCTGTTACTAGTATATTCAGTTTTATAAGCAAGTTTACAATGCAACCACAAGTGCAGTCAGATGTGCCGGCACGGTAGAAAGTGTTCCCAACACCGTCTTGATATAAGGTATGTGCATGCACTGCGACCTACATTGGCTAATAATGTACCTACATACATATGGCACCGAAAGACCGTGCGGTTCGCCTAGCAATGCGGCAGCAAAGGAATCTATTGTAAGCCATATGTATGTTTTGGTAAAGTAAGGTTTGGTCGCAGACCACACTATGATAACATAATATGTAATGTAATATCCGACAATCATATGTAAGACGTTAATTTCTAGACTACCAATAGCGTCCAAAGGCTCTAGTCCGTTCTCCTGACTGATGAAAGCCCGATTTTCTTTAATAGAATTTGGAGTACTGATTTACTTAGATATTTATTCACGTGTGATGTGTGTCACAATCTTCGGGGCTATTACTGTTAAGGTTCCAGTGCGATCTGGCGTGTAATAATCGTCTTTCACAGATATGATTCCTCTGGGCATTACTGAAACCCTTTAACTTCATACTATCAAGGCAAGTTCGTAATAATATACGGAGTAGCACGTACCTATTTACGCACAGATGACATATAAATTATCTATGAAAACATGTTATGTGAGCGAGTGATAAGTTTATAGTAATACCGTGGGTGTTTATATATTCCATAATACATTCCATTCAAATATGAAAGTTTTAAATCAAACTTGCACTGGCACGAACGTCCGATTATTTGCTTAAGTTAACAAGTATAAAAACTACGTCGATCTACAAAATGAGTTTCCCGGCAGATGTGAAAATAAAATTGAACGTTCCAGTGACAATATCATCTCAACGAAGGGCACCTATAAGATTCAAATAAGGAGTGCTCATATTTTTTGCAAAAGCCGTCGTCTATCGAACACGTCCGCGGAGGCGAGATATCACTCAAATTGTTTCCAATATCTTTTACGAGCATTTGACAGGAGAGTGAAAAATTACCAAGTGCTTCTAGCGACATTGTTATTTTACAGGCCTTGTTATTTACCCTTTAGATATCACCATATTTTTATTAGGTTGAATTTAGCAATTTAATTTTTATATTGAAAACTAATTCTGAGACGCGCTTGGATTGAGCTTGGGGTTCAACACATTAAGTACATATATTGGGACAATAAGTTTCGATTAATTAGAAACAAGGTTTTCTCACATAAAAATATACATTGTATATCAATTAAACCCTTTCTTACTCCAGGGTAATTTAGTTTTCAATATATAGCACTTTAAATTATGTATAATAAAATATAACACACACAAATAAATAGAATTTTTAAAGTTTACAATGAATAACATAATCTGTTAGAATCCTTGTTGGAAAGTCCTAAAACATTGAAAATTCAATAATAATAGCTAATGTTTTATTTTAATAGATTTAATTTAAGACGCACAAATACATTTCGTCATTATTAAATTATTCCTGTTGTAAAGGTTCTCCATAAAAATAAGGGTACTTCTGGATAAATTATAATGAATTGAGCATAATCAATAGTCTGTTTCATGAAATAAATGAAACATCTATCCGTAGAATGGCATGTAAAAGTACTAAAAGCAACATGTAACGTGGTTGAATAATGCGAAGTACACGCCACAAAGAGTTCGACTCCATGATTATGAACCGCGAAGCGAGGTTTATACCCTCACTTCCATCCATCGACCCGGATTGCAGTCGGCGCGTATTACCCCAGATGCCGAGTAAAGTTACATTACCCAAGAGCCACTCCATCGAACCTCTAATTTAGTTTAAACTTGAAAACTTATTGCTTATAAAATTTATAGTCGCAACTGATTATAAACGACGGTCATGAAAAACCTTTTTCTGCACTTTAAATCGAGGCCAAAAGATTACTTTTAACTTTCAACTAAACCATTTATAGTTTAGTGTAAAAAGTACATACTTATACTTCTAGATGGCATAATTGGGTCGATTGTGAATGACAGCGCAATACCACAGTTTTTTTTTTTCATTTTAAAAAATATAGTACTTATATAGTCGATGCATTGTAATAAAATTATTATAGCCAACAATTATGATATAACCAAATTACTTTGTTTGCTTCGCAGTTTTTGTTTTTTTTTCACATTGTATTCAATGACCTCATACATTTTATGTAGGTATATACCTCATTGTACACCATTAAAGACAGCGGCGTCTTAAAATCGATATAATTTTACACTGGATATAAATATCACGAAGCAAGTGCAAGTGGTTTATATCTACATATTTATGCAAAAATGCAAAATAAATTGTCTATCGTCGACGCTCAAAGTGTAAGAAAGACAGAAACATTGAATGGAAATACTTTGAATATCGATAGCGCTAGATCGGCCGCCAAGTTTCTGTCGGATGAACGCTTCTTGTAGAATGCGAGCTACGCCGCGTCGTATGCGTTCCAATAAACATTATATCGTCGCTCCGATAATCTCATTGTGTTCGCTAAAACAATGTGATCGTAGCGTTTTTCATATCTTATGTAATTACTATATATACAATGTCACTATTTAAATGATTTATACTTAAAAAAGGAATTTAAGCAATAATTATGAAACATTTAAATAATACACAATTATTAACGTCACATGCTGGAAAGCAGGCGCACACGAAATCTCTAATAAACTATTAATTAAAAGTTATGAAATCTGTCGAATAATTTCGGCTAAATTACCGATAACCTTTATAATTAAGTGACATATTCTATTCAAATAATCCTCAATTATAATTGTGATTTAATGATGATTGATGAGGAGATCCGTAGGAGAACTAAATCAACTGACATAGCCTAACGGATTAGCTCGTGGAAGTGGCAATGGGCCGGCCACATGGCGCGGAGAACTGATGGCCGATGGAGCCAGAAAGTTCTCCAGTAGAAGCCACGTACTGGCCAGCGCACCGTGGGACGTCCTCCGACCAGATGTTCGGACGACCTCGTAAAGGTCGCAGGACGTCACTGGCTGCAGACGGCCTTCGACCGATCCCGGTGGAGGTCATTGGGGGAGGCCTATGTCCAGCAATGGACTAAGATCGGCTGATGATGATGATGATTTATCAATTTTTAATTGTCTTTTGAATTTATTCTAATGAAAGTGAAAATAGTAAACACTTACTCGTTAAAAAGTAATTAAATAAAATAGTCTTATACAGGGTGTATTTAGACCGTGATCGAAAACTGAGGCAGGTAATAGCGAGGGTGATTACAAACCCAGTGGCGATATTAAAAATCCCGGCGAAAAATAAAAATTTTGACGTTTTCCATACAACCATCGGTGTTAAAAGTATGTGGTTTGTATGGAAAACCTCAAAAAAATAATTTTTTGTCGGGATTTTCTTTAATGCCTTCTTTGTAATCACTATCGCTATTACCTGCCTCAGTTTTCGATCACGGTCTAAATAAGGTACCTGAGGCAAATAAGGCCCAGGGGGTAATAAGGCTCACATTTCAAATTTCGAAGAAAAATATTTCTATGACACTTGACTGTTTATGCACACGTGCATAATGTCGGTGTGAATGTGTCCGTATTGGTGCACCATCACTAGCACCCCCATCTTGCCAGTCACGTGCGATGCTTTGATGAAGTGTTCGGCTACAGTGCAATTTCATAATTTTCATACCAAGAAACTGTAAATATTTTTATGTTTAATTGAAAAATTGACTAATAACGCTGAATTTATTATTTTAAGTATGTCTTGTACAATACAATGGATATAGTTTTCCCTAATCAGAGAAAGATTTTTTAGGTTAATTAGCTTATTTTGTAAAAACGTGGCATGAGGTTATCATGGATAACTGTATTTGTATTATCAAAGACAAACCAAGAAGAAAGGCCATCAATTATAATATAGAGGTCTACGGATTACTAAGGACCTTTTTAAGAAACAAGAAGCACTAAAGGAAAATCGAAAAAAGGCAATCAAAGAACTAGAGATTGTAAGAATAAGTCTAGAAAAGATAGCAGTAAAGTAAAGAAGTAAAAAACAACAATTATTTAAACTTATTTCAAGGTAAAGTTAGGACGATTTACTGCAAAAATAAAGCAAATTGTTATATGGGCCTTAATATACTACCGTAGTATAATAAGGCCCCTGAGAAAGGTTTTTTAAAAGTGTATTTTCTTATTAAAAAATATGCTTTTCTTAATTGTTTTACACCATTTATTACAGCAACATGTTCAAGCTATGTAAACAATATGTTTTTGACATTCTCAACGCATTATACTCAGATTTAAAGCAATATTCTTTTAGGTGGGCCTTATTTGCCACCGGTACCTTACACCCTGTATATTATACAAGGGGGACCGTTAACACAATTCTAAACGCTTATTCAATGGCTTACTTCCATTTTATTACCGCCACAAGAGTAAAGCCATATCCCGGCCCTCAGGGAAAATGACATTTACATGTTAACTGAAAATTTGTAAAATTTTAATGCAGGCCTCAGGTGATAGATAACAAATAGATACTACATGTAATTTAATTGGCTATCCATTTTAAACATAATGGTAAAGTATCAGGAAAAAGGTTTTCAATTTATTTAATTATTGCATAAGTGAGATAAAATCTGTTTTACTTTTAATTTTTTACAGCTGTGGCTCAATGGCGAACAGTTGTCGCCGTCACATTTCCCAACTCATGTTAACGTACTCATTAACCATGTAGGGCATAGTATTCGTCAGTTTCATCACGCCTCTCGGACTTTATAAACTTACATGAGTTCTTTGCGCCTGTAACACAATGTAGTCAATTTGCAGAGACTCTACGGAAGACTTTTCTCGATTCTGTCACAAAGTTGTGATTGCCTTGTTTTCCGCGTTGGCCGCGGCAAGATGACGAATAAAACTTCACAAATTTTACCAAAAGTAAAATAAACGTAGTAAGCCTTATTATTTGTATTTGCCGAATGCCAGCGAAGCGGTCGCACTTGTAAAATAACGTGATAATTGATGACGGCGAATTACGAGGAAATAAATTACTCCGACTCATGGTTAAATACAAATGGAAAATAAGCGGAGACAACACATATTAAAAGGTATTTTCGTATTCCTTTTGTTGAAATTGTATCGCAGGTAATTTTCATATAAGCGCAGTAATGTGCCGGTAATGGTCCATAACAGAAAGCTCGCGATATATGGGGATACCCGCCCACTCCCCCCCACCGTGCCCCTCTGCCTCGCTGTGGTCCTACTTATACGACCCCATATACAGGCCGAAACAAAATGTTCAAACTATTCACGATTTATTACGATATTCAGCAAACCATTTGGTTTGTAGTGTAGCAAAATACCGAACAAAATATCGGCGAGTCCCATGCGCAATTCCAAATAAACAAAAGGCAAATCATAAAATAATATCTCTGCATATTGTGATGTTTCATTTTTTATTGTTTTCAGAGGCCCATAGTACTTTCAGACAGATGCATTATTGGTAAAACATAAGCGAACCGGGACTGTAACATTTCTGTATTCAATCTTTTGTATATTTATCATTATTATGATTTCACATACATCCTACTGCTGGGCAGGGTTGTCCTCTAACATTAAGTGGATTAAGGGCTTAGTCCACAACGCTGGCCTAGTACGGATTGGCGGACTACACACCCAAGAAATGTCTAAGAACTTTTAGTTGTGCAGTATCACAATGTTTTTCTTCACCGATAAAGCAACGGTGGACTAAAGTCTAAACCCTGTCACTGGTAGACGAAGCCCGTGCTCAGCACTGGTACTTATACATATATGGGCTTGATCATGATGACGATGAAACACATAACTTCAAAAAGTCAGAGGTGTGTGCCTTGGGTTTGAATCCACGACCGCCAAGGTTGTACACATCCATTTTATGTATATAAATTATAGATAAATTAACAGCCTTGTGGGCTTGGAGTAATAATTTGTGACGTACTATTGGGATTTTCTATGATAAAAATTAAATTCATTTATTTTAAAAGAAAAAATACATTTAAATTCAGCGGTAGGTCGATGATCAGTGATATTTGGAGTGCAGCTTAAGCACTACAACATTTTTTTCTGCATAGTTAGTATTATTTATACCATTTACACATTTCCTAAACAATTAACATTTTAATATTTAAACATTTACCATATACGTTTCAAAAATAAATTTAAATAATATGCCGCAAAAACAAAGAAATATGTATAACTGTGTAATAAAATAATGACTTACGAAAGCGACTGTCAGAAGAAAAACATTTTTGAGGTTCAGTATCCACAAGAAGTTGATAAAACCGTATAAAAAATATTACGAGGGATGGATAACTTCATAATTTTAGGTGAGAACTTCCACGTGATCTTGCGGCACACAAGTTTGTTCAATGTGAGGCTCTGATCAGGCAATTTGTTATTGAGTTTATCCAATAGAAAATGCTCTGAAAAATAATAGTCTGAAGATGTACCCGCAAACCGGCAAGGGGCACGCTTCGTTCCACGTTAACTAAAAAACCAAAACACCTCTACTTAGACGCGTAAGTGAAATAAAAGTGTAATTCCGTCTGTATTTAATTACGTTGATATCTATATGGCTACTCTTACGTAATATGACTTCTTTCAGACGAAATTTACACATAAAGGAAAGTTTTAATGTAAAATGAATATAGAATACAGATTCTACATCTACTTTTGTGGCTACGTTTATGTCATTATAGTTCTGTCGTTGATAAGAGATATAATATGTACGTTTCGCCAATTAAGATTTCGTCCCGCGTGATAGAGGGCGAGCCAATGTCCTTTTTAGGAATCGGAACTACTTGACTCAGTGGTGCTATTGTGAATTTCGCAATGAAAAATAATTTTATTTATTTACTCCGTGTGCATTACAATTTCGTTGCATTGAATTTTGACACTACATTAATGGTATTTTTCTACTTTGTATTACACACCGGAAAATCTACTGTTCTTAATTGTCTTGCTAAATTAGAGTTTCAGCAACACTCACCCTACTGAAATTACACCTTTTATAAGAGCTAAGTATCATAGACCTTTGTAACGCGGTACCCTAAAAACAAATTAAATCTTGTTGCGAAACACGGCAAAAATATGCTTTGGAAATGTCTCGAAGGCATTTCTTCTAAATAATTTGAATGATGAGGAATATTAAAATTTGGCGTGATTGTAAAAGTACTAAGTGTAAATTGCTTTTTAAAAAGTTTTATAACTCACAATTAAATTTTATACCGCTAGCGTGAGTTTTAACTAGACTTAAATAATGAACACTATCTTGATGGCTTTAATCGCTACTATCATAAATTTGCAAAGAGAAGGCATTAAAATCTAACAATAATCTCTGGTCTAGGAAGTTTTATAATGCGGGTATGGCCTAGCCCAGTCGTGTAGTCGAAGTACCTACAATTAATGATCTAAGAAATAACATCAATCGACTAAGATCAAAAATCCTCCAAATCAGTAAATAGTACACGTAAAACTGTGTATATCCGAACACAAATTGTCTAAAGAGGCTCAAGTGCGGACAACGTGGCGAGACAATGAAACTCCGACGTGGACAAACCGTAATCCTATTTGGTGCGCGGCGCTTGCCGCGGGACTCGCGCCGGCAGCCAGCGCGCCAACGTGCTCGCGGCGACAGACAAACAATAACTCCACCTCCACCCGCTTACGTCACAACCGATAAAATAACCCTCAAATAAACTGTAATTCCCTTGTATTGTCGACAAACATTTTTTTTGAAAACGCAAATCAACGAAAATATGAAGGTACACTGTGACGGATATAACGCTGAAGACAATATAAAAGATGTAACCTACATATTTTTTATAATTCTAAGGTAATTTAGCTGCTACCTCCCTAATAAATTTTATGGAAATGTCCTATTGAACGTGCCACGCACTTTGAGAAATGGATTTTCTTCATTAATCAACGTCGTGATTCTGTTTTTCTCTAAAAAGTAGAGTCGTTGAAATAAAATATGTTGGTATTTTTTTTTATTCGTCGAATTAATTATGGGATATAAATTAACACGTACATCGCGTTTTCCAATTTAAATTGTTTAATTATTACATATATTATTTAAAACGTAGGTATAAATAACACGAAGTACGTGGCATCTCGCGCCAGGAAGTCGACGTACCAATTTTAAACTAAAATTCAACTTGTAAAACCGAGGTTAACACAAAGACTAATTAAAAATATTTTTAAAACGAGCAAGGTATAAAATTAATTAACGAATTTTACGCTTGTTAAAGTACACGTTAGTGGGAGTTCTTTAGCAGTCACTTGTTTAAGAGCGACCCAGTAAACCTCCTCTTGAAAATATAACGTGAGCTAAGAAAAATGTACACTGAAGTAGCTCAAATCATAAATTTAGTGAAGAGACCTGCCAATATCATTCTTGTGAATATTGTATTTATTACACGTTATACCATGTGACATGTCAACAGTCTGGAACATTTTGATAATATATAAGTATAAGTATACGTATACAATATACATGATTATGTAACATTACATATGTTACGGTTTTTACTTTATAGAATGTTTCTTGCAAGAAAAATATTCAGTCCGTCACTTTAAGGCAAATACCTATCTACTTTCAAAGAATATGTTACATATTTCTTAGAAAATATGAATCACACCTCAGTACTATACTACACTATAACAACATTACTCTAGTACTTCTATACAATATAAATATTTGATCACACGCTATATTTTAGCGTATTGATATTGAATAGAAACCACCACATCAGGGATCCATATGTATAAGAAATTCCTAAGAACTCTTAGGTGTGCAGGTTTCATCACGATGTTTTCCTTCACCGTTAAGCAGTGATGGGCTCGAGGTTTGAGCGCGCGGTCGAGAATCTCGGCGGTCGCGGGTTCTAACCCCAGGCAAACACCTCTGACTTTTCGAAGTTATGTGTGTATTCACTTTGAATTATCATTTGCTTTAACGGTGAAGGAAAACTACTTATAAATCTGATAAATTATCAAATAATACATAGATAAGCACTCTTGGTTTGCAACAGCATCATCATCATTTTCATCATCAGCCAAGAGACGTCCACTGCTGGACATAGACCTCCCCAGAGACTTCCAACGCTGCGCTTACCTATACTTTGAAACAGTATATTCTGTAACAAAATAAATAACTTTAAAAACAAACTCATTCGTGTGGAAATCTCACAAAATATACCAAGTATTACCTTCTTTAAAAGGTATACAATGATCTGTATTGTGTCATTTTAGCAAACAGTTTCTTTATGTGCATACCCCACAGAAATATGAACAAGAGCCGTTGGGAAATAAGCTGAATAATGTCGCCGTGTCAGTCCGCGCTACGAGCTGCAGTTGTGGCGAGTTTCTGCACGTTCTACACAGGTAAAAAAATAAAGAGTAATGCTTGTTAATTTAATACCCTTATGTTACATCGATCACTTAAATATAATTAACTAATGATTTACTATCATAATAGTTGCATGCAGCTTCAGTAGACGTAAAATAAAGGTATAATTTTCAGTACATTGTGCTTATCACAGAGTACATCTCTATGTAACGAAATTAGCTGCCTAGAATAAAAAAGTAGCGGGGTCAATCTTGGTCATTAATTGTACATTCTCAATTTATATTTAGAGTGTATGTTGAACAGGGGAGCTTAAGGTACTTTCCACTCGTAAAAAAAAGGGGACAGAAATATAGGAGGAAGGAAACTTAAGGTTAAAAATCTTTAAATAAATTAAATCATATTCATAGTTTTTAATCTACACAATAACGAGTTTTAATGTGTATTTGGTAGTAATTTAAGCAACATGTAGGTAATATTTCCATAGGCGTTAAATTGAAATCTTAAAAAAGCATTGAATTCTAAACCGGCTAAATGGAAGCGTACGGAAGGGCCCATTAATGTTTACAATCCGTAAATACAAATTGATCCGTTCCGTAGTTCAAAAAAGCTTGATCCATCTGCCGGGGAATCGTACCATTTTGACGTTTTTGTGAACATTTCATTTGTACTTTATCGCTTTTCGTCTGTTTCATTTTATACTTATTGGATTTTATTCTTTATGAGCGATACATTCCTTGTTAGAGTCTCTGAATACTTTATTACTGCCAATTAAATGGATTTCTCACAGGCGTAAATATACCAAGTAAAATTCTCATCATGTTACGTAAACACGTATTCTACATTATAAAATTGTCATTATAGATGTATACTAAAAGCCCCTCGTTTGCTTCAAAAATAATATAAGCTATAGGTATTAGGTACCCTTTGAAATAATAAAAAAGTAATCATGTTGCGATTTCATTTTATATAAATTAGCAAACACGTCTACGGCTCCCGCTAACGCTGAAGTAGTGCTCCATATGAGGTGGACAAAAACTATAGATGAAAAATGATTATGTAGGCATACTATGGACCACAAAGGGGGAAACCTACCTCACGGCGTACCATTCTAACATGGATATTTTGTTTCAGCCGTTGAAACAAACCATGACGTTCAAGTAAGATATATTGAAAGTTGATAAGCGTTGGATGATGAAATAATTGATCAATTGCCCCTAGAACCACATGTTGTCCAAGATATTGTCAATTCTATCTACAAACAACAAACAGTCGCCAAGGCCTGAAACTATTGGGATAATAGGAGTAAGATCCGATTATTGTGTTTAAGAAGGGCTTAGATAGACTCGATTTTGGAAATTGCACCTATTCCTACGATGAAACTTAGCGATGATATAAGTATTAGACTCCTTGGTGTTACATACGAGTCCCCGTGATAATGATGATGATCCGCATAATGATGATTTGTAAAACCCAAAAAAGACAAAATGTCTCAGTATTTAGATTTGGCTCACGAGGTTACTGAACTACTGATATGTTGGATGTAGACTCTACTATCATTGTTCCTATATTTTTTCTGCCAATAGGTTGATACCAGATCCCAGATCAACATTTTCGGAGGCTCTCAATCGGTTGTTGTGTATTGACCCAATACCCAGATACAAAAAACAGTGATATTGGACACGACACGCATTGTGAAGCAGTTTCTATCTCTTGGAGACTAACCATCGGTAGCTTAAGTCGTAGACCCCGCTACTCACGAGTTATATTTTAAATTATTATTGTAGGTACATACATATGTACATGAACTCATGCCTATATTGCACGAACTGGTAGTAGAGGTGCATTAATGCTTCAACATTATCCCAGGTATGTATCAGCCCCACGTAACAGGGGGCGAGCACTTTGCCGATTTTCGGGCACATTTCCGGACTCCGTGCTGCTACTAAGAATTCCTTAATGGAAAAACCCAAAAACAAGTTGCCCGACCTGTGAACCAGGACCCAGGACCTCTAGATTACAAAGCACACGTTTGTACCGCGAGACGATACAGCAGTATGACTAGAGAAATGAAATGAAAAGATGACTCGAGAAAAAAAAGAAAAACATAATAAAAACCATTTAAAGTATAAACTTAACTTTATTTCTTTATTGCCATAAAATTACTTTACTATAATAACAAAGAGAAATATTATAGTACCGTACCAAATGTCAATAAAATGAAAATCTACCTAAATGTTCTATTTCATGTTAGAAATGTCACAGAAGATCGGAGGAAAAAACTTAATCTAAGAGTTCATACTGGAGACGTTATCGACATCCTATGCTAATATACCGTAATGCTGACAAATAAACTTCCTAATGAAGAGTAATTAATTATTATAATTAACTAAATACTGTAGATAGTATAAAAAACATACAATGGTCGTGAAAGAACCATCGTATTTCATGAAATCCCATTACCGCATACTTCGATATCAATACATTGTACGTAGCTACAGGTACACAGAAATGGTGTGAATAGAATAGTTTTAGGAGCATTCTCTCTATCCACGGGGACAGTCGGGAAAATTCCATTTCAAATTGTTTTCAATATGTTTTATCGGAATGTGATAGTGAGCTACGACTTGATACTGGGAATTTCTCATATTACCTACCGAACTTGTCCAATAATAACGTTATCTCAGTTGATATATTTCTGAAACTCGAATGTAATATTTTTGAGTGCATCTGGTCTCGTAATATTTATTGAAACTCATGTTTTTGAGTATTATACTCGTGCTTTTTCCAACATAAAATTGACACTCTCAGTCTAACCAAAAATGTGTAAATATATTTTTAATGTGTTAACGGGAATATTTTCTATACCACGCATATGTGTAGTTCATAAAATTCTAGAAACTGTCAGACACACGACGCACTGGCTAAAGGGAGCACTGGATAGTGGATCTGCCGTCATAAATTTTGCATAAAATTTCATTTTACATACACTGTAAGTGAGCAAATTTAAATAAACATAATAAAATAAAAAAAAACCTTTTATTTCATGCATGATTACAAAAAGAGAATGTTAAGTTTAGCATAATTAAATTTTTGTTAGTAATCGAATTTAGTTGTTAGTTAAATTATATAACATAAATTTTAAATAATCTTCCGTTACTATTAATTATACTGTAGATTATATTTGTTCTGCAAGAACCCCTCTGTAGGTGAAGGCGTCCAATTAAACATATTTACATATTTTAACTTTGTGTAAAGAAACGAATTGGTTGATTAATAGCGAGAAACATTGGTATTAGGATTAGGATGTTATATTATTGTAATTGTTTTAAGACTAATCAATCAGAGGTAATCACATCATCCGCCTATTTATTATTACTGTTTTTAAAATATAATATGTTCTTTATTTAATGCTTACATTTTTAATTTCCTAAATCTCTGTTTTGTTACCGGCAAATTCTGAAACATACAGGCATAACCCAAGTATGTCTCAGTTACGGTTTTTATCCCACTATAAGAAATTATTATTATTATCATAGGTGCAGACGCAACCTATAGCTGTTTATCAAACGTATTTAATACATACAAATTCCCGTGTGACATGACGCTATTCCTCATGGTTCTCCTCGCATTGCCGATTCAACGCGTAGTTTAGTTTCAACATTTGTAGAACAATTTGGATGTCGAGATAATACAACATGTAGGAAAAATGTCGCAATTTCAAACCTTACTACTTATATTGCAAATACGTTTGTAAGTTTAATCATGATATGATGCTACCTTTTATTCTTGACATTTTGACAGCCCCGTGGCGCAGTTGGCTAGACACCAGCTTGCGTAACGAGCGGCTGCGGGTTCGATCCCCGCACCGAGACAAATGTTTGTGTGATCCACAAGTATTTGTTTCGGGTCTGGGTGTTTGTGAGACCGAAAAGTCTCTCGTAGTTTCTGATACCCACGACACAAGACTCGTATCTTAGTGTGGGGTCAGGACTATGTATGTGACTGTTGGGTGTATTTATTTATTTATTTATTCTAAAAATCTAATGAATATGTAGATACCTAATAACAATGCTATACTGACAATTTCATTTCATTTCATTTCAACCACTCATCACACCATCATCGTCATCAGCCCACATACGTCCCTATGTTGAGAAAGGATTTCTTCTGAATCTGACAAGATTAAGGCTTTATACAACCACGCTGGCATAGTGTGCGACGGCTTTGTTTTATGGGTATAAATTTAATAGTAAATCCCCTAGCCCAGAAATCGAATACAAAACCTCTCGATCGCAATTATGGCTACAGAACCAAAAAAACAAGTAAAATATGTAAAAATATCAACGTTATTCCATTTTTAATCAAACCTCAGAAAAGAGATCGTTGTCAATTAATATAATGTTTAAATATAAAACTAAATTATACGTTGCCGAAGTCACCAATGTTCATTTGAGAAACTGTTTTGAATATCCATATTGGTTGTGAGATGAGTGAGCGAGTGTATGTTGCGTCGGAATTTAACAATTCATTGTTTGCGTAAGCCCGCCGCATCAGTATATCTCAGTCGGCGAGGTGTCGGGCGCCAGTCGCCGCTCTTCCACGTCTGTCAGGCTTTTGTTCGCCTCACGAGACCGATGCAATTTACATTGAAAGCGCTTGAAAAAATAAAGCTCACTTGACGTTATTTGCTTAGCAAAAAATCTAGACGCTCCGCGAAGACAGGAATTTTAATAAAACCGCAGTTTGGTCTAAGTACTTTATCATGACTGCCTCACTGTAGTTGGAACTTGGGAGAATACAATGTTCACTTTAATTTAAGCTTTAAAATGTACAACGCACATTTCGCCTGCGACCCTTATTATTACCACCACAGCAAGGTCGTTAAGTTGCCTGGCCTCTGTTTGAACTCAAATTATACTTATTAATAGTGTATTTTTGTCAATTAGCAAAACATGCTTGATGAATACATTGAATTTATCTATAATTTCGTAGGTATTAGAGGTATGTCTTATCTAATTTTACTAAGTAATCATTTCAACGTATAGGTATTTTGAAATATACCTACGTATTCCCATTACGTATGTATGTGAGACTTATTCACTCTTTGCGAAACGTAAGTGCAGAAATGCACTTCTGCTTACCACTTTGGGGAATATTGATCATTGAGACATTATTACTATGTATAGAGAAGACACTGCGTACCGCTACAGTGGTCCCTTCAAGTATGGTGTATGTACCACTCTGCACTTAGTTACTTGCGAGCTCTTGAGCGATCGGGTCGTATTTGTTTGTGTTCCGAAAAACGTTGAAACGCGTTAAATATGCTGTCGTGTGTGTTAAGATATTGCACTAATAGTTCTAGAAATACAGTAAAGTGCAAAGGAATAACTTTCCAACGGTAAGTGACTATATAATTATTTTAAAATTTATTTCAAACAAAATATTTAGCGGACGCCATGTTGCGTCATTGGTCAAAGACTAAAAATGAAGTGTGACATTATGCGAGTAACACAAGTAATGTAGATACATTAAAATAAGATGATAAATAAATAAATATTATATATTGTAAGCATTGCCATATTATAACTACGTAATAATATTAGCTCAATGATTGTAAGCTATAATTTGTGGCGGTAAAAACACGGCAACTTAGATTTAGTTTTTTTTACTTGCTTACATATGATATCTAATTTTAACTTTATTTTGCATTGTAGTCCATTAAAATGTTAATTTTTTTAGGCCTTACTCTGCGTTTTTAGAGGACTTGCAGGCAAATTTATTTTTTTGATATGTATTGGGGGTCAGTGTAAAACTTAAACCAAGTTTGTGGGGTTGAAATGGTTTTACTTTTAACTATAAATCTCTTAAAATATTGGTCTGATTTAAAAAATGTTAGCATTTTTGTTGCTATTTAAATTCCCTACAACTTTGGTGTAATATTTTTTGTCGTAGAAACAAATAAAAAGTTAAAAGAGAAAAAGATATGGGTAGCTTGTCGTACTCCACAGACGACGTCTACAAAATATGTATCGCTACAGAAACAGTGATAAGAAAACTTGTAAAACAAAGTGGAGGAATTAGCCTTTCTACGAAACATTACTTTAATTATGTTATAGTTAACACTTTGGAATATTTTATTGAAAAGAACTTATTTTCATCCTTATATGAACAACCGAGTACTCTTAATCACCCAACTCATTTGATGCGGGCCATCATTAATAAATAAACAACGATTCGCTTTAAACACCAAGCTATTACGGATCCAACTAATATTTTTAAATCTAAGCGGCAAAAGTTGAATAACCTAATACCTATTGTTTAAAGGCAACTAAATAAATGTTGATTTAAAAGAATATCCTTACATTTTTATTTGATTTTAATCAGCACCCCTGCTTGTCAATCAATAATAAATATAAAAAAAAACTTAAATGAATTAATTAACCTAAGTTTAATACTCATATTTTAATATTTTTTACTGTTCATTTAATTCGACTAACAATAAATTAACATTATGAAAATTTTAATAAAGCTTGTGTTAGGCATAAAGCGAGAATTATGTCAGCTTTGCATTCAGCATTTTAGTCTAAAAAATGACGTCTTATTGAAGTATGTGAACAAAACGCGTAAGCGCCATGAAATACACGGCGCTTTCGACCTTTTTGTAGCGAGAAAACTACACCTGTAAGTGATCTAGCGCTGCGTGTTTATACTGTTTAATGTTTGGTCTGACAGCTAATTGATTGTTTCGCTGCAGCGATTTTAGTTTTAACTCGTCATAAAAAGGAGCATGATTTTTGCTTAGGGTGTCTTCTCTATACGTAGTAATATTACTTGTGTTACTCGCATCAATGTCACATCTTCATTTTTAGTCTTTGACAAATGACGCAACCTGGCGTCCGCTAAATATTTTATTTGAAACTAGCTTTTGCCCGCAACTCCGTCTGCGTGGACTACAGGGTTGGGTTCAGAAAGAATATAAGTTGTAGTATTTTACTCCGCAGAGCCCCATTTACTTAAATACACGAAAATCATACAAATCGGTCAAATTGTTTCAACGTGAAACCGTAACGCGCCGGTCGACGCCTTGAGTATCATTATTGCGCGCTTGATCATTATTTTGAAACTGCGATATCTTCTAAGATACTCATTGAAAACAAATGATGTAAAAGACAAATTTATTTTGTATTAAATACTTGTAATGAATAACGTATTTATTTGGATAAGAATTAATATCATGTTTGTAAAAACACCTTCGCAAATAATGCTTTATTTAAAATAAATTTGGTTAGAATAAAAAACGTTATAGTGAGCCAACCTTAAAAGATAGACATAACTTTTTTTAGAATTTTTAAAGGGGAACAATTCTGTCATACATTATTTTAGCGAAACTTAATCCGTTTCTGCAGCGTACGCAGCGGAAGCTCACAAAAAGGAAAAAAGTCCCCGATTTTGAAATATTCTTTATTGCTGCTCCGCTTCTATTGGTCGTAGCGTGATGATATATAGCCTATAACCTTCCTCGATAAATGTGCTATCTAACAGTGGAAGAATTTTTCAAATCGGACCAGTAGTTCCTGAGATCCTAGCGTTCAAACAAACAAACAAACTCTTCAGCTTTATAATATTAGTATAGATAAATTTTAAAATAATTATATAGTCAGTTACTGATGAAAGGTTATTCCTTTGCACTTTGCTGTATTTCTAGAACTATTAGTGTAATATCTTAACACACAAGACGGCATATTTAACGCGTTTCAACGTGTTTCAAGATGCACTTTACATTATAGTATGTATAACAGTAACTTCCAAAGCTAAGTTATAGATAAGCTGTCATTGAGTAGATTATTATATACTAAACACATAAGTATAATCGACACACACATTATAGGCCTAAATTAATAACTGCTAATGGTTTACATATCTCCAGAACGCCTAAAAGTAGGTAATTATTTGATCAACAAAATATTTTGCGATTGGCAAATATATTAAATCCTGCTAATATAGGCGTAGCTATGAAGACAACCCTAAAATAATAATATTTTTATCTCTATTTTGGAAGCATATAAACCCGAATATGTTCCCAAAATTAATGGAATTAATATTATCAATGTCGTCTAGGTTTTATTTGGATTTAAGGCCTGCAGCCTATCACTTACATAAGTCAGAATAACAAAAAGTTTGATATATATCTGAGATATTTATCTCGCTGGCAAAAACGGCAAAATGAAGGAATCACTCGTTACGGTCGCACCATGTGTCACGGTCGGGCGACGGAATTCATTGCCCTCATGATGCTATTTCGCCGCATCAATTCACGACAATGTCTTGCGAGTATGTCTCGCATTCATACATAACAGGGTGTATACAGTAATTTCCGTAATCGGAAAATAAGGCAGGTAATAGATAAGGTGATTAGAAACCCCCAGGGGGTTTAGAGAAAATCTCGACAAAAAATAAAAAAATGACGTTTTCCATACAAACCATACCCTAACCACACATTTAATACCGATGGAAAAAGTCGATTTGTTTTTTCAGGATTTTTTTAACTTCATTGGGTTTGTAATCATCATTGCTATTACCCGCCTTAGTGTCCGATCACGGTTTGAATATACGCCGTATACCTATGTATTACTAGCTTTTGCCCGCGACTTCGTCCGCGTAGACTACAGGTTAAGCTCAGAAAGAAAGTAAGCTATAGTTTATTCTACTCCTCAGGCTCCAATCTATATCCATACCAAAAATCATACAAATCGGTCAAATTGTTTAAACGTGACACCGTAACGTGCCGGTCGTCGCCTTGTGCAACATTATTGCGAGCTTCATCATTTTTTTAAAACTGCGATATCTTCTAAGCTACTCATTGAAATCAAATGATGTAAAGGGCAGATTTCTTCTAAACTAAATATTTATAATGAATACCGTAAAACGGGGTGAATAGCAACGGTTTCAAACTTTGCATGAAGAATATGTTGTTCCTAATTTTTTTTTTTCATCATGGGTGATTATATATGATGTCCGGTACCCACACGAAAAGATCTATAACAATCTTCTTTAAATATAATCACAGGTTGTCCAGAAAAATTGAAAAATATTGACCATTTCTATTTACCCAACGACTGGGGTCAATGAAAACACGTAAAGGGGTGAATGGAAAAACTGTTAGGGCTGCACAAAAATACTTTTAACCAACATGCAAAAATGTGAGGTGCTGAATAAAAATATATCTTCCAAACCAAAACAATTTTTAAATACTAAATTAAAATAAAATGTGACATGATATGTGGCAGAAGATGATGTATATATGGCATAATGATATGATGTATATGTGGCAGAAGATGATGTATTTATGGCAGAAGAAGCATGAAATTAAAATTAATGCCGTTGAGATGAGAGCGCTAAGAAGCATAATATGTGGAGTGAAATTCGTAGATAGATTGAAGAATAGTGTGATAAGGGAAAACTTCAGTAATGATATCTCGGACATCAGCCTGTATGAGATTGAGATGGCCTTGAAACAACTTAAGAACAACAAGGCGCCGCTGAGGACGGAATCACTTCAAAGCTTCTGAAAGCGGGCGGAACGCCGGTACTTATACTCCTTCAGAGGCTCTTCAATTCTGTTCTCCTCGAGGGCTCAACGCCAGAGGCATGGAGAAGGAGCGTGGTGGTACTGTTCTTCAAAAAACATGATAACACCTTGCTGAAGAATTACAGGCCCATCTCGCTCCTGAGCCATGTCTATAAGTAGTTTTCGAGGGTCATCACAAATCGTCTCGAACGCAGGTTTGATGACTTCCATCCACCCCAACAAGCTGGTTTCCGAAAAGACTTTAGCACCATAGACCACATCCATACGCTTCGGCAAGTTATACAGAAAACCGAAGAATACAACTTGCCGCTTTGTTTAGCGTTTGTGGACTACGAGAAAGCCTTTGATTCGATCGAGACGTGGGCGGTGCTAGAGTCTCTCCAGCGGTGCCACATTGACTGTCGGTACATCGAGGTGTTGAAAAGTATATACAGCAACGCCACCATTTCGGTCCGAGTACAAGATCAGAGCACTAAGGCTATTCCACTACAGAGAGGCGTGAGACAGGGAAATGTTATATCTCCGAAACTGTTGTGGGTTTTGCATGTTTTTATCAAGTCTGCTGATAAATGTGAAGACAGGTTGTCGCCAATTAAGCTCTTTTTGCCTGGTAAATTGTTAGAATAAGGAACCACCATATTTTGCACCCAGTCCTCAAAACAGGTTTCTTAAAAAAATATTGAATTATTGTACCTGCAAATGAAAACTTTCTCTGTAAAATATTATTTAATCGCTGACCCGGCGAACTTTGCACTACCGTCAACCTTTTCTGGGCTTGTAAGAATATTTTAAGACCAAAATTAACGAATTACCGTTCTCGAGTTAAACTTGGTACTTGCATAGCTTAACTATGTATTAACAATTATTGACAACCCTATTCGTCTTTTTCTATTGACCCCTCATCTGTACCTATTTTCAGATTAACCGTTTCTATTATTCTTTACAATATTTCCATTAACCCCGTACTACTGTTCTAATCACCCGTCAATGGATTCTATTACCCCCTTTTATACAATAAATTTACATGTACAATGATTTTAACAAAATACAGAATTGTAATAGTGTATTTTTACCTAATTTCAATAAATTTTAATAAAGTAAGACACATGTAATGATATGAACACATCAAACAACACATTTAATACATTTTTCGGACTTAAAATCAAAAGTTGCGGCAGTTCAAATAAACGTGTTTTCGGAAGGTAAACTTTAAAGTGATTTTTTAACGATAAATGTTAATTTAACATTAAAAAATTGTTGGCAGCGCTAAGAAAAGATATTGATGTGTAATAGTTTAAAATACTACTAAAATCCTATAACGAAAAATAGCCGAATAATTATCTTGAAAACTTTCTTGATTTGTTTTCTATTCACCCCGCAATTTCTATACACCCCGTTTTACGGTAACGCATTTATTTGGATAAGAATTATTATAATCTTTATAAAAACACCTTCACAAACAATGCTTTATTTTAATACAAATTTGGTTAGCATAAAAGAGGTTATAGTGAAGTAATCCTAAAAGATAGACATATTATGCTGTCGCGGACTTTTTTTTAGAACTTTTAAAGAGAACAATTCTGTCATACATTATTTCAGCGTAACTTTAACCGTTTCCGCAGCGCACGCGCCGGAAGCTCTCAAAAGAAAAAAAGGTCCCCGATCTTAAAACATTCTTTATTGCTGCTCCGCTCCTATTGATCGTAGCGTGATGAAATATAGCCTATAACCTTCCTCAATAAATATACTTACTAACACTGAAAGAATTTTTCAAATCGGACCAGTAGTTCCTGAGATCCTAGCGTTCAAACAAACAAACAAACTCTTCAGCTTTATAATGTTAGTATAGACTATAGATTGTGCTTTCGGTTTAGTTAATTTTTCACGCACTAAATACCTACTTACCCCGATTAGAATTTAAAAAATAAATTTATTTCCTACTTATTGAAATTTATTCGTCTTAATTTTCATAATTTTCAAATAATAAAAAAATTGTCAGCTGTATTTAAGATGGAGGTAACACCATCAATCAGCGAGAAAAAATTGTCTGGGAAAAAATTCGCGATGTTTACACCCACAAACAATCGGATGTCGACGATATTTTTAATATTTGAATTATCTTATACTTTAAATTCAATAAATATAATAATCATTTCATATAAATAATACCACTGTACATTTAATATATTTTGTTTTATTTATGTGCTAGAAACAAAATAATAAATATTTAATATATTTTAATGAAAATAAATAGAAGGAAAAAATTACATCTGTGAGTAAAGTTTTATGATCATTCTTTTATGATCTGTGGGTGTATGTAATCTATGATATGTGTTGTCAAACTCAAATGTCAATTTATACAGTAGTGGTAAATTGCAATCAATTTGTGTTATTTTGCTAAAACACTTTACTGCCTACTGAATAAACATCAGATTTTTACTTGTTCAGAATCGGAACCCAGGTTGTATTTAAAATAAAAGTTGTAATAACGCAGTATTCATCATGAGTATGAGGCCTGATGATCATCGTAGAAAATGGGACAAAGAAGAGTTCGAGAAAATTGCTGCAGAGAGAATAAAAGCAGAAATAGAAGAAGAAGAAAAATTAGTAAAAAAAGGTAAAATTATAGGCCTACTCCTTATGGTCAATATACATTTTTATTGCAATGTTATACCAACACAATTATTTTGTTTTAGCTCCTCCTGTTAAACGTGAATTACTGAAGCAAAGGGATTACAAAGTAGATCTTGACTCGAAACTTGGCAAAAGTGTGGTTATAACAAAAAACACTCCAACATCACAATCTGGAGGGTACTACTGCAATGTTTGTGACTGTGTTGTTAAAGACTCGATTAACTTCCTGGATCATATCAATGGAAAGAAACATCAAAGAAACTTGGGCATGTCAATGAAAATTGAAAGAAGTTCTTTGGACCAGGTGTGCTTTCTGAAATTAAATCATATTTTGTACATTTGTGTTATCCAACTCCACACTGGTGCAATTTTTCAGCTTCAAACTAGCTCAGCCTTTGGGAATGCTACATATTTATATGTTTATTGTTAATTATCCAAAATGGTAACACATTTACTCTTAATATTTACTTAAAATAGTTTTTTGTGAGGTCACATTATTAGACTTTTAGGCTTCTATGGCAGTACCACCACTGGGATAAATATCAACTAATTTTGGTAAATTTTGGACAACATAAATACAAAATAATTTTATTTTTCATTTTTAGTTTAATGTTATAAATTATTATTAAGTATGTTTAAGGAAGAAACAAAAATATAAAGATAGATGTAAGAAAACATAATGACCTATAAGTTTTAAGTAATTTCTTATGCATGTAGTCTGTTAACCTCCACTTGGCCAACATGGTATACTAAGGCCTAAACTTTCTCAGTTGTAGAGGTCAGGAGGTTGTGCCCAACTGAAGATTGTATATCTCAATTATTTCATATAATATATCCCATATATTAATTGTTTCATATATCCACAACATAAGACTTGGATAGTTAGGTATGATCATTGCCTGTAATTCATATTCTCTGGGTAAAAAGAAATGCTGTAAAAATCTATATGACATGCTTAATTGGTTCTGAATCATAATAAATTATTATAATCATTTAATTTGTACACTGCTTTTATCTGAACACACTTTTTATTTTTTTTACTGCAGGTTAAAGCGCGGTTTGCATTAAATAAACGAAAATTAGAAGAAAAGAAACGTGAATATGAATTGGACACCAGGCTAAGAGAAGCTGCAGAAGAAGAAGCTCGTGTAAAGGAATTAAGGCGTGAAAGAAGACGAGACAAAAAACGCAAGCTTATTGATCCCGAAGAATCAGAAGATGGGCCAGCACAGTCAGAGCTTGCTCAAATAATGGGATTCTCAGGCTTCGGAGGCTCAAAGAAATAAATTGACAAAACATTAATTGCCCCAATCAATTAAAATAATTTTAGATTATTATAAATGGTTGTTTTAATTAAGATAGATTTAAAATATTTTCGAAAAATATGTCACGAACCAATAAAAGTATAATAAATTTGAACACAGTAATTTGGGTACAAATGGATATAACTTACTTGTAGTAGCATCAGTAAACAAATTGCGGTAGTATTATGGTGATATAACCAGGCTTGTTTGTTACTAAATATTATTTTATTGCGTAATTAAAGTTTTCTTTCTGCATGAAATTAAAATTCTACTGTGGCAAAAAAAAACAAATAAACAAAAGATATTGTTAGAGAATGACTTGAAGTGATAAAAATATTTAAAATAAATATTCTATCACGATCAGTTGCATACCTATACCATCTGAGGCCTTCAAATTATTTGAATGGGGCCCTCCCATTGAAAACAGTCAAGTTGTAGGTAATTTAATTTTAATAAACTATTAAAATATTTACCTAACATTATTGGTAAATATTATTTACTAGCTCGTCCACGCCATCTATGTAAGCGATAAAATGTGAAGCAACCAAAGCTTAATAATTTTATTAATTATAAGTGAGGTACAAAATGTTGTGTTATTTTTGAGCTAATGGCCTCCTAGACCGGGGCCCGTGGCGTTTTGCCAGTCCTACCACCCTGTAGTTACGCCACTGATCACGACGTATCCTACTCGTTTTTAAAAAAAGAAGTTGGGCTTGCTGGTCATGGTAATGAATTTCTTTATTTGCTAAAGCTCATCATCCATGAATGATTTAAAGTCACAAACGCTCTTCTGTTTTATATTTATTATACAGATACATTCATACACAGCAAATACCTACTTCGACATCTCTTGTTCTAGATATCCGACACAGTTCGCAACAACCTTAAAACACAGCTTTTACAAATACCTAAATGACATCTCCGACCTTTCAGCTCAACATGGGGGTGGTAACCATTATACAGCAGTATCCCGATTTAAAGCTCTCCGTTTCTGTAGTGGGCGCGAGACTTAATACTTAATTGTCGTCTGTTTCCACCAAGTACACTATCCGATAATGAAAACATTTTTCAAGTACAGTTCCAGACATGTTTCTTACTGGAGAATTTCAGAAAAATCCATTAACACTGCCTGCAATCGAACCCGACACACAGATAAGCAGTTGCAGCTTTGCAATCCCTGTTGCCTTAAAATAAAATCTTTTCCGCATAGGTGGATGGATTAGACAGGTGGAATCAAGAGTAGATCAAGATTTCGAGGCGAAGCCAAGTTATATTGTTCTTCTTCGTCACACTACTTATCTTGTTTAATTCCATACTTCTCACCCCATTTCACTTCAAATTTATTCCACTACATTTTTGGGTGGGTACCTAAGTCTTTTCCCGTGATCATTATTTACCTATTTATTTATTCACACCTTATCCACAGTTTGTATAGATGGACTTAATACCTAGCATGGCATTCTCTAACAGTCGAACCTAGGGTGATGCAGAGATGAAATTCACTAAACAGACTAAAGCTCCTTAACCCTTTAAGCGCCAGACGAAAATACCATGTCTAGCCAAGTACCTACGCCGCGGCGGACACTGGTGACTGTTAATGTGCCAGGTCCAGGGGGCCGCGACGGACACCCGTGTCCGCGCGCCCGAGATCACTTCAGGAGCATCTAGGAAGCCGAAAATCATTGTTTCAGTTCTTTTAGCTAAAGCATGTGATCCGCGGGGCCCCAAAGTACAATCTCCCCCCTTGGCCCGAGAAAATTCGAAAGGATTTAGAATTTCTAGAGTTTTACACAAATTGCCTCCCAAAAACGTTGTGCGTATATTATCTTCTTCTTCTTCTTCATCAACCCATATAGGTACGTCCCACTATTAGGCACGGGTCTCTTCTACCATTGAGAGGGTTAAGGCCATAGTCCACCACGCTGGCCTAATGCGGATTGGCGGACTACACACCTAAGAAATTTCTAAGAACTTTTACGTGTGCAGGTTTTATCACGATGTTTTCCTTGACTGTTAAAGCAAGTAATAATTCAATGTGAATTCACACTTAACTTCGCAAAGTCAGAGATGTGTGCCTGGGGTTCGAACCGGCGACCGCCGAGATTCTCGACCGCGCCTCTAAACCTCGAGGCCATCACTGCTTGCATATATATAGCTTGCTTGCTTGCGTATATAGAGTAAGTATTTTTAATCGTGCAGTTGAGTGATGTTATGGTTAGATAAACACAATTTTTAAGCCTTAAAACCTTTAGAAAGTCGTTAAGAGTACCTATAATCGTTTTCAGTCATGTACGTAATTATTAAAACTTAACATAACATATTTATTGGAATTAAAACTTAACATATTTATTGAACTTCCCTTGTATATTACTATAATCTACAGGACATTACGTGATGATGAGTCGCGGTTTCCATGAAACCACGCCTATTCGCTACAGCGTAGCTGTGACTATTGTATGAGGGTTTTCAAGCGGAACCTGCAACCGTATCGACAAGGTCACCATGACATTATCATGGATTAAAGCATGCATAAGGTATATTCTTGTACTATCCTGCACAACAGTGTTCCAAGAAATCGTAGAATATAGGTATATACATCTTTGTATTGTTCAATACATGCAGGTACATAATATATTCAGTCCTCAATCTACCTAGTACCTACCTACTTAATTTTTTGCCAAATTGTTTAAATTGACATTGTATTCCGCTACCTAAGCGGACTAATTTTGGAAACACTTCATCCATGATTTTTTTATAATAGTAGATACAGCTGGTATATTACTTTTGCCAGACTTACCGTGCAGTCATTAGGTATATAAATAGAAACTAGCATGATATATCCTTTTTTTGTTCTCGAGAGGAAAGCTATATGGCTCTACTTCCCGTAAGCCTTGGGGGTGGAAGACGGGAAGCGTATGTTGGGGCCACCGGTCTTCCAGTCCCGCGCGCGCCGACGTCTTGTTGTGCAGATATTAGTGCTGGACTGAGTCCCTACTAAAATCTCTATACCAGCATACCGACCAAAACCATGGTACGAGAGCGAGAGGCGCCCACCGTTATCTACAGCCGCCCGGTGCACCTCTGAGACGTAATTGTCTCAGCCGTCTCGGAGTTATAGGTGGCGCAGTTACGCCTCTTCTAGCTTGGTTCTGGCGCCCCGATTGTGGATGGGCGCCCGCGACGTACACAGGCCACAGTGCCGCCGCCTCACGGGGACACTTTCAGTGACGACGTGTTGCCCCCGCAGCACGCCCAGCGACCCCAACGAACCCTTTGAGTCCCTTTTTACGACAGGCAAGGAATACCTTAATGGGATTCTAACGCCCCGTTACCACAGGACAGAGCGCCAAGTTAAATTTTGTCTGTTGACCCGACGCCCCATTCTTTGACGTCTTTGGCGGGCAGAACCACCTATTTCGCAATCTCGCTCTACGCTTTCCTTCTGCAACATGACGTACTCACAGAAGGGGATAATCGCTCGTCCCGACCTCGGGCTCCCGACTATCGAAGAGGCTTCGGCCAGGAGTAAGAGGTCTCCACCAACCATAACACGGAGAGCGCTGCGAGCAGAATATATTCTACTCCAAGAGTCATCTATCCCCAAACACAAAATCATTGAAGTATGCTGGATTGTTGCCTTGGGCATGAAATGTAACAGACAAATTGAGTTAGTTATAATAATTATATGAAAACCGTTCACCCATGTTGCAATTCTTCTTCTTCAACAACCCATATACGCCCACTGCTGAGCACGGGTCTCCTCTACCATTGAGAGGGTTTAGGCCATAGTCCACCACGCTGGCCTAGTGCGGGGTGGCGGACTACACACCTAAGAAATTCCTAAGGACTTTTTAGGTGTGCAGCTTTTATAGAGATGTTTTCCTTCACCGTTAAAGCAAGTGATAATTCAATTTGAATACACACGTAACTTCGAAAAGTTAAAGATGTGTGCCTGGGGTTCGAACCCGCGACCGCCGAGATTCTCGACCGCGCGCCTAAACCTCGAGGCTGCCTATATGTTGCCATGTTGCAATTATTGTTTTATAATATTATTGTTACTAAAGGAATATAACGACATACATCCTAATTAATATTCATAATAAAATCTATAGATTCCTGAACCAATGTTTTTTGTTTAAAACTTTTATTTATTTATAAAGAACTCTGATTTAAACAACATTCGAACATTTTATAAATGGCCACATACAAAATCAAGGACCTTGATAGATCCAAAATACAAAAAAACACAGTTTCATAAATTAGTTTACCTCCTTTATTTAAAATTATACTACATATGTTATATACAGTAGACAAGTAGTTAAATAAATATTTATTTCAAATACGAAACACATCGAAGCTCGAACATTCAGAACTTAACATTACGTTTCAGTGATTCTACCGTAATTGTACAGAAACCACGCCCTTGTATAAAAGACAAGTTCACAGTCACAGAGAGTTACAGGTGTAATCGAAACTGCAAGGATGAGAGGCATCAGTCTATATATTCTTCCGACAGTGGCTTTAGCCGCGATGGTTTTTGTTTTGTGCGCAGAATCAGTAACAAGTGTAATTTATCGATTATTTTATTAAAAAATTTATAACATGTTTCCTCCATTTAAAATTTAAGAGTGTGAGAAATTCCAAATCATGAACTAACATTTTATTTTTTTTTTTCATTTTAGGTAGCAGTGGAAAATACAATTTTAGGTGAGTTCATATTTTTCTCTACATATTAGAAGAAATAAAAAGTACTTTGTTTATAAAAGGCATGGAAAGTCTGTGACGCAAAATAAAAATTTACGCCTTCTACCTAGAATTCAAACTTGGGATTGCCAAGGTGTAAGCAGTCGCAGCACGCTGCATTCCCGGCAGCAGTAAGTTGTCTAATTTTGGCCAACAAATGGCGATAGGTTTAACTCTAAGACACAGTTAACGAAATATAGGTGCAGAAATAATAACAAATACACCTTTGCCATTCCTACTCGAGTAACTCAGATAATAACTAACTCAGTTTGACATGCATTTATGAAAATCTTACAGCAGTAGGAAGAATTCTGAAAATGCCCAGGTATGGTCAGATCATAGGTATAGATCCGTGATATGTCACTCCGAACCTAAAAGTTACCAAATTTGTACGTTAAAAACACTACACGACTGCCTCAGGGTTATCGCAACAAAAAAATGTTCCGTGCGATATAGGTGTTTCGGGTTCGATTTCCGGGTCGAGCAGTGTGATTGGATTTACTCATTAGGAAATTTTCAGTAGCAGCACAGAGTTTCGAAATGTGCCTGAAAAATATCAACACACGCACCTCCTATTACATCCCTGTCATGTCAGTCATGTGCCTACGGAAATTTACCTCTGCCTGCCTATGCATGAAACTCCTATGTCTATTACAGTGGTGATGTAGGTGAACGGAAGTTTTTATTTTTATATAAAACCTGGTTTTTCTGATTAACTTCGTTACGGCATTATGACAATTTAAGTACCTACCCTTAGATTCGCTGAGCTTCATTTCTTGGCGTCATTACTCTGCGTGCTGCTGTTGATCCTGGAGCACAGGAGTTGCAGTGGCGGGTGTGTGGTGGGATAAGGACTAAAGATATTAAAATATTAAAGTGATGGCCTCAGTAGTTAAGTATTTTTTGGTAGTGGCAGATCCCAGCCTCCGCGACATACTTTCACATACTTTAACAGTGCCACATGATGAAAACACCTGCACATCTAAAAACTAGTTAGGAATTTCTTTGGTGCGGAGACCGTCAGCCTGCAGCCAGGGTGGTGACTGGTGACCTTAGGCCAAATATGGGATGATACAGATATATTTAAACATTTAGAAGAATTTAAAAGTTTTATATTATAATAATTTTAGGGAAATTTAGGTATCTTGTAAAAACATTCCATTTTGTTAAATATACTTTTACATAAAGATTATAATTAAGAAATTTATTTTTTATTACTACAGATGAAATACACAGACTAGAAAACCCAGTATTATTAACAAGAATAACAAGGCAAGTAGAAACATTTGATGATGAATACCCTACAGCATCTACTCAAGAAACAGAAGAGGAAACTGGATTTTGGGACAAGGTTGTTAGAGTTGCATTAAAAATATTTAATCGTTTCATTGAATGGCTTAATTCATCATAAAAATTAATAAGACTTTTCCTTGCAATAATACCATATACCTAGTTACAGTGTTATCTACTTATTTAAAATTATAAGAAATAATAAACAATTAGATATACATAGTGTAATTTTATTAGTGAGACAATACATTTTTATAACATTTACAATGACTTACTGGAATTCATGTGACATTAAAGGTGACATAACACTTTCAGGAATATTAAGTGGATTGTAATTTCTTTGGGATGTCAAATCCCTTAGTAGACCTAGCTGAAAATTATCTGTTGGTTGAGGAAATAAGTTTCTTTCCCTGTCTGATATGTTAAGACTATTCATTACAAATTTATAAACACTATTTTTCATAAATGTTTTACTAATTAATGCTGTTTCTAAAATACATTTCTTAAGGATAGTATATGTCATATAATCTTCTACCATTGATTTTCCTTCCAAGGCATTTGCAATTTGATGATAAATTTGTGAAAAATTTACATTTTCTGTGATTAAAGGTGATGGAATCTTTTCTAAGTCAGCAATTAAACGGAGAGCTGCAGATGTTTCTGTTTGAAGTTCTTTATAGCCCAAAGAATTCATTAAAAACTTTGCCCAACTTGCTAGAGGTATACGTGGATTAAAAGTAGGCTTGCGTTGTTTCTTTTTAAGTTTTTCTTTATGTTTATTCAACTTTATACCTTTTTTCTTATATGCATTTATTGCAGCCTTTATTTGATCTGTTGTTTTACTAGGAATTTCAGCTTGAATTTGATCAACATTCTTAGAACCATATCCTTTAAGTGCTACTAATAATTCCAATTTCTCTTCTTTAGTCCACCCATTAAGTACAACCACACCTCCTTCACTAGTATGAGGATCTCTCCCAGTTTTTTCCATAATGCTGATCGTGAATATTACTTTTACAATGCTTAAATCAATAACCTTGTAAGTCAAAATATAGTATACAGAAAACTGTTTGCTACGCTTTTTCTCCAAAACCCAGCTGCGAAGGATTTAGTGATATTTATTGTTCAACGACCACAAACCATTGAAATTAAATGAACCAACGTTAAGCAAAATATATTCAACCCCAAATAACAATATTGAAAACAAATTCAAAATAAAAAATTGAAACTGACAGTCGACAAAATCGCAGAGTGCAGATCAGCACAGATAAAAATAACTACAGATAACCCAAGACACGACACAGCTATACAAATGAGAAATAATGAATAAATTCGGGTGTATTTCGAAAACAGTCCCATACTTTGTCCTGAGCCCAGACTAAAATACAAATATTGTGTCGTTGGTATAAAAACTAACAAAGATTTTTCGGTCTCACAAATATCCAAACATAGATACAAGTATTTTTATCACACACATTTTCCTCGGTGCGGGGATAAAGCCCGCAATATACCGTTACACACGCTGGTGTGACTGCACCACGAAATCTATAAAAAAGTTTTTTTTTTTTCTTTCAATTGATGGTTTCGCACTTCTTGTGCATTTAGCCAATGTCAAGTAGATATCTATACTAATATTATAAAGCTGAAGAGTTTGTTTGTTTGTTTGTTTGTTTGTTTGAACGCTAGGATCTCAGGAACTACTGGCCCGATTTAAAAAATTCTTTCGCTGTTAGATAGCACATTTATCGAGGAAGGTTATAGGCTATATAACATCTTCATCAACCCATATACGCCCACTGCTGAGCACGGGTCTCCTCTACCAACGAGAGGGTTTAGGCCATAGTCCACCACGCTGGCCTAGTGCGGGTTGGCGGACTACACACCTAAGAAATTCCTAAGAACTTTTAGGTGTGCAGGTTTCATCACGATGTTTTCCTTCACCGTTAAAGCAAGTGATAATTCAGTTTGTATACACACATAACTGCGAAAAGTCAGAGGTGTGTGCCTGGGGTTCGAACCCGCGACCGCCGACAATATATAACATCACGCTACGACGAATAGGAGCGGAGCAGCAATAAAGAATGTTTCAAAATCAGGGACGTTTTTTTCTTTTTGTGAGCTTCCGCTGCGTGCGGTGCGGAAACGGTTAAAGTTTCGCTAAAATAATGTATGAGAGAAATTTTCCTCTTTGAAAGTTCTAAAAAAAAGTCCGCGACAGCATATGTCTATTCTTTAAGGTTGGCTCACTATAACGTTTTTTATCCTAACCAATTTTATTTTAAAATAAAGTTTTATTTGTGAAGGTGTTTTTATAAATATGATATTAATCCTTATCCAAATAAATACGTTATTCATTACAAGTATTTAATTTTAAATAAAATTGCCCTTTACATCATTTGATTTCACTGAGTATCTTAGAAGATATTGCAGTTTTAAAATATTGATCAAGCGCGCAATAATGATGCACAAGGCGCCGATCGACGCGTTACGGTTTTACGTTTGAACAATTTCACCGAATTGTATGATTTTTGGTATGGACATACAGTCTGTTTGACAAGAGCGTGTACGGCAAAACTTTTTTTTAGGTACCGCTAGAAGCTTGGTTGTAAATTTGGCAGGTAGCTAGCCCCTTCCCCTCAGATGCTTTGTGTATAGAGTTTCAGTTGTCGTTCGATCTTTGTCAGAGGAGGACGCATTTCGTCATGAGTGCTACGTACGCATCACGTTATGAAGCAGTGTTCTTGTGTTTGCATCCAAAAGGACCCAAAATGTCATACGCAGCCGCTGCAAAATACATGAAAAAGTCAAAGACATTTGTTAGTAAGTGGGTGAAACGCTATTCTGAAGTAAAAAATGTCGACGATCTGCCTAATCGTGGCTCTACGCAAAAAACAACGAAAAAGGAGGACAAAATGATTTTACGGGTATTCGAGAAGAATTCTCGCCTATCGTTACGTGGTGGTCAAGCGGTTTTGCTTAAAAAAGGCCTTAATGTGTCATGTGATACTATAAGAAGACGTTTACTGGCTCATGATGTAAAATTTCGTAGCATAATAAAGAAACCGCTACTGTCGGAAAATCATGTTAAAAGAGACTCACTTGGGCGCAGGAACATTTGGACCGGGATTGGGACAATGTAATTTTTTCGGACGAAGCTTCTTTTTGGGCACGTTCTTCTATCACTCATACCTGGTGTACCCACGCCAATAAATTCATCCAGCGGACCGTTAAACATCCGGTGAAGGTGCACGTTTGGGGTTGTTTTTCAAAACAGGGATTTGGTACCTTGCACATATTTACAGGTAATTTAAATGCAGCTAAAATGGTCAAAATATATCAAATGGCTTTATTACCATCTGCTCAAAAGTGGTTTAAAAGGAAAAACATATATTGGCTATTGCAAGAAGACAATGACCCGAAACATCGGAGTCGTCTTTGTACAGCGTGGAAACAAGAGAATGACGTTGAAGTACTAGATTGGCCATCACAGTCGCCGGATGCAAATCCAATAGAAAATGTTTGGGCACTCATGAAGTTGAAGCTTCGAGGAAAGAAAATCTGGACTTTAAAACGATTAGTTCGTGAAATTAGACTTATTTGGAGGTCTTTGTCCCTGGATTATGCAATAAAATTAGTAGAAAGTATGCCTCGAAGACTTCAGTCAATTATTGATAATGGAGGCGACTGGACAAGTTATTAATAATAAAGCATCATTGTCTATATCATGTATAATGAGTGTATTTTTTTTCTATTTTTTATCCCAATTCATTCCCGAGTTTTGCCGTACACGCTCTTGTCAAACAGACTGTAAATAGGACTCAGAGAAGTAAAATAGACTACAACTTATTTTCCTTCTGAACTCAACCCTGTAGTCTACGCGGACGGAGTCGCGAGCAAAAGCTAGTGAAATATATTCATCAGTTGGAGGCAGACTGAAGTCTGCTGAGCTAAAATTTTAACTACTTTGTATTTTTAGTAACTCAAGTAGCAGTGCAGAATACAAAACATCTTAGGTAGTCCAATACAATAACATAAATAACTTATTTTATATATTATACTTTTTGGTGGGAAAGGTGCCCACGGTTACCTTCAATAATTCCACAACGTTCCTTACTTTTGAACTTCTTAACACAGCGTTTTTCTATCTTCAACCAGTCCCTTATAACGTATCTGTCAACCCGATTGTTGGGGCAGAAGAAACTTTACCCAGTAAAGCATTTCGCTACGCTAGCGGACGCTATTTTAAAGATAAATAAGGGCTCACCAATGATGTATAAAATATTGAATATATTTATTAATATGCATATACATAAATGAAACTTTGTGGGTACAGTAAGCATCAATAATTTCTAGCCTATCAAAGATTCCATATAAAAATATACGTCTGATGCATTGATTCTACTTGCAACTAAAAACTTCAGGCCAGTAAATATTACGAGTGCCATGAATCCCCAACACAGGCGTTATTTGTAGAAAAAGAAATAACATTTTACTTATAACAAAAAAAAATTTTCTTAGCTAGGACTTTTATGTTTACTAGAACATAAATAAGATAAACATCAATCAAATATTAAATAATGATCAAGTATAGCATCCATGGTTCAAAGCATTTAAGTCTTTTTCAAATATAAATTTAAACGGTGGCGTCGGTACGTTTATGTTGCTTAGAATTGTCCACTTGTAATTTCAAGAGAAAAATATTGGACTATAACCACTCTTAGAGAGCTACACTATTTTACAACTCATGCGGATTCGGGTTTCCGTTTTCATAAAAAGAATTATAATATTAAGCTCAATATACACTATAAGGACGCAATAAGAAATGCATAACAAATGACTTCATACGACTAACGACAACAAATTTGCCAACTAAAACTCATTTTAGTTTACAGATGTCTATTGATACACATACATCATAAAAGGATAGTTACGGTTAGAGCTGTGAAAAAAAAAAACAAGTTTACATAAGAGCAGACTATTTAAAAAATAAGACCTTAAATTGCGTGTTGTTAAGTGTATCGAACTAATCACTTTCATAAATTTGTTTTTATTGTCGTCAAGAATTACACCGCCATGGAAGACGCCAATCCCCTTATTTTGTCAGTATGAAGAATACATCTTGTTAGTGGTAGTAAGCAAATGACAAAGAATGCACAGGTGAACAAATACATACTTCTAGGTGAAATGGGATACTTTGATCGGTTTTTGATGCTAACTGTACTTTATGTACTCCTGATTTAGAACTGCAAGGAACCAGCGTAATGGCACTCATCGTATAGTTTAATTTTATAGTTACTTAGCAGGAAGATCCATAGTAAAATTCGGACATGCGACGAACTATGCTATTCTTAATACCCATGCCGGCAATAAAATGCACATTTAGTTGAAAATATGTATAGACAAACATCGTGTCTTTTTGCAATACTTGCAAAATACCAAATAAAGATGATTATTATTATAATCGACTGGTACATTTTATACAACATTGAAGCTTTCATACAATATCAATCAGCACAATTTTCTTCATTAGTAATATCCATAAGGCATAGTTACGTAAGTAAGTTTCACGCTATGAAGAAAACAATACGCATTAGGACCACAATAAACAAAAATTAAAGCAGCGAACCTGGATTAATTTTGATGAGAAAATCAACATGTCAAAAACAAAATATAGTCTATTGACATTATTATGATAAAGTCTTGGACGTTTATTTTTTATTTCACAAACAAAATAGTAGGGTGTTGACCATACCCTCATAATAGAACAATCGATATTTCGTATTTAAAATAACATGTGACTCGTTCACTTATTTGAGTTTGATAAATTATAACTATGTAAAAAGAATAACAATTAAAACTTAAATGCAGTGGGGATTAATCAATAATATTTAAACACACAATAAACATGCATGAAGATAGGAAACAATTCGTGATCTGCGTAGGTGGGATACATAAGTAAAATACTAAAGTTAACTATTGAAATCAGTGGGAATGGTGCTAATTCAGTCATAGTGTCTTTAACTATTGCTACGTGGCTAAGTGCTACTTGAGGACTAACGTTCGGCAACTATCTACTTCTTTAATCAACGGATATAAATGCAGCTGCGATAGTATAATAATAAGGAATAAGTTATTAATCGACAGCTAACACTGAAGGAACAAATTATTATAAGTAGTCATATCATTCACAAATCACAATAAGAATAAAAGAATAATTAACTATCCTTATCGATTGCTTTGTTTGTTTCGCATTAAATTTGGAAGTGGCATTACACCTAAATCATATTAATATAGGTAAATCTTACTCATGGTGTAAAAGTAAATCTAATAATAAACAAAGCATCAATAACTAAAGACGTAATAACAAAAATCAATCATGTGTTTCCAACACCTCATTAACTCAATTAGACTCGCCCATATAGTGGTACAAATTTAAATTGTTACCGAGGCTGTATGCTGATGTTATTGCAAAGTTTACCTAGCTATAATTTCCGTACGCATAAACATTCAAAACATTGCCTATTATGTCAGAACTAACCGTATTTTTTATTTTAATGGTACAAACTGCATAACATACGTGAAGTAGTCTACTTAAACATCGTAATACGATGGAGCCTCTCCAAGACAAAGGGTCTCAATACAATTAGAATACGCGTATACTATTGACGCGTGTCTGCGGGTCCGGGTGCAACGGGAGACAAGACAGAGCCGTGTCGAGCCAAGATGGCGGCGGGTTCGGCAGCAAAACAGTCGAAGCATGTGTCCAAAAAGAGTTCTTGTAGAAACCGACGAGCACACAACATGTATGTATCTCTAGCCAGCAGAGAACACATGTCGGAGTACACGCACGGGCTGCGGAACACTTCGGGGTGACGTTGCTTCAACGACAACAACACCGTACGAGTCTGTGAATACAAGGATCATCTTATTACCAAAATCAAACTTGACAAATAAGCTTTGAAGTTACTAATATAAGTCAACGAGAAAATATTCTTGTTTATGATGAATTAAAACTAAACATAGCAGTGATATGGGCACATTTGTATGTTTTTATTCATGCGCCTGTTTGTTCTGTCTAATTTCCAAAAGAGTTGGCAAGAAAAAATACATTAAAAATTTGGACGCGGCGAATATTATGCAATGAATAGTAATAATTAAAATACCTGTTTTAAATGTATTGGGTTGGCCATTAAATGAACCTGTCGCAATAACTCAGCCTGAGGACAGCCGGCACCTCGCTCAATATTCGTCGGACTTTGCGATGGGCTGCGTCTCTCAGTGTTAGCACTTGTATTGGCATCCATTCCTGAAAAATATATTTAGGATAACGTGTACTGGTTTATACCCGCGGTTTCGATGGCCTTATTTTTATATATAGTTCTCTGTCGAAGTTTATGAAATACTTTACATTACAGCTACTTTAGGGCATTACTTAGATTAAATATAAGCCAACAATTAGATTCTTCTTCTTCTTCATCAACCCATATACGCCCACTGCTGAGCACGGGTTTCCTCTAACATGGAGAGGGTTTAGGCCATAGTCCACCACGCTGGCCTAGTGCGGGTTGGCGGACAACACACCTAAAAAATCCTAAGAACTTTTAGGTGTGCAGGTTTCATCACGATGTTTTCCTTCACCGTTAAAGCAAGTGATAATTTAATTTGAATACACAAATAACTTCGAAAAGTCAGAGGTGTGTGCCTGGGGGTTCGAACCCGCGACCGCCGAGATTCTCGACCGCGCGCCTAAATCTCGAGGCCATCACTGCCTACAACAATTAGATTACTAGGTAATTATTGTTTGTTTGTCATGAATTACTATTATTGACTCTAGCTACTATAACTATGAATGGGTAGTCACCGGCAAAGAAGGCTTCCCGCAGTTCGTAGGACGAGGGTGGTCGAGTGCGCGCGCACGCCAGGCAGTTGGCGGACGCGTGCTGCCACCTGCCCGCGCCCCCCGCGCCCCCCGCAACACCCGCAACACCCGCACTCTCACTCACGCTGCCGTCCTTAGCGCTGGTCATAGTGTCCTGCCCGCAACTCGTCTCGTCCGCTGCTGTAACGTGGTCGTCCTCGACCGTTTCTGCCAAAGAACTCGGTTTTTCACCGGCTATCTCTTTGATTGCACCACAGATAGATGCACTGTTAGTTTTTGCGCCAACGTTCGCATCGAGACACCCATCGCCCTTGCCGAGCTTAGTAGCGCTTGTGGCAACAACAGTACCAGTGTTAATGGTCGCGACATTGCTTCTTAAATTCACTACTGCCGTAATCGAATCTCCACCTATAACATTTAACTCAAATATATACTAACTCAAAACTTTGTTAATGAATAAATTTGTACTTAGATAAATGTGCTATATATAAAATCAATAATGAAAATACCTTTAATATTAGCCTTTGGACCTTCAGGTGTTGATCTAGATTTAAGATCAGTACTAGCAATACTGGTGTCCGCCAAAAATGATGATACTCGGCCACGTTTAGAGTGATCACTTCTGTCAGTATCGTCATCTTTTTTTTCCTCCTCACTGTAACAGTTTTAAAAGGTATTCTCATTCATACTGAATTTTAATGCTTTACTATTAAGTCAATTTATAACATTTTCGTACTCTACGTAATCGTAGGTGATAGTGTCGCGGTTGTTCAAGGAAATAAAGTCAAAAGTCAGAGAATTTAAATCTCTAACAATGGAACAGACAAGTTTTCAGAGTGGAGAATGTGTTTAGTACAAGTTTGTTTGTGTAACAGTTGCCCCGATGACAGGAACTTTTACATCAGGGTTTCATTTTTGAATGTCGGCCATGTGTACTGACATGGATTTTTTAAACTGATATTTTGAAAGCCTTTCTTTTTATTAATTAATAATCGTATTATTAGTTATTTAATGGATAAAGAAATATAATAAAATGTGTATAACGTAAATGTATATATACCGTGGAAAAATGTCCATGAGGTCGACCGGCAGACAGATGCCTATGTATGCGGGTGCGTGCGGCGCGTGCGCGTGCAGGAGCGGCAGTGTGGGCGCGCGCGGGGCGGGCGCGGGCCGCGGGGGGACGCGCGCCGCCTCCCCGCCCGCCGCCGGAGACACGCGCCCGCACTCGCTCAGCGGCAGCGGCTTCCAATCGTACTCCAACAAACTTACAACAATAATAATAACTAAATACACCCAACAATCACACACACAGTCCTGACCACACATTAAGATACAAGTCTTGTGTCGTGGCTATCAGAAACTACGAGAGACTTTTCGGTCCCACCATCACCCAGACCCGAATCAAATTTGTGGATCGCACAAACATTTATCTCGTTGCAGGGATCAAACCCGTAGCCTCTTGCAAGCTGATATTTAGCCAACTGCGCCACGGAGCTGTCAAACAACGTTGCAAACATTTTAACAGCCCCTTGGTGCAGTTGACTAGGCGCCAGATTCTAATCATAGTGTGATATTACATCGGCGCACTAGTCATACAGAACTCACGAGTGATGCAACAATCTCTATCTATCATTGTGTACTTTCCTTTGTGTACAACCTTTGATGATTTTGCAATTTGAAGGATCTTATATGGATTACTGAAATTAATTGACATATAGACGAAATCGTGACACCGATTCATTAGAACTGTAGAAATTACATTTATTGACCGACTAACTTGATGTTTATGTCTACGCTAGCTTATGTCGCAGTCTCCAGGAGTTCTCTAGGTCATTTCACAGGACGAGACAAAAAGTTCAAACCTTGTTGGGTGTTTATACCTTAATTTAGTTAGTCTCTCCTTGCTGACTTTTGACCTGTCTCGTAAAGAAGAAAAAGGATTGGAGCGTCTCGTTGTGTTGGAAAGCAACCAACTCAAATCGTCAATTTCGCTGCAACCAGTGGCTGCACTTTCTGATAAGTGAGGCCTGTGAACAACAATGTCACCCATATAAAAACATCGTTGTATGTGCAATTTAATTGGAATTGGCTATAGAATAGAAGAAATATTAACAGTACCTTCTATTTAAGGACTTTATCATAGCGTATCCATTCATATCCATCTGTGTGGGTGGCGAATTTGCTGAATCGTGTCCCGAATAACCTTATAACAAAAAAAATATATAGAAACATGGCCAAATGAAGAGTATCTGAACAGTGTAATAGTATATCGTATATATATTTTTCAAATACATTTGTTATCTAACTAGTCACGATATCTCACTTGACGTGGAAGTGCGTCGCTGAAGTTCTGGTATTCTCGCTCGTTGCGAAGTGTTGCTCGCTTTCATTCCATATAAACTGGACGAGCTCGGTATCGGACTAAGAGTCAGTACTCTATCACTGCGAATAAACATACAAATAAAAAAATAACAACAACAAATAAATAGACTGTCTAGAATTAACGTGGAGTTTTAAAGTACCAATGATATCGATCAATACTTACGGCATCACATATTTCCCGAGGAATGAATCGCAGCTACTTACTCCGCTTGTACTCGATTCACTAGTATTTCGCACTCGGCCTTCGTGGGCATGTTCCAAAGAATTCATTCTACCTATTATAAGTCTATTTTCATGCATTCGATGAGGGCCGGAACGGTCGTAATTCGAACAATCTTTCAATATATCCACAGTCTTGGACTCGGATAACGTCGGTCGGTCGTGAGAACTGGAGAAACCTTGTGATGGTAGTGTGTGTGACTTTCGTTTGTCTTGATCTCTGCGTTCAGCGGCGAATGTCTTGTTGTCCACAACGTCTTGGTCGGACTGTTCTAATATAGACCCAACTTTACTGACGAGCTTGTAGTCGGAGTGCAAGCTCTCGGCGACGCTGAGGTCCGTGTGGTCGGAGTGCTCGCTCAGCTCCTGCTCGAACAAGTTGTAGCGCGGCACGTCGGGGGACGTCACGGGGCCGGGACAGTTTGGATCTCCAACAGAGTAAGTTTCCTCCGGCAACACTGGAAATTGGTCGTGTCTAGTATGCCTTACACACAGCCATCCTTTGAACAATATGAAAAAATCAGCACACATATTACTTAAAAAAAAATCTTATAAGTGATAGAAGATATTACCTAATTCGGCAAGCATGTTGGCTCCGTCATACGTACTGCCGATGAGGCCAAGCACATAGAAGGCAGTCGCGCGTACTGAATACACGGGACAATACTTTACGAGACGCACGATGTGCACCAGCACAGAGTCCTCCAAGTAGCCGTTGCTGAGGCTCATCAGCAGCTGGAGACCCGCGCTTGTAGTTGCAGTGTTGCCGACCGCCCACAACGACGCTTTTACATCTGCTATCTCCTGCTCTGTCGAACATTTCTTGCGCTGCAGAATCTGAAAAATTTAATTTGGTACAATATAGGTATATTTCGGGGACCGATCAATCGACTGGCTCGACCAGCGAGCAGTGTGTTACAATGTGCACGCTCGTGGTTGGAGCTGTACCTTGTGGTGTGCGGGCAGCGCGGGCTGCAGCGCACGCGGCGCGCGGGCGGCCAGCGCGGCGTGCACGTGCGGCGGCACCCGCGCCGAGCGCCGCGCGCGCGACACGCCCCGCCCCGCGCCGCCCTCCCCGCCCTCCCCGCACTCGCTCAGCGCCAACGCCGCGTGCGCGCCGCTCTCCACCAGCCGCGCGTACCTGCGCAACATACACCTCAACACTTCTCACTACACTGCTTAAGCTTCCCAATAGATGTTTAAGGAAAATCCAGCCAGTTCTCATTCCAACCCGTTAAGTTTTCCACCCACCCACGATGCAGGAGCTGTTATTATTTGTTTAGATGGCAGAACTTGCCAGTAAATGCCTTTCTGAGCGCCATGTTTCCGACTTTTCCACACCGCCCCTTTATCCATATCCAGCTTTCAAAATATATCAGAGAAATAAATTTGATGGTTAAATGGTCTATTACGAATCATTAGAAGATATGTAATTTCGATACTACATTTGAACTAAATGTATTTTTATAATAGCAGCCTTTAATTCGTCCACTGCTGGACATATTTTAATGACTTTACTTTACTTTATTTTACTTTATTTTAATAATACACCTACAACACCACCATACACCTACAAAAATATTGCACAATATATCTGATTGTACAATATTATTGAACGTGTAGGGATAATATTGAAACATTGCGCAGTAATTGACCAAAAGATTGAGCGAGCTTAATTTTTATTGTGCAATATTTTTTTTCTTGCGCTGTGTAGGCTAAATTATGCGCAATATATTTCTTTTTTTTTTCTTTTCAACAGAATCACGCGTGGCTGCCGGCAAAACTTCGTTGTCAGACATGTTGCTCGCACGAAAATATTGATCAGAGTGGTTTGTCAATTATATTGACAGAATTTATTGAACGTTTGGAATCAAAGGGGGTATTCAATATTATTGCACAATAAAATGATTGTGCAATATTATTGTAGGTGTATGGGGCGCCTTATACGAGTTCTTCATAACCCCTTCCAATCATTAAATAGTTATTTAAAAATGATTTCCTGTAGAATTTTGTATCCTCCACTTGCTGAACATTTTATTTTTATTCTCATTATAGGGTAATCCTCCTTTCGCCAAACAGAAATAAATTCAAAAATATATTTTGGCAATGCTGACCTGAACCACAAGATAACATTTATGCAAAATATTTTACTCTTAAAAATAGTAAAGTTGTTTGCTTACCTGTAATTATATGACTTGGTCCAAAAATCCAGATGCTTCTTTATAAATGCCATAGATTTCGCATCCGCCACTTGCGAAGCGGCCACTTCAAGGGTCAACCACAATAAATAGCCTCTATCTCCAACTGCGGAAAAATCTAAAGCAGCAGGATCTGCATGTTTGTCCAAACGACAGTTTTGACATAACACATCCCTCATCGGCATTAATTTTTCCACAAACGCCTGGAAATAAAAATAAATTATAATAAACACACAAAACGAGGTCTTTTTACTAAATGTCTTGAAAAACTCACAGGAACGGTAAACGCCTCTTCAAGGATGGTGAGCGCAACTTTGACCACAGCTTTAGATTCGTCTTTCACTTGGCCGACCAAAATCTGCAGTATCCACGTATCCATGTCTATGTCACTTTCTGTATCGTCATCTTTTTGTGGTGGCTTAATCTGTTCATGGGCAGTGGTTTTCTTTAATTTTGCTTTCCTTCCAACTAGCTCGCGAGATTTTCTTGATGCCCTTAGTAGAACGTTTAAAAATTGCGTGGCGTACAGACGAGACGCCTGAATGTTGCATGTTAAAGTCTTAGCGAGTATGTCGCGAGGGTAAGAATCTAAGGAATAGTCCAAACTGGATATAATCAGCTTCACGTAACAGCTGTGGTGTGTTTTCGTAGACAGATCTAGAAGGCTGTAAAATAAAAATTAGCACTAGTTCATAATCTTATTTATTTTACCGAGAATTGGATTCAACTCGGAAGTTTTAGGCGAGGAGCAGTTTGAGTCAATACGGTTCAGGAGATTATGTAATTGGGACATTTTCCTGTGGTATCCTCTTCTGCCGAAAAAGGCAAAATACAGGGGCCACCGAGATACGGCGAGACCTTGTCGAAAGAATTGGCGTGTAGAAACTGTGTAATAATATAAGGTTTATAAAAAGTTCACTCACTTTTCGTACAATCTGGTTCGTTTGAATAGCTCTAGGCCAGAATTTGAATGGCACAATTGCCCAATAAACAAGAAATACATTTGGCACATTGTGTTGCACATATGTTGTGGGCTAAAGAGACATTCATGCGCCTTCAGGCCTGTTTCAATAGCCTCTATTTGACGACTAACATCACAGAACAGATCTTCAAGCATCCTTTGTGAATCAACCTAAAAACACAGTCTTAATTTATATTAATTTAATTTATATACTAATAATAAAAACGTCAACAATAATTATAACTAATTAAATAATTGTTAGGACAAAAAATAATTACAAATATTCATAAGTTTATTATTATAACACAATTAAGTATAAAAGAGGATAACTCTGTTTCTGATACCAAACTCACATCATTGTGTCTCAAGAGATGTCTAATTAATTGACAGCCGGCACGTGTGGCCGAGTGACCGTTACAAGTGCTCGATAGATCTGTATGAGAATATTTATTGGAAGAAGGTTTCAAATAATTGATTATGCGGGCCGCCCAGGCTTTATGACCGCTGTCGTTAAGATTCAAAAACGGTACGCTGTCAGTCTCCTGCAACAAAAAATAAATTTCATCAGCCGACAACAGTAATACATAGACATCCGAATTTTACAATGGAGAGCGTCATCACCTTCAATATGGTCCGAATGATTTCCCAGTTCCAGGTGTTGCCATCCTTGTTCTGCATCACTAAGGTGCTCCTTATGAGTCCATCTCCGTCCCGTTCGAACAAGTTGAAGAACTTGGCCGACTTGGCGACCTTGCCCACGGCCGCGCCCGTGCGCGAGCTCACGCTCTTGCTCTTAACGAGTGCGCTGACGTTGCGCTCGGGCACGTCGGCGCGCGAGCCCACGCTGTGCCGCTGGCGGGGCGAGCGCTCTTCGTCCGAGTCGTCGAGCGGCGCAGCGGGCGCGGCGGCCGGGGCGGGCGGCGCGGCGCCCCGCCTGTACGCGGCCGCGCACCACTGCACCACATGGTCGAGGAAGAGCGTGGCGGCGGCGGGGCGCGCGCGCAGCATGTCTCGCAGGCGGCGCAGGGCCGCGGCGGCCGCGAGCGCCGCGCTGCCGCCCCCCGCCGCGCGCCGCCCCAGCGCGGCCGGCGCCGGGCTCGCGCCGTGCAGCCGCGCCGGCACCAGCTGGTGGATGAGCTGCAGCAGCTGGCCCAGCAGCACGGTGGCGCGCACCGATATGAACGTGTCGCTCGTCACGATCACTTCGGCGAGCCCGTCCAGGAGACCGGCCTGTATAAACAAGGTTCGATAGTTATACATTTATTTGAGGTCTTAATGATTGAGTCGAACAAACTTTAACTTTACCTCAATAAAGCACTGCAGCAGCAGCGCGAGGTGAATCTCGGTGATGTCGGGTCCGGTCGCACCGAGATGAGGTAGAATCGCGATACCTTCCGCCGCCACAAAACCTTCGTTCAAGCGCCATGAGTCCTGATGCAGATTTAAAAATGTAATTATTATTCTGTCGTCTCTCGAAAACAAGTACGGTCAATTCACCAACTAATGCGTGTCCTGTGTAAATATTTTAAGAGCAATTGTTGAAACAATTTCTCTGTTCTTGCTGAAGCAAGAACTTAGAATCTTTGTCGAAAGATCCCTTTTTTGAATACCATCGCCCCAGTTCTATACGGTAAATTATATTACATTAAGTTAAATTTACTTAATTCGCTTGAAATCAGTCAACATTGGCTCACTTGAAAATCTGAGGGATCCACCGCATCCAAAGCTACTGATATTTCATCGGTCCACTCCGGTTGAGGTAGTCCAACTAACTCATATAAAAGGTCTAATATTGCTTTCTGAAAAAATTCAAATTTAAGTTAATAAGAATTCAATGATACAATAATACTATAACCTTATGCCGTTTGTCGTACTCACTCGGACTTCCAACCGCGGTAAGTACAGCGCTGCGACTAATGCACGCAATCCTCCAGAACTACATGGATGGCAAAAATGCAAGAGCCCGGGCCAACTTCGCAAAACACAAAGCAATGCTAACCGGCTACAAGTGAACCGCATCTCTCGTTCGTCCCTAAATGACATAAAATTTAATTTTAATGTACAAAATTAGGTTAATGAGTACGTGCTTGAGTGTGTATGTGAGTGTATGTGTGCTCATGTGTGACCTGCTGGTCTCGGTGCCGGCGGGTCGGAAGTGGAAGTCGCAGTAGGGCGAGCTGAGGTACATGAGGTCGAGTCGCGCGGAGCGGCGCGTGGCGGGGTCGTTGAGCGCGTGCAGCAACACGCCGCACAGCGCCTCCGCCATGCGCGGCGTCGCGCACTCCGCCAGCTGCCGACACACCGCCGCCACGCCGCCGCACCACACGAACAGCGACGGGTTCAACACGCCTGACACACAAACATTGTTCCAACAACTTACAAACCACGCTCTTTACCACGAGGACAATGTCAGTACACCTTCCTCACATTAGTGAACCTTGCAGGTTAATCTTTGGCTTATAACTTACAAATAGGAAGGAAAGTAGAACTTACATATTTCAGCTAGTGTAGCGGCGGCCGGTCGCGACAGTCGATCGGCACCCGGGTCCGGTGCCAATGCGGCGAGACAACGCAACAAGGCCATCGCCCCGGGGGTCGCGGCCGCGCCAGCAGCGCCGATGGCCCGACGCGCTACACGCAAAGCTTGGGCACGCTCTTCTTCATTACGTACCATTACCTCCATTGATCTATGTCAATAGTAAAAAATCTTTTAATATACTGATTCCAGTCACCAGTATAAATAATTAAAATTATTACATCTCTGTAATGATTATAGAAAACAAAAATTTTATAACACATGAATAATTATTATTTTTAAAAATGTCATTGACTTTGCTCAAACTTATTTTTTGGACAAAATTGTGCTTTTAAAACTAGCTTTCAATAAATAGGTCATGTTGACTGCATTTCTATTAACAGCAATGAATTTAATTGATGAATGTATTTAGGTGCATAGCTACTCTGGCGCAAAAGGCACATATTATCATATACAATAAGACAAAACATTCACTGTTAAATCTGCTTCATAATAGATTTATTAATAAACAAAATTTTTTGATCATAATATAAATGGAAGAAGTAAAAAGATAATATGTATAGCAATTTATTTACCTTATCACAAGATATGGAAGCTTGAGGTTGTTGAAAGTGGCAACATCACTCTCAGTTTTTATTAAATATCTTAACACTCTTAAGGCTGCTGCTCTGATTACCATAGAGTCATCTACAAGGCTGATGCGAATGCTGAAATAAAAGCAAGTAAATTGTGTAAATGATAACAAAAGCATGGGCATGTAAAACAAAAACTTTGCCACATGCTAATATATGAGTAATACTAAATGTATTGGTTTGACTTGGTTACAAAAAAAAAAATATGTATGGAGCCCCTTTATAGGGATTTCACTCAAGTTTTTCACAACAAATTTTTAAAACACATTTTACATGTATTTAAAATACATAGAAATGATGTTTTTAGATGGAATTAATGATATAAAATTATTCAATTTTCTTTTTCATCTGTAAAATTAAATAAAGTATATCCAATCTGGCATTACTCATTTGACAAATGACTCATGAAATGCTCATCTAATCTTGACTGCTAAAAATAAGTTGTTGATAGAGGATGCACATATATGTAATATTCAAACATATATTTCTATTAGAATTCAAAGCTGCCTAGAACATTTTCTTCAGTTTTTAAAGCAATCATTTCCACATCCATACACTTAGTGTCAAACTCACATGTCCTATAGTGTTGGCAAAAATATACTTCTTAAACGATATTTATGTCTAGTTTATTCATGCTAGGTCAAAATTTACTTAAATTCTGCATACAATGAGCACAGCAGCTTCATATTAAGCCCTGAGTTATAATAATATAACTTACAATCCTTTGACCTATACAACCTAAGAAGTTATTGGGCATTTATTTTTTTCTATTACATAGCGCTTCATCATCATCAACATCCTTTAATTTGTCCACTGCTGGACATAGGCCTCTCTTATGTCACACCACTGCAAATTATTAAGTAGCGCTTACCAAAAGCAAATTAATGGTTTGAATAATTTGGTAAAATGCCATCTGTCAATTTAAATAATAACAATGCAATCATTTATGTGAATTATTCTGCTATCTTACTTAAAATCTAAAGTAAAATTATTTGTCATGCAGATTTTGGAGCTACAAGATTACTATTAAATGCAATAAATATGATTGCTATAAGCACATGGTAAGTTATGTAAGATGGCAATAATAAAACCTATATAAGTATATATAAGTATGTGCAATCTTAAATGTTAATATAATACTTTTTAATGTGAACAATTATTTAAGGAAAATGAAGCCATTAGATAAAATTGTTGTTGCTTATACTTTAGTTAATTTTAGTAAAACAAAATATGGCACTTTACTAATGTTTTAAAATTTACTTTTAACATTAATAAATTAACTTGGATGTTGAACAAAAATAAGACCACACTGTGTTATTAATGAATCACATTAATATTTTCCCTTAAATTAAAGCATCTTGAATCATATATGTAGTGTAATAAAATAACAAGATTTCTTACCAAGTCATTAACTCATCAGGAGTAAATCCTAATGAACTCCTGTCTTCTTTGCATATCAATGTAACTAAGGCATTCAAATAAGATAACCTACGACTATCAGAGCCACTTCTCTGCATTCCTCTCAATCCATGTCTAAATTCGGATGGTGCATTTTTACTATTTGGAGAGGTTTCAGTTTGAAAACTTTTCCTCTGGTATAAGCCCTGTATGATTTCTTTGATGTTTTCTTCAGCAGTTTTATTTATAGTGTCTAACTTAAATAAATCACCACCATGTTTACCTAAAAGAAAACCATATTTTAAAGCGAATTTACGTTGAAACTGAATGATTTGTATTCAAACTATAAGAATACGTGATTATTTGTGAGCATAGCTGCCCATATGTAAATTTGTCAACAGACTTCAATTAAATCTACGATTTATTTACCTTTCCTTCGACTCAACCAATTTTCGGTGGTAGCCATTGTAACATTTTTACCTAACAAACGATAATATTGTATCCAATAATTATTGGGTTCCTTAAAGTACAAACAAAGATAGCGTCTGTATTAAATACGATAAAGAGACAAACTTCGAAATAATATACAATTTAAGTCTGTTTTCTTCACACACCAACATCACACATTTGAGTCGAGTTTGACAGTTATTTTTTTAATTTTATTTTACATCTGAGAGGATTACCCGTCTTTGTATCTCGAAACCTTGGTGTTTTATTTCGTAGACAGTTCACAATATGAATAGGTAGGTACCTAAAAGCAAAACTTAGTTAGAGGTTCCGTCCTTTTATTCGTTTCATATATTTACGATTCCCATAATGGAAAGAAATTTACCCATGTTGCTAATACTACTTGAATTAAAAAAAAAGAGAATGGTGTTTTGTGCATTTTAAAGTAATAAATAAAAGTATTTTAGATTATTCTAAATAAAAGATATGCTATGCCTCTCGTTTCTGAAGTTGGTGTTCTAGCCAACAGGGACATGCTTCTGTCCTAACTTTTAATTTTTCTAAAACTATCTATAACCCTCAAATTTTAAATGATCATGGCCGAAAATGATTTTACTCTAGTACAGAACACTTACACTAACAATCAATTAAAACAAATGTGTCGAGATAACAATCTTCCTCAAAATGTACCTAATTATAAGATTGGTTTACAGCCTGTGGCTTTATATTTTCACGTTATGTGTCAAGCCTATACCTAATCGATGTTTATTTCCCTTTATTTTATAATTTAAAAAAATGCATATAGGTACTAAATTTTATTTATTTATTTTTAAAAATGATTTAAAGAATATTTGGAAAGTTTGAATATGAGAATGTAGGGTAACTCTGGTTTTTCTTCCAAAATTAAACTGGCAACATTCTGTTGTAGTGAGGTGAAAAGAAAATGGTGTGGTGCTACAAAATCGCAAAGTAAACTAAAAAGCGGATACGTTCTATCTCTGCGGACGACCATCATCAGTTTATTTCCGAAATTTATCATCACTAAAATTTCGAAAATGGCGGAATCCCAAGATTATATTGACATGAAATCATGCCGTATTTGCCTGACAAATAACAAACCATTATGTCCTCTGTTCAGGTACAAATTGTCAGGCAATTATGCCGAAATGCTTACAGCTATAGCGGATGTAAAGGTATTTTAGAATTCTTACAGCGACATGTTATAATTGAAATGTTATGAAATGTTACTATTTATCTGCTAAAAATTTTGTTGTTTTTTGTCTAAGGTATCTTCAAACGACGGTCTCCCGGAAAAGATATGTTTAAAATGTTGTTCTACACTCGAAAAGGCGTACCTATTAAAAACAGTGGCAGAAAGGTAAGAGTAAATTTTGAAGCTTAAACTTATGTTGTTAAAAAATTTATCTCTTTTTATATTTATTTACCAGGTCCGACAGAAAATTAAGAAAAATGCTGGCTAAGATCAAAGGCAGCATTCCCACGAAAAAAATCGCATTTGATTCCTTCACAGATATAAAAAGTGAAATTGGTCCAATACCAATAAAATCTGAGCCAAAATGGGAGATGGAAATTGATGTAAATAATGATAATGCTTCAAAAGCTGTTGAAACCATTGATGGGAAGGATCTTGTTATCGCTAACACAGTTATAAGGAAAGTGGATCCCAACAATGAAGAACCTAAAACTGATGTGTCTGTTGATACTGATAATGTTGAGTTAACATGGAAAAAAACATCCAGTGAAAAAAATGAAGACTTTGATGTGAGTAAAATAACTTGTTTAATACATAAGAGAAGCACTGAAAGGCTCAAGGTTTAGATGTATGGTTGAGAATCTTGTTAGTCTTAGATACAGACTCCAGGCACACACCTGTAATTTTTTGAAGCTACGTGTGTATTCAATGAAATAAATTTAAATCCTAATCTACAAAAGGCCCAATTATATGTCAAAATATGCAGAATATTCAAAGTAGTATGGTGTTTCTTTTTGCATAGATTATTCATACAAAGGTTACATTTTAATATGAATGAAAAAAAACAACATAGAAAAAGATTCTGAAGTTGAACGGATGACCAATCTCTTAATCATCTATTCACCTGACAAACAAATATTGACATAATATGAAGGTGTCACATCTTTTCAAGTTTCTTCCAACCATTTTGGCCTGGGAACAAAATATTTTTTTATCAATTTGGTCATCTTTCCTTTAATATATATATGCTTAAGCTTAGTTTGTAATTTTTTATTCCAGGACGATTTCATTAATGATGCATTTCAAGATAACATAGATGATGAGGATTATGTACCACCTAATGAAAAGCAAAAAAATAGATTCAAAAAGCCCAAATTAGCTGATATAAAAGTTTTCAAAGGAAAACCACTTGTGAGGAAAATAAAAGTTATAAAGAAGATAAAAGATGATTATGATGAAGGTGGAAATAAAAGTGATAATCCAAGATCAACATCCATAACCTGTTGTAAGTTTATTTTATATTAGTGATAGTAATAAAAAAAATTCATTGTCTTAATAGTTGGAATTTGAAACAGATGTAGAACTAATTTGCCAGATTAAGTATTAGTCTATTTTTTTTTTGCAATGGAAACAACAATTATATATATTAATTTATACTAAATGTACATTTTCAATTTAAAACTATAAGTTAATGGAAAGGAATTTATTTATATTTTCAGATCCAATTTTAAAGAATGGCTCAAGAGGTGCACCCATAATTTTGAAGCGCCCTAAGGATTCAACTATACTAAAAGTTCATACAAATTATAAGCCACGAACCCAAGGTTCAAGTGGAGAGGCTTCAAGAGTGATTCTAAGGGATAAACCTGTGAGGATGGTGAGAACTGGAGTTGCAAAGCAGAGAGAAAAACTTGTGTGTCCTGTTTGTGGCATACTTACTTATACATTGGGCAATCATATTGCAACACATCAAGGTATGTGACATATATTTATATTTTTATTTACCTTTCTCTTTGATTTATAGTGAAAAAATACCATATGATTCTTGTTTGGCCAAATTGCTGCATAAAGGTGTATATTATAACATTTAAACTCATGAATTTATTTATAAATTTTATGTTATATAATTTAGAAGCAGTGATGGCCTCTAGGTTTAGGCGCGCTGTCGGTAATCTCGCCGTTCGCGGGTTCGAACCCCAGGCACACACCTCTGACTTTCGAAAGTTATATGTGTATTCACATTGAATTATCACTTGCTTTAACGGTGAAGGAAAACATCGTGATAAAACCTGCACTCCTAAAAAAGTTCTTAAGAATTTCTAAGGTGTGTAGTCCGCCAACCCGCACTAGGCCAACATGGTGGACTATGGCCTTAACCCTCTCAATGGTAGAGGAGACCCGTGCCCAGCAGTGGGACGTATATGGGTTGATAATGATGATAATTTATAATGCCACTATACACATATTATATACAACTAAAAAGATAAAGAAAACACTGTAAGAAAAAACAATAGCAATAACAGGTGGTCTGTCTTCCTGTAACCTCTTCCACACAACCCACAGTCCTGGTGTGAAAAGCAGTTCTTTATTTAATCCTTAAAAGTATTTATTAATTATATATTTATTTGACATAAGTAACAATGTCTGATCATATGCTTTTTTAAATAAATACATTTTTTCATGATAAAGTTAGTAAAGTATAATTTTATCTATGTTTTACCCCTTGCCACATATATATGTTCCCATGGCACTATAACAGAAAAGTACCACTACACACAAAACCACAATATTTTAAAGAGGAAGAACAAAGGGATTTTTTAAAGGAATCTCCTTTTCTGTGCCCTCATTTTAAAAATGTGAAGTTTGTTTACATAATTTAAATGTTTATTCTGCCCTTTAAATTAAAACCCGCTTAATTCCACAATTTGAATGTTACAATTAAAATGATCCTTTACCATATTTATTTTAGAAAAGAAGCGTTATTCCTGTCCACAATGCCCAAGGACCTTTGCTCAGAAAAGTAATCTACAAACACATGCTAAACAGCATTCTGGAATTAAAGACCATATTTGCGAGGTTTGTGGTGCTGGTTTCTACAGTCAGAAATCATTAGTCAGGTAATAAAAATTATCAAATGAGTTGTTACAATATTGGTTATTATGTTTTACTTTAAATAAATGTTTTTACTTTTTGTATTGCAGGCATAACTTGATCCACAAAGGTGACAGACCATATCCATGTAATTTGTGTAATAAGAGATTTATTGCTGTGAGTATTTTCAATATAAATATTGTAAAAAGTGAAGGAATAGTGTATGATAGTAAATAATAAAAAAAAATTTGGTCACTTGATGGTGAAAACCTAAAAACCGCATAGGTTTAATTACTCGGAACAAGCCTTCTTGCCTCCTTAATTGCCTTTTTACACTGCCCTTCCAAAGTCTCATAGTAAATTTATTCCATAGAAACAATTTCATTCACGCGTTTTAATGTATTGTTAGAATTGTTTCTCTTTCTTTTACCATTTTTTTTAGAAATAATCGTATTATTTTATATGTTACAATATAAAAATTATATTGACATGAAAAAGGCATTGCAATCAGCGCCGTGCAACGTTTTTATAGTTTTCGTGGGGACTAGTTATAGATAAATATTATAAAAAAATAAAAATTTCACGTAAATACGTCTTAAAATTACTTCTATAGGGACGCAATTCAAAGCAACGAATCATAACAAAATCGGGGGATCCAGTTTCATGTAGTAGCTATATGTATATCCAACATATTTATCGTAGTTACGTAATTATAATGTATACCAAATTTGCATATTTGTATTAAAATTGAAATATTGTATTTTGTTTATGTGACTTTTGGAAGTGAAATGAAGAATATATTGATAAATTTCAGCGGTGCGATCTGAACCGTCACCTGCGTATACATTCCGGTTACAAACCGTTTAAGTGCGGGACATGCACAATGTCGTTCAACGCCAAACACCAGTTGCAAAACCACGAGAGAATGCACACTGGGGAGCGTCCGTACACATGTCAGGTGCGTTGGATACCTTTCATAGTATTTTTATCACGTTACAGATGCAAAGTCTACATCGCCATATGAGAATTCACACGGGAGACAAACCTTATAAATGCGACACCTGCAGTAGATGCTTTGTGCAGAAGCACCATCTACAAAATCATATTTTAATCCACACGCGCGATAAGCCCTTTACATGCGAGGTCAGTAGGTGCCTTGATTATTAGTAACGACTTATGCGCTCATGGGTGGTCCTAGTTGCGCGACGGCTTTATTATTGGGGACTTATTGACATCGGTTGGACTGGTCAGCCTATCCTGGTTTTCATCACGTCAATGTTTTATTGCACATGTGATTGACAAACTACCCGATAATACAGCCGTACGATTACACAGCACGAAAATCCTGTTTATTAATATCCATAATGATTTCTGCTTCATGCATTGTTACAAGAAAACTTTAGTTAAATGCAACATTTATCGTGTGACAAACATATGTTTCACAAGTTCTAAAAACTAAATACGTACATGCAATCATTACAAGTGTGATAAAAACTCATGAAATTTTCATTATAAGGTAATGGTAACCTTTAGGGCAACATGCACTTTCTTGTGATATCCTCATGGCACGTGACTTATATTTTGCTTCATAATGAAATCTGTATCTAATAAAAATCTTTTCAACTATAAAATGTATCTTATAAAATATGTTTGTTACAGGTTTGTAATGTAGCATTCAGCTATAAAGTGAATTTAAATAACCACGTATTTAAAGTGCACGGAATCAATCTTAAATTCAAGTCTATCCACACTGTGACCGAAGATGTGTTGCGCCGGGAGATGGGTATGGGAAATGAAGCCAGAGTTGCGATTTCGCACATTATGCCACAACTGGGCAATGAAGTACCGCCACCAGCTGCCCATGAGACCGTGCATCATACTTCTGAGTACTAGAATTAAGCTCGTTTTAAGCATCCCTATAATTTAGTTTTAACAACGTAAAGTTGTTATTTTTTATCAGGAAATATAGCGCTTGTGATGAATATTGTAAAAAAATGTTGTTTTCAATTAGGTAGTTATTATAATATTATGAAACTATTGTTAAGACTTAATAAATAGCTTTTAAATACCTAGTTTTTTAAATAGTACATTAAATGTACACCGAAAACAAATGCAAATATTAATTAATATGTTCGTCTGAATTAAATATATACTTTTACATGGGTATGGAAATATGTAATTGAAACCAGCAGATCATTCTTCTACATGATGAAATGTATTTTACTACTTATGCTTTAAGCAAGTTTATGGCTCTATCAAAATAATAATTTTAAATAACGTAATCCCTAGTGCATATACATCCAACGCTGACAGGATAGTTCTCAGCGACCCATTGGTGACGTAGAGTTTCGGGTAGTTTAAGCGATTCTTGTTTCGGTGACTTTCTTCTCTTTAGTATTGTCAACTAGAAAAATAAAGATCCGTTAGTTAAATCAGTAAAATATATTATCACTAGTTAAAAAATATACTTTGCCTTGTGTTCTCGCAGTTCTAGTGAGTAAGTTATTAAGTTATCAGGGCATCAAGTTCAATTCCTTGGTTGGGCACTGTCATCGGATTAATTCCTAGTACCAGAACAAGAATAGCCAAGCCTTCTGTTACGTGGCATCTAAAAACAACAATTTAAGAAGCCTGGGTGCAGAAACGCCTCTCTGTATACCCATTTCGGGATACAACCATAACGCTACGCACGTATGTATTTTTTTTGTCGCTGATTTAATCGACCCCAAATTTAATTGTTTCTTCAAAATCGTGATTTCCAGCGACGTGTTTGAAATTGTGTTTATAAATATGATGAACTCACGTGGTACAAGCTTTCCTTGCAGATATAAGGAGGAAGGCAGGACTGTTGCTGTACTGCGCTACAGTTTCTTATTTCTATAAATCGTGGATAAGCGTTTTCGCCGAAGTCCTTAACATCTTTCTGTAAAGTATGTAAATAAGGCGTAGGTAATACACAAATATTAATGAAATAACTAAAACTGTGGTACTGGTTCGTTTGGTCATAGGATAAAGAAATATCCCAGCCGACGAGATTGAAGGTTTGGACTGACCCTACCTCAGGTAGGGTGTTGAAACTCGTCGTCGTGGTCTTATAATGTATACAATAATTGTAACATCGATACCCCAGCTGCCTATCCCTGTTGACTTTTAAATGTTGTTGCAAACTAAACGTCTACATAATTGTATTCTCGTTTTCTAAACACCAAAAGCTATATTTGATAAATATGTGTTTAATTTTAATACTGCAATACAAATTATAAAAGTTAAAATAATAAAACATTGACATTAGAACAAAGCATAAGCGACTTTTAACACACGTAAAATTGGACATCATCATCATCACCCCATATATGTCACACTACTGGGCACAGGCGTCCTCCACCATTGAGAGGGTTTAGGCCTTAGTCCACTTCGCTGGTCAAATGCGGGTTGGCGGACTACATACCTAAGAAATTCCTAAGAGCTTTATATTGGATATAACTAGTGCTAAAACAAATTATTTTCGAAGCGTCATCTTAAATTAGTAAAACATCAGAATAAGGCAATAAATAATTGTAACTTACACTGATCTCACAGCTACACGGCGGGTCCGGAATAGCTTGCTATACATTTTAAATATGATTATTTTAGAAAAGACTATGACATAATTAACACGATATCTTATTGTCGTACGTTACGATTACGATACGTTTGTAACAGTTAATGTACTGGCCACTCATTCACATTTTTAGCCTCGGGTTCAGTGTCCGGGTCAGACAAAGTGATATTAGGTTTTCCCTTGGAAATTTCTCAGTATTAGCATGGAATCGGGAAATTTGCCAAAAGAATTGTCAATAAATAGGCTTCCCTTCTATTTGACGGACTTAAAAAAAACAATAGGATAAACATGAGTGTAGAAACTCGCTAATACCTTCACCTTTAGGGATAGAAGCGTTATTGTATGTAGGAACATATTATATAATGTATTTATATCACAGGGACTTTGATTTTCACTGTTCAGTGTAGGTATTTATTATTTTCAATAGTATTTATTTATTTATTTAAACTTCATTGTACACACAACACTTAAACTAAGGAGTACAGAAGATGAGCAGAGTACAATGGGCGGCCTTATCGCGCAAGGCGATCTCTTACAGGCAACCATACAGGCATGGATTTACAGGAAGAGAAATGAAAGGTAGTTGAGGTGTACTAAATAAATAAAAGACATATCGTAAATTAAAATGTAAGATTAAAATAATAAAAAAAAAAACAAATACATCTAAGTAAATATACATAAACATACATACATACATATATAGATAAATACATACATACAAGACATATGCCTTCAATTAGCAGGACAAGTAATAGTCTTTAAGTAGTCTTTTAAAGATGGCAATTTTTTTTTTTTTTTTTTTGTTATAGAGGGGAAAGCTATTTATGGCTCTACTTCCCGCCAGCCCGGGGGCAGTGGGGGGCGGGAAGCGTATGTCGGGGTCACCGGTCTTCCAGCCCGGCGCGCGGCGACGTCATGTCCGCGCAGATGTTAGTGCCGGGCTGGGTCCCTAACAAAATCCCTATACCGGCATACCGACCAAAACCCCCCGGTGGCCATCTCTGCGCCGAGTAGGACGACCACGGTACGCGGGCGAGAAGCGCCCACCGTTATCCGCAGCCGCCCGGTGCGCCTCCGAGACGTAAACGTCTCGGCCGTCTCGGATTTGTAGGGGGTGCAGTTGCACCCCCACTAGCTTGTTCGGACGCCCCGGTTGTAAATGGGCGCCCGCGACGTACACAGACCACAGTGCCGCCGCCCCTCTCGGGGTCACTTTCAGTGAGGACGCGCTGCCCCCACAGCACGTCCAGCGACCCCAAGGGCCACTTTAAGTCGCCTTTTACGACAGGCAGGGGATACCGTGGTGGGATTCTAACGCCCCCTTTCCACAGGACAGGGCGCTGGGTCTAATTGTCTCTGTTGACCCGGCGCCTCCTTCTTTGATGTCTTTGACGGGCGGGATCGCTTCTTTCGCGATCCCGATCCACGCTCTCCTTCTGCGACATGACGTGCTCGCAGAAGGAGAGCATCGCTCGCCAGGACCTCGGACTCCCGACCATCGAAGAGACGACGGCCGGGAGCGAGAGGTCTCCACCGACAATAGCGCGGAGAGCGCTGCGCTGCATCTCCCAGGCTGGAGTTCTAGTAAGATGGCAATGACTTAGCTCTTCTTATCGACACTGGAAGCGAGTTCCATAGTCTAGTAGCTTGGACGGTAAAAGAACTGTCCATAAATATACTACAGTGCACGGGCGTTTTAAGTTTTAAATTAAATTAGTAATACGAAACAAAGTAAAAAAAAATGAATAAAGAAATTGCATAGAACTTAGAAATCATTAATGTCACCAGCAGAGATTAAATGTAGTTGTATACAGACCGTGATCGAAAACTAAGGCAGCTAATAACTACGATGATTACAAACCCATTGACGTTAAAAAATCCCAATAAAAAATAATAATTTTGATGTTTTCCTAATAACCACTTGGTATTAAATGTATGTGGTTAGCTGCCTTAGTTATCGATCACGGTTTGTATACATCTGTATATACTTTTCTGTATTTGTTTTGACACAAAAAATGTAGTACTCACATTATATTTTTCTACCTTAATGTTGCCTCTTTTACGAGTCCGGGTTTCGACTGAATTATCTAAGAGAATAACATCATTCCGTATCATATTGGCATAGTCTACTATGAAGGCCGATAATTCTTCGGGATTAGCATCTGGATATATCTCAGAGTTGTATGTGGTTTCTAAGTTGTCTCTGTTTCGTAATATGTCCGTGTTTCTGTTTGCTATATAATTCTGTTTCTTGCGAGTTCCTTGATTTTCAACAGTGTATTCATCGATGTTGTAATTCCTTTTAATTGCCGCCACTTTCGGCGACAGGACTTGAATCAGTATAAATATGAATGAACATGCTATTATTGTCCTAAGTGGTTTCATAATCTGAAATTTTTGAAAAAAGATTTATTTTGTTTTTTTGTATCTTAGTTTCTTTAAAATTTGTTAATTTTTTTTATTATTTTTATACGCTAAACTTTGGAAAATTATTTCTTACCATATTGATACCAATGGGTGAAACGTTCGATGTCGAGTGAAGTTTCAGAGGGATAATCCACCCTTATATAAGAGGATATGATTGATAGCTTATTGAATGAGTCCATTAGCCAGAAACATTATCTCTTTTGTACGCATTGTACGTAAAACAATGCCTAGTGTTGGTGTCAATGTAGGTAAACTGTGACAATAGTTTTAATATGGATAACGTTAAGATCTTTTCAATCCTCACTATGGGTGGCTTAAAATAAAGAAGTATCAATGGCGTATTGATGTCAGCATTTTTCTACATTAAAACTTTTTTCATGAAAGTACCTCCTTCGAAGTATCTCTATTTTATGAGATATAAGTACCAAATTAAGAATTACTCAATTGTATTTCTTTGAGACCCACGAAATCAGGGCTAAACTGGGGTAGATACATTCTCAGATTTCGCCCAGCTACTATGAACTTGGTAATATAAAACTACAATGACAATGTCCGTTTCAGAAATCGAATCCCAGATCACAGGCTCGTACAAGGAGAAAAGTAGTAGGGTGTATTACTTGTAATTTTTATTTTATTAACATTGTTGAGAGAAGTGAGGTAGAATTCAGGGGCACATACATACACACATATCATGTCATAATCTATAAAATATATTCGAGCAGCACTATCTTTAAAACGTTCCTATAAACGTTTAAAACCAGTGTGTAAGAAATAAGTGCATTTTAAATATAAAAAAATACGTTTTCCATACAACCCTCGGTATTAAATGTATGGGGTATACATGGAAAACATCAAAAATATAATTTTTTGTCGGGATTTTCTTTAATGCCAATGGGTTTGTGATCACTGTTGCTATTACCTGCCTTCGTCGCCGATCACGGTCTGAATACATACTGTATAAATATCAAGAGCGCCAAAAATAAACAACTGTGTTTAAAAAGTTGTTTATTAAAGAATATAAATTAATTAGTTTAGGTACTTGCCATTTGATATGGACTAAAGGTAATGTTTCGTAATCTATAATTATTATTGACGAAGGATTAAAGAAAACACAGTCAACGGATTAAATTACATTCAAGATCATTATTAACATTTCGATTTACGTAAAGTCTTCATGTATTGGTCTTGTGTCTAAAACCTCCATCACTTGTTCAAGTGCTATAGCTCCTTGGGGTCCTTGGAAGGGATTCAATGGTTGGTCATCCTTTATAACTCCTTGTTTTCTAAGTAAGAGTTCTCTCATAAGTGTTTGTTCTCGCTTTAAAACTTCATCATTCATTACATTTACCGATCTCCGTTTCAAAAAAACTCCATGTTTTTTAAAGCAATGTCTATTGAAATCTCGTTTATAACTGTAGGGTTGTGAACATATCTGCAGATTTAAGAATACCTAATATTTTACATGGCTGGGTAATGAAGGTTCCATTGAAGCGCGAAACGTTTTGAAACGTGGAAGGCATTTTTTTTTATAAGTAACTTGTTTTTTTTTTCTTTCAATTTGTGCGGTTCATTGTGTGTTTAATGTTTTAGTCACATCTAAAATCGCTCCTGTTTGCCACAGGAGTAGAAATAAGCATTTCTGCAACCAAATTTCCGTTATAGTGGTTTAAGTCCTATGTACCTAATAGGAGGCAAGCTTGTCGCCATATATTGGACATATTTCCAGACCGATAATTTGCTAATAAAAATCCACTGCCCGACCCGGGACCTCTACATTGCAAGGGACCCGCTTCGACCGCAAGAACCTTAAGACACATGTGACTTAATTTATTTTGATTCCTTATTTCATCATATTTCTTTAAATGACGGGGGGCACCATTTGAGAAAATCACTCACGACATAAAATATTATCAGTCAACAGGCTGACATAATATGGCATAGGTTAATAGGTATGACCTTTAAAATATTACAATTTACAGGATATATGAAGGTCTGTTTATGTTTATTTATTTAGCGTCTTTATGCATTATCCACGATTTTCACTTTGGATGCGGTTTTAAATATAATGAAACCAACGACTTCATACATTACCTCACATTTATATGGACGTTCTCCAGTATGTACTCTCATATGATGTCTTAGCGCAAAATTTGTGTGGAACGCCATATTGCATAATTCGCAACTAACTTTCTTATTCTCAGTGTTATGCAATCTTATGTGTCTTGTTAATGAAGATTTCTGGAATATAATTTTATAATTTTTGAAACACTCCTGAAAAATCTATTTAACTTGTAAGTATTATATTATAATGTAATACAAAGTTACAAACCGCTTTGAATCCCTTACTACAAATGTTGCAGAAATAATTCTTTGCCTCTGAGTGTCTGTTCATGTGTCTGGAAATAGAACAATTCAGATTTGTTTTATGAAATTAGTATTCAGACATAAGTAATTCACATGTACATAATAAAGCAGATTTGATTGTGTAATAAATAATTGGTATTTTCTACCTTTCTAGTGCATGAGCATTGAAAAATGATCCTATGCATAAGTCACATTTAAAATTCCGTACATTAGAATGAGTTTTCTTATGCCATTTCAATTGGCTTTCCAGAAAGTAGCTTTTGAAACAGATATCACATTTATATTTTCTTTCACCTATAAAAAAAAGGGTTTTGCATTCATAAAATTTCATTATTTAACATGCATCATATCATAACATAAACAGGTTTTGAGATACAGGACTTATTTTGTATGAGTGATTTATCAAGAACTCAATAGCAAGTTAAAATCTCCTTAATTAAAAACAACCAGGACAGCATATTTTATAAAAGTATTACAATAATTAAGAAGATTCATGTCAACTCTTTAGTACATCATAAGGCAATTAAATATAGAATATATTACTAAAAATAAACCATCATACCAGTATGTACTAATTGGTGACTTTTTAAAGACTTTGTCAATTTGCCACAGTAACAGCAAATATCCATTCTAATTCTTGATGCATATTTAGCCTTATATATTTTTTTTCTGTTGTTTTTTTCTTGAGGGTCATAATACATAATCCCAACATCTTCTAGGAAGACTGGCTTAATAGGAACAGGGCATACTGTCCCCTGTGTAATTTCTGAAAATATTTTGTTATACAAGTTTTATAATAATCCTAATTGAGTGTTACCTGTTACTTGGTAGATTTTGATACTCAGTTCCATTAGAGTGTGTATTTTCAAGCAGACAAACAATCCAGTAAATGTTTATTATGATGCAATTGAAAGTGTCTCCTATGCTCACTTAAAATGCATTATATTAGCAAATAGTATGTATTTAAATACTGTACAAATATTAAAAATACTTTCAGTAAGATGGTTTTTGCTAAGATAATGCTCATTCTTAGGGAAAATAAGACAGTTTATGTCATAATATATTTTTGTATGGCACATATGAATAATTTTTTTTTTTTGATATTCATTTGTTTAAATATGTACTGCAGTGGTAAAAGGATAACTATATGACTAAGATTTATCATACTGCATTTTTAATAGACCTTTATAATTACTAAATTTGTTGAAATATTTTATTAAAATACCATTAACCTTTTATCATCTTCCTTTTCTTTCTATATACTTTTTTAATTGGTTTCCATGGTATAAAATCATCATCTCTATCAGATCTTGGACTATAACCATCGCTTATCTCATTAGAACTCTGTGAAAGAACACCAAATAATTGTGTTTTATTGCAACAAAATATTGTGAGTTAAGTGAGAATTTTACAGTACATACTCAAAACAATCAATTTTAATTTATATACAAATTATTGTTTTAGTTTTTATATATTTTAAATAGATAAATATTATATTGATTACACTGAATTTTTACTTACAATATTTTCACATTTACCTCTGTCTTGATTGATTGTAAATAATCAACTACAGGTATCTCAATTTCACTCTTCTTGTTATCAATCCCAATCTTTCTTATAACTGTGTCATTGTATGACATGGTTGTTTTGCCATGTTCAATTTCTGTTATTAATTGGGCAGGGATAAAGTGCTTAAAATCTTTTTTATCATTCCATACAATTTCACTTTTTATTTCAATTATATTGTTAAACCTTTTAATTTTTGTTGGGTCAATGTTGTGTAATATCATATCAGATCTAAAAAAATATTTGTAATTATTTACATATCTATTTAATTAAATCTGGTAATATTATTTATTTAAAGTATTAAACCTTTATTTCATTTAAGTATTGCACTACAAAAGTTTTTATTGTGTACTCACCTTTCAATTAACATTTTAAAATCATAAGTGTCTTTAAGTCTATGCTGGCATGGGACACAGATCTTATTATAACCAATTACTCCTAAAATCTAAATAACAATAATATATTCAATATAGTTAACAACAACACATTATTTGGAAACACGGAAAACACGAAAGGACTTGTTGTTAAGTTTTTGATGGTAACAATTTTTTTATACCTTTAAGTGTGTGATTGATGTAATCATGTCTACATAGCTCATATGTTTTTCTTCATCTACTTCCTGTATTGTTTTCAATTGATTTGTGTTTATTAAACATATTCGGCATATATTTGTATTAGATTCGAAGCTCATGTCTTACACACTTTATTTTCATAATATTTCAAGATAATAACTAGGTACCTACACCTAGGTACTTCCAAATAATTATGTTTTTGTCAAAGACCTTATACTTATTAACTAGGTCTTTGGTTTTTGTAAAATATTTCTTGTTATTGACGTATGTCATATGTCAATGTCAGATGCATCGTGTAAAGGCTGTCATGCATGGAAGGGCTTGCATGACGAAAAAGTATCCATTTTTCGCCGCTTGGTCTGGTTAGCAGGTAGCTCGTAGGTATAGGTAGGTAGGCACCTCAAAAATCATTTCATCTGCTGCTGAAAGGCAACTTGAAAACCCCGCCGCGTATAAAATTTAATAACGTCATTATCAAAAGTAAACAATATGTTTGTTACCTATACCCTATTCAGGAAGCCGTGAGATAAAAGGTAAACAAACCATAAAATGGGTACTTTATAGGTTCACGATTGTTGAAGTCAATATATTTTATAAAAATAAGTACGAAAGTAATACACTGACAACACTGTAAATGATATTTTAGAATGATATTTGTAAAACTTGTGTAATTCTTACAGACTTATTGGAATTCGAACATCGTAAATGCCTTAAATATTTTTTTTATTTCAAATTATTAGTTATTAAGTTATGCACATGTAAAAACACCCAACAAAGACCCGATTCCCAAACTTCGACGGCATTTTAGTACTATTAAATTATAGACCACAGATCATACGATTTGTGGCTAAAAATAATGAAGTTAAAGTTTTACTTGGCAAAAACATAAAAGTAGAGGATTGTCAAAGGTGCATTGACCATGTAATAAAAGATGAAAAAAAACATGCTCAAAATTGATTATATGGTTGGATGGCATAATTGGTTATAACTTTTGTTATTCATGTTGGTAAGAGTTCATCAGAATCCTCGGAATTCGCTGAATAAATAATTAAATATAGGAAATCTATTGTTTCATTATGCTCATAGTTATATACCTTCTAATAAAACTTTTGCAATTGTTTGTTCATACATGTGAACTATGTAAGATAAACAAAGTACAGAAACTAAATGTAGGTATTGTTTGTTTTATCATGGAGTCAAATTAAAAAAGAAACAGTGAAATAAAAGTTTGAGAAGCTTTGTTTTTTTTTATTTGTTTACATTTTGTCTCAAGCCCCAGTGAATCGGGTATAGGGCGTGTACTAAAACGAAATTTCTCTTTTATTGAACACTAGCTTTTGCCCGCGACTCCGTCCGCGTAGATTACAGGTTAAGTTCGAAAGAAAATAAGTTGAAGTCTATTTTACTCCTCAGAGTCCTATTTATGTCATACAAATCTGTCAAATTGTTTAAACGTAAAACCGTATCGCCGCGGTCGGCAGCTGTGCATAATTATTGCGCGCTCGATCATTATTTTGAAACTGCGATATCTTCTAAAATACTCATTGAAATCAGATGATGTAAAGGTCAATTTTATTTTATATTAATTACTTATAATGAATAACGTATTCATTTGGATAAGAATTAATATCATCTTTATAAAATCACCTTCATAAATAAGGCTTATTTTAAAATAAATTTGGTTAGGCTAAAAAACGTTATAGTGAGCCAACCTTAAAGAATTGACATATCCTGTCGCGGACTTTTTGTAGAACTTTTAAAGGGAAATAATTCTCTCATACATTAATTATTTTTGTGTAACTTTAACCTTTTCCGCAGCGCACGCAGCGGAAGCTCACAAAAAGGAAAAAATGTCCCCGATTATGAAACATTCTTTGTTGTCAGTGTTTGGCGTTGATATTTTTGTGTAAGGCGTACAGAACCGTTAGTACAGAGGCTTTACCTGTTCTTGCGGGTGTGCTTCCAGTCGACCTGGAAGTACAGCGTCGCGTTATACTTTGCCAACAAGCAAAGTATTGATAGAGATCTCCTTCTATTGCGCGACTTTTCGAAAATAACTCCATTATTTAAACCATACGCCGAGATTTATTCGGAATTAATAGAAGAATGGCAAAACCGATGGAAGCTGTCTATAAAGGGACGTCATCTTTATCAATATTTTCCTTCGATTAGCGATCGCTCGGCAAAAACTTGGCTTGAGATTGATTATTACGTGTCGCAATTTCTAACGGGTCACGACATTTTTGTACCAAATTATTCTCCTTTAAGTTGGTTGATTTTCCTATGTGCCAATGCTCAACATATGATTGCGGATATGAACAGTCCTCACATCTTATCCTTTGGGAGTGCATTCTTTGGTCGGATGAGCGTAACAGTATGCTCAATAGTATGCATGTATCGTCTGGTGTTGTTTATTATTCATAATAGTAATTATACAGACCTCGTTGAATCTAGGAAGAATTTCATGCCTATTATTGGAAGTCTGTATAACTGCTTACATGTTATATCCAATTTCAGCAAATAGTTATTTATCTACGGTGTGTTAATTGCGTCTAATTTTGCTAACTGTATCGTCTTTCTTTGTGTGAGGTCAAACCTCATAGGTCAATGTTTTGTCACCCGCTTTGCTGTGGAGGGAAGTGGACAACTCTTTGTTTTTTCAACTCCTCCTTTACATTGATTTTTCTGATTAACTTTGTTGCGGGATTATGACAAGTTAGGTCCCCTTAGATTTGATGAGCTAAAAAAATCGGAGATCCCTCATCAATCGACGCTCTGATGCAAAATGACAATAACGGGTCACTCCGGAACTCAATATACTTCGTGTCACGTATAATTAGGGGATTCGATCCCGGTCGATTTTTGTAATCCCGGGATTTCGGGATTATCAACAGTTAATCCCGGGATCCCGGGGTAGTCCCGGGATTGTATTAGTAATAAAAAGTGGTAACAAAAAGAAAGTAAAGCATTTTAAAATAAATCTTTTATTTTAAATCTTTACTTAAATATTAAAAAATAAAACAAAATTATAATTTCTTCTGATAAAATAAAAAAACTAAGCCCTTTTATCTAAACAAAGAAACGCCATTGTACTATAAAAAAGACCATGCAACAGAGATCAATGTATTTTAAATAAAATATAAATATAGGAACTATAAATTACTTATTTAACCCACGAAAATAAAATCTTAGAAATAACAACGCATCCAACGTCTCATCCGAAAGCATACTTCTTAATTTGTGGCATATGTAGAAGCAGAAAAAGCGCGTTCAGACTCGATGGAAGTTGGAGGAATCGTCTATAAATTTTTATAGGTCTTCTCCAAATTATTGCCTCGTGTAAAACTAGCCTCAGAAAGAGTAATTTCTTGTTTAATGATATTAGAAAGCACATTTTTATTGATTTTTATTATAAATATGTCAATCCCGAAAATCCCGGGATTTATTAAATTTAATCCCGAAAATTTCGGGACTGAAATATGACCGGGATCCCGGGATCCCGGGCTTCGGGATCCCGGGATCGATACCTCTACGTATAATGCACTTTTTACACTTCATGCACGGTAGTCGTTATACCAGCGGATAGAAATCTACTGCCAAAATTAAATTGGACCTTTGGAACCTCATCCGCTTGTCCAAACACAATAATATTGTTTTATTTACTTTTAAGAAATCATATACAACGTGCACCGAATAATAACTATTTTGATTTTAACTGTACGGTTTTTACGGTAAAAGCTTTAGCGTGTATAGCTAGCTTTACTAATCTTTGGCGCAATCCGAATATTTCGTCATAGCAGGTGAATAGAGATGCAACTTGCAAGTGCGAGTAGTCAAAACAAACTGAACTAAATTTAACCTCACAATGAACAAGATACCAATAATTTATACTAATTTGATAGATAGATAGATAGATAACACTTTATTGATACCCATTTAAAAGTAAGTTACAATTAAAAAACGTAAAATAAAGTGGAGCAATAAACGGCCTTATCGCTGAAAGCGATTTCTTCCAGACATCTTTTGGATGGAATAAAATAAAATGAAGTATGTACATAGGGGTAACATAAAAATACAAAAGAAAATAATATATATTATTATAAGCATACATACACACACACGCATAATTATATATTAACAAACATTGGACCAATAAAAATCCTTAACTTTTTGTTTGAAAGTGTGAGGTGAATGGTGATGGAGCTTTTCTAATAGACACCGGTAGCGCGTTCCACAGACGAACAGCTTCAACAGTGAAGGAGCAGTCGTAAAACGTACTACCATGCACTGGAGTCTTAACCTTTAAGGGGGGGGTAGGGTTTTGAGGGTTCAAAAAAAAGTGATTTTTTTTTATTGCATATTATGAAAGTATAGTAACTCAAGAATGTTGTCTGTTAATAGGAAGTCAATCGGAGCAAAACTCACAAAGATATAGCTTTGGAAGTAAGCTTGTCTCGACTTCTTTCTTCGCTACGAAAAACTTTAAACGCGTTTTTCTCAAATCGATGTTTTTTGAGTCGGTGCACTCTGTATCTCAAAATCTATTCAACCGATCGTTCTCAATTTTTTTACAGTATTTCCTTACATAATTTATGAGGTAACCCTGTTGAGATTTTTTCGTTTTTGATTTTATATTTTTTATTATTAACAACAATAGTCATGAATTTAGGCCAAAAATCGGTATTTTCACTTTCAAGTCTTGTAAAAAGTTCAAAAATAAAAAAAAATGGAAAAACTCGACAGAGATACCTAGAGGGACATAAAAATTAAAAAAAAAACTTTGGTTATTTCATTTTAGATGATCCAGTGCTGAGGTATGACATGCACCGTAAAATGTATTTTTTCTCAGGCGCCTGCGAACAATTGCTGCCATTCGGTCAATTTTCAATATTTTTCAACCAATATTTCACAGAATAAAGTTCAATTACTACTCTTTAATGTACAATAATCAGAAATAAATTTACTTTCACCGTACACCCAAAAAAAAATCTGTAAGAGCCTGTTTTTTTCTGCCTTCAAAACCCTACCCCCCCCTTAAGTACCGACGTCCTATTCTAGTAACATAAGTACCGACGTGACGTCTGGCAGACCACCATGGCTTTAATTACGAATTCTTTTTTGTTTCTTTATATTCTTCTAATAAAAATTATTCTATTTATTGCTTATTTAACTAGTTATTGTAAAAGTAAAACAAAATATAGAATTTTTAACATTTATTATTAATTATAAACTTTTACATACCAGTCTCAAAGTTTTTGGAAGTAAAAACTAACTTTTATCTTAATAATTATTATATGTTAACTAAACAATAGGAACTCTTATTGAATATACTTTTTTAAAAGATTAATAGTTAAGTAACAATAAAAATAAAACTTTAACAAATAATCAAACATATTTTTCAAAATCACGAGGCACCAAGTTATAGGAATTATCATAATAATAATTCGATCGATTCACCTCAATGCATTCAATTTCTTGCTGCTCCAATATAGTTTCTTCACCTGCAGACCCTTCCTGTTCAGTTGCCGAACCAGGGTCAGCCTCCAACGTAACAAAATTCGGATCCACATCGTCACAGTCGGACTCTGAACTCTCATTGAGCCATTCCATTAAAATTTCTTCATGTTCTTTGTGTTGAGCCTTATATGATATTTTTTTTTACTAGCAGAAACACTTTTTTTGTATCTGCGCTTGCTCGTTTCATGCCCGAAGTACCTGGTACATCCATTTTTAAAACTGACTGAAAATAAAAGAAAAAAACGATATAATCTAAAAAAAGTCGTATCCAAAAAATGTTACATAAGTACAGACAAGTGGTCTGACAGACCACTCGAAATTTGAAAAAAATCATAACTTACCGAAATTGCACGCGCCGACACAGCCACTCACCACGAATGCTTGCCGGCGACTGCCCGAGGGGTAGAGAGAAGCTAGAGGGGTTACGACTTCGCTAACATGAGTTACTAGACATTTCGAACTCTCGAGTGTCTGTCAGACCACGGGTCGGTACTTAAAGGTTAAGTGTAAAATTTTCCGATAACCTTAATGATAGTGAACCAGAGGTATTCAAAAATGTGAATCGTTATTTTAAATAGCGCGGAGAAGTAGGGAGGAACAAAAATTTTGTTAAATTATTAAGTAACTACCACTGCCTATACGACAAGCTAAGTCGCTTCCTACTTTTAAGAGACTCATCAGATTATTTTATTTGCAAAAATAATAGATTCGGTTTTAATTTAAATATTTCTTTTGTTTTTATTTTTCTTTTTCTATTTTTACTTGTTTTTTTTTCTCGTTTTGTTTGTTCTTGAGAGCAGAGTAATATCCTATTTCATAAAACTTAAACTTTGCACAAGATTTATAAGGCTATATCGTTTTACCCTTATCACCAAATGTAACAAAAGGTATACTTACTCATGACAAATACAAGAGTCCAACTTCCACTATGTTCCTCCCGTCTATCACAGGGTTTCAGTGGCAGGCTACCGGCTCCATAATAAGATCTTCATTTGCTTCAATAAGTGATAGAACCTAAAAACCAATTTTTCAATTTATTGAAAAGTATAAAATTTTTGACTATGAGTAACAAGTTTGCATTTTTCCACTGACGAACTAACAAGTTATACATTAGTTTTTGGAAAAGTACTGTGTTATCAATTTAAAACGATAGTAGCATTATGTGTTTTCATTTAGAGCAGTGGTTGGTAATTTTTTGGCAGGCAAAGGCCGCAAAATCGCAAAATAAGATAAAGGCAGTCCGCAAGTAAGACTTCCACAGGCCGCGGGTTGCCGACCACTTATTTCGAGTTTATAGAAACATAGTGACTTCAAATATTAACAAACTCCAGAAAGAGTCTGAGTAGGCTGGAGCCTAGGGTGACAGATTTTGGGGGACGACAAATTTGCCCTAACTTTATCATTGTTTTCATAAGATATAGATTAGTAAAAATTTTTATTGTTTCGTATGAGTCAGTACTTATAAGTATTACTTTGCGCGAAGATGGCCACCGGGAGGTTTTGGTGGGTATGCCGGTGCAGGTTAGGGTAGGATAGGGACCCAGCCCGGTACTAACATTTGCGCGGAGGTAACTCCGACGCACGCCGGGCTGGATGGCCGGTGACCCCGACATACGCCTCTTGCCCCCCTCTCCGAGGGCTGGCGGGAGGTAGAGCCATAAGCAGCTATCCCCTCAAGGAAAAAAAAGTACTTATAAGTATATTATACACACTATGTTTATTAATTTATTTATTCACACTTTATACAAACTTTGTATAGGTGGACTTAATGGCAGGTAAGTGGTCGATTTTCATTAACATTTCCAGAATTCGTGCCGTTACTAAGATTTTCCTCATGGGAAAAATCCCATAACAAATTGTCCTCCCATAAAATAGAATTCGAACCTCTAGATAGCGTAGCGCCTAATTGAAACTCGAGACCCAGCGGCAGTTACGAGCCTGTAAAAATGTATATTAACCATATATAATATGTATTAGAGACTGAGAAGCCCGCCGCTAGCTTCTTCAACGCCCACGCTGATTATAACACACATTATAACATCTAAAAGTATAAACAGGAGGTCACCTAGAAATTCTTCCAAAATGTCATGACATTTCTTATACTTACTTAAGGTATGAGTATGAATCCCTCGACATTCCTTATCCCTCACATTGTCGCTTCCTGAACATGCTCTCCTCGTGCGGTGCACGCTTTTCTTGCCTAAAGACTGATGACATGTTTCGTTACATAGGCAACTACACCAATAATGAAAATAAACAAACGCAACAATATAACGTCACGTTCTATGATGCAGTCGTATCAAAGCGGTAGAGCCGATCTGTTCATAAGCTAGTTAAAAAGAGCTTCTTCGTGTCTCTACATTTTCGATGTATAGGTATACCTCCTTAGTTTTCAAAGTACATAGATGTATACTTATTTTGATGTTAAGAATTTCCTAAAGAAAATAATAAATAAATGCACCAAAATCAAACTAAAACATACAAATTGTGGCCCCACATTGAGATTAAAGTCTTACGTCGTAGGTATCTGATCAATGAGAGACTTTTCAGCTCATCAACACCCTAAGCAGAAACAAATATTTGTGAATCACACTAACAATTTGCTCGTTGCGAGGATCGAGCCCTCGGCCTCTCGTTTCGTAAACTAGTACCTAGCCAACCACGCCATGAGGCTGTCGAATATTCATTAACACCTTAAAGTCATTCATTAGAGTTGGACGTTTTTGGCGTAATTTTTTTTTTTATTAAATAAGTAATTTATGAGCTAAACTCTTAGTCTAGGTGGATTAATGAAACATTTATTTATATTTTTTATCTTCTGAAATGGTATGGGTAAATCACTTTAAAATAAACGAATAATAATCTTGTATCTGCTTTAAAATGACACCGCGAATTCACGCTCCATAAACACACCAATTCATATGAACCAGTATCCCAAGGATAATATTGTTTTCGTCCATCGTTGTCACCGAGAAGTATAGTAGTTTTAGTTTGTAAGCAATCTTTCGTTGACTTGTGGACTGTGGTTGACCCGGAAAGACTTTAGAGAGTGCGGCTTTACGTTGTTCATTGTGCATTTAAAATATATAATCAGCAAAGAAGTTAAAAAATTATATCTATATTTTGAAAATAAAATTTCAACTAGTTATAAAAAAAATTGACAACAGCAAGACATAAAGACATTTAATATAGAGCTATTGTACGCCTATATAACAGATGCTATAAAAAGTGATAAGCTTTTAGCATATAATATTTGTATTTAATTTAGATTAAGTAAATTTATTAGTGGACGTGAAAAGCTGGTGGCGGCGATGATGATGAAACCTATTATAAAAATGAAAAAGAGATTGTGCATGTCTCATGAGATTTTATTTCGTTAAAGATGGAATCTTAAAGACGTATGAGTTTTATTTATACGTCCACAAGCAATGGATCAGTCTTACACTCAGGCCAAGCTTAATAGTTAACGTGAAATTTGATAAAATTTATTTGAGGTTGCACACATTCACGTCGGCGTTTCAGAAGTTGTAGGCATAGGTGTATTTCTTTATTCAGTTCTATGTTTTAAGTCCGACGGAATATCGACGGCATTGTCGTTTTTTTAGGGCACAATTCCAAACGCTATGCTGTACCTGAGAAAGTTCTAATAGAAAACCGAATAACTTTTTGCCTGACCCAGGAATAAAATCTGATCGCACGGAACATATGTATGTACGTACAAGTGCTGCGAGACCACGTGGCAGTCCAAGTCACTTTATTCGTGCTTCGTTATTTTGTTCCTTCGTAATAAAATGCCGGGACACTAATAATAATTATCCATTCTAAGTATGTAAGTAAGCCGTTATAGCGCGTGGTCGAGAATCTCGGCAGTCGCGGTTTCGAACCCCAGGCACACACCTCTGACTTTTCGAAGTTATGTGTGTATTCACATTGAATTATCACTTGCTTTAACCGTAAAGCAAAACATCGTGACGAAACCTGCACACCTCTTAGGAATTTCTTAGGTGTGTAGTCCGCACTAGGCCAGCGTGATGGACTATGGCCTAAGCCCCTCTCAATGATAGAGGAGACCCGTGCTCAGAAGTGGGCGTGTATATAGGTTGATGAAGAAGAAGTATAGATAGCAGCTACATTAATAGCAGTTTCTTCTAAACTGAGAGTTTTGGCTGGGAGAAAACAATATTGATCATATTTCAATTATCGCCAACAAGAACAACGACCTCTTTATAATCAACAAATAATCAGTACGAGTAATACCATATTGCACTCTACTTCTATGTCTACTTGCGCTAGCTAGCTAAGAGTTACGATTTATTTCTTTTTAATTACTGCTATTCGAATAGGTTAAATTGATCTAGGTGGCCTGCGTTCTGGCCGGGTCCCTGCCGTGGGACCTTGATGCCGAATTCCTCTCGCGCCTATACCATCAGCGGGAGGAGGCGTTAAGTCGAGGGGACACACTGACCCCGAGAGAAGTTGAGGCAATGAAAGCCTCCCTCCGTTCGGCCGCCGTAGAGGAATGGCCAACTAGGTTAGAGAACCCTAGTGCTGCTGCTAGGACCGTCGAGGCAATGCGCCCTGTCCTCGACTAGTGGGTGGACAGGCGCCACGGCGCGGCGACGTTCCACCTGACGCAGGTGTTGTCGGGGCACGGGTGCTTCGGCGCTTTCTGTGTCGGGTGGCACAGAAGGAGGAGTCGACCATGTATCATCACTGCGAGTGTCCAGCCTGGGGGGTGCAGTGCAGCGCTCTCCGCGCTATTGTCGGTGGAGACCTCTTGCCCCCCTCCCTCGGGCTGGCGGGAAGTAGAGCCATAAGCTTTCCCCCGAAAACAAAAAAAAGAAAAGATCGATCTAGGTGGTCTTAAAACATTTGGATCAAAACAGTTTTTGTATAATTTAATGTATTTATTTCATTCTTGTTGCATTTTAAAATACACCAATGTCATAAAAAGATAATACAATTAAATAAAAAAATTAAAATTAAATTAAAATATGTTGGTGAAACATAACACTCCCTTAAATATCTAATTAAGCCTATCAGCTGAGAACTTTTGATGATATGGGCCGAAGTTTTTAGTATCAGCCTGTTCGCAATAACGATAGATACAGTAGACTACTGTGAATTGAAAAAGTCATTTTGTTTTTACAATTTTGCTGGAAAGCTAAAATCTAAATAACATCATCCCGCTTCAAATAAAATCACACTAGGAACGGAGAAGCAATAAAATAAGAGGGAGAAAAGACAAAAATATTACTTTTAAATTCCAAAGTTTCGCCTATGGAGTTGTGGGCAATGTTTTTTATAATATATAAATAAACCATAGTAGAGAATGTTTCAGGCGTTTTTTTGCATAATAGAGGTGTCAATAAATAGAGCTCGAAGCTTTCCATTTTCGCGGCCTCACCTTTAAAGTAATAATTATAAGCGTCACAGTAATGTCACTGTCGGTAATAGGTAATGTCAGTAATGCGTACATTAAACATTATTACACATAAGCGACGTATACACTTTTAAACATTGTACAAACTGCAAATGCAGTACGGATCGTTATTAGATGGTTAGAATACAGATTATTTTTATTTTACCGTTTAAAATAAAAGATATTTTATAAATATTTTTTTTAAAAAGCCGCAACTGAAACATAATTAGGGATTTGCAGATAAACTAGTCATTCCGGGAAAAGACTGCACATCGACCTTGGAATATGACATGGATTAACCTAATTTTGTCATACTATACGAGTATTTCGTCGCAATCTCAACTTGTTTAAATATGGTTATTCTCACAGAGTAAGTTATGTTATACGACTGACTAGTTTGGAAGCAGACAAAAAAATCACGAAATAGGAATTGGCTCTTTATCAGAAGTGAATAGTTAGAAGAAAATCAAATAATTTATAATTATTTTCCAGGTGTCAAAATATTTATCCCAGTTCATATAAACTGATGTGTAGCAGCTGCCCGTTTTAAAATAAACTAAAAATGTACTGTAAACATTTGCGCCAGAATATATTTCAACCTAATTTATAACAAGTTTTATTTATTGAATAACTAAAGTTGAAGAGGTATGTAACTTTCTTTTGCGTTATTTTAGAATGTGAAAATAATTAATAATGTTCTGTGGAGATTTTGGCCTTAAAAATAACGTAAAAAATATCATAAGCGGTATGGAACTTGGCATAAAGAGGAGACCGTAGCGTAATTCAAATTTATGTGTCTACGGTGAGATCGGTGAGACCGGTGATAGTGCTGGATGATAAATTTATTTATTGTAGAGTTAAGAACTTCGGTGTTAATCTGATTAATTACAACTGTCTTTAATAATGTGACGTCAAAATTTCAAGAGCTGTGATACGATAGAGCCAATTCATTGGTAAGGAGGTGGGGATAGTGAATTTGCGTGGACGCGCTTTCCTTCATCAAAGGCAGTAGCGAATGTAGCGAAACAACCTATCCGGTGAGTCAACAGCTTAGCGCGTCAGGAGACGGACGAGGATGCGGCGCGGGGTGCAGCCGCCCCGGAGAGCGCCCGCCGCGTGGCTTGCGACGTGCGAATGCCGAGTGTGAATCGTGTGCAGTGTAGCACGCGCCGCCCGCGGCCGCACATCGCTCATCGCGCTACGCCGCCGCCTCCCCGCTCTGCCGCACCACGCGTCCGCTGGGCGCGTCGCGCGGGCCGCGGGCCAGGCCCGCGAGCCTGCTGCTGCTGGCCGCGTGGCTGGCGGCCGTCGTTGCCGACCTCGCCTGTCCTCAAGAGCCGCCGGCGGCCCAAATTGCGTGCGCATCTTGCCGTTCGTACGAGAACGCGCGCGAGCACAGCCTGCGAGTGATTCGTGAGAGCTTGTTGGCAAAGCTCGGCTTTACGCAGGCGCCCAATACGACCGGTCGGGAACTGCCTCAAGTGCCAGCGGATCTCATGGAGCGGTATGAGCGAAGAAGACCACCGGTGGGGGTGCAGGCCGATGCACCGATACCCTCGCGCACCTTCGTCACTCATACCGAACAAGATGACTTCCTCGCCCGCACCGATAACGTCCTCATATTTGCCCGTTAGTATCTCTACAAAATATAGGGTAATGTTAAGTTTTCGTCACATATCCTTAAATTATTGTCAAGAATGTAAAAGGGTGACTTTTAAATCTGTTCGTTTTATAATTGTGCCTGTATCAGTATCGTTACTAACGAAAATAAACGGGTTTTAGGTATTTGTGCTATAGCACATTTATTTTAGTGATGAAGCGAGAAGCTTCAGAGCTGTTCGTTAATGGGGAATCAACAACATCAGTTAGTATTTTTGCCTGGAACAAATTTTGGTTGGCTTAACGCGTGGCCGACTATTGGCATGGCCTGCGAAGTTCATTGACAGGCACGTGTGCAGCCTATAAGTGGGTAAGGCACTTCGTGGTCGCGTCACGCACAGCAAATTTTAATTAGTCAATGATTGCTTCGACTTCAACGGCTATATTATTATGTGCCATTGTCTGTTGGACCATGACACGTCGAGATTTGATATAGTGATAAGCTCTAACTCCTGTTGAATATTAACCATCAAATATTCGATTTATGCAGGTAATAAACTATATGGTACGTTCAATGTTAAAATTATGGTAAACCTGCTTCTGCCAAAACGATAGTTATTTAATGTAGTTTAAAATGTTGATTTGTGAAGTGTAGTTATTTTAGAGCTTCCGTAATTAATATTAATATTCGACTTGACACAAAAGATGTAAGGGTGAAATAATTATTATAAAGCGAAAACGGGGCTATCTAAGTTCAGGCAAGTATGTAATCTGGTAACGTGAGCAAGGGGCTTCGACCGCTGACGATAACGTTAAGTCTACAACTACTAACAGAGTGGCGCATCCCGCTGCTAATTTGTACTTAAATGTATGTTTGAATTGCAAAAAATAAAGCGTAATGCTATAATTTGTTGACAAACTCATTTTCCTTCTTGTACCGTAGAGGCATCATTTATTATATATAGCATACACTAGACATTAAGCATAACTAGTGTATGGTTATTATTATACTTTGTGTTACTGGTGTTACCATTTTTGTCTTTAAATGTGATAAAATTTGCACAGCATGGACCTCATCACACGGTAGTTAAATGCAATGCTCAATAAATAGCATTGCATTAATTTATTGATGACAGACAACATTATTTAGTTTAATAACTATGTTTGTTTAAAGATCTACAAAGCGAAGGAAGATATTCCCACGATTGTATCATCATTCACGTCAATTGTCTATTTATAGCATTGTAACAATTATTGTCAAAATTGATAAAGATATTACTAATGTTCTTAACATTGCATTAATAAGAAAGCATTCCATGTTTATCATTGCATGTGACCGACTGGACTCTTGAAGCAATTTGTTTATGTTCTTTATTTTTTATATTATCAATTTCAATATTATTACTGATTGTTAAAATGTCGTCTTTAAATTTATGAATAACTTAATGTATGACTTTGATGGTAAAAGAAGAGTAGTTTTGATAGTGAAGTTTAGGTGGATTCACTACTTCAATAATTTATTGTAATTTTATTAACTAAGCCGAATAGTGCGTGGCCGCCACCACAAAACTTTTGCTTGGTTTATAAAATTATAAATCGTATATATATACATAAAATTATAACCATTACAAATATTTTAAGAAAACAAATTTGGGAACTTGCTTTCCATTTCTTTAGTGATATTTTTGATGTATATTACATAAACTGTTTATACAGTATTGTAAGGGCCTATGCAGAATGTAAATCCCGTGTCTCGTCAGCAACAGCAGATTTAATTAGCTAACACAAGCTAGTAATCGTTGAGCAGCATGGAGTACTTGAGTGGGCGTTCGTCGACTGTGTGTCTGCCATTCGCGCCGCTCGAGGAACACTGCCCTCGACTCATAATAATCGACGTGCAAACGCACCGCCTCCGTTTAACTGAATGACACAATTCCTGACACATTACCCAATCTCTACGTACGATACCACAATTTTGGACCATCGGTTTTATTAGATTTTTTGGTCTCAACGGGTAATATAGAATTTGGTATCTATTACAAACGAAGTCTCGTGCCCCCAACTCTCAGAGGAATAGGCCTACAGGGGATACCTCTATAAAAAAAGCGCACCTTGGTTCTTACCTCACAGGTGGTGTGGAAAAGGAACCGGATATGTAAAATTATTTGGGATTTGGTTAATGTGAAACATAAAAATATAAACTTAAATAATAGGACAATATAATAACATGAAATGCCCGTGTACAGATCCTGTTCTCTCTCTTTTTAAAAGTATTTAGATTTTTATAATTTTATTTTAACGACTTTACTTTATAAAGGTTAGTTTATCTATCTAATAATTTAATCTGCTCTATTGATTATTTTATGACATTAGAAAAAAGGAGACAAAGCATTTATAAGTTGTACTTAAAAATATAAGTTTATTTAAATAACGTAACTAAGGCCTTTAATCAACAAACATCTTTATATATTATATTATATTATATTATATTATATTATATTAATTCGACAATCTATTGGATCGGTTAATCCACTGACAAAGTTACTGGTTGAGGTAACGAGAATTAACACGATGGTATTCATATATTACCTATTCCGTTTTTCACATTCAGTTCTTATAGCATTCGTATAATATTTAGTGCATGTACACGCGTTACTTTTATAAATAATCGTTTCTTATCACAGTGGCAAGGACACGATACGGTTGCGCCCATTAATTTAATATTCGGAGCAATCGTGTCGAGGTTTGACATTGCATTTTTGATAGATAGCATGTAAGATGTCATTATTTGTTAATTTTAACCACATATATAAAACCCGCGAATTCGTATGTGTAGACTCTACAATTGGGATAAGAGATAAATGAAAAAAATTGTAGAACAGTTAATATACCTACTTGTTACGTAACGTAGCTTGTAGTCATCTATTTCAGAACTTGTAAATATCAAATGATTACCGTGGTTTAGACCTAAAAAGCCAAACTCAACCTTGTATTTAAAATTAACTGGGATGTTGCACAAACACGTCCTGGAATAGTAAAGTGACTATGGTCATCTCTTTAGTATAAGTTGACGTAATTATGCCGTTCTAATACTTACTAATAGCTATGCACAGTATGATACCAGAACGTGAGACACATGATTGTGTCACTAGACGAGTATTACACATAACGGTGGACGGTGGTCGCTATCCGGATCCGCTCCCAACAATATTTTAATATAAAATTAAATAAACTAATTTAATCCTTTTATTTTTAATGTAAGTTTTATGGTTATGCATAACCATATGCATTGTATACATACAATTGAGGAATAAATTTTATGTAAAACATTCTTTGCAAGGAATTTCTGTATTGTGTCCAAATTTTTTTTACTATAGACGAAAATATTAACAAAATAGTTAATATGATTTTTTGAAATAAACTCCAAGACTTAAGGTCTATTTTCCACCTCCTTCCTACCTCAGGGAAAGTTTTACATCTGTTATTTCCTTTGCTTATACATTCTCATAAACTCACGAACCTATTATATATATAGTTGCTTTGTTGTATTTCTTCTTTTATACCTACATATATAAATAATATACGTTTCGAGGACATTTTAAATCTTTTATATAAAATTCTCGTGTCACAGTTTTCGTTCCCATACTCCTCCGAAACGGCTTGACCGATTCTCATGAAATTTTGTGAGCGTATTGAGTAGGTTTGAGAATCGGCCAACATCTATTTTTCATCCCCCTAAATCGATCCCAAGTAATTAAATGGGACCAGGGCAGGGCGATGATGATATATACCTAAGTAATTAAAAATTAAATTCTGTTAATAATATGTAACAAGACATTCATTGACTGGTAGGGCGATACGAAGTTTGCCGGGACAGCTAGTATTCTTATATTGATGTCTTGTCTTACGTTAGAAAAGTTATAATATCCTTTAATATCATAACTGTCATTTATGAAGATCATTCACGAATCACGTCTGACCGTGACCTATTTAGTTCCAGACGTGACACGAGGCAAACCTGCTTCTAGACCAGGAACAAATTTAACGTCTATTACAAATGATAATTAGGTTAGCCGTACCGATCCCTACATCATTACATAAAAATTGTTAACGTATTTAAGAAGAAAAGTAATGTCAATATTTGCCTTGTTTATAAATTTAAGGAAAAAGTTGCTATTGTATATATAATAAAATAAATATTATTCCTTTTTTGATGTCGGTAACATTACTATTTGTAATAACATATTTATGTAATAGGAATAAAACTTATATAAAGAAGCAGATCATTTCCTAATTATCTTGCCACACTAAACGAGACAAGAGAACTCGTATCAATTTTGTTTAAGAAAAGTTACCGGACACAGAAGAGCAAAAACTCGTGAACGAGACGCGCGTCTGGCGAGCTTGTGTCAACGAGATGGCCATTTGCAGCGATCGATTGTTTTGGCTGCCGGCAGTCACCTTAATTGCTCATGAATCAAGACGTCTCGGGCGCTTCTCGTGACGTATGTATGCGAGTATTACATTTGGATAATGAGCTAATGCAGTCGTCACTAATTATAAAGGCATGGAAATAGTATACGCTGATTAATAGAATACTTCATAATTATTTCCGATACATTTGTATTTTTTTTTATGAACTACCAGTTTTATATTTTTTTTATCGTCTCTTTTGCGAACCAATTGCTTTCCGGTTGCATTAGGTATCTGATATTGTAAAAAGGTTCATGATATGTTTAAGTACCTTCTGTTCGACATGGAGCATGTTTTGGCGTTAGCTAAGTAAGGGCGTGAACTTAGAGATACCAATTCTTGGTGTTTAACTTCATTCACACTCTTTGATAATGCGCGTGTTTATAGAAAAGGAATTATTATTCATCATGAACCCGCACTGTTTAAGCCATAAAGGGGAAGATCGTTACAAAGTCCGTATAACTGAGAGTTTTCTACTGAGAAATGTAATATTACGAGTTCCGACTCATACAATGGCTTGTTGTAAATATTTTTCTCATTTGAGGAGGGCCGTGCAGTGAAAATTTAAATCATTATACATTCAGGCTATAATAATTTTAAGTTTCCTTAAATTATGTTTTGGACAAATATGTCTCTCTATAAAGCTTTATATAATACAACATATGGTCCAATACTGGGCACGACTCTGCAACTGAGGGAAGTTGAGCTAAGTCTACCACCTTGGCCTAGTCTTTTTTGAAACTTGATCATAAAATTATAAATTGAGCTAAAGTTAACGTACATACATTAATTCATACATGCACATTGTTTGTTTTGTATTTTATATATAATTAGATATGTATCTATTTGTTCATGCTTTATACACAATGTATAAAGGCGGACTAAATGCCAAAGGTATTATATTTAAGGTATACCAGTCAACCAACGGTGATGCAGAGAAAAATTACAAATGCATTAATACATATATGTGATGCCATGATCAAAAAATAATAAAATAAAAATGAAATATATGTTTATAAACTACGAATCATTACATAAACATATAATATGTATAAAATACATATGTAATATATTTTAGTATTTTTGTATACAAGTATTTTTATGTATGGTCTACAGTGTAGACCATGTGTAGACTCTATTCTATAATTTCCTTTTTACACCAACCATGCTTCATCTCTTGATGACTCTAAGGTAGAGCAGAAAATGCGACAATTAAATCCGCCTAAATACAATTTCGCATATTTAAAATGTTGTGAGACTCACTTTAACTCACTTGAGAGTTGAGGGTTTTAAAATAATACAAGCACTTACATAATATGTGTCATGCGAAAGTAACCTACAAAAGAACGTTAAAATAGGTAGGTACGCTAGAAACGATTAGTCCATTCTGTTCTAGAGAATCGGTTGCATCGCTCCTAGTAAATACTTACAGCAGTTGACTCATAATCGCTGAATATAGTTACAAATAAATTTATAGAGAAATCAGATGATTAATTTGAAGTACAAGAAAACAGCGAATCATCAATTTTCTAATAGAAACTAAAAACAAACATAGAACACATTCTTTAGAAAATAGACGCGTACCTACTACGAACGCTTTAGCCTGATTTGCGTTAGTTTACATCCTAAAGCCAGTTTACTAAGTATTGTAATTCTAAGAATTACAAGTGCAATCTAAAGCATCGCTTTAACTACATTTCAAAGAACGATTTACGAAATATTTACGGATGCGTTAGGTGTCTTACGTCTGATATTTACCATTTATTAGATAGTAGATACTATAAACAAGCGTTAATCTATATAATAATAAGATGATACAGTTACGCTTAAGATCCAACTTACCAAGTAGATGGTGTTGAATGTTAAACCAATTATTTACACGTTGGCGAACAAAATGTAACTAAATTGTAATTAAAAAGCATTAATGGACACTTGACACAGCACGATGGTCCGACGACTTGAGAAAGGTGGCGGGTAGCGGATGGATGAGGGCCGCTCAGGACCGGGATGGTTGGCGCTTACTTGGGGAGGCCTACGTTCAGCAGTGGACGGCGATAGGCTGAGAGATGAGAGAGATGAATGGAGTTACGTGACATAAATAAGCACACTATAATATAGACAGATCTAATCAATAACCATATAACGTAGATATTATGCATATAATATATCCTATAATTACATTCGACATTATAGTTAATTTGAATAAAACGATGTTTTTAGAAATATAAACATTTCTGTACCCAAGCTTCGTATAATATATCTATTATTTTTTTACACATTTTTCGGCTTCGTTCTGCTTTAGAAAATTGTTATTAGGGAAAACCAATAGCACTTTACCCAACTCTGAAATTAAAGTCGAAAACATAATGGAAGCATGCAGAGTCAATTGAAGTTTAAATGACGTCACGATTAAGAGCTGGTATCTTTCCCTATAATTATTTTTAATAATTGTGTAGTTTTAATGTTAGTGACTATTGATTTCTTTCTCCATACTCAATTTTAAACCGACATCATTACTACGAGAAATATAAATTTGTCGCTTTTTATTACTCTGAACAGCATCATGCTAACCATCATTTGCTGTTATCTCAATTTGCCGTTTTAGTATAAAAAAGTACCTAAAAACCTAAATATTTTAGAAATTGTGATGATGATAATACAAAATACGACCCACACAGCGGTAAACAAAGTATAATTTACTAAGACTCGCCGGTTTTTTGTTACCAATATTGTAATGTATTCATTATGATTTTTTGCATTAAATTATTTAATCTAGCTCCAAGTCCTGCTGTATTATAATTAAATTATACTTTTACTATATGCATTTATAAAAGTAGACATTGCTTTAAATTTCCTCCGAAAAGAAAAATTCTAGGCATTTCTTAATTGTTCCTTAGTTAGTCATTGTCTTCCTTAGTTTGTAATTAGAGACCTATTATAAGAGATATCTAAATAGTGTATTCCTGTGTGATTCGATCCTCGCAGATGTACGGATATCTTAAGTATAAAAAGAACATCCGCAGTACGATCAGTGTTGTGAATATCACATAGAATATTAGCGAAATACTTTGCGCAGCTGAGCCCGCATTCGCAGACCACCCTCGCGTTGTCACAGTGTTAGTGTTGTTATGCATCGCAGGGTTCCATAAATCTTATCCCCTTATCACTAGATATTATAATAATTTATTATGGTTTAACTTCTAACCAGATTTTATGGTCTTCTTTTTACATACGAGCACTACGAAGTGACCACATTGGTTTCTGTTAGTCACTGGAGTACATTTCGGAAATAATTTTGGTTGCTAAGAAGAGATTACATCTTAATTACCGTTACAAAAGTAATGAGCCTTCTTTAAGCTGGATTTACACAAGCTGATCTCGAAAGTGGCACTTTTGTGTACTTTGCTGTGACGGGTTTTACAATTTTCTCGTAGTGGTCGTTATGCACAGGCGAGTATTTATATCCCGCTACTAGCAATATAGGTCCCTGGTAATTTTATTAACCGGATACAACCGTATTACTTCACTTCGATATTTTATCGTTGCACCCATTTTGGCCTATTTGTACTGCAGTCCATTTCGATTGCAGCGCGACTCTACGCCTATATGGTAACACCACGACTACATGTGTTTTCAAGTTTGTTGCTAAAAAATTATTTTGACATCCTTATTGGCCTTGTTTCTATGTGTTATGTGTATCGCGTACCGCGACATCGACATTAATCACAGTAGGTATAGCTTTAAAACGATAGTCCAGTTAACTAAAATTCATACTGATTACTAGTCATCTTGTTTATAATACCGCACGAGGACATAGGTAGACATATAGATGGTCATTCAATCACCAAACTTTTCTGTAATGGTAAGTGCAATGCGGTCCAAATAAAATAGAATAGCAAACAACGATAACCCTTGTCTACATCAGTCGACACAATTGTGCCGATCTCTTTGAATGTCACACACTTGTATAAGTCACTTTTGCGATTGGGTGTCCCTATTCAGGAGGATAAGAATAGCAGTAAGATGAATTCTCAGCATGCGCTCTTGTCTGTAAGGCAGTAGTTCCGCTATGGTAGAGTAGGAGTGTTCATACCACAATACTATCTGCGTATATTTGCTCTAGTATTCCAAGAAGTAGTAGATATGCATATTCCTTTACGGAAGAACTTTGCTTAATCTGCACTTATATGTTAGACCTATTGAAGTAATTCAGGATAGGGGATTACAGAAAATATGTGTATACTATGCATCAAATTTTATCGCTTAAATAACTCGAAAACGATTTATTTTAAAATTCCAAAAAATATTTAAGATCTTCACAACAAGGTCTTCCATTTACCGACTCATAACGCTTTTTTCTTAATTATAAATGCATGTCTTATATTTTTTATTTAATTTTTTATTTTCCCCCCAAAAATAGCCTCCCATAGAGAGGTTTCATCTTTACACGTCGCACCTCTGCGTTTGGGCCACCGAAATTGATATGTGTACCATATTTCAACCTAATCGGTCTAGTCGATTCGGAGATATTTGTGACACACGAGTGACCCTGTAATAAGGGGCCGTATTGTTATTTAGACAAACGGAACCCTAAAAACGATTTTTTTGATAGGTTGTAATGTAGGATTTTTAATTTTCTTGTCCGTCGGTTAAAACAATAATGTTTCTCACACATCGAACTGTTAAAATAATTTTAACTGAATTCCTGTACTATTCTTGTAAGAATTGTTTTGGATTATTTCATAGTGCCCTGCGATATGCGAATAACATAATTATAGATTAACCCTTCCTGAGAATTGCCATTTCGGGAGTTTTATCATAATAACGACGCTTAACAACTGGCTTGGTACCCTTAGGTGATGGTGCAACTGCCCCCTAAAGGGTTTGGATATTTGAAGCATTGTTCTTCCCTTCCATGTTCCTGATTGAGCAAAAAAGTGTTGAGAGTGGTCGCCGCGTTTAGTCAGGCATAGTACGCCGTCCTGCAGTCCAATGGTCTGACGATGAAAGGTGGCGGTTAACAGATGGATGAGGACTCCTTAATACTATCCAATTTTCAGCAGTGTACCTACGTCAATATGCTGGGTTTACGGTTTACAGCCCCACTATGGCGTAGCACGCTAGTACCTAAACGAACAAATTTTTAACTTCGAAGTCATATTATAACTTTAAAAACCTTTTGCTCTTACGGAATACATAAATAAAATGATGTAGACGTGAGGTTCCGCGTTAATGTCCCGATTTGGGTAATTTTCATTTACAGGTGCGATAAGTTATAAGAAGCAGCAATGAGCCTGTAAAGCCAGCGCGATAAATGGAATAAAAAAAAAGCTACTGGTGGGTGTTATATTTAAGAGGAAAAAGCACTAAACAGGTAAGTCATAAAAAATACGTTGAGCCATTCAACATTTTTATTAATCTGCGGGGAACTACCGACATCTTCAACTCGTTTCTAATGGTTAACACGTGAAAACTACTTGCATAAGCGTAGCGTTCATGATGTCCCAATGCTCACATCACATTCATACATGATACATGCACACATTCATATGTAAATGACCTGAAAATGGCTGTAAATAACCTTTGGGTTAGCAGAAATGCATTTCTGTACCCACGATTCACCAATTGTTGTACACACTTACACGCACAAGATGCTAATTCCTCTAAGTAGCACGGGAGACCTCTAACCCGTAAAGGTATGTACATGGGCCATGCCATTTTCGAGCATACTTCTAAAATCTAAATTGCTATTGAGAATTTTCTAATGAAAGAACCCAATAAAAGTTTGCTCGACGAAGAAATTGAACTCGGGATCATGAGGCAGTCATTCATAAAAGGTATTTACGAACAACTTTACGCATTTTATACGTGTTAAAACAGGCAAATGAATAATAGAACATTTTTTTAGATGTAGCAGTAACTTTATTGTCCAACCAAGAAAAATTAGTGTCAAAAAATAGGTAAAAAACTTTTTAAGTTAAACGGTTTAATGTTAAAAAACATACATTGCAATGTTTAAGATAAATGTACTAAAAACAAAAAAATAATAAAATAGACACAGTCGTGGGAATTATAAACATATGCATAGACTAGACTAAAATAAAACCGTGGGGCACGTCAATTGTCTACAAATTATCGACTTAATGTGCGATAGAAGAATCGTTTAATTCGTCGTTAGGCAGTTGGCCCGCGGACGGTGAGGAAATAACTTACTATTTTCTTGCTCATGGAAATTCCAACGATTGTAGACAATTGACGTGCCCCACGGTTTTATTTTAGTTTAGTCTATGCATATGTTTATAATTCCCACGACTGTGTCTATTTTATTATTTTTTGGTTTTTAGTACATTTATCTTAAACATTGCAATGTATGTTTTTTAACATAAAACCGTTTAACTTAAAAAGTTTTTTACCTATTTTTATTTTCTAGTTTTTAGTTTTTATTTCGCATTATTAATTTTATATAGTACATTGTATTCTACTGGTTGAGCACTTTCATTTGATACCCATATTGATGGGATTGATAAAACCTACGTTATCCGCCATTTTGTAGCGGCCGCCATCTTGGATTTCAATTTCATATAGTATATTGTATTCTGCTTGTTGAGCCCTTTCATTTGATACCCATATTGATGGGATTTATAAAACATAAATTGTCCGCCATTTTAAAGCGGCAGCCATCTTGAATTTATAATGATAATGAATAAATATAATTGTATTGTCACCAAAATCCAAAGTGTATACAAAATTTCAGATTAATCGGTTGACAGGAAGAGGGTGAAATTTGAATTACTAAATTTGACCCAAGAATAAAACAAACGGGGTGAGCTAAATAAAACCGTTTAAAAATAATTTACAGTTTAATCATCATGGCTGGCTCTCCTTCGTAAAATTCAAAGCTATGTTATATTTAATATTATGTTGGTCGTCACTGTAAGTTAAAAGTTAAAACTAGCGAAGAAGTAATAAATGTATAATTTAATTTTATACATGTACATATGCATAAGTTTCTGGAGCAAATCTTCAAGTCCAGTTGACGAAGTCGCGGCCGGAAGTTAGTAATAAATACTCTTTGACTTTCAGTTCACATTCAACAGATTTGACATGTTCCGAAAAAAAAACATACTTATTCATCCTTTGAAAGCAAACGTCCAACATAAATAGTATTGTTATATTTTGTTTGAATTAAATTACAAGAAAAATCTTCTATGAATGAATTCTACTACACAATTTTTATTTAATAAATATTTATAGGCCTCCCCTAATGACTTCCACCGGGAAATTGGGGGAAGGTTATGTCCAGCAGTGGACCAAAATTGGCTGATGATGATGATTAAATATTTATATAAAAATAATGGATACAGTTCATTTTAGAAGTTCTTTTCCAAAAAAGTGATCTTATCTTTCCCATGATAGAATTCTAGATCACCCGGCACTCACAAGTGTGTTAGACCACAGATGTGTTTTGACAAGCAAGATTATTATATAATACAGCTAAATAAAACACACTCAATACGTCGAATTTACTAAACAAATATTGCACCGTTAGCTTTTTAAATAATTTACAAGTGTTAAAACACTCTATGATTCAAGTCAGAATTTAAGCAAAAAATTTAAATGTTAATGTTGATCCTACTTACGTTAATTTTAGATTAAAATGCCCTTCAGCACTTAGATCGTCCTCACCGAGGCGTATAATATGCAAAAACTGGATCCGATCCGTGTGCCATGGTCCTAATCGACGTATCAGTTTACTCTACCTATAGAGTATATTATCATATTTTTGTTAATTTTTGTACCATGAAGTGTGATAAATAAAATAAATACAATAGATGAAGTGATAGTGATAATATGACAATAGCACAGTTGTCAACTTTACGTACATAATATGGAAAACAAAAGATAATCAACAAGAAAAAAATATGAAAATGTCTATAGTAGTTTTAAAAGAATTTTTACATAAAATAAGATAAATCCAATAATCAAGTATTAAATATTTAAAAAAATGGTTTCGAAATGCTTGTGAGACGATATTTATCATTTTAATTACGTCTTAAACTGCTCTTATATCATAAAACAAATTAATACATCCATACACATTACATTGAAACCAGATGGTGTGATATATGATTGAGTTATAAGTAGTTCCGTGCGGATGATTTTACAAACGTGTGGGTGAGAATAAAATAAACGTTTCGACTTCGTACACTGTTGTAAGATAACAGTAATAAATGGTTATATTGCTGAGCTTGTTATCAAGTATTCCGGATATATTAGAACGAAGTGCGCAGTGTTACTGTGTTTAAATATTTGATAGTTTTGAGACTTCCTTCTACTATGCAAACGGCACCAGGCACCTTGACACTAGAGGTTGTTAACCGGTGCATTAGATGGGGCGCAATTGAGGCCAGTGTGTGAGCGAGTTCAAGACCAATTTAGGTTCCGTAGGTCAGTTCGCCGAAGGTAACCTTGACATTGACCACAGTAATTCCACCTAGAATGTTTTCTTTGATTCAAATATTTGGTATCACAACACTTTTTATTACAACCGTTCATCAACATTATTTCTTTTTTGTGTAAGTTATTGACGACATCATTTAATTACAACATCAAATTACAACACTGCCAATATTTCGAAGACATATTTATCATGATATGTTTTTATTTCCACTCTATTTATACAATTACGTACATAGAAGACAAGGACTACTTACATAAGTCAAAAGTAAACGCATAATGCGATAACATATTTGAAAACAATAAAGCTTTAACTGCATGTTTATAAATTACAAAGATGAATGTCTACCATATAGTTTTAAGCCGTTTGCTGGATGAAAATAGCACGTCTGCAGGATATGTCGCGACGGATTTCCAAGAGACAGGAGAGACAGACAGAAAAAAAGAAATGCTTTGTAAATTAAGCTCACTGGATGAAGACGGGTACCTTCTAGGGCTGTTCTGTCAGTGTTTATCAATGAACAATAATAATTTACGATGTTATTTAAGAGCTAAACTATATTTAACATCATTTAATAGGTATGTTAAAAAATAATCTTTTATTACCTACCTTATTAAGGTAAAATTCAAATGTTGATATGCTAACATAATTAAAATTATAGGTAAGTTCCATTTCAAATAGTTTGTATCATTACTTTATTTTGATGTAAGTATTTTGAAGTATTATGAAAATAACATTTATGCACATACAATATAAATATATTTGATCAACGGATGTATTTGAATGCGGAAATTGCTGTCCACTTTGGATTAGTTGTCTCTTTTGATAAATGGTTATTTCATATGTGATTTAATATCTGTACTTTTAGGAAAATGGGCGAAATATTATAAAAGAAAGAAACAATGATTTACACAAATAAATTACTTTTATATTTTAACAATTTCAACAACAATTAAATAACTCATCTTGACGCTTATTTACATCAAAAAGCCAGTAATTAATTACAATGCACATAAACTTAAGCACAGTAAAGAGAAATTATGGAATTAACAAGACTTACATGCAAATCGCGCCGATTACCATAACCAACCTCACCTCACAAAGTCTATCGAGAAAAAGTGACCGCTCCACTTTGCAACAAGCCTTTTTATAGGGATTGGCAGGTAACGTCACGAAATGCAGGTAGATCTTATAAAATTATCCTAAGACGTCACGGAATGTAGGTAGATCTAATAAAATTATCCTAAGACGGCCTCTCCTGACGTGCTCCGTCCTCGGCAGCATCTTCTTCAGCAAGGCTGGCTGCATCACTTGAAGGAGCAGGGGCAGCCTGGGGCTTGCACTGGAGTGTACCGTCGTTTTCGTCATCATCAGAATCTGTTATAAACATAACAAAATACTTAGTAAAGTTATACTTCAAAAAGACATAGTTGCCTATGCATTCATCCATCACACATCCAAGGCCCTCTATCATGCGACTGGCGAGCAAACTGTACATCTTCACTAATACTGAATAAACTGGCTTTCCTCTGTATCACACAATCATCAAACAAGCTTCATTCATCCTACTAATCACTTGTACGTACAAGTCCTATACACATTCAACTGACTATTTCAGGAGAATGTGTCTGCCAGGATAGCACCTGATACACGTTCATAGAACATGTCTGCCAAGCCAATGCTTGATACACATTAACAATGTGTCTGCCAGGACAACACCTGCTACACGTTCATAGAACATGTCTGCCAAGCCAATGCTTGATACACATTAACAATGTGTCTGCCAGGACAACACCTGCTACACAAGATCGACCTCGTTGGTCATCCCGTGTACTAGCCCACACGCGAACAGGTACCCCAAATTCAACTCGCGGTGGCTCCAGTCTGCAACATAAAGCAAAGTAAAGCAGCGCAAGCATACGTACTTTCGAAAAATGCAGAACAACTCTCGGGACACCATTCTCCCTTCCAGGGCACCATATACTGTGCTGCTGCTTGTGTGGTCTTCCCTCGCGCACCACACAAAAGCTTCAACTCGTACCGGTCGCCGGGTAAGGCCTCGGTCACACGATACGGGCCTCTCATCCCAGCATCTAGCTTTCCAGTTGATTGGGAGTATTTGATGACAAACACCTGGTCATCAACCTGAAAGATCCTTGGAGGGTGTCGTTGACGGTTAACACGAGAGTCCTGCTTCTTTTGATTATTCTTCAGCAAGAGCTTGGCTCGGCTTCTGCTCAATTCCCTCATTGCTTCACGATTGGGACTCGAGTTTTCTACTGCTACGTCTCGGATCAAGGCACGAATTACAGGAGTGGTCGCATTAGTACCAATCAATAAATGCAAAGGAGAATACTGCGTAGTTTTTTGCTTTGTTACATTGAGTACTAGTTGAATCTTACCCAAAACATCAGACCATTTATTGGGACCGTTTCTGCTCTCGATCCTTATCATGTTAAGGACTGATCGCACGTAGCGCTCCACTTGCCCGTTAGCCTGATGCATTTCGGGTGTTATGTGATGAATGTCGCAGCCTAACCCCAAAATCCAGCTAGTAAAGTTGGAGGCTTCAAACATACGACCACGATCACATACAATTAATTTTGGGGCACCAAATAATGAAATCGCGTTATTAAACACGCGTTTCAACTCGTCAGTATCTTGTCGTCGCATCGGGTAAAGCAAACAATACTTGCTAAACGCGTCAACGAGAACAAGTACAAACTTATATCCGTTAGATTCGGGTAATGGTCCTAACGCATCAACATGGATCGTATTGAAGGGAACTTGAGGCTTGTCCCATGATGAAATTGGTTGAAGAGGTGCTCGCGGAATTCGTTTTTTGGAAATACAAGTTAAGCAATGAGAAATATATTTTTGGACAAACGGCTTAAGGCCTGGAAACCAAAAATGTTTAAGAATTAGATCAAGTGTCTTGTCTCCTCCAATATGACCATGCTCGTCATGAAATATTCGCAGTAGGCTAAGGCGATGGCCCTTAGGGATATAGCACAACAACCGTGATTCTTCGCCTACTGGAGAGTACCGATAATATAAAACATCATTGGTGCACACGTAACGACGCGAATCTAGAACACCGTCACGTAGTTTTTGTTGTAAATCTTGCGTTTCGGTATCAGCCAATTGAGCCGCTTGGGCCCAACTAACGGGTTTAGTGATGTGGTTGATTTGCTTCGTTGGTGGATTCCTGCTGAGATAATCAGCGTGTCCCATCATTATGCCTTTTCTGTACTCTATAGTGAAATTAAAATCTTGCATGTAGATCCACCAACGAGCAACCCTAGGCAGAAGATCCTTCTTACGTTCGGTGGCCTTCAGAGCGTTGCAGTCAGTGACAACCTTAAACTGCACGCCTACCAAGTAATGCCTGAAGTGTTGCATCGCTCTGATGACCGCCAACGTTTCCAGCTCGTAGGAATGATATTTGTTTTCAGCACCCTGGGTAACTTTGCTGAAATACGCTACTACGCGTTTACTACCGTCACCAGCCACCTGCATAAGGACAGCTCCATAGCCAGCGCTACTCGCATCCGTATGCAGTTCAGTTGGTAGACTTGGATCGAAAATTGCGAGGATAGGTTCGTTCGTCAATTTGTGAATGATATCTTGTCGGACACTATCTTGTTCTGGTCCCCATTCAAATTTGACATCCTTTTTGGTTAGTTTTGAAATGCTCGTAGTTTTCGTTGCATAGTCCCGAATATAACGCCTGAAATACCCAGCTAAACCCAAAAATTGGCGGACCTGTTTAACATTGGTCGGAATGGGTGTATTAACTAGAGCTTCGATCTTTCTGGGGCTCGGCCTAACCTGACCGTGACTTATTACGCGTCCTAGGTACTCTACTTCACTAGTGAGAAAAGAACACTTTTGAAGATTGATCGAAAACCCGGCGTCAGTTAATGTTTTTAGTACTTCGCGCAGTAAAGCGATTCCTTCTTCGACCGTTTGACTCAGGATCAAAACGTCATCGATGTAAACCAGTGCGCTCCCGTTTTCGATAAACATACGAAGAGTATTATTGATTATTCGTTGATAAACAGTCGGAGAATTACATAAGCCGAAGGGCATTTTTAAAAACTCGAAATGCCCTTCTGGTGTTACGAACCCTGTTTTGTGAATGGAGCCCTCATCTATAGGTATTTGATAAAAACCTGACGCCATATCTAAACTTGTGAAGAATTTCGAGCCCCCAAGACGGTCTATGTGATCTTCGATCAAAGGCAGTGGATATCTATCCTTAATAGTGATGCGGTTGAGTGCTCGAAAGTCCACACACATCCTATCAGAACCATCCTTCTTTTTTACCAATATTATTGGGCTCGCATATTCGGAATCCGATTCCCGAATTATCTTTTTGTCCAAAAGATCAGCTATCATTTCACGAACTTTAAGCTTTTCCTGATGGGATAAGCGATAGGGGTGATACGCAACCGGAACGTCACTATTGAGATTGATGTGCATTTTGCCTGAACTAACAGTCGTATGCGCGGTACCGGATATCAAAAACGGGGCAAAGTCATCGATAACTTTCATTAGTTTTCCGAGTTCTTCATTTTGGAGCGAGGTATTTATCGTATTTGTATCTACCTTAACCGCGTTGACAGTTGAATGTGAGTGAGTTAGGTACTGTCCGTGTCTTGTCCGTACGAAAGTTACACCATCTCTATTAAGCACGTCCGTACCGATAATGACTGGCGTGTTCATGCATGCAGCGGGCACAATGACGAAGTCTACATCAAGTGCTATATTTTGAAATTCGACTGTCAGGTTAATATATTCGCGAGCGACGATCTCAGAATCGCTTATACCCTTCAGAACGCAACGAGTACTCTTGCGTGATCCTTTAAAATAATTAACTATAGCTGAAGATATAAGGGATACATTGAGCGCACCGCTGTCTATCAAAACATCTACGGGTATCCCCTGTATTACCGCCGTGCTAATGTCACTATTTGTAATGTTTGATATTTCACTACATAAATTTACTTTTCTTTGTTGTGGGTTAGAGCGACCTTCAGACCTAGCTTTCGCAAAACAATCCTTTTCCAAATGTCCAACTTTCTTACAGAAACTACAAACGACCCTAGTTCTGTTTTGAATTGAGTTGTTCCGCAGTTTGCAATTAATCCGTAAATGTCCAGTCTGACCACATGAATAACATTTTTCAGCAGGGCGATTTTTTAATGTTCGCAGAGGTCCTTGATTAGCTAGCTTATTATAACCTGGTTTGACATATATAGCAAGAAACGAAACTAAGTTCTCAACTGTTAGGTTTGCATTCACTGCTGCGGCTCGAATTTGTGCGTCGTTTATACCACGGATAACAATTTCTACCATAAGGGCGTCACTTATTCCCTGAACAACTCGCAGTCGTAGCAATGAACGTCGTGCGTACTCCGCATACGTAGCGAACTTATCCGAGTTAGTGATTAACACATCGAATAAGATTTGAGCATTATCAATTTTTTGTGGACAGAGAGATTTAAATTCTTTAAGAAAATTTGACCAAGAACGATCGTTGGTAGTCCACTCGGTTAGCCATGTTTTAGCGTCACCTTTTAGGCAATGAGCTACACGCGATAAGCACTCAGAATCCTCCCATCGATTGGCTAATTTGGCACGCGCTACTTCGTCACACCACACCTCAAAATTGTTAACGGATGGGTCAAAATTAGAGACGTAATAACCCTGAGATTTATTCGTGGTAACAGTATTCAATGCATCAGCAAGCGATTTAGTTATGGATAAAACATCGTTACTATGTTGAGGTGTGTCGCTTCGATTGACAGGAAACGGTAGTGGTTGAGTTTGCGAACCACTTACAGCGCTACTTCTCTCAATAGCATCTAATCGTGAGACAATCGATCCTAGCGCGGCCTGGACCGAACTTTCATCATGGTGAGGCTTATACGAACGAGATCTACGTCTCCTATTTCGCGAATGCCTACGAGAGCGCGAGCGAGACCGCTGTTTATGAGTACGCGGGCGATACCTGCTATAGCGAAAACGTGGTTCACTACTGCTACTGCGGGTACTTTGAGAACGCAAGCGGTCCCTGCTATCACGAGAGCTAGATAGGCTATGACCACTATGAGAGCTAATGCGACACCGATCGCCCCTAGAACGCGAACGAGGTTCATGGTAATGTCGACGCGATCTGCTTCGAGAACGCTTGGCACTTCGCCGAAGCGACTCGTCTGATTTTTCACGTAAACGCGATAATCGAGGCATATTAAACAGAAAAGTAAATAATTATCGGCTTTTTGTAACAAATGAGGGTGGAATCAAAATTTTATCAAGAAAAGAAAAGATCAATAGAACAATGTGTGGACATAGATTATATCCCACTTCTGATTTTAGGAAAATGGGCGAAATATTATAAAAGAAAGAAACAATGATTTACACAAATAAATTACTTTTATATTTTAACAATTTCAACAACAATTAAATAACTCATCTTGACGCTTATTTACATCAAAAAGCCAGTAATTAATTACAATGCACATAAACTTAAGCACAGTAAAGAGAAATTATGGAATTAACAAGACTTACATGCAAATCGCGCCGATTACCATAACCAACCTCACCTCACAAAGTCTATCGAGAAAAAGTGACCGCTCCACTTTGCAACAAGCCTTTTTATAGGGATTGGCAGGTAACGTCACGAAATGCAGGTAGATCTTATAAAATTATCCTAAGACGTCACGGAATGTAGGTAGATCTAATAAAATTATCCTAAGAGTACAATAACAGTAACTCGACACAAATGTGGGTCGGTGACACCCCTATTATAAATCGCCCAAGAAAAAGAGGATGTCATGATAATGCGTGACCGTTGATTGCAATAAGCAGTTACTTTGCATCAATTCAGTGAGGACGTCGATTTCAATTTGACCACATCCTGCTTTCACAAGATATTGTTATTTATTTTCGGAGAGGGGGCATTTTTAAGATCATTCGTGGGACGAAAGATATAAACAGTTATACAGTTTGGGCGAATGCAATACAAATTAAAGCAATGAAAGTTATTTTTTAATCAATTAGGCAATTTGGTGTAGCTAAATGAAATTATAATTTCTATAGGATAAGAATGAAATAGCACATATGTGCTGTATAATTTACTATCATATTATAATGTGCGAGAAAATAAATTACGCAATACGGTATCAATTAGTATTTAATTGCTTAACTGAATTAAAAATAATCATAGCCAAGTATAAAGTCGTATAAATGAATGTTTTAGACTGTCATACGATATTGAGACCTTGTGGGTCAAGAGCTCGATTCCCGAGTCGTGCATAGGTTTATTGTTTTTTTCTTTCATAAGGGGATTCTCAGCACCACGGTAAATGGTACGACTTTTAAAACGCAATTAGCGAAATCTGGGGGTAGAATTGCCCCTGATCCTAAAGTTAACGAATAGTAATTATACTCAAAAATATAATTACGTACATAAAATATTGGATATGTTCTTTCATTATTGTATAAACTTAAAAAAAAACTATAAAACATGTGACAACATGGTTTAACATGGTTTTTAGCTTCACTTGTACTTATTTAATAGATTCTATTAAATGACTTACCTTCATATATTCGTACTTATCTCTAAGCTGTTTACTTATGCCTTTTCAGGACTTTAATATCACATTGTTTTGCAAAAGCTTTCTGATCTATTAATCTACTTTGAAAAGAAACTTGGCTTTTCTTCACAGCTCTAACAGTTTTAATACATATGTGTAATGTGAATTCTTTATTATTTAACAACGTCCCGACGCCAATGGTCATATGGAAATAAAAAATGGTACAGTTGAGCTTCGGCGTCCATTAGGGTTGTGTGGATGGTGAAGACAACATGTTAGTAACGCTTATGGACGATTCAATATTATATTTTTTTTATATCCGAACAAGTCTGTACTTTGAATAGACCAGGGCTTCCCAAACTGTGCGTCACGACGCCCTGGGGCGTCGCGGCAACATCCGAGGGGCGTCGCGAGGCGATTGGCAAACATTTTTATTTCCAGTAAGGTAGTTTTGATGAGGGGGGGGGGGGGGGTGCGTCGCAAGAAAAATAATAATTCTGTAGGGCGTCATAGTGTAAATAAGTTTGGGAACCCCTGGAATAGACGATAAACCTGATCTGGGGTACCTGTTTAGCCCCTTTTTTTTTGTTATCGAGGGGAAAGCTGTTTATGGCTCTACTTCCCGCCAGCCCGGGGGCGGTGGGGGGCGGGAAGCGTATGTCGGGGTCACCGGTCTTCCAGCCCGGCGCGCAGCGACGTCAGGTCCGCGCAGGTGTTAGTGCCGGGCTGGGTCCCTAACAAAATCCCTAGACCGGCATACCGACCAAAACCCCCCGGTGGCCATCACCGCGCCTATTGGGGCGACCACGGAACGTGAGCGAGAAGCGCCCACCGTTATACCGCAGTCGCCCGGTGCGCCTCCGGGACGTAAACGTCCCGGCCTTCACGAATTTGAAGGGGGCGCAGTTGCACCCCCACTATCTTGATTTGGGCGCCCTGGTTGTGAATGGGCGTCCGCGACGTGCACGGGCCACAGTGCCGCCGCCCCGCTTGGGGTCACTTTCAGTGAGGACGCGCTGCCCCCGCAGCGCGCCCAGCGACCCCAAGGGCCCCTTTGAGTCGCCTCTTACGACAGGCAGGAGATACCGTGGTGAGATTCTAACGCCCCCTTGCCACAGGGCAGACCTAACATTTCAACGAATATTTTCATGATTAGCAATGAAGTTAAAGTTTTTATTTCCACTCTATTTATACAATTACGTACATAGAAGACAAGGACTACTTACATAAGTCAAAAGTAAACGCATAATGCGATAACATATTTGAAAACAATAAAGCTTTAACTGCATGTTTATAAATTACAAAGATGAATGTCTACCATATACCATATACTCTTACGACAGGCAGGAGATACCGTGGTGAGATTCTAACGCCCCCTTGCCACAGGGCAGACCTAACATTTCAACGAATATTTTCATGATTAGCAATGAAGTTAAAGTTTTGTTATTTTTAAAGTTGGAAGTTTATGGGCTGGGTTAAATAGACAATTACATTATAACATATATTACAGACATCTTAGGCATCTACTTAAAGTCTTGTTTCACCGCTAATCCATAAATACTTTTTAATTGCAAAATCAAAATAATTTCAACATACCAATATTTGAAATGCCAATTCAATTCAATCACAAATCCCTTATGCCATATAAAACAATTTATTATCTTTAAATGATATACTTCCAACTCCAGTTTGTACTTGAAGAATGTCATTTATATAAATAATATGCGTACGTGCCTTTTAACGCATGGTAAAAGTTTCTCTGAATCTGTACCGGTAGACCTTAACAACTATGTACCTACGTGCAACCATGAACGTAGGCTTTCGGGTCACATTAAAAAGTACCGCGTTTGGTTTAATCTGATTAGTTTATTGATAGGAAGTATATTCAAACACATATTTAACAAATTTGAAGAAAAAAATATTGGAAACACATTAATCGTCTATAACTGCACAAATAAAATTACAAAAAAAAAACAAATAATAAACATACCTACGTGCGGACAGAAACGTAGGCATTTTGTTTACAACAACAAAACGCACTAGTATTTAATATTTTTTATTTTTTCAGACACAATAAACATAATGGCATCAATGTAATTGATTTTAGAAGATAATTATATTATACATTATATAAGTAGACAAAAGAAAATGTTATCAAGTTTAAATTTAGTTAACGTTTATCGCAAAGAAGAAAATTAAACGTTCTGACGTATGTCACTGTCAAATGGTTGGGAGAGGAAAGCACATAGCAATGGATGGCGATATATATAAATGCTCGTAAACTTTTGATAGATTAGCTATTTCATTAGGATAATTTATAGTCAACTGATGTTGTGATCATCACTGTTTTTATGTATTGTAAAATGGTGTAATATATAAAGTTATAGTGCGCGTTCCAAGGTTACTTATTAAAAGTTATATAATGAAAATATTATTTTCCTTCTATTCAGTCAGGTGACAATGAGCAAAATGTTCGCGCAAATCTCAAATCCATTTGCCCTATACTTAAAACATTCCCGGAAAAACTACTATCAGTATGTAAAGTTCTTTTCTTCACAAGCACAAACACAGCCATCACACACCGATGGGCCCTGGCATGTGTACGCGCAGAAAGTGTCAAGTGGAAGTTTGAGTAAAGATACATACCAAGAAAACGTAGTGCATCATTTACAGCAAGTTTATCAAGAAATTGTAACTTATGATCGTCCAGTACTACACAGCAGTAGCACAAGCTCCCTTCTCAACTTTTTCAAGAAATCCCAAGCACAGAAGATTATAGCTCCGAAAGGTCTTTATATATGGGGGAGTGTTGGTGGTGGGAAGACAATGTTGATGGATTTATTTTATGACACAGTGCCAGTAAATATTTAATACATTTTTATAAATAATTATTATAACACAACTATTTGTTTAAAGGTAAACTAATATATTTCCAGATAAAAGAGAAATTACGCGTTCATTTTAACTCATTTATGTTAAACATACATGCAAGAATACATGAATTGAAAATTAAGTCTGGAAAGGGTGCTAGCTCATTTCGTGATGAAGGGTCCACACCATTTGACCCAATACCTCCAGTTGTAGCTGATATTACACAGGAGTCTTGGCTTATATGCTTTGATGAATTCCAAGTAAGTCAATACCTACTTAAATAAGAAAAAGGAAAGTATACTGGTTGTCACTTTGTTGGACTCAATATAAAAAAAAAACTTTATATTGTGTTAAGAGGATGTGTATTAAACCAATATATATATTTCCTTTATTTACTTTTAATAGAATAAATACTTCTATAAAATATTGACCAAACTATCTTTAAGTGAGTTGTCTCCATTTAAATAGAGTTCACCATATCTCACTGATATATGAGTGTAGGAAAAATAATAGATTACATTTTAAATGCCTGCTTCATTATACCATTTTTTGTTTTCAGGTGACTGACATTGGGGATGCAATGATACTAAAGCGCTTATTCACCCAGTTGTTTGATAATGGATGTGTTGTAATAGCAACTAGCAATAGAAAACCTGATGATCTGTATAAAAATGGTTTACAAAGAAGTAATTTCTTGCCCTTCATCCCCGTACTCAAATCACATTGTGATGTTATTCAGTTAGACTCTGGTATTGACTACAGACTAAGAGGAACAGGAAGCAGATACAGCAAGTATTTTCTGTAAGTATTTTATCAATTTATATTTTGTAATTTCTCTAAGAATTCAAATATTATTTTTATAAATTATTTCAGCAATGATTGTTACATATTTCTCTGCTCTTAATGGATATTTAATATAATAATTATTTTTCAGAAATAGTGATGTGACACCTGACAATGACCCCGTAAATGTTTTATTTAAATTCTTATGCTCTAAAGAGACTGACACAGTGAGGCCTAGAGTTATTAATATATTTGGTAGAAATGTTAAATTTGCGAAGTCCTGTGGAGGTGTTCTAGACTCCAATTTTGAAGAATTGTGTGACAGAGTAAGTTCATTGTGTATAGGATTAAGTAGTTCTTTAAAATGCATTAAAAATTTCATTCATTTTTATGATTTTTTTTCATTTATAGCCTTTGGGAGCCAGTGATTATCTTGTCATCTCTAAAACATTTCACACAGTGTTCATAAGGGATCTACCTCAGCTATCTATATCAAAACATAGATCACAATTGAGAAGATTTATAACACTCATTGACACACTATATGACAATAGAGTAAGGGTAAGTACTCTAGATTTTTTTGTGTTTACAACACATTTTTATACTAGCTAATTATTTTATTTTTTTCGTGTTTATAGGTTGTCATTGCTGCAGACTGTGAACCTAAAGATCTCATGAAATTAGATGAAACTGAAGTTGGAGATGCAGATAGGGCTCTTATGGATGATTTAAAAATATCCAAAGACTCTGTAAGTATCAAAATCTATATGCAACTGTATTGTTGTAATTGATATGCCCTATTGGAGGACTAGCCTTTCTGTCATGTTTGAAGGCTGATATGTTATTACAATTAAAGTAAATCCATAGCAATTAATTGTTATGTTCTTATATGTGAGGGAAACATGCTGTAATAATGAGCACATTTTTTTTAAAAACCTCTTTTGCAACTTACACTAGGCCAGCTTGGTAGACCAGGGCCTAAATTATTAAAACAACAAGTAGTGATGGTCATGAGGTTTAGACACAGGACCAATAATCTTGGTAGTTGCAGTTAAAACCGCAAGCATACACTGATTTTTTGCATTCATGTGTGTATTTGCAATGATTCAATTATCACTTACTGCAACAGTGAAGGGAAACATTGTGAAGAAACTTGCACATTTAAAGTTCTTTGGAATTTCTTAGGTGTGTAGTCTGCCAACCCGCACTAAGCCAGCATGGTAAGAAGGCCTAAAGCCTAAACCATATTAGTTGTAGAGGAGGCTTGTGCTGATCAGTAAGATGTATATAAGCTGATGATGTAACTTAAGCGAAAGAGGTGTGTTTGGACCGTGACTTTTGGCGCTCTATAGTCTCTGCCTACCCTAACGGGAGACAGGCGTGAGTTTATGTATGTAACTTATGTCTTTCTTTTTTTCATCTTTACAGGAAGACTCAAAAGCTGCTATATTTACGGGTGAAGAAGAAATGTTCGCGTGTGATAGATGCCTGTCACGTATTATGGAAATGCAAACTGATGAATATTGGGAAAAATGGGGCTCTCACCTTAATTAACTAAAATATTTTTTTCAAATAAGTATATTGTTGGTGTTATACTAAAAAAGTATTTGTATTCAAAAATTTTAAAACTTTTCTATCTATACAAATTTACTTCTAATATTTCTCATGTTAAGGACTTAACGAAAGAAAATTTTGTAGTAATTTTCAGGAAATTACATTTATTAATGTATTATTAAATTACATTTATTATAACTGGAAATTGCAATATATTGTAATGGCACTAGATAGTAGTTTATTACTGACATTTCCAAAGTCATTTCCCCCTATTTTATTATAGATTAACAATCATAATATTTATAAAAACGGTTTTGCATTCTTTAAATAGTACAATATTAAAATATATTAGTGACAATACATTTACTAGCATAATTATAAATCAAGTATTATATCACATTCTTAGCCAATTAATTTATCTGAGTTAATTATTGACTTTAAGATATTTATTTTGTGAGTGTTTAGTGTGTTATTTAGATGTGTTTTATCGCAATCGTAATTAGGATGTTCACCCAGGACAACTAAACGCAAATGTCTTTACAGGTTATTTGAGGTGAAAGCTAAATTTATATACAATTAACTCCTAACTAATTTGATTTGTTCCTGGTAAATACGCCTGATTACGATGTGTTGTTAGTTATAGGCGACGGGGCACATACCTCACAGAACTGATAAGCCTTTGGATTAGGAAGTTAACTCGTGCCAACAATGTCCACGGAAATCGTATTGTGAGACCATGTGACCTGAAAGACGGTGATTGTCGCGTCTAATATATACATATATGCGATTTTCGATTTGTGCGACTGTCACCGTCCAAAATAAGTTTTCATAGATATTAGATTCCTTGCAACTGATATTCATATAATAATATAACTAGAAACACTTTTTATTTTTGTATGTTACTTTTTTATTGTATGTTCATTAATGATGTAGATAAGGTACTGGACTTTACTTATTGTAGTGATTGAATAGAAAACCCTTAAATTGATTCGAGTAAAGCGGGTGAAATAAGTAATTTTTATTGACATTGTAGTAATTTTTATATAAAACACTACAGTTTTTTTCCATTACTACGAATACCTTTTCTCAATTTAAGGGTGTATTATTTTTTTAAATTTCACGTGTTAAAATATTTTTATATTTCGTATTTACATTATTTTGACGGAATCATGTTTGAAATTTAATATATGGGTAATCAGTAATAGGAATATTGTATTATTTACCTTTCAACATTTCCCCCGCTCTAGCTCTACCCCAGCTCTGACATTGGATTTTTTTTCATGTAAAATTCCAATAAAGCTGTCTGATTAGGGGAATCAACAAATAACCGCATACTATCTCAGGACCAACGAGAGACTATACCAAATACCACTACCTATTTATTGGGTAAGTAGTACATAGAAAATTACTTTTAAAAACATTCAAGTTTAATGTTAACTTCAGTGATAAAATAAGTAGAAGTCACGTTCATACTTTTTTAATAATTTTATTTTTTATAAATACCAAACCTCACTATTTTCCTAAACTTCACGTGAAGTGGCGCATTTACTACAATAAGCTCACTTGAAAGGTGAATAAAAATACTTTACGAAACCTGTGTACCCGAGAGTCCTACACAACAAAATCTTTTGAGTATGTTAAATTTCATAAGCTACAATATTATTGACAGCCCCGTAGCGCAGTTGGCTAGACACCAGCTTGCGAAACGAGAGGCCGCGGGTTGGATCTCCGCACCGAGACAAATGTTTGTGTGATCCACAAATATTTGTTTCGGGCTTGAGTGTTTGTGAGACCGAAAAAGTCTCTCGTAGTGTCTGATACCCACAAAACAGGTCTTGTAACCTAGTGTGGGGTCAGAGCTATGTATGTGAATTTATTTATTATTTACGATAGGTTAGCATCTTAGGTGGCTTGTTATACAGATAGAAATATGGTTAGTAATAGCTAGCTAACAGGTTATAGCTGTAGAGACAACAAACACATCATGTTTATTAATTCACTGATACTGGGCACGGGCCTCCTCTACAACTGAGAGGGTCTGGACCTCGAGGACATCTTCACATTACTTCTTCATATCAATCAAATATTTATTTATAAAAATTACTCTTTTTAATATCATAATTATTCTATTCAAGGTATACGTATGAATAAAACATACAAATGATTAAATTATTATATTTGCACATAAACGCGTTGATTACAGTCTAGTCGTACATGTGGCTGTAATATTCTTGATACACTTGTATGTAGGTTTCTTTCTCTGTGGGCGTCATTTGCGCGATGACGTCGTCGTCGATGCTGGTGAGCGCGACCGCCTTGCCGTTCACCATCACTGTGGGCTCGTTGTCGTCGGTATCAGATTCTTCGCTTTCCATTTCAGCTGCAATGCAAATTATTGTTACATACATAACCTCACGTCTACATTCCCCAAAGGAGTAGGCAGAGGTGGACTTTTGCACCCATATTTCGCCAGGTATCAATCCCACGTAATAGGGGGCGAGCCTATTGCCGTTTTTCGGGATTTCTAGACTTCGTGGTGGTACTGAGAACTTCCGAATGGAAAAACCCAATAACACTGCCCGACCTGGAAATCGAACCCAGGACCTCTAGATCACACGGCACACGCTTGTACCGCAAGACCACGAGACAACAAAAATTAATATTAATATTTCTCGACATTAGTTTATACAGATAATTATTGTATTAAGTTTGTTGTATTATTTGAGTTTACTTTATTTTAATATTGTGTTTTCTAACATTAACACTCTCATAATATTAATAAATAAATAGAGCGACTTATTGGTATGAGTAAAACAAACTGTCCACTGATGAATAATGCACAGGAAATGTATTGCAATTATTCATGACATTGACAGTCTACATACATACGTATAATTCTGTGAAAATATGAGTGTTTCGATAACAACATTATCATTCCCAAGTTATCAGTAATTGACATAGATCAAGAATCAAATCTATTCCAAAATTTACTTATATTGTTATTTTTACATTGAAGAAGTTAAATCAAACTTTGTACTGTTTTAATAGTTTAGGCACTGGTGGCAATAAAGTAAAAGATAAACAACTCCAGACATAAAACCACAAGACGGGCTTTGTACTGAATTAAGACACAGGAAACTTACAATTTATATTACGTCTTTTAGTTTCCATTTACCTACTTAGCTTCCTTAAATATTTATCCATAAATAAATAAAATAGATGTGCTATAGTACACTTACCGACAGCTGCCATTTCATCTTTAAGTTTGTAAGGATCTTTAGATTCATTATCACTTGAATCTGAACTGTCAGGTTCTATGCCCTTCACAGCGTTCGTTGTTGGATTGCCTATAAAATATTGAGTTTTGTATAAAATTAAATTCGAAGATAACATTAAAAAAGTAACAGACCCCTTTTTACGACATAATATTAGCCTGGAATTGGGAAATTAGTACCTTGATAATAAGCTTATTCCCGGCAATGATATGACACTTATACTGAGAGTATACCGGTACCAATTTCATTACCTGTGTTTTGCTTCTCATGCGCCAGTAGCACCGACATGATGTCGTCATTCTTCTCCTTGCCGACATTTTTGGAGTTGGTCGCGTTACTCGCTGCTTTCTCGAGCACGGCGTCTGCCGAGTGCAAGCTATCACTCTGTAAAGTAAAACATTCGTCATTAGTCATTTGAACGCTCGTTAATCGGTGTTATTATTTTCTAAGAATTATTCTGAATACGGTTGTACCTGGTCATTTGACACGATGGTACTTTCCACCATCCATACGGGGCGCTCTTTCCGTTGTGCATTGGCGTCCACCGCGTTGTCGTTCTCTCCGATGGTGACGTCGACGCGCGTCTCTTCCACCAGCATCCCTTGATTGCGAGTCGCTTCGCCCGACCATTGTTCTCCCGATGGCCGCAAAGCTTGTTGCTTCATTGTCAATCTAATAACAAAACGGCACATATTAACCTATAAAACAACAAAACCTGATTTAATTTTAATTTACATTGCTACTTACCCTCGTATAGTGTTAATATCGACTGGCTCAGGTTCCAATATCTCAGGTGACAGTTTAATGCCCTCTACTTCTCGCAGTAATATGTACAATGTCTCCAGCTGTTCGTTGAATTTTGCCAATAATAACCTGGAATCCTTTTTTGGGAGTGCAGATAGATCTTCTTCAACAACTTGATTGCAAAATGTACAACGGAATTCTTGTGTCATCATATCGTACAATTGATCAGCCTGAAATTATTTATGCTTTACGTATATCGAATGGCTGAACACCTATTTTTTAACGGTTATAATGTGTCCAATATACAATGTTTACGCGTACATAGCCTACGCCTGTATTCCCCGAAAGAGCAGACATGCATTTCTACAGCCAAATTTCGCCAGGTACGCCAGACGCCGTGTGGCTACTGGGAATTTTTTGATAATACAACCAACTTGGGAATCGAATCCTGGATCGCATGGCACATACATGGCGAAATAAGGGTCCAGAAACGCATCTCGGTCTATCCCTTCGAGGTACAAACACGTGGAGTTTGTTGAAAAATAAAGATTATTCTTACTTCAAGATCGGTAAAAGTTTTGCCACATGACGGACATTTAAAACTTGCACGACTAGTAGCATCGCGCTCTTCAGTTTCTAGTCGTTTGCGCATCAAATCCAATTTATACTTCACCACGTTTACGAATGTCTTATAATTTATGAAATAATAATTTACTTTTTGGGCTTTGCCATCGGGACCTGAAATTGTTGATATTGTTAAAACTGATTGCTCAGTGGCTGATGAGTGATGAGTTTAAAACTACTTCAACTGTGCTTCGATTGTGCTCTGTGGTTAGTAGCAAATATTGCTAAAATTGACATAGATTTGTGCATAGTAGTATTGTTTGTTTGTGTAGGTATTAGCAGTGATGGTCTCAAGGATTAGGATCGCGGTCGCGGGTTCAGACCCTGTGCCTAGGCAAATACACCTCTGACTTTTCGAAGTTTTTCTGTGTGTACTCATAATGAATTATCACTTGTTTTTACGGTGAGGAGAAATGGAAAACAGCACACCTAAAAGATCTTAGGAATTTCTTAAATGTGTTGTCCGCCAACGCGCACTAGGCCAGCAGCGTGATGGACTAAGACCTAATACCTCCTCAATGGTAAAGAAGGTCCGTACCCCGCAGTGGGACGTATATGGGCTGATAAAGTGTAGGTATTGTTTGTATTATCCATTATTGGGATGAGTACCCAAGGTCTAACGGCATGATTGTCACGATATTTAGTCATGTTTTGATATTCGATATTGAATTCTATGTTCTGTTTTTTTCTTTCATAGTCCGCTTGGTCTATACTCTATACTAACCGGTTAGACAGCTATGTTCCAGAAGAGTAATGGATAGACTGATAGTTTTCATACATACAGTCTGTTTGACAAGAGCGTGTACGGCAAAACTCGGGAATGAATTGGGATAAAAAATAGAAAAAAAATACACTCATTATACATGATATAGACAATGATGCTTTATTATTAATAACTTGTCCAGTCGCCTCCATTATCAATAATTGACTGGAGTCTTCGAGGCATACTTTCTACTAATTTTATTGCATAATCCAGGGACAAAGACCTCCAAATAAGTCTAATTTCACGAACTAATCGTTTTAAAGTCCAGATTTTCTTTCCTCGAAGCTTCAACTTCATGAGTGCCCAAACATTTTCTATTGGATTTGCATCCGGCGACTGTGATGGCCAATCTAGTACTTCAACGTCATTCTCTTGTTTCCACGCTGTACAAAGACGACTCCGATGTTTCGGGTCATTGTCTTCTTGCAATAGCCAATATATGTTTTTTCCTTTTAAACCACTTTTGAGCAGATGGTAATAAAGCCATTTGATATATTTTGACCATTTTAGCTGCATTTAAATTACCTGTAAATATGTGCAAGGTACCAAATCCCTGTTTTGAAAAACAACCCCAAACGTGCACCTTCACCGGATGTTTAACGGTCCGCTGGATGAATTTATTGGCGTGGGTACACCAGGTATGAGTGATAGAAGAACGTGCCCAAAAAGAAGCTTCGTCCGAAAAAATTACATTGTCTCAATCCCGGTCCAAATGTTCCTGCGCCCAAGTGAGTCTCTTTTTAACATGATTTTCCGACAGTAGCGGTTTCTTTATTATGCTACGAAATTTTACATCATGAGCCAGTAAACGTCTTCTTATAGTATCACATGACACATTAAGGCCTTTTTTAAGCAAAACCGCTTGACCACCACGTAACGATAGGCGAGAATTCTTCTCAAATACCCGTAAAATTATTTTGTCCTCCTTTTTCGTTGTTTTTTGCGTAGAGCCACGATTAGGCAGATCGTCGACATTTTTTACTTCAGAATAGCGTTTCACCCACTTACTAACAAATGTCTTTGACTTTTTCATGTATTTTGCAGCGGCTGCGTATGACATTTTGGGTCCTTTTGGATGCAAACACAAGAACACTGCTTCATAACGTGATGCGTACGTAGCACTCATGACGAAATGCGTCCTCCTCTGACAAAGATCGAACGACAACTGAAACTCTATACACAAAGCATCTGAGGGGAAGGGGCTAGCTACCTGCCAAATTTACAACCAAGCTTCTAGCGGTACCTAAAAAAAAGTTTTGCCGTACACGCTCTTGTCAAACAGACTGTATTTGCAATATTGTAATATTAATGACATATAGGTAAATGCACGTTAACATATGAAAAATAGTATAATAATAAATAGTTATTATAACAGAATACTGGCCTGTTTCCATTTTTAATCTCACTTGTATAAACTTATCATTTTTGAGGGTTGATATTCTTGCTCTTAACATTTTTCTTTCGAATTTTAGTAGCTCGCAGATATCATCTTCTTTCATACCTGTTTAAACAGATTCAATTTGTATCTACGAATGGTCCAAGAATTAATCTTCTTATATTTCTAATAAATGTTTAACGAATTACTCACAGGGATTCCTGACCAACATGTCCACTATGAGCGCCTCTTCTATAGTATAAAATCCTCTGACGACGAGCCGAGCCAGCTGTTTCAAACTGCTCGGTACCTCTGTTACTAGGCGTTCTTCAGTCATGGTTACTGTTGTACTAAAACGAATTGTAATTTAAATGCAAAAATTGCGACTAGGAATTGGTAGAGTTCTTAGCATAATTTTAGTCAGTAGACCTGGTGTTTTATAGTGTCAGCCCATATAATTGGCGACTACGATACGAATGAATCAACTAAAGTGGAGTTTTTTCTACCAATTGTTTTAATCAAAACCAATGCTGTTAAGAAAGAAACAGCGCATGATATATTATAATACATCGGTATCTACTTATTATTGTACCAAAACTCATATTTTAGATAGTTAAAAGCATTTTGGAATAAGTCTAGAGTGTTACGACAATCCGGTACCTATACTTAAAATAAATAAGTAGATATAGGTATCCCACAGTTCTATACATAATAATACTTGTTAGTACTTGATAGTTTTGATCCACACTGAAGTTTTGTGACGCATTACGTCTTTCGGTCACACATTGTGTAGGTTTTTACTCTGACTAGAAACAAAAACAAGTGTTAAGCCAACTCTGGAACAAAACACTGAATTGTTAGCTTTGCTGGTCGTAATAAATTTATTACTTAATATTCTATTCACCATTAGTTGCCAGTGAGGTCAATAAGCATTACTAGTTTAATATATTATGTATAGGTAATCATCTTTTGAATGTAATGGAGTAGTAACTTGAGTAAAAAAAACTATAAAGGCTTAGGTAATTTTGCAAGGCTGTTATAAGTGAGCACACTTAAAAAAATATCATGATAAAAGTTTCAATGCCATTAAATATTTGGCGTCTATACGAAGCAAGCGGCAATAAATATGCATGTAGTCGACAGACCGATTCTATGCCAAGTAAGACCAGAAACATGGTAGAACTGTGCCGAAAAAAACGGAATTAGTACCACCCCCATTTCAGCGTTTATTACGCAGGATCTATTGTGGCTAAGGATAGTATAGAAGTATCTCTTAACATCATGTAATAAAATTTCCCAAAGAAGAAAAACAGTTTAGAGGAAAGTTAAATAATGAATAATTAAATAATTCCAATATCAGTTTATTACATAAAACAATAATTTAACTCATTAAAAATAAGATTATAGTACCTGGGATATATCAAAAATATAATGATAAAAGTACATATTAAAACAAATGCATGTGTAAAATTACAATTCAACTTTACTTCACAATCAATAGCATACATAAAGTATAACATTTATTAACTTGAATGGTTCATAATATTGAGACGATAGTTTTTATCTAAAATATCTTATTTTCTTTTTTTATCCAAATAGACTAAATATATTTGGCAGTATTCTTTTTGTCACTCTAGCGCTTTCTTGAAATAAATATTTACAAAATCTATTACATTTTATCATACACTCTGAAGTCTTTCTTTGCTAAATCTTTTTACAATTGGCTGCAATATGGTTAGGGCTAATCAGGCTTTGCTTAGGCAACTTGTTCACTATATGATCCCTACAAAATTGTGCTTGTAAGCACCAAATTAAAAGCAAATTACATTTCCTACAATAATAAACATAATTTAAGCCTACAAAGACGAATTAAATTAACTAAACAAAATCAGTCTTCCTGCAAATACAATGTATTGATGACCACAATGACTTTGCATTAAATTGACATAAAAGACTTAATAAAAACTAAACATAGGAAGCTTTCATTATCAACCAATTATAGATATCATGTCATATTTATCTAGTAAAAAAAAAACTAAAACATTAATTAAGTATATTTACATAGATTGGATTGAAACAAAAATTTAAACTTATACCTAATTTTGTTTTCCAATATGAGTATTAAACTTAGTTGCACATACAATAAACAATTATCTTAAAATATTACAGGCAAGACTTTAATTTAGGCTAAAAACTTAAATAATGTTTGCAGTAATATTTTTCTTTTTTTTACAAAACAAATATTGTAAAGTTTATATCAAAATCTAAAGCATTAAAAATGAAATAAAATTGAACATTATTATTTGTAATTACATTAATAGTTACAGAAGTAACCATTTACATAAACTATTGGCAGTAATTGTAAAAAAAGTTTAATTCTTACATGCTAATTAATAATAATCTGATGCTAAAACATCATGCATATTTCACATCACTGAATATTTCTCAGTATTTTATGCATGATAACAGGATAACAATCATAGTTTCTGTAGTGTCATTATTTAATCAGGTTTTCAATGGTCGCTAGTAATTAGAAAGCCATTTTTAGATTTGACTGTTTTTGTGACATTACTCATGAAAATTTATTCAGCATGAGTTCTTTCTAATATTAGCTGAATATTATCTATAGTATGATATATTACTCTGAAGTTAGGGCGATCACTTGGGTGGTGATTCCAGCACTGTTTCATAAGATCATAAACACAGCGAGGTGTATTGTCAGGACATGCAAGAACATTTCCATCTTTTAAAAATTTAACAACTTCTTCATGTGTCATACCAAAGTAAGGCTGCAATGCAAATGAAAATATTTCCCATAAGCAGACACCATAGGCCCATACATCTGATTCTAATGTATATTTGTTATAAAGTATACTTTCTAAAGGCATCCATCGGACTGGAATTGCATCATGTTCATCACCTTTATAATAATCTTGAAGATATATTTTGTGAGACAGTCCAAAGTCTGCTATTTTAACAACCATGTCATCATTAATTAAACAATTTCTGGTTGCTAAATCACGGTGTACAAATTTTCTATCTGATAAATATACCATTCCAGAAGCAATTTGTCTTGCAATGTGTAATAGTTCTAGATGTCCCAGTGGAGTAGCAAGCAATCTTAGGTCCTCTCTATTTTCAATAGCTGGAGTGAAATTTGTGGCAGTACTGCATGCTCTTAAATACTCATTCAGGTCTCCTTTTCCCATATACTCAAACAACAAACACATGGGTCGGCCTACAGCACAGACACCCAATAATTTAACAATATTTGGATGGTCAAAATCTGCAAGTAAGCAAGCTTCTCTTTCGAAATCTAATTGTAAATCATGAGAAGCTTCATCTTTTAACATTTTAACAGCAACAAGAGTAAATTCTTCTTCAGGTACAAGTCCTGGAGCTTTTGCTTGAAACACTCGGCCAAATGCACCTTGACCTAAATCTCGAATGTATATTATATTATTTCTTGGGAATTCCAGTTTTTCTAATTTTGGATTAAGCTGTGCACCTGTGGTGTGATAGGCAAGATTACTGGGAAGTTTATCCAAATCAATGTCCATATTTTGGACATTTCTCCTGCTAGTCACATTACACTTAGAATAGTGATTTTTTACAAAATAATGACACAGGAGAGTAACAGCAACAATTGCTAAAATACATCCTAGACCACTTATGGACAGTATTAAAACAAATGATGGTGTAAAGTAACTGTCCATAACAATGTTGGTTCCACTCATTACATAGGATTCTTCAGTATAATTTGCACAAGATGGAATAGCACAATGTTCCCATCTCACATTTGGATCCATTGTGTAGCACCATGGCCTACGCTCCTCTCCCCCAGCATTTCTACAATAGTTTGATGAGTTTTGCACTTCTGGAAAAATTAGTGGAGGTCTTGCATGTTGATGTGGAAACTGAGAGTCCCAAGCTTGACAAGCCAAACCATTTTCTGTGACATTCACTACACCTTGATAGTATCGGCCATTACCACGAACGCAAGTTTTTGTTACTTGACTATAATCCATATTTGTTATACCAACATTGTTGCAAGTTACCTGTGAACCTTTACCGGAAAATCGGGGCAGTTTTTCGCATTCAGGAAAACGAAAATGTCCTCGGGATTCAAAATAGACGCCGCGTCGTTTCTGTTCTTCAATAACAATCCAGTCATTATAACAAAATTGCATTTTAACTGCCATGCAATCTTCATAGCAGAGAGGTAAAGCATAATAACCAACTCCGTCCTTATCGATGCACTTTGGAAACGCGTAAGCACAAAGCAATTTCTCGGCTCCATTCCTGCAGGGTTCTTTAAGACTTGATATCATTTCTTTCCAAAGCCCACTTGTAATCTTCTCGTTGTCAAGTCCCCCTGTGTCGTTGTACCACACATAGCCGGTAGAATAACTTTTGCAAATTTGTCCATTGTATGGACCACAATAAAGACGTACAGATTTTGTAAGGAGAAGCACAATAAAGATTTTAATGTAATCGTTCATTGTCTTATTTTACAGCAGTAAATAATTCGATGTATGGAATATCGGCTCGTTGCATTTTAGCGTAAACCTAAGCAACATAACATATTAAATATACTATACTTGTACAATGGCGGACGTAGTATTTTAAAATATTGATTTTACGTTTTATGAAAATTCCAAGCCAACTTAATTTGACATTTGTATAGAACACGGCAATCGGCAAGCGTGACATAACCAGGGCAGAGGGCTTGTAAAGGTTACTAGAAAATACTAGAAAACAATTAGAAATTTAATTAATTTTCTTAACAATATCAATTATTTCAATTAGAAAGATATTTTGTTTCATAGAATTTATTGCTATAGCAAGCATTAATTCTTTTATGTTTCCTTTTCAATACTGATTAAACTATTGTAAGTCGATTATTATAAGTCAAAAACATAAATTTAGTACAACTCTAGCAACATTTATTTTTGCAATGTTGGCAGAAGTTAGTGTATGTAAATGTCAAATAGAATAAAATACGAACCAAGCCAAGTTTCTCCTGGATGGCTGCGATTGAAAAAGTGAAAGTCGTCGTTCTTGGCGATTCCGGTAAATTTTCCCTTTATATTTCACACTTTACAATCATTTCAATGATTAGATATAAACAAAAACAATACTGAAAACGCTAACAATCTTCTGGTGTGCCAACATTATTCGCCATGACACTTGTGACGACATACCAACATTGAGAATCGAAGTATACAGTTTTGGCGGTAAAAATCGCTTCACAATAAACAATCCATCAAAATCTACCAGACTTGTTTATTTAAAATTTGTAGAGACATAAAAAAATCTGGAGACTTTTTTAAAATAGATTAATGTTATCGCTCGTATTATGTACTGAGATAGCAATTTTATAAAATTATTGAACAATGAAATGTAAGCAAGTCGTCTTAAGATATCCTTAATTCTATTTCTTCTCAACACATTTTACGCATATGATAATCACATCTATGGGCTACTTTCGATATGTAAGTATATAACTTATAGTTCTACATATTTGGGGACTATTTGAAAAATATGTAAAAAATGTTAAAAGATGAAGCCATAATAATTATTATTAAGATATGAGTGGGGCCGTATTGGAAATGTACTGTTTATTGCTTTTCACGTAGGCAAGCACTTAATAGTGCCGATGACGTCAATACAGACTAGGGATGTTGCAAATATTCGCATCCGCATCCGCATATGCGGAACATTCGCATCGATTTAGACATCCGCATCGGCATCCGCATCCGCATAAATCGCTGCGGAGCTGATGCGGTTGCGGATGTGTAGCAGATCGCGAAAAGAAAGAAAGGGGGAGTGGCGGCGAGGTGCGCGTGTCGGTCTCGAGTGTCGAGTGGGTGACCACACGTGCTGATTGACCAATAGGAAAGCAATAACATTTTATACAAATCAACCAATCGATCAATTTTATACAGATCCGCATCCGCATCCGCGGATGTGAGCCTTTTAAAATTCGCATCCGCATCCGCATCCGCGGATGTGAAAAAAATTGAATCCGCAACATCCCTAATACAGACACCTATGTCGTGCATACTCTTATAGTATACTTATCAGGAATTAAGTTCAGATAATAAATTAAAAGCTTCTTCAAATTCTGAGTTTCCAGAAACGATGATGTTACTTTTTAATAATACAGAATCTGGTTTTATTCTGGTAAGCATTCATGTATTTGGTCATATAATTTCTGTAAGACAAAAAAGCCACTGCTGCTAAAGTGAATTACCGTGAGATCTAGAGGTCAGGGTTTCAAATCTTGATTCGCCAAAGTAATATTGCGTTATCCATTCGGTAATTATCAGAAGCTTACTTGCCTCTATTACGCAGGACAAAAACACATTTCCCAAATAGTGGGTGCAGAAAGGCACGTCTACCTTTCCCTTTGGAAAGGGAAATACCTACACGTCTGAACCCGTATGTATTGAATTAAAAAAAACGACCACTCTTCTAAAATTATTTTCTTGGCTTCATGTCATGGTAGGTCTGTTGATTCATCTGTTATGATAATAGAGCGCGTACTTGGACGTTATCGCTAGCACTCCTTGTTCGTGCGATTTTGTGGTTATTTCATTCAACAAAGCGTTATTAGGTTTTCCTGCTAGAGATTCCTTTGTGCAAAAAACGGACAGAGATTCCATTTCTGTCGCAGTAGTCTATCTACGTTACTAACGTTCGAAATAAGCCCGTCCCATCTTATAGTACTATTATTGTAGGATATATTTATATGATTTATATTTTGACGATATTCTTACTATAGTGCGCAGACCGCACTTGCGCTAGGGTATTATCGTGAGCATGCATCATCAGCAAATATAGGTCCCCCTGCTGGGCTCGGGCCCCCGCTACTATTGAGACGGTTAAAGTCTTAGTCAATCACCTCGTAAACCTCTGCTGATATTTCTACTGGTAAACATTTACAGCGAGAAGTAAATAAAGTTCAAGAATGATCTTGTCGTAGTTTCTGATAGCAAGGACAATACATACAACAGTTGGAAATCGTTTTAATTAGAAGAATATAATGAAGATAATAAGAATATATTGTCTATCAGTTTAATTTCATATTGTGTGTAAATGTATAGTAAATGCGTGTTTACTTCTACTTCATATGGAAACTCACAGTAATATTGTTTTAGGTGTAGGTAAAACTTCACTCACATATTTAATAGCGCATAACAAACCGCTGTTGTCGCCGGGATGGACCGTTGGCTGTTCAGTGGAAGTAAAATTGCACAGATACAAGGAGGGTACTCAGGCGCAGAACACCTTTTTTGTGGAGCTATGGGACGTCGGTGGCTCCAATGGCCACAGAATTACTAGAAATGTCTTCTATCAGCCAGCCCACGGTACTTTGACGTTAATGTCTTTAAATGCAGTTCCTTACTTCGTAAAAATTACGAAACGTCTATCACATTATTTCCCGATATTAATTGCAGTGATGGTTATAACTTAAACTAAGTAATAATGAGTTTTTATTATCTTTTTGATTATGAACAGGAAGCAAACCTTTGTTTATGTATTTCACGTTATGAATATTTCTAATTCATTATTTACTAGGTATAGTCATCATACAATATGTAGTATATGTTTCTTTTGATGGATAGTTTGAAAAAAGATTCATGGAATTGTAACATTCAACAAGTTTTAAATGTTTGTCTTGCTATACTTGCTGCATGGTTTAATTATGCTTTATTTAGAAAAATATCCTTTATTCACACATTTGTTATTACTTTGTAAGCTGTGCATTTAGAAACGTACCTATAAATAGAAGTTGTGGTATTCCCGTCACTACTTTCAGTATATTTGGTAAATCTATACTAATATTATAAAGCTGAAGAGTTTGTTTGTTTGTTTGTTTGTTTGTTTGAACGCTAGGATCTCAGGAACTACTGGTCCGATTTGAAAAATTCTTTCACTGTTAGATAGCACATTTATCGCGGAAGGCTATAGGCTATATAACATCACGCTACGACGAATAGGAGCGGAGCAGCAATAAAGAATGTTTCAAAATCGGGGACATTTTTTCCTTTTTGTGAGCTTCCGCTGCGTGCGCTGCGAAAACGGTTAAAGTTTCGCTAAAATAATGTTTGAGAGAAATGTTCCTCTTTAAAAGTTCTAAAAAAAAGTCCGCGACAGCATATGTCTATTCTTTAAAGTTGGCTCACTATAATGTTTTTTATCCTAACCAAATTTATTTTAAAATAAAGTTTAATTTGTGAAGGTGTTTTCATAAATATGATATTAATCCTTATCCAAATAAATACGTTATTCATTACAAGTATTTAATTTTAAATAAGATTGCCTTTTACATCATTTGATTTCACTAAGTATCTCAGAAGATATTGCAGTTTTAAAATATTGATCAAGCGCGCAGTAATGATGCACAAGGCGCCGATCGACGCGTTACGGTTTCACGTATGAACAATTTGACCGAATTGTATGATTTTTGGTATGGACATAAATAGGACTCTGAGAAGTAAAGTACACTACAACTTATTTTTCTTCTGTACTTAACCCTGTAGTCTACGCGGACGGAGTCGCGAGCAAAAGCTAGTAATATATAAGAAAAGTAAAGCTATAATAGTAGTCTTCAATTTCAGGTATTATCCTCGTTCATGATTTAACTAATAGGAAAAGCCAAGTGAATCTACAAAAATGGCTTTCTGAAATTTTGAATCAAGATAATTCTAATCCAACATTGCAACATGTAGATGTAGATCCCGAACAATTTCTGGGATCAACGCAGGTATTGTAATGAATTTGTGTATTTATGCCGTATTTCTATATCTACTTACCAGCAGTTACGTTCACTTTTTGACATAGACCTATGTCGAAGATTTTTATGATATGTCTGAGATCATCAGGGTATTATGTAACATGTAAATTCTTATATTTTAGGTTCACTAGTGATAAAATTAAGTGCTTTACAGATTCCTATATTAGTTATTGGAACCAAATTTGATTTAGCTGAAGAGAAGCAACGAAAGAATCAGTACAGGCGGTTGGCCAGCAGTATAGCAGAGCAATGTGGCGCCGACGAAATATTCGTTAATTGCCATCAAGCGAGGTGAGTAGATTATAATTATAGAACGGTCTTGCATCATTGGCTTTAAATTAATATAATCGGTGATTATTTTTTCAGGTCCTTGGCGCCAGGCACATCGAATTCAGTTAAATTGACCAGATTCTTTGATAAGGTAAATTAATAATAGATGTTGTTGGTTTCTGCATAACGGTTTGTATCGCGGTCGGTAGCGATCCGACACGGATGTCCCGTACCTGAGAAATAATTAAGAAGAACGTTCATGTATGCAGGTTTACTCACGATGTTAACATTTTTGGATAAACTATTTAAAAAATCCCCATATACCATATCCCCTGCTGGTTATGGAGCTCTTCAACAACTGAGAGGCTTTAGGACTTATTCCACCGGGCTACCCTAGTTTGAGTGGGTGGACCTTAGAAATATACACAAACCTTAGAAATTCCTCAAAAATTGTAGGTGTCCAGGTCGTTTATCTCTATAGTTAAAGTAAGTTATATTTCATTGTGAATAGACCGATACCTTTGTAAAGTCAGTTGTTTGGCCCTTGGGTTTGAACCCGCGACTGCCGAGATTCTCGGCGCCGCGACAGTAAATCTCGAAGCCGTCACTACTTAGAAAAATATATCAACTTACAATAATTTATAAACATGTAGCTTTGAAAATTGAGTTTTGTAAGCGAAGTTTTGACCAAACGTGTTTGATGTAATTAAAGTAATTTGATATTTATTTCAGGTGATAGAGCGCAGGTATTACTCGAGAGTGAGTCCGTTCTCTGACAAGCGGCGGCTCCCTCCATACATAATGGCTCCATCGACTCCGCTGTCCACCAACAGACCACCTCAGTACATGAGCCCTAGATTTTATCACATGGACTAGATCTCTTATGTTTCTCCGGTCATCATTCCGTAAACTATTGTAATTTATGTAATAAACGTTATTCATACTATCATTTTTTATCTTCATCTTTGCTTCATGATAATTTCAGCCATACTTATGTACCTATGTATTGTTATTTTTGTTGCCGTGAGTGTGAGTCACTGGTAAACGCGAACGGGTTAACTTGTTAACATTTATAAGATTGCATTGCGATAACAATGGTATTTACTTAGTATTCGCACATACGCAATTTTACGTGTCGCTGCTCTATTTGTGCAAATCGGTGAAATACCGTTAAAAAAATTGATTTTTTTACCTTCCATGACGAATGATCGATGTGCCTTTTATTGGGTTTTTATAAGAAATGTAATTTTAAATATAATTTTCTTCATTTCTAAATCTGAAAAAATATATACCTAGTAGAGGTTTATCACTCTTTTGTTATTTATGACTGCATGTTGTAACTTTTTTTCTTTATAATTTGTATGGTTTTCAAAATCCAATTTTATTTTAGACTCTAATCGCATTTATTAGTACTAGAAATAATAATTTAGAACACAAAAAATTAATACATAATAAAAGTTGTATTTTATATAGTAAAATGGCCGTAACACTTTATAAAGCCCAGACACGCACGTAGTCGACTTGCAGAGAAGCATCTTGTCCGTCGTTGGAGTTCAAGTTCCAAGTGGGAAGCCAGCCAGTCTGGCCAGTCCAGAAATCAGTTGCAGCCTAGAAAACAACAAAATAATAGACCCAAAAACTCTCTGTCATGTAACATTCGCACATACACATTACATGCTCTCGGGTTTGCATAGATCACAGGTATACCTCTATACCTGCTTTTTGTGGTAAGAATAGATGGAATAAAATAACTGCTTCCCTGATCCAGTACATAACTGAATTTCTATATTTTAGTTCTCTTATAGTAAACAAATTTATAAAATCGCATACTTAGTATAAATATCAAGTCTGTGTTTTATTGGTATAAATCTTTCCTAAAATGCAGACAAAAGCCTTTTTAACTAAAAGTTTTCATTTCATGTTTATATTACCAACAAAAGTCTAGAAAACCGGAAAATGCCAATATTCCCATGATAAAAAGTTCATATTTTTTCTGATTATTATTTTTAACCATTATAAGTAAAAGATATTAACAAGAATGTGCGCTACGAATCTTATTATAAGAATACAAGTTGCGCATCACAACTTTGGTTGTGTAAAGTTTTTTCTTCACAACAATCTTCTATTCAAATCAAACTAAGCAACTCGGCCATACCACCGCTACTCTATGCTCATCAAACGTCTTTCCTTTTTTTGCACCAACATCCTCTTGAAAGTAACGAACACAATAAAAACAACAAAATTTGTCTATCAGTTCACGCGTGATGTGAGTAACAGAAGTGAGAATTGACTGTCATTTTTGCATGTTCTCATAGGATGTTGGTAAGTATACATTTTCGTGATTACAAATAGTTGCGAACTTACCGTTGGGGATCCATTCCACCATGGTTTAGGAACTGGATTTTGGACACCATCGGGGAAAAATCCATTAGTACCGCCGACAGCCAAATTGATGATTAGGTAAAACTGGAAAAGGAAAATGCATATGTTTAAAATAATTTAGAATGTGACATTTCAATTTCAGTAGTTGATGGTATATTACCTTTTGGTCAAAAGGAGCCATTTTTGTGCCATACCTCCAGGGATTGAGGATATTAGGGTTTGAGTTAAAACCGCCGTATTCCCAAAATCCACCGTTTCCTGGTGTCACACGTCCCAATTCAACATCATCGATACTGAATCTAAGGTAATCTGAAAAAAAAAGATTGCGGATATATATTAATTGTTTTTTTTATTTACTGTATTTTTAAAGATATGCGCTAACCTGGTGTCCATTCCAGTTGGTATCTATGGAAAGCAGAGTTGTAGCCTGCACTATTCCGCCTCACCCAATGCGCTCTTTCCCATCCGTTCAGATCTGGGTATGGTCCATAATGAAGAGTTGATCCGGCCTCCTGTTGTAAATTTTTAAAATATGTAATTAATCATCAAAATTAATAATTTTTATCTCAATCTGAATGTATAAGTTTATCTAGTACCTGAATATTCAGTTCTTAGATCGTTATCTAACAGTAAAACGTAAATGTTTAATTAAGGTTTTACCAAATTAGGGATCCTTCCACGGAAATTCAATTAAAGTATATCTTTAATGAGATCTTAACATTAGTGGTATTCGATTTAAAACATTACTTACTTGTGTGCCGATGTGAACTCCATTATGCAACATGTTTCGGTTGCCACGTGATTCCACCAGATCAATTTCACCAGAAGCTGGCCATGAGCCATATGAATTGTATGCTGGCATCAACCAAATTGCTGCAACATAAAATATGATTGATATCTCTTGTGTCTCTACCGCTGTTGGCGGGACAGAAATGTATGAAGGTACTTATTATTAAATCTTTTAGTTTAAAAAATACGAGTTTTAAGCAATGATTCGTAGACTTTAATCAGTTATAGTCCAGGATCCGTAGTACATTTTTTGCAATTGATTACTATCAAGCTGATTTTCTGTGAGTAGCTTCATTTTGATGAGACACCCAACAATTTCCTGTACGAAAACTCGATGTGTGGTAGGTAACAGGGGTAACCCTCCTAGGGTTCAAATATGTTGATTTGATGATTCTCTAATATGTACCATGCAATTTGTAGGACAATATGATTATTAAATTAGATAAATATTAAATAAGTATAAAAGGAAAAATCTGCTGGTTAGCAATATTTTTTTTAACCTCTTTATTGATACATGTTCAAGAAGGGGGACTTATTGATCAGACCATACATTTTGTAGGACAATGATTTATTCCAAATATTTAGATAATTATCTTGAGATTTAACAAAAAAACCTGTTAGTACTTAATAAATATTTGAGAATCATCAAATCAACATAATTGAACCCTCCTACCCCTGTTACCTACCACAAATCGAGTTTTCGTACAGGAAATTGTTGGGCGTCTCATTAAAAATGAAGCTACTCACAGAAAATCGGCTTGATAGTAATTACTTGCAAAAAATGTACTTCGGATACTGGACTATTATATTTACAATTAATATATTTTTTTATTATTATGATGATGAGTAAATGTCTATTTAATATCTTTATTCTAGGGATAAAGGACCTTATTTTTAAAGTAAAATACATACCAGGCCACAGCCAATCCCCAGCAGGCATTTTAGCTCTCACTTCAACCCTTCCATACCGAAAACTGAATGAGTTGACCGTCCGTATACGAGCGCTCTTAATGGGATTCAGTACATTATTTGGTGTGCCTACACGTTCACATCCATACCATTGCGGATTTGTGCATCTGTATTAATAAACATAAATTAATTTTTACTGTGTTCTTTATTGCTTATTGTTTTTCCTCTACATTAAAAAAATATAGGCTTTGTAGTATTTTTAATAAAGCAAAGGACATAAAACAAACTTTTTTGGAAAAGCGATGATACGTCCCTAAAAGTTAGGGATCCCGTCGATTAATCGATTTGTCCAGCATTGGACGTCTTGTAGCTGAAAGCAACGATGATGACATTATGTTCTCAATACGTTACCTATCTGCTGGTGCGCCGCCTTCGATATTTAGATGTCCGCTATTGAGGAATGCGGCACCGAATTGGTCGGATGTGAGCGAAGGGCGTATAAATAAAAGTCCGCTGTGAGTAAAAGAATTCGTCCGGTTGTTGCTGTAGTATTGAAATTCCCAATTCTGTAAAAGACAAACCAAAGTTGATGCGATGAAATAAATGAGTATGGTGGCTGGTAAAAAATAATTTTGGCTCAGTTTTTTAAATAAGTTATGAAGGGAATGGTGCCTCTCATACCATTATGATGATCAGTTTATGGATATTGAAGAAGCAAAAAAAATTTCAGTACACTAGCTCGTGTAACTTAATAGTCTCTGCCTACCCGTAAGGAATGCAATCATTATGTAAATAGATACTAACACCGCCACCAGCAAGGGTATTTTCGTGTTGCCACTTTTCCAAGTCGAATTCTTCAAAGTCGTCGGCGAAGATCATTGCTCCCGAACAGACGGTAACGGGAGCATGGGTGCCACTCACTGTAGTGATGCTTGGAGTGCAAGCATCACTTACAGCTGCTATTGCAACTAAACTAGTTAGCAACAGCCACATGTTCCTGCACAGAGAAAAGGAAAATTTTAATTCAAACTGCCCGATGAAAACGCAACCAGTCTACCGTAAACGCCGTACTAGAAATATTGCCGCAAAAATCTCTACAGCTGAGTTTAGTCCATAACAATGACCTAGTGCGGGTTTGCAGACTACACACCTAAGATATGCTTGAGAACTTTATGTGAATACAATTATAAATTCTAATGTTGAAGGCGGGATCACCGCTAGCTTTTTCGTCGCCCACGTTCAAACTCCTTTATGCCGCGCTACAACTATGTACATACTCCGAATTTTATCTAAAAAAAGGTTTCATAAACCAACGCCCGCTTACGGTAGGTCTAGTGGAAGCATTGCACCAGGGGTTTAAAGCTGCGCTCGCCGAGATATACCTACTCGTAAGTACTCGAATACGTGCCTAAGCCTTGAAGTCCTCACGTCTTATAAGACGTAATTTTGTAATTATAATAGTACCTAAATAATAACTGAATGAAAATATAATAAATTTATTTTAATTAAACCAATTCCTTTTTACTATTATTGAAAACTCTGTAATTTTAAATATTACTAGGTATGAAATTTTTTTAAATCAATTTGTTTAGTAAGTACCTTTAGTTAACACGTTACACTTAAAAGTAGATAGTAAGAATGACCGTCATTGCAAAATTCTCCTTATATATTGAGTCCTTATTGTATTGACCATCGTCACCGGTTAAGGAAAACCCAGAGGAATCCCGCATAAATTCTGAATAATTGTTTCAATTGATATAAAATTCTTTCTCCTACCAAGCATTATACGTAATGTGTCATCTATAAAATCCGGATTTTACGTTAATTTCCGTGACACCTTTTTGAACGAGGTTGATACGGTAACCGTTTGTTAACAACTAATCATCGGAATAAGATTTTTTAAACTTACCAAAATATTTTTTACGAGAATATAAATACGATGTATGCACGGCCCGGTACTGAAGTGCTAACTTGTCTACTGGTGGACGACCAAGTTAATTTATGCGAATCTATTCGATAGGTATAATCCAAAGGCCAAGGTTACACTAATAACTGAATTGCGAAATAATTTGTAAGTGTGTTTTTAATGTAATTCATTTAAAGGATTTTTTCCAATTCGATTTTATCTATCCATACTTATAAGTGAAATGAAAGTGTTTTGATTATATCGAAACGACAAACTCTTCCTATTTGGACATGAAAGTGTACATACCTACGATAATTACAAATGAAAATCAATTATACGTCATTCACGATAACTTGATTCTTTTGGCAGATGTCAATTTTTCTGAGACATGACTTTGAAATAAAAAACGTATCATTTTATTATTTTAATGATTTGATAAATATAGATCAATACATACAACACAAAGTCCCTAAAGACATAAGCGTTATTCAAAAATTTTGAGACTTTATTGCTTCAAAGTAAAATTAAAATAGGAACACTGAAAATAATATCTAGACGCTTGTACAATGTTACATCTGTCGGACGGAAAGGGACGTAACATCGTTCATATCGATGTCCACGTCGATAATTTTACTGAATACTATGATGATCATGACTGTGCTCTAGTTTCTTAATAAAAACTGTTTTAATGATAAAACTATTAAATTTTTCAACCTTAATTTTTACATACTGGGTTATTTTTGGACCACCCGTCAATTTAAAATAGGTGGTTTAGCCCATGAAACTAAACAACTTTTCCAAAGAAACATGGGTCGAAACGTGATAAATAATTCGACCCTCCCATAGAAAACTGCTCACGTTGTCGATTTCGTGTAAAAGGTCTGAATTTTTTTTCACTTTTTGACCCGTGTTTCTTTGGGAAAATTGTTTACTTTCGTGGTCTAAAACACCTATTTAAATTTGGCGAGAGGTCTAAAAATAACCCTGTTATATTAAATAGGTACTTATTATGAACTTTGACCCACCATTGCTTATTTATAGAATGTTTTATATGTTGAAAGTAATAAAGAATTTCACACATAATGCAGTATTTTAAAACGCAATAATTTTTAAGTACTAGATATTTTCTGTTTCCCATCACTAGTCGATAGGCCAAAAGAATCAAGTTATCGTGAATGAGTTATACATAAAACTTAACAGATTGATTGTTGCCACTAATCTTAAGCACGGCTGAACTTATTATGATAACACTTTTACTGCTAAACAGGTGTTAAAAAAAATAAATTAGGCTGCTTTTATTTTTCAAGAGGGTTTAAGGTGCCGCGGAACAAGGATGTAACCTAATTTCACAATTCAATCCATTCTAGTCCTTAAATATGGTATGATGTATCCTAGGCTTAAATTTTAATCAGACAAAGCACTATTTTTATCAATTACCAACAATGAGTGATTATCACAAAAGATATTTAAATCTAGCATCTATAAATCTAATCTCTTGAAAGATTTTGATTATATAATCTTATAACTTTTCCGACGTTAGGATGTTAATAATAAATTTCCATAAATATGAATTGAAATATTACAACGGGTAATACTAGGTATATGAAAATTGACGAGTATATTAAAGCAACTGCAACTCACGTTGTCGCGTTCGTGGATGGCGTCACATTTGTAAACATAATGGACACCAGTGACTAGGCAATACAATGCGATTACCTAGGCGGAACTGAAACAATCGGCACGCTAGTCCATTCAGCAGCGTCTTTACATAAATAAAATCCGCAGTTCTCGTGTTTTATTGTGACTTACTGTAATTTATATTTTAAAGCTTATTTAATTCTAATATGATTCACCCTGTCGTTCAGTTGGATGAAGGTTGCTTTCAAACAATTCATGGAATATTTCTTTAAATCCTAATATTTTAACTACAAAATATAAAAAAGAAACATCAAATAATGGTATTTATATAAGAAGAAGGATGTCGATAGAAATAATCTTACATTTCCAAATTACATTATGTCTAGCATTGGATGGCTTACCTAATATTGTACATTGGTATTGCTAAGTAGGTACCTGTTTGTTTATTTCAGTAGGAATGCATTACCATTGATTTACCTCGGTATTTTTTGGTCCTTGGGATTTTTGTAGAGTCATATTCAATTGACCCCCAGACATTACGTGTAAAAACAATTAAAATTCCAGGATTATTAATAAAATGCATATGAAATCGACTCTCAGGTTCTTAGTGCTTTACGTTTTTAGCTGACTCTCCACTGGTCGTTCTACTGGTTATAACCAACGTAGTCGAAACGAACATATTATGAAGTCGTTAACGTCGTGACTGACTATTTTAAAACTCCTTGGTTTGCCATGGCAATACATGTAATTATGTGGTCTGTATAATACGGAATGAACTCATCTGCAACAAGACATTGTTGGTAGTTTTACTAGGCTAAAAAAACGACATTAGCCGATGAATAAATAGTTGGTTATAATTAATAAGGGGGTGACTATACTTCTTAAATTTACACCTCATTGGGTCCTAGGAATAAGACCTGCTATCATGACTTAAAAAGTATTTTCGCGAAGAATATAATATGAATAGGTATTAAACTTTACGTAATGACCGTTGTAGGAATTAGTTATGTACCTACATTCACATTATTTTCATCTTTTATGACTATCAGGATCATATGGCGACATCAATTGTGCAAAAACGTTATTGACTTAGAATCAGCTTTAAATTAAGGATAATCTTTATTTGATAAATTACTGAAGTAAAGAGATCAAAGCTTTCTTTTTAACTTTGATGGAAATAAAACCTTTTTTCGTATGTACATGACTGCGTAAAAATGGCATTTACTGAATAATGGCAGTTTTATAGTGACCAATGTTTTAATATTACGCCAGCTTGTAAAAACTTATATGAGCTGGTAAACATGGAAAATTTTAAGTGGTTCAATATAAATAATGCATAATTTGTGACTCTGTAAATTCTATGCCATGGGCATAAGGTTGGTGTGAAATAATTAAAGAAGATTGTTTCTATTAACGTGACACATACCTTAATAATTGTATTCTATGTTTTAGATGGCAGTGTCAACAAAATTATTAAAGCGCTTTCGACCATTTGCACCATCGTTTTCTGCACTGGCGAGTAATTTTGTGCCTAAGCGAAGAAGCATCTTACCTAAAATATCACAATGTGCTTCTGTATTCAGCACGCCTGCCTTTAAACAAGAAAACATAACTTATTTTCGCCAGTCAGAAACACCGAAAGGACTAAATAGCTATCCCAATTTATTCTTATCGACCAAGAGCGCTTTAAGTTTTTTTAAGGGTCTTGCAAAGCCTTTTAAGTTCGGAAGAAAAGATAAAAAACCCAAGAAGCAAAAAAAACGTGTTCCTAAACTGATATTGCTACAAAATCCATTGACGTGGCTAATGATCAAAATTGATTTTAGTGTCTTGAGAAATATTTGGGATTCCACATTTAAAGAAAAAGAATTTAAATATGGGACCAAACAAGTAAAATTAGTTCTTTGTTGTTCTCTATTTGCTTATAACGTTTAATTAGTGGTAGTTATGTTTATTGTGGTATTGTTAGTTAATCCGTATACGAGTATTTATAGATATTGAAATATTATTTCGCTGCAAAATAGTATTTGCAATAAAATTGAGCAAGGCAAATTATGAACCCAAAAAATCTATATTTTCTTTATTACATCCAATTTTTTTAGGCAATATCAAGAGTAACACATGCTATAAGCGAGGGTCAATATTCAGAACTAAATGGCTTGTTAACAAAAGCTGCTCGATTAAGCTTAATGCGTGAATTGGATCGAAATTGGAATGACAAGCAAAGATCTCTTTTGGCATTAAATCATGAAGATATTCAGATTTCTTCTCCAAGAAAAGTATACTTCATAAGAATTGCTGGTAGGTTCTCTTTTAGTTTACTTTATGAACTTAGATTAAAGTAAAGTTAGGCATTACCGCTGTAAGTTAATTTAACTTAACGCTTAATTGTTATCTATCTATATTAAAGTACATTTTCGGCAATCAATAAATTATCAATCATTTTAATTGCAAGGAATGATAAAATTAATCACTAAATTACACGCTTTCAATTTTAATGTGATTAGTATAGTTTATTATCTATAAATTTTGCTATTGCTTACAGATAAGAAATTCTGTGACGTAGACATGGCCTTTCTGGCTCTAAAATGGGCGCCAATAAACAACGTTGAAGCGTTGATTTTCACTGAAATATTTGCTAGGTTTCACCGTGAGTATACGCCGCATTGTATACCGGAATGGACTATAGCATACTTCAAAGTTACACGCTTCGAGGTTTTACGGCGATAGTGTTTTTGTGTATTCAAGTAACATTCGAATATTTGAGGTTTACGTCGAGTTTTTCACAGGAGTTTTTGAGAATTAAAAAAATGTATGCTCGTTTTAAGAATGGCTTTTATTTTGTTAACAGATAAATAAAATATTTAATTTATAACACCGTAACTTTTAGTTCTTCATGAGTCTAAAAGTAATGTGTAGGGGTTTTCTAGGTACTGCTTCATTGAATTTGAAAATCGCGCCATAGTGACTCCATCCACTACTCTGTGATCAGCAGCCCAGCTCGTAGTGAGTATGTGAGCTTTCACCAAATTGCCTTCTGAGTCAAATCTGGGAAGGACCTAAATAACATTTAGAAAATTTAGATAAACATATATTCTATATTCGTTCCCTATATTGAAACATATTATTTTTTTTAGTTTTACCTGTATTTTTCCTAGAGCACCAATGGATACCTGAGGTGTGAATATCACAGGCTTAGTATACGTTCCTCCTACCTGTAAATATTTGTACAATCATTAATATATATTTAAATTTAATGTGCAAATGCTAATAATCTTTTACGTACAATTCCTATATTTGACAGTGTGAATGTTCCGCCTGACAAATCACTGAGTCCCAATTGTCCTTTTGAACCTTTTTCCTGCAGTACATTTAATTCTTGAGCTATTTCTAATATCGTTTTATTTTGCACATTCTGAAATAAATTATAGTTTGTTATTAAAGATCAAATCTTTATATTATATCGATTGCTATATTTGATTAATTACCCTGATAACAGGAACGACTAGGCCTTGAGGTGTATCCATAGCAACTCCAATGTTATGATTAGCTTTATAGATAATGTTTTCACAGCTACTATCCAGACTGCTATTTAAGATGGGGTAACGATGGAGGCTCAATGACGCAGCTTTGATAATAATTGGCATGTATGTTAATTTAACTCCTCGTTCCTTGGCGAGATCCTTCAAACTGTCTCGTGACGCTACAAGATTTGTTACGTTGTACTCGTCGCTAAAAACGAGGTGAGGTATTTTCTGAAAAAAAAAATAGAAGTATCAAGTAAGGATCTGAAATATATTTTTTAAATTATTTTAAACTAAAACTTACCATAGATTCAGTCATTGATTTGACCATTGCTTTTGTAAATCCGGTTATAGGTTCTATTCTGTCTTCTAATAGTACTTCGACTCTTGCTTGTGCCTTTTCTTCTCCTCCGGTATAGGACTTCACATCTGGAACTTCGTTGGACTTGTCTGCGCTTATATTTAAATGTGCTAACATATCCTCTTTAAGTATTCTTCCGTTTCTACCTGTAGCTTTGACAGCACTCAAGTCCACCTAAAAAAACGATTCTTGTTAAAAATAAGTCTTATTAGGTTTACTTATCTTTAGAAACCGTAGATAGATGGTTGAATATTTTGTATTTGTATACTCCTACGTAAATTTATTAACGCTGAATTATTAATAATTAAGAAACGTACTTGGAACTGAGCTGCTATTCTTCTCACTGCTGGAGTTGTTAATACTTTAACTCGTTGGCTGTTATCTGTCGATGCCGTAACCTTAGGTACAGTGGGTTCAGGTTCTGATTTCGAAGATATATCTAAAATTGATATCATCTTTTCATTACGGATGACTGACGCAAAATAAAGTTGTTGTAATCGCTCTATTATATCATGCTCACATTATTTATAACGTTCGTTATATGTATGTGTATTACTATTATTTACAATTTTCTTAGGAGCTTCATTGGAATTAATCCTACCCGCCATTGATACTTCTGTGCGTTAGTATTGACACCTAGCAGTAAAGCTAAGTGAGTGAGAGATTCTAGTTTGCATTCATTTCGTAAAGAAATTTATCACAAAAAGATATACAGGAAGTATTGAATACAAAGAGTTGTGCAGTTTCTTCCATAGCAAAGCCGAGGACAAAATATTGCACTGCGTGGTTTCACCCTAAGATACAATATAAATAATTGTGTGTATCTAGATTATAATTAATAAGACAGGAGTATAGGTACCTATAATTTAATTTATAGATTCTAAAGTGAAAGCAAAACAATGCTTGCATTCAATAATAAGTAAAAACAACGCCTAGGGAAAAAAAAAGCTTTTCCAAAATTCCACGATGTCCTTATAAAGAACCATATTTTACATGTGAGCTATGGAATCATATTCTTAGGCTTATTTGAGTATTAATGTTTTTTTGTAAAAGTTAAATAAAACGATTAATCAAGATCTTTTTCCATACAACCAACTACATATAAATACGAGAAAATGTTTGTACTTTACGGGCAAGTATACCGAAATGCTTTGGAATATTTTTTATCTACTCGTACATTTATCTACATACAAAACCTCACAATTTGTTTTCCTCGAAGGCATAAGCAGAGGGGTAGGGGTAGGTGCAGATATGTATATACACATTTCACAATTTCCAGATTCCAGAACTCTTTATATTACCTTTTTTTATAAATCACGTATTTGATCTTTATACATGTATGTATGAAAAGAATAATGACATTTGAAGAAGCGAAAGAAGTTTGTTTCGACCGTAGCATTTGACCCTCTATAATTAGCGTATCTCATTTGAGTTTATATAACAAATGTATTTACGTATTCGACCCACGTAACAGAGGGCAAATGTATTGTCGTTTTTCAGGCACTTTCCAGACTCCCTGCGGGTACTGAGAACTTCATAAAAGAAATCACTCTGTATCCGACCTGGGAATCGCATCTGATTCTTCTGGATCACACGACAGATATCTGTGCCACGAGACGGCGCAACATCTACACTTTGTTTTTTTTTTAAGAATTATAACATTTTTCAATATGTGTATTTGTTGGGGCATATTTTGATCAACCAAGTGACCAAGTGAAGATTTACCTTCATCTTCAGAACCTTGGGCATCAATATCAATGAGCGGTTGTCCCACCAAAGCTATTTGATCAACTTCATGGTACAATTTAGTAATAACACCGTCGTAGCGGCTGGTAATTGTCACTGCTGCTTTATCGCTTTGAACTTCACAGATGTTGTCGAACTGTTGTACTTTATCGCCAACTTTAACAAACCTGGAATATAGATAATTAGATTTAGTATTTTTTCATTGTATTGTGTCAAAAATATCTCATACCCTGCATATCGTTCAGTTTAGTTAATACTACTAGCAATTTTGTATTCCGTGCTCATCCTTTGTGAATACTTTTTCTCAAAATAAAAATTATGTTACATCCTGGCTTTCCATTATATCACATCGTTTCACTTTTCGCATCACTGTTTATTGCGGGTGTATGTGGGTCAATCAACTTTTAAATGTACCATCAATGATAGATTTTATACATCAATTTTTTTTTCTTAAATTTGTATATTTTATACGTATTTGTTGTTGATAATTATTTATATTTAAGGAATTCAAATAGAGCAGAACAATTTATGGTAAATTTTACTCAAAAATTCACATGACTGTAGTTAAGATAGTCCCTTGGACATTTAAAAATTCAGTCAAATTGTTAATTTACTTTTAAATATTAGAATCATATTTGAAAAACCTTACTGTTCTTTTAAAGTAAAAATGACGATAATGTGTCTTTAGGAGATAAGAAAAAAGTGGTTGTCCAGTGGACATAGACGTTTGTTCATAGGAAATACTCGGGTGTCCAAAAGGGACTCTATGATGAAAATCGCCTGTATTTCTTCTTTTATGTAATAAAAAAACAACTATTTGAAAATAATTATCAGTATTAGAAGAGAAAATATTAAATAATTCAGACAACGATCTTGGATGTCCAAGGGACTGGTGGTGATATTTATTAGTCTTTCCGCTCCCTGGTAATAAATAATAATATTTTGAATTAGGTCTTACGCACAGTAAAAAATATACATTAAATTGAATATATTCCACTTTAATTTACTACAATATATAAAATACAAAAGTTTTTGTGCTGGTTGTCCAGTGGACACACAATAAAGCCACGCTCTTTTTCAAAATACACTCGGTCGACTGGCGCCGCGGAAAAGATGAAATCAAAATCGGGGCTGGATGAATGTTGTCACGAAATAAATCGACTTGAGTTCCAAGCCGTAGTCACGCCATAAATGTTTGGATTTTGGAACTTTTTTACCGTTGTCCGGTGGAAGTCAGAATAATAAAATATAATAGGGACTAAAATAAACATGCAAAAAGGTCGTTAAGGTTTTAAAGCAAACAAAATCTATTTACTAGCATCATAGTAGATATTGTAATTAATAATTATGTTTAATTGTAATGGATTGCCATATATAATTTTTTTGGAAAAATTAATGTTTCATTGTACTAACCTACTGAGGGACAAATTTACATAGTACTGACAGGACAGTTAAAAGTTGATTGACCCATATATTATGTAAGTATGTTTATGTATAGCAGCACAGAGTCGGGAAATATGCGCGAAAAACGGCAATAGGTTCGCCCCCTATTACGTGGGACTAATACCTGGCGGAATGTGGGTGCAGAAATGCACCTCTGCCTACCCTTTCGGGGACTACAGGCGTGTGGTTATGTATGTATGTACATTTTACACATATATGACATATGTATATTTTTAGGATATAAGGATCTTTTTTCATTTCACTTTATTTCTATATCATAACATAATTGCTTGTACAGTTACGACTACCTTCATCTCTTTTCTTACATCTCCATTTTTGGTTGTCTGTAAGAGTGTCTTGTCTGCTGTGCGATAAGACCGTCTCTTATACTAGTGTAATGTTGTGTACTCCATTATAATTTATAACGTTTACAATAAAGTTTTTTAAACAAATAAATTTATTGAAGTTATCAGCAATACCTACGTAACATTAGTCTCACCATTCTTTGATGACAACTTCTCGAATACCCTCTCCAATGTCCGAAAGTTTAAATGCTATTATTTTGTTCATCGCCTGGCTCGTGTGAAAATATTTCCGTTTTACATGATTTTCTGAGATCGTCCTACTAAATAAGTAATACGATGATCCTTGAGAACGGTGCCTCTCCTGAAAAAGAGTCAAGTAAGTAATAAGTACTTCTGTACATAAATGTCCCATACATTCCAGCAAAAATTATATATAATATTTTATATTATTATATAATATAAAAGTGTGTCAGAAACGTTTCTAAATTTCTTGACCCCATAGCTTCCCTTCGAATAGTGCCACATAAGTAATTTAATTTTTGTTACTCATAAAAATAAATAAAATGATGATATCGCTTCTCAGTCCACCTGATTGTTTTTCTTAGTGTCTGTAGAAATTATGTATAGTTGATAAGTGTTTTATTTCGTTACGTTACTTGTTATTTTATAGAAACTTACTCGTTTTTTTAAATACATATTTTGCAGTGAGTTTTATTCAGCTACATAGGTACCTACGTACTCATAATTTAAAAAGGAAGTTCCTTATGAAAAGCTGTTCCCACGATTTTTTTAAAAACATGCTTAGCCATAAGTTCCCGGGATATTACGTATAAATATTATGTAGGTATACTGTACCTATTGTATAGCTATATTATAATTTTACATGTTATTGTCCTCGACTTCGGATTTTTCTTTATTACACTGTATACATATTTTATTTTCAGAAATGTATCTCAAAAGAAATAATTAACAACACAATGTGTGTACTAGTATTAAGTTTGTACATTATTTGAAGTGAAAATTGTGATTATACTTTAAACAAATAGGTACGTATACGAAATAATACCAGAAAGAAAACAATAAAATTCATTGTTTAACATAGGTAGGTAATGTGCGTACGCTGGGGTTGACCGCTGACCTTTGTCATTATATAAGTACAAAATAGGTACATATATACGTTCAAATATCTTAGAAACGGTTTACTAAACTGCATATTATACATGTACTTAGTATTTGAAATAAGTATAGACGTAAGATTTTATATTAACGACGTTTGTGTATAGCAACTGGTAGAACTACAAAATATACTCCGTGTTATCTTTGTTTGAATTGTGATTCGTTAATTTATTGATAAAATTGAATTGTTTCATAATAATTGCCTTATCTTATTGCTATGACGAAAGTTTAAAATCAATGTTTCAGATTTATTAACGACTTTAAAATGATAAACAAATCATTCTCTACGTAGTATCTAAAATATGGTGCGATAAAATATAGGTATGTTTTACCGTGTTTAATATAAATTCAACAAAATGTTCTTTCATATCCAAAACATTTTATGGCTAAATTCTAGAGAAATAAACTTAACTCGAAGGTCGTGAACCAGTGCATTATTGTTGTTAAGAAATAAAATTAACTGAATGTATTACTACAGTCGCAGTGGGTATACGTAAATTCTATTTTAATAATAAAAATAACTATTAATGCTTATTTTTATGAAAAATACTAATGCTTATTTAAACTCAAAGTGTAAGGTAACGTTGCTACTGTTGTGAATTTATAAATAAGTAATTGTAAGGTAATTTTACTTACGCATTGCAATAATTGCCACGCCTTGCGACATCTGTTTACATTGTTTACATTTAAAAAACATCTTCTAGCGAGGAACGACATGTTTATAATCTATTATTAAACTTTATTATATGTTTTTCGACTCGAGGAGCATGTCGCGTCTGGCCAGCCTCACGCGCGCATACACAACTGAGTGTTATCGCTTCATTATCAATGGGCCGCAGTTTTGATTAACATAATATTAAATCAAGTTATATATATCAGCCAAGTATGTCACACTCGACCATAAGTCTGGGTCAACGTTCGTGTTAATTTATACAAGTTAGAAATTATTATTGCAATTTTGTAATTTCATTGCATGTTAGTAGGTACTTATCACAGATATCGTTAATTAACTTTTATGTTATGTGATTCTGGAGGCATATATACTATAACATTCAATAATATATGTATATTATATAACTTCATCAAGAATAAGGTATTTTAAAACACGGTTTTTTTGGCAAAAATATTGTTATCTTGTTTTTCACTGTAAGTATCTAACGTAAACAATTTAATCGATAAGAATAATATTACGCTTGTAGTCAAAAACGATTAACCGGTTATTTTTATAACATACGGATACAGTAAATTTCGAAAGATAGGTGTATCACGGTGAACTTTCGAGGTTTAAGATCAATATATCCTCCTCCTATCTCTATCAATTTATGTACATAGGTTTTGGTGTTTCTAAACAAGGGCTTGTGTCTATTAGAAATATTACATCTAGGCCACTTTTAAATTTTGGTAATAGAAAAAAACTACATATGGCGAAAAGGGTGAATAGAAGAGGCAATCGAATTTTCTTTTAAAAATTTTGGCTTTTCATATAGTATAATGTATGATCAAGTACATTGTGTTATAATGTGATTATGTATTGATTTTGTATTTAACTGAAAAATTATCATTGTATGTTGTGCACGTACAATCGATAGTCATTTCAGGCAAATTTATGGATTCATTGTTTTGTTACTAATACATTTTTGGGACAATGAATTTATTCGATCATTTCCATGCATTAACATGTTGTTTTGAAAACTACTACTTCACAATTAGTGACTGTTGAAAAAAATACAAAACGTAACCGATTTGACTTAATGAAAGACTAACCCCTTATTTACTATTGATTGAACATAAATCTTCCAATTTTAATGTAGGGGAACCTGTTGTACCTTGGCTCCTGTTGTACCTAGAGCCACTCATTTTTATTTAATGTTCGCGCCTTTTTTTCGTTTCTTTCGCCTATAGTAATGATAACTTTTACAAGTCTAATCAACATGAAGTTAGTTGCTGGCGGCCATTGCATCGAATTTACATGGGAGATCACTTTTTAAGTTTTCGCTGCAAAAAAGTAAGATATTTAATATTTTTTATTTCTTTCATTACTTCTGTTATTTACTACGTAAATGTTTAAAACTTTTAGATTTAAACAAGTACTTTAGCCAAGTTTAGAATGTAGTATGCTTATTTGAGTTAATCATAACCTCCATATTTATATGTGCGAATAAACATAAAAGGGTAGGGGTGTTATACCTTGGCCATAGTAAAACAGCTGTACCTTGGTCATATTATGGTCAATGTACCAACATCAAATGATTCTTGTTAATTCTGTTTAGGAACGCACATACATATGTAACAAACCTCCTGCTGGAACTTAATCTGAAGAAACGAATGATATTCTTAAAATAAATACTTGTTGCTAATGTAATTAAAATGTTTAGTTAGGCGTTACGAAAAATACTGATTTTATTTATATAAATTTTGTTAATTGATATGTCATAGTTATTAGATGAGTTATAAAGATATTTATAGACATGTTGAAGCTGGAAATAAAAAAAATATTTGCTATTTGTCAAGTTTATTTGATGAGTTCTAACTATGACCAAGGTACAATATAGGCACATCACCTCTGTTGTACCTTGGTCTACTTTTCAAATTTTTTTTAGTTTATCTAAAACCTGTTAAAATGATGACCTATGATTTTGTATAATTTTTATTATATTCCACATTAGTTTGTCTAACAGATAAGATTTATTTAATCGCAATAGTTATAACCGTTTCTTTTTTTAAACCATTGAAAGAAAAAATGGGACCAAGGTACAACAGGTTTCCTACCTATAGAAATTTGCTGATTACGTTCACTTTTGTAACTACAAGCTTGTTTTGAGTAATCTTTTTAAGAATACATATCTTTTTACATATCATAACAAACTGCATGAACTGAGTACTCGTACTATAGGACTTTCCATTGAAACTTAGGTATTTTGAAATTATACACATGTAGGTGTCTTTTGTAATGAATGATTACATACGACATGTAAATTTTATTATTGGAATGTCTTCAGATTGCCAAGAATGTCATGATACATTAAATAAAGTCAAAAATAAGCAATTGTTTTTATTAAAGACATAATAAACATGTTAATAAAGTGAATCAATACAATAATATAATAAATAACCGTAATATTACGCTTGACAAGACGCAGGGGCAACTCATACCGAGAACAACATCAGATTGCGAGTACTTATAAGTACATAATAATTTAATCGACGACTCCTATCTTAAACAGCTAACGTGTATCACAGAGGCGCTCTGCAAAGTGTCTTCTGTACAATTCCTGTACATTTACGGAAGTTGATAGCACTACGCGCCACCACACAACGCTGTGCGGCACCGGGAACATCGTCTTCATTACACATCTTCATATATACAAATATGTATCATCCAAATTCGGTCTAACTTGACAACTTTACATTTCAAACATGAAAAGCGATCGAACACACTTCGCCGTGCGCCTTTACAAACTTTATGAATGTTACATTATACATTAATATATCACATCACAACTGTCTACACGTGCCTAAATTATTAACATAAAATACATTACATTTATTTGTGATTGTTCTTCGATGTCAAGAAATAATGTATAAAGTAATAGGGGAATTCATACTAGATAATCATGTCTTCAGTTATTTGTTAATGTTTAGCAACATTATCAATTTTGTATTAAATGATAATCATACTCATATACTGTCATTGATAGACATTAAGGATTATTGTGCACCCATACTAATATTTTTGCTATAAAAGGCGTAGTTCAAGTAGTAGCGCATAAAGAAATAATAGAAACGAGTTACGAGTAAACCATAAGGTCATCGATCACGTTATTTGAATTAAGAAGTTGCTCCCATTTTATACACTTAGCTAATAGCTATATGATATTACTAAGATGAATTATTGGGTTTCAATTTTTGCTGTTTGCACTCATTTTTTTCATTTTATTTGCCAGCGTGAATTTTCTTACAAAGAAATATTATAAATATTTCATAAAAAACAGTTGCTATATTAAGTAAATACTTTTATAAATAATAAAATTAAATGGAAGTACATTTTATAATTCACAACACATCATGGAATTCAAGCCGAGATCAAGAAATTGGAAGACATTAAAAACATAATCGAGCACATACTTTATGTTTGTATGTTTGAAACAAAATATACTGAAATGTAATGTAATCTTTCTTCTTATTTACTTGTTGCGAGTAAACTATTTCGTTCATTTATCTTCAAAGTAAATTATTGTGCTGTCGTGAGAATAGTTTGCGTTTCTTTTCCTTAGCGCCGTAAGTAGGCCTTCAACACTAACTTTGACTTCGGTTCTACAAAGTTCATGATAACTGTTATGGGAAGATAATTTAAATTCGTCTTTACTTTTAGCGAGCAGGTGAAAACACCGTGTTAGCGCAGCTCGTACAGGAAGTCGTCTACACGGTACTCAGTCGCACATGTACATATCGTACTTCGTACACATGTATTTACAAATATCGTGCGTACGTAGAAAACAATTATAATGGGTAAGAAAAGCCTCTGAATATGAATTGTATATTATGTAAGACATTAATAAATATTGTAATGTTTTAACCTTATCAATTTACAATTTCAAGTCTAGTTGTTAGTTATCAAAATTTCACTAGCCTTTTACAATGTTATTTCATTACACCATAAGAGCAAGGCCAACATTAGTGTAGAATGCAAAAACATTGAGCTTAACCCAAACAAACCAAGACGGATTTTAATGAGAGAACATCATATGTTGTCGCACTCCCGAATGTTACAACCGATCCATAACATGATTCATGAAAATTAGACAATAGTTATGAGTCTGCCCGAATACATGAAGAATACTACTTACAATTCTACTGCGTTAAATCAAAGCCCATTGAGAACACATTCACTACGGCAATAGTGGTCTAACGACACCAGACGAACAACGATATATCGATATGTATTTGTAAGAAACGTACAGATAGGACAAAACGCTTCAGCAAAAAGTAAATTAATGTATTGGTAAATTGTTCTGTTACAGACTCAAAAATATGGATACAAGATCAAAGTTCTCTCGCAAGTTGCAAGAAGTTTATTGACGAAAAAAAAAGTGTTTATATATTGTTAGCTTTTGATGGATATATAAAATTAGATTTATATCTTGAACTTAGTTAGATTTAACATTGAAGCGAAGGTAGATACACGTGATGTGTCCTAGAGGTACAGTTTCAGGTAGTTACATAAACGTCGTAGTATCACTTGGATGAACTTTAGTATAGTAAGAACAAACACTAACTACTGATCAACTATTTTGACACAGCACACATACAGTAACGAAGCAACAACACCAACTAAACATCGATGCGATGAATATGCAACGATCAAAATTGAAACATGCCTCAGCGACATTCAGCGATGTATCAGCAGTATTTGTTAATTTACACAAACTTGGCAATTTAACTTCAACAATGCGCGTTTTGTACTTTTACGTTCGTGATAATCTTGGCAAAGCTTTACTATTGACACCCAATGCTTTGGAGCAAATTAAACAAATTATATTTTGATATAAATCAACAATGTATAATTTTCGCATTAGAGATACGTTTCAATTTTGACGCTGGTGATTACTGAAATTACACTTAATTAAGTTAACGATTACAAATCGGTTTTCACGTGATACATTACGTTCTAACTATGAAATTGTACTAAAAGCTCAGCTTCATTCATTCTAAGAATGATAATGAATATTTCGAACGTGCATGATCACATAGATACATGTGCGTGTTACATCAAACATATTGCAATATGCACGGCATGTTTAAAATAAGTTTTGGTTCGAACCAACAAATATTAACTGACACGGATGAGGTGGGCCACATTTGTAACATTATAAGATCGAATAAATAGTCTAAACAATGTTTTTATTAGCAACGTATTGTTTGGACACTAATAGGTTTTTAAATAATATGCTCTGAATCATATTATAAAATGTAACAACATAGGAAAGGTATTAAATTAAAATTAATCGATCAAAATACTGGCATCTCCGAAAAATTATTATTTTCGTTGTCGTGTTATAAAAATATATTTCTTAGACTTATTTATTTGTGTATTTTTTTAATTGTTTTATCGTTTAATTGTTGTACTAGATACAGCGAATGTACAACTAGGTATTTACCCACTCAAAAACATATGAAAATTAAACCAATTTGAAAAAAAAAAACCTTTCAATTTTATTATAGGAATTTGATTCATGCCAAATCGTGCTCATACGAAGTGAGTGAAATGATTTAAGATTGTATTAAGTCAGACGTAGTGTATAATACATGGGATTTGAAGCTTTTATTATGTGAGTAGACGCATAGAAAAATATTTATTCGACTCCGCATACAACCACACACAGTCATTTTAGTTTGTCATTAGTGAGTAAGAATAAAAAATTATCATATTTGCAAGCATGATCATTACCGTTGACTAAATTTTTAACTAATTTACCATGTGTGGGTCCACCGCTAATGGTGGCACAGTTTAGTGAACGTACAGTGTTCAAAAAATCAGTTATTTTCTCATGTATACTTGCCAAATGCATTTTATTTTGGACATATGCTTTTGTCTTCATGGAATAATAATATTTGATAATATTATCTACCAAAGTGACACTTGAATTACATAACAATTATTAAAAACCATGATCACTTTATAAATAACTAAAGAATAATTACAATTATTTAATATGTGCCAGCAATTAGGGGTGAACACGAAATAAATTACTTTAATTGTAGAAAACATTAAATCAAAAGTTTTTAGAGACAACCAGATTTAAATAAAATTACTTGAAGTTCATTGTTGGTTCATAAATAAAATAATTTAACGCGATGAAATACATTTCTACATTGTTTTGCGAAACAAGGCATTTACGATGATTTTAATGAATACGAAAAATATGAATGATTCTACTATACGGAACTTTGATTATTTGTGTAACACATACATTTTTACTAAACAATTCTCAGTATAAATCCGCGTAATAACATCAATATTTTATCACGAATTTAACACGTCTTAACACTAATAAACAATTAATTGTTTTAACATTAAATACTTTTAGAATACCACATTTGAATTATATCAATTGCTAAAAAATTATGTATAACTCACAATTCCATAATTCTATCATTGTTTTGTAGTCAGAACTAATGTCGCCCAGTTTTATTTGTTTCGTTATATAAAATGCACATTTTGCAGCGTTCATTGGGGTAGTTGAGCGTTTATCTTATAAGTACACCATAGGGCACGCCGCGTGCAACGCACCGTTACACTCAATAACATTAGGCAATATTCTCACACGATCATTACATTTGTAACATCGTCACATCGTAAATCAAATTGAGCCCACTCGAATCACACGGCAACTATAGTCTTCACAGCTGTAAAGTCGTACATCTCACTAATTTCGAGCGAACGAGGAAGCATTTAACGCGTTGATACTAAAATAAATATTAAACATTCAATAACAGGAAGCTCTTTTGTAAATCAATCGAAACGGTCAACCGCCGCCTTGGAGCGGTTCGGCCGAGAACATTGGCCGTGCCGCGCTCAAAACTGTGTGGTGCGCGGCGCCGCCTCGTGTCAGGGCTCGGGCGCGGCACTGGGCGCGGGCGACGGCGCGCGCGGTCGGACCAGCGGCACCAGCTCCGGCTGGAGCCGCGGCCCGCGTCACACGCTCGGCTCCGCCGCCGTCTCCGCGAACTTCACCTCCCGCGCGCGACGGAACGACGCCGCGCGCCGGGGCGGACTGCGGCGCCCGCGCGCGCCCTCTCCGTCGCGCACCTCGCGCGCCTCGCGACCCGCCTCGCGTCCCGCCTGCAGGCTCGCCGACGACGCCTGCGCCACCAGCCGCGGCGGCTGGGCAAGCCGGCCGAACGGCGACTGCCGGAGAAACTGCCGAGCAACCACTGGCTGCCAATAGGATGTCCCTGAAATACATTAACAATAGGGTTGGAAAAACACTTCGTTGCACATTTTCCGGGATGGACAATTTTGGGGAAACAACCAAAATCATTAAAGGTTTTTAAACGTCCATGATATTCGTGGATGTGTTCTTCGGGAATCATTATATGAACTCATAATTAAGTAAGGGTTTTTCTAACACCGAAAATCCTTTCTCGGTTTAAGCTCAAACCGGCCTATTTTAACATTAGTTGTATGCAAACAGAGTGCGTTGCAGATTTCCCATATGAATCACTTGAAAGCTGGATTTCTTACCTAGTTTATTGTAAAACTTGAAAAATATGAAATTGACAAACTTATCAAGTTGACTGCTAAGCCATCGGCATATGAAGATGATAAAAATGGAGCGCAGCGGACACATAGAGGATGTTACCTTTGGGCGTGGAGGAGCGCGCCCTCCAGGCGAGACTGCGCAGGCGGCCGCGCGCGCCTTCGTGCACGGCGTCCACGCTGGCGGAGCGCGTGAGGTGCGCCGGCGCCCCGTCGCGCTCGCCCGCCGCCGCCGCGCCCAGACCCTCGCTCACTGAGTACAACTTATGGGTTATGTCCTTACCTGAAATAAGGAAAAAATATTAAACGTTACTCACGAAGCAACAGAATCGATATAGTGACTCTACCTAGTTGCCTTCCTTGCAACGTAGGAGCATACGACAGTTTATAAAATACGGGAATGAGCGAGGCATGTGTAATATTCATATATTACAACGATTTCATGTAATATATTTTAATTATTTTTTTCTGACAGTGAAACTGACTGACTGAGACTGTTAAAGTATCTATGGACTTCCATATCTAAGTTGGCAAAAACGTATAACAGGTACGTAATGCACTGAATGTTTGATCAACTTAATTCCACAGACTCAAGATAGGTGTGAAATTTTCAGTGTTAAGTATTAAATACTACTATACAAAGACTTGTGAGATAGTTTGTTGTGCTAGAAAAAACATAGAGAAGCATATACGAATATAATTTGTTTACAAATAACAAATCAAAATGAGATCTAATGAGGCGAATCTATAGGGGCTTGCCAGACCTGCAAGTACACAATGTGGCTAGGCTGTGTCCCTAGTAAATAATATAATCTTTTGTTGTGTCAGCACAGATTCATCCCCAATTATTTCTGTTACTTAGAGAAACACCCTGAACGGTCGCAGCAGATACTACCAGAGCAAGCGCCTAAGCTATTATTAAAAAGGTATCTACTTATAAAAGCAAACAATTCATTATGGATTTTTTATGACCTGTAGCCCCAAGACCTGTACTGCGCAGTCTACGAATGATTCATGTACAACAAAACGTTTTATGAATATAGTTTCTTTTGATACGTGTGCACCTCTGCAATTTTTGTAAAAGGGATCATAGCTCTTCTTCCTACCAGCCCTTGAATTGCAGTGTTTGTGTCATAAATTTATCAAGATATTAATTATTAAAAACACAGTTACAAAAAAATCAAAAAAAGAAAATTATTTATGAGTGAGACAAAAATATGTAAATTGGTATACGATTTTTTTATCATATTAACTTCATATCTGAAGTTATACTAATTTTAATCATACATACTTTCCCACAATTCGAAATATGTAATACTATTAAAATCATTTTATTTTAAACGTACGATCCTATTTTTAGAACCGCTGTCGTACCACGGAATATGAATAGACAATTTACCAATCGCGTGTTCCAATCAAAACGTCATGGTTTAACTTAGTGAGCTCGAAATTAGATTGAAGCATCGAGCTTGATACCAACGTTTATTTTTCAGTAATAACTTCCTTGTTTATTAAGTTTAACTAAAATAGAATTAGAACAGTAGAGAATTTTGATAGGTGTCGCAGTTGGCTTTACACCAGCTTGTAAAACTAGAGGCCGCGGGTTCAATCCCCGCATCGAAACAAATGCTTGTATAAATCAAAAGTTTTAGTTGTGCATGTCTCATCACGATTTTTTTCTTCTCCCTTACATAAAGTAATAATTCATTGTGAATACACATTAAACTTCGAAAAGTCAGAGGTGTTTGCCTGAGGTTTGAACCCGCCGACTGCGGACCGCCGAAATTCTCGACCGTGCACGTAAAACTCGAGGCCTTATGTATGGTATACAGTGCGGCTACTTAATATTGCCTGCTGTTTCTCTTTTTTTTTTAATATCACTGAAGAACCGAACATTACTCTGAAAATAGGAAACCGGGGTCTAATCTCTATGTATTAAAATCAGTTCATCGATAGACATGAGAAAGCTAAGAAATCTAATTTCACATAGGTGATTTGGTGGTGATTTCAATATGGATAGTTACAGCAATGTTTTGGATAATAAAAAAATTAAAACTTACTAATCATGTCTAACGCTCAGTAATAATATTTTTTATTAAAAAAAAAACCTGTTTGGTGGTAATGTTACAAAGTATTAAGCTTTAACAGACATGTCTTTATTGGATTCAATTTCAACAATACTGGAATTTTTGGAAACATGCACGTTGGTGTGGGATTTTTATAGATGTGAAGTAAATCCAAGCGGAATGTTAATAATGGTATCAAGCAGGACTGACCTATAAGACAGTCGAGCACGACCTTGAGTGCGGGACGGTGACGCAGCACGCGCTCGAGGCGCATGCGCGGCCAGCACACGCACGTGCACACCTCCTCCGCCACCACTGTCACCTGAACAACGTCTGAACGTCAGCACCACACAACAACAACACATCAATTATTTAAGTGGAAACAGTTTGTAACGTGTGTTTGTTGTGAAACTTATATATAAGAATTGTAGTGTTGTGTGTTTCCCAAAAAAAATAAAATAAAAATAAAATAAAAATAAAATCAACGGCACTGATCATTACATATAATCCAATTATAATATATCCAAACATAACGAACGATGCATCTAAAGTAAAATACAGTTTTATGTCTTATCAGGTACATAATTATTGTGAAAACATTTAAGAAGTAAATGGTAAATAAGTCACCAAATCGTTTAGCGATGCAAACATAATTTTATTGCGGCCACTTCCTTATTCGTCTCGAGTATAATAATACTCTCCATTAAATGTGCTCTGGCTCTCAGAGTTCAGTTAAAAACGTAAAGTACATTAAAGCAGAACCACCTGCCGCCTTTGCGACGTCGCCCCTTCTCAGGCGGAAAGTTTCGCTCGCTCTACATACCTAAAAATAATAAGACCAAAGAGCTTTGCTCGCTGCTCATATATGTAATTTATTACTCGCGTATTTGCCGCCTTCATTAAGTAAATGATATGCAGTCATAATTATAATATTCGGATTTTAAAAATATGCTGCAGTGAGTTTCGCTATAGAATGATCTTACATTCAGAACTGGGTTAAAAATAGAAAAAGGCGCATTTACCCAAACATATTTAAAAATGTTTCATGACCGTCAAAGGACAGTTTTAGATCCATTTGTTGAAATTATTCTCGGTGAGCGTTGTAATACGTTATGCCGGTGAGGCTTTGAATAATTAAATAAAAAGGAGAGGGACTGACTATATTTCATGTTTGTTCTTTTTTCGCAAAAATACGAAGCAAAGTCTACAGATAACGGAATTTTAAGAGTTGGACAAATCAATTTTTGGTTGGTAATATCAAAAGTACAGCGGAATATCAAAATATACCTAATGTAAAATTTGGTGTTATAAATATTTAGAAACATTATTTTAATAGTAATCAATGATAAAAAATCATGAAGACACTTTCATAATGTCATAACAAAATTAAGTCTAATTTTTTTACCTGAAAAACATCATCTGACTGCTCTCGATTCGCTTCCCATTCTGGAGAATCCACAAACTGATATGGTTGTATGTAGTGAAGATGCGTTTCGTCACAACTAACTCGCATCCTGTATTGAAATAAAAAAAAACGAGATATCTACTTTAGTGATATGATTGAAAAATAACAAATAGATGGAATTGAATCAGTAGTGCTATGTAAATAATAGCAAAATTCATCATAATCATATTAGCCCATATACTGTTGGGCCTCCGCTGCAACTGAGGGTTTGGGCCCTAATCCGCCACCCTGGCGTAATGCGGGTGGGGAGACTGACTACTACTAGTTTCAAGCATTGTGAATACACATAAAATTTAAAGGAGTGTACTTGTGTCAATTTGAACTCTTGGCCAAAGAGATTCTCGATCGTACGGCTAAACCTCGAGGCGATAAATTTTAAGTTAATTAAATGGAAATTAGTATACATAATACAACTATGTCGTGTCGAGAGTCGTTATTCCACATTTAAGCAACCTGGGAATTAAAAAGCTATGGATACTAGTGAATTAGATAAGGGCGGCAAGCCCAAAACAAATTTAAGTAATTACTTATTACATTTCAACCATTTGCATAGCATAAGGACTGATTAAATGACACAAAAAAAAGTAATAAAAGTACGTTTACTTCTATGTTGCAGATTGAGATCATCGCGTAATGGGAAGGATAAAAACAGAATATGCCAAAAAATGTAAATAATTGTGAATTTTTTCGCCCTAGTTTATTATTTTTATAAAAATTTTGCAAATTTACCAGTCAAGGAGCGCACTAAAACTAATTATGTTTAACAAAAGGGAAATTTGGTCAAGGAAGCTAAGAGTAGAACATACAAATACACTCAAATGGAAAGTTAAAAGTTACGGACAATTCAACTTAGCGTATTAAAATAATGCGACATGTGAAGTGAAACAAATACGTACTTTCCTTTAATGAGTATGGATAGTCTTTCGTCGGCAGGCGTTACTTCTTCGAGGGCGTATGCTTCGCCGGGCTCGAGGCGCACTATCCGAGCCTCGCGCGTCAGTTCCTGGAAGTGTTTCTTGTTCACTTTCAATGGCTTGAATAGCTTCAAATACAGGTCAGTCAGCTCGAGTGATAACGCCGGTGGAAGGAATCTGTGTAAACCGCGTTCGAATACGAGTTAGACGTGCACTAATATAATAGTACATACACTCACTTACTAAGGATAAATATGTTTTACATTTTTAACACTATGTATGTGGTATATATTATGAACGTCGTAGCCATATCGTAGATTTGGTTACTTTATGAAATGCTCAAACATTTCATGAAATGTTTAACTGACTATTGGCCACAGCATGATATAGTTTGGGCAGATCAATGATAATAATCGTTTCCTGATGTGGCCAACCAAACGCGCGACAATATCATGAATTAGTCAAGATTATTTAATCATACGTAAAATAGGTACATGAATTACTGGTAGATGTCCCACAATCGCTTTTTTTATGTGTGAAAAAAAAGAACTCGTCATTGAGGAAGAAATTGGTGATGCCACTGTAAAATTGTTAGTCTTTTTAGAATATAATCTATATCCCGAGATTGTGATATTTTAATAAAGAGTAGAGTGTAAGGCTGAATTCTTAATTTATATTAAATATTTTATGAACACCACAAATATTTTATACGTGTCGCCTAAAAATGGGTGATAAAATCGTGAAATGAAGATGATTTAATGATCTGGTAAAATTGAGTTGCCCCCGACATGAAATGCAACCATTTCATGAAGTGAGCAAAATTTCCGATATGGCCACGGCCCACGACAATACGAGTACATACATGCAGTGGCGTGCCTAGGGTCTCAAACTAAGGCAAGCCCAAATTTTTATTGAGTCGCGGCATATTTGTTTTAGTACGTAAAACCAAAGTCCTAATAAATACCTATCGTCAATTACTCACATTCACGTTTCTAGCGTTATTATTTATAGGTATACAAAGATAAACTGTCGCTTGTTATTGGACCTCTATTAATAATATACTTTTTGACAAAACACACTGATAACATTATTAAACAGAATTATGGCTTTGAAAACATTGTTACTGCTTTTTTGTATTGTTAAGCTAAGTAAAACTGAACATGATTATTTTTTTCTCGCGCTACTTTGCAGTATACGCTCCAAGTTATTAGCAAACTTAAACATAAAATGAAAACATTATAAAATCGCAGGAAACGACGACAATTAATATTATTAGTATTATAGTGATAAATATCTCCATATTATGCATAAAAGTACTCGGGAGCTTCGTCGTGTTTATTTATATTTGAATACTAGACGATTAAATATCAGACACGGAAAGAAATAATACCTATCATATCAAATTTTATAAAACAAATCACTCAAACCTTCACTAACGCCATTCTGTTGTTGCATGTTTTTATAAAACTACACTGATTGAAAAATTGTTAAAAAATGAATTCACTTAAAATTAAATACCTAACTACGATAATTTATAAAGTTTGATTGATATGTCATGGTGTTTGAATGGAATCAGGAAGAGATGTAGAATAAAATGAGAATAATATCAGCTGTCAATCTCAAAAAAAAAAACTGGATTACGATCAACGCGAGTGTTATGTTTTGAAATTTCGTCACATATAATTGACGACAAATGGGTGTTTCAATGCAATGTTAACCAAAATCATGAAAAGAAATTGACGCATTCAAGTGATATTTGTGAATTGGGGTGCTTTTTGCAAGCACTAAACAAATAAATTCAAATCGTTTCCTAAAATTATAAAAATTTTTATCATTAGAAAATAATATGCAATACAATAATAGCAGTATAACTTTTCCTATGTGAATATCCAACAATCTAATTAATTTAGTAAACCGATCTAATGAAATCTATTTTATATGGTTATTACAATTTGTTGTAGGTTATGAGCCGGTGACGAGCTGTTTCATGTTATTACAATAATTTAGTGAATTTACCTTTTTCTCACAGGACACGACACAGAAACACGCACACACTTTAAACCACCGAACAGTACAACACTCATTTTGTTTGTTTATATCATAATTACTGAATTAAAATTGTAAATAACACAACACATTCAATTTGGTTCAAACATGGAGTAAAATGTAAACAACTAGATCAATGTCAACATTGTCAATTGACGTTATGTTGTGTGAAGTTCCTTTTTGTTTAGTGGACATTGGCCAATCGGCTTTGACGTTGGACGTTGTTCAGACCTAAAGCGGGCTTCTTGTCCCCATACTAATTGCTATATAAACGGTATTATAGTTATATCTATGTATCAAAATCTAATGGGATTTCGCCACGAGTGCGAGAGAGACGGAAGACAAAAGTTAAGCCCGGCATAACCCAACGAAGAAAGAGAGAGATAGATTATGTGTGAGGGAGATAGATATTATTATGTAAAAATTGATGTTTACTCTAAATTCTAAACAATTAAAGACGTTCGTGCGCCAGCGTTTCGTTTGTTAGAAATTATATGGGCCGGGATTTGGCGCGCGGTGGAATGGCGGCGCGGCAAAATTGTATTTACGTAAATTTATGTTTTTGCATGAAATATTTTGTTGTCTGTATTTAATAATGTTATATCTAGTTTAGGTTTGTTATTCGGTGTAATGTAAGGCAAGCCAGGCTTTTGGGCTTCTATGGAAGTACCGCCACTGCATACATGCATACATACAGAAACGCGTTATTACTCAGAATCAACGTACAAGCTATCTAGCGTAACAAGTCGTTATACTGGGCCATGGTATTTATTAAATCGTTATTACTATTACATACTGTGTAAAATGTAAGTAAGGCTGTTAATAAACCTACAATGATTAATTGAATGTGCTAATGCAACCCAGATGTAAATACATTACAAAAACATGAGTCCTAGCTTTACGTAGTATGTCAGTGTATAAGTAGACTATATCTATATATAATCTGTATTCATGCAAGGTCGTTACAAGACGCCTACGCGATTATCTAAGCTGCGAATGACGTAAATTGATGTGTCATACTCTTTTACAATCTTGTCAGTTAAGTTGCTCTACGGTATTAAAATTAATTGATAGTTAGAACATTGCGCTGTACACATATTGCTGTATAGTTAAAGGAACTCTTTTATATTGCATTTGATTTCCGATAATATTTTTTTCTGTTGTGTAGCTAGTTTAGTATACCTACGCATGCTTAATTTTTTTTCTCTCTATTAACTGAATAAGCTTATTTTGTTAAAACACATCAGTTGTTGTGTACCTTATTATTAAAAAAACAGTGTGTACGGAGTTGACAAGTACGAGCGCGAGGCTCCAGGCGAGCACGTCGGGCGCACACACCTCGGCGCCCGCCCACATCGCCATCAGCACAGCGCCCGCCGCTGCCAACGCCCGGAGCACCAATATGCTTTGCTTGAAACTCTTCGGTGCGAGGAATGCTATCGCGAAGCATAGGTTTGCCGCCTAAATTACACAGGTGATTTGTATAAAATCGTCATCGTTATCAATTGTTTCATAAAATGATCAACTCCAAAACACTGTATAAATAATATTAATCCTTATAAATGCATTTTACCTGAAAAAGGTCCTGTTGCGCGCTCGTCCATTTAGCACAGAACCAGTGGTTGTTTTGGTCGTCGGCGGCGGTGGCGTTAAGCAGTTCATAGTCGGTGTCGAAGGTGGCATTGAGCCGCGACACATTGTAGGCGAGCGTCGCGTTGAGCCAGGGCGCGGCGGAGGCCGGCGCGGGCGCGGCGGGCGCCATGGTGGTGCGGCCGCGGCCCGCCGGCCGCGCGCCTTCGCCGCCGCCCTCCCCGCGTGCCTGCTCCTGCGGGTGCGCTGTGTGCGCGGTGCCCTCCACGCGCCTCTCACCCGGCGACACGAGACGATTCAGTTGGGCTCTCGCTTTCAGTATTACCAACTCCATCACCGCACCCTGCCACGCACTTCACATACGAGCCCCTCCTACCTGCACCTGCAACACCATACTATTGCATTTGCACAATCTTATATTAAATCACAAAAAATCATTTTTCGTTTCTAAATTTACTTTAAAAGTGGGAATATATTTTTTAATGTGACCTGCATGCTAGTCGGGTCATGTACACGGTACACAGAACATGTAATCGTGACATTTCCGGACTCATTAAGTGATCGAGAGGTGGGCGGGCGGCGGCGGCTCGCTGTGTTCGAGGGGCTTGTTATCGCCAAATCACCACATTTGCATTAAATTGCATAGAGGCACGGCGGAGCGGCGCGACCTCAACTCTCCACGGACAGTTTTGATGAACAATTTCTAACCGCCCTTGCTCGGCTCATCGCAATTTAGCCGATCTAACAATTGAAGTTCCCGATTGGGCTTAAGAATAAATAATTATAATAATATTAAATAAATAAACTTTTTAACTGAAGCGCGAAATTGCTAAAGAGACTCATAACGTGGGATTGTAAAAAACGAAATATTTTCAGTGCTTGAAGAGACCTACTTGCCAATGACACCTGACACGATCCTAGAATTAGGCATCAAATATTGCAGCAAAACCACGAAGTAGTCGTTATATAGACGTATTGAATATATTGTATTTATTATTATTGTTTAATTTACTCACAATATATCGACAAAGGCCACTACGTAAGACGAACAAATCCATCCTAATATAATAAGAGTGAACCTTAGTCACCCTGTCTATCTTGTATACTCTCACGACTGAACAAGCTCTGATACAGTCATCTTCTCATGAAATCGCACTGGAAAACGTATCATAAAAACGATAGAAATTTATATTACCTACATATCCAATAGTGCGTGTTTCTTATTTACATGTAATTGAGCCAGGAAAGAATTGATAAAATCTAAAGTTAAAGTAACTTAAAAACTCTCCGCAATAGTTGTCAGTTTGATGAATAACACTTTGTACGTGTTATGCAATCACAAATAAAAAGGAATTGCATCATTTCAGCCCAGACGGCTAGACTTAAAAGTTTCGCTAGTTGTAGAGAGCCACGGTGTAAGGAAGCATGGAACTTCTGATTTTTAAAAATAGTATAGAGCAATACCTTTATTTCATTCCCAAAGTGACATTGTTGGAGACCCAATAGACTTGGACGCAGGCATTTGTTATCACACAGCAACCAACACGCATGCACAAGGTGTAAAGCCCGCCAAAACAATTCAAGATTTGCCAGGTTTCAAGATCAATCGTATATAACTCGTAATCGTATAGTTACTCACTCGCTGGAATAATCTGTCCTTTTGGTAATGAATGCTTGGAACCCGTTTTCATTAAGATTGACACCGTAGACCAAATCGATCACTTTGGCGTGCCAGTATAAATATGTATTGAGACGCAACGAGGTAATACGCCGATGTATTGTTCCGGTAGATGACAAAAAGGCAGCGACGGTTTACTTAAAAAATTAAATATTTAAAAGTAAACATAGCAAGGTTGTGTTTTTTTTTTTACTTTATTATTACGATATAATTTTAGTAAAACCCTAAGTTTGTGTATGAGTCTTTATGTATGACTTGTATTCAAATGCATCTCCTGAACAATAAACTACTTTGATCTGGCTGTGTCAGCCGCTTTAGGCTCGAGTATAGTGGACACAGACGTAAAATCAATAAAGCAACGTTACTCTGGCCGACTAGCAACGTTGCTTCTTTATCCGATGGCTTGTATATGTTGTTGTGTTTTATCGGCCGAGGCTTAGACATTATTTAAATATAATTATTACTTATGAAACGAATACTCAAATCATCATCAATTGGATGTACTCATAAATAAAAATCGAAAACACAATGAATAGCGATAGCCTCGAGATTTTGGAATATGATCGAGAATCTTGGTGGTCACAGATTTGAACCCTAAACATATCTACACTTCTTATTTTTCGAAGGTATGTCTGCATTCTCAATGAATCATCATGCAATTTAACGATGAAAGAAAACATCGTGAGGAACCTGCACACTTAAGACTAAAGCTTAAAAAACCCTCTCTGTTTTAAAGGTGATCCTTGTCCACCATTGATATATATGGGCTGATGATGGATACACTTTTAGAAGTACAGTAGACTCCCGGTAATCCGACAAACGTTTTGCAGGGCAGTGTCGGACTATCGAATTTGTCGGATTATAGAGTACTCTGCCTTAGCCCCCCTATAGCCCGGATGTTTTTACAAAAAAGTACCTTGTAATTCGACAAATTACAATTACATGAATTACAGATCCAATGATAAAATTCTATTCGTTTCATCATAAAATTAACGTCATTAATTATAATATTAAAAATATGCACAACTTTACATTAGGAAATAATTGTGTACATTCAAATGTACGTATACATACTAAAATAATCAAAAATTATGAATCAATCAATGCATGAAAATATTTATCATATTTTTTTGACATTGTTGAAACGTGAGACCATGTCGGATTACAAGGGGTGCCGGATTAGACAGGGGCCGGATTACCGGGGGTCCACTGTAATTGCAAGTGTAAAGCCTTCCATACGTCACATTGCATTTACTTAGAAGTGGTGCAGAACTAATCAATAAAAAAATTAATTATAGAGAAAATATAATAAAAATCAAAATCTTATATAAATAATTTATAAATTTCATCCATTGTACAAAACTTTTTCTCGTTATCCTCCGACCAAGAAAAGTTGGCCGTACATTCAGAGCCTACGTATCCTTGGGTGATCCTTGAATAACAATACGACTCATTTTGAATCTCAAAAAAGTAGAACACTATGCTGAAATGCACAATTTATTAATCTGGCGTATATGGAGTTCGCTACGAAGACTTGGCAATTCGTTTAGCAACATTAAATCATATCTATGCTATAATAATAAGCTGAATTAAGTATTTATATTTAAGTAACTCATTGCATAAAACCTAATTGCATAAAAAAATATTTGGTTATTTAACACTCTTACTCATGAACAAAATAACCTTTAAAAGCTTTGGTGTCGATTACATCGGCATGAAATCCAATAATATTCGTAAGAATTTGTGAATTTTTCTACTTTCACGGAACCATTCTGATATTATCAACATAGAAAATGTTGGAACTATATTGGGACCCCCAACCAACCTGTATCTTAGGACTAAGGCTCGACCGAGATGGATTTTTTGTTCTCGGCCGAGACCGAGAATAGACAAAGCGTGATTTTTTTTAATACTATTAATTTTTTTAATACGCTACTACTACTACATGTCCCTCGACATAAAATTGACCAGCTCTCCTAAACAGTTGTTCACTTGCTTAACTAGTAGGCGGCGTAGTTAAAAAAATATTTGTTGCAGGCTTAAGCACTAAGCAACTTATAAGGTGACAAAAACCAATACTCAAAAATATTAGCATTTCTTTGATTACCGAGCTTGTACTATATTTACGCGTGGCCACGCGCGGTAAAATTTTAATGCCGATTCGAAAAAAGTTACAGTCTCGGTTATGAGTTATGACCGAGAATCTCGGCTAGAAACAGCCGAGAACCGATACAAATTTCTCGGTAGGATTTGTAGCCGAGAATGCCGAGACCGAGACCGAGATCTCGGTCGAGCCTTACTTAGGACATATTAATTAAACGTATCGTAATGTAAAAAAAAAATATTTTTGCAATTTTATATCCCGAATCCCGATATGTAATTAATTACATTTATTTTCATTAACAAAGGTTTATGAAGTGTAACAAATATTACGCTATCAAGCCATGAAAGGTGCATTAATTTTGAAACCAATATAATATGGCTCTACCATTTGAAAGCCGCTCCATTCGTAATACAGGCCAAGCTAATTATTGCGTAACGCTATCAACTAAGAGCCGAATCATTTACCCTGCAGATAAAGCATGCTAAAATGAGGGCTCCACAATTCAGAGTTATAATTTAGCTGATCAAACGACTAAAAGGCTTGCTCTAACCACTTGAGGTTAATTTACCTAATTATCAATTTATTTGCAATAATAAAAAGAAAATATTTAAATTAATATAATATGAAGTGAAAACTTTATGCTTCTAGAGGGTGAGGTACATGATGTTGCAAAATAATATTAACGAAAAATGCCGTCACGATGAGTTATAACAAGTTCTAAATATTAACATGACGTTGGCGGTTCAAAATCAGCTAGGTTAAACTGTTCTCATATTGCAATGCCTTACATACTTTAATTGAAAATCACACCTGCCTCATGCCACAACTATGCGCGGCCACCCAGTCCGTTCAGTGTTAGATGCGTATTTATATTATGTAGCGATGAAAGTTACATACGGAAAAGCTACTTTCAAAGTTTCTGCAAGCATAAATTAATAAGTATTAATTCTTATAGTTCATTCTTTTTATAATTTGTTCTCTACATGTGGATAGGTATCTATAGGAAAAAATTTAATCAATAATATTTTGTCAAATTCTTAAAATTAAAACCATTAAGATATTTTATTTAAATGGTAATTTAATCTCCCTTAATTGTTAGCTGTTTTCGGAACCAGCAAGTTATTACGTGAAAGAGGCATTAGAGATAATAAAATATAAATAAATCTTAACGTTAAAATTGTATGATATCTTACCGTTAAATCTGATTTAAATTAATTTGTAACAAAACAAGATAAATACATTTGAATGTAATGAAATAGAATCATGAATGGTAGAAGTTTCGTAGTGAATGTTGAACGCGTTCCGTTTAAAACGCCCTACAAAACGTCTACGAAGGTAAGGCGCGTCGGATTCGTAGCAGGTCAAAAATATATGTAGCTCGCGGCGATAGCTCACATCCAATGTGTGTACATTATATACACATACATAAATGTTTTCGTACAAAAATACTGCAGCAACATCAAACTGTCTATACTTCAAAGTTCAAACCAATAGCACTTAAGATTTCAAAAAGTTAAACTGTAAGTAGGTTTAATTCTGTAAGTTTCTACCCTATTTTATTATTACAAATGCACATCATAAACCCGAAATTTCTTATTAATTTGTTACTTACAACAGTATGTCGAAACAATCAATCGTGAAATAATTGGCTCGCGTACACTTAGTCCGACGAAGACAAAGGGTAATTTAATCCGGGCAAAATGGAAAGGTCACTGGGAATAAACATCATAGCGTGTACGGCGCTGGTTTACATAACTTTAAAGTCAACAATATTGTGTACGCTAGTTATTACAAGTGCATTTCACAGAGCCCTGCGATCAAAATTATTCGGCTTCTACTCCCGGCTTAAGTTTTTTTCATTAGGAAATTCTTATTTGAAATACGAAGTCTGGAAATGCACTAGAATATTGGCTATGAGAGTTTTCTCGCGGTACAGACGTGCGTAAAAACATATGTACCCATTAAAAACACGCTAAATGCAACTTTGTTTGCGACTAGTTCAGAATATTAATCAGTTAAGAATATTACGTGTTATTTCGTTTGGCCAAAAATCTCTGTTAAGTATACATATATTTTAAGAAGTTAATACAACTGCATAAATATCCAGATTAAAAATTTGTATCTTTATATTTAAAAAGAAAAAACTGGATAGCTTTAGTTAAATAAACGCGAAAATAAAAAAGTTATTCAACTATTAAATTTTACTTCAACTTTTGTTTAATACCACTTTTAAATAAAACAAAGGTACTTTATATTCTAAATATAAATATTTAGTCGCCAACCGTTGACAACAATTTACATTTTAAAAGCTTATTCCAAGTTGGAATCCAAAATGGTACTTGAAAATGTGGGAATATTTATCTTGTCACCGTTGATATAAAGTGACCAAATAAAGCGGCTTACGTATTTCTTAGTGTTGCGTCAACACCACGGTGTATAATATACGCATTGAACTGTGCAATGTGCATATTACCTAAACATTTATTCAGTGTAATACCAGAGCACTCACATGCAAACATACATTCATTTATACGAAACATTCTGTACGGCCAACAATTTTTACACCATTTTAAAACTAGGTTATATATTTTGATGGCGCCAATTTCCTTTTACCCCGTTAATAAACCGATTTTTTTATTGGCTGAATTACTGAGTTATGCATTGACTAATTAGCTTGCAACTTCCTGGAACTTCAACTGCTTAGTAGGTAATCTAAAAATATTATTATTTTTTATACCAGATGTCATTAAAATGCAATTTCAATAAAAAGGTTAAGTGATTTTTTAGATCAACCAGAAGTAAGAAGAAGAAGAACTTTTACCAGTTATTGTGGATCGCCAATTTTAACTATTGCCACTTTGAAACATGCTATCACAGAGAAAAAAAAAATACAAGAAATTAAAACGCCAGCATTAAAATCGTGCAAGTAAATTCAACTGTTGCATTTTAAAGATATACGAAGCAAATTTTCGTAAAACGACAGTAATTAATATTGACGTACCATATACTCGTACTTTTACTAATATTTAAGAGGTGGTAGAGCTTTACCATAGTTAGATTGGACTGTGAATAAAAAAGAATTGTATCAATATGCAAAAATAAATAACATGAAGTAAGCCTGCAGTATTTTTGTTTTGGGAGTAGGATTGTTGTAATCATCATTCACTGAGTGTAGAATGTGTATAATAATATAGAATAGGAGTCACCACAAAGTTTAAAATGCACGCAAATATATAATTATAAGTCTCTACCCGAGATGAATCTAATTACTAGCAACCCGGCAAAATTCAAACGACTAGGGATAAACAACGGTTATAATTGTTCTTAATCTGCCGGCACTTCATTTGGACCGCACTGCACTTACGATCAATGAGGTCTGTACGTCATTGCGGTGCCAGTGCAAAAATATAATTATTAATTTTAAAATTTATTATTATCACTAGATAGTACCAAATAATAATAAGAAAACTTTTCATTGATAGATGATACAACAAATTTAATAAAATTAAATATTTTAATTTTGTAGGATTCTTGTATAGTTACACTTGAAAGCAAGTTAATTATTTACATTTCATATTGTACAAAAAGAAGATAAACAATAAATTTCATGTCGGGCAACACGTTCCAGTGACAAACCTCATCGTGTTATTTATAAGATGGATATTTGTGTACATATACATAGTATATAGTTTAGGTACAATACAATTGCAGAGGCCGGCTGGCACTAGAATCGGCTGTGGCGACACTTTGGCGCGACTGTCTCTGCAAGCATTCCCTTGCCATCAAACAAATAATTATTAATCTCATGCTACATGTAAAATTGGTGATTAATGTGCTAACTTTTATTAAGCGCCTTTGATTACTTTTTTCTTTAAATATATGTTTCTGCTACCTAACGTTATGGAGGTACCAGTTAAAATACATGTTATAAGACATTGTTATAAAAAAATCTTTCGTAAAATGAAATTAATAACATCTTTCTTATTGATGTAGGTATAATTATTAATAAGTCTTTCCTGAAGACAAAACATCTCATAACATCTAAATTAATTTAATCAAAAAAAACACTGAACAAATCAGTTTGTATAACCAGTTTTTACTGATTTAGTATTTACATGAAATTCAAACTGTTTTGCTAAATGCATAATCAAAAATGTTAGGCCACTAAAATAACCTTCATGTTTGAAGAAATATGAGACAGCGCGGGCGTGACATTTGAACTGGATCTAAAGAAGCCTAAACACGAGTGCACGGCTTGCGCAAGAAGTGACAACGTAATATTATTCTAGGCTATGCGGACACAGGCTACTTCAGTTTACTTTCCATATTTGAGTCGATGCAACTATAAAATACATTTTTACATTTAAAAATCTTAAATGGTGTAAAAAAAACGTGAGAATATCCCAAGGCACATTGGTTTGCTATGTAAAATGCGTTAAGAAGCATACACATTGCAGAAAGTATAACATTATAGGTTTGCTATTAAACGTATGTACCCGTTGAAAAATGTGGTTCGTGGTATGTCCAAATATCCAAATATTTAATTGAGAAAGAAACGATGAAAGAAAGAACCAAATAGTTTTCCGTGAAGCCATATATTTTTCGAATGTAGTTATATATAAAATATGTGCCCTAGCTGGCAACCCCGCGTTAAACGTGCACGAGTTGTCTTGCTCTGGGGGTTAAGATTGATGACGGTTGCCGACAACTTCCCTACTACCGATAATCTTCATTTTCAATATTGCGTGAGGACATAATGTCATGTTTCAAAGCAATACTGTGAATATAAATTAGGAAAAAGTTACAATAATCCATCTCACTGAATTACACGATTTCATATGTAGTAGCGCTTTTAAAAACGCTTGTTTTCATATTTTAATGTGTTGTCGTGGTAACTTTATGACTTTTTTTGCGTTCTCAATGGGTCAAAAATGAAAGCTTCCAAATCTATTTAATGTCAACATACATACATCTAAATACACATATACACATGTCCCTGAAATCTCGTGGTCATAAGATGCACGAACTGAATGATTTGGTTTGTTATTATTGTCAGCGGACATGAAAAGTGTTTTAACAAACTTAATAAATATAAATAATAAGTAAAGTACTCTTTTTACATTAAAAAAACAGCTGCGTATAATAATGTGATTGCAATATTTCAATAGGTAGGTAATGCATTGCATGTTATGTAGCTTCGAGTGTATCCGTTATAAAACCCTCGTCAAATGTACTTCGTGGAATAAGTTATATCTCGCTATGTAATCAATATGATGGTGCAAAAATGTGTTGTAGGTAAATGCAAAATATTATGTGAAATCTGCGATATAAACGCATATTTATATTGCAACATATCGACAAATAACAGCGAATGTTTTCGTTTCAGTATCGCCCCACTCAGTGTCGCTCTCGTAGCCAAAGCATTTATTCATTGAGAGGCCGGGTACCTTATCGACCCCGAAATTGTGGCGTCTTTAACCAGCGTGCAGCGGATGAGATTCGCAGGACCGCTCACCTGAGCAGCCTAGGACGCGTCCCGTTTCTCCGCCCACTTGTAGCGACGGCAAATTCAACAACGCGTCTCTCACGGTACGTCCGCATATCTGGCACTCTCATGCCGTACCATCATAAAGCACCATAACACGAGTGAACGCGGCACACAAGTGGCATAGTAGAGAGCGGAGCAGCGTCGCCAGGCGCACAACACTGTCACGGTTCGCGGCTCGCCGGCTACGGAGCGCAGCGCCGCGCGGCACTACTCACTGGCGCTGACCCGCCGCTCTCGCGGAGACGGGCGCGGCGGCGCTGCACGCACGCGCGCCCCCGCCCCGCCGCCACGCCGCCCGCCGCCCGCCGACCCTAGCCTTCCCTTACTCCCATCTCGCTACTACCTACTTAGATATTATCAATAAAATTATTCTTCGACATGTACTCATCCGATAGCCACATTCCATCAATTGAAATGGACTGATATGTATCTATATAAATACACATTAGATAACAATATTTATTTTTTTTGATGTTAGAAGCATAACATTGCTTTAAATAACATCATCACAATGAAATATTTTGAATGAAATATAATGAAATTTGTGAAAAGTTTACAAAGGATTTATTTACAAGTACACTCCTTATTTTTAAAAATAAATATAATCACACTTTCTTTTGATTGAAATACATTTTAATCACAATCACTTATTTACAGCGCCATAAAGTGATTGTGAAGACTTGCTAGAATTGGAGGCAATGCATTCAAAATAGGGAACCCACTAATTAAATTTTATAACGAATAACTATGTCAGTTGACGCATTTTAGCTGGCTTGTTGTTAAACAAAAGCAGCCTTACTTCTGCGGGATTTACCAGCAGGCTGAGTAGGCTGGAGCCTAGGGTAGCAGATTTTAGGAGGTGGCAAATTTGTCCCAAAAATTTTTTTGTTTTACTTTTCATAGGATAGATGTACATTATTTTAAAAACAAAGAATATTAATTCTGTCTGAGGTGGTGGGAAAATTTGAATAGCCTACTGGCGGCAAATGAGTTAATCCGCCACTAAGCCATACTCCTGGTCACTGTGAGTGGTTCTCGGTGATGTATTATGAAAATTTGGTTCTTACTCTAACGAATATTATCAAACAGTGGACAAATGGAACTACGTAACGAGTGAGCTGACTTAACTAAGTTGGTAGAGTTGTTTTACAGAAATCGGGCGTGAAGCAACCTAGCTGCGTTTTGTTTGTCTGACTGAGACTGCTGCAAGCCCAATTTACTTATGGTCGATCCATACACGTCCGATTGTGGAAACGGGCCTCTTCTACAACTGAGAGGCTTTAGTCCACCATGGTGGCCTAGCGTGGGTTGGCGGACTACACACCTAATAAATTCTAAGAACTTCAAGGTGTGCATTTTTCTCCACGATGTTTTCCTCCACCGTTATAGTAAGTGATAATTCATTGTAAATATAAACTTCTTCATCATCAACCCATAGATGTCCTACTGCTGGGTACGAGTCTCCTCTACCATTGAGAGGGTTTAGGCCATAGTCCACCACGCTGGCTTAGTGCGGGTTGGCAGACTACACACCTAAGAAATTCCTAAAACTTTTAGGTGTGCAGGTTTTATCACGATGTTTTCCTTCACCGTTAATGCAAGTGATAATTCGACGTGAATACACACATAACTTCGAAAAGTCATAGGTGTGTGCCTGGGGTTCGAACCCGCGACCGCCGAGATTCTTGACCGCGCGCCTAAACCTCGAGGCCATCACTGCTTCAAATACAAACATAACTTCAAAAAGTCCTAGGTGTGATCCTGGGGTTCGCATATGCGACCGCCGAGATTCTTGACCGTGCATCTAAAACTCGAAGCCATCAGTACTTGAGCCTTATTTACTAATGGATACGTATAAAAACTAAACAAATGATTTAAATCTTATTATGAGGAGTAATTTTCACGCCACAATACAATGCCCGAAAAGTACTAGTCACTTTGTCGTGCCAATATCAAATCAGTAGAAAATCTCTTATTTTGTCGTCAGTAAACTGAGGATCAAACTATTTCATACTTACAACGCAAGAGTTACTTTTGGTTGATTTTCTAAGTAAAGGGTAAAAAGTAGACCGGTCGAGCAAGCTCATTCATAACTCAGTACAATATAACTACTTGATGGCTCTAACACTCCCAGAAACTTTGTACGTAATGAATACCTAGTATTTAATATCCTTTACACATTTATTAGGTAACATGTACTCAAACGCGTAATTATTGTCGTATAATGAAACTGCTTTATCAATCAGTACCAGTACTAGTATTCGAGCTAATAAATGAGTTACCGTCTAAATATACTACATCGGCTTAAAATATATGAGCCCATAAAATCAACTTAAGTAGTTCATTCATGAGACATGGCGCAATACATTAGTCATTACCTATACTTAGGCCTATAATGTATATCCGTGGGGCTGTGCACAATCTGAACTATTAGTAAAGAGTTTGCGCAGCGTTAATCACGTAGAGCGCAATAAAAGTCTATACTTACTTACATACATGATACAAATCTTTAGCCAGTAATAATGTTCGGTATTTAAAGAATGCAGCAGTATCGTTTTAATAAAAATCTACGTTTATATTAAATTTTAATTTTGGTTGTAAATGAAAATTATCATATTATGGTAATAAATATAGAAACCACATATGTACAAATAAATAACTAACATAAAGTATAAAATCAGCGGATGATGATTTAAATAAAAGTATTTAATAAATTCTCATATTTCATACTATATATTGCACCTATAGCTGTAAATTGTTTACAAGTTTACGTGCGTATTCATTAACAAAGTTAAAGTTTGCGAACATTATAAATAATCCTTTTTAGTAAATCTCGGGGGAAGACATCAGCATGCTGAAAATATAAATGCGTGACGATTAGTGTCTGGCAGTTTTCCAGCCGAAACAAATTTTGGAACTTTGCTTCCGATATACTGTCTCTGTTTGGCCATACATAAGATATCTTTAATAGGAAGATTTGTAACGCGCATTTATGCAAAATAATAAGCTTCTTTGTTTACCTTTTTCAGACATAATATAAAAAGCTTTGGAACGACAGATAACTAACTCGTTCATGTAAGTTATAAAATATTTGTATACTAAATAAACGTTATCATGCCAGTATCCTCATCTGGATAGGTGCAGATATATTTATAAATCGACGTCGTACCAGCTAGCACATTTTTGGACCACTATCTGTAAGTACTGTACTTCAATATTATTTTTATTAAATTTAATCATTTCATTGGTTTTCTTTTATAGATATTTCATATTTTTCTTGTGTCGAGAACCCTGGCTGTGATTTATGGTATGTTTTGTTTATGTATTTTCTATACTGCACTGCTGCTATATCTTGTGGTGGGCGGATGTTTACTATTTTTATTTTAACACGGATTATATAAAGTAAGTAATAATTTGACCTTTAATTTTTTGATGAAAGATTACATGGTAGCATTTGAGTATTCACCCTCAAGGAAGGCATTGTCGCCCTTAGCTAACTTTTAGCCTTCATAAAGGCGTAAGGCCTTGTAATTTCAGGGTTAACCAGTTAAATAGGTTTAAGGTTACGTTTACATTTATCTATAGTGTTATACGTCTAATAAATAACATGACGTAAGTGTTATTCAACAATCTATTCTAATATTATTAATGTTTAAAGCTGTCTGTCTATTACCCCTCCATACTTAACCGCTGAACTAATTTGGATGGGACTTCAGATAGGTATTTTTGAATGTTTTTCACTGGATGTCCGTATATCTAACTTAATAAAAAATTTAAACTTCTTGCTCTTGTAATGAACAATCTATAGTAATAGTACACACCAGGTGTAAATATATCATTAAATGGTAATCATTTAGAAAAAAACACACTTTGGTATTTGAAGGAGAATAGTTACGAGTAGGTACAATAATAAAGCAGAGTAATCTAGTTGTTATTGTGGTGTGTGTAGTATCTACACACGACTACAAACACGACCAGGTTTAGTGTTGGACTTGTAAGTTATATGGTGAGATTGGGTGGTGAAAATATGACATGAGTTAGAAGCTTTATAATACATTCTAAATAACTTAGTCAGCAAATTAAGCTAAGTTTTGGTAAGTAAGACTGAAGACTGGTAATACAGCTTTATTGAACTTTATCATTAGAACCGACAGGAAGAAACTGGAAAGTAGGTTAAGTTTTTGGTAGAGTTTGGGATACTAAGAATAAAGAAATAAAAATCGAATTGAATTTGTGGCGATAGCTACGTTACAAAAGATATGATTTAAAGCAAAAAGGCGGAAAAACACAAAATCAGATAAAATTTGGAATAGCGAGGCGGTAAAATTATCTCACTTTACAGTTATAGAGGTGGCTCGTACCTAGCAGTGGAGCCAATATAGGATGATGATGAAGTGGTTTAATGGAGCCACCTGGCGACAAAAAATAAATTGTTTTTCAATTTGCCAAGAAGTAAATTTAATTAAATATTAATGTTAGCGTGTTAAAACATTTGTACTGCAAAATACCTCATAAAATAACTCTTTTCCTCCAATTTTTTATACTTACTAAGAACTTGAAGAAATTATCAACTTATGGTTGCGTTAAATACATAACTGCGGAGATAAAGCAATGCTGCGATGTTAAGAAAGACTTACACACTGTCATAATTTGAATTAAGATTGATGAAGGGCGCCTAAGGGTCCAAAAGTAAAAATTAGAAAAACCTGTGTCTTTGCGTTTTATAAAAAATACTAAAGTTAAAGTCGACCACTATTGATTATTAAATATTGCAATGAATGTTCTAAACACCTTACCCAATAGAAAAAATAAATTTATTTGGTTCTTTGTTATACGATTGCCGTGATACGACGGTATCGTTTTAACAAAACTTGGCACTGATAGTGAGATAGAATTTCGTAATCGAATCGGATTCTCGACGGACAGAACGCGATTTAAGCGCAGCTGAAAGTGCGGTCGAAAGCTATTTATATACTTTCCTCTAATTACAACGTACAATTGCATTCATTAAGAGTGGTTTTTATGCGTCGGAGCGTGCGGCCGCTCTTATCGACCTTCCATCACCATTATTCAGGGCTCCTTTGTAAGCACCGCCACAGACGATCTGATAACATACCAAATGCTAAATGGCACGTAATGCTCAAGAATGGTGCAGTATAGTGGACGTGGATAAGAAAAATAGCAACCGGTCGGTTGGAGCACGCCACGGCAGCCTTGACCAGGCCGGCCTGCTAGTGATCCGATCGTATCTTCCGCTATCGCCTGAGTCACCTTTATGTTTTAAGGTCAGTCGTTAATCTGCTTAAATAAAACACGATGTTCACCAACACGTATGCTTTCTAATCGTCAATCTTTCATTTTATTTTAATTTTTTGCTACTTTACTCTACTAATCTTGAATCTACTTTTATGACATCAATATTTTTTACCACGGGAAAAGCTCTTTATGCCCTTCTTTGGGTGCGAGTTTCTGTCTTTCTAAACCCAAAATAATCATCCGCCTAGTTGAATTGCCCTCTAATTGAGTCCCACCTCCCAAAGACACTCAGTAATTAGAATACAGGGGGTATTCACACGTTATTTGCGACATCATTAGCTGTCATGGTGGAATTATGACAGTTGTTTACCTTGATGCTGACAATTCTGATGATGCTCGTCGATTACAATAATAATAAACGAAATCCTGAAACCATCCACCCTTTGAATTTGAAGGATGCTGGTGATTAATTAATTGATTCTGATGAGCCCTAATTCAAAGATATTCCTTGATGTGTATTAGAGTGCATAAAGTTGCGACTGTTGTGGACGCTGAATGGCGCGACGGCCAAATATTATGTTTCAACTGGTATGCTGCCAGATAGAAAGTTAAATGGTAACACCAAAATGCAAATATTTACTATTTCTATACATAGAATTACTTTCCTGGTTATGGTCAATTAAACGCCTCATTTAACAAGAACACATCTTTAAGAATATTATATAATTTTAAGCCATTGCGATAAAAATACCGTACGACCGAAATGAACGATCATAAGGTAGGTAAGTGTTATCCGAGGAACCGGATTAAATAACTACAGATATTTTTTTCACGTGTCTTATTTTTGCAGAGCTAGAGCCACTTATGGATGCTGTTAAGATAGCTTTTAATAAATTGGGGAGGCTGATTGTGCATGACCTGCATACAAATGTAGGCAAGACGGAAGCGGACTGGTCAAATTTAGAAAGGTAAATAGGGTGAAATGGATTACTCTGTCCTTTAGACGCATTTGACATAGGTATTTGTCTCACGAATTAGAGTAAGTTATGTATCTTGTGAAACATTTCGTAAGATATTTTTATATAATAAACATTTAAAATTGGAACTTTCATATAAAAGTTAGAATATTAAATTTTAAAAAAGTTGTTAGGCAACGACATTAGGTCTTCCCGCCAAAACTCAGCTAGCCAGCCATTCAGATCCAGTTTAGTTAAATGAGTTTAATTTGGCTACAAGGCAAACATCTGTGGCGAAGAGTGTTTGGCAGTCCGAGGCAAATATCTGCTGCTTTTCCTGGCAATGCCAAAGTAAAGTTGCGCCAAACTGCCCACGGTATATTCTTTAATTTCAACGACTGGATTAAAAGAGATCCAAAGTTTAAAAAAATGCAAAATAATGTTATTTTTACATTATACACATGTATTATTTATTTATTAATGATTTTTATGCATTGACGTATTAAGGCTGTCTTAATACCTAAGATACTTTCAAACAGTCAACCTTTGGGACATGCAGAGATAGAAGGTGCCTGTGCATAAACAACTTACATAAGGCGAAAACAATATACACAGATAAATAAATAGATGAATGAAAATACAAATACACATAAAATATTTGAACACATTTAAAATATTTGAAAATTACTATACGAGTACCTACACATACACAAATGCATTCAAAATAAGAAAAAATTATAAGTGTACCTACTTATCAGATATTGTTCCACATCCTTCTTAACCCAGAAATCTGCACACACATTAAACTATTTGATAGCAGACAGTAAAATTAATATTATAATAGATGAAGAGAATAGTGCTAAATAAGAGGCATCATTTTTATTGTGATATTATAGGTACAGTATAGTCCGTTTATAATGACATCGAAGGGAATGGACAAACACACATAATAAGTGGACGTCATACAAAGCGTTTAGTGAAATAAAACACCTTTTTTATGTAAATATGTATGTAACTAAGTATTTTAATACAGAAACAGTAATAATATATGTTCACATACATATTAAATCAAAATCTAAATTGCACGTAATCAGCACGTTATAACACAAGTGTATTTTTTACTATAAGTAATCTGTAATTTTTGTCTCCTTTTGTTTTTTCATTTTATTGTAAAAACTATGATCTACTATCGCTATGGTCAAATTGTCATTTTCAATATTGCTGTGAACAAATCGTGATAATAATTCTACAGCTTTTAATGCCTCTTCTGCGGTAGGTAATGGTTCTTCCTCGACTTCCTCTTCCCCATCACTTTCGAGTTGTTCCTTAGCTTTAATGTTCTGTACGATATTTTCATCGGTAGGTTCTACAGATGTGAGGAGAGCGCTATCGATATCAACATAATCTTCCCACATTTCCGGTGGTGCTAAAGAATCTGAATTTAGGTTTCGTGACCACAAAGACAAAAGAACGTCATCTTCTTCATCAAATTCATGTTCTGATATTTGAATAGGTTAATATTACCGAAGGTGTAAAGAATCATGTCGGTCATTATAAGCGGACATAATTTATTGAAAATGGCATGACTTCGAGGTTTAGGCGCGGTCGAAAATCTCGGCGGTCACAGGTTCGAACCCCAGGCACACATCTACCTGCCATGTGGCAAGGGGGCGTTAGAATCCCACCACGGTATCCCCTGCCTGTCGTAAAAGGCGACTTAAAGGGGCCCTTGGGGTCACTGGACGTGTTTTGGGGGCAGCGCGTCCTCACTGAAAGTGACCCCGAGAGGGGCGGCGGCACTGTGACCTGTGTGCGTCGCGGGAGCCCATCCACAACCGAGGCGCTCGAACCAAGAAGTGGGGGTGCAACTGCGGTCCATTAAACTCCGAGACGGCCGAGACAATTACGTCTCGGAGGCGCACCGGGCGGCTGTGGTTAACGGTGTGCGCCTCTCGCTCACGTACCATGGTCGCCCAACCTGGCGCGGAGATGGCCGCCGGGGGTTTTGGTCGGTATGCTGGTTTAGGGATTTTGTTAGGGACCCAGCCCGGCACTAACACCTGCGCGGATATGACACTGCCCCCGGGCTGGCGGGAAGTAGAGCCATAAACAGCTTTCCTCTCGAGAACAAAAAAAAAAGGTACACACCTATGACTTTTCGAAAGTTATGTGTGTATTCACATTGAATGCATGGATCACTTGCTTTAACGATGAAGGAAAACATCGTGATGAAACCTGCACACGTAAAAGTTTTTAAGAATTTTTAGGTGTTTAGTCCGCCAACCCGCACTAGGCCAGCGTGGTGGACTATGGCCTAAACCCTCTCAATGGTAAAGGAGACCCGTGCCCAGCAATGGGTCGTATATGGGTTGATGAAGAAGAGCCGCAGTATCTCATTAATTGCAAGATTAGTATAAACATGTAAAGTCCAACTGTTACATCTTATTTTTTCAAAAAAATTCAACATTACCCTTTTTGTCTACTTCGTCAAAACTTTTTATAAGTGTACGTATAGAAGTTCTTATAAGTATTGGGAATCAGTTATGTTACTTTAGCTTTTACTACATGAGTTTCATATAATCTCTTTATATTTTAAACTTATCCAATTCATCACGTGATAACAATAAAAAAAATAGATGAGAAGAAACACTTTTCCATTTAATTTGATAAGCGAGATTCGAAATCGGGATGGCCTGAAAATTTAAGCGTGCAGTCAGCAAAAAATTTCGGCAGTCGTGGATTTGCATCACAGATATGTTTTGTTTACATTAGACTTTTCGAAGTTATGTTAATATTTTCATTAAATGTCATGACTCATGAGCTTAGTTGTAAGAACCTACTTTGGCAAGGGAATAATCTATTTTACAAGGTGAATAACACGAGTTAATTTTGAATCCACTCGTAATTGGCTTTATGACCACCACCACACTGTCCAGCCAATAGCTCGGCCATTAAATGTAAAAACTGGAACTGAGTTAATTAGCCAATAAAATGGCTTAGGCAAAGGTTATATAGAACAGTAGGTATGTACTTAGTTATTGAAAGAATACTTAATTGAATGTGGAAATATTACATAAAATTCTATTTTTTATTACCTCATCTTGCTTTTATATTAACTCAAACTCTAATTTGATATTCAGACGTTACCTGAATATAACAAGCTCGTAGTTTAAAATTTTATCAGAAAAACGGCAATAGACTCTCACCCTTTTACGTTGGATAAAAACAAATTTCGCGAAGTTGTTAGTCCTATGTACGAGAATTACAGCCGTTTAATTATCTGACACTAAATTAACGAGGCTATAAAAGCTAATGTTACACATATAACTAACCCGTAACTTTCCACCATCAAAACATATCATAAACATAGATTTTGATTGAGAACGCAGTGGGTTAAGGTTTAAACCCTCTCAATTGTATCAGTGGTATGATACAATATATTGGTTAATTATGCAAGAACTACAGATGTTTTAGAAGACTGCATTAAGCAGCAAATAGTTAACTGCTAGTAATGAGTCTTCCGCCAGAGAATCAGAGTAAATGAGATTGGTCTCAGGATAAGTATGCTAAAGTGGAAGTGGGCCGGCGTTGTCTGTCGTCGAACGGACGGCCGGTGGAGCAGGCAAGTATTGTAAGTGGAGATCACATTTAAGCAGACGCGCAACTTTCTGCAGGACAATAATCTGACGAGTTTAGAAAAGTGTCTAGTAGCGAATGGATGAGGGTTGTTCTAGACCGGAATGGATGGCGTTTACTTAGGAAGACCTATGTTCAGCAGTATACAGTAATAGACTAAGAACAGTGTTGGGCATTAATCAATTAACGTTTAATTAAACTAATCAATTGACTAAAAAATTAATTGCAATTAAATTAATTGCAATAGAATCAATTGCAATTAAACATTTAATTGTGTGTTACAATTATTTTTTTTAATTGATTGATGAAATAATTAAAACTAACAATCAACTTTTTTGCAAATTTTGTTCAAAAGGGTGGTCCGGTTCTACAACCCGATACATAAAACCTTGACATATTCAAGTATTAGTAAAAATACTTGATAAAAAAATTAATTGTTAATTTTTTTTCGTAAAATAACTAACAATTGATCAATTGTTAATCGTATAAAACCATGATTAATAATTAATTAGTTGTTAATTGCTGTCACTGCAGTTAACAACTTATTAATTGTTAATTTTTAATTGTTAGTTTAATTAAAATTTGCCCAACACTGACTAAGAATATAATAATAACGACGATATGTGCATTAAAAAAACGACAGTTTATTAATATATAGGTTTTGATATAGTTTATTTAGGTTTATAAATAGTGTTCAGTGTCGCAGTTCGTCGTCCGTCTCGACGGCCTCGCAGCTGTGGTACTTGGAGGAGGTGTCGGGGCAGCTGTCGGCGGCGGACAGGTCGTCGGAGGAGGCGGCGGGCGCCTCGTGCGCCGCCAGCGGCACCAGCTCCTCGTCGCGCCCGCTGTACGCCGACGTCACGCAGTTGCGCTTCACGTTGTTCGTCATCAACTCCGAGTCCCGCGTCCAGCAATCTGCATCAAATTCACATTAGCCGTTTCGGCAAGTTTAATTTAAATGAAAATCGAGAACATACTTTTACAAAAACAGTTTTTGGCAAAGTCATGCGTGTATTCATAATTATCACTTGCTTTAATGGTGAAGGTAAACTAAATAAGATAAACTTTCAGATGCACACCTAAAAGTTCGCCAACCCGCACGAGGCTAGTGTAGGGAGCCCCGTGTCCAGCAATGAGATAAAAAATATGAGCTGATGAAGACATGATAAAACTAGACATTACACAATTAACGTGTATCGCTTTTAGGCTTTTAAACTATAATTCCTCAATAAGTTAATTGCCATAGGTCATTTTTCAGCGCGGAACCCCTAAGAAGCAAAACCTGACTACACCTCTGTGTAAAGCCAGAAGTTGAACATAAAATAAAATTACCATTTTCATTTCAGCTCCATTGCTATGAATTAAATCGCGATATTTACTTATTTCAAGTCATAGGTTTTTGTCAGAGTTCAAGTACAAAGTTTACTCAGAAAGCCAACTCCAATAACAGCATTAAATATCTTCTATACTCCGAAGTGTGTGGCGAGTGTGTAGCGAGTGTGTGGCGAGCGAGTGCGTTACTTTGTCGCTTGTGCGGCGGCACGGGCTGCACGGTGGTGGGCGGCGGCGGTTTGCTGGCGGAGCGCAGGCGGCGCGGGCTGCGCGCGAGCGCGTGCGAGATGCTCGGCAGCCGGATGTCCAGGTGCGAGCCGCGCTCCGTCACGATCTTGTTGTTCATGGCGTACAGCTTGGTGGTGATGTCGCGCGCGATCAGCGTCGTCACCACGCACGCCAGGTACGGCTCCTTCACGAACAAGTACTCCAGCGAACTGCGCTGCCAGTACACGTAGCGGCACGACGACGCCGCAACTATCGACACCTACGCAATACTTCAGCCATGCAATAGGTATATGCAATTGTAACTGAATATTATTAGATCGTAATCTAATTTTTAGATTGGAATTGTATTTATTAAAAAAAAATGACAATTCGTGTTGCTGAGGGAGTTTCTTGCCGTTTCTTCTCCACAGCGATAACACGTTTCGAAGCGGCACTAGTTTTAAAAAACAGTATAAAAAAGTGTTAAAAAATGACGATTCAAAAGAACTTGTAAAAGTCTATTTGAATAAAGAAGATTTGACTTAGGACTCAAAGTTTGCCATTTTCAGAGTAGCTTCATTCACAACATACACTAAACTACAAATTGTCTGTACTACAACTTGTGTTATCAACAGACCAGTTAATGTAGCAGGGCTATTTTTATAATTACTTACAAGAGTGGTTCAGTCGATTACACAACGGCACGAATGTAGCTATGTATATGTATCGCTAGTAGGGTGGGTAGTGCAAGTGCATGCAAGTCGCAGTAGATTGATGTGATAGGGGCAATTTAGGTTCCGCGCGTTTTCGTAAGACTGTTTAGACTTCATCGATATTTAACCCAGTTTCATGCATTTATAGCCACTTTGGCTGTTATACGGCCATATCAGACAACAATTAGGTCACCGGAATAGGGTAGGTAATGCCAAAGTGCGCGGTGATGAACGACTTCGTAAACTGATCGTGAAATTAAGTTCGAATTAAATGCAAAAACGTTATCGCCTGGCGTCGACTTGCCAACACGTCTGTTTCTTCGCCAGGTGGGGTCTACATCTAACTAATTCCAGCGAGGGTGTTTACGTCCGTCGCTTTCTCACAAATAAATTGTTTTTTACTCGAACCCATGATTCTATTCAAAGAAATGATTCTCGTAACTTTCCTGATACGAATTCTATTTTATATGAGTATGATTATTAAATAAGATATCGTTCATTATAAAACAATATTCATACAATAATAATATGTTCTGTCTCACTAGACTACTGATAAATGTTACGAATAATTAAAGTATACAAAAGTAGGTACCCAAGCAGGAAAATGTTTGCTAACACTTATTTATCAATCGGTGTGTTGATATTAGCGTGACCTTTATACGCCTGAAACCTTTATAGTCATTGTTTATGTAGGTTAGTGGGTTCGGAACCTGATCCGGTTTCGGAGGACCACTCCACCCCCATCGTACATATAACAAAACTATCAGCGTGGCGGCTGCTTTTGTTATTCGTTCCCTTTATTTGAGCTGTTTGCTAAAGGCTTTATATTATGTCGTCTGCTTTATCTAATTATTATCTAATATGAAAAACGTAATAGGCCTATTCATACGGAACGAAGCACTAATTTGTATTAAAACAAACACGCAACTCGACATTAATAACGCTGAATGACGTTTTTTTCGGTTTTATCTCTCGTTTATCTGATATGATGTGAGGTTATTTTTATGTTACTTTATGGGATAAGTGGTTAATGATTTTAGATAATGATATTTAGTTGATTTTGGGGCCGTCAAACTCGAATTTTATCATGAAAGAAACATATTATTGTACGAAATTCCTGATAGAAATGCATTGATGATAAAAGAAACGTTGGCAAAATACCATGTAAAAAGATTTTCGTACAAAAATATTTGTATGCAAGTTTCATAATGTTTTTCTTCGCCATTTTTGGGTCCAATTCAAGACCCAGGAGTCAGAATTAGATTCCGTGCTTTTGCTGAGTACTTCTTATGTGAAAACTTGGTAACAATTTGTCGGGTCAGGGGATCGTACCTTTAGTTCGCACGGTTCATACTTGAGCCGCGAAATACGAGGCAATCATAAGTATTTAGTAAGTTCATTACCTTGAATTTCTCATCGATGGTGGCGCGGCTAGATTCAAACTCGGGTGAGTCTAGAAACTCACACGGCAAGATAGGGTGAAGAAACTGATGTCCACTCATAACGTTCACCTGCGAAGGAATACTAACACACTATTCATAACAGCAGACCAAAATGTTTCATTTTGCAACAAGCTGTCTTTTTACACATCCTTATTCATCTGTAAACGATGTCTTCCGGTGTGTAGATAACGGCGATCTAGGATATTTTCCAAGTTAGTGAAATCTCCTATTTATATATTTTTATCAATAGAGAACACACCTCGTAAAAGGTAGATAAACTTGAAGTAAAAACCATATAAATTGACGGCATTGTAATCAATTACAAGTTTTCCAGTCAATTACGATTACAATACATTGTGTGGTGTGAGCAATATTGAAGCAAAGATTCAACTTGTTTGTATATTCGTTAAAGATTCTTAATGATAGAGGAAACCCGTGCCCAGCAGTGGGATATATAAGATAACACAAGATGACAACGATCTACAATAAAGTTCGATGTTTGCGAGTCGCGTCCGCGTTGTTGACAAGAATACATTATATGTCACACGCACTCACGTAAAACACTGACACATGAAAGCACAAAAATTGTTTCTATACAAATTATATATTTACCTCAATATCAACAGTATCTCGGGAATATAAAGTTATTAAGATTTTTTTAAGATCTTTTATTCGTTAGATATATGTTACAAAGTATATGTGGTAGGTACCTTGTAGTTCTATGTATCAAAACAGCGTTAGAAAAAATTTAACAAGGGGCAACAGCCCTCTTATACTTAAAAGTTCAAGTGGACTAACATGAAAAAGCTATTAAAATTAATAGTAAACACAAATGCAGTTTTCTTGTACTATGTGAATTTCTTTTATGTTTTTTTAAACAATCTATTAAAAGGCAAACACAGCTTCTTATTTGTTGCAAGTGCTTTTAGTCCCGAAATACTATACATATGCATTTGAGTTTCTGTACTTGTCATACCTCCAAACTGTAACACATTGACATGGGTCTTGAAAGAACACTGAATTATAGACAAAATATGTGAGCATCCATTTGAAAAAAACTGTTTTATTTGATATTGCACGAATTAAATCACTGCGCGCACTTTTTTTATCACAATTCTTAAGATCAAGAATTGCCAGTAAATATTATGTTCTATGTGGAATGACACTGTTTTAGCTTATTACGAAAAAAACGACATTGATTTCAAATGCATAATTTACTTACTTTTCCCGAAAGTAGCAATCCGAGACGATCAGTTTTGGTGAGGTTTTGCATGGCGTACGCCTCCCCGGCGTGGAGCGACATCACGTGCGCGAAGTCCGGGGACACCATGCGCTTGAACTGCAGTCGAGACACCTAATACCAGAACCTCATGTTATACTCACCCTTATATTACGACACCCTTATATTTAACATAGTGTTGTATTGAAAACTTTATTCGATGTGCTGGCGATTTTTTTTATATTTACATAGATCGTAACACCCATTAGCCTCCTACTAAAGAAAAAAGTCTAATCATTCTAAAAAAAAACATACATACCCAACAAAGAATGATTTTGACCACATTCATCTAAAAATCTATCACAACATCAACACTTAGCCTAAGACTTATACAAAAGGATGCTTGTTTGATCCCTGCATGAAAATAATAGTGTTCTATTTAAGATTACATTAAAATTTATCTAGTAACTACAAGAAAAAACACTTTTTTTTGTATGGTTATAACAAAACCTTGAAAACAAAATTTGACATGCATGACTAGCATCACTTATTTATTATCCAAGAAACCAAATATCAGTATTTATTTTTTTGGTATAACGGTATTTATGTTCTGTGAAGGGTCCTTTTTGATTAAAAACCTGCCATACACAAATCACAGTGACTTAGTGCTTACTTATGTACTGACCTTAAATGGTTCAAAAAGTGTATGGTACACTTCTTCAAGCTCCGGATCAAATTTGACCGGTCTCATTTCATACACAAGGTACACAACCTGAGCCAAATTAAGGAACACAAATCCAAAGTTCCAGGAAAATGCATCCGGTGAGCATATCACATGCCAAGCCCATATTGAGTATAACATAAATGCTGTTATAAAAAAAAGAATGTAGATAATTAACACAGTTTATTGTGTGGCTAATTAGAGCTGTGAAAAACCTAGAGAATGTAATAATATGTAATACAATGTAGACAATTTCCCTAGGGATCACAAACAAATTAGGTTTTTATTTTATTACCAGTGCTTTTTTTTTCAAAACCTAAAGTAATGTTAATGTTGTATTGTATGAAGAAAACATCTGGGGTGTTAGACTAAAGAAAAAAGTAGATTACTACATCAACAGTGACTAAAATAAAATTTATTTTAATAACTATTCCTATACTTTGTAATCTAAGAACTATAATCTATTAACACTATTAAAATTGTATTATTCTTATATTTGAATACTACAGCTAACTGAATTGTCAGAAAATTGTCACGAGGACAATCGTAATATTCAATTTATCAATCACATTTACTTACCGAAAATTAAAATCGTGTGCATCCAGAGTTGGCCCCTTTTAGTACTTGGAGCACAATAAGAAGCAACGAACAGAACATTGGAGAGCTAAAAAATATTAATGCCTAATTAAAACAAATATTCACGTCACTGTTCAAATTTTTGATAGGCTATTTTATTTTCAAAATAAAACATTCATTGCGCGTACCTGAAACAATGGATGTTGTGGAATCCTCCACAAAGGACACCAGGGCCAGTACCAGGGGCCTACATAAAGAAGAAAACATATGCATCAAATATTTTTTCAATAATACTATTAGCCACAGTAACGATGCGTACCTGACGGCATTGTGTAATTTACTGAGCCAAAATCGTGAAATGTGCCATTGTCTCCTGGCCACGTAAAATTATATTCGCCGATCTCCAAATAATCAGGTTTCCTAGCCAACATACTTACTTGCGACATAATCAATAGTTTATAGATAACGATACAATAATATAAAATGTATTAAATTCACGATTGTTTTTGGCCTATTTATTGCCACTCAGTTGGCGCCAAATCAATAACATCCGGCATCCGCTACCGCTTTGCGAATAGCGCCATCTGGTGAACTTAACGGGTATACTACGGAATGACATTCTCTTCATTCAATACCTAAGCATCTTTTTTAATAAGTATGATACAGAAGTGCTAAGTTCACGATGCAAGCATTTGCTACATTACAAATACCTATGTACGTAGGTAATTTGGCTACAAGCAAAATACAAAGATAAAAATAATGATCTTCATAAAATTTAATCAAACTTCTTTAAGTTTTTACGGCTATGATAGTTCTTCCGTTTAAACCTTCACATTTACGTACTATATTTTACTTGCAACTTATTATTTTTAAAATATTAAAATATTACCACTGAAATATCCTCCGCTTTCTGTATCGCCTGAAGAACTTTCTCCCCTCCAGGACCAAGACTATGCTTGTGCAAACTTTAATCTTTCCCATAATTGACTATGGTGATGTGTGCTATTTTGACCTGAATGCAGATCTGCTCAATAAACTCGACTGACTTCTTAATAACTGCATTCGATTCGTGTTCAATCTTCGTAAATACGACCACGTAACTAACTTTCGATCACAACTTAAGTGGTTAACTATTCGCCAGCGTCGTAATTTGCGTGCCCTTACTACTCTTTTCTCTTTTCTCACGTCTTCCTCCCCACCTACTTACTTAATGCCCTATTTTCAATCTTTACATTCTAACCACGAGAGATCTCTTCGATCTTCAAATAATTCTCTTCTTCTTTGCCCTTCACACAAATCTAGCTTTATAGATGCGTCCTTTTGTGTACAATCAATACGCCTTTGGAATGCTCTCCCTTTAGAGATCAGGATGTGCTCAAACCGTTGTACATTTAAGAACAAAGTTCGTCAATTGCTGGCTCGAGAAACTGCGGAATAATCACAACTATAATTTTCTTTCTATGTTTTTTTATATATGTATCTATTTTATATCTATATGTATTTATATATGTATATATGTATGCGTATATGTATGTGTATTATATGTTTATATTTCTTTAATATTGTTGTTTTAACATTCCACACACCTGCCTCATTTCATCTCTGCATCACCCTAGGTTCGACTGTTAGAGAATGCCATGCTAGGCATTAAGTCCACCTATACAATTTGTGTATAAAGTGTGAATAAATAAATAAATAAAATATTAGTCTCTGAAAAAATATTTTTTCAGATGTTTTGGTCGTAACGTGAAAAACACTTTTATCGTGTGTTTCGAAGCAAGGATTAATTAATGCGTTATCCTCGACATAAATAAAAAAAGTGTATTATATCATAGACAGCTGACATACGACTTGACGTTTCGTCTACTTTATCATTGATTTCACTCTTATAAGGTGTAATGTGAGCAGTGCGGTTACATTTATTAAAAACCTTTAAACATTTTGCGATGCGGTAGCAGAGGTCGTTAAAGTATATTTAATTATTACTTAAATACTATGCCTTAATTTTTCTGTGTTATAAATAATATTGATTTTCGCGGGAATGCCGAACATTAATAATCTCCCCATTACTAATGGTGAGTATCATACCTGCATTTAATCAAATAATATATGACTCACACACATCTTTTAAATATAATCTACTTGTAAATCTTTTATTTACCGTCTTGACTTTATTAGAGAATAGGTTTCTGTCAAATAACTTGACGACACTCAAACCATCTGGTGTGGCCACCAATTGTCTGCTTTTAATAAGCCTATCAAGAATGAGTGCAATTCGTGTACATGTCTTCAATTAAATTAATTAACTTGTGTGAACCACAGCGTCATATTCAATGCTCTGTAAAAGCCTATTGAAATTATTCGGAACAATATTTCGTAATGTATTTTGCCGATCATAGGCCTTTATTTTAAATTGGTTGTATCTGCATATATGTTTGGAATTAAGAATACCCCAAAAAGTACGAATATCTCTAAACAATTTATCTCATATCTGAGAGATCATAATGGTGTTATTTTGAGAAACTAGGGTTACATGGTCTGAGGTCACACTTTTGATAAGATTTTTACTACAATATTAATGATTTAATTCATGTCTAGATCATAATATATGAAAATGATTATTTGTTTACTACATGTAAAATCTTATGCATGATTTGTTACAACTATATTTTACTGGGACAAATAAAATATTTTATTACAGAATGGGTCCAGGACCAAAATGGGTGAAGTTTATAATTCTTTGCCCATTAGGTGGACACAAAAAAAAATTGTGATAAAAAATAATCTATGTTACTCTACAATGTCCCATTTATCTTCATACCAAATATCAATCAAGTTGATGTAAAGTAATTTACAGTTAAAATATATGAAACAAAAAATATATTCTTTACCTCGTTATAATATTAGTGAAGAAATCAGTTAATTTGTAACATTTATTCTTTTTTTGAATCCTTTTAGGCAGCATTAAACATATTTTCATCAAATATGTGTCACTCAACAATTTTCTAATTTCCATTAGGACTTACCAGGCAGAGTAGGGTTTTGTTAAACCATCATTAAATTATTTTTGATTACGCCAATGAGTATTTGAAAGTAGTCGACATATAAAATAATTAAAACAGCTTAATGTTAATAAGAAACTTTGTAAAGAATTTGGTTCATCATTTTTCAAGTTGGGCAATACCAGCCAAAATAATATTGAAATCTCTAATACATATAAAGCTTTTAGTTTTATCCTTTTTTCCTATGTGGGAGGATGAAACAAGCTGTGCCAACCCCAAATAAAAAATTGGGAGCTTGGCAGGAGAATGATGATGATATAAAGCTTTTTCAAGTTGAAATATTGTTTTGATTGTATCTTGATTAGAATTATGTGAGCCATATATATTTCACTTTGTATTGCATAGATATTGCACAATATAATTCAAACATTTTCTGCCAAAATATTTTCTATTTCATATTTAATTTTGCCTTAGAAACAATTTTTATTTATTATACATTTAGATATATTATATGTATTAAGTGTAATATTTTCTTTTTCTTGTAATAAAGATTTCATATGAGATACTTTCATCATATAATTACTAAGGTGAAACTGTGTGCTACCTATAAGTATTTATTTTCAAGTATCATAATTTTACTATCCAAATTATATTGCATAACCATGTTATACATTATGTGATAAATACTTTGTTATCAATAAGTTCATCAAAATGTGAAGAACTTTGTTTATCTTAAGTTTAATGAAAAAAAAACTATACACTCGTGCATGTATACCACAAGGGGTATGCCCATTTTCATTTCTATTGTGGGCACATTTACAGACTCCCAGCTTTTATTAATAATTTCTCAATAAAAAAAGCTGATACTAATTTGTCTGACCTGGGACTTGAACCTCTGTCATATTTAGATGCACAGTATACATGTGTGGCGCGTTACCGCAAGGCAGTCATGGAGATGGCATGAATACAGGTTACAATAGTTTAGGCCCTTCACCAATGTTGATTAGTTTCTTCGCATTTTTAATAAATTAAATCATAATTCTTTACTTTATGTAGTCAAACCATCAATGGTGTTAAAAATCTTATTTTTAAGTAAGGCAATATTTACAAAAGACTAACAATTAGATAATGTTATCTAAGCACTTATTTTCCTCTATAGATCAAGGTAAGGAAAATATTTTTAGCAAGTACACACATATTTACATATTCCAAAGATGGTCAGCAGATTTACCTCATTTCTACAGAACATTATGTTCTTCATTATTATGTTGAGTTTTCCCAGTAAGTTTAGCAACCTAAAGATTAAGGAAGATAGCAATTTTCCTCTTATTAATGTTTGAAAGCTTTGCTCATGGTTTGAATTTATGTTACATAAATATTTTTCATTGCCTTAAAACTTAGAAAAATGAGTAAGTATCTGATGTGCGATGTAGAGGTCCCGGGTTCGACAATTACAGTATCGAACAATGTTATTGGGTTTTCCGTTAGAAAATTCTCAGTAGCAGCAAAAAGTTCCGAAAATTTTCTGAAAAAGGGCAATAGGTTTGAAAGAGCGTAGCACTAATGTATACCGTGGGATTACGGTCGTGACTCGTGATGTATTTGTACGTAAAATCTAAAAAAATCATCTTTGTGTTTGTAAATTTAAATTATAAAATTTTATAGTTTTTCTTTGAATTGGTAATAAATTGATTTTACGCAACAGATTCAGAATATTTTAAAGTGGACAAAATCAGTACCGTCCAGTTAACTGTGACTTATTACTTCCGTTACGGTTTTTTTTAAATCAATTCACGTGTAAAGACAAAAATATGGTTATTGATTTATTGTTTTAGATGAATATGAGGTTATTGGCGAAGCACAATGGCAAATTTTGGAAAACAGCGGGGAGGAGCAGGTTATCAAAATATACGGCTTCGAATATTCGAAATTTCGAGCCGTTCTGTTTCACATCGTATGCGCCTTTTGCTGTGGAATTCCATATTTTGCATTAGCTTACTACCCCTCTTGGCATCGCTTCAAGTACAAAAAATGCAGTTTGAAAACGGCTAAAGAAATTTGCAGTAAGTTGAATCCATTATTTCCTAATTAGTCATATTTTATTTTATTTATTTTTAAATAAATAAATAAAATAAATTAGTCATAACAATAACACATTTTTTTCCATATTCGTAATTTGTTCTTGTAGTTACAGACGCAGACGGATTGTTTGTAATTGAAGAAGTTCGAGAAATTGAACTAAACCTTTCCAACCACCGCGAAAATGTGCTCAGATATTTTGTTTATCAACACAGCCGTTTCATCTGGCTTCACGACCAAGGCTTATTTATCAATGTTCTTGCTCTTAATGAAAAAGTCACTATCAGCTTACTGATGGAAAACATGTCTGGGATTAATAAACGGCAACAAACTGAATTGTGAGTAAATATATTCCCTAATTTAATTTTCTAGCTTATAACTATTTAGTTCCTGATATCAATATCATAAACCCTTTCTTTTTCAGAATTAAGCTTTATGACACCAATTCCGTGGAGGTTCCAGTGAAAACCTACTGGACCCTTTTTGTCAACGAAGTCTTCAACCCGTTCTATTTATTCCAAGTTTTCTCTATAATTCTCTGGTCTCTAGATGAATATTATCAATATGCATCATGTGTATTACTGCTATCAACTGCATCTTGCATCATGGCTCTATATCAGACGAAACAGGTAAAGATAATTTTCCTTATAACTCCTTATACCATTTTCCTGCATTATAATGAGACAAATTACCTACATATTACAACAAAAGCTGAGTAAAGCGATCGATTAATCTCGAATTAAAACCCGTAGTTTTCTTCTGTAATATGCGAATTATTCAATTGGTTTATTTTTGTGGATTGAATACTCTTGTAATCTCTAAAATCTACCGCTTCCGCGAATTATCATGTCCTGATAACTTCATGTAAATATATGACGTGATTGAATAGTGGATAAAAACACTTTGGAGTCTGAAATTCTTTCTACTAAGTAGTTTTTCTTTTTTCTCGTGGAAAATCCATTATTATATTTACAATCACATATGTTCATCTTAATAAATTGTCCACAATGGTTTACAGAAGTTGTAATTTTAGTCTTTTTAGTTTCCATGGCTTGCCACAAAGTGTTAAATGGTGAAATAAAGATCTTAGTCATACATTTATAAAACTTAGTATAACATTCTAAGTCAATATATTAATAATATGGCCATCTTCGCGCCAAGTAGGGCGACCACGGTGCGCGGGCGAGGGACGCCTACAATGGTTCCGCAGTCGGCCAATGCGCCTCCGAGACGAGAACCGCGGACACAGGCCACTGTGCCGCCATCCTTCTCGGGGTCACATTTGTCTAGCGATCCCGACTGCCACTTTGAGTCGCCTTTTACAACAGGCAGGGGATATCGTGGTGGGATTCTAACGCCCCTGTGCCACAGGGCAGTAGATCATTTTAGCTGCGAGACGCCACCAAAGTTGAGGTTCTTTAAACTCTCTTAAAATAAAAGTAACGCTTGCGGGGATTAGTTCTAGATCTTTCTAAGAGGGATAGCTCAGCTTTAAAATTTTGGGAAAATACTTTAGGTCAGCCCTTTTGTCCGCTTACCATAAAAGGTCAAGATGAACTAAAACCTCTCGGTGACCATCACGCGCATTTAGGGCGGTTTTACGGCATCTCAGGGCCAGAAGTGCCCTAAATGATCCGCTGCCGCCTAGCACACCATCCAGTTATGGACCCCTCCAAATTGGGAGGGCTTGGTATGCCCTCCACTAACTCTATTTGGACGTTCACCTTTTGTGAACGTCCGCGACAGTTAAGAGGCCACGCCCTCTGCCACCAATCTCGGGGTTGCTATCATGGGGTACCGCCCCCGCAGTACGCCCAGCTACCCCAGTTTCCCCTGTTAGTCGCCTCTTACGTCAGGTAGGGGATACCGTGGCGGAATTCTTACACCCCCAATCCACAGGGCGGACCGTCTGAAGCCATGGGGCTAAGCCCTAAACCCTGTTAGTTATAGAGGGGGCACGTGCCTAGCGGGATATGGGAGGATGATGAATGGCCTGCTGTGAGATGTGCCGTGTGTGTGTAGATGAGCATCAACCTGCACAAGATGGCGGGCTCGACGTCCATGTGCACGGTGACGGTGGTGCGGCCGACGCGCGCGGGCCGCGAGGAGTGCGTGGTGAACGCGTGCCGGCTGGTGCCCGGCGACGTGCTCGTGCTGCCGCCGCACGGCTGCGTCATGCCCTGCGACGCCGTGCTGCTCACCGGCACCTGCATCGTCAACGAGAGCATGCTCACCGGTAACAACACTGTGTTATTTCAATTAGCTAACTCGCAACACGCAATATTCTTTTAGTTTACTAGCATTAAACCGAACAAATATATGATTGCCCCGTGGCGTAGTCGGCTAGATACCAGCTTACGAAACGAGAGAATGCGGGTTCGATTCCTGCACCGATACAAATGTTAGTGTGATCCTCAGATGTTTGTTTCGGGACTAAGGTCATTTTTTATATCAAGCAAATTAGTTAGCCTAACTCGAATCTTCTTTTACTGCAACAATTTTTTAAAATTAATCTCACACTACTCTTTCAAAATATTTGCAGATAAACAAGAAATTGTGAAATTTTAACGTAGTTCCTTTATTTTTCAGGGGAAAGTGTACCAGTAATGAAAGGCCCACCGTGCATTTCGCCAGAAGTGTATTCCACTGATGGTCACAAAAGGCATACTCTGTTTGCTGGAACTCATGTTATACAAACTCGGTTTTATGGAAACAACCAGGTATATTTAAAAAAAAATCTTACGTAATCGTATTAAAAAAAAGTATCAAAACTAAACTAATGGATCTCTAAATTAATGTTACAGGTGCTGGCAAAAGTAGTGAGAACTGGTTTCTGTACCGCCAAAGGAGAACTCATAAAAAGCATACTGTTCCCAAAGAGATTCGGTTTTCAGTTCTATAAGGATGCTGTGAAATTTGTAGTGTTCATGTTCTTCATCGCTATGGCGGGCATGGCTTATTCCATCTGGCTGTATGTTTTGAGAGGAGTAAGTATCATAACTTTCTAGTATAAACATTATGTATGACTTGTTACCTTTATCCGAAATTGGTGTGCTATTTTAAATTTACTGACACTTAAATTTAATCTGCGAAGTACAAAATTATAAGGAGATATCATTTATTTATTTGTATAGATGAGCTTATTGTTTTACAAGTATATTCACATAAATAGAATGTATGCCTGGAAAGATGAGTAACACAAATCTCAGTAACATCGCCAAGTCATGAGTCATCTATGGGTTGATTCATTGCATAATAATTTCGTGCATAACCTTATATTGAATACTTTCGACGAATATAACCCTAGGAAAAGGAATATATTAATTTTCCAATCCGATATATAAATATCATTAAACGTGTTTGCATCTCATATAACTAGTGTATGTGGTAACTCATTACAATAACGCAGCAATATTTCATTATTTCAATAGCGGGGAGGCAAATATTGATTGAATGATGGTTTAACAGAGTGCGGCTGGAACAATAGTTCTCCGTACCCTGGACATCATCACCATCGTGGTGCCGCCCGCCCTGCCCGCCGCCATGACAGCCGGCATCGTGTACAGCCAGCAACGGCTGCGCAAAAACAAAATATTCTGCGTCTCACCACCAAGAATTATTATTTGCGGAAAACTTCAAGTCATGTGCTTTGATAAGGTATTTTATATGTTCTTTTTTTTGTTGTTTGATTCTTGTGTTTATATTATATTTTACAATAAAAAAGCTTTTGTATTAACCGTAGTAAAGTTCATTTGCGCACGGTACCCGACTAAAATTACTTCATGTACCCGGTACATACATAGATATACACACTATATTCGGTACATAGATGTCGTCATCGGCCCATATACGTCCCACTACTGGGCACAGATCTCCTCTACCATTGAGAGGATTTAGGCCTTAGTCCACTACGCTGGCCTTGTGAATTGTGAATACACACATAACTTCGAAAAGTCAGAGGCGGGTGTCTGAGGTTTTAACCCGCGACCGCCGAGATTCTCGACCTCGCGTGTAAACCTCGAGGCCATAAGTGCGATGACGTAGGGATACATAGATGTAATAGTGCAAGGTGCTGTATTGCAGACGGGCACGCTGACGGAGGACGGGCTGGACTTCTACGCGGTGATCCCGTCGGACTCGGCGGAGGGTCGGTTCGGGCGGCGCGTGGCGGAGGTGGGCGCGCTGCCGCCGCACAGCCCGCTCGTGCAGGCGCTCGCCTCCTGCCACTCGCTCACCAGCATACAGGGACAACTCAAGGGAGACCCCCTCGACCTCAAAATGTTCGAGTTCACGCAGTGGGTAAGTCTACGAACAAACATTCATTGTATGTTACATAAAGTTGGAAAATATGACGTATGCAGACAATGACTATTGTTTTTTTTATAGCCAAAAAGTATTTTAAAGTAAAAAAAAAAGTAAAAGAATTTTTCCAACCTAGAATGAAAATTGCAAGTTAGATTAATTAAAATTTGTATGTACATCGTACATCTACCTTAGCTGTTCTTACTTTTATGTAGATAATAAAAACATATAGTTGGGCACTAATGACGTCACCGCCATGAAATGCGTGCGCACGAAACAGAAAAGATGCGATTCATCTCCTTAATCATAAATATCTGCTGCATGATAAATAATGATGTATAATGATAAAAAGCACTTAAGATATCTACTGTGGGAAAAAGAGTTTTTATTTTTATTTTGATTTAAGTATGGTTTAGACCTTAAATTTAGCATTATTTCTAAATTGACTGAAATATTTGTAGGGTCGAGTCAATATATATTAAGTGTGACCGCATTCATATATTTCGATGAGTTATAGTTATTATGGGAATCGAACATAGATTTGAAGAGATGTGTACTAAATTTATCAATTCGTTTCCTTGAATGACAAGATAACAAAACTTTATGTAACGATGACTTTGCACTGATATGATGTAAATATTTATGTTATCAGGTATTGGAGGAGCCGGGGCCGGAGAACACCCGGTATGACAACCTGACCCCCGCGGTGGTCAAGCCGGCCTCCACACAGGAAAATCCTCTACAGAACCTCAATGATTATGACCCTTTCACCATGGAGATGCCGTATGAGGTACTAATAACGTACTAGTCTCAAATAATATTTTTTTTCCACTGATAATAATAATACATTGCTTGAAAAAAATATAGAGAAACTTTCGTTTTAAGTTTGCACTTATTGACTTATGTCAATAATGCAAGCATTAGAATGTTGATTTTATATTTCATATTAGCAGTTCATGTAATAGAATTGATTTTGTAATAAGTGATATTGATTAATTTTTGTTGGGAGGAAAGATTCAAATACTTCATTTCCTTATTTTAGATCGGTTTATTGCGGCGGTTCCATTTCTCTTCATCGCAGCAATCAATGGGGGTTATTGCCAGAGTGCTTGGACAACCACAAATGGTGTATTTCGTAAAAGGTGCACCAGAAAAAGTATGTTATATTTAAATACATATTTTGTTGTGATTCACTTTATTTTTGTACTAGTCACTAAAAAGCAAGTTGTGGATGAAAAATTGAATACCTGTATTATAAAATCCGCACTGTTTTTTTTTTTGTACGTCTAATACGACGCTCTCGAAATCGACCATTATGAAGTTGACGACTATTTCTTTGTTTATACTTGATACATTCATCAGCCTGCTAACCTTTTTCTTCGTCCTTTTGAATATACAGTGTAAACTCCATATAACGTCACTCAATTTAACGTCAAACTCCCTAAAACGTCGAAGTCACTTGGCTTTGATTGGTTCAGCTTGCCTTCCATACAATGATCATCTTCTCTCTATTTAACGACAACTCTCTATAACGCCATACAATGCACAGTCCCTTCAGTGTCGTTATATAGAGTATATTGAAATTAAAGTATATGTAACAATAAATTTTATTTTTGTTTTTGTTCGAATTTATGCCGGGGTTGACATTGACGTCGATGGCATTGTTTAACCCTATAATGGAGGGGGGTTTATGAGATTATTTACGGGAATGTTGAAGGTAGCGGGCATGTGCAGTGCGGCGTCGCTGCCCGACAACTTCAGCGCGGTGCTGAACGAGTACACGTCCAACGGGTACCGAGTCATCGGACTCGCGCACAAGAAACTCGACCGCAAGATGAAGTGGGTGGACGCGCAGAGGATCAAGAGGGAGACTCTAGAGTGCGACATGCAGTTCTTAGGCTTTCTAGTCATGCAAAATAGCCTAAAACCTGAAACTACGCAAGTCATCAAAGAGCTTCACGAGGCTAACATGAAACAAATTATGGTTACTGGTTAGTATTTTCTTTAATTGATTTTAGGAAAATGTTAATTTAAAAGTCTTTTTTAACACAATATATCATAATTTTGTTTATGCTCGTTTCAAATATTAATTTAATTTTACAGGTGATAATATTATGACCGCTATGTCTGTGGCTCGCGGCTGTTGTATGGTTGGTCCTAATCAGAAAATTGTTTTGATAACCGTTGGAACTCAGCAAACTGAAGATCGTCCTCCGCTTATTATGGAAGTAAGAAGCCCAGTCAAATATAAAAGAGTAATAAATGCACTTTCTCCATGAGAATAAGGCAAAAAACTATTTTTTTATTATTGCTTTTAGGTCGTCGGCGAAGGTGGTCCGCCCAAACAGCCAATAGATGCTTATGTATTGGCATTGGAAGGTAAAACATGGGCGGTGCTTAGAGCTCACTATCCAGAACTCATGCCGGTTATACTAAAAAGAGGTGCGTAGTGAAAAGTCTTGTTGGCAATTTATGTAATTTTAAAATTAAAATATTGCTTATACCTACATATGTGGTAGAGAAGATTTTATTGTTAAAATAATAAAAATGATGTATGTATTTTGGTAAGCATAGAAGAGTATAAGATGAGTGAGATGTCGTTCCGTGCGTGCAGGCGTGGTGTTCGGTCGGTTCGGTCCGGAGCAGAAGACGCAGCTGGTGACGCTGCTGCAGGCGGAGGGGCAGGTGGTGGGCATGTGCGGCGACGGCGCCAACGACTGCGGCGCGCTCAAGGCCGCGCACGTCGGCATCTCGCTCTCGGAGGCAGACGCCTCGGGTAACTAGCGACACCTGCTTTTTTCTCATTTTCTTTTCCTTACTTTTATACTTTCTCTCTCTTGATCTCTTTCAGTCTTTAAGATACACCCCATTGATGTGCTGTTTGTTGTCCGTTGAATGGTTATTTTAAATTAAAACTATTTTCTTGGTTTATAAAATAATTGTATATCATAAAATTATTAGTATTTACGCTTTAAATTTATAAAATGTTTCATTGTTTGCAGTTGCAGCACCATTCACGTCACAAGAGCAGAACATTAGATGCGTGAAATTGCTGGCATTAGAGGGTCGTTGTGCTCTGAGCACATCTTTTGCTATATTTAAATATATGGCTCTCTACTCTCTAATTCAGTTCTTCTCCATTCTCATATTGTACAAGGTAAGTTGTTGTTGCGTAATAATTAAGTTATGATGTTATTTGAATATTGTTATTTGCGATATATTGACAGAATCTCAGGAGTCACTAAATCTTTTAAGGAAAATGTCTTTTAAAGTACGTATATATAATTGACGATACTTGTAATAATTACTCCGATCCGATGGTAAATATAAAATATTGTGGTGTTAGTAGTACAGTGTGTGCGTGTGTCGTCAGTTCTACTCGATCCTGGGCAACAACCAGTTCCTGTACATCGACCTGGTGCTGACGACGCTGCTGGCGCTGTCGCTGGGCCGCGCGCAGCCGGGCGGCGTGCTGAGCCGGCAGTCCCCGCCCGTGTCGCTGGTGGCGCCCGCCAGCCTGCTGCCGCTGCTCGCGCAGGTCGCGCTCGTGCTCGCCACGCAGCTGCTCGCCATATACCTGCTCTACGAACAGACGTGGTTAGCCCTCATACCTCATCACTAATGCTCTCAGTATTAACCAAGTAACTTCTTCGGTGTGTAGTCCGCCAACCCGTATTAGGCTAGCGTGATGGACTATAGCCTGAACCCTCCCAATGGTAGAGGAGACCCGAGCCCAGCAGTGGGATGTATATGGGTTGATGATGTATATATGTAGGTATATACCAAGTAATGCGAACTTTTGTTTCAATTGCAAATAAATTATTAATGACTACCCAAATTGCAGATAGATTTATATTCAAAATAACATTCAGAACTTTGATCCATTGAAAGTAGACGGAGATCCCGGAACCACCAGACCTTACTTATTTTTTGATGAACGAAATGTGGACCATTGGGTAGTGTTAGTATGTACTATCATCGTATGCTTACTCCCGCCCTGTGGATTGGGGGTGTAAGAATTCCGCCACGGTATCCCCTACCTGTCGTAAGAGGCTACTAACAGAGGAAACTGGGGTGGCTGAGCGTACTGCGGGGGCGGTACCCTATGATAGCAACCCCGAGATTGGTGGCAGAGGACGTGGCCGCTTAACTGTCGCGGACTTTCACAAAAGGTGGACATCCAAATAGAGTAAGTGGAGGGCATACCAAGCCCTCCCAATTTGGAGGGGTCCATAACTGGACGGTGCGCCGGGCGGCAGCGGATCATTTAGGGCAGCTTCTTTCTGAGATGCCGTAAAACCGCCCAAAATGCGCGTGATGGTCACCGAGAGGTTTTAGTCGGCTGGCGTAGGCCAGAGACCCCGACATACCCCTCAGGGCCTCCCCCGAGGTACCGAACAGGGGAGCTTAAGGTGCTTTCCTCTCGTAAAAAAAAATCGTATGCATACTCGCTAACTTGGTCGATGGGCCATTTTACAGATATCAAGTGGTCAGGATACCTAAAAGCGTCTAAAAGAATTTAGGGAAAATTTACCCCTTGGATCGGTCTGCCTTCTTGTCAAAGGTCTTAAAATAGCTGTCTGGTTAACATTTATAGAAATGGAGCATCAGAATTAAGGTAAAGTTAACTGATTAATTATTTTGAATCTTCAAAGCGTCTGTAAAGCAATATGGCCGACGGGAAATGTTTGGGACTATTGACGACTTATTTTTAACGATATTATCTAAAACATACGTGAAAATCAGCCATGAGAATTTACGTCACGCTTTTAGGTACCCTGACCAGCTGATATCTGTAAATTGGCCCATCGACCAAGTTAGCGAGTATGCATACGATGGTAGTACATACTAACACTACCCAATGGTTCACATTTCTTCTTCTTCTTCATCAACCCATATACGCCCACTGCTGAGCACGGGTCTCCTCTACCATTGAGAGGGTGGACTATGGCCTAACACCCTCTCAATGGTCTACATTTCATTCATCAGAAAATAAGTAAGGTCTGGCGGCTCTGGGATCTCGGTCTAAAGTGTCATCATAATATAAAACTTAACTTAATAATAAACTTAATAATCACTAAAACTTATCATAATAATTAAATATTATTATATACTTTAAACTGATCTACAAATATGTGTTTTTCGACAGGTTCAATCCGGTAGTGGGTGGTCCTGATGTGGAGCAAGTGTTGTGTTGGGAGAACACAGTCATATTTATCATTACGTCATTCCAGTATTTAATCATGGCCTGCGTTTATGCCAAAGGCTATCCTTTTCGTCAACCGTTTTGTACTAATTGTAAGTACAATATAAGTTTAAATAAATTATTGAATACCTATTCATACTACTATCTTAATTAAACAAACTCAATTTTAGTGAATTGATTAAAATTTCCAACTACATATCAGTTGTCGGGTTAGTTAATCATACAGTTTATCTTCGTAAAATTCCTTTTTTGAAATTTTATTTATTTAAAGCTATGTAATTGACGAATTTATTTAAATTATTTATTTATTTATTTAAGTCGACGAATCAATAAGGGTACAGAAAAACCTATTGTGGTTTACGATACACTAAATACCTATGTAAAAAATTGTTACTGTCTTTTTATATAAATAAATAAAAATTGAAAATGCACACTTATCCTATGAAAGTCGAACGTGAATTTTTGGTGATTATTTGACCCGGTATCGTTGAAGTGGTATCTCATTACACCAAATACTCTTCGAATTCAGTGTAGATTTAAATCAAACTATTTTAGAAAAAAATATTTGCTATCAAAATTTTGTTTACAGACTGCATGGTGATTACGTTGGTGACCCAGTCGGTATTTGTGATTCTGGTGCTGTTAAGCCCGTGGGAGTGGCTCGCCAACTTCATGGAGGTGCAAGTGATGCGCCCGGAACAAAGTGAACAGAACATGTTCCGGGTGTACTTACTGCTGCTGCCTGTCATCCATCTTATACTCGCCATCAGCATTGAGGTAAAAGAAAATATTTGTTTGTAAAATCGTCTGTTACGGATAAACTCAAAGAACTTGAAAGTAGATTTTTAAACTTGCACGACATAGTGACGACCTCTTGGGAAAATGTCGAGCTATCCTAGCAGAGTATCAAGCGTTAAGAAATCTCTTTAACTCCTCGGCAAAACATTAGGCCGGCTCATTGCGATGATTCATTATTCTACACCTAAAGATCTCGGGATATCGGCAAACCGCTCAATTTTTTTTTTGCACCTGGATCAGCCAGCTCGCATGGTTATGGTAGAAAAGGGAGCATGATATAAAAGAGAACCACTATTTGAGATGCTAGTGATGTTCCATGATGATGTAGTGTGTATATGTGTGCAGGCGACGCTGTCGTTCCCGCGGCGCGCGTGCGGCTGGCTGGACTGGCGCTGCCGGGACAAGGCCGCGCCGCCCGCCGACGGCTCGGACGAGCAGCCGCTGTGCTGACAGCGCTACACCACACACACGCCGCGACATCGCCACACACACACCACACACCTCGCGCAGCGGCTCGTCGCCATTGTTCCCATTTGCTGACGACTACCGCTCCCTCAGCGGAGCATCTGCATCGACATCACCGCGGCCTTCACTGCTCACTGACGACTCACTTTACACTCGTCTTGTGGCAGCTTGGACCAGATCGTTAACGACCAGACTGACCTACAACAATGCAATCTAATATTATTATTTGAATGCCTTTTATTTTCTGTGATAATTTCAAATTCACCGTCGGCTCCATCCTACGATAAATGGGCGGTTGAACAACTACGCGCTTACATATAGCATATTATTGGCACATATGCTATCGCCTGATGTATTATAATTATCAGATTGACTTCGAGCTCTTGTTTATATGTAAAGATATATCTTTTGTCACAAAAGATAACTTTTATGATACAATCATTTGTGAGTCGCTCAGGTTCTGGAACTTGAGCTGGCAGAAGCGAGAACATTTTATATTTGCATCTTCAATGTTACACAGTTCTCGACCCAAGAGTGGCATCTTTTGTTGTTAATTCCCCGCTGTCCCGTATTTATCAATTCCGAATTACCAATATAGCTTGCTTTAGAAGTGTGCTACTAATATGAAGTAAAAGTATCCTTCTATGACGGGTGATACGTGACGATAATGTGCACGTCCGGCCATTACGTACATTGATGCTAGTGATAGTGTGGGTCTCTTAGGATAAAGTAGGTTGTGTGACGTTAAACGAACTCCAATTTGTAATATGATAATATGAATGTGTATTGAACCGCCTCGTGCCATACATGCCGTGACGTGGACGGCCTGTGGACACATGTTCGTTTAATAGATCATTTGTTAATTATTATTTATGTAGTACTTATATTCACCACTTAAGCGTATTAGGTACTTAGATAATTATAAGCGAATTCCTACTTAACATGTAATTAAAACTTAATCGCGTCGCATTTGTATGAGTTTTTTAGGTGTGATTGTCATATTAGGTTATACGAGTATTTAATAGTAATTTTTACGTTGTAGAAATAGCATATTATTTACATTGTGTATTCGAGCTGTGCTCGTTTAGTTTGTGATTTAGTAGCAAATTTTACGTTTTATTTTTACTAGATAATATTCTTTAAATACATTATTTTGCTTTTTAAAGTATTAAATATTTGCATAGAGCGAATAGAACTATCGTCGACCATTTTTTGCGGAGTAATGCTTTATAATATCATTATGCCCATAGTTGCAATGATTTGTGTAATGATAGAATCGAGTTTCAATCTGGTATGGTATCTTAATATTTTAGTGCAATAGATATTGCTGTGGAGGCTGTGTGCCGTATCGATATTTTTGTCAATGTCTTTCTGCTACTTAAGAGTTTAGGTACATACCCAATGTCATATTGTATCTATAAGTTTTTTTTACACTATTACGTGTGTAGTGACAAAATTGTTTGTTTTCACTTAATAGCCAAGGTTTTAATAAGTATATCCGCGGACTTGTAAAATGCGCGCTTCACGAAATGACTGCGGAAAGTTGCTAGTTGAGTTGGCATCTCGAACAACACGTTGAATCAAAATTATTTCTATTGTTGGATTATATTATCAGTCATTTTGTGAAACGGTGTTCTACTACTTGATATTGTAAAAGGAGGACTAAAATGTATTAAAATGCCAAAGTGTTTGGATTATGTATTCGAATATATTAAGATGTGATCCCGTAAGGTTGATTTTATTGTATTTATGTTGGTTACCCAGTAGATGTGCATATTATGTTGAACTTTGTTCTGAATACGGTAAATAAGTTATATTTAAAGTAATCAACTAATATGTAGTGTAAGAAAACCAGTAAATTAAGTTAAAATTTTGCCGTACTGCACTGAGCGAACTCGTATTCAGTGCTGTAGAAGCTTTGCAGTGCAAGTTATATTTGGATAGATACCTCATAACTGTGGTACCTCAAATACTTAGTACGAGTGGTAAGTAGATTTGTATGCACATTAGTCCATTCCTAATAATTTAGTACTTACTTTTGGTGCTGAGTTTTATTTAAGTAGCCATTTTACCTTCGGCCAACTAGTGCAAAATTATGTATAAACATGTTTTGGAGAACGTATTTTCTTGTGAATTGTTATTTATTGAACTGCATTATTGTGGTTGTTTTTTAAAGACTTTATTATTGTCTACGTGTACATTTCTCGAATTTTTGGAACTTGTTGACTGTTTTGTGTCCGATTCTTCACTATAATGTAGTTCGATATGAAATTTTACTAATCACGACATTGTGACCAATAGAAATGAAATTAAACGAAAATTAAAAAAAAACACCTTTTTGTGTATCATTTATGCTTTTATTGTGTGAAAATTGGGCCGAATCTATAAAAGATAAAATTTTAGCACACAATAGTGCAAAACATTGCATAAAATATAGTGTAAATCGAAAGTAGTGTTCGTATTAAGGTAAGTAAGTGGTGTAACCGGGTGGCGGTGAATACTGTGGCGGCTGCGAGTCTTTCGGTTGCACCACGATGGGACGAGCGCTGCGCTGTGATGGCGGCTGTTTCCACCTTAAAAAATATTCAAATTATATAGGGCAGGGCTTCCCAAACTTATTTACACTATGACGCCCTTTAGAATTGTTATTTTTCTTGCGACGCACAACCCCCCCCCCTCCCCCCAATCATCAAAACTACCTACTTTACTGGAAATATAAGCTGCAGTAGTCAGCGTAATATGAGGTTATCAGAAAAAAACGGACAGCGAAGGTTTGCCGATCACCTCGCGACGCCCCCAGAATGTTGCCGCGACGCCCCAGGGCGTCGCGACGCACAGTTTGGGAAGCCCTGATATAGGGTACTGTTTATATCACTACATAGTATAAAACAAAGTAGCTTTCTCTGTCCCTATGTCCCTTTGTATGCTTAAATCTTTGAAACTACGCAACGGATTTTGATGCGGTTTTTTTAATAGATAGAGTGATTGAAGAGGAAGGTTAATATGTATGATAACATCCATTAAATATCAGCATTGCACCCGTGCGAAGCCGGGGCGGGTCGCTAGTTATCTATACAAAGTCACACATTCACTTAAACCTGTAACACAATAGAGGATGTGGAAAATGGGAGGCCTTATAACAATGATCTTGTTGGAATTAGATGAGATCACGTTTTTCTTATGAAACGGATTTTGAATATACGTAGTTTTTACTTTAGTGAAATTATCATTAAAGCGTTCCAAGACAAACTTTTTACATACATCAATCCATAAGTTTCGTTTCGTGGTTACCTATCAGATACTACGAGAGACTATAAGAACTGATAGCACTCAGACCCAGGGGAAATATTTGATAATCAAACAAAAAATTATCTTAGTGTGGGGATCGAAACCACGGCCTTTCGTTTCGCAGGCTGGTCGCTACCCAACTGCGCCACGAGGCTGTCAAGACGTTACTGCTATTATCACGTGAGACTTACACTTAATACACAATTAGCAAAGATGTAAGTGTAGGTATATCATAACAGTGGCGGTATTTCTATAGAAGTCCAAAAGCCCAGCTTGCCTTACAAAATTCTGAATAATCTTAAATTAGCGAAAGAAATTGGGCAAATTAATGAGAATATACTGATCTCACAATAAAAACTAAGCATAAACAGTGAAGGTCGCGATGTTGACGCACGCGGTCGGGAATCTCAGAAAGGCACAAACATCTAACTTTTCGAAGTGAATTATCACTTGCTTTGAGGTGAAGTAAATCATCGTGATGAAACCTGCACACCTAAAAGTTCTTAGGAATTTCTTAGTAGGCTAGGGCTCTCAAATGGTAGAGAGGGCCAGTTCTCAGTAGTGGGACATAGTATATAAGCTGATGATGATATGATAAATTAGACATTACACAATTTACGAACGCTTATGGGCTTTTATAGAAGTATCGCTAGAGGTATGTGAGTATTTTAGTTAGGGACCCAACTCAGGTAAGCGGACAATTGTTCTGCGCACCGAGTTTGTAGGCCAGGGACCCCGACATACCCCTAACAGCCTCCCCGAGGTATAGAACAAGGGAGCTTAAGGCGCTCTAATCTCGTGAAAAAAAAGTGGTATGTGAGTCCGCTTCCACTAGAACTCTTTGGAAGTCTCTGGGGGAGGCCTATGTCCAGCAGTGGACGTCCTTTGGCTGATGATGTGTGATGTGAGTGTGGTAGTGACCAGGGCACGAGGCTGAGGTTGTGCGGGGGCTTGGGTGTGGCCCGGCGGAGCGCGCGCTCGGCCCGCAGCGAGTCGGCGTCGCGCACGGCGGCGCAGCACGCGCGCAGCGTGAAGTAGTACACCACCTCCACGCCAGACAGCAGCGAGAACCCCAGGAACAGGCCCGCGATGCCGCCGAATGACACTACAATTATATTACGCGTGTTACATATATCATTTATGTATATCGTTGCGCATGTTACATTTACTATTAAGAAATTTTTATTTGTAGCTAGCTTGTGTTCCTTTTTTTGGAGAATATAAAGAGGAAACGATATAAGTATATTAAATGTCATCTTTAATTTTTGTAATATTTAAATTATTGTATTATCACGGATAATAATTACGAGTAGGTACACATTTTAAATCATGAAAATGTCTTGAAGATGATCAAAATTGCATTGACGGATTCTATCCCGCATTATAATTGTAGCTAATAATAAAGGCGTGTCAAAAGTATAGGTACACATCTTTATACCTAATAAATCGACCCATCCGAAAAGTACTTCTCGTTTGTAACGTACCATCGGCCACGATACAAATTCAGTTTCCAAAGAGTTAGTGCCACCGCCTCTGCTTGTGCTATAAAAATATAATAAATTAAACAACGTAATTCATAACGAAAATAATAAGTTAAGCGTATATTAATATAAGTCATACGTCGATAATATTACGTAAATAATTGTAACGTACTCGACATCTGAAAGTTTTTCAACTTCGTATACTGTATGGGAACAACCAAGTTCACAAGAGCATTGAGTCACATCTGTTATCTCAGCGGCGTGTTTTGCAATACATTCAAGTTCTCGTAACGTGCATTGTCTGTAGCCACCTGCAAAATCGAAAAGTTTCATAAATTATAATTTTTTTCAAGGAAAATTATTCTTCTCATGGTAGGAAGTTAAATACAGAGTCGGTACATACTCTACAGACACATTGTTATTAATTACTTAAATAATAATCATTGGCGGATTTACCAGCAAGCTAGAGTCTAGGGCGGCAAATCTTGAAAACTCAAGAGGCGGAAAACTGCCCCAAATCTTACTTTACGTATGATATAGATTATTTTAAAAATAAATATTTTTTTGGTCTGAAGGGGCGAGGTTATTCAAATATCCTGCTGGCGGCAAATGTATTAATCCGCCACTGACAATAATATACCTATTTAGAAGAACTTACTACCTACTAGGTAAGCATTTGTATTTAGTTGGCTACCGAACTCGTTGTTTAATAGAAAACTAATCTATTCAAATAGTACCTATGGCAACAACCTACATACATACCGTAATAAATACGTGGTTAGGCCGAAAGTTTCTATGTTAATACTCACTTAAAGTAGGATAAAAGTGTGGCACGCACTTGCAAAACATCCGACTTCTTTGCATACGACACTGTCGCATACATGCTGAGTAGGTGTATATATTTGATGTTTCTAAGCGCTGTTCGTCGGCGAAAACGCAACGTCTTTGACGTACTGACAATTGCCTTGCGTCCTCTGTAGTATACGTGTGTTTCACTGAAAATGAAACTTTTTCCACGCGCCTGTCCCACGAGTGCTGAGCGCTTTGTTCCAACCCCGCCATTTCCTCCGTCGAATGTATGTATATCTGTGTGATATACACATAACCATTTTAAAATATGTTTTAATACCTACATTTGGCTCATTAAAAAGTTAAACTTACATCAAAAGTAGTATTTTTACGATCAGTGTTAAACATAAATGACCACTTAGCGTCCGTTTCGTGTATAAACAACTCCACAAATTGTTCGGCTTGTAATTGAGACTGCCTGAAAAATAATTTTATATCTCGCAAACTAAAATGACAACAGAATTAAAATTGAATAATCATTATGATGTTATAAATAAATCTTTTTTTACCAGGGCCACGTCTTTTCTGCATGTCTAGAATTAAAAGCATAACAGAATCCCATTTCTGTAAATACTGGCATTAGCAAGTCGCAACATTCTTCTGAGTCTCCTTTCCATTCACAGTCATAAAATAATGTTTCACAATGACGAACAATCTAGAAAACAATAGATAGTTCATTTTTCCTATAGATAGTTACTTACTACTTCCTTGTGTTCGAGTTGGTACGCTTTCATATTAATAAGTAGGTATTAACTTTTTACATCAGTGTTAACCGCAGTAGTGGATACTAAATAATGAGAATATTTTGGTAACCCAGACCGCCTTGTCGTTCTCACTTTATCAGTGTGCAATTTAGAGTCTCGGATTGGCAATTTGTTGCTTTTTTATTGATAGCAACAGGGCTTTTTCAGAACTTCATTTTAAATTAAGGTAACCGCTATGTCTATGACTTGTTATATTAAAAAAGTACAGCAAAAATTTTAACAGAATATATATTAAATTAAGATTCACTGTTTTTAATATAAACAACTTGATTAATAATCGACTTATTAGTTATTACCTACATAGAGAGATACGTACACTAAAAACTGCATCTTTTGGATTTTTTGCAAGAGATGGACCGTCATTATCGCTTGTTCCTACTAAATCTGGGTAATCCATAAATTCGGAGGCACGTTCCACAATGGAGCTATAACTGAGTGTAGCGAGCCATCGCAATACATCCTCCACTCGGTCCGGTGGCTCTTCGCCCCACACACTAGGAAAACAAACATCACTTATGTACGTAAGAGGTGAATCATAATTATTATGAATCGACGTATGGTTTTTACTAAACCCATTTCACAGAAAATAAAAATATCAATGTAATTCAACGATTTTCATTGAATGATTTAATATTCACCCTTACCTTTGAATATATTCTTCTAGTAATTCTTCATCAACGGGATTAATGTCGCATATTGTAACAGCAGGGAAAGGCACATCCCAGTTGTGAAAATCAGTATCTAAGCCTGTAATTTTTTATATTTTAGCAATTCGCCTTAATGCTCTCAAACAAGAAAAGTAATACACATTTTTATTTAAATACAAAACGGGTCTTTTTATTATTGATATTATAGTTTTAAAATACATTTTTAATTACCTGTAATAGTGGGATTAGTTTGGAACTTTTCCCAAAGGCTGACGATAATAATGCATGTAGTGACAGCACCGACAGCTGTGAAACTAAACCACATAAATCTGTAAAAACAAAACATACCAATTGATATTGAAGTGACTAGTGTTGCCCAAATGCAAGAACAAGACGAGACTTAGCCAGTCTTGGTCTTGGTCTTGCGCCAATACACCTGGTCTTGGTCTTGGTCTTGGTCTTGCGCTCCCAGTCTTGGTCTTGGTCTTGGTCTTGCAGCAAGAGTCTTGCAAGTCTTGCAATTACCTATTAGTCTATTACTATTTATTAAAGTTTTCTTTGAATCTTAGAAAAACGTATTAGAATTGGAACATTGTGAGCTTGAATCAACATAGCCATAGTAAAGATCAAGCAGATTAATAAATAACTGAAGATTTGATAAGAAATTCGAAAAATCAACTGACCTATATGTCGTTTTCCATGGAAGTAACTGTTTCTTAATAAACATTTATGATTTATAGGCTTACATTTGCTAAAACATGTAAAAAAATTAACGGTGAAAAACATATTTCAAAATCAAGCTTTTATTATGCACAAAAAATTAAAAAAATAAACAAAGAAAACATTCATAAAATTCGTAGTTCTTTTTTAATTTTACAAGTAACAATTTAAAAAAGTGTTCGGTTTATTAGTAGAAGGATGATACATAAACATAATATATTATCTATAACTAGTATATTAATATTCTTAAATGACCTAAAAGCTCGTCGCGGCCGAGGTCTTTGCATTAACGAAATTGCGCGGCAAGCTTTTAAATCACTTAAGAATATTAATATACTAGTTATAGATAATATATGTTTATGTATCATACTTCTACTGATAAACCGAACACTTTTTTAAATTGTTACTTGTAAAATTTAAAAAACTACGAATTTTATTAATGTTTTCTTAGTTTATTTTTTTAATTTTTCGTGCATAATAAAAGTTTGATTTTAAAATATGTTTTTCACCGTTAATTTATTTTTAACTTTTTGGTTGGAAATATTACTAAGTCTATCCATTTCGTAGTCATACCGAAATTCAACTCAATCGGTCCATGGAAACTAGTGTTCCTATGGGCACCTTCCAACTTCTCATGACACTAGATCAACGATACCTTGTTATTATGTTGTCACTGAAAATACAAAGGCATACCAAATTTTAGCTTAATTGGTCCACAGGAATCGGAGTTCCTATGGGCTTCTTCCAACTTCTCATCAGATCAGCTTCATGATACCATATTTTTATATTGTTACCGAAGTTACGAAGACACACCCAATTTCAGTTCAATTGGACCACAAGAATCGGAGTTCCTATGGGCATCTTCCAACTCTTCGTCAGATCAGCTCTATGATACCTTGTTATTATATTGTCACCGAAATTACGTAAGTGTACCAAATTTCAGCTCAATCGGTCCAAAGGAATCGGAGTTCCTGTGGGCTTCTTCCAACTCCTCAATAGATTAGCTCTATGATACCATTTTTTGTATTGTTACCGAAATTATGAATAGATAAAAAATTTCAGCTCAATTGGACCATAGGAATCGGAGTTCTTATGGGCATCCTCCAACTCCCGATCAGATCAGCTCCATGATACCATATTTTTGTATTGTTACCGAAGTTACGAAGAGATACAAAATTTCAGCTCAATTCGACCATAGGAATCGGAGTTCCTATGGCCATCCTCCAACTCCTCATCAAATCAGGTCCATAATATCATATTTTTGTATTGTTACCGAAGCTACGAAGACATACCAAATTTCAGCTCAATTGGACCACAGAAATCGAAGTTCCTATGGGCATCTTCCAACTCTTCGTCAGATCAGCACCATGACACCATATTTGTGTATTGTTGTCGAAGTTACAAAGACATACCAGATTTCAGCTCAATCGGTCCACAAGAACCGATGTTTCTATGGTCATCTTCCAACCTCATCATCAGACCAGCTCCATGGTACCATATTATTGTATTGTCATCCAAGTTACGTAGGTATACCAAGTTTCAGCACAATCGGTTTATTGGAAGTGGTTCAAATCTTCATTGCAAGATTTGTAAACATACAAACATACATACAAAAGTGAAGTTAAATAAAAGCTTGTAATAAAAAACAAATTAATTACAATAACTTCACTGTATTTTAAAGAACCTAAGAATATTTTAACCTACGCCCTGTGGCGGCAGTCAAATAGTGTCAAATGATTTCGGCCGCCGGCGCGTGTATCATAACCATGTATAATACTTCCGAAAAGCGGCAAATTACTTTGAGAAGTAAGTACAAAACCTTTCATGCCGCATTATCAAAGTGCCGATGGTTAAAACACAACTATGCATGCACTCAGTTTGATTTTAATGGATATTTTTTTATTCGCTATGTAGGTATGTTTATGGTATTAGTCGTAATGCGCATAGGTCCATATTCTTTGATACAGTTTTTTGCGTCTCATAGAATTCCTAAGCGTACCTATACACCGAACTGTTACACCTAACTACTCCGTGAAATAGCGCTAAGTACTAGCTGCAAGACGCAAGAGTCTTGCAGGCTATGTCTTGTTCTTGCTCAAGTCTTGCACGGTGAGTCTTGGTCTTGGTCTTGCTAAAAATACGCGGTCTTGTTCTTGGTCTTGGTCTTGCAAAAACGCAAGAACAAGACCAAGACTGCAAGACCAAGACTGAATTTGGGCAACACTAGAAGTGACAATAAACGAACGAAATAACCAAATAATATCACTCACTTTTCACAAAATGGTCTTTCTTTTTCAGCAATGTACCGTACACCGTGTAATGTAGAATTGTTGAAGAATTCGGTAGTCTGACGTCGGAGGCTTGTAACAAAAAGTGCCAGCCCCTTGACATTATCTGACGGAGGCGGCGTTTTCTTAATGTCTTTGGAACCATCCTTAAATTTGTCTTCTGGATACACTTTCATATCTTATTACATTTTGAGCCTGATTTCTGTGTTTTTCACCCACGTCTATAAACCATTTGGATACAAACACACTAAATCACGCGATGGTAAGATAACATCGTCCAACATGTATATCGATCGCCCTTTGCGTGATTCGATTATACAAATTAACCCGATTTTAATATGGCCATCAATTGTCCATAAGGTAAATAATTCTGTCCTACACGAGATAAGCGAAGTGTTCTCCGATACGTAAGCCCCAGCTTTTAATAAAGTAAATTTTACATTGAACCCATATTTCATAATTTTGTTTTCTTTAAGTCTTTTACGAACGTATTTGATTTTTTCCCATAATACCCATTTTTTAAGTTCCAGTAACGTATTTGTATGTAATATTTTTTGCCAGGTGCTTTTTGTCCACATCAGACACGAACAAAATCTTTCTATATCACTTAAATTGTTTTCTGATTTATATTTACAACTTTCTATAGCTTTACTACAAGAATGTAGGACACTTTCAAATAAAAGCTGCAATTAGTGTCGACAAAACAACAAAGTGAATTAGTAACATACTTCACCGTGACTCACTTTGACTTTTATGTTTATGTATAATAATTTAAATAATAGTTTTAGGCAATTTACTGATAGTACCTACCTATTATTATTCATTCGGAAGTTTGTGTTACATGTTTCATATGTAGATACTCAAAATACGGTACGTATTTTGCCTGCCTGCCTATTATTCAACATATTTCTTTGTTTACTTCTCTGCCACCTTCTTTAACCCTTGTCTTTCTTGCTTCAACTTAGGTAAATTAAAAATAAATCTGACGAGAACAACCCACATCCACAAGTATAGGTACATAGATTAAACTCTTCCCCCGGGAGCATGAGAAATTTAAATGTAACTAGCGGGAAAAAAGTGTAAAATTAAAAGGTTTAGGTAAAAATGTATTACAAAATCATGACGCCCTCTCGGACCATAGAACTTGCACAAAATAAAGCGCTAAAACCGTAAAGGAAAAATGGCTGAAAACCCGCGGACTAACATAACAATATGATGTGCGTCATATTCCACATATCCGAATGTATAATACTCATTCATAAACCGCATACCAGTCGAAAGTTTTTGTTCTTTAAATAATACCCATAACGACCAGACCAAAAATATGGTATCTTATCTAAAAATAAAAGAAACGTTTATTGTAATATATGTTTTATTTAACTAAATTAATAATAATTCAAATTAAATAAAAGTTACATTCCCGACATGCTCCCAAAACGCTTTTTGGAGTTTGAGTGTCCTCCACAGTCGAATGACGGTGGCATGAATGTCTCTACTTTCACGTCAAGGTCTTTTAATGCCGCATCCATAATTTTTATTTTTCCTAACATTTTCTCTGCTTGAAGATTATATCCGGGCTCCAGCATTTTACCGCTAGGGTTAAGCTTGAAAAGATATTCGGCCTAAAATATTTGAAATAGTTTCCTTATTGTGATAAATACCTAATATTTGTAATTGTGACAAGTAACCATAAATTCCCAAGCCTTACATCTTAATAAATATATAAAACCAACAGTCACATAGGTTGATAGTTCGGATCCCACAAGGAAACAAGTCCTGTGTCGTGAGTACCAGTTACTACGAGAAACTTTTCAGTCTCATAAAAATCAGACCAAGACATACTCATACTTGTGTATCACACAAATATTTGTCTCAGTATTCGTCATTCCATACCTCTGCAACATTATCTTTACAATGTTTTATAGTAATGTAAAGAGCCAAAAATAAACAGAAATATCTGCGGGGCAGTAAGCGGGAAATCGACACTAGGAGTGGGAACGCAGCTAGGGTTTGCAATCCCGCATTCCGCGTTCCCGCATTCCCGCGGGATCCCGCACATTTTTAAGTCCTGCGGAATTCCCGCAATTGTGCGGGAATTCCGCGCGGAAATTTTATGACTCGGCAAGATAATTCAGCTACCACTGGCGGCCTATTAGCTCTATCCCAACAGTGTGGGCGCATCGGACGGTATGGATCAATCGATCGAACGGAATAAAAGATTGAAATGTGCGGCGGTTTGTTTATTCTGTTAGAAAAAAGTGAGAGTTTCCAATTAAAGTGACACTTTACAACAGGCTACTACAAGTTTTGTTCGTTTATTTATTGCACAATGTAATTAGCAGAAATCGATGCAGTAAATTATCGATAAAGTAAATAACTCAACAGTAGGTAACAATTAACCGGGTAACGGATGGATAAGAGTCCCTCAAGACCAGGATGGTTGACGCTTTTTTTTGGAGAGGTCTACGTTCAGCGGTAAACGGCGATAGGCTTTGCGAGTCTGTCATGGCAAAGAAAGAGGCTGCAGAGAGGGATCGTGAAAAAGTCGATCCCACTCGTAGACGAAGAGGCCGACAAATTAGCGCTGTAACCTCTAATCGGTTTCGAGCAAGTTAAGACTTAAGAGAATGAATTTTTAGAAATTTATATGTGTAGAGCATATAAGCAAACCGCAAGAAGGATTACCGGTATGTGTTCTCTTCTCGAGATCTCGGTGACCTTTGCACGCGGTAACCGAGAACCATGGGGTTTTTAGTCGGTAAAAGTCCGACATATCCTGCTGGTTAGTGGTAGTTTTCCCCAGGCAAAAAAAAAAGACGGCGATAGGCTGAGTATATAAATAACTGAATGGTATTAACAATTATTTAGGTTAGGTTCATCATCATTATCAGCCTATAAACATTCCACGCCTAGGCACAGGTCGCCTTTACCATTGAGAGTATAGGTCTTAACCACCACGAAGGTTTGCGAAATAGTTTGGTTTAGTTTTAGTTTGGTTTTGTGCAGGTTTCCTCACGATGTTTTCCTTTACCGTTAAATTGTGAATACACACACAGGTAACTTGGAAAAGTCAGTCGTGTGTGCTTGGGGTTTGGACCTGCAATTGTCCAGATACTCGACCGCGCCTATACCTCGAGGGTTTAATTGCTGTTTAGGTTACTATTTATTATTTAGGAATGTAGGAACGCGGAATACGGGATTGCAAACCCGCTACCTTACCTCATAAGAACTATGAAAAAGTACTTTTTCTATTAGATAAATTTATGAATGTCTCTATTATTATTATTTTAATATAGTATAACTAATGTACAGGTAATATAGATTTACTATATGCTTATTTTTGCATTTTTGAATCTTTGCGGGAATTCCCGCGGGATCCCGCGGGAAAGGCAAGTTTCCCGCAAATTTCCCGCGGGAAAAAAAAAGGTGCGGGATTGCAAACCCTAAACGCAGCGGATTCGATTTTCCCCCCAAATAAATTCTGTTTCTCATATTCATTACAATTTTTTTAAGAGGTACCTACATGTGAAGTAGTCATAAAATTAACTATAAAGTGAATGCCATACGAGAAAATCAATAGGGTCATCCGGGCGAAGCTTTGCTACTTCGAGTAGAGCGGGTGTAAGCGTGGGGAAGATATGGTTTACGAGATAGTTGCGCATCGGTTCACCCGCCGCGGCTAACGCAGCCTCTTCCTCTTCGCGAAGCAGCCCATACAATTCAGACTGTAAGACCACACTGTTTTTTATATATCCACTACGTAATAAGTATACTTACTAATATACTTTTGCTTTTTCCAATTAAGAAGGGTAATTTTTCACACTATAACGGAAAGTAACTATTTTGCGTAAAAACTGTCCTTACAACTTCATCAACAATTGGTCGTAATTACTATGACTCCACTATTCTCAACAAACAAGTGCGTACGTGTCAGCACTGGGACGGTTTTAGGTTAATTTTTACATATACTGGTTTTACTATAAATTATAGTTACGTTATTTCTCAGCTGAATTTCTGTTGTACGAAGCGTGGCATAGGATTTCTATTTTCAGAGGTATTAGCTCACAATTCAAGTTAGTTTTAGCATTAATATAATCAATTAAAGAAAGATTCATATTGTCGTAGCCTCCATTGTTAGACATTTGCATAATATGCAAAACTGAGGACAATATTATTTACGGCATAATATCGAGAAATTAGGTTTCAGTGATACAAGTACATTATTTCTTACAAACAATATACCTACTTCGACCGGGTGTTGAGAGTCTACGTAAGCTAAAGGATACATTCTATAAATAATTTTACCCAATATTCCATTTTTTCTTCACGTTCTTCTTGCATTTTTTTCTCAAGTTCTTTCATTGCTTTAGCCTCGCTTGCACGTAATGTTTCCAATTCCTTCTTTTCTTTTTTTTCCGCGGCCTCAATAAGCGCTAAAGAATCAAAAATAAACTCATTATAACCTTACGGCTTAAGCGATATACCTACGAGTAGGTATGTTCTACAAGTTTTCCGTCATCCTATAAAACCTATATCACTTTTAATATTTATGACGATGACATTAGATTAAAAGAAAGATGTCGTCTGGTAGGTGGGACTATATTTCTATATCCAAGTTTTAGCAGCTGTTTTTCTTCCTTTAAGTCTCACGTATCTTTAACGAGTTTTTTTTTTTTTTTTTTATTTGCCTTAGCAGGCAGACGAGCTGACGGCCCGCCTGATGGTAAGCGGTCACCGTCGCCAATGGACTTGGCAATGCCAGGGGCACAGCCACGCCACTGCCTACCGTGAGGAAAGTAAAGTGAGTTTAAGCAAATTGACGGTCTTATTGCTTTATATACTTTTAAATGTAAACGCATTCAATTATTAATTCATTGAATCATGGATACAATATAATTATCCATTTAAAACAGCTTACAACAATAACATATTTTATTACCAATCAATTTTCCATAATGGCATGGACGTCCCATACGTAGAGCCACAGCAGCGTACGGGGTTTTCATACCGTAATCTCCGTGCTCTTTTACAGACACTATGAGGGGATGTATATCCAGTTCGTCGAAGAAGTTAAGAGGTGTGACATCTCGAGCATCTCCCGTCCGAAATTCGCTAAGACGTTTTAGAACACCTTCTTCATCTAAACGAGTATCACTTTCTGGTTGACGCATTGCTTTTTCACATATGAAATCATCTGATGCTTCTAAGGAGACAACTATGTCTGAAATTAAAAAAATCGTATTGTTACTACGCAATCTTCCAATATTATTAGATAATACTTTTTTTTATATAATTAGGGATAGCTATTGGAAATCCATTAAAAAACCTGCTTATTTTTAAAAAAAATTGCAATCTGTACCTGGCAACATTTTTTTCAGGACGTTACTAAATAAGTCAACATCTTCATCAAAGGGTTCTTCGTCAGGTTCCTCACCATCATCAGAATCTTGTTCATCGCCTTTTTCAAACACTATAAATCCACATAAAAGTTATTTTCGGTTTAAGGGACTGAGAGACAAAACGTGAAGTTAATAAATTTCATACATGCGGCGCATTGTGCCAGCGAGTTTGGAAATCCATCAAGAACCCACCCTTTATTCATAGCTTCGCGACACAATAAACGTTGACGTAAATATCTGCAATACAAATAAATGTAACTATACTAGCGCTATTAATATTAGGACGCCATGTAAATACATACAACAACTAGTTTTGCAACAATTTAAACCTGTTTGTTACGCCTCACATCTGATAAAACATAACCGTTGCAATAATAAACACAATAGAGAACACTATTACTCACACTTTAGTGCCTTTATTCGAAAGATTATTTAAGAAGATTGCTCGATCTCTTTTCAAATGAATTTTGACCAATATAACACTATAGCAAAAAATCTTAATTACTTTTTTAGGAAATTAATATCAATTGTTTTTGTTTAACTTATAAAACATGAAAACAGTGTCCTAGTCTTAACCTTATAGCAGAAATATTTTCTATAGCGCCTAAGTGGTCCGATCACCTTCTGTGTACATTACATAGAGAAGTATACGCTTAAGCAATTAATATGCAACGCAATAGTCTTCACGTTGTTACCCAATTATATCGTCATCTGTGAGTGGGCGTCCAGATTGCAAAATTGCGAGTGTTTGTTTGGCAGTTTCTTGAACACCTTCGTCGTCGGCCGACTCCTCATCGTCATCCATTCCCGCGGCATCATCTTGTTCCGTGACTGGCAACGTCAATGCTGCTGTCTCCCCAACTTTCCAGTGATTTACTCTCCATTCCTGTAATAAGTCTATTAATAAGCCGGATGAACGTTATAATTACTAGTTTGTGATAATACTCTTTCACTATACAAGATAGCATTCAAAAATAATAACTCACAAGAAGTTTAAGCAATTTAAAGGAATTAACTTAATCAGATAAATAAATAAATACACCCAACAGTCACACAATATACAGTCCTGACCCCACTTTAAGATGCGGTACCTCTTGTGTCGTGGGTATCAGAAACTACGAGACTTTCCGGTCTCACAAACACCCAGACCCGAAACAAATATTTGTGGTTCACACAACCATGTGTCTCGGTGCGGGTATTGAATCCGCGGTCACTCATTTCACGAGCTGGTGTCTAGCCAGCTGCGCCACTAGGCTGTCAAATTAATTTTAAGTTAGTTTTATAAAAGTTTAAACAAGGTAATGGAAGATTGTCCGTCCAAAATCATACATTATGTAGTAAGCAGGTTCAAAATAAATTAGCTATAGTGGCAATAAATGCTATGCTAATTGTAATAGTACATAGATAATAAACAATTGTATAAGTGTAAATTTATGAAATATTTATTATGAAAACCAGAGTAGTGCCTGCACGATACTCTGATAAAAATATTAAATTACTACATGACTTTTTATCGTCATAATTACGATAGCAGGGGGCGTATTAATGAATAATACGCTTATATTTCTATATAAGTTACTGCAAGCTTATATTGGATAAAACTAACCAAGTCTTCAGCAATATCTTCAGCTACCGTCTCTGGGGAAATATAGACCAGACCGTAAGCTTCGCAGATTAGCTTAGACAGCGTCGTCTTACCCACAATCGGTGGCCCATACACGACAACCTGCATAATAAAACAATATTTTAGAAAATGTTCTTTTCCTGTTCATCTCGACAAAGCTAGCCTACGAAGGAATAAACAATAAACCTAGATTTGCAACAGCTGATTAATACATGTAACCATGTGGAAGTAGAAATTGGATATGCCTTGAAACTCCGTACATAATAACAAACTTTGTTGTGCTGTTGTTTTGGAATCAGACTGTTTACGGATAGAATAGGTCGAGTTAATCGTGTTGACCGTTGAAAGATAGTTGCAGTAATAGCCATCTCTTTTAGGTACTTAAATCCGCACTGCATTATCCATCAGGTGTTAGCGTTGTGCCTGTACAGATAAAACTCATTGCCATGGTATCTTATAGGTACTATATGCATTTACTCACGGGAGGCTGACGTCATTTACGCATTCGAACATAGAAACCGCGGTGTTGAATCAAAATATACTATTCTGTGGAACCCACCGCACTAATCGAAGGTCACTCTACGTCATACATAATGAATTGGTTATTAAATGCACGACTGAACTTGCCTTAAAAGGTTTTAATCCCCGCTCTTTCTTGAATTGCTTTATTAAAGACGGTACATTCTCGCCGAAGGTCAATTCAGAGGTCCACTGGAGTGCCATAGTCTCAACAATGAATGTTGGTTCCATGTTTAAGTTTAAGGTCATCAAGTCATATATTCTTTGCTATGAACCATTAGTTCGCCACATATTTACGATTACTTTGTTATAATTTTAAGATTTTAACATATGCCAGTAAAATATTATTATCTAGTTATGTTACATTAGTATGATTATGACAAACTCATTAAAGATTTCACTAGATAAAGACCTTTACTGCCTATAAACATCAATTAAGATATTGACGAAGCCCCTCGTCAGATTTTCGAAAAAGTGGTGTTTTTTTACATCACTATTCAGCCTGCTGTGTTTTCCATACTAATTAGAATTCCACAACAAAAAACAATAACACAGCGATCCGAGTATCGAGCTCAGGACCTAAACCACACGCGCTATTTTATGCTATACGACTAATAATAAGAAAGTTATTCATTTATTTGAGGAGGTATCTTTTAATATTATTATCATTTTCTTACGTCGATTTCAGGAATTAAAAAGGCGTCCTCCGGTGGAATACATTTAAACATTCCAGACCCAACGATACGTCCAAGCGGTTTAATTATCTGTAAAATATTTATGAGTTAAGACAGGATAAATATAGACCTCAAATATTGAAAATATCAATATAGAAATAAACCTCTCTTTGTTTTGTGACAGTCTGTTCAACCGCTAGTATATAAAGTTTCTTTGGAAAGTCCGTTATGAGGTTGTAAATAATTCTGTAAGCAATTATAAACAATTTCTTCATTTTATTATGCTTTAAGATCAGTGGTAAAAAAATCACGAGTAAATCATTTTAATAAATTAATAAATAAAATATATTTTAATGACATTGAACTTTTAATTAAAAAAAATATATTAAAATTGATACGCGGTTAAAGTTGCATTATGTGTACGAACACTGACGTACTTACTGTGCCAAATCCAGTACATTGATTAGTGGCACTGCATTTCCGCCGCGGCCAAGAATAGGAAGGACGCGTTCACATTCCCATGCCTTTTGAAACCAGTAGAAGAGTACATCTTCACGACCACCGTAAGTTACACCAGACGACACAACCAGAGCTCTGTTCAAGATTATTTGATGCGTAAATATAGATTATGTTGGCAATTATGCCAAAAAATGATAATAGACTTGTCATCTAACAGGTAGAAGTTGATAATTAAGCAAAACTGACGAAAAGTAAGTACCATAAACGCATGAAGGGACGTATGATGTAAAAAAGGCTCAAAATATTTCATTTGCGTGGGTATGTTATTTAAACCAAAAAAATATTAATTATTCGCTACAAATACAAACAAAATGATTAAATCATTTGCATTTCTTAGGTTTGCACCCGTAGGTAATCAACACACAAACGCGTAGTTAAGTAAGAAATCCATTAAAGTTTTTAGTTTATTTTTGATACAAAAGCGTTATTCTCTTAAGTAGATACATTTCGGGGCATAAAAAAGGATAATGTAACATCAGTTTTTCGATAACTCTTACATTTTATTTATAAATTGTATTCCTCGTTTAAAACTTACCCAATTTGTGTCTTATATTTTCGAGCTATTGCAACGATTTCATTTTCCACGTCGTAGTGAACTTTGTAATTGGGATGCGGTTTCCTCTTACGGAAATCACTTTCAATAAAAGCCATTTCCGGTGTTTCCTGAGAATGGGAACTTTCGTTACTGAAAGAGTATGATCTAAATTTTTTTATTTGACTCGATACATACCGGATCCAGTGGTTTAGTAGATGCCCATGTCATTACAGTTGATATTAGTATCAAATATCTTTTATTTGTTTCTCCTGGACCAGTATCTGTGTCCGTGGCCCCAGCTGGAGCTTGTTTGTCCAGTAATTCCTTCAACACTTTTATTTCACCAAAAAACAAATATAATCAATAATCTTTATTTCAATTATTTAAAATTTACTATTACTTTACTCACATTTCAAATAATCCGAAATTATCTTAAGCTCGTCCCTGTCACAGCTTATATCAAAAATAATAGTTCCACACGTAAGCATTTGAGGAAGACTTTCAGATTTTGGTACAATTTTGGCAACATTGTCCAAAGATTTAATCTTTTGGTCGATAACAGTTCCTTTTAAAATAAAAACTTTCGAATTAGTGAAATTTTACTTCAAAATTAGACTTATCATCATAAAGCTACTTTGGGTTACTGAATTTTTTATACTAATTAATAAAGTTATAAATAAAGTGGTGTGTTCTTATCTCTCCTCTCGAACACAATTTTCTATAATAAATTTGTCTATCGTTCTTCTCAAAATCCCTTCTGTATCTTTTTCTTCTTCATCAACCCATATACGCCCACTGCTGAGCACGGGTCTCCTCTACCATTGAGAGGGTTTAGGCCATAGTCCACCACGCTGACCTAGTGCGGGTTGGCGGACTACACACCTAAGAAATTCCTAAGAACTCTTAGGTGTGCAGGTTTTATCACGATGTTTTCCTTCACCGTTAAAGCAAGTGATAATTCAATGTGAATACACACATAACTTCGAAAAGTCAGAGGTGTGTGCCTGGGGTTCGAACCCGCGACCGTGGAGATTCTCGACCGCGCGCCCAAACCTCGAGGCCATCACTCTGTCACTCACTCACTGTATCTATACCCAAAATATTCAAATAGACTAATTGTTGCAGTTTATTTGTAACATACAAAAATACTACAATTCTTTCCTCTATATTACTACTACTATAATTAGTTTTAACGTTCGGAGCTATATATAATTAAATTTTGTTTTAATATAAACGTTAGCCCTTATTTACCTATAATTTCGTAGCTTTGTTGAGGTTGTGTAGGCATAGCTCCCAATTCTGCATCTTCACCCATCATTGTTTGTGACGTCGGCTGAGTAGATATTGCGTTTTTCTCTAATATTTTGGACGCCTCTTTTACAATATATTCTCCATGATAAGAGTCTAAATTATTTATAAAATATCGCTTGAAGGAAAATAAGCTACTGAGTCCCGTGGATGACCTGTCTGAAGAATTTTTTTCCATTCCTATTTTTAAGTATTCAGTTTTATTCCTTGATCTTATGAAACACCGTTTGGTTCAATCACTTATTTATGACAACAATAACAATTTCTAATAGATAAATTACTTCTCTGATGTTGACTTTCAACACAAAGATGACAATTGCCGGTACCTTCATTAATTACGGAATATGCCAAATTATTTTTGCATACTGATAAAACCTCTTTTGTGATAAAATAACGACACCTTAGGTCGTTGCTTCTTTTGAGTTCCTGAAGACCCTCCAAAGTGCAGAGGGAGTAACATGGGGTTTTTAGCCGGTAAAAGTCCGGCATACCCCGTTTGCCTTCTGGAAACGGGGATCCAAGAGGATTTTCCCCATGGAAAAAAAAAAAAAAAAGGTCGTTGCTTCTAAGTGGTCGATGAGTCGATGACGCTATTTACCTAGTTAAGTACTTGGTACTTGGGCGTTTGGGCAGCGGACTTCCTAATTAAAAAATCTGAGATGTTGGTGAGCTAAAAGTATCTTCCAAAGGACAGTTTTAAACATCTAAAGCTATAATAACTGATGGCAGAAAATAACCGCCAATGTTATCTTTACATAATTCTTTCATTGGGAAACGGCCGTTGAAAGATTTTAGGGAAGTTTTAAGATTTGAGCGAGAAAGATATTAGGGCCATGACTTCAGTAAGTGAAATGACGTTAATAAACTTTTCAAACAAAAAAAAATAATACTTATGTCCTGTGATGGTTTTATGCATGTTAAATCAAGAATTTAGAATTTTATAGAAACGTGTCTATTGCAGCACAACAGTGAATGTGAAGTTATTATTTTTCGAGTAACACAAGAAATATTATAAAAAGGAAAATAACGACATTTTAAACATGCTATTGATAGGTTTTCATATACACTACTGGAAAAAATTAAAGGATCAAAAAATAAATGCAAATTTTTGACCGATTTTCAACAGGTCGTAACTTCGAGAAAAATGGTCGTACAGGCAATTTAAAAGAAGGAAATTGTAGCTCCAAGTATCTATTTTTTGGATTAATACATTACAATTTTGTAGCATCAGCAGATTTTGAGTGGTCTTAGAAAAACGAGCAACAAAAAAAATTCAACATTTTTTTGTTTCTTTTTTTTATATACGGGCGTGGAAAAAAATGTTCTTGCTTAACCGCTTTAATGATCGGATACTTTGCGTATTTAGCTTTAATTTTTTTCTTTTAACACCTCGATACGTTTAGTTCTCGCCGAGATATCAGTCTTCAAACGGAAAAGGATCCTTTTGAATTTAATTATCGATATCTCCGCAACCAATAACTCCACTCTAAGTTAAAGGTGCGTTTTAAGAACTTAAATAAATATCCTTTAAACACTGATTATTGTTTTATCGAAAAATAAGAATTCTTTTTGTCACATGAATTTAAAAAAGCACCAAAAAATGGGCTTTGGGTGGCTTTTTGGAAAATCAAGCGCTGGATCGAAACTATTGTGAAAACCAATAATGTTAAGTGTGCCTTTTACAGTTCAATATTGCCACAAAAACTCTACAAAGCGCCAAATTAGTCCATCCAGCCGTTTTTTGTTTCAGTCAATCAAATTTATTTTTGAAAAAATTAAAGGATCACGATTTTGCTCTGCAAAGCTCAAAAATGTTTATTTTTAAAGCTTTTTCCACGTTTCTGTTGTACGAATTTGTAGTTCTGGGGCAACTTGAGAAAATTCAAGTCACTAACGCCAAATAAGTATTGCTCGTTGTTGCTATTGTGTGCGATTAGGGAATTATTGAGCAACAAATTCGCGTTGACGAAATATTAAATTGATTGGGCGTTGGTTTCTTAAATTTTCTCAAGTAGCCCCAGAACAACAAATTTATTCAACAGAAACGTGGAAAAAGCTTTAAAAAATAAACATTTTTCATTTCTTAAATTGTGAGCTTTGCAGAGCAAAAACGTGATCCTTTAATTTACAAATTATTAATGTATTAATCCAAAAACTAGATACTTGGAGCTACAATTTCCTTTATTTAAACCCACCAAAAACATAAATGTAAAAAAGGAAAGCCAAGTTCAATACAAAAATTATTCTCGACTGTGGGCTTCGCCGCAAAAAGAATGGAGATCTAATTGAGTGCCAAGTTCTATGCAAAATCCAAATATAAAAAATAGGAAAAAAATATAATTATGAACAAGTATTAAATCTATTTCTGTGCTTTATTAGATATCTATATGTAGCCTAAGGGCTGACTTGGCTAGTTTTCTTACACGAATTATTATTAAGTACCTACTTTTACACAGTAACGGAAGAGCCTTATGTTCGATGGGTAGTTTCTACCAGCAAGCCAAATTTTCGGAATAATAAAATAAGAACCGAAAGGTACCAGGTTTAGAACATGCGAAGGCTAGGTATATAAATTGTAAATGAAAACTAGCCAAGTCAACCCTTAGGCTACATATAGATATCTAATAAAGCACAGAAATTGATTTAATACTTGTTCATAATTATATTTTTTTCCTATTATTTATATTTGGATTTTGCATAGAACTTGGCACTCAATTAGATCTTCATTCTTTTTGCGGCAAAGCCCACAGTCGAGAATAATTTTTGTATTGAACTTGGCTTTCCTTTTTTACATTTATGTTTTTGGTGGGATATCATTACTTTTTGTAAAGAATATTATGCAGGTATTGAGATTTTAACTAACTGAATCGGTATTTTTAAGCAGTGCCTATGTTTATGTGTCGCTCGGGAGCGCTTTTATGTATGTACATTTATTTGTGTTCTGTGTATATTTATTATATTATATGTGGTGCCGCGCGCCGCGGAGGACACCGTTGTGTTCGCCGGTTGTTTAGCGCGTATTACAAGTTTTTTGTATGGGGACACCACTTATTTTTTGACTCAACTTCATTTTTATATTTCTGATATATAGCAAGTGAGTATACTAATACATATATTGGGATAGTTTTTTCAAATATCTGCTTGTAACCGTTCTAACGCTACAATTATTAAAAAAAATGTATGGGGACCCCCCCTATTTTTTAACTTTTTTCTATTTTTAGATTTTTTTCCTACGTTTACACATAATTACCGAGCTGTATTCTAAATTTTATCCTTCTAGGTCATCTGGAAGTGGGTTAGGTTTAGGTACTATCAGTCAGTCAGTGCTAAAATTTACAACTTTTTGACCTCCATATCTTTATAACCGTTTGAGCTAGCTTCATGAAATTTGGGCTTCTAGATGTCCTTATAGATATAATTAAACACACGTAGTTTCGAGTGTTTACGTCAAATAGGTTTTTAGTTATAGAAGGTAGGGATGTTGCGAATATTCGCATCCGCATATGCGGAACATTCGCATCGATTTGGACATCCGCATCCGCATCCGCATAAATCGCTGCGGAGCTGATGCGGTTGCGGATGTGTAGCAGATCGCGAAAAGAAAAAAAGGGTCGAGGGGCGGCGAGGTGCGCGTGTCGGTCTCGAGTGTCGAGTGGTTGACCGCACGTGCTGATTGACCAATAGGAAAGCAATAACATTTTATACAAATCAACCAATCGATCAATTTTATACAGATCCGCATCCGCATCCGCATCCGCGGATGTGAGCCTCTTAAAATCCGCATCCGCATCCGCGGATGTGAAAAAAATTGAATCCGCAACATCCCTAATAGAAGGGTCAAAAGTGGCGCCAAATGGTTCGTGTAATGATACACTCGGCGCTGGCTAGCCAGTTTTACTTGAACTTGGCTTGACACGCTGCCGCGTGTCTAGATCTCCTGTACAACCATTTTTCTCGATGTTACGACCTGTTGAAAATCGGTCAAAAATTTTGCATTTATTTTTTGATCCTTTAATTTTTTCCAGTAGTATATTATACAAGCTTTTATCGATATTGTGAATAGCATTGCATGGAACAAACGGGCCTTATTGACCTAGATGTATACACAGCTTCCGGTGCTAGAAAGTTGAGAGTTCGATCACAATGCATACTAAAAAGCTGATCTGGGTAGATGTATAATATACATACGAGATATGTTGTTTTGCTAGGTATTTCGAAGTTATGTGGGTATTGAAATTGAATTATCACTTGCTTTAACGGTGAAAGAAAACATCGTGATGAAACCTACACACCTAAAAGTTCTTAGGAATTTCTTAGGTGTGTAGTCCGCCAACCCGCACTAGGCCAGCGTGGTGGACTATGGCCTAAACCCTCTCAATGGTAGAGGAGACCCGTGCTCAGCAGTGGGCGTATATGGGTTGATGAAGAAGGTATCCGTAAGTAACTACTATTCTATACAATATTTATTAATATAATAAGTAATTGATAAATTGCATTATTGGATGAGGAGTGTCGAAGATCGAGCCCAGTGGCGTGGAATAAGAGAGGCCTTTGTCCAGTAGTGGACGAATTGAGGGAAGTTGATGATGATGATTTTTTCTCCTCCTCATTGCAAAGCCCAAACAAAAAAATATTTTATTTATCTGCAAGAATTGATCTCAAAAGACAGTATAGCATGGTTATAAATCAATAAAACTACTTTTATAATAAAATACTTTATTATTGTCATAGATTACAATATAATAATAATACATTAGAATTATGTTATATTAAGTTTAACATCTTAACAAATAAAATATGAAACGAAAAGGAGAACCTCCAACTATTAAACATAATGTTAAAACTTGTGAATAAAAGTATACGGAATGTTGAAAAATTAACAAATTCATCATTTGGCGGAGTCCAATAAAAATATTAATAGTATCCTAATAAACATTGAATGTACAATTGCAATATTTATTATAATTTTCAAATGATTTCATCACAGAATTCTTTATGCTACATTTAGAGGCAAAAAAGTAATATTTGTAGGTATGTTTATTGTACAAGCACCTTACGCATTTTGTTGATTACACCTTATATTATAAACGATTGGCACGATCATATCAACTTCTTCTGGATTTGTGAATTACTTGTGACCTATCTTTAAATTGTAAACATATTTATCACATACATAATTGTATTTAGCATTACATCTTATCTAACAGATACGTTCTACATTGAGTCAAGATAGCACATAAGTACTTAAGAGAAAGGGCAAAATAGCCCCCAACGTAAAATGTCTATCCTTGACCAGATAATGTTCGTAATAATTCGATTAATGATATATTATAACCACAAACAAACAATTTATGAATTATTGTGTTACACAATTCTTTTTCATTGTAGGTACATATTTGAAATGTAAATGTCTTGAAGTTTTCCGAAAGATTTAGGCGGAATATAAAATATGCACAACTATTATAAAAAAGCGAAATGAGAACTCACAAAAATAATATTCGAAATGAAAACAAATCTTTATTCTTATAATTTGAGAATAAAAAATTTTATGATATGATAATTTTCACAATGTAAATTTTATCTTTCATATATAGAAAAACTATATACTATTGCATTGTTGAGGTAAGATTCTGCATATGAAATGAATAATTTCTCATTTAAAAATGCAAACTCACTTACTAAATTATATCCTCACTAAGAGGTAAAAAAGGTGTATGCTTACACACACACTTATTATTTCCCACGTAATAGGAGACGAACCTATTACCGTTTCCTGGGCACATTTACAGACATCGGACACATTCAGAATTTCTGCGTGTACATACAGAATTTCTAATTTAAAAAAATAACACTTTGCCCGACCCGGAAATTGAATCAAGGGCTTCCCATAGTACGCCGCGTGTTTATGCCGTTGGACCAAGGCAGTAAAATATTTCGAAAATCTGTGTTAACTTATGGCACACATCTCGATTTGAATTGATGAACGTAATAATACTGAAAAATCATTGTACTTTTAATGGTGAAAATATTAAGTACGCAAATATGATACGATAAATATGAAAGGACGGCGTCGTTGCAATATGACAATATTATTCCAGTCTTATATTTTATTAAGTACATGTTGATTAGAAAACAAAATGTAATAAAATGCATAATTACATCACCATACAAATATTTTAGGCAGTTAGCGCAAGTCATATTTATAAAACTATTTAATAGATTATTACAATAAAAATATATGTCTAGTTAAATATCTCTATCACCTAAAAATAGCAGCTCTTAAAAATTTTGTGTCGTATTGGTATCATCTCACTTTAGGTTTCTAAAGAAACTTCGAAAGTGAGAGAATAAATTAAAGATATACCTGTAGCTAAAGTTGTGTAATATTGAATTTATTCAGTTTTTGTGTTGAGGCAACTAATCTTAAGTTACTTTATAACTTTAGAGCACCTCATGAAATTAGAAATTATAGTTGCACAGATTAAGGCACTGTTCACCTACCTACTACCTAGACATCTATGTAACACATGAAGTAAATGTTATTTTTGATATTTAACCAATACATGTGTAAAAACAAAGAATGAATCTTTTCAAATTTACAACTGGGTAGTTATAACAGACTTGCGATGAATTATAGTTATCTCTTTTTCTCCAATGCCTGAAGGTGAACTGGGCTCTGATGTGACAAGCCAAGGTGAAAGAGAGGATATAGGCTGTGATATAGGAGTTATATCTTCACTCTTTTCAACTGTTTTGGTAGCAGATAACTTTGCTTGATTATGAGGTGGTTCTACAACTACAATAGATACATATTGAGAATTACTGGAATTCAAGGATGGTGGTTCATTCAGAATTTTTGGAGAAGGTGTGGATGGTATAGCTAGATTAATATTTGTTGCCTCATTGATAATCTTAACTTCATTTTCTCGAGCTTTTAAAATGTTGTTACATTTCAACTGGCCTGGAGGAAGGGTTTTTGTTGATGACAAGTAACATTTAGCTTGATTGTTTGGTATTTCCATATCAGTCCCAGAATCCAATTGATCTCTTTTAGCCTCATTCCTTGAATCCTCATTATTTAATTTCTCTTTAACTAAGCTCATAAGCAAGTCATTCAGAGGATTTGACTCACTGACCGGAGAACAGTTGCATGATGGTTTGTTAATGACAAGCTGAGTCAAATTATTTTTCTTTTCTTCCACAAAAGGTTTCTCTACTTTAAATAGAACTTTATTACTAATAGCATCATCTTTAGATATTAGAATTTCTTCAGGTGGATCTACATTTAAAAGATTTTTAGAAGTTTCACCTACATCAGTCATTTTTGTATCACTGTCAATAAGGGATGATTTTTGTGATTTTGCACTACTCTTCCTAGATAAAGTACCAACATCAGGAATAAGGACAGATGTGTCAGTAGATGTGCTCGGAATTTCATTACTTGCTTCAACTTGTGCAGAAACTTCAGTCTTAGTAGCACTACTTTGTTTTTCCCTTTCTCTCAACACATGACTTTGTCTTCTAGCAAACCTTTGACTAGGTCTCCTCTCAAATTGGACAGTGCGCCGAGCACGGTTTTGCTGTGTTGTTTGATATTCTGTTTTACCTGAATATTGAAATCTTGAGCCCATCCTAAAGAAGTTTTGTCTAGCTGATGGTCCCTTAACCGGCGCTCTCAAACGGAAGAAAGTGTGATGTTCCACAGCACATTTCCAAAGATGTTTACAAGCTTTTTCATTATGCAAACGGAACACAAATGTGTGTTCCTGTTCACGGCCTTGATCATCATCTTCAACAACTACAAGGGTTAACTTCTTTTTCTTAAAGTCCAACTTACTAATTTTCGGCCAGAAAAACAGGCCTATTTTTTGTGGACCTTCAAACACAAGTATGCCTGTAGGTGTCAAACCTAGATGGTACTCGCACCCATCTTTGCCCAAAACAATGTGCATGTCAACACCATACATTTCAAGCCATTTAGCTTTGTTCAAATAATTGACTTCTGCCTGTGCAGGTGTAAGACCTTTATATTTCTTGTATTCTTCCAATATTTCTATCTCCATTTCTTCAGTTTGATTAGGCACAAATCTAAACTCAGAAACAGTTGCAGGTGTGTGTACTGCTTCATCAAAATCTCCTAATTCAGATTGAAGTGCTAAAGCCGCCAATTCCACAGCAGTTGAGTGTGGACACTCTAATTTGCTCTCCAAAATATCTCTCTTCAATTGCAAAAAAAATTGGTACCTGGTAAGTTCTTCTCGTAAATTGTTTGGTTCTGATGAATAAAACTTAACTTTCAATCTTAAAGTGTATGGTGGTCCAATTTTGACTTGCTTTTTAATAGTTTTTGTGGGATCCAACCAATGCTTTACATTGTTTGTATCAGTGAATTGAAGTCCAAAATAATCTTTTTCTATCAAATCCAATGAATAAAAAACTTGCTCGTAAAGGTCAGCCGCGCTAGCTTTTTTAGATAGATTAATAGATAAATCAGTTTCATCAAGTAACATTACCTTGCATTGTATTAAATTTTTGTTGCTCGATGACTTTTGGGCTTGTTTATTACGATTTTGAGTGGAAGAGCGACCCCTTCTGCTCAAAAATCGTAACATTTTGACCGCTTGAGAATTCTGAAATATAGAAATAATATTAGGAAATCACAACATCTCACAGAGTACTATTTTTGAATCGAGTGGTGCAAATATTTATAGAGAAGTCAATGCAAATATAAATAAATGAATCACAAATTATATTTATAAAATACTATAAGTTTTCGGGGCGAACTAATTAAGTTAAGCTCCTTCTAAACCACAGAAGTTTAATTTATTAACAAATATGCAAATCAATTAAGTTATATTCATGGCATAATAACATTATCTTTTACCAACGGGATCGTTAGTTAATTACATTCACGAATGGTTTGTAAGTGCCTTACTTCAAAAGTTTGTATTAAAGTTTATTTCTCATAGAGACGAAATTTCAAAGCAATGTTAAATTACCTTTAATTATATCGTTTACTTGTTATTGAATGATTTTAACACTTACCAATGATTGAGCTTTTATTTTATAAACAAATGTTGAAAATAATATGTGTTTAAGGTGGGTGTTGCAACTTGCAACAAGAGAACAATACAGAGGTGTACCGTTATGAAATTAGTGATGTCAAACACGCAAAATCCAACACAACATTTAGTTGAATAGAAATGTTGATGTTGTAAACTAGATTATGTTTATGGGCTTTATTTGTTAAATTAAAAAATCTAACATACCTATATTTTAAATCTGTAAATAGGTAAATATACCTACATTATTGTAAGAGGTTTGGATATTTTGAAAACATTTATTTCATTTCCTAGTACTTACTTGCTTCGGCATTAATCATTACCTACTTTATACAATATTTCGTTCCCTGTACATACAACTGACATATTTATTATCTATGCTCTTTTGTTAGTTCTGTTCAATTTATCCCAGTACCCATTCATTCCTTTCTGTTGTTGGCAAGGTAAAAACCTTGATTTCACACTGTTGTAAAAAAATAGAAATATAGATTTTCTTTCATTTTTAAAAAAGTAATTAACATTTTTACCAATAAATCACTGTAAGTATTATTTCTATTAATTTTGTGAGAAGAGTTGTACGCTTTTCAAACTTCACGTTTTATAACCAAAACTTGTTTTGCTGTCGTCATATTCCCTTTCGGTTTTGACTTCTACTACTTACATCTCCGTGGTGCTAAGATTGTGTCATATTTTTTCCTGTTTGTCTATTATAATTTACAAATTAGTTTCTTTTAGATGCCGGTTGCTGAAGAGATTCAGTCCTCATGGGCTGATGAAGTAGAGATAGATCAAGGAGCTTTGCCTCCACCTTCTGAAGTCGTCGAGAATGGTTTGAAGATTGTAACCGAGTATAAATATGACAATGATAATAAAAAGGTTAAAATTGTGCGAACCTACAAAATTGAAAAGCGCGTTGTCTCTAAGGTAATAATTGTATACCTTAACTTTTTTTTAATGTCCTTTAATTGAACCAAAAACTACTTTGTGTTTATTAATTTATCTAATGAAGTATCGAAATTTGCTTTGAAATAATATAATAGCGGCTGTATAGTTTTAACATTATTTTATTAAACCTGTATGCTGCACAAATGCAATAAAGTCTGAAATACATATGATATGGATGTGTAAAATTTATTTTAGAGTATTGCTAAACGCAAGGCTTGGAGTAAATTTGGTGATTCTGCCAATGATAAGCCTGGTCCCAACCCTGCTACAACCAATGTTTCTGAGGATGTCTTTATGCAGTTCATCACAAGCAAGGAGGAGAGTCAACGCCCTGATGATGGGGAATTGGATGGCCTGAAGGTAAAATACTTAATCATTCATTTTGTAAATAATCATGGTAAAAATTGTACTGTCAAGCATCATACTGTAATTTTTATTATTTAGTTAGTTTCCAACTTTTTACATTTTTTTTTTAATTGACCATAGTGTATTAAAATTGGCTTAACAATTCCCTAAACATAAAAAATGAAGTGCAATATACAACAAGTAGTGAAGTAATTTAAATTAATCCAAACTTAAAGCCTATCTATATTTGCAGCCTCAAATGAACAGTGTTATCTTCAAGTGCCGAATTTGTCAAGGAGACCATATGACAGTGAATTGCCCATTCAAGCACACTCAAATTGCTCAGGCTAAAGCTACTGAAGCTGCTAAAGTAGCAGGCAAGTTTTTTATTATTTGAAAACAGATATATGTGACTTGTGCTCCATTACTATTATTGCTACAATAAGCTAATATGTTAAATAAATTTCAGATTCCAAGTCTTCTACCACAAATAAGTATGTTGCACCATATGCAAGAGACATTGGTGCTGGTCGTGGAACCGGACGAGAGCCCCCAGGTGCTCGCCGTGATGACATTGCTGCTATACGAATTTCGAACCTCAGCAACTTTGCAGTAGAGGCCGATCTTGATGATCTTGTAAAAGGATTTGGGCCGGTTCAAAAGTTGTATCTTGCTAAGGAAAAGGTATATAGCATTGTTTTTACACGCTTTTTATTAGCTTCACTTGTATGTTTGTAACCAACTTCGGGCGCGATTTTGACCCACTTTAAACGACTAGATTTCGTTCAAACTTTGTACATTTATCGAGGATCGATGACAATACACTAATTTGATAAAAAAACTAAACTAAAAAATAGAAAATAAATAATAGTTTAAAAAACTAAAAAACACGCTTTTTGTCGAAAACCGAACTAAAAAATAAAAAAATAAGTTTCAATAAATGTAAATTAATAATAGTAATATTTTATTTAAAAAAAAGCGTGGGGTGCATGGTGTCAATAGTTATAAATATTTTATTGACAGATATGAGTAGAGTGATTATCATTTTGATAATATCTTAAAAAGCCCCCCCCAGGTTTTTTTTTTAATATTTTTTTTTTATTCACACTATTATTAATTTATATTTATTAAAACTTATTTTCTATTGTTTTAAACTATTATTTTTTTTAGTAGTATGGTGGCTATATTTTAGTTAATAATAAAGAGTTTTCCTATGAAAATATTTACAGTGGGAGAGAGGAGTAGCAATGAAGACTCCCAACATATGGGTGTGCAGTAAACCTAGGAGTTTACTGCAGTTTGTTACATTTTTCATTTGAAATCCATTATTTTTCATTTAATTTAAAAGCTAGATAAATACATATATTCACACTCATATCTAAATCCCTGAATACAGAGCAGAGGTGTAATTCTGCACCCAATATTTGCTAATTATTATTTTCATCTTATTTGAGACTGAATTTATTTCATTGTTTTCAAACTCCGTGCTGATGCCAAGAATTTCTTTTTTATAAAAATCTAATTACACTTCCTGATTTGGAAATATAAATGACGATTTCTATATCACTTATAGTTTGTACCACAAAACCATAAGGCCATCTAATATCTGATATCATATATCTCCCACTGCTGGGCATGGGCCTCCTTTACTACTTGAGATTGTTTAGGCCATAGTCCATAATGGCCTAGTTGCGAGTTGGAAGACTACACATCTGAGAAATTTCTAAGAAATTTTAGGTGTGTAGGTTTCATCACGATATTTTCCTTCACCACTAAAGCAAGTCATATTTCAATGTGAGTAGGTACGTAACTTCGAAAAAAGCCGAGTTAAGTGCCTGGGATTCAAACCCGCGACGGCCGAGATTCTTGATGGTGCGACTAACTGCTTCTAAAGTCTAGTCTAAATTTGGCTAATTATCTATTACTATAAATACACCATTACTACCTTGATGATACCTTATGTATTTGCAGCAAAATTATTTGCAGTGCCATCTAAGGGTCCTATATTTGATTCTCGTTTTGTACAGTGTTATTGGGTGTTTCCATAAGAAAATTCATAGTCTGGAAATGTGACCTTAAAACATTAATTGGCCTGCCTTTATTACATGGAAGGCATAAATATCAGGCAGAATGTTGGTGCAGAAAAACCTCTGCCAAACCCCTTGAGTAATAATATATTTTGAGTAAAAAATATTTTTGTGAAAAATTTAATTCAATTTATATTATAAAATACCTTGCTGGTAAAATAAATTGCATTGCAAGAGTTTCATCTTTGGCTTTGCTTATTGATACAAATGTACCTTCAAGTCTTCTTTAATTTATATGTTAAATTCTTGTTTCAGAGTACTGGACATTGCAAAGGATTTGCCTATGTGCATTTCAGATTTCGTGCTGATGCTGCAAAAGCCATTCAAACTTTAAATGGATATGGTTATGACCATCTTATTTTGAATGTAGAGTGGTCAAAGCCTCCCCAAAATAACTAGTGAATAATTTTTTCCACATATATTGAACAATTTTGATTAAAATTTTGATTCTATAATTAGACTTTTATTGTATAAACAGAATGAGGTTCAAGTAAGAAAAAAATATAATGTGATCAAAATTAACATGCTTTTATTTTAGATTACATATTTTAGAACTTGGGTTACAAATAGTGGCATAAAAATGTATTAGGAAGATAAATCTTTCAAATGCCAAAGCTATTAGAAATAGTCAATTAAAAAACTATAATTTTCATTTAAATGTTACTATTAATTAGACCACAATAATAGTATGAAATTTAATCTCTGTTGTTTTTAGCAACAAAAAAATATTCCCTAAACAGTATAACATCAAGTACTTCATGTTAAATTGTAAAGCAAAATTCCACTACAATTTTGATCATCTTAAATAATCATTCAGCAAATGAGACTAGAAAATGTTATACACAACTACATAGAGTGCACAAGTCAGAAACATAACAAGTTTACAACCATAGCTTTTGTGCATCTAACTGCCACCAAATAATATGCATCCACAATAAAAAAAGCAGGACTTATCAATTATGATTACATTGTTTAAGCAAAAATATACAATAACTTAGATATCAATGTCATATTTTTCATCATCGCTATTTGGACTATATGTTTCTTCAGGTAAATGCAGTTCACCACAAAACATGAGTTCAACATAATGAAAATAGTCTAATGCAATATTTGTAAGCATTGCTCCAGTTGTAATGCCAAGCACTGTGCCTATTACTGGTTTCTGCCCAACTGAGCTCCGAAGAATAGCCCATAAGAAAATGGAACCTAAGGGCCAAAGGCAGCCTCCAAGAAATGCCCAAGAAAAACGACGTGCTGGAGCAGCTGCAGCCATATGTGGCCTCGCCCATAGCCATAAACCAGCGCCGCCGCCAGCACTCAAGAATAAAACATCAGTAACATCCCGTTGTGGAAACAATCTGAAAAAACATATACATATTAACTTTATTTAAGGGCTTTACTTAAATACCTTAAACAATATATGTAAGGTTGTTTCATACGTACCTGACCATTAAATGAGGGTTCATCACACTAACTGATAATGTTGTGTAACTAACCAGACCTTGCAAAGGTAAATAGTAGTACAATACATTATCCCTCGTGAAAGGCGGTAATTTCACACTATTTACGGATTTGTTTACAAAATCTATGGTTTTTGGTACATTCACCGGCAGATTTATTATTTGTCTCCTGATATTCTGGTAGATTCTTTCCAGGTAATCCATTGTATTAGAACAATCAATGTATAATGGTGTTCCCAATTCTGTACTTAAATTAGTACAGACTCAAATAAGATTACGTCGCTGCACATTATTTGGCAGCTGTTAAGGACTGCAATGTTATTTATACTATAATTTTAATCATTATAGATCTGAACTAGAGACCAATGTCGCGAAATAGATTTACAAAATGATATTACACATGACACATGACATGACGTACGTGCCGGTGACAGCATTATACTTTATGAAGGTAAAGAATTTATGCTAAGATTTGAAGAGAAAAGGTACTAAAAAAGAATAAATTTAAATATTTATTATTCTTATAGTTAGGCAAAAAGGAATTAAAATTAAAAAAACAGTGTAAATTGTAAAAATAAGATAATTTTCAGTTTTATTTTAGTCTATTTTTTACCAGCATAAAATAGAGGCCGCAATGCTAGTAGGTATGTCTTATGTTATGGCTGAATTAACTATAAATTGTGGATAAATATACACAAACACGGACTAATAAAGTTATAATGTAGCCAAATGACGTCATGATCGCAGAGCTATTAATTTTACCTGTGTCCATTGTTTTCATAAAATTACCCGTGAAAATTTTAAAACTACAAGTTAAATTATGCTTGCAAAGACATTTGTGCTTTTGAATGCTACAAATGACCTGTTTTATTAGAGAATATTTATAAAGGAGGTACCTGTATCACACTAATAAAACAAATAAAAAATAAAGTGTTTTCTAAAAATATGTTAAATGTAAAATAATTTGATTATTCATCATTTTTAGAAATTTGTAAACAGTCATAAAGTCTTTAAATTTTTCAATAAAGCACCTAAAGCATTTCATTATTTCTATATAAAAGTAAGTTAATAGTCAGTTTTTGGTTAAATCTGAAATAAATAAATACACCCAACAGTCACATACATAGCTCTGACCCCACACTAGGTTACAAGACCTGTGTCGGCTATCAGACACTACGAGAGACTTTTTCGGTCTCACAAACACCCAGACCCGAAACAAATATTTGTGGTTCACACAAACATTTGTCTTGGTGCGGGGATCGAACCTACAGCCTCTCGTTTCGCAAGTTGGTGTCTAGCCAACTGCGCCACGGGGGCTGTGTTTCATTTTTAATTACTACACTTTTGTTGTATATATTTGGCTATTTGAGTTTAAGTTAAAAAGTATATGGCCTTTTTATTTTTAATATAAACCCATCAAAATAAAATCCATGAACAATTTATAATTGATTTATTTAACTTCAGCCATTTTAATTTTACTGGAATTTTAGCCTTTGATACACTTTCTATTAGAGATGTACCAAGAGGACTAACTGCTTCTATATCCAGGGAGTTATAATCTTGCATTATATCAATTCCTTTTCTCCATTTTTCAAGACCATTCCAAGCTATCATTATACCATTATCTGTACATAGTTTTGGACTAGGTCTTGTAATACAATATCCAGTTTCATTGCATAACTTTTTCAAAGATTTGTAAATATAATTATTACAGGCTACCCCGCCAGACACTACAAGCTGTCTATTGTCTTCTGGTATAAGTTTGTTATGGTGGCAAAATTCCATAGCTCTCTGGGTTCTGTGAATTAAATGCTTTGTTATTGCATTTAGCATTGAGGCACATAGATCATTTACTTCTGGTATTAATTGATCAGCTACAATATTGTGCTCTTTTTCTTTTCTATGGATGTGGTATAACACAGATGTTTTTAGTCCATTGAAGCTAAAATTGCAATCTTTATAATCAGCTAATGGAAGAGGGAGTTTGAAAATATTACAATTATTACTCTTCATAGCAGCATTTTCTATTGCTTCACCACCACACATTTTCGAGAATTCAGGTAAATTTTTTAATTTCATTCTTCTAGCAACTTTATCAAAAACTTCTCCAGGGGCTGAATCCATGCTTTCTCCTAGCAATAGGAATTTATTGACATCTTGAACAACTGCTAGTAAACAATGACCACCAGATATTAATAAAACTAGGAATGGGAAGGGTATGTCACTATCCATTCTTGCAACTAATGCATGTGCTTCCATATGATGAATAGGTATTATTGGCTTATTGTGATGACGAGCTAAATGTTTTGCATATTTTAAGCCTACCGCAAGACTTAATGGTAGACCAGGTCTTACAGTAACGGCTATTGCAGAAATATCTTTCATGGTCAGATTAGCACACTGTAATGTTGATTCAACTGTTGGCTCTATATATGCTCGATGGAGATCTTGTGCTACATCTGGTATAATACCACCATTTCGCAGATGAATAAGATTTTGTGAGTGTAAACATTCTGAAATAATCTTTTCTTCAGAATCAATAATGGCACATCCAGTATCATCGCATGAAGTTTCTATGCCTAGAATTTTGCTAGAATTTAATATGGAGCCATAAAATTTTAAGTTATTAGAGTTCGTAAGCAATCTTCTCTTACTTAGAATATTGATAACATTTATGTAAGACATTCTTGGCTTTATTATCATTTTATATTTGAAAAAAAAAATGCAAAATTGTTGAATTTAGCTTTTGAAGTAGTAATATTTAAAGGTTGTTTTTCGAGAGATTGATGATCCCAATCATAAATATATTTATGTTGATATTATATTTAAATTCCTCAAATATTATTATTTGTGTAAGTCATTTATGTTACGCATATCAATAGTAGTTTTCCGAGTTTTAAAATTGTAAAATCTTTGTATTGCGGTACGCACAAATTGACCATAAAAAATACTGTGCAGAGAATAGAATTGCTAATCTGTACGTTCTGATGTATTATGCCAACGTCCGTCTGCCGTCAAACTTAGTCATTTTGACAGTTTCTTATGACAATTCTCCCCTTTAAATAATAGACAAAGACATCTAGCTCATTCAGACCCGCTATATTACATATAGCAGTAGCAATACATTAAGAAAATGAATTAAAAATTATTTTAAATTAATTCTAGTAATAAAAGAATAAAACGCGGTCCAAAAAATTAATATTTCCGCATCTATTGATGTATTTCAGTAGATTTAGGAAAAGGCTATATTTCAGAATAAAGAAAGTCTATATTTTAGAATTCGCCAATTTAAGTAGTGCAAAACCATTTGCTCGTGTAAAGTTGAAATATTTTTATATTAAAAATAAAGTAAAACCAATCAGTCTTAAAAGACTTGATTCCAAGTCGCAACTTATTATTTTGGGATATTGTTACAAATATGCAGTAAAAAATATATGAAATAGGTTTTAAATATCAACATATTTCAGTTCTATCTAACAGACAGATAGAGAGAGTGAGATTCGCATTTTCAAAATGTTAGAATGAATCTTTATCATAAACAACACTTTTTATGATCACTGAAGGACATCAAAGTCTGTCATATGGCAAACCATTGAGCTCGATACTCTCCATCCTCGATATTCTGGTCCAACTGCACTGTCAGCTGCCTTGCGTACAACTTCATCCTATCTAGCCAGATTGTGCTTTATACTAAGTCTGCCGAGCCGTGGCCTCGTTCTCTTCTTCTTTTCTCTTACCCTCGAGGCGATACTAATAGTCTAATACAATGATGTATAAATATTTTTCTCTTTACCACTAAAAGTAAAAATATGAATGGGTGAGTTTTACTATTTTGAATAAAAATTTGCTGAAGTTTTGTTGATAATTACATAGTAAAAAGATAAGGTTTAATATTAGTCAAAAGTGCGTTTTGATATACGTAATTTGCCTTTTTTAAAGTATTAAATAAATTAGCGTTCATCTATTAGTAACCAGAATAAAACGTGATGTTATTTGAGCAATAAATGTTAATTATCTGTGTTGATGCCCTAAAGTAGAGGCGCGCGATCGAGAATCTCGGTGGTCATAGATTCAAGCTCTAGGCACACACCTCTGACTTTTCGAAGTTACGTTCGAATACAGCAAAGAGTATAGTAATATATATGAGAAAGAGTGGCAACTCTATGACAAAAATTGCATGTATGGTAAGTGCTGCCGTCTACAGTTCAGTGTTTGAACTAAACCTACAAATATATACGTAAACGTAGGTATGTACACTACTATCTATGTGTTGTATAGCTATATTTTAGGTACCTTTGTATTGTATAGCTATGTAGGTATATTTTAAGACTACAGTGTAGGTCATTGGAATTGAATAAAAATATTAACACACGTATAAGTTATGTACAGGCGATTGTCGTATACGGCACCATTTTTATAGGATAAGTACTTATAGGAAGAATATTGCTAGGAAAATATTACGAAGTCCTTAAAACTACGTAACATTAACAAAATAACAAATTTTTAAAACTAGGTAACGTAAACAAATAACAGAAACATAAACTTAACAAGATTCAATTAACAAAAACGAATATAACAACGAAAATTGAGACAAATCTCGAAAACCGCATCAACGTCCGAAAGCCAGAGTTGACAATGAATGAGATTGACGTGTGTTCTTGAGACTTGACAGTTAACGCTAATATGGCCGCCATTTTTGTCTAAAACCAAGCTCTAGATGGCGTTGTCGTTTTTGAAACAGTACTTTGTTCGAAGTGTGCCCCCCCTGGAATACAGTAAGTGCCCGTGTCCAGGGGTGGTACGTAGAACATAATTCCTTATTTGACTCTAGATTTCCAAGCCTCCGAAAATATGAGAAAAACTTTAATATTTGGATAAGCCACTCAAAAGAATATTATATTTACGTTTGGCTGTGGGACCCGGTCCCGGCCGAGCGCTATTTTGAATTCTGTCCTTATCTTTCGAGACTACTGAATTTTTCGAAATTATTACTCTCCTATGTCCTTTTCCAAGGCCCTTTCTAGTATGTACATTGGAGATAAAACAGAATGACGTTTGCTTTCGCTTCATACTATTAGTTTAGATTTAGCTTAAGTTGTGAGTAACTATTGTATTAGTGTTCCTCATCTAAAAAACTATTTAACTTTAAACTCTTTTATTTGGTCTACAAAATACTATAGTAATTACACCTTAATTGGTCTACAGAGTAGATATAAAATGCATCACTGTTATCAGCATTTTGGAGTTGGGTCTTTCTAAATATACGCCATGAAATAGGAATGTGAAACGAACATGAATGTATTGTATTTCGTTCTATAAACTTAACATTGGCATTCTTTGTAGTTTATTTCCAGAACGATCTGTATAATTTTATCTTGAGCTTATGTTATGTGCATTAATTTAAAATGGATGTTTCACCTTTTTGTAATTCGATGCTCTGGCTCAGTGCTGCGATACGATCCGCAAACACTACTCGCTGCTTTCGCTTTTATTCCCTACTACTATGTATAAATTGGTAAACATGCGAAAAGACGTACGTTTCTTTTTTCAAAATTTAATAAAACATAATTCCGTGATGGCTTTAGTTGCTAATAATACGAAGAAAGAGCCTCAAAATGAAGTGTTGCTGAGTGTAAACAACATTCCAGGTCCCAAACATTATCCATGCATAGGGACGCTATACAAATACCTACCCTTAATAGGTGAGTGCTTAACAAATTTATAAATTTGATTCTGTATTATTCGAAAAAAAAATTGCAAACATATTTTTCGAAATGTTTTCAAATCGAAAGTAAAACTACAACTTCACTGCACCATTGTTATACATACATAATTTATGTATTGATTATTCAGTTAAAATGAAAAAAAAAATGATTACATAACATGTAATATTATTATCATCTTCGATTTCAACGCCAGTTTAATTGAGACTTCTTTATAGGCGATTACGATGCTGAGACACTTGATAAAAATGCGTGGTTAAATTATCGTCGCTATGGGAGCCTTGTTCTCGAAGTTCCTGGTGTCAATGTGGTCCATGTTTATGATCCTGAAGATATCGAAGCTGTTTTTCGGCAAGACGACCGCTACCCGGCAAGAAGGAGCCATTTGGCAATGTACCATTATCGGTTAAACAAACCTCAGGTTTACAACACCGGCGGAATTCTTTCGACGTACATACGTATTCTTATTAATTTAATAGTGTAAACGAGTTTTACTTCTTACCCTTCAATCAGCGAACGTTGAACTATATTTATAGTGTTTTCAAATCGTTTATTACCAATTTCAAATAAAGACTGACTTTTATTTATAACAATTATTATTTGTGTAGTAGGTACTCGTAAATGTTTTCACCTAATCCCCATGTTTGAATATATTTTTTTCCGTCTGATCAATATGATTCCAACGAAACTTGATAGTAAGTACTGTCTAGGTATTGAATAGTGTAATGGTGTGATATAAGCGATTACAGTAATATCTTAGTCCATGCAATTATGACTTTATGACGGCTGGTCGGCTTCAGCTATCTGGAGTGTGTACAAGCTGAACCCAACACTAATTGTATGTTTTGTTAGTGTATTATTGGTTTCAGAAATGGTTCCGATTGGTGGAGACTTCGTAGCACATTTCAAAAGAATTTCACAAGTCCTCAGAGTGTTAAGGCGCACGTGGAAAGTACTGATGACATTGTAAAGGATTTTGTACAGTGGATACACAATAGCAAGTTGACAAATAATGACGACTTTTTAAGTTATTTGAATAGATTAAACCTAGAAAGTAGGTACTAGGTATTGCCACATCTTGTACGTCTGAATAAAAATAAAATTGGTAAAGATAATTTTATTTGAAATAAATTAAACATTTTTTCAGTAATTGGAGAAGTAGCATTCAATGAACGATTTAATAGTTTTTCTCCGCTGGAACAAGATCCTGAATCTCGTAGCAGCAGAATCATAGACGCAGCGTTTGGCTCCAATAGTGGCGTAATGAAATTAGATAAAGGAATTTTATGGAAATATTTCAATACGCCTCTGTACAAGAAATTAGTGGAATCTCAGGAGTATTTAGAGAAGTATAACACTTTAAGAAAATTTCATTATGTATACATTTAGAATTTTTAAAAATATTTTTGCAGTCGAGTTAAACTTAAGAAATTCTTAGTATAACGACGGAGTCTGGAAATGTGAGGCTTATAATATCTGACAAAATGTGGTTGCAGTAATACAACTCTGCCTACCTACCCATTCGAAAAATATAGGCGTGAACTGCGCATTTGCCCCGACATTATAACTTATATATTGCTTATATATTATATATAAATCTAATTTGCATATATTAGTAAAATTTGTAGATTCAAGATATACATTCTGTAAGAAAATACTTCAATATAACATTTGTGTGTATGTATCATTGCAGGATTTCAACGAAAATACTTCTTAATAAATTAGATTTTTTTGATTCAAAGGATGATAAAACGGATAAATCGTTATTAAACTCCTTCTTGCAACAGCCCAACGTCGATCGAAAGGATATAATTGGCATGATGGTTGATATTTTGATGGCGGCCATTGATACTGTAATTAATTTTCGTTTCATTGATAATATATATATTTTTTTTTATATATAAATGACATTAATTATTATTTTTAGACGGCTTATGCAACGAGCTTTGCTTTGTATCATTTAGCGCGCAATGGCAAGTGTCAAGAGAAATTATTTTCTGAAATTAAGTCTCTATTGCCCGATAAACACTCACATATAACACCTGATACTATAACCAAGGCTGTCTATTTGAGAAGTTGTATCAAAGAGAGTTTAAGATTAAATCCAGTATCAATAGGGGTTGGCAGAGTTCTTCAAAAAGATATAGCCTTAAAAGGCTATCTCATACCTAAAGATGTAAGTTAAAGCATAAAATATAAGTTTTAACCATATAAATAAATAGTGTGTGATGGTATATAATGGTTGTATGTATTTTGTATATTTAAGACAGTGATAGTGACTCAGAATATGGTTTCGTGTCGACTGCCGCAGTATGTTCAAGAGCCGCTGCAATTTAAGCCAGAACGTTGGCTTAGAGGTTCTTCGGATTATGAAAACATTCATCCATTTTTGAGTCTACCATTTGGATTTGGGCCTCGCTCTTGTATTGCGAGGAGGCTTGCTGAGCAAAACATGTGTATTGTTTTAATTCGGGTAATTAAAATATTGTTTTTCTCCATGTTAGGTGACATGTCTATGTCAAATATATAAAATGACAAACTATTTTATTTTCAGATTATACGAGAGTTTGAGATTAAATGGTTGGGCAAGGAGCTTGGAATCAAAACACTACTTATAAACAAGCCAGATAAACCAGTATCTTTATCTTTTGTCCTAAGACGGGACTGAATTACATGTGATTTTTTGTTTATCTAAAGTAAAATAGAGGCAAAATTATTTTTTAAGATATTTTATTTAACTTTTTATTACATAGCTTGGTATTAATGCAGAGGTTATGACTGGGTATTTAGCCGCAGGATATGATACAATTTCTAAACTTTTTGTAACAGTTTTCTTACTAATCATGTTTGGCAATATACGTTCTAGAACAATGTTGTGTGCACAGTCTGTGGGATCTGATATAAGCAGTCCGTTTTGCTTATTTTTATCAGTTATTACCACATCGACGACAGGATTTTTAATTTCTATAGCAGGAAACTCCGGACTCGATGGTAACATAAGCACTGTTTTATCTCCATCAATGGACACAAGCTTCTCAATGTCAGGAATATCAATGCTATCAGTTATTTCATTGATTTTCAAATCCGCTTCTGTCAAAGTTAGCACCGGAGCAGACATTATTTGGACAGATTCTTCATCCCTGTATTTCACTTTAGATATAGTTTGTGATACTTCTTTTGCTGGAGTAATTGACACTTCCACAATATTTGGTTCTGTAAGCTTCTCTTCTATGATTTCAATCTCCGGCAACACGGGCTTGGGTGGTAAAATCAGAGGTGGTAGAGATGGCGGTTCTGGTATCACAACTGCTGGTGCTGGCTTGACATCAGCTATAATTACTTTTTCCTCACAAGGAGTAGCCACTTTGATAGTTTCTTCAATCCAAACAGGTATTTTGGGAAGTTCCAAAGGTGGTAATACAGGCGCTGGTGGGATTTCTTCCAGTACTACTTTTTCTGGTTGTTCTGGAGGTACTGGAGTAAGTGTCGGCGGAGGTGAAGGTGGAATTACCGCAGTTGGTTCCTCAATAATAATTTCGGGTACAACAATTTCCACATCAGGCAATTTGGGCGTTTTAACTTCAACTTCGACTGGTATCTCACTATTGTCATTTGAATTAACTGTAGCCACTACAGCTCCAATTGGTGGGAAGTTAGTTCCTAACAAAATTTGTGGATTGAAGAAAAAGTTTGTGCCTTGATGTACAAAATTGGATGAGACGGGCGAAGGCCCATATGGCGATACGGGCGTTATAATAGCTGGGCTATTAAAGTTTTCTTCTATTGCGATTTTAGACGGGACTTCAGCAACGTTGTCTGCCAATGCTGGAGTTGAAGCCAGCAACAGCATTAAATAGAGTAACTCCATTTTATTAGATATCTGAAAAAACAAATTACAAATTTTAGTAAGTGATTTCAATGAATAGTAGATAAGTTTATGTATTATTAGTTTAAATATCTTACCATTGTATCGATGTGGTAGTCCAATGTTGAATGATCTGGATTAAAATGATATTGCATTATATACTTCACACCTAAAACGTCTAAGAACTCGTTGATCCAATACAAAGTGATTATAATTTTTGAGTTTCATTAAAACCAGTTACCTAATTGTTTTATTAACAACAAAAAATACCAGTATGGGCGAACTATGTGTAGGCATGTAATGAAACAAAATGACATATCTCATTTGTTAGAAATGTTAATTGTATTGATAATTAACAAGATTTTCAAGATTTGCAACATATTTTTTATGGAATAGCCATGTTCAAATGCATATATAAGCACTTGGTCTGATTTGATAATGCACTCTGCTCTTGCGAAACAATCTAGGAAACAAGAACAAAACACAATATCAAACATGAATAAAGTAAGTAATACGCTATAGATCACACTTTAGTTTTTTCTTATTTATTTATGAATAACGTTTTTTGTGTATTTTAGAATATTTTGTATGTCATATATAATTTAATCGTTTTTGATTTTAGGTCGTGATTTTCATTACTCTGGTCTTAGCATCATGCGCTCTTAGTGCCCCAAATACTCTGAGGTCACTTCCAGCACTGAAACATGAACATTTACAAGACGAATACGGACAGTACGCCTTACGGTACGTTACAGCAGAAGGGACTATTGTTTCTGAAAAAGGCCGCCTTATACCTAATCTAGAAGGAAAAGGACATGTGATGGTTATGGAAGGTGAAGTTACTTACATTGGCGATGATGGCAAGACCTATGTCACCAAGTATACTGCTGGACTCGATGGTGTAAAGGTTGAAGGAGACCATCTTCCCGTTGCGTCCGAGCCTCCCGTGGAATCGTCGGTTGCCCCTCTAGCTTCAACTGAGGCTGGTAGTGTTGGTGTAGAAACAACAACTTCAGCTGTCGTCATACCGGAGGCGCCAACTGTCCCTGCCGTATCAACTGTTGCTCCTTAAAGTCTTAGATTGACCAGCTTTACCGAAAATATACAACTTTGGTCTTATTTTTTGTTTTTATTTATTACATTTTTCAAAAACAAAAATTACAATATAAATTTTAAAAACCTGTCAATGATATGATCGCCGGCCTTATGAAACAGAAAACAAACAAGATAATTAGGATAACTAGATATAACTCAATATTCTGTATTAAATAATTGTATTCGCTTCATGGTACTAGTATTCATCATTCTCTTTGGAGTAGTTATACTGCAGTTTCTATGAGACGCGGTGTTATCACTAACTATGCCAAATTAACAGTAGTTTATTACGCTGGTCAAGTGTATATTTGGGCACTTCACATATTATCAGATATTTCTTTATGAAAATGCAGTATACGATTGATTCTACAATGGTCCGGCTCGGTCGAGCTGAAACTACATAAATAATCTTGAAGAAAGCACCATAAAAATGTTTTTTGCTTTAAATTATTTTGTGTTTCTTATAAGGATAAACTACTCTGTAGTTAAAAAATATCTTTTACAATATACATATATAAGTAATCTGTTGTTTTTGAGAATTATCCCAATAGCTGATAAGTATATTTACGTCGCAAATTGACATACATAACAAATGTTTTTTTAATAGTTTTTCCAATTAGTAAGAAGTATCCTTACATATATAACACGAAGTCTACTTTTTCATCACCTTATCAGTTATTTGAAATAAGAAACAGAGGTATTTTATTTTGCTTTATTTCTATTCTAAACTAGCATTATTGTTTTAAATCCTCATAGGATTATAATTTTAATTACTTATATTAAATTCATTTTTATTTCATTTTAGATGCGTCTCCTCGGTGTTGTAATTTTATTGCCTATATCACTAGCTCTACCCTACACGGGCGTTTTGACTGCTTCGCGGTATGACACGAAAATTCCACTTGTGATTAAATATGTCGATTCCGACATAATATATAAAGAAATGAAACAAGAACACGAGAAAAAGGAAAATATTCAATCTAATTCGGCTGTTCCTCCTGCACCCATACTACAACCGTTAGTTGGTTCTGTTTCTGTATTAACAGAAAATGAATTAAATGATTATGCTGAATTGATATATTTACCATCTGATGGTTCCGAAATTGTAGGTGATCATAAAAGCAAGACTCTCAGATTTGGATTCTTAAAACCTTCAAAAATAGTAAGTTTTCTTAGTGCGCTACCATTACCCCTCCCTTTATCTGCACTTAGTTCCATATTATTCAAATGATAAATACTGATGTAAAAGTCTTTAAATCATGAATTGGATAAAACGGTTTTCATTTAAATAAAACGGTTTTCATTTAGTTTTTCTAGTAACGGATAAGAAAGTAACGGATTACTTTCTTGAATCGAATGTCAAATGTTGCTTACTTTGTATGTAACTTGACATACGTTTTATTAAGTACATACGTTTATGTAATGATTCGTACTTTATATGTGTATATTTTATTTTTTTATCATCGAATTACATATGTACATGTAATTTTGAATCTATTATTTTTTCTTTGTATCACCCTGAGCTTGACTGGTAGATAATGTCTAAGGTATTAAGTCCGCTCAATTCACATAATGTATGTAAACCATAAACAAATAATGTATTACGATACTGAATAAATACTCTTTTGCATTAAAATGCCTTATTACTTGATTTTCTATTTTTGGGTATAGTATACTTAGTTTAGTTCCAGTTTGTTGACTATGTCACCAATGCCAAAATATTTTGTTTATTAAATAAATAATATTCGATCGGATGTTAATTTTTTTTTTAATCCTCATGTGTTTATTTCATTTTTTACATTTTTAAATATAAAGTTTTATAAAAAAAAATACATTTAAAAATATAAAAATCGATCGGGTGTTAATTTTGTTTATTCTTACGATGATTGTTTGTACATTATGGATAAGTAAAATAAACAAACAAAGTCACATTGAATATTTTATATTTAGAATAAGCTATGTTTTTTCACTTGATGTATTTTTTACTTTCCGAAACCGTCCATCCATGGCGAAAGTGTAGGAAAGGATGAAGGTGCTGCACGGTTTTGGTGGCCGACCGTTGTTGTAGGCGGACTCAAAGTTGTAGCTGCTCTATAGTTTTCGGTTTTGACATCATCCCAGCTGAACTTATGATTTCCTCTGCTGGGCGGCAACTGTGGTGCTGCTGGCGGTATATTATGTCCTTGTGGAGGGTTGTACGATGGCACATGACTCAATTGCCTGTTGGCTTCTTGATTGAAATTTGTAACTGGACGTGAAGGTAGGACAGGAGCCGGAGTAGGAACGTAAGGTTGATAATGAGGATACTGTTGCTGATTTGTATGGAACGGCGTGGAAGTCTGTTGAGGAGTTTCGTAATGTGGATACGATTGTTTGTTAAGAATTTGAGATAAATCTGCCCATTTAGGAGTTGAAGGTGGTGGCGGAATGGTGGGAGGGTATGCTGATACATGGTTCCATTGATTGTTGAATTTATCAAGGGGTACAATAGGAGTCGGTACATGCGGGAGTGCTTCCATCCTTGGGAAGTTGTCCATGGAAGGCAGTAAAGGCACACTGGTGGTCGCCTTTGGTTTTCTGTACATGTATCTTCCAATGTTTTCATTTCTTTGCTCCACCTGAGGAGGTTGATCTTTTCTTATTTGTTCGAAATTGTAGATAATATTTTCATTGGGCTTTATTAAAAGATTCCTGTTGTTCACGTCTTCGTTGAAGTCATATGGTGTAAGTGATGCGGCGCTGTAAGATTGGCCGAAGACACCTCCATGTTCGGCAAATGTCGTAAAGAGACAAAGCGCGAGCAAAAACATTTTCTGAAAATAGGATTAATGTTGTAAAAGTTATTTTTTTCCTTTTTTATTACGAATTAATAATAAATTAAAGGTATAAGTATATGATTGATTACCTTTTGATTGCCCGTCACAAGTGATTCTTGATTTAAATTTGCTGATTTATATATGTAACTTTAAAGACACAATTAAGAAATAACTAGTTTAGGAATTCAATAATTTCTTTTAACGAGTGCTAATGCGACATTAAGTAACTTTACGAAAAATAACTTAAAATTACTCAATTGTTTAATGGATAATGAAACAAGTACTTGTTAACGAATTACATTTTATGTACATTACATATAGCAACAATAAAATTAGTATAGATTAAAAGTACAGCCATATTTATTATACAAATATATCTATATACTAAGAAATTGATGTAGGTATTGCGTTATAAAATTAGATTATTGCTAACTAAAGAAAACTTATAAATAAAATTAGATACCCAAAAATAGTCATTGCAACAAGTGGCCATTATTTAACATTTAGATAACATCTGCATATAATGGCTAGTTATTCGCAGCGACATTTTGAAAACATTCACCAGTAAGAAAATATTTTTAGTTAGGTAGGGGCGATCGCATTTGGGAAAATATACGTATGCAGTAATACTCTTGTAACACACTTAGAAAAGAATACGTTTGAGGTTCATGAGATGGTTGGACAGCAGCATTATAGTAAAGCATGTTTGTTAATCTTGATCTTGTACATTCCTACGCGCTTTGCTCAAAAAGGTGATTTGACGATTTATACAACTATTAAAGCGCCCACGAACATTCATTTACAAAGCCTATTTACCATTTTGATAAACACAGTTCAGTTCAATAACCTTTTTGCTTTATAGATATACTAACAATAAAATGTTCCTTATTTAGTCTTTATTACCGATTATGAATAACTTAACGGTAAATATTATGACCTGATATCTGTAAAGGGAGAAAATTGTGAGATAATCTTTTTATGGATAATCTTTAAACTATTCAACTTAAATATATAGGTATATATTTATTGGTCATCCGTATATAACAACCCCACCTAATCTAAAGTATTGCTTACAGAGACGACGACGAACTCTTTGTACGGCAAAGATAATTACAATGTTAAGAGTTTAATGGCACTATAACTGATAATATTAAAGTAAATAACATTTTCGTTCCATTAAGATGTTCACTTAATCTATATATTAAACATTGACTATATTTTAAAGATTATCGGTTACGAAAGTTCGAATCGTTCGATTGAATTAGTTTTGTGTTCTTGGCTCTTACGATTATATTTTGTGAAACTAACAATACTGATAAATAAATAAATACGGTAACTTCATTTCCTCACATCCACATTATTTTAAAAAATTAATTTATCGGTCGTGGGTCGTACGGCGTAGCATCATGGCCGACGTATCTATTGTTTTTTCTAATTTGGAAGCCTTCGCCTGGCGCTACGTTATAGTATATAACACGCCTTATACCGAAGGGATCAATGTACCCGAAACTTCCTGTTCTGTCATCAGACCCTTCAGACTGTTCTTCGTGGTATTGCTTAGGAAGATAATATCGGAAACCGTTCTTTTTAAACGCAATACCATCATAAGCAGGAAATTGTGGGGTATAGCCGTCGCCCAATGGAACATTTGGGCGTTGTCGTCTTATCCAGTCGTCAGCATGTCTATATGAATTAGGATTAAAGACATCAATATGTTTACTATCGCTAGCATAATAGTCGTCGAGTGTGTTCGTATTTGAAGAGTCGTAGTAATAGGGATTTGGCGTCGTTGTTTCTTCATTTCCAGATACCGGGGTCTCAGACGGTTTAAAGTCGTAAGCAGTTGATGAGTCTACTGAATTGGGTGTGACGTGTACATGCGGTGAGGACGTAGGATGTGGGTAGTAAGGCGGTGGAGAGGTGACAGACACGTCTGAAGGGAAGTTTTGTGGTGGTTCGTGAGATGTCGTTTGTTGAACTGGATTTGGTGTGGTTGAAGTGACTCTCGGAGGCGCACTTGTGCGTTGTACTGCCGGTGCTGGAGTTACACCGTACCCTGGGTCAGTAGGAGCAGTTTTAGCTATATTTAACGACTCCTGGAAGCAATAAAAAAGTTTTTTAAGTAGCCGCAGTCATGATTATTATCCACATTTATATGTGTTTATAAATAATAATACATACACTTATTGGTCGGTTTTGTCCCACATATACAGTTTTCGACCTGTATATTCTGTAGCCTTGATTGTCGGCGATGTAATCTTGAAGGCGTAGATATCCATCAGCACCAACCCACCCTGTGCTGCCTAGAACAATTTATAAATTAACATACACATACATACATAAACTCACGCCTATATTCCCTGATGGGGTAGGCAGAGGTGCATTTATACACCCACATTTCGCCAGTATGTATTCAGTCCCACGTAATAGGGGGCGAGTTTATTGCCGTTATTCGGGCACTTTTCCAAACTCCGTGCTGCTACTGAGAATTTCCTACTGGAAAAACCCAATAACACTTTGCCCGACCCGGGAATCGAACCCAGGACCTTTAGATCGCACGTCATACTTGTACCGCAAGACCAAGAGGCAATCATAAATTAAATACATTAAATATTTCATTCCATATTCAACTCAACAATACTGGTGCTACTTTGGTACTTCGGGGAATCATAACCCTAAATTAGGAAAAGAAAAAATAAAGAATAAAACTGTTTGATAGTTTTAAAGTAGGTAATTGTTTAGGGATTTTTATCACTCTCTTCGAGGAGTAAATTTGACATTAAATTTGTGGGAGACATGTATAAGTTCATCTGGATGGCGCCGACTGCCGTATAAACATTTCACTCCTTTAGTATATTGTTTGGTAAACATTGATCTTATAAACTACCAATGAAGTAAAGTGTTAACTTATTACTTACCGACCACTGAACCATCTTTTAATCTTCGCTCTTTGCGGTATTGCCCATTGTGGGTTTGGTAGAGGAAGTAACGCTCGTCGTCTTCGTCTGTTTGTATGTGGAACTGGTTAGGATCTTGTTGGGGGCTGTACCCATCGAGAGCAGCCAGTGTGCTGCATGCACATACCTGGAACGATCAAATATTTTTTTACATTAATGATTCGTTAACCTTGAAAAAAAACTATAAATTAATTCTCACTACTTAATAAAAAAAAACTTTTATAAGTTTTTAGTAAATAATAGTAATAAGTGTTGGATTGATCGTAATTTTCTTCTTCATCAACCCATATACGCCCACTGCTGAGCACGGGTCTCCTCTACCATTGAGAGGGTTTAGGCCATAGTCCACCACGCTGGCCTAATGCGGGTTGGCGGACTACACACCTAAGAAATTCCTAAGAACTCTTAGGTGTGCAGGTTTTATCACGATGTTTTCCTTCACCGTTAAAGCAAGTGATAATTCAATGTGAATACACACATAACTTCGAAAAGTCAGAGGTGTGTGCCTGGGGTTCGAACCCGCGACCGCCGAGATTCTCGACCGCGCGCTCAAACCTCGAGGCCATCACTGTAATTTTACTCATATTATAATTGAACTTTAATTCATCGCCACATGGGTATATTTTTTCCCGTAAGCTATAGTTTCAAGAACAAATATAATTAAGGCACAAGGTCCATTGTAGTTAAATGGTAGTGTAGAATAAAATGATAAATCGTGGATTAGACGATCGTGGGAGTTAGAATTACATGAACCAACATTTTATTAGTGGTAGTGTCAAGGACTTCGCTAAAGTACCATCAATGGAGTATTATTACTCTCTAATTGGACATTATCACGCATTCCCGTGACAGGTGCATGGAAAAATATCATTATCTATTTGTTTTATTCACATGCAATTTTATATGTGGAGACATCGTAATATTCTAAATAATAGTTATAAATGGGGCATTCTTATATTTACTTGACGCCTAGCGAGACCCTAGTTGTTTAAACAATTATGTACCTAAGTAAATAATGTAATGTAATATAATTTATTTAATAAATAATTCAATAATATAATGTAATATTTCGGACTTAGATACTTAAGTAAATGTATGAATGGGGGTAAGTATTACTTTACCTAGAATTTAAATAATACAGAAAAATATCCATAAGGAAAACTGTATGGCCATTCCATAAAAGGATTACTAAGTATGAGAATTAACCCGTATTATAGGTACTTATATATTGGATGACTATATTGTACAAATCTACATAAGGTTGTATTGAAAAAAAAACTCAACAAAAGCATTGAACAATTATACGTAGCTTTAAAAGGCTATGTGTTGATACAACCGGAACCGAGAGAAGGATTTTTCGTGTCACATAATAGGTATGTAGGTCTTTACCTATTGAAATAGGTGAGCAGAAGACTAAGCCCTTGACTCTGATCATGATTAAGTATGTTTATTATGAGTTAATAAATAATGAAATGTTTAACAATAAAACCACTATCAACGATTTATTGATTTAAAGCCGTCTCGCAATGCACATGACACGTGAAATCGGTCAGAATTGTGAGAAACAATGGTTTTTACCACGAATTAGAGACAGAATCAACTATCTGTGAAACAATGGTTGTTAATTCAGCCCCGAAGGCCGAAACATGGTAACAAAAAGAGTCAGGTCGTCCACTATACAAAAAAATACTCGGAAATTTAAATTAGATTTAGCAAATAAAATATGAATTGTATACACTGATACTTTGTTTACTGGATTCATATAGCCATAAATTTGAATTGCCTATTTTTATCTTCGTATGTAACTTGATGTAAAATATGTGAAATTATCAGTCATTGATTTTTTGCGGAAACTATTGTTTTGCTATTGTACTTTGCGTCTGGGGAATTAACACCAATAAATGTATTTGTATGTATGCGTTGGTGTTACTCATAACATGACTTGACGAATACCAATGTGTGTTCTTCTGAATACGACCTACGAAGCTGGCATCGTCACAACCTCGGGACAGACGTGGGTAGATAACTAAGGACTTACGCGGAAATGTGCGCTTGCATCGTAGATTAGGCAGTACTTGCGACAAAAACTAAATCCATAAATGTACATATTTGTTCCTTTGTTATTTGAGGTCGCTTCCGTAATTTAAACGATTCCTTTGTATGACTAGTGCAAGTTAAAAAACGGATGACTGTGAAAGTATTTAAATGTGTGAGGTTCGACGGAAAAAGTAGGGTGATTTTATTTGCATGTCAATAATCATTTCGTGCATTTGATTCGAATAGTTTTTTCATGGCTTGTCAGTAACGACCCTCTGTTTTTTTTCGCTACAGATACGTATTCGTATGTAAAGTACATGTATGTATAGTGCGTCACTGAGACTTGTTGTATTAGTGGTGTAGTTGTATCGAATTACGATTACGTATTCAAATGGATCACAAAACTTCGGTGTATGTAAATTTTATACGGTATTGGCCATCAACCTTTTAAGGCTATTTTAATTTGTAATTATATAGAAATATAATGTTTTTTTTTTTCAAACAGTCTTAAGTGCTAGTTAGTGTACAAAAAGTACTGAAGATTTTGTAATACCCGGTTAATTTGTAAGAGGAAGAGGCTGTAATTAAATTGTGTTTGCGCACTATTATTTAGTAAAGTAATACTTTTTGCAATCATTAAACTGATATTCGAAAATGTAAGAATATCCAATAATTAAGACTTATGATTTCTGCTACATGCGTCATAAATGACTTGCTAGTTACAAATGACCAGGAAATAAGTATTTTAAGTTTAGTCTCAATTTACAAAAACCTACTTGAGTAAAAACAATTACATATTTGTGTTACGCCTTTGTGATTTCTGTGCTATTCGTATAAATTTTATTACACAATGATTACAAGATGGCGACTTAATCATCTTGGCTAATTAGGTATGGACACTTGATTATGTATGCACATATTAAATATTGTTTTATATTTGCAACACAACAACATACGTTCAGAAAACATCAATAGATTCCATTTGTGCAGAGGGCGGTATTTGTCTCTTCAATATTATTTAAATTTATTAAAATGAATAACGCCTATTAGCGACAAATAATCATGATTTTATAATTATTATTGTACTATACGATATGCAATAATTATTGCATAGATGTCATCAGCTAGGCATGTGTTTATAGCATCATTTGAAGGCTAGTTTTATAGTGATTCGATCAAGTGTCAGATTTGCTAACGAATGTAGTGTCATTTGAAAAAAACTACAAATATAGACGAATATTGTGGCGTCAGCGTTAATAAGCGTTCTAAGGCTGTAAAACGTCTACTGAATAATACGATATTTGTTAAACAAATGTTTACGTTAAATTTGAAATTTCAAAGCTGATCTAGAGTCGTAACTTTATTAATTTTACCAGCGGTTGGGCTATGGGTAGTTAGCGGCAAGGATTACGTCAGGATAAAATGTTATACCAAAAATCTATGATAATTTGCCACAGTATCCATGTCCATGTAAAGTAGTTTATGAGTTTATTTGTTACAAACGTAAAAAAAAACCATAAGCGTTTTATTAAGTGAAATATATACTTATTATGAAATCAAAATTATTTAAATTGAAGATTACGTCTTAGTTAAAAGTTGAGATTACGTGATGTAAAAATTACGCATAAATTGTTTCTTCACCGATAGCACATGTTTCACCTTAAGGGTCTGGCGTTTAAAATTAATTAATTTTGTTTACCTTACAGAAACTTATGAGATGTTCATAATTAGAGTTATTCTTATTGTTGAAGTAAAAAAATACTAAATACTTTTTGTTATATTTATATCTATTTATATCATTTTAAATACAAAGGATTTCAATTTTATTAGATCTATTTCGATAAGTACTATTAGATATTTTATGTACATGTATTCTATTCTTCTATATACGGTGTATTCAGACTGTGATCGGAAACTAAGGCAGATAATATCTAAGGTGATTGCAAACCCCCTGGCGTTAAAGAAAATCCCGACAAAAAGCAAAAATGTTGACGCTTTTCATACAAACCATATACATTTAATACCGGTGGTTGTATGAAAATCGTAAAATTTTTTTGTAGGAATTTTGTTTTCAAAAAACCTGTTTATGAAAATCGGCAAGAAGCCTCGCTTTGCCTCTACTATTTAAAGCTAATTTATATCGCTGAAGTCTATGGTACCTATTCAATGATATAAAAATGCAGCTCCGCATGATGCATGGGATGCAGGCGTGCGTGTAATTACGAGTATGTGTGTGTAATATGGCGAACTTATACCGGTAAGTTCAAATCGAAAACAATCCTGCGGTGTAAGAGCTATCTCAGTATACGCTGTCTAGACCGTTACTTACACGATGGTACTATATAATAGGATTGAATTTTCTGTTTGCCCAACCCGATAACCCATCCTGGGTTTGAAGATCACATAGCATACTTATGATATGCGAGACCATGAGACAGTTGATATAAATAAGATTATTATTAATAATAGAGTTTAAACAAATTCGGTCAATTGTATTATCAATATTAGGAATATTAATATGTTATAATATTTTTGGCTTATTCCATCGATTAAGTAATTAATTACGCAACTTAGAAATTAATGACTACAAGTTGTTTAATGAAGATCATTTGATTAATTGCTGAACTTTTAAATAATTTTGTTGGAATAAAAGGGCGTTAATTAACCCTATTTAAGTAGTGTGACTTTGCACTTCATTGCATTCAGAGACGCAGATAAAAATGAAATTTGTAAGTATAATTTCTCCATTTTATCTAAAAAATATGTAATGTTCATTGTTGTGATCCGTTGTACATTAATTTAAATAATGTTTTGTATAAACAGTAAAAAATGGCTGTTTGATAGAATCAATAACATTTAGAAATCCTCTAAGGATTTTCTTCGGTTACGTTATACGAAATACTTTTGTTACAGCTTATGGTAGTATGTTGCTTCGTGGCAGTAGCTGCGGCTGCCCCACCTTCTCCTGCAGTCGCCGCTCGTCGCAACTTGCCTGCTCTTCAGCATGAGGAAGTGCACGACCAGTTCGGTCAGTATGCTCTGCGGTACGTTACTGCAGAGGGAACTGTTGTCTCCGAACGTGGGCGATTAGTGCCCACCCCACAGGGCAACGCGTATGTGCTGGTCGTCGAAGGGGAGACATCCTACGTCGGTGATGATGGAAAGACTTATGTTACCAAGTACTCGGCTGGGCTCGACGGAACACACGTGGAAGGTACTCATCTCCCCGTTCAAGTTGCCGAACCTGCACCTCAAAAGTAATCCAAATAAAGTGTACTGAATTCCTCGAGATTTTGGTTTTACCATTGTACTGATTTCCTCGAGTTTTGGTTTTACCATTGTTCATAAAAAATTTCCTTAACGATTTTAGTCGCTATTTATGAATCAACACCGTGAACTAATATATCCAGAAACGGATATGAATCAGAAGGTGACTCTACCTGATAGTTCTTGTCAAACTCGTATTAGACCTGTGGGCGTAAATTTGAAGGTTTTACGGGCTTTCAAATTTTATCACGATGTCTGTCACTTTTTTGTAATCCATGTGAACCTCCAATATAGGAGTCATTTAATTTTTTTTAATTTTAATTTGATCACACGACGGAGCAAAAACGGTCGTGGATGAGAAACAATTAAAAATATCTTCCGCATTCAATTTTTTGTTGATGGTTTTTAAAATATGCCAATTCTCATGGTTATCAATTTACAATTAAAATATCAGACTACATTATAATTACCATTGTGACAGGAATGTCGAGATATGAGATCAGCTAGCTTAATAACTTAGTTTGTGAGTGGGCGATAGAACGCAGGTACCCAATGCGAAATCAGATTTGCGCTGATCTCAACTACAGCACTACGTACAATGGTTAAGTAAATAAGGTTTGCGTTTCCTTGTTTTGAGCTACCATGGCGATTATAAGACGTGGGTACATTTGCGTGGGTTTTAGGGTAAATCCGCATTAAGCCTAATACTGGTAGCCTTGCAAGCCGTCGGTGAATAAAATAGTATTGGTACATATTATAAACATAGTGGTTATAAACATTGTCACGCAGAGTTATCGAGATCAATTCTATTTCAATTAAATTAACATTACGTTGAGTTACAACTATTACACAATATTTGTGATTTATTTTACAATGCCATAATACCTAAATGGTTCGTAATTAAATAAAAATACATAGCTACATAATTGCTGTTAGCCATTTATGGATAATGTTCTTAATTCATGTGCTCTTTAGGAAATATGTGGTTGCGTACGACACAAATTAGATACCCATAGCTTAGGTGAATTCTAATTGAGTTCTTTTGCAATGGACTCAGTAGTTGCATCTCGAATAGGCACAAAAGTAATTAGATACTAGTGTGAACATCTAGGTGATTACAAAAATGCTTGCTGTATCTGATGTTATTTCCTACATATCAATGTTAAACGGCACATTAATGCGATATTTTTCGTTGGTAACAAAGTTGCGAAATATGTTATACTGGCGGAAGAAAATATTTCACTTTAGCGACTAATTAATCCGGCGTCATGCCGGCGCATTTAAATTTTTCTTACTCCATTAACTAAGTGAACAATAAGTCGTAGAAAATACCGATGACAAGTTTGTTCGAGACTTTTTAGTAACAGAACTCATTAGAGGTAATTGCCCATGGGAAGCGTACGATCAGTTCGTTCGTCGCGCCTGGTAGTCGCCGGCCTGTCGCGTCCGATTTGCATTCCTAGCTGTCTGCAATATCTGGCCGTCTTGCATTTGCTTTTAAGATGCCTTTACGTGAGTACATTACTATGATCGATAAAAAAATAACCATCGGAAAATGAAATTAAAATATATTGGCTGCGTATCACGACAAAAATCTGCGGTGTGCGATAGTGAGGATCCCGATTCGGGTTAAGTAAAACCTTATTGCGGATTTTCGCATAAATATATATGTCGTGGCCATATCGTAGATTTGCTCATTTCATGAAATGCTTGAGTATTTCATGAACTGGTCGCATTTCATGATGTGGGCAACTCAATTTGACCAGATCATAAAATCGTCTACGTTTCACGATTTTGTCATCCACGTTTGGCCAATTCGTATAAATAGGGTGTCCATAAAATATTTAATAAAACAAACACAAATATCTGTCGAAAACAAATGAGTAGGTTAGGTTAGGTTAGAGTTGTGATAACACAAAGGAAAACAAATGTCTGTCGAAAATAAATAAGTAGGTTAGGTTAGGTTAGAGTTGTGATAACACAAACGAAAACAAATGTCTGTGGAAAACTAAATGAGTAGGTTAGGTCAGGATAGGTTAATGATCACACAAAAGAAAATTGGAGAGGGTCACTAGTATGCTCAAAACTAATTTTCAAAAATTAATAAAAAAAATCTCCCCGTCGCAGAAATCGATTGTAGGTATTGTGAAGTCCTTCCTAGGTACGTACTTTAGTTAATTGTTACAACAAGTAATATAAAAATCCTCGTATTCCTCGTCCGCTGTTTTCATAATGTCGTATTCTGACATCCAGTAATAATCCATGGACTTCTGTTGCGTAGTCACCCTACTCCCCTTAATTTGTAACAACATTATCGTCCGCGGCCGCCATTTTCACACATAAACAAAGCGCTTATAGCGCCTCTACCGGTAATTCATGTAACTATTTTACGATATGATCAAAATAATCTTGAATACTTTATGAAATAGTCGCGCTTTTAGTTGACCACATCGAGAAACGATTTTTATCATTGATCTGCCCAAACCATATCATGATGTGGCCAATAGACAGTCAAACATTTCATGAAATGCAACCATTTCATGAAATACTCAAGCATTTCATGAAATGAGCAAATCTACGATATGGCTACGACATATACATACCTACCATACGCATCTTTACAAGATTACGCAGAGGTTATTGCTACATCGTTTTGACAGCTATGTTTTAAATAGAATTTAATTTGGGGCTATTGGCGTTTATCGGAAACATTTCCGTACATAGTATTTACGTTTGTATGTCTGACGAGATTTGTACAAAAATTATCCAGGTTTGGTGATTAGAGGATCGTCTCTATTAGTGTCCGTACGTGTTAGCATTGTGAGGTATTAATAACAAGTATAAGCAAACGGTACAAGATCATGCTGTCAAAATAGTTCATAACATCACACAATAGCACTTACGATAAATAATTGAAGAATAAGATTATAGCCACGGCATGTAAAACCCACTAGCATATGTTCGGCTGGCGTGCATCTTATCAAGCGTTCCGCGCAGTTCCGCATAAACAATGAAAGTGATGCTCGCACACCACAATGCTCGAAGGTTCTCACGCGACGAAAGCGCTGACGTAATCTTGTGTGACACGGCCGCGTTGGTGACAAGTTCCCGCTTCACGCATACGCAGTCAATGCTCCACACTGTTAAACACTAATTAGCCTCTCATGAAAAATGAATCCTTTAACCCCTAACATACGTCTTAAAATTAAAACACAAAGGAATCAATTCTATACAATCTGTCTCACATAATATTTCGCTGATGAAACTTAATGTCATTGTTCCTATTTCACGATATTCATCTATTGTCGGTTAGAGAATATCATAGCAGAAATGATTTCTCTTAGCCTATCGCCGTCCACTGCTGAACGTAGCGCAAGATAAGCATAAGATAGCGCCAACCATCCCGGTCATGAGCAGAAATGATTGTTTAGCTAAAATTAAGTATGCCAAATATGATAATAATATTTAATATAAACCTGATTGACATAGCCATACCCAATACCCATAACATCCAATCAACAATATCAGATAAGTTAACTAAATACCAAGATCTTGCAATAGAGTTAAAAACGCAGTAGAAAGCGCAGACAGTACAAATAGTACCGATTGTAATTTCTAGTACAGGAATAGTGCCTAAAAGCCTATTACAAAGTCTGGAAATATTAAAAACCCCACCTTATATCCTATCTATCATTCAAAAAGCTACAATTTTAAACACATGCCGCTTAACTCGGAAATTCCTATCGTCATCATCTGTAACTTCTACATTTATCATTTAACCTGATGTGCTTGGTCAAGACCCGTACACCAGGTTTAGTACCCTTGTAAAAGGAGATAAATAAAATATAAAAAAAAAATTAAATATAATATAATATATTTCATGGTATCAAAGCGGCGGGCTCTATTCACAAAATATTCCATTATTCTTTATTTATTAATAACCTGATTAATTGCTTTACGGTTTAAAATGTGCGTGTGTCTTTACTAATGATGTTGTTACGTTACGCACGAAATATATTTTACGCACGAGTATTAAGGCATCTGTCTGTTGGTGAATTTGTTTACACAGAATGTATTCAGACTTGATCGGGTACTGAGGCAGGTAACAGCTAAGGTGATTACAAACCCCCTGACGTTAAATAAAATCCTAAAAATTACGTTTTCCTAACAACCACATACATTTTATACCTATGGTCGTTAGGAAAACGTATTTTTTTTACCTTAGTTTCCGATCACGGTCTGACACACTATGTATATTTTTAATATTTTAGTTTGCATTAACTTTTATAAAACTTAAGGGTTTCGCTCATCGCTCCATTGTTGAGCAATTGTTAGAATTATAATATGACTTGCAAAAGCAAATTCACAACTGCCGAAATAGTCAACCACGTGCCTAATCCTCATGTTCTAAATAAATTCATCAGAAACCGTCGGACACTAGCCTCTTTAAGCATAGAGAGGGTTCAGGCCACGGTCTTTATAAGTAACAAAATATTTTATCATCTAGCTTTGTTAAATGACAATCACAAATTACTTGATAAGGCAGGTATTCAGATTGCACTGCATATAATATCAGGCGCAGCTACTATGACTGGCTGAAAAATTATTTTGGGCATTTGTTTTTTTGTTTATTTTATGTCGACTTTAGGACTAAAATGAAATATGTGCCGGATATTAATTTCGATGGTCTCAATTTATTCTTCTACACAAAACTATCTTTTTAACAGTATATAAATAATGGATCAGACGATCGGTGTTACTCCATTATTCGTTTCTAGATCACTTGTTTCGTCATCCAAACTTTAGTACAATTGTGTTTTTGTTCTTTCATAGTCACGACGAATGTAATTGTTGAAAGGAAAATAAATAAATAATTTGCATCATCATTTTAAAACCTCTTTCGTATCTCCATTTGTCTATGGGGTGCTTTAGATATGCCTTTTGTCATCATGTCTGATAAGCGAGTGAATGCAGCATGGTGTTTTTGTTGATATGATTTTGGGTTGGTGAGCAATTTTTATACAGTACTACTAATATACTTTTTGTTTACGTATACACAGGGCTTCCTGATAGAAATTAACTTCATTAAACATTTTTCAGATAGGTATGTGTTGTTTGTAATTTTGTTTTTTTATAAGTATTCGTTATGTCTAAGCTGATTCCCATTTAAGGTAGTAGATGGCGTTGCGCGGTGCATGCTAAGTGATAGAATTACAGACATTTCTGTTAATACTAGCTTTTGCCCGCGATTCCGTCCGCGTAGACTCTAAGGTTGAGTGCAGAAAGATTATAAGTAAATCTATAATGGGTCTTCTAAGTGCCCAAAAAAGTAAAACTTTTATAGATCTATTTACGTATTTATAGCATGTTTATCCCACGGGAATACATTTTCCAGTATAAAATTTTCCTATGTTAATTCTGTGAGCCCTACCTATCTCTATACCAAAAATCATTCAAATCGGTTTGGTAGATACAGAAATACCCATTACCACGGGAATAATACATTTTCCAGGATAAAATTATCCCATGTTAATTCTGTGAGCCCTACTTACCTCTATACCAAAAATTATTCAAATCGGCTTGGCGGATACGAAAATACCCATTCCCACGGGAATACTACATTTACCGGAATAAAAAGTATCCTATGTGTTATTCTGATGTATAAGTTATATTATTGTAAAAATCATTAAAATACACTAAGTATTTTTTACGTGAAAGAGTAACAAACATACTCACAAACTTTCGCGTTTATAATATTAACCTTCAAGCGGGCGCGCGGTCTTTTGTAACGGCAGCGGTCGCGCGTAACCGAAAAGACCTATGGGATAAATCAGAGAAATAAAACATGAATTGTAATAAACTTTATTCATTATTTAATAATTATAACCATTACTATTTTTCTAGGACATAATTTGTAAAATGGAAATAAAACTTTTAGTAAAAACTAAGTATTGAAAGTAAAAATATACAAAATAACTTATCTTTGAATCAAAACCTTAGTTTAGGTACAAAAAACCAACTTAGGTGTCTGTATTTACCTTTAAATATATAGTAACTAATAACAAATAGTAATATTATAAAATCAGTTGACTTTATTAGATCAAATAATTAAAATAGCGATCATCTTAAGTCTAGTTTTCATCGTTGCACTTTATTGTGGTTAGGGTTTCTCCGCTGGGATACCTTATCAAAAATCCCGTAAAATATAAAGTTGCATCCGACAGAGGAATATCATCTTCATCTATATTGGAGCTGCTAGACTCTTCGGAAGGTTCAAGTATGTGCCTCTGAAACTATAAAAGGTCAGAAGTTTCTGACCCTTGTTCCCTGACATCCGATTCACTTTCTTCATCTTCTCATAGTATTTCCTCAACGTTATCGGTCGTCGACAACTCATTTTTACCAAATAAAACGTTTAATTTGCCTAAAGCATATGAAAACTACAAACAAAAAATTCGCTTAGAGCGGCGCGCGTAACCTTTTGTACGACAGGCGCGCGGAGTCGTTTCGACGCCTGCGCCGCGACTTAAACAGTTACACTCCTTTTGGAAAATTGGGTGCGGATAGTAAATGTAAACTGCTTATTTGGTAGGTAGATAGATTATGACAAGCTACTGAGAGCATGATATGGATTCAATGAGAGTTATTTTTTTATATCACCGAAAATGTGAGGGCAGCGGTCGATTCGACGTCGCGCGACCGCTTGAAGGTTAATAGGATGATTTCTTATTTCTATATACAAACTCAGCGATTCGAATGTGATCGGACCTTTTTGTCACGGTCCACGGGTGATATCTTGGGTGACATTTTTTAGAAATTACTTTCTCATACTTATAGGGCTATTTAAATTTTGCCGGTAATTTCATCTGTGTTAAAATACTTTTATTTAGTCTCTTTTAATAATTGTTATTGCTTAATAACCTCCTGGGTATTATTTGCTCCGTAGAAAATTGATTAAGAATAGTATTTCCTAGATTAAGTAAACAAATAAACCTCACTTATGTTTTTGATGCCGTTTTCTGGAGTTAAAAGGTTTTTGTTTTACATTGTATATGTTGAACTGTACTTTTGTGAAGGGACTAATTTAGGTCACTTTTGTTATCCGCCGTTCAACACGCTCGCTTACATGAAGCGTTTTTATGTTCACATTCCGTTTCGTTCCAATTTGCTAATTTCTGGTTCCGCACCTTACTTACCTTTATGTAACGTGCATGAGTGCTTACCTTTCGATAGTTGAGATTAATGTTTCATTTAAATCGATGTTTTGCAACCGGATTTTATACTGTATTGCTTCAGAAACCTTTTCCTTAGTTACCCAAAAATAAATGTACCATACATTTAATTCAGATTCCTTTCATAGATATTAATTAAATCATGAACAGATAAGAAACATTATTATCAATGGTGTTATGTTTTCTTATGCTCATAAGTATTGAGGGCGGACAGGGTTTGAGTTACACATTTTGGCACTTATTCAGTCTTACGTAATAAATTACGAGGCTATTGCCGAATTTTACCAGAGCATTTTATAGTTGGCTAGTAAAACATCTCAATTACTTTTTATTTCACGGCAGTCCGGCAGACGACTTCCACTTATGCCGTCGGACCAACAGGGAACTATAATGTTACGTTCTAGTCCATTGAAATGTTACAATTTAAGGACCGAATATTGCATTTCTTAGAGGACGCAATTTTATTTTTGGGATAAGTTTGGGAGGTCAATAGAAGCTTAACCTCAAGTTTGTGGGGTTGCCACCCTTGTCCCACGGCCGCCATTTTGAAATATTCCAAAATTAAAATTGCGTCCTCTAAGAAATGCAAAGCTCATGTAACATTTCAATGGACTATTCTTTGTTTGAGTGTTTCAGTGAAGCGGAGATTAAACGTGAGTTAAATTTATTAAAACTTTGATATTCTTAGTCCAGCTACTGTCGATTGATTGTTAGGGCAATGTTTAGGCATTAAACAAGGTCTGTTTAAGTAGTAGTTAAACTGACTATAACAGTTAAGGCTGTAAATCAAAAAGATTTAGTTATTATAATAGTCTAGCAAATGTAAATGATTAAATAATAATATTTTGTAAGAGTTACTAGAACATGGTGAGTGGTGCCAACATGTGTGGTGCGTGTCATTTGACAGTACGGTTACAAAGTATTATGATCAATAGTGCGTGCGCATGTTGCTAACTGAATTGACATGTCCGTTCGGAAGTCCAACACATTAGCATATATTGCACTAATGTTATACAACCAACCTGTTACACAATTGCGCGACACTTTGGCATGCGCCCAAGATAATACGCTTTCTAATTGAAATATGATCAGCTGAGTAAACCTTCGGACTCCATTGTGAAGGATGAACACGGATTATTGGTTCGGAATTTGTAAAATTTTGAAACTTCCACTATTGTGACAATATTATGTTAGTGTAACATTTGTTGTAAAAGTATGTTTGCTGAGAGAATAAACTTTTATCATAGTTAGCCTATATCCCAATGCTGGGCACGGACCATTTTTACGGTTATTGGGCTAATGCCGTAGCCCGTATGATAAATTTCAGTGTCGGCTCAATAGCCCATAATTTTTTATTTAAAAGTATAAAATACGTCCTATGTGGTTTTAAATATATTTACCTGGTTTTAAAACAAATTGTATAATGTCAGTCGACTCATGAAGTGAATTATAGTAGCATGTTGACGAGTAAGTCAATCGGAAGCTGCGCTCGATTAACATTCCCGTGTAAAATGGTATGATATCATAGAACCAAACATGGTGTGGTCACATTGATGGGACGAATAGCTTTCACCCAACAGGAGGTGGCTCGTGTAGAGAGTGCCGAGCTGTCATTTGAGTACTCAGCATAGTGTTTTAATTCATAAAGTATCCAAGCAATATTATAGAGTATGGAGTTGTATGTATGTATATTTGAGAATTTTTATGGTAAAGTATGACTTCAGGTTGGCGGTGTGTGGGTCCCTGGCATTGCACAAGTGCTTTGTAGCGTTAATCACTCATCATCAGGTGGGCCTCTAGTTCGTCCGTCTAATGTAGATAGCCAATAAACAAAATGTAATTAATTATTAAAGAGTTTTATTCTCATATAATTGCAGACATTGTAAGGCATACTTTCTGTTCGTTTAATATGTTTAATTAAAATGAATTTATTTATTTAAACTTCACACACAACACTAAAAATAAGGAGTACAGAAGATGAGCAAATTACAATAGGCGGCCTTATTGCGCAAGGCGATCTCTTACAGGCAACCATACAGGAATGAAAGGTAGTTGAGGTCTAAATAAATTAAAGACATATCGTAAATTTAAATAAAAAAAAAATCTAAGTAAATATACGTAAACATACATACATACTACTATACAAGACATATGCCTTCAATTAGCAGGACAATTGGGAACTGTGGTTTTTGTTTTATTAGTTTAAACCTGATTTTAAAGGTTTAAATGCGTGTGATGGATGCAAGAACATAAGAAGTAAGTTTTAACGATGTATTGTTGTTTTGGGTAAGTAAGATCCGGGAAAGGTTTAAGTACATTTAAGGCTAACGTTAGAATGGTAGTGTTACATATATTGATTTATCGTTTCGTGCGTAAAGCTATTTAGATTGTGCTGCATTTACCATCCAGAAGTAAAAAGAGATATAATTAAATTAATGAGTGTTATTAACTGCGTAACTATAAATGGACGGATTGTTATAAAATACGTTTTCTTGGATTGTATTAGGCAGTTGCAATGAAGTATGTAAAATACGGAACATATATCACCCGAAATTATATTAAAGTTTGCTTGGCACGTGGACAAAAGTTGTCATTTTTATTAGATGTCTGTTTCATTTGTATACATCGTCCATTGCTTTGGAACTGGTTTTCTTATTTTCCCGTCAAATGTTACTTAAGTGACGCCTTCCGAATAATTTATAAAAAGTTGGCTAATAGTTTTTTATGGAAGGAATCTATCAAACTCGGGATGACGTCAAGTTTTTATGTAATATCCGCTTGTAATATTTTGTAATCCATGAGGATGTCTAGTATACTTAGATTATAATCTTTGCATATGATTGCGTAGTAACGATGACGTCAATAATAAAATACACACAGTATATATATGAGGAAACTCTCATTTAAAGTTAATTCTCCACGTTAAATTCTCGTTATCGCCTTCAACCGTTTCTTGCTACTTGTAAGCAATTAATTGAAAACAGTCTAATAAAATATATTGACATAGAAATGCGTTCCAATTTTGTAAGCATAATATCCTTATGTATGTAACCGCATTAGTTACTTAAAATGGCCTTATTTGCTTTACCTAACGGCAAATATGATTAAATCAACTCATGTCAATTACATGTAAAGTACTCATGTCAAGTCATGAATGTTATTCGGGGTAGTTGAAGAAAACCATTATCCTTATGTTTTAAAAGGCGCACTATTGTTCTTTGAATGTCCATATACATCGTAATAACATCATTAAGATACGAAGATTAATGCCAACAATACTAAAGCAACAAAAATGGATGGAATTATAAAGCAGTCATGTAAAACAGACGTTCGGTAAAAACGGCAGGGAACTACATTGTGTTGCTAATTATCCGTGACTCGGTTAGTTAACCGAGTTCAATAGGAAGTTATAACAGCCTTGATTTTAAAACGAGTAATTTGTCCCGCATTAGATTTTCACCTTTTCAAAGGTCCGTCAATCATTTTCATATGGCATTGGATAAGACGTTTGTTTGAGAAAGAAGCCTTGAACGCAAGATGGATGACTTGTTCTACGCGAGGCTTTCGCATGATTGTTGCCAGCGACCTACGACGCGGCCGCGACGATAGTATTGTTTCAAAAAAACCCAGATTATCACAATACGGTCTGTTTATTTCCACCAGATGGCTGCGACATCGGCCAAATGGCATTGTTTTGTACATGACCGATCTGTTATAGTGATAGTCTTTTGAACAAAAGTGGTCATATTATGTGAGCCGATTACAACATTGGACTGCCACATGTGTTTTGTGGGCGTCCACAAGAGATAAATCTATTGTCATAAATAACTCTTATTGTTTTGTTTTATTGTCGTAGCCAATATATGATGTGTCGCTTTTAGTATAGCTACCATAATGTGTCATAAGTTCGTTCACCTGTTGTTAATAATTGGGGTTTAGATTTTCTCAATAAATTTATATTGCCATTAATGGAATTCCTCTATATTGCAACACTGCTTAAATACTTACAGCTTAAACTGAGCTACCGAACTTACTATCGATTGAATACCGCTTAGACTATTACTTTATGTCTATAGGAATCAAATACTACCTATATTTCGCTACATAGATTTTTAAAAGAATATAACTGGAAGAGATGGATAAAAGTTTTTCTTCTATTTTCTTTCAAACTTTTATCTTGAAACTTCTACCAAGAATACCAATACCAAGAATAAACAGTCATGGAAAAATGTTGAAATGATGTTTGTATGATATGAGTACCACTTTGAACGGATTCTGTGCAAACATAATCTTAAATTTGAGCGGCTTTCATCAACTTTAAAAAATATCAAAATGATATATAAATTAAATGATTGAATAATTTAAGTAAGTAATCACTGGTATTAAACATTTTGTGATTAACTATATGGCTATGTATAAACTGCGTTTGAATGTAAGTAGGTATATTAGTGGGCGCAAATAAATTGCGAGTGCGTTGTCAGCTGCGATTGAACGTGGGTACTTTTGGCGCAGACCTTGTGTAAATAATCTATTGTGTGTGATCCTTGGTTAAGCATTTACACTCGGCTACGTATAATGAACCAAGGCAAGTATTTTAGTCGTGATACCATCCTATATATTGACTTTGAAATATGGTTTACATGTTTAAAATCCGCAGTGATTTAACACATATAAGGTGAATCTATTTTTAACACTATTTGTATTTTGGTTAGAAATAAAAAAAAATACGTTTTGGTTCTTATACGGAAAACAACATATTGCAGATGTTGAAGTACAATAATACGTTAACAAGAATGGAAAAATGGTAATGAAATTCTTGAACTTTGATTAACTTCATAACAAGCAAGTACCTAAGTAATTGATACAATGGAATCTTTATTTAAAAGTCACATATGTCATATATATATCAGGATTAATTGGCTACCGGTACAGAACGATGGCAATTAAATAAGTGACGTTGTAAATGTCTGGCAGGTGTTACTACTAGGTTGGTAAAGTATATAATTATATGTACATACCTGTGTTTAGATTTTACAAAACTATTTATATTTAGATTCAGTTTCTTTTATACTATAAAAGATGAAGTATGGAAGAAACTGATTATAATTATTAGCACTAATTTAATGTTGTATGTATTTATTTTTATATGCATGAATGACAAAACGCTAAAATTTTACCTACGTATATTTGGTCATAATTTGGCTTGTAACTCGTGTGACATTGGATGTGCATACCAAAGTAGCTTCACTAATTATAATTAGTGACAAAATTATAAAATTGGCAATGAATGAATTGTATTTTTAAATAACGTGGGTGCAGCATTCTTTCTAACTCCCCAACTTGTTCGAACAACCAGTCGCTGAAGGCCAATCTCTTCAATTGGTTCGATATGTCAGTATGCGGTATGAGGTGGTACAAATTTAATATATTGATTATATTGATAATATGATGTACACGAAATGCCAAGCCTAAAGGACGCCCAAGGAGGACTTCTCGCATAACCGGCATTCGCTTGATACTAAACACGATATTGAGTCAATCGGAAAATATTGATGGTCAACATACGACTAATTAAATTGATCATTGATTATCGTACGCAGAATTAGTGATTGCTGTCCAAGATTACAATAGTAACAAAAAATATTTATTTGATAATTGCTCGTTCCGTTAACGCTTTTACATGATGATACTGCGAAGATTTTAATTTAAAAAGAAACAAACGATGTCGTTGATTTAATTTAATGGCGATAATCATTTTAATGAGGCGTTGCTGCGTGTAATTATTTCCTTCCAGTGAAGTAATCAAATACATAATCTCAATTAAATTTGTTCTGGTGCCATAGGGAAGAAGGAGATGTAATTAATTTTATTACATACTAAAGTGGCTTTGAACAGATTACTGTACTTAATGTTACTTAATAGAAAATGAGTAACACAGCAAGATTGCTTGCATCGATTTAAAATTTGTTCTAAAAAATTATTACACATTTGTTAATATCCCGTCAGTTTTATATATGAAAATTATGCTATAAAAATACAACATTTTAAATCTACTAAATTTAGAAATGTATTTTTTAAACAACATTAAATCACATTATAACACCTCTACATTAAACTTCAAAATAAATAATGATGAATATAAATGTACATTTGAGTATTCGCTGTCGCTTATGTTTTGTGTCTAGTATGACAATGTGACCTAGACCGACATGTGACGGTCATAGTCATCGCTTTCAATTTATATAGGGACGTCAACTTGATTTCAAGTGCACCAATGATATAAATTGGCCAATACTTTGCCCGTATATGTATTGTTGAAATTATCTAATACCTAACATGGTTTATTTTAACCGAATGGAACATATGGGCCAGCTATTTACTGCAATGATATTGTATAATGTTATTTTTCCTTGTTCATGTTACTTCTACTTTTTGTCTACTCGTGGTCATGGTAACTTAGTTATTTAGGTTGGATTATTGGATTGCGTGTCAATGCTCTCCACTCTACACTTATGCTTAACCGCGCGTACGAAAATTCTACAGATCATATTCTTTGGGAATTTGGTTGGTTGAACACAATATTGTGATCGAATATAAAATCCGACATTCACGGTTCATGCGAAATCTATACAAAACATTCTCACCGCTCTATGTTATATTGATAACCGAATGATATATTTATATTCAACGTTTAAATTAACTTTTTTTTGGCTTTCTTCACAAACTTGATGTTAGGTCTTAGGTAATCAATAAAAGTTGTAGTTGTTAATATCAAACTTACTGTTGCTCGCAACGCCATAATAATGCGAAATTCAACTACAAAACTCTAAGTTTTCCCCGTTACCGCCACATATTTTAATTGCTGATCCACTCCTATTGGACTAACAGTGCTGATATACATATAAAATGCAAATATATGTAGACTATTCAACAGAAAAAAAGAACATTTTAATAAGAATATTTAATTTTTTGAAAATAGCACCAGATTTTTACCTAACATACTCTTTATGACATTGGTTTTAATTATTTTGTTTTGGTGGACTATGCAAAAGAGCCACTTCATTTTCACCCGTAGTGCACTACGAATTGTCTAAATTACTAGCAATCGATGAGAGGGAATACTAGTGTTTAGTTTGATAAGTAAGATGATCAGTAGTCCCAGTCCATGGTGGAATTAGATCTTAAACCGAATATATTGAGACAATTCAGTTCATGTCCAATTACTATCAGACCGGCATAATTGTGTCGACTCATGGCATCTAGTTATATTGACAGCCTGTACTAGAGTGGTAAGTGGTGACACTGCCGTTTTAGTAACCGAATCTGCATATACTATGATGTTGCCAAATAGAGTCTAAATCTTTAGGCATACCAAGGTGATTGTTTTTTATTCAATAAATTTATTCTCTTGATCATCATCGTCATCATCATCTGCCCATATTCATTTTGTTGATGGGCACGGGCATCCTCTACAACTGAAAAAAATTAGACCTTAGTTCACCACGCTTGTCTTCTGCCTTCTCCTATATGGAGTATTTAATTATTTAATTTATCAATTATATTAATGCATTAAAACATGTTGTATGTTTGTGAGGAATAAAAGAGTGAAATTCGTTCAGTCGAAAGCGGAACGTGTGATCGTATTACTCATAACTTATTTAAACAAACTGTGAGGTGTTAACGTATAATAGCACACCGGTTTATACATCCTGCTGTATTTTGTAATGTTATTGTTAGCTAACACTAGTATTTATGAAGCGTTTAAAATCGCCTAAACGGACTCGCTTTGTACAACAATAGTGTCATTTATATACATATGTACGTCATTTTGAAATTATTAATCATCATTTCCATTATCTTCATTATGGACACAAAAGTCCACGGCTAGACTAAGATGGCTGGATGAAGATTTCCAAAGCGTCCGTCATTACTTTAAGAAAGAGCTTCACTACATAGTATAAAACAAAGTCGCTTTCTCTGTCCCTATGTCCCTTTGTATGCTTAAATTGTTGAAACTACGCAACGGATTTTGATGCGGTTTTTTTAATAGATAGAGTGATTGAAGAGGAAGGTTTATATATTTGATAACATCCATTAAATATCAGCATTGCACCCGTGCGAAGCCGGGGCGGGTCGCTATTTATATAGTTATGTTACATGACACTTTATAAATGTTGTTTTTTACAAAATTAAAGAGAAAAAATAAAATTTAAAGAAGGGTATTAAATGAAATTGAATAATTGAATTAACATATGTACGTTGAATACACATAGAAATAAACCGTGTTCGCAATATCAAGCACTGCTAAGAATTTAAATTTAACAACTTTTCTAGTATCATAGCTGGATCGATATGTCCTGAAAAAGTGGTCGGCAACAAGTATGGATGAAGAGATCGATGAAAGTGAATGAAGCGAAAGTGGAATGTTGGGTTTGAGCGAGGTCAGCAGTCTGTCTACCCTCCACACACTGCTTATACGTATACAACATATTGGGCATCTTCAATATCAAATACTAATTGTTATCTGCGGATTTACACTATAAAGTTAAGTTTTAGGTTTTTTCCACAGTCTTGAAAAATATTTTTTTTTGTCTAAATCGGTCCATCTGTTTCAGGAATTCTAAATACTTTCATATTAATAATCAAATATTTCAATTTCATTTATTTGCATACGTGATATTTTCATAAATGTTCAGTTTGTTTCTAGATTAATATTAAATTAATCTAAAGAATTTTATGAGGAGCAACGTAATTAAGTGATGTGAAAGCTTATGTGTAAACAAGACATTTTGCATGACTCGTCGTCACAACACAATATGACTTTCATTGTACATGGGAATGGAAGCCTCGCTGCCTGCCCCTATTGTACTTGCCAGACCATGCTTGGGACCCATTGAAGTACAAAAATTACACAATTTCGGATTACATCACTAGCTAATATGGCGGATTATACCGTGTGGAAATCTCTACAACAGTGTTTTAATAAATTGTATTGGGTTGCTTCGGATTGCTTAAAACAGCAGTAGCCTTGAGAATTCTGCCTTTTGTCACGTTGACCGTTTCACTACATTTTTTTGTGCATCGATTTCGTTGTAAGTATTGTAAACAGAACATGACATTATTTTACAATTCACAAATAGCCAACAACAATAAACAAGAGCAACAACTAGAAGGTTTGGGTAAAAACATTTTTGTAAAAGACAAAAGCTGGAAGTGTTGAATAAGTGTGGGACGTGCTATCTAAAGATCCAACTCTATTTTGATAAAATATTAAACTTTACAGCTCTTGAACGATTTAAAAGGGGTTGTCTCTCTCGTTTAAATTATTTTTGGAGGCACCAAAAACGTTGGAATATATAGGAATATACATAAAACTATAATTAAAATATTGTTTACCGATAAAATAAATGTTTTTCTTAACTAGAAAAGATTTTTACAAGGAATGTGTTCTAAAAGTCTTTAGGCAAAGGAACGAAGTTAGAAAGATGTATATTGTAGATATGTATATTACTTATATAGATATCATTTAGTTTTATAGCATCTACGCGGACGCGATTACTTAGACAACATGCAGATTTTACTCAGCGAATGTCATTAAGGAAATTCTACACTCGCTCGTACTGAAAAAGAAAAAAAACTTTCCAACTTGTTTATGTAATGACACAGTAATGTACTCACTAACCCATTCATTATCTACAGTTGCAACAAACTCACTTCTTCCAACTATCCATTTCTTTCAAATGCACAAACTATTAAATCATTTGATTACTCTACAAGACAAATGTGTGTCTATTAAAAAGATGTCAATTACATGACAGCATGTGTCCACATAATGATAAATGAAGCAAAAAACGGTATATCAAGAGCCAATAAAGTTATTTCATAATCGCTGGTAGCGGAATTGTGCAGATTAAATTATGCCTCGCCTTAATGTTAGTTTATAAAGATTTAAAACCAGCAGGTAAGTGTGTCGCAAGTCGCAACACAGTTATAACATTTGCGGCCGCTTAGGTTAAAACTATGTATTAGTCAATTTATCTCAACGGAAATTTAGTTTAATTTCAAAACACGATGCCTACAAAGACGTGGGTTTACAACGAGGTCAATGTAATAGATACCATAGATATGTTTATGTAAAATTAGTGGGTGTGTACTAATGGCTAGCGTGAGAGTGGCTGCCTAGCGGGGAACAGGCAGGTAAGGTTGCGAATAATGTTTGTCCAGTCAGCCACATAGTAGGGTCGCCCCTGCATTTTGTTGCTTCTTACGTCGTAGGCCACGTGTGCGCCAATATATGGGCTTGATATTGAATTATTAATATCTTATTCATTATAATTTTCAAATACACTGTTAAATACTACCGACGATTTGGATGTCCCTTTGGTGCTATGGAACAACGAATATTCATTCCTTTATGTTGCGTGGTATATCGTATATACAATTGTATCATGATTCGATATTGTCAAATGAAAGCAATTAAACCATGTTTTACTTTATAATTTGTATTCTATGGACCTGATGAGGATACACTTGAGCGTCTATAAAACTAATTAAGGTAAGAATTACTAAGATATAGGTACTCAAAAAAAATGTACCTATACCGCAATGAGATTGTATCTGCATGAGTAAATTAACTGATTGTGAACAATCAAACTGTATTCTAGATTAGATTATAGAAATCAATTAATTTTCTTAAGTATTAGCGTTCAAATCCAAAATTCTAATAATGTCAACTTCTTTAATGACCAACAGGCATCAAAATAATATAAAATAAGTTGGTAAAAAACCGACCTCCTTTTTATTAAAAGTTCGATAATTTTATGAAAACGAATTCCGGAAATTAATAATATTACTTAATTATATAACAACCCAGAAAACCTTGAAATGGAAATTATGTCAACACTAATTACAAAAGTTCAGCACGTGGTATTTAACGAGGAGTGGAATTTGTTGCAAGGTTCAATATATCCTCAGGTGATTTACGCACAACCCTAACCGGTCAATTGCATTACGCAAGCAAGACTCCGCTCGATAACTTGCTCCACATTCGCTCTTTGTCTCAGTGCGGACTACCAGCGATAAGTATTGGCTCCGGCAGGGGACTGACTCGTTTATTGGTCACCATTCCATGTAACTTTATGTAACTTGTGTAACTCACAAGTGCTTGCTATTGCTATGCTGGCATTTAAGGTGCTTTGTATTTTAACATTTCTGGTATTACGTCATTATTCTATAATTATTTTTATATTGTCATTATCATTATCTTTTGGTTGATTTTGGTGACTTTTAATTGGAAGATCTTACGAGATCCTTTTCCTAAAGAAAAAAAACTGTTTATACCACAACAAAATGTTTTGCGATGAGCGAGCTAATGTGACGGGTTGAGCAGTGGACGTTTACCTACATGCTAAAAATATTATTTGTGATAAAGTTAGTTTAAATTTGATATTTTTATAAAACCTAAAAAAAAATAGAGATAATTTATTTGAGTGAAATTTGTTTAATATTTCGTATCGAATATATATGAACGTTGTGTAATTAATTGATACGACGCATCATATACCTCATAAAGTAGATATCCTGACATCATCTCCGGCTCCAAACACATTTTATAGCCGTTATTATAGCGCTCTCTGTACTCAAGACTAACGTTGACTAGGAATGTTTATAAGTTATGGAAATGAGTTTAGCTTATGGATAAAATTTTATTTTCTCCAAGTTTCCGTTGATAAAAAAATCTAATTGCGCCATAAAATTTACAACACAACATTCTTCTTAATCAATTCCGTAAAACTAAAAAACCGGGTCGAGATGGTGATGTCATATGCGCATATATTGGTTTATTACATTAACGGCATTATTCTACCATAAATATTTTAAATCTCTTTTTAGATTTTCTATACATTAAAATACTTATGTATTAGCTTGCCTAGATGTTTTTTCGTTATTATTTGAATTTGTTGATTATATTATTCGCGGATATGTTTTTTAAACAACAAAATAAATTAAATCTATTCGTACATATATGAGAATGATTTGCGACTCAGCGATTATCTTGTTACAATTTGGTGTGTGTAATACAATACTCGCGTTGGTTACTATCCAACAAGAATGCGCATTGTGTGTGCAATAAGTATTTCGTCCGCTGACTTCCGATTTCTGGCTGAGCGCGTTGAGAAATGTTCTTGTTAATCTATTGTTTAGTTAAGCCGCAAGAAAATAGGTGTGAATATCTACGCACAATCATCATTTGTTTTAAAATCTTCTCGAGTTTCCAAATAGACTTCGAAAAAAAATACGGAGTTTTGGAGTACTTCAACATTTTCCCATATCTTTATTGACAGCGGCAATTATCCAGGGTTAAGTCTCTGTCGTCATAAGTTCGTTATTTTTGTCTCATTTTTTTTATAAAATTAATTATTGTTATATTAAGTACCTATTCATTACTAGTTGTTTTGTAGGCTTCCCTATTTTATGTTATAAGACTTGCGTAAAAAATAACATAGTTTTGTTTACTATTTTAACTTATACTCACACGGTCTACTTAGCATTTTCACTTGGCTTTGTTTATGAAAGTTATGAAAAACCAATTCCAAAAATTATACTTCCATGATTGCAATATCTTTATTACATAAGTATAATCGAGTTTCGTTACTGGATCTTGGTCCTGTATGAAATTACGTATAGATATGACCATTGGAACCCGCTTTACTTTCACTCAGACGTGACATTTTGTTACTCGTACTCACTTTTATACATAACGTTATAAATAAATGTATAGTCTTGGTTATTGCATTATCGATGAGCTTAAGCAACTACCTCCGACTTTAAATTAATTCCTGCATCCGTATATAGATAAGTAGGCCATCAACATTTATGTTTTCTTATAGACCAATTAATTAGTGAAAGTAAAACCATGTCATTATTTTGGACGACCATCCGTGTTTATTAAATATGTACGTTTATCGTTATGTGTAAATGCTATATGTCTCAGCGAATAAGAACAACGAAGCGATTTACCTCTGGTTGCATCTATCATATATTATACGAGTACCTACAAGATCATGATTGGGTTGACAAACAGGATTTTCAATATAAAACAAGAATATACACACACTAAATGAATTAAAAAACATACAACATAACAACGTTGCTATATTGTTTTTAATTTTCGAGCATCACATCTACTACAAAACTTTAAGATGTAGGTAATAGTTTTGCAAGGAGAAACTGTGATATCCTTGACATGATTTATGATGATATAAAGTTTGTGATTTGCATGTAAATGGTTATTTCTCTGATAATTTCTTCTAGTTGTTATTTATACGAATGATTTTCATTACATTTTATAACACGTGCGGTTGCGTCATGTAAATAACTGAGGCATTACGTTATCCTTTTATGACTGACCAAATATCAACATGCGCAGATTGCTGCCCAAGTACATATCCCTATTATAATTAATAATGAAAAACAATACGACTTTATTCAATATTGTTTTCCTCCTGTTCGATGCTGATATTTTATAGGGTGTTGTAAATTGTATCGTTGTTACGGATGCAACTGAATGCTTTATTTGATTGCAGAAGATATATTTTTTTAGGCTTCCACAGTCTTGGATGTAAAACCGTAGAGAAATAAATTCCGAATTTTCGTAAGAAGTTTTACAACGACATTTTTTATATATGATGTAGAAACAACAAGATTTTACACGAAATTGTTGAAATATATAGGATAAACTATTTTTTTTCCTAGAACAAGTTTAAATCGTGACTTTGGCATTTTTTGTCTTTGCATTACTTTTGTTAAAGTAAGTCAATTGACAACACGCTTTGAATATATTTTCATTTTTTTATTAGCTGTACTGGTTATTACGCGTAAGTTTTATATGTAGAAGTACATTTTTTATTACTATTAAGAGCTTAACCATCCCCTATCGTTGTAAAGTGTTAAATGACTTCCGTACAATTCTTTGCAGACCTGTTGTCTTTTAGCATAATAACAGCGGAAAACCTTTCCACCGGGGGGTTCATAGCTATAGGGTTTTCTTCTTGTTGAACCCACAATACCAGTGAATCCACACCACGAGTTGACACAGCTATGTTTAAGTATAAGTACATAAGTGCCAGTTTTCAAGAGTACGTTAACATCTGGTTTTATAGTTTCTTTTAGTTTCAAACCATTTTCGTATGGTACGTAGGGATTGAGGTCGCAGTTCACACTTTTGTCTTGACCCTCTTCGCAAATAAACTCGTCCTGTGATAGAATGCTGGGCTCGTTCGGCCTCGCTATAGTCCCAGTATCGACCAATTTGGTGTATGAATCAACTTCGTCCTTCTTATGGCACACTCGCCCACCGTCGGAGTAAACTAAACAATCGACCATGTAGAATGTTTTGTTGCGTATGTTGCTCGTCAAGAACAGCAGTTTGTCAATATTTTTTAAATGGTTGTATCGAATTGTTTCACATTTAAATGTATTCGATTCGTTGAAGCATGATTTCAGATTTGATTTTAGGGAACCCAGTTGTGTCAGCGAGTGCAATATGACTGATTTGCATTCTATGTCAGAACAGTCGTAAAAGACGCTGTTTGCCCTTGGAATATAAGGATCATGTGATGGCACTTGGTTATTTATGCCGCTACCGCTTCGTCGATTCAGTCTTGGCATGGATTTGCATATCGGATCTTGGCCCTGGAATGTATTGTTTGTAAACTATATTTTCCTAATGCCGTTAGTGTGCCCTCAATGCAACTTATCTACGTCAATAAATCTTAAGCAATGATAGTCCCAAGTCTAATGAAAAGGAAAAAGCTTGTGTATAGAATTTATAAAAGTTTTTGCATAAATTGCATTGCAATTATGTTACCATTTAAATTTGGTGATATAGTTAAAAAGAAATGAGTTTTGAGATTTGTTTATCCTTATAAAATAAAAATATTTTATGGAAATAAAATTAACCGAAAAAGTGTTTAATTTGTCTGCAAATGGAAAAGAAAAACCAAGATAAGGATAATAGAATAATGATATATAGATTTAAACATGATTGGAGGGTTCACAAAACAAGACTTCTGTTTATGATCATTTAATGAATAAACATAATGTACGCCAGTACAATACTGCATACTGAGTCAGTATTATAATTCCATGTGTCACTTATTATTAATTTTAAATAGCGCAAACAAGTACCTTGTCCATAACGCAAATAACATCCTTGTTGTATATCTGTAAACACAGTATTGTTTCAGTGAGCTCATTCATATAGAAAACATAATATCTTACGTCGCTATTGACTACGTGTTCGTTAAAACTGTAATCTTGACCTTGTATAATCTATTACAATGTTCGACCATCTAAAATATTCTCATATATTGAAACGACGATTACTTTTTATTATTGTCAATAAAATACCAATCTAAACATAAGTGAAGACCGAGTGATTTAGAGTTAAAATAGCAATTTTAGTGATAGGAAGATTATATATTTCGAAAGAGATGCAGTTAAAAGGCACGTATATGTTTTATGCTGTTTCAAGCTCGGGTATAAAATAGATGTAAATGACGCTTTATTTGTTACATTATTAGAGTGCCAGCACTTTTCGGGATTTATAACCAGTACAGTATTATAATAATAAAGTTCAGCGTGGCAGCTTGTTGAACGGTCGATACGATTTTCAATCATTTTTGGTATAGTACGTTGACGAATTTTATATATCCATGAATAGTTATAGTAGAGCCTCATGTCATTGTCTTGAAATTTGGTATAGATAGGCTTTGTAGATCGGGTGGCAACTTCGTCTAACATAGGTTCTTTTATTCGGCGATTTTTGGTTTAACTTAGATGGTTGAATGAGATATCGAAAGGCGGAAAATGAACCTATATCTTTAGTCTGCAATTTCGAGATTTACAAATATGAGGTGCGTTTTGTTTAGTTACTGGCTTACTACCACGCATTTCTCTTGTTTATTTGTCGTAACTATCTTTTATATGAAGGACTACATTATCTAATAATCATAATTTGACGGGGCTTACCGCACACACAGTCGTCAAGTAACTGAAGAGTAAACATAAAAAAGTGAAATTCATGTCTATAAGATTACATCACGCGTGTAAACGAATCTCAGTACAGGAAAGAATTCCTTCCGTCTATGAGCAATAAATTGTTAACTGTTCGGTCCACTGCACTTTAATGGGTATACAAATTGAATTGTTCCAGTGTTGACGATTGATTGGAAGTAAGTTGGACTAAACTATTCATTCGTTTACAATATTTTGGATCACATTTGATCCTGTTATTTGCTGTGCATATAAATTCTCAGATCAATTAGAGTTTCCATGCTTAAATATTTCTCCATATTCTAATATTTGTCAAATTTTCCGAAAGGCATTCGTTATCAGCCCACATACGACCCATTGCTGGGCATAGGCCTCCTCTACCATCGAGAGGGGTTACGCCTTAGTCCACCACGCTGGCCTGGTGCAGGTTGGTGGACTACACACCTAAGAAATTCCGAAGAACTTTTAGGTGTGCAGGTTTCCTCATGATGTTTTCCTTTACTTTTACCGTTAAAGCAAGTGATAATTCATTGTGCATACTGCATACCCACATAACTTCAAAAGTCAGAGGTGTGTGCCTTGGGTTCGAACCCGCGACCACCGAGATTCTCGATCGCGCGCCCAAACCTCGAGGCAATCGCTGTTTCTTTTTATGCTTTTTTTTCGAACGCCATTTATACCATAAACTTGTTAAGTCTTCCGAATACCATTAAAGGTAAGGTAATCAATATCTAAATATGGCGTTGGTTTAGTTAGTTCTTATGTAAAGAAAGAAAGAAAATTTCCTTTTTTCTTTTCTAGTTCTTATGTCTATTATTTTTTAGGATACTTACCAGCAACAGAAGTTCTTGTCTAAGCATTTTTCATCACAGTATCGACCCTTTTCTGAAATGAAAAAAAAAACATGGTGAGTGTATAGCCTTGTGCTTTAAATATTTAAAAGTAGCTTCTTATATTTCCGAATCAGGAGATTCACGCTCATATTTGGTAGTCGTATCTCTTGCTATTTCGCTAACTAATTACTCGACTTAAACGTCCGAACCTAAAATGAACGCAAGAACATTAGAATACATCAAGTGATCTGCATGTGACAAGGTAATGTATGAGCAATAACGTAAGTGGGCGTTTATCATGTTTGACAGCATTGTTCGATACCATAATAAAGAAAACATGTACTATAACTATCGCATTTTTTTCTTCATCTCTTACCCACGCTCTAGCTTTAAAAGACGGCATGTTATCAGATTTACTGTACTTAAATAGTATTAACTAATAAACCATGTTTTTTTTTGTCTAATACCACGTAGGCGTTGGATTTACACAGAAAATGACATATTGTACTGCACGTTCTTGATTTAGATGGCAGTGCGCTGCCTTCAGAAATGGCTGTGACATTGAGGGTACTCGCAATTTGTCGCTCTAATGCTTGTGCAAATTTATCAACTACTTGATGGAGTTTATAGTAAACATAAATATTAAGCGAAAGAAGCTCATTGATATTGACGTATTAGATATTGAATTAAAACATTTCATAGTTATGTAACTCATGTACAGTCTAACTGTGTCTGTCACGGAGAAGTTACATACACACATTTTCTGTATCTATATGTAGCAAAGAATACGGTCGTTTTACAAATAACATTGGTGGCAATTAGCACAGTTTTGCAACAGTGACATCACACCGACAAACAATGTAAATACGTAATTATTTATAAATTCTATCTGTTAAGGCGATGTTTACTATAGAAAGTGTTAGTACAATGGAACATTGAACGATAGTGAAAATGGAAACGTCCCTCGCATAACAAACACGTATTTTATAATGACGCAGGTAAGGAGTGGTCATGACTGACGGCGATCTCTAATAATACAAAACCTAACTCTAAATACAGCATAGGAAGTGTCATACACGCTAAATCTAGTCAGGTGTTGTATAACGATGCGGCAATACTTTTGTAATACTAATTATTACAGGTACATGTTACACATCTCGCAATTCAGATTGGATGAAGTTGTGGTATCAGTTTGTACATTAGAAGACTTTCTACAATTACCGGCATATGGTTCACTGTCACAATAATATTTCGTATGCTAAATTATATTTATTTTGCTTTGTAGGATCTTAAAATAACTATCTTAGTAAATAACAATGTAATATAATTACAACAGGAAATGTAATGTTATTAGATATTTCAAAGGAAATATACAGTTGATTGCGGTTTGCTGGGTACCGCAGGATTTCTTATTTTAAGACTATACGCATGGAAGGCTAAAAAAATGAAATACAAAAGTCATATTAGTTACCACTGATAAGAAATAATAATGCTTCTTTGTTTTGATTCAGTAAGGATTTAATTATTGTAGCGTAAGTAAAAAATCAACGGTTAAACGTTTTTATACGGCAACACGAGAAATTAATGACGTGATTTGAAAAGAATTTAGTATTTTAGCCACTGACACAACCTCAATAAAATGTATAATGAACAAGTCGGTTCTAGTCACCATTAATTTAGTTTCGATATTTTTTGCTTCGCTTTGAATCTCATCTGAACTGGACGTTTCAGTAGTGTTTAAAATAAGTTCAAAGGCCAAAATGATGTCATAAAATGAATACAAAAAGCACGCTGTAGTATTTGTAACACATTGACTTTGATGCATTTGTTAGAGAATAAAAATATTTTTTGTTTCTATATTGTTAGAAGATGAACCTATTTATTTGTTTTTTAGTATGTCAAAGTGACCTTACGGCATCTATCTTACTTAGTCCCTTACAATAAGTGCAGTGCTATCCACAAAAAGTGTTGACTGGCAACAGATGATTGTCGTTATTCCTTAGGATTGACTATAAATGTGACAAATAACCTCCATGAAACAGTGACTGATCCCGAAACACGAAAAACCGCGTGAGTCATTATGGCGGGTTGGTGGTAGATATCCGGACGAATATCGTACTTCTTTTCATAATAAATCTGAGTATACGATCTATAGCTTCTTAAGAAATTATATATACAGCATCTGTAGACAAATCAAAAATCTTTTTGATAATAGAACAATTAAACTATGCGAATAGAATTTTCCTGTTATTTATCAATAAAAAAAAACTACTTCCGAAAGCGTGCAAAGTGTACTGATATCGTCACGCTTCGCAATTATATGTAACAATCATGTTAACGTATTTTACGATTTGTTGATGCAGTTCTATTACAATAAAATTGTTAGTGCTAGAGCCATCATTATACTTTATTTATTGAATAAGGAATTTCCAATATTAATGCATCTTTTCATTTATAAAAATTCATTTATAAAATGAAATGTACAACATCTTATACCGATATTTAGTCCCAGTGGTTAGAGAACAAGAGTATAGAGCTACTTTATAAAGTGAGCTTTGTACGTAATAATATTTATTAAATACTTTCATTCCAATAATTTTCTATTTAAAGGGTCGTCAAAGAAACATTTTTCACTGAAATTTCTACTAAAAACGCTGCAAAGTGCATTTAATGTTTTTATTATTAAAAAAAAAAAAAAAAACTCGTTATTACCTTATAACTTAAGTCATTTTCATGAATTGCTCTCCTTAATTTCTTTAGGTTTTGGTAACGGTTTCGCCAGAAAAACCTTACTTTGTTTATCTTCCTGGTAACTCTCAAAATTTTAATTTAACAACTAAGCATATCGTATTTGTCAAAGAGTTTGAAATTTAATTCGTAGAGAAAGAAATTTATGAATGAAACATTCTGTTGTCCAAAACATTAACTGCGGAATAAACATTCAAGAAATAACAGACTTTACGTTCATTATGTATTTGAATTAATTATTCGAAAATAACCGTCATCTTTCTCCGCCGGTAAGTCATCCGTTACGAACGGTCGATATCGCATATCAAGTTGTTTATACAATTTTAATTACCTACTTTAGCTTTATGTTTTGTCTTGTTTCCTCCAGCGTCACAGGCCTCGAGATAAAGGAAAACAAAACATGGTGTAGCCGAGAAAGATCTCAAGAACGCTTTTATATTATACGCTCTTTTGGGTATGATTGCTATGACGCTCGACACAAATTTGGACGCTCTATTATTCGACGAGGAAAATGAGTTTTTATTTTAATTAGCCTTGGCTTCCCACAGCATTTAGGTATATCAAAGCACTCCAAGAGTGACCTCTGGGATCATTACTGACGATGTAGTATAGTAACGTTAGAGTGCTAACGATTAAGTTGTATAGTTTAATTGCAATTGTGAGTGGAGTAACGCTTAACTTAATTGCTATAATCAATATTGTGTACACTAACATAGAAATACTACAAGTATATAGCGCGAATTATCAATTAATAATTTGGATTACGAAAAGAATAGGGGATTTAAATTGGATAAATTAGTGATGAAATACATTTGTAAATATAAACATATACATATAACATATACCTATTACATGTATACTATTTGTGAATATTGATAAGGATTTGTGATGATAATTTTTAAAGCTCTTCGAAGCGTCGTAAACGGATGCTGCGTCAGCTTAACAAATTAATAATCACTAAGTTTTCCATAAGGTCTTGACATGCTTCTTTCCCAACAGGAACAGCTCAGTATTCTATAACGTTCTTGATGGTTAGTATTGGGCCGTTGAAGTAGAGTATCAAGTAAACATTTTTATTTTTCTAGGTATAGGAACAAGTTGGCTCATTGGCTGAGGATTATTTGGAGTTATGCTCAATAAAGATTGAGATTTTAATACAAGGAATTTGTTGCTTAGAAATGATCTCTGTTGATAACTCCGGGAGTAGAAGTGGACGGAATCTCACGTGTATGGGTATATTTCAACTCTCTTCTGAGAATTGTAAAGGGCTCAAGGGTGACCCTTTATAACCATGGATCGATGGTAATTGTAGGTTCTGGACGTTGGCTCTAACATTAGTCTTCGCATAAATCATTATCTTTACGCTCCAAGTCATTATTATGCGATTTAATCTTTAAACAAATTTAAATTATTTAAAATACTAGAAACACATTGTTTTTTACATTAACATTATAAGGTCAAAGTTAATCTGTTAGGTCACATTTTATATTATCAAGACACACCTCTGTCCAGTCTGCTTCAGGAAAAATATATGCGTCAATATACAGACAACGTATAATATAATATCCAATATTTATCTACTTTGTTAATAAGGGGTGTATAATTTACAATAAATTGGAAATGTTCTTGTAACGAGTATAACAAGGATACCAACCGAGATGAATAGGTGATACATTTTACATAACAACTAAAAAAAATAAAATATCTTAAAAACAGTTATTGAAGTGTTTATAAATATGAAATTATACATATAATGAAATCATATATGTACAATATTTTTAATTATTTAAGAAATAAACGCATATATTATGTTATGATAAATATGTTAAAAGATCAGTGTCTTATGTTTTTTAAAACGTGATTAATTACTATGTTTTAAATTTGATTTTTATTGATTGGTATGATAGACATTTTTTGTATTGTTTATTGGGATTTCCGAGTAAGTAATTAGTGGACTTACGCAGATAGAAGACGCTTAAGGCAAGGTTTTTACGTTTTTGTCTTTATCAAAAGTAATCTTTAAAGCCGAGTTCTGTTTTTTTTTATTATGTTATGATGAGTTTAGTATATCATGTTATGAAGTGCAATCAGTTGTTGTTATGGTGTTTGGTAGTATGTTACTTTACAATATACTTTTTTTTACCGTGAATGTGGGTTATTAGATATGCATTAAGTATTAGTACTAATACATTGGATTTTGTACATGAACTTACTTAAATGAATATTCTTTTCTATTCTGGCAAGTTCGACATCAAGTGTTGATCGAAATTCCAATTTTGAATAGGCATAAAACAAGAGCTCTTTAGAATAAGGTTCGAGAAAGTAGAACTAACACTCCTTTTATCTTTCAACAAAACATGTTCACACAACTTTAAATAGAATCGTTACAATGGGAAATGAGGGCCGGCCTCAATACTTCCATGTATACGATATGTTAAACCAGCGAAGACGAGAAGACAAAACTTCGTGTTCGCGATCGCATTAATATTTAAATTTGAATAAGTAGCGCGTGTTGCGCACGCGCCTGCTTTGGTACGACTGCCTGCTGTTTCCCGCCAAAAGCACGCCGTCGTTCTATCTACCGGTATTGCTGAACTTCATTCATGATCATCGAACTTATGTAATTTTTCCTTGTTGCATTGTAACAAGTACCATTGTCGATACTTTTGCACTACTCGATAATTAGTAACTAGGAACAACTGCAAATATAACCGAATACCTTGAGTTTATTTGTTATATTTCGGTTACATCGGGTTTGATGTTACAGCTTGTAAGACGTGGCAAAATATTGTAGTTTTACAATTTATTTTATTACATTAATTAATTGTATTATTTATTACTGCACTTTCAATTATTTATTACACTGACTGAGGCGAGATGTCAGGCTGAAGGTTTCGTCGTCCTAAATATACAAGAGGCATATTCGGTAATATAGTAGAAAAGACTTCAACGAGTCTTAATATATTCGTCCCGAGTCCCGACAAATCTACAGTTGGTTATGAAAAATTCAAAATTTAGGTAATATTTTCTTTATAATTTAGGTGTTTTTTTTAGATTTTGGCGCTGGTTATAAATAATATCTTTTAATATAACTTAGTCAATTGCAACACATTGCAATTATGGTTGCAAATTGCAGTTTTGGGTAAGTACTTGAGACACCGTGAAAAACTAAGCTTAATAAATCGTGAAAAGTTATGTAGGGCAACACTTTTGCATACATCTTCGAGGAAGCAGGAATTTTCTTTTTTGTCAGTACAAAAAATCTGTCACTAATGTTGAAGATACAACTCCGGTAGTTGTGTCGGATTAATGACCGAGGTAAGTAAAATGCCGTGATGCAAAACTAAGAAAAAAATATATAATCACCGTAACAATTACCTGTCCCAGTTTTCGTTTACGGTCATTTCACACCCTGTGTATAATCCCAGTGACGTAAAAGTAAGAAGAATATTAAACTCTGTTAATTTTACCAGGGGAAAAATATAATTCATATATAAAAGCCTGTACATTGACTAGTGGTTAATGGTAAAGCGAAATCACATTTGACTATGGATGTATCAGATAGACATTGTTTTATTTAAACAGAAGCAACTTCAAGCTACTCATATCTGTGAGTCCTTCAAGTGAATTATTAAATGTGGTTTTATAAGCAAAAGAGGGTTAGTAGTCGTATGTACATGACTTTCAAATAATTTGGAAGAATTTTGCCTTCGAGAATATTTGAAAGGCATGTTCATACGATCAAATAACCACTTTTTTAATTGTAAATATTTTTTGTAATTCATTGATATTCTTTAAATTAAAACTGTATTTGTTTAAGCCTAATTAAGTTAAATTGTGTGGGTTGTTGTTGTTTATTTTAAACAAAAATGTAATAATTGAAAAACTTGTATATAGTGCCATCTTGCGACGTGTTTATAATCTACTAAGCGAAGTTTGCATGGAAATTAACGTTGCTAGCGTCGCTGATATATGCATGGATGCGATGCTCAGTTATGTGAAAATAAATTGACTAAGACAACACAGATGTCGCTTTTTAACACTAAGTTCAGAAAAAAACGATAACTGTAATATTAGGGGCATGTCTATTAATTAACAAGTTGCGAGTGTAAAATTTTCGTTTATGTAATTTATTTTTTTTGTTTAAATTTTAATACCATTTGTAGTTTTAAAAAAATAAATATATTTTCTCGGCGGTCGCAGGTTCGAACCCCAGGCACACATCTCTGACTTCTCGAAGTTATTCACATTGAATCTTCACTTCCTTTAACGGTGAAGGAAAACATCGTGATGAAACTTGCACGCCTAAAAGTTCTTAAGAATTTCTTAGGTATGTAGTCCGCCAACCCGCACTAGGCCAGCGTGGTGGACTATGGTGTAAACTCTCTCAATGGTAGAGGAGACTCGTGCCCAGCAGTAGGACGTATATGGGTTGATGATGATTAAATTTAAACTTTGATACGTAGAGTCTTCTATTGTGAACTTTTAGCTTTGATACGCAGTCTAATAAAGAGCTATGTAGGCTCGAGTCTCGCCCTTAAGAAAGATTGTAGAGCAAAGTTCATGGATAATACACCATAGGGGAGATTTAATGAGTTTACTATATGAGTCTTCCAATAATAATCAAACATAAGCTTTATTATTCATTATAGGCTTAGATGAAATTGGATTGATAATATTTGCTTTCTGCTTTTTGAATTCAAGTTTATGTAAGTTTTTCATTGAGAGTAATAAAATCAATGTTTTAAGTATATTTTAATTATCTTGCATGTTTCATATAGAATTTACAGATAAAAGTGGCATGTAAGTAAATTAACAAATTAGCTAATACCCAAAAATTATAATCTAGATATTTTATATCAGTACTTAGTATTTTTTGTACATTTATGTTATAATATTAAATTTAGTAAATTATCTAAAGGATTAAATTCATGTAGTTTTTGACTGACTATTTTTTTCTTCGGGAAAATATAGCCACTTGAATTCGTAGCCTTTTAATCCATATTTTTCCTCTTTCTCCGTTTCTTCTTTAGGAACATCATCAGACAATATGTCAAATACTTCTTGTGAAAGTGTTGGTCGAAAACCATCCTTATCAGCAACATAGTCTATCCGTGTCCTAACTCCGTTTCTCCCTGTAGTGTAATAATAGCCGCGCTTTTCTCCATTTGTATAACCTTCTTCAAAATGAGCCTGGAAACCTAAAGTATAGTTGAATGTGTAAAGGAGTTTTAACATGTCCTCTTCTTTGAAACCTGGAGGTAATCCATCTTTTTCACCTGGTCTCTTGGCATGTATGTCTGTATTCTTGTCCACTATTTGCATTTGTGCATATGCTAATACGGGTTTTTGATTAGGATTTGGCAATGCTTGTGGTGCATTTATATCATTTCCTGAATTTGACTGGCCTGGCGTGTATTCATTAGGTGTACCGCTGAACTGTTTAGGCGTTCGTGTCCGATCCGCATTATCGATGTTTTGCGCTGCTCCTTGTTGTCCACCTAGAGAAGCCTGTGTAGCTTGTAAATTATTTGGTGTCGCATTGTTGAGTGCTTGTTGGCTAGAACCATTAGGAGGTTGCCCAGCATTTTGCAATTCATCATAATTATTATGTTGTGATGGTATATTAGGCGATTGACCAATATTTTGTGCGCCATTGTAATAATTCGGTGATGCTGGTACATTTGGCCTTTGACCAAAGTTTTGAGCTTCATAGTTATTATTTCTTAATGATGGTGCATTGGGCGCTTGTTGTTGAATTCCATTATAACCAGTTTGTGGTGACGGCGCATTAGGGGCCGTTCCGAATCCTTCTTGGTTATTTATTTCGATATTAGGAGGGCGCTGTTCTTGTGGAGCTTGGCCGAAAGAATTGGTTTCTTGTTTAGGGTAAAATGATGGTGTGTATTTGCTATTGCCGTTGTTGGGTAAATTACCGTTGTTACTTTGTTGGTTTATAAGTGGCGTTTGCGGCTTTGGAGCTATCGTAGTAGCTTTAGGTAGACTACAGTGCGAACATGAATTGACTGGAGGTTCGAGGGAAATTGGTTCAAATTCCTGCTGAGGTATCGGCGTTGCGATGGATGTTGTCGTCGGTGGTTGACGTGTTGTCACTGCTTGGGGTGAAGGTAATTGGAGGCTGTGACCTTGTCTTGCGGACGTAGACGTGTCTGTAACTGATAGATTATACAATTAATACGGTCTATTATTTGCAATCAAAACCGTAGAAACAGATGGTTTTACAAATAATACATTTATATATACATACTATAAAATAAGTCTTGATGAGGAGGAATTAACTTTTAGCGGTACTTAAATAAATTACCAGATGTTTAATAAAACTTTATAAGACAGTTTCGCATTTTTGGCACTAAAAACAATTTTTTTTTAAATAAAATTGAGATGTTGTATTTATGGTAATTAAAAAAAACCGTTACTCTTTGTATAAATAATGTTGACTATTACATATTTTATTATCCTTCTTATTTGTTTACTTACGCCCTCTATAATCTGCATAACGAATGTTCTTCATGGACAATATTTTGAACCTTCCTTGTTCGTCTGTGGCATACACTGTGATGTGATAGACACCATCAGCAGTTATGAATCCATATTCACCTTTGATGATGCCATTTTTATCTGTAAAGATATAGGTAAAATTGAGTATGATCATTTATTTTCATTCCAATTTGTTTTATGCTGACTTTTCCGCTTATTTATTTATATAGATTTATCGAGTTAATTTAGCAATACCAGTATACTTTTTTACGTTTTGTTCTTTGTCTGTAATATATTATCCACCCATATGCGTCCAACTGCTGGGCACGGGTCTCCTCTACCATTAAGAGGGTTTAGGCCATAGTCCACCACGCTGAATTCAATTCTTAAGAATTTTAGGTGTGCAGGTTTTATCACGATGTTTTTCCTTCACCGTTAAAGCAAGTCATAATTCAACGTGAATACACACATAAAGGCAGATTCCTTACCGGTAGACAAACATTTATTTTTATATCTTGTTCGTCATGCAGAATAAGAAGTTAGGTTTAATTTCTAAATTCTTTAGTTATGTTTTCTTTTGTTCCAATATAAGATTTCACATTTCGTCAAAACGTGTTTTTTATAAGGAAATAATGTTGTTATGGAGTTCTAGTACATTTTTTCTCATATAATAATGCTCTGCATATTACGGTTGAAATTTAGCTCTTAATTCTGATTGAGGAAAGAAATTCTGAGTTAATTTATTGCTAACCAAACTGCGATGGTTTATCTAAATCATTTTTAAAAGGTAATGGTTAATGTAAGTTATTTATTTTGCTGCCAAGAGTGTTGTTATGCCTGAGATTTTGTTAAACCACAAATCGTAATATTGCATTACTTGATCAGGCAATATGTAAATAAAGACTTTATTACATCGCGTGACCTTTTGAAAATTAATGATTATTTAAATCTGATGTATATATCAATTTGATGGACAAATAGCATGAGCAGTGGGACGAGTCTACGAAGGGGCGTTACCTTTGTGAGTACTTTTGCTCCATTTACGATCGTTCAACATAAGACTGGCTCGAGAATCGGTTGATATACATATTCATAGATATACGGTAGACATACGTATATATAGATAAACGCATATAGAACAACAAATGACAAATTCAACGGATGGAAACTCTTCACTATTATTTGCAAGTGGTTATCACATTGTTGGTGTGAAATAATAAGAGCTGTTTTTGTTAATTTTACTTATCAATAAAGAGTAGAACAGAAGAACAAGTTATATTTCTTATGATTTTCGGTTTAATTTTAAGTTAAATTAAGCTTAGTCTCCCTTTAAGATTTACTGGGCTTTGGTATTTAAATAAGCGATTTAAATGAAATTAATCAACATGTCAGAACAGAAAGAAATATTTCAATTTAGGCGTAATAAAAGTTAACAATTATTTCTGAACTTAAATTTAATTATATTTTTATATTTTTCCTTAACTGAATCCCAATTAAAATTAAAAAGAAATAGAGTTTATGGTTCACATACATATGTAATGGATATTTAAACAAATAAGTTCCTTATTCGAATGCGGCTGTAAAACACACACAAACAAAAACTCAAAACAAAAACAAGCTCAAAAAATATTAACTCTTAAATATTATTGCTAAATTGTTATAATGTTGATTTACAAAATGCTTACATTATCTTTAATATGAATTAATTATGGTAATTTTGACCAGTTTTTATTCACTTTATTGATAATTTAATGTAATAGTTGGCTATTACTTAAAAAATAATGGCAAAAGGTTGTGATCTTGGAATTTTAATCGTCAAATGAATCGAGTTCGCATTGTATCCATATTGCACAATTTGTTTAAGATAACGATCTCAGTAGAATAATTCTCAGCAAAAAATAGAAACGTGTCTCTTGAACCTTTAAAATCCTCTGATTAGATTTGGACTAAATCTAATTGCAAAGAAGTTGTTTTTCATGCGATTATTAATGACAGGATTAATAATTATTGCATAATTATTACTGCAAATTATGTCATGCCTTAAAGTAAATTGACCACCAAAACCAAGCGATTCTGTTGAGGATTTTTTTAATATCCTGCAAAGCATAATAAAAAAAAATAAGTACGACACAGTAGTGTTTTCTTTCTTATTAAACGTACTAAATATTTCTTTTTAACTATGACCTGTCCATGATATTTATCGGAGAAAGTATCGGATCGGATAGCATGAAAAATATTTTTAGTCTCATATGTATGTAAAATATCATATGATTCCCTGAATTACTCAACATATTTTATTCTAGTTTGTTTTGCCTGGATATAGAATTTTCTATTTTATGTTACTATCCAGCTATGCAAGATAGAATGATATATTATTGTATTTGTTAATTTATGACGTATAAAATATTTTTTAAAGTGGTCTATTGCGGTATAAGTTTACATAGCGTAAAAAATACTTTTTAACATATTTGCTTAATTACTTTGCCTAGTTTAATTTTATTCCAGGCAATAAAAACAACTTATTTAGCAGGACAATTCTTAATGCTCAGGAACTACCGAGACATGGATAGGAAATACGTGCACCCGCTAGGTAAGAAACTCCCTGAAACGCGACATTCACTTGAAAGTAACTTTTGACCATAGATGTCATAAAATCCTGTGCAAATAATTCAAAAAGTCCTCTTTGAATTTTTTAAAGTTTATTTATTAGTTTAGCAAAGCTCAATAACTTAACTTTAAATATCTATCTCTACATGCCAATAGGTGATAAATAACTCGTTACTTACTATCACTACGTATTAAGTACGGCAAAATGTTTAACCCATTCTGAGTTTTTGGGTATTATTCCAACATCCAACATTAGCATAAAATGACATAATGGAGGGACATGAGAACAATATTAACATGTCTGCACGGCAACTATTTAAAAAAAAACACATAGTATAAAAGTAGCAAATTTGTCTAAAGCTGTATGTTGCGAGTTCCCATTAATATTTCAATATACATATAGTAACACAAACTTCGATATAATTTATCGAAATGGCAGACAGGTATTCCTGTAGGTAAAGTTTTTTGCATATTTTATTGATGAACGCGGCACGTGACTCTGCCATTTGGGTCTCGTGTTTATTCATTTGTTTACATACTTATGAGGAACTTACCTTTCTCTTCGAATCGATGTTGCTGTCCGTCAATGGCGAATCCGAATTTATAGGGCCTGTTCTCGTCAGTGTACTTGTCAGCTCCTTGTGCTTGGATGAGGTAGCATGTTATTATGCTTATAATTAGAAGGAACCTTTGGTGCCGCGTCATCTGGAAAACCGAAACAAATAACCATTAGTTTAATTTTTAAATGACTGCCTTGTGGTCGTAGGCTCGCTACCTTTTGCTATTACGTGGGATTGATACCTTCCTGGCGAAATGTTAGTGAAAAAATGCACTTCTACCTACGCTTTCGGGAATAAGGAGTGATTAGGTATGTACCTTAATTTAAGTATCTTATTTTAAGCAGAACAGATTCAAAATAAACGTTATTGGTCATTTAATTCTAGAAAAACTCGTGAAGAATATATCATATAGATGGGTAACTGTGTAGATATGTTGGTATGCCTCACAAATAATAAAGTATTTGGTACGTGAAGTTTACACACCCGCTAAAGGCAAGTGTGATTCACTAAATCATTAAATTTCGAATTGCCCAAAAATATCTATTACTGTCCCATGACTGGTGTCAGTGTATATACCTACGGAATTCGTGTTTTTAATAGTTGATGAGACATTTCGTTTAGCTAAGGGAGTTTTTTTCGTTGTTTATTGCACACAATTAATACTTTCGAAAAGGTCATTCTGTTGTTTTGGCGAATCATAACAACCTAATAATATTCTTGTAAATGATATGGATAGTACCATTTATTACATATATGTTATATTTATTTTTACTAATTGATTGTGAAAAAATTATTTTATTCAACGAAATTTATGATTGAAATATTAAACTTTTATGGACAGATAACTTTAATTTACTTAACGCTCATAAAGGCCAAAAAAAAACGAATTGGCTCCTGATTACTTGTATGCATGTCTGTTTAATCAAAAATCAATAGAATGAAGATTCCTCTTATCTTTATAAATGATCATGAAATGTGTTTCGATACCACATTTGGCCTTCACATTTCATTCATTTGTTTTCCCGTTGATGCAAGAATTTGGAGGCAAATTATATACCAAACCTGGCGATATTTATAATAGCTTATTGACATAAAGCTTTTTATATCGAATGATTTGTTCCGGTATACGATCATCTAAAGAGTATTCTGATGACACAAATTTAATTACAGCTCTGACGTCATCGTAGGTCAACACATTTGAGAACTCTTAAAAATATTTTGTGCAAACGTTAAATATCTGGCGAATCAACAAACAAAGCCCCAGTTGTCCGTGTTTGTATTGAATAAAATTCGCACCGAGTACGCTACTGTTGGAATAAGTAAATCACGATTTATTATCACTCTGTCTTACCTCACTATTGAAATGAAGTTATGTCATTTTGTCATTGATATTGTCAATAGCCGTGATGTTACACAATCATCATTATTTATCTGTTCTAACCTTTATCGGTCGGAATATATAAATAACTTTATTCCCGAATGCTTCAAGAGTTCTGCGACATAAATAAGCATCCAGGTTGGAGGAGCTGGATTGAATTCCCGGGCCGAGCAAACGGTATTTAAAATTTTCCATTCGGTTATTTTCAGTATAAACCGAAATTGTATCCGAAAAATACCAAGTGGTAGGTTATAAGGAAATGGAAGTTTCTTCTTATTTATGTGATATTTTACTTAATAATAGCAAAAGTAATATTGTAAAAGTTTTTTACTGTAGAATCCGTGGGGTCGAAACTTAAATGACCTTAATGAGTATACAGGGTGTAATCATTAAGTGTGCACAGGCGATTATTCCGTGACTACTACAGATATAAAAAAAACTTTAAACTGATCTTGAAAGTACTTTACCTAATGAGTAAAATGACATCAACAACGATTTAATATTAAAACGAGAAATATCCAAAAAATTACATAAAACATTCCCCATACATTTAGTATGACATAGTAGTAAGGTTTTATGTAGTTTCCTTATTTAATTTGCAATTAGCTAGTCAATAAATATGTCAATGTAACTTCAATTTTATGGACCGATGAAAATAATGTTTCAAACTGAGGCATTTATAACAGGAAAAAAATTCGCATTATTGGTCAATTGACAATCCTCGCCAAACTACTGAAGTTAGAGCTCAGATGTGATTCTCAATGAATGTGTGGTGTGGGGGAAGCATATGTCCAGCAGTGGACGTTAATTGGCTGATGATGATGTGGTATTCTTGGAGACCAGATCATTGGGCCTTATTTTTACAGTGGAACCTTAACTGGACTACCAAGTCTTTTAGAACCAATTCCAGACGAAGAAAGAAGTTCGATAACTTTTTAACAATTTTGTAATGTTGTATCTAATGAACAACAAATGTTGTAATGAATTTCTTACGAAACAATGTTACTTACTTAATAGCCAATAATGGCAAGTGCAACCCCTTGGCCTGCCAGACCCCAGGACGTCTCATCGACATTTGCTTTGAATACAACATATTGTGCTTACTAAGAAATAAAATGTATGGGAGTGTTTGATGTACTTTTTTTAAATTTCTTGTTGAATTTTTAAAAAGTTTTTAACTTAATTTTACTCATTAGGTAAAGTACTTTTATTATCAGTTTAAAGATGTTTGATATCTGTAGTAATCACGGAATAATCGCCTGTGCATACTTAACGATTACACCCTGTACATATAGATTAGTAATTAAAGTTTTGTTTACATAATTACTCACGATAACAGATCCGCCGAATCCAAGCATTAACAAATGCTGGCCATAGACTTTTCAAGTATTTGCTAATGCTATTGTTTGAATACCGCATGGTTTAAAGGTTTTTCGCAATGACTTCATTATAATCATCAAAAATATAATACAAGATTTTTATTGGTAATAAACAGCCTAAATAAAATAATAGTTATTATAATATTGATTTTAATGCCCGCATTAAAGTTTAACGATCTTGTATCACAGATGATAGTAGTTAAGATGTTTTTTTATTGCGATTCCGAACACAATGAATGCATTAATTTCCATAATGTTGTTATAATCAGTAGTCATAACAAATACTTAATAAAATGTGTGTATAATATTAAAAATGTTAATGAAAATATTCAAGTCGAATAATTAAATATTTTTAATTGCATAGCATTCTAAATAGGTATTTTAAGGCTTTGAAATATGACTTACAATATATTTGTTTTGATACAAGTTAGTCGGCTGATGGCTGCCAATTTACGAATATAAACGTGATGAAAAAAGTCTATGGATTATCAATGTCGACATAAATTATTGAGTATATTGATGGACATTATAATCAAACTAATGTCCCCAATTAGGAGGAGGCAGAATTATGTATAAATTATTGTTATTATATTAGGATATGTAAAATAAGTTGAAACCGGTATTCAAATATAAACTGTGAAAGTGTTTAATACTTAAAGATTACCTGTATCCTATTATATTATGTACTGCGGACAATAAAAATATTACACTTGCAATTGTGCTTTGCTTCATTTGTCTTTGCATGCTTTTTTATACATTATTTAATTTTTTGTGTTTTCTTGTGTCACGTATGTACTTTTTATTTTACCTTGTGATATTACATAGAATATTTTAAAGGGACTGCAGTAAGTGAAAGGACAAATTATAATGTTTAGAATATATTATAAGCTTGTAAAAATCATTCATTAATAACGTCAAACAATTATGATAATTTTTAATACATTGGTAATATTCGATACGTGTGCCAATATGATAAATGAAGGTAATAAAATTAAATTTCTAAAGGCATTTAAAAAAATATAATACACCAATTATAATTAGAAATATATTGTATTGCTTTTAGGAGGAGTGGTGATGACATTTTCTAATGACTTGACCTTTTGAAACTATTGATATGTATAAATACTTCAACATTCTTATTATATTGTTATAATAACAAGAATGCATTTAAAGTCTTTATATTCCTTATTTAAAATTACTTTAATAGCTTTTGTTTTAATACCTTTAATGTGAAAGTAGCTAGTTTGTCCTCTTTGTCATCTATTTGACTGTTTTTTGTATGATATTGATAGAGGCTTAGGAAAGAGCATAGATTACTTATTTTTACAATATTGCATATTGTCGAAGCCCTACAGAAAAGACTGTTTGCATGCATGTCTTTACTCTCTGGGTTATGCATTTTCTGTACGGACGCTTTTAGTGACAGTATTAGGGAATTCATTTATTACACATAATTTGATAGGACCTTCTTTTTGTTTTTAATAAGAAACGAAATGCTTTCTTGTTTATCATTGATGTACATAATCAGTCTTGTAACTAGAATATTTTTTTCAATATTTATTTTTGAAAGCATTGGAGCATTTAATTAAAATTTAAGACTGGTATATAAGCTATTTTATCGAAAATTATATAAAATATCTGCATACATTTATTGTCACCAATCAAAAACCGAAAATAAACGTAGATTCTCGGCCAGTTAACTTAACAACTGTAAAATTTAAAAGATCAAATCCCTGTTTAAGATTAATTTACATTTCTTTTTAAATTATATACCTACATTTTTATAAAATTTTTACCATTTCTCTTAAGAAATTGTTATTTTACTTAAGTTTTAATACATTGTTTTAATTTTTAAACTTTGTTTCCTTTTCATATAATATGACAGGGTTTAAGGAGTTATTGTAGCCACTGCTGGGTTTTAAACTTATTTGTATAAATATTTAAGAAAAATCACTTTTTTAATTAATAAATAACAAATAAATACTTACGATACGTTATTATTGTTGAACCTTATCCTAAGTAACAGCCGTTTTAGCGGCCTGTTGCGCAAGCGTTCACACAACACTGTGCCGATTCTTTGGATAACGTAATTTATTAATACGTTTGCATAGAACAAAAAAGCATAAACTACAACCGATAGCTACATAGGCATAACATGACTGTACTTAAACATACGTGCCATGAACTACATACGTCATTTTACAGGCCAGAAGATTTGACAATTTATTTGCATGTTTAATAACTTTAAAATACTACATTTTAGAACATCCGTCTAGCGTCTACACTGCGGGCGCCGTTTTGTGGTTAGGTTTTGTAAATAGCATTGATGAAATGCAAATGCAGATGTTTTGATTTTTTTTAATAAAATATATTTCTATGTTACAAAAATACCAACAAGAAAACTTGGTTTTTATATTCAACACTTTTGATGTTTGCGTGAATAGGGCAACTACTTGTAGTTTGTGAGTGTATATGAAAATCTGGCTAATAATTTAACGATAATAATGGATAAATAAAATAAAGTTTATAATAGTAGGTTCAAGAATTTTTATTTCCGTAATTGAACGCCTTTATAAATGTTATTATATGTCCCAGCTTTGTTTCGGTACAAGAGTAAATTCCTCACTTCCCGGGAAGAACACATTCGTAGGCAGCCCATGCTAGTTTCCAAGAGCTAAACGATATTATAATATTATTTAAATCAGTGCAGTAGTTTTCAGAAACAAACTTTTACTAAACTTTTATCAGTATAGATAAAACGGACCTAAGGTTTTTATAGTATTACCATATTTTTGTGCTGTTAATATAAATAAATTTATTAATATATATATATATATTACTATATGCCACTAGCGATTCATTTATTATATGGGATTGCAGTTTAGTTCCTGTTGTCAAGTTTTCTTTATAAATTGAAATAAGGTTCTTTGTTCTGTGAAGATTTGTATTTATGTGATTTATAATTTAATATAATTTTATATTCTACTGATGAGATCATTGAGAAATCAATAAAGAATAGAAAGATATATAAACGCATATGGATTTCCCCCCAATTATGCCTCAAGTAAGAGAAATATTTTTGTAATTCATATTAGCAGCTAGGAAATTGCAATTAGAATTCCATCAAGTAAAAAAATAATTTTGACATTAAGTAAACCACGTCAATCGAATTAATATTTCTCTCTCTATCCAAATAGCTATTTCAAAGTGTGTTGACGTCATAGCATTGACAGAGACGTAACTGGAATTTAATTGTAATAAACTGAATTTATAATGTGGTATCAGATAAGTTGCAGTTAAATTTCATGTTTATTATTGTATTGTATTTCATATCTCGATTCATCCGAATTGTTGGAGCTCTCTCAGAATCAATGAAGATAGTCAATATGGCAATTTTCTTGTACATTTTTCATTAATGATTATCAAGTCAACTCATTAATCAAAATCTTTAACCCATTTCCGACATGTTAATAGCGTGAGTTTCAATATAAACAGTGTTATAACTCGTATTTATCTGAGTACATAAATTGTTTTAGAGAAAACATTAAAACGAAGTAATACTATAAACTTGATTGTAAATTATAATCAATGTATTATAATAAAGGCAACATTCGCCGAACAAAAGAGTTGCCGGTTGTGTTAAATTATATAATCAGTAACGAAATACTCCTCTACGATGTACAGTTGCGCATTTGGTTTGTCTCAGACGGATCCTTGCATAAATTTAAATTCCAAATTTATTCACAATAGTCACCGCCCGATGTTCTACACGTGAGACATTATACTATACACGTACAATGATAGAATTTTGAATGAACAAGACTGTGCGAAAGTATACTAGTATTAGGGGATTCCTTACTTCACATACGAATGTTAAGAATACATTATTACGATCTTAGTAGGATATTCATGTTTATATACCCTTCGATAGGGGGCTCCTTTACCATTATTAGCTTTACTATCGTGAATCTACCTGCGTTTATACGGTCACTATCCGGCTAGCAAAATTGTATCGACTAGTCAGAGGTAACCGTTATCGTACCGGTGAGAAAAACTGCGAAATCTATAATTTTGACAAATTTGTATCTAAAATAAATGACAATAAGAGTATATAAAACTTAGAAGTAACAAAAAAATATATTTGAGCGGCAAGATGTTTAATGATTAATAAATTTTATTGGAAATTGTAAATACTGCTATTAAAATTAAGCAACATTATATATTTCATTGAAGCCTCATAAATGCGTATTGGAATGTTTTGAATATTAATATGTTTATTTTATTACGTTGGTACGCAACTCAACACCAATTATCACATTCACAACGTTTAACAGAGATGTTTCCTAAATCCTTATAAAGAGTTACTATTGTTTTCACACTAGGAAAATATTGTTATGAAATAAAATATTGTTAAAATATTGTTTTTTTATGGTCCTATCTATCCCTTGCGGCGTATTCAATTGTTCCTTTTCATTTTGTAATGTTATTATATTTGGCGTGAATACCTCTACTCAGCCTATCGCCGTCCACTGCTGAACGTAGGACTCCCCAAGAAAGTGCCAGCCATTCCGGTCTTGGGGAGCCCTCATCCAACAAAATATTTTTTGGTGAATTTCTACCAAGAAATATTTTGTTGTTATGATTTTTATCAATTTTAAGTGATTATAAAAATATCCTTTAAGAGTCACAAAGTTACCGTATGGATATCCTGTACCTACTTGTAATCGGACCTAGCACACGCCTGCTTTGAGACAACCTAAATGAGGGGTAATTGTGAGAAATGTATAAGCATTATGTTTTTTTCCCTCTTCCACGCTTAATTTACTGAACCGATTTTGTTTTTTTTCGGATACAGAAGGACAGAGAGATGGGTACCTAATCGGTTAGTGATAACATTTAATTATTAATTATGTTTAAAATATTACTGACTGCCTAGTGGTTTTACAGTACAAATATATACCGTGCAATTACGAGGTTCCGAGTTTGACCCCGGCGTGGGCAGTGTGCTGTTATTAAGAAATTCTCATTTGCACCTCCCAGTCTGGAGTTGTGCCTAGCAAACGACAATAAGCTCGCCACCTATTACGTGAGTACAAGTTATAATTGTCCAAATGTAGGTGCATAATGCACCTTTGCCTACTTCTTCGCGTCAGGGTAGATGACGAGACATTTTGGTCGTTATAGGTTTTAGGTTACGGACCTATCTAATTCAATCAACACTTTTAAATCATCCCCGCATTAACGATTGGGTGGCGATTTCCCACGTTAAAAACATAGCCGAAGAGCATGTAAGCGTGTAGGTAATCCGAATTAGGACAAACAAGCACGTCCGAGCAAAACATGTGATTTTGAAAAAGTCGTTATACTGCCGTGTTCAACAAAAAAAGTTTATTTTCAAGCAATAGTTTTCGTCATCGTATTTACGGAAATAGGAGGATTCTTGAGGAGCCCAGATTTTTTAAACCGATTGGTCTTGACAATTGAATAGTATACTCTAATTGACAAAGGTCAAAATTGAGTGTTAAATGTTTGCTCAACAATTAAGGTCGTAATCAAGGTTTCGTATTTATCAATGAATGCGTTGAGTATCTCGCAATCATTGCTAAAGGAATAAGTGGACAAAAATTAACGTATAATGGCATATTTTATAAATTGGTGAAAAAAAAATCTTTTTGCCAAAAAAACATATTCTTTTCAGTTAAGAATTACGAACAATTCTTAATGCTAATGTAAGTGATGCAAACAGAGGTACACGGTTCAATCTTATAATTGTGTATGTTTATATAATCTGTCTTTACAATTTATTTTATTTTAATATGTATGTGATAATTTCTATTGGCTGGAAATTGGTTTACCTGATGAAAAATGAGAATTGTGTTAAAGTTTTAGGAAATAGAGAAAGGGGAAAAATAACGAAACCCTTGCCAAGTCAGACTATTTACGCTGTATACAAGTTATAACTTGACTCTGCGTCCTCTTTAAACATTTTACGCGTCATATTGAATTTGTAAGGCCGCACGGCTAACGAATTCCTTGTGATACGCAAGTTATATGTTAAGAACTGTACAAATAATTTCATGTCAACAGGACATTATGATGTAATTTTTGCAAATGCAATAAAAACAAATTAAGCAGATTGCGTCACCGTTATTATCAGGTCAGAAATGTACGTGTGAATATTTGCTGAAACATTTTATAGTGGCATGTAAAGTTGTCTCGAATCTTAAATTAGATTTTTATGATAACGTCAATTCAGTGCGTAGGCTCGCTTGATAATTGTAATGTAGAAAAATCTTAACTTGTGTAATTTATTGAATGGCAATCAATCAATATGCAATGACATTGTCGGCTGGTTATATGTTTATTTACAACTAGCTGTTGCCTGTAACTCCGTATGCGAAATATTAGAGTTCTAAGGGAACATTTATTCTGCTTCCACCACATTTTTCACAACCGCTCCGTTCATGTTGGTTGTAACGTAATAATGTACTTATGTATATGTATATCGTGTAAAATAAAACGATATAAAATAGATTTACACTTTGTGGCTACTAATGGCCATGTGGCCTTGAGGTTTGGGAGCGCGCCCAAAAATCTCGGCAGTCTCTGTTTTAAACCCCAGGCATACTACTTTGACTTCTCGAATCTTTGCGTATATTCGTAATGAATTATAACTTTTGAAGGAAATACCTAAAATATATTAGGTTTTTTTAGGTGTATAGCCCGAGTCCCGACCAACCACACTAGGCCAGCATGATGGACTAAGGTTTAAGTCCTTTTAATGGTGGGGAGGCCCGTATCCAGTTGTGACGATGATGATATGTAGCCTTCCTGAGGCAATTAACCTTTGAAAACAAAGATTTTCTCAATACGAACCAGTAGTTCATAAGATTAGAAGGTGTAACCAAACAAACAGGCTTTGTATATTAGTGTAGATTTGCAAAGATATTTGCTAAAGTGTAATTAATACGAGATTTTATTTATAAATAAATCTTGTTGTTCATCGGCTTACATCCTTAAGCAACTTAAGGCGAACTCACCCTTTGAGTTATGTATAAACATAACTTATTCATTTTCTGATAGCAAAAACATGTGATACAATTTGATTTGGCATCATAAAAATATTTTTAATATACGAACACGAAGTTAGCACTGAATACTAAGACAAAATAAATATCAAAAATATGGAAGGGAGAAAGAACGAAAAGAAACGAGAGAAATATAAAAATTAAAAGGGGATAAAATTTTACTTTGTTTTATGATAACCTCAAAAAAGTCAGGATTTTCGTTTGAATGAATCTGGGAAGCAGGATTTGTTCATAATGTGTAAAAAAATAAGTTTGATTTTTTAATAAGCATTTTCCTCCACACATTTAATTATAATAATGCCTTTATAGATCCATATAACAAATCTAATAATATTTTATATTCGATTGTACTGATAAATTGCTGATAACAATTTTTGTTTGCATTTCGTTAGCATATAAAGTGCCAATGGAAACATAAAATTGTCATTTCATCGGCATTTTATATTGAAATTACTTTTTAAAATATTTTATTCTATGTTCCGGACATACCAAGCATTTAACCTCGTGAGACCCGAATATTATTAATAATTATCGGCAATAAATAATGTGAACCATCCTTTGTCCCCTGAATTTATAGAACCACGTTAGGTCACACAGTCTGAAGTTATTATTAGAGCTCGCAAGCCCGGAGGTTAGCAAATAAATAGTCTTTTCGGTAATCATTTAACAGTTTGACACTTTGATACATCAACGGTTCTACCGCACTCTTCTGTCCGCGCTACTGTTACACCATGTATGTTTTTCATTTTAACTGTTATACGCATTACGGAAGCATAATCATTGGTTTCTGTTTGAGAATTTTGCTTAAATAACACAAAAAAAAATGATGACTCAAAGAATTTTATCAGTTACATTCTGATATAAACTTCCCAATAGCGAATTTGCGTGATATACTCAACCTATTGTTGTCCATTGCTTAACGTAGGCCTCTCCAATGATCTAAAGTTGCAGCACGTAATGTGTATTGATAGAAATACGCCCTTTCCGATCCTTCAGGGATTCAGGCCGAGATGGAGATGTGTATTATTTATTTGGTTTTGGTATCTGTGTGAATTAAATTACTATGTTTATGGTTGCATAGGGAACCCGATTTTTTTGTTCATGGTCCATTTAATGGAAATTTCCGAATCTAAACGCATAAAAAGGCAATCAACATTCTGCACAGTCGTACCTGTACGAAGTTTGGCTTATGTACAAAGAAACTTACGAAGTCTTGATGCTCCGTGAAAAAGTAAACGCTCCGTATCTAATGGGCAACTAAACCGAAAATGCGTAGATAAAGATAAAAGCGTCATGCTCTTATGTGAAATATCCGTATCGTATTAATGTATAGCGTAAATATTCATTGTTATTTGTTAAATCTTTTTGTATTCTTTGTGAGTGAGAAATAGTAAAATATGTTGCTCCACAAATAAAGAAGAGTAATTTATAAGTTTTTTGTCCTGCCGCATATGGGAATCATAAAAGACATATTTCAAGCACTTCCGACACTTTAGAATTGTTCCAGCTCAAGCCAAAGAGCAACTTTCTAATAGAAAACCCATTTCCCGAAATGCGTTATCCTTAAAATCGGTTAAATGTTATTTCCAACTGATTTTAATAAGCACCCCCATTTTTATAACAAACATTTTGATTTTATACATGTATATTATTTTTTTAAATTTTTCTGATAGTCAAGTTTTTGATGGTCCGAAAATAGTTTTAAATGATGTCCCCTTGCAATATGGCTATTTTAGTCGACAGATGGTACCTGTATCGCATCAATAGATCATTGTTGACCTTTCTGACGGTTCGTGTGTGCATGTTGTGAGGGATCGATGCAGTTCAGGAACACAGCCCGGTCACGATTGATGACAACGTTCACGTTTCTTTGTTATTTATTTTACATGTTTATGAAAATCGTAATTATTTTATGCCTATTGAATGTTAATGTGGAATTAATCAAGGCTGGAGCTTATGGAAGACGTATAAATTGTAAAACCCTTAGATGCCATTCTGTTTTGTTTGAAACGCCAGCATCAAGTTTGTATACTCGAATAATTATTTCTAGTGCAAACGTTATTTTATTTTTTATTTTACGAAATGTGTTTTATATGTGGAATATTCCAATTATCATCAATAAAAATTATCTGACGAACATTACAGTATACACTATACATATATAGAGAGTTTCATCAGTTATGAGTGATTTGATCTAATTTATATGTTAATTTTCAGTACAATAAAATATAATAATTATATAATATAAAATATAATTTAAAGAATACTTATTATTACCAATTTGATATTGTTTTTATAATATTAAGTGTCTTTCAAATTGCAATAGCTACCAATGGTCGGAATGAGTTTGAGCGACATTTATTATCTAGGCGCTGCGGAATAAGCCTTTGCTGTTTCGGATTTCGAGAGCAATACTTACTATTAAAAAATAGTCTTTATTTTCCTCAATTTGTTTAAAACGTGAATAAGTACAACGATTTGAAACTTTTGCAATTCTTACTTATACATTATTTTTGCCGAATAACATCAATGCGTGTAAAATGCTGTTTCTTGATCATCAGGCGCTAACATGTTAGGTCAATATATTCATACGCAAACACTGATACATACACACTATCATACACAGAAATCGTATATTGTGTTTGAAAAGGTTTCCGAAGGTTTTTTCGATTGTTTATATGCCCTTATGATTTAATGTCAATGTTACTTCATCGCTTGACTTGTATTGAAAAAGAAGAACTACTTATACCATTAAATATAAGTCAATTTCATGCACGTTGTTTTAAATAGTCAAGCTGTAGGTAGGTACAATATGCTAATCGCCTTGTGGCGTCGATTTCAGATGTCAAAATGCATTTATTTATGCATTAAGCTTTTAAACTGCTATTATGGTACTGATCTCCGAGGACAGATGAATTTTAACAGTTGTAACTTAAATCTTTGTAACAGCCCCGTGGCTTCATGATCTATGTATTTGCAAAGCAGTCTAGAGGCCCTGGGTTCGACTCCTGTAGAGGGTAAAGTGTTCCATGTTTCTTTTTTTTTGGAATCTCTCAGAAGCAGCACGAAGTCTGTGATTAGTGCCCGAAACAAGGTAAAGGTAACGTAGAACTTAAACAGAATCGTCGAAATGTGGGTGCTTCTTAACTTACTCTTCGAGGAATAAATGCGTTGGAGTAATTACTTAATTCCTAGTACATAATTACCATTATGTATGTAAATAAATAATTGTATTGATAGATTTCACTATGTTTTTTGATAACCTAGGGTTGTTTTCAAATAACGCCACGTTCTTCTTTTAAGTTTGTTTGGTATATTGTCTATTATACCTACTTGAGCACTTTTGGACTAGCTTCGTTAAATTAGCCGAAACAAGACTTTGCTTTTCACATATTGAAGAAATTTCTTAGACCTGACAAAACATGGCAAAAAGAATTAGTCGCATGGTCTGGATCCATGAACGATATGATGATACTTGTGTGATCTCTAAATAAATGCTTGCAAAGGTAACAGATAGATCGGTAGATAACCATGATTTAAAAAATTATCTGATGCCTATAAGTTCACGTATTATTATGCGATCGCCGATCAGAAACAAGTACGTTCAATATCTCAATTAAAGGCGCGCGTGTATCCAAACCTGTGCGTCGTTCTTTTAACGTCAAAGGTCGTAAACATTATGCACTTTGCTAGAGACGAGTGGTGACCTCTTTGACGTACGGTGTACAAAAGATTACGAGTTTCATCATAGCAATTTTGTAACCATTTTAAATAAATCTTACATAGTGAAGGTTCTCAAACACTCGTCCCGTAATACTTGAGTTCACAATACTCGAATCTTGCGAAACGTTTAAAACAAACTTCGAGTGTGCACTTCGATTAATAACAAATGAGTTTTTATTTTTTAAATCGTATGCTTTATTGCTTATTTTTGTGAAATGTACCTTAATATATATATAGTAATTAACAATGAACTTCAAATATCGGAAAACTAAAAGAAATAAACATGATGAGTTACTGGTGCAGACAATACATTTGTAATTTTTGAAGGTTATGGAATAATCAACGTACTCGTATCTTCGAAGTACTACTTTGGATTCCGAGAACATTTGCGACGTGTGTGCGTTGGCATTTAGCTGTATTTACGAAACATGCATTCAACGTTTGCAGTGTGAAATTTCTGTGCTTAATGTTATTACAGCTTAGTGTAAATGGATTTCTTTGGACACGCCGTGGGCGTACAGGAAATCTCGTAAATTCTACTCGTAGCGATATGATTAAATATAAGAGATTTTGTGAGCGTGTGTACTCGATCGTAGGGTTGACCTTAAAAAGAGGTACACACTTATTAAGGGGCAAAAGAAATATAATTATCAACCAATCAATATAGAAATATAATTATTAACCAATCGACACAACACCAGTTTATCCGGCACTAGATAAATAATATTTTCATATGCCACATTTTGGTGGGTCCACTATATTATCATGCGTTGGGTACGCAAATACATGTGTTTTCGGTGAAAGGTTAGACGGCGAAAAAATATTAAAAAATACAGACGATTTTGAGCTGTTTTACCAACTCATAAATTAAGATAAAAAAGCACATACCGATTTTAATAGAGATAGTGGTATCAACTATTAACATTTTTATTTAACGACTTTTACTAATATATTTCATAAATAGTCATGTTTATTAAATAAATTTTCTTCGTACATGACTAATAAGTAAAAGGTGTTAGTGCTTTCTTCATCAACCCATATACGCCCACTGCTGAGCACGGGTCTCCTCTACCATTGAGAGGGTGTTAGGCCATAGTCCACCACGCTGGCCTAGTGCGGGTTGTCGGACTACAAACCTAAGAAATTCCTAAGAAGCTTTAGACAAACCATGTTAACAGCTTTTGAAAATAAATAAAAATTAATAAACACAACGTTATTTTTATTACATTACCTGAAACTACTAGGCCCAAAATGGTTTTAAGACTTTCATATTATAAGATTACAGATTGCGATAACATGATGACGTATGTCCAGCACCTACTGGAAACGTAACTGCAGGCATTCAAAGTCAAAGTCAAAGTCAAATTTCCTTTATTCAAATAGACTTTCACAAGCACTTTTGAATCGTCAATATTTTATGGTATTTTTAAAACTAGTGCCGCATTAAACAGACAGTCGGCCTTGCGAGTGGTAACGTATGGGTGCAGGCAGAAGCCATGGATCTCTACTTTGCTTGGTTCTAACATAATTCTCTCCTTTGATGCATTTTCGTCAATCGGTTCTTGGATTCACATTTATTCAAAGCCTTAACCTAACACGTTCCCTGTTTAGTATGTCATCAAACCAAGTGTAAGGTTCTGTTCCATAAAAACTCTCTTACTAATTAAAAAGCACTTTTTTTCAACTGATTTTCTATTTCGTGTTGGTATTTGTGGTAATTTTTTGTCACTACCTCTGTACATTAACAACTCGCTGATATCGCTGTATGTTTTTCATCATTTCAATAATATGTGGTTAATATTAGAGATGGGCCGAGTACTCGGTTGATACTCGGTACTCGGCGTACTCGGCGGGTTTTTTGATACTCGTACTCGGCCGAATAACTCGGTTTGAATGCCGAGTATACTCTGTTTAAGAAATGTAATATATTTCGGTAGATATAATTTAAACAACAGTCATCATCATCATCATTAGCCAATGGAAGTCGACTGCTGGACATAGGCCTCCCCCAATGACTTACACCGGGTTTGGTCGGAAGCCTCCTGCAGCCAGCGACGTCCCGCGACCTTGACAAGGTCGTGAACAGGGTGGTAAAATTTGAAATGACTGAATTTAAGTGATGTATTAAACATTTTATAGATTCAATAAATATTATTTTATTTCATTTCGTAAACAACTGTGTTAATCAAAAATTATTTAGTAATTTAGGAAATCTTTGAAAATCTCAATTAATAAAATCAAAATTATAGTACGTAATAAAAATAATTAATATTTAAAATTGGATAAAGCTAAGTTATGATGCAGTGATGGCCTCGAGGTTTGGGCGCGCGGTCGAAAATCTTGACGGTCGCGGGTTCGAACCCCAGTCACACACCTCTCTCGCCCTGTGGTCGGGGGCGTAAGAATACCGCCACGGTATCCCCTGCCTGTCGTAAGAGACGACTAATAGGGGATCGGGATTGTTGGGCGTATCACGGGGGAGGTGCGCCCTAATAGAATAGAAGATGTACGATCCCGAGAGGAGTCCTCTTTTGGACAGAGCGCTGGGCGGCAACGGGAAACAATTAAGGGCGCTCGCCCTATATTTACCGTACCGTCCAATATGCGCAAGAGGGGGCCATCGAGAGGTTTTAGTCGGTATGCCGGCATGGAAAGGCCGGTGACCCCGACATACCCTTTTCGGCCTCCCCCCGAGGTACCGAACAGGGAGCTTAAGAGCGTATAAACACCGCGCGGCTCGCCGAGTTTAGGTAAATGCGACGAGTGTCGATGCAGCGACGAGCGCGCGCGCCGGTTCTTACTTATTACTCAAAATATCAAATAAAATGAAATGAAATCATCATTATTGAATATGTATAGTGTCAAATAGATCACTTAGATTAATTCCTTTTAAAGTTTAATTGATCACATGTTCGGAAAGCAGAGAAAATAGCAAAAATATTTACGACGCAAATTTCGATGGCGTAGCGCAGAGCGACACGTCCTCTCCTTGAAAGGCCTCGCGGCGGTGTGATTTGCACTGGCCTGGGCCCGGCGTTTTATAGCACATTTTAAAATATTCATAAAAAAATAAAGAAATAAAATATCTTTAAAACAAAAATTGTACGTTTTCAAGTACACGTTCTTTTATAAGGGAAAGTTGTTATTTTGTTAAATTGAATATCGTACAGGGGTAAAAAAAATGCTATAGTAACAGTAATTTCCCAATATTTTGAATGCCTTAATTTTTTTTTTACTTGAATATGCAATCTAAATCTTAAAATGTTTTTAACTAACTATTTGCTTGGGGATATACACAATTCAACAAAATTTTATTTTGATTAAATATATTATGAATTAATCCGAATTTTGAGCCTCGAAAATGACTCTAAAAGTGAATTTATGACAACCTTAGCTCAGTTATCTTGTTATTTATTATAATTTACGCAAAAATCTTAAAATGTTCTTAACTAACTTTTTAGATGACAATATTCCCTATAATAATTGGTAATTGAGGTATTTGTACGATGGGTCTTTCATCAATTTTAAGTGCTTCGAAAAGTACAGTTTTTGCCGAAATATGTATAAACCCTCTTAAGGTGCTTTCCTCTCGTTAAAAAAAAAAAAAAAAAGTCATACACCTCTGACTTTTCGAAGTCATGTGTGTATTCACATTGAATTATCACTTGCTTTAACGGTGAAGGAAAACATCGTGATGAAACCTGCACACCTAAGAGTTCTTAGGAATTTCTTAGGTGTGTAGTCCGCCAACCCGCACTAGGCCAGCGTGGTGGACTATGGCCTAAACCCTCTCAATGGGAGAGGAGACCCGTGCTCAGCAGTGGGCGTATATGGGTTGATGATGAAGTTATGATGCAGGAACACAAACCTCGCTGCACGTTCTGATAACAGCCTATTCCTCTATTCTTCGTAGACGTTACCGGCCTCCGAAAACAGGCTATTTAAATTCTAATGTACCACGCGCGAATTGGAAATTTAATTGAACCGAGTTACTCGGCCGAGTACTCGGTTGAAAAAAAATTGAACCGAGTAAAACTCGGTACTCGTTACTCGGCAAAAGTGTAACTCGGCGCATCTCTAGTTAATATGGTACGTTAGGAACATGTTGATGTTATTTAAATTCAATTACCTACATCTTAAAAGGAAAATATACCGTCGAAAGTTGTGTAATTTTTTTTTAAATTGGTAATCTGATTGACAGCTTTGTTGACACTACGACATAAGAATGCGGTGTGCGATCGAAATGTCTTGGGCGTGATTCCCGATTCAGATGATTATATTTATATTATAATCTTCAATCTTTAAATTCCTACGCAACAAAAGCGATTGGTTAACTAAAGACCGTGCACACACAAGGAGCAATTATAAACTAGACTTAACAAATTTACGTATAATGCTTTGGCTTTTATGGAGGTACCGCCACTGATCTGCCGATATGTGGGTGTAGGAATAGGTTCTTATTACACAACACCAAATAATTATTATTCATTAAAATAAGTAACTGAAAATATATTAAATGATTTAGGCCACGTTAGTTGTTTGTTGTTACATAGCTTTTCGTCTCTTTAGACGAGTACGTACCTACATCTAACCAGATAGCTTGTGGTCATATATATGCTAGAGCTACTAAAAATATAATGTATTTTATTAATCTTTGTAAGTCATTTATTATTTTATTTATTGCTTATTAGCCCTTATTTGCAAGTATGCTTGCGTAAAGGTGTAGGTATTGTTATTCAATATTATAAAAAAATACCATCTCGGGTTCTACATTTGGCAAAAAGCATTAAAATTGATCATATATAGACATGAAGGGATTTAACACAAACAGAGTTCTTAAGACATTTATAAATCGAAGCTTTGATTAGATGTTCAGTGTTCACTCATTTTAGTAATGTTGTACAGAGGACGAGTTATAAATGGCATTCATTTATTCCATCACATCATCAACAGAAAGTTTACGTACTAAAAATATGTTTTTTTATTTCAATAGAGTTTAATTAGAACCATTGTCAACTTAAGTAATAAAAAGTTGACGGATAAAAATGTTAGTATGATAACACCGGTCGGCCTTGAGTAAAACTGTATAATAGGATGAATATTAAGTTTTTATTACGCAGTTTATTTTTATTCACTAACAATAAAAATGTTAACGTAGTGCTTTTTGTTAATCTGTCAACGAAACAGTCATGATGACTTGAGATCTGCTTACTAAGCTATATATTCACTAACTTATATAGTAAACTTATTACAAATTTTATACATAAGTTAACTATGAAGGCCTTCAAAATAACTATTAGTTTTATGAATATTAACAATGTTTCCGATATTATTTATACTCCCAATAATATGTGATATCTGTTTAGATAATAATTAGATATAATAAAATCTCCAAGTAGATTGTGATAAAAGTTTTGGCATTACAAAATATTGGATAAAAAATATGTAATAAAAATCCCTATGTCCCATCTTTTTCTTTACCAAAACTTCGATCGGTATAGAGGTCGAGGCGTAAATCGTAACAGATCTGCAGACGTGTTACTGTCGTCCATATGAAATTAGCATGGAATCAAATAGATTATGGGTTTGATGTGGAATAAGAATACTTATATTTCATTTATAATGTATTTCGCTTTTATAGATACATTTCATTATAAAAATACAAAATTATGAAGAACGTCCATATGGCACGAGAATTTAGACAGCGATTCATCGTCTTAATAACTCTGAATAAAGGTTACATTGAGATCTGGTGTTCTGCGATATAGAACTTCAGAATACGATTTAGTTATTTGTACAGGTATTTTTTAATATTTACAAAATATATATTATTTTTCCAGTTTTACTTTTGACCTAGGGAGGTTTTGGGCTGGAAGCCGTTGGGTCCAGCGGTGAAGGTGACCGTGTAGTGTTTGCCGTCGGGCGCGACGTACGCGTATTGCCCAGTCACAGTCAACGCGGCATTCTCGGACTGGGGATTGTCAAGCTTGCCCTCCTCCTGTCGTGATGTGCCGTCGCTCGTTTCGTATCTGCAAATGGAGTTCAAAGGTAACATTGCAGAGTAACGTGACTTTCACTTTTAATTATTTGAATGTCGTATGTAAAGATGATATACATCTAAGATTTCATAGTAACATTTAAACATGTCACTCTCATTAAATATGGGTTTGTGATTCTTAGCCTGAATGAATTCGTTAACGCATAACGTAGTTCCAATGCGTGAAATGAAAATTTTACGCTTATCCAATGATGTTTGTGGTATGATTTTGTCGAAACAAATTTATTCTCACGCCAATGTCTAAAGAAATTTTATATACCTGAATGATATAAACATTAATTTTACATCTAATGGGATATTGCATATAATGGAAAGTACCGCTGACAGTATTTGCATTGTATGCATTTGCACAACGAAGATCGCGCATCCAACTTGAGTGCATAGGTCGCCATGGCGCATGCATAATGTTAAATATTATCATTAAATGTAATTATATAGATCTACCGGTTAACAGATTATTAAATTTGAATAAATATTGTTTATTGTCAAATGTGCATATTACGAACTTTTTAATTTATTAATTTGTCCCCTATTGTTAACTATGAAATTGAACAAATTCAAAAAGCACTGAAATTGCAAGAAGATGTACTTTTTAACTATTTTGTAAGTGTATAAAAACATCCAAAATAAAGCCTTGGTTAATAATATTTCTATCTTACGCGAAACTGTAGCCATCGGGTTCCACATTGCTGTCGAATCGGAGGATTTGAACGTCTTGCGGATTCTGCTGAGGTGCGCCTGCGCAAAGCGCGGCCATTAAGCACATCAATGTTACCTGGAAAATATCATTGAAATATTATAATACAAATGATTCATTTAGGGGGTTTTTCATACGCTGATTAGAATAAATAAATATTTTTAATATTTTGGTTTATAATCCTGTAAGAATTTTATTTTTATAAGAGTTGCTTTAATTTTGTCGTTTACTTTATGGTATATACCATAATCCTTGATTATGTTTTGAATAATATTGAAACAATTAAAGAAATAATTAATAAACCATTGCTTTCGGTTTTGTTGTATGCCATAACCCATGACTGTCATAACAGGTCAACAACGCATCACCTTCACCCATAGCTTTTGACAATTACTGTACTATTGTGCTGATTACAATGATGTATTAGCCTTACGAAGTAGTCACGACACAATTGCGCAATTCCCATGGAACCATAGGAAATTTAAAATAATGTAATTTGAATATTATAATGAGGAATTAACAAAAAATGTAGACTCACGTATTTGAGCATGATGCTAAGTATTCGTGGTGAGTTCAAGCTAACGAATGAGTAACTAGTGTAAGACCGTTCATTTTATATATATCCCGAGGTGCAGCTGTAGCAGGCTGACATCATGTGAGGATGGGTCGCGGAGTCGGTGCGAGCCGGCCCTCGACACGCTCCGAGATTAAACACTCCACATTTTTTGTCAACTTTGGATACGGCTATTATTAACCTTTACTATAGTAGTAGATTACTATTATTAAAAATTATATACGTTAACCGAGTATTAGGTGTAGTAGTATACAGAGTGAATTTAAAAAAAAGTTTTATAGATCTAAATAAACGAAAATACATATTTTAATTCCATCGTGATTGTCATGGTTTGTAGCCATGCTTTGATTCACAATTGATGTAAGAGTTTGTGATGTCAAATGCTAAATTAGTTTAAAAGTTTTTATAAAATTGATTATTATTTATTACATTTCTTTTAATACTACATATATTTCAATCAAATATTTGTTATATATGTATGTATGTACATAAGATTAAATATTTACGTAAAATGTTATTTTTTGTTTTATATACGCACTGCAAGTAAAATATGAAATGGATCCGAGTAATTAAGAAATACCTAACAATTTTACGAATAAAATGTCGTATCTACAAGACTGCCAAAGAGCGACGGTGCGGATTGGTCAATTGCAAATATTTGTTTTATTATACTGAATTATTATAAGAAAGAACAAAGACAAAAATCATGACAGCCGAATTGTGAAATAGTACGTGAGTGAAAACACATGGGCTCGTTTGAAAGCTTCATATTATTGTCGCTATGACACGTTTAGTAATGTTTACAAAAGCACTGTCAACTGTTTAGGACTAGAGAAATGCAAAAAGTGATATTTCTTTAACGATACTATATCTTGTACCTATATCGAAGCGTTAGATAATGATTATATGCATCCTATTGTAACGTAGGTGACCATCTTTTATCGTCCGCTTATATTGTTACATAAGAACTTAGGGTACTTCTGGTTACTATTAGATTATTGGATATTTTCTCATCTCATTGTTCTTAGTTGTCGAGAACAGTGAATCATGCCAGTAGTTGCATGAAGAAATTCAAAGTAAAGTACAGCCTTTTGTGAAATAAAGGCAGACCTTTTAATGTCAGTACTAAGCATCACTTAAAATTCGATAAAGCCGTATGGCCTTCTTAGGAATCTTCTTCCAAAGACATTAATGTTGCGTTACTTTTTTGTTTTACAACCCATAACCTTGCGCGTCAAATAAGATGTTTCTGTCATTGAAACTTAATTTTACGTACTTCTTTATTACGAGTGCGGAAGCCTAAAGTCATGTTTCATAAATCACGAAGATTTTATCTCAATCGTGTTCGCTTTTGTGCTTTCTCCCACACATTAAGATTTGTTGTCAGCTTAGACGAGGCGAATTTATGTATATTTTTAAAAGAATAATTTCTGGACTTAATTAGGCTGGAATATATTTTAGTTTTTATGCTTGAAGAAGTGAAATGATGTCCACAACATTGCTGACAGCAACTGGAGACAGACGTACATGATCAATACGAATTACCATACCAACGTCTTGTTGATGCTAATATTTGGTTTTTAAAAATATATATGTACCTATGTCTATTTTCTTGGTTCAACGCTATAATGATTTGACTAGGAAATCGTATATTACGTTTCCTTTTTTTTATCGAATTCAGCTATATTAGTCTATACTGACAGAAAAACATCAGTTCTTAAAAATAAAGTCGAATCTATAACTTTGGTTGGACAAGGAAACAATAGACTTGTTAAAAGACCCATAATAACTGGTACTGAAGAAAAGTTGTGTTGCTAACATGATAAATGAGAAGATTGCAAATAGTGTTGCAATATATTCTAAATATGAATGTCATAATTGTCTCTTTCATTTGTACAATTAATCCCTGTCAATAGCTTCAGCGCCTATCGAGCTGGAGACAAAACAGGTGATGGCGAAATGTACGATGCAACGGCTGTACATTAATGCGTATTTGAGACATAACTTTGGTTACCCTTTGTGAAATAATACGTTTAGCAATACAATACATTTAGTTTTGCAAGTGAAATGCACATATTATACGATTTAACTTAACCCAAGTCATAAACCTTAATATAACTAAAGATTGACGTGAATAAAATATATGAGAATAAAAAACACGATGTTTACATTGTTTTCTTTGTAATCTCGATGTAATCAAGGTTAAGAACACAATCTTCGATCCAAAGTAAAATATCAAATAAGTGTAAACAAAGTTCAAAGCGAACAGTCCTTCCAATTAACAACGATACTTAGGCACTACATTTGTAATGCCAAGGCTAAGATTCTTCGTTTGATATTAGGATAATTAGTATACTCCATAAGTCCACCAATGTATTGATTATGCTAAATTCTTTATAGCTGTCCTACTGAAGGAATGTTGACGAGGCGCTACTTAAATTTGCATCAATGTTTTTAAATTAATTGTTCGAGTTTTCTGTAGGACTACGACCTGGATATTACAACTTCTCAGACTTTGTAGTCAAATTTTAGTCATTATATAATATTTAAATAGATGTCGACGTAACATGTTTATTGTAATTTGGAGGTTCGCAGTTTCGGGTTCGCAGGTTTGCAGTTTCGGGTTTCCAGTATTTAGTACTTAGGCTTACTAAGAATTCTTCTTGCTTTATCGGTAAAGAAAAACCTCGTTATGAAACCTGCTCACATATATATTTTTTTGAAATTTCTAAGATGTGTACTCCGGCAATCCGCATTAGACCAGCGTGATGAATTAATACATAAACCCTCTGGAGTTATAGAGGAGGCCCGTGCGGCGTGCCCATCAGTGGGACGTGTATAGGCTAATGACGATGATGATGAAAGTATTCTTAGGTGTTCCTATTAGGCAATTCTGAGCATCAGTACAGAGTTTGAAAATGTGCTACAAAAATATGGTAACGGACTGCTTCCTACTAAGTGGCTTTTAGACTAATGTAGTGAAACTTCAGTGCAAAATTGTGCATTTGCTTATCCTTTGGTATGATTTTTTGGTTATACAATTATTAAAATTTAATAACAGAAAATATATTTTTTTAAGTCAATAGTTTTTAAAAATAAATCTAAACTTACACAAAGCTACAATTCTTGTTGTAGAAAGTATTATAAAACTTCAATAGAGAGGTTAGACATTACATATAAAAGGCGGAGTTGAACAGAAATTCAATTTGAATCCTATGTTGCGTAGAGTTACATTTATGTAGTTCAAAAGTTACTACACGTATCCGTGTATTATTTCCATATAAGTGAAGCGAGCGGATGTGTTCAACGTATGATACTCTAATCGTAGGTTCAGCACGCTTGGCTTGCTTAAATTTCCTTTTTAGTCTTATTCAACTATTCTATGCGGGATATTGTAATCTACCTATTTGGGATACTGGACCTTACTTATGAATCTTTTATGAATATCCTTATAATCAGCCTTCATAAATTTATGATACAATGCTAGGTAAAGACCTGTTCTCTAGGACACCGCAACGACCGCCCTTTAGGCGACCCAAAGTACGGCCTTCCAGTGATATTTAGTGTACCAACAAATGGCCTTGCCCAATAATGTTTTCTTTAGAAAGTTACAATGTTTTTTTTATGCAGCGTGTATTTTAAAAAAAATCCCTTATAATATATAAACGCTATTTAATCATCGATACAAGTAATAGTACTTAGAAAATTTGGTTATTATTTTCAATTAATACAACTTTTCGTGTATCAAACGATAATTCCCAGTTGCTTATAGTTTTAGTTTACCATCATGTACCTGCGATTTGGTGAAAAAAATAAGTCCTTCAATAATAAAGCCCTTTTTCGCCTCTTAACGTTAATTACGCATTCCTGTAGCAGTATTGTGTCGTTTCCTATAGCGTCACAGGTCATGGCATATAACCACACAAATTATTGTTAACTTCGCACAAACATAAGTTTAACATTTATAAGAAAAGTCCTTCGTACTATTTATGGTACAGACGTGAAGATAACAAGAAAGTTCTTTGGGCTTATATAGTTGCAATAGTAATATTATAAAGTGTGTAAATTGAAATAAAGAGTTTTAGTAAAATTATTTTACTATAAATTGTGAGTCACAACAAGCTTGTCAATTTTAATTAGATTCATCAAAACGTTTGTTGTCAAAAACCGTAAAACATAAATAAACAGTAATTTATGGTTTTCATGAGCAACGCCTACGTTAAAGCGCAGTACAATCAATTACACTTTGCGGATCTTATTTAGTAGCGGAGTCGGATGGGCAATATAATAATGGTTTCTCAAAATAGTTCCATCCTTGATCTTTGTTCTTTGTTACAATCAATAAGATGTTTTTACTCAAAGGTTGTCTCGTGATGTAGACTGTGATGAGCTTCATCATAAAAAAATGCGTACCTTATAAAAACTGTGGAATATTGCACGACTGAGACATAATTTATGATACAATTTACTTTTGTTTTTATTAAAGTACATTTGCTCTAAGAATGCATTAATCATAAATCAATGATTATTTCATTTTATTTTGAATAGACCGGGAGACATAAAATAGTTATGATAAATTGTTGACATTTTTTTATAAGATTGCCGTTCAGAATAGGAAGAGACTTGTACGAACTCAGAAATCTAAGATGGAATTCTAGTGGCCAAGCTTTAGCACATAAAATGACGTAATACTTTTATAATTCTATGAACTACTATTGAAATACAACATTCAATCTTTGTAGACAGACAAAACACAAAACAAACATACCTCACGCCTATATTCCCCGAAGGGGTAGGCAGAGATGCATTTCTGCACCCAAATTTCGCTAGGTATGTATGAATCCCACGTAGTAGGGGGCGAGCCTATTGCCGTTTTTCGGGCACATTTCCAGACTCCGTGCTGCTACTGAGAATTTCCTAATGGAAAAAACCAATAACAATTTGCCCGACCCGGGAATCGAACCCAGGACCTCTAGATCGCACGGCACATACTTGTTTTTGTAGACAGAATAATTGTATATTTCTGAAAAACTGACACTGATTTCTTCCTGCGATAAATTGTTGCCTTTGTTTTTTACGGCACATGTTATTTTTACCAGTGCGAATAAAAAAAAAATATTGAAACATGATCCCCTACTAGGAATACTTCCACGTTGTCAATTACCATACGTACGTTTTCTCAATCTTATAGCAACAAAGATGGAGTCAAGTATCTTGAGTATTTTTCTCTTCCTGCTATCTTTGACATACACACATAATACAGAGCGACCGTGCAACAGTTTAGCAAGTACAAATTCGGGCAGCATCATTCGATTATCAAAATGTTTGAACGAAAGAGGTCAAACACACCTTATATGTTTATACATAATAAAGGTATCAATAGTAATAAAAAAAACTACTTTCGTTCGGTAATTGAATCCACAATAGTGTCAAAAAATAACATAAATAATATAGATAATATTTATACATATATCAAGGCAGTCATGAACAAATAATACTGTATATCTATAAGTCGTTTTAGTTTCCGCAATGGACACCGATGTAAAACTGCTTTTCAGTAAGTTTTTATAGAAATAACTTAGCGTCGACTTGTCTGAAGTAAATCATAAAAAAAAAATATTGAATTGAATTTATGCTTTAATTGATAAATAATAATCATACATATTTATATTAATAAACATTATATTAAATATTCATTGAGTATAGCCCCGCACATAGCTTACATTTGTACTTTAAATACTCGTGAATATAGGTACACATCTGATGAGTTGTTACTTTTCTAATAGGATGTTAAGATTTAAATCTAGGTATTCTGGCGTGCGGTGTCGTCGTTTGACATTTGTAAGTTGCAGCGAAGGCACCAACATCGTAAGTTTTATATGGGAAATATTTTCACAACGTTACGGCAATGTATGTTTATTTAATTTAAAGAGATGTGATAGTTGTATAAGCTAAAGCCTTATATTTATTATAATTCACGAATAATTCTGTAAATATTTCCATGCGTCCATAATCTGCCAACAAAGTCAACCGATGAACATAGGGATGATCTCTATAGTGATTTGTTGGAAGCAGCCTGGATCCAGCGTCATTTCGCGACTTTTACCAGGTCATCGGATTATCTTTTTTGTGACGGCAACGGCTGTCAGTTTACCCCGCTATGTGCCCAGCTCATTGATACTTCAACTTACTAATCCGCCAGGCTATTGTCGGTTACCTTAGCTTTCTTACTAAAACTCACATCTCACACAGGTTTAGAAAACTTCCACATGAAAATGTAATCGATCGTATTTTAAGTAGGTCTAAACTAGGTCATAGCTTTAATCTAGTTAAGAGCTGCAGTCTTAAATAACCCTACAAAGATATATGTCATAAAAGATGATATAGAAATCAATTTTACACAACAGAACGTGAATAGAAGTCAAGTAATGAAAACAAGGTGTGTGTTTTAACTATTTTTTGCCATTTCATCCCGTATATTTGGCGGGATCACCTTAAAATGATGTTAAATATGCGTCTATGATTTGATTTTTGTTTGAAATATGAACTACTAAGAGACTATTCTCGGGGAGTCATCAAAGTGGATGTCGTAGATTTATTGAGTTTGTTTACTTATAACATTTGGAAACCGTAGATGCACTGCTCTCTTTTTCTATTTTTTGTGGACAAGAATAGGATAGAGGAAGGGGGAAAAAGTGTGAATAAAGACAGGAAAAATAGCAGCAACCTATTCACCACATATCAACTACAATACAAATAGGTATTATAGTGTGATTATTACCACAAAAAAGAAATTTAGAACGCATCTTTTTTTACTATTATACTGTGAAAATATTTTCAGTGCTAAGCCAAGCAACTCTGAATTAATTAATTTTCAACGGACTTATTTTAGCAGTTAATAATAGTTGAATAATAAAACAGCATAAACATTAATTTATTTAGCAAATTGAGAAATTTACACACTAGGGCTATAAAAACTAATTAAAGTGGATTTAAGCTGTCACGGAGCTTATGAACGATCCATGCTAAATATAAAATTATTTAGCCTGTGTACAAAGTTCAGCTGTAAACTGTTGAATTTATTTGGTAAAACAACTTATTATTTTATAACTTCATACCTAAAGAAATATTTGAATTTTATTCCTTATGTTTAAATTTTATTAGTGTCATGCTTTCCGCCCTTTCCTCGGTCGACTGCTATCTTATTAGCTTTAGATTATAATTTCATTTTTTAAATTCATAATGTAATCCAATATAAACATATAATTCCTTTTATTCAAATTCCATTTTTTTATAGACGAAAAAATATCTAAGTACATAATAATGCTAGGTGTCATTATTTATAAAAATAAAATTAAAATGGTTGAAGGTGATTGTGTATGACAATGATTATCAAAACTTAACTGAAACACTTTTATTTATTCCGATAGGCAAAACTAGGAATGTAAAACTTGAATGTACTTACAAATTTCAAAAAGCTCTTGCTCTATACTACAATTCATCATTATGCAAAAACAGTTGGTACTATTTCATAATAGTATTTCTTGTTAGTTCGAAGTACTTCCTAATTATTAAGTTTAAAATACCCATACGATCAGATATTACTAAATTAATATAGTACGTAATATTTGTTAACGTAGCGTCATCGATTAGGGATACGGGGACGACATTAGGGTCAAATGGGAGATAGACAAAACTGGGTATACGGAAAAGTTAAAAGATTCTAGCATTTAAATCCCCAGAACGAAAAGGCACTGCTAATTAGTTGATTCAGGTCTATTCACCGTTAGACAATGGCACTCTGTCATGTCATCAAGCCAAGGCTCAAAATGTTTGGGTCAAATATTATTGTATACAATGTTCAAAGTGTTATGTAATCTCGAATAAGCACCAGTGAAGGTCAGCACATTATTAAAAATTAATAAAAATATGTCGTACCATCTGAGTGTTACTTTACTGATACATCAAGTGCTGTCATACGTTTTTGCCCTCACATATATACAGTTCTGCCATCCCCACTCAATTTGGTAGATTTTTAGCAAATATAGCCCATGATGGCATATTTTTAGCAAACGCAGCATAATTATTTGATGATTTAATTAATGTATGTACATTAGTAACAGTATTATTTCGTTCTCTTCATTGTTTGGACTTTTAGATGACCAGGATATTAGATTAATAATAATCATTATATTAAATAAATGTTTATTTATAAAACATTTTCAAAAGTGTACATTAGGCATATAGGATTCATAAAAGTGTACATTATGACTTTTTGTTCTTTTTCCAGGAGAATCTTCCTAGAATTTAAGTGAAAGTTTACAGCACAGCTAAATCATATGCATTCCATTCACAATAGCAAATACAAAGCAACAATTTCACTTTTCAAAATGATGTAAATCTAGGCGCTAACGGGCGATTAAATATTGTCTTCTTCACTTACGAGCGAAATAAATATGCACAAGCATACGAGGCCATTCAATATGAATAACGTCACTTGTTATTTATTGGGCATAAATGAAGTTTTATTGAAAACAAGTACGTATTACAATGACATATTGCGCTGTGCAGTTACCGCAGTCGGTATATCGCATTCGGCATTACGTAATATGTGGTTTGCATGTGTGCCCGTGGCCTCTCCAACTTAGGAGTATTGTCGCTCTTTAAGGATGTTCAACCTTTACCGACTATTTGCTGGTGTAAACTCATTCTACACGCAATTAAATATTATACGCTCTTTTAGTCTATTAAAGGAATTATAGCTTCTAATGTATGCGTTTAGTTTAATTGTCTTATAATAAATTTTAATAGATGTTAACTGTTATAACATTTGAGTTTTCAGAATGTACATTTACGGGGAGTAACATTTAATGATGCACTCGGTAAAACGACCATTGTATTATATAACAAATGCTACGATTTGTATTACATGATTTGAAATCAAAAGTCATTTTTTAGTAGACTTGATTATCCACCCCAAAAACGCAATGGCTTAAGGTTTATTTATAAATGTCCATTGCTCAAACTTCTATGCTTTTTTAACGTGAGAAAAGTCCCTTGAGTATCCATTCAGTAACTCAAATAATCTCACAAGGAATATGACAGGGTTTGCGGATATCTAGTTTAGTTCACGGGTGTACTGAATGCTTGACTGAGTTGGGCCCTAACAAAATCCTATGACGACTTATACCTCTTAGGGGTTGTCACACGTATTTTGGGTGGTACGAGAAATTACAAGGTAAGAAGTACTCATATTTTCGTAGCGTTATTACCCGGGGCATTGTCTCAATATTATATTTTCAAAGTTTGAGGGGCTTGAGGTGCTCTAGATTGTAAAAATGATATAATAATAAAAAATAAAAGAGAGTCGAGTATTTTGTGAGCAATCGCCTAAGTTAACCGTTACACGCTAATATAGGCATTTTTTGGGTTCTTTGTTCTTCCTCCTCCTTCCTCATCAAATTCGGTCCGGTGATTTATGTGATAATTAAACACATTCGCTACTGCATTTGTTACATAAAAATATGTCTTTGAAGCGTACCATTGTGAGCTTACACATTACAGGCGCCGAACACCGAACTTAAGACATCTTGATTGCACGAAGCACATTTATGTCGTTGAACGAAGAGGCCGTGTATATCTTTTAAGACTATTTTTAAAATTAAGCTAAATCAAAAGGCAATCTCCGATGAATAAACGAAACAATCTCTGATAGCAGAGTTTCTAAAAGTTTCTGTGACCCATGAGCTAAAACCTTTACCGCAGCAATATTAAGTTTGTTAATCATGATGTATGAAACATGTCATTATTTAACTCATATTATCACGTATTGTTTTATTTACCAGCCTGTGGTTTTATTTATAAGGATACTATATATTTAACTAATGCAGGACTTTAGAAATGTTTTAACTCACATGCGAATATCTATAATTTCGTAAACGTTGTTTACAATGTGTACATTCATTTTTTTACGTATTCAAAAGTCAATGCGAGCTGTGCAAAGAGCGTGTATGTAGGTTAAGTGACACGTTCGGCTGTGTCGGGGGCTGGCAAACAATTTACACAATTGACAAATCCCCGTAACGTTTTCGTGGATCACCTTAAATAAACTGTTTGATTGTGATTAACACCTTGCCTCCCAATGAAACTTCGAAACATCGTATTGTCAATACTTTGGGACCATATTTATAGCTCAAGTTATCACATCACAGCATAGACGTTCAGGACTCGTCCAGCAATCAACACATTCTTCTTTATCCATTAAAAATGATGAAAATTGTAAGTACATCTTTCGATACCGTATATTAAATACGTTTCGTACAATTTACCAGTTGTTTAAGCTTTTAGAAGATCTTAGTCAAATAAGTAAGTTATAATATGTATATCTATGCAAACAAGCGATAAGGCTCTTGAAACAACAAATTTGAACAGTTTGATACCTGTAATTAGAAAAAAATAAAGTGTACCCACCTTATTGTTTAAACCATGTTTTAATTGAAATAAATTGCTTCAGACTTTGTTCGCTGTTGCTGCTTTGGCGCTGGTGTGCGCCCAGCAAGCTCCCGCGGCCGGTGACAAGAAGCCACCAGTAGAAATTGTCAAACAAGACTCTGAAGTGGATGTCGATGGATACAAATTTGAGTAAGTACCTCTTACACTAAGATTAAACGAATTGCCTAATTGTCAATGACTCTTAAACTTGTTTAAGCAATTACGTCGTAAATAATTATTTTATTAGATTGTAAATTGCCAATTAATTATTATTGTTTTAATAGGATAACTAAGGTTCTCTAGCTCTTTATGTAAATGTAAACTGCTCTATCTACAAGACAAACTTTAATAATCTTTAATAATCTTTATTAATTTACTAATTTCTATTTTAAAATTAAATCGAATTTACGTACAAATAAAAACTAATCAATTCATAACATCTATAGGCTTTTCTAATTTGTTTGAACATAACTTATGTGTACAAAGTAATACATCGATGATGAGGGTTGAGTATTAAGAATGGTGAGTCGTTGTAGAAGACGCTGTTAGTTCACATTTTCATCATCTTTGGCAATTACACATCCTTAGGAGACGTTGTAGGAAAATTATTAGAATATCTAATAGCAGGTAATTACGTGTTGACTTGTCTTGAATACCAATAAATTGCACTTGTGTAAACATTGTCTGTAAGGTGCCATTTATCACAAATGGATGAGATTTTAAAGCTTCTTAATATTTCCTTGTTTCAATAGTAAAGTTTGTGTGTCATGAAAATGTGAATGAATGAAATCTGAAGGACATATATTTTAACCAGTAATATTCATCATATAATGTCATCGTATAATGTTTTTTAATCCTGCTATAAATACTACTTTGAGTTCATATCCGTCTATAAATATATAGATGATATCAAATTAAGCTGTTTGTCGTGGTTCTAAACTCTAGTTTTTTTTAAATATCTAAACAAACTGTTAGTCAAGTAAATAAATACACCCAACAGTCACATACATAGCTCTGACCCCACACTAGGTTACAACACCTGTGTCGTGGGTATCAGACACTACGAGAGACTTTTTCGGTCTCACAAACACCCAGACCCGAAACAAATATTTGTGGTTCACACAAACATTTGTCTCGGTGCGGGGATCGAACCCGCGGCCTCTCGTTTCGCAAGCTGGTGTCTAGCCAACTGCGCCACGGGGGCTGTCTTTTAAATAGTATTTTAAATATGTTGTTTATCTCTTATATATAATTGAGGATTGCTTACAATTAGATGCTATAGATATACTGATTCTAATTCCAACGTTTTATACAGTTTCGAGACAAGCGACGGAACCGCCAGGCAAGAGCAGGGCGACTACAAGAACGACACAGACCAGCAAGGCCTCTTAGTCAAGGGCAGCTACAAGTACGTGGCACCTGACGGCCAGCACATTTCTGTCTCATTCGTTGCCGACAAGAACGGTTACCAGCCCGTCGAAGAAGCCGCCGATCAACAAAAGCCCGCTAAAGCCTAAACATAATTAAGTCTTAAGAAAAACCACAAATACCAAATAAAAATGATTTGAAGCTAGGAGTTTATATTCTCTAGTCTTAATGCAAACATTTACACTGCCGAAATAAAAGTGTTTTAATGACATACATTCTTTTATTCGACCTGATCTTTCTATATTGTTTATCCAGAATCTGCAGAGATCTTTGAAATTATTGAAATATTCATAGCATGTTGTATAGAACATTCAACATTTTAATGTCATTAAATTTGAACCAGTCTATGACTGATTGAGAGAATACCACCTCCTAATAAGAATGTTATGGGGAGGTTCATGTGGTTTATGGTGTCGATCAGTGGACGTGTTTCGGCTAGTAACTATGAATAAAAATGTTCCCCATTCGTATTTAACTTTTTAGTGAAACAAATCTCTAGTCTAAAGTCACGAGTTATATACATAACTACATGTACATGATGCCAATACACAATTTATAGAGCGGGGAAATATATTAATTGAAATGTGCATCAAGAAGTTTTATCACATTTATAGGAATCAATTCATCAGTAGGGTATGTGGCCAACGGATGTTTTGAATTTGGTAATCGGCAATGTTCATATTTAGTGTCTAAAATATTGCGTGAGCGTGCATATATGAGCTCTAACAAGATACTTTTGCAATAGTGTAAGCGCCGTCGCGACGCAATATTATTTTTATGAACGTCGCAGAAAGGTATGGCATGTCATTTAGGCATCAGTCGCCAATCTACGTCACACGGGCACATATCAAATACCGGGATTTTGACTAATCTGTCCATTTCATTTTTTGTTTCTATTTTCTTAAGCAAAATCCACAAGTACTATGGCATATTTACTAAAAAAATGTACTCTTTTATATATTTACCTTTAAATATGTTATTATTTTAATTCTATTTAAAGTTTATTTATAAGAAAAACAATACTAATATATTAATACTATTGACCATTGAAGCATGAAATGAATAAGACTTGAAAAGGTACTAATAAAACAACATGTTGTTGTAAAACACTTTATATTCATTAGGTACCATTTTATTTCTTGCTATCTCGTAGTATTTCTTACCAAATAAATGTAAGTGTGTTATTACTTATATAAAGAACGTCGTCATGAATCTGAAAAGAAGAAAAAGCTTATAAAAATCCATCACCCTTATATAGGAATTTTAAGAAAATCGTGTAATAAAATCATATATGCCTAAATACATCACAGTGTTCAGATCAGCTTTGGATTGTTCTTTGTAATCATATGAGAAGTCAATTCAAATAGCCATGTACATGTACAAGTAGGTACTGAGAATGAAAATCATAAAAAATATAAGTTATTTGCGGAGCTCATTTTTTTGTTATAGTAATTAACAATAAATGAGAAATAGCTAAATATTGTTTTATTACCTATCACGATTGAAAATTTAAAAGTACTTATAAAGTTTATTTGAATAAAGATTATTTTATTTTTGACTTTCAGTAGCTAATATTGGAAAATGTCCTTTGCTTGTTTTTTTCATGGTAATGGATGGAAACGAGCAAAATGTTTTGTTAATGTTTTCTAGAATAGAAAACTAACAAATTGTTTTAAAGTCTATTTAGTAATAATAATCCACTAAACCATAACAAAATTATATTTCTTTTAGAGGACTGTTCTATTCGTACCTACTTAGTACTGGCTTCGCACAATTGAATGTGTTGGGAAACGAGCAATAAAATCAGTCATAAACAACATGTAGTAACGTGTTAACATTTACCTTAAATGAGTCCTCATTCTCGACAAAGTATTAACTGGTTTTGTCTCTCGTTATTTTATAAACGGTGGATTGTGGTAGAATTCTTTGAAGCATTATCACTGCAAAGAATTTTTGCTATCTTGTCTCGTAAGGTGTCAATTTGACTAACGCTCGTTGATGTCTTTTGGTCTTAGTTTTAGTAAGGATTATTTGGGTTCATACATTTTTTTATATTACCTGCAAAGTAAAATTGAACAAATTATTATCTTGTCATAATAAGCTCGTTAATAAAATTTCTTTTGGAGAATATACGCATGTTTCTCTTGATAATTTCCTTCTCCGTTTCAACAAATAATATTATTATATAATATTATAACAGCTTTATTTACTATACTGTTTGGCTTTCTCCTTTACTCTATTCATATCTTCTTACCAAAAATCACTAAATTGCTATAATTTAGGCATGATAAAGTAAGAGTGAGATTAACTTACTTTCGTATATTTAGTATTAGTATGGTTTAATTTGCTTAATCCGCCAACCCGCACTAGGCCAGCGTGGTGGACTATGGCCTAAACCCTCTCAATGGTAGAGGAGACCCGTGCTCAGCAGTGGGCGAATATGGGTTGATGAAGAAGAAGAAGAAGAAGAAGAATTTGCTTAATACTTACTGATAATGTGCATTGAAATTCATGGTCACCAATATAACTCATTTTCTTAAATTCTCAGAGTAAAAATATCATATTTAAACTTGTCCTTTGACCTTCATATCGCTTAATCAGGTTATTTCCTAAAATACGGAAAATAATAATTAAATAAAAAAGATAACATAGAAAAAAATATTAAATATCATGAAGTTTATGATCATATTTTTTCTCAACATTACATTTGTTATGATTGCTGTGGTTGTAAGTAATCATTTCAATCAGTCAAAATAAAATATAATATTTAACTACTTCACTAAAAAAGCCTTAAATGAAAAAGTTTTTTTTAACAGATTAATATACAAATTTCTTTTATTAAGAAGTAAGAACCAATGATTTATTAAATAGATACTTTTTTAAAACCGTTGAGTGTTACTTAGCACATTTTTTGTGCATCACTTAATCAAAGACTGGTGTGACGATTTGTGTCTGTGCTAACAGCGGATGGCACGAACCACCTAAATGATGTTGCACGACTAAATCGTGTATAAATTAATTTGTATTTGGTGACATTGTGCACATAATAGTATACAGTTGCTCATTTCTTAAATTGGCTCATGCTCATGAAAATATAATAGAATAGTAATAGTCCTTTACGTGTTTACTAAAGAAGATTAGCAGTGCTTTGTTGGTGGATAAGACGAGATTTAAAGTTCAGCAGTATGCTTTAACAAACAAAGCTATACTCGTAACTAATTGGTTTGCCGTATTTGTACGTTGTAAAATGTAATATGTTGAAGTTATATAAGCCATCGGCAAAAAATGTATTTCTGTAACATCTAAAGAAATAGTATAGAATTGTAAGTCCTGTTCTGGTTACATGCGATTTATAGAATATTCAGAATTAAAGGATCAATACTTTACCTCACATATTGTATGTTTAGATTTTAATCGTTTGCCGCCATCTGAAATGTAACATTTGGTATTAGTACGTAATTTCAAAAAATGTTCCCAATATTAAATAGATTTGTAATTTTATAGAATCATAGAAAATTGGTAGGTACATATGTATATGCAATATCTTCATTTGTATGAGCACATACATTGGTAGTCGGCAATAAATAATCATCTTCTTGCCATGAGTTGTAATTTCAGTTTAATTAAATGTTAAATATCGAAGGAATATCTTTTACTCGTATTTAATGATTGTTTAACTCCACGATATGATCAAAGCCGCAGACAAAATCTTGTCAATAATTAAAAGGTTCTTATACTTCCCTTTCATCTTAACTTGTAATTTTGTTTTTAACTATTGAATGGTACAATTGAATATAAGGTATATTAAATGATAAGATAAAAGGAAGGATAAAATATTATTATTAACATTTATAAGACCGACAACTGATGATTCTAATTGGCTACAATAAGGCGTAGGCAGTTGTGTATTTCCGCACCTACTTATAGCTAAGTGTATTATTTCATATGAAACGAGTTTTTCGGGCACATTTTCCGGCTCGGTTCTGCCACTAAGAATTTCGAAAAGATAAACCACAAAAACTGCGAGCCCGGGAAAATGAAAAGGAAATAATCTTAGTACAAAAAAATAACCTTTTTTATAGCCATCATAATTTCCAAGCCATGGAGATGTTTTTTACATACAGGCATTACTACATCGACGACCTGATGTGTTTCGTGATATTTCAAAATTACACATCTGATGTAACTGGTCTGGAAACAACATTATTTTACTACTCAAGTGAAAATATTATCAAATTATGATAGCTTTAAATGTTAGTCATACACCGATTTCATCAAAAATGTATGTATTACATGCTTGTCATTAAATTTGTAATCATTTTAATGAGAAAGAATATACATATATTTTTGTGTGCTAAGCTATAAGTACTAGCATAGAGGGTATCCCTAGGATTAAGTGATAAGCGTTTCGGAATATAAGAAATGTTAAAAAATTATGAACCTTATAAAATTTAAATAATATTCATATGTACACTTTGATTTTACTTGCTAAGGTATAATGACTACTTACACTGATTAGTGAAATAAATTTTCAGGGCTAAAAAAACAAGAAACTATTTTAATGATTTCTTTTACAACAATTCTCTCAAAGCATTAGAGAAGAAATTTAGACTAAAATCATACTATAATACTATTCATCAATATATTATGCACACGCATAACAAGTTGATTTAACTGAATTCTTGAAAATGTAATTAGGGTAACTATTACGATTTGAAATTCAAAAGAATATTACACTTTTTAAAATTAATAACTATATATTTATAGATATCCTTGTATATATTTTTTTTATATTACCAGAGAAAAAAATGAACAAAATAAGAAATCTTCGAACTTACCCTAAACCGTAGTTCAGTTTTGTAAATACTGAGAGCGACTGATCCCAAACTTATGTGCCGTCCTTAAAAATACTCTTAAAGCTGAGTGTGCTAATTAATGAATACGAAGGGTATAAATGAAAATGCACGACATTTAAGCAATTGTCTAAAACTTTGCTTTCCAATAACTGTTATACCAATACGTTAAAACAAGGAGGCATTTATCATGTAGGCTCAAATTCGTTAAAAGTTTTTATGCTTGACTTTTTTTTTCTTTACTAATTTATATCATATTTTTTCGTAGTGTGTAGGAAAATGATATGTACGTTGCAATTTGATCTAAGCTTAGTGTCTTTCTTAACTTCATGAAATAGAACAAAAAAATTACAAACCTGTTTGATAATTAAAAATGTAAACTACTTCTTTTTTAACTACATACATACATACCTCACGCCTATATTCCCCGAAGGGGTAGGCAGACATGTATTTCTGCACCCACATTTCGCCAGGTATGTATCAGTCCCACGTAATAGGGGGCGAGCCTATTGCCGTGTTTTGGGCACATTTCTAGACTCCGTGCTGCTACTGAGAATTTCCTAATGGAAAAACCCAATAACACTTTGCCCGGGAATCGAACCCAGGACCTTTAGATCGCACGGCACATACTTGTACCGCGAGACCACGAGGCACTTTTTTAAGTTAAGCGCTATATTCAAGATAAAAATAAACACGTCAACATGTAATTGGACATAAGGGACTATAATTGAAATCCAAGAAGCGGTAAAATATTAATATTAACTAATTTCTCAGTTTTAAAGATAGAGTTATTTTAAAGTAGCTATGTTCTTAGCTTCGTAAGAATGTACATTCGAAGGTCATTGAACGATATTATTATCATCGTTCCATCGCAAGAAGTACACCTTTTTTAATGTATAAGCATTCAGAACCATTTTCTGTGGGTAATTGAAAGAAGTTTTATGTGTATTCGTAATGAATCACGTACGAAATAAAGGATAATATCGTTAGGAAACTTGCGTACAAACCTTTCAAAAATTATTCCCTTATTGGTTTCATGTCAGAGGGTCGCGCCTATCCTTACTAACTTTCATTTGTAAATTTCTTGGTATATTTTACAGTTGTTGCGCATAAGGTTTTAATTTTCACAGAAACAATTATGGTTGATTTAATATCGCACGACTAAAGTTCTGTTACTGTTAACCTGTCGTTATGTATGGATCAGAGTGTTGGGCTACGAAGAAGACGGACGAAAGACGACTGCATGCAGCAGAAATGCGAATGTTGCGATGGATGTGTGGGGTAACTCTGACTGATAGAGTGAGGAATGAATACGTTAGAGAAAGTTTGAAAGTAGCTCCTGTGATTGATGAGCTGAAAGGACACCGTCTGTCGTGGTATGGGCATATTATGAGGAGGGACGAAACATATGTTGGTAAAAACGTAATGAGCATGAAAGTTGAAGGATGGACAAGCCGAGGAAGGCCAAAGAAAACATGGATGGAGTGCGTGAGAGGAGATATGAAAGAGAAAGGCGTGACTGAAGACATGACGGCTGATAGGGATGTGTGGAAGGACAAAACATGCTGCGCCGACCCCAAATAAAAATTGGGAGCAGGGCAAGAGAATGATGATGATGACTAAAGTTCTGTTACTATTAAAATTGCTTGCCTGCTGGCAACATTGGAATGGAATCCGAGCAGTCAAACTCCATTTTGTTATATTAAGTGGAGGGCATACCAAGCCCTCCCAATTTGGAGGGGTCCATAATTGGACGACTTAAAAATGATGGCGAGAAAAATAAGTTCCCTAACATTTTCCAATATAAATCGGTGTGTAATAACCAATAATTGAAAGCGTTGAAATATATGACTTGTACTAAACCGTTTCTTAGAATTTCTCGATGTGTTGTGTGAACCATGTTATGTAAAAGGTGTCATTGTTGTACAGTATGCAATGCAGCATATAAGGTTTACTTATGTAAAAGTCTGCAGTATCCGGTTTTTTATATGTACATAACTTAAGAATGTTTTGTTATGTCGTCATAGATTTTTATAATAAATTTTCATAGTATATCCGCATACATTCTTGGTACGACTATTGTTATCAAGAGAGGGCTACTAAAAACTTGCATGTTCTTAAGGATTTTGAGCGATTGTCTTATAATTGGAATTTTATTTATGGGTTTGAAATATTTTAACTATTTTGATAGACATTACAAATCACACAGATTCCGTAATTGGTTTGTCACGCGGTTTAAAAGTAAAGACAGTATTAATGAAGGACGAGGGCAAAAGGAAGCTTCCCTTTAAGGTATTTATGAATCCCTATGTCGAACAAGGCATAAGGTACAAAATAGTAAAAAATAATAGTACAGTTTAGGAAATGAATATAAAATATTTAATTCGGTATAAAAATAGAAACATTTTATAATTTAGTGCTTGGCGTCGATAACGCGGATCTGGGGCTTGTATCCTTTGTCGTCAGCGGTGAAAGTGACCTCGTATTCTTGGCCATCAGGCGCGGTGTAGGAGTAGGACCCTCGGACGGCGATGCCTTGACGGTCGCCCACCGTGATGAGACCAGCCTGCTCTTGACGCGCGACACCATCGCTAGTCTTATACCTGAAATAACCAATGATTTTATAATAGTTTTAATCGCGTCAGCGTAAAATATGTAGTAGTTGCTGTTAAGTCTTTCTCAAACCTCACTTTACCATTTTTCTGATGATTAATTTAAATTTTTGTGTTATGTTTCTTTTCACGTATATCAATATACTGTTATCAAAAATATTTGGGGATTAAAGGTTTGCAGTGTGGTAATCTAACCGGAAAATCCTTAAGATCTAAGTAATTTAGTAACAAAGGCTACTGAACACAATGGTCATTCTAAGAAATATAAAGACTTAACATAGAGCATACAAACAGAATATTAATCATTTTGCTTACTCATGTGTGTGTTCAACTTGAATCATCACTCATTTTCCAGCAATAGAATGTGTGTAAAAATGCATTTATACTACCTATTGTATACCCTACGTAATCGATAAATATAAAATTGAGCTCACTCGAAGTTATATCCGTCGGCTCCAACGTAGCTGTTGTCTGTGAGGATCTCTGCAGGTGGCTGATGGGGAATGTGCTGGGAAGCTACAACCGCTACCATCATTCCGAAAGCGATAAGTTTCTGAAACATTTTTAGCAATACGTTAGGAAGATAGTCCTTAAAATGGAATATTATGTCAATTGTTGTTTATGAAATTTACCGAAAAATGATATCTCATTGTGTTGCTTATGAAAGCTATTAAAATTTTGCAATAGCATCTGTCTATTTCGTTAGACCAACGGCAACTTTAAACATGAATAAAAGATATAAAGTAGTCGTAAAAATTGCTGAATTGCTTCTTAGTTTAAATTATATTTAAACAAATTAAATGCTTATACTTTATAATACTTTTGGGTATGGAGTTATTTGAAAAAAAAAATAACTTACCAGAGCGACCATGTTGAATGGATTTGGTGGTATTGTTACTGGATGATAAGACAAGTGACTGATAGAAAAAAATCAGCACATTCCTCTTAAATACAGGATTTGTTTGGTGATGTTGCGACAAATGTCGTCAAGCGTACCGCCTCGGAGGTGATAATACAAATCAAGTGATGAAACATTGGCGCAAACAAATTGACACATGCGTTTGCACACTTGTCCTCTAATTTTTCAGTTTCGAGAGTTTTGGAGCGGAGTATATCAAGATTGTTAATAATAATTAAATATATCGTAGCCGCACTGGGCCATCGTGGTGAACTCAGGTCTAAAAAAGCTTTCAGTTGCAGAAAAGGCCTGTGCCGAGTTATATCTTACCTGTGACTACATTTTAAATATAAGATTGCCGAGACTAGTAAAAAATATGTGAGTACTAAATGAAGGGGTGTTGTAACCACGCTGTTGCATTACGAGATCAGCTAATTTAAACCCGATTTTTATCCGGCCGTCACAATTATGGCGATTGGCATAATGTTTCCATATTCGACTTCAAAAGGAAAATTTCAAGTTTTTGTCACGTTTGCGTTGCTTCTTGGCACCTTTTGATCGTAGTATGATATAAAATTACGAAAAACTTTTCAGTCTCACAAACTCCTAGACCCGAAACAAACATTTTTGGACCACAGAAACATTTTTTTCAGTGCAAAAATCGAACCCACGGCCTCTAGTTTCAGAAGTTTGTGTCTAACCAACTACGCCACAGGGCTGTCTGTATCTTGTAGCATATTCAATTGAAAAAATAAGCACTTAATTATTTTAATACTAGTTCCTAAAGATTAGCAAATACATATGTATATATAATATTTTCCAGCAGTTATGCGGTTCAGTTCTACAACATAGATCATTGATTTTTCTCACCGCCTCCAGCATCTGCTCCACTATTGACTTCACAAATACTATGTTATAATAAAAGTGGTCTTAGTTTTAATAAAATACATAAAAAACTTAAAATAATTTAATAAATACAGTGCATAAATTAAAATTAAATTAAAAACAACAACATGTATAACTATGCCACTTAAAACAGCGATTATTATTTGTGCCCATTAGGTCGAGGCTTGCAACTTAATTGTTTACGTAACTGAGGTGAATTGCTGCTTGTAACAAAATCTTCGATTTCTAGTACGTAATTTATTATCCAGTGTTTCCTTATAGTTATTGTTCGAGTCAGCACGTTTTTCGTTTAGGAAACTTTCTTGATTATCGTTTGATAACCCCTTCTGCCTGCTTTGTAAATCATTTCGTAGAGTTGTCCCTTGCTGTCGTACCAGCGCACTGACCCGTGCACATCAAGGGCTGCGTCCTTCGTATCAGGATTTAGGATTGCACCTTGCTCCGAACGGGAAGACCCATCACTGCTGTCGTAACTGGAATGAAAGAACATTTTTATGTTTAATGATTTTATTACCTCCTTTTTAAGTATCGGTTTGGTACCGCGTAATGTTACAAAATATTGAAAAATCATCTTAATCCATCATAGCTTTTAGGTTTGTTAATTACAACAAACAATTATTTTACGTGCACTGTTAATTAATTCATGTAATAACTTTGTGGCGATTGCTTTGACATATTCATCAATAAAATTATAAAGGAAATGTATTACATAAATTTCCTATGTATGTAGTTCAGAAATGGCAAAAGATATTCTTGAATAAATCAATAACTGTTTAATGTTACTTTTTAAATGATTTTTGACCTCTGTTTCATTTCTATTTTTGGTAAGAGACCAATGACTATGAACAATGGCAAAATGAAAGTCGAGTCGCCACAATTTCAGCTTACATGGTATACATGTTGTATATAGACCGTAAACGACATCTAAGATAGGTAATAGTTGCGGTGATTACAGAAATAAATTTTGATGTTTTCCTTATCACTGTAACCTGTCTTAGTTTTCCATCACAGTGTTTTTTCACCTGCATAGTATACAAAATAGTTAAATAATTTTATTTTCTAGGTTTTTATACGTTTTTTATTTATTTTTATTTTGGATGTTACTACAGACTGTGATCAAAAATTTTAGTTTCTGTATATAAAAATGACCTATTTTTAATGTTCTTCCTGCCTTGCCAAATCTATGACATAAAAGTACAACATGAAAATCAAATATAATACTCTTTACTTTCGAATTATTGCCTAAATATAAAAATATAAATCTTTATTTAACTTGTTACATAATCATCAATGTATTCTTAATATCGAATTAGTTTTGTATTTAAAAATACCTTGTTGTTGATTTAATAGAGGCTCGTTGCATTTATCTATACATAAACCTTGGCTGACAGTAAAATGTTAATAATAGTTGTCAATAAAATATGATTTATGAACTTGTAAGAACTTGTAATACTATACTCTCTTGGTGAATTTTACACATCCAAGCAGTGCGAACGTAAATCATATACTTAAACAATGTGTACAACTAACTTTATATTATAGCATATTCTCATGCCAAGGATGGTAAATAAATATTTCATAGAATATAATAAAACGTTCTTCGTGCATTTTATAACAAGATGGACATGCAATGCGTCTTAATACGTGATTCACTTGTTAATATCTGCTGCATGTTGATTAAAAACATAAATATACATTTTAATCCAAGTTCCCGTTTTAGGCGGATGTGCACGAAAATCAAATATTATTCAATTTTATCACCTACTAAATTTTTACCACATGACATGCAAAATATGATCTAGGTGTCTTCCAGAGGTTTCTTGTGAAGCTTGTTGAGACTATTTGACAAGGTGACGTCACATTCTACATTCGTTATTTATATTGATATTTGAGAGCTAGAGAAAATCTATGAAATCGACATAAACGAACGAACACTTGATTATTTTATACGCTATATTATTTGCAATTACTGTGATAATGTGACTTTGTCTCCGGCACTAGATTGCAAGTATACCTTTTTGGGTCTTATAGCGGTTTTTTACGCCCCAGCCGCTGTTACATTACCATTTATTTCTATATGAAATATAATGCGATCGAACATTAGGCGCCCGGTTCAGAATCTTGGCGGTCACGGCTTCGAACCCCAGGCAGTTGCCTCTAACATTAAGAAGCTATGTGTGTGTTCACAATGCATTGCTTATGCACTTATTTTACCGGTGAAAGAAAACATCGTGTGGAAACCTGCGCACAAAAGGTTACTACGCAAGCATGGTGGACTAAGGTCTAAATCCTCTCCGTTGCAAAGGAGGCCCGTGCCCAGCTGTGGGACATATATGATGATGAAATGCGATAGCCAGTTCATTTTTTTAATAGCATTTTCGTCAGTGTATTGGAATTCGGAAGTTAAGCATAGAGAAATTGCGGGAATTAACATGTTACGTCAGGGAAGATTTATTTAAATACGCAATTAAATTCTAACATAATTCCGTAAGCGAAAGTTAAAACGTGGCGAAAATTTTCAACTATTGCTCGCGATAATTTCACCAAAGTTTGTGACACCAAGTCCTTAACGGTCGGTTACGTATTTATTGTGAATAAAATTGATTCGAAATATAATTGAGGGCATTAAGTAACGGCTTCGGAAGGGTATTCGAGTCTCGAAACGGACGTTCAACTTGCAGAAGGCGGGCCCACATACCGTGTTTTTGCCCAACATTGTCTCCACTCTACTTTTTATGAGCACGCTGTCACATTGAGTGATATGCTTTGCGTATTAATGCTACGAACTGAACTCCTGATAAGAATCGCCTCGTTATGACAGACGCTTAAATTAACCTAGTACTGTTTGTATTTTTAGCAGGTAATCTACATATGAGTCAGAAAAGTCAATACAGTCTTTTAACTAGTTCCTGTTCTTGAGAATTATGCAAAGCAAAAATGTTGCTAGACACGTTTAATATATTCGCTGATTGTTGCAGTTTGGTTAAAATTAAACAGTATACTATTTTTATGTACTAATGAACGAGGTAATAATATACATATAATATACATTTATCCACATTGGGAAGTGAAAGCGTTATCGTTAAGCGTATCCAATACGGTGATGTCTAGGATTTTTGAAGCAACCCACTCGCGATATGAAATTTAATATAATAAAATTGTATAATATACTTTTATAAAAAAATAAACAAATAGGTGAAGGTCGTTGTTATTAGGATTTTAGACTGATAGTATATAGTCAAAATAAAGAAGTCTACAATACTCGTATGCATATAAACTCAAACTATTTTTCAAATCAGTCTAACCTCGTTCAATTTACTTGTTATTTTTAACAGTTTATATTTTATTGTTTTGGTAGCATCATTTATATCCATATACCTAATTGGCCATGACACAGATTGGACTCAACTTCGTGTTATATAGATGAATCGACACTTAAACAAGCACAATTTTAGCACACTGCCAAATCAATCAGCATTGAAAACTATAAGAAAGGTTAATGTTTTATATTTTATTAAATTTAATAAAATCATAAATAAGCCTTCTCATAAATTAATTTATACTAATCGATACAGCCATGTACCAATATATATTAATAAAGTTTGGTCAAAAGAATTATTTTCATCGTTCATTACATTGAAAAGTTGATGGTTAAATATATATGAAATGTTTTTTTTTACCGTTACAGTAAGGAAATTTTAAATAAGTACGTTATACTCGTTTTAAATAAAACCGTAAGCTAGTATCGGTAGTGTGTAAAAACATTTCGGAGTTTATTTAAATTTAAAGTATTTTTAATCGTGCAAATGGAGCATCTTGTTATTTTAAAACTCGAAATATTATTCATATTTCTAAATATAGGTTAAGCGAACACAGACAGATGTAACCTAATGCAACTTGGAATAAAATTACCGGCAAACCACAGCTTTAGCGATGCTTTTATACTTATGACCTCAAACGGAACATCCTTGTGGCAAAACGCCAACAATGGTCTATCACGGAACCACGAGTTAAAATATTTGTTTTACAACAAAAACAATGGCGTATAAAAAGACGGAGTGTCACGTAATAGGATTATCGGGTTATAGCTGCACACGTAAGGCCAGCTGAGGCCAAATAACATAAACATGACATTCCTGCGTGTTTGTACTGTAAATATTTACGTCCACCATTCATTCTGAGTCACATTGCTTTCCTTTTCGTTTTATATTCCAAATTTCTCCTATATTTGTTTTGCGACCTCGTATTTTGTTTCAAATTTAATTTTCACCGTCCTAGCTGGCTTACACAGTCTTCATTTGGACTGAGTTTGTCTGTCTTTGGAGTTTTATAAATGTAAACAAGTCCTGTGAATCGTACTACAGACTTATGAATGCAGAAAATAAACAGCATTTGAGCCTTTGGAAATTATTGGTTGTTGTAATTTAATGCAGCAAGGACCTTACAATTGATGTTTGTGATTGTTATAAAAAAAAGTTAAGATAAAAAAAAGGTTTGTCCTCTACTACGCACCATTCATCGCGACGCCAAGCTAATTTTATTATTGTCCGTACTTTAATGATATAATGTGGCATATAAACATGGCTTTAAAATGTGCGGAGTTACCTACTTTCGTTCCTCTGCAATAGATGCAGTTGTTAGATATGTGAAATGTAAACTTCAACGAGACATATACGCGTCGACATGAATAGTAGCTTGATTCTGTGCTAGATTATTACCATAATGTAGGTTAATTACGAACAGACGTAAAAAATTATCTCAAGTTAGGTACTAATTTGGCGGAGGAATCCTAAAAACAAGTATGTAAGTAGTAAAGGAACTAGAAAAGCTAGTTTCTTGGTTAACAATTGATAAAACAAGTATTCGTTGTTAACGGAAATATTTTGAAGATTTTGTGCAGTCGGTGTCTAGTTTCAGCAATGCCGGATATTTTTTTATATGAATATACTCTAAACGGTTTAAGTCAGGTTTGTATCTATCAGTTAAATAGTAGTATGCAATAACAGCTTGATTTTTAAGACCACATCGAAAATGAAATGAGAAAATAGTACACATTCCAAAATAAATAAAATACCATACGTTTGGCGTGGAATCGATTTTGGATGTCTCTCAGTAGTTAAAACAATTTTGGCGATTGTGGGGAACAATTAATTTTGATGCCTTACACAATAATATTAACGTCAGCGGTGTCTCTAGTATACTTACTTCTCAAGACAATGCTACAGCTTTCGGCATACACATTTTTATTATGAATACAGTCTAAGCATGTAGCTTCCTTAATAGTAATATAAGTTAGAAGTATTCTCTTGTTCTAATTTGAGGCTAAATAATATTGTTATTCCGAAAAATATCAAATATATGTAAGTCCTATACATTTTGGATTTGATGGATTAGATAAATGTGTAATAAAAGTATTAAAGTGAAATTTAAAATAAATCTATTAAAGCAAACGTACCATTTCGCAAGTTCTGTGAAATTATTATATCGTGAACAGCAACAATTTTTGCTATAAGGTCACATCAAAGTAAAAAACATAAGCAAAGAATTGTTATAAAGTTTGATTTGTTAAAATGAAGAATTGTTAAAAAAGCGAATAATGTCAACTACTATGATGATGTCTAACATTTGAAAGTAAGACAAACATTGATGATATACGAACATAATAAAAAAGAAATAAAAGAAACGGAATTGCTTTAAACACGATCCTTGTTCTTAATTTACTAATTTCAAGAATGTTATTATTAAACGATTTATTATATTTATATCCAATTCTACTTAGGAGTCCTACCATATCTTATGTTAAAAATATTGTATGTATGTATATCACTAACCAAAAAAGAAAATATTAATAGTAAGGTATGCTCTATTAAGAAGAATTAATTAAAAGCCGCTATTAAGAAGCTAAGACACGATGAATTGGAACGTATTGAGAGGTAAATATTAATTATAGGTAAAAATATATGTTTCTTAAAACCACTGCATTGTAACATCACTGTTGTGTTTATGGGTTGTAAAATATAACAATTGCAAGTATCTATATAACACATAATAATCACGAATCATAGTATGAACATTATTGTAACTATTGTGAACGACGTCATGCACTTATTACTTGTATACAATCAGTGTAATTATGCAGGATGTAGCATATACGAAACTGGTCGTAACAACACAAAGCGTTCTCGTTTATTCTTGTAAAGATTACAACAAAAGGAAAATAATTTATAATAACGTTACACGCAAGAGCAGATTACAATGTATAATTTACGATACAACCACAGATCAGTATCTTACGTATGGGTAAGAAGAACAAATGACCAAAGTACATAGTATTTATAGTGTCGTTTTCAGTTTAACGAAGTTTTTAATTTCATACTATTAATCCAGTTTTTTGAGAGTTTGAAAAGGTATTATAAACGGATGAAAAATACTAAGTACATGACGGTTTGTAAGTATATGATTGATTCTCAAACAATTATTTAATGGTTGTTTATAACCTACAGAAAAAATCTACAGATTCCACCTAGATTTTATGGATGCGGTGACGCTTGGTCTAAATGGCAGCAATGTATAAAAAATGTCAGAGACCGAATGAATACCAAACACTTAATAAATTGATTAAAGGTGAATAGTTCATTCGCCCACGCACTTGCATCGGGCAAGCGTGATGGACTGCATAACATTACCATTATGTCATGTAAAAGGTCGTCTATTTTATGATATGCATACATAAACTTTGACTACCTCGTGGTTCCGCGACACAAACATGTGCGATCCGATCTGAAGTTCCCAGGTTTGACTTAGAGATATTTTTTATTGGGTTCTTTAACTAGAAAATTCTCAGCAACAAAACGGGGTCTGTAAACGCGCGGAAAACAGAAATAAGCTCGCCCCCTCTTACGTGGAACCGATACAAACTTAGCGAAATGTGTGTGCAGGAATGCATCTCTGCCAATACCTTTGGGGAATATAGGCGTAAGGGTATGTACGTGTATGTAAATAAATAAGAAAGGTAATTGATATGAAGCCAAACTTTGGGGAATGTAGGCGAGACGGTATGTGTATGTATGAATGTTAACATAAATACGAAAGATGATTTTTATGGAGCTTTATTTCAGTTAAATATTCTTCATGTTTTTTGCATGTGTTATCAGTAAATTTAAAGAGAATTTGACAGCCTGTGGGCATAATCGATAAGGCATTGGCATAATAAATCACATAGAAATATTTTATGCATGCAAAACATCCAGTCTTGAAAGTTCGCTTTTTACCTCGAGAGCAATTTGATCGTTGATCCGAATAATACGCAAAACCTCCAAAGTTAATATTTAGACTTATGCGTTTGATATGCTATTTATTTGAACTCAATGACACTGATGTGACCTATGTCACTGTGTTCATCGATTTTACGAATATTTAATTAATAAAAGTCACTATAAACTTCGCAGAGGCGAAATTATTACTCATAAATATTTATTAGATTAAGTCATCCGGTAGTTGGATGCCATGTCCGCGATTAATTATACCTATTTTTATAAATATCAATCTTGTACATGGCGTTTTTCAAAATAGCTCGTACAATTTTTTTTTGTTGAAGAGTTTAAGAACTTACTGATTAATTTATTGAATATTTTTAAGTGTCTGAGTTTTCAAAAGTTATCTGTATAATTTAAGAAAAGCATTTTAAGGAAACTAAAGTGGTGGACCAAGGTTTATCCCTTTTCTGTTGTGAATCTGGTCGGTGGCTAGCAGTGGGACGTATATGGACTAAAATGGAAATCTTACTATGAGAGTATATTTCCAATCGATTATTGTAGAATTTTGTTAATGGCGGCATTTTTGTTATACTGTCTCGGAAATATTACCGAACAGGCATTATTTAGTAAATGCACTGCGGTCCAAATAAGATCTTTATTTACAAGCCCTTCGGACTTACGACAAAACAGGAATAGTCTTATTACTGTTACTAATTCTGATATCACATATCGTTGTAATAAAATAGAAGAACTTCGTGGGAACGAAGTCCGAACGGTTTATATGAGATAGATGTCACTTCCTAACAAATTGCTCATATTGTAAAATAGTTATTTAAAAAAATCTTTAAAAGATGTTTCGTCGTGATTTGAATGTTTAAAATTCTGTATTATGTCACAACAACGTGTATAAACGAGTATCGAAAGGCTAGAGGTTTGTACAATGTTTATTTTTTTTAGCGCAAATAGGTATTTGCGCTTGGCCTATGTTGAATGTTAAACACTTTTCTAGTTTAATTTTATTCATAGATAATTTAAAAAAACAAACAACGATTTGGAATTATCACAAGATAACTGCTTATTAAAAAAACAGTCGTACTCGCAAATTATGATTTGATATTTAAAATTCAGGTAATTCTACGAATATGGTACATCCTCTCGAAATATTTTAAACATTCCACCAGCCAATATATTATGTTTTGTTATTATCGCCTACATTTACCTATTATTATACATGTATACTTATATTTCCGATGACTTTGATCATATAAATTAGACTCCTACACTTCCGTATTCAAGACTGAATTAGATTATGAAAAGCCGGTAGTTGTCGACGGCGCGGGTTTTTGACTGCATAATTATTAATTAATTCAAGACATCATCTGAATTATTAATTCCCTGTTCCGGAGTGACGGAAATCATGTTTAATTCTGACAATTGATGAAAACATTCGACCATGATATTTCATATAGGAAATCAACACAAATTTCAATAGCTGTTGCAAACAACTTCGTATATGATACTTATGTTACAAAATAAAGATTTTTTCCACATTTTTCATGAAAGCTCCGCTCTTATTGTTCCTAACGTGATGTTATAAAATCTAAAGCTTCCCTCGATTAATAAACTCCATACAAAAACTTTAAATTCAAAGCCAAACCATTTATACCGTTACAATATCAGTATAAATAATAATAACTAATAACTATTTGTTACGTTTTCATGCTTATGCCGCTGGACCGATTTTAGTTCAATTTGGTATAGGGGTAGACGGGAATCAACACAGAAGTAATAAATTGTGTACTTACGAGTATCTGTATGAATTTGGCAGATTGTTGGTATCCAATTCGTATCTGAGCACTTGCGCATTGGACTGATTATTATCGATGTACGGACTGGCTGCACTCATTTGCACCAGAAGTGAGCACCCTGCAATCTGAAATAGTAAATAATATAACAACAACTAAGAAAATTTAAGTAGTAATCGCTATCTCCTAAGATGTTATAGACAATAAAAACGCATACATAACTTTTTATAAAATTATGCGATTATCTAGTATTTTTACCAATTTATATCATCAAAATGACTATGTTTCGATGACATGATAATACTATTGTGATATAGGCTTGAAAAAGTAATTATACGTATAGAAATTAAACAAAACGTACATATGCGTTTAGAAATTTACTTAAACATGAAACTTGACGCATCCAAAGGCAACGAATTCATAGGATATACATACATACGTTTGAAGTGAGCCTTTAAAATTTTGAATTTAACCAGATTCCTGTGCTTCGAATTTCAATGAGCCCAATAAATCGCGGCGCCTACATAACATTTAACTTGTTCGTGATAGCGGCGTCGATAATGTCAAGTGACGTCGGAAGTTAATTTTCGCCTGCCCCGTACTTTGTTTGGTAATGTGAGGTTTTTATTCGCAATCGAGTTTAATGGATGTAAGGTATTCAGTACGTTTACAAAAAGTCCGTAATGTGGGAATGATTGCTGTTTTACACTTGCATTTCGACATCTTGAACAAAAAATATTTCAATGTGTAATGGATTTGCTTGAATAAAGTAGGCATCACGGTAAGTTACTATTTAAGTTTTGGCTAGATTGTCACGACACGGTAAATTACTAACATAATTTAAAAACAATCGTAAATACTATTAGTATTTAAAAAAGGCAATCAATATACCAAAGAATCACAGATCAAGCTTACAAAAATCTAAACAAATATTTATTAACATGGAATTAGCGATCCCTTGTTACTTTATTTTTTTATTCCTCAAATGACCATGAATATAAACCTATTTAAAAAGTTTAAGTCCAATAACGCATTAGACAATTTTTGTACTATTTTTTTTGTAACCCCTAATACCACGCAAATAATTACTCCATGTATATAAAGTAGTCGTAGTTGAAATAGGCGTGATTCAGCAAAATCAAGTTATAACGCTGGACGATTATTACAGCAATAAAGATGTTTGTTTTGCACGGTGAAATGGCCTTGAACTTGTATTGGAATTTCACGAATTTGATCTTAATTACACATCACAGGATAGCCACCCACAAGGCCAAACTAGCTATTTCCCACCAACGCGTAACACGGCTATTCACCTCTACCAGTGTTGGGCAAATGTTAATTGAACTAACAATTAAAAATTAACAATTAATTAATTGTATTTGCAGTGACAGCAACTAACAACTGATTAATTGTTAATTGTGGTTTTATACAATTAACAATTGATCAATTTTTAGTTATTTTGCGGAAAAAAAATTGACAATTAACAATTAACAATTAATTTTTTACCAAGTATTAGTTTAAGTATTGGGTACATGCGTGTGCGGATTAAGCCTCTTAATACCTTTACGGTACCAAATAGAACTCCTGAACAGCTTATAGAAGGGGTGCGGCAGAAAGAATCTTTGGTAAAGTTTATAACTGTATGGAATCACATAGCAATGCGCTGACGTTTGTTGCTACATTCCAACAATATGACGCGCAGGCGTTCTAATTGCATTACTTAAGGGTTTAGGTAATTGCGATGAGTGTCGGTGCAGCGCCGGTGGTTTTGAGCCTCCAAAATGACCCTAAAATAGCATAAATATGACAAGCTAATTACCTTGTAATTTATCAAAATTTGCATCATAATCATTAAATGTTCTTTGAAAAGTACTGTTTTTGCTGAAATTACATTTACTTATATTAAATAATAAAAAAATACCCATTTTACACGGCTTCTGCACCTGAATATTATTATAAATAAAGCTACAAATGGTGTTATATTGAAAGGAAAGCAATTGACATGAGTTCAATTGCATTAAAATAAATACACCAAGTGTTAGATAATATTCTAACCACAAGTTGAAACCCTTTTTAGGCAGACAATTATTTTGTTATTACGTTTTCAGTCTTAACTGAAAAACATTGAAATAGGGTATTATATAAATAATGATAATCTTTAAATTAATTCAAAAAGCAACACATACTTATATTTTAGGTACTCAATTTTAATGATAGAATCAGATAATGATAACTAAGTAGTTGTGTATTAATTGGTTTTAATTAATAAGAGAATTAGAATATGAATTAGTCTAAATCATGTACTTGTATGTAATTGTTCTCATATAAGTAATTATATTTGTATATAGCCATGTATAAAATCCTGTTTGTAGGAGATGAAATAGAAATTATTGAGATATCACATGAGCCACTTGTAACAGTTAATTACAAGCCCTCAACTTCTTGTAAATTGTTGTATTGGGACATTATAATAATTAACTTGTAGTCTTTATAAGGTCAACAAACTGAAAACAAGAAAATATGAAGCAAGGACCTCTGATATTGGTGAAATTTCATGTAGGTCAAAAAATAAACAGTACCCAATTGTTTTATATGAAGAAAGTTACCACTATAAAGCTGTTAAAACAAAAAACAATCCCTCAAGGAAAATTATTTTAAAACTCAATTGGTCAATGCGCTATTGAAAAGAAGATTTATGACAGAAAAACTCCACCTTGGAATTTCATTATAAAAATTAAAATAAATAGGGGAAATTAAACCATAACCTTTTTTCAAATTAATATCCTAAATATACACAGCACCTCTTTATGTGTGTAATACTTAGGTACAGCTTTGTATCACAAGTGTCAATAAATACTATTTAGAGTGAAAAACCCAGAAATGAAAGAATAATATATATTGATGCAGGGAATAATCCCACAGTCTGTTGTATTATAAGCTGGCATCAACCTAGAGTCTGTTGATTATTTAGCATTAAATGAAAAGAAGTTTTCAACTGTAAAATAATTATTATTTATTGTTCTATTTCTAACATATAAATTATCATTATCACCTTGTGACTATATTGTGGATTTCTGGGATGTTTCAATTATATTCTCATGAATACTTGCATAGTCATTTTTTCAGTATTGAATATTATGTAGAGCTATACCTACACGCCACAGGTAAAAATCATTTTTTAATTTTATTTGAAGTCCAAGTTGGACACATAAAAATTTTTCCTTAAGCATGTCAGAAACTCTTTTCACAAGGTCTCAGCTCTTTGTGTAATCCTGTTCATCTGATACTCTTTATTCTGGATTTAGTACAGGAGTCAAAAGATATTTCCTATGTGTGTCGCAACATTAATTTTGAATCACACACTATTTGAATGTTTAGAGCAAAGTAGCCTCTTCTGTTTCTGTATCATTGACTGATGTAGCCTGCATGCTACCTGAAAACATCAAGTTTTAAAGTACAAGATAAATATTTACATCAACAATAGCAAAACTTTATAATACATACCAGGTGACTTTAGTTTGATATGGGTGTCATTAAATGCACTAATACCGGTTTGTATTATTATGAAGTTACTCATCCTTCTTGTAATTGGCGTGATGTTGTCTTTAAACAAAGGGCTAAGCTGTACCTACAATCTATACAATCAATTTGAGAGTTGAAAATTGTATGCTGAATAGTTGTTAATGTGAGTCACGGACGTAATATATAAACGTTTATATATTACGTCCATGATGTTAGTCTACTCCTTAAATTTCAACTTGCGAAAAGTCATAGTTGTTGACATATTAATGTTGAAAACATGTTTGAAATTAAGCGTATTTTTGCTTCGTAACGCACGTTTGACATTTTCTCGACGTTTTGTTATTCGTTACGTTAGGTGCTCGGTTTAAACTTTTTTAAACTCTCAAAATAGTTTCTGCGTATTTTTTATATTTTAAGTTAGTTTTTATTGTAATACACATATCATTTTGTATGTAAAAGTATTTCTCACCACAATTTCGTTGTGATATTGACTTTTATTAAAGGACCTATTTTCTTTAAAAAGGAGAAGCAAAACGCAACACTAACGACGCGACAAGTAATGATAACACAAACGAAAACAAATTGAAAACATTCAACGACATTTAAAATAAATATTTTTTTGGCAGCGTTCTTAACAATATTATATAGTGGCCACTGGCACTGGTAGGTATATTACCGGCAATGTCTTTACTTAAATGAAACAAAATACAATATACATTCATAACAAACGGAAAGATACTTTTTTCCCAAATTTGCTGGAATTGCATATTCAGGGCAACCAAGATACTCTTCAAGACGAATCTAACGAGTCCAAAGTTGATAGAGTTGCGTCATTTAATTACGAAGTTCCGATGGCCACCTTCCAGCTCCATCATCAGACCCTGGTTACCATATGGTGTCATAGTACTTGTTAAAACGAATCAAATGAGCCCAAACTCGATGGGCTTGCGTCGTTTAATTGCGGAGTTCCGATGGCCATCTTCCAGCTCCATCATCAGACCCTGGTTACCATATGGTATCATAGAACTTGTTAAAATGAATCAAATGAGCCCAAACTCGATGGGGTTGCGTCGTTTAATTGCGGAGTTCCGATGACCACCTTCCAGCTCCATCATCAGACGTTGGTTACCATATGGTGTCATAGTACTTGTTAAAACGAATCAAATGAGCCCAAACTCGATGGGCTTGCGTCGTTTAATTGCGGAGTTCCGATGGCCATCTTCCAGCTCCATCATCAGACCCTGGTTACCATATGGTATCATAGAACTTGTTAAAATGAATCAAATGAGCCCAAACTCAGTGGAGTTGCGTCGTTTAATTGCGGAGTTCCGATAGCCACCTTCCAGCTCCATCATCAAATCATCTCTATATCATAATAATATTGCATTGCCATTCAATTTACATATGCATGCAAAATTTCAACTTAACCGGAAACCGGACAGTTGATCAAATTGAATTTGCAATTTTTAATTACAGATACAGAATGGGACAGGCGAAACTAAATAAAAGCTTGTAATTGAAAACCCCCGACAGAAAAACCTACATTCCATTTAAAACGTAAAAAAAATCTAGTTTGAATTTTTCACTCACGATTAAGTCATAGATATTCCCTTTGCGTGCTCTTTCATTTGACACCCCGCTAGAATATATATGGAGATATTCGGTTATGATTCCCCATTTTAACACCCCACAACTTTGAAAATACCAGATTTTGAGAGATTTTAATTTGTTATGTTTAGTTTTCCTACCTAGTCGTAAAGAGTATATGAGATAATTAACGTTAAACATCTACAAGGTTTGCGGACCACCCTTCCGTGCAAAAATAGCAAAATTTAATTGTTAGTTTTAATTTTTTCATCAATCGATTGAAAAAAATAATTGCAATAATTTAATCGCGATCTGCAATTGATGTGCATTAGTTTAAATAATTTAATTGAAACGCGCGATTAATGGTTAATTGCAATTGATTCAAATTCAATTAATTTAATTGCAATTAATTTTTTAGTCGATTGATTAGTTCAATTAAAAGTTAATTGATTGATGCCCAACTCTGACCTCTACTATGTGCTAACATTTTGATAAAATAATGTTCTTAAGCCTTAGATGAGGAATAATATACTTTTTTAAAGAGGGAAACACAACATATTTTTTTACAATTTAAACGTTAATTTGAATTCATTAAAAGAAATTTATTTATAACTAAAATCAAATTTATGTTAACATAGTGTAATATACTTATTACTCATACATAATAAAAATATTGTTTAAAAAGGATTAATTTGATTTTAACAAAATGATATCCATTATTTTAAGGAAAGCATTTAAGGCTTGCGCGACGCTCAGATAAGCTAAAATGGTCATTACGTTTTGATATTGGAAACGAATGACAAACATTAAAGGTCTGCACTTAGGTACTTATGCTACGCTGCGAAGGTCAACAATTGCTCATCAAGATTCGACGACTAACGACATCGTGCTCAAATTAAACATTAAGGCACTAGACACCGTTTTTGCAATTACAAAACTTACGTAAACGCTTGTATTCACATCAATTGGTAAAAAAGTCCCGATCACTCATTCTTGTCACTACCGGCGGATAATATTTATGTTATTAAACAAGCATCACATATTTTTATGAACGTTTCTATAATTACCAGAGCGATGAGCATCTTGAATTTCGCGGGTGACAAAAGAAACTGGTGACTTCCTGGACAAGCTGTAGTCCGAATGTGCTAACGGTTTCGCAAGATCTCTCCTTATATATAAAGAGTGGGCTATGTGTGCGCCAGGTGTCGCGTACAACCGTGCGCTCAGCTCTGCCACCACTGAAAATGAGCTAATTCTAGCTGACCATCAAACATTTACGTATGAATGGACAGAGGATTTACTGACACACGTCACACAGCCGCATAACAAGGTGACATCCTACCACGTTCCATTTACAGACAAATAAACAATAGGTTTCTAAGTGGGTTCGAGTACTGTTTGTGCTTAACATAAACAAAAGACTTGGCGGCTTACACTGATTATAGTCATGATTCTAACTAAAAAGTAAAGCTCATTACAGCCTAATTGTTATGGCAAAGACAATATCCTTGAGTATCTTATATTGTTATAGAGCAATATATAGATATGTAAGGATTAGCCTAACCTATTGCAATCGTCTGCGAAATAGCATGTGTGTGAGACAAGCGAAAGTAGGGCCAGGTCACGGGTCAATGTCCTTCCATATGTATAGGTGTTTTAAAAAACATTTATTATAATATTAATCATATACATTCGTGGGAATTACCGATATAAATCGTGAAAACAAAATTTATAAGATCGTCGCTTATTATTGACTTACCGCGATGTTGAGTAGTGAATTATTGATAACTGTATGGTGATTTGATCCGTTCAAGTTAAACAAATACAAGTTTAGGTATAAAGTTGTTAATAGTAGTCGCGTAGATTAAGATTTGTATATTGCTTAATTGCCGTACATTTAGAACGTACATACACACTGCCACAACACCAGTCGTGATTACGACGGAAGTACCTAAACGTTCATGGAATTATTTATCCTTATACATAGGTATAAAAAGAAAATGTTGATGCTCAAGTATAATCATAAAACCGTAAAATAATATAATTAATCATACATGATTACTTTGACAAGATACTACTTATGAAAATTCTAGATTATAAAGTTGTTAAATCAGTCCTTATGGTAATGGTACCTATATGTAAGGCGTTATTTTAAATTTTTACGGCTATTCTATAGGAGAACTATTTTTTTGGGATATCACAGTATCCTATGTTCTTAATCAAGCTCCAAAACATCATCATGAGTCAAAAACCATTCAAATCTATGAAGTAGTTTTTAAGTTTATTTGTTACAAAGATATAAAGTTCAATTAAGAATATGGTATCCTGTATTGTAGAAGGTGTTTAATAATATAAAAAACACGAATGATACGCCGCTGGTACAAATGTGTTTAAATTTAATTTACGTCGATGGGCCATGCGTAGAGTATGCTCAACGTAATTTCGTGATGACTCACCTTGAACTGTTCTAGGCGCCCGGTAACCTATCACGTGGGATAGAAACTTCCAAGATCAGTCTAAAACATGATTATGGACGAATAACTATAATAAATAACTCAAGTAACTTTAAGTCAATTACCGTCAAACTGGACCTTGCGTCCTCAAAATATAACCTGCGCGGAGAACTGTACACCTGAAGAAAAACATTAATGGATATTTCGTATCTTACAATTGCATCATTATGGATTTTATGGTAGCCTGGTATTTGCTTTGAATAATAATGACGCCATAAGTTTATTGTCTAATGAGAATATCAAACATAATGTCATGGCAGGCACCAGGATGTTGACGCTTTCTATATATGGTCTCTTTTCTTTCACGTATGCTTTTCCATTTAAGTGGCAAGCAAAAAAGCCATAAAAGTACAATTTGCAAGTTAAAAATACGTAACGGTTGTTTGGTAAACAAAGCGATAGAAGTATGTATGTATATAGATTTTTCAGATTGACCTGAGATAGTAAATAATATTAGAATAGCTCAAGATGTAACGAATAACAACTTTCATTGTAAATACTATCTAGGTCTAAGAAAAAATATAAATAAAAGTTAATATCCAAATAGGCTCTGGTTCCTTTGTTTATTAATTAATTAATAAGCAAACAAGCAATGGACTAAGAAAAATTAACGGATGTAATATAGTCATCGCCTCCTACATTTACTCATATTGTTGGTCATTGAACATAAGTTAACACTTGATCATTTGTTGCATGGACACAATCGCACCTGTATGCCTAAATGTAGGCTTAACTATACCTCCATTTCCCTGATCGTTTACGTTCCACCAAATAAGACCGAGTCATTAACCGATTTTCGAACGCAGTTTAGACTCCGTGTTACTACTGATAATCTCCATAGTAAAAAACCCCATATCTCTTTATACGCTTCGCTAGACCACGAGGAAGTCTATAGCGACCATCAAAGCGACCTCTGCGCAAAATTAAGTTATATGTGCAAAATCTCTACTTCTCTTTCTCAGCGATTTGAAGTTAATTGGGCACAAAATTATCAGTATTTTTTTTGTTCTTAAAACAACAACAAAAGTTATGATTATTATTACTTCACTAGTGCAATATATAAACAAGATTAACTCTATAAAGACATATAGAGTACTTTGGTGTTATAGTCATAAGTAACCTTATTCTATGCATAGTTCGAAAGATTCGCGCCATTTCAAATATTAGTAGCGAAGACTAAATCTCAAGGGCGAGGTAGGGCTTTCAGTAGTGCTGGCCATACTCGGCATCGTCCAGCTTAAGAGAAACAAAATGACGCAGGAATTCCTGCAACCGCATGAACCGCCCACTGTCACGTTAAAAATGATGCAAATTAATTTAAGAATTTACTTCACATTTGTTACCTGCAAAAAATCGTTTTTTTTATTTCGCCACGGTTTTTTGTGTTATTAAATATATTTATATAATTCCAGATACCATCGCAAAATTGATTCGATAAATTAATGTAGACATTAATTTTACGTAAACAAATTCTTGTGCTGTTTAAGACCTAGTATATGAATAATGCTTTTTTGACGTGGAATGTTTACTAATTTTACCTCCAAAATGATCACAGTGTTAATTTGATCGGGATTAATAAAAATGATTTGTCTTCATAAATAAAAACGGTACCTGAAGAAATGACGGCTTATAGAGATGCGTGGAAGTGCAAAACATACTACGCTGACCCCAAATAAGAATTGGGAGCAGGGCAAGAGAATTATGAAATAAAAACGGTACCTATCAGATACATCGAATAGTTGAACAGGGCCTTAAACACTAAAATATTCAAATAATGTATATCATGTATATATTTTACATTCCCTGCAATTTCGTATACGATACTTTGTGACGAGTTATCGTGTGGCTGTTAAAACCTTATTTATATCTGTAACGCCGTTGTTGTGCACGGCTTTCAATTGTGGACTCCTGAAAAATGGGAGGCTTTATTTATTTAAACTTTATGCACACGTATGTATAAAGGCGGACTTAATGCCGTAGGCATTTTTTGCCAGATGCATTTTTTTAGACGCCCTCCATTTATTCTATTTTGGACATTTACTCTGTGTAAGTATCCGCAACAGTCAAGAGACCATGTTTTCTGCCGCACATCTCGGTGATGCTTTCAGCCATGGCGCACCGCCACCGCAATACCACCACCACCCAAGTAGCATCTGTTAATCGCCTCTTACGACCGACCGAAGATGCCGCGGCGGAATTCTAATGGCCCAAATCCACAGGGGACTAATACACCGGGCGAAATGTGGGTGTAGACATACATTTTACATAAATGTAGCCCGATATAGTAATGCTTTTTTTTAATCTACCTGTTTCTGATGGACTCTAATATGAATAACCTGAGATTAGTATACTTTATAACCTATGTTCATGCTGTCATCATCATCATTCTCTTGCCCTGCTCCCAATTTTTATTTGGGATCGGCGCAGCATGTTTTGTCCTTCCACACATCCCTATCAGCCGTCATGTCTTCAGTCACGCCTTTCTCTTTCATATCTCCTCTCACGCACTCCATCCATGTTTTCTTTAGCCTTCCTCGGCTTGTCCATCCTTCAACTTTCATGCTCTTTACTTTTTTACCAACATAATAACGTTTCGTCCCTCCTCATAATATGCCCATACCACGACAGACGGTGTCCTTTTAGCTTATCAATCACAGGAGCTACTTTCAACCCTTTTAACCTATGTTCATGCTGTATCAGATAAAAAATACACGTTATTTTTTGTATGTTCGGTTGTTGTAAGTGCGTCACGATAACGGTAATAGCAAAATTTCCGTTTAATTGTTAGTGATAATAAAGGTTATTACAGGCTTCATTGGATTTGCTAACACCCGGAACAAATCACAAACCAGTTGACATATTAAGCTCGTACATAATGTTCATTCTAAAAAATATTAATGTGAGTATAATAACATGTCAATAAAAAATATTTCAAGCCATACGTATGGGATACAAAGCAATTATACCAACTTGGTAAATTGATGAATAAATAACATAATAACAAATATCGCTATATTTAAATGTTTATTATATTGAATTTACATTTATTTTGGTTGATTGCCTCTCGGTTTTATGGCACAAGTTGTACCGTGCGATCTAGATGGTCCTGGTCATGCAGTTTTATTGGGCTTCGATATTGTTTTTGGCTTAGACGGAAATAATACTGAGTATATGAAATGGCATTATATATAATTTTACTATTTTAAATAAAATTAAAAAGTACTGTAGTAGGTTGTGCTGTTTTTTTATTGTTTATTTATGTTTTAATACATAAACGCGGGGATACGTAATGATAAGACTACAAGTCTGGCTGCTATACCACTTGTAATATTCAGTCAAAAGCTGTTGCATATTGATACATTTCTATGTACCTCTGTCCATATATATACCAAAATATGTAATGTAATCACCTATAAAGACGTTAGTGCCCTTGAATGACTTGAAGCTCCGAGTATCATGCACTTACTAATTCCCTTAAGCTAGCCTCTCGTCCTGTACACTGTCATAGGGTTACAAATGTATTTATTGTTTCATTATTCGTGTTCGCCCGAGTAGTCACTGATACTCGCCATATAAAATTCTCTGTCATGACTATTTAAGTGTTTTGAATTCGAAGTTCTAATTACATAATACCGTTTAAAATTACACGCCCAACAATCAGTTACCTTAGAAAATCCCACACTTATAAATTTTACGTCGTGGGAATCAGAATCTCCTAGATACATTGCGGTCTCCTAATCACCCAGACCCGAAAGTTGTTGGATCGCTCAAATATTTTTCGGGCACTAATCTAACCGACTGCTACATAGAGGCTATTAAAATTACATTTAGATATGATCATGGAAAAATATAAAAGCAACTTGTTATTTTCAGATTTTTTGCGCTGCAATTACCGCAGTGCATTGCTTTTTAGACGATCACGTCACCAACACAAACAAGTGAGTAATTTATGTTAAGAACATAAATTAGAAATAGGCACCTGGTTATTGTCCATCGCTTTAATAAGATGGTATCACTTTCGTGATCCAGAGCTGTGGGAAAGTATTCTTTAATATGTGTATCTCGCTTAGATTATACGACTGAATGGATGCGCTCTATTTGATGTAATTTCCTAAAAAAATAATAATAAGAAAACAATGTTGTTCCATTAAGCACATTACTTCCGATTGTGTATGTTTGTGTGAGATCTTTAAAGTAAATAAAAGGTAATTAATTAAATTATCTTCAGAGTATCGCGTATAGCTATGTCCATATTACAATAATTATAATTTATAAAAAAATGTTTATTTATATTGTATCTTATTTTGTTAATTTAACAAAGCTAATAGATTATTCTTTGTGAATAATCACACACTTTATTTAAGGCAAAACAACGTGAGAAATATAAAAAATTAACTAGGAATTGATAGAGATTGTCCCAACCCTTCTTAACCAAAGAAGAGGGATACATAGGCTTGATGGTAAAATATTAGGACTGATGTATTATATTATGCAATTTTTTGTATTAAAAAAAAAAAAAAACAAAAAAAGGTATAGGTAAACAAAATATAAATTATATCTTTATTAAAAAGAAAAATAAGTTAAACATGAAAATAATAATCGTTTTTAATTAATAAACAATTTCAACTACGCGTTATGTAGGTACATAAATAAAATTAGTCTTACTCACTAAAATATTTTGACTTATACAGAACCGTGAGTGTAACAAGCCTTCGAAATAATTCTGATCACACAGTAAAGACGAATCGTCGAACAGTGCTAATAATAAACGCTGACAATGTTCTTCGGAATCGTGATACTAAACAAAAAAAGGTTGAAAGTCTACGATACGAAGAATATGCAGAAGATGGAAAGAAGTTAAATGAGTTCATGATGTATACGTTAGAAGACGTTTCTCAATTTTTCAAAACATTTCTGGACACCGAAATATGTCAAGGGAAGTGTGAAGATGCAGAATAGGTATCAACCGAGCAGTGAAGCTATGACGTGTGGGTTTACTCCAGATCGGTTTAGAACGCCATCATCATCAGTCGTCGTCTGCAAATAAAATGTAGTTATAAATACTCTCTTTAGATTTAGAAAATACTTTACAAAATCACAAGAAAAAATTATAACATCCAGGTTACTAAACATATCACAAAAATAAAGATATGTCAGTATTTTATTTTATGCCTATCGTTTCGACGGAAAGCCTTTTCTTCTTGATTGTACTTTAATGAGGTGTAATAAATCTCATTGTGTTGAATAATTGATGTTTTTATCTTAACATGTGTGAACATAAGACAGATTAAGTTTTTACTTCATAATTATCATCATCATCATCAACCCATATACGTCCCACTGCTGGGCACGGGTCTCCTCTAGCATAGAGAGGGTTTACTTAAATATTAGGTCGGCAACTAAGTGAGTGCGGATTTCACTCATAGATGGCTTCAGTTGAAATTTTAGGTTTGCTGGCGTAGTCCAAGTGTAAAACACATTTTGTATTTGATAGCTGGTAATTCAGCTATCAATCAGTAAAAAAAGTTTTTTGATCGGTTGCGTAGTTTTCGTTTGGTGTTCGTTGAAAAATGGATAATCAAAAGGGAAATTATCGTCATATTTTGCTTTTCAATTTCGCAAAGGGTAAAGGCATCGCAAGCTCACAAACAGTTATGTACTATTTATGGTGACGAAGTCCTAAAAGAACGGCAGTGTCAAAATTGGTTGGACAAATTTCGTTCTGGTGGTTTTCACTCAAAGACGAAAAACGCTCTGGTCGTCCAATTGAAGTTAATGACAACTTTGTGAAAGCAATAATCGATTCGGATCGTCACAGTATAACTCGTGATATTGTAGAAAAGCTTCATGTATCACATACGTGCATTGATAACCACTTAAAACAACTTGGCTATGTTCAAAAACTTGAAAATCCGAGATTACTTAGTTGCCAACCCAGGTTCGTCGCCATAAACAGCAAATAACTGTTTGTGAGCTTGCGATGCGTTTTCCCTTTTCGTAAAAAAAAAGTAAAATATGACGATTATGTTCCTTTTAATTTTCCATTTTTCAACGAACACCAAACGGAAACTACGCAACCGATCAAAAAACTTTTTTTACTGATTGATAGCTGAATTGCCAACTATCAAATAACAAAATGTGTTTTACACTTGGACTTCGCCAGCAAACCTAAAAATTTAACTGAAGCTATCTATGAGTAAAATCCGCAATTACTTAGTTGCCAACCCAATACAAATTTGGTTTGTAATTCAGAGATTAGAATTAACTTTGGTATTCTGATTCCAGAATTTTCACAGCCGTGCGCTTAAGAAATGACCCTTGTTGTTGTATACTCGTGATATCTAGTCAAAACCAAAATTGCAAAAGTTTTTTTTTGTCACATAATAAGGAACAAATAAATATCTGTAAAGTTAAATATAAATAATTCTTATTTTCCTTGAAGAGATATATACAAAAACAACTTACTGATTCATAATCTTCGGTACTGTAGGTTTCAGTTGTGTATTCCGTCGTCGTTTCTGTTTCTGTCATAGTTGTATAAGTATTGTCATGTTCTAGAATGTTATTTGGCTCGTCATTCGTTTCAAAATTATTTTTAATTTTATCGAAATCAGGATAGGTTGGTATATTTTCCATATATTTTGTCACAATGTTGCTGCGAATATCTGCGGTTTCCTGGTAGTTAGAAGATTTATCGCTGCTCATATATTTATAAGGGTTATTAACGTTTGTGTCCAAATAATTATTATCGCTTGGTCCGTTAAGAAATCTGGTGACGAAAGGAACTTGGATGGGCCTAAAATAATATGCAAAATTATTAATTTTTACTGTTGCTTTAATGTTAAAAAATAATTGTAAAACTTACGATCTTAATTGAAATCCTATGTTAAACGGTGTCTGAACACGGATTACAGGAGATCTTTCGTTTCTCCATACACTCAGGGATAAGCAGGATGCCGTAGCTAGCATGCTCAATATGAATAATATTTCAAACTGAAATTTAATAATGGTTACTATTGAAAAACAACTACGTTACATTACATAGATTTTTGTTATTGAACAAAAAATATGGACTCACCTTTAGTGGACCCATGTTGACCATAATAAGTTTACAAATACTCTGGTTTATTTATAGTAATTATATACCAACACTCGCAGTTTAAAACCAGTTACCAATTCGTATATACGAGTAATAAAATGTCTATCAACGTTCAACTCAGCGGTCTTCGAAATTATGAATGAGTTATATATCATAAGCAACGACAATGTTTCCTGCTTCATTCTCGGAACATTGTAATTTCGTTACTTTTTTGTGCGTCGTATACAGAAACCCAACGAAGTGCGTTTGAGTTCAGTTGTTTATATAATTACCTCTTATATAAATTGCGAAAAAGAGAAAAATGTATGTTGACAATAAGATAATAGTTGTTAAATCCTGTTCTTCAGTTACAGTATGTCTCTAGTAAAAATAATTTGCTCAAGTAAATCCTTTCGAGAAATATTTTTTTTAGTAAATTAAGTATGAAAACGCATCTTTCACTGCTTTTGAGCGTCCGTTTATGTATATCAAAGAGCAATAAAATAAAAACATAATAATAAAGATGAGAAAACAATACACTTAATTTTTTTCACGAATGTCACTTTATTTCAGTGGGTACGTTCAATCGTGAAAAAGTTCTTTTATTAATTCCCCTTTTGTAAAACTGAAGGGTGTGACTGTCGCGGGAGTCTATAGCTATTGTTAAAAGAGGTTTAAGAGGTCTTTTCATTCGCATATGGATGCCAATCCTGTCTTCATTGACTTGGTGTACCTGAAGCCCTGGCAGAAGCTGAGCTAGATTAACAATCTCGGGCGAATAATTTTCAGTTTGCCATCGCATTACATTTGATTATGTAATATGCAGGTTCTACGTAACTGTGATAGTATTGATGCGGCCAAATTTACAAGAAAACCTTAAAGTAAACACTAATAAGTTAGGCAACAGAGTCTTTCTTTTTTACTACTTAAATACTTTTAGGGGTACGTACATATGTCCGAATAAAATATGGAACCCTTATGGGATCACTCATGTGTCCGTCTGTCCGTCGCTCACAGTCAGTTATCTCCGAATCTACTAGACCGATTAGGTTGAAATTACAAATATCAATTTCTGTAACCTAAAACGCAAAAGCGTGATGTGAATAGATGAAATCTGAATATAGGTGATCATTAAATTTATTCGAGTTTTTTTCCGATCAAGGTGGTTAGGGATTTAATATTAAAAATAAAAAGAAAGTTACCTTTAATATTAAGAAACGTGAGTGCACAGCGCACACGTACACGCTTGCGTATGACCATTTGGTTTCATACCTTACAAAATCTCAAATATTTAGATATTATTATATATTGATATTAGAATAGTTAAAACAAATAATTTCCACTCAATGGAATGTTTAATTTCTATAGTAATATTTGGAAGCACATGACGGAGTTCGGCTGCAGACGATACGCATAGGCCGTTCCCTAGGCCTGTATCTTGACCGTATGCGGATCTCCCGAGCACTAATAGGACGTGTTAGCCGAGCCATATCGTTCAACCTGAAGCGACCTCGCTCCATCTGTAGTAACCCAAGCCTCACGCCACGCTTCAGTGCTCTGATAAAACATAATTTCTATTTATTTGATAATTACTTTTCTGCAATGTGAAACTACTAGCTAAACAATCCTTAATAATCCTACATAAGGTTTTTTGTATAATATTATTTTAAGAACAGTATCAACATGACCATAAAATAATTTATTTTAGTTAAATGAATCAATTCATTGCCAAAATGATGCATCGAGAAAATTTGGTAGGCGTAATGGTTATTCCGATTGATAAAAACGCATGAGTTTTGTATCCAACACCGACAAGAGTAATTAATTGCCCGGCTGGATACAAAAAATATTTGCAGCCGGCTCTCAATGTAATATAACTATAAAATTTATTACCACGGCTTAGGGTAAAAAGAAATTGAAATTATCGTGGTAACTCGTAAAAGCAATCAGAGATTAAAACAATCTGTCCGAAATATGTCTGCTAATTGTTGAGACGTTGGCCATGAAGCAAGAACTGGCAATTGATTGTTCGGAATGTACTAGAGAGTTGCCCCGCTGGTTTATACATAATTATGTTATCTTTCTACAGATATTCATGGCTGTCACTTGCCTGGACACTTTTCTGTTGATTTTGGGGTCAGAGATGTTGTATTCAATCTTGATGAATTTAATTATTGTCCGAGTCGACCAGCCGGTGTTTTTCATCAATTTTTTTATTGCTGATATGACAACTTCTCCTGTATTGAAACTTACTCCTGCTTTAGTCATTGCAATAGTAAATAATCTTCGATATTAGTAATTATCTTTTCAATTATAATTTATATTCGCTAAAAAAGCCCATCGCTTTTCGGTAAATTAAAAAGGTACAATTTGTTAGCTTAAAAATAGTTTTGACATTTCAATATATATGTATCCACTTTGATGTTGTCATACTAAGCATTCCAAAGAGAGCGAATTCGACTTTTTTATTAGGTCAAGTAAGAACTATTTTGTGCCACAAAGGCCTTCGAAGCTCTATTATAGTAAAGAAAGGATTCAATTATTCTTGGATTGTACGGAAGAAGAGAATTCTACTTAGGGCAATACCTTGATGTGACCGCAACAGTTCCACTAATTTTGGGGTTTTAACCTGATTCATGAATTGATTGATCCTAATAAGGGTGGTGCTTGACTACAAGCATCTAGTGACGTCACATATAGCTGAGAAGAAATATATATAAATGACCAATTACATCCGGCGTGGAATACGTGCTTAATCAGGATCTTGTGCGTACAAATTAAGTGGCAGGTGTACGTTGGATTGTAAAGATTTTCCCCATTTAAAGGGAAAAATCTCGAAGATTGATGAGATGGAAGAAACTTGATTGTTATTATCCACAAAACATAATACATCTTTATTCTTATTATCCTTATATTATAGTCCGTATGCTTAATAAGGTTTCTGATTCTCTCCATAATAATGTACTACATATCTCAGATTTCATAAGATTGATTTGATAAGTTATTTCCATTATTTTCAAGGCAACAACAGCTTCCAATAGAGTTAACAGACCAAAACTTGATAGATTATAGCTGTGGTGGTTAGGAAAACGTAAAAATGTTTATGGACAATTTGCTTGTTATCATTTTAACTGTTACTTGTCCTAGGTTTCCATCACGGTCTGTTTACATCATGTGTATATGAAGCGTAAAATAGAGCGGAACCTATTTTACTAGAAGTGCTATTTTGTTTTACTCGTATGCTAGGGTAGGTAACTAAATCTCTTCCTTATTTTTTTCGACCTCTATGGCTGTTACAGCGCCTAAATATTTTATTTGTAAACGTTACCTCTTACATAAATATGGCTCATATTTTCTCAAAAGTATATAGTGACTGTCTCGTAGTATCGCGGTACAAACAGGTGCTGTGCGATGTAAATGCCCCGGGTACGATAAACGGATCGAGCGAAGTTTAAAAAATCCTTTTAGAAAATTCTCAGTAGTGTCATGGAGTCTAGAATTGTGCCCAAAGAACGACAATAGACTCACCTCCTATTATGTGGGAGGAAAATAACATTGACGAGATGCGGGTGCAAAAATCTATCTCTACCAACCTCTTAGGGGAATGAAGGCATAAGGTGGTGTATGTACGACTATGTTGACAATTGTAATTGATTGATTTATCTTGAATTAAGTAGATTTTTTTATATTGGTAGATTAGTAGACAGCCTTTGTATGTTCCAAATATCAATGATAACTTTGTTTGTTATTTCGTTCGAATGTATTTAACATTTTTCTAGCTTCTTAGCTGGAGATTGCTACTTCCTTATATTTTTAACTTAATAAGGTCCCGGTGTTACATTAAAAAAATGTGCATGGCAAGTATAAATATATTATTTTCTTATCTTATTAGCTAATCAATTGTTCTAATAGACTAATTACTATATTGTTTAACCGAGGAGTGAGGCGACGACCGCTGGTGGGACCGCTCCGCCCTGCCCTTGCTCAATAGTTGGTTGGAATCCTTTGTCGTCGGCCACATACGTGACGGTGTACACGACGCCGTCAGCTGCGACCCACGAGTACGAACCCTTTACCACGATGGACTCGTCATCTGTCCCAACGTTAATGACATCTCCTTGCTCTTCGCGCTTATTGCCATCGCTTTGCTCAAAACTGGGGAAGAAATAATCACATTTTTTAATACGATTTTTAAGAATAGTTACTATACATAAAAATGAACACACCCGCTTGTATCACCGATAGGGTAGGCATAAGTGTCTTTGTAATTTCTTAATGGGTTGGATATAGCAGTGTTAACCCAGGGATCATGATATCCGGGATCTCTTAATTGTATTCTTATACAAATAGATCAAAAAATGTTTTTTTTTACTGCTTAGGGGTATGCATTTATTTGTTGTCTGAACAGACGCCGTTCAATAATATGTACGATACGTAATAACAATATGCATAGTAAGGCAGAAATGATTAAGACTCTTTAGGAAGTTAAAACTTAATCTGATGTTATGTGCTTAAGGCATCAATAAACCGAAACTTATTGGAAAGGTCTATTTATGAAATAAAGGTTGTACTTACGCGAATTTATAAGAGCCAATTCCATCATTGTCATTCTCATATCTTAAAATTTGCACATCCCCGTCTTTAGTTCCTTGCGGCGCAGTGAACACTACCGCCACGCATCCAAGAATCACTAACTGAAATCCACAAAAAATCGATTACACGCAGCTGATTACGACACATGCAAATTCACTTGATTTTTAATGTTTGAATACTGACCAGCTTAAACATTGTACACGGTTCAACTTATCACGTAAACTTCAAATATGTTGGGTGGTTTAACTAAACTCACGTTATATAGTTTTCTCAATATTTGTATTGCGACATGAGGTTATTAGTTGTGCATAAGCCGATACATTATTTTTTGTATGCGGTCACTCCTACGATACAATGAAGGTAAACGAAACATTTGAGGACATCTTTGACCTTTAGAAAATTTAATTTAATTACATGCGTACGGCTTTTGTTAAAGCACAGCTCATTTGCTTGATTGACGCCAATCAAGCAACATTTTGTTAGGTGTCGTCATTTTGTAACAAATAATAATACACAAAAAATAATTGTAGTAGGCGTAACACATTGTCCATAAGTTTTTTAACGTTGTATCATATATGTATATTATGTTTTATATAGAGCCTCGTTAGTCTAGAACGATTAAGATGCTTGGGTTTTTCTATTATCAAAATCAATATTTTAGCAATGGAGTTTCTTACATAATAACGTCAATATGCTCGCAACGGATTCGGAGACCACACAGGAGACCACGATACGTAAAAAAATAAAATATTTTGTTATTTTTGTTTTAGTTTATTTTTATTTATTAATGTAAGTGTAGTTCGTCAACCCGCACTAGGCCAGCGTGGTGGCCTAAACACTCTAAATGGTTGGGGAGGCCCGTGCCCAGCAGTGGGACGTATATGGGTAGATGATGATAGTTACTTCTGCATTGAAGGGTAACACGGTCAATGTCGTATTGTAATTCACTGGTGCCCAATAAACAAGTTAAACATTCATTGGGCTCCAGAATTTTCTAAAAATCTTTAGTTATGTTTGAAATAATAATAAGATTTTTTACATGTAAACTAGCTTTAAGTTTTTTCTATGACATTGTTTAAACTGCAATTAACTTTTTTTTTATTTATTTGTTTTTGTGTGTCAAAGAAAAACTTTCAGTTTGAAGTTATAATATGCATTTTAAATTAATCTTTCACTTTAACGGCGAAGGAAAACATTTTTTAGGAAATATGTACGTCTAGGTGTTCTTCACTACGAAATTATTAGGTATATGTAGTCTATTAACCCGCTTTAGGATGTTATAGATGATATTAAGATAAAGATATCTCTTGAGTATGAAAATTATTATGAGCCATAACTATAATAATTAAGTACCTACTCTTTGTATGCAGTAGTGCATTTTCTTACTTTGGCTTCAAGATCGCAATCAATCAAGACCTTGTCAATTCTTCTTTAAAGTTATATTTTCATTTGTGACCAGCAAATTTTGTGAATGATAAATAAACTATCCCGCAACCATTATAATCATCTTTGTCTTCGCGATTCGGCAGTAAAAAGGTCACAAACAGACCTTCGCATTTATTTCACTAAGTGAAGATGGTTATGCAATTTTGTATAATATACGCAGTGCCTAACAATACGAGTATAAGTACCTACCTCTGCCAAATTAATTTACAAATGACATATACGACAAAGTGACTATTATTAGTGTAATTAGTATTGGTAAATATTTATCCGATTTTATAATATAGTACATATATTATAACGTAATGAAGGAGAATGTTCCATTGAATATCTTGAGAAAAAACATCGTACATTTCAACTAGATACTCAAAGCATTTTTTTAAAGAGGTATTTCAAGTAGTGTTTTATTTTTGTGTCTTATGATGACGATCCTGCATTAGAGAGCAACATTATGTGGTCAAATTTAATAATACTTCTGGTGTAATTTGTTTGACTTTGAGTATACAACAAATTATTTGATACTGCAGTAATTTTCCGGGTGTATAATCCAAATGTATTAACTAATCTATCACACCTGTAACAAAGATTAATGACAAGACATAATCTAATGGTTTCAAATGTCTGAAAAAAAATCTTAAATTATAGCATATAAGTATATTATCAATTACCTATCATTAGTCACAGTAAATTAAAAGCTAAAAAATAGCTTTGCTTATTAGTTCTGATAAAAGCATAAGAGAATATTTAACGGAGATTTCATAGGGGGTTGCAAGTAGTACGTTTTGATTTAAGCATAATAAGCATAATTGTAGATATACTAGCATAGTTGATTGGTTTGAAATAAGGAGCTTATGTTAGGACTCGCTGCCAAAGTAGTGCTTGCATTCCAATGCACGACTAGGATGTTGTCTATTAATACTAATTTATTAATATTAATTTGTCAAGTCTTTGGGAGATTACGTGCTTCGGGTTCTATGTCAATAATCACAAAGGTATTTTTACATTCATTCATAATCTACATGTGAACAGTGCGGTTAATATTTCCATAAGCATGTAGTTATGAAAAGTATGAAAAGGAGAATATTTTTGAATTGAACCTATCACCAGTCCATTATAAATTCAAGTGAGCTGAGATTCTTAGTGCATTGTAGTTTTTTATTAATATAAATCAACATTTGAAAATGGAAATCAAAATCTTTTGATATAGCCCCTGAAAGTTTATACGCGCAAAGATGCACGATAGTGTATTTATCTTTGTACAATTTTTTTTTATGTTTATTTTATTAAAATTGGTCTTCAACTAAGATTACACATGACATACTTAAACTAATATAATAAAAAGAAAACTTTGTGTATCTTATAATAGGACGACACAGCTTGCACAATTTACAGGAAATAAAGTCAGGTATAAAATTTAAGAATAAAAAAAGAACATACGACATAAACTTAAAATCATCATAACAAAACATAAAATTTTAACAAAATTGCGGATATAATTAAAAATAATGCAATAACAGATAATAGAGAAACAAATTTGAGACATTTAAGTTCTGTATTTTATATTTAAAAAAAAAAGTAGTTACGATAGGCCGTATATATTTGACACCGAAAAGGATTGTTAACTGTATGACCACTTGTATTATTCCCATTAAATAAATGTAGATATATAGTAGACATCTCGAGTTACACTTTAGCTCTTATCATCTGAGTGTCACAACATTTTTTTTCTCAAATAAACGTAACATAACTTCACGCTTGTAATTCCCGAAGCGGTAGGCAGAGGTACTTCGCCAAGTATTTAAGAGTATGAGTCCCACCTAATGGGGGCGAGCCTATAGTTCTTTTTTGGGCATGTTTGTATATTGTACAATGTACATACATCCACGCACTCACACACACACTCTCTTACACTTACATACTTAAACGTTATTATCTTATTAATTGTGTATTTTGTTTAATATTTTGCTATTTTGTTTTGGGAATTCGTTATTGTGAACTAGAAGCGTGTTTGATGTCTGCGACACAGTTAGAATACTCTCGCAGACGTCAACGCTTATTCAAAATTTTAATGTTTCTGATTTGGTAGATTAGAAATACATTGTAAACATTAAGACAACAATGAAGTTTGATAATATGTCGGCGGAATTATTAAATGTAAATAAAGTTCACAAGAAGCGAATAAAGAAAACTGTGTTGTATTGCAAATTGTATTTTATGGAGATTATCAGTTAAAATAATATATAATCAGTGGCGGGTTATGTTAGTATTGTTTTCCTGCAACCGTTGTTACTTTATGACTTTTAATGCATGGTTATGTTGCAGAGACATCATGCCATATGAAAAAAAACTATTGTTAACAAAATAAACTATTGTTGTTTATACTTTTTATATGCCAATTTCAGAGGAGACTCTCAATCATGCTCTCAATTTAAAAGCAATTGAAGGATTGGTAATGATGTTACGGCAATAAAATGTATATTAAAATTTTAATATAATTTTTGTACAGTTTTTTCAAGTTTAGATATTATAAATCTGATTTTAATAAATGTTTAAAATTTAAGACGTTAAGAGTGTGTGTGCATACATATTTAAAAACTCCGTAATGCTACTGAAAATTTCCTTATTCCAAAATCCAATATCAGTTTACCTGACCGAATTGAACCTGGATGCTATAGTTTTATGGCACATAATTGAGCCGCGAGACCGCGGAAAATTCTTTTATCGGAGCTTAAATTTCAATATACAGATCAAGAGTATGAAAATAATGTTTAATATTTATGTTTCCAGTATATTTCATCATCTTTTGATTCTTCTATTGAAGCTCACGGTCACAGTAATGGATTTGATTTGTTTTAAAGTAAAGGAGAACAGTCATCACCAGCAGCAGTCATCACGGCACACAGAAACTCTTCTGTGGTACAAAGTAAATATTCAATCCTGTCAGTATTAAATATTCGAAGATGGCTCTGAGGGTTTCTTTTTCTAAAATTACGGCGAAAATCCTTTTAGGCTAAAATATGTTTTACAAAACTAATTATTCTACAACTAATTAATATTTAAAGTTTTATTGAATTGAGGGTTTTTATTTACACTCTGACTTTTCAGATACAAAGACACAATATAAAATTGAGAAAATGTATATTTAGATTCATTGCTGAAATGAAAATTGTACGATTATTTCAAAACAACACATTTTTCCGACCATATTTATTTATATTTACGTATTTGTCCTTTACGGAGGTACATTTTGTTTCTGATAATAATTAATTTCATTGAATAGTTGTCACAGTAACAGTTAGAGATTGTTGAGTACTGATCCTGGCAACCTTTGATAATATGATTACATTGCCACTATATAGAACATTTTGTACATATTATTGGTTCTTGAAGTCATTCCATTATAGATTTTGAGATATTATTTATGAATGAATCTTCTATTTTTCCTATCGTAGAATGCATTGAGTAAATAATATAGTGGCTTATCATTGGTATTGGTATTGGTCATTGGTATTGGTATTTTAGTAATGCATTGATTTACATGGTCTAACTAATCGATAATCTTAAAAATGAATGGAAAAACATTTCTTTGTTTATTTTTATTCGCATTGTTTATTGGTCTGCGTAAAGATGGTTATACTTAATTTATAGTGGATGATGGGAGAAGATAAAAAATCCGGTTATAATACTGAAAAATTATACATTTAATACTTAACATAGATATCGTATATAAATATTATATACAAATATCTGAGTATTGTACTATTTACAAGGACTGAGTAATTTATTTAATGGAGTTTTCATCAGCCGAGAAGAGAAGCTACTACTGCGGGCGAAATGGCGCCGCCAGCTCCTTGCTGGATTTGGGGATGGTAACCATTTTCGTCGGCGATGTAAGTGACGGTGTAGGTAACGCCATCGGGACCAACCCAAGAATACTGTCCTTGGACCGTCATGGCTTCATTATCCGTTCCTTGGTTTTTCAGTTGTCCCTGCTCTTCGTGTTTGCTGCCGTCGGAGAGTTCCCATCTGAAAAAAATGGAGTTTTATGACATTTGTTCCACTATCTTCGGAAGTTCACCAATAAATAAAAGCTTACGCGAAGTTGTAAGAGCCAAGTCCAGAGTTATCACTGTCATAACGAAGTATTTGAACATCTTGGGGATTTTGGGGGGCAGCCAACGCGACCGCGATCAAAGCGAGTACCACAAACTGAAACAATATCTCAATTATCAAATGTGTTTCACTTTTAAATTTGTGTTGCAAATACTGCAAGATAAACCTTATTGTTACTGACCACTTTCATTTTTTTATTATTGTTTTGAACAACCGTCTTGTTGGAAGATCACTTGGTTTGTGAGATGATTATGTATCAGAGTGGTTCTCTTATATACGTATGTATTTCTTCTAATCCCTGGTTGCAACACGACGACTGGTGAGGCACTTCACGGTACAGCACAAGATGTGTCAGTCGCCGTACACAAAGGTGAACGTAGCATGCACAAACATACAATTGGTGTAGTCACACACGTGTTTTTGGATATTTAATTTGAAACATGCAACATTTCTTAAGTAATAACAGCAGTGCAAATGTCAATGGTAATGTGTATTTCAGAAGATGTAATCTCCTTTGTACGATGCATGGTTATTAACCGTTTATCGATTTGCGTATTTCTATGGATGTTGGACAAATTATCATATTACGAAAGGCTCGTCAACTACTTGACTCAACTTGATGGAGATACTTTATCATTAGAATTAGTGTAATTGCTGCAAAAAAATATGGTATTGAGACTGTTAAGTTTTTTCTGCAATATCCGCAAACCACGTGCGATAGAGAAGTCTAGGGTTTGATTCGTATGTCGGTGTTATCATTTTTGCATCTCAATCATAGAATGGAATCGAGGAAGATGCAGAAAAAAAGTAATAACCTTGTCTGGTTTTACGTATTATTAAGAACAGCTGGTGACAAGTAGATGTTGAAAATATGCCTCGACGTATACATTTGGAGATGTAAGCGACAGAGTACATAAACGATTATATTTCTAGGGTTGATGATTAAAATGTTATTGCGAAACAGGAGGTTGCGAGTTTGACCCTAACATAATCAAAATATTCTATTTTTAATAACAGTACTCTAAATTTTTGTGTAGACTAAAAAATTTGACGTAAGATCAGGACGGAACGGTTAAAGAAACATACTTCCGTTTGAGACAAGTTTCTATTAAATTGCAGGTTTCTGGTATATTTCAAAAATGTACATAAACATCTTTTGACATCATTCAAGAGCTATTGTGTTTCTAAATGAAAGATGCTCTTGGAGATTTCGAATAATGAATAATGAATACACGTAACACGGCAGAAGAATATAATTACATGTACATAATGGGGTAATTGTACTGGTTAACACTCACAGTGTAGCCAATTAATTAACATCCATGTTGCAAACTCTTCTGATACAGGCATTTGATACTTTTAAAACTTAATTGGAGAGAAGGATATAAATATAAATGATATTATCAGCTATATTTTGTGTAAACTCTCACAAAAGTTGTGTCATGTTATGTACAACCAGAATCAATGACAAAGATACACAATTAAATAAATCGCCCTAATTTAAATCGTGAAGAAGAGAAGTTTAAATAAATAACTATGTGATTTTGTGCATAGTGAATCAAGCCACTGGTAGTTTTCTCTGTGTGTTTTAGATTATTGAACGGTTAAATTAAAAGGTTTAGTCACTTCATGTTTAACTGCCTAAAAATTTAGGAGCGCTGTCGAGAATCGCAACTTTCTCGAAGTCGGGATCTGACTTTTCGAAGTTATGTGTGTATTCACTATGAATTATCACGTACTTTAATGGACGAAGAAAAGATCGCGATGAAAATTCTTACTTGTGTAGTCTACCAATCAGCGTTAGGATAGCGTGGTGGAATAAAGCCTAAACCCCTTTCAGTTGCAGAGGAGGTCCGTGCCTAAAAGTAGGGCCTTTATTTTTATACCTCAGCTCCCCTGTCTGTGCTCATAGAGACTGTAAGGTTTTCAAAACGTCAGGAAGTTAAGAGTTAAATCATGTAAAGTTTATTTTTGTCGACCTATTGGACATAACCATCTCAAACAAATTACACCTAACAGGTAAGCGCCTAAGCTAAGCTGGTTTATTTATTTAAGCTTTTTACGCTTAGCGTATAAAGGCGGACATATTGCCAGAGGCATTCTCTTACTGTCAACCTTAGGGTGATGCAGAGATTAAAAGTAAGAGCATAAATAAAAACAAGATTAAACAACAAAAGTATAAATAAGCAAAATCTATAAAGAAAAACATATATACACAGATAAATGATTTCATAATTATTACATACAAATACTTATATGATGTTATAGTATACATACATAAATACATAAACAGACGAAAGGAGAAATAAAAGGCATCACACATATTATTTAGACATTTCGTTAGAAAACAGCTGCCGAACTTTTATTTTAAAGGTCAATCGAGTTGTAGCCGATCTGATTTCGAGGGGGAGTGCATTCCATAGGAGAATGGATTGTATAAAGAAGGAAGAGTGAACAAAATCAGAGGTGTGAGGTGGTTTCACAATCGAAGCGTCCGAATCAAGCTTTTGGAGGTGCAACTGCGCCCCACATAACTCCGACACGGTCGAGACGCTTTTCGTGTTGGTTAAAATGACAAAAAACTGCCCACTTATTTGTGTAATGGATTGCAAATCAGATCCCTTCGAATGTGCATAGTGTTTAAGAATATTCTCAACTTTGTACCTTTTAAGTTCACGGTTATTTGGCTATTATTGTAGCGTGTTGAAAGTAAATTGTCTGGTCGTTTACTTGTATAACATGCATCGGGTGGAACACATTCAGGCGATCTTCAATTATGTAATGATAACAAGACCTATGTGTAAAGTTGTATTGAAAATTATGCAACAAGAGGGTACTGAGTGACAGGAGATTAATAGTAAAACAACTTGAAGGAACTATGTCACCGCGAATAGTCTTGTTTTTGTTTGGTATGTTAAAAGAATGGTAGACTAAATTAGGTAATGTATTGACATTATCATTTGATAAGTGGTTTAATAGGTTGTGAAAAATTCCCAGAAAAAAAATAAATAAAAACATTTTGGCCCAAAGATATATGTACTCGTGCTTTGAGTGCCGTGTTGAGGAGAATAGCAAGTTTTGCGGAGTAGTTAAAGTTGTCGGCACTTTAAAGAACGCAATAATATTACGATGATTGGAAAACGACGATTGGAAAAGAGCAACACTACAGTTTCTTGCCCGTTCTTCTCTAGTGATGACTTCCTTCCGAACAGGGTGGTAAAATTTGAAATGACTGAATTTAAGAGATGTATTTGAAATTTTATAGATTCAATAAAGATTATTTCATTTCATTTCATTATTTGGGGTTAGTCTACCAGTTGCCGTGCTCGCTTTAGCGAGTTGGTAAACTAAAAGAAATTAAGCAACTCTTGAGTTAAAAAGTTATAGGTCTAAGTCTAGAATAACCATTAAACTGCATCATAGTTCCTAGGGGATGAAAGTTCAAAAATAATAGATTTGCGCTTGAGATTCGAACCCGGAACTGTCGAAGTGGCCTATCTGTAGACCGCGATCCTAATAGTGATTGTCTTAGACGAAACGGTATTTTAAAAATCTGCCGCGGCTATAGTTTCAAGGTGATTGATAAAAAATAATTTATACGCGTGTTATAAATATTTTTAAAATTGGTATTTAACATTTACAATATCAATCTATATGTCGGAAATGTGGGAATAACAAATAAGTGCGTGTAATTTGGTGACCTCCGCCGATTTTGATTCGCATGTAGCATTCGGCGGACGATGCGTTGACTTGTTTGCGTAATAACAAACTAATGTAACATTTATTACAACGTAGTAAGATCTCACGACACAACATTGTAAATACCAAGGTTTTTATGTTCCATTAACATTTTACGCTAAATAATACATGGTGTCCAATTGGATTATGATGAGAATAATTTATCGGTATTAGTGACGCTAATGTATCACACTAATTGTTTGGGAATATTTAGTATTTAGATGAATATTTGGTCTCATGGGAGATTTTCACTTTGGATCCTATAATCGTCTTTTGTTAGTCAGATGCACCTAGTTACATGATATTGACTATGAAAGTCGGCAAATGATTTACGTTGTTTAATGTTTCGGATCTGGTTTTGGGGCCGGAAGGCGTATGTGATTAGAGTGCCAACGTTATTTTGGTATTTAAGACCTGCCAGCCTGGAATTGGATGACTTACACCTGTAAGTCATGGGTTAAGAGCTAAATTAAAGGCTTACATGAAAATCCTGGTAAGCCAAAGACTTTCTATATTTTTGTATCTTGCTATTGGCGAATATTATTTATACAAACAAATTTGTGCCCACCAAATACGTTATCGATATCATCTTGTGCTTTGGAGTGTCATTTCTAAACAGTGGTCGGAGTAGTTTACGAAAACAGTATCAAATTGTAATGTAATTGATTAATTAGATCCAACTGTAACCACGAATTGACTGTTTTAAAGAGTCAGAAGCACAGCGTAGTCTGTTTGGACTGCATTACGGATGGATCAGGTCCATTGAAAAGATGTACATTGTACAAGCTTAAATAATGACCATTGTACAGAAGGTGTAGGTATAACCCAACATAGTGACACATTAGGTTTGCATAATCAAGCCGTAAAGAAGGTAATGCCTGTTGATGCTAATATATGCCATATGTTTTGAGCCTTGCGCGTATAAAGTTTGTTCTTCGCTGACATCATACCTACACTTATAAAGTTCAAAAGTTGTTAGCTATATATTGATCTTGTCTAATAAGGTTTGAAAGAAACCCTTAGAAACCTATCTGCTTTAACGTTAAGGCGAATAAGCGTAACAAATAAACTACCTTGGCATTCAGCCCAATAAATTTATTGTATTGGTTATAACACTTAGTTTAACAAATATTTAATTCTATTAAGATTTTGCTATTTTTTAATGCATATAAAAAAGAAAAGATTTTCATTGCAATGTACACAAAAACTTTATTGATGTGTTATTGCGATTGGTGTCGTTAACTTTTATGTTGTTTCTTCACAACGGTTACAAAAATAGCGTGAATGTATTTCACGCTGGTTTGGTTAGAAACCCTAACTCGATCCCAACCGGTACCTTATGTCATAGCCCGGTGAACTTACCACACAGCCGAATTGACCTTTGACCACAACATCTTCCTTGTGCCCGCCACAAAGCTTATTGGTTACTAGCCCGATTGCCACATTAATGGCGTTCGTTCACCACGCGCTCGGCTACACTAACAAATATACTGTTGTGCGAGCAGTGACGCCTGTTCAAAGGGTTCTTAATGTAGTCACTAGGTAATATAAATGTCATGTATGTTAATGTACTTTATTGTTGAATACAAAAGGAAAATAGACTTGTTAAGATTATTTTTTTTAATTTAGTTTGACTCGGGAAAAAGAAATTGACAGAATATGAGATCAGTTTTTCGTTTGGAATAAGTGTCATTGGGCTTTTTCCCAAATTATTATGTGTTTGCAAGGAGTCTGAAATTCTATACACGAATGACATCAGGTTCTTTTACCCTACGCTTTTAATAACGTCACTTCAAGGTTCAATTGGTATATAAAGCCTTAGGCATAAAGTTCGCCTTCAATTGAATAAACGAGTTCAAAAAGTAAAAACATTAAATAAAACGTACGACTAAAACACATCTGCTGGATTGTAGGTGTTGAAATACACCTTTGCCTGCTCCCTCGACAACTTTACGAATAAAATTAGGCACTAAATAAAATGTTATACCGTACAAATAATTCCCTTTTATTGGTGTTATTCCGAAATATAAAAAAACGCTTTAATCAAAAGCATTGATAATCTGACTGATATTATCAAATATAACTTTGTCTTAATTTATCAACCAACTTCCTTGTTTGTTTTTGTGTTTATTGTGTTATATCCAAATTTTAATTAAAGGCTGAACATGTAACTTTTCGCGTGCTGTTAATGAAATAGTCACCGTACAAAAGTGCAAGAAACTGCCCTATTGCTACCTTTATACTATGTTAAGCAAACAGTTGTTTACGTGCGGGTATTATTGGGTCAATGTATGATGAAGTCAACGGCTCGCTTTTACTGTTAGCTAATCATAAGATATGTCTCAAATAGCAAAGAATAAATACAAATTCAGTTTAATACATTTTGTTACATGTCAAAGGTTAAAGACTTTGGTGGTCAATCATGGTAAAGTTTCGCAATTTAGGTGAACAATAGACTACAATGACTTCGAAAGATAATAATCTTTAATTTGCATTAATTGTGCGAAACATATTATCATAAAATAACTCAGTATCATGGCAACAGATTCTGAAGATTCATTGTTTCTTGGAATATAGTCACCTACCGTAATGTCATAATGGTCAAGTAATTGTCGTAGTTGAATATAATGATGAATCGAACTCCTTAACGGCTTACAGTTAGGATGCGACCTGTGACATAATCTGTAACATAATACTGTCTGAAATAAATTGCAATGCGCTTATGTTCGTTGCTACATTGCAACATGACGCAAGCTATCTAATTGTATTAATTAAGCTGTATTATGAATAAAACAGTGGTAGCGGTGCGGGTGATAGAAATTTGTTTATTGTTGATGAGATTTATAAGTTATAAGGCTCTTTAATTGGTTATAAATTATAACCATATTAAAGACTGGTATTAGAGGAGTGGCAAAATAACCGATTTGTTGTGGGTTCGATCCCGGGTGTAACTTAACTAAAAATCAAAGTCATAGTCAAATCATCTTCATTTAAATGAACTTTTACAAGTTTAAAATAAAAAAAAATATTTTGTTAATTTATGTAAACAAAACAAAAACCGCCCTCAAAAAAACCCATTCCAAAAGAAAATAATTTGTGCTATAAAAGTAAATTAGGATTATACGAGAGGCCTATGTCCAGCGTGGACGTGAAAGGCTGGTGATGATGATGAAAAAGTAATTTATTAATTTCATTTTCTTCTCTAACTCCAGATCAAATCTAACAAACAATTATCAAAAAATTTTTTTAGAGTTCTCTTAAGTAAAATGAAATGAAAATTAGGCTACTTAAAAGTCAATCAAATTATTACGATAATATCATCATCATCATCATCAACCCATAGACGTCCCACTGTTGGGCACGGGTCTCTTTACCATTGAGAGGGTTTAGGTTAGGTTAGTCTTATACGCTGGCTAGTGCGGGTTGGCGGAGTACACACCTAAGAATTTTTTTAGAACTTCGTAGGTGGGTAGGTTTTATCTCGATATTTTTTTTCACCGTTAAAGCACTTGCTTATCACTTGATAATGCATTGGAAAATCATCTCTTCATGATTTTTTTAACAATTCAACAAGCGTTTAATTTTGCTGCTTTCAAAAAAAAAATAGGCGTTTAGTTTGAGATTTGAGTTTAGTCTTATGTATGCTATGTTGAGACACTTGAGTTTATGGATGTATCGTTTATGTCTCGATTGACATTGGCACAACGAGCATATGGATAACATATTATTATTTCTTTAAAGGTCATTGTTTATGTATCTAATTTTGTCGGTTAATAATGTTCTTATGTAAATCCGCTACGTTACATCTTTAAGGTCAGGTTTTATGCAATGTATATGTAGTTTTTCATATAGGTATATACTCGTTTATATATTCATATCCATACATAATATTAATAAACGAGAAATTATGTTTATCTTTTCTGTTACTGCTTAAATATTTTCTGGTATGAAATTAAATAGAGAAATCAGGAAAGCGCCTAGGGTACTTCTTATTTTGATTCCGTATAAAAATACAGCATTCCCGTGGAATAAGCCCTTAGTTTCGTCCATAACTGTTTTAAGTGCTGTGCAGTAGAGGCGCTGCTTTTTTTTGTTAAGTCGTTATTCAGTCTTCGTGCTACTGAAAATTTCTTAAAATACTTTTCTTGACCCGGGATTTCTAGATCACATGGCACTAGTTTTGCCAGCTGGCCGGGAAATTCGGGAATATCTCCGGATTTTCGATCTTGTCCTGTGTTCAGTGATTGGACCATTCTTTATCGGAATTTAAATACCTGCCAGATTCATTAATCAAATTTAACAATATACCTGCAACAGATGAATAGTAAAAACTGAGTCTTTTCCGATACTACCACGTCTGTGAACACCATTTCTGAAACAATCTCGTGCCCTTTCTATGTTGTACTTCGGTGTATTACTATGGTGTGGTAAACTCTTATGTGGGGTAGACTTTATCTGGGTAAATTGCATATTATAATATGCATTGGGTCTCTGACAATTTCACTCACCAATCAACAAGCAAAAGAACAGTAAAAAGATTATGTGACTTAGTTTTCACTACGCTGTGTATAAGGCATTAACAACACCTTTCCTGCAATTGATACAGTTTTTAAAGTAATTTCGGTAACCATTTATTATTGTGTTAGTCTAGCTGGCAAGGAGTCTTACTTTTTTTATATAAATATTTAAAAAATGTTTTCCAAGTGAACCCGAGAGGCGAATTCAAATGTTGTAGAACTTGTTTCATTCCTAGGAAAAAAATCTTGTTATTAAAATGTTGTCATCAATGCTGACGATTTTTTTATGTATCGAGCTTTAGAAACACGTTTTTTTTGCCTAAAAAACACGTAGTTGCTTAGTAATTTGAATTCTTTTCCTTCTCATATCGACATAACAATCGTGCGCGTCGCGATTAGGTTTTGTAATATTTATTCCTCACACAATTTTAATAAGTTAATAACCAATAAATCAAATAAACTGACTCGCCTAGTAGTCGAAAATCGACCATGACCATTCATGAATTTTAGAGGAAAATGTAATATGATTTTATATGTTTCAAATATATTTTGTTTTATAATTATGGCATTCCTATATCTGCGATTATAAAATGTAAGATGTACTTAAATATAAATAAATGGCTATCAATTATAATTGACGGTCCTGTGGAGCAATTTTGGTTAGACACCAGCTTGTGAAACAAGAGCCTGTAGTATTTATTATGTTATTAGTTAATTACAATTTCATAACAATTCTTTTTTCCGTCAATGAGTGATACACGCATGAGTAGGTAACTGTGTATGTATGAAAAAATAATAATAGGCTTATTTTCATGCGAGCTTAGAGTACGTTTGAGCTAGTCAGACTTAGTCACTCTAATATACACAGTTTGTACCGGTTCGTAAGCTGACCGTCGAAGGGCACATCAGTAGTGTATTACCACGGATATTTCTTTATCGTGTTATTTTGCGTGGAGTCTCGTTGAGTAAAACAACTGTAGTTAACGTTTGTGCACCATCTTATTCTCAAACTCGTCTGTATGTTGTCACACCTGTTTCATAAAAATATCTGGGATGATACTTTGTTCTGTTTTTTGTAAATAATCTTATCATGTTATTCAAGATGAAATTTCAAATGGACAAGTGGGTTTTCGTGATAATACTGTTTATAGTTTTGAACTCTGTTATTTTGTTTGCTAAACCATACGCAGGTAATAGGAAAACAAAAGCAATAAGCGAATTTGATGCTGACGATAATATAAATGGTGTATATACTTACAGGTAAGTTTTTATTTTGCTCTACTTTATTAGGGATATTGTGATTTAATTTCTGTTATTTAAAATTACATTATATGGTATTTGTAAAGTTAATAAAACAAAAACGATTCTATTAATTCTGAAATGTTATACAATTCACATCTTAACCCTTAACTTCTCTTTGTATAGTATACTATACATAAACTTTATAAAAATATATGACCACTATTAAATGTTTTTTAAATTAAATTTGATTTAATAAATGGCTTTTCTGAATGTTTATTTAAACTTCAAAAATGTAAAAAGTAGTTTGTCTATAATAATTTTAAATTACTAGTCAAAAATTACCGTCAAGATGCGCCGCTCAGGTTTATGTAAGGTAAGTTTTATTTTATTTTTACCCCTAAATCTCAATGTTTATTATACATTACACATGCCTAAATGTTTGTTCTTACACATTTTTATATTTATGCTTTTGTCGCTACGAGAATTAGCATGTTTATGTCATGTTTTTTAATAACGTATATTATACTATACAATGCCGCAGTGGCACTAATTTACCATTCGTTGGTGATGTATAGAATAATATACACACATTGCTAACTTTACGGGATCAATTTTTCTTAGAATATATTTTAAAAATAAAATTTCAAGTATGACTTTTTATATACTAAACCAATTTTACTACAGTTTAAAAGATAGTTGTATTAATGGTTGACTGCCTCGTTGATATAGTTGTGGCAAAAAGTGATACACAAGTTGTGAGTTCAATTCCCACAAGAAATACTGCTATTATTATTATTGCATGACTACTTACACCTAGATAAAGGGAAAAATAACATTACATACATTATTTACCTATCTATAGTGCAATGTGGCTTGGCTTTACTATGGTGATGCTTCTTTTGCATATTTCTTTTGCTTCGGTTTTAGACTGCTATGAGTGACAGAGCTTGACGCATTTTATCCTTGGTAACTGAAAAAATGCAGACTCTGGCATAGGTATCGAAACTAGTAACGGCGGTGAACCAACGATAAATTGGGTAAAGTCTCGAAAGGTTAAACCTCCTACAGATGTCTGATGATGAGATAGGAACGCAAGCAGATTATATTTATGCCGATACAGCCGAAATGGCTCTTAAACGTATCCGTATTCAAGAATTTCCTAATCCATCAGAAAGTAATTATGAGGCTCTACCTTCAATTTCATCTTTACCATCTTTGCCTTTAAATCAACCACTTGTATTCACGTCTATCGGCAGTTCGGCACACACCTCTGACGCGCGCTCAAAAAATGAAACGCAAAGCTCCTGCTACCGCTGCCCGAAAAATAAAAAGACAGTGTAGCAAAAAAATATATATTTATCTTTTCATTGGCAAAAAGGATAATTTCAACATAAGGTTGAAATAGCAGAACAGATATTTTTGGAAAATGTACCATCTGATTGGTCACCTGAAAGAAGGATCATCTAAAATATTTTAGGAATGAAATCTCCAGCCGCCTAGTGAAACAAGGTCCACCGGATATCAGAGACGCAAGTACTGGAAAACTGGCCAGGCCAATACGATGTGCAGAAAATGTAACGTTCATCTTTGTTATTTCAAGAATCGATACTGTTTTTTGGGTACCACCGCAAGAAATAAAGTCTCTGGCTTATTATATTACGATTATTTTGTAAAAAAATATTCAACAAAGATTTATTTAATTAAACCTTTTGACTTTCACCAAGACAGCTATTTTTATTTAAAATCATGTTGTTTACAATAAACATTCCAATTCTCTCTAAATATAGCAATGTATGGCATAATATACATTCCTTCAAATGCGATGTTCACTGCACGAGTAGCAATGTATAGAATAGTATACATCTTGTTAATCCGAAATTTTCATATCAAGACTTTTTCTTTATTTTTTTATGGTTTTTATAACCTAAAGACGCTACTCATATAAATTGTTTTTTATTTTTTCCAAGAAATAAATGGATAAAAATGGTTTATTTGTACTATTTTAGAACTGATCAATCGAACAATCAACAGTGCTGTATGGTATTATATTTCAATGAATTTAATTGTGTGTACTTTCTAGATATATTATACCAGGAAAAATTCATCACGAGGAAATAAGCGACGTAGATGAGGAAGGAAACTTAATTATAGATGGTATTTATTCTAACGTTGATGCCAATGGAAAAATTAAATTGGTAGCGTATCATGCAGATCAAAATGGATATCACACTTATGATGTAAATGTAAGTATTGTTAGAAGTGATTTACATTATGTATAGTATTTTGTGGGATGCGTTGGATTCTAGTAGAGGCCTGTGTCTAGCAGTGTATCCCTCCTGTCTCATCATAATAGTCGTCCAACACTTACATATACAGGATAAAAATGAAAAATGTGATACATTTTTGTAATAGAATTGGAAAAAAAATTATTAACTAGGTATAAATAAAATATACATCATAATTTTTATTTCCATTTTAAAGTATTGTAAACAGCCTTCGATGTCTAATTAGTGAGTGCATCAATGATACGATTACGTCTTACAGTATCGAACAATTTGAAAGTAGACGCTTCCGAAGTACTCCGATCCAAGGTTAACACAGTTCGGAGAAAAGAAAAAAACTAGAGCAGCTTTAAAGTACTTTTCAATAGTGGAAGGAGAACAATATGTATGCTCTGTGCTCTGGTTATGTAACTACAAAAAAAATATTTGGGAGCCTCTGTGGCGCAGTTGGTTAGACACTTATTGGAAAAGCACAGATTGCGGGTTCAGTCTCCACAACAAAACAAATGTTTTTGTGATTCAAAAATATGTGCGTAGGTGTTTATAGACCTGTCGGTATCTATTTATTTCTGTTAGCCAGCAGTTATCAAAATGTAAGATCATAATTATGACTAAATCTTTATGCATCTAATTCATTTAAGCGATAGTAATTCAAGGCGATTCATTCGAGTCTGGTAATATGGCAATCGCAATTCAATTTATACTCCTTAAATGTAACAACAACTTCATGTATAACTTATAATATATTCGTTTTTTTTAGGTTGGCGAAGATATATTTAGAGTTTGCGATAATCCTGATTTAATTGCTTCGTGCCTTGGATGAATTGAATGAAAAAGTCTACTTTAAATTGTTTTTAGGGACAATAAATTATTTTCTTAAGTGAACTCGGCAAATACTGTTTACGCCATTTATGCTAAACGACACCCCGAAGAGTAGAAGAAAGAAATTACCTAATTTACCTATATACAGTTATGTATAAAAAATTGAGTAAATTTAAATACGTTAAAAAAATATGCGCTCCACTTATTATTTTATTTATTTTTCGCGTCAGTAAAGTACCCGCGACCCATTCAAATGTTAGGCATTTTGTAAATACCATTTTATTACTTCCAGTAATCTTTCCATGTCTGAGAAGCTAGGCCCTCTTGATATCACATCGCACCCTCACTGAGAATTTAAATGATCATTGAATTATTGAGCTGTCATATTTTTAAATAATAAACTGATGAAGTAATTGTTCGTTTTACAAACACATGCAATATTTTTAGTGATAGTAAAAACGAAAGGAAAACTCCTTTAATTCCCCTTCCTCAAGATCGTGTGAGGCCGTAAAGGGATACGTCGGGGTTTCCGCCCTCAGGCCCTTCAATTTGATGATTTTAGACTATTATCCACACGCACAGATCTTGTGACCACGCTGGGTACCTAATGGGATTCCTACGCCAGTTTATGGACTAGAAGACAAACTCAATAGTCAATAAAACATTTGTGGGCTAAATTTGCTCCTAATTCAGCCCTGGGCACAGTGCGACTGTGTAACGGACTCCGCTAAGTTAAAAGAATCAGACATATCGTTCATTCAAACCAACTTACATGCTCAAATAAAATAAGCTGGCACGATAGTAATGAACCTTTGCTTTGCCACTCATTTCGGAATCACTTTAGTCAAACGGTTAATCGAACTCGAAACACGGCTTTTTTACGATGGGCAGGACATACTGGCGCAAATTTCTGGCGCTCAAGCGAAAGAATAAATATACAAAATGCCTATACTAAAATATCTCTCTATAATCAATTGGCGCACTGGAAAAAACAATCTACGTAATAGGGATTTTTACTTCTGAACGGACATCGTATATAGATTATTCATAAATAATTCAATATGTAATTAATACTACAGGTTTTTTTTATTGAAGATAAAATAATGATTGACCCCTACCGAGGTACCAGTTTCAAGTGTTCCTCGGTTTGCGTAATTTATGTTATACGGTCAATGGCTTTGGTCCTTGACGTCGCATTGTGTGCTAAGGAATTACTTAAATACAGAACTGACATTCTTGGAGAACTAGATATAAAGTGTGAACACACGTCCAGAAGTCACAGTGTATAACCCACTCTAGTGTAGAACATTGACAGCAGTCATTATGGTAAGTGGAATCGAAACCAGTTTTTAACCTTTTACATATACCCATACCACATACGTTCGACATAATCATTTCAATTTTTAGACAAACGCTGTGCAACTGTCGTTCATCCACCTGGTCTTGTTCGCCACAGTCTTTACCTCAGGGGGTTGTAATGAAGAAATAAAGACGCTTACCATAAACAACAATGGACATGGAAAGTACAGTTTCGAGTAAGCATTTTATTAATCAATATCTCAGACATGGATCACTTGTTTTTTTCGTTAATATCGGCTTTAGTGATGCTTTTTGGTCTAATTACATCGAAGTTTAATTTAATTGATAAGCTTTTGTTGAAAAGTGTCATGAGGCTTTTGTCAGACACTATATATGAGTACAAATGAGTGAGTGTTCTTTTTTAGATTTGAGACCTCCGGCGGGACATATAGAAGAGAGGAAGGTGGAGTTAGTGCAAGTAATGGTGGCGAATTCTTAGTTGTGCGAGGCGAGTTCGGGTACATAGACACGAGAGGAATATTGTACTCTTTGCGATATGTTGCTGACGTGAACGGGTTTCAACCAGAACCCAGCAATTACAATATTAGATACAACGATAGAAGAATTATTTAAAAATATTAATCAATTATTTGCCTAGTTATAATTAGGTTATATTCTTCAATATTTTTTTGTTAAATCGTGATTCAAAAACCCTGAAACGTTAAGGACGTATGGTCGTCACATTGTTATTTACTTACTTGTTGATTATTACGTCCTATAGTATACCAATTAGTTACGCGTCTGCGCTGCTTACCTACTAGAGATAAGTTGTTTTTTAAGGTTAAAAACTTTCTATATGCACATACGAGTACATACATATGTGCAATGTCAAAAGATCTATTAATCTAATCTCTAAAGTCTAAAAATTAATGTTGAGGCAATCCACATCTGTGCTGCTGCATATTCCCGCGGCAGAAATAATATATATGTACAATGTATGTACATATGTGCTTCATGATCTTGAATTCGCGGGTTGGACTCCCGAGAACCCTCAGGAACGGAGCGGGGCCTGGATATATGTACATATGTACATATATGCAACTGAAAAGCAGCATTTTGCTTGCCTTTCATCATGTGGGACTCAAAACAAAACACGTGGAACGTAGGTGAGAAATTGTACCTCTGGTTACTCTTTCGAGGATGTAGATTGTACATGTGTAATCTGCGTATACTAATTTAATTCATATAAATATCTTTATTATTTATTTTATGTAATGATTGTACAGTTCACCTGCCATAAACTTAAGATCACTCAATTAAAATTATATTAAAACCTTATGTAAAATTGTTATTTTCAACTGCTTAGGATATTTTTGAGTTACTCTGTATGTATTATATACTATGTAAATTTATTATAAAGTTTGCGCCAGTCAATCAATTGATAAAATTTTATGAGTTTTCAGTTTCGCAATGAGATAACAACATTACTATATTTTCGCAATAGAAGTTTAGTATCGAGGGTCTAAAACTTCAATATTTATTTAATAATGCTAAAAATAGCTTCGTATATTATAAGTCTCGTAAGTGCTTTACATGGTGAGTGCTGCGTGTTGAAATAGCATTAATTATAAATTCTCGTAAACTTCTAGGTCCTACACAGTATGTTCATTGCGAGTAAGGCTGTAATATACACATAGTGAGTGTTTCGACAGTTCATGAATATTCGACTTTAATCGCACGTATCGTAATCGATGATTATTATAAACTTACAGTGAAGATGTGGAATTAAGGCGAATATTTCCAGCTGAGTTCCCGCAAGACACTTTACGGAAAAGTGGGTCCGTGGATGCAGAAGTAGGTTATTAATCTATTTGGATACATATATTTTCGACTGTTTCATTGGTCCTTTTTGTAATGATCATGGCTCTACTTCCCGTGATCCCGGGGCGAGGGCGTCGGGAAACGTATTACATTGTCACTAGCGCAGTATAATAAGTTTGAGCGCTATAAGAGTTGAAGTGCTTTTGAATTTAGCACAGATTCTTAAAATGTACTTATAAAACAGCACTAGTAGGCTTCCTATCTAAGGCGCAAAAAAATCCAATGACCGCAGAGGTGTACTCTAACGCCCCTTCGGACATACGTACATATGTGTAAAGAAAATGTTTATGTGTATGTTCGTCTTATGTATTTGTGTATGACCGTCTTATTTATTTACAGTCACGCTATTATTCTTAGCTTGAGCTAAATTGGTTTACCTTCCTGAAAGCCATTGTCTATTTAGCGGGCTATTTATATAGCCGCAATCGATCATATTGCTTAAGACATATATAGCACTATTTAGAGATATCTTGACCTTATAGATAATTTTGGTTGTGAATAACTTTATTTATCATTGATGTTATAATAATAAATGAAAATACTTTTTATTATGATAACAATTAACGCTTTAATTTCTGCCTTTATTATAGCATTTAGGTCGCTATGCAGAGCTCAAAAATTATTTTCTAAATCCAAAATCAAAGTTAAATAGTCACTTTGAAGAACTTGTTTGCTATGATGACGGAATTACGAAGGTATGCATGGTATTCGGTTTTTAGAATCCTTATCAAAATAAATTTTATCGTAAAAAGAGATTTAGAGGTCCTGGGTTCGATTCCCGGGATGGATAAAGTTTGAATTTTTGCAGAGAAGACTCTTGTCCTATAGCCTGGAAATGTGTCCGAAAAAGGACAATTACGCTCCCTATTACGTGGAACTGATACATCCTTGGCGAAATATGGAAAAAAACTTTTGCTCACTCTTGGGAATACAGGCATGAGGGTTCATAGTCAAAACCTCTTTGCTTGAAGTAAGCCTCCCACAAAAGCTTTCAGGGTGAGCCAGTCCACGCGGACTAAAAAAATGATGCCTTATTGTCCACACTCGAGGTCATGTGTCCATCATGTGGCTGGATGTCGTGGCGATGGCAAATCATTATCGAACTCATCGAACTGGTTTTTTTAACACAACAAATTAACTACTTTCTTTACTGCCATTACTTCGGTTACAAAAATAATAACTTTCTTTTAATAACTCTATTGAATTTATACTTAGTTAGACATAGTTTTAACTACTTTCAAATCCATTTGATCATCCTAAATTGTTTGACAGCCCTGTAAGATTGACGCGGAACGGTATTCTCGTGACGAAGACAATTATTTTTTAAGCCCTCAACAGGAGAGTCATATGGATCGTCGCCGAGTATACTGCATAATGTTACTGTGTTTTACCGAAGACGAATTAGACAGGGTTGTGGCATCATTTAAAAATTTGACATGATAATTTTCATGTAAGGCATTTGATTACAATCAATACGTCCATTTCAAGCTTAATAATAAAAATATAGTAAATTCTTAAAAAACAAAATTATAAATGTAACAACATTCAAAGTCTATTCATGTTATTCATAAAGAGAGTAAATGCTAATCAGATTGTGATTTTCCCATGACCGGTTTAACAACATCTTGCTCACTGGCGCAATGGATAATGGTTACAGTAACCACTATCTTAACAATCTACAAACACGGCATGGTTTGTAATATTCGGAAACTTGTGTTTTAACGTGCTTTATTAATGGAAGATAAACAGCATTTCGTAGGAGATAAAAGGGGTCATAATATGTAAGTAATCTACCTCCTTACATTTTGATTTTAATGCCATTTTGAGGTTTTATGAGAAAAATGGCACCCTCACACCTACTGGGGACTAATAGAGTCAACTCTCAAGTTTAGAGCACGATAATTACCAGTCAACACAATATTGGACCACCCTGAAATAAACCTCAAATATAGGTTATTCCGGAATGCGAAACACCGTATTCGTATGAATTTATCACTGTATTAGGTTTATTCTTAAAGGTCTATAAAGCTTTTTAATTAGTAGATACAAGAGTACCACGGAGAAACGATTCGATGGTTGTGATAGTTTGGAGGTGATGCTGCCTAAGAGTAACAAACATTTTTTTTGTGAAAAATGTGTCAGGCCAGGTGTATGACGACACAATTCTTGGTAGTACTCTTCAGTTCTTAATTAAGGTATTATTATACCTTTACCACCATTTTAGATAATCAAGTTTGGTTATTTTAACAAGACTCAGCTCCAGCTCATAAAACATGATCGACACAGACCTGGTTGAAATCGAGCGAATCTGATTTGATCGGAAACCCAGACCTATCGTTGTATAGGCCCGATTCTAATCCACCAGATTATGGTCCGCTTTGGAAGCAAAGCACGTTCATGGTGTTACGATAAATATGAGTTTTAAATAATATCGATCATTAAATAATCCAAAGTTTATGTATCCATGGACAGATGACCTCTTCGCTTAAACTTTAAATGAAAGAGTGTTAGCGCCAGTGGAAAAAAATTTGAATGGTTTTTAAAAACTGAAGCTAAGAACGATATTTGTTAAAAATACTTGTTTTTTTAAATTAAGCTAATGTATTAGAAACATTAAGCACAAAAGTAAATGGTTTTGATGATAATATTTGAAATACGGGAGTTTATCGTAGAATTAATTAAAGAATTTAGGAAAGACTATGTATAATCGAAATCAGGCTCCTTCAAATTTCAAATAGCACGGTTTGACGTAGTTACCGCTTAAATCCGTATATGAAGTTTGGCAGGCGACTTAAAATCAACTATAAAATTTAAATGGCTGTCTAACCTTTACGTAGATTGGACTGTTTAAGACTAACTTTGTATTTAGATCTTCAAATTTGAAAGTTGGCTTCAATATTGGGGGTAATCATATTACATACAACCATATGAACAAATAGTGCAATATCTATTTCCTAAATAGTTTCTATTGTATGTGTAAACCACTGCTTCTGAGAAAAAACTATACTGAAACGAAGAACATGTCAACTTTTTAATTATGTAGGTACATTTACGCCATAAAATCTCTCAATTGATATATTTTTATAGCCACTTTAGATGACGAATATCATTAAAGTTATGGCATTTTATATTATACTTATATGGAATATATGTACATAGGTCTATACCAGTGGTACCCAAACTTATTTTGTGTACTGCCCACTTTGAGAATAAAAAAAAATTTAGCGCCCCCATTAAAACGCGCGAAACCACAAATGAAAATAAAATAAATGATTTATTTAACCGTCATCCTAAAAAAAAAAAAACAAGAGCCACTCTGGACAGTAGTGGCCACTTCTCACCACTATTACCCACAAGATTCTTCTAAAAAAAAAAAAAAACAAGAACTGCATAGTATGGTCATGTATATTGCGATCTAATACCGATTTTTGTCGCTCCTAGCTAAATAAAATTACAAATCACTCCCCAGGCCTCTAGGCTCTACACAACGCCCCCATTTTCTTTCTGGGTCTCTTACCGCCCCCCTTGAGACCTCCAGCGCCCACAAGGGGGCGTTATTGCCCACTTTGGGAAACACTGGTCTATACCCTTGCCCCTAAAGCTAATACTAACTAATAACTATGGGTTGAGTTATTATCACAGCTGATAATTCATTTAATTTTATTAAGATTATTGTGGCTGTGAAACCACTTAAATTAGGATTCTTAGGTGCGTAGTCCACCGACCAGGGCTGGGCCAACGTGGTGGATTCAGGCTTCACACCTCTCAGTATCCTCATTAATGTTATTGAATACCGTATCCTGTTGGTATTCTTTAAAAAAATATTCGTAATAGTGAGACCAAAAAGACATTTAGAAAATCAAAATAATAAAATCAATAAAAATTATAAAATTAAAATATTTTACTGCCTGCATGAGTAAATCGTATATAAAGTGAAATATTACAACATATTATTGATTCTATTGCATTCCAACTACATTTATGTTTGCATATAAACGTTTATCGATATAAACAAGTTATTTAAATTTTCGTTTTGTGCTATTGCTATGTGCCGTCTGGTGCAATAAAATCTCGTTGGAAGTATGATGAAAACTGGTTATGAAATTTGTGATAATTTGATCAAGTGACTATATTCCTGTTGCTGTGAATTTTTTAATTGTAATTTTATTACGTCTCATCAGTCTACATATATACGTCCCAATTCTGGGCACTGGTCTCCTCTACCATTGAGATGGTTTAGGCCTTAGTCCACCACATTTATATAGTGCGGGTTGGCGGAGTACACACCTAAGAAATTCCTAAGAACTTTTAGGAGTGCAGATTTCATCACGATGTTTTCCTTCAATGTTAAAGCAACTGATAATTCACACACACATAACTTCAAAAGTCAGAGATGTGTCCCTGGGGTTTGAACCCACGATCGTGGAGAATCTCGACCGGATTTCTAACCTAGAGACTATCACTGTTACATTTTAATATACTACATATGTATATCGCACGCTTAAAAATATAGTGGCCTAATTCAAAATTTTGAATTTTCACTTTTATTCACTTTGGAATTAAATATAGTAGGATTTAATAATAAAATTGTAATATATGTTATGTAACTATTTAGTCCACTTATTTTTTAAACATGAGGTTTTTTTCTATTTTCTACAAAATGTATTTGACGAAGTAACATTTTTTCGCCATTTACTTACCTTAGTCTCGGCTTTTTGAATTAGGTCAGTATATTATTAAGCGTGCGATATGTTAACTCTAAACAAATGTAGCATTTTTTCGCACACTGGCTGAAGAATCCATAATTTGCCTTATCATATTGTTTCTTTATTTCCAGTGAATTGATAATCAAAAATATTAATATGCATTTATTAAATTTAACTAAAAGATAATCAAGTCCCTTTAATTCAAGAAAATAGTTTAAATTGAACTGCTGATTCTCTTGGTAGCAACAGCCAAAAAAGCGACTGTATACCTGTTTTCAACTATAAATAATATCATACTAATTTCCTCGTTTTTTTCACATAATATGTAGTTTTTTTACATATTGTGCCAAATTTTAATAAAGGTTGCAGCATCTTCGAAAAAACAGATATTCATCCGAAAACATATGTCAAGGTAATAACCTTGACGTAACGAAATTCTTGTGGTGCCGGTTCTTCGAATGTGATATAGGTATATAATATTTTGTTAAAATATTTGTAAGATGCGACTGTTCGGACACTCGAAGTCCGTGAGCTACTGTTTATAAGCAATTAAGATAATGCCTTGGAGATGAAAAATAAGAATATCCAACCCTGCAGTATCTCAGCATTTTTTAAATTTGGAACGCATTGATTTGCTGATTGTAGTCTGTTTCTGTTTCAATACTAATTCTTACATATATTTGACTATGTATAACGTGTTCCAGCATTAGTCTGTTTGTATCCGGTTATCTATTGTGTTGTGAAGAATAGTCGTTATAGTTCCTTGTTAAATGAAAGAAGACAGAAATTGGGAAAACAGCAGGCGAAATACGGGTGCAGAAGTACCTATTTACCTGTCTGCCCAGGGGGAGCAAAATGGATGTGAGGTTGATGATCATTGTCTTATTTAAAAATGTGATGGATTAATACTATTCATTCAAAGTTGATATTAAAATAGTTTTTAATTTTGACGCAAATATGGTATATTTAGTTGCTTTCAGAAGGGAATTGAGAGTTTAGAAGATTTACAATATAAACACATTTTCGGCTCCTACCCAAGTGCAGAAACCAAGAAGTCTGGCTCAAGTCTAGGCGTATCATTCACCTTTTCCTGAAACAATACATAATATTTTATGTTCTTTATTTATCAATTATGTACGCTGCAATCTACCCAAAAATAGGTAAAAAAGTCAAGACAAAAAGTAGGGATTAAAATAGCCTATATATTTTTTTTAATGGAAAATTCTTAGTAGCAGCAAGAAGCTTGGAAACGTACCCAAGATAAGGCAACATACTCGGTCCCTATTACGTGGGATTGATTCATATCTGGCAAAATGTGAGTACAGAAATGCACCTCTGCCTATCTCTACGCAAAATACGGGGGTTACGTTTTGTTTGTTTATGTATGTATGTTTTATTGTATTATATGTGTATGTATGTATTTGCACAGGTTTCAAAATATAAAAACAAATAGGTATATTCTAATTCCTCGCTGCAGCTTGGAAGCACGCTTACTCGCAATATCTACCTACATGTGAGTGAAAGCGAGTGCGAAATACTTCCAAACGGCATTACTATAGACTACAGTTTCTAAATGTAGCCCTTCGTAAATTGATCCATGTTAAACCGAAGTCTGATTATATATTGAAGTTTTAAAAAGAAATACTAAACTATAAAACATGTTTTGATTATTACTCTACCCGATAATTGATTTCATTTGAAAGTATTAAACATGCTTTATATCACTGCCCAATAGGCACTTGGCATTATTCATAATGCCCGGGCAATGTGATAAATTGATTGCTAATAATCACATTGCCCGCTCTTATTGGGCATTATTCATACTGCCCGGGCACTATGAATAATGCCAGATTAATCACTTTGCCCATAAAATATACATAGACAATGTCTTTAACTCAATTAGTACTTTGTTTTAAATACATGTTAAGGAGAATTTGTGTTTTGTTAAACATCATAATATAAAAAATATTTTGTATATTGAAGTTGTCTATTTCGTTTAATAAGTACTATGCTTCACAATATTAAATTATTACAATAGATAGTATCAACCTTTTCTAGGGCTAAATATTTTCATCCCCTCACATTTTTATTCTTTCTATGGAGGTCGTGATGGCCTCGAGGTTGCGGCCGGTCGGAAACAAACTAAATTCCATACAAGTAACATTGTGAGTACAGGAAAGGAGGACTCACTGCTACTCTTAAACCCAGTGACTTACACGGACGTACACTTGCACATAACGTAACCGTATATATACATTGGCAACACAAATATTATGTAGCCTAAAAGTGAAACCTAGTCAGTAAAATCGGTGAAATATGTGAATAAATTCATTGGGTAAAAATTAAAATTTAAGATGTCTTATTACTTATGCCAAGCATTGTAGCACAAAGAAAGAAAAAATTATGTAATACTATTTTGGAATGATAGATATTGTTCATGTTATAATTTTAAGATATTATCTTCCAAAAATTAAGCATAGAATGACACCATCCTATTCATTGCCAGATGTACACTAAGTTATCTGAAAACTGACATAATATAGATGTCCCAAAATTAACGCAAGATTTAAATTTGCCGCCATTAATGTAGTAAAGTGTTGACAACCCCACAAAAAAAAAACAAATCGACAGTGTAGTATTTGTAAAAATGCAGCGTTACACGATAGAACAACGTGTGAGAGAGCTTGGAGGCTGCAGTTCGAAAATTATTGTACAAAATATGGTCGGAATAGTATTTTAACTTCGGCAATTGCGAAGAAATTAATTAATAATTTCCGGGAGACGGGATCCGCTAGAGACGCCAAAACACTCGTTTTTCAACAACAAGTCGTTTAAATGTCAAATTCAACCATCACAATAGGAAAATTTCGACAAACGAGTGCGTATGTGTATGGAAATCGGTGGAGGCCCTTTGCCCAAAGTGTTATTCTATAAATAACCTTATCCTATGTTTTTTATGATAAAATAAAAAAATCACTCACAAAAGATTAAAACCTGTCTTTTCTATTCAATTCGTATCTTGCGTTAAGTTTGTGGTACCTTATATAATCGCTTTTAAACGTTTATGTTCATAGGGTTTTTTTTTCAAATCAACTACATTAGTTAACGTTACAGAAATAATAATTAGGTAAAAAGAGATATTATTGTTCTTCAACTTAATTCCATGTCATGCTAAATAAAAGTGGCCTAGAAATCTAAAAAAAATATTGCCCCCTCCCCTTCTACCCGTCCCCCTAAGTTTCGCCATAGTATTAAATAAAGATAAATATTAAAATGAGTACAAAATACTTACTGGTTTGTTTATCCGGTAACCATTCTTATCTGCATGATATGAGACATAATGGTGTTGTTCATCATCATCATAATAGGAATAAAACCCATTTACAATGAAGTCCCCATCTTCTCCAACATAACCGGTTTCTTGTCTCTCTATATTTTCTGGTGTTTTATATCTACAGAAATAATTTCACATTAACAAAAAAGCCACGCGGCATATGTATGTGCTATGTGATAGAGAGGTTCCGGCTTCGATTCCCGGTTAGGGAACAGTGCTATTGAGTTTTTTCCTAGAAAATTCTTAGTAGCAGCACGAAGTTTGCAAACGTTTTCGGTAAACGACAATAGGCTCGTCCCATATAACATTTACGAAATATGGCACTGCATCCTACTATAAACTCTAACGCGAAAATTGTAGCCTAGGTAGCTTTAAAGAAATTGGGTTTGCTTTAGTTATGTCTTTGTAATTCTTTAATTTGTAGTGAAAGTATTTTATTCAACATTCAAGGGGTAGGTATAGGTGCTTTTCTGCGCTCAAATATATAATTATCATTATTACCTGAAACTGTAAGAACCTTTAGCAATATTGTCAAAGTTATATTCGCTTATTATTTCACCAACTCCAGGTTCTGACAATGGTGAAACTAAAATATTATTTAATAATAATAACAGGGCTAAAACTTCTAATTTAGACATCTGAAAAATATAAGAATTTTAATATTACATTTCAATACATTACAAAAATAACGTTTAGTAAAATGTACACCTTCTTCAAGCTTAATACTCACGTTAAAAAAAGATTTTGTTAACAATACAATAAAAATATAACATCAATATTGTTCAAATGATGAGCATGTTGACCAATCAGAAATTATATAGGATCTTCATAAACCGGTATAAAATAATTACTGAAGTCGTGAGATGGTATAAAATAATTAAAAACTATTAAATTGGCGCTTTTAGAACATATCATACTTCCGCCTCTCCTGTTTCAATGTAATACATTTCATACAGCCCACTGGTCTTAAGTTTATTTTACTTCATCAGTCCATGGTAGAGCGCTATTGTCACTGGTTGAATGGGAACATGACTTTTTTATAGCAGCGATGGCTTTGGGGTTTGGGCGCGCGGTCGAGAATCTCAACGGTCACGGGTTCAAACCCCAGGCATACACCTCTGACTTTCCGAAGTTAGGTTATTCACAATGAATTATCATTTGCTTTAAAGGTGAAGGAAAAACATTACGAGGAAACCTGAACACCCAAAAGTTTAAAGGAATTTCCTAGGTGATTAGTGGACCAACCAGCACTAGGTCAGTGTGGTGGACTAAGACCTTAATTCTTTCTATAGTAGAGGAGGCCCGTGTCCAGGAGTGGGACGTACATATATGGGCCGTTAGAGAAGTGTAAAATAAAAATATTATGTCTCATATTCTTTGTAGAAAATTATTATTAATGGTGCGCAGAAAAGAAACACCCCTTAAATTTTACATTTCCTTAAAATAGTCTAGTCAACATGTTCAAAAACGTGTTAAATAGAAATAAAGCTCCTAAAAATATGAGCGATGGCTCATTCGATTCGGAATGACGTCTAGAAAAATGTTTTTGAAGGGTATATTAGCACATAAAAAATTGCAATTGTTATTAACAAAATAAAAAAAATAAAAAAGGTATTTAGTTTTTCGTTAATAACTTAAAAAATAATAATATTTAAGGAATTTTGAAAAAAGATCCTGAAAGAGGAGAAAATTTCCAATAAAAAAGAATTATTTCCCGGAACTTTATCTATATTATTTATATTATTTTTTTTATACTGAAAATAGAGCTCCGCGAGGGCGTTACGGCATAGGCGCCGCCTAAAAAGCCGGTATATCACCTAAAACAATTTATTTTTAATATTAAATGACAATTTAAAAATTTGAAAAAATTTTGGTGTAAAGTAGACACTTGAACGAAAAAAACCTCGGTGACAAAATTTTTTTTTGTCGATTTTTCAAAAAGTTACATCATTGTTAATTAACTAATTTTTTTCCAATCTCTGTTTTTATAAATTACGGCATAACATTTTTAATAATTGATCTAAAAATCTTTTCGCTTCGTGGAGCTCTTCATGTTTATGTACCTTATAAAGTTATGCAAAAAAAAATAATTTAAGTTAATTATTTTGTTAATTATAATTTTTTTAAATGAACTAAAAATGAAATTTCTAGAAAATGTTATTAAAAAAAAATTTTTTTGGTAATGTATTATTATTGCTGTTTTTGCATCTAATATAGGTATTAATTATCATCGGAAATTTTTTTTTAACGTCATTTGTTAAGAAATTATTTATAAACAAATAGACTATTTTGGGACTTAAAAAAAAAATCTTTATACCATATTATAGCATAGGTGGAATAATGATTTTTTAAAAAAAAATTTTTCTTAAATATTTTTTTTTATATTTTATAATCGATTTTTTTATATTTCAATTGTTTAAATAATTAGTTCAGAAATTATATTATTCTTAAAAATAATCACTGACCCTTTTCAATAGAATAACAGAGAAATAATTTTTTTTTATAAATAAATTAATTGCTTATTAATTTAAAAATTTGTTATAAACAAATAATATTAACCGTTATATTTTTTTCGAAAACTTCAAATAATTACAAAAACAACCATATATAAAAAAGTTTAGAAAAAAAAAATTGTAATAAAATAAAAAAAAATACAAAAAAAAAATTTTTCTTAACTTTTTTTATATATGATTGTTTTTGTAATTTTTTGGAGTTTTCGAAAAAAAATATAACGGTTAATATTATTTGTTTATAACAAATTTTTAAATTAATAAGCAATTAATTTATTTATAAAAAAAAATTATTTCTCTGTTATTCTATTGAAAAGGGTCAGTGATTATTTTTAAGAATAATATAATTTCTGAACTAATTATTTAAACAATTGAAATATAAAAAAATCGATTATAAAATATAAAAAAAAATATTTAAGAATTTTTTTTTTTTTTTAAATCATTATTCCACCTATGCTATAATATGGTATAAAGATTTTTTTTTTAAGTCCCAAAATAGTCTATTTGTTTATAAATAATTTCTTAACAAATGACGTTAAAAAAAATTTCCGATGATAATTAATACCTATATTAGATGCAAAAACAGCAATAATAATACATTACCAAAAAAATTTTTTTTTAATAACATTTTTTAGAAATTTCATTTTTAGTTCATTTAAAAAAATTATAATTAACAAAATAATTAACTTAAATTATTTTTTTTTGCATAACTTTATAAGGTACATAAACATGAAGAGCTCCACGAAGCGAAAAGATTTTTAGATCAATTATTAAAAATGTTATGCCGTAATTTATAAAAACAGAGATTGGAAAAAAATTAGTTAATTAACAATGATGTAACTTTTTGAAAAATCGACAAAAAAAATTTTTGTCACCGAGGTTTTTTTCGTTCAAGTGTCTACTTTACACCAAATTTTTTTCAATTTTTTAAATTGTCATTTAATATTAAAAATAAATTGTTTTAGGTGATATACCGGCTTTTTAGGCGGCGCCTATGCCGTAACGCCCTCGCGGAGCTCTATTTTCAGTATAAAAAAATAATATAAATAATATAGATAGAGTTCCGGGAAATAATTCTTTTTTATTGGAAATTTTCTCCTCTTTCAGGATCTTATTTCAAAATTCCTTAAATATTATTATTTTTAAAGTTATTAACGAAAAACTAAATACCTTTTTTATTTTTTTTATTTTGTTAATAACAATTGCAATTTTTTATGTGCTAATATACCCTTCAAAAACATTTTTCTAGACGTCATTCCGAATCGAATGAGCCATCGCTCATATTTTTAGGAGCTTTATTTCTATTTAACACGTTTTTGAACATGTTGACTAGACTAAAATAAGCTAGGCGTCGTAACATGGCGTCGAAGCCTTGATTTTTTGCTTGCTTAAAGCATCTTGCGGATAAATTGCTGACGGAAAGAATCTAGCGGCGTCGATATAATTATGTTTTTAGGGTTCCCAGCAACAAACTTACGAAATCAAATAGTACGGAATCATTCGTATGACTGTATGTTACCGCCTATTTGTTTGTAAAGAAATAATCGATTATATTAAAATTTGGTATATACTTTCATTTCTAAGACCCAAACACAAAAGTGTATCGTATTTTATTAGAAAATCTTCTTTCTTCTTTAGAAGAAAATAAAAATGTGTAAATATACCGTCATATATGCTTTGGAAGATATTTGTAAAACTGACAATTTTTTTTCCATATTGCATAAAGATACAAAAAATAGTTGTTTATTTCAGGAATATTGATTAAAGACTGTGGGTCTTAATATAAAATGTAATAAATCTCCCAGTAAAGTGACGATGTCGAGGTTTAGGAGTGCAGTCAAGTAATAGGTCTCGAGTCGCAGATTTAAACCTCACACACAACACTCCAACTCTGCAAAGCTATGTGTATCGTATATGTGTATCGTATATAAGCAGTGATGGCCTCGAGGTTTAGGGGCGCGGTCGAGAATCTCGGCGGTCGCGGGTTCAAACCCCAGGCACACACCTCTGACTTTTCGAAAGTTATGTGTGTATTCGAATTGAATTATCACTTGCTTTAACGGTGAAGGAAAACATCGTGATAAAACCTGCACACCTAGAAGTTCCTAGGAATTTCTTAGGTGTGTAGTCCGCCAACCCGCACTAGGCCAGCGTGGTGGACTATGGCCTAAACCCTCTCAATGGTAGAGGAGACCCGTGCTCAGCAGTGGGCGTATATGGGTTGATGAAGAAGAAAGAAGATATGTTATAAATGTATGTATATTCTTCATGAATAGCGATAATAAACTTATAACATACATACATCACCAGCCTTTCACGTCCACTGCTGGACATAGGCCTCTCCTATGGTACGTGACTGGGCTCGATCTTCGGCTCTCCTTGTCCAACCGCTACCAGCCACCTTGCGAATATCGTCAATATCAAACTTATAACAAAATTATGGAATAGGGCCAAACCCAATGTGTGAGCTTAGCCTAATAACAACAGCTTTAAACCTTTTTTCGCTTCTCACGGTCTCGGTAATTAATCTATACCGGTTTTCACAGATTACTATGCCTACTAAATAACATTGGATGTTCAGTGCGCTTATCAGTTGTACATTACAGTTGTCTACTTATTGTAGTGTTAATATTAAAATATTGAAAATAAATTTAAAAAATGTGAGTACAGTGTTCAATACTTGAAACTATCTGAATTATATTGATATTTTTAAATATGTTTCTTCTCATCTTTTAGATGTACAAATTAGCAGTTTTAGCACTATGTGTGTCATTGAGCAGTATTTACGCTACACCATTACCAGAAGCTGGAATAGGCGAAACTATAAGCGAATATAACTTCGACGACATTGCTAAAGGTTCTTACAGTTTTAGGTAATAATTACCCTACATACTTATATTTATTTAAGAATTCACATAATTTATTTTTCACGAGACAAAAGCTTTAAAGACATGTAGGAGTTCATAAGTTGGCATTGCCTTTGTCTCATATGATCGATTGATGGGTATTAGTTTGGAGATGCAATAATGCTGTAGTATTGTGGGTTGTAAGAGAACTCTTGTATCTTATTCATGCATCGAGCCATAAACGTCCACAGAACAATTGAAAGTAATTATATGGGTATAGTATTTATATGGATTTTAAAAGTTTGTTTCATTAGACTTTCGAATGTGCCCTTACAGCTATTGAAATGGATGTTCAATTGCATTGTATGTATGTTTCTTAATCTTATAGATACAAAACACCTGATAATATTGAGAGACAAGAATCCGGGTATGTTGACGATGATGGAAACTTAATTGTGAATGGTTTTTATTCTTATATCGACACTGACGGAAAACTACAGTTTATCTCTTATCATGCGGACAAGGATGGATATCGCACTAATAATTATGGAAAACCTGTGAGTATCTAATTATTTACATTTTCTATTTTAATGTATCATTCGACGTTCCTAGGTAATTTTAATTAATCTGTTTTCCATTTACTTATCAAGGTCTACTGAAACATTGTTTTCATATTTAAATAATATCGTGTAGACCTCGCTATGTACGCGTATAAGTAGGTGCGTTTCAAGATCATCCTCTTCAGTAAACGATTAACTTTCCAAATAACTAGTTATTAAGTAAAGGGTTTTACCTCATATAATTACATTACATAATAATGCACAACATCATTTCATATAATAGTGTTACATACATATTCATGTATGTGGAATTATTAACTTTAAATTAGTTAAAGTCAACTTTAAATTAGTTACGATTTTGTTGTGTGATATAATAATAATACAAACAGTTTCGTAGCGTCAGTCAGTAAATTTTACGTTTTCTGTCATCGCCTCAAGCTAAAAAAAATAATCTACAAAAAGAAAAAAATGTAAATTTGAGTTGTTTGCTTACAAAATTTTACTTTTTCAAAACGGGATCTGGATATTTAAATTTAATTAAGATGGCGTAACGAACGGTAGTTCCTTAGGATTTTAAAATAAATGCCACCTCGAAGACTTATTTTCATTTTTTTTTCCATATTAAATAATTGTTTAACCACGTGGAAATTAAAAAATAAACTAGGAATTAAAGTTATACATAGGTATTGTTCTATACAAATAATCATCATCAATACTTTTATCAATGTCCCATACACAGAGTGTTACAAAATTACCCGTAAAGCCAAAAGGAGGTTAAATGGGGCCTTATAACGAGTCCATTCACAATATTAGAACCGTAGTAACGCGTTATAACGTGCTGCAAAAAAATAAAAATATTTTATTATTTTCACTGATATGTAAACTCTATTTTAGTAAATTTAAAGAATAAACTATGCATTTTTACCTAATTCGCGGAATATTCTATCGACTTAAACTTCGAACTTGAAAACATTTATTTTTTAGCCAGTACTTGGTAGAATTGAGGTTGCAAACATTTTTATATAATAAATAGATTAACTATTAAAGTAGATAATTATTATTAGGTAAAATATTAATTTAAAATATAATTATTATTAGGTAAGCCGTTCTGTTAAATAGTCTGATTCCTTGACATGACAGCTTACTAGGGCTAACTGTAATTTTGGTTAAAAATATTTAACTAAATAATGATATTTTATACGGGGTATTTTGTGACACGTGGTATATCCTACTGCTGGACATGGGCCTCGTCTACGATTAAGAGGGTTTGGGCCTTAGTCTGCCACGCTGGCTCGGTAGCGTTGGTGGACCTAAGAGTTGCCTAAGAACTTTTAGGTGTGCCAACTTCCATCACGAAGTTTTCTTTCACTGTTAAAATATGCGATAACATATCGTGAATACACAGATAACTTAAATTCAGAGGTTCTCGACCGCGTGCCTAAGCCTCAAGGTTATCACTATTATTAGAATATTTATGTCACCCATGTTGAAGCGAGATAAAATTTTGTAAGCTCTCCATTATCAGTAGGGTGAGGTTGACAGAGAGGTGTGGGACAGATTTTATTCCTACTTAACATTATAACGATTAATAAGCTGGTACTGGCAGAACGTAAAAACAAGTTTACGCCAGTAAAAAGTACCAAAGTTCTTTAAAATCGGCAATTATATAATATGAAGATGTCTGTCAATAGAAGTAAATACGTGTATTAAGTGACACATATAGAAGTGTCTTAAATGTTTTTATAAATAAACTAAACATCTTATTCCAGGACATTCCCGTTCCTGTAGTTGCCGCCTTTGATCCAAACGCGGTCGCATCTTTACTTGGATGAGCCAATTGTATGTTATCGACAATACCTTTGATTATATAAACATGTAACTGAATTAATACTGTAACTACCTTACGAAATTTGAAAAGATTGATGTCAACGATTAGGTATTTACATTTGCCCCAACTACAAACTTCGTGATTTAGAGGCCCAAGTGTAGTAACAATATAAACAACTTACTTTCAATACAACATATGTCAGGATAACGAAATTAGAAACCATCTCCAAGTGAAAATATATTATTTAATCAGTCAAAAGTTTCATCATTAAGATGTAGTACGTATCTATTCGCTATGTGCGAAGTGGGTGGTGGGGAACGGCAAATCGATCGTAGCGCACGATGTGGCAGAAATGTGAATTAATTCTGGGCTGTCATGTGTCAAATTGCTTTATTTTCATGAATTCCTTTGTATTTTTAAGTAAAAACGTAAAAAATTGCGATATGGGTCACAGTACATGATGTGTCGTAAATTGTAAAAACAATGGGAAAAACAGTTCGTGCAAGTTTTATTCGTTTCCAACATCAAAATGGACATTACAACAAAGATATAATGTTTCAAAGCAGCAACATGTTTGCACTTGCCACTTTGGTTATAAACACAGTCGCACTTAACATTTGTAACGACACGTTCATCATCTATCTGGAATTAAAATAAACAATAAAATAATTAATATAAGTAAGCTGACATGAAGCTAACTCAGATATACTATTTCTATAACTTGATATGTAGGTAGGTATGTACTCACATTTAATGATGTTTTGTAGGGAGTTTGTGTCACAGACGTTTGTCTTATGATCAGAGCTCTTATTAAGAAGCTTTCTCCGTTCGTTCTAAGCTCTTCCACTTCTCTCACATGCTGTGCTAATACCAATTTCTTCCCCTTCACAGTTTGAGGTTGGAAATTTAGTTCATGTTTAATCGATGCAAATCCCGTACGTATTATAATGTTCATATTTTTGACTAGGAAGGAAATCACTAGGTATAATATACACACTCACTTTTTACGATATTCTTTTAATTTTGTTGAAAAACTAGTCGAAAATCGTTATCAACTAGATGTAGTTGACATGATTTGACAGATCTCAGTCCTGAATAGTTGTGGCCACTAGGGGCGCTGTCATCGCGCACACAGCGAATACGGCGAGAACCAAAATTCACCACCCCAATATCCGACCCTCTTCCTTCAATAGCACCGCGGACTTTTTTCGTAGTATTCATAGTAAAATTGGGCTAAAAGTAACGATCTAGATCTTGGAAACATGTTGTCTAAATCCAAATAAGTGACATTTTTCAAGATTTTCAAAAAAGTAAAACAAAAACGAAGGCCGCAATACCGAGAATTACTCTAATAATATGTATTTTTGTTTCAGGTCAACAGGATACTGTCAAATAGAATCGACCCAAACGCTATAGCATCATTGCTTGGTTAGCGGAATATGACGATACTTCTTGATGAAGTCGATTATACTTATTGCCGTTCATATTAAAACTTGGACTTAAAATTACTTATCATAGTGTTTCATTTTTGACGGCAATATACACTAATTTTCTTCACAGAAGAATATTGTGAATATTGAAGGTATTGAAGTTCAAAATAGGTAACAGTCACCACAGTGTTCCTAGTTTCAGTGTTTGCTCAAAAATTTAGAACTAACGTAATTTCAATGGTTCAACTAACTAAAACGATTAACACTAAAAATACTCTATGTTTCCAAACTACAAAAAAACACGATGTATCTTTATGTTTCTGTCACATTATGTCTTCAACTTCCCCGTTAAATTTTAAAATTACAAATAATACATTTAAGATCTTCAGTAAAAGACCTTCCATTTGATATGTCACGTGATGCAGGTTTCAAATATTGGTTAAGGCGCGCGGTCTAGAATCTCGGCGGTCGCGGGCTTGAACCCCAGGCACACACCTTTGACTTTTCGAAGTTATTTGTGTATTCACATTGAATTATCACTTGCTTTAATGGTGAAGGAAAACATATTGAGGAAAGTACACCTAAAAGTTCTTAGGAATTTCTTAGCTGTGTATTCCGCCAACCCACAATAGGCCAGCGTGGTGGACTATGGCCTGAGCCCTCTCAATGATAGGGAAGATCCTTACACGTATATGGGTTGATGATGGACAGTTGTACGTACGTGTGATCCTATAAGTGTTACGTTTTCGTATTTAGACGCACGAAACCCTTAACGTTTGAACATTTAATATAATATACATATATATATTATATGAACTTAAAATTTCTGCTACATAAATGGGTATCATGTAGGGGGATAATAGGTCGCGGGACGTCGCTGGCTGCAGGAGGCTTCCGACCGTTCCCGGTGGAAGTCATTGGGGGAGGCCTATGTCCAGCAGTGGACGAATATTGGCTGCTGATGATGATGATGATGAAATGGGTATCATATAAGATGACACGACAGGTTTCGCTGTGAATTTACATAGAATACAATGAAACGATAGCCAAAAGATTTGACCTATTTTTCTACAATTTATTCTGCTATGTACATTTTATGTGTGTTTGTAAGTAGGTACGGATACAGGATGTTTTTTAACTTAATTCAAAACATTTTGTTACAAGTCTCTAAACCCAGCATTAAAAGAATATTTCTTTAGACAAATAACCTTGACATTTAAGTTCACGGATGATCGTCCCGTGAATCTTTTTATTATATTAGTTATTAATATTATCTCTCTCTATCGCATATTTATTGTTTTTTTTTTTTAAATACAAGATAATATTAATGTTAATGAAAAAATACAAAAGAGAAGAATTTGAATGGCACGATACATATGCAGACTAATTGTTAAATGAAGTTTTGCTACATGGCAAAAAATTATAACAATTATATTGCGTTACATAAATTTGTTACCCAAGAAAATAATAGCTGGGATGAATAGGTAATTTGTCGTAAACTATAAGGTACAATCACACATCGAATTTCTACTGCCCTTACTATAAGCGTTAATACATACTATAAGCAATTTATTGTAATACTTATTGTTTTGTTTACATATCATTTTAGTTCATACATTGTACCTACATGTACTTGAAAATACACTCATTAGAGCATGTTGTAAAATAGGAAATAAAGGAAGTATTTTTGTTGTTATTATTTTTTGCTGGCCGCATCCCAGCTAACTAAATCTCACTTATCAGCATGTATTGTTATCTATTACGTATAATCTAATTTCACAGAATATACTTGTTTGAATTTAATATAAGTACTAAGTTTAGGCGTATTTCTCGAGCAACTGATATCTTGAAATGTTCTAGTCTTAGTGATTACTAAAAATCTAGATTTCACCTTCACTCGATTCTTGTTTATACTACTGTATTATTACCGTGCGTATTTTTGTATGTTTGTTACAAATAAAGTCAAAAACCGATTTGAATGTTTCTTGTATGGGGTAGATGGGACCCACCAAAAATACCTTTTATCTTCTTTGGGAATGGGTATATTATAAATGCGAGAGTTTTATGTATGTATTTCTGTGAAGATTTCTATGCTATGGGCGACGCACGTGTTCGTCACGGGCACTTATCCACAACCAGGGCGCCCGAACAAGCCATAGAGGGTGCAAATGCGCTTCCTAATACTCCGAGACGGTTGAGAAAATAACGTCCCGGAGGCGAACCAGGCGCCTGCGGCATAATGGTGGGCGCTTCTTGCTCGCGTATGTACCTCGTTCGCTCCAGTTGGCGCGGAGATGGCCAAGGAGGTTTGGTTAGTAGGCTGGTCAGGGGATTTTGTTAGGGACCTAGCCCGGCACTAACATCTCTCTCTCTCTGGTCGGTCCCTCATTTCTGAGGATCGTGGTCAGCGTTAGGGTGACATCTGGAGCGGATGATCTGCTTCCAACGGTTTCTGTCCAGCGCTTCTCTTACGGCGGTGTACTTCTTGGAGGACGACGACACTTTTACTTGATCGGACCATCTCATAGGTGCACGACCGCGTGACCTTTTGCCTTCGGTGCCACTAACATCTATGCGGACATAATGTCACCGCGCACCGAACTGGAAGACCGGCGACGCCGACATACGCTTCCCGTTGAAGGGAAGCCGGAAGACAGTTTTTAGTCTTTTGATATTAGTTTTTTATTGAATCATTAAGTACATAGGATAGGGCTATTTATAGAAAGGGCTTAAGAAAAGGGCCTCCACCCCTTTCAATACACATACGCACTCGTTTGTCGATATTTTCCATCGCTATTTTGCAGAAATGTTACTGTATTGAATTTTGATAGTTGAATTTGACATTTAAATGCCTTGTTGTTGAAAAACCAGTGTGTTGGGCGTCTCCGACAGACCCTGTCTCCCGGAAATTATCAATTAATCTCTTCACAGTTGCCGAAGATAAAACACTATTCCGACCATATTTTGTATGAAATTTTCGAACTGCTGCCGCCAAGCTCTCCTACACGTTATATCGTGTAACGCTGCATTTTTACTTATATTGAACTGTCATCTGTCGATTAGCTTTTTTTTTGTAGGGGTGGCAACACTACTACAAAAATTACATCTTTACAACATCATTACATTATTACTTTACTTTACTACATCATTACATCTTGTCCAAATTAAAAATTTATAAGGAAGAATAAGCTTATATCCAAAAAAAAATTATAACCCTTAAACTATGTATGTTTTTAATCTTGCTTCCGAGTTTCTTGCAGTCCAACGGAACACAACAAGAACAACAAGGAGAATTAAGAAACGCAGGAACCGATAATTCATTTTATGCAGTGAAAGGCAGTTATAAATGGGTGGGGCCTGATGAAATCAATTACACCGTAAGTTACGTTGCTGGTGAAAACGGTTACAAGCCAGAAGTTCATGAAAGACCCAGAAGTTATTCTCCAGATTTCGGCTCTGCTTGTTTGGGGAAATTATGAAAATTGCCGGTTAAATATATGAATTTTTATAGGTAGCTTTTAACTTTTTCTTTATACTGCTACATAAAATTGATCACACTGATACCGGGTGGTTAAAAGATAAAGAATTATCATAATAACAACATTCTGTATTTGCAGTCAGGAACGTAAATTCCCTACACGTCGCCTCTCTCAGGAACCTTCCAACCAAGCGCATTCATTGTTTTTATAAATAACTAGCTGTCCCGGCAAACTTCGTATTCATCATCACTTTCATATTCATCATCTTTTTTCTTACATACGATTCATTCCTTCTCATAATGTGCTCATCCATACCACGACGGACGATTTCATTTCATCTTTTCTATGACAGGAGCTACTTTCAGACTTACCCTAACGTATTCATTCCTCACTCTGTCACTCCGTGTTATACCACACATCCACCGCAACATTCGCATCTTTGCTGCATGCAGTCGTCTTTCATAAGTCTTCTTCGTTGACCATTTTTTTTCTTTTTCAGGACAGCTGCTAGCTCCCTTGACCGATTATCATTCATCGTACCTACATTCCAACTTGCGTACCTCAATCTCATTTCCCGGGCTAAAATGGCTATTAAAAAATAAGGGTTGATCGTAGAAGGGTGAAAATTAAAGATTGTATGTATTTTTGTATGTTGTATCATAAAAAAATAGAAACTAAAAATTTTGTCTAAAAAATAAAAATTTAGGGGTGGACTACCCCTAACATTTCGGCGGATTTTCGGCGGTAGGTGTCAAAAAGTGTAGACGTGTTTAAAGTTTCGTAGTATTTTAAAATACTATAATAATCATTAAAACAAGTTATAAGTTGCAATTATTTATTTAGGTAAATAAAAGACTTGTATGTAACAATAGTTTATTAAGTACACCACCTGCTGGCATATACACTTCTAAGTCATCACACGGGGATCATGGCTCAACTCGCGGACATCCAGGAGGCGCAAAGTAAGCTTGAGGAGTGTTTTACTAAGCGGATGAAGGAGCTCGAAGCACAGCTGCAGACCGGCGTTCCAGCCAAGGACACCGTGGCGCGGGTGGCGGAGGAGTTTCGAACCTTCAGGGAGCTTATGTTCAACATGCTCCAGTTGCTCCGCCAGCAGATCGCTGATTGCGCCAGCTTAATTGATGGTATGGAGACGAGGCATCAGCGAAAGGCTCTCATTGTCCTTGGAGTCACTGAGACTGACAATGAAGATTGCACTAACACCGTTCTGGATGTCATTCACCACCGAATGGGGTTGACCAACATCTCTCCGGCAAATATAACCAGGTGCCATCGGATAGGAGTTCGCAATAAGCAGCATCACCGGCCCATTCTCCTTCGATTCGCAGATGTTGAACTCAGGAACTCCGTTTGGAAGGTTAAATCTAAGTTAAAGGGTTCCTCCGTTTCATTTAAAGAATTCTTGACGAAGCCTCGACAGCTGGTTTTTGCCAAAGCACGTCAACACTTTGGCATGCGTGCCTGTTGGACTCAGGATGGCACCATCATTATTAAAACGTCTGAAGGCACCGTGAAGATTACCACATTGGAGGAGCTGAACAAACTCACAGTGAAGTATCCTAAGTCGTCTAGCAACACAAAGTCCGTGGCAACGGTCGGCACTAGTCATACCGCAACAATAAAGTTAAACGCGAATGCTCGGAAAAACTAATAATTAACGATTATGAACGAGCTGGTTTTGTGCGCGATGTGTTTGTGGCGTTAGTCATTACTGTACTGCTTGACATTTCATATCGGTCTACCCACTGTGAATGTTGAGATTTTTTTTTATTGATACTATTATTTAATTTTTTTTTTACCTACCCCATATGTCATCTCTAATAGACAATTTTATGTAATGTCAACTATGACGCGCATTTGACAGATGACGTCTTAATTCTTAGGTTGCGTTCTGAAATGTGATTATTACTATATTTTTGCTTTTTTTTTTACTTTTTCACTTTATTGTTTCATAATTACTTTGCATGCTCCTGTTTTAATTGTTATGTTCTTCTATTTCTTTGTTTTTGTAATAAGTGTATAAGCTGGTGGGTGGTGCAGAGATTGAAAATTGCATCAAGTGGTACGTCTTTTTTTATATACATTTTTATTATTATTATTATTTTTTAATTGTATTTAAGGTATTCTATTTTCTATTTTAGTTAATATTTATTATTTATTTATTTATCAAATGAATTCTGATAGTGATTCATTTTATACTGCCAACAATTCTGATGATTCTTACAGCAATTGCAGTTTTAATTCTATGGTTGATGGAATCAATGATTTCTTAAGTCATACTTTTAATTCATCTGACGGCATGCTGCTTAATATTTGCCACATTAATGCTCAAAGCATTCCGAGCCATTATAACGAGCTGACAGAAACGTTTACTGACGTCAACGTGCATGCCATCCTCATCTCTGAGACATGGCTCAAACCTCAACTCCTTTCTACCACTTATCCACTTCCTGGTTTCACTCTGATCCGAAATGACCGGGTCGTCGGGAGAGGAGGCGGCGTTGCTATTTACTTGCGGTCAAATTTCACTTACACCGTAATAGCCACCTCCTCCTCCGACGGTCAGGACACCATGGAATATCTATTCCTCGAGGTTTGTGTCCGGGGAGCAAAAGTTTTGCTTGGTGTGATTTACTGTCCCCCCTCTCAAGACTATTTCTCCAGTTTCGAATCGATTCTGGAATCTTTAGGGTCTGAATATGCTCATCACATCATCATGGGAGATTTTAACACCAATCTCCTTGATCATAAATCCTGCCGAGCCCATAAACTACATAATATAATAGAGTCAGCCAGTTTGCATATTCTGCCACTGCAGCCGACTCACCACAACCCTGATGGTAATGACACCTGGCTTGATCTTATCCTTACCTCTGTTCCCTCCCTTGTTCCCTGTCATGGTCAACATCTCGCTCCCGGTTTCTCGCATCATGACCTTATATACATGTCCTATGCCCTTAAACCTCCCAAATTTCCTACTAAAGTCTTGCACATGCGTTGCTTTGGACGCATGGACATGGATCAACTTTGTCAGGACGCTGCTAAATTAAACTGGGACACACTGCTGGCAGCTTCAACTGTCGATGACAAAATTAAAATTTTTAATAATAACATTCTGAGACTTTTTGACATCCATGCACCATTGAAATCAGTGAAGGTTAAGCGACCTCCAGCTCCTTGGATGACGAGTGAGATTCGGATGGCGATGAGACGTAGAGATCAGACATATCGCAAATATCGAAAGGACCGTACAGTTGAAAAGTGGAGTCAATACAAAACAGCAAGGAATCGGTGCAACCAGATGATACGCAACGCCAAACGCCACCATATTCTTAGTAATATTTCCTCTTCATCATCTGCCGATATTTGGAAGTTTCTTCGAACTCTTGGATTTGGAAAACAGAAAAATATTGAAATCCAGAGGGCATTTGACTTGGACGTTATCAACCGTTATTTCACCACATCTCACCTAATAGACGGACAAGTCAAACGTCAAGCACTGGATTTCTTGGCAGGGCTCCCGCGCCCTACTACTGTTCCTTTCATATTTTCTCCAGTTGCATCGGGTGAGATTAAGAAGACAATCCTCTCCATCAAATCCAATGCCATGGGCTGCGACAACATCAGCCGCCGCATGATCATGGCAATCCTCGACTATATCCTCTCACCACTGACACATATAGTCAACTTTTCCTTCAGCACGGGCATTTTCCCATCCTCATGGAAAAATGCCTACATTATTCCTCTGCCTAAAGTCCCAAATCCAACTCTTCCCAGCCATTTCCGTCCTATTTCCATACTCCCATTTTTATCCAAGGTGCTGGAAGCCTGCGCCCACAAGCAAGTGGCTAAGTTTATTTATCAAAATAACTTGATAAGCCCGTTTCAATCAGGTTTCAGGCCAGGTCACAGCACCACGTCCGCTCTCCTCAAAGTGACTGGCGATATTAGGGCGGGCATTGAGGATACCAAAGTCACCGTGTTGGCTTTGGTTGACTTTTCAAACGCTTTTAATACTGTCAGTCACGACATCCTTCTCTCTATCCTTTCCCATCTCATGATCTCACCCATTGCTCTGGATTGGTTCTCAACGTATCTTCGTGGACGTCAGCAGTCGGTGCGCCTCGATACAACCATGTCAGAATGGAGTGAGCTCGACTCTGGTGTTCCACAAGGTGGTATTCTTTCTCCATTATTATTCTCGGTATTTATAAATCTCATAACTCGCGGACTTCAGTGTTCGTATCATCTGTACGCCGATGACTTACAGCTGTACGCTCAGGCATCAATTGATTCCGCCTCTGTTGCAGTAGATCTGGTTAACAGAGAGTTGGAATATATTAGAAGGTGGTCTGAAAACTTTGGCCTTGCTGTGAATCCCACTAAGTGTCAAACTATTATTGTTGGGAGCCAACGGGCTATACGTAAGCTGGACACAATAACCATCCCACCAATAATATTTGACGGTACAGTCATAAATTTATGCCCCACTGTTAAGGATCTCGGACTTTTCATCGACAGGACACTAAGCTGGCAACCGCAAGTAACCTACGTCTGCCGTAAAGCCACTGGTATTCTCCGCGTTCTCTATCGCCTGAAGAACTTTCTCCCATCCAAAACCAAGGCGATGCTTGTGCAAGCTTTAATCCTACCTATAATCGACTATGGTGATGTGTGCTATTTCGACCTGAATGCAGACCTCCTCAATAAACTTGACCGACTTCTCAATAACTGCATTATCATATGAATCATATTTAATCTCCGTAAATACGATCATGTGTCGTCCTATCGTTCACAGCTCAGGTGGTTGCCGATTCGGCAGCGGCGTGAGCTGCGAGCACTTTTGACTATATTTTCTATTCTTACCTCTTCTACTGCACCTTCGTATTTATCCGACTTCATTCAGTACTTACATACTAACCATGACAAAAATCTTCGCTCTAAGAATAATCTCCTTCTTCTCTGTCCTTCTCATACTTCTAGTCTTGTCCACTCCTCTTTCTCCGTACAATCGACTCTTTTATGGAATGCTCTTCCTCTAGAGGTGAGGATGTGCAAGTCTCGTCAGTCGTTCAAGTCAAAGGTTCGTGAGTTGTTGGTAAAGAGAATCACAGAATCTTCATAATAGTTTTTTGTATGTATTATTATATTTATTTATATTATATGTAGATATTAATATTTATTTTATTTATATATGTGTATTTTATTATAGTTGTATTGAATTTATTAGTGTATGTATACTTATAAAAATCTTATTTGCACACCCGCTATATATCATCTCTGCATCACCCAAGGTCCGACTGGAAGAGAATGCCTTAGGCATTAAGTCCGCCTTTACAATAACCATTGTAAAAAGTGTAAATAAATAAATAAATAAACATTTTGGGGGATGAAAAATAGATGTTGGCCGATTCTCAGACCTACTCAATACGCTCACAAAATTTCATGCGAATCGATCAAGCCGCTTCGGAGGAGTATGGGAATGAAAACTGTGACACGGAATTTTATATGTAAGATAATTACTTTTTTTTTGAAAACTCTATTTTGAAATGAAGGCGCAGACAAATCGTTTTTATTATAACAAAAAGGAGTTTAAATGTTTCTTCCGTGTCTCAAGTTCTTGTATATTATGAGACATTAAATATTTACTCTAAAAATATCACCAATAAATTAGTATCATAATAAAACTCATACTACAATTCATTCCGCCATTCTATATTTTATGCGTGTGTGTGTTACGCACACAGACAATAAGTTGTACAGTTTTTTTTTACCTAAATTAGTTACATGTCTCTAAGCCTGGCATCAAAAAAATTCCTTAGACAAATTACCTTGACATTCAAGTTTTCGGATAATCGCATATTTGCTTCCAAAATCCAATCGTCACAAGTAAGCTACTATTAAGTTTGTAAACAATATATGAAGTAAAATGACATAAATGCTTCCCAATAAGTCATAATTGGTTATAACCTTTGAAATGAAATGAAATGAAATAATATTTATTGAATCTATAAAATGTCAAATACATCACTTAGATTCAGTCATTTTGGCCATTTATTTTGGCCATTCAATTAAGATTAACATTTAGGCTTAATCACTAGCACACAATAAGGTATATGTAATAAGAGAGTACACCAGTATTTTTTTTACATTTCTTTCAAAGAAGTATTGTAGGAATAAATCTTAAGAATTTACATTCATTATGTTTCTGTATGTAAACGACGAAAAATTAATTGCCGTGTATTTTTATTATGTTGGGTTCTTTGAATTTGTCTATAATTTGGCACTTCACAATGGGTGAAAATGAGACTTTATCTAACGAAACGATGTAGGTGTCGTAATAAACGATAGAAATAGGTAACTAAGTCAACATTTCAAAACGGATACTAATTTTTTATCGCTTGTAATGCAGTGATATTATTGACTGGCTTATTGTATAAAATAAAGGTCATGAGTTTCTTTATTTTTCAATGTAAGTAATTAAGTTGTACAGTTTTATTTAATTCTTTAGCGCTTTCATACATTTAATTCAACCGGTTTGTTTATAAAGGTCATGCCAATGGCGATTTGTTTGACAGGGAAGAAATTGTTTTATGCAACAAGCGTTTATTTTCGTCACTTCCATTATAAAAGACTTTAATATAGTCGTAGCGTATTTAACTGAAATTTGTGGAGTATCTTGCAATGGGTAACCCATTAACTATTTCTTATATCTTCTAGAAAGTAAAATATCAACACTAAAACTCAATCAATTCAACAATTTACTGTGAATACTTAATTTGATAGACTATTGCTTATTTGCATATTATGTCACTACTTGGACTTAGGCGTATTTCTCAAGCATGTGACATCATAAGGTGATCTATAATCCATAAAAGAAGGTATTTCCAGCGGTTCACCTTCACTCGAATTTAGTATAAAATAAAAATGAAGTGACAAGATCATTTAAGCATGATATATTTAACCTGTAGGTTCATTTGTATACAGAACTTCATTGACGAAACACTACTTTAAAACATGAAACTGGTAGGTCCTTTCATAAATTTGTTGTTTATACAGTGTTTGTGTTGTGAATCTGCAGTGTTAAATGGATCAGAAACTAGTAAATATTACCATTTTATAAATGAAATGAATCGACGAAATGGTACTTTCATATTTCCAAGCGATTATTTCTAATTGAATAACTGGTTTTGTTTAATGTTTGTGTTTGTCGGGACAAATTTATTTTGGGTAAGAATATGTTTGAAATATTTGTATACAGGTGTATTCAGACCGTGATCGGAAACGAAGGCAGGTAATAGCTACGGTGATACAAACCCGTTGGCGTTAAAAAAATCCCGAAACAAAAATAAAAATAATACTCTTTCCACACATCCACCGATATTCAATGTCACATACATTGCACCTGCCTTCGTTTCTGATCACAATTAATAGTGGAAAAATTAGGTTACAACGTGATAGTGGCCAGTCATCAGTCATATTAACATAACATTTTTCTTTATTGTTATACCTTTATATCAGTATTCTTAAATTTGTGATTAATCTACCTTTTTACCTGTTTCCTCTTTATGACCTCGCGGGTCCTGAGCGTGCCTTCCGAGTCAGGGAAAGGGTTATTGTATTTATTTACAAGGAAATTGTCAGTAGCAGCACAGAGTCGGGAAAAGTGCCCAAAAAACGACAATAGCTCGCCACTTATTACGTCGTGAGAGTGAGACATGTTTGCCGATATGTGGAATTTTTTTTTATGTAATACGATCTCAAAATTGTTTTTGTCAACACAATCTATACTTCTTTACAAATATGAATGGCAAAATGAAATGTTTGTACCAGTGTAAGTTTATAACGAACAAACCACTGAATCGATTTAAAATAATTACGTAAGGGAATAAGCAAGCATAAGCAGTGATGGCCTCGAAATTTAGGCGCGCGGTCGAGAATCTGACTTTTCGAAGTTATGTGTGTATTCACTTTGAATTATCACTTGGATTAACGGTGAAAGAAAACATCGTTATAAAACCTGCATCGTTAAAAAGTTCTTAGGAATTTCTTAGGTGTGTTGTCCGCTAACCCGCACTAGGCCAGCGTGGCGGACTATGGCTTAAACCCTCTCAATGGAAGAGGAGACCCGTGCCAGTGGGACGTATATAGGTTGATGATGATGATGATGATCTAAGGACATTAGAAAGGACCCCTTTTTTATACATGACTGACGAGCTTATTGCCCCTAAAATATATAACTAATCCAACAGATTACTTAATAGTAACCAGATAATTTTAACAGATAGTACTTACCTGGATAAAAACTGTAGGTTATTATGTTACAGAAAATCTTTTAATTATGGTAAAATGATATTTACACACGCACGTGTCTTTCTCCCACACATTCACACCCACACATCCACACCCATACTCTCAAACGCACATTCACACTCATAAACACACACTTGTTAAATTCATAGGATATATCTATGTTTATAAATTTAGGTATATATCCAAGTTAAATGGAAAACCTCATAAATGATATTCAGTAAGTTTAGTCCATTGTTTTATTACAATATTATTTACAATATTTACAATACTACAATATACATAATATATACATAATACATAATATAATATACATAATATAATATATTATCCATTATCGTTATCCTTATGTACAATATACTATTATGGCTAACAGTATTAGGAAGCTATATAAATAAGGAAATATACTTATCTTAGACATTTTATAATATCGCTCCAGTCATGGCCTGTCTGTCGTTCCGATCGAGCATGCTTTTATAAGGGTCTGCTATCCCCACTAATTGCAACAGGTAGTTGGGTAGTTACAATAATTTTGTTAATCAATATTCAACTTAACGAGAAACGCGACTACCGACTAAGATATTCAATAATTTACTTAGATTACCATATAAAATAATGAATATATCTAACACACTCAATACAGCAAGTGTTTTCTGCATATTATAATTGTTTTATTAGTAGTTGCTTTTTTGTTTCTCTTTTTTTATCATTAAGATTTTTGTTATTGCTTTATTTGTATTTTAAGTTTTATGTATTTTTAGTTATAACATAAGTGTACGGGAAGACACTGACTTCTGCAACACAGTTTTTACTAGTGCAGAAGTCAGGAAAACCTTTTATAATGTAAAATTAGTTAGGCAATAATAAAGAATTATTTATTTATTTATTTCAAGACAAAATAGCACTACACCCTGGCGTAGCACACGTTAATAGTTAATACTAATTTATAATGAAAAAAAACAAGATTGATTGAAATATAACTGGCATAGAATACCATGGTCAATAAGTTTTATTTTTATTAACACGACTAGCTGACCCGGCAAACTTCATATCGCCTTTCCAATCAATGAATGTCATGTTACGTATTAACTGAATTTAATTTTTAACTAGTTTTTGCCCGCGACTCCGTCCGCGTATACTCTAGGGTTAAGTGCAGAAAGATTTTTGCATTTATAACATGTTTATCCCACGGGAATACATTTTCCAGGATAAAATCATCCCATGTTAATTCTGTAAGCCCTACCTATCTCTATACGAAAAATCATTCAAATCGGTTTGGTAGATCCAGAAATACCCATTCCCAGGGGAAAAATTCATTTTCCGGGATAAAAACTATCCCATGTTTTATCCTGATGTATACAGCTATATTATTGTAAAGTTTCGTTAAAATCCAATCCATTTAGTAGTTTTTACGTGAAAGCGTAACAGACAGACAGACAGAGTTACTTTCGCATTTATAATATTAGTATGGATTATATGTGAATAAATATTAAGGTCAGCACTTTGTTGAGATAAAAATACAGAAATATAAAAGTACCAAAATGGAATGCTTTGATCGAGTTTAGCTAGACATGATTAAATTAGACTATAAACACGTACATATTGAGCAGCATGGGATGAACTCGATTTCAATTCTCTTCATTGAAATACTTTCGTAGTAAGCAGTACTTTCAGCAGCGGGATGTATAAGGGCTGATGAAGATAAAACTCCTTATGATATTCATTTATTAATATATTTTAAAGGGGTTGTACGGTGGTTTTGATCTTCAAGTATAATAAAAAATTAAAAAGTAGATTCAACCAAGGATGTTAGAAGTTAGATAATTAGACTTGATTTATTTTCAACGATTATTTACGAGGTGTGTTCAAAAAGTAAGGTGACTTTTCAAATTTCGCGGGCAACGTACTTCCGATTATCGTTTTTTTTTGTTATGTTGGTACACTCTTCCCAAACATCTGTACCAAGTTTCAAGCGTATAGCATTTTTTTCTTGGTTGTGAGAGGCGTAAAGGTTATAAGTGTTTTGCGTGCTCGGCGATTTCTTGCTATCGAAAAATATGGATCAAAGGATTTGCATCAAATTTTGTGTAAAAAATAAAATAAAGTGCCCCGAAATACTTGAACTGTTGACAGTGGCATACGGTGCAGTTGACGTCATTCAACAGTTCTTGAGCGATGCTCATGCGACGGTTCTTTTGGTCAAAATTTAGCAATTTCGTAACAAACTTCGCTGTCACACGTCTTATGCCCAAAACGATTATTTATTCACGATTTATGTATTCATGATTATCATATTTAGTGTAATTGTCTCAAATTTGTTTTTGCTAACACAATACAAATATGGAAAAATGAAATATTTGTACCAGTGTACGTTTATGACGAATAAACCACTAAACTGACTCAAAAAGTTACCATCACACATTAGACGGAACCTTTGGCAATGCATTGACCCTTTTTTATACATATTTATTTCGCAGAAGTTTTTTTCTCATCGGATTAATACACAAATCAACTATTTATTATTACAATGAGCAATACGCAAAAATTTGGTAAACAAGCTTTAATGGATCCATAACAACTTACTTTATTTAATTATCATAAAAAGTAAAATTTGAACTTTATAATTTACTACCCGACTGTTACTTATAAACACTCTTGTCATAGAAAGTCTCTATCTCCGTCCACTACCGGACGAAACAGCCATGAAAGGTTTGTTCTATTTTATTCTGTGATCCGCGTATGCGTGAAATGCGTCTGATACCTATTTTCAGAATTCTTTTCGTGACATTATTGTAAACTGGTAGTCACTGTTATTTTGATGACTCTGTATTAATGATATAATTATCGTCTTTCAGTTGGCAATACTATGTGTAGTCGCGATCGCCGCGGTCTCTTCTCTCCCAAGAGACAAAGTGACGTTATTGCGAAACGAAATCGAAAACAAGGGAAATGGTTATCACAGATACAGGTACGGCTTTTATTTTTCATTTAATATGCATACGTGGCATCGATTTATTTAATTATTTTCTGGGCTTACCCATGACTTGATTTCAGTTGAACATTGTTAATAAATGAGGCAGTCTATAGGTATAAAATAGTAAGCATTTATGTGATCGATCGACTTACTTATTTGTTAAGATGACCTAAAACTTAACTTACTGTCAGATAATCTAGAAATATGATTATTGGGTATAATACTCGTAGTAGACTATTATGCATATACAAAGGAAAATTTTTAAAACTGAAGACTGCCTACTGAAAATTCGTATTGAATGTTTCTAAAAAATGTGAAATACAGGCCAAGTTCTATGTAGATAATCCTAAAATTAATAAGCGAGAATATGCTTATGCATATTCCAGAATAGTTTTGTAGCCCGTATTGTTTAATTAAAACTATGTATCTGTATTTATCTTACTTCCCAGTTTCCTGCAGTCCGACGGAACACAACAGGAACAACAAGGAGAGTTAAGAAACGCAGGAACTGATAATGCATTCTATGCAGTGAAAGGCAGTTATTCATGGGTGGGACCTGACGGAATCAACTACACCGTAAACTACGTGGCCGATGAAAACGGCTACCAGCCAGACATTCATGAAGGACCCGCCACATCTTTAGATTTCGCAGCTGCTTCCTTGGGCAAATGAAGATAGTTGTTGGTCAATCAAATTAAAATGTTTTAGCTAGCTTTTACTTTTTTCTTTACAATGCCACGTAAAATTGACCGATCTAATATCTGGTGGTAAAAAAATAAAAAATGTTGACACTTATTACCATATACTATTATTTTATTCTAAACGTATGGAAAAAAAAATAGAAATCCTTTGTTATTGACTTGAGAAAGGTAGCGGATGAATAAAGGCTAGTTCGAATTAGGCTAGTATTTTAGTCGAGTAGAGACTAATTTAGTGGCTAAACTACTCGCTACTGCAAAGAAATTGTTCACAGTACAATAGGTACACACATGCGTCAGAGGTATTTTGCAAGATGAACGTGAAGACAGTTTTCGCCACCACTAATGAACTTGACTAATCAAACATGTTCGCACTTGTTTAGCCGGTAAACCAGTGACACGGAGGCGTGGTGGGAGGCGCTACTCGCCCGTCAAAAATAGAACAAAGTGGATTGATTCGACTAAATCATTTTAAAAAAGCAGTGATGGCCTCGAGGTTTAAGCGCGCGGTCGAGAATCTCGCCGTCGCGGGTTCGAACCCCAGGCACACACCTCTGACTTTTCGAAGTTATGTGTGTATTCAAATTGAATTATCACTTGCTTTAACGGTGAAGGAAAACATCGTGATGAAACCTGCACACCTAAAAATTCTTAGGAATTTTTTAGGTGTGTAGTCTACTAACCCGCACTAGGCCAGCGTGATGGACTATGGCCTAAAACCCTCTCAATGGTAAAGGAGACCCGTGCTCAGCAGTGGGGCGTATACGGGTTGATGAAGAAGAAGCAGAAGAAGAAGAAATTATTTACTAACCTACTTGACTAAAATTTTAATGTTCAGACACATTTAACCACTAAATGACTCTCCACTCGAATAAAATTCTGGCCTAATGCGAACTAGCCTTAAGGGCTGCTCAAGATGGTTGCCGCCTACTTGGGGAGGCCTTCGTTAAGCAGCGGACGGCGATAGGCTGGGAATGTACATACTATCACCCAACTTGCGAGTTTAAAATTTTTGAATAGTGTTTATCATTGTTAAACGTTATCTTACTCTCTTTTATAACTTAAACCAGAATCACTTGTCTTGTTGTTTTCTATCTCTTGACAAAGAAGATTTATAAGTTCGAATCTTTCATATAACATTGGCTCTTGAGCCAAATATATTTCTTTCCCAAAAAAAATAAAAATAAAATGCAACATCTCTATTTATTTCCCGATTAAATGTTTATGTAATGTTAAATACCTACCCTAATTTTAATTACATTCACCTTCAAAACTAGGTTACACTAGAAAGTTTTCAGACGATAAAAACAGACATTTCACATAAAAAAAAAAACAAAATTGACATGGCGGCCTTTGGTAGGAAACCAACCTTGCATCCTTCGAGAAGTAGGCGCACGCTACTACCATCGATTGATCCCGTTTTAAACTAAATCGACATTGATGCATCGAGGCGGGAAGCTTAAACTTATTTTTTATTCCAGCCTAAGCCTGTAAAGTGAAAATAACCCGACTTTACCTGTATCCTGAATAAATTCACGTTGTTTTTTTCTATCTTCTTTATTTATTATTTATTGTTCACCATAATTAAAACAACATAGGTAAAAGTACCTCCAAGTATTGTTGGAAGTGTCGACCTTATCGCAGACGTTAATTGAACTGTTGAGATCGGACGCATAGAGTGGGTGTCACCATTAAAGTATGTAAATGTTGCATTTTTAAAATACATGACAGTAATATCATCTATCAATAAGTAGGCACAATTTATATTAACGCTAAATTCGAACCGGAAATGTAATACACAAAAACATGTTTATTGATTTTGGTGTATAGAAGTTGGCAAATTAAAGTTTTAGTTTATTTTATCAGGTATTTCGGGAAAATAAACACCTAATTCGCTTCTCCTCAATTCGTTTTTTCTTGATACTTGACATCTTAAACTGACTTCTTAAAGTATATTCTATCATATTATTAATGGCTAAGCTCGAGCAATGTGATAACGTTTTGATTAGCAAATTTGCAAAAAGGTCGCAAAGTAATGTGGTAAACATATAGGTATACAATTATATTAAATCGTAATTTTTTGGATAGAAATATTTTCTCTTCATATTATAATATCCTAATTCCATATGAATTAAATAAAAATAAAGCGCTTTATTCTTTCTTATGTATACAGGTATTTTTTTTATAAAACTAATTTTGATAGAAGGTCTACACAAATTTTAAAATTATTTGCTATATAATTGTCCTTTTTTATATGTACTAGTTCTTTACAATCTCAAACAGCGCCATCTGAGAATAACATCTGCCACTATTTTTAAATCACCTGTACTATCGAGAGCTAAGACATAGGCAGACATGTGATATCAAAACAGCTGGTTGGTTGCTAGTTCGCAAAATCTTTCATAGATGGCAATATAAAAATTTAATAGGTAATGAAGATCTAGTTTAAAAATATGAAGGCTGAAAAAATGATCAAAATTAACCTTAAGTAGGCTATCGACGTCCACTGCTAAACGTAGGCCTCCCTGCGAAAGCGCCACGCCGGTCTTGAGCCCTAATCCATCTGGTACCCGTCACCTTTTTTTAAATCTTCGGACCATTCTGCTGCAGGTCGTCCTACACTCCGTTTATGTTATTTAGCGTTTGCCTAAGCACGGTCTCCATTTCCACACTTGTCTGCTCTACTTGCCGTCGGACCGTCGGCAGACAATGTCCAATGTCAAAGACTCCGATTCTCTGGCAGATGACTTCATTACGTATTTTATCCACCAGAGAAACTCCAAGCATTGCCAGTGGACTACGGTGGGCGTGCTATGGAGTGCAATAGCACGCTGATTGACGATTTGATCACGATTAAGTTTATGGATCAGATCTTTGGTAAGTATCCACGTTTCGCCTCCGTATGTCATTACGGGTTATTTCATCCATGTAGAGAGGATATAATATCAGTACATCCAAGTGAAGAGAACTCTGTACAAAGGTGCAACGATGGCCAACTAAGTACAGAAACGTAGCATAAAGACAAAGCCAATCCAACTGCGGCGAGGGGTAAAGTACCCTATAACGAGGGAATCATTATGTTAAAAACTACTTCAAAGTTATTATATTGTTATGAGTTTAATACAATTATGCAAAACAATCAAATCTATGCGTTGAGCTTTTGTACCGTACTACTTAAACATTATTCAATAGGTCGCATACGTTGTATCAAAATGATAAATTGCTTGTCAAGACCCCGTGATTAAAATAATAATTTATATCATGGCGTGTATGGAATCCTCATGCAGTATGTTTAAGATTATTCAGTTTGCTTGGCTATTCATATCTAGGTACATTATTTTGATTTTTATTATTGTTATTCTTTGTTTCGTACGTTTCATTGTATAATAGGAAAATGCGTAAGGACTAGTCACTGGACTGATTGACACCCCACTACATAATAATGCGTGCGTCCAGCAGGCCTAGGGTTCGAATTGTGTGTTTGGAAAATTGTAAATGCAATAGTAGACGAAAATTTTAATTAGCAGCACGGTGCGAGGAGACTGGCAGAAGGCGCACCTAGTGTAATTTAGGATTTAAGATACTGAAATGGAACTCAGCCTACCGCTTTGGGTATGCAGGCGCGAGCGTGAAACACATACTCTAGGATCGAAACCTAATTTCTTAGACTGGATACCCAGATTATGATGTCAATTTTAGTATTTGGTGAATTGATATTATGTAATTGTATGATATAGTAAGTGTCTTCATAGATAATTTAAATGCGAGCCTTATGTAAGAGTAACATGCAAAATTGCAACACTAGGCTTAGCTGTCATGTTCACGTTACGAACATTGCTGCAACAAAGTTTATTCTTAACTAGCATCATTTCTAATTATAGAAGTAAGGATTTTTAACATTTCTATAGTAATAACTAATAAGGGCCTCACATTTTTAATTTAAAGTCACTTGTTGCGACTGACCATTACGAAATGAAAAAAACAAAGACCCTATTTTAAAGATGTAACACATACACACACATACCTGTATATTCGTTTCTAACCACGTTACGTAATTTGCGATTTAATTTCCGCGTAACAAAATGTTTACGAAGTTTCGGGTATATTTCTTACACCGGTTGATAATTTCCTTATAAAGCCAAATAAGAAGACACAATTAGTGAATTGGTTATATTTCATTCAAATATTATATTTACCCATATTGTCTTCACAACTCTCTCAGTAGTAGAAGAAACCCGACCTTAACACATTGCAGGGCAGGCCTTGATAAGCCACATTGGCCTAAATTGGGTTGGCGGACCAGAAACCTAAGAAATTAGTTATAACTTTAGGGTATGTAGTTTTCCTCATGTCCTAACTTAACCGTTATAATATGTAGTAATTCGTCTTAAATACGCACGCCATCAATACTACTCGATTTCTATGAACACATTTATTTGTTATTAAAGAAAACGCAACATGATATATCGTTGTAATAAGTAGCACGATGTTACGACTACTTGAAAAATATGGCAGAAAACGAATTGTATGAGAGCTGCTCAAGACCAGTATAGTTGGCGCTTTTTTGCGGAGGCCTATTGTGGATGGCGATAAGCTGAGTATAATAGATAATTGTTTATGCATCATAGACAAAACGTTTAAATAACTATTGAGTAAGATTGCTTAAACCGCAATACTTTTCTTGAAGGGTAACTAAACGCTTAGCAAAAATGTCATGATTCCTATTTCGTATCCTTTTGTTAAGGCAAAATGTAAATTTTAAGATACTTAAATTTTGGTGCATTTGATGAAATCTAAATAAGATGGATAATTCAAATTTTTCAAATAATTTGATTGATCATTTTTTGTTATTCCTACTTACTTACAACCTACCAAAGAATACGTATTTATTTCTTTACTTTTTAGTGCACATTAATTTGTTTTGGAATACTTTTTTTAAGGCGGTTTTTTGTTTGGTTAATTTCTTTTGGAGTATAAGTTTAACATTCGGAGTTTGTTTCATTATAATCCCAAAAATGGGTCATGGGTTAATGGTAAACTTGCTAATAGTTGGTATGTATGCGTCAATGTAGTGTTTTTAAAAAATGGAGTAGCACAAAACCTGTGACGGCAACTTGCTATTTGGTGAAAAGGTGGAAAATAAAAGAATTGATATATGTAATTTTTTACTCGAGTCTCATAGATTCATTATTAAATATACATTAAATCACAGTAACAAGTTATTTCTATACGATATCAGTAAGTACAAATTCGCTTAAACTAAGCCGTCGTCAGTCCGTCGATTTGTAGGTACTTGCGTGGGTATTTTTCTTAAAACCCTTGGTTGAATTAACCGCGGTAAACTTGGTTTTGGTAGACTTGTTGGGGTTGTTGGGGTTGAGAAGCGATGTATTGAAGGGAGCGAGCGATGGCCTCGGGGATTGGGGGAGGAGTTGGCAGATGAGCTCCTTCGGCGTGGAATCCTGAAATATATAGACAAAATTAGTCCGACTGACATTGTGCTCTAAAATAATACATAGTAAACATGTAATTATATGACAAACGTAATAATAAAATATAATCAGATAAACTAAACTTAAATAGTCGTAATGCAACAAATTACATATTACGTCACATTGTAAACTCACGGATGTGATGTTTGAAATGTATATAGTGAGTAGCCAGATATGTGAGACATAATATATTTTAGCATAATTTGAAAATTATACTTAAACAGAGAGCATATTTTTGGAACTTTACGAGCCTTATTTATAAACGATGATAGATGAATTATGATAAGTAATGAATCAAAATAAATGTAATTGTTCTTCTTTCACGTTTCTTTTGATTAGTGGTATTAGGAACAGCAAGACAAATATTGTTTTGAAAAAAATTGAACTGCATGTGGACAACAAACAAACAAAAAAAAAAATGGAGGAAGATCAGCTATAGACTTTGAATTATAAAATACTTCTTTACCAGTTTCGTCAGCAATGTAGGATACGGAAATGGGAATTCCTTCGGGTGAAGTGTAGGAGAAAGCGCCTTGAGCGACCTGCGCCTCAGCATCCTTTACTCCAGCGTTCTTCAAGTATCCTTGTTCTTGGGCAGCGATACCATTACCGGTCTCATAGCTATGAGGAAAAATTAATAAATTACTTTATAATACTTAATATATGCATAGAACCGAATCTTTTTTCTATAGGCTTTGAATACACTTCATCATCATCAGCCATATGTACGTGTTACTGCTGGGCACGGGCCTTCCGCACTATTAAGAAGTTTAAGCGTTAGTCCACCACGCTCAAGCGCAGGTTGACAACTTTATATAAAAACAAAACGAGAAGCTGAACCAAAGTGCATTCAAATTATAAAAATAAATTTCTTGAAATAAGAAAAATTATTATTATGAAAATACCATATTTATAGAAATATTTAAACCCATAAAATTTCATGTTTTACGCAATTAACCCATTAGGTACCAACTTTTTTCTGTATTGTTTGACATATTTTTCAAAGAGTATATATAATAAGGAGCACATAAAAAAAATATAAAAAAAAAATAACAAAATAATTTTTTAGTCCATCAGTCCAATGTTCCCATTTAGGAACATATTTAAATAAAGAAATTCAATAAGTACTGCCATCCATTGAATCAAATTACTAGTTACAAGCTATTATTTAGATACTATTTGATATTATTTTACAATAAATATAAAATACTTACATCGAATTACAGAATAATCAAAATGGAAACAATTGAAAATTTCGAAACTCGTAAAAACTACGTTCTTTGATCAACAACACATAAATGACAATAATTTCAAGTGAATAATTGGCTTGATATTTAGCACCACACGGTGTAGAAACTAATGACATGAATAATTATTAAAACATTGCAGGTAGTTATGAATGAATCGACAAAAAGTGAGATGTCCCAAATGGGAACATTGGTACCTAATGGGTTAAAGGTATATTGCTACAAATACTCTTAAACGTGGATATAGCGAACTAAAATAACCTGTACCACACGCTCGCAAAGATCAAATCTAATAAGGGGTTTCACCAAAACGTTTTCAGGTCGTGCAATCATGGTGCATTGTCAATCTATTGCTCTTGGGAATCTTTTGTTTGTGCATAAGGCACCTACCTGCATACCCGTGTGCGTTGTTTTGCTCTCATTGCGAAATATGCCGTTGTTTTCGTTGCAGTAACACATGTAGCATTATCATAAATTATTGTATTACGAACTAAGCAACGCTTAACAGCCACGAAATGCATTCATAATGTACGCATCACCGTTAAATTATTTTGTAATTTTTATGACCTTATATAATTCAGGGATTTGATAAACAACTGCCATCTACCGGTATGTAAAATGTAATTCAGTTATCTTCCGTCCATGACCTTATACATATACAATAAAAATATTTAGTAAGATTTGAGTTCAGGTAATTTGTAAATGTTCGGTTCATTGGTTTCTCACGATTAACGCGGTACAAAATTGATGCGCTTAATCAAGCTTTTGATAAAATCTTGTTGGGTGTTGCTTTGGGTTCAAAATACATGCTTATGAGTAGCTGAGCCAATTCATTGCGTCATAAGGGCTTGGTTTAGTACACTTGCTAAGATAACTACTACAAAATTTGCATTTAATATGTTACTCACAGGGGATATCCACGCATGATCTCGGTCTATTTCATAATCTGGTATTCGGATTTTTATGCAACGAGCATGCTGTAGTTAAATTTATACCCTAAATCGAATCAAGGTGGAGATTTACGATTGTAATAACAACTCACACAAAATCTAAAAATACTATGTCACAATGAATCAATAGGTTCCAATCTCGCCATGATTTATTCACGAAGGCGAGTCCAAATAAATTGCAAAACGCAGATTCGGCAATAAAGATAAGTCTTTAATTAAGTGTTGTGGGGTTTTCGAGGATGGGTGTTTTATTGTATTACTGACTATCGACATAAGTTCAGAAATAAATAATAAAATAAGCGTGATGGCTATAGGGTATTAGGTCGATAGGCATATGTATAAAATAATTTTAATAAGGCTGTAATAAATTTTAAAATTAGAATTTTTTCTTTGTTGCTTTCTATAAGAAAAGGAATATCAAATTCTATACAGGACGTTTTATCATTATAATTAAGCACCAATATTTTTACCCTTTCAGGGTATTAAGCGAACAAGAACTAAAAGTAGTTGAAATGATTAAAATATTATTATTTTTCAACGTTATTTCTCCATGCAACCAATGACACATTTAGTTTAATTTTCATAAAGTAGGTTTATGCTAACGATGAACTCTTATTTTATATAAATGTAAAAAAATATTATCGTAAAGAATTACCCAAAAATGCGTAGTTGAATTAATTAATAATATGTATATTTGTTACTTGTTCTTACCTGTATTGGTAGCTTCCATCGAAGTTAACTTCTTGCGTCTGCTTGAGGATAGGGATGATTTGGCCCTGGTACTGGGGTTGGGGCTGGTACTGTGAGAATTGAGGCGCAGCGCAAGCGACGGCCACCAGGGCAGACAAAACTACGAACTGTCATTAACAACAAATTAGCATATTTCACACAATTTTGTTACAGTTTATGCGGCATTCGTTAAACTTGACCTTTCTGATCGAATATATTTGTTAAGTTGCCCGTCGTTGCATAACATGTAGATCAAAGATCGTAAGTTTCCAAATGTGTAAGAATTATAGACGTTTTTATGCTACATCGAGCGATAACCGAGAGATATTGAGTGTAGCATCTCAATTTCACAACAACGATTAGCGCAATCCTAAAGCTATATATTTCTAACAACCAGTAAGTTTCTATAGCCTTGAAGGCGTAAAAAATATTATTATTTTTATTATGGTTTATATGGATTCTAATAACAGACATGAACGGTTATTTGAGGATATTCTGTTTACCGTAACCATGAATGACTCTGATGAAAGAAATGCATAAAAAGTTGTGTGTTGTTTAGTGAATGATTACTGTGATATAACTTTACAAAAAATAGTACTGGAATTAAAAAATGGTATGTCAGAGATAGCACTGTTTTTAATCAGTAAAGCAATTAATGGGTGAGAAAATTGAATTAACATATACTCGCCAGTATAATTAATTGAAAAAAAAATTATTTCTGTTATGATAGGCTGTAACTTTTGCTACCATGTCATGTCTACCATGTCATGTGGCAATGATATATTAAAATAAAAACAAGCAAGTGCGGCTGTATTAAATATTTGCCATTGACTAATAACACCTGACGTTGAAAGGGCAAGCATAGGGATAATTTTAAATACTATTGAAGCTTGCTAGAAATTTATATTTAATTTGAAGTTTTATTACGATAATAAATTTAATGAAATTTTAATTATAAATGGTCATTATGCAATTATCTTTTGGCAATATTAACAAGTTGAGTATTAACTATGTTTTTAATTGAAACTACCGTCGAAACGTTTACTGGAATGAGTGATGTTTTAAAAAATGTAATAATTAACATTTATAATATGGCTATTGTATGAAGTATACTCACGGATTTCATTTTTGTTTTATAAAATGAAAATGTAGATGGAGGTGATCTTCGGTAGAAGTGTGTGGCGGGAATGATTTTTCAGATCGCCCGCCGCAGCTTATATACAAAACGGCACCGGCGCACCTCGTGAAATTGGAGTACAACGGTGCGGCTGCGCAGCCTCTACACGTTAATATCACACATCAAAGCCGCCCGCCCGCCCCGCGCTAGTTCGCTCTGCCTACACTATAAATAACTAAGATTGGATTTATGCTAAAATATGTCTCGTCAAATTAATATATCATATACATGTCAAATTGGCAATGTATATTGCAGATGCCTCTTTGATATAAAAAAATAACAATTTGCAAACTTACCAACGTCAAACTCATCAAGGTGTAATTAAACTCTGAACCTATTTTGAAGATGTAACGCGTGTTAAATTTTAATTAAACCTCCAGAGATTTATTCTCGGGTAAATTATTAATGTCGTCGAGACAGCAATGCATCATGAGTTTCTGACATAAACCCGCATTGATCATGAAGTAATTTCATAGGTCTTAAGTACCTTATTGCAAAAAGCTTTATTTGCAGTGCCTATATAGGTGATTGCAAGTCACGTATTGATTCTTAATTAACCAAAAAACAATGTTAATTACTACTTTGCACATTGCTGACAGTAATGTTTGCAGGAAAATTATTATTGATTAAATTAATATTGAAGGATAATAACTCTCATTGTTTCAATGTAAAATCAAACATTTTAACTTAAATTATTTATTATACAAGTCCATAATATTACCAGGTCATATTCTTGGTGGTCTAGGAATAACTTTCTACAAACCGATCCGTTGCCCATACTTGAAAAAAGAGTCATGTGGATACATTATCCCAACACACTGTTGTACTCTTGAATGGACATAGGCATGCACATCTGTGCTTTTTAGCTTGATGTGGATTTGGAGAGCAACAGACGGACGCAACAGACTTATTTGGGTCAGTATTTGAGCGAGTACGAACATTATTCTGCTGGTATACACCTTTAGTGAGCCCAGATGGTCCACTATAAGTCAAATAAAGTATTTTTCTATCAGTTAAAAATAAACAAAAACCACACGAATGGCGCTCCCCATTTACTTAGTTTAAGCAGCTGAGTACGTCAATATAAAGCCTTTTATTCGTAGACAAGAATAATTATTGTGTTTGTGATCGAAGTATGCCAGCTAGTTTATTCTATTTTATTTTTTGAATAATATAAATTTTTCTATATGTGTATTAGAGAACGGCATTACCATCAAGTGCTTCGGAGGCATTCAACTCCAAGTTGAGGATTGTCAGGAGATGGCGCAGGACTGATCAAAGAAAGAATCTTATAGAGGTATCGAACAACGGGAGAAATGGCGGGTGACATATTGAGGAACTCATATCTGTGCTAATATTATAAAGCCGAAGAGTTTGTTCGTTTGTTTGAACTACAGGGCCGACTTGAAATTTTTTTTCAGCGTTAGATAGCACATTCATCGAGAAAGGCTATAGGCTATATTTTTACGATACGACCAATAAGAGCGGAGCAGCAAATGAAGAATGTTTGAAAATTGTTTTTTTTTCCTGTTGAAAGGTTCCGCTGCGTATGATGCATTTGAATGTATAAAATAATTGTTCTCCCTTAAAAGTTCTAAAAAAAAGTCCGCATGTCTATCTCTTTGAATTGGTTCACTATAACCTCTTTTATGCCAACCAAATTTGTACTAAAATAAAGCATTGTTTATGAAGGTTTTTTTTATAAATATTATATTAATTCTTATCCAAATAAATACGTTATTCATTAAAAGTATTAATTAAAAAAATGTACATCTCTACATCATTACTGTACATCATTTGATTTCAATGAGTACCTATCTTAGAAAATATCGCAGTTTTAAAATAAAGGGCGCAATAATGATGCACAAGGCGCCAACCGGTGCGTTACGAATTCACGTTTTAAAAATTTTACCGATTTGTATGATTTTTTGGCATGAAATAGGACTCGGCTATGATGTGGTATAATTTGTCCAGAAAAGCTCAATGTTTCCATTTTTTACACATTATTAAGTATTAATTCGTTACGGAATAATATTTCCATAAATATAAATAAACCGGTATATTCTGTAATTTTAGTCCATACAATTTGATTAATTATTGTGGTTAAGTTTTTTTTTTATAAAATAATAATATAATTAAGTATTTTAGATTAAAATAATATGAGTTCATCTAAGTTTTTGAAACGTAGAAGGTAGAAGTAAGAAAAGTTGTGTAGTTGAATAAGCTTATCTTATGAATGGCTTGCTAAAATTGAAATACTCTTTTTGCGTTGAATAATTAATTTATGAAGGAATGGTATACCATCATTCTACAACCTAGTGGTCGTAGGAATGGAGCATCAATTAAATTGTAGCATCAAAAGAAGAAACCTTTTGAGGTCGAAAATATACTATACGGTGTTCCGTTTCCAGTATTTTTTAGAGATTATTTCATTACATGAAGAAAACTAAATATACTATATTCGAACTGCAAACTAGCTACCAACTAATACGTAAACATATCTTAATTTTATACAATATATGTATCTATGTACATACATAATAATAAATGACGTATGTTCTCCCCCTTTTGTCTTCCTTCGGGTAAAGGCGTAGTTAAAGGGACACCTCTACTTCCTAGAAATACATTTCATTGTACTCACATTACACATCGTTTTTAGGGGACATTTCCAAAGTCAGAATAGTTACTGAGAATGTAATAATATAAAACCTCAGGTTTTCCCATTACTAAAATCTGAGTATGTCGTCATAATAACCTATATCACAAACAGCAGGAATTAAGTAAAGAGCTTTGTCTTATATTAATGTATAAGAATAGAAACCCTAATAATAATTATCTAAATATTGAAATGTGTACACTGTACACGTGCTAAGAAAATAAATGATTATTCTACATGACAAATGTTGCTTTTGTCGGTGACACTTAAAATGCAAGTTTACTTTTTCTCCCAAAACATGTTGCTAGGAAATTATACAAAATAAAATCTCTTAAAAGCCATGTAATAAGTTGCTTGCCGCTTCTGTGTTTCCCCGCTTATTACTTATACATAGATCACGCATCGCATTTCGATGCGGTTTTCATACCATTCAGTTACTTTACCTATAGAATTATTGATGCCCACATAGATTCCAACCAGACGAACCAACTCAGATGCTCATGTACATAAAATTTAAGATAATAATATATAAAAAAAACAAATTTGGACCGTATGTGATCATATTGTCCCTAGTTAGCATAAATACATTTTTAATATAACATTATGCATATGTAAACAGAACATGCCCTAAAATTAATCAGACTTGGTTATAAGCAGTCTAATAGTTCTAAACGCATTGATGCTAGAAAGATTCTTAAAACAAATTAAAGTTTAGACGTATACCAAATCACCATTACCACTATCATTTCCACATTACCTGTCTTAATTTTCTATGACGGTCTCTTTATATTCTGCTATATAATATTACTTGCCAGTAAACTAATAAAACTACAAAATTATTTTTTTATATAAGCAAATTATAACTAGTTTCTATTTATAATTACGTATAATACTTTAATGGTTTTCAAATTGAAAGTGTACAAGTAATTTTAGTTTAAATAGTTTGTTACATCGCTGCGCATATGAGCGTGCAAATGCCAGAAATAAGTAATAGTAACAGGACAATTTAGTAAAAAAATGCGTATCAGGACATCAGAGCGTCTCCACGATACGTTCTAAAAATATAAAACGAAACCTTGTGTTTGTATGACTCAATGGGTAAAAAACCACACGGTTACCAACCAACATATAGTGGTCAGAACATATCTAGGTATAAAGAAGATATAGGTATTCAAAAATTTCGTGTTAGATTATCACTCGTTCATCAAACGATTATAATTATAATAATTAATATACAAAAAAGGCAACGTAGCTCAGCAGATTATGAAGGTAATTTGGAGAAAAATGTAGGCAAATGTTAGTGTCTTATGATCATAAGAAAGCCACGAACGGCCTGACGTAATAGGCAACAAGTCTTGGAACTTTTTTTGCGGTGCAAATTTAGCTGTAAGAATGGCAAATATTGTTTATAAAATGATAATATGATTTTGTTATCGCTTCATTGTCTAGTCTAGTATGTCTAGCATTGCATAGTAGATAAAACATTATTATATTTTAGGCCCGTTTTTCACCCAAACATTTTTAATTCCCTCTCGACCCAATTGTTAATTCCACGAGGATGAAGCTGCGGTAGAATCTAGTAAAATATAGTATTAATGTCTAAATTTTACGCAGTGTTTATATTGGATACGCCGTAATAGGGAATCAATATAAACGATGAAATCATGATAGGTGTGTAACAATAAAAAATCTAAGACGTGAGGAAACATAAATAGCAATGTTAACCTTATACATACATTGGGCATGAAGCTTTAGTTTGCCAATCATTCATAAACTTTAAAGTCATGCCCTCAGGGATCGTCGAATATACTTACATATAGTCTAGTACATACCCTAATAGGTGTCTGACGCATTGCGCCTCCCAATTACTATGCGATTTAATATTCAACATGGAATGTTCAAAGGTCAACTAATTCTTGTCATAATAATATTTTGGTTCCGGATTTCAAACTTATGCAAATCTATTGTTCATTGGCTTCAATTATAACACAAAACAAGCAATTATTTTTACGATTGGAATATTTTTTTATGATAATCAAGCGCCAATATATTTTATAGATGGATTTCATTTGTGTTCACATAATTAAGTTGTTTCACAAAATGATCATTCCTACACTGACTTTTCTCACGCGTCGTGTCGATAAAAAACCCTTAATTCTGCATAAAAGACGCAAATGAAAGGAAATGTAACAAGTGAACTAGTAGAGACAAATGATTACAACTCGCGTCGAAACAATGTTAATATAACACTGGCATATACAATTAGAAAGAATGTCGATATGAAATATGTACAAGTACATTGTATACCTACATACTATTTGCGCTTTACGACGGAGATTAGCAACCCATGAACATGAATAATGAATAGGTCGCACGTGCTTAACATGAAATATGCATCAATAGATGAATAATTAATTAATCAACATGCATTCTGTAACGTTTTTAATATCGTATATGAATTTTTATTCGATCAATTTCATTGATTTAATATAATTATGTACATCTTATAACTTATCTATATAATTGCTATGTCTGAATGTATTTTTTTTTCAATACATGTTTGTAACATATATAAAGACATACATAAAATGTATCGAAAATCTTATAAAAAAATACAGAGCGAAAAATACTGCCAGGGTATAATTCACAGGTCGGGAAAAATGTTATTATTATTTTTATATAAAAGTAGTAACAACAATCAGCCTACTTTTGAGATATCTGCCTGTTATATTGGGTATCGTTCACATCGATATGTATTCGCGGCTATGGGCACTCTGAACAGCTATGCTTGTTAACTCTCTGCGTTCCAGCAGGATAGATGGCACTCTACTGCGTAAGCCTCAGCGAGCGCTGGCGCAGCGGATGATCAGGGGCTACCGCACGATCTCCTACGAGGCGGCCTGCGTTCTGGCCGGGTCCCTGCCATGGGACCTTGACGCCAAATTCCTCTCGCGACTATACCATCAGCGGGAGGAGGCGTCAAGTCGCGGGGATAGACTGGCCCCGAGGGAGGTTGAGGCGATGAAAACCTCCCTCCGTACGGCCGCCGTGGAGGAATGGCGAACCAGGCTGGAGAATCCCAGTGCTGGTGCTGTGACCGTCGAGGCAGTGCGTCCTGTCTTCGACCAGTGGGTGGACAGACGCCACGGTGCGGCGACGTTCCGCCTGACGCAGGTGTTGTCGGGGCACGGATGCTTCGGCCACTACCTGTGTCGGGTGGCACAGAAGGAGGAGTCGACTGTGTGTCACCACTGTGACAACTGTCTGGACGACACAGCCCTGCACACTTTACGAGAGTGTCCAGCCTGGGAGGTGGAGCGCAGCGCTCTCCGCGCTACTGTTGGTGGCGATCTCTCGCTCCCGGCCGTCGTCTCTTCGATGGTCGGGAGTCCAAGGTCCTGGCGAGCGATGCTCTCCTTCTGCGAGTACGTCATGTCGCAGAAGGAGAGCGCGGAGCGGGATCGCGAAAGAAGCGATCCCACCCGTCAAAGACGTCAAAGAAGGAGGCGCCGGGTCAACAGAGACAATTAGACCCGGTGCCCTGCCCCGTGGCAAGGGGGCGTAAGAATCCCACCACGGTATCCCCTGCCTGTCGTAAAAGGCGACTTAAAGGGGCCCTTGGGGTCGCTGGACGTGCTGTGGGGGCAGCGCGTCCTCACTGAAAGTGACCCCGAGAGGGGCGGCGGCACTGTGGCCTGTGTACGTCGCGGGCGCCCATCCACAACCGGGGCGCCCGAACCAAGATAGTGGGGGTGCAACTGTGCCCCCTAAAACTCCGAGACGGCCGAGACATTTACGTCTCGGAGGCGCACCGGGCGGCTGCGGTTGACGGTGGGCGCCTCTCGCCCGCGTACCGTGGTCGCTCCACTCGGCGCGGAGATGGCCACCGGGGGGTTTTGGTCGGTATGCCGGTTTAGGGATTTTGTTAGGGACCCAGCCCGGCATTAACATCTGCGCGGATATGACGTCGCCGCGCGCCGGGCTGGAAGACCGGTGACCCCGACATACACTTCCCGCCCCCCTCCCCCGGGCTGGCGGGAAGTAGAGCCATAAACAGCTTTCCCCCCGAGAACAAAAAAAAAAAAAAAAGGTCTCTAGTCTGGCATCTGAACTACCAGATCAGTAAACGTACACTACGCTACCAAAAAGAGACATCGACAGCCAAAAGAGTATCATGCCGCATCACTCGGTATATTCATGCTGGCCTAGTATGATAGTGGATGACGCTTCCCATAAAGGATTTCAAGGCCAAGACTGTGGGTCAAAATACACAAATTTCACCAAAGCCTTTCAAGTCTTGTTTGACCTATCGTTTTATGCTTTAAATGACATTCATCGCTGAAGCAGAATTATACGATGAGATTAGTTTGCTAGCGGTTAATCACACAAGAAGTAATAACTTATTAAAACTGAATATTTTTAACTCATTTTGTAATCGTCAAAAACCATATTTCTTAGTACAAAGACTTAAAATTTACAAACATCACATGGACAGAATTACACTTTTTTAATTTCGATAAATATGGTAAAGTGGAAGCATTTATATTCTATTAAAATTGTATACGTTATTGCCACATAGTTCAAAGTTAGCGCCACGACCTTTTTGTTGTTATTAGTAGTTCAACATCAAAGTTTCAAAAGCCCATGGATAATTTTGCCTCCAATTTGAAGTCATTTCTTTTAACCTTTTGTTATTAATATTAGCCTACATACACACAATATTATTATTTATGTAACATTTGGTAAAATAAACACTTCTTTATTTGATAATAATTTATTGCCTCCGATTTTCATTCGAGTATTTTTGTAACAGCTCATTATTATTTTTTTTAATGGTGAGACATCTCTAAATTCGATGAACAATGAATTTTAATTTGTAGCAAAAAAATCTGGAAACTAGGTAACGGGTACCAAGTTTACGTCTATCCACGTCACGCTACATTATAAAGTTGAAATCTTTACTTTTACTTTTTGGTTGGAATTTGACTAATTGAGATGGTCGCGATACATACTTTTAACGTGTAACGACATTGTAATTTACATAATTAATTCAAGAAGGTTTAAATTCCGCATTGTTGTTATTTAGATTCTTTTTGTATTTCAATAAACAACAATGATATTTATATAAAATACTTCATTGTTTCATTTTGAACGAATCTAAAATAAATGGCCCGGAAGTCTATCATTACTCACTCAAATATTTGAATTGAATAAACAAATGTGTTTTATTCTTAAGCATCGATGTTACGAATATAAAAAAAATATGAACAAGGTCCCTAACTAAAGGAAAATAATCTTACGGTTTGCCTTGTGGTCTACCGGCATAAGTTCGTGCTGTAAGATTCAGCTACCCCGGGTAGTATTTCCAAGTCGAAAAAGTGTTATTGATTTTTGCACTAGGCTTTATTTATCTATGCAATAATTGGAAATGTCCAAAGATCGGTATTAGTGTTCCCCATATTATTTCGTCTGACGAAAACAATTGGCAAAATGTGGGAGTTCCTATGTGCCTTTTCTTAGCCTTACGGGTTATGCAGGCATATTCATGTATATATACTCAGCCTATCGCTGTCCACTGCTGAAGGTAGGCCTCCCCAAGATAGCACCAACCATCCAACCAACCATCATATGCATGTAACGGGTGATTTTTTAAGTGTTAAATTTTCCAGGTTGGCGGTATTGGTTGGTAATAGCATCCCAACGTCATCTATTAATTGAAAAGTTTTCAGTATACCCTGCCATTTTATCATGGAAAGACTTACAAACGAGCAACGATTGCAAATTGTTGAAATTTACTATCAAAATTCTTCCTCTGTGAAAAATGTGTATCGTTTGTTACGACCATAGTACGGTCGTCATAATCGATCTGGTGAATCAACAATTCATGCTGTTATCACCAAATTTCGCACCAAGTTCACTTTGTTGGACATTAAACCATTGTCTCGCATTTGTACATTGCGTACAGAAGAGAATATTGCAGCCGTAGTGTCCAGTGTTAATGAGGAATATCAATACATCCCGAAAAAAGCCACAGCTTGGTGTGGTTTATGGGCTGGTGGCATCATGGGTCCATTTTTCTTCAAAGACGACCGTGGAAAAAACGTTACCGTCAACGGCCAACGATATCGAGCCATGATGATACGCAACTTTTTTTACCCCAGTTGGCTGAGTTGAACTTGGTTACGATTTGACGCCTATATAGGCCGAAATGCTCGAAAAAAGAAGGCAAAATTGGACCTTCCGAATTGACTATTTGAAACCGATCCGCGGACATTATTTCCATGAAGTTATCTTTAAAACGTAAATGGCTAAGACCAAGTTTTCAATTCTAATAAAAATTTTGAATATATGATGCAAATTGAGTATTTTATTCGATTTTAAAAAAACAACGCTTAAAAAGTCACCCATTATAACTTATGTAATTATAAAAAATATTTAAATACATTATTAGAATGAATGTAATAAATATGATCTTCGATTTATCAAACGTATTATTAGGAACTTGCTTTTGCACGCGACTCCGTCCGCGTATACTCTAGGGTTAAGTGCCGAGAGATTTTTGCATTTATAACATGTTTATCCCACGGGATTACATTTTCCAGGATAAAATTATCCCATGTTAATTCTGTGAGCCCTACCTACCTTTATACCAAAAATCATTCAAATCGGTTTGGTAGATCCAGAAATACCCATAATACTCCATTTTCCGGGCTAAAAACTATCCTATGTTTATTCTGTGAGCTCTACCTCTCTCTATCCCAAATTTCGTTCAAATCGCTTTAATTGGTAGATCACGAAATATTCATTTCCACGGGAATACTACATTTTCCGGGATAATAAGTATCCTATGTTCTATCCTGATGTATAAGCCATATTATTGTAAAGTTTCAATAAAATCCATTCAGTAGTTTTTACGTGAAAGCGTAACAGACAGACAGACAGAGTTACTTTCGCATTTATAATATTAGTATGAACTAGTATGGATGAACATCTGTTATGGTATTACAAATATGTAGATATGTTTAGAAATATATTTTATTTTAAAATTACAATTTTATACATACATCGGTGTTAAATTTGCTCAACATACGCCTAAGGCCAGGAAAACATTTATCAGGCCCCAAGTGGTAAAATCATACCCGTGGCGATTTAGGTAAATCAAATTGTTCCGTGTGGTTGGTAACAACTGAATCCCACGGTTATAGTTCGAGGAATTTAATAGTTTATTGGATTGTAAGGTTAGAATATTTTAACCCCATTCCGTTCTATTGAAAAGCAGTAATAGATACACGCGAATTATTTAATTCATATAAAATATACATTTGTATAGTGTCGAATTGATCCGCTCCAGCTGTAATTACTAATTAGGGTGTCCAGTATGAAGCAGTATTTGTCTTGAGATTCCAGTTTCACCGCCGACACTTGACCTAAATAAAAATAGCTTGACCTAATTATTTCACAGTATATGTATATAAGTAGGACAGGTCGGAAAGAAATTCTCACATAAGCCCAGTAAACGTGCAAGGGCTTGCCATATTTTTTCCCTTCTGCAAAAAAACTCCCGCCTGATAAATGTTTGAAATTTTCTGATGTTTAAAAATAGATGCTAAAATGAGAACAAAAGGGCATAAAAATACGTACCTATATCAAAAGACAAACTAGTCAAGTGACCTTTGCATAACCGTTTTTGGATACACGAGCCAGCTTAGAACACAAAAAGAAACAAAATATTCATAAAGTAAATAAGAAGATGGACTTCTGTATCAGATTGTGCGGTATTGTCACAACTAGCAGCGGTGACCGCCGTGCATTCTAATGCGACAATCATAATAATATTATTATTTTGCTCACAAGTTTTTTTCATCGTTTTTTATGATTATCTGCGCAATTCCTTAAAGTGTCCATTATGGTATTATTAAAATTTTATTTTCCTCAACTGTGTCTGTTATGTTTATATCCAGTAATTGAATTAGCATTTTTCTAAAAGTTTCCAACATTGAGATTCCTATAATTATAATCTGTGATTTTAAAAATTTCATATTTTATTATGAAAAATATGTAATTAAGCAACATAGACATGTATGTATATTTTGTATAATTCGTTTAAGTCTCTTAAAATACGGCGACTCAAATTGAGCATGACAGTGTTGTGTTAGGCGTTAAAACTAGATGTAAATAAAAGCATTTTGAAACGACGCCAAGGGCAACGCCATTTCTCAATAAGATTGATCCTCAAATTTTGTAATGTGGATCGCTTCCATATAAAATTTTATTTGACGAAATATTGAACATTTTCTGCAAGATGACATTTGCAACCGTTGCTTCATAATGATATACCTATTATACTAAAAAATATTTTATCTGGTTTCCAAAGTTACATACATTGACATTTTGATTTAAAAGTGTTTTATTTTATGGTTCAATAACAATTTTCCTTTTCTCCCAATAAATAAAAAGTTATATAATGCAGTACATTTTATTAAATTTGTTTGTGTTCAATTATAGCTTGAACGGATAATAATTATTCTATAAAATACAAAACTTAACTTATTACGCCTCTATAATTATTAAAAAAGGGAAATATGGCTTTATTCTTTATATACTCGTAGTTTTTTTTTTAATATAGTTAAACAAAAATGTTATTAATTTGTATATTTACATAAAGACGGTATATTCATCATACACAGCTTTTCATATTTGAGAAAAACGGTAAATTATTTTTGTTATTTTCTAAAATCTTCTGCCGGGTTTAAACGGTGCGGGTTGATATTGTGTTTGAATGTTGGATCCCTGAGCTGTTGGCGGCAGTGTTTTCAAGTAATCCAAGGCTCTTTGTATTGCCGGTGGAATCGGTGGAGGAGTCGGCAAATGATCGCCCTAGAAAACAAAGAAAAATAACAAAAAAAGGAACTGTCTCATCCATACATAATGCTAACCTAGAATAAGATAGAAAACTTGGGGTGTGGGAATCTAAAAATGGTTTCTATCTTACAAAAACCCACACTCGTAACAAATATTTGTCACAGTGTCCAGCCCGTTGCCTCTTATTTCACAGGCTGGTTGGCTTTTTACCACCTGATTTCCGTTGAAGCCGCTGAATAATTTGCTTACACAAACATAAGTATTACTTATTGATACGTACATTTTGAAAATATTTTATTAATAATAAACTATTTAATAAAACATGAAATTTTATGCATCCATGTAATTAAATGAAGTCTTTAATGTTATAAATATTTAAATCATAAGATAAAATTTGTCAATAAATATATGTGTATGAATAAATATAAATGGACGACGATTCTGACAATAACAGCGAAAGAATGTGCAGGATGTTAATGCTTACGTTATTTTTCCGAATTCATAATTATTTCATCATTTCATATATTGAGGACACAAAGCACTTGTGTATTACAAACATAATTTGATAAATCAATCATTTTCTACTGACACCTATTCCACCTACACTAATTTAGTAGCACCTAGAGACTTCATTGACTCTATTTTGTCATAGACAGGCAAGAAGTAGCATATTCACGCAGAGATTATATAATGACAAAACACAAACCAATATTACCTAATTGACACCGTGTTACGTTGAATAATGAGGTGTCATTTTTAACAATTTGGCAAGATGTCATCTAACTAATAGAAGCATGCGCGATGTCATATCAGCGTGTACAAAAGCCTGCCCATTTCTCAAGAGCGGGTCACTCCGGGTCGCCGTCTGATATTTTGCGGCGACATTTGAACACATGTTGGCTAACTAAAACTCCCACTTTGGAAGCGATACCTCACAATCATCTTCCTTTAAATGCTTTACGCAAGCAAGGTGAATCAGACAACCAAAACATTTTCCTAGTATTATGTGATGAACGTGTGAAGTGACCGCTCCCAGACAGTACCTCGAATCGCCAGACTCGTTTTTGTTAATGTAACTTTTTGTTTCGTGCAATAACTCCTTGCCCACACAAATTATTTTTTAAATAGTTTGCTTTCAACACACTTGTATTTACGTATTTTAATTAAACGACATTGTTCTTGTGATAAATGTCATTTTCTCATTGAATGCCTGCCATGTTAAATAACGCGAAGACAATAATTAATAACCTGACATCTCATGTTACATAAAGGGTTACTAGTGTGTATAACCAATTTGTCTAAAGTTGACGAAACGTGTATGTGTCACTGTATGAACTGATCGCCTAATACGTAACAATAGTCTTCCAAATTATTACGATTTAAGAATCGTTCAAACATTAAAGTCAATAAAAGCTATTTCGATGTTATTTAGTAGGTCACGGCTGATTTCATAGGTTCGTCCATATTCGGAGTTATATTTCTCTTGAGTACCTATTATATGAATCAATGGATTATTCGAAAGAAATATTTTATGTCGACTTTTTAATTTTAATGTAATTTCAATTATTTGGACATAGATGGGACACAACCTAAAAGATATAAAAAATGTTAAGCGCAATCAGTAACAACGAGATGTGTATGTACATGCCCTAATATGCTACTTGTGGCAGATTCTGTGAATTATTCCATGCAGCGAGATGTCAAGGACACTTCGACGTTGATTCAAGAATCCTGTCGAATATTATTTCAATGTCAATATTTCATTTTTTCTTGCCACAACTCTTTTGTGTAACATCCCACAATAAGATTTTATGAAATCAATTATTACTAGATATCACGATCGATTTTAATCGAGTTGATGTTAAAAAATTTCAAAGATCGCAGGCGATTTATAATTTAGTGTAATACTTTTGAAATCGTAGATGTGTCTTGTGTTATGGTTAAGATTTTGGCTAAAATTGGTAAATGGTATTCAATGAACGTAGAAGAGCAGTGTACTCTATTTAATTTTATATAATGAAAAAAGGAGATACTAAAACAATAAAATTAGTCTCTAGAAGTACTGTAGAAATCATTATACTTTTAATTGCGTACATTTAAATATTTAAATTATAACCATCTTGCTTTTGTGACAAATTTAGCAGTAGTTTCTTAACTTTACGGAGAATAATCGTTGTATTAAATTTTTATGAAACCAATGTAAAAATTCCATACCCAATGTGGTAAAATATTTTTGAATTTAAGCTTCTTATTTGTGTCTTGCTATTGAGTACTATTAGGTAATCATAAAATTAATCAGTGAACAAAACCTGCACCTTAGACAAAAGTCAATTACACAACGTGCGATTAGGCGTCTCGTCATGTCATTTAAAGAGATAGATAAACCGAAATGCTTTGTCCGTTCCGTCAGAACCTTATTAGGTTTTACAGCAATTCTTAAACCTAAATGTTTTTCTTAATAAGTAATAAAATTATGAAAACTTTGAATATATAAATCCTTAAATGGTAAGTTATGTAATTAATTAGATACCTGTGGTTGGAATCCATTCTCGTCGGCAATATATGTGAGAGCGATGGGTGCGCCTTCTGGTGATTTGTAACTAAACCTGCCTTCGGCGACCTGAATCTCTTCTCCTTCGCCTCTTCCGAAGTTCTTAACATACCCTGACTCCTCAGCATTAATCTCATTGCCCGTTTCGTATCTTAAAAAATAATTTAATTATTGTATAAACTGCAATTTGGAAATCATAAATAAATAAAATACTCCTATTATTTTTTTTTATTCCTTCACAACAAAGTTTAAATTTATATCTGAAGTAAATGCCAATATTTTGTTCTAACGATTTTTGACGACGGAATATTTAGTAAAGGTTTAAAAAAGTACTTTGGAGCGATTACTTAAAAAGACTTATACTAAGTGTCATAATTTTACTGCTGTATGACATGGTAATGTTTATTAGTTATTTACATCGGTTTGCATTTCATATTATATCTTTCGTAATTTATCTTGGAACGAATCTTTTTTTTATTACAGCTGTAATTTTTTCGTTTAACGTCACCCAGATCATCAAGGTAAATTTACATGTAAATGTTTAAGTTCAAAAAGTAATTATTTTTAGTTTTACTAGTTTACTTACAGCCATTTATAAGATCCGTCAGGGTTTGGTCCGTCTGATTCAAAACGGAGTATTGGGATGGGCGGACCGCCGGGCTGTTGAGCATTTACTGTGTACGTCGCAGCTACCAGCAATACGAAACCAATCGAAATCTGAAACAAATTTTTCCTTGACAGTTTTTTGTTTTTTTTTGTCCATTTTTTCAAATATGTTAAGTACGTGGTTTTGCTCGCGGCGTCATCCGCTTAGACATATAGTTACTCTCGCATTTTTAATATATACCTATTCCTATAGGAATACTACATTTTCCAGGATAAAAAGTATCCCTTGTTACTTCGGTCGGATCAGAAGTATGTATGTGACTGTTTGGTGTATTTATTTTGATGCTTTACATAGCGCCTCGAAAGTATACGGAGCAAAAGTAAAATTATACTTGTTGCAGCTACGAATTTGCAAGTGATAGATGATTATATTTTTACCAACATTTTTTTTATATGTATATTTTTATGTAGAAACCTTTTTCAAAACTTTTCTTGTAGTATCTACTTTAGCTGCAGTATTTTACTCAGAAAGACCATTTTTTTTATCGAGCGGTTCAAAAATAAGTTTTATTAACTTCTTCTACTTTTTCATCAACCCATATACGTCCCACTGCTGGGCACGGGTCTCCTCTACCATTGAGAGGGTTTAGGCGATAGTCCACCACGCTGGCCTAGTGCGGGTTGGCGGACTACACACCTATGAAATTCCTAAGAACTTTTAGGTATGCAGGTTTCATCACGATGTTTTCCTTTACCGTTAAAGCAAGTGATAATTCAATGTGAATACACACATAACTTCTTAAAGTAAGAGGTGTGTGCCTGGAACTCGAACCAGCGACCGCCGAGATTCTCGACCGCGCGCCTAAACCTCGAGGCCATCACTGCTCTTTGTGAAGGGTAGTTAACTTTTTGTTAACTCCCCTTCATTATTTCTATCAGCTATCTATCTTCACCGAGACTCATGTAATTAAGGCATAGGACTATATTTTTTAGCACAAAATATTAAATTCTATGAAATTCGAGTCTCATTTGTAGCGCTGTTATAGATTTTAATTAGTAATTACTCGTCTACCAAATCTCCCAATATAAGTGTTCATATCCAGCCCAGATGTAGTAAATTAATTAAACAAATACAGTTTAAAAGAGGAAAATATTAGAAGTAAATTTTATTGATCTGATGCGTTTGTCTTATTTTAAATAAAGATAAGTAGGTAAGTAGTTCGGGAGTAATGAGAAACATGTTTACATGATATTGATGAAATCATAATGATAGGTCAAAAGGCAACACCAAAATCACTAATGATTTTGGCAGATATTAATAACTGCCCAATTAAAGTTCAAAAAGGATAATAAAATAATACGAAAATTATTTTCGTTAGGTCACGGGCCATTTTACGACCTGTATTTAATGAAATTATTTCACAACGATTTTCAATACAACAGCCAGTGTAATGTAAGCGTGTATTAAATTTACAACCTACCTATTGCCTTTGAACAGGCATACGTGTCTGATAATACGATATCTCATTTATAATGTACTGATACTTTGACATGCGTACATATAGGCGGAACCGAACACAATGACGGAAGATATTGGAGCGGCGTGCACTTTCATGCTGTGGACAATAACTTCATCGGTCTAGTCACCTAGTGTATAGGCGACCCATAATCACAGCTAGACTTTTATGAGTTTGTAAATATTCATTACTTTATATATTTTTTATTAAGCTTATAAACTGTATTAGTAATTATTGTTGCAGCTTCTTTTTTTAAATAAAACTTTATTCATATTTACTACACTAAACGATTATTTTTATTGTTTACGCTTCTTTAAAATCATTCAATTATATATCGATTTCGATTAAATGATAAAATTTTTATTGTTTCTAATTATTTCATGTTAATGATGACAATGGTCTATCACCTGTCTGTATTATTTCCATAAAATTTAATTTAATTCATTAAGAAAAGGCACGTATATAACCATACCGAAAACGCCTTCTTGCACAGTGAATACAATAAAATAAGTGTTAGGCAATGGATGGTGTTTACGAAATAAACATCGATAACTTACTTGGAGCTTCACCATTGTTTGCTATTTTATGATTGTTGTTTGTTTTTATAATTTGACTGTACCATAATTCAATATTTCTTTTATTATCGATCAATAATAGCCACTCCTACTAAAACAACACAACGTCAGAAATGAAAAGAGAAATTAGAAAGTATGGATAAGCGGAAGTCTGAGGATTCAAAGCGTTTTCAAGCATGAAGGACGCAAAGAATACATTAAAATAAATGAGCATAATATTAGTAATTCATGAAAGCTTCGCGGGAAACAAATGCTGTTGCAAAACACTTTCCTGCCGTCGGAAACGTGACAATTGTATGTAGAACTTTCCGGATAAAGATAAAAGGATTCCGTGATCAGATAACAACGACATGATAATTTCACCCAGTATTTCATATCGGTAAGTAATAAATTCAGACAACGCTTGTCTTAAATAATCTTTCGTCACTGTGTCTGTTTTTTCTTTACTATAAATTCACTCAAAGAACAAACTTAACTATAGAAATTAAGTATTGCATGTCTAGACGCGAAGAAATCATGTTAGTGATTCAACATAACTTTGCATTTCATATGGCTTTATGCAATGAACTTTGAAACTACGATATTATTGGTATAAGCTGTTATTACAGCAAGTCTGCTGTTGATGTTTCGACTTTCCTTTCGAGATTTGAGCAAGAAGCGTTCCGATCATATTAAAATCTAGTGTGTATCTTTATGGAATGACTTACTACATTGAATGGGTTACGCCACTTTTGTTTTTACAAATATTATATTTATATTTGAAAGATATAAAATTAATTAGCACATAGAAGTTCCATTAAATAACAAAAAACTTGCGTTTTTTTTAAGTAGTACCTCATAAGAGTTCTATCGAATGAAATTCATCAACTCGTAATTCGCAAAATATTTTAAAATTTTATAGTTACAAACATTTTTAAACAAAATCCCAATGGGCAGGTACTCGCAACTATACGGCAAATCTAAAAAAGGCCAAAAGTGTTTTGTGATAAGTAATTCTTACCATTGCGTATAGAGGGCGGGCCCGGCAGAGGGTCTGGATGCAATCGGCTTCAGCACGAATGTGTGCTCGGTGTCACAGCATAGGGTTTATATACCGCCATGTTTACCTATGAACTTCGTGCGGCCCGGCGGATGCGACGACAAGCGCACCAGCGACCCGACGATGCAGCTCGTCCGTGTTCCTTTACACCTTATGCATTCTTCCACGCATAATGCATCTCAAACAATCACATACTAATGGAAATGAAAATACACCTTTTTGACTACGCCGTGAATACTAATGCTATAGGCTACGCTGTGTGTAGTTTTGTTAATTTCGCATGTTTCTCAATGTTTGCAATAGTAAATATTTACAAACATTAGTAATATCTCATAATAATTACTAGTGTTATACAGAGATTTATGACATTATGTAGTAAATCACGAGGAATCCTTTGAGCCAGTTAGTGCTTGCAATATTGGACCTTCAATATCATGTGCAATGCTAAATTATTACACTCATAAAACTAATTCCATTAGGTAGATGCATATTTTTCTCATCCTTTTAATCGACATGGATACCTACTTATTACTTATAAAGTAAAAAACCTTATTAATTATTATTTTCTTACTAATACTGTGTGGTGAATTTTCGTTATATACTTACATTTCTGCAGTCACGCTTAAACAAGTGTTTTTTAAGTACCACGTAACAGGAATCGAGCCCAAACCATAAATATATGGCCCTTGAAGATTTTTAGATCGCACGTTACCCAATTGTGCAGTCAGATCCTGACCCCTACAAGAAATTTTATGAAATGCAAAATTATTTAAATTTGAAATATAGCAAACCCAGCCGTCAGGTACCTACATGAGTCTTTCCACAAATTCAGATAAATTATTAATAGTATAATGGAATTCGTAGCACATACTAAAAATAATCTTTTAAAATCACTAGACAGAAAACAAATTTGTTGTAATTCACGTATCTGTGAGTCTCCTGTTTTATCGCTTTAATAAATGCAATCATAAATGTTTGTGATTACCTTTTAATGTCAAATGTGTCTAGCAACAGTCTTCTCAGGCCATTGGTAGTAATTTCTATAAGCTAAGTTTGCCGGATCTGAATATACCTTGAGGGAAAATTATATAAATTACTTAAGTTATTATATAAGTTATTTTTCGTACAATCGATTACTATTGTGACATCCAGGTATATTTTACGTAGAGTTGAATAATTCCTGGGATGAAACATGTTAATAGTGTTAGTGTGATGTTAACTACAGAATACAAATAATTATCTAAAAATAAGTAATTTAATAAATACATAGGTACTTCTAAAAGTCACATACATAATTGTAATCCTGCATTTAGATACAAGTCTTGTGTTGTGGGTATTAGACACTATGACAGGTTTTTCGGTTTCACAAACATCCAGATCTGAAACAAATATGTCTATCTAAATCACTCAAAAAAAAAATCGGTTCAGCATTTTTTTCAAAAAAGGTTATTATAAAATTTCTGATTTTATTGAAGATAACAACCCCTGGGAGTAAGTAAACTGATCGGAGGTTATGTTGCTGCATTTTGTATCCATGTGACATTAAATTGTAAACAATATTATTAGATTGTAATCTAATTTTTTGATTATAATTGTAATTTATTAAAAAAAAAATGACATATCGTGTTGCTGAGGGAGTTTCTTGCCGTTTCTTCTCCACAGCGATAACACGTTTCGAAGCGGCACTAGTTTAAAAAAACAGTATAAAAAAGTGTTAAAAAAATGACGATTCAAAAGAACTTGTAAAAGTCTATTTGAATAAAGAAGATTTGACTTTGACTTTGACTTTGACTTTCGACTTTAACGTTTGTTTAAAAGTTTTTAGTGTCGTAACTTTTTTGCAGCAATCACAGCATACAACTTTACCGAAGTCATTGTCAAATTAGATATGGTCGTTTTGGCTGTATATCTCATATGCTAGATTATAATCGGGGTTGTTTGCTAGTGGGTTAAAATTGATTTTACCCTGTCTGTCGCTTACGACAGTGGACTCTTAAGTCCACTCATAAGGGCCTTTGGGATCGCTGGGGGCACTGCGTGGCAATGCATGTTTTCTAAAAGTGGTCTTGAGAGGGCGGCTGTGTCCGGTGCAGAAGCTGATTCGCATTTGGGCGCCCGAATGTAGCTTATGCAGCTTATGAGACAAGCCCAGTTTTAACATCTGCGCGAACATGATGTCGCCGAGCGCCGGTCCGTTTCGTCGATGACACGGACATACGCTTCCCGTCCTCCTCCAGGACTGACGGATAGTCGAGTAATAATCAGATTTTCCCTCAACAAAAAAAAGATTAAAATAGGTAACAAGTGACGTCAAAGACCGAATAATTATAAATTAGAGAGAGATTGTTTAAAGGAGAAAATAATATGAACAAACGTACAGATATAAATACATAATCTCACGCCTGTATTTCCCGGAGGAGTAGGCAGAGTTGTATTTCAGCCCCGACATTTCGCTAGGTGTGCATCAGATGCACGTAATATGGGGTGAGCTTCAAATCCGGGATCATACTTCACATACTTGACCCACGAGACCACTGTCGATGAATGAAAAATAAATAAACATATACGACAACCCAATGATGTTTACCAGGTATTAAGTAAAGTTTCGACGAGGAGCTAAATTAAATTTCACGAGCTATCATAAAATAAATTTCAACTATTGCCAGATCTATAGCGTAAAGAGAGGTATTGTGAAATATTTTCAAACTAACGTCCACACACAAACACACATGCTGTTGGGCTTAAATCCTGTTCGGCATGTGGTATTTATTGAAGCTAATAAGATATACTCGAGAAATAACTGGCTAAACGGTCCTGAATTTATTTTAAATTTAACGTCAGGTTTAATACATGGGTTTGGTAAACTTTATGATTGTATTAGATTGATTAAAAGGTCAGCGAAGAATTGCGTGTTTATGTAAATAAGCTATAAACACATTGTTAAAGTTGTTTCTTAACTTTTCTCTAAAACGTAAATGCTTACATTTTTTTGTCAATTATAAAATAATTAACTTATAATAATTTTGTAATTATTATTTACAAAGATATAGGCAGGAGATACAAACCTGAAGAGTAGCTAAAGGCGTTTTCCTCTCCTAAAAGTAGGTACGTCTAGCATTTAAATGGATGATATTTAAAATTAATAAATAAATCGTAAATTACATTGAATTTATGGGGTGCTGTGAATGCTTAATGTGATTTTATGCCTACTATTATATTATTTATTAATAAACAGTTACTCCAGGTGTATACTTTGCTTAAATAGCGTTACGTTGAGACATGACTAAACGTTACGTCAATTACATTAGCACACTTGTATCCCATGCTTATTCGCCGTCACGTAGCTAGTATGAAGCTAACAAAAGTTTTTATACTGACTTATATTGTGTTCGATTAAATTGCAAAAATATGTCAGGGGTCGCAAGCGGAAGACTTTTTAACCTCATAGACCCACTGATTCAATGTGTAAGAATTTTTAAGCTATTGATAGAAATATTGACTACTGGTTGTCTGTGTCAGTGTCACAATAAAAATTAATTTTTCGATGTTATAATATCTCATATCAAGTAATAAGGGTTATCAAAGAAATTTATTAATTATTTTTTTATGGTTGTTCCTACTGTGAGTATAAGTTTTGCTTTTATCAATTACAATGGTATAATGGTAATGATAGCAGAATTTCAATAAAATCTGTAAATTAATATCATAATAAATAATTAATATCGGTGCTTTTTGTCAAGATAGTTGTGTACGAAAATAAATTTGCTAATTCTTGTTTAAAAGGAGTACACGTTAAAAAATATAATATTCATATCTCACTTAATTTGTGATTACTACCTACCACATTGACATAAATATATTGGTTGTATATGTCAAATGTATACTCAAGTCCACAAGCTTTTCTGGATAGAATTTGGTTGCCCACGCCGTTCCATCTTATAAGTGGTGTTGGGATTTTTAAATTGCAATACTGTTTTCGAATATACTATTTAAAATATATGACTGGGAGGAGAGTAAGACCATGACTAAAAAAGTAGCTGTTTTTATAAAGTCGAGATAGACTAGACGACTCAGCACTTAGCAATTGGGTTGTTAACACGGTGAAGTGAAATACTCTCATTTAGATATTTTATACGTATGTCTTTGTTTGTTTACATAGTCAATTAAGTAATAAGATTACCTAATTCGATCAAAAAAATTTCCGGTTTAGATTACTCGCATTCATTATTATCAATTTTCCAGCATAATAAAATGCAGAGCCTTAGGCATCTACGTGTAATAAATGATTGTAGGTACATATAAGAAGAATGCTATTACGAAACAATGCTATATTATTTACTTTTAAAATTTAATTCTTTTTATTATTTTGTTATTCTATTATTTACTTTTCTTATTTGAAAAAATGAATATCTACCAGGGTCATATAATTAAATATTATGTAGTCGCAGATTCATTTAAAATACAATGATCTCTATCTCTATCGATGGAGTGATATCAACCATACACAATACACATACAGACAAATCTGTCTGTGGTGATGATGATACTTTGGTAACCACCAGTATTCTGAATATCCGTTTTTAAGAAAGCTTTCTTTTTACTACTATATATAACTATATATCTTTATTATACTAATACTACTATGTATATGGTAAAGGATAATTGTGTTTGTCATGTTATAAATATACACACATTATTATAATCCGGTCAGGTATGGTACTAATCAAGTCCATATTTAACACAACCAAAATGTGTACCTATTTTATATTTTCTTGTATTGGATCCCCAGATAGCATTGTCAGTTCTTATTATAAAGGCTGGAGTTCCAAAATAAATATACAACAAAATTCAAATATTCATACATACAACGTTTTTATTGAGAATAATGAAGATAAGTTAATAAGGTATTTACAAAAAGTTTATAAAATAAGTACAAAAGTAAAAACGCTTTAGTATTACTTGTGTTACCACAGTTTTATAAAGACGATTGTTTGATCATATTAATTTGTAGTTTGTCTAAAAAATTAAAAAGGTATGTCCCGTATTTATTGCTAATTATGAAGCAAACTATCATTGTTTCAAAGGTTGGTTATATTACGAAATATATTGTATACAAACGTTATTTATAAAACCGTGACATGTTGAGTATTTTATACCTTATAATATTCATTGCTTTTGTTTACACTAATTAAAATTAATGCCTACATTCCGCATCTTGTAAATACGGTTTCTAAGTTAACTTTTTTATTTTATTTTGTGATTTGAAAAACATTTCATAATTCTTCGAGAACAACAGAAATATTTTTATGTGCAAAAATGCCTGTAGGCAGTGTATATCTGTAAATTTAAGGAATAAGTTTGTATCTTAGTAACCAATTACACGGAAGATTGATAGGGATGTTACTGATTCTTGACGTAGGCAATTTACGGCCCTTATAACAATTGTACAGGCTAGTCAGTCTCCTGCTTTTTATATGTGTGATGTTTTATCGTTTTGTTGGTAATAATGGCAGTGTTTAAAATATGCAGTTGAACACGTTATCAGACTCTTATAACAGAATCTATATCAAGCGTCGCATAACTTATGACTGGTAGTATTGGCCCTTGTAGTCCAAGGCAGCTTTCTCTTCCTGTTGTCTGGCCGCCTCGGGATTGTTCTTAGCTTCAAGAGCAGCACGTTCCTGGAATTGATTGTTCATTTAATTTCCATGAGATTCTGACAAATATTCATTAGGTAATGTATTATAAATATTTATTAGATTGTAACGAAATCAAATTTTAATAGCGTGTAATTGTGTAGTTAAATATATGATTATTCTTTTTTAAATTTAAATCTTTTGTTAATAATGATACTTGGACTTATATATCAAATTACATTATACAGGGTGTATTTAGACTGTGACCGACAACTGAGGCAGGTAATAGCGATAGTGATTACAAATCCCTTGACATTAAAGAAAATCCCGATAAAAAATAAAATTTTTGAGGTTTTCCATACAAACAACATGCTTTTAACACCGATGGTTGTATGAAAAACGTGATTTTTTTTATTTTTTGTCGGGATTTTTAATATCGCTACTAGGTTTGTTATCACCCTCGCTATTACCTGCCTCAGTTTTCGATCACGGTCTAAATACACCCTGTACAATATATGTCGGTAAGTTAAGGACATTTATGACCTCAAAAATACCAAGAACCGAAACCCAGCTGGAAACCCAGCTGAAAGCTGAATTAGGTTAACTTTTCTTACGGGGATCGAACCCGCAACCACTTAATAACAAATTAGGTGGAAAAAAATGGACCGGCTTTGTCATTTTTTAAGCAAGTTACGTTCGAATTTAATTATATAAAATCATTATTTACCTGGTTGGCCTGAATGCCAGCGTAGATCAGGTCAAGACCTTTCTGGATTTCAGGAGAAACTGGGGGAGGAGTGGGGATGTGTTCACCAGACACTCTGAAGCCGTTCTCGTCAGCGGTGTACTCAACGGTGATGACCTGACCGTCAGGAGCGGTGTAGGTGTAAGAACCATGTTGGACTAGAGCTGTGGCGTCATTGTTCTCACCAACAGTTTTAAGGAAGCCTTCTTCTTGGGCCTGGATGTTGTTACCAGTTTCATATCTGAAATAATGATAAAGATTTTATTAGCAAAACCTAAAAATATTCCATTTCGCGTCTAATTGGCAGGGACACACTGTAAATCCAGTTCTTAAGTAACAATGGTCTAATACATGAGTTCTCAAACACATATTGCAAAACCGACGCAAAGTTTCAAAATGTCAACGCAAAAAACGAAAAAGGAAGCATTGGACTTATAAAAGTTGTATTGATTGAAAGTGAAACAAACTAATCGAATAAAGTTGTAGAAGTGAAGGGAGTTTATCTACTTTATGCTCGCAAAATAAACCAGTAATTTGGACCAGGATACCAATCTACGTCAAAATTTGCTCAAGGCTTTATGTAATTTATTTGTGGCCGAATAAGCATGAATAATTAAGTAGAAGGATCTTCGTTTCATACTTCGGTCGTTATTCTGAAGCGAAAATGCCCAATTGAGTGATCTAATACTTACGCAGTTTTGTAGCTTCCATCGGTTCCCTGTTCCTTGTCAAAACGGATAATGGGAACGAAAGTGGTGGTGTCCAATTGAACTTTGGGTCTGAAATCTTCTACTGCCTTGGCTTGTCTGAACTCCTGTGGCTGCTGTTGGTAATTGTTGAAGTTCTGTTCAGCCGGCTGTTGATCCTCAACTTGTTCAGGCTTTAACGATACTCGTCTTTGTGGAAGAGCCGTCGTAAGGGCCAAAAGTGTAGAAATCACGACCTTAAATGTTAAATTACACTATTACAAATGTACTCGTAATAACACATAAGTATCTTAAATAACAAGATGATGTCAGACTGAAGAGCTTAATCATATTCGTAATGTCGTAAGATAAGATGGAGCGGATACAATAGGCAGCATCTTGTGAAACCGGCTCATTCGACACGCAGGTTGGGCGAAAGTGGCACCGACATTAAATGTATTGACGGTAACGTTCACTGCCATTGTTGTCATTCATATTACTTGACTTTGAGACATTGACAATAAAGTTTAAAAAACTTCTCTTTAGTTTATTACAACACTATTCAGCTAGAACCTATCTTTTAACTCGCGTTAGTTGAGCGTAGTAGGCGTTTTTTATAAGAACCCAAAATTCAAATAACGTGCCATAAGAATAACCCTTTAACTAACAATGATGTCTCAGTATGCGAATTTTATTGAGTAAGATTAATCACATCATTTGTAAAGGGAACCTCTCTTTTGACAGAAAGTTTGTGAAATCAATCGCGCCAATTGAGAAAAGAAATTTAGTGTCAATGTCACTGTGTAATATTGTCACCGAGTTATGCAAGATGACACAGATGACGACAAGAAAATGTGCCAACAAAATTGATATTACATGAAACACCCGCTAATGTTATGATTCACTTGTTTCAAACATTACGCACGCCGCATCTACGTAATAATAGTTATTAAACATTTAATCATGAGTTGTTGGATCGCTTGATCGGATGCTTTCATTGGCAAGGAAACAATAATAGTTATGCGGTACATATTTCATAATAATAATTATGAATTCTGAGTCGACATAATTTATCACGGAACAGTTTAACAACTTCTTTCATCGGCTGTTATGTCAAAAACAAGTCGAGCAAGGCTTACACATATTACTAGACGTAACCTAACCTCTGACACAATTCCGTTTTATTATGACCTAGTAAAAAAATTATGTAATTTTAAAATATAAAACACTTTCGTTTGTATAACGTTATATCCAGTGAAATAGCGGTCATGTATGCCAATGTAATTAAAGTAGTAAAGATGCCCGCAGAAATATGTTAATGATTTGTTTTCTTCCGATTCGTACACAACACAATTTACACGTACATATTCATTTTGTAATCGCATTATCACGCGCAACTATTATGATGTCGGAAATGATTCCACTGATTGATATTACACGCGAAATTAATTGTTCCATGCAAAACACTTTCGTAACTATTTACAATTATGTAGGTACCGGCGTGGTTCCGACTTTCCCGTGCAAAAGATGTCACGCGCACCATAGGTCAATGTGTAGTTACAAAACAACAAAGTTCACTGTGTCAGTAAACTTCACATCCATAAATGTAATTCCGATAATTATTTAGCAATTTACTAAATTATGCAAATATTTTGTGTTAAATATAAATTTATTCTAAAAAAGGACGTAAAAATATTCATAAAATTTTAGAAAATTTCAAGTAATGATCTTATATTCCAGTTCCTACACGTCCTTCAAGCCTACAAGTATGTATGTAAGTATGGTTTTGCGACACAGCATCCTTTCAACGCAATATGTAAGGTCACTGCAAATTAAAGATTATTATAGCACATTGATTGTTACACTAATAGATGAAATTTAAAAAATAAACACAGTGGATTTGGGAAGACGTTTCATCTTTTCCCACGGACACTATTGCAAGCATTTGTGAAATTCTAAAACCTACATCGAATGCATAAATAAAATGTTTTTACGAAAGGTTGATCAATGAGTAACTAAATTAAATGCAGGAATGCAACGGCATTTAAATGCCAGAGTTCAAAAGTCGGCTCCGACGAGCGACCCTATTTGGTGCCGCATCTTGCAACAGCTGATTGCAGGATATCCGTCATACTAGGAATTACCGTAGCTCTACATTAAATTAAAATTAAAATGGAATAAAACTTAAACTAATTCAAAAGCCGTGGAAAGATGTTTCCGGGAAATTAGAAAGATGATGAGTAAAGGAGCTTACTGAACTTACCAGCAGCCTCATTGTTGTGTATGTGTGGAATGTCGTGCGGCAGCGATGTGGTACGTGGAGTGTCGTGAACTATGTCAGAGTGGTAGTTGTGCGCTCGCTTTTATAGTACACCCCTGCCACCTTACCCGCGCACAGCTCCGAGGCATCACACTTTCATGCCCAACTTGCCTCTGCAATACGCTATAGCCACGACCCGGCGATTGGATTTTTTTTATTTCAGTTTCGATATCTAAAATATCAAAACTATGTTCATTAGCACCATTATATCCACACATCGAGGTTTCGTTGTGCTTGTGACATAGCATATATGTCACCTACATGTTTTTGTCATCAGATAATCATCATCCGCAAGCTTATCATATTATTCTTTGGATGTAATCAGAGTTTATTCTGTTTTAAATACCTATGTTTGTAAAATACAGATTCTCATTTGTATGAAGATCGGAATAATCTTAGTAAAACTTTTAGTTCATTCGCAAATTTGCTAAAATTCAAGGTAAGGTGTATACTTTTACGCATAGAATTCATATTAATATTTATTAGTGAATAATTAATTATTATGTAACTTATGTAAACAATTACGATATTTTTCATTTTGGATCCGGATGTTTTTTTAAGAACTCTCGGGGACAACGAGGACAGATTGGGAAGCAAATAATGTTATTTTTGATAAATTAGCATTGAGAAATGAAAGGATTGTAATTCTTTTTGTCACAAATTATCACTTAACGCTCCGCCTATTACTAAGCTCGACATATTACAAGACAGTGGTATAGCCACACCTAAATTCGTACTAAATCATTATCTAGCCAAAATATGCGGCAGATGAGTACTTAGGTACTAACCGTAGTTAAAACATGATAAGTATTTTAAAAGGAATGTTGGCGTATTTTTTAGGTAATTACATATCAATAAAAATTTATATTTCGTGATCTAGGCGCTGGTAGAAAACCTCAGGCACTCTGATTTTTCAAAGTTATTTGGGTGTGTGTGTGTGTCTGTATTTACTGTGAATGATCACGCACTCTACCGGTGACAGAAAACACCGTGATTAAATATGGACACCTAATATTTCTTAGGGATTCTTTAGGAGTATAGTCCTCGGACCCAAACTAGGACATGGAAGGCAGCTGAGGCCTAAATCCTTAATCTGATAGTTGTAGAAAACGCCCCCACTCAGCAGTGGAACGAACTCAAATAATATAGGTACTGCTATTTATTTTTACACATTTGAGATTACATTTTATGCTCAAAGGGATTTAGATAGATATGTTTTAGAGATGTTTGTTTTAGTCAATTTCATGAAGTTTATGACGAAACACACATGATTGGACACGGAAAAATGATTGTGGGATAAAAAGCTATAAAAATCAAGCTTTGGGTACAGTTTCTAGTTCACCATCACCATAGACTATAGTGCCCAGCTAAGTAAGCTACGCATTTCTTATACTGACACAAGAAAGTTACTTTATGCACTTTTGTTAAATATTTAGCTAGCAGTAGGGTAGACCACTGTCCGGGAGCAATGTTGAATGCCGTGCTCATTCCAAGAGAACACTTAATCTTCTGGGGCAAAAAATACACTATGTTGGTAAGGTTTTCTTTGGTCCATCATTACTATCATTATCATCATCATGATCATCACAATCAACCCATATTCGCCCACTGCCGGACGATCCACCTCTACCATTGAGAGGGTTTAGGTTTTAGTCCGCCACGCTGGCCTAGTACGGGTTGGCGGACTAAAAATCTAAGTAATTCCTAAGACCTATTTGGTGTGCAGTTTTCATCACGATGTTTTACTTTACCGTAAAGCAAGTGATCATTTATTGTGAATACACACATAATTTCGAAAAGTCGGAGGTGTATGCTTGGGGTTTGAAACCGCTACCAACGAGATTCTTAGCTGCTCGCCTAAATCTTTATGTTCAATACCAAAAATGAATTACATTCTGTAATTTTTAATATTAATCACAAACCACACCTAAAAAATGTGAATAATTTGTCTGTCAATGCAAAATATGAATCAGCCAGTGTTTCAAAACTTTCTTTCGTTGTCGTGTAATTGTATTCGAGACTGGAAACCGAGATTTCACCACAGATAATCTTTATAGATTTTATCAACAGAAGAGTTCAAAGCTTTTATATTCAAAGTTCAAAATGACTTATTTCATAGACATAGTCAAGTAATGTAAGGAAAAAACGTATTTAAAATAATATTTTTAATTTTTACATGCTTAATTTGATCGAAGTGCTTAATCATATTTATATTGAAGAGGTAGATAAATTGTAAAGGTATATAAAAATATCATAAAAATTTGGTAACTATTGTATGAATGTGGCGGTTTTTTAACTTACAGATACCAGTGTTGGGCAAATTTTAGTTAAACTAACAATTAAAAATTAACAATTAATTAGTTGTTAACTGCAGTGACAGCAATTAACAACTAATTAATAATTATTAATCATGGTTTTATACGATTAACAATTTATCAATTGTTAGTTATTTTACGAAAAAAAAAAATAAAAATTAACAATTAATTTTTGTATCAAGTATTTTTACTAATACTTGAATATGTCAAGGGTATATGTATCCGGCTGTAGAACCGGACCACCCTTTTGAACAAAATTTGCAAAAAAGTTAATTGTTAGTTTCGATTTTTTCATCAATCAATTAAAAAAATAATTGTAACACACAATTAAATGTTTAATTGCAATTGATTCAATTGCAATTAATTTAATTGCAATAAATTTTTTAGTCAATTGATTAGTTTAATTAAAAGTTAATTGATTAATGCCCAACACTGACAGATACCTTAATTCGGTAAACAATTATTAACAGACTCAATTATCCCAATGTAAACTATTCATATATATTATCATATCATATGGATTATAACTTCTCAACCCACAGTCAACCAGAAAATACCTCTTGTACTAAGTTAGGATCTTGTATAATTGAAAGTTTACATAACAATCGACCCTATTTCGATCTATTGAAGTCACGCTACCAAAAATCTCGTTTGGACGAGGAATAGGACGACATATGGTCTCACATTAACCCACAGTACAATCGAGTCACGTTGTAACCGAGAACAAGTCTATCGCTATATAATTTATATTTCGCATAAAATAAAGGACGATCGATTAACACACTAACGAAGCCGTACCCAACAGTCAGCAAAAACATGATTAATGTGCCTAATTTAATAAACTACGTAGGCATATATAATTTCAAGGACAATTCTAGCATAGTGTTTGAAAATAAAGTTATGTTTTACGTAAGCATTATGATTTTATACACCTTTTTGGCAAAATCATTAATATCTCAGTTGACTAAATAAGCTGTTTAGATACTGAATTAATAAGCGCATAAATTGGTAAAATAGTACAGTGGTATTAGTTATCAAGACTTATTTAGTAGTGGAACGCACCAATGGGGTGCGTGCGTATCGTTACCGTCACGCTTCATTTTTCATTATTTTTGCGATTTCATAATAGGTACGTGGAAATTGATAAATCCTCACTTATGTTTTTATTCTTGCATGTGTGTTTATTGTGGTGTAGTTTTTTTAATAGTTTATAATTACATGTAGTGATGGCCTTGTGGCTTAGGCTCGCGAACGAGAATCTTAGTGGCCACGGTTTCGAGCCCCAGGCACACACATCTGAATTTTTGAAGTTATAAATTATCAAGTACGTACTTTAACGGCGAAGAAAAGTATCAGGAGGAAATCTGCAAACCTAAAAGATTTTAAGGAATTTCTTGTGTGTGATCCGCCAATACTATTCCGCGCGCTGTTTTTGAAGGCCAGAGACCGGAGTCTCGGTTATACCCCTTTCGGACTCCCCCAAGTTTCAAAGGGGAGTTTAAGGCTCTTTCCTCTAATACAATCACCAGACGAGCATAGTTGACTAAGTAACTCTGTTACTGAAGGCAGTCTCTTTATTGTAAATGAGGCTCGTGTCTAGCAGTCAGACCCATGAGATGATTTCATTATCGTTTTCCTGCCCCAATTTATTTGGGGTCGGCGCAGTATGAGATGATTTTATCTTATAATTCATTTCTTTTGTGATAGAAACCGCTTTTCTTTATAATATTTCATAATTAAAACGTTTAGCTACAAAGTAAACATCGTCGAGTTTTTTTTTAGTTAAGTAAGTACATGTAGAGAACATGTAAAAGTTTCTTACCTCGGCTGGATCGCCAGCACATATACCAAGTAATTTGTTTTAGTAATTTGTAATTAAAGGCTAAATTGTTGATATTTTTGTCGCTATAACTATTTTGGTATGAGTTGTAAGCTTGTTTTTTTTTAATAAATGAGCATGTTATATAGGACCACGGACGGTCACACAATAGAACATGAAGTACCTGCAAAAATCTACAACGGCACAGTCAGATCTTCAGTATTATTGGTAAACTTGCAGTCTATTCCTAATGTTTCTACTAAAAAAATCTATACCTCCTCATTCTAAGCTTTGAATTTTGTGGCGGATTCTTGCCAATCCATGGTGCCCTTATTTAAACATTTATTCTAATCAATCAACCTTATTTGATTGTGATGTTTTAACTTGTTTTCCATTTCTAACAGCCGCATTCTTTTAACACTCCATATTTAAACGATCATGAATACATGAATCTTTAATTATACATAACGAATAACACAAACAAACTTAAATAATCTGATCATAAAACACTGTTGTAAGTTTCAAATGATTATGATGTAAATCGACAGTGAAAAGACAGAGGTTTCTATTTACACGATCTATTTTAACATATGCTGTTTTAGCACTTAAGCTTGCGACTTTAAGGTTTTAACAAACAAAGCGTTTTGATTTTTTTTCGTATGTTGATACACAACAATTTTTAATAGTATGGATTCTGTCACCCCATCGTTAGGTGGCGATGAAATGCGACCAGGGTATTTCCTGCATGTCATAAGAGTCGAGTCATAGGGTCCCTTGTAGTCACCGATCCTACTGCTGTGACGAACAGCGCAACGTAAATCTTTGAAACATCCGAGATGCATATTATTTACGATGCGGAGGTAGTGCGTCTTCACTAAAAGTGACCCTGAGAGCGGCAGCGGCACCGTGACCTGCACGATCACAAGCGCCCAATCGCAACCAGGGCGCCCAAACATAGCTAGTGGGGGTGCAATTGCGTCCCCTATCACTCCAATACTGCCGGAACGCATTTCGTCTCAGAGACCAGCTGGGTTGAAATAATTATGGGTGCCCCTTTCCTGCATACACCGTTTTCGTCCTCCTATATGCGAATATGGCCATTAGTTAGTTTTTTTAGTACACCTAGTTTTAGTAGGCTTATTTTGATATCAAAATATCGGGGATATTTGTAGTTTGACGCCGCCGCGCGCAGGGCTGGATCGCTTATAATCCCAACATGTGCCTACTGCTCCCAGGGCTAGCGGGAAGTTAAGCCTTAAATAGCTTCCTCCTCATACACATACATTTAAAAACTTTTTTTATGATTTCAAAATCCAATAACTCGTCTCAAGATTTGTACCCGGGCCTATAGATGGTAAGCACATAATATGTAAGTAAAACGAACAAAATAATACACTATTCCCTTTTTTAACATAAAACGCGAGGGCCCCTATAACTATCGCGAGAGGCTACATCAAGCTGTCTACAACATACAGGCGAGCCATGTTTTAAGAAGTGTGCAATGCCAAGTCGTCAGGGAAATTTCTAAAAAATATTTCTCTATAATTATTTATGTTGCAAAAAACGATTTATATTACAAATCTCGGTTTCGCGTCCGAGATTAGATGAGTCTGTTACGTAAGAAATTACTGCGCTTTTGAGGTTAGTGACACCAGCGCGTGCCGACCACTGACCGACATCATAGCTTTAGGCCGACCTCATAATTTGGTCGCTATCGCATGTTGATTCCAAACACTGCAGTACAGTGGCCGGGTCTTACTGGATGGGTTGTTTAGACCCTTAAAAGGATATATTGGATGATTATGGTTTGCCACTCAACATAAATACACTCAACATTAAAATACAAGTTTCGTGTCCTAGGTAAATTTTTCGCAATCCAGTACTTAGAGTAGTAATTAAAAACAGATTTTTTTTTATGTACAATAATAAATTAAAAAGAAATTAGCAATATAACAACATTTAACTAACCATTGTATTTATATCTGAACATTTTAAATGCATCCATTTAATTCGTTTAATACCAGTCAAAACAGTTAACAGTTGTATTATAAATACTTCATGTAACAAATGTATCTATGACAATACCAGCGAGAATGATATAATAAAGAAAGTTAAAAGTCCCAAGTCACGGCCATAATATAAGAATTTATAATTGTTGATTAGTAGTAACAAGCAAACGACGTACGGGCGTAGTAACAACAACCGGTTTTAACTGTTCTTGTTACACCGTTAATGTGACCATATTTTCAGTTGAGTGATATTATGTAAGTATGGTTGTAGCGCCAAATATATTGCACCTATTGTCAGAATATGACGTAATCACATGATGTTCTGATGTGCAACATGTCTTCCATAGATTGCAGTACAGGTGGTAAAGATCGTGTCCAAAATTTACACAGAGGTTGTACATGTAACAGCTCACGTTTTAACGTTATATAACGGATTCGTCACGATTGTCATCAGATTGCAATTGAAAAGGCTTATTTATGGACATTTACCAATAACTTTAAGTTTATTTTTTATATCTTTCTTAAAGTTTAGTGTAACATAAAGAAATATGAATAACACGACGTAATTATATTTTTCATTATTATCGATATGTCCAGTAAAATGTGAAATATTATTAAGTCTATCTTCGTACATATGTCCATGTCGAATAAATTTCGTGACATTAACGTTTATTACACCCAGCATGAGGAATGAATAGCTACATCTGAAATATTGTTTCTTTATAATTTTATTATAATTATCATTTCGTAGTCAAATATCAATAAAAATAGTTATCTGTTATTTACATCTGCCCTAATAAAATCACCAACTGCAATTAATGTCATAAAACGCACGGTGGTATGTATGTATGTGCGCACTGTTTATTTATACAAAAAATCGCATTCCTATGGTACTTCATAATTAACAGTAGTCTTTATAGCCTATTTTATGATCAGAATGAAACCTTTTAATAAGTTTTTAAATACGTAACGGTACTTACAAAAATTAGTCATAAAAATAATAACAATTATTCAATTTTGGGGAAACGAATTACCAGAAACTACGAAGGATTTCGGATTTTCCAGATTCAATTCCGCATAAAGTGCTCATGGTGCTGCAAAAACGAAATCCTTTCTGTCTAGCCTCAGCTCGTTACAACAGTGCTGTGCCACGGAGGTCACGGACGAAGGTGGAATATGTAACACTTTGAAATGCCATGGAGCCGCGACAAAACAATAAAATCAAGTTTATTGTTTTTTACAAGACGTAAAAACTTATATATATATATATTTAAACAGCTTAATGACATTATTACTTGCATGATAATTAAATTCCGTCTGCAGTGAAAGGACAAATGAAAAAACAACAACTTTGGTACACCTGTAGCTGTAACAACATATTTTTCGTATCGCATTACATTATTTGTTGCTGTTGTATTACAAAAATGTCTTAATAATTATTATTTATTTAAAGACCAAAATTAATGACGAACACGCGATATTACCTATATTATAATTATTATGTATTTATTTTTAATAGACTTAAATTTTGCCTGAATTGGAAAATCGTATTTTATATGGACAAAATTACCAATCTTGTTTCGTCTGAATGTAATAAACATCAGATGCGCTGAGATATCTAAGTACTCGTGCATTGGTCTAGTTAGGGCACGTCATAGATTTCACAATAAAAGTGAGAGGTATGAGTGCTTCTTTACCGCATACCTTGTGTTGGAGACCCGCACTGATCTTGACATTTGATGCGGCCTGATATTTTAATTTGCATGTGGCTTCACTAAAGCATGCAAGGTAATCACCTAATCAGGTGCCCACATAACTTTCTTTTCCAATGTCGTATCTTTGTGGGAGATGCGTTTGATTGATACGTATTTTATAGTTGTAAATATTTTTGACAGTCCTCTTGCTCTCACGATATTAACAAGACGCGGATCAATAGAAAGATATAATAGAATAGAAAGGCGAATTAAGTGGCAACCCGCACTAGGTCGGCGTTGTGGACTAAGGCTTTAAATCCCCTCAATGGTAGAGGAGGCCCGTATCCGGTCAAGTGATGATTTTTACTACGAGCACTGAGCTTAAAACGTGTCCCGTTTTTGGCAACAGGATTGCTCCTTAAGGTGGGACTGAATAGGTGGCGAACGGGGGCCATAGAATCTTACCTGTTATACCTTTATCTTAAACTAGCTTTTGCCCGCGATTCCGTCCGCGGTGACTAGGCAAAGGGTTGAGTTCAGAAAGAAAATAAGTTGCAGTCTATTTTACTCCTCAGAGTCCTATTTACTTATGCCCATACTAAAAATCCTACAAATCGGTCAAATTGTTTAAATGTGAAACCGTAACGTGCCGGTCGGCGCCTTGCGCATCACTATTACGCGCCTGATTATTATTTTAAACCTTCGATATCTTCCAGATTGCAATCAAATGATGTAAAGGAAAAATTTCTTTCAAATTAAATACTTATAATAAATAACGCATTTATTTAGATAAGTATTCATATAACCTTCATAAAAACATCTTTACAAAAAATTGCTTTATTTCAGAACGTAAAAGAGGTTATAGTAAACCAATCCGAAAAATTAGACATAATATGCTATTGCTGACTTTTTTGTAGTCATTATCAAGCTCTACAACTTTTCGCTAGGACTCAACTATATATATATCCCATGAGAGATAGGTATAAATATATACAGTTAAAACGTTTTGGATCGCCCATTTTTCTCAGACTTACTACTCAAATCCGGCTACAACGGAAATCTTATCATTTTTCGGACTTATATATAGCCTATGACACTCACAAACAACGTAGATTTCTATTGGTAAAAGAATTTACTAAATCGTTTCAATAGATCTAGAGATTACCTTCCACAACGTCACAAACTCACAAACTTTATAATAATGATATAGATGTATCAACCCTTTCGGGGATAAAGTGTAAAAATACATGCACATATTCCTTTCATTTTAATGTTAGTTAAAAACGTTGGTTTTTCTTTCAAGAGGTCTACTACGAGGAATACTTGTCTCATTATCATTATACGTCCAACTACTGGGCACGGGCATCCTCTATAATTTAAGTGGGATTAATTAGGCTATAGTCCGTTACGCTAAGAATATTTTTTTAGTCACAAGTGATAATTTATTATGAATACACACATAACTTCGAAAAGTCAGAGGTGTCTCTCTGGGGTTTGAACCCGCGACTGCGAGATTATCGACTGTGCACCTAAATCTCGAGGCCATCACTGCTTACTAAAAAAATCTACCTTTGAATTAAAATTCTCGTTTGCTTAAACTACTTGGTAACAGATATGTATGCACGTAAAGAATTCTAAGTGCATTGGGTGTTGGTACACTTTCTGGGTTTAATCCATTCTCGGCCGAAGCAAACGTTTGAGAATCGCAAAACCATTATAACTGTATGGAAATCTGAACTGCACTCCGTTATATTCTCCTTCGTCCTTTATGTCAAAGAATTAAGTAGATTGATCAATGTAATTTTTGTCGAGAGAGTTTGTGTTGTGATTAAAAAAATATACCTGTAGCAATTTGTATTAAAATACAAAAAGGGTCAAAATATTTAGTGTTGCTAAGAGGATTTCTTTACTACAGCGATAACACATTCCCAAGAGTTTCTTTTATTTCAAAATTCAAATAAAAATTTTCTTGATTGAAAAAACATCATATTAATTTCGAATGATTGATTTAATGATGATAAATTTCAAATTATTAGTGTTATATAGGAAATACCTTCAGTAAATTCTATCAAATAGCATTCCTCTCGTAATTTAAAACATCTTATTTCAAATAATGCCTCAGATATTCTTATTCATCGCCACATCTCAAGTTAATACTTTAAATAGTTGACCATAAATGGTACATTTATTTGACGTCCACCGATTTTAAGAATTGTTTATATGCAGTGATTCAGGCATATTCTAATAAATGAACAAACATATTTTAGTATGCATAAAAAAACAACTATCAATATGTAAATTACCAAGAATGTACGTTGACGTTATCAATTTAGTTTTAATTTACATTGCTTATATAAATCATAGAGCCTTCAAAAACCCCGACTTCGTGTTATTATTTCAGGCTCTGATTGCTTCGTATATTAAAAATATATATCGTATCGTATAAGTAAATTTCTGAACACACGTCATGCCTTTTTCGAATAATATACAAACAAACTAACATACCTCACGCCTATATTCCCCGAAGGGGTAGGCAGAGATGCATTTCTGCACCCACATTTCGCCAGGTATTCCAACATCATAGGGGGCGAGCCTATTGCCGTTTTTCGGGCACATTTCCAGACTCCGTCCTGCTACTGAGAATTTCCTAATGGAAAAACCTAATAACACCTTGCCAAACCCGGGAATCGAACTCAGGACCTCTAGATCGCAGGGCACATACTTGTACCGCGAGACCACGAGGCAGTCGAATAATATATTATAATACATTAGTAAATCTGTTAGAAAATACATTGAAAGCTCAGCAGAAGTTGACCCTGGAACGACAAACTTAAATAAAAATCTGTGGCGGTACTTCCAAGGACTTAAACGCCCAGCGTGCCTTAAGAAATTTCGGACAATGATTTTTAAGCTTTAAATCTTTATTAAACAAAAGCAATTTGACATGTAAATGAAAATATATAGACCCCACTGAATAGACGTTACACAATTAATAAGAAAAACTATCGGGTTCCTATGGAAGTAGCGGTACTGACAATGATTGCAAGATTTTTTGTGTAGTAGTAGTTAATAAAATAATTTTAGCGTAGCCCGTGTAGTAGTGATTTTCAGAAATAGATTTTATTACTATGTCCGACGGCGTCTACTGATACTTTTTTGATACTGCAAACGAACTTATGATGTCAGCTGCTTCGATAAAAAAATAAGTTTGAATTAAAATACATTTGACTAATTGATTTGGTCCTACCGATTTTATAATTATTCAAACTATGAGGCTGTGTGTTGTTTTAAAATGGCGCAAACACGGATTTGAAAGATTAATTAAGATTCAAAAATTAATAACTCAATATTGGTATTGGTGTGTGCGTAAATACGTGATAGTTATGTTGGTTTAGTTTGGAGCTCTGCTATGGAAGTAGCGCGTTCCAAAAAGTTTACTGGGACTTAAACATATTGGCAAAATCAACGCAGAAATGATTATAGGGAATTTTTGTCTACACAAAATTTGTCCACGTGAAAGGTATGTGAAAACGAAGTACATGTTTTTAATTAAAAGGCATTAGTGGCATGCAACAAATAAAAGAGTAATTAGGAAAGTAAATAAAATTATTATTACTTAAATTTACAACATAATATCGTACCAACGATAAAAATAATCTAACAAGTTTTAACAACACTGTTACCTAGTCCCATTCTTTTTAATAATTTCTTCGTTTTTGTCAATGTCAGTTTTAAAACAAAGTATTGTTAATAATCCCATCACAATTCGTTATTCTCTAACTAATTTACTTTGTTGTGGCTTTTGTGTTTTCTGTAGTAGGATCATCATGACTACTAGTATTTGGTTCGGTTGAAGAAGAAGCATCTGTAGTAGAGGTAGTAGAGGTATCAGCTGCAGTGGTAGAACTATTTTCAGCCTCTGTCGTTGAAGGTGATAGTGTCGTGGAAGATTCATCAGATGAAGTCGTTGAAGTTGCTTCAGTTGTGGAAGATTCATCAGTAATAGCCGTTTCAGATGACGTAGTATTTGTAGTCTCTTCAGCTACGGTGGTGGGTGTCCCTGTAGTAGAAGCATTTTCAGTGACAGTTGATGAATCTGCGGTAACGGTTGAAGATTCTTCTGAATTTTTCGTTGTGGGTGATTCTGTGGTTGAAGCCTCTAGGGAAGTAGTGCTTGTGGCTTCCACAGTAGTTAAAGATTCTTCAGATCCCTTGGGTGATGTTGTTGTAGAAGACTCTTCAGAGCTAGTTGTTGAAGATATACCTGTTGTTGAAAATTCTCCAGAAGGTGTTTGCGATTCTGTTGTAGATGATTTTTCAGGCGTACTAGCTATTGGTACACTTGTAGTCGAAGACTCTTCAGATGATGCATGCGACCCAGTAGTTGAGGATTCTTCAGACGTACTAGCTAATGGTACATTTGTAGTCGAAGATTCTTCAGTAGAAGCATGTGATTCGGTTGTAGATAATTTTTCAGAAGCGGTGGCTGCAGATGTGCCAGTAGTTGAAAACTCATCGGGTTTGGTTTGTAATTCTGTAGTAGACGATTCAGATGGGGTTGTTGTAGATTCACCCGTAGTTGCAGACACTTCAGCGGATGTATGTAGTTCTGTAGTAGAAGATCCTACAGTGGTGATCGATGAGTGTGCATTTGTAGTTGAGGACTGTTCTGACGTACTTGTAATAACTGACTCGGTAGTTGGTGTTTTTTCATTATTATTTGCTGCGTTTAATGTTGTACTTGTAGATTCTACGGCCACATTTTTGGTGGATGTTTGACTAGAAGTTGATGGTGAATTCGTAACTGTTGGCGATGTGGAGGTCGTTGTAGATAACATTTCTGTTGTTGGGATGTGTTTTGAAAAATTATTATCGCCAGATGTTGTCGATGCTGGTGTTTCTGTGGAAATGCTCGATGAAGTACTTTCTGTCGATATTTTAGAAGAAGCTGACGAAGATTCTGGTTGTACGGAATTACTTGCTCCAACTTCAGAACCTACTTCTGAAGAATAGGCTGCTACCGATTCAGATGGGTTTTCAAAATGTCTTGTTTCTATTTGAGGAGTGTTCCCCGTAGGGTTTGAAGTGGGTACAACAGGAGCAGAAATTGGTGCAGCATTGTTTGATATTTGCAGATGTCTTCCTGACTTTTCACCTACACTAGATGTTAGCTCCGTACCGTCAGACTTCTTTGAATGTTGGATAATTATCGGTCTAAATCCATTTTCGTCAGCAATATATCTATAAGTAAAATCAAATATATCTTTATATTGTTTCAGATTTTAAAATATTTTTATAATATATTTATAACTACTATTTATTATATGTTTTGATCTAAAATGTTTAGTATTTCATAAATAATGTAGCCTTGTTAAATACGCTACTGAGTTTATAAGCAAATTGTGTTTGGTATCTTATTAAATTATTTACTCCCCATTATATTCTTATAATCCAATAGATCAATTTGACACAAATGGAGAAAAATGAAATGAAAAATGTTTTTTTTTTCTATATTAGAAACATTTAAAAGTAATAAACATAACCCTTACAGAGCACAATTAAAATTTATTCTTTAATAGAAGAACTAAAACAATTATAAACTTACTTGACAGTGATGAGTGTACCATCAGGTGCAGTGTAGGAATAGGATCCCGTTTGTACGTGGATTTCGTCACTCTCATCACTGCTGCTGCTGCTGTCTTCACCGCCTTCGTCACTGTCGTGGCGATGTGCTGCGTGTTTTGGATGTTTTGGTACTGTTTTGTCGTAAGCAGCTTCTTCGCGTTTTATTCCGTTTCCCGTTTCATAACTGAAAAGTTGTTCGATTTTCACAATTTTTCCTTATTTAGTTTAACTTTTATTATATTATTAATATTACACAGAGATAAAAAATACAAACATTAATTAATTTCACTAATATTATCTTGAATTGAATCAAAATATTTTTTATTCTTAAATTATGTTTGAATTACTTCGCTTGATTTAATATTTTACCTAAATCTATAAGTGCCATTAGGGTCGTATTCTTCAGATTGTGAGACAATTGGTATCACAGATTGTTGATTTTCTGACGGCACCAAATTCACTGGGGGTGCGGCAAACACCTTTATCACTGCCAAATACAAGAAAAATAATTTGTAAAACATTTTTGCTGTATTCACTCCAGAATTTTGCCGAATAGTGCAAGTCCAGACTTCTTGAGCACATATATGTAAGGCTCATTTATTTACACTATCCTCCCCCCGCCTTCCGTTGGAGCGTGCTTTAGCGGACGCTAAATACTTCAACCTTAGCGCTTGACTGATGTGTTCTTCGGAAAATTGCACAATCGTAGAGGTGTCAACAATAAGATATCATCGGGTGCGATCCACTGTGATTAAACCGTAGTAGGCCAAGAAACACTTGTTATCAGCTGAAATAGGTGTACACGATGCTCAGTATTTCAGCAGTGCGTGAAATAGTCAACATGAAATATGCCAAATATCTACATCAAAGACTTGTTGGCATCAAATATTTATTGATAACAATGCAATGTATGCGTGAATCTCAAATACATATCATTATTTCATTATAAATATATTACATATATTAACAGTAACATTTTATAAATGGGCACTTATTTGGCTGTGGATTTATTTAGGTAGTATATTAAAAGTGAAAAATGTTCAGCCCCACTTTATTTATTACAAACTTTTTTAGATTTCTATGACAATTACATTACTTGATACTCATTCAAAGTAAAAATTGCAGGTACGAGTGTTTTTTATAGTGTTAAGCTTTGTATATTAAACATTACAATACACTGTAGTAAAAGTTCTGTTATGACAGCGCCCATTGTAGCCAAGAAAATATTTACTTAAGCAAATAAATTAAAATAATCTCATTAAAGTTACTAATTAAAATGGCAAGAAATATTACGACACTGTATCTGATGGCAAGGATGGTGTAGTCAAAATAGAGATTATGGTAGCGAGAGATCCAATTGTTGTCATTCTATATGTTCATGGCAGCATTTTAACATGCTTCTTAACATTATGACGAAAGCACCCAGGACTATAAAAAGAAGGGAAGACAAGGGCTTGCAAACTATGTATTCCACAGGTTCGGCATTAACGTGTGCGAAGCTTTCAAATATATTAATAACACTGAAAAAAGATATTTTTTGTTTCGGATAACTCGACTGCCCCGTGGTCTCGTGGTGCAAGTATATGTGTGCCATGCGATCTATTGATCCTGGATTTGATTCCCGGTTCGGGCAGTGTTATTGGGTTTTTTCATTACGAAATTCTCAGTGCATGTACGGAGTCTGGATATGTGACCGAAGAAAAGGCAACAGGCTCGACCCTTATTAGGTGAAGAAATGCACCTCTGCCTACCCCATCAAGGAATACAGGTTTTTGCATGTATGTATGTATTTTGAATAATACATTCATCTGTTTTTTGGGCTGATTACGCGGCTAAGTAAAGAATGTTATCCTAAACACAATTTAAAATGTTCATTCATGAGGTACCGAGAATCACCGCACTTATGTCATATCTAAAATCAAATTATGCTTCTATTACACATATATTTTCTATATTCTGATAAATACTTGTCAAACTAGTGGTTTTTATTACGAATATAAAAACCGTTTTAGCTGAACTTAGGCTACTGAGTCATCTCCATTGCTATTTCGAACGCGTCAGTGGTGTAGCGTATATTCAAATTAATTAAATTGTTTAAAATGACATTAATACTATTGATGTTGACATCGCTATTATTATGTGCTAGTTGTGACTCAGTTACTAATAATAAGAAAAGTGACAAAGCGCCAAAAGGAAGATACAATTTTAATCATCCTCCAACCATTGAACAATATAATCCTGTTGCTGAAGAAGTTACGCAAACTGAAAATTCCTTCTATAAGACCAGAGTTATTAAAGAAATAAAAAACTCCACGTCTGAAGAAAATTCAACGACGCATGATAACTTATCTTTAAAGACACTCCAACAACAATTAGAAGGTGACCTACCATTACCAAAATTTGAGCCAAAGAGGCCTGCTGGAGGCAATATTGCTACTTCCACAGAGAGCATACAAAGGGATCTTAAAAGTGTAAACATTGAGGATGGTGATATCCAATTCAATAAGGGATACAGTGTTCGTAAAACCTTGGTGCAAAAACGTATAAGAACGCCATCTAACAAAGACGATAGCTTTTCTCAAAACGATAATAAAGAAAAGCCTAACAATATTTCTACAACAACTTTGAACCCTGTGGTCACATCAATAATTATAGAGCAAACAAATAAATCTATGGCGTCTGCGAATGATTTGACAACAGAGCACAATTTATTAATTGAGAAAATTCAAGAAGAATCTCGAGTCAATCTGCCAACTACAAAAATTAAGCCCAAAGGGCGTGGTTTAAGCAATACTGACATATTCAAACAGAAGTTACAAAAAGAAAGTAAAAATGTAAGCATTGTTGATGGTGATACTAATATAAGCAAAAGATACAGAGCTCGCAAAACCGTAGGTCAAAACCAAATAGTACACCACGATGAAAAAAAAATTGCACAAAACATTGATCTAGAAAAACCTAAAGTTATCTTAACTACTTCGAAACCCACATCGACAACGTTAAAAGGGATTCCCCAAGCTATAAAAGGCCTTAACCTAAATAATCAAAAAGAAAAGCGTCAACGGGATCCGGTTGTGCCTATTGTTGAATCTGAAAATTATGTTTACTCACATAATGGCAATTTTCATTACAGGTAATACAAAAATATCAGATCTTTATTTTTATATATTCATTGAATTTACATCACAAAATTGTTTACAAACAGTTATCGTAGACGAGAGAAAATAAATTGCTTTTGTTTATTTATCACAGTTACGTAGGAGGAGACGGGACACAGGCCTCTGAACAAGGTGAATTGAAGGTATTTGATGATAAAACAGCCGGTGAATCTGTTGTAGGAAGTTTTTCATACACAGTAAGTAGCATTATGTTAAACTGCACAAAAATTATGCCATTAAATTGATTGAGAAAAAAAAACAAATACCTATCTATTAAAGAATAGCTATTGATCAATGCATTAAATTGCGTAACAAGTTTACTTTACATTTGTCGCTAACATTTTTTTGGAAGAGCGCATATTTGCATTTTAATTATTGTATTTCCTATTACATGTTTTACATTTTCGTTTAGTCGTGGGTTTCATTACAATGAATTCGTCAACATAATTATTATTTTTAGTCGTAGGCGATCTATCGAGGCTTATTTCAACATCATGAAACAAGAGACAATAATCATTTATTGCATTTCTCAAGCTGTTTTACAGACCAAACAAACAGCTAAATCAATCGTTGTTATAGTTTACAGAAGCCATTGCCTACCATACGAAGTAAAACTTAGCTGCTAATGCATAGACCTCATTGGATTTAATTCTGTCTATATTGAAAGATCATGTTTAATGACCTGACATTGCAAATTTCATGCTTTCATTATCACGTATTTATAAAAAACACTAATGTGTGTGTGCTTTTATAGGACAAAGATGGCAACGATTTCAGCTTGTCGTACACGGCAGATGAAAACGGCTACAGGCCGGTGGGCGCGCATCTGCCCACGCCGCCCCCCATACCGCCAGCAATCGCACGAGCGCTTTTATACTTATCTACGAAAACACCCACAGAATCAACGACAAAAATTTAAACGCTACGTTTAAAATTGATATTACTGCGTAACAAATACAGAATTGCCGTAATCAAATCAGCAAAATTAAAATTTGTTAATATTTATAACAGATCACGTTTATTTGTCTACAAAAATGTGCATAATAAAACAAGGAAATCATAGGGAAGATAAAAAAAGTTAATATTTGGAACATTTAGCACAAAAAGTCAATAGGTTAAAGAATGCATATTGTACGATTTTAACGTTGCATAAATAATAATAAATAACATTTGTGTCTTGATATATTAGACATATTATATGTGGATTAAATGTTAAAGCTGCAAGACTAATCATAATATTCAATAATATCTATTACCTTATATTTAAACCAATTTTATTTTTCTGGTATTTTACTGATTGTTTAGTTATAGGTTGCTATCAAAGTAAATTTGATCCTAATTATTTTGTATTCTCCTTGAACTTTAATGTACCTACTAGACCTACTAACAATGATCGCATCTGCATAATTTATTCTATGAGTCAGTACATCGCAGTTTATGTGAATGTCTTCAATATATCTTGTAGATATCGTCACTGGCTTCATAAAATTCATCTCTATTGCGATTTGCTATTCTGTTCTAAACGTAATAATTACAATATATTACAAATAATTAAGTCTCAGGTTCGAATTAAAAACAAATGATAAAGTAAAGCAAGCAGTGATGGCCTGGAGGTTTGGGCGCGCGGTCGAGAATCTCGGCGGTCGCGGGTTCGAACCCCAGGCACACACCTCTGACTTTTCGAAGTTATGTGTGTATTCACATTGAATTATTACTTGCTTTAACGGTGAAGGAAAACATCGTGATAAAACCTGCACACCTAAGTGTTCTTAGGAATTTCTTAGGTGTGTAGTCCGCCAACCCGCACTAGGCCAGCGTGGCGGACTATGGCCTAAACCCTCTCAACGGTAGAGGAGACCCGTGCTCAGCAGTGGGCGTATATGGGTTGATGAAGAGAGAAGAGATAAAGTAAAAGTTGTACGTCTATAAAAACATTACATACATCGAAATATCTTGATCATCGAAGAAATTTCTGTTCTTCAAAATTATCGAGATATTTAATTATTATTCAAACCTGAACCGGTTTATTAACTATTGCCCATATTCAACACTAGTTGAGTATATTTTTTCTACAACAACTTTATCCTGTATTTCTCTTTCTTTTCTCTTTTTCGCTTGTGAGCACAGTTAACAAGTCAGCAAAAATAGACATTTAACTTTTTACGGCATAGTTTCCACGAAATATGTTGAGGCGTTTTTGAAGTTATCTTTTTTTGCCCCCTTCATTTAATGTGAGTTTGAGAAATTATTAAATTTAAGAGTAAATAGTACTCTGTTTTCTGTTTATCTTTGCAGCTTGACTGATAATAATTATGGGCGTTATATTTAATACATTGCCATTAGCATATTTTTTAATACAATGTATTTAACATAGGAAAACATCAATGAAACAAAGATTTTTTAGTCCTCGTTTAAAATTCCTTTCAAAAACATACCTACTATTTCAAATATACCTGGTTATGAATAAAACGAGCGAAGCGCTATTATTGAATGCCAAATTGGCTATAAATATTCCTTTTAGTCTTTGTATATTAGCATGCATTACAGACATTTGATTAATTGTCTCAAAATTACAATTACCCAGATAGTACGTGATCATTCATCTGATGTCACGTTTTTCCATTCTAGTATAGTTCTCACTGAATGATTTGAACACCATATTCTTCAAAAGAGACGTCTTTCGTGTTCACATTTTGTGTAAAACACGCAATAAATATCTGTTTATCAATAAAATATCTGCATTTATATTTGTTGTTACTAACAGTGTATGATACTGATCCGATTGAAAGTTTGATTGATACAATACATTTTACTTGGTGTTATTCTTACTTTTAAAGTGAATCACTTAAAAGAATTTACGATCACCTTGATCTCTACACTATAATGCGCGGAAAATGTTTTAATATGTATAACGGTCAGAAAGATGTGTCATCATTGTTTAGTTTGTGAATCCTGTAGTCTTTTATCAATAAAACTAAACCCAAGGCTCCTTTTTGTGATTGATATTAGATTTTGATTGCTTTTTGTATTTACAAAGTACATAAATACGTAACCTCGCCTGGATTCTCTGAAGTGTTAGATAGAGGTGCATTTTTGCACCCACATTTCGCCAGGTATAAATCAGTCTCACGTAACTTATAGGCGGCGAGTCTATTGTCATTTTTTAGAAACAAATAATTTCAATCGTTTACAGCAATTTAGCATAATTGGCAGGTAGTGGTTAGCAAAGTTATATTTGGCTAGAACTGCACGGTGTAAGGGTCGGTTATACCACTATCAACAATAAATAGATCAACGAAAAACAATTATTTCTATTAATTGAATTTAAATAATTGAAAAAAATTAATAATGATTTTATTATTTTTCCTTTTATTAATGTATGTATAAGAATAAAAAAAGCCTCGTTTAGTAAGCCGCATAGCTTGCAAAGTGTTAAGACATCTTTTATGCATAACAAAATTAACTCTATTAAAAGCAAATAAATGTAAATTGTGCTGTATACTTATATTTCTAGCATTTGCTAACAGATGTAAAATAACTTATCACTGTATTTTTCAAATCATTTTCATTAAAATTGATACGAAAAAATAACTCGTTCAAAATTACATCCCCATCGCCTAATATTTCGTAAACATTGTAATCTTTGAAAATGGCACAGGTTCCCACGCCCGAAGCTGTTATGCCATTATCTATCTTCCTTCTATAAGTGCTTGTGTACACAAACATGCAGTGTTCTCATCAATGACCTTGCATCAACGTTCACTTTTATAAACAGGTTATCCGAGGAATGTCGGCTCGTTCTTTGGATTACTTTTATTTTCTAAGGATGGCACTCGTAAGAATCGCTATGATTGCCCGTCATAGTGTTTTTTCTATCTTCACTAAAAATGAGGAGTTCTTTAAGGAGAAAAGTTTCTTCTGCAATTTTCGTTAGGTATCATTATTCTTATGACACTGACAGTGATGTAATTTTTTCTTATTTTTTTCTGAAGTTAAAAATATGTAATTAATCAGCTGGATGGGGGCTAGGACTAATTTGGATGGAACTCCTGCCTTTTTGACGCATAATATCCTTGATAATAACATTACAAATTTTGATGATGATATTGGTAAATAGTCTTTTATTGGGTCCCAAATTGTTATGTTTTTGGGAAAAAGTATGGACTTTTTCAAAAGTACTAACAAAATTAGGCTACTTTATATGTATTAATACACCTTTGATGTATCTTGATTGTCACTATTCTTATGCTATTACATTTTTAACAACGTCAAGTCAAATCAAGTCAATTTTTAACTCGAATGTTATCTACATTTCAATCTATTTTTATTCCCCTTCTCTTTTGCATTTGTAGGCTGAATGTATACACTTCCCTTTACTTCCTGCACTTATATAAATGCCTTGTGTGATAATTTGGGGTGATTTGTAAGAAAACAAGCTCAATGAGGAAAGATATACTGATTTGTGTTCCGTAAGTACGAATCTCGAAGGTTGTTTATCTGATGACGCAGTCAGATGTTATCACAAATATACGAATTTTGCATACATATCATAGTTATGGCTTCTACAACTATGCTGGATGTCACGTTCGATAATAGAAATCACTGAAGTCATTGATGTGATTTGTAGGAAATGACATCAGCATTTTAACACATACACGACAGTTTGAATTGGTAAATGTAATGCTAATCAAATATCAACACCCGACATTGTTTCAAAGGATGGTTTGCCTTCAAAAAAAATAAATCGTAATTTTTCAATGCGTCTCTGGCACTGATTTTTGCTTTTTATTGGGTTAAAAAAATAAATACAAACATTTTATGAAAATTCAATCATTGTCTATCACAGTTCAGTCGTAGTACATAAATTTATTTTTTAAACATTTTTTATTGCTTACACGTTAATATATTACAGAAGTAGACGCCGTTTTGAAAAGAGGTCTAATAACGAATTCATAATCTTTTGAAACAAGTCAAATATATTCTGATCACTCTTTTCAAAACGATTCCTACGAATTTCCGTGGGATATTTATTTATACAAGTTCATAAGTAGCATGGGTCAATAGATCATTTTCTGGTAGCGTCGGTGTTATTGTTTAGTTTCTGGCTTGAGGAGGCGGTGGTGCCGTGGCCAAGTAGTCGAGAGCCTTCTGGATAGCTGGCGGTATCGGAGGTGGGGTAGGTAGATGCGCGCCCTGGAACGAATATTTATTGTTTGTTTTACCAATATATTTCGCAATTCATATGTTATTCCGTCTTAAGCTATATGCCATACACAGCACTCTCATCTTACTTTGACTACAGCCAAGCATTTTCCTTAAATCGTCACTAAGTACTCGTATTGTGAAATTACAGCGTCAAACCGAATTCTTAAAAGATTTCATAATTTATCAGAACTATTGATAACGTCACACCTCTACGAATACTAACAAGCGTACTTTCCTGTTTAATCATAACGTGTTTCTGTCCTTCGTTTAAATTATATTACTTATTCTGGGAATAAATGTTTTACATCTTTGTAAAGTAACTAATAGAAACTGCTAGCACGAAACATGTTTTTCATATAAAGCACATCATTATAAAAGGAATGATTTGTGCAGGCTTTGTCATCAGCTAAAACAAAGTCGAGGGTATTGAATAAGCAATAGCTATTTATAAAAGGACAAAGTTTACTGATAAATACATCACGTCGGATGTCCAAGGACGCTGCGTACTGTTTTACCAAAAACTTATGATGAAAAAAGAATTACACATCAAAATCCGGACGTGGTTTCATTTGTTTTTTGTTTGCTATTCAACTTCTACGGGTAGACACAAAAATAGGTAAACCTAATATTAGACTGATGATACGGTTGTTAATGCATCGCCTACACAAAATCTAACACAAATATAAGGATATTATTTGTAAACATATAATCTAGGTTTGTGGTGTGATATTCATTTGTAAAATAAATTACGGCCATTACGATGATATTTCAAAACACTGTCGTAAATAATTTCGAGGGAGGTGATGAACTTGTCGTTATATTTTCTGGATAGGCGGTAAAAGCTTTATGTCTGTAGACAAAAAATATGTTCGCGATGTACCGCACATATAAAATAGAGTTTTACCTCAGGTTTGAATCCACCCTCATCATCAGCGACGTAGTTCAAGGCGATGACCGTGCCGTCAGGAGCGGTGTAGCTAAAAGCTCCTTGAGCAATAATGACGTCACCGGCATCTGGACCGCTGGCCTTCTTCAGTGTACCTGTTTCCTCTGCTTTAATCCCGTTGTCAGTTTCATAGCTGGAATGTTAATCGACAATAAGAACAAATACTTTTAATTCTTATAAACAATTTGATAACATTTTTACGTTCACTAATATTGAATTCAAGACAAGGCCACGAAATGTCCTTATTTTACTCGGGCAAATATTTAATGTGTTTCATTAAAAATTTACGTGCATATTTATTCTCTAACAAATATATTCGTAAAGTGTTTTCAATGGATTCCAAGTTTGACGACAAATTGAACGGACTTGTTCTCTTTGTTTTAACAATTTTTGACGTCGGAATGTGATCGTGACCTCTATACACACATGGCGACCTGACATTCAGATACTGTTAAATCTACGCGTGATAACAAACTTGCTAATTATAGAACAATTCCTTAAAAACAACTCATGCGGAAAGTTGCGTGTAAATAACCATGTAAATATTATAAAGGTGATAAGTGAATTGTTTTATAATATATTTATATCCGTTTTACATTGATATTTTGTCTCAGAGACCTCAATATTGTCGCATGCAGCATTGCATAACAACAAATTAGACGATACATGAAAATTTTCTCTCATGATTTACAAGGCAATTGCTGAGTTCGTTCATTGTTTACAATGACACTGTTTTATGGAATTAGCACATACTTTACTAGGTTGTTACACGGTAGAGGTAATTTTTGAAATTGATTACCTTTGCCAATGATTTACGTTATATAATTATATTGGATAGTTTCGATTGGAACTTTGTTTTTCATCAACACAAAAAGCAGATGCTTTTTGAGGTTATAGATATAACGTTTCCTATCTTAACTCAAAAATATTAAGGAGTGTAATACTAAGGTAAGGCTTATTTTATTTATTCATAAATTTCATTTAAGAGGAAGGGTGAATAATGAAAGTTATATATGCAAAATTTTAAAATTTGGTAAAAACCACTTTCTCCTCCTTTTTGGTGGAAACCAATTCCATTATGAAAAGGATGTGTTCATTGTATATTGATGTAGGAATTATTATTCTTGGAATATGATTCTTTATTGCGATGAGTAAATGCAAATCTGTGTAGGCTTCATTTTATCATCATCAAGCCTACGTCATGAAATTCCGGGTTAAGGACTTCTGTCTAATTCATCCTACATAATATCACCTCATATAGATAAACAATGTTACTGCTGTGACACAAATACGCAAGAATATTAATTACACTACACATGCATCTTCACATGCAAATAATGTGTGTCATGTATTTTATTATTAATGTTCAAGGTATCTGAAATATTTGTGCATAAAAGGGACATCCATTTACATATTCCGTTAAGAACTAAAAGCTTAACAAAGAAAGTTACTTCGATTACGATTCCATCTTATGGAAAATAAATTTTGTACGGCACATACTTAAACTTTCTTAGAGTATGATACATTTTTATATCATGGTTCACAGAGTAATTTTCCGTGAACTAATCTTGTTATCTTTAAAAGTATTTTTATTTCTGGTAAAGAATTTTAAATTGAAAGTTAATAACTAAATTTATACAAATAACTGGAAATTTTTGCTTCTTTAATTTTGTGTAGTAAATTTACGCTCGTGTTTGCATCCCTGAAGGGGAAGACAGAGCTGCGGCCAGTTTGCGCTAATAATTTTAAGATACCAACCTGTATCTATACGATCCATCTACTTGCTGATCGAAGTCTTGGCTGATGATCTGTGCTGTTTCATCGGACTTCTGTGGAGCCGCCAAGGCTGTCGCCGCTACGCCGACCAAAAATAAAAACACCCTCTGAAACAGAAAAAACATAAAGGATTGCGATTACGAATAACAATATCAGGCAAAAGGCTGAAGGCTTCAAGACCATCACTAAGAAATCTTCGGACTACCATGCGAATGCACATCTAACTTTGTGATGCCGAATATACTTATATTCGAGTTTCTTTTATTCTTTAACTATCTTAAAAGCCAGGAAAACTGAACGAAATTTCCAAAGGAATACAAGTGACCTGTCTTAGAAATAGGCACTAGAATACTAATTGGTATAAATATACTACAAAGGTATATTTTTACAATTAGTAAAAAATATAGTCCCTATCGGTGTCTAAGTCAAACGTAATAAGGCGAGCTTATCCACGATTTTCAGAATTTTTGTTGCTACTGAGAATTTTCTAACAAAAAGACTCAATACCGGGTCCTCTATATTTTACGGCATACTTTTGCAATGTGAGATGCATCTTTTGCGATGCTAGATATGCAAGGTGTTAACTTCTTTTGTAGGTATAAGAGTGTACTCCAGCATTAAAAATGAACAATTAGGCAAACATTTTTAATGTTAAGGCGCCCGTTTACCCACGCGTTCTCGCTAAAAATCATTGTTTTGTTAGACTTTAGGTCCCAACACCTTTTTAATTTACTGACTTAAAGATTGCAATTTGGGCAATTACAATAAGACCGTCCATTAAGTCCGTTAAGATTTTGCTATTCAATAAATATATTGTTCACAAACAATTCAATATCTATGTTCACTGAGTTGTCGGCAAAATTTAATTTGTGAAATTTGCTTCGTATATTTTGTAAGGAGTAGATACTTATGTACATATGTATGTAATAGATTGGATGAAAATATTATATACACTGTCGTTAATACTAACTTGTAAACATTGCCAAAAGTTTCAATTATCAGCTTCAGGTAAATAATTTGTAAAATGTCGCTTAACAATTACTTTTAAGTAATTGTTGCGGTCTTTGAAACATTTAGAATTACTAAAGTTCTTCTTTATATTATGTTTATACGAAGAAGTATCACGTATAATATGGCTTTTAGTTTAGTTCAGCGCCTGCAGATATTACTGAGCAAAGTATTGGTAAGGTTATATTGCTAGCTATTGTGATTACTCTCAGTGTTTTAGTATAGTTATCAAAAACATATTATATAACTCAAAAGGGTCCCAAAATAAGATGTGTGTAATTTTTTAATCAAATAAAAGCCCTCTTTTTTACCGGATTTTCATGAAATTCCTTATTTTACTATTAATGTCATTGCATATCGTAGTCAGTATATAAAATTCTTCCAAAAAATCAAAAAAGGTAGTCGAGGAATTTCATTCGGAGCATCAAACCCGCGGCCTCGCATTTTGAAAGCTGGTGTCTAGCCGACTGCGCCACGGGGCTGTCATTTTTCCATTAACACTTCATTTATTCTTTGACTGTAAGGGATACAGTCAAATAGTCTGTAGGGATAGACGGCCGAATTATTTTGTAATTTATTTTTTTCTTAATAGTCTATGTTCTATTTTTAATTTATTTAAAGAAGTTAAAAGCATAACCGGAACTATTATTTGACTTAAGTTAAAAACTTGAAAAAAAAGAATAAGATTATACCGGATTGAAATTGAAATCAAATGAACTTTTGTTACACGTGTGATGACCCATCGAAGGTTAGTTTACGTAGGTAGATATTTAAATATAACATTCAAATTATAGTTGCGGAATTTAAATGACTCGGCCTTAGGCGCCAGCCATAGACATTATTATTACCAATATATATATACATATTAGTGTAGCGTAAGTATATCAACAAATTTTCGTCATTACCTGGTCGAAAAATAAATGTATGCCCTCTAATGCTATCATCATTAAAGCAGTAATATTTATGTATGTCAAATATTATATACATTAAAGCCATGGGAATATATATTTATTCATTAAAAGGAATTTATACGATAACAATTGCGAAAAAAACCCTGCATAACTACGAATTATCTTTTTTTTATACTAATCTTCTCTCCTAGAAATTACGTCAAACGTTAAAACCATATATTGGTAAACATTCTTATTCAATTAGCGACTTAAATACCCAGGAAGTAAGGAACTAGGGATTAAAGAAGCTTGTCGACACAAGTGAATTTGATGGTATGTTTACCAATATTGTTCATACAGTGTGCACAGATCCTTAATGTGTACTCGCTAATTGTCGCTGCAAAACAAAGTAAACACGATTAGCTTGAGTGGCTCGACACTATTTGTGACTTGAAGCCTTCAACTAACAATTATTTAATACAAAAACGACTTTGTAACTTTCATGTTTATTTTATTTACTTCTAAAATAAAAACATCCAAAGTATTAATGCTATGTTAAGCGAGTGTTTTTGCATTTTTTGCTTTTATAACAGCTATAACAACAATGTTAATAGATAGTATTTAAAAGATAATGTAGGAAAGCTCGATTTGCTATTGACAAAGGAATCAGACTGAAATATTTTAGTGTTGATAATTTTAACATTTATTTAAAATTTGGCCGTTTATACTTTTCACCTACTCTAATATTGGATAAATAAATGATTTTGGAAATTGTTTGTGACGGATAAAATCAATTATGACTCATTTGGGATGAATTTTTATATAAACGTAGAAGAGATCTTTAGATGGAACGTAGGCTTCTTTATTTAAGAACGTCATAAATTTAATATGTGAATAATGTTTTATTGAGACAGGATTTTAAACTTCTAATAACGAATAAAGCTCAATGAACGGATTGCAGTTTAACCCATTATCGTAATTATGGTATTTACTTAAAGCTTTTAAAATGAAACATACATAAACTAATATACATATGGAACTAAAAATTAAATTAAGTGCATTACAAGATGATTTGGACGTTCCCAATAATAAATTATTACTACATATCAACATCTGACATAATGTAGTAAAAAACATTTATTGCTTAGAATTATATGACACTATAAAAATTAAAATAAATAAAATCTGCGGTAGCAATCTCATAATAATTATTCTATTTTTATAGATGACATCAAATATTTACATATTAAAGACTATCGGAAGCTTATTATGATTGATGACGTTGTTTTCTGAATCAAGTGACCTATTGCCGACGACATAAAATATCGATAATTTTCTACGTAACCTACAAAAATCTATAACATGTTGATGAAAACTATCAGTCATTACTGATAAAGAGGCTGACAATAAAGATTTGTTTAATTACCAACCTTGGTGGAAAGGTCAGGAGACAAATTAAGCAGTACATGTTCAAATGGCTATTTAATAGACACTTAAGTTGGAAATTGATGTTCATGTTGTGTTGGCAAATCAATAAAATTTTGCTTAACCATCCAGTCTCGATTTAGGTCATTGACGAAGATGCATGTATTGATATCGTGTGTATCTATTTTAGTTCGTTGGTGTTGTTTACACAACGGTTTGTGTTACAAAGGTTGACATGCTTCGTGGTCCGTTAAAAATATCTCACGGAATGTAAAAATTTGATGCACTTTATAGCATTGATGTTTCAAGCGAGATAGTCTTACAACCTTATTGCGCTAGCTTTGTCATTTTTGGTTTTAGACGAGGACCGCCCCTCGGACATAAAGTTTCAAAACTTATAAGCATTTTACAAGAAAGCTTCATAAGATTTCTCACAATGTAATTTAATTCAACAAAAGCGTAATAACTAAACAAATTTGCAAAAATATTTATGAAAATGAATGGTTCAATGAAAAATGCTGCGCGAGCGCCGGCGTGTAATCGACAAGTTCATGACATTTTGTTATCTTAGTAAATTAATGAGCAACGAATATAGCAACAAACTAACAATGAAATTTAATTTTGGTTTCAAAATGTACTAATGAAATATATAAGCATAATATGTAAAATCCAGCAAGAGGAAAAATTACTTGATTTTCCGATTTAAAAGGTAAATTCAAGATCTTTATATAGCCTGACAGTGCCTAGTTTAGTAAGGCTATTCGCTAATTCCATTTTATTCTAGTCATAGGAGCAATTTATTAACACTAACCGCAAAAGTGTGAATTGTAGGTTGTTGCCTTGAGAGAAACGTATTATTACTACTTAACGGCGTCTTTTGTCATATGTGCGAACTATTTTAGGAGCACCTAAATACCTACGGTACGTCGACGCATATATGCAGATGTCGGCGCTGTGAGTATTTCGCAAGAGTATTGAGTTGTGGGAGAATATGTCGTAGAATTCAAGAGTTACCTCGAAAACACAATGTACTACGTGCAAAAACAAAAGGTGTGCACCTAATTAACCGCTCGCACGCCTCTCGCACCATCCAGAGGTGTACTGTGCTACCATTACGTTTACATTAATACACTTTGAATTATTTATGTGTTCACTTGTAGCACTCAGTAATTTTTGCACTTTGCAGGCCCTATCTATTGACACATACCTGAAAGTTCATGTTTCTTTAAAATCGACGATTTTACCTGAAGTCACTTATTTAAACAAACTATAATTTCAAAATAGGTCGTCATCATTTGATGATTTTATTTAGTTCTGATATAAAAATCAAACGTGACTTAATTTTAATCAGGCCTATAATCATATCTTATGTTTTTAAACTTTCAGCTGGAAAGCAAAAGCTTTTGGTTGTACGTAATATGTACTCAATATCAAGCTTACCATCCATTAAAAAACAATATCAAAAATTACTAACTGACAAATTAAGTATATTATTTAGTCCATGCGATCCCAGAAAGCTGAGTTCATAAATACTTAGATGCTATCATTGGATATAAAAAAGAGTACTTCTCATTATCAAAGTAATACATGGACATGGATGAGACGTAATTGTAAAGACAAGGCAATTATAAAGTTAATAAAAAAAGTTTACCTTGTGTGTTACTAATTTATGTAACTACTACATATGCGCATTTAAAAACAATAACTTTTGTTTACACAGGAAAACTCTGACATTTACGTGTTAGTCACTTTGCACATTTGCCGCATGCGTATATTGCTGGTATTTATTTTTGTACTATTGTACATATATCACACATTTAGTGTACTTTATAATGTAACTAAAAATTTAAATTCTCCTACCCTATGATCAAATGAAGTTAAACGGTATCACAATACTTAGTTAATTCTGACGGTAATTAAAAATTATAGTCTAGAACTAAAGAATTGAATAACAAATAACTTTTTAACTAATGAATCTTAACCGTCGTCATAAATTTGTGTAAAAGAGTTGAATAAAATTCAATTGAGACAGAGTGCACGGGGCTTTATGGATATTAATGTGCGGCTGTGGAAAAGGATGACACACTTGTCACGAAGGTAAACAGCACAGTCGTCGGCAAAGGTTACTCTGTGGATGCAATAAATGCAAGAGGCGTTGCATAAGATGACACCCGCGAACTCATGCCCTATCCACCAACTTTGGTCACGTCCTTAAAAACGAGATAAAGCAGATGCTTCGATACTGATTAGGTGGAAGTTTTTGCAATCACGCCGGGAAAAAACGCCCAGTCATTGTAACACATACAATTTTATTATTTTCAAATACAAGTTGTTTATGAAATAACCATTAAAATTTTAATGTAAAATATTCATTTACTCCTTAAATAGGTTAATGGGAACGGGCTATGCAAATTCTTTGAATTGCATTTCAATAAATTAAAAAGTACAATTAACATATAAAGCTCACATAAATCTAAGTCACCGTAAAAAAAAATAATAAAAAAAGAAAATAATAAAACAAATAGCAGAATATTAAAATAAAATAAAATCAAATAAAAACTTACCATTTTGTATGTAAGTACTGGCAGGAATATCTGAATGCGGAGTTGTTCAGGGAAGATATCCCATGTGGTTGCGGTCGGCGACGTTTGCGCCGGATTGTACTTATTCGTCTAATCACCTGTCCCTTTTATAGAGACGCGGGTTTGTCTAACCATTGCATACAGCAGGGGGAGCTTGTACTGAGTGCATAGAGCAGGGCCGCACTCGAACCTATCTGTCATTACAATTAATTATTATTAACTCTGTACAAGCAACGAAAACGAAGAACATTTTTTTTACAATTTTGGTGACAAATATTGGTTCCTCTTTTTTATTTTTAACTATTTTCAGTAGTACTTACTCGTTTAATTTTAATCTTTTTCAGATTTTAAGACGTCTGAACGCAGCTCTTAATATTTTTCAATACGAGTAAGAACCTAAGTGATATTCCCATCTGTTGCTAAGGTTACGCAGCGAGACGATGTCCAACGCTGGACATAAACTGCCAAAACTCTATTACCACCCTTCGATTGTAGCCTTACTGCCGTCACCCTTCATTTGTACATAAAACAATACATAAAACAAATAATATTACTGTCATGATTTCCTCTCCTAATTTTAGAACCTTACTCTTGAAGAATAAAAAAATAATTTAAAAAGAAAACATCTTTAAATGTCTCTCTGTGTCGGATATAAAGTGCACGTGTCTTCTATTTTTTCCGTCATTCTCATCACGCATTTTTATCACTATGACATAAATAGAGAATAATGCAAGCAATCTGGCATTTGAATCTTCCATACCATTGGTACATCAGTTATTTATTTACCATTGCAAAGTTTTATCATTATTCTTGTTAATTTCCTTCACCACTCAGGTAATATGTAGGTGTATGTCGTCGGATTTATACATTCCATAAATTGACTTCAGTAAAGGGCAAGGCTAGCAATGCTTCTGGACATTTAGAGTCTATTCTTGGTAGCCCAAAACGTGTGTATCAAATATCTTTAATAACGTATACATATGCAATATTACGTGTATGAAGATTCAAGATACCCATGCAAAGCCGTACCTCTGACAGAAACATTATATACTTTTGTGAAGATATGTATGTACAATCCGAGCGATTAAAACTCATCAAAGTGGTCACACAGTTCGGCTCTCTCTTGCAACATTATCTCGTTCAGGTACAATAGAATAACTATCAAGAGTCTCGTAAAACGCCTAACCAAACCCAACACTTAAATGGTACGCACGCTTTATGTCAAATGCATTGCAAACTGCGCCTCGAAGATGCCACTGTATAGGGTATTTTACAATTTTATTTGCACACAGATTTGCTAACTGCGCTGACACATAACTCCGTATTAACTTGCACAAATCTTACAAAAAGGTGTGCCTTTAATCAGTGGCTTTGTGACGGTAACGAGCCTGTTGGATTTAAACTTTTACCCCATTATTAAATAAGTTTGTAGTTTGGTGTCCTTTTCAATGGGTAATATGTAAGAATACAGCACCACGTTCTTTAATTCGAAAAAGTTATTACCGTAGAGTTTATTGTCCTTGCTAAATAATGACGGAAATTAATAAATCCATCATTATAATGACTGCAAAAAGTTGTCTGGTGATAAGGTTCTCAACAGAAATTATATAACATAGTTTTTTGTAATATCTTCTACAAATTCCGAAATAAATTTCGTACAGTATGTTACGGTCAAATTTTTGTACCATATTTTTGCATTGGTGATATGCTGTCATCCAAACAAATTAAATTAATTGCGAACACTTATCTTGTTAGACAAAATAAATTCCTTACTAATTTTAGCATCGCCTAAACGTTTCTGATGTACCTATAATTATCCCGTGATTCATATTTATTTTTACAGTACGAATATGCGTATTTATTAAGTGATTATTATTTTTTGTGAATAATAAATCTTCGTATCGTAGTGTTGTGTAGTTATGCTTTTGATTTATTAGTTGTACATTTCAAAATCGTTTATTATTATATAGTTGCATATCAATGATAAGTTTAAATCGTGGTCTTTTAATCCAAAAATTGTGGTTTAGCATTGATTGCCATATGGCCTATTCCCATATAACTTACATTGTATTGAATGAAACTATGTCATATCATTACAATATAAAACTAATAACAGCAATTAATAATGAATAATTGCGTGGAAATATGATCTGGTTAATTCAAAGGGATTAAAATTGTTTTAAAAAAAATTTCAATGGATGATATTCTTCAGCAAAATCGAAGTTGTCATGACATAAAGTTGTTGTTACATTATATTAAAACTCATAAAATGTATAAAACATCGTAAGACATTTACTATTGGAGGGGTAGGCGAAGTTATCAAATATTTTTTCAGGTCATAGCGCCTAATTAACACAATAAAACTATTAAACTATTGTTTCGTATACAAAAGACAATTATATTAGGCGACTATGTGAATTCCAGTCGGGAGGTTAATCACATTATACCACTAGATGGGTGATTAGAAGGATCTTTGTGTGACGTTTCGCACAGTTCACGCGTTTGAGCCAAATTGCTCCCACCCGTTAAAAGCACCTCGGTGAGGTCGACATAAAATCAACTCTCGCGTGTGTGTTTACCGATCGTTTCGGTTTAATTGGCTACTAGACATATTAAACATGTTTTAGTATCTTTTAATTTCTCTTTAGAAAATTTGATGGTTTTATTTTACGGGTTTTATAATTTATCATGTGATTGAAACGCTCCTGTTAGTAACAATAAATATCTCGTGACAAATGTTTACGCTATAATGCTATGGTAATAATTCTGTCGGATGGACTTTTATGGTCTGCGTTTAAAAAAATGTCGTAGCAATCTCATTTAGAAAATAATATATGCAAACCTTTGAAGATGAACATTGCAAGGGCGGCATAGTTGCCTTTGTACGTAATCAATTAATCCTTTCGCATAATGACATATGAAATAGTGATTGGCTTCGTATACAAATGTCAAGATCAATATAAATTTCCCGAAGGGGGTTAAGTAGAGGTGCACCTACATTTCGCTAGGTATAAATCCGTACCACGTAATAGGAGGCAAGCCTATTTTTGTTTTTCGGGTTTATTTTCGGATTTCTTCCTAATATTTAAAATTTCATAAAGAACCGCTCTTTGCCAGACCCGCGAATTGAACCTAAGTCTTCTAGATTGTACGGCACAACTGCCCTGTGGTAAGGGGGCGTTGAAAAAACCACAGTATCCCCTGCTCGTAGTAAAAGGTAACGCAAAGATGCCCTAGGTAAGCTACACGCGCTGCAGAGACAGAGCTTGGCACGAACCAAGCTAGTGAGGATGAAACTGTGTCCTGTACAACTTCGAGACAGGCAAGATATTTTTTATCGTAGGCCACTTCAATGCAGACGCTCATGGCCTATATACTATGATCGTCCCAATTGACGCGAAGATGGCCACCAGGGGTTATCGGCAGGTATGCCTGCCGGTATTAACATGTACGCAGATATGACGTCGCCTCGCGCCAGACTGGAGACTCTGTGACCCCTATATTCGCTTCCCGGCCCTATTTCCCAGGGCTGGCGATAAGTAGAGGCGTAGCCACCTTTACCCTAAAGAAACAAAAGAGGTCGCACAGAATGCAAGTACTTTTGCCTTGAGACTGCGAGTAAATCGATGCCAATATCCTAAAACCAAAACCATTATTTTATGATCAATATTGTTTAATATGTCCATCGACATAATTTTCTTTTAAACACCGCGTCTTATGATAACATTTGATGATATGCGTGACCCAATGGATAATAATGTACAGGCAACGTTGTGTTTTGTTTTAAGTTATTGGCAATGTTCGTACGACTTGTTAGCAATCCTACAGCAATGAGATAAAACGAATAAGAAAGACAATGGATTTGTTGCTTCACGTTCGTGCAAGGTTGCAGAGAAATTCTGTTTTAAATTTTTGACAGATATCTCTACATATACACTTAAGATTATACAGATAGACTAGTTTTATAAAAATGTTATCGGCCAAGGTACAAGTGTTAAACCTATACATTGCGATATTAATTACAAACTAAAGACCTGTGGTTAAACAAGCTGCGTACATCGTGAGTTAACAGCGCAAGGAAGGACGACCCCGCTGTGGCAATCTGACACAACGCAATGTTTTTTATTAGATCCCTCATTTGGAAAGCTTCTTTAATATTTTCATGATTGAATATGGTTGGATATTTTTTTTTATTTAAACAAAAATAATTAACTAGACTCGAACCGAGGATGATATTTTAACTTTCGCCTCCATCTGACTAGAATCTATTTTTATTTGTTTGTATTGAGTGTATATAGAATGCTGATAGTCACTTTCCCACAGCCTGGTTTACTTGCCAATTTATCTAATTTTATCATGTTCGTTAAATTCATCATTAAGTTTACGAGGGCATCACAGCAAAGACTCGATTAGTGCCATTGCCAGCAAAAACCATCCCTGAGTACTCGTATGTTGTTGATAAATGTATATTAATAGTCGGAGTGGCGCCGCTCACCGCAATGCCACTGTGGGGACCTAGGACGTCTTCTATAACACATACATATATAGCATTAATTATGTTTTCCAGGCTTCTCATATTACCTCGTAAGGTTCTCGTACCCTAAGGTAAGGAACTTATTATTGAGCGGGGTATGAATCAGAATTCCCGCTTTTGATTCCCAGGTCGGGAAACCCAGATTTTTTTTTAAGAAATTCTCAGTAGTAGCACGGGGTCTGAACATAGATTATATTCCCTAAAATTTTTCTTCTTTCCAAGGAACTTAAAGACAGAGCTTTTCACGTAGACGTAGAACTCCACTTTTGCATACTTACCTTCTAGTACAGGTGTTAGTATATTCCTATTTTTTCAACTCAGTTTTTAAAAGAGTGATGTATGTATACAAGATGAATTAAGCATTATTTTGACATGTCTTTCATATAATTTATGATAAGAGCCAGTGAACCTCAAAATCCTTTAAATTAGTTTAATGGATTTCGACTATCCAGTCAATATACTTGATTCAAGATGTTTCTCGTCAGTTTTCCGCAAGTTTTAGCCATAATTTTCATTGCTAGAGTGCATAATGTAGAGTCTTCCTTGACAAATGTATTAATCAACATAATAGTAATTTTCAAATCGTTGTAGTAGTTGTGCTCCGACGACCTTATTAAGGTCGCGGGACGTCGCTGGCTGCAGGAGGCTTCCGACCGTTCCCGGTGGAAGTCATTGGGGGAGGCCTATGTCCAGCAGTGGACAAATATTGTCTGTTGATGATGATGATGTAGAATTTTTAGATTGGCGCGTAATATAAATGAAGCTCTTAAATTATAAATTAATACTAGAATTGACGTTACTTAAATTACGGTGCGTTATAAAGTCTATATTACCGATAAACACATTTATTGTCTTAATTTTGTCATATTACGTTTATTCTTTGTATCTTATATCTTTGCAATAAGTTATTTATAAAACTTGGCAAGTATCGAGTATTTTATCTGATACGTGACTTCAGAAATGATATCCCGATGACATTCATTTTTCCTTAAGATTTCTTTCAAGGTTCGAGCATGATGTGAAAACAATGACAAATTACATTAACATTGTTGATTCCAATTATTTTTGTCATAAGATTTAAAAGAGCTTTGTATATTATTGATTTCTTTATAAATTAGAAATATTCCTTAACTATTTGAAGACTCCGTTTGTATAAAATCATTGCCTTAATTTTAAAGAATGAGATTTTAAAAGTACATAGTTTGCGAAAGATCGTGGTGAGTATTGAGGTCGGCGTCATTCTCTCAGTAAAAAAAGATTTTAGCTTTTTGTATTCGGTTATAAAATAACAGCGTTCATATTTTGTTATATATTCGATATTTAGGAATAGTGACATAACCGACTACCCAGAATTTTGAAAACAAAACAACGGAAAATGACTGTCTTAAAAATACTTTCTATGTCTTATGTAAATATCTCATATACCTACTATAACTACCTAAATGTTAATGTTGATTGAAACAGATATCTACTACGAGAAACAGTGCCTAATCCAATTTTATTGAAAAGAACACAAAAATAGTATTAATGCAAATAAAAGGTCTCAAGAAGTTATCCAGTGAGAATGTATTGCTTCTACGCGCCATAATACATCAATATTGCTTTATTATTCATAGTTCAGGTCATAATAAAATCAACCAGTAAGTTTCCAGTCGGACCAATAATTTCAATGTACATTTTTATTGTCTTAAGGAAAATTTAAACTGAGTCAAATAATTTTGATAAATAACACATTCCCAACCGTATTCCACAGAGGTAAATGTATAAATGAGTTTCTGCACCCTATTTTCGCAAATTTTCATATAAATATTTGAAATATTGGTTGTATTAAAAAGCGAAACTAAGTTTTTACATTTTATTAGTTACCTAGGCTATTGTTCAGTAGCAAAAATTATTAAACCATTTTCATTTTATAAATAAAGAATTATGTCATCATTGACAACACATAAAATGCTCGAATACATATGTACAAATGTTAAAAAAACGTTAACGTTGTGGACTATGACCTAAATCTTCTCAAGTTGTAGAGGAGGCCCGTGCCCAGCAGTGGGACATATGTATATGGGCTGATAGTGATGATGATGATAACATAATTTTAAATTATATTACGTATATAACATAAATGTTAGGTCTTTTTTATAATCAATATTGTTTATGTGTCTGCTCCTACCGTATGTGTCATAATTTTTTGTCTTATGTATTTATTTTAGCATTTAATATTTATTGTTATTATGACGAGTTACTAGGAAAACATAAATAGCAGGTAATACTTCCGAATTTCATAATTTCCTCACAATCACGAGGCGACGCCGTGGTATTTATTCGTGTTAGAGCCACTCCGACAAGCGCTCCTAGCCCCCGCTGCGCGCTTATTGAAACCGATGACCCCTATTAGTCGCAACTTATGACAGACAGAGGATATCGCGTCTTCTGCAAGCCTGTCTAAAGCCAAAGGACGCAATTTACAACACCATTCAAGTGAACATAGAAATCACAATGAATTTTAGCATCCAGTGGGAAAAAAGACCATAAATTTCTCTCACTACTCGACATAATCATGATAACTTGTTCAAAACCGAACGAAAACTGGCTGATAGCTCGACATTCATGCGTAAATATATATTACAGTGAGTGTACAGTAACCGTTACATCAATAATAAAAGAAGTGTAATTATCAATTCTGAAACGTCCCATCGCTGGACACGGATCTCAACTACAACCGAACATTCTACTATCAGCATTTTATAAATATTTCCAATATAGTTTCAATGACTACAACCTCCAATAAAACCTTTGGGCGATATTTGACTTTAATGAATGGACTATGGTTGCACGCTAACATTACTTTAGCCATATACCTGACGAAATTCTTCTGGAATAAGCTGCCGGCTTTAGATTATACCTGAGAATATAAGTTAGGGACTTTATCCATTAGTAGTCTTTCTTAACTTAGAGGCATATGTACCTATAGCGTGCGGATTATTTATAGATGAAAAAAAATAGCTATGTAAGATAAATCACGCGTTGAAATCATGAACAATATAAATATTTAATGCGGACGAGTCGGCGGTTATGGTGCAAATGTCGGCTTGTGCGTGAACAGATCACCTCGACGACCGGCATTAGGAATGTAATCTACATACGGTTGGCAGATCCTTATTGCGATATCACACTCCATTTAAATAAATCTCCAGTTGGACGCATCCGATATTTAAGATAATACACAATGCTGACATTTCGACGCGTCTGCTATCAACCGATTACTCACAGCTGTTCGAGCGTTTGGCATTAAATTATTTTGAGGACATGTGCTCACCTAGAAATGGGACGTTGTATTATTTATTGAAAACTATAAACTATAATCGATTGCGTATCCTTTAATAAATTATATATTCAGCAATAAAACTGTTTTATTATGCATTATGTGTGTCACGTTTTTACACCAATTTGTGATCTTATTAGAGATTAGTGATGAAACTGATATACATATGTATTAGCACATCTTTAATATTGGTAATATGACGGAAAAGAAATTGCTATTGACGTTTGATATAAACAGTTTTCACTCAAGGATTATACTTTATAAATAATAAAATTTAAAATTATCAGCACTCTGAGTACTACGGACAAAATACGGTATTTAAGGTATTTCTTTGTTCTTTAAATATTTAACTATATTTTTAAATAGATCATACTATTAAAAAAATCACATAGTCCCTTAATTCGGCCCCTTCGCTAATGCGCATCGTCAACTAACATATCTATGCCAATTTTCAGTTTCATAGGTCAAGAAGATTCCGAGATTTCGAGTTTAGTCAGTGACCTTTTGCTTACATGTATGCAGATACCTACTACCTGCAATTAAGCCACCATAACGAAATTCCTTTACGTGAAGCTTACTTTATTAATAGATTTGGCCTAAGTCCATCAAGCTGGACTAATGTAAAATTCTAGACTTTTCATGCGTCACAAATTCCTGTATTGAACTCTTAGGCGTGCAGGTTTCCTCACTATGTTGTCTTTACCCGTTAACGCGATCGATAAATGATGACACACGTACCTTTAAAGTCAGAGGTGAGTGTTCTGGGTTCGAATCTGATACTACCGTTTCGACATTCCATTGTGTTACCGTTCCATATTCTTATTATTAAAATGAAAGGCTTCGACTAAACTTACCTATAAAAACAACTATTATCTTTTTATAAAGAGGTTATCCTATTGCCATTAACCGAATATTGTTTCTGATCTCCCTATTTCTGCTGACAATTTCCTCAACGAAAAACCCACTACCTCTTTTCTCGACTTGATATAATCGAACTCGAGATCTCTCGATACTACGCCACATAGGTACTTATGCATCTGGACCAAAGACACGGTTATAAATATTTTTAAAAATTGTTACAAAATAATCATGATCAGCTCACATATGTCCCTCTCCTTAGAACGGGCTCTTGTACACCTGAAAAAAAAGGCTTGGTCGACCACAATGGCCTTGTGAGAGATTATGAGAGGACTACTCAACTAAGAAATACCTAAGACATTTTTGGTATGCCGGTTTCCTCGAGATGTTTTCCCTTATGGTTTAACTATGTGATTATTCATTATGAAAACACACATAACATCGAGGAGTCAAACCTCTGACTCTGAAGGCACACACCAGTGTACATTGGATTTGAAGCCGCGACCGCCGAGCTTTCATTTAACTGCGCGCATAAACCTCCATACCATAACTTATTATCTTTTGTTAATCGTGACTTATACTAATTATTGAAAATCATTATATCGTATGAAACACAACCTCACGTTTATTACCATATTTATATATGACATTTTATATAAAACCATCTTAAGTAGAAACGACACAGAAAATTAAACTGTGAACTTTGACACGTAGGCAAGTATAAGCAGCCGACGCATCTACCTCCTTAATGTTAGTATAATAATATGGCGCCGAAGATGTAGCCTACAATGCAATGATGTCTCTTAACAGGTTCTGCTTGTTAGTTATTTACCGGCAAAATATTACTTGCTTTTCATACGCAATAATATATTCATTACAATTTAAACAAACCGTAAAGTGATTTTTACCTATTGATTTTATATTATCGAAAGCTCTTATTTTAGCTCGGATAGATTTGATGAAATTTAATATAACATGCAAAATTAACGTTATTCATGGACAATAAAAATTCCAAAGTATTCTATAATTTAAGTATCGAATAAATTTAATCGCATTATGTATATTTCCCAAAATATTATACTGATATAATACCAACAAAACTTAAGAAAAAGATCAAAATAGACTGGGATTTTTGTCCCGGGAAACCGTTACTGGATTTTATTATGATGAAAATTTTCAGTAACAACCTACGGTTTAGAAATATGCTCGAAACGAAAATTAAATTATTAATTATGATAACGAGGAAACGTCCCTCCCCTTTCGAGATAGAAACAAGGTATGAATGTACACGAACATGAGCATTGTTCCTGTCGATACATAGATCCGAAACTAAAGCAACAATTTCAAGCAATCAAATCAGCAATATTTTTTATGAGCATATCTTCAAATAAATATATTGCTGTGTTGCTGCCATCTTCGCGTCAGGCGCTATGAACCTATGAGATACGTTTTTTTATACTTTAAAAGAAAATAAGAATCCGAAAAATAACTCATTTAATACTTCGCTACAGGATGTTTGGTGCGATTTGTCGTAAGCTAGCTGTTGTCAAGGAGCTCAATATGAGAAATGTTAGATTACAAAAGGACGCGTTTTCACGTTTTTGGTACATTTTTACTGCTCCGGTCCTGGTGGTCATACCGTGATGAGCGTCGTCTGTAGACTTCCTCGACAAATAGAATATTCATCATAATATGATTCTTTAAAATTGGAACCCGTAGTTCCTGAGATTTGAGCGCTCAAAAATAAACAAACTCTTCAGCTTTTCAAATTGAGATACATTCCATTAACATCTGATTTTAAAAGTACTTAAAAGGGCTCAATGCAAATTACAATAATCCACCTCCATTTTGTAGACAGATCCAATTGGTATGTGCTTAGATCAATTACGCATACTGCTTATCCTTTTCTTCAATCGTAACTTTTTTTTTAATAACTTTAAATAACTATGTGGCTTTGCTTCTAATCTCATGTGTTTGATTTTATTTTATGTTAAAGGAGCGAAAGGGGTGTGTATGCTCTATTTGGAAGAAGGCCTTTACCGTGCATTTGACTACCCCAAAGGGATTACGTACGTGAGAGTACTTCATTTTATTTTAGATAACCTGTGGTAATTGAGGCCATAGCTTGTTGAAGCGTCAAGCATACATAAATCAAATATATCGTACAACAATATATTCAAGGAAATGTATTTTTGGAATGGACATCGCGGATCTTTAAATGTAAAGGTATATTAGGTGTAGACTAAAGAAAGATGAATAAAATCATAAATGAGTTAAGATTGTGGTGTTAGGTTGATTATATACTTACTTTTACCCTTAATATGGGCGATTTAGCGCGACGCCCCCTCATGCGTGGTTGTCATTGTTATAGGGCTACGGCAGTGACAAGAGCATACCTAAATCCCTTGTTATAACGAAGGGAGCTCTCTTTTTAAACCTTACGTAATAAAGGTAGTCACTGGGGTGCAAATTCGTAGGTAATATGAAAGACGATTACACGATATTAAACATGACAACTACAATAATAAAGGCTTAAGAAAATAAAAATTCTGAGCCTACAGCAAAATTAGCCAGACGCCACGAAGGTACGAATAAATCAACAAGTCGTTTATTTATTTATTAAAATTTTAAAAAATTATATATTTCTAACTCGTGAAGTAAAACGTCAGTAAGTCAACACAGGCTACATTTGCAAATACACTGTTAATAAATTTAGATTATCTTTATGACTATTCTTCGATATCGACATGCCAATTAATTTGCCAACTAAATAACTACAAAACGATTATAGCGTCCGTCAAAGAAATATCAGTGAGTCTCGTATGAACTTTGACTTACACAGTTATATTATTGTACCTACTGGATTAATTCGCGACATACATAATTGAGCTATAATCGAGGGGTCAGGGCTTCCATTTCTGGGTGAAAATAAGTGCTTTAGGGTTTTTCCATTATAAAATTCAAAGTAACCTTTCACAATCTAAAAATGGCTGAAAACAAGCTGGATTTTATAGGGGACTTGGTGTAATTTTTGTGCCTGCCAATATCGACAACAGGCTCGAGGAATTGTAAAGGCAAATGCGTTTTCTTTGAGACATAAAAATGTACTCAAATCATTGCAATGGTGTACTTACTATTAAATATACCTTAAGAGTGGAAGTGAAATGTGGGAATATATAATATAATATACCTATGTAAGCGTTCGTCTATGTTATTATATATAGGTATGTTATAACAATAATTGCAGCCATATCCATAATTATTCCATTTTACGAGTAGATGCCAATACTATTTATAAATGTACATCAAATTATAATAAAATTCGATTATTAAATCTTCTTATGTATGTGTTAAAATATCGAATATAAATATCTAATTTTGCATCTTTGTAATACATATTATATGTTACAAATACAACCAAGAGAGATAATGATTAAAGAAAAGATGTCCCAGTTCAATATGAGAGTATAACATCTTGAAATGTTAACAGGTTGTTTAAAATTACTCCCACTAGTAAATATATTTTCGAAATTGTTTTTCGGTGATTTATAAATAAAAACTAAATATGAGTATATTTTATCAAATGTTTTTTCATTGTTTTTATTTACATCTTCATCCAATTTCATACTTTTTTAGGAAAGCAGGCATTTGCTTATAGCTATTGTCACGCATTCTAGACGTATTGGGGCCATCAAATAACTCGTATATAAAAAAACGTAACAAATCTGTCAGAAACAAAAAGCTATTTAATAATAAGAAGCATCCGAAAAGTTATCCGAAATTTATATAATAATTATCAATGTAAACTTTCGTTTTTATGCACATCATAAAGACGAGCACGAAACTCACGCGGTGTACAGCCACGCCTTACAAAAACACGATCCAATATATTTTCTCAAACGTATAAATTATAATGAATTAGTTTGCGATTAAACGTTTTGCAACGTGATTCGGCAATGCATTATATTTATATTCATGGTTTTATCATAGTTAAAGGTTAAAAAATGTGCGTTACAGACAAATTTAGAGTCGTTTTTACATATCTACATATCACGCACTTAATATAAACTAAATTTATGCTCTAGGTAAGTGTGTAGGTACATGAAACATATTAATAACGCTGTAACTTATTTATTTTCAGATCACTGTAAATATATTTTGTTCAAAGTAAATTGTTTTTAATTTCAACTAATAACGTTTTTAAAGAAAACATATGCAATTTTAATTCAATAAGGCCATGAAATAATATATATTATCAGAAGTCTCCACTTTGCGTAGGTGATAATGGTTATAATTAATGTGATGTATTTTTTATGTATAATTAAATTTTAGGTAAATAATCACATTGTAAGCTACTTTGTCTATGAATATTAGGCATTAAACAGTATATATTGCAAAACACCACTCCCAGTCGTAAATTATCACAATAAAACAGTAAATCTTATTTTATTTGGCCATCGGAGGACATTGTACTTAATGGCACATGATACAATGCCGTGTTTTAGGAAGCAGTAACGTTTTGTAATACATAAAACGGGACGATTCAGGCCGCTGGACCATCAGAAAAACCTTGGATTTTGTAAACATAATAAACTGTGTACATCTAAGTAGCTAAATATCATAAATATTCGCTGACCTTAACGCCCTATGCTGAATGTATAACGTACCGCTCTTTACCGCAGTACACATAAGCGAGAGACTTATTACATGTCCTGTCTTATTCCCTGTCGTTTTTGTAAATATATTAAAAATAATCACTTCGTGGTCTGATTCCGTCCCCAGGGTCTTACATTCCCGTAGAAAATATTCATTAATGTCGAATCAGAGCGTTAAACTAACTGAACAACTGTTTCACTCATATCACGTGTAACAAGCCACTATTGTGAGCATCAGTGACGTAACGTGCGTCTTAAATGTCATGTTTCTGTTATGATTGGTTTTTAATAATTAGATTTTTGAAGCAAAAAAGCTGCTTCGTCTAATTAATAAATCTATTGAATATTATTAATGAGGCTATTAAATTACGAAACCTATGACAAAGTACACGAAAATGTAGATAAACCGGATCAGAACGTTGAGTCACTTTTATTGGTTCTTTAGTTCGTTCCCAGGGTATCCGCAATAGATTTAAGAATAGAATAATTTTTATTGACAAATAGAATATTAATTAATAAATTAAAAGATGAAATAAATTCGTTTCAGTCGACAATATGGTAATGCCTTAAGATCAAATTTGTATATCCATGCATGATGTCTGTCAGGTACGACGCTGAGGCGTAAAGTACTACAAATAACAAATTCCACAAATTTAGGGTCGCAAAGAACAATGAACGCAAAATATCTATAATGCCCGCGCATAATAGGCAATTTCGGAACTAGAAATTCATAAAAGAACTAAATTGAATATACCCTGACGAATTGCAAACTAAAATGTAAAATTCCGACCATCATGTTCAGAATTTTCGTTGAAAATCATCATCAGCCCACGACGTCCACCACGCTGGCCTAGTGCAGAATTTTGTTTTATTTTTATTTATTGTTTAATGTATCATTGTGAACTTATGACGTCTTTTCATTTCTCTTCCTACTTCCCCATCCATCTTTGTCACAGAAAGGTATAAACGTGAAACAAAAGTGATTTTCTATACATAATATATGTAAATTTGAAGATTTTTTTTAGTACAATGTTAATGCTAAGCACAGGACCAAAATGATAAAACAGTTTTTCTTTTAAACTTGTTGAATTTTAAAAGAATGTATTGTTTGTGTATAGATTTCTTATAAATTAAACATGTGACTCATTGGAACAGACGTGTGTAGCCGGATATACTATTTATATCATAGCACTTTAATCTTTGATACATTTATTATAATGTGTTAATCCATTTTATGTCTTATTTATTCGTCGTTCAAATAGTTTGAATAATTCTTATCTTCATTTACAAATACCAAATTACTAAGTAGATTTTCTATTTAAAAAACCGTAAATGTATAGTCTCATTTTATAACCCGGGGAATATAGAATAACCCGAAGTAACACTATACTTTCGGAATTTATGAACATAAAATTAATCGTTAACAGTCCCTAAAAAAAAGTATACCGAGGGTATCGGGGTGGCTATAAAGTCATGTAAATGAAATGAATCCGTATTAATAATGAAGCGATTGTATCCGGTAAAATATAGCCATGTAGAGGTAACATCACATCGCGGCAAATGCTAAGGTCGGGCCGAAGCGGACCGCATAGCATCACGACGGCATCTGATCGGGAGGTTAAGATCACACCTATCACATCACTCAACCCATGGCTTTGTTCAGCAAATGCTTGTTCGCCTTATACACTGTTTTTACGTCACCCGTTCACATATGTTAGTATTTACATGCCAACAAAGGTAAACGTCAAGTGCTTCAATTACTTTTAAATCGTGGAAAGTTTCTTTAAGTGGAATAAATCATTAAAATATCTCGGGAAATTGTTATGAAAAACCTATTTAGATTTTTATTAGGATTACATATCTTGACTCACAAGATAAATATCGTATATATTTTGTCCTTATGATCAATTTTGAGGTATAACAATATGCATCGAACGACCTCCTGCGCCCCTTACATGATCGATATCATGAGCAGCGCTTGTCAGTTATGTTAGGTTTTATGTTATTTCCGAAAACATTCTGTACCTTACGCAATTAGATATGCGTTGCTATCACTGCAATAAAAGCTTACGAATTCACTGGGTTATGTTAGCAATTATTTCACTGAAGTGACATAGTTATTTCAGAAAGAAATTATCTTTATTGGGTGAGAGTACAGAGGCCATGCGACTGCAATATGGCATAGTATGTATATCGTTAGCTTTTTGTTCTGACTACAGTAATATGACCGCATTGGTACAATAGTAAGTGTAAATGGTAAGTGCGGTTCAAATTGAATGTCGGCTTTCAAGAATCTATTATTGTTTTATACTTACGATCTCACATAAGTTGGCATAAATCCGCAGGATTTTTCTTAAAAAATAGGAATCAGAGCTGCATCGCTGCACATATTAGGGTGCAAACTACTGCCATTTTTTTAACCATCATATTAATAAATTTCACGACGGCGGGTAATTAACATAAAATAAACAGGTTGTTTTAAGGCTCTGTCAAGGATTTAATGTTGCACATTTATTCACACCACACCAACGCTTTGGGATAAATTCCTAAGTTGTATCGTTGTTAAAACAATGTAAGGTTTTGTTGTTTAATATTGGTACATACGTATGTACAGTCACGAGCATAAATATGTTCCTATGGGCAGGTTGGCAAAAATATCTGACCCATGATCGAGTTCAATAATATGTGCCACACGTACGCAGCAAAAATATGTGACATTATCCGGCTGCATAATGCAGTGCCGTCAAAATGATGTGATACACTCACGAAGCATAAATATGTGACACCACTAGGCGGCAATAATATGTGACATAATTTTATCTTCAATTTTATTTAATGTACAATTTATATGAAATAATGAGAGAAATAAATTGTATTTTACATTATTTTAATATGGCTGTAATTTTATACTATTCTAGCTATCCCGGCAAACTTCGTATCGCCCTACCCGCCAATTAATGTTTTGTTACTTATTAACAGAATTTAATTTTTAATTACTTAGGTATATTATCATCCCCCTGCCCTGGTCCCAGTTAATTACTTGGGGTCGGCGCAGTATCTCTTCTTCTTCCACACATCCCTGTCAGCCGTCATGTCTTCATTCACCCCTTTCTCTTTCATATTTTCAGTCACGCACTCCATCCATCTCTTTTTTGGCCTTCCTCGACTCGCCCATCCATCCACTTTCATATTCATCACCTTTTTTCCTACATATGATTCATTCCTTCTTATAATGTGCCCATACCACGACAGACGGTTTCCTTTCATCTTTTCTATCACAGGAGCTAATTTCAGACTTACCCTAACGTATTCATTTCTCACTCTGTCACTCCGTGTTATAATACCACACATCCACCGCAATATTCGCATCATTGCTGCATGCAGTCGTCTTTCGTAAGTCTTCTTCGTTGACCATTTTTTTTCTTTTTCAGGACAGATGCTAACTCTCTTGACCTACCATTCATCGTAACTACATTCCAACTTGCATAACTCAATCACATTTCCCGGCCTAGTGTCTTACGTTGCCCCCGCCTGGGCTGGTGTAACAAACCTTGCCCATTTCTCACAGGAGCCAGGTGCTGCCCCTGCGCGTCGGCTACGGGAGACGCCCTAGGCCTTGTCACCTTTCTTATTATAAATTCTGCGTAAATGTTTTGGCAAATGTTTTGCAAATGTTTATGTCTGACACCAACTCTCCTTGGGACTTTCATTGTTTTGGTACAGGATATTGCAGGTAAGGATATTTGGCCTGATGGTAAGGATGCTGCAGTCCCGGATAAGGAAGTAGTGGGAGACTCCAACAGCTCGGGGGGCCGAGGTCACGTACTCGCAGCCCTGTTCCATGACTGGCTAGATCAATGGAAAAGGCATCCCCTGGCCATTTATCAATATTTCTTGAAGGAGATTTAGAGTATTTATAATATTCAAGCATAATAAAAATTTAAAAATTAGGCACTACCAAGGAGATTTGTTACACAAAATAAATTTCTGAAAGCACGCCTTAATATTTGACAGCCAAAAAATGTCAATCCATTGTCATGACAATTCTGCATTTTTAACATCTAAAATACGCAATTATTCGAATGTTATAGATACATATTGTCGATTCAAAATGCTTATTTTAATACGTTCTTTTATTTGAGGGGGTCTCTAACTGCATCTACGGGATAAACATTAAATGACAGGAAATTTTGTATGGTGTTAAAGTTCAATCATATCATCATCATATATCATTCATGTATCATTAATCATTACGATCCTTTTGTATGGAAATTTAGAAAAGTATTATTTTTAGACATTTTCAGGCAATTGTTAAAATGTATCTCTCCGTAAAAACAATCCTCGTACATCAAGGAATATTATAAAAAAAGAATTAGCGAAATCGGTTCAGCTGTTCTCGAGATTTGCGCTTAGAGACACATCGAGCAATTCATTTTTATAATATAGAACTCCTCCACTACGATTTAAACTTTATTGTATTGTATTAAAGTTCAAATTGACTTAATTATTAAAACGAAACTTTTGTATGGATAAAGAAAACAATGAAAAGTCCCACGGGAACGCTGTCGAACGGGATAAAAAGTATCCTATGTTTTATTCCCGGTTCTAAGCTACCTCCCCACCAATTTTCAGCCAAATCGCTTCAGCCATTCTTGAGTTATAAGTGGTGTAACTAACACGACTTTCTTTATATATATAAGATTTATGTCTAGATATTATGGTCTAAATCACGACTAAATTTAAATATTTACTTATATTTTTTTGTATTTTAATTTATCAAATCATCTTAATTAATAATTTTAATTCTTTTTTATAAACATTATAAATTAAAATCTAGTATACCCCCCGTTTGCATTAATAACATCCTGTAGATTCTCTCGCATGAATGAAACAATATTAGTGCACACTTGAGAGCCCCGGAGTGACTCCCAAATGTCGAAGGTGTGACAACGCAGGGAATTGTAAGTTCTAGCCTGATTTGGATCCTATTGTTGGACTATTAAACCCCACAGGTTCTCAATAGGATTCAAATCAGGGCTTTTAGGAGGGAAATCTATTAATTTTATCGTCTCTCTTTGCATATTAAACCACTCACGAGTTATTCGTGAGTTGTGGATCGGGCTGTTGTCTTGCACTACATAAAGAGGTGCTAAATCAGGATAACTGATACGCCTTGTACGATAAAAAAGCAGTGATGGCCTCGAGGTTTAGGCGCGCGGTCGAGAATCTTGGCGGTCGCGGGTTCGAACCCCAGGCACACACCTCTGACTTTTCGAAGTTATGTGTGTATTCAAATTGAATTATCACTTGCTTTAACGGTGAAGGAAAACATCGTGATGAAACCTGCACACCTAAAAAGTTCTTAGGAATTTCTTAGGTGTGTAGTCCGCCAATCCGCACTAGGCCAGCGTGGCGGACTATGGCCTAAACCCTCTCAATAGTAGAGAAGACCCGTGCTCAGCAGTGGGCGTATATGGGTTGATGATGATGATGATGCTGATGATACGCCTTGTCGGTATCAAAATGTCTGAAAGAATTCCTGTATATTCAACGCTGTTAAGGCGACCAGTTATCTCGTATTACTTCGATGAAGAAATTTAACTTCAAAACAATATTTCTTTAATTATTTCGTCTTCGTTCGTTAAAATAGTAATTATGATCGTTAAATTGTTCTTCACTAAACAATCTTACCAATATTGTTTTGGGGAATACTACACACACCTTCGATCAAATATACTAGATTGAAGATCGCAAACAAAATCACTTGTCTTAGTGGCACCGGTTGCATATATTTCATGATATATTTACACATTTATAATTCAGACTTCGATTTGTAAAGTATTAAATTAAAGACGACTCCTGGTTACAATTAACCTTAAATCTTTGCAATTGGATTTTATATAGCTTACAATAAATTTGAATTTAAGACGTTATGACATTAAAATACAGAAAATAAAAATGTCATTTTAAAATAATGCCTTTAATAAATGAGGAGAAATATTTTAAAATAAACGTCACGCGCAAGTAATAAGATTGAAAATTATTTGTTCACATTTGGCATTCACGTTGTTTTGGTACTAAATATTTATTAGTGCGTTCACTTCGAACAGTCATTATGTCATAAAGTGTCTGTTTTTTCATTCTGTTTCGCCTTACTTCGTAAGTGTATACGAGTAATATTCGGTAGCAATAGCAAAAAACCTTATCATTCACGTCACAAGTTATGGTATTGAGAACTAATTATTGAAAAGAAAAATGCAATTGCGTTCAGAGTCAGATAGTCGTTAATACGTCGTTTGAACTATGTATAAGTTAAATCAACCATGTCTCTTAAATCTATTAATTTAAGAAACCATAGTTTTTCTTTTGCGCACAAATCGGCTTTACAGTATTTACAATATTACTCACTACCAAGCCAGCAATTATTATTTGTGGAATTATATCTGAATTTGAATTATGGTCTACTTTTTCACCAAATTCAGTGGTATTCGTTTTAAATTTATCAAAACTCTGCTAGGGAATCTAAAAAATTAAATTAATTTAAGAAAAATCAATAAACTGTATAAACTGTAAAAATAATAAATTAATCGGAGCAATCGTGTTAAAATCCGCTTCCGTTTAACACAACATAATAATTCCTTAATGTCACAGCAGCCGTAGGCAAAATATATCTACGTATTAAATGAATATTTGAATTTGGTCGTGATTTAGAATATATCTAGACAAAAATCTATACAAATAATTTAAAGAGGTAAAGCTTGTGATTTTGTATAAAGTAATCTCTAGATCTACTTAACCGATTTTGAACATTCTTTTAGCAATAGAAAGCTACGTTATTTGTGAGTGTCATAGGGTAAATATTAATCAGAAAATTGATAACAATTTTTCATTGTAGCCGGTTTTACAAAGTAAACCGAAGAAAAAACTGTCGAACGAAAACGTTTTTTATGAACGCTGCTTTTTTACCCATGAGAGATATTTGCTTGAGTCCTAGAGAAAAGTTATAGAGCTTGATCACCATTATCACTATCAGCCCATATACGTGCCACTTCTTTGGGAAGAGAGGGTTAAGACCTTAATCCACCACGCTGACCTAGTACGGGTTTACGGACTACAAACCTAAGAAATTTCTAAGAACTTCTAGGTGTGCAAGAGTCATCACGATGTTTTCCTTTACCGTTAATGCAAGTGATATGATAATTCATTGTTAATACAGATGGGCGTGATGGGGTGTACGCCCGCGACCGGAGAGATTCTCAACCGTGCGCGTAAACCTCGAGCCCAGCACTGTGAAGCTTGATAATGCTTATAAAAAGTCAGCGACAGCATAATATGTCTAACTATAAAAATATAACTGTAAAAAAATGTTTTGTATATTGAAGAATAATTTAAATCATTCTTCTTCATCAACTCATATACGCCCACTGCTGAGCACGGGTCTCCTCTACCATTGAGAGGGTTTAGGCCATAGTCCGCCACGCTGGCCTAGTGCGGGTTGGCGGACTACACACCTAAGAAATTCCTAAGAACTTTTTAGGTGTGCAGGTTTCATCACGATGTTTTCCTTCACCGTTAAAGCAAGTGATAATTCAATGTGAATACACACATAACTTCGAAAAGTCAGAGGTGTGTGCCTGGGGTTCGAACCCGCGACCGCCGAGATTCTCGACCGCGCGCCCAAACCTCGAGGCCATCACTGCTATACATTACATGCATTACTTCATGTTAATTGATCAATATTATCAACAATTATGATTTTTTATTAAAATAAGTGAGTTTATAGATATACTCTCAAGTGTTTAAAACAAAATATTTTTTTCTTTTACTGCATACAATTGGCACGAATGGTGAAAGAGACCTGGTTACTGACCTAGTTATGCAACCGCAACTGTGCCGTAATTTATTTAGTGATATTTTCATTAAAAATAGATAAATACAATATTTTTTCGCAATCAGGAAATAAATGATGGCATTCAGTATTAACCGAACTAAAATCACAATTTAATCGCAAGTAAAAATGTTTACCCCCCAACGAAGCGAGCGCGAGCCGGCTAGTATAGTATAAAAGTACAGCCATCTTGAAACAATGTAAAATAAAATGTATTTCGTATAATTATTATATGAAATTGAAGATAAAATTATGTCAGATATTATTGCCGCCTAGTGGTGTCACATATTTATGCTTCGTGAGAGTATCACATCATTTTGACGGCACTGCATTATGCAGCCGGATAATGTCACATATTTTTGCTGCGTACGTGTAGGCACATATTATTGAACTCGATCATGGGTCAGATATTTTTGGTAACCTTCGCATAGGAACATATTTATGCTCGTGACTGTACGTACGTACACACACATTTATTTTGAGTAGTTGCTTCAAGGCATTTAAACAATGCCTATTTACCGCTACACTGTGGTGTATTTGTGCAAGAATCTTTGGGTCAGCGAGGCGCATGGAAGAAACTTATGCACAGTTTGAAGTACACTCTCCACAATTTTACTATGTGTACCAATTTACGAAAGAACAGTTTTGAGATCCCAATGTCAGCTCCCATCGATCGTTTAATAATTTCCATGTAATTTCAAGTCCTACTTATAATCCAATTTTGTTGCATTCACTAACCATAATCATTTTAGGTACGTATGAAACAAAAAAGAATACTCCAGGAACTCCTATCTTCCCCCGAGGTACCGAACAGGGGAGCTTAAGGCGCTTTCTTCTCGTGGAAAAAAAATGTAATCCTAGCTACTATTTTGAAATCCACAGGCGAAATAAAAAGTTAAATACGATCAAGTGCATATTAGGCCACGCATAAAATATGTTTTCGTAGTCATCCATATTAAACCTATAATTTGTGAATTCATCCAAGGGAATTTTATAAGTCAGGCCTCTAAAACTCCCGAAATAGCATAAGTTATCTTAGCTGTTACAGATTTCATTCAAAATTCATCACATGGACTATTATCATGATCTTTTTCAGGCTATTCATTTTAGGGATGGGTAAGTCCTACTTTAACAAAAAAATGTGCTTTAGAGTTAAATATCTCTTAAACGGATTACTAAATCAAAATATCATCTCATTAACCTCTCAAGTTTTTAAAGATTCGTTTAAAATTTAATAGCTTTAATGATACCTCAAAAATGGGGATACGTGTAGGGAAGTTACCCTAAAAATGATTTTAATTCTATTTTTGCATTGTGTCGACGTGATAAATACAAAAATAGTGGCATTTTTATATCTCTAAAATTAACTGTGTTAGATAACCCAAGGACAAACGAACGAACTATGGAGAATTCAAAATTTCGCTATTTATTTTTAATATTGTTATACTGGCTTACTGGCCTCACCCGATTTTTAATATAGCGCTATCTACATCTTATACAGGGTGTATTCAGACCGTGATCGAAATCGAAGGCAATTGACATATAAGATCATTATAAACCCCCTGGCAATTTTTATCTTTTATCGGGATTTTCTTCAACACCAGGGGTTTTGTAATCACCTTAGCTATTACTTACCTTAGTTTTCGATAACGGTCTGAATACACCCTGTATATAAAATTCTCGTGTCACAGTTTTCGTTCCCATACTCCTCCGAAACGGCGTGACCGATTCTCATGAAATTTTGTGAACGCATTGAGTAGGTCTGAGAATCGGCCAACATCTATTTCTCATCCCCCTAAATGTTAGGGGTAGTCCACCCCAATTTTTTTTTTTATATTTTAGACAAAATTTTTAGTTTCTATTTTTTTATGATACAACATACAAAAATACATACAATCCTTAATTTTCACCTTTCTATGACCAACCGCAATTTTTGAATAGTTGTTTTAGTAATTTTTTATCCCGCTCGGTAATTTTAGGTATGGACATAAATAGGACTCTGAAGAGTAAAATAGACTACAAGTTATTTTCTTTCTGAACTCAACCCTGTAGTCTACGCGGATGGAGTCGCGGGCAACAGCTAGTAATCTATGTAATAATCTACATTATGTATGTAATGTTAGTAGGGGAGCCGAAGAGGGGATTTCGGGATTTACTCGAGCGCGGCAGATTAATATACAGGAGGATACCTTGTACCCGGTTAAGTACCTCCACCAAACATGAGCCCCATATATAAGGCCGCCCATGAAGGATACAGGATCAGATTAGTAAAAAAAAATTGACCATCGGATATTCTCAAGCGCGTCAGATTAAGGTAGGGTGAGTAAATAACGTCCTAAAAAGTGTATATTCCACTAATCTGACAATTTGAGCGTGACGTAAAGAAAGGGGAGGGCAGCAAAGTTGTAAAAAAAAAACGTCATCTCGACATTCTCGAGCGTTGCTAATTTTTTTTTTATTTTGAAGGAAATAGTTCAAGAATAACGAAAAATATATAATCTGACGATTTCCGCAAGCCGAAATAACAAAAATTCGTCGATAAAGTTAAATGAGTGCAGCTGCGTGATGCTATTTCCTTCTCCGCGTTTCTATTCCTCTCGCACTCTTTCTCTATCTATTACTCTCTCACTCCGTCCCCACTCTGGTTTCTGATGCCATGACGCCAACGTATTCATAACGTACCTATAATTTTCAACGTGTTTCCAACGTTTTGGCGTTTTTGCTATTTTAGCACGTTACTTGTCCATGCATTATATATAATACATTTTCGGACTCACTGAGACATCCGTGCATTACATTTAATGCATGAGCCTATACTTTTTAAATTGGGTTATTTAGACTGGATGTGGGAGCTACTTTTTTATTTAACAGATGTATGAGCAATGAATGGAGAATAATGAAACATCAATGTCCCGCAAACTTTTTTTATTTTATTGGTTATATGACCTGGCATACCAATTAGTACTTTTTATTTGAAAAATATCTACTTGCAACTAAGATGATGGTTAATTAATAAAACATACCTTTTTTTAAGCTTTTTTTTAAATTATTTCTTTATAAATACATGCATTGTACTAAAAAAACATACACTTATTTATTTGCATGCTATTTCCTGAGCTTTTCAATTAATTAAGTTCAATGATTTAAAAAAATTGAAAAAATATTTTTTTTTTTTCGTCAGATTAGCCGAATCCCTCTAGATAATCGTCAGATTATGAGACAGTACGTATAGAACATAAAGATGAACCATATATATCTTAATCTGACGCGCTTGAGTATATCCAAATGGTGATTTTTTTTTGCATATTATGAGAATGGCCACGAGTTTGCGTCACATCGAAATCGTCAGATTATTGAATGAGAGCTTTTTTTTGGTGCACTTAACACTCCCTTAGAAAATCTGACGCGCTCGATAAAATTTTTTTTTTCTTCATTTTCAATCCTTAAATACAACCACCCCCATCATGGAAACGATCAGATTAAGATATGTACATTATTAAAAATACGTAGGGCAATGATGCTATCAATATCTGACGCGCTCGAGGATGTCCACGCATCAGTTTTTTTTTACATATTTAACAATCTATACCCGCTTTCCCCACCGATGAAAAGATATATATCATATAACATTTTTTTCTTCTTATCATCTAAGCTTTGCAATCCTATAGGTCTCTATGACGCTCGAGTAAATCCCCATTTAGCATCGTCGGCTCCCCTACTATGTGTGAACTGGAAAGAACCATCTATGATGACAGCTTCCATGGCGCAGTCGACTTGTGAAACAAGAGTTCGCGGGTACGATCCACACTGAGACAAATGATTGTATAATCCAAAAATATTTGTTTCGGGTCTGGGTATTTGTGAGAACAAAAATTTCCTCATAATTTTTAATACAAATTATACAAAATTTATATAGTAGTGTTGAGTCAGAAATATGTATTTAACTGCTTGGTGATTTTTATTTATTAATAACAACACAATTTGATGCTGTCCAAATATTTTTATTTTGTTTTGCTTTGTACATACCCGATATTTAAATGTAGCAAAAAAACAGTGCCGTATTGTCGAATTTATTATGTTAAGTGCGCGAATACAAATTCTATTAAGCAGAAACAAAATAGAAACATCCTGAAATTAACACTGACCTTTGCGTGGAGGTCAGGTTGTTTGAGACAACATGTCCATTTTAGGCATCAATTTGTAAAAAACTAATGCTACCTAACAATTCAATTTAAGACTGTAATTAGTGACGTGGAAAAGTGGGTGACGTCCAAAATACGAGTATATTACATACAAGTTAAAGTTACACCAAGTGCTTATTGCTTAAAATAGTTGCCAAAATACATCGTCTCTATTCACCTTTGTGTCTTTTACATAAAAAGGGTTTCCTTTCTTCACGACTTCTTTTACTTTTATATTGATTTATAAACTCGAAATAGTTGCGAGAAATAAAAGAAAGTAGCTTTATTTTGGAGAAGAGTTGGCATTTCGGCAAATATAAACACTTTTGCGGTTAGTATCAAACTCAATAACTATAACAACCAAAAAATTAAGAGTATATCAAAACATACAAAAAAAAATCAAAAATGAAATATCTCATTAAATATTTCCTAGCACATACACCAACTGGACACATGACACTGTAACATACGCTACTCATGACTACTCATGACACCGCTGCATGGCTGGGTCAATGGTGCTTTTCAATAGTGCCTTAGAACTTAAAAGGACAACGAATACGCCTAAAAAACTACTAAATCATTTTCAACTACCTACCCACCCACCTTCATATGTTATAGTTTTACAAATAAAATCCAATAGTAAATAAATTAATTTACTATTATTATATTCATTCGACAACACTCGTATAATGGCCGTAATTGTGATCACTTTTAATTCGCGTCGGCAATAAATTTTGTCTGGACTAGTGTCTAGTATCAACGATCAAGGTATGCCACACGTGACACGGATATACTAAATACGGAAAATTGTTGAAATATTATTAGTGTTTTCTTGTTATATATCCAAAACCCAACGCCTGTTTTCCCGGAAGGGTCAGCTCATGTACACTTTTGCACCTACATCTCGCCAGCGAGACGTGCCGTTTTACTTTGACTTGCCGTTTTAAGGTCTTAGTTTTAGACTCCGTGCTTCTACAGAGAATTTTCTAATGAAAAACAGCTTAATTTCAAAAACTGTACATTCTTATTTTCATTATTTTTAATATTGTTAATTGATATTACGTTATAAATTGTTTATTAGTTGTTAAGTTGTTTATAATTACTATCGCACGTTTTTTATTGTTTATCTTTTTCTTATAATATTTTGGAGAACGTTGTGTACACCTTAAGTGTCATATATAATATATAGGATGTAATATCTAAGTAAAAATAATTAAGCTATAAATGTATTATTATATAAGATGTGGTTGTGCTAAATTAAATAAATAGCACCTTGACCGACCCAGGTATCGAATCCAGAACCTCTAGATCTCACGGTGCGTATTTATGACTAGCTTTTGCCCGCGACTCCGTCCGCGTAGACTACAGGGTTGAGTTCAGTAAGAAAATAAGTTGTAGTCAATTTTACTTCTCAGAGTCATATTTATGTCCATACCAAAAATCATACAATTCGGTCCAATTGTTTAAACGTGAAACCGTAACGCGTCGGTCGTCGTCTTGTGCATCATTATTGCGCGCTTGATCAATATTTTAAAACTGCAATATCTTCTATGATACTCAGTGAAATCAAATGATGTAAAGGGCAATTTTATTTAATACTAGCTTTTGCTCGCGACTCCGTCCGCGTAGACTACAGGGTTGAGTTCAGAAGGAAAATAAGTTGTAATCTATTTTACTTCTCAGAGTCCTATTTATGTCCGTACCAAAAATCATACAATTAGGTCAAATTGTTCAAACGTTAAACCGTAACGCGTCGATCGGCGCCTTGTGCATCATTATTGCGCGCTTGATCAATATTTTAAAACTGCAATATCTTTTACGATACTCAGTGAAATCAAATGATGTAAAGGGCAATTTTAATTAGAATTAAATACTTGTAATGAATAACGTATTTATTTGGATAAGGATTAATATCATATTTATAAGAACACCTCCACAAATAAAACATTATTTTAAAATAAATTTGGTTAGGATAAAAAACGTTATAGTGAGCCAACCTTAAAAAATACACATATGCTGTCGCGGACTTTTTTTTAGAACTTTTAAAGAGGAATATTTCTCTCATACATTATTTTAGCGAAACTTTAACCGTTTCCGCAGCATACGCAGCCGAAGCTCACAAAAAGGAAAAAATGTCCCCGATTTTGAAACATTCTTTATTGCTGCTCCGCTCCTATTAGTCGTAGCGTGATGTTATATATAACATCCTATAGCCTTCCTCGATAAATGTGCTATCTAACAGTGAAAGAATTTTTCAAATCGGACCAGTAGTTCCTAAGATCCTAGCGTTCAAACAAACAAACAAACAAACTCTTCAGCTTTATAATATTAGTATAGATGCGAGCGCACACAGCTATTTTTGTCAAATTACAAGTTTGATCTTTAGTGTTCTATGATAGATCCTGAAAACCTGGCACTACTGCCGCCCAGGATTGGTGATCGTGGGGGTTAGTAGGTGAGTCTCGAGCCGCTCAAACAGCACGAATCAAAGCAGATAAATAAAAGTATTCCAACGCTTAAATTGACGACACATAACTAATTCAACCAATCGTCATTATACCTAAGTATTCCTTTTATTAGGAAGTGTCATTGACGTGGTCATGTTATGATATATATTTCAACAGCGGAATTTAGATGACCACATAATAAAGTTCAACCATCGATGGATCAATAAAAAAGATCGGACTTTAAAAAAAGCTTATAAATATCTGTTTAACGAATCTTCTAAGGTCACAGCGGAGATTAATGTTTTAAAACCAGTCTCATATAAAACTCTGTGGAATTGCGTAAGCATTTGATGGATGAGCACAACGCAACCGCGTGGGTTCACTCGCCTTCCACCAAACTAATGTCACACCTATAAAAATCAAGGACGGCCACCACGATGTGATATGATGGGCATATAAATGATTTATTTCCAATTATTGAACAAAAATCCAGTCAGTGGCTATACCTTTGAGAATAAAACTTAATTAAACCCAAATTAGGTTCGCTTGAGTTTTGGGATGCAAATTACACTTAATTTGAACTTTTTGGCCAATCTAACAACGATACCCTATATGAACATGTTTTCTTTTGAACAAAATTCTCGACAATCGATGAAAAAATAGTTCCCTTTAACACGTGTTCAACAGTGAAATTATTTCTCCGTTTGCTTACTATCATTTATTACATTATCATGCTTCGAGAAGCTTAAGAGTTCTCTGTAAATATTTATTGTTAAAGTAGTCATAAATGGCATTGCTAATAACGTAAAGCTTCTGTGATGAATAGGATTAAAGTAACATTTAATTTACATTTTAAATTTGTACGTCTATTTTCAAGATCTGAATAATCAATTATAATATTTCAATTTGTATTAACTCGTTTGATTATACAGATACGCTGTTTTTCCCCTTTAAGTTTATTTCCTTATATTGTGCGTTATTGAAAATCGGTGTATAATCCCCTAAATAAAGTATTAATATTAATGATATTATTCTATTAGAATAAATTTTAATTTTAATAAAACAGAGAAATATAAGCAAACAAATATTTTTTTCCGAGCAATGGTCTTTTTTTATTGATCGAACAACGGGAGCTTTAGCAATCCTCTAAATAAAAATTCCATGAAGACCCTTAATTTTATAAAGTCAGCAAATTTTCCTATTGACATAAAAATTGTCTCTTAAAGCATATTTTATTCTGATCCGCATATATACGAGTAATATGTATACGAGTAAAATAAATAATACAAAAATTGTTTTAGCACTGTATTTTATTTACACTTGCACATAAATATATATCGTAATTATAGCAAATAAACTGTGTATAACATATCACATTTTGTTTCGTTGCTATTTTTAAAACAATTTTAGTCTCATTACACTAAAAATTGGGGGGTTTGTTTATTCCACGGTTATGTACTCGGTACAATCACTTATGCCTTAGAGTGGTATTTAGCGGTGTACTCCAAAGCGCGAGCGATCTGGGGGGGTAGTGGGGGAGGAACGGGGATTGCGCTGCCCTGAAAAATAAACGCGACAGGGTTAGTAACAGTGTTAAGTATTATATATATACGTACAGATAAATTAATAATCGTGCGGAAGAATTGATGTGCTCTGATATGGACAAGAACAACCAATGAATTATTTGATAAAAACCTAAAAATGTATTAAACTAAGAAAACTAATTATTCCTTACATACATTAAAATAAAACTTGGAGAAGTCAAATAAACGGGGTTTCAACCGTATTATTTGCATTAATCTTTAAATTTAGGTTTTGTCATTGGCCATAATTTTAAAAATAAACTATTTAAGCAGCATTTAAAAAAATGGTTGGTATAATAAACTTACTGAGGGTTGGTAACCGTTCTCATCAGCGACATAGCTGATGGAGACGGGGAGACCCTCGGGAGAGGTCCAGGAGAAAGATCCCTGGGAGACGTCAGGAACTACGGGAGGGTTGCCACCGAAGTCACGGGGAACGCCTTGAGCCTGGGCTGCGATACCGTTGTCGGTTTCGTAGCTGATGAGCAAAAATATTTACACAATGTTATTTACTGTTTTTCACTATTATGATAAAATTATTTTAAAGAAGCTGAACACTTATCTAACTAAAGCTAAAATAACAAATTTCTTGGCTACATTTTAATTAATCTTTACCATTCAACACAAGTTAGTGAAAATATAAATAAAGCGCTGTTAAAGAAGTAAAAAATCACTTACTAGTAGTTGTAGCTGCCGTCGGGGTTGATTTCGTTGCCGTATTTGAGGATTGAAGCGCTGCGGGCGTCGGAGACTACCTTGACGATGGGCACGACCACGGGAGCGGCGGTGGACACGACGGGGGCGGGCAGCTCAGGAGCGGGGCTGGGGGCCAGGGTGGGGGCGGGGGTGGTCACGAATGGGCGGAAAGGAGCGGGGGTGCTGTAACGTTGGTATGGGTTCCTCGAGTAGAAGTTGAAGGGATCATAAGGCTTGCGGTTGTAGTTGTTGTATGAGTATTGTCCGGGGTTGTACCGTCCAGAGTTGTACTGGTTGTACTGGTTGCTGCTGAACTGGGCGCTGGCGACGGCCAGGACGCAGGCAAGAATTGCTACCTGCGATCATAATTTTTATATGATTATTAAATAGAATAAATTGTATTATTATCATTAAAATCGATATATTTTTCGAATACGATTTTACTTACGGCGAATTTCATCTTAGTAATCTAAGCTAGGCTAGCTTCGATGAACTAGTTTGAATGCGGGTAAAAAAATCCGCGCAGGCTTATATATCGCTCAAGGAACCACCCACTTTAGAGCGTGAACTGCAATAACATTTAAATAAATTTGACGCGAGACTAGAAAAATGTTTTAAAATAACGCTCGGCCCATCCTAACAAGTTCGCCATAAAATTTCGTCAGGTCATTATGGGCTATGGGGGTCATTAAACGGGCTCTTTACATTAAATATTTCATTTATAATTTTTTGATCGGTCGCTAGTTTTTAAAAATGTGCGTTTAAAATTGTTAAATATATAATTTTATTTATTGTCAGTTTTGTTAAAGTATCATTGTTATTAATTTGCTTTTTAAAATACAACAGTTTATTTAGATAAAGTTATTTAAAGACAACTTAATATTAGGAATATTAAAAAACTGAAACACTGAGATAATTATAAGCTAAGAAAATTTTCAATCGTTTGTTCCTTGCCTCTTTAACAATAAATTAATTCACTTTTATTCAGAAAGAATTAGGCATTTAAATTTACATTGATAAGTTTAATACTTATGTACATATTTTACGCATTTATATGAAAATTAATTTAAAATTTCGTTAAAATAATGTCCCAGTATAGCCTTAGATGCTTCGATCAACATAGATGCGTTTTTTCATCGTAAAATCTTTTTAACATACATAACTAAATATACATTTTCGCATCGATATAGAGAATTTCTGCGTAGACTAATTTTTGTATTAATTGCTTGAGTCATGGCGAAATCAGATTGGAGTACCGGGATCAAAGGAAAAACACTTGAAGCAACCCGGTTGCGCTGGTTTATTGAGTAAGTAATAGTAAATGATTCGTCCCACTGCTGGGCACGGGCCTGCTCTACCATTGAGAGGATTTTAGGCCTTACTCCACCACGCTGGTCTAGTGCGGGATGGTGGACTACACATCGAAGAAATTCCTGGTGACTCCTGGAACATTCTATGATAGGTAGGTAGCATCTGAAGTTATCGTATTCCCATTTTAGTCCTTCATGATTTATTGAGAGAATTGAAGGAAAAATAAATCTTTAGAAGAATCTTAGTTTATGTCTATTCGGCATGGTTTTAGAGACAAATGATTATCCCACCACCCTCCAGCTACTGCAACTTATTTACACCTTCTTGCCGTTTACTTGTAGTACTTCGAGTCTCTGTATCTACCTTTTTTTAATTCCCCCTAAATAAAATTAACCAGAAGAAATACAAGAGATGACCTGGAAATATAACCAACTCGTTAGATTATTTTTAAACGCTCATCTCCAAAGCTCCTACATCCCAGGAAGTAGATCCCAAAACTTGACGCCATAGTAAGGAAACAAATTGCCCAACCGGTACAAGCCGATATATTTATTATCAACCTTTGGTTTCGTAGAAGGACAAAATAAATTGATTGATTTCATCATTAAGCTAGCAATTAAATATAAATAAGCTGAAAGTAAATGTTATACGAAACAGTATTATTCTTAAATCAACTTAAGTATTATGTCTGAAATCATACGAAAAGTATACCTTATTCGCGATAGCTTGATTTTATTGGAAGATGTAAATTTTTGAGACATAACTTTGCAATAACAAACATATTATTTCATTAATTTAATGATTTGATAAATATTAAAAAAAAAACATACAATACAAAAGTCCATAAAGATTTAAGCGTTATCCGAAAATTTTAAGACTTTATTGCTTTAAAGTAAAATTAAAATAGGAACACTGAGAATAATAGACGCTTGTATAATGTTACATCGGTCGGACGGAAAGGGACGTAACATCGTTCATATCGATTTTCACGTCGACAATTTTACTGAACACTGAATAATAATTGAAGTAAGAGATGATGATAAAAGCTCCGACGACTCTGGTGATAATGATCTTGGCTGTACTCCTCTTATTTAATATAATTTGTTTTAAAGATAAAACTATTTCATTTTTCAAGCTTAATTTTGGACCTTCCTATAGAAAACTGCTCAATCACTTGGTCGATTTCGTGTAGAAGATCTTAATTATTTTTTTTCACTTTTCGACCCGTGTTTCTTGTATGGTCTGAAACACCTATTTAAATTTGGCGGGAGGTCTAAAAATAACCCCGTTATATTAAATAGGTACTTATTATGAACATTGACACACCGTCGCTTATCTACCCAATGTTTTATATATGTCGATAGTAATAAGGAATTTCACACATAATACACCCACACCATCTGGTTACAAGTATTTTAAAACGTTATTTTTTGGACTTTTCTGTTTCTCATCACTAGCCCGTCTGTCAAAAAAATCAAGCTATCGTGAATAAGGTATAGTGCGGGTTAGTGCACTTTCATCCGCAAAAAATCCTAACAAAAATTGTTAATCATTTAAATATTTTGTTACACGTTTTTCCTTGATCGTTAAAGTTAAAAAAATAACAATTCACAGTTTGATAAATCGTTGGGAATGCATTCAAATCTTTAAAACAGCATGACAGTCTGTGATTCAAACTCGCTAACGCTCAGTTAGCGTTTAGGATAATGCGCAAATAGGTGATGATCACGGCTAGAAATTCATTTTCAGAGCGCTACGGTGGTAATAGTTCTGCAGTTTAAACTACTTAAATTTTGTTAAACCATAAACTTCCGAAATACAGTTTAAAAAATTCCTTAGTATTCATAACAAGCAGTGATGGCCTCGAGGTTTAGGCGCGCGGTTGAGAATCTCGGCGGTCGCGGGTTCGAACCCCAGGCCACACCTCTGACTCTTTGAAGTTATGTGTGTATTCACATTGAATTATCACTTGCTTTAACGATGAAGGAAAACATCGTGATGAAACCTGCACACCTAAGAGTTCTTAGGAATTTCTTAGGTGTGTAGTCCGCCAACCCGCACTAGGCCAGCGTGGTGGACTATGGCCTAAACCCTCTCAATGGTAAAGGAGACCCGTGCCCTGCAGTGGGACGTAAATGGGTTGATGATGATGATTCATAAGAAGCGTCCGCCTTCTGCATATTCTGAAACTCTTACCTACATCCTCTGTACTACTGTCAATATCGCCAGCTCTAGGTTGACCAGACATGAGCTTTCATTGGCTTCTTTTGGATTCATCCCTGAATACCGTTCAATGGAAAATCTAATAAAAAGTATCTAAGCTCTGATTTTTCTTTTTAAAAGGCGAAATCTCAAATTTTCATTGAATTGATATTGTAGTGTTAACATTAACGGTTTTAGAACTTCTTTTTTTAATAATGTACGTATTCTCGATTAAATAAATTTGTAATGTAGTGAAAATGCAAAAATAGAATCAGATTCATATTAAATTACCTCTCGTGATTATGCACCAAATCAAGTTTTCACATTTGCATGAAAAGATAAATATGAATATTGACAGTTTTTTTCATTTCTGTATCCTGTTCGGTCAAATATACCAGTTGATATTTATTGCTTAGTAAAATGATGTCATGTTTGGCACAAGTTTGTTATTGCTCGACTATGAATACGATGGAGAAAATTTTATGTCCTTTACAACCTCGTGGGGGTCGGTTAGTGAGGCTTGAGTAAAAAAATTGAGCCGAGATTGTGTGGCTACAATGTGTATTCGTATAACATATTAAGTTTATATGTTGTTAAGATAAATAGAGATACTACATCTATTCTTTTTTGGAAGCGCCTTGAAACGTTGAAGTTACATGACGAATCGTCCATTTCTGAAAATTCCTTTTAAAAAAATTCCAGGTAACTAAAACTTCATTTCCAAGGGTTTTTAAAGTTGTGCCCCTTTGATTGGACGGCGGAAGATTTACTTCCCTGCTGTAAGTCAAATGCGGCTTAAAGGATCACCAACATCAGATTGAGAACAGATTGAAAGCATTAATGGAAAGAGACACCATAACAGCGTATTTTTGTCCAAAAAAGTATATCTTTTCGTTATTATCAAGCTAAGGTTCTTTTAAAGTTAGAAGCCGTACTTTTAAATATTTAATAGGTACTATCTTTTTTAATACTAGTATATTTTGCTTAATGAAATCGATTTGAATCATTATATCATAAATCAGTTCGTCAGTTGATCTCCATATGTTCTTCTTAAATTGTCAGCTTTTGTACAATATACTCCTTGACCTACAAATCAAATTTAATAGAAGCATCAATGCCGATGCCACGAGCATAATTATATATTCAGTAATTATCAATTATTAAAAAAATGATTTGATATTTTATCAATCTATAAAACATATATATAATTGAATAATAATAGCGACTACCGAAAACTGATGCGCACGTATAAACCCTGATGAGTTGCGTGGAGGTCGACGACTAATTTCACAGTTCACGCCCTCTTCGTGTCAAGCAAATTGTTTCAAATAAATTTACATATACGTCTATAATAATAGAATTCCGTAAAATGTTGTATCTTTAATTCATCATAAAGATTTGGTAGCTTATTAAAAACTATTAACTATGTGATACTTAATAAGCAACAACACGTTTGAAACAGATTAAAACGCGAAAGTATGTAATTGTGGGTTTAAACCACATTATATTACCAAACAAATGAATGTCAAAATGATTATTTCTCTTCGTTTTTGCCACATTTTTCTTTGACGGTCCGCTTTTATTTTTAGGTAAATAGACAGATTTTTTTACCGCCGACTATAGACGATTATAGATAGCCGAACAGACCGACAAAGGCTTCAGCTTTATATTATTTTAGTAATGAGGTTCTATAAAAATCCAACGTTTATACCAACTGCTTAGCAATACATTCTATGAGAACTTAATGTCCTTTAAAAAAGAAATAAGGATTTTTTTTATTTATAGCAATATTTTTCACCATTAATCTTTAAAAGTACTAAATAAAAAAAAATATCTTGAAGAAGGACGACATGTAAAATTTTTATAGTCGACGTTAAATACTTTAAATTAATACAATGATTACCACACATACACAAATGAAAATAAATATTAATTATACTTAGCAGATAGGTTATCGGTAATTTCAATGGCCAAATATAAAGGCATACCTCCCGCAGAATATATTGATGCGTGGGACTGAGATTCCTAGTTACATTTCCGAATAATTTATTGGGTCTCTTTCAATTGAAAATGTTCATGGGAATATGTTTAAAAAAATACAATATTAAGAAATGTAAGAAAAATCCCGGATTTGCTTTTATATTTCATTTACCGGTCAATTTTTATTTTATCAAAAGTATTAAACTCAAATATACTTTTGATAAAAAAGTAAAATAAATGTGTAATAAAATTATGAACAAAGCAAAATATCGAAAAACATATGACCTTGTAAATATTCAAGAAGCAATCTGATCATGATACTACATTTAAAAATCTCTATATTCTTTATTAACAGTGGTTCTATAATATAAGTATTTTCATATCCTACCAACATCGAATCCAACTTATGTAAGATTCAAATAAAATGCCCCAGGGCAACGCAGAACAATAAAAGATTTCAGTATCTACAATAAATATTGCTTTCCCACATAGCTTGAAACAGTTACAACATATTCTTCGGCTGCTGTCAGCATCGACATAATTTTCATATTGGTTATGCTGTAATTACAGTCATGTAACCCATTTTATACTAAAAAATTAAATTTTCGTAAAGGTCAGAGCAGAGAGTTCATTTCTACTTTAAAATAGCATTAAAATCTAATTTATTGATTGTTGTCATTAGTAAGCTTGAAGGATATTTGAGAAACAGACGATGACACCTGCATACAAACATATCCTCCCGTGCATCTCACGAAGGGGAGGGAAGCAGTGCATTTCTGCAACTAGATTTCTCCACGTTAAGTTTACGTCCCACGTAATAGTGGCTGTTTGCCGCTACTAAGAATATTGTTATGGAAAACCCAAAAACACTTTATCTGCACAGCGTACAGTACATGCTTGTGCCGCTACAAGGCTTTAATGACATTCATCAAGATTTTAGAATATATAACAGATCCAAGAAGATGTGGAAAATTTTTTTTTTTTGAAGTTCAAAAATACTACGAATTAGTCTTCCCAGACGATTCACTTACCCGAGTGTATCGCTCACTAGATAATTATCCAAGACTAAGTCGATAAAAATATGCTATTCTTATCAGATTAAAGTGTATTGAACTAGTTTTTTTTTAATGAGTAGACGTTTATTGGGCATTTACCTAAACAAAAATATGTTTTGTAGTATGTCTACGTTTATGCCATTGTATGCAGATATATGGGTGTTAGACCTCCAAGCGTATCTGAGGTGGTTTAGTAACTTAAGGATATCATGCATTCACGTCGGCTATTGATACCCTTGTACGAAGTCTATAAAATTACTTTTTTTAATACCATTTCCCCGGAGATACAAAAGCTATACATAAGATTAGAGTGTATATCATGAAAATTGAATGCTGCCAAAACAATAGTCTCATTTTAAGAATTCCATGTATATAAAATAGCGAACAGTTTATATTAATATTTTAAAATAAAACTACACTTCTGAATGTGTAATCATTAATTATTTGATATGAGAATTAACGCTTCGTGAGATAATACGTGTATCGCGCTCATGACCTATACAAACCGTCACAAAATCATCACACAAAGCTATCAATTAAAATAAGGCGCTTAAATCTGTCATCGAAAAGGTTAAATAGAATAAAAATTAGTTTAAAAAGCTTGTGTATTATCACTTGTGCGGTGATAATATCGTATTTTATGTTTAAAGCAGCTTAGTATAAAGCTTCAAACCTGAATGTCCTCAACAATTGTGAATTTTTAATATCTGTTCGGTACCTTATTTTGTTCCAACAACTTGATTGTTATGAATTCATCAAGCAGCCCGAACATGTGGTTATACAAAAAAAAAACATCATAAATATTCACTAATCTATTTCAAAATTCCATAAGAAGGACGTTATTATGAATACAATTCCGACATCAAGACATACATAAATGTATTCGTCATTCTTTAATCAAGGAAACCATCTTGATCATCTTGTTTTTATAATGTTTTTTATGTGGACCATTGAAGATATTAATAACCGATATCCTGGATATGTTAAACCAGTTCAAAGGTATTAAATAATACAAAGATTTACGTGTTCACTGCTATATATATTTAAATATATTAATTTGATTTATGTACAACTAGTCGTAGGATTATTATATTTGACTATACAACACTTTCTAAAATAATACTTCAATTGTTTGTCTAGATTCACTTCTTCTGGGGCGCTGGAGGGTTCCTGGCGATGTACTCTAGAGCCTTAAGAATTGGCTCCGGAATTGGAGGAGGGGTGGGAATAGCATCGCCCTGTAAACAAATAAACAACATTATTTTCTACACTTTAACATGAACTTCAAACATATTGAAACTCAAATACTTAGAAATTCTTGATAAAATTTTACATCATACGCAGAAGCACTGTCACAAATGCCACCGGATCGGATATTGTGCAAACAAATTTTGTAAAGCTGACGAACTGATACTACATTTGCATAAGAAGATATTTGATGACTGGCAGCTAATTTAATCTTTAGAAATGTTGTATACAAGTACCTAAATATTTTCATCCCATAATATTTAAAGTTTGAGGATACAAACTTATTGTGCATGACATGTAATTAAAAATGTGTAATATTTACCGAAGGTTGGTAGCCATTTTCATCGGCAATATATCTGATAACGATGGGTTGTCCCTCAGGAGAAGTCCAAGCAAAGGCACCTTCAGCAACAACAGGCCTTACTGGAGGGTTGCCACCGAAATCACGAGGAGTTCCTTTTTCTTGTGCAGAAATGCCGTTGTCAGTTTCGTACCTAATAGGAAAACATTATTACATTACATATATACATATTTAATCTTTTTCCTGACTATTAAATAGAATTTTTGTATATTATTTAAAAACTTCCTTGACATCTTTTATTTATGGTGTCAACTTATGGTCGAAACGCCAAAATACAACTTCGATGTTAATCAACCCGATGTCACATTCCGAGATTGTCATTTAAGTTTGAGCGATCTAACTTGTTATGAATTCCAAGTCATTTATGGTTAGATGAGCAATCGAAACTTGGTATCAGATTCTTAAAACAAAAAACATGTTATAATATGCTACTTACGCGTAGTTGTAGCTACCGTCGGGGTAGATTTCGTTCTCATAACGAATGATGTTAGCATTCTGGTCGCTGTTGGAAATGCGGTTCACGCTAAGTGTTGGCGCGGAGGGTGGTGGGATAGTGGGACGAACGAAAGCTTGAATACGACCAGGGTTAAATCCAGGGAACTGTGCGGCGGCAACAGCCACGACGGCGGCGAAAACAACCTGCAATCCAAAGTTGTAATATAATATATTATTTCAAATCTACACATATTTTTTTGTTCCTCAATTATAATTTAACTCACGGTAAACTTCATTATTGCTAGAGAAGACGAGTTCGTTGACTGATGTTGTTTGAAGAGATTTTTTTCACTTTTATACGGATTCATCGAGTAATTTTACGCAAGATGGCATTGATAGTGTCATACTACGTTTGCTTATGTATATTAATTATTGCTGTCGACAACAGGTCAGGATTATTATAATTAGAGAATGTCCAATAGCTGAAATCGCAGAAAATATGAAGAATTCAAAAATAGCACAAATGCGCATCTGTACCTAAAGCAATATAATGTTCATTACTTTGCTATTTAAAGGAGTCATTAACAAAATTGGACACCATGATCGAACAAGTCGCACCGTGTGACCTATTATTTTGATAAAGGGTAACATATAACTCTCTCCGGAAGTTTCTGGAAAAAATCTACTACATATATCATCATCCTGACAATATTAGTCATATATTATACACATATTTATTTTAGAGCGGGAATCCATCCCGCGGCCTGCAATTTAACAGCTTTCAAAGAACTGCCGTAGGTACTAGAGCTGTCAACTGTTTCATTAGCTTAAACAATTAAGTTTACAAAACTCTTACATGTGTCCACTTTGCCTCAGACCGCTGATGCTTTTTCGTTTCTAGAAAAAACCTGACATTTTTGGGCATAGAATTATGGAATGTAAAATGGACGGTGGTCACAAGCGGCTGTTGTGTAAAAATCTCAACGGTTGCGGATTGTAAACAAAGGTACGCTGGTGAATATTTAATGAATAAATCAGAAATACCGAATTTCAAATTTGTGTCCGAAAGTAGCTATTGTAATGTATTTTTGGACATATCACATTGTAGATATACCGATTCATTTATCAGCCAATTAAGGTCCACTGTTGGACATAGGCCTCCCGCAATGACCTTCACATACCAAACATGATATACCGATGAAAAATTATAAATTGATCTTACTTCGATGATACGAAATAATTTTAATAAAAATAATTACTTCAAAATAATATTAGCGACAGAAAATTACATATATCTTTATTATAGCCTGTGCCGACCTTGGTGTGCAGATTCTTATTTATTTAGCTACAAATGCCCATCAATAACCCATTGCTTTTGTCTACGAAACACTTCGACATCTCGATTATATTTTTGTCACATAAAAATGCAAGTAAAATGTTTAACTTCACGGATGGGAGATGGGTTATTAAACCATGCATAATATGCGTGACTCTATCAAAATTCACGAATACTTTAGACAACTAAGTTTAAGAAGAACTCGGAAACTTAAAATAAAACTTAAATGTAATCCAAAGCGGAATGAAACCTGCTTTTTAGTTTTATATAAAATTCTAACATTAAAAGTCTAAGATTCAAAACCTTGAATGGTAGAAGGTCAATAGTAATTGTTATTTTAATAAAGATATAATTAAGATGTCATCGCCAGTATATAAATTTATAGAAGACCGAGAGGTTAAAGATAATAATTGCGGTTTTTTTTATCTTTTGGAATAAATATGAAGTATTTCGCCGTAGGTGTAATAATAAGATTCGATTTTCGATATATAATCATTATTTCAGTGCACAAGGTGCCAAAACTGGCACAGGAAACTTTGAAATTAGTTTAAGTCAAGTCGCGTTGGGAATGAAACGCTTCCTGATGAGCGTGTATTAATGTTATTTTTAATCTATCTCTAGATTCACTTCAACTGTGCTAGTTTAACAACAAAATTTAAAGCACCTAAAGTTTCCATCCCACATCGAAGCCTCTTTCACATATAATACTATCGAATACAATAGCTTCAACTGTATAAGTCAACCTATTTATAGTCATCAGCCTAAATACGTCCCACTGCTGGTCACGGGCCTCCTCCATAACCACGCTGCCCTAGCGCGTGTCGGCGAACTGCATACTTAATTAATATTTAAGAACTTTGTATGAGTGCAGGTTTTCTCACTATACTTTCCGTCACCGTTTAAGTAAGTGATAATTAATTGTGAAATCACCCTATATATACAGCACAAATAAACTCGTTGCATACGTCGTCTCGTTTAGTGCATAAAAGTATGATCGCAGAATGCCTAAATTAATCTTTTCCCCACGCCAATATACCGACAATTTACAAATAACTACATTTCATTTCGACCGCTCTTACAATCACTGTCAAGTGCAAATAAAAGCGTACGTACTTTTTGCCAAGGTGACATAAGAATGTTCTTAAAACTGCTTCCTTTTCTAGAATTTTTTTTATTAGCATGTTTAAGAGATTTCTTACCGGCCAGGTTTTTCATATTCATTTGTACTAACGCCTGTATTCCCCGAAGGATTAGTATCACCTTATTGGTGACTTGCCCAATGTCGTTTTTCAAATATAAATTCAGAGTAGGTATGTGCTGCTAGTAGAATTGTTGTAATGGAAAAACCTTACACTTATAGCCGAACCACCAATCGACCCCGTAACTTCTAGATCGCACGGCACATCTGACGGGATCACAAAGGAGTCATTTGCCAATTGTATAAAGAAATTCCACAAACAACCTAGTAAAATACCTGTTTATGACACCCTTCTAATATATTAGAGGTCTTTTTTAAAGGAGAATTTAAAGCTTTTTATAGCTTGGCAATGCTTAAATAGAATTCATATCACTGTTTCTTATAATTACAGTTTTTTAATAGTGTGGGTATGTATATATGTATTGTATATACAAATTGATAATATTTTGGAAACAATAAATATCTAAAGAAATGAAAGAAAACCGATAAATATTAATAAATTTAATGATGCGTGTAATTATTTTCTACTCGTGTTTTTACGTTTAACACGGTACGAAAACAATTTTATAAAACATTCCAGCATTCTTAACATATCCGGCCAATTGTTTAGTGTAAGTGTGGTTTACATGTGTCTGTGTTATATTTCATCAATCAGACAATTTTACATATGGTTACAAAATTCCGATTTCATAGTCAATGTAGCGTAACTATTGACTAATAAAACAGGTTTAAAAAGTTTTTATATTACATCTTGTATTGAACATGGAGATGCGTTATTGTTATGACTCAGACTGTGTGGGATCAGCTGCATTCCTTAAAAACATTTACTTTTTAAGTACAAATACCTCACACTTAGCAACCAAACTCTTGTTAAAAGGTGCACGTCGAATGTTGGTGTGTTAAATAAATTAATAAATATTAAATCGTCGATCCTAGTCGTTCAATTGTGCGGTATATGCGCTCCAACAGGCCTGAAACCGTTTTCATCGGCCGTGTAGTCAACTCTATACTTCAAGCCATCATCACCAATGTATTCATAGAAACCCCTCACTCGTGTGCCGGCTCCATTGACAGTTGGCTCAACGCTTCCCGATTCAGCAGCAGCGATGCCATTGTCGGTTTCATATGCGTAGTGGTAGGCATTAGTATCAATATCGTTTTCTTGCTTGACAATATTTGCAGAACGGTCAGACACATACTGGATTTTGTACGCTAGAGGCTTTGACGTTGTGGAATAAACCACTGGCCGGTACGTTGACACCACCGGAGTGTACGGGGTCGAATAAGTCACAGGTTTCAATGTCGTCGCCAAGGCAGCTGGGTCTTCACTGCAAAAAAATATGAGATTTATTTTAGGATGTTATTAAAAAGTTAAAGGAAGTTTTAAGGTTTAATTGGTGTCAGTGTCGTTAAAAGAATAGTATTAACCAACGTACTAACAAAATCGTTTCTCTGAAAATAATTACCATAAGAATATATTACATATATGATTTTAAAACTATACAACTATTCCTCTAAATAATTCCACGAACTCGCGGCCTTTTCGATTCTAGATCATGATATGCCTAAGTATATAATACCCTAAGGAAATTTTCACCACCCAATATGAGTCCCACTACTTGGCATGGCCTTTACCACACTTGGGAAGAATTAGGCCTCAGTCGTCATATTGACTAAATGCGTGTTAGCAGACAGCACGTAATGCAAATTCTTAAGAACTTTAAATTATATTTACGACGTCCTAATTAAGTATAATAAGTTTATTCTATTTTCGCAATATTCATATTCTTTTATTAAGCTTATTATGCCGTTCTGTCCTATTTAGTACATAAAATAAAACTAACTTGTGTAATCACTACTATTAGTCTTTTACAGTTTTGTAGCATTAATTTTATAATTTTTTATTTTAAAAACAAATGAAGTTACATTTTAATGCTTCATTATAGATTACTCGTTGGCTGCTAAATGATAATATTTCGAAATTCCTCGTTTATATAATATTTATTATATTATAGTTCAACAGTGAAATCCAGTCTCCATTAGATGTACATATTAAACGCACATTTGCACCACTACGAGGGCCGAAGCAACACTTTTTAATCACCAAAAGCTATTATCAGTTTCGCAACGTTTGAATTATTCATTTTAAAGCCATTCTTACCCATCTCCGTATTTGACGAAAGGCGCTAAAAGTTCTTGATTTAGAGCCCTCACGTTAAGCGGTTGATACGCGTTGTATATAGAAGCAAATTTGCCATTCCTTTCGAGCAGGCTCTTGTATGGACCGTTGAGGGGACTGTAATATCCGCCTTGATATCTCGGCAGAAATTTCCTATCCCCATATTCTTCTGGTCGGTATCTTCCATCATCCCCCCTTATACTGTCAATAATGACAGCAAGGGTGATAGCAATTACCTATAGAAAATTAACACAATCATTTAATTATTAATTTTTTGTTACACAATTGTATTCCATTGAGATCATTTTCTTTTTATGACTGGTTAAGTTTTTTTTATCTAAAATATTTTTTTCTAAAGACAAAAGGTCGTAACAAGTTTCTCTTATTGCATCTTATATTTCGTAGTTAAATCTATTAAAAAACATTTATTACATTTTTTTGAATTAATGAAATAGCCACTATTAAACTTACCAAAATGACCCTCATTTCTAGTTAATACTCCTAAACTAAACTAAATAATGAAGGCTAAGGCGCCTAACAATTCTTTATATACAATCATCAAATTCTTAAATGGTATATATTTATTGCAACAATACATCGATCTTAATAGCGAAAATGTTAATTCTGTTTCTTAGGCTGGCATTCAAGAGTACTTATTTGGGACGTTCCGTAATATATTGGACGAGTTGTATCGCCCATATAAAGCACAACGTTTTTGTGCCGCCTACATATTTTTATTTATAGGAGTTAATAAATTTTGCATTGTTTTCGTAAGAAGAGAAGGCTTATTTTTGTGAATTTCGTAATGGTGGAGCGACGCACGAGAAAATGGCAACCAAGTGTCGTTATTTCTCAAAAATGCGTCGACAACGCCGTGTCGAAACGCGTTGAATTCTTTTTTATCGTGTTTTATGTGAAGCCTCATCGATGATAAATATAAATAAAAAGGTTGTTTTGAGTTTTTAAACGAAATAATAAACTTTCAATCCGAAGTACCTTAGGTGTTAAACAACAAAGATTTATGGATGTATAGATGATGGTTTGTTTGCTTCTTTGGACTTTATTGGTCTTTGACACAGGCATAAATTTAGTGTAGCTTCTTAATTTTTGTTGAAGTTTAGTAAAATTGAAAATAGTAATAAATGATACTTATTTGCACTCATTAAAAACATAAAAGAATTACCTATATGAAAATATGCAGATTTTTCATTGCGAGCAGATTCACTCCAGTTGATCCTTATGCATGTTATACTACGCAATTTAAACCATAGCATGTGTTCGGACTGACTCGGTTCAGGTCAAAGCATTTTTTATAAAAAATATTTTAAAGACGCCATTATTTATTTAACATTAAACATACATACATGTATTTCACAACTATTGCAGAACATTTGCAAAGAAGTTTTTGCACAAATGCAAGAAATTATGTGATTTATAAATTATTTCCTTTTCTTGTAAAAGCTTAATAATACTTCATTTTGTCATACAATTAGCCAAACTTAACTTAAAATATTTATTTTATCAAACGTATTGCACAAGAAGAACAAAATAGCCAAAAAACAATATTGCTATTTAGTTACAATCAGGAGTCAGTTTTATTTTACGATTTATACAAAAAATATGCCATAATTCGTGTTATTATGAAGTAATAAAAATGATACTTGAAGAATGCTTAACCGTAAGGAAATATATAAATATATATTGTCTTCATTTATACCGCTAAAAACAATCCACACTTTCTTACCGTAGGTCATCTTGGATCGGATATTTCATCCAAAGTATCATATCGGAAAAAGACAACTCAACCTGCGGATTCCATATAAAATGCAATCGGTGTACTTTTCTTCTTGCTTCTCGCAATATATTATGCCAAATGTTTTCAGGATTACCTCATAGTTCAATATTTTATGCTTTACATTGCTATAGTGTGAAGTAGACGAGTTTGTTTCCAGCTATTCCCCATTGCACTTTCAAATTTGTTTATTGCAGGCTCGAGCTGGCTGCCAATAGTCTCTCTGAATTAGACTTTTCTGTGTTATTGCCGTGCATGCTTAGCTTGAGGTTAATATGTCTTCACAAGAAAATATTTGACTGAAGAGAAAATCATGAGAACAATAACATTAAACGTATAGTAATAGATACAGAAGTTAGCACTGCTCTTGCCCAATGCTAGTATAAAAATACTATTGTATTAAGAGATGAACCATCTGTCAAATGATTTTTTTTAATATTGGAATATTTTTTCGGATTATCAGGCATAGAAAGGCGTTTGAGTCGTTGAAATACTTCCTTAAGCTACATTTTTAAGAGCCAGTACCGAACAATGAGCGAGTTAATGACCGCTATACTGAGTGATGATGGAACCCATCTTTACAAATTATTAACAATATATTACTTTGATTATGAAACGTTTAAGGCATAACAAAAAAATATGTTATTTTAGTACCAACACTAACTATCGTGAAGGCACGCATTATCGTCTTGAATGCTCTATATTTTTTTCTTTTCAAAACTTTCCACTTATTTTCTAGGAAAAAGATAGAAATCTACTCGGTTTTATACCAATCTATACTTCTCATTCTATCTTATATCAGTCAGTCTCAATGTACCGGCTACTCTTTATTCTATTTTAAAATCCATTTGCAAAGGGAACTTGTTTTTGACCGGACTTATTTTAATGCTAAATTAAGATGCTTTGGCACCCTATTTTATAAAACAATCCAGGATCCAGCATGAACCATAGTCCAGGATAAAACGTAAGCAGCAATAAGGCATGTGTTCTTAGGAACAAATCATAATGCCGAAAACGGACAAATGAAAATAGAACTTTGCTTCTGTTAACAAAAAAGAGGCCTTAAGAAATCATTGAACTCCCTCTAAAATTTGTGCTTGGAATTTTTTATTGCTATGTAAATGTTGCGGAGGAACTAGATTAATTACGTTCAGTGACGAATATATCAAAAGGTTGAGTACGCTGGACCCTAAGGCGGTAGATTTTAGAGGGCGACAAATTTTCCCCAAAAAATTGTTTGTCTTAATTTTCATAAGATAGTTAAAAAAATAAAGATTTTTTAGTTTCAAGGGGCGTAAAAATTTGAATAGGCTACACACAAACGCGTTAATCCGCCATTGATTGCAGGATTTAGTGTTTCATAAGGGACGTATTTCTCAACCTATGCCACGATGCCCTACAAATCTAAGAAAGCTCTACTGACAAAACATTTCAATAAAATAACAAACAAAATGTGCAGGTTTTATTTTGTATCTTGCAAACAGACACTATATGCCGATACATAATAGTGTCGTTTTACTTACTACTAGCTTTTGCTCGCGACTCCGTCCGCGTAGACTACAGGGTTGAGTTCAGAAAGAAAATAAGTTGTAGTCTATTTTACTGCTCAGAGTCCTATTTATGTCCATACCAATAATCATACAATTCGGTCAAATTGTTCAAATGTGAAACCGTAACGCGTCGATCGGCGCCTTGTGCAATGTGCATCATTACTGCGCGCTTGATCAATATTTTAAAACTGCAATATCTTCTAAGATACTCAGTGAAATCAAATGATGTAAAGGGCAATTTTATTTAAAATTAAATACTTGTATTGAATAACGTATTTATTTGGATAAGGATTATTATCATATTTATAAAAACACCTTCACAAATAAAACTTTATTTTAAAATAAATTTGGTTAGGATAAAAAACGTTATAGTGAGTCAACTTTAAAAAATAGACATATGCTGTCGCGGACTTTTTTTTAGAACTTTTAAAGAGGAACATTTCTCTCAAACATTATTTTAGCGAAACTTTAACCTTTTTCGCAGCGCACGCAGCGGAAGCTCACATAAAGGAAAAAATGTCTCCGATTTTGAAACATTCTTTATTGCTGCTCCGCTCCTATTCGTCGTAGCGTGATGTTATATAGCCTATAGCCTTCCTCGATAAATGTGCTATCTAACAGTGAAAGAATTTTTCAAATCGGACCAGTAGTTCCTGAGATTCTAGCGTTCAAACAAACAAACAAACTCTTCAGCTTTATAATATTAGTATAGATTAGAGCCAGAACTGTTCTCACAGGGTTCTTTCAATTTTGCTTATGATATTTTAAGATAAAAATATGGAATCCGAAAAAAGTCTTAATAGAAGAAATATGGTACAAAAGATTTTTTGCAGGGTGAAACATTTTTCATTATTATAATAAATTAAAAAGAATGCAATTAATGACCGACTGTGGTGACATATATCCTAGGTACTTTGACCCAAATACAGATAACCTCAATAAAATTGACCGATATCTTATTGCTCCAAACTGTAATGACTAGCGAGCCATTATACAACGCCGCATCTAGCGCGCTTTCAGTATTTTACTTTCAATGCTTAATATCTAACTATCTTACAAAAGAAAATAAAATAGCGATGGCCTTACCACAGGCACTCATTTGATTTTTCGAAGCAATGTTAGTATTCACAACGACTTCTCACGTAAGTACTTCGACAATGAAGGAAAGGATCGTGGGGAAACCTGCACCTGCAAGCTCTTTTCTTAAATGTGGATTCCGATAACCCGCACTAAGGCCTAAGCGCTCTCAAGGGTGAAAGAGACACGTGCCTGAGAGTGACATATAGGCTGATGATAACAAACGATAACAAAAGCAGCACAACACACCTACCATATTTCAACTCTGCATCACCCGAAAGTAGACTGGCTAAAGGTGCCTATGGTATTAAGTCTGCCTTTATACTAGGAAACATAAGAAGGTTTTAATAAATAAATAAAGAAAAAAATTTATTGCTTTGGAAGTTTTTCAGCATTGTAATACAATTTTTGAGTTTTTTTATGACTTATGCTTCACTAGAAAAAATTATATATCATCAAAAACTATGAAAAGAAACACGTTCTCTCAATTGGCGAATAATCCATGTGATTATCGATTATGTAAATTTATAATTTTTAACCAATAAATTTTCTTTTAAAACTGGATTTAGTTTTACTACGTTCTTAACTTATTTGTGATGTATAATATTTTAAGTATAATAATAAATAAGAGATTCCAATGAAGTCTTCCAACCACGTTATCGCATTTGATTAATAAATCTGACCGTAAATTATTGTACCTTACAAAAAATATTTTTATGGAGGTAAAGAAACAAGGAAAATACCCAAACACAGTAATGTCGTTTCGCCCAAGGATGGGGTCAGATTACTTTTTCAATAAAATATGTTATTTCCATACTCCTGTAAATGTCATTTTTTATTAAGCGAAATTCTTAAATATATAATTTAGCCGTTACAACTGTTTGAATATTATTAACTAAAATTTAATTCAATTTCTATTTACAAATAAAACGTATTTTTATATTTAGTTTTATTCATTTCGAATGCAAGTAGGCGCTGGTATGGTCTAGAGTAATCAACATTCACCTCGCTATTCCGGCACTTCATCGACGACTCTCACAAATACTTCGTATTCTAACTTCAGTTTATTTTTAAGGGAATTAGCGACAGTATTCAATATTTTAGTTCCTCTAAAACTGTAGTAAGATCCGAATTTTTCGCCTTTAGGAACATTCAGGGTCGGAGGATACCTGAAAAAAGAATATTTTGTTATTAAATTTTTCATTATTGAACAAATTTTCTTTTTGTTTTGTAAAGCTTACAACTTTTTCACAAGTCATGTCTTATCATTTTTTCTTGTATAGTTTGATAATAATTTAATGACGAAAAGCCGAAGTTTCTCTGTGACTTATCAAAAAAAGGCGACAAAGAGCTATCACAAAGTGTAAGTTTCGTTTTTTCAATTAATATTTTTATGATTTTAACTTATATAAGGTTTACGATTTATTCTCAACCATAAACCATAATATACTATAAATAATCACGGCTGTTACAATACTGGCCTAGTTTCAACATCATAATATGTTAGCTTTTGTGTTCTTGATATTTAGGCATAACCGGTCTATTTGCTCTACATGCATAACTATTAAAATAAGGATGTTTTCTGACATTTATATATTTAAATGTAAATATTTTCTAACCGGTCTTACTAGACGTTTTTAAATGTATTGGGCGTCTTGGGAAGACCTCTCAGCATCACAAAATATTTTGTTTGCGATGTTCCATGTTTAAGTAATTGTAAGATATTAGCGTATATTTTTGTGTATTAATTATCCTTCGATATGAAAAATATAGTCGTAAAATCATAAACCAAGTATTTCAACATATCACAAATATAAAAAATAAAAAATAAGAGTATTTCTTAAAAAAAAATATGAACGTACTGGGTAACGAACTCGCTAGTCTCATTGACTTTGAAATTGGGCGTCAAATATTTGCACTTTACAGCAATTTCCTTATCAGCGTACACCTTTCTGTAGTGATTGGCGCTGCCTTCGTACTCATCACCAAAGTGGAGGCCATCACTCGACACATACTTTTCAACTAGGCCTTTGATAACTTTGTGGATGTAAGGATATCTGCTGGCATATATTCTTAGACCGGAATAACTATTGGGCCTGTTAAAAGGAATGGGAAGGCCATCCGGTCCGTATGGTCCTCCAGGGCCACCTGGACCTCCAGGACCGCCGGGTCCGCCGGGGCCATATCCTCCTTCTCCTCCCTCTCCACCTTTGCCTCCGTTTCCACCATTGCCTCCATATCCGCCATCTGGGCCTACTTGATGTACATATCTGTAATCTCCGTCATCATCCGGATATAACCCTTGTTGATAGATGTACGTATATCTGCCTTCATCTCCTGGTATGTATTTTCCCTCATCCAAGGGCCTATAATACTTTCCGTCATCGTATATGTTGTAGGTGTATTGATATACCTCCGGTTTATATTTACCGTCGTCCCAAGGTGAGCACTGAATTACAACCCACAGCGATAGCACCAATAACTGCAAAACGATTTATAAAAAAATTATGAAATTTTTGCCTTTGCCACTTCAATACAAAAAGGCTAGGTTTTATCCTTCCACTTGTTAGTTAACACGTTTCAAAGCTACAATTGTTTAAAAAATAGTGCTATTTAACTACTTGACGTGCATGCCCGAGCCTAGTTCGGGTGCGGCTTTGTGTCAAATCTGTGCATGCCCGAACCTGGTTCGGGCATGCAACTGTTAAACGTCACTTAGTAGGTTTTCCCGAATTGAGAATGGTGATGAATCTTGAATATGTCTTAGTAATTTCTACGTAACATATTATAGATTTCTGTGATTGCAGCAAGGGTTCGCTATTTTATCAATACGATATTTAAAATGTGAGTGTCAAGTGATTAATATAATATTGCCCATTCAAAAGGAGTTGTAAAATCTACTTAGATAAAGATAATTTTGGCTTGACTAGAATCAAAAATATAAACTGTTAAAACTAAAAAAGAAACAATAATATTACATTCAAAAATTGGAGCCTGAGTATGTGAGTATTCGTTTGCACTAACCTATGTTAAATGATTTAGGGATGTTACAACGTATTGACATAGTAAAAAGAACTGAATTGCCATGAATTGTTTACTCAAAGTGGGTATAAAGCCAAATGTAATTTTATAATTCTTCATCGGCTTTACATTTAGTGAATATTTGTGTACCGGGCTTAAGCTTTTTGTGACAGGAAAAGATCTGACTGCAAAATTTGTGGTACAAAAGCCATCAAAATAATGAATTACTTCGAAGAAGTCTCGTCCGAAAGCGAAAAAATATCACCATATAAAAATATCATGTTTTATATACATAGAGCATACGCCCTGCCGCATGTTTTTGGAGAGTTTTGAAGTTTTAGGATTTAGATCTTGCAGCGTATAAAAATACACTGGTCATTTAACTGAAAGTTTAGAATTAAATAAACTGCTGAAGTCAAAAAATCTTTAGTATTAATCAAAGGGCGATCAAAGAATATTTTGTTACTGACCTTAAAATCCTTATCATCGAATGATATTTTAAAAATTAGGATTAGCGAATGAATGCTCAAACCTTTTCAAGTAAATATACAACATTATCTGCCTGCAATGACGGTTTGGGGTGTTATTTATTTGGTAAAGGCATAATATTTTTTATGAAAAAAGTATAATAATTTACATTTGTTAAGACAAACATTTGTTACAACAAACGTGATTACAACAAATCGAAACAATGGCCATTTTTTTTCCGATTCAAGCCGTCTCCCCTTATTGGTCGTGCCATCCTCTATGCGTGACTGAATTTAGAAGTCCCTAAGGGAAATGTTAAGATTAGCTAAAAACGTCCAAAAATTAGTGTTCACAAATATATCTGCCCGCCTGTTTAATGAATTGTTATTTTTTTGTATACGCTTCTTATCATTTAATCTTATTGCATTAATTTATTAAGTAACTACTACTACCTCTAACCAACTACATTTTTTCCTTTTGAAAGTAATTGTTAGCATAGTTCAGCTTACATCGAATCTAGATTTGATATCAAAACAACAGCAACAAAAACTTTTTAAATGTGTCACGAGGAAAACCGCACATCCTTGGTATAGTCATTTCTAATGTATTAGAATAGTAATGTCTAATAAAATGCGAGTTGGACGTGACATTGTACGTATTCAGTGTTAAAACCATGCACAATTTAAATAAACATACATTTTAACTAACTTAGCAGCTGATACAATCGTAAACATAAAATACTGCAAACATTAAATTCAACAAAATACCGTAAAGGATCTCACTAGAATTTTCTACATAACAATGAATCACATACATAACTGTTACAAGTCAATTGTTATGTCATTATTTATGAAACTTAAACGCACAAAACACAATTCAAAATATCAATAAAGTTACTACTTATTTCTTTAAATATAATCGTAGAAATATTCACATGTAAGCTTCACATATATTATAGATAATAAACTTGTGTATAAATAACACGCCATTAGCATATTAATTTAATTTAACGTTATGAGTACTCACTAATTTTGAAGTCCGGATCATGTTGATTAATGGACGTCTTCAATGCAATTACTTTATTAACACCTCGACCGTACAAGCTGTTAACGCCACAAATTATGCCCGATGTCTGAAACTAGATCACATAACCTGTCATGAGTATAAGCAATTTTAGGAAACCAATACAGATTGTCAAAATTATCTCATTTTTCATTGACATTTAATTAGCATTTAGATGAATAATAAATTTTATTCAAAACATACCAAAATGTGGAACGGAATCCTTAAATCAAGGTGTGACAAGGTCAAGCAGATGATATAAAATTATAATAGTTCCGTTCCGACTATATTACTTGCTATTAATCACTCACTTTTGCACTTTAGCGTCGGTGCTTATATAAATATGTGAATTTAAAAAAGTTGCAATCAAGTGTGATACTTGAATATTTACGAGACGACCGACTTGTAAGAGAGCTGTAATTTCTTATGAAGGGTGCGAGGATCCACTTCACACATCGATTTGCATAAAAACAAAAATGATTAAAATACAACAATATAGCCTAACGCAATTTGCAGAACTTTATCTGTTTGTATCTTGACTGTTGACTCAGATGACTTAGTTGACATATAAAATATACTCCTCCGCCTTTAGGTAGGTGGAAATATACATATTCGTGTCAAAGAAAACATAACCATCATCTGCTAAATATTGCCAATAAATATAGTTGTTTCGATGTTTTTATTTTAACGTGTTAATCTTTTCTCATAAATGACCCTCAGATAATTTAACCAGCATTGATTTTTGTCAATAACTACTTATTTTACTATTAGTCATAGCGTCATGAATGTAAAAAAATGAGATACCTACCACCAATTTATTGAAATATAAATAGTGACACCTGTACGAGTATGTGACTCTTTTTACTAGAAGTCAAATTATACTCTGTTCATGTAAGTAATTAGATTCATTACAACCGTTATTAAGGTCATTGTAATAGACACGGAACATGAAAAAATATATTACAACCCAGTTACTCGTAAAGTGATATTCAGATGCACTAGAGTCGTTATTCATCAGAAGGTAAGTTTGTTTTATTTAGTTGAGATGCTATCGTTAAAAACTTCCAATTTAAAAGTTACGTAAAATTCAACGCGTGGAATCATATTTAGTCGCAACTTATTGCAAAGGTATAAAATCGAAATTGCATTGAATCTCAACAAGTGCTATAAATTTCATAAATGAAACGAGTTGCAGCAGCACACTAATAGGATTAACACGTCATACCTACATATTTTAAGGTCTCCTCTTTTCTGTAATGATCCGGATCTGGCCTTCGAATTTGAATTATTTACCACGTGTATTACCAAGATTAGGCAAATTAGTATCAAATTTAGATTACCGGAGAGTATAATCCAGCGTGATTTTTAAGTTAATCCCGATAGCGATAACCACTTGCGATGTTTCTAACGTACTGATCAACCTTTCGTCCGACGACCACCTCATCATCTCCCCTACCTCACCGGTGTCCTCGATGCATCATCACTGATATACTTTATAGCACCTTGCTCATATGGTTGACTCAACTGCCGATTGAAGGCTGATTTTAATGTCAATTCGGAGTTCAAGAGCGAATTAATCATGCTTGAAATATTCGCAGAACTATCAACAAAATAATCTAGCCTGTTGCTAAATTATATGATTTTAAAAATATATATACAACTTACGGATTTATAAGCTCTCAAACGTTACCACAGCAGGGTCAACATAATGGTTCCGGGAATACACAACAAATGTACACTATATAATACACATAACAAATCCGACAATATTATTTTATTATTTTCAATTATGTAGTAGACAGTATATCATCGAAAACTTTTTTCGTTAACTAATTAAGAGAGTGACATCTTATACTTCTGGAGACTAATTATGAATTGATTACATGTTCACAACATCCTTTTCATATATAGGTATATTAAAAAAATCAGTTAGACATGCCAATTCAAAGTGTTCAATATATTTATTCCGTCATCGCCAATCGACTCGATCCACAATTTGAAATAATTTAAAATCGTCTTCCAATATATAGAACACTAAGCATATAATATTAGTCATTCATGTCGCCATTATGCATATGCGTAGATTTATCGGAAAACTCGGCTACCTTAAAATTAATAATTCATCGTGGCCTCACATTTAATGATCTTGAAATAGAAATATCAACAGGTTAAATAGTATCACTTTATGAATAGGTATCTTCAATCCAAATTAAAACAGGTTATTACCCAAGCGAATGACGTAATAATAAAAAATATAGAATGTTTCAGGAACAAATTCTTTATTTTTTTTTTTCATGTATACAAAAAATCTGGCAACTACGGTTTATAATGGTGATTCAATTTTTCTTTACCAGTATAACTTATGCAAATTGAAGATAATCACTACATACACTTTGGAAGGTGAACGCCCTCAGGGATAAAACCGTTTTCATCAGCGGTGTAGAATTCTATCTACTTAATACTGTTATGTGCAATACATCAGAAAAATCCTTTAGCCCTCATTCCTCCGTTTTAGGTGTCAATTTGCTTAATTCTTCCGGCTTCTTCGGCGTGGATGGTGTTGGTCTCGTGGCTTGGTCTCGTAGATTTAGTGATAACCGTTCTTTGGATATTTTTTTTTTGTATCAAATTTGGCCGTAGTCATAAACATATTCACCTTCAGTCGTGGGGTTTTTGTGCTGTGGCGCCTTGGTAGTGCTAGGAGGTAGGAGGTAGGAGCTTTGAACGAAGGAACTGAAGTAGCAGGTACAGATATGTTACCAGATCCAGTTCCAAAATTAGGTTTGTTTCCAAACTGAAACAAAATTAAATAACCAAAACAAGCATTTCGTTCGCTGGTTATAATTCATCTTAATAAACCGAAGTGGTGCCGTATAGAGTGCTCAAAATTTAATTTAATTTTCTTATAAATGATGAGCTGTAGGGCTGGCTTAGCTCGGAGGCATTGTTGAATTCCGTGCTTATCCCACAGAAATAGTATTAACAAAAATACATAGTTTCTCCTTAATAATATTAGCATAAATTTATTACATCCTATCGTAGAATTATGCGCAGTATTTTAAGATTGTGTTTTATATTACATTAAGCCCTAAACTACAGCGCAATTTTATATAAAAAATAACACTGCAATTTCCCAAATCTTATTTGTCTCTACGCCAAAAATCATTCAATTCAGTCCCGCCACTAAGCCGTAAAAATGAAAAACAAATCGCGAGACAGAGCTATTTTCACGTTTACATGATTAGTATAGGTGTATACATATACGTGGCTATCCTCGGAACATCACTTCGAAAGCATATAGGTACACAGTTTACGCCTGCATTCCTCGAACGGAACTCAGAGGTCCTTTTCTGCACTCACATGGTGTAATTTGAGTGCAGAAAAATGTATGTTGATTCCACGCAATAGCGTCATTGCCGTTTTTCAAGAACGATTCTAGACACTATGCACTACCCGAGGATACCTGAATGGAAAACTCAATAAGGCTTTTCCCGACATTTCCCACATTCCTAGGCGGCAATGTTACATAAGAAGCAGTGATGGCCTCGGGGTTTAGGCACGCGGTCGAGAATCTCGGCTGTCCTGGGTTCGAACCCCAGGCACACACCTCTGACTTTTCCAAGTTATGTGTATATTCAAATTGAATTATCACTTGCTTTAACGGTGAAGTAAAACATCGTGATGAAACCTGCACACCTAAAAGTTCTTAGGAATTTCTTAGGTGTGTAGTCCGCCAACCCGCACTAGGTCAGCGTGGTGGACTATGGCCTAAACCCTCTCAATGGTAGAGGAGACCCGTGCTCAGCAGTGGGCGTATATGGGTTGATGAAGAAGAAGAAGAAGAAGATAGCCTCGGGAGCGGCAAGCGGTCGAGAATCTCGGTGGTCGCGGGTTCAAACCCTGGGCACACACCTCTGACCTTTTTTGAGTTATGTGTGTACTTACAGTGAATTATCACTTGATTTAACGGTGAAGAAAAACATCGTAGATGTGTGGTCCCCCAACCCGCACTAGGCCAGCGTGTTGGACCCTTTCAATTGTAGACAAAGAAAACATACCTCACGCCTATATTCCCCGAAGGGGTAGACAGAGATGCATTTCCGCATCCACATTTCGCCAGGTATGTATTAGTCCCACGTAATAGGGGGCGAGTCTATTGCCGTTTCTCGGGCACATTTCCAGACTACGTGCTGCTACTGAGAATTTCCTAATGGTAAAACCCAATAACATTTTGCCCGACCCGGGAATCGAACCCAGGACCTCTAGATCGCAGGGCACATACTTGTACCGCGAGACCACGAGGCACTCAATTGAAGAGGGGCGGGCCTCTTATTAAGCAGAGTGACGTATCTGAGCTTATGATGATGATTCATTAAATTGGTGATGAATGTCACATAAACCACAAGCCTATATAGTGATTTACTATTCGCGATTGCTAGGTGACCTAAAAAAACTTCGTACCGCTAAGTTACTGAAAATCGTGTTCATATTACCTTAATTTTATTTTTGATTTTATGTGAATAAATATTACGCACCAGGAAGCGCAGTGTGGGACGTCCTGCGACATGGGGGTCGGACGACCTTGTAAAGGTCGCGGGACGTCGCTGGCTGCAGGCAACTTCCGACAGATCTCAGTGGAGATCATTGGAGAGGAGTGGCTGATGGATGGATAGATGGAACAAATATTGTGTTTAGCATATAATAAAAATATCAAATACTAGCCCGGAAAAGATTTAAGCAATATGCTAAGCACCGCCCTTTAGCGGGTCCAATTGTGTTTTGAAATCATCTAGTGACCCATTGATATATACATAGAATTTTTCATCCCAATCGGTCCAGTCGTTTAAGAGGAGTTTTGAATGACGGGTGCGCCACCTGTCGAAACTTGGTCGTATCTATGTACCAACTCAGAAAGTTTCTTTAACTTATACACAACAACTTTAATTACGATTGTCATATGATTAAATGCATAGTTTACAATTCTATAAAGGAAACACAGACATACAGGAATACTGTTCATTTTTATATAAATACATTATACAAACTGATTCATACATTTTTGTTTTATTCTGCTCCTTTTCCAATGCGTTTCATTCTAAGTACTATAATTTTATTTGGCTTTTTACCATTTATAAAGGCTTCAGTCTTGGTCTAATTACTGGACCCGCCCTCAGTTGTAAATTGTAAACCAGGCATATCCAAGGAGGTCATAATAGGCTTAATATTATTCCTTAGCCTTCATAAGGCTTGATATATTTTACGCAACAAATATATCTGATCGCTAAAAAATGTCAATGCCTATTAATCAATGACACTATTCTTCATTTTTTAAATCGACGGGAGCAAAGTATAAAAAGACAACTGCAATTTTTCGTTTTTATTATTGCAGAAAATAACTTAAAATAACATGTTATAACATAGCAAAAAAAAGTAGAAACATCGCCTTATTTTTGGTACTTTTGGCACGTATAAAAAGACAACTACACCTAAATTTGTTGTTTTTTTTAACAAGTTTCAAATCGTTAATTTAAATTCTAATGTAAAAGCGACTAAGTGGTAGTTAACTCAATTGTCGTAATTTTATGTACAATCTAAATGCAGACAACTGCAAATATCTCTTAAACTAAAAATAATTCGAAAAAACTAAATATAAGGATAAATGCCTCATAACATAATACAGCATTGATGAAATTTTCATCAAATTTGGTTTGAAATTAACAAAATGGGAGAGTTTTTCCTTTTTTTGAGCTCTCCTGAAAAGTAGCTGTTTTGTAGATAATCGTTTGTACTTTGCTCCCGTCGAAATGTAAAAAATGCAATGTTGTGGACGTGATATGTTGTCGATTCGAAACCTTTAGGTATTTAAATGCGTTCTTTAATTTGAGGTAACCATTAACGGTATTGAAGGGATAAACATTTAACGTTTGACAGGACATTACGTAGAACAGTTTGTATGGAAAAATGAAATTCTTGTTTTTATCTAAATTTATTCATATTTTATTACCGTTTAAACCTTCCCTGGACTTCAACGAATATTTCAAGATTAAAATTAGCCAAATCGGTCCAGCCGTTCTCGAGTTTTAACGAGACTAACGAACAGCAATTCATTTTTATTATTACAAGCTTTTATTTAACTTCACTTTTGTATGTATGTATGTATGTATGTATGTATGTATGTTTGTATGTTTACAAATCTTGCAATGAAGATTTGAACCACTTCCAATAGACCGATTGTGCTGAAACTTGGTATACCTACGTAACTTGGATGACAATACAATAATATGGTACCATGGAGCTGGTCTGATGATGAGGTTGGAAGATGACCATAGAAACATCGGTTCTTGTGGACCGATTGAGCTGAAATTTGGTATGTCTTTGTAACTTCGACAACAATACACAAATATGGTATCATGGTGCTGATCTGACGAAGAGTTGGAAGATGCCCATAGGAACTTCGATTTCTGTGGTCCAATTGAGCTGAAATTTGGTATGTCTTCGTAGCTTCGGTAACAATACAAAAATATGATATTATGGAGCTGATCTATTGAGGAGTTGGAAGAAGCCCACAGGAACTCCGATTCCTTTGGACCGATTGAGCTGAAATTTGGTATACCTATGTAATTTCGGTGACAATATAATAACAAGGTATCATAGAGCTGATCTGACGAAGAGTTGGAAGATGCCCATAGGAACTCCGATTCTTGTGGTCCAATTGAACTGAAATTTGGTGTGTCTTCGTAACTTCGGTAATAATACAAAAATATGGTATCATGAAGCTGATCTGATGAGGAGTTGGAAGAAGCCCATAGGAACTCCGATTTCTGTGGACCAAGTAAGCTAAAATTTGGTATGCCTTTGTATTTTTAGTGACAACATAATAACAAGGTATCGTTGATCTGGTGTCATGATAAGTTGGAAGGTGCCCATAGGAATACTAGTTTTCATGGACCGATTGAGTTGAATTTCGGTATGACTACGAAATGGATAGACTTAGAAATATTTGCAACTAAAAAGTTAAAAATAAATTAACGGTGAAAAACACATTTTAAAATCAAGCTTTTATTATGCACGAAAAATTAAAAAAATAAACTAAGAAAACATTCAAATTCAAAGTGACATTGTGAAAATACCATTATTTTATAATATAGTCTTATAGCTACTCGTATTATGTTATAATTATAGCGAAACGGTCAATTTAATTTAGTTTAACATTTACAAAAAAAACACATTTTAAAATCAAGCTTTTATTATGCACGAAAAATTAAAAAAATAAACTAAGAAAACATTCATAAAATTCGTATTTTTTTAAACTTTACAAGGAACAATTTACAAAAGTGTTCGGTTTATCAGTAGAAGTATACATAAACATATATTATCTATAACTAGTATATTAATATTCTTAAGCGATTTAAAAGCTTGTCGCGCAATTTCGTTAATGCAAAGACCTCGGCCGCGACGAGCTTTTAGATCACTTAAGAATATTAATATACTAGTTATAGATAATATATGTTTATGTATCATACTTCTACTGATAAACCGAACACTTTTGTAAATTGTTCCTTGTAAAGTTTAAAAAAATACGAATTTTATGAATGTTTTCTTAGTTTATTTTTTTAATTTTTCGTGCATAATAAAAGCTTGATTTTAAAATGTGTTTTTTTGTAAATGTTAAACTAAATTAAATTGACCGTTTCGCTATAATTATAACATAATACGAGTAGCTATAAGACTATATTATAAAATAATGGTATTTTCACAATGTCACTTTGAATTTGAATGTTTTCTTAGTTTATTTTTTTAATTTTTCGTGCATAATAAAAGCTTGATTTTAAAATGTGTTTTTCACCGTTAATTTATTATATATATAGAAGATTTCAAAATTAAGATTAGCCAAATCAGGCCAGCCGTTCTCGAGTTTTAGCGAGACTAACGAAAAACAATTCATTTTTACCAATATATATAGAAGATAACGAATTAAAAAAAACACTTGGAATTGCAGTTTTAGGACAAGTCGATGGTGGCATATGAAGTTTAGTAAGTCCCTTAAATTATTTAATTAAAAAGTAAGGCGAAACTTTTTAGCTTACTAACTTACTTTACTGAATTAAAACATTAAATCAAATTTTCTATAAAAAGTATATTTTAATATTGATTTGGCATCAAGAAACAGAAGACAAGAAAAGAAGGCAAACGTGTAACGCGTGCAAGCAACCAATCTTTTACTGAAAAAAATATTGCAATAGTTGTTAGTGTAAATTTCTCAATAATTATTTTAATTTTCTTCTATTGATATAATAAGTTTATTAATCATATATTATATCAATAGAAAAGGGTGAGTTCCTCTAGCTTTACACAAAGTATCGACGCTTAGAAGATTTGCTATGTTGAAATTTTAGGCACCATACATGAAGTAAATTAAAGGCCGTTGCTAAGACTATTCCTATTTTTTATAAAGCCAGGACAGTTTAGGTAATTGAATTATTTAAATTTTTTTAAGTCGTAATGGTTTACATGTCTAATCTATTATTTTTGTTCTTCGCATAGATATTAAGTAAAAAGGCGAGCAGCGTGAGCTGAGATTGTAGAAAATGCGAAGGATATCAAAACAAGAGCTTTCATCGTGAGTATAAAGATGTTTAGGAGCGAATAACATCTTTGGACCCTAGTTGCAGTTTATATACAAAACCTCCTCATCGTATTCCTCAAAATGCAGAGACATATTTTTCTGCTTCCATACGTATACTGATATGATTCAGTTCCACGTAATAACTATTGTTGTTTTTGGGTACATTTCCTGCCTCCGTGTTGCTCCTAAGAGCGTTCAGGACCTCTAGATCGCAAGGAAATTACTTATACCGCGAGATCACGGAGCAAAAAGAAACTTTATGTAAGTGTGCACATCGTTTACATTACATGATGCAGCTCGTCTCTCGCCCCGAGATATCACCTCCGCTCCTATAAAGTCTAATGAGCACCAACAGGGTTTTAGTGAATATGTCTATAAATGCCAATATTTACTATTTCTACAACAAATAAGCAAGTAGAATTTAATGTCTTAATTTCGTTACTTAACATATGCAAATAATGCCACAAACATTTTTGTACGATGCTTTATCAGAATTAATGTGACAAATATCCTTAAATCAAGTAGTCACAACTGCAATAATATATAAATATCAAATTAATTATCGTCGCATCATTCATAAGACATGCGATATCGCATTCACTCCTACGCGATTTGTAATGTCAATGTCGTTGTCATATTCCGAAAATTTTGATATTCTATTCGGCAGGCGTAAGTAGTGAAGCCCACAAGGTTTAGGCGTGCGGTCGAGAATCTCGCCGGTCTCAGGTTCGGACCCCAGGCACACACCTCTTAGTTTTCGACGTTTTGTGTGTATTCATAATGAATTATCACTTGCTTTAACGGTTATGAAACACATTGTCATAAAAGCTGCACACCTATAAGTGCTTAGAAATTTCTTAAGTGTGCAGTTTGCCAACCCGCACTAGGCCAGCGTGGTGGACGAAGGCCTTAACCCTCTCAATGGTTGAGGAAGCCTGTGTCCAGCAGTTGAACGTATAGGTATGGGCTGATAAGCACTACTTTAAGCACTTACGTGCTTGTGCCTTTGTTTACCACTACGGCTTACTTAAACACCTCTTTGCCGGGTTATCTTCGATAAAAATCATTACGTATGAATTGAATCGCATTACTAACAAATAAGTAAATAACTTAGATTTTATCATTTTTTAGTGGCCGTGAATTGAATGAACGATTAAATTAAGCGGAATTATCACTTCTATGAAAGGTCAATTTTTGCACAAAGTGCATAATTATGCATGTTTTATATCGCACTGCATTAACAGGCTTGTAACTTGTGGCGTATTGAGTGATGATTGTTGCACGGGTTTTTACGCATCTAAACTAGTTTAAATGGCATTATTTAAATGGCTTATTTGCGAGGATTCTTCTCAAAAGATATGTCAAGATATATCTTTTTATTAAATCTATTAATCTTCGAATATCATACCGATTTTTTATTTAGGTATGAAGATGCCCAAATAAAAATTGCCACTCATTGAAGTAACTCCAATGAGTAGATTATAAAGCAGTCATCGGCCTAAACAAATGTACTTGGGAAATTATATTAGCGCCCGTATGGCCAATGATTCCAAACTGTGGCGCCATCCCCACGTCTTACGTTTTAAGTATCTCGTGGAGCAATGATATCAACTGCATGTCTATTCAAAATCTTCATGTCCCCTTTATTAATATGCGTAGATTTATCCGAAAACTAGGCTTCCTTAAAGTTAATAATCTATCGTGGCTTCACATTTAATGACATTCAAATTTAAATATCAACAGGTACCTATTATATTATGATTAGCTATCTTCAATCCCAACTTAAACAAGTTTAACACATGCGAATGACAAATATATAAGAAATAAAATAAAGATTCAGGATCAAATTCTTTTATTTTCTTACATACATAGTTAGGTACAGTTTAAAATGGTGACACGCATTTTCATTAAAAGTATAATATATAAACTATACAAGAATGAAAATAACGACTACATTCACTTTGGAATGTGAGCGCCTTCAGGGACGAAACCGTTTTCATCAGCGGTGTAGTCTACTCTGTATTTGATACCGTTGGGTGCGATATATTCGAAAAATCCTTTAACTCTCAATCCTTCGTTTTGGCTGTCAATTTGTTCAATTTTTCCGGATTCTTCGGCGAGGATGGTGTTCTTGGTTTCGTAGAGGTAGTGATAGCCGTCCTGTGGGTCAATTTTGTTGTCGTACCGAATAAGACCGTGCACGTAGTCGTAGTGGCCTTCAGTTGTGGGGTTTACGTACTGTGGCGCTTTGGTAGCTGGAGGCTTAAACGAAACAACAGGAGCAACAGGCGCAGGCTTGTTACCAGATCCCGAGCCGGATCCTAAACCAGATCCCGGATAAGATCCAGATTCAGGTTTGTATCCAGATCTGCAAAAATAAATAAATAAAAAAACTCAGCATTTTGTTGCAAGCGTTTGATTTATGCATATGACGTCTAGCTGTATGCTCATCCCATAGAAACACTTATTACAAAAATACATATTTTTCCCTAAAGCATATTAGTATGAATATATAGGTAACGCCTGTCAAAGCATTTTAAGCAAAGTTCCATAAAATTAATTTATATTATGTCGAATCTTATTTTGTTACGGGGTAATTTTATATGAAAAGTATCCAATGTTATTTTCCAAAATCTTATCGATCTCCATACCAAAAGTTATTCAAATTGCTCTCTGCGTTTAGGCCTAAACGTGAACAGACATATAAAAAATCTTGTAATACTGTTACCGCGAGACAATACGAGGCAGTAAGTCGCCGGATGTATAAAGTACAAACCCAAGTCCTCCGTTAGAGTCCGGGATGTATTTGGGGATTTTGTCAGGGGTGCCCTTGTAGCCGTCGCCTGGACCGCCTGGACCGCCGGGGCCTCCGCGGGTGCCATTGTCGCTGGATCCTGTGTATTTGCCGCCCGGACCTCCGCGGTCACCACGGTCTCCGCTGTCACAAAAAACTCAGTATGAAATTCAAGTTTAAGCGTAAAATAAGTTAGAACGTATTTATTTAATATTGTTGTAGGACATACGCGCGAACTTAAGCATAACTAAAAATACGTATAGATAGTACACATCATACCATAAAAAAACAATTGCAAGTTTCATAAGGGTACAACATTACTTTACATTACAACATTATAGTGATAGTCTTAGTTATGATACTATTTTAAACATTCAAAAATCTTAAAAAGGGTGTCTTACATTTTGACTACATTTGAACGTTGTGGTCATAAAATATAACAGAAAGAGGTATTAGAATTGGGTCTAATAAAGATAATATAAATATTTTTTACTAGCTTGTTCATAATGATTGCAGACTAGGGAGAGCGAATATTTTCGATACCCTCATGCTATTTTTTTCTTCTTTGTGCTCAAAGTATTTTAAGTGTAAGGATTGATTTATGTACGAGAAGATTAAACTCAGGTATTGTTTTAAATTTGACCCTCACCAGTCTATACGATTATGGTAACCTCCTTATGTATAAGTGGAGGTGCTATATCATATGAGTTGAATAAAACTTTCTTAAACAACAATATGACCGGTCAAGCTACTACCAACCATAATACCATTGCGTTAAAGAAATCACTGACGGATATATGTAACTTTACTGTCGCTTTTTATCCGGTTTGTAAATGATGTTTGTGATTCTGATGGAACAAACATCAGTCCTTGTATTAACAGTTTAATGTTTTTTTTTTAACAGTTGCATCGCATTTTGCGAGTATACATATATAACGGCATACGATAACCAATTGCACCTGAGTAAAAAAAAAACTTCAAATATAAAGAATTCGCTTAGAAAAGAATTACCGCCAGCTTTTTGTAGTGATCGACTCAAACCGTAGTGGCAGTAGTCGAAATTTTTGATCCTTTGAAAGGAATTCGTAAAAAGCTATCATTACGCAAATGTTAATTTTTTTTATTAAAAAAATATAAGAAAATTTCGATAATATTCAAATTTCATTAATCTAGGCACGATATCTTTAAAAACGAAATAGTAATTGAAGGTAACGCAAATAAAACAGTATTTTTCTTTTGTAAAGATATGAGAAATAACGACGTAGATATTGTATTGTTAGTGATTACATTACTGGTAATATTTAAATAATTACTTAATTTAGCCAATATCCAAACCATGTTTCACATGCATATGAGGCAATAAAATTCGTATGCTTACAAATGATCTACATTATTTAAATTTATTTTTAACTGTATCAATGATATAACAATTTGTTTTTTTTTTATTCATGATAAAAATGTAATTTTAAAAAAAGCTTTTAAAAGGTTTAATGTTGTATACATATAAAAAAAATACATTGAAACCGCTTAAAGTAATAAAGTTCTTACTTTCACCTTATTATTGTTTTACTTGACAATAATTAACGCCGTGAAACCAACGAAACGAAACTATCAATTAAAAGACATATTTTACACACAATATTCCATATCTAAATTTAAAAGACATTATTTTTACACGACAGTGATTTCACTTCCAAATTAAAACAGTTGTGTGAAGACTACAAGAAAACAATATCAGAAGAGCAAACGGCGCATATTTTATCATGCGATCTTAAATTTTCTATTCTTTTACATTATAGAATCAAATTCTTAAAAACACCATAAAGACATTTAATATCTTGTATTTATTAAAAAGTTAAAGTCCGTATTAAAAGCAATCGATTTCAATTTTAAGACATGAACGGCGCCTAAAATTTTGTAATAGCAAATCTTTAAAGCGTCTATACTATTCCTTTGATGAAACGCCGAGTCAAAATATTATTTAGAGTAGTGTATTATTAATCGAGAAAAATGAGATAATAATAACATAATAACCATAGTTATGCATTTTTAGTAAATTAAATAAAAATTACAAATTTATTCCATTAATAAAATCAAGACTCCTAAAACACCGGTTTGCCTTGTCTTTGAAATAAAAATTAAAAAGGCTATTAGTTTTATTCAGGAGGCTAAAAGGTTTTGCCTCATTTCTTAATCAAACATTTTTATATGGGACCTATAACCCAAAATAATTGCAAATTCATTTGCCGATATTATTCAAACATATTTCCAGACTATGTGTTGCTATTGAGAATTTCCCGATGGGAAAACCGGGCGTCTATTTCGCACGGTAATACATGCTTGTGCCGCGAGATCACGAAGCATTACATTTAACAGAATTATATCGCTGTATCAAAATTAATCGACTTTTGGATTAGGGTGATTTGGATTAGGATTGGATTATCCGGTAAATTTATTTCTCATTTCAGTCATGATCGCCGCCATGTATCTTTGTAATAAAATTCAACAAAATACGTGAACGTGAGAAAAAAATAATAACAAACGAACTTATAGCGGAATACTAGTGTTTCTGGATTTTTATTCAGACAATTAGCAACTCTGTATGTGTCCATCGGCAGCTATGATAACTTAACATTTAATTAATAAAATTTATTGATGCCATTTGCGTTTGTGGTAAAGTTCCTTAAAAGGTTTTTAATTAAATAATCTTAGCCGCCGAGGCTTCGAGTGAACTCATTGTGATGCCAGGAACCCTCGCGGCTCTATAATGACTAGGAGAACTATTTCTACTTTTATCAACACGTTGAATGAAGGCACAATTCAACTCTTCTATGATGTACGCAGGCCATAAATGATGATGTTTGCTGAACGTAAGCTTCCCCAAGTTAGCGCCAACAATCCAGGTCTTACATATAACCAAAATCGTTATTATTTTCTTTTTGTTTAAATTTTTATAATGCGTTAATTTTCGTTTAAAACTTAATGATTTTTTTAAACGATAACGGTAGGAAAAATTAAATTATATCGCCAGGTCACAGACATCAATGGCAAAAACGTGTTTATATCAAATGGAAGCTGATATTTTGATATTCGAAGAAAATCCCACGCTTTGTAAATATCACGAACTAGATGCAATCACGGTTTCGCTAGACGAATTCGACAATATTCAAACTTGACAAGTAAAAAATATGATGGTCGCAGCTTCTTAAAATATATACTACACATAATAATTTAACTTTGATAATAGATTTTCATTGAACCGTGTGAAATATTTGTTATCGTGTTAAGTAGTTTCCTGAACTGGAGTATCTGATATGTTATTTTAGGCATGTTTACAGATTAGGTATATGTATGTATGTAAGGAACAGGTAACTATTTTGATTTCGACATACTTACTTATACCGACCAGAGTCGTCAGGAATGTAATGTCCATTGTTGTACAATTCAGGTATGTATTTGCCTGAATATCTGGCATCTTCATACCTTCCGGAGTCGTACCTTCCCGGTGCTAAGGTGGATCTTTCGTAATACTTATAATATTGTTGAGGCTTATACGTGTACCTGTGGAAAAAATATATTTATAAATAAATCAGGTACTGATGAAATCCTGGAGGCAGGAGAGCTTTTCCGGCGTCAGACAATTTTTTAATACTGCATCGCGAATATAAATAAATCTATTACCTACATAAATATATCGCCATTTAATATTCTACAAAAACCTGTAGGAAAGTGTTGCTTTATCTAATTATTTATTATACATTTATGTATATACGGCAATGATGAAACAACTCAATCCAGTTAGCCCAAAAGTTAACTCCATTACGAAACAAAAAATACCCTGTTAACTTAATTATGTTTCATAACACAGATGACAAAATAATACTAAAGTTGCGCGAAAGTTATCATATTATCATTTTTGGTTTTTAATAACGAACTATGTTAATCTGCTAAAACAATTTCAATCCAATTTTTCAATAATTTATTTTTCTTTATATCTTTATTTTGTAATAACTTTGAATTTATTTTAATATGCTTATTAGTTAAACTGAAATTAAGCACAAAAAAAGTGCAATTTCCAATTTATGTTATATTATCTCTAATGTCAATGCAATTGTTAAACATTTACTTACCGTACGGGTTCAGCCGCGAGGGCCGCCGTAAAACACACACAAAGTGCCTGAAACAAAGGATCAAATAAACACGAATGTAATTTGAAAAGAACAACATTCACAAAATCCGTGACACTAAACAAAAATCTAAATTGTTTATTTTATTTACTTATTTATTATTATCTTTATTTATTTGTGACACCTAATTATTATAGCTCGTTAGTTTTCACACTTATTTATTATAATTTTATAAAAAGCACTGCACTGCATCGCGGGCAACACAACATTTGCGACTTACCAAAAAGACGCGCATTTCCGTTCTCATCAAGCACACTTAACTACCTGAATGTGGTCTACAAAAGACGTGGCCTATTTATACCTTTCTTTATCTAATTGTGTTATGTCCGTCAGTCCGGTTCATCTCATATTTTATTATGTGTCTTTTAATGTTAATTCAACATTGCACAGTTTCTCAATCTTGGTGATATTTTATGTAAGCTTGGGTCTTTGTTTTTCAATGTCGTTTTGGCTAGAAATTATTATAACTGGAGTATTATTTATTGGAGCGATTAGTTGTCGAAAATTTTGAGTAAAAAAAAAATATTATAAGGAATATTTTTGCCCAAATTTTGCCACATTTTTAATATTTTTATACTCCGGGGCCTGATGAAATGCAATCATATTCAATCCATGGACCATTCAAATCCAAAAATGTTCCTTGAAGTCGAGCCAGTAGTCCCTGAAATTAACCTGTTTAACCTAAAAAGGTAACTTACAACACAAACTCTTTAGTCTTATATATATATCGATCGACTGTGGATTCTTTGGTTTTCTGGAACCGTTCTTACCATCGTTAGTGTTAGCAAAAGATTCGCACAAGAAGCATTTTTCCAACCCATACCAATATCAAAAACGGCGTCGAAGCAGTGTTTTTCTTTAAGATTATTGCAGCCATTTAATTAGCGTAACGTTTCATAAAAAAGCATTATATTATTTAAATTGTGAACTCTAAAAATTAAACAAAACGTTAAGCCGGAATATTTATGTAAATAATTATTAAATCTCTACCTATGTTCATTACTCGAATTATAAAGAATTACCATCGAGAAAGCCATTTATTATACGCTGTAAATCCCCCTTCACTAGAAGATCACAGGAAGGGCCAAAATGTGAGACCTTATCAAATGTCCTGACTATATCGATGCTTAAGGCTCGAGCCTCTCCATGGCTATGAATGACCTCATCCCTGCGATGCAAGAGAAGTCCTAATAAACTGTAACAACGAGAACCGCATTGTCTTGATCAACGAGTGAATCTTCGGGAGCAGATCTTTCGGGAAGTTATGATTGTATCATGAATTTACACAATTCTGAGGTTATGATGATTGGTCGTAATTGTAAAAAACTGACATGTCATCTTCGGCACTCCACCTAAGAGGCATGACGACTGGTTGAGGTGAATCAAGGAGGTTAATAATTCAGCCTTTTCATTTATATTTTCAAATCAGTTACATTACTGCCAGTGTTAACATTACAGTGGTTGAGAACAGAAATTTGATTGTACAAAGCACCACAAGTTAATGTGATAATACATTTTGAATTATTTTTTTGTCTGAACTAAGAAGATCCTAATCAATTCACACATTGTAAGAGTCAACAACAACGGGAAATTAAAGCTTTATTATGCGTTTATAATGACACATAGATTGTAATCTTAGTATGATTATTAAAATACAACAAAGTTGCATCAAATTTAATTAATGTACAAAACTTTAGAAACACTGCGCGCACATTTTTTTATTGACAGTGACTTTAAAAATGGCATTGGAAGTGTACATTTTTACGAAACAAAGGATTGAAAAAACTAGATTACTAGATATTTGATTCATCAGTTTGGTCGTCCATAGACACCACTACACTCCTACAGCGAGAACATCTCATCAAATGTCATATGGTAAGTAAAAAACGAATTGATAACACAAAATGAAATAAGTTAATAATAGTTTGCTTTAGTACACCAATTGGTTAAGCTATAGATCAGGAGCAGACTATATGACGAAGATCAAGAATGTGTTAGTCATCCAAGTACATCAAAATCATAGAGTTGGTAATTGTTTTACTTTTCTGCGTCTCTGCTTTAAACCTTTACTCAACTGCTTGAAGTAAAAAACCCTCAGATTTGCTTTTCAGATTTCCTAATTATGCCAATGTTAGGTATGTTTGTTGGTCCATTAGCTTAGGTGTGCGGTCGGACGTTTCGGGTTTTCCATTCAGGACTTATACATATGTAATGTTTGTAGTTCTAGATGCTTTAAACCGTTAAATATATAGTTAATACGAGTACGTATGTATATTTTTATCATAACTTCATCATCATCAACCCATAAATGTCCCATTGCTGGGCACGGGTCTCCTTTACCATTGAGAGGGTTAAGGTCATAGTCCACCACGCTGGCCTAGTGCGGGTTGGCGGCAACCATTACTTAGGGAATTATTATCCTGTATTAGTTTATATAATTTTATTGTGTAATACTAAGTAATTAAAAGTTATTAAAGAATTGTTGAGATTCAAAAAATATAGAAATACCTATTTCACGTCAATCATACATGCATATATCGTTTAATTGAAAAAAGATAATTATCTGAAAGAAAACCTACTATATTGAAATAATCTTATAAAATCATGTATATGTATACTTTGACATTTTGTATATTTGCTCTATTTTTGTTCGACTACTTTAACATGTTTTAGAGCAGTGCCGCTCATAATATATGTGAAGGTAATAAATTTCCTATAATGAGCATTTTAGTTCATATTTTCTGTTTCGACTTTAACTTATTCTTTAAGCTCTGGTTGAACATCATATCTCTGACCGATCAGACCTCAACACAAAAATTCTAAAAACTCACGAAACTATAATAAATTAACACATTCATTTCTATTCTCCCCATCCGAAGTGCTAAAGTGTGTCTTTACTAATTTCATTTCTAATAAGTTACACATGTGTATCACCATAATATAACAATTATAATTATAACATAATAGAACGTAAATCTGAATACAACGAACAACTTATTTTTTAAAGTAAGGAAAATATACTTTCCATAATTTAATTATACACTTAAAACGTATCGGGAATATGTAGCTAAAATCACAAAGGAAATATTGAGATTTAATTTTAAAATAGGGTGTTACGTCCGATTTAAACTTAGCCCCACTTTTGTATATTTATTATATAATTAGAGTTGTTGATAATAGTGTATTGTGAACTGATTCTATATGCGAATGGCTCTATTCTAATAGCATTAATATATTTTACTCCTTGCTGCATAACCATAAAATGCTATAGGCAGTCAAGTTGTATATGCATGATTTTTCTGGAAAAGATCCAGAGTACAGTATATGATCAACGATGTAAAATTAAATAAATAAATAAATACACCCAACAGTCACATACATAGTCCTGACCCCACACTAAGATACGAGTCTTGTGTCGTGGGTATCAGAAACTACGAGAAACTTTTCGGTCTCACAAACACCCAGACCCGAAACAAATATAATATTTGTGGATCACACAAAAATTTGTCTCTGTGCGGGGATTGAACCCGCGGCCGCTTGTTTCGCAAGCTGGTATCTAGCCAACTGCGCCACGGGGCTGTCAAAAATTGACCGATTTAATTCAATAATCACGATAAAAAAATATCTAAAATGACGTGAAATATATTACTTATTATTAAGGTGGTACGAACACATTTTTAGACATTCCCATAAGTTGTGACTCTTGTAAACATGTATAATTTGTCCATGTGTAACACATGATATTTTATAGCATTATAATATAATTGTGTAGGTATTGCAAATGAGTCAATAAGGTGTGGCCAATGACCTCAAACTACATTAACAAAGTTGAACTTAAAATTCAAATTTAAATGTAATGTGTAGTCATTTATATTCTTATGAACTTTAAATATACTACAAGATGCTTGCAACATTATTTAAATTGTTGTAACAACATAACCCAAGCGCTAAGAATGCAGTTAAACCCCTAATAAATATAATTTAATAACATTAAGCTACTTCATTCGACCTGCGACATGAGTGCAGAGCTTTAGATAACTATGGGATAACAGCTAGAGTCGATTTAAGCTTTTAAGCAAATGAGTCTTGCAAAGCGACATGTAAATGTAAAATACTTACGCCTACCCATGTTTTAAAAGTTTCAAGTCTTATTAAAAATATATACTATTATATATATATTGTAATTTGAAAGAATATAAAGTGCACCACATTCGGAAAAGTGAAACGAGTTACTAGTTTCAAGTTTAAGTCCGAAAGTAAGTTAAAATTAGGCTATATCTCTTTTATGTCCGTACAAAACTATAATTTTTTAATATTGTATGACCCACACGCATAAACCCTAAAACAAAATATTTAAATCCTACTACTATTATAAAGGCGAAAGTTTGTAAGTATGGATGTATGGATGTATGGATGTATGGATGTATGGATGTATGGATGTATGGATGTATGGATGTATGGATGTTTGTTACTCTTTCACGTAAAAACTACTGAATGGATTTGAATGAAACTTTACCACAATATAGCTTATACATCAGAATAACACATAGGATACTTTTTATCCCGGAAATTGTAGTATTCCCGTGGGAATTAGTATTTCTGGATCTACCAAAGCGATTTGAATGAAATTTGGTACAGAGAGAGGTAGAGCTCACAGAATTAATGTGGGATAGTTTTTATCCCGGAAAATTAAGTATTCCCGTGGGAATGGGTATTTCTATATCTACCAAACCGATTTGAATGATTTTCGGTATATAGATAGTTAGGGCTCAAGAATTAACATGAGATAATTTTATCCTGGAAAATGTAATCCCCTGGGATAAACATGTTATAAATGCAAAAATCTCTCTGCACTTAGCCCTAGAGTCTACGCGGACGGAGTCGCGGGCAAAAGCTAGTACAAAAATATAATTAATCGATATGGAAGGAACTACCATTCCATCTATCCATTGCCCGTAAAAATGCCTATAAGCGATAAATCCAACTTCTTTCTTCGTTACGCTGCTTTTTTTTTGCCATTCCACAACGCTGGCCAAGTGCGTATTTGCGGACTACATACCTAAGGAAATCCTTTGAAGTTTTAGACGTGTATGTTTTATCACGATGATTTCTTTCAATGTTACGGTACGTGATAATACTTTGCAAGTACACACATAATTTCGAAAAGGTAGAGAAGGTATTTGGGGTATGCACACCGACCGACGAGATTCTCGATCGCGTGTTTGAGCCTCGAGACCATTTTACCTACTTAAGGTAGGTAGAGGTGCATTTCTTCACCAACATTTCGCCAGATATAAATCAGACCCACATAATAAATAGGCCCAGCTGTATTGCCGTTTAGTTTTGTTTTTCATTTCAGACACATCTCCATACTAAGTAACACTTTATCTAACCCAGAAATTGAAGTGCCGCGAGACCAAGGGACAGTCAAAATAAAGGAAATTATAGTTGTAAATGTCTGGTCCATTGATATACGGAATAATTATTTAATGAGCCTAAGAATATTTATAACAATAAATAAATAATGAAATGTAAAACAGTCAATTAAATAAATATACCCTATTAAAAAACAATAAAACAAGTCAATTATTGAATAAAACGATATGTTTAAAATAATGTGTGCTGACTCAAGGGGACATTTTATGTCAATTTTTTTGCATTGAATAATAAGTTTTTTGCAGATACACGCACTTTGCATAATATACAATCGCATAAAAATATTAATTCAAAAATTTTATGTTGAGCCAGATACCAGTAATCCAACATTTTCCAAGAAAAGAGAGAACAGATCGGTTCAGAACAGAAAGAAACAGAACGGTTCGGCCGAGTTGAATTAATTGTTTTGTATGTGTTCAAGAGGATTCCAGGATAGTTTAGATTTATAATTCAGTCCAATTTCAATTGGGATTTTTTTATAATTAATTTTTTGTTGTTCATATTGGATAATAAACTCTTTCAATAATATTTCAGGGCGTGATATGAGTCACAGTTAACTTTTATTTTTTAAATAGACGTCAGTGGCGTTTCCCTAGAGTGGCCAATATGGTGACTCTGATTTATCTGTTAACTAGCTGTCCCAGCAAACTTCGTATCGCCCTACCAGTCAATGAATGTCTTGTTACTTATTAACAGAATTTATTTTTTAATTACTTAGGTATATCATCACCTCCTGCCCTGGTCCCAATTAATTACTTGGGGTCGGCGCTCTTCTTCTTCCACACATCCCTGTCAGCCGTCATGTCTTTATACACCCCTTTCTTTTTCATATCTTCAGTCACGCACTCCATCTATCTCTTACGTTGTAGTATCTTACGTTGAGGGCTGGTGTAAGAAATACGCAATTATTCGAAAGCTATGGATACATATTGTCGATTCAAAAGAGAGGGCCTCTACACTTAGAGGCCCTCTCAAATAAAAGAACGTATTAAAATAAGCACGTCGATGCACTCATCGACGTGATAAACATTAAATTTTTGACAGCAAAGTTAAAGTTCAAAATGACTTAAGTATTATTACGAATCTTTTGTATGGGAATACAGAAAGGTATTGTTTTTACACCTTTTCAGGCAATTTCAAAAATTTATCTCTCCGTAAAAACCATCCTTGTACTTTAAGGAATATTATAAAAAAATTAGCGAAATCGGTTCAGCTGTTCTCGAGATTTGCTCTTAGGAACACATCGAGCGATTCATTTTTATAATATAGAACTCCTCCACTACAAAATAAACTTTATTGTATGGTATTAATGTAAAAATTGACTTAAGTATTTTAACGAAAGTTTTGTATGGAAATATAGAAAATATCAAAAGTCCCACGGCAACGCTGTTGAACGGGATAAAAAGTATTCTATGTTTTATTCCGGGTTCTAAGCTACCTCCCCACCAATTTTCAGCCAAATCACTTCAACCGTTCTTGATTAGTCAAGGTTAATGGTGGCAACAGCATTATTAATTATTTTTCCGATATGAGCTTGCGTGTAAATTTGAAGATCATCTGCATACAAGTGGTAGGAAGAGCGAAGAAGATTAGTGAATAGTGATAAAATTTATAAATATTGCAAAAAGTAATGGACGCAGCACGCCGCCTTTAGGCACGCCTGTGAACAGATTGCACCAGAAGGATTTGCTATCCTCAGGGCAAATACGTTGCAGGCGTCCAAATAGATGACTATGAAACCAAGCAATCGCCGTTGGAGATATGTAAAGAGAACGGAGAATAATATATAAACCGTTCTAAAACCAACAAAAAGTCTTATGTTTTGGGTATAAGGAACCTGTCTAAAAATCGTGCCAAAATGTTTTAATGTTCGTAATAGGATTTTTCCTATTTTCAAACATGCTAACATCGTGACTCATACTTTTTGTGCAGCTTGCCTACTAAAAGGATCACTTTTACAGTTTCTAATAAATTAATTCCTCGATCGGTTAATCCATGTAACATAAAAAGGTTTGAATCGAACATCAAACTAGTGTTGGGTAATAAGTTTCTATTTTTAAAAATCTCAGTAGCAGTCTCGTATCTGGATATGAAGCCAAAAAAGAAGTGAGCGGCTCGTACTACACCGAAATAAAACACAATTGGCAAAACGTATAAATGCGTTTTGAATTATCCTTTCGGGGATTGAAGAGTGAAGTAGGTGCGAGTTTAAAAATAAAAGATTGTCGAAGGTTTTTGACAAAAAACCATTGACAAAGCGTGAAATAGTTGTGTAACATGTTTGTATTACTTATTTTACGGCATTTAGTTACACAAAACCGTCAATTTTCCTCATCATTGTTGTGTTATGAAGAATTATATATTTATTCATAACGTTGTCGAAAAGAAATCTAATCTTGAGAAAAAAAAATAGTATTTAACAATTTAAAACTGCATATTTAATGCTAAGCCATGTTGTCTCATTTGGCCTTCAGAGGAAAAGCATCTCTATAAAAATGTGATAATATTTTATTGATATTATAGCCAAGATCAACGTATAAGATAGGTATACAAAATTTTTATTCTGAAAAGGTCACAAACCCAAACGAATGGTCGCAAAGCGCTATTAGAACCGTATCTTTTTTTTATAAGATGATTCAAATATGTACCTAAAAAACATTGGATACATAACATTACATAACTCATGCCTCTAATCCAAAATGGATATACAGAGGCCGTAGGAAGATTTCTGCAACAACGTTTCGTGAATTTATAAGTCTCACATAATAGGGGTGAAGCTTATTGCCGCTTATAATTCATTTCCTGACTCCGAGCAATAGCAGGGCATCAGTAGCAACTGAACATATCCTAACAGAAACATAAACGTTGTGTCCAACCGTCAATCGATTTAGGACTATTAAACTGCATAGTAAATTTATGCCGCGTGAAAACTATGCAGTCATAACATAAAAATTCTGACTTCAGAACTTTTATTTTCAATCCATAAATGACTATTGTATAATGCCATTACACTGATGAGCCACGTAGGTGTGTCACGTATTGAGACGCGCTTGTTTACATCTTCTCACTCCCTTCATGTTAGCGTAAACCGCATTTTTATATCTAGTTTTAAGAAAAGGCCATTAAAAGTACTTTATTTATATTTTCATTATTAAAAATTATAAGGATCATTCATTTAAAACTTCTCTAACGCCATAAACATTTTAAAAATGCTAAGCTCTCGGATTTCAAATATTATACTGATTCTGACCATATATCGACTGGCTATTTTATATCATTTTTTAAAAATATATTTGTCCTTCTCTACTTAATTCGTCTGGCGAAGCAATAAAATGTTTAAGTTTCGCCCTTGTTTGATGTTAACTTATAAACAATATAGCCTTGCGAATTATGTGACGTTGTAAAAATTGTTTCTTACTTTTATGGGAAAAGAGTTCGTTAAAAAGCTTTGTTCGTTGTTTTTTCTTTTACTCAGTTATTCGCACGGTTAATTTAAAAATACAATCATGCAAAGACGGGGTCATTATGTTTACTAAACACTAGAAATACTTTAAATGGTTTTTTTTTTCATGTTTTTGCCACAGTTTTAACAAATGCTTCGATGTTATTGATGTCGTGATAATGATATTGACTATAAATTCCTCCTTCAATAAATTGACTAATCGAGACATAAAAAATATTCAGTTGTGATTAGTATTGCTCTTGAGATCAGCGTCTTTATCCAAACGAACAAACAATTCAACTCCTAACCTTTGTAATTAATATACAGTGGCTTGCCATATTATTATGGACAGTCACATTTTTTTCATTTTTTTTTCTTTGAGCACATTTAACTGTAATCTTAAGTGGTGTAAGACTTGTTAGAAGTCTTTTACACATTTACGATACCTCTTTAACTTAAATTTTAAGCGGATTTCAAGTGTTGGAGCATTCATTTATTTTTAAAATATTTTTAAAAGCGGGAGAGTCGCAGAATCGTTGACACGCGTAAAAATAGGAGATGTTAATAATATTATTTTAAAAAGCTATTTAGTGAGTTTGTGTTATAATTATTAATTAAAAGTAACTATTATTTTATTGTTATTGATGGAAAAGTATTTTGGCGTCAATTTTTATCACAATATTATTATTATTACTTTTTAATGGTACTCAGTACGAGTCGACGGGTTGATTTGTTTCCAAAAAAAAAATCTGTGGTTAAAACCCTCCTCCTGCATCCGAATCATTCTCAAAGGAAGATAGCAGAACTTGCCGGAGTTTCTTAGTCCGCTATTAGTAAAATAAAAATAAATTTGGAATAAAATAAGCCACTTTTGCCCAAAAGAAAAAGCAAATGTTGAAGAAAATTGATTACCACGCAATGGTCTGATTGGAAAATTCGGGATAATTGTTTGCAAAACTGAATGAAAAGTGGTGATCTTTTAACGTTAATGGTTCGGGAATCTGAAATACCAGTTTTTAAGAGAACTGTACCGCGGAGGTTCGCAGAGGAAGGTCTGACGAGTTATCGACGATTTGAGAAACCGCGTTTGACTGAAGCAATGAAAAAAAACGGCTTGCCTGGGCTTGTAAGCACCATTCGAAGACTGGAATATGGTCAGATTTAATACTAGCTTCTATTTTGATGTGCTAAAATATTTTTTTCACAAAATAATTCATACAATTACTTTTTTTGGATGTGTTTCTCAGACGAACGTTATAATAACTCGTCTCACAAATCGTCGATAACTTGTCAGACCTTCCTCTGCGAACCTCCGCGGTACAGTTCTCTTAAAAACTGGTATTTCAGAGTCCCGAACCATTAACGTTAAAAGATCACCACTTTTCTTTCAGTTTTGCAAACAATTATCCCGAATTTTCCAATCAGACCATTGCGTGGTAATCAATTTTCTTCAACATTTGCTTTTTCTTTTGGGCAAAAGTGGCTTATTTTATTCCAAATTTATTTTTATTTTACTAATAGCGGACTAAGAAACTCCGGCAAGTTCTGCTATCTTCATTTGAGAATCATTCGGATGCAGGAGGAGGGTTTTAACCACAGATTTTTTTTTTGGAAACAAATCAACCCGTCGACTCGTACTGAGTACCATTAAAAAGTAATAATAATAATATTGTGATAAAAATTGACGCCAAAATACTTTTCCATCAATAACAATAAAATAATAGTTACTTTTAATTAATAATTATAACACAAACTCACTAAATAGCTTTTTAAAATAATATTATTAACGTCTCCTATTTTTACGCGTGTCAACGACTCTGCGACTCTCCCGCTTTTAAAAATATTTTAAAAATAAATGAATGCTCCAACACTTGAAATCCAATTAAAATTTAAGTTAAAGAGGTATCGTGAATGTGTAAAAGACTTCTAACAAGTCTTACACCGCTTAAGATTACAGTTAAATGTGCTCAAAGAAAAAAAATGAAAAAAATGTGACTGTCCATAATAATATGGCAAGCCACTGTATGTTTATAGATTATAATAAAGTATTACAAATGGTAATGTTATGATAAGCATCGATAACTTGCAAGCAAAAATGATATCATTTGTATAATCTGGGGGTAATAAAAAACTATAAAAACTAAAATATAAATGTCAAAATACACACTGGCGATACGTGGGCTCAGAAATCCACCTCTATCTATTCGTTCAGAGAATACTATATGTATCTATGTATGTATGTAACTATATAAAAATCTATATACAAAATATGAAGCGGCTGATTTACCTTATAAGGAGTAATAATTTTCTTATCTTTAGTGTATTCTAAATGTGAGCTAATTTATTTCTTCCTCTAAATTTAAAAATTAGTCTAAAATATATTTAATGTCTTTGTCTCGAAGAATGTTCATGAATATTTATAATATTACGTTAGTCACACAGCATCGCACTTTATACACACATCGAATTACCGGAACGACTCGGCTACCTTCACATAAATAATTCATGATGACCGCAGCTTTTATGATCTTGAAATAGAAATATCAACAGGTTAAATGGCATCTCATGCCACATCACACGTAGGCAACTTCATTTCCACTTTAAATAGGTCATTTATAATTACATTTATATTAATATCTATGTACAATGCTTCTTTAACTCATAATGGTTAAAAATTAATGCAACACACTAAATCCAACGAATTTAGAGTTGTCGGATATTGACCTACTATAGAATAGGTAGCAGTTTTTAAATTATCTGAGGAGCCAAAATTAGGGTGATTATATTTCAACCTTATACATAAACGTTAGGTAATAATTTAGCTACCGCTTAAATATGCTTTAGGTAGCTTTATTGATTCGTCGGTCATGTTAGGGGAAACGACACAAAGCATGTTTAAGTAGTAATTAAATTAACTAGCGTATATGAGTGAGGCTATAAATGTTTATACTTACAATTGATATTACAAATAAGTAAAATTTAATGTCTTAACTTAGTTATTTAACATAATATGCAAATATTCACATTAACATTTTTATGCCATGCTTTATCAGAATTAAAGTTACAAATATCTTAAAAGCAACCATCACTTCCACATAATACAAATATTTAATCATCATCGCGTCATTGATTCGGATTCACTCCTACGCGATTCGTAATGTCAATGTCGTTGTAACATTCCGAAAATTTTGATATTGCGCCCGGCAGGCGTAACACCTCACTATTATTTTTTTCAATCTTATTTTTCTGTATCTATCCCTGCTGTATATTGATCGTGTTGCTTGAGAAATTTGTAAATGCTTTTGCCTTCGTTTAACACATCAGCATCGACTAAAATGCTTTTTTGCCACGCTGTCTTCGAGAAAAATCATTATATATGAATTGAATTACGTTACTTGCATATGGGGGATACATAAAATTTGATTATGTTTCAGTAATAATATAATAATAATAATAAATCTTTATTCATTCATTCCAAAATACAAAAGAATACAAATGATACAGTGTTAGGGCCTTCTTTTAAGTATTTGCATACTTGTACCAGAAGACCCTGGTCTGACATAAATTATAATGAAAATTTAACATAACATCATAACATCAATTCTTATGAAATATAAATTAATGAAATAGGCTCTAACCAAAATAAAACATTTAACATAAGTAATCGATTATAATAAAATTTAAAATTAAATAATAAATTCGATAAAATTAAAAACATAAAAACAATTCAAACAAATAATTTATGAACTAAAGCTAATTAACATAAAATAAAATCAATCCTAAATAAGTACATACATATGTGTAACAAACAGAACGTGTGTGTGGATGTGTGGATGTGTGTGCGCTTGTGCAGTGACCGCATATAAACATTTTTATTTACTTATTTATTTAATTTTTTATTTCTTTTTTTTTTTTTATTTCACAACTTGTAAAATACCTTCTGTTTCATCGTAATTCCTTTCCATTAGCCAGGTAGATACTGCATTTCTACACTCAAAATTCGATTTCGGGTAAATATTGAGGTTCCTGTTAATATTGTTATATAAACGTGTGGAGATGATTAGATACTGGTTCCTTGCAAAAAAGGTTCTGGTTGATGTTACTGTTAAAATGTTGAGATTTCTTTTAACTACCTTTGGGTCATAAATCAATGATTTGTGCGTTTTTAATACCGTTCTTAGAATGAATAGTTTTCTCACACTAAGTACTTTACTGGAGGAGTATAGTAACTCTGTGGGATACCTGTAGGGTCTGAAGTACATGACTTACTTCAGTGGTCATTAAGAATAAAATAATTTTATTAGGGGGAGTTATCACTTGTACAACATATTTTCACACATCGATATGCATAATTTATACCCCACTGCATTCAAAACATAGGTAACTTGTAGCGAGTTAAGTAGTAATTTTTGCACTGGGTATTTACGCATCTAAGCTAGTTTAAAATACATATTATTCAGATGGTTTTAGGAGTATTCTCCTTAAAAGTGACAGATATATCTTTAAATTAAATTTATTAGATTAACCTTCGAATACCATACCGAATATATTTAAAGAATCTAGTGATGCATCGATATCGATTGGTCAGGAAAAATCTTTTAAGGACGAGGCACAGCCAAAACAATCACTTTGTAGTGAAAGAAACAAAAATAATACAGCTACATTTATATGCATAACTTCATCATCATCATCATCATCAACCCATATACGCCCACTGCTGAGCACGGGTCTCCTCTACCATTGAGAGGGTTTAGGCCATAGTCCGCCACGCTGGCCTAGTGCGGGTTGGCGGACTACACACCTAAGAAATTCCTAAGAACTCTTAGGTATGCAGGTTTCATCACGATGTTTTCCTTCACCGTTAAAGCAAGTGATAATTCAATTTGAATACACACATAACTTCGAAAAGTCAGAGGTGTGTGCCTGGGGTTCGAACCCGCGACCGTCGAGATTCTCGACCGCGCGCCCAAACCTCGAGGCCATCACTGCTTAATGCAAATATAATATATGCATAATATACAGGTGTATTCAGTACGCAAAAAAATTATCGGGATTTTTATAACGCCAACGGGTTTGTGATCACCGTAGCTATTACCTGCCGTTATTTCCGATCACGATCACGGTCTCAATAGTATGATATCGTTGAGCTTTTCAGAAAACTCAATGTACTGATTCCACACTTACAAGAATGCTGTAACATACTTCATAATAACAGCTTCAGCAACTCGATGTTATGTTGATAGAACTTTAGCGTTGCAAGTGCGAATGTTTCATTTAAAATAAATAAAAAATATCGATTTACTATCACCACACCTCTAATAAATAATTTAACATAATCGACCCACCCATTGAAGTAATTTATTAAAATAAATTCTAAAGCATGTCGACAAACACAAAATGGAAGCTATAACTAATGTTACTAACGTCTTCTCTAGAATTTGAATGGTTTGAGTAACATAGAAATATACGCCCGTATACTCCCAAAATGACATTGCCGCATGGCGTGTGCCTTATACCTTTTCGAGAGCCATGACATGCATCTCCTACTTTTTGGTTTTAATAAAGAAAGCAAATGACTTTCTATTTATTCTATTATCGTTCTACGTAAAATACATAAACTTACCTAGTAATACGCATTCTGCTGACCCGTTAAATGCGTTTTATTTTAAAAAGCTTTGCACTATTTGGTAAGATCGCGTAAATTTCTCAATTTGAGTTAAAACTCAAAAAATAAATTTTATGACCTCTTTAGAAAAAGACTTAATCGATTATATTTTAAAACATTTAGCCCCACTTATTTTTTAATTTTTTCGCTTGCATGGAAAAAATAATTGCAAGTAATTGTGAGTTTATATCGTATCCACAATTTTGGAAATTATTCTAAGTATATTTTTACTTTATAACATCTATGACTAAGTTGTACAACTTGTATATAGTTTGGAATCCAATGTTAAGCGACCGGTTATACTGGGAAATTGGGCAATAAGTCACACTGTAAAAAACAACTTGTCTTCATTAAATTAGCATCACTTTGCATTTGTTAATAATTATTATTTAAGATCATCTCGAAAAAATAAATTACTTATACATGTATTTTTAATGTGGCTGCGTACTGTTATATTTAAAATTTTAACTGCAGTCTTACATTTCTTACCAATTCATATTTTTTACCTAGACAATGATTGCCTCAAGAGTGCAGTGAATCTAAATATTATGATGGCTTCAATTGAGTATCATCCATTGCAAAAAAAGTTCTATCTATGTATGAATTCATTTTAGCTATTATTTATTAATACAGCATTATAATTTTTGAATTCGTAAAATTCTCAACTAGAACTAATTAATATTAAATTATAATTAATTTATTATCAATGTGACCTTAAACTTTTATAACGGAATAGATTACTAATCAGTATGCAAGGGTGGCTTCATCTTTACTAATAGGCTATTAATCAGCGGTAGACGTGGTAATGAGAACCAAAATGTTCAGGAACGTATTATTTATTCATCTTATATACATAATTAGGTACAGTTCTAAGCTCGGTGTCATGTATGTTATGTAACACCACATATATAATGATCCTAGATTTACTTGGGAATGTGAGCTCCTTCGGGGAAGAAACCATTTTCGTTGGCGGTGTAGTCTACCCTGTAAGTGACACCGTCAGGTCCGACGTATTCGAAGAATCCTTTCACTCTCATGCCATTGTTCTCGTTGTCAATTTTCTCAATTTGACCAGCTTCTTCGGCGAGAATTTTGTTCTCAGTTTCGTACAAGTAGTGGTATCCTTCAGGAACGATGTCGTTATCGTAGCGGATGATACCGTATTTGTATTGGTAGTCAGTGTTGACGGGCACTTTGGGGACTGGGACGACAGAGACAGGGACGTAGGGGGCTTTAGTGGAGGAAGGAACGTAGATGGTTGAAGGAGCGTAGGTCGTGGAAGGAACATAGATGGTTGAAGGGGCGAAGGTGGTGCTAGGGGCAGGAGCAGAGGTTGTGACAGCAACAACGCTGCCAGATCCAGATTCTGATCCGCTATCAGATCCCTTGCCAGAGTCTGAGCCGCTGCCAGATGCAGAGCCACTGCTTGCATCAGGAGTGTAAGCGCCACCAGCGGAGCCACGGTCACCGCTGTAAAAATAAATAATAAATAAATACACCCAACAGTCACATACATAGTCCTGACCCCACACTAAGATACGAGTCTTGTGTAGTGGGTAGAAACTACGAGAGACTTTTCGATCTCACAAAAACCCAGACCCGAATCAAATATTTGTAGATCACATAAACATTTGTCTCAGTGTGGGGATCGAATCCGCCGCCGCTCGTTTCGCAAACTGGTGTCTAGCCAACTGCGCCACGGGGCTGTCAAAAATAGTTGTTATTTTTTGCAAAAACACGTCTGCATGACACTGCTAGGCTGATTTAAAATTTGATAAATATATTTTTTGTAGGATTAAGAAGTAATACCTATACGTAAAAATGCTGCATAGTTCAAAATGTAAAAGCGATATTTGTTTCGCGATATTCAAGCGGTTTATAAATGATTGAAAATGTAAATAAAATTTTAACGCTTAATCATCATTTTAGCACTTAAAGAACCACATCTGGACATTAACCTGATCTCTGCATTTACGTCTATCGGTCTGTCGCGCTAACTTTATCCACAGGCAGACTACTGACCTTTGAATGTCATTGACCCATTCTAGGCTTTAATATGATAGAAGAAAATATTCAGTATTTGCCCTTTTAAACTTGGTTAAAAAGAAAGACGTACAAACATTCATATGTACGTTTAAGTAATGAAGGCGCAGTGTTACTCACTCGAATGCACCGCTGTTGTCGGGCTTGTATTTTCCAGCGTCGTCACCGGAGCCTACGTAGCCTGCGCCTGGGCCGCCTGGACCTCCTGGACCACTGGAGCCGCTGTACGCACCGCCGGGACCGCCGGCATCACCGGAGCCAGAGTAGAAACCACCAGCACCGCCACGGTCTCCACGATCGCCACTATTACATCATTTAAATCGTACTGTTAAAATCCTGTCACAGCGTCCTCCGACATATGAGTTATATGATTCGTGTCATTTTGCTCGCTGTATCTTTGCCGCAAGCCACCCCTAGATGTTCGAAAGACACGTAGCCGCTTTACTTGCCGATGCTCATTTCAGCTGAGTATCATAACAATATGAAGGGAGGAACATCTCGAGCCTCTAATACATTGAGAAGTAATATTTTAGGCAATGAGCAAAGTGCGCGGACTCTTTTGAAGGATATCTAGCCCCATTTTGGTCTGTGCATTGCAATTGCAACCAATTTCAGACATGCGCACTAAAGCATGTATATGTATACGTTTTGGAACTCCCTTGAAGTGCTTTATACTAAAATTAAATAGTTCTCCCCTCCAGCCCTTTATTTCCAGTGTTTAATGCATTGCTTAGTAAACCCTTTCGAAGCTATTTGAGAACATGTGTTAATAATTTATTTAATGAAACCAAACGGATATTTTTTTATTACTTTATGTTATATGTCTTTGTAATATTCCTCACTAATTAGCAATCCAAGAACGAATTCGGTCAACAAGTATCATACAATCTCAGAGATCTTTATTCACATCAAGTAACCTATACAAAAGCCATGGACGCAAAGTTACTTGAATATTTTGTTACTGAAGTGATTTTAAATTGCTTGTTAAATGAGAAGTCATTACATCAAAAGTTTATGTTTCTTTGAAATAGCATCGAGGCGCTTCATAAACTTCATTATTAATATTATATTGCAAAAGTGTTGCATAATACGAGTAAAATTTACGAAATGACAAATAAAATCTATACGTGCAAATCACAAACACTGAAGTAGCTCAGTCATCGATTCATCATTTAGGTAGATTGAAGCGATATTCATAAATATGTGTAGATAACGTACTTGTAGGCGCCGGAGTTGTCGGGAATATAGCGTCCTGAGTTGTCACGTCCTGGGTTGTAGCGTCCAGAGTTGTCGTAGCGTCCAGCGTTGTACCTGCCGGGGTTGTAACGGCCAGGCTCGTAGCGTACGGGCTCGTACCGACCAGTAGTGCTGGCCGTGGCAGTAGCACTGGCTTCAGCGCCAAGCCCACGGAACACGTAGGGCTTGTACCTGGCAAAGCAGGAAGTTTTTGTATTCTTGTGATGTTTATTATACGTCTGTAATATAAATTCTATCACGATTCCCAGCCGTGTTTTAACTATCACATTAAATTAGCCTAATGCGGTTTTTTCAATTAGCTTCTTATCCAGAGCGCATGGCACTACTGAAAGTTATGAAATGAAAAATCTCAATAATACTGGCCGACCCGGGATGATTCTTAGTTCTTAGTTAGTTCTTAGTTCATCCCTGGACTCCTTAAACTGTACGGACACCAAACTGGAAATATATATTTCTTGTCATAAATTAAAACCCGCAACGTGCAGAAACTCTCTAACAACACACAATAACGTTTGTATTCCCGAAGGATTAGATAGAGGCATATTCCTGAGCCTAAGTTTTGTCAGCAGATCTTAGCCCCACGGAATAGAGTTCCGGATCTATTACCGTTTTCAGACACAATTCCAAACATCTTATTGAATTTCATAATGCCCAAACTAATAACATATTTCCTAACTCGTAATGGAACCTAGGACCTTAAAATTACGCACTTTTAAAATGTTTTTTGCTATATTCATAATATTACTTCTTTTTATGGATTTCCAGCTTTAAATTCTAATAACAATCACTTAGTGCGTTAGAATAGAATCTATGTCGTTTAAACTGCTTTATTCAATTGAACTATATACGTTTCTTGCCTCTATTAGCCATCCTAAATTCTACTTTCAAACAAAATAGTACAGTAGGCATTTTTCGTGAAATTACTTAAGGGAGACAACGCGTTGTTTATGAGCCTACTTGAACGCATCATAAATCTAGTAAATACATTTCATTTTATAATTGTATACCAACGTATTAAATTCATTGTATGTTAAATATCTTCTGCTACATTAAAACTCTAAGGAGTAATTATTAAGATTCTAAATACATTTTACAAATCCTGTTTAGTGAAACGCTAAAAACATACATTGTGGTCCCAAAACTAATACAAAAAGAATACGTTTGAAAATTTTACTTACTGTCCAGTTTCAGCCGCAAGGGCTACTGTCAGAGACAGACAAATTGTCTGAAACAAAGAAATTAAATTTAGTTATAGCTCACACTGATATTATCGTTAAATTTAAACACTTGTGTCAGAAATAATTACTAACTACATAAACGAAGTAATTCAATATTCACTTGCTTTAAACATAACTGCCGTTAAATTTATTAATAAAATATGAATAATATTAATAATTGCAACACTAGTGTACAGCAACGCACATAAACAACTTCTGTGACTTACCAAAAAGACGCGCATTTCCGTTGTCATCAAGCAAACTTAACTACCTGAATGTGATATATAGAAAATCAAAGCCTATTTATACCTTTTTTATCTAATTTTATAATGTCCATCGGTCCTGTTCGTCTCATTTATAATGTGTTCTTTGACGTTAATTCATCGGCACACAGATTCTCAATCTTGAGGACAGTATTCTCATTAATTCCTACAGATATCACGCGATAGCAATCAATAAAAGGTGTGGTAATTTCGTAACTTTTGTACATACATCTATACAAAGCGCTATTTGTCTTTGACATTCGCTCCCGCTGAGATGTCGGCTTTTATAATGGCTTCATTGTTTTTATAAGAAAACGTTACATGATTTCCGTCTATTTAAACATTTTATACATACACTAATAAATGGCTGAATAAGGTCTCTAGGAACAGACAGGTCTCTAAGACATGCATAACTGAAAAAATACACACACACATAGGTCTGACCCCACACTGATGATACACGAACGAACTCCCCATAAGATACAAGTCTTGATTCGTAGGTATCGGGAGACTATTCGGTCTTACCAACTCTAGATCAAATATTTGTGAATCCCACAAACGTTTGTCTTGATTTGGGGATAGAGCCCGTGGGTTGTTTTTTCTACCTGGTGTCTACCGAATTACGACATGAAGACTGTCTTGTTAAAACTGGATAAGTGGAGAAATTTAATGTGGTTTTAAAGTCATATCTATCATCTGATGCTTGTACTAGTACATGTTTTATATAAAACTAAACTTTCGTGTAAACTTTTGTGTGTGGCTGTTACTTAACGTAATAAATTTAAGAAAAATATATAATCATAAAGATCAAAGCTTGACGCTGCAGTCTAGGGAAGACATTAATGTCAATATTTGCCCTTCGTGAAACTGGACTCGAACCCCTTTTTGTGATTGGCATATTTGAGATCCATATATGTTAAAAATGATCCCCTTTTGTCATTAAAAAAAGTTATGTAGGTATCTTAAGTGTCATCCAAATTTAGCAACTTGTAGAGATAGACTTGTGTACCTAATTATTTTTTTTACAATTTTCCCATACATACATATCATACCAAATTAAATTTAATTGCAAGTAACGAAACTTATCAGAAAGGAGACAATACAAAACAAAGGGCTCTCCATAATAACATCATTTTAGTAAGTTGAATGGCTCAGAAGTTTTTAGACCAGCTAGTAGGTCACAACTACGTGTTTATAATAACAATGTTGTTTGGGAAGGAATGCATTGTTCAAGGAATGCTTCCAGACAATCCAACTGCTACGATGGACCTAATTACTAATTACTTAAAACAAAAATGTATTTTTACATACATACATATGTTTGTATATGTACAAAAGTTAAAAGTAATGCTGTTTTTACTTATTTAATACTGACATCGTATACTGAGCCCACTGGTGCCTGGCTGTATGAATATTATTATTTAAATAAATTCAAAATGAAAAAAGTATCACAAATATTATTGTGATCATCATAACCAGGAAATGACTGACGTCGTGTTAAACTTCATATGTGAATATGAAATAGTCAAATAGTAGTTATACAAAGAGATACAAAAAACACACTACCAAATCAGATTGTCGCTAAATGGCCAAATAAAGGTAAACAATATAATAGCTCCCCACAGCGATATTCAGTAACTCCACCTACAATGATAATAATTAATCCGATGGCTCGATATATAATAATTGAATGTAATCTACGCTTTTTAAAATATTCATAAATATGGCCAGTTCACACAAATACATACATGGTTATTAAATCCATACAGATTAGTCCATATTGATGAAATAAAAATGTTTCAGAAGCAAATAATAATTAAAATTTTGTATGTGAATAGAAAACAACTTTGGTACATGATTACCTAATTGAACTTATCCGCGAAGGTAATCTAGTAATTACAACTTCATTTACGTTGACCGATACACCGCTAACCATCTAAACATTTTGCTGCAGACTGTAAAAACCGATGCTCCAATTACATTAACTTATGTGTGTTTATTGTAAAGTTTGAGAAACATGTCAGTTTACTAATTAATTTTATAGACTACGTAAGATCGATCTTCAATATTGTATAATATATGAAACAGAGATGTGTATAGATACTACCGTCTTCGTTATGGTTACTGTCGTCAAGGCTAATTAAATTCAATCTATAATAATTCATCAATATTAAATGCCAAAACCTGTGAACTTCCAAATGACTGATTTATGGGATCAAATTTTATAACGTTTTTATTATACAAACAAATGAAAGAATATTAATTAATTAATGAAACCTTTGCTAATGTTTTACACCGAATATGCTTATATTAACATTTGTCGTCTGCAACAAACGTACATATAGCTACTTAATTCTTTATTCTCCTACTTTCAATAAGTACTAGAGCCCTTAGAAATCATAAACTGTGTTAAATGATAAATGTAAAAAATACAGGTCGTACTGGAATCAGAATTACGGATTGGTTAAATATAAGCTGTCAAATCTTTGACATTAAGAAAATCCTTCGTTTTTATATGATGGAGCTAATTCATTTAAGCTATTTCACAAAATAAATTGAAAAGTTATTTTAGGTTATTTCAAATTCAATTATCGATTTCTTTGTGAAATATGTTAATTTAGAATCTTTACATATGTGCGGGTTATTTCTTATATTTTGAATTGAGAATTTATGACTTATAAACGCATTGGTATATTTGTAAATCCTTTTCGGATATAAATAGAAATTAGGCTTTAATACTTCATCGAGATTAAATTGGATAGAAAAAGTCTTTTATTTCTCTGATTCCCATTAAACTGGTGTCGTATACTTGCATTGACTTTGCAATTGCGTCTTATTTCAGACTCAGTACATTTTCTGGTATAGGCTTAATTTTAATACTTAACCGTAAACACCAATTAAAAACTATTGACTGTATTCAAAGCAAAAAATAATCGTACTTCGAGAATTACTAAGTGTATTATGAGTAATCGATGTAAGAAGAACGTCCTTACAAAACACGTATTTTTATGAGTGGCGTGTGTTCCTAAAAAGGGACGCACGTAGCAACATTGATTTCTGAATGCATTTCATAGTTTCGAAAATTGATTGAGAGCCTATGAAGGCCTTAGTCAAGACTCCTTGGTTTCCCCCTATTATCAGTAACTACAATTCGAAGTATCGATAAATAAAAATACATCGGTAAATTACCCACTGTCCACACGCTATAGAAGGGACTATTGCTCAATAAGTCGGATAAATATAATTATAAATCTGTGATAACTGCCTTATCGATTCACGGGACAGGTGTGTGTCGTGCGATATAGGGTAGTGTTATTGGCTTTTTCCATAAGATAGAATCGGAAATGTGCCTAAGGAACGGCAACAGGCTCAACCTCTATCACGTAGGACTTAAAAAGACAATTGGTGAAACTGTGTCTTCCCTTTCGTGAATAGCTACAGGTATAATTTAATACTTGTAACATAATATATAGCCCGTATAAGATTGGCGTTAAAGGTAACTTCATTCATCAACCATTATCAAAAGACCTCATCTGGATAGGGGACAGATTAATATTGGTACTGGGCTTAGTCACTACCAAAGAACATCCTGCACCGTGTGCACCATGGTGAATAATCTCCTCGAGGCTCAGAGGCTACACATTACTGCAGCAGGTCCTGAAAAGTTAGTATTCACAAGCTAGCCATAGATGCACCTATCTACGGCATATGAAGTCCACCAACTTCACATGCCCTCCATAGCAGGATACTAGATTGCCATGGCATTAATCTTCTTTGATGATCATAAGACAGGCTTAACTGATCATCCGCTGCGCTTTGCCTGTACAAAACTTATAAGAAAGTCAAAGAAGTGTACCTTCTACTGGCCTGAACCCACAACCACCCCTCAAAAGTTTGATCCACTTCTAATTAAGCGGAAGGCTTAAGTTAATTTAAAAACATTTGATACTTATACGTTATCAAGGAATTAAACGCCTGTGACCTCAATAAAAACTCTGCATACATGAATTTAAAAATAAAACACTGTAAAGCGTGGGAAGTGTATAAATCTATGTTTGTATGACATCATTGCTTACGTGCAATATACCGTAAAAGAACCTGCTTTCGCTATCACTATGTTCATAAGGGACTTTCGTTTATTTTCATACTACCATATACAGTATATAAACTTTGTATATATATATTTGGTTATCATAGACTTTTTATTAACGATACAAACGTAAGTATTTTGACCTCGGCTTGATTCTTTAAAATCGACGCTGTGACGTTCAACGCTGTTTTTTACAAATTATTATAGTGCTATATTATACCAGAAAAGCGGCACTAGAACCAAATGCAAAATATTCGCAATCCATTATTTCATTAGCGACAGTTCTAAAAACGACCGCAACTGCAACTTTGGCACTGGATCGACAATGGCACTGCATAAAATGCTCTTAACAGTCAATCTAGCGATCTGTTTAGCTTAGCGTGCCTTCCACCGACAACGAAATCAAAAGAAGAAAATTATAGAGCTGGATCTGGAGATATATATTCATTCACCTCTTTTCTCAGCACAGCAGAGGAACAAATACTTAAATGGGAGGTCATCTTCATATAAAAGTTGTTTACAACTAGATAAAAATTCCTATGAGTTCACAATTTCTAGTTATTAATTAATTCCATTAGAAGAATTGTAAAAAAAATCCTTACAGATTCTATGACATCTGCATAATACACGAGCATATTAAACTAAAATTACTTTAACATAATATTCTATTCATTCAAGCTAAGTCAAGGAAATAAGGATATAAGTTACTTCACTTGATGGTAACAGTAGTGCAGTCCAAATGGAGTATCGACTGGCTACAATTGAAATTAACGAGCGAGAGCTAAATTACCTTGGAGGGGGATATATAAACGTTTAGGTCTCAAAATCTGACATAAAAAGATAATTTTAGCCGTATTACTTCATTAATGCGTTTTAATTTAAATATCATAAGCCGTCTCGTCATAAAACTGTGATTTTTGCTAGTAATAATTTGTATTTGAAGTCTAACTACTGTCGAGTTAACACAGTGACAACACAGTTTAGCCGGAGCAGTGACAACTATTCACAGATTAAAGGGAAAATGCTTCTATATCCATATTTATTTATTTATTTGTTTATTTATTTACACTTCATACAATATCAAAATTGTAAAGGCGGACTTAATGCCTGAGGCATTTTCTTCCAGTCAAACACAATTGTCACAAGACTACTGTAGGTATATAGCAAGCAAGATATTACACGTGTAACTAAAACACTAACAGTTTGGTTAGCATTACTCATTCAGATGAGCATTCTTACTATATATTATATAATAATATACAATAAAACGAGTTTTTTGACATCATTTATCCCAAGATTATGATAATGAGACACTGCTAATGGGTGTGAAATTTACTAATGGCGAGTGGTAAAATATTCTAGTTTGGGCACATATGCTTCATTGAATATTCACATCGTCAAATTCTAAACATATACATTATTTGAGAAAAAAATGTTTGTCTAAGCTTTAGATCAGGAATATGCTTAAACTACCACTGAAAACAATTTAAAACATAAACATGTAACACGCATAAAATTTCTACAACCTTCTAATATAGCTGATTTTAGATATCCCGGAATAAAGTAAAGAACATAATATGGATCAAGTGATTGATTGAAATACATAGTTAATAATAATATTGAATAAGAAAGACTCTTTGGAAAACTACACAAAATTGTGTTCATACGTTAATTTCTCCCGCAGCGGCCTAAGTCTCGACGCAAAGCAAGCCAGAGAGATGATCCTTGTGATTCAACAACATCCGGGTTACATACTTTAGATTTATTTACCTCGAACTAGTTTTCTTATCATTTGGCAAAATTCTATCTAATAATATTACGCAACCAATAAAATACTCGTTTTAAAGATCTCCAAGCAAGTCCTCTTCATAAAAATTTTAAAAACGTAAATTGCAAATTTCGCGTCTTGTCTATTTACTTGTTCAACTTGATATCCTCGTATAAATAGATGTGCTCATCTCATTATATTTATAATTAAATACGGAATACTGAATAAGACTGGAGCCGAGTATCAAATGCATTTTAGCAGCACAATAATCCTACTAGAATAGACGCATGATTGCTCAAGCCCATCGTATCAATTATGGCTAAATTAGCAATTGAGTATAAACAAGAAATTTTATCTATAATGATCACAACATGTAACATGCTAATTTTCAGTTAAAAAACATATTAACGCTTTAATTTATTACTTATGACTTCAAAGGTTCTCGAATACCATCTTATTTACAATTATGTGACTACTAAGCAGTCGCTTGATGCACCTACGGAACATTTGCATGTAATACTAATCCTATTCAGTTGTTTCTCATATGCCCTCTGTAGGTCACATGCAGCCATTGTTATAGCACAAAACATATTATAAGAATTATAAAAATACTAAAAAAATTTAAACATCTTATTTTATGTAGAAACATTTGGTGCCATTTGGAAAATCTAGCGAAACAGGATATAAAGATTCTGTGAATGGAAATAACAGCCGCCGAGACATGTACATATTTCTATTGAATACATAATACTTGGAATCGAAAAGGAAATACGCAAGCCTGTGGTCAATAGATGCAATCTAACCAATGTTGGCAAATCCATCGTGTGAATAAGCACAAAAATTAAAGTTTCCTTATGGCCTTCGTTACTTTTACAATTTTAGTGAGCATTAAAATGATATAATATAATTATATAATTATTTATATTTATCAAAATTTCTTAGTATGCTGATTTTTCCACAATGACTATAAATGTACAAGAGTCAGCAAAATAAATGCATTTGTTCCACACGACAGATATGTTGAATTGGTCACATTCCTATACCTATACTTTTGAGTCACTCACAGCAAATGAGACGAAAAAAACCTATTTCAATGCACAGAACTTTAGGCGGTTTTGTTTAATATTTATATTTAGAAAGATACTTGTTTTCAGTAATCTCTCATCCTGAAGTATCTTAGCAGAGCAAACACACAGTGTATTTCTATAGCCAGTATTCGCTAGTTATCACTTCTACTAAGTTACTTTTTCTTTAGATAGTCCTGTATTCGCATAGAAAACAATTTTTGCTTTTATCTTTGATTAGATCTTACAATTATAAATTTTCTCATTTATTCTTCTAACAACCAGTGTTTATCTTAAAAAGGTAAGAATACAGTTCCTTATTATTTTTACAAAGACGGAACCGTATAAGTTTAGTCATAATTATTAAATAATCTGAACTAAACATAGTCTTTTCCCATGTTATTAATAGAATGGTACTACGACAATCTATTTGTAATTATTTTATGTTTTCTGGTCCTAAATGTTATAATTTTATTAATTGCATAATATTTATATTATTTTGTTTTTAATATTCGCTACTGTGAACTAGAAGACTACTTGATATCTGCGACACTGTTAAAATATTTTTGTAGGTCTCATCGTTTATTCTAAACTAGCTTTTGCGCGCAACTCCGTCTGCGTGGACTACAGGGTTGGGTTCAGAAAGAAAATAAGTTGTAGTATTTTACGCCGCAGAGCCCCATTTACTTAAATATACAAAAATCATACAATCGGTCAAATTGTTTCAACGTGAAACCGTAATGCGCCGGTTGACGCCTTGAGTATCATTATTGCGCGCTTGATCATTATTTTGAAACTGCGATATCTTCTAAGATACTCATTGAAATCAAATGATGTAAAGGACAAATTTATTTTCCATTAAATACTTGTAATGAATAACGTATTTATTTGGATAAGGATTAATATCATGTTTGTAAAAACACCTTCACAAATAATGCTTTATTTAAAATAAATTTGGTTAGAATAAAAAACGTTATAGTGAGCCAACCTTAAAAGATAGACATATGCTGTCGCGGACTTTCTTTTAGAATTTTTAAAGGGGAATAATTCTGTCATACATTATTTTAGCGAAACTTTAACCGTTTCTGCAGCGTACGCAGCGACAGCTCACAAAAAGGAAAAAAGTCCCCGATTTTGAAACATTCTTTATTGCTGCTCCGCTCCTATTGGTCGTAGCGTGATTATATATAGCCTATAACCTTCCTCAATAAATGTGCTATCTAACAGTGAAAGAATTTTTCAAATCGGACCAGTAGTTCCTGAGATCCTAGCGTTCAAACAAACAAACAAACAAACAAACAAACAAACAAACAAACAAACTCTTCAGCTTTATAATATTAGTATAGATTTACACGTTTTAGAATTTGTTATTTCTAAATTTTTTATAATTAAATAGAAATAAATAAAATTTATAAAATATGCAAATTTAAACAAGACTACTTTTGACTGTTACGTATTGATAGTTCTCGAAACAATGCAATTGCTATTAATATTTTTATCAGCAATGACAAGACCGCATAGAACGAGGCACCAACGAATCGATTTGTAAATACACGTGGCATTTCAACATTTACTTTTATTAAACAGTGTTCTCTTTATTATTGTTTTTTTAATTCACATTTAATTCTGATTTCTGGATTATAATTTGTTATGATGTAATAATATATTAACTTAAAATTTATTTTAAAACCTCTCCTTCTCATGTCAAGAATTGGGTCCAAGAAGTCTTAGCCACCTTTTCAGCTAATTAGTACTCGTAAATACAACAATACAGAACAGTACACAAACATAAGTACTGCGCATCCGTAACAAATAACTATGCACATAAAAGGTAAAGAAAAGCACCTAAATCTGCACATCCATAAGTCTTACTCGAGAAATTTGTCCACTACACCAGAGTCGTTAGGTAAAGCTTAATAAAAAAACAGTTTGAATGAGACGAAAAATTGAATATGATATTAAGATCAATAAACCGATTTAACATTCGCTACAGCTTTTATATTTGTTATTTCTTTTGAAATAAACAAATTTACTTTAAAAAATCAAACATTGTTCCCCATAACAAAGTTCTTAGTAGCATTCATTTTAAGCTCTCTTAGTTCTCAGTAGCAAAAATCACATGAGTCTAGTTACTAGGAGAAATACACCTTTAAATGTACTTTCGGGATCGTTAATCACCTCTTAAAAACTTTTCTTTTCTTAAGGTTAGGTTTCTCCTGCTGTGTAAAAATATATACAAATGTGGTATTAATGAATTATAGGTACATCACAGCTTCCATTCACACCTACAGTCATACGACATTAAACGACATTAATAAATATATCAATTTTGGATCGTTCCTTTTAGTAAATAGCTCTCTACATAGGTCAATTGTCGACATTTACGCTGATTCCTACTTATTTTTTTACTATTTTACTTATTCCGCATTGTTCTACATATATATAACATATTAAGCCCATTTGTGTCCCACTACGGGGTACAAGCCATCTCTAACACTAAAAGGGTTTAAGCCTTAGTCCAAAAAAAAGGTAATCCCAATCATACGCATAATATTGAAGGAAGCTAAAGGTTAAGTCGCCTGTGTCAATGATCGATAACTAACCAAAATATGACTAAACGCATAACAACTAAACAAAGATAAAATGTACCTACTCGAGTATTATCCAACCTAGAACATTAGATGCTTGCAGCTTACCAAGTTCGACAAAAGCAATGAAATAAGCAGGTAATAGGAAGTTATAAATCAGCGCACAGAATATCAAGTCAATTTGGCCTAAAGTTGTTAAAACCCAACGCCTATTCAGCGGCAGATTTACCGACAGGCTGAGTGTGCTGGAGCCTAGGGCGGCAAATTTACCCTAATTTTATCAATATTTAAATACTAAAATTTGCCAGAACGCAAGTTTGCTATTTAAAAGATAAAACATAATCTTAGACTTTTTGTTATTTTACTAAAACATTATACGTAAAATATAGCACTATAAATGCAGGAAGAAAATAAAAGTTGTATAAATTATATTTCATGTGTTTATAATAAATATAAACCTCGATTAAATTACCGTGAATGTGTAAAGCGCCTGATAAAACCGTATGAACAAAAGTTCATTTACCTGTTTAGCATCACAAATGCGGTAGGCTCTATAGAACATAACAGCCTTATAAAATCAGTGGTATATTGAAACAAAATAAAAATATTGGTATGACGTGTTACATTTCTAAATATACAAAATTTTTAAATAAAATCAATGACATGTTTTAAATAAATTCACACCGCCAGTTTGTATGGAATTTGTGTTTTAATTGGTTTCTTGTTTATGATTTTAAACTATCGTTAATCTCAACTGGTAAAGAATATTTCTAACTGTTTTTTTTTTTTTTTTTGTGTAATATTTACATTTAAAAAGTACTATTTGTTATTATTGTCAAACACTTTCTACAATCAAAAATAAAAAGTTGATGTCCCTTTTCGAATTACCAACTATAGCAAGATATATGAACTTAAAGCAAATGAAGAACAAATTCGTTTCCTAAAAAGCAATAAATATCCCTAATAAATAATTACCTAACGGTTTGCCGGTTTAGTCTTATAGTATGGACTTGGACACGCTACAAGACCATGACAATGATAAACATCAACATACAAAACGACAAATATCGTATCCTGCTCCGAGAAGATTGTTAAAATGTATGTAAAACCATTACACAAATTCCACAAGATTTGAATGTTACCATATGTATTGTAGTTTATGTATCATATTATGTAATATTTTTTGTTATCACAGTTAAAGTCTTAAAGTTGATGTGTTTCGATAGTAGTTACTCGATACTGATAATGCAAGGAACGTATAGCAATCGGGGAGGCATTTCACCTGACTCCTTCACGCATAGTCAGTAAAGACGATACGATAACCATTTACCTCATATATATCAGTTCATAATAGAATTGCCTTTCCTAAGTTCAAGTGATGTTTCCTTAACATTACGTAAACCGATTGCGGTCTGACCTTTGTGCATTGGTGCGAACTATTTCGCCAGCGCTCGGTTCGTTAGTAACCATGCGACACATACGGGTGAGGCTGCCATTATTGTATGAAAAGTCATCTTATACATTGCATCATTGGCCTTTTGCAATAGAATTTCTCTGAAGAAATAAACAAAACATCAATTTTAATGGGCAAATCAATCATGCTCTCAAAAGCACCTATTATACAATCTGCATAGGTACACTATTTTGTATGGGTTATATAACGTATGTTCTCATGAGGATTGTGAATGAAATAACTGCCATTAAATACAATCTTAATAGATGTTATTCAGTTACTAATTTTGCCAATGGTCTGTCTGGGTAATGATTACATTGTAACAAGGGATATTTGTTACTAAATATCAAGTATCTCATCTCATATTATTTATCTTAATATATTTACCGACAGAACTGTTCAATAAACTTTGATAATTAGATTACATCCGAAATGAAAGAAGACAGCTGCTAGCAGCTATATGGATTTTATGGATAGTAGGTGAAATAAATACTACGCAAAAAATATGGATACACGTGTGAATTCATAATTCGGGAATTCGAGGATTTGTGTAACACGGGTATAACAAGTGGAAGTAAGTATAGTAGTACAGAATAAATAAAAAAAGAACATGAAAATATGGCACAATTTAAATTTATTTACATGATTTATTAAATTTTAGTATCCATAAAACATGCTGCTTGCGTTCAAAATCCGAAGTCTTTGGCTGTGGTCGTTTCGCTTGTGATCTTGTTAGAATTAGTTAGATTCCTTAGGGGGGTGGGCGAGAATGTACTCGACGGCGCGACGGATCGCGTCGGGTACTGGAGGAGCAACGGGGAGGAGGTCACTCTGGAAATTAAACAAATTAAAATTATTTTTAGTAAAAAAAAATTTTAGCTGCCGGATGGACTTGAAATTTAAGCTTGCCCTCTATTATGAAGGACTTATAACCAAAGCTAACTAAACGTGGGAATAGAAAAACACCTCAACCTTAAAGAGCGTCAAAAAAAATTATAAAACATAAAAGTGGACTGAACTTGTATTTATTAAATTTATTTTAAAATACCCAAAACTAACCTTGGGTTGGTATCCGTTCTCATCGGCGACGTAAGTGAACTGAACAAGCTGTCCCTCAGGGGACTGGTACTGGTAAGAACCTTGAACAGCCTGAAAACAAACAACCGTAATATTATAATGTAATAATAATGAGGGGAAAAGTAAATTAATATTTAATAAAAACTTTACATTGATCTTTAAAAAAGTTCAATGTTTTATTTACAAAGGGAATGACTTTTTTGAGGATACATTTGTAATATATTTTGTTTATCCTTTTTAAGTATTGTGTGGCATAAATTAATAAGGCTTTTCAAGCGCTCCTAGAACAGTATGAGTAAAACCTGCAGGGATGAAAAGTCTTCACAATATTTTTTCCAGGTAATGTATCGTGGTGGTATTAGACTTAGTTACGCCCTTTTTTGACAGGAAGACAGCTTTTTGCTTACGGGGATTGCTGAAATTTATGTGCAAGCCGCCAGTTCCAAATGAATGAATGAAGTGAGACCCTAACCTACTAACTACTCATTTACAGCCTGTTGGTACCCGTTACATGTGGGAGATGGCTCGCGACGATAACACGATGGTTAATATCTATATTTAAATATTCAACCGTTAGTTCAGTCAGTTCAATTCAATCACGGCCTAGACCTAATCTCGCTACATAGAGAAAGCTTATGTCCAGTAACGCAGTGCACTTAGATGTGGATACTTATATTACTTTTATTTTTTTACTTAAATAACGATATAAATTAGTTATTAAAAGAAAATATATGCATGGTATATGTGCGGACCGCTTGGGCGGCCGTTCATATTCAAAGTACTTATAGCAAGAAATAAGAGCTATTGTTTTTTTTAAATGCACAAATGAAAAACATCACTACATTTACACTGTATATCATATACTATCGTCAAAAATTCTGAGATCGAATATTTACTTGATAAAATAATAGAAAAATATTTAAAACAACTTCCACTTTATTTTTACCTCTACAGAAATTGCAAAGTAAATTGTAATTCATACTATTTAAGTAAAATCTCAATTATTCACGTATCTTCAGTACGGCTTTAATTTGAATAAAATATTAAATCCTTTATAATATACTGGTAATTCATGCTGGCTTAATGGTAATGCCTTATAATCTGTCATAATTATAAACATACATTAAGCATTACAACGGAACAATTATTGCAGTGATACCGATTAAACCCTGACTTTGACTAATTAGTACATACATTGCCTTGCCTATGGAGTTATGAGCTCAAGGAAGATTTCCTTGTACGTATGATATCGTGTTAGCATATTATTAAGCCACTAGACTGCACTGTTTTCTTTGGTGGCATTACACATTCCATTTTTTCACTCAGCTCTTTAGTGTTTAAGAAAAGGAAAGAAACTTACAAGCACATCGATGTCGCCAACCTTCTTCAAGGCACCGCTGGATTGACCACTGATTCCATTGGCAGTTTCGTAACTGAAATATATATTATTCCTTTGATACTAGTAATGATTATTGTGTCACAAAATTATTCCTAAATCAAGAGAAGTGATTTCTCTCTTATAAACTAATAGATAGCGCTTGGAGCAGTTTACATGAAAGTAATAACCAATACTTAAACTCACGCATAGTTAAATCCATCAGCACCGACTTCAGAGTCTGAGCGAAGCACATCAGCCTGAGCTTCGCTGCCAACAGCGACAACAGACTTGGCAACGGCCTGGGCAGGCTTCACTACGGGTTGCACACCAGCTGAAGCTACGGCTTCCACCGCTGGCTGCACCTGCCATGGCTGGTAGCGGGCTGTTGCAGCGTTAGCAGCGTACACGCACACGGCCAAAATCTAAACACAAAATACCAGTTCAAAGTCAAAGTCAAAGTCAAATCTTCTTTATTCAAATAGACTTTTACAAGTTCTTTTGAATCGTCATTTTTAACACTTTTTTGTACTGTTTTTTTAAAACTAGTGTTTTCTAATTCATTTCAAATATTATATTCCTTACCAAGAATTTCATTTTGAGGAGGTCTGTGTCTACTATCAAATGTAAGAACCGACAGGTACAATAGAATACTAATGCGGTCCTTATATATCTAATAAAAATCCAAGTTAACAAAAAATAACGCACACAATTATTAGGGTATTGACACGCGATAGTAACCTTGTCGAAAGTTTTTTATGAATTTCTCACTGTCATGGGGACAATCATCGCTGATTATGTTTATTATGTCACTGAATTAATGAACTGTAATAGATTTTAGTAAATATAAAACGAACTAGTATTCTGACTGATGGTTCCGGAGATGTATAACCAGCCTTATTTAGCAGCAATTACATGTATCTACATCGTATTGAATAGCACGGGCACGTACAAAAAGTTATTTTTTTGCGGTCAAATATGTGGATACCTCTAAGTCTGAAGAGGTAGAACGGATGTGTCTGCAATAAGTCCATTGGGATCTACAATTCAAATTTTTGACTTCATGCTTTGAATTTACAATGTCTTATAATTTTTATTGTACATGTACCTACCTTTTTGTTAGAAAGGAATAAGATGTGTTCACAAAGTTTGAAGTTTTTTATACTTACATTTTTAAATTCGCATAGCAAAGAGATATTGGCGCCTGATTCCGCTGAGAACAATTTAGGCCTCAAAAAATTTAGCTCAAAGAAAAAAACGTATCTTTACTTGCCATGGATTGTCTGTATTACAGTTTAATAGCACAGAAAAGGTGACCCATTCATATCATTATTAGAGCCGGTTGTACTACTTTTTAAACTTTTAATTCTGTTATGTATTTCCATCGGAGACTCTACATTAATTGAAAGAATCTAATTAGGGGTCTTGAAGTTATAATGTATATAAAACAACCAAATCTTATACAGGCTGTATTCAGACCATGATCGGAAACTTCGGCAGGTAATAGCTAAGATGATTACATTTTAACACCCTGGCTTTAAAATAAAGTACCAACATAAAATAAAAAATGAGGTTTTCCACACATACCACATACATGTAATACCAATGCTTGTAAGGAAAACGTATTTTTTTTTTATTTTATGTTGGTACTTTCTTTATAGCCAGGGTGTTTGTAATAATCTTAGCTATTACCTGCCAAAGTTTCCGATCATGGTCTGAATACAGTCTGTACATTTTCCCTGTTAATAACAAAATATAAAGAGTAAGGAACTGAAAAGTTTTTTTTTACATTATCCAATATCTTTTTCGGTCATGTTAATATTCGTAACAGAACCCTCACCCGAATTGCTTGCTTTATCTATAGTCAAACAAAATTAAGCCTCTCATATCGAGGACTTATTGAGTATTAGTTTTACAGCTCAGTAAATACATAACTACGTTATAAAGCGAACACTTTCGACCACGTGTGTGGGTCATAATTTAAGTAGCTAATTTAAAATTCATTCATAATGTTAACACAATTTGATTATCTAGCACAAAACATAAAAATAATTTGAATTTGGTCCATTTATTAAATTTGTTTTATTATACTACCTGTTAAATAAAATGTTATATTAGGGGATAACATTTATAGATTACACAAAATTAAATCTTATTTTAGTGACTAGAATTTAAGATCAGAATTGATTCAGTTTTTTTATAAGGATATGAAAATACTGCAATTTTTTGTTTTCCAGATTTATTGAATATGATAGGAAAGAAGCACATTGTTATTTTAAAAAAAAGTTCAATTTTGTTTTAAGTAATATTCTAGAATGAAAATAACGCATGAATGTTTCACCATTTTTTTCGAGGGAAAAACTCGTTTTGATACCAATTTTTTTAATCGCCATAAATTAACTGATTCCACTAAATTATTTTGATAATAACAACTATGAGTATAAAGCTAATGTACCATCATAGTTATGTTATAGCGTATTATTTAAGCTAAGTAAAACTTTCTCAACTAATTGTACGTAGAATCTGAGGATATTATATTTATTTTCAGTATATTACACTTATTTGTTTACACTTCTTTTTTATACTAGTGCGGCATAGTGACTGTAATAGCACCAGCTGGTAGTAAGTGCAATAGTCAAATAATATATATATATATAGTACAGCCTAATCTAAGAACGAAAACAAATTGTCAGCATTACGGGTTTTGCCTCCTAAATTCTGTGGTCGTATTGTATGTGTATATAAGTATAAAAATCGCTTCATTATTCTTAATTTATTTAATTCTATAAAATAAAATATTTTGATATGATTTGAAAACCCTCTCATTCGAACCGGTACAATGTTTCGTTGATAATGAAAATTCTGTCGAGTTAATCATATGTAAATGGTCCGGATGATTGGTTATTGATTTGACGATGGGAAAAATGTATTACTTAGGGGTATTTTTCAAAACTTAAAAAAGAATCAGCAGTACATTCAATATATTATTATAATTTTAAACTTCTCATTAAATATCCCTGAAAAATCATTAGAATTTCATAAACTCTCAAAAACATACGAGATATAATTTTATTGGACAAAAACACAAAATCAATCAAGTATACAAAGAAATAGCCAAATAATTTTTTGAAAAAATAACCTACGGATTCCTACTTCTATGGGACAAAAATATTAATTATCAGATACTATTAGAACAACGAAGTTGACCTTGGCATAACAAATCCCGCCAATCTAGAAAACAAGCCATTAAACCAACACAGAACACAAATAGAAGACGATCTCGGGCCTCTACAAAACTAGTTTCCTCGCTTTAAATGTCAACGACTATTATTACCATCGCTCTTCAGGTCACCAGGGTCGTACGTAATACCTTCTGCAGCCGTCGAACGTACAATTTTTTTATTATACGTATAATATGCAAATGAGCCGTAGAAAAATCTTCCCATTAGCACATTAGTAATAAAACTTAATATCACCAAAAAAGTTTGTCAATAACGTCTTTTGTTCAGGGTTTATTTTTAAAATACCACTACCTTGCCGCTTCTTAATGCAATTCCAAATAAAATTCAATTTGCAAATTCCGAATACGAACGTCCATTGACTATGCTTTGATACTTAGACATTTCAACGTCCTCTTTTTTACAAGGGCATTGCCATCAATAGCATATTTTATATCGTTTTCGGCCCATACATATCAAGTACCGGGGCGGAGTGTTCTCACGGATTGCATATTATTGTAGAATAGATCGAATTATAAGAAATTCTGAAATACGAAAATATACTTGATTGTTTTAATGATTTTGTATCACAAGCTTGTATTATTATTAACCAACTTTCTTCTGTATCAGATCACAAACTGCTAAAAAATGTTAAAGTCTTCCATTGAAAAGGATTAAGTCGCTGATCTAGTATGTGTTAGCAGACTTAACACACCCAAGAAATTCGTTGATAAGTTTCCCAGTGACCATTCAAAAAAATTGAGAATACCAAAGGTTATTTTTAAAATCTTTACTAGTGAGTAGGAGTTTTGACAGATAGCATCCTAGTGACCATTATGCATGTTCTTTCTGAAGCCGATACGAGTGTGGTAAGAGAAAAAATATGGAATCCCAGCGCTTCTCAAGTGAGGACAGCACCTAGAGCGGTACCGTCATTTTCCCATACTAGTATATAAAACAAATGTATAATACATACGACATTATGACCTTGAACATAAAAATACTATAGGAAATCTACAAATGTTAGATTTTATCACGGTAAAGACATAAAACTGAATCCGCATTGGGTCCATAATGTTATTCCAAACCGAATAAAAAATAAAGTTTATTTTCTGATAAAATCTTCTATTGATGATATCACCTGGATTTTGTTCATTATTTTATTTTAAAATTCGCTTGTATGATGTAATCTCTTAAATATTCGTATAATGTTATAGTCAAAAACGTTACACGATATTATGCTTAAACTTGAAATCTAGAGATGAACAAATTGTGGGTCTAAAGATTATATTTTATTCTTTAACTAGTTTATGAAAAAGGATGTAAAAAGGAATATAAAGGATATAAAGAAGGTAAGGATTTACTCGACCCACTACTACCCTATATCTGTCAAAAGATTATTTAATAGAAGAGTATCAAAAATCAACATTTTCAATACAAAAATAGGTGCAATTATTACAAAGGAAGAGTAATGAGAGATGTATGCTATGTTCCAACTATCTAACAGAATCAAAATAGCTAGTTCCACTCCTAAACAGGTCGTCTCACGACAATTTTCCATAGAAAATATCCTTGCATGTGAAACTGAAGTAGGTATGATATATTTATGAATGTTATGTTTATCTGAACGTCGTCGTTTTCGAATTGTATTTACAAGTAAATACTTTGGAGGATACAAATTATTTTTTAATAACAGACTCGTTTCAACACCTGTATCTTAGTGTTGGTTCAGGATTATTTTTGTGACTGTTGCAAGTGTTTATTTAATTATTTTAGAATTTCTGTATCCAAATTTCGCATGAAGCGCCATCTCTTACATATGGTATAAATTATGTAGTAAAATAGAATAAACTTAGCTATTAGGAAACATTTTGTTTGACAACCTGAGAGGTCAATGTATGAAGGATAATATAGTCATACACAGTTGCCACTAGATGGTAGCACATATTTATTTCAAAAACGTGCGTCGGATCCGTTACTGTGTCGCGTGAGTTTAAACATTAAGAATTATAATTAAATGCCATAATACCATAAACCTTTTAGACAGCCTCGTGGTCTCGCGATACGAATGTGTGAACGATTTGGAATTCTCGGGTCACGCAAACTTTGACTGCATTCTTTTATAAAGGTATCCTCAGTAGCAGCATGGATTCTGGAAAACGGCAATATACTCGTTGGTAATATAACTGGCGAAATGTGAGCTCGTAAATGCATCTTTGCCTAACCTTTTGAGGAATGCAGATGTATATGTAGTATATGTAGGTTTGTATTAATTGTAGCGTATAATTTAAAACCTATCAGATGTAGCCCCGTAGCATACACAGCTACATGTTTCATTAGTAAGTAACAAGTATGATTGATTTATTTTAAATACAAAAGCGGATTGAACTTTTATATCGTCATTTGACATGACAGTATAAAATATGCAATTGCACGTCTAAATATAACATTTTAATTAAGGAATTTCAAAGATGCAATTGTGATTATAATTAACTTCTTTAATAAAAACATGTCCGCATTGCTCGTCGCGCCAACACAAACAAATTACTTAGACTCCTTTTTTATTTTTATGAGTATAATGTTAATAACAATTCTATATTCATCCTATAATATAAATATACATATAGGAGTAACGACGTAGGTAACCTATGTATTTCCTATTGTATTTCAAGTACGGCGCCTAAAAAGACTGCATATTAATTATATGGACTATGATGTAATATTTGTTATGTAACTGGTAGTTATTAATTTAACTAGCAACTTATAATCACTGCAGAAAATTAAAAAAAAATCAAAACGACAAAAAAAACAATATTAAAATAATCTAAAACCGTTGATTTGGCCAACGAAACCAAATTTGGTTTGAAAAACCTATCACCTTATATGCAGAAACGCTGACGGTTGACACTGACATTAATATCAGAGCTTTAGGCGACTTTTCCATGCCTAACAATTGTAGATCATACCATTGAAATCTTTTACCCGGAATATTTTGACAACCTCGAAGATTTTATTGCAGAAAATGTGCAATATTTTAAAATACCTATAATGTAGCTACCACGTTGAATAAAGGCTTGAATATCAATTTTATTGCTTCAACTGATGTACAATATGGTAAATGAATACAACCAGTCCTGTGTCGTGGGTATCAGAAACTACGAGAGACTTTTCGGTTTCATAAACACCTAGTCCTGAAACAATAGTGCGAGTATCGGGTCCCCGTCCTCTCGTTTGCAAGCTGGTGTCAATCAAACTTCGCCACGGGGCTGCCCAATAAAATCCATGTATTCGAATATACCGTTTATTACAAAATCCATTCGCCTAAATTGTGTAACAAAGCAAACTACGCAAGTAGTCACAGGTCTAGTAATTAATAAAATAAATAAACTACTGGACTAAATAAACGAAATCACTTTGTAAATGTCACATGGTTACAAGGACACAGGTAAAGGCTCATCATTAGTATGGAACGAACTTAATCCACAAATCATTGAGTCAGTGTTTCCCAGAATTAAGACATTGTAAATTACTGTTTAATAGAACAGAAAGAATATTTGTCTGGGATATTTGCACATCGTTGTCGTTGCAAAATTTAAAATAGCATTTGGCAAAGCACAAAGCAATAAGTTTTTATGACTTACGGCTATCATCAAATGATTTTAATTCTCATTTTTTCGGTTATTAAACATAAGCTGAACGATAATCCATGCTTGTTTATTTATGACTGCCTATTCCACCAAAATATTGAATTGTGTTTAAGCAAATGCATTTAAAAATATGAATAATTTATGTTGGATTTCTCAGTAATAATTATTATTTATTTTTAGTTTGTGTTTTAGAAACAAAATGTAATTCTATTAAAGAAATTAATATTAACAATCAATGTTAATGTAAAATATTTAAGAATGTTATTTTAATCAAAAACAATCTTCCTTTCACGTATGTCAAATTCCGAAACAATTCGCAATCACGAGTAGGCTTGAAATAACATAATTTTTCCTTAAAGTTTGGTAACTTCAACCTTTTCGTCAAAGTGTGACAGAAATTATATAATTCCCTTCAAAAATTGCCTATTTTTCATATTGATCAATGAAACACCAAAACCGTGGTCAAAATTTTACATTTATTTCTCATGAATCATTAAATGTTTAAACGCTGCGTCTGACCTTCAAGCGATTTGTCCGTCCGTTGTGTTAACTTTACCTGAACGAATTTTGATGCGGTTTGCAATGTCTGGTAAATTGTTTATTGAGGAAGGTTATATAAACAATTGACATTTCAAGATATTGTGGTGGATATACTTTAATTCTTGAAACGTGCAGATTAAATAATTTTAAGCACTTTGTCTCTTTTTTTCTGTAGCGTATGATGCTATTTATAAAAATAAATAAAATGACGTAAAATAACTCTTGACATTGCAAATTATGTTAGGAATTCAGTAACCTAACTTATTATCAGGGAATATGTTGCTGTTTTTTAGACCTACTCTTCAAAATCCGACCTAATCTTTACCGTGCGCTCAACCGCAATTTTTTTTTCGTCTAGAGAATGACAAAAATGATATATAATTTAAAAGAATGATATTTGACCATGACGAAGGACTGAATCTAGAAAAAATAAATTTTCCTAGAGACTATTGTTATATGTAGGTTTTTTGGTAGCGAGATAACAATGTCATAAACCTTCCTGCATTTAGTTGATTTAACAAAAAAAATTGAATATTAAAGTCGGTCTTATCATCTTATATCGTTGTAGCCTACATTTTGCTTTCAGAAGTTATGAATCTATCCTTTACGTATTACGCACTTAAACGATTAAGACACCACCAGACAGAAGCCAGACTAGAGGCTCTAGAGGTCTCTAGAAGGAATTCCTCAGGTTATGAGACGTGTGATTAGTAATTATAATTATTAAAGTTAAAGTATTACATCGTTAATAAAAATATTCAGGTGTGAAGAGGTTTTATCATATTGCATTGTTAGGAATACTTTCCTTTCTTCTTTATGTGAATAGTGTTTGCATTTATTTTATACAATTTATGACTGAGAGAAATTATTGTATAAATTTAAAAATTGCGCAAAAAATACCAACGTATAGTATTCGATTACAACTTAGCAAGATGAAATAAATGCATTTTCAGATGGGTAAGCGTAGAAATAAGGAAACAAAAAAAACTTTTCAGTATTTATTTACATTAAATCTGTATAAAAATCAGTTATGTACAATATTACTACTCTACAATTACTACAAAAAAATATGTTTTTTTTGTAATGTACAGAACTCTCTGTTATGGCTATAGTTACGAGTATATCATAAAGTAGTCTTAGCTAATATTTTAGGCCTGGGGAGGTGCGGTTGCCAGGTAAGCAAGAGCACGCTGGATAGCTTCAGGAATTGGGGGAGGGGTGGGAAGGTGAGCACCCTGGGGTTGGTAACCGTTTTCATCGGCGACATATGAGAGCTGAATGTTGCCGCCATCTTCACTTGGGTATTGGAACTGTCCTACGATTTCCAAAGCAGGTTCTTCAGCACCAACGTTTTTCAAAGATCCCTTCGCTTCAGCTACAATACCATTGCCAGTTTCGTAGGAGTATTGGAAGGATCCATCTGGGTTAATTTCACTGTCCTGCCTGACGATCGGGATAGGTTCCGTCGGGGCTTGTGGGGCTGCGGCAGCGATCGCCAAAAGGCCGAAGAATGCCTGAAAAAAGAGATAGATTGAGAACCGAATGATCACTACATACCGATATATTTTTTTCACTTTTTTTACGTTCCAGCCACAAATATTATCACAATAAATAATTCACTAATTTTATATAACTTTCATAAACACAGTCACTGGCACTTACAACAATGGTCTTCATGTTTGTATATGAATGTCGGTGAAGTCAGTAGACAATGTTGATCTAACACTGCCATATCGGCATATATATACTGACGGTTCACAGCCGCCTACCACCTCTGGATGCTATTGCAGCACCATTTGGTACGTCAGAATAAATTCGACAAAACATGTGCCGACCTACCGTAGTCATGCGCTTGCGTGATGACCAACAACATCTTATTTAATTAACCACTATTCAGTTAGATTTGACTCTCCGTATAAAGCCTTTGTGTCTCACGTTGATTAATTTAATCACCACATATTGAATAGTACATTGTAAAATATTGCTCTGTAGTCGACATGGTAAATGTCACTTGAAAACAACACATCAATTAATTTGACCTATGCACCTACGTACTTTCGTAATTTTTTAATATTTCAATTATAACACGAACAAGTCACTTGTAAGACTTGCAGACAGAGAAGTTTTTTTTAGAGAAAATTGTAAGCCATTTTTATTAATTTTCATAAATAATAATCATTATTTGTCATGCGTATTTTACTTTAAATAACGTTGTAATTTTGCGATAGAGTATGTTATAATTATTTTTCTAACCACTACACATTTTCTGATAATAAAACTATTACAAATTACTGTTAAATCGAAATTTAGTTACATCGAAAGAAAAAACTAAGTTTATAATCTCCATAGCGCAACAATAATTTAGCAAAGGTAACAAATTCACCATACAGACAAGTTTAATTTGAGTAATGCATGTTTTGAAACCTTATTCTTTCTTGTAAACTTTGACAAATGATCGTGGTGCCTTTTCTTTATCAAGCTGTCAACATGCAACAACTTGTAATTAGTCTGGCATTTAGGCTATTAGTTAGTAATAATACTATCTGAATTCTATATGTATGTATGTATGTTTTCACAAGTTTAAACTTTTGTAAAACAATGCAGGCTGCCTCAAATAGATAACTTTGGAATTCTTTGGGGGGAGTCTAAATCTTGTTGTGGGGTCATATGAAAGTAACACCTGGCACCTGATAATTGTATACCTCTGCAGATACTGTACATATTTTTTACAACTCTATTTACTTATTATAACTTTATAAAAAAATAAATAAGGGCCTAATGCTTGGGGCGTACCTTATAGCCAACTTTTAGCAGATATGAGATAAAATAGGTGCATGTTTACTAATATTACTGAAATTTAGACGATGTATTTGTGTTGTTTAAAAGAAATAACAATTATTACATTATAATTTTAGATAGTCCCGTAGCGCTAAATACGAGCTTGCGAAACGTGAGGCCGTAGTGGGTTTGATCCCGGCACCGAGACGAATGTTTGTACGATCCACAAATATTTGTTTCAAGTAAAGGTGTTTATGATATCAAAATGTCTGCCGTAGTTTTTGATACCAACGACTTAAGACTTTGTATCTTAGTGTAGGGTGGGAACTCTATACATATGTGACTGTTGTGTTCTTTTCATTGAATTATGACTTCTCATCCAATATAATCCTGGAAAACTTTTTGTTAATCTAACCTAACCTGGGCTTATAGGCCCGATTATAATACAACATACATATAGGGAAGTTAGTCTCGTAAACGCTCCTAAAGAATCGACGCGACGTAAATGAGGATTGGCGAGTGTTTTGGTCTCGCAAGCGGTACTATGGAAGATCTTTTGTAAAAAGATAATGCTATAAAAATAAATATTTTTTTTTATTTAATCGTATCCAAAGCACGACCTTAAGACGGCCTACCGGCATGTAAATCGTAGGCCACGTAAAGCAATTCTTTAGAATCGACGACTCCTCATTTAAATTATAATATACATATATAACTCTGATTCCTAAAGTTTAAGATCGCTAGAATTTGCCAGTATTTTAAAAACAATGATAAGGGAAGGTTAACTAGCCTTTATCGTTTAACAATACTAAGAATAAGTATTGGAACATATTTTCCGCCTGCCATGTACCATTTACCTATTCTATATAGTGTTTTCTATATTTTGTGGCAAAATTATCTATTTGTCAAATATTTTGTACAACTATATTTCTTGCAATAATATTTAAAAAAAAGTTTTTAACATTATGCTCTAACCATTTCAATTTCAACCATAGGATTATATCCAGACTGTAATATATGTCGCAGGACTAAAGAGTCATATAATTTATGACGTTACAAAATCATGTACATAATCGTTTAATCTTTTGTAATATTTGATGAGCTTTTAACCCATTTCATACTAATAAAATAATAATTCAAACAGAATTAACGAAGCAATTTCAATAGCGATTTAATTTATGCATGTCGAAAATCATATGCATACAATAGTTTATCCCGATTGTGCAGTAAACAGAAATAGCATAAAATAAAAATATGTAATTCTATATGAATTTTATGAACATCGCGCATTTTTTTTAATGTCATTACGATAATTTATGCAGAAATTACGAAGGAAAAATACCATGTATTTTTATAAAACAATAAAATACAATAGCTTTCCAGTTTTATTAGTAAACCAGTCGGTCGAGGACATCATCATTATAAGTAGTAAAAATATTCATAACTAATAGAAGATGTTTCGTTAATTGCTTTGAATAAGCTTATTTTAATAACAAGACGCTAGGAAGTACGAAGTTTCATGCATACAAATAAACTGATATTTGGTACTTTTGTCATTACCATGTTCTAACCACTCACTGGCCTCCATCAGACACGCCAAGGACGCATGAAACTGCGATTGTTTATGATATTAAATCTGTCATGCATCTGGATTTCGCTCCATGCGTCCGTAAACTCAGAAATCACGCAAACTTATCATAGTCTCCAAATAGTTTGTCTAACAAAAGACCGTGAAGCGAGAGACCACTAGCTCGAATTTCACCCTGAAACAGAACTGTATCTGTTATCCATAAACATACATATCGAATGTAATAGTTTTCAATGATGAGATGACTGTTGAGTAGGTGTATAATACTGTTATTGTCACAAACATTTGTACAATAAATTGGTACGTGATTAAACGACACTTTCTACATACATGGATGCGAAATTTTATGATCTCTTACGGATAATAACTTGCAATGCCAAAAAAGGGTTTTTTAATTCTGCATGAAGAATTATGGTTTGCATAACACTTGATTATTATCTCAATTCGTAAACCAGGAACGTGTTTGTATTAATTTACGAAAAACATGTAAGTATTATATCTATGTATAAATATTTCTTATGGTCGATTGCAAATTTGAGCTTATGATGGAAAGCCTCAAAAAATATTTTTTTATCACTAGAGGAGCTAATTGTATAAAATATGGCTTACCCATATTGTCTACTGGATGTCTGTTACGCTTTTCAAATTCAACTGCGGCACCGATTTAGATGATTTTATGTATAGGGAAAGATAGTACCTTTGCAACGAACATACCCCTATGATAATTTTTGAAAGTATACCAGAGCTAGAAGATAGTGAATACCAGATTAATAAACACAATCTTAGTTAAACGTAGAACCGATATTTACGATTACCTACATGTTAGTAGGGTTTGCAGAATTCTCCTTTGTATTTCATGCTTTAGGTCTAACCATGCAATGTAATTGACACGTTTTATTAAGTAACCATACTTTCTGATTTCGCATAGAGATGAGGCAAACCTTAGTTTTAACACAATATGTTAGCCAAATAAGGATAAAAAGGATATTTCTTTTATTTCGCACTTATGCAAACTAGAAAATGTTTAACTACTTGTGCACATCTAGACCCTATAGTTAAATAATGTATTACTGCTTTAATAAATAATAAGTAACTAATTGTAACTTCAACTTCAAGCCATCGATTGTTTTACCTAGGACTATGAACTGAAAACCAAAAATTGAATTTTAGTAAATATTAAATTCTAGGTCCTGGCCCATAGTCTTAAAGATTGCAAATTACATTTAAACTTTTAAAGTACCTATTCTTTGATACAAGCTTAGTTTGAAATATAATTTTTCTTATATTTTTTTAAAAGTTTAGTTTACATCTATCATTAGACACAGAGTACGTATCGTCTAAAAGTGCTCCGCAAGAAGAATCAATCGAGCGAGTACTCAATGAGATTATGTAGTTCGATCACAGTTATGGCCTGGCCTCATTCAAGCTTCATCACCGGAATCTGTATATCGTCATTCGTCTAGTCGTAAAGAGCTCCTCAAAAGGAGTCATACATACATATGCAATATGCATATATGTATAATGTATATACATTGTAGAAACATTTACAATTACAGATATATCTGCAAAGGGGTGGGCTAAGTTGCATTACAAGCATTATTACACCAGGGAATGCAACCCAAGTCTTCTAGATCGCGCGGCACGTGTTTGCCTCTCTAAAGCCAAATCCTTATGATAGGTTCAGAAGACATAGCATGAAAAAATAACCATGTAAATCAAATCACTTGACCAAAACGTCTACGCAAACTAATAGTATCACATATATAATTTTAAAATAAAAACATCACTCTTTCCATACAACCATTGGTGTTAAATGTATGTGGTTTGTATGGAAAACGAAATATTTTTTGGCAGGATTTTCTATGACACCTGAGGTTTTGTAATAACCTTAGCGATTACCTGTCTTAGTTTCCGATCACAGCCTGAATATGTAATTCTCATTCAGGAGTTTGTAAAATTTCAAATCATGGCATGTGGGATCAAATGAAAAATGCACTGTGCATTTTAATTATACTATCATAGCAGTAACAGAAAACATAGCATTAATCAATAAATATAGAAATTTCATATATTTCTATGAATAGTTCCAGTAACTAATGCTGGGATTTAGTACACCAGCTTTGTTGTAGTAAGAATACTTAGTAGGTTTTCCTGTATCATGAATAAAATATGATTTAAATTAAACTTTTGAATGTATATTTCCTTGAAATTGCAAACCACGTCACGTATATTTTTTTCCTTACCGCATTCTATATAAATTGTCAGTTGACACGCTTAAACCATTTACGATTATATTATTCGTCATTCTGGCTCATCGCAGATATTCAAGATATTTTAAATGCATTGAATGTAGGTGTATATCTCTACATAATAATCTTTACTCTATCCCCCGATTCTATTCTATTAATATACTTAATCAGAAAAGTAGTTTTACTGTATTCATATTATCTGTCATGAGCAAAAATAAAAGTCCTACTACCGATTTTAACATTTTTAAGACATTCGATGATCACTTTGATCTCACGGCACAACTTGAGAGGTAAGTACATGTGTATGTCGTGCGATCTAGAGGTTTCGGGTTTCATTTCCGGATTGGTTAAAATGTTTTTGAATTTTTCATTACGAATTTTTCAATAGTAGCACGGATTTTGCAAATGTGCCCAAGAATCACCAATAGGCTCGCTATACTATCTACTTCTTGCGAAATGTCCTCATAGAAAGGCACTTCTGCCTACCCTTTCGGGGAATACAGGCGTGAAGTTTTGTATGTATATTTATGTAAGTGAATAAGTGTAGGTGAATAAACTTTCATCACTAAACACAAATAAGCGTCAAGCTACTTAAATTTACTTGATTTGTATGCGTGTCAACTTAGCCTTAACATTTAGTACGAAAACATTAAACACACATGTAGTTAAAATTAACAACGCAAACCCATTATCAATCTACATTTGCTCACTTAAATGTTACGGGTTCAACGGCAAATTTATTTGATTTTTTCTTATTTAAAGAACAAGACAAGACAAATAAACCCGTTTACAATTGTAATGTGCTACAATTATTTAATAAAATGTATACTTCGAACATTTAGATGGTCTTAACAATTAATACGATATTTATATATCTCGTTAGAAAGTCACGGTGAAAGGTCATCATTTTCTCGGAAAAATTCAATGTTTTGTTGCAAAAAGGTATTCTGTTTATTAAAAATATCCACATTAGCGCATAAACGCCCCATTGCTGTGCACAGGCATCATCTACAACTGAAAGAGTTTAGGTCTGTGGCCCTGTGCGCACCACGCTGGCCTAATACTGGTTGACGGACTACACATCGAAGAATTCCCCAAAAACAACGAGGTGTGCTGTTATCATCAGGAATAATTATATATTTCTTTTTAAAAAGTGCTGAACAAAAAAAAATTATAAACCCTTCATAAGTTTTATGATTAAAGCACGATTTGTATGTACACTTTTGTGACTTTCGTTATACACCATACATATTTATAGTTCTCTGTGAAGGTATCTAATATATCTGTGTGATTCCTGTTAATAATTCAATTTATTATAATTTTTTTTTTGATTTTTAAGCAACTGGTATTGTTAACTTACAATTTACAAAACTTAGACCTATGGTTTATGGGGCTACCTTCAAGACTTTTTAAAACTTTATGATTATTAATTATTATTATTTTATATCGTTAACGTGTTGTGAAACAAAGAGTCAAAATCAAATCCAAAATTATTGTAATATTTATATTATTCGCTGCGGTATCTTTTTGAATTTATGTTCTTCTTAATTAAAATAAAAAATGATTAAGATAGCTTTCAAAACAGATATAATTCAACAATTGCTTGTTCCACTGTCATATAACACATATACAAATACAATAGGTATCAACAGAATAAAAAGATTATTTTCAATTAGTTACTGTATTAACTTTCTCTGTGGTACAAAATTATAAAATATATGAATCACATAACAGTGATGATGAGTATTTTAGTTTTTGACTAGATGAATCTATTGCGGGTGGGGTGCGTCGGCGTGTGCGGGAGGAGCGGTGGCGAGGTAGGCGAGCGAGCGCTGGATGGCCTCAGGTACCGGGGGAGCGGTGGGCAGATGGGCGCCTTGCGGGTGGAATCCGTTCTCGTCAGCGGTGTACGTAAGAGAAATCTGCTCGCCATTTTCGCTGGGGTACTTGAACTCGCCCTGCACTTCCAAAGCCTCTACATCGCCAACCTTCTTCAGTTCGCCTTTCTGGTCAGCGCTGATGCCGTTGCCGGTTTGGTAGGAGTATTGGTATGATCCGTCGCCATTGATCTGGCTGTCGTCGCGGACTATCGGGATAGGCTCGGCTGCGTGCCCGGGATGTTCCTGTGGGGCGGCGAACGCCACAGCGACCAGCATGGAAACTAACACCTGTGGAATGAATTAGTATTAGTTCAATCATTGCGTTACATAACGAAACAAGTTGGGCATATTTTAAATCGGTATGCTGCTCGAAGTTCTTTTGAATAGCTCGTACATCAATAGCATGTCGTAAATGTTCAACGATACCATTTCGGAACGTTACATGTAGATATGCACATGATTATCGAGTCACTATACCCTAACATTATGTATTGATATCACTGAACTTGCACAGTCACTTTAGAATGAGGCACATAGACGTATGATCCGACAGGTGATCCTTAGTAAGCACTTGTATTGTTAAATACTCACAATAGATTTCATCTTGTCTTGCTTGGGAGGTTGTTGGACAGCTGAAGACAACTGTTGTCGAATGATGCTTTTCATCCTGAAATTTCGGGTATTTATAGTTAGATCTATTTGACCACCTCTCTACAATGCCAATTTCACAATTCATTGCGATGTCGCAAAATCTATGAAATAAGTAAACATTAGATGCATTACCTCGACGCATGTATGCTAAGTTGGCGGAGCGACGTAATGGTTGTCAACAAACCTAACGGATTTTCCATTTGTTTAGTATTGGCCTTACCGCTGTGTTTGGTTAGTGCTAAACATTTTTACTCATTCAAGTTTATACAACAAAACCAAGCTGACGTGCTCTGAAACGGACACAAGCACCATATATTATTAACTTTACCGTTAGCATATTGACATAGAAGTATATCAGTAGCAGTATTTACTGTCGCGTGAAGACAACGACGGTCTCGACTACCGTCATTAAATAGTAAATCTTTTCTTGCTTAGTATTTCTTTTTTGTTTTTATTTTTACAAATTTTTTATATAATATGTCCTAATCAGCCTGTATTGGGAGTGTTTAGGCCATAGTTCAACACGCTTGCCTAGTAGGGGTTGGCGGACTTCATCAGTATACAGATATCATCTGTATCGTAATTATAAGTAAATAAAGGTGCATTCCCCGCCTATATGGAATTTGGAGGAATTAAATTCTAGACGGCTTTTTGTCAATTAAAATTATGAATACGCATGATACAGACAGAAAAAGTAAAAAGATTTGTGAAATAACTTGTAATATAACTATTTGCATTGTGATAATTATTGCGTTTATATAGTACAAAAAAGTTTAGAAATAAATAAAATAAGTAATAAGTAAAATTTTGCAGTTTTAGCACAAGATTTGATGATAGAGTAATAATAGAGAAGAAGAGCACAAGAAATTATACATATCCTTAGATATTTAAACTAAATCAACTACGTACTTTATTTGAGACTAAAAGGGAGACACTTAACCTCACAAACTACATCAATACCACATAGATTATTTATTATACTAACCAATAAGCAAAAAAATCCCTACGCCGCGGCGTTGACTTTGAACTACAATCTAAGTCGTTATGTGTTCATTATAATTATGTTTCATCACAAAGGCATTTACAATTTAAGTTTGTGAAGGACAAGTTCGCGTGTAGCATTCATGACAGCAATATTTCTTGGATTACACGCGCTGACGTTCAAATTTCACGTCATGGCTCACGTTAAACTCGAATTAAGTGAATCTCTCACGAACGCTATTTAAAATGGCATAAGCTATGTAATTATCATGGTTTTTTCTACTAATTGAAGTCCATTGAATACACATCACCAGCTGCCTTGTGGCCTCGTTGCTCAAGGCTGTTATGGGTTGCAATCTAGAAGTCCAGAATTCCATTCCCGAAATGAATAAAGATTAATTGAGGGTTTCCGTTAGAAAATTCCCAATAGCAGTAGTCTCGAAATGTGCACGAAAAGTGACTATATGAAAGTGGCTTGCGCCAAAATACTATCGAGATGTGGGTGCAGAAATGCAACACTGCCTACTCATCGGGGAATATTGACGTCAGGTTATGTATGTGTGAATACGAATCAATGAAGCGAAATTTCAATCAAGTAGAAGTTTAACAAAGGTTAAATTATAACTAACCACTTTTTTAAGACGTGTTGTCTTTAATGTCCAATCTAAAGAGATGTACATCGGCCTATAATCAAGTTGGGTTCCTAATTAGTACCAACCAATGCACGTCATCATACTCACTAGAGCCTCTCGGCAGCTCTAATATCTACTAATAAAGTTGAGCATAAATTTGTTTGGACTCGAAAGAATAGCGCATCGCCACATCTGTAGCCCCTGTTTGTCGGCTGTTACGATGGAGTGGGGTTGCTTTGGCAGAATTTATGCATCTCTATCCACAGGGCGGAAGACCCACTTGCATGAAACCTCGACTAGAATATTGAAACCAAAACAAAGGAAAGAGATAGGCTAACTTCTCTCAGTTGTGGAAACTCGTCTTCATATATACATACATATATGAGACAAGGGCTACTATGGAAGACGATTTAGAAAGAAGAATTGAGGAGCTTTGAAAGAAGAGCAAATGCAATATAGCATTTATTAAAATATTTTCTTGAGTTTTATTAATAAATAGGTTTGACGACAAACAACAAAATTTCTAAATAAATAATTTTTCTCAAATACGATATAATATATACCAGCTGCTGTGATCACATTACTTAACGTGAAAAGAATAATTACGTAATCGATTTTTAAAATGTTTGTTCTTTTTAATCTAATATGATTCTGGCTATGTTTATAGAAGTGTATATTAGGGTGTCCCAAAAAAATCAAAATCTTTTTTTGTCAACGCATACCCTCTAATTATTTTCGAATGGTGTTAAAACACTTATAAATAAAATTTCATGAACTTAGAACCACTGCAACCCGTGCCGACTTGCATTCATGTGTTTCAGTACTTACATACTTTGTATGAACTTCGGCGCGTCGCAATATTCGCATGGAAGTTTCGTGGTTGCTTGTTTATTGTATTGTTAAACGCCTCTTTTTGTTTAATCAATATGTCAGATTAAGATTTCAAAGGCAAATTTTAATAGGGGGGTGCAAAACATTAAAATTACGGCTTAAAACTTCTCTGTAAAGAGCAAATATTGGCAGTTCTGTTTAATAAAATTCGTGAAGTAAAATTGAATTTTGTAAATCGCAAATCTAACTATTCGAGATTAATTATTTTTTGTTAAAGGGCTTATATGCCTATTTAAGCTTTAATAAACTAATTTTAAGAAATAAGTTGCCTTATACCGACTTTGAAGAGATCAACAAATAATGCGGAAAAATCGCAAGGTGTGTTCGTACAGTGTCGTCAAGAGTTTGTTACAAGCTTGGACTACTTTTTGTATATTGCACACGCCGGTGCCCTTAAATTGATAAAAATAAATCTAGATAATAGATATAGTTATATAATTAGATATACATTGTTTTACCGGACAGAATTATGAAGGAAATTTAAGGGTTGGCTATCAAGAATTAACAATTATAGCTATGATCATATTCTTTGGTGGTGATACAGAAAGAAAATTGACTATTCGATCTCCAAGTTCTATGTAACAGACACCATGATGGCCGAAGCAATTAATTGATTAAAAATGTCGTAACTTATTTTTTAATTGTAAATTACTAATAAAAAGTCGCACTATTAGACATCTAGATTTGCATCGCTGTATACCATGTTAAGGCTTGGATGCATTGTATATTATCAGTGACGGCACCTTACCACGACTTATGTTTGCCTAATACTTTGAAACCCTGGGAAACTGTCAATAAAATTAACTCAGAAATGACTATATAGAATATTTTTCAGCATTTTTGGTCTTTGGTTCATGAAGTAGCTGTCTTGTCTCTATATCACTGTGATGCAGACCAGGAACCAAAAATGATAATATTTTAAAGCTTAACTAAAGAGGATCCATCAATTCATATCCCCTGAAAAGATATCTGCGTGATTTACTTTTTTAGACAGACATAAACGACTTTATTTCGATCAAAAACTAGTCTTGCTCTTCTTCAATCGTTTTAAAAATTTTGACACTTTTCTCAATGAGTTGCTTACTTCACAGACTAGTTTTACTTCTTTTCAAGCAGTTAAGAAATAAATAATGACACTTAAAGTCGCTAGTGATACTGCAAATTGCAGTTATACTGATACAAAATTTTCGTGAAAAATTCACATTTAAAGGGAAACTAAAGCAATTTTTCCTGTGATTTATCCTAACAGTAAAAAGAATACTTTAAGATTAAAATATCACAAATATTCCTGTTTAAATAATAAACATATAATACCGGTGAAATAGGATATAATTTTGAAAATAAAAATTAAGTTTTTATATGTGCTCTACAATTACCATACAATTTTTTTCTTAAAACTTTGCCATCAAGTCGGCACGGGTTACCGCTATCCAATTTCGATAATATTTCGTATTTGAGTTATTAGGGTCAATTAGAAAAAATATAGAGGGTATGCGTATCTAATTTCGAGAAAAAAAAAATCGCCCTACTAAGCTGGGACACCCTAGTGTATATATTATATACCTAGTTCTTTAACGGTGGTACAATAATAATGTGTTACATATATATGTGTACCACCATATTTGTGTGTACACAGAAGGTTTAGGCCTACACACCCAAAAAATTTCTAAGAACCTTTGGATGTGTAGATTTCTTCACGATGTTTTGTGAATAAATGTGTGTGCTATATCAGTTGCTTTGCATAATAGCAAAACCACAGCAATTATACAATTATTTATCACAATCAAATTTTAATTGGCATTCTCCTTATCTTAACTGAATTAAACATTGCAGAAACTAACCAGTTCTGTAAGCCAACGTGATCAGCGAAATCTTCAATTATGAATTACATTATGTGTGGTGTCGAATGACATATCGATGGCTATCATGACATTATGCAATTGTTGTAATAGTCGTCAGTTTGAATACACCGTCAGATAACAAAGGATTTCACTCCAATCTGTTATGTAAGTTGCATTGGAATCACTTTTATACAACTGAATGTCTTGGGGCACGTTGAGATGTTTCTTCATTGACATCAGTTCTTTGGGAACTGGGAGTGGTCTGACTGACGTGTGATGCGTGATGTCATACAATTATTACAAAACAACCATTAAATTATACTAAATCATTTAAAGCTATATTTAATTATGATTGTCCAAAGTCTATATCCTTCAGCACCTATTCATTATATATTCCATACTTGCGGTTTTATCTCACGGATCATAAAACCTAAACGTACATAGCAATAACAATTTCAATAAAATAAAAGCTCTTGCAACTTTGTCTTAACGAGCCTCTAATGAGACCATGCAAACGCGCATTGTGTCTTATTTATCAGTTTAATGTTCAAATATGAATTATAATTTAAGGCAGATAAGAGATATCTTTTTATTTATTATATATATAATAGGAAATTATGCAGGACCAGAATAAACAGATTCAGGATGGATGAGCTGACTTTTGGAGCAACCGAACTAAGAAGTTTCGACAGTACTGTTCTACCGGACAGGCTCTCTACTTTCTTTTACTTAACCTTTAAGCAAATTATTTTCGTAAGATGGCATGATTTTAGAAATAAACAAATAAATCGGCTCCGTCTACTTAATACTGGCCTGCACAGCGCTTACATCTAGTAACAAAGGCTTTTTAAGTCTTTTGAGGAAAACAGAATACTAGTTAACTATATTTAACTTTCAATTTCGCATTGCAACCGACCTATCGTAGAGTGATAATGAAACCCAAAATGGAACATTCGGCACACACAGGTCATCGAATTGCACAAATGGATAGATACATAACCTTCGCAATTAGGTACGAGCGCAGACAAAGTGTGATTTTTTTTACAAATTTTCTTATAGCTTGAGAGTTTGCGATGAGATGAGGCGACCTTGACACGCGTGGTGTGGGGAAAGTGAACAGACCGGTTGTGAAGCAAGCCGGGGTCGGGAGCCGGTCGCATCAGCCGACATCACCTAACAGATGCCGATAACTTCTTCCATATATGCACAATTGCCTATTAATTATAAATCACCATAGCGAACATTAACCTTCAAAACTTGAATAGTTTATTCAAATTGGAATAATATGAATTTTGATCAAAAAATGAATTTTAACAGGTTGCTTCGAAAATATTAGGTGCTATATTATTACTATCGAAGTCGAAAAAGTTCATTCCATAATATGTCAATTATTTTTTTATTAATATCAACCTAAGTTGCAAATGACATATTAAGAAAAAAAATATTTTCAATTTTAATACGTAAAGATATTTAGTGCTAATTAAATGAAACCAACCATTTTTAATAGTACAAATGTGATGAAATTAAAGCCCGTCGGTCCAAATGACGTTCTGACGGGAAAGTATTCAATAAGATTATATTACAAAATCCATAATTATCCGACTTAATGCTTACAACGCTGAAATTTATCCTATAATTAGCCTAACCTTTTATAATTTTTTTTCACTTATGCGAATATATTTTTTAATTTATAATATTTTAAATAATCTCATATATTCGACTATTAAAATATACATAGGTATGTTATTTACATATTATGTTAAAACAAATTTAGAGACGCGGCGCCAGTGAAATTCTCAACATCATTGAATATTTTAAATATTGACATCTGAGAATTCTTAATTATATTGTAAATCTTAATAGGAGTTTATTGTTCATTACACATTCACGCCTAAACTAATAAAACGATATTAAAAATTCGTTCACCAATCGAAAGCTATGTTATTAATAGCAATTTACACAGAACACATATATATTATATATTTTGCCCCCGACTCCGTCCGCGTAGACTACAGGGTTGAGTTCAGGAAGAAAATAAGTGCATTCTATTTTACTCCTCAGAGTCAAATCGGTAAAATTGTATAAACGTGAAACCCTAACGCGCCGGCCGGTACCTATAGTGCGTCATTATTGCGCGCTTGGTCATGGCATAGTTTTTTTTTTATTGAATACTTTTAATGAATAACGCATTTATTAAAATTATTTATTGGAATAAATTTGATTAGCATAAAAGAAGTTATGGTGAACTAATCCTAAAAGATAGACATTTGACTTTCATTAAAACTTTTAAACATTTTTGCAGCGCATGCAGCGGAAGCTTTCAAAAAATCAAAAGGAAAAAAAACGATATCGAAACATTCTTTATTGCTGCTCCGCTCCTATTGATCGTAGCGTGATGATAAATAGCATATAGCCTTCCTTGATAAATGTGCTTTATAAGACAATTTTTTTTTAATCGGGCCAGGAGGTAGTTCCTGAAATCATCGAGTTGAAACAAACAAATTTTTCAGCTTTATAATAAATGTCTAGATACACACATTTAGTGAATTTTAAAACGAAACTCTGAATCGACATATAAAAACGCTGCCCATTAAGGAAACATAAGCCATTCTATATCCATATTCTAATAATAACTATGATGACTTTGACAGTCAATAATGGATCCAACCCCATCGAAGCTCCATTTTATTCATATATTTCACGGGAATAGGACTCATGCGGATTTTATGGTACAACTCAAGATGAAAAATGATTTCGATTTGATTTTTGATATGGAAATTGATGAAATTTCAAAAAAACTCATTATAATGAATAAATCTTTATTATTTTTACAAAGTTACCCCGCGACGACGCGTGAAACAAGCTTTATTTTAACAGTCTTGAGGAATTTATAATAATATCAATATTTTATTATGTTATAAATGTGTTGTTTCGAAATTGATCAGATTTTAATTTAGGTACACTAGAACATAAAAGTTCACGTTAAAACATAAGTTCTATTTTTTAGATATCTTAATAAATTTCATAAATAAATAAATACATAAAAATAAGTAAGATGATATCTGAGGGAGAGACAGAAATTGAAAATTGGTGGAAAGTGGAAAACCTTATTGACGGAGGCCTACACTCACTTTGCGTCGCTGCAACATTGCAGTAAGTTTTAATAAATATAAATTAATAATAGTGTGGATAAAAAAAAATGTTTAAAAAAAAGCGTGGGGTGCTTTTAAAGATATTATCAAAATGATAGTCACTCTACTCATATCTGTCAATAAAATATTTATAACTATTGACACCATGCACCCCACGCTTTTTTAAAAATAAAATATATTTTTTTCTATTCACACTATTATTAATTTATATTTATGGAAACTTTTTTTCTATTTTTTAGTTCGGTTTTCGATAAAAAGCGTGTTTTTTAGTTTTTTTAAACTATTATTTATTGTCTATTTTTTAGTTCGGTTTTTTTATCAAATTGGTGTATTGTCATCGGTCGTCGATAAATACACAAAGTTTGAACGAAATCTAGTCGTTTAAAGTGGGTCAAAATCGCGCCCGAAGAAGTCGGTTACAAACATACATACATACAAGTGAAGCTAATAAAAAGCGTGTAAAAACAACGGCCAGAGATTTCGAATCAGCTTGAAGCACATGTTCTTATATACTCTATTTCTCTCTCAAGTCATCATAACAAGAAAAAACCCTTCGTTTTTATTAGATCTCTTTTGCTTCTCGCTGTACTATATCTACTATGCATTAGATATTGTACACTGAATAAAAGGCGGGCAATAAAAAATGGAATATAAATTTATGGTATGATTTAATAAATTAAAATAACAATTTACATAATTCTTAAGAAAACCCTTAAATCATTAAAGTTAATATTATTATATATTTTTTTGTATTTTATTTTATTATGCTAACATCACAACAACTGATAAATACTTCACAGCTTAAACGTCAAAAGTTATTGGTGCGATATAGTTTTATGAATCTAGTGTCGGCCGTAGTCCCTGACGTCAGGTGTGGCTGGAGGAATGGTGGCCAGGTACGCTATAGCTTTCTGAATCTCTTCAGGGATAGGGGGCGGTGTCGGTAAGTGGGCGCCTTGCGGCTGGAAACCATTCTCATCGGCTAAATATTGAAGCTGAATTACCTAGAAGTATACAATGATTAATCCAAGTTAGTAATATATAGTAATGTATAATTTACTTTTAACTTTTTATCTACGCAACAAATATCTTTTCCTATAATATTTGGTAAAATAAAGTAAAGTAAGAAAATAATAAACGCCCTCCAGATCCGTAACACGTAACACAAACAATAATTTTAATTGTGTAGCAGGGATCCAGTAAGCCAGAATTTCGTGTGATTATTGGGCTAAATACGTCTGCATAATAAGATTGAGAAATGAGAAGGGAACATAAAGGACATGTACGGGGACAATACCATAACATATTTGAATATGCTAAAATTTTAAAAATTAACGCATGTGCAAAATAACATTAAACAGGCGGTGACAGAATAAGTCGAAAATCCTTTCACCGCCGGCCGCGCCGAAAAAGGCGACAGAATGTAGAGAGTATAACGAAATAAAGACGTACACAAGACAACCAACAAATAATAGAATATCATGCCACTTAGCTATCGCATGATATGTTATCGAATTTGTAAATCAAATTATCACTGCACATTCAGAAAGTTACTTTCACGTATGAACTACAATAAGTAAGTAGGTGGAACCGGTTCATATTGTACCAAATATATTTATTTATTGCCATGAGAAAAATGTGCCATTGTTCTCTACTACCATGAAATTAATTGTAGGCAACCTAAGAGTGCTACAATAACATTTTAACAAATTAAATTCTAAAATATTACATGCATATGTATTGTGTCATTACTCGCTCTATTTTGTATTCTTTCTATTTTATGTATTAATTCTTGTTGATATGTTTTTGTATTAAGTCGTGTTATGTTTAAAGCTCTTGTGGTGGAAAAATAAACTATTGCACAGTTTTACTTATTGCATTTAAACGATGACTTGATTTTCCAGCAACAAATGATGTTAAAATCCACATTACGTCTGGAAAGGTCATTCAAAGTTCAGCCTCATCATGCCTATTAATACTTTTGTGGCAACGCAATAGTTTAATTTTAAATTCTACTTTAAAGTATGTTTGTGTTTGTAATATCACGAACGTGGTTATGCTGAAGTTCTAATAATTGGCGGGCAGATTTAAAAATTTCTATGACTTTAGATTGCCAATTTAGTACGTTGTACTTTAATTGGCTGACATTATTTTAGCATAGTTTTATGTTACGTTAAAAAATGACAACTAACGTATCCGCTTTGATGAGCATATATACACAATAAAGGCCTCAGAATATTAATTTAACCAAAAACAATCAATGACGACATTTAGCTAATATCCCATATTTAGTTAGTAGGTGGAAATTAAACATTACAATATTTTGGTTGTTTTACATCATATCATCAGCAAACATATGGCTTAAAATTTAAAAATAATTCATATTCATGAAGGGTAAATACTGCTAAAAATATACATAATACTACACATGGTACAAACACTCAAGAATGTAGGTACCTACTAAAGACTTTTCGGCCTCACAATATCTAATTTCAGAAAATCCTATTCATAGCTAAATATGTCTGAGAGTTGAACTTGCCCCTTAACGGATTTTTAGCCGAATATTTTTTGATGGTACATGCCCTAATTCTTACTTTACGAAGAATAATAGCAATATTTTTCAAGCTATGAAAAATATTCATAAAACGTTAAGCAATTTCGACTTTGTGTCATTTGGCAGTTACCTGTCCGTCAGGCGCTGTGTATTGAAACTGGCCCTGAGCTGACTGAGACTCGTGTTCGCCGGCCCCTTGATTCTTCACAAAACCTTGTTCTTCAGCGGCAATACCATTTCCAGTCTCATAACTGAAAATGTATCAACACTCATTAATTCCTAAGGGTGAAGTCTTACTCCTACTACATTAATTGACCGTTCGATTTACGAAAGTTTAATGAATTACGCATTTAGAATGTAAATTGACATAAGAATATCCTCTTTTTTATACAAGTTGTATTCAGACCGTGATAGGGAACTACGCCAGGTAATAGAAAAATTAAGAATTTTGAGGTTTTCCATACAGTTTTTTAATTTATTTGTCGGGATTTTCTTTAATGCCAAGGGGTTTGTAATGATCTTATCCTTATCCTTATCTATTACCTGCATTAGTTTCCGATCACGGTCTAAATACACCCTGATATGTAACGTTCAAGAAGCGTGATTAAAATGTTTTATATATCAAAATATTTTTATGTTCCATGGGTATTTATGAAGATTTTGTGATAGACTGACAAATTACCTATAAAGAGATACTTTAAAATTATTAATGGATTAGAAAACTAACCGCCACATGTAAGTAGTAATGGCCTCGGGGTTAAGGTGTGCAATCGAAAATCTCGGCGGTAGCAGTTTCAAACCACACATTTGATGTATCGAAGCTATGTGTGTGTTTACAATGAAATATCACTTACTTTACGGTTAACGACACATTGTAAGGAAACATGCACCCCAAAATAGTTCTTAGAAATTTCTTAGGTGTCTGGTCTGCCAAACTGCACTAAGCCCTCTCACTCTCTGTGCAAGCTCTCTCACTGGATACAGGAGACCCGTGTCTAGTAGTGGGACGTATACATATATCTGATGATGACATGAAGTTCACTAAATGCTAAAACCGTAAATTTCTCATGGCACTGTCAATAACTTACTTAGTAACAATATTTCTGAATTTTAGAAACTGGTTATATTATTATATTGGTCGTTTAGTTACCAATCAAACATAGAATCACCAGTTTTCCAAGATTATAATAATTTGCATAATCTAAACTTTGTTCTTTATCACAATAATCGCGTGTGTGCGTCAGTCAACTTTTTTTATTGGTAACAACTACCAAATCTTAAGGCTGATTTGACATATTTTTCTACCATATCAATTTTTTTATCTAGTAGAACTTATTCCAGTTTAATTGTAAGAGAATAACTCGTGTACATTAATTGGTGTCAATAATTAATTTTAGTCAATGATGTAATTGCAAAGCCAATATAACAAAAATGTCTTGAACACTTCCAAATATTATGTCAGTTCGCCGAGGTCCAAAAGCATTGAACGCCGCGTCTCACTAAGAAGTGAAATCGAAATATTTGCGTAGACACTTGACAATTTAAACAAATTAATAATCGCGTAATCTGACCTCCATTTGTAAGATCCGTCGGGATTGATGACGTGCTCCTGGTTCACGATGGGAACGTTGTCTGCGGGGTACGACTGTGTATTGTGTTGTGGTGCTTGTTGTTGTTGCTGTTGGTACTGTCCCTGGTGGTACGGCGTAAAAACACTGACGTCAGCGTAAACCGCACTCAACGCAACCAACAAAATCGCCTGAAAAATGAACCACTATGTCATGTCGCACTAAAACTATTGGTATATCTACCAAATCGATATTGTCTAAGATAATAAAGGACACAAAAATTACCTACTTTATAAATATAACTAACTCAGATTAGAGTGTATATGATGTCACGTAGGCAAAAGATCGTAAAATCATAAAAATCTTGACCATAAAAACTACCTCATAAAAATAGTGTTGCGCGAAACGCACAAAAATACCGGATACGCATGTATAGGTATAAAACAATAGAGTAACTATTAAAATCTTTACATAAAACCTTATTCTAACTTTTGTCTTATTGTACATCATGTATTACCATAAACAAGGAAAAGTAAATGATTGTTGCTATCGGTGGATTGTTTTGGATAGCCTTTTAATTGATTTATTTAAATGGTCAGAAACACCAAACGCATTGTCACAGTTCACATAATCGACAATATCGAAACAATACATTGAAACAAATGATTAAAGAAATTTAGCAAAATTTTATCCTTTAATTTAATGTACACAAACATTAGACATTAGAAAAGGTGACGTACTACATGCAATCCACAGCAGCGGATCAAATTTGTAAAGATAGACGTCGCTAGTTCAAGTCCACGGCACAAATAGCATTTTTTAAAAACTGTTTACAATACATATTTTTGCTGTTTTAATTGTGAATTTTATGCGAAACTTTCACACCTCAGACTGGTATATTACAAAAATATTCATGCGATGTCACCAACCTTGCCACTCTTTGCGAGATACGTGAATTAATAAGTTTAAACTTACAATGCACTTCATGATGTAACAACTGCAGTTGCAAGATGGTTCCAGTGTATACAATGATGCGTTCTGGATTCACCCCCGCTATTTATACGAAAAAATTTGGGGGCAATTACGCATCGCTGCAGTTACTGCACATATTTTACGAGTGTGTACTCATCCAAGGACGACGTGGGGCGTCCCTTATTGAGCTACATCAGAGGTGGGACGAAAAGACCCATAGGAATATGAACTTTAAGTAGTAGTGCATAAGTACGAACCATGCCCAGTAGAATTTGCAAACGAAATTGGGAATTATTGCATATGAATTTTGCTTGACTTCTGTTATGTTCACTTTTACTAAATATTTATTCAAATAAAGACTTTTTGAAAGGACTGTGGCCAGTTGGATTAAAGTTGTTTTTGTTATTTAATAGGTTTCTATGTTATAACTCTATTAAGCCCAGGGGGAGTTTGACAACTTTTAAACAACACAACGGTTCCTACCGTTTTAGGTGTACTTCCAAATCCACTCATCTGTCTTCTAATCGTACATTATTATAAAGGTAGGCAAAGTCAAGATTCTCGTACATACTACTAGAATTCTAGCTAATTGAGAAATCTACGAGCACTTCAATCAACCTCTCTGTCGTAACATATTTAGTAAAAGACATTCAGTCATCTGTAAATATCTACCCAACAAAATTAAAACAACTATTATTTTGATGACAAACGCTGATGTATATCGCATTTTTTTACGTTTATTAATTTACCGTCTATTCATAAAACATATTTAAAAAACGATAGAATGGACACAGCACTTAATATATTCCAGATACACAAATAAAGATAACTATAGCGTGGTTCTACAACATGAATCAATCGGACAAATCGCATCAAATCGTTCAGATTACATAAAATGGCACATGTTATGCAATGAATACAAAAGAGCCATAAAGTTAACCTTGATGCGCACGCAGGAACATCCGTGCACGCGGATCTGTACAAACCAGTCCCGAGAATGCGCTTTTGACATACTTCAACAAGGTTTTTTTAATAAAATATCGAAATTACTCATCAAGGCTCCGCAAAACAATGTTTCGCAATTGATTTTATCTTATGAAAGCTACAAAACACGATTGTCGCTCATTAGTTAATCATCTGTAAACCACGAAGCAAGGTAACGTGCGCGCAAATCAATATTCACTACAGAAGTCTTCATAGAAAATGACTTCTATTAAACAAGTAGATTGATTTCTGAGCTTTTTGTATCAATATTGCGTTATTACTTTTGTCAAACTTTCTTTAGCTAAAATATAAACATTAATAGTAGACAATCAGGTTTTCAAAAGTTTATAATTTTTTAAACTTCGCTCATATTGATTTTTCGTAAATTATTGATATATTAAAAATTTACATAAGAAACAATACAGTAGTTATATTTTCTGCATTTTGAACGTGGGTGTGTTTACGAGTATCTACACATTTCATAAATATCGCCAAAAAGATATCTGTAGGTCATACAGTCATTGATTCGTGCGACGATCAATTCCATATAATGCACAAAATTGATTTCTTAATCAAATAATTTTAATAAAGAACATAATTAATATTAAAATAAATTAAATCAATGAGAAGATATTAATCAATACCAACGTCAGTATTTTGAAGAAATAGCGATATTAAAACGTATATTAAAAAATTCTAGCAACAATTATCACTGTTATAAATCTCAGTGCCTTCCTAATTCTAATACTCGTATTTTGGGTGACCAGACACAACGATTCTTAATTTAAAAGATACATTAAAATTCATCACGACGCGGGCGTTCCAAAACATTCTACGAAGGTGACATTGATGTTCTAGTATAATAAACCGTCTCTTCCCAATGAATATGACCCGACACTAAAATAGAACTGTACCTAATAGAACAAGTTATTTTTTACAACGTGAAAAATTATATACAAAGATATTGTTTAATTTAATAATAAACATTTATTATATAAAGACAGACCATATTATATTCAACCAAATCTGTGACAAATCTGCTTGAATCTGCTTGGCTATAAGGTCATATTTAGATCGGCTAACTTACTAATTAATCCATTGTACATAGCATAGTAGTACTGGGTTCTTGCGATACTGGCGTGCCAGTATATTCATGTGTCAATTATAGTCAGTTTCCACGCGTATGTTACAAGTTAGGCTGCCAGCGGAAACGTACGAGTGAGGCTCACCAAAGAAAGCCAAAGACAGATACATCATCCTACTAAGCTGAAACGGTAATTAAAATATTAAAAATAAAGTTGCCGCCAGGATGGCGCACGCTCGTCCTTAGTTGGGGATCACTCTATGTATTTATATCAGTGCGCTTATTTTCCTTTACGTTGAAAGGTAATGTGATATAATTTTTTTTTCGGGTAATATTTTACGTTATCTTTAGGGAACCCAGCTTTTTCATATTCCGCTACTTGGAATCTAAAATAACTTCCAAGTAAAGCAAAAAAAAAACAATTTAATTAACTAATTCTTCAAATATAACATGCACGTATCTACTATACGTAATACGTTTCACATAGATTACCACCTGCCATTGATTTAAAAAGTCGTCAAGATGTCATTGCTAAACCAAAAACACACTCTCTTTACAGCTTCCATAAAAAAGAAAACTTTTGTCTGTCTATCAATGAGGCCTTCGGTGGGTGTAACGTATGTTTTAAATAAAACTACACTATGGATTATGTAGAGTCGATGAGATATTGATAAACTTGTAAACTGCCCGAGGCTGTGGGACATTGTTGTTTGCACAATGTGTGCGCAATGTGACCGACGGACGAACTTTATCAATTTTTGTACTGACACAGTGTAAGAATCACGCAATTACTCAAGTCTATTTGTATATCTTTAAGTCCCGGGTTGCGTAAGTTAACTTGGGAATTGAACTGGGGGCTGCTTGCTGATGATTCAATCTATTCGATGCCTTTTGTTAATGACTAGCTTTGTGTGTATAAAAACAATGAAACTAAAATAAAAATTTCGTGCCATATAAATTTATTCATTCCAATCCGTCTTCTCCTAACCAATAATTACAAATCAAAATGCCAAAAGTCAGCATCATGAATATTTTTTACTTTTAAACTGAATGATACCGAGAATCTGGTTTCTTACAAGCTTTGGTTTTACAATGTATGTATGACGTATGTGCTATAATACTAATATTATTTCAAGATGACAATGACTTCAATGGGAGGAGCGCTGGTTCACATTCCAGGCACAGACTTGTACTATCACGTTTATGGCGAAGTAGAACTTTATGGATTATGCATTATCCACTGATCCACTGACATCAGTGCGAACGGAAACTTTCCGGTACGATAATGGCAGGAACTTTATCCCCGATAAAATCGCAGCACGTTTATATTAAACAAAGTGTAAGTATTATAATAGATATATACATTCGTACCGACAGCGCTCACTATGAAGTATTCAAAGTGGTGGAGTAAGGCCCTAACCCTCTTTCTCTCTTGTAGAGGACGTATATGGGCTAATGATTATGGGTAATAGCATGACTGACTAGTGGTGTCACGATTCAAGTATGTTCCGTGCTATTTAGACCTCCCGAGTCTTGTTCCAGGCTTGTTTCAGGATTCTAGCAGGGCGAATTCAACGTTTAATAATAACGTGTGTCAGTACAAGTATTGTGAAAATTCCTATTATGCACATGAATCAGCATAGGTACAGAAAATCCTAACCTGGGCCTCTCGTATCTTTACACTCCATACCAATATGAAAATTATTATTGCCCTATTCAAATGAAAAAGGCATTTCGCTTTGAGTAAGTTTTATATAGCAGCCTCAGTTGAATCAACCAATTAAAATCGCGGTTGACACTACACTTAAGTGAAGTTCACTATCTTTTTTTTAATAAACATATTTCGATAGTCGCCTTAATGAACGTAAATCATTCTGATTAAATAAAATACCAAAATTACATTTGAAAATAGAATCAGTTTTTCTCATAGATCGATTTTTGATGCTCATACATTAATTCACTTATGTAATCGTATTCCAGAAGTTCAAGGTTACATGTGTGACCGATAATGGCAGAAATTTATTATTTATTTAGTCAAATATGCGCATACTTTCGCAATGTAATAATATCAATACGAGTATTGGTATTCGTAGTGGGAAATGTTCTAGATTTTAGATCTATGTATAAGCTCATGCAAAATAATTTGTTAATCTTAATAAATTAAAAAATACTAATGAACGCGGTCAAGAGTAAAGGAGATCGTAAACAAGCTAAATATATGTCAATGAGTTGCTATTTTTTATACAACTGCTGTTTCATATAAATTAAATAACAAACAAAGCGAGCTTAATAAGCGGCTAAATAAGCCGTTAATTCTACGCAAATTTCGATAATAGGGACGTGTCTACTTCTATCATCATCATCATCAGCCTTTATTGCGTCCACTGTTGGACATAGGCTTCTTCTATGGCACGCCACTAGACTCGATCTTTGACTCTCCTCATCCAACCTTGCTGATATCGTCACCCCACGTAGCCAGAGGGCATCCTACACTCCGTTTGCCGAGCCGTGGTCTCCACTCCAGAACACGTTTACCCCAACTATACATATTCATATTTTACCTTTCATTATAACTTGCTTGATGCAATTTCAATAAAGAATTTCTTCTCTTACTGAAATCAGGGTAACATATAAGTGCAGAGTCCCGTTGCATTATATGTTCTAAATAAGATAAGGGTCAAATTTTGAGCCAACAAGTTCGTCTAAGTCTCAACCTCTCAATAAACATTATTCTATTTTATCCACACGCGACAACACTGCACCTTATGATAAATTTACTTCCATTATGATCATGCCTCAAAAGCTGACAAAAATATACTAGTGTTAATATGACGGATCTTAAATCTTTATTCCAAATAATATACATCCACTTAACAATATCACTATAAAATGGAAGGTTTTCAATAACATTATATTGACTTTATTCTTAAAAGAAAAATAATAATTGTTCTTATTTAAATAATCAAACGTCTAAACCTGTTCAACCATTAATTCACAAAACTAAATAAAACTATTAATAAGCTTGATGAGCCAAGTTGAGCGCAATGGTTGGAATAATACTAGCCCATTTAGTAAATTTCAAATTTACTTAGATTATGACCACCCACTCTATGTTTCTGATCTCTCCAGTCCATCTAAAGGTTGCCTGCAAGAAATCGCCGATAGCCATAAGGCCGCCACTTGTGACACTATGTTATAGAGTTTGTTACTGTTGATATTGTTTCTTTTGTATTTTAAATGGTGTACAATAAAGTGCAATAAATAAATAAAATAAATTTTAGAGATATACATAAGTTATAATGGTATTCTCAAACAACTAAAATTTCAGTAACAAATCTCTTATACTTTAAAGATTCTTGATATCTACATAACCCTCATAGTGTCACTGACCATTATTAAAGCTGACCATACCAGAAAATTGGTACGTAAGTCATACAAGTACACAAACAATTATTGAAAAAAAAAACAGAAACTCAAAAATTCCTTACTTCTTTTTACCAAGAGTTAATCCGACTGGAGTCAGAGTCGACCTCTGAGATAAATAAACATAATAACCTACATACAAATTGATACACTCTAATGACAACGTGCCTTTTTTAAATTCTTTTATTGGAATCACATGACAAAACAATATTTTAAACGATTTATTTTTCAATGAGATTTGGTCATCTGATTTAATACAAAAATAATAATAAATAAATAAAGTTTATAACAATCATATGCGTATTTGTTACTCTATTACAGGTATCAAAATTTAATTATGTGCATCTTGTTTAATGCAAAGGTCGTGCCTTTTTTAAAATAAGCATGAATAAAAAATACTGTAACTCGACTACGACAAAAACGTGCATCGAAAACTATGAACGTGATTACAATTTTCTACGTTTTAAGAAACCGTAAGAAGAAACAAGTTATTAGATCTCGGTTTTTATAACAGTTATAGTTAGTTTTTATATGTTTATTATATCTATACCTTTTTATTATATCTTTTTCTAATTACCATTCTCATTGTGGTCCGAACAGAAGCTAGTTGCATAGTAGGAGTGCACCTAAAGAATTCCCAAGATTAGCGGTAACTACAGGAAGTCATGACTGTGTTTTGTGTAAATAAAATTTTAGTATTAATTCTTTATCAGTTTTATTTTTGTAATTGACATGAAGTTTAGTTCAATCAGAGTTGGTTTAAAATTTTAAAAATAACACATGATAAAGTATATTCTACAGTATAACATGCCACGATTCCTCAAGATAAGTTTATTATTCTGCTTCTTAGTAAAGAAATAGACAGTTTTTTTTATTTGTTATCATTTATAAAAAAAGTTTATTTCATTTTTTTCCAATTATTATACAAAAAATCATGCAACTGATGCCTTCTTGCTTTCGTCTTTAGTAACTTTTTTTTCAACTGCAGATAAGTACGGATTGTATCGATTGTCATAAGGGTTGTATTCAATGGGATCATACGGATATCTTGGGTCGTACGGTCGTTTATAGTGTCCAAAATTGTTGTAGGGATTTCGATAATTATACGGATTGTATCGGTTGTACGATGGGTCGTAAAGCCTGTCTTTGACATCTCCAACAGGAAGTGGCAGGACAGGAGCCTTGCCATCTGCTGGAATGTGGATGCCTGAAGGTCTGAATCCTGCAAAAAACAATCATCAATTTCTTGACTCTGTATAATATATATTTTTCTAATTGTTTTTTACACGTAACTTTCCGAACTCCTTGCTGCTATTGTAATGGATAAATCCTGTAACATTTTGCCCCAAATAAATTCCGGAAACTCAAGTCCGCTTGGGACAAACATCCACTGCAAGAGCACGATGCACTAACATTAAATAATCGTCGGATTACTTCATTTTTCAACTCTGGATTATCCAGTGTGGTTAGGATGTACTCGAATAAGGACACTTATTTCTGAGTGAATGTTATATTGAAATTTAAATTAAATAAATTAATTATTAAAATAGAAGGAATATAGCGTGTTTTTAGTATTATTACAAATTTACGAATAGATTTGAAATAACTTTATTTAACTTACCATTTTCATCTGCTGTATATGAAACTTGTATAGGCGTGCCCTCAGGTGAAACATACGCAAAGCTTCCTTGCACTGCCTGCAACACGAAAATTACTCTCGGCATACACAAATTTATATTTACTTCGCATTAACACTTTAAATAGGAAATTCAGGGTAAAAGTTTTGTAGTGAAACAAATTTCCAATGTATAAGCAAAACCGAAAAAGATGGAACCTTAACCAAATCGTAACTTAATGAAATCGTAACCAAAATATTTAATAAAAATCTTAATAGTGTATATTATTCACAACTAAATATAAACAATTTATAATATGTGGGTTTGGAATTATAGAACAATGGTGACTTTCTCTAAATCGATATGTTTAAAATTTGGTACAATTTTACGAATAAATACGTTGCTTACCTGTATTCCTTGTGGATTGCCAGCATTGTCGACATACGCATCTTTTAGAAATCCACTTTCTTGCGCTTGTTTGCCGTCGCCAGTGGCGAAGCTAAAAAATTACTACATTTTTATATTTTATTTTATTTATTTATTTACTCTTTATACATAACATGCATAGGTGGACATAATGCCTGAGGCATTCTGTTACTGTCGAACCTTGGGTGGTGCAGAGATTAAAGGCGTAGGTGCGTAAATAAATTTATGAAAAATAAAATATACTATTATGTAGGACTATAATATACATACAATATACAAAACATAAATATCATTATAACACTAGTAGATTAATACATACATACATAAATATATATACATACATATATTATATATATATACATATCAATGTGAGGAATCTGCTATTCTGGTTGACAGCAACTTTCGAACTCTCAACTTGAACGAGTAACGACTCGTGCACTCTCTCTCTCTGAGGGAAGCGCATTCCAAAGGAGTATCGACTGCACTGGAAAAGAGGAATGGATAAAGCTCGAGGTGTGGGGTGGGCATAGAAGAAGTAGGTTGTTTGATGACCGAAGATTTTTCTCGTGGCTGGAGTGTAGATATTTAAAGTAGGAAACTATATATGAAGGTGCATTAGGAGAAGTAAGAAAAGAGAATAGTGTAGTAAGTGCTCGTAGATTTCGGCGCTCACGAATGGGCAGCCAGTTAAGCTGGGACCGGAAGAAAGACATGAATATTTATATTCATAATTTTAACTTTACACACGTAAAAGGCAGTACTTAGATTTTATGTACAAATTTTTACTTACCTAAAAGCATAGGTTCCATCGCCCACATGTTCACTAGAATATGACACTATAGGTACAACAGGTCCACTGGGGCGTTGAAATTGGCTATTGTAATATGGATTGATGCCATTATGATAGGGATTGTTGTAATATGGATTATTAGATTTAGCCAACGCAAGAGGAAAAGGAGTAGGGGCTACAGGAGCCACTGTGGGAGCAATTGGTGTCACCGCATCGGGCAAGGAATGAACAATAGATAGGCATCCACATATTATCAACGTCGCTAAGAAGCCTGCCATCCTGCAAAAAGTTCATATTATACACTTAAAAATACCAGAAATTACTTAATATATTATAAAGACATATTTTTCCAAATACTGTAATCAAACTAATATCAGGAGCAACACAATGGCAAACTCAGTGCGATTGGACAAACGAGCTTTACACTTCAGCACTAAATTTACCTTAATCGTACAACTAATCCGACTTCACGTGTACTTTGAGTAGAACTGTAACTTTGAATCCAAATACTCCATTTATAAGCAGCAGGGTTGCTTATTACAGATCTTTTTTGTTATGCCATTACTCAAACGTGAGGCTCACACGCTTCTTTCACACTCCGATAGTTTTTAAACGGGGTATTGTTAAATTTGAACAACACAAACATGATACGTATATGGAATTTTCTAAGACATTTTACTGAAAATTAAGCCAAGTGTCAACACCAGTGCCATTAAACATGATCGACTTGATTAAGCTGCGGAAATATTATTACTCAATAATTGATTCGTTATCGCTGACTAAGCTACTTTTGCTGAAACATTATGCCCCGTCAATATCTATAGTAGTATGCATTCCAGCAAAAAATAAGAACAATCCTCTCGTACCTCAAAAAATGTGTAAATATAAACATATGTTTTTCACTCAGCCGTCAAATACAATCTAAAAAAGTCTTATGTGGGCTATTTATAACAGATATTCGGTCATGAGAATAAAACTTTCTTTTCATTCAAAGCAATCCATTTATCTACAAATTTAAAAAGTATAAGTTAATAGCTGTTCTTACAAAAAGTGGCCCAACAATGGACTCTGATGTCATTATTATGAAATCTGTCATAACATAATACGCTGTTAATTAAAATAAGGTCGAATGTTTTGTTGCCATTATGCTGAACATGAGATATTAATGTAACCAAGAGTTAATTACCAAAGTAACATCAAAGTTAACGAAGTAAATTACACACTTTACGCAGTTATTGCGTTTTTTAATAGTGAATTTAGTAAAGCCGTATATTAATAAACTTCTTTGGTTTCTTTTTATGACGGATTTATGCATGCGGAAGCTTTTATATATTTTATGTGTTTCAGCTTGTAATTATGTGCGTACTACATATAAGCCTAATTAGTGATAAGTGATTTAAACTTTTTTTCGAAATTGCATATTGAAAACTAGCAAAATGTTTTACTAATCGACAGTGGCAAAAAAGGTATTTGTTAAAAAAAATATTGAATCACCACAACAACTATTGGGTAATCTTTGTCACAATCAAGGTCTTTGAGATGTATGTTTGTGAAAAATTATATATCAGCTAGATTCTTGTCAGTATCAGTCTGATCTTAGATGCCCCAGCATGTTAACCCATAACTTAACATGTGAGTATTAAAGCCACGTAAAGAATGAACTGCAGCTTGATTGCGCCGACAGCTATAGTAGGTATATTGCTAAAATATATTTTTTAAAACCCTGATTATGATTATTATTACTAGATCTTAATTTGCAAATCATCATAGACTTCATCAATCTTATTCCTCCTTTATGATGATAATCTTTCAGCCATGAAATGTATCTCTCCGAAAGGATCTTTCAAGTCAAACATGGGGATGCTAACGACATTGCCTTTCTTTCTGTGGATTGTAGCCCTGCAAAAAATAGTAAAAAGCTTTAAACCTTTTATGACAACATAGTGCGTAGACATCCAGCTACATTTGTTTCACACTAAGAAAAGTAGAGTGTCCCCCAGTTCGTTTAAGACCCAATATCCTATTGGAATCTTGTGTGAGGTACCTGGGCTACCAGATATACGCTTTACGTGGAAGGATCAAGATCGTATAAAAGCCTAAAGAGATCAAGTCAACTACAAGTTTATACTGGACGATAGGCAGAAACTCGGAGCTCTCCTAGGATAACCATCCCACTGGACGTGTGGAATTCAATTTTGGGGTGTTGCTAACAAGAGTAATATTATTGCTGTATACTATGTACACTATATATTATTATTACATGTAAATATGATCCGTTAAGGACGGCTTAAGATCTTGTCAGAGCACTCAAACAAAGATACATAGTCACACAGGATACTATACAGGTTGTATTCATGAAATAAAAAAAATGACGTTTTCCATAAAAACTACAACACATAAAACGCCAGGAGGTTTGCAATCATCTTAGCTATTACCTGTCTTGGTTTCCGATCACGGTCTAAATCCAAAACGTACAAATTATTTAAACTTAGTGATTTTTACGAGTAAGCCTCTTGAACTCTTGACGTAATAAAGTTATCTGAGCCGTTATAGTTTCTCCAATGTTCATCACATGGGCAACTACCTTATATTTATTTTCAATATTTTTTAGCCATTAAGCTTTTACAGGGGAGCGCCCCATTATAACAAAAAAATACGCTTTATCAAATCTATTAAGCGGATATCTAAATAAAAATCATCCTAGCAACCTTTCAATATTCTTCGAAGGTCTAGATAAACGATAACTGATATAATAATAATGATTAGGAAAACGTCATAATTATTATTCCTTTCTTAGGATATGTTACTATTACCTGTCTTAGTTTTCGATCAAGGTCAGTATGCGTAGACATATTTTCGCACTAACACTAATTAGCTATTAAAAAAATTAAACAAACAAAGAGATAGCTGGGAAATAAAATATAAAAATATACAGGTGGCCTAGACATCATTAAATTTAATGAAAATATGAGTATAACTAAGGAAGATAATATACTTACTCACTTTAATTAATTTTGAAAATTTACTTGTTCCAAACATCGGCGTTACTCCAATATCCGGCTACATAGCCTATTACTTATTTACAAAAATAAACGACCCGACCTCCAACATGAAAAGCGGAACGAAATATTAAAATCGCAATTATTTTACCATACTATCATACAATTTTCGTTATAATTTTGTGCTTATGAAAATATAATATTTTCGTGATCAGGGAAAGGAGTAAAGAGTTTTAAAATCTTAATGTAGGTTTATCTCATAATCATGCACATAACAAATTAACTCATAATGATTTCTTTATACATCATCAACAATAGATATGCCTCTTTAAGGCAGCTTGTCAGCGTTCATTTTTTTAAATCAACATGGAATATAATTAGTAATTCTGAGAAATGTTTCAATATTATTTTATATTCGCTATTACTCGTACAGCATAAGTTAAAATGAAAAAGCATACAACAGGCACATTTTAATCACATTGTCAATATATTATTAACCGTGACCTTTTCAAAGCTACAGACTGAATATCTATAGGACTAATAAAGCTGAAGAGTTTGTTTCTTTGCACGCGATGATCTCAGGTACTACTGGTCTGATTTAAAAAATCTTTCAGTGTTAGATATCAGATTTATTGAGAAAGGCTATAGGTTATATATCATCACGCTTCGACCAATGGGAGCGGAGCAGCGATAAAAAATGTTTCAAAATCGGGTATTTTTCCTTAAGAAAGTTTACGCCGCGTGCGCTGCGGAAACAGTTAAAGTTTCGCTGAAATAATGTATGGATAATACTGTTCTCTTTTAAAAGTTCTAAAAAAAAGTCTGCGCCAGCATATGTCTACTTTTTGGGATTGGTTCACTATAACCTCTATTAATTTTTAAAAAATGTGCCCTTCACATCATTTCATCATTTGACTTCAATGAGTATCTTAGAAGATATTGCAGTTTCAAGATAACGATCGAGCGCGCAATAAAGATGCACTAGGCGTTAACCGGTACGTTACGGTTTTACGTTTAAACAATTTGGCCGATTTGTATGATTTTTAGTATGAATATATGTAACCTATTTACACCTCTGAGAAGTAAAATAGAATACACTTATTTTCTTCATAAACTTAACCCTGTAGTCTACAAGGACGGAGTTGCGGGCAAAAGCTAGTCTATTATATATTTTTTGTTCCTTTATCGCATTTTCAAGTATTTAGGGACAAACTGTTCTAAATTTTTTTTATTATTATTTTTCTCTTTAATTTGATAACTTATATTTTAATTTCAGAGAGAGTGCACCTTAATTTTTTTGCATGTATGTATCTTTATTAAGTACAGTGGGAAATAATAGATGTATTTGATGTGATTGTGGTAAATCAGTGAACAAAAATATTCTAGATTTCAATCAGGTAGTTTAGTTAACTGAGTTGTGATAAGGTTTGTCGAAAGAAAAAATCGTATTTAGATTTTCATTTATTGTTCATTTCAAATTCACTGTTAAAATATAACAAAACGTATAAACTCCTAATCAAATATGGCAGTGTGCATCAAACAAGACGACTATACGGCTGATGCCCGGCCGTATAACCGTGACTTATGGCAACTTGGTTGTTATCTAAATGTCGTTGTTGGGGACTTATCTCCTGGCGGGGACGACAGTGGGGATGCTGTCTCCCACGGGGTGGAAGCCGCTTTCGTCAGCGCTGTAGTCGATGCGCACAGTCTTGCCTTCGGGGTCAACGTAGGAGAAGAATCCACGGGAAACCAACACTGGGTGGGGCTTGTTGTCCTCATCCAAAACTTCCTTAACTTCACCAACTTCGCTACGAAGAATTTTGTTCTCAGTTTCGAAGCTGCAAAGTAAAAAAAAAAACAAATTAATTTCTTCGTTAACAAAAACAAAAGATAATTCATTACGTCAATCAGATTTCATTTCATCATTGAACATGAGAGTTGTCCACATTTACATGCACTGACACCCACGAAATCTTGTAAACTATAATTAGTCCTTTTTATTTACAGCCAGAAGTTAAGACCCCTTCTTTTTAAATTGCGAAACGAGACACTCTTTTTTTGAAGTAGGTACTTCTGAAATAATAAGACTTTGCTATACACTCTTTAAACCCATAATTGTAACTGAAATTTTTGCTAAACTTTAAATTGTATTATATTGTAAATTTGTAGAGAATATAAAATTATTATTTACTCGAAGTTGTAGTTGCCCTCGGGAGCGGCGTTGAAGTCGGATTTCAGGATCTTGAATGGCTCTGGGGGAGCGGCGACGGCAACAGCCGCGAGAGCAAGAGCAACAAGGATGACCTGGAATACACAATTAATTATTAAAATATACTCTATATTATTTAGATAATCATAAGACTATTTATTTTTACAAATTCACAGCCAACATTAATAAAACGATGTTAAATCTGTTTTGATACATAGCTTATTGCATAAAAGATTATTACTTCTTTTATAATAATTTATATACTACTTTTATTATAATACAACTATTAAAAATTATAATATTAATACCCATACCGATTTCATTTTGAATGTGTTTGGTTTGTCTTGGTTGGCACAAGATGAGCAACTGACGCCTAAACGCTAAGGAGCTAACTTTTTATACATCCATCCGTGCCACGACTACATAATGACATCATTTTTTTGTGCTATTTTCCCGTCGTATTAATGCTCAATATATTATTCTATAACGACATTAATTTTGCACATTCACGCGCAAATGTATGTGACAGATCAAATTTTTTAACCGTTTTTTTAGTATCCGTATATTGTTTATTTCATTTTATTTTTTATTCTATACATATTATTAGGTAATCAATCTATAGCAAATACCATTCCCTATTAACTCATCACACTTAGAGTATAACGTCCCTTGGTTTTAAAAACTATTATCCTGTTTTGCTGCTGTGAAATGGTCAATTCTTACCAAAATTAATGTTTAATAAACTTAAAAAAATGAAAATTGTTTATAAATGCCCAAACCCGGATGTAGAACATGCAGCTGTACAGTCTAAATAGTTAAGTTAGCTTTCAATAACCAGAGAATTATGTACTATGTATTTATTATTATATTTACCCGGTCTCTATTTAAAAAATAACCGATTTAATAGGTTTATCTTTTTTAATTGAATATAGTAAAGAATATTAGCCTAAATTTGTTCCAATAATATTTTTATGAGTACATTGCGTTTTAATTTTTACTATTTAGGCAATAACGTACTTTCTTTCTTTCAATTTTTCAGGGTTGAAGTAGGTGGACAGCATAGCATAGTTGTTTAAATTACGCAGGAATTATTATGTTCGAGGCTTTAAGAAATTGACATTCATTTTTAATTGCATTTATCTCGATTTTAATACTTCGATTTTACGATGTAATTAAGTCTGTATATATATTATCTATGTAACATAAATATACGCTTATTTTATTCATCTTTATAAAACAAGCGACGGATGATTATTATTGCAATTACTTTACAGTATAATAAATAAAACAAGTTGCTGATTAAATAAAATAATTTTAATCGACATCTTAATTACTTCTTATTTTTGAAATTTAGTAACGTATGATACGTTACTTACTAAATGATTCGGTGTATGACCTTGATATTTTGTAAGAGGCCGTCATCTAGCGCCTGTGTTTCGGTGCCATAGGTCATCCCCGACAGTTATTGCAAGTATAACTATGTTTTCATTTTTCAAGTTGCTTACGTTTTGTATGTCATTTTATACATAACAATTGTGTTTAAGAGCAGCTAAACTGTCATATTACTCCGTGGGGAATTGCTGGAACAATTGCTACCTGTAAATCCAATAGGTTCTATACAGGCGCTTTGAATTATCTATGTTTTGAGAGTTAGATAATTATTATATGTAACGATAAATAATACAATCGTAAACCTACTTTAAAGACTTTAAGTTTTGTCTTTATATTCATAGGTTTCAGTGAGAGATAATATGTACAACAATGTCTTAACAGTTGACTCAAAAATACTTAAAGCAGTATCCGGATGGTACTTAATGGTGGTATCAAAAACGTACAAATAATTTGATAATGTATTCACTTCGGATTAATTTTATCATAGCGATATTTTCAACAAGATTAAAATTGTTTGTATATTTTTTATATTGATGTTTTTGATGCCACTATTACAATAAATTATAATACAAGTTCATAAAAAGAAGATATTAATTTAGCTCTACCACACACCACTTACTTGTACTTGCTTCGGCAGTACATATACTAAAATTAGAACTAATTGGAACTAGCTAGCTGAAATCTATATGATTAAAAAAACTTGTTAATGGTACAGCCACTTCAAATATTTAAAATTCAAGATGATATTCGTCGCATAAATTATTTACACAAAAGTCAAGGAGACAAAACTTATCCGTTTATGATTATCCTTTCTACAAGCGCAACTTAAAAAATGTACCTACAAAATTGAAATCATTCATATTTAATTATATTGATTTTAATCTTATTGTATACAAAATAATAGAATATATACAAAATACGTGCATTTTTAGACATAAGTGGGTCAAAAAGTATCATAAAGATTAATGTGATAATGAATGAGCCATCACTACATAGTATAAAACAAAGTCGCTTTCTCTGTCCCTATGTCCCTTTGTACATATGCTTAAATCTTTGAAACTACGCAACGGATTTTGATGCGGTTTTTTTTAATAGATAGAGTGATTGAAGAGGAAGGTTTATATATATGATAACATCCATTAAATATCACCATTGCAACCGTGCGAAGCCGGGGCGGGTCGCTAGTGAGTAATAATGAATGGTCTTGTGCAGCCAGACAGGAATGGTTGGCGCTATCTTAGGGAGGCCTACGTTTAGCAGTGGATGGCGATAGGCTGAGTAATGTAATGTAATATATATTATTGGTTGTAGACGAGGTAAGTACCCAATAGTGGGACGTATGTTTCATCACCTACCATTTGAGAAACGAGTATTAAGTACGTAGCTGGGAGCTACTCTATTGTCGTATTATAGATATAGTTTGGACAGATTCCGTGCTGCTACCAAAGATTTCCTTATTGAAAACCTCCCTACCACATAGTCCGTTAATCTAAACGTAGCTCTCTAGCACGCACGACATAGACAAGTGGCACGGAATCACGCGACAGTTCCGAGATTCATGGCTGTAAAAAATGTTAATACTAATATGTAGTCCAGTAGTCAGAAATCTCATCTCGTCATTTCACTGGTACGTATCATAAAGTGATTTGCAATGAAACACAAAATATCTCATAAGTTACACATAATATCTTATAATAAATTGAATTGTTTAGCGCGATGGTCCAGTCAATCTATTTATTTAAAACATAAAAGATTTTAATTGATGTGGTTGCTAAAAGATGTTGTTAAATTAGCTAATTACCTAATAACCCAAGACAAGAGGTCCCTTAAAAAGGAACTGAATAAATTAAACAAGTTAGTATTACTTGGATCTCAGAACTCTACGGTAGAAGAATTGAGCTGCGATATTTAGTTTTACCTGTACCGACCAATGTCTGTCGTTGGTCAAATTTTATAACTTCAATTAGGCGATTTTGCGACGTCTGGCTAGACTCATATGTCACGTGTCCGATGACATTTTAATGGTATGGTGCCATGAAGTTGGTCTAATAATGGCGTCGCTTTAACCCAGAAACCATTAGAGTTTGGTCTCAATTGGCTTAAAAAGCACCTTAAACCTACACTGATGTGCTAGATGATTTTTTTTTCCATATAGTACCACTACATCGATGGTCCCAGTTATATATTTTAATACCCTACCAGAAGATTCTCGTGTGCATGTACATTTGCATATTTTGGTATATTATATTTAATTATATTGATCATAATCCCTATTATTCGTGTCATGACTGAGCATATCCTCCAATACTAGCGGGCAGGACTTAACTAACCACGCTACTCTTCTGCGGAATGGGGACTACCAGATTTTACAGCACTCTAGGAGTTGTTGACTTGCATGAATATTATGAACCTACTAATGTGGTGATTCGACGAGCCTCCAAATCCCTAAGCATGCATTGTATTACATAATACAGTTTTTGGTTTACATCAGCCACATAAAATAATACAAAGTTTTAGTGTTGATTTTTAATTATTTTGTTATGCATTTAATATATTAAAAGAAAACAAATAATATAAAATCGATCAAAAATTGCATTTAGTATAAAATTATAACAAACAGCAACTACACGATTCGTGTCTATATTCTATTCACGTTTCCTTAAGATGTTTTCGTCGGTAAGCTTATATTATATTCATGTTGTATTTACATAAATCATATATAACGTATTATCGGCCGGCGGGAAGCTTAGGAATGGAATCTCCTTCAGCGTGATATCCGGTGTCGTCGGCGTGGTATGTGATCTGTACAACGTTGCCTTTGTTGTCGGGATAGGCATAAGAACCTCGAACAGAAATCACTTGGTGAGGCTTGTTATCTTCATCTAGGGCTTCTTTTAATTCGCCGGTTTCGACACGTGAAACACCATCTGAAGTCTCGAAACTGTAATAGCACGCATAATTGTTAACTATTGTTTGTTTTGATTGTATCTATTACTATAGGTACCACGCATGATCAACTGCTTTTTTTTGAAAAGCAAATGTGAGAAAGCTGGCACTCAAAACAGAAATAAACTGGCACCAACTCATCGCTTTTATTTAAATTTGTATTTTACAATCGATTGTAAATGTTATATTAAAATTTTCAGGCACGGGTATCCTTTATTATAGAGACTAAGGACATAGGAAATAAAAAACATAATTCAGTGCTTTATATAGATTACAAAACGTACGTAAAAATCATTATATCTTATCCTAACATCTTCTTCTTCTTCATCAACCCATATACGTCCACTGCTGAGCACGGGTCTCCTCTACCATTGAGAGGGTTTTAGGCCATAGTCCACCACGCTGGCCTTGTGCAGGTTGGCGGACTACACACCTAAGAAATTCCTAAGAACTTTTTAGGCGAGCAGGTTTCATCACGACTTTTTCCTTCACCGTTAAAACCAGTGATAATTCAATGTGAATACACATATAACTTCGAAAAGTCAGAGGTGTGTGCCTGGGGTTCGAACCCGCGACCGCCGAGATTCTTGACCGCGCGCCTAAACCTCGAGTCCATCACTGCTATCCTAACATGTACAATAATTTTTGGTTCATTAATCACAGAAAAATTACTGTACGTACTACTACTGGGAACGGGCCTTCTCTAAAACTTACAGGGTTCAGGCCTTAGTCTACCACACTGACCTAGTGCGCTTTGGCGGACTATACACCTTAGAACATTTTTAGGTGTGCAATTTTCATCACGATGTTTTTCTTCACTGTGAAAGTACGCGATAATTCACATGGCTTCGAATAGTTAAGAGGTTTGTGCCTGAGGTTCAAATTCGCCTAACACAAACACATATCCATTAGTTCGCCAAAAACACAACAAACATACCTGTAAACATAACCACCATCGGGGTTGGACTCGAAGTTGGACTTGACGATTGTGGCTGGCTCTGGCTCTACGGGAGCTGCTACGGCGACGGCCGCAAGCGCGAGACTAACAAGGATGATCTAAGTAATATAAACATTACAGGTTAAGTAAATGGAGCTTAAATATAAACCAAACAAAATTATTTTAAAAATCAATAATTTGTAGAGGTTATATAAAAACGATAAGTATGAAGGAATTCCAACACAATACCCGTTAAACGTAACGTACCGATTTCATTTTCTATATGTACTTTGGGTTACTTCGCTTATAATGAAATCTAATACACGACTGGTGCATCTAGGTGCACCTTAAGGTCTTTTATACATTTTTCGTTCAACTTAGGGTAACGTCACAACAAATAAAAAATATACCAGATTCGCTTACAAAAAGACCATAACTTTCAATGAATTTCTACATAATTTATTTACTTTTTATGGACTTGATAAGTACCTACATACCTAGAACTTACATTCGTAGAATAGCACGCTCACTTTGAAAAATATATTTTAAAAATTACATACATACATAACCTCTAGCCTATATTCCTCGAAGGGGTAGGCAGAGGTGTAGAGGCACATTTTACCAGGTATGTATCAGTCCCACGTAATAGGGGGCGAGCCTGTTACGTTTTTCGGGCACATTTCCAGACTTCGTGCTGCTACCGAGAATTTCTTTATAGAAAAACCCAATAACACTTTACCCGACCCGGGACCTCTAAATCGTACGGCACATACTTGTACCGCGAGACTATTGTTAACACGAATGCTTTTTCAGACAAGTGTGATTTGGAGATACATATTATATTAAAGTCCCTGAAGTAAATCAATGTAGAATAGTGCAGAAGAGAAAACTGAATTATTTATTATTATACATAAGTAATTTATTGAGGTACATATGGCTACATACTTAAAAAGATATACATAAATATTGCGCCTATATTTAGAGTAATCAATCAATTCTTATAAATTCTGCAGATACTGCTACAGAATTAATAAGAATTTGTGCATAAATGCTGTCAACCGGAAGTGTTGGAAATAAATAATTCATTTTTGCAGATAATTTGGTAGATTATATAACCTAATACCTATATGATTTATGAATTACAAACATGTCACTGAAATTTAGATTGTAGCGTAATTAACTCGCCACGAAATATTTTCATCAGTAATTGAATGTATATGCCGACATCATGCAGATTTTATCCTACATTATTCATCACACTCAACCCTCATTTCCAATATATTACACTTAGAGAAATAATAATGTCAGCCTCACGACGTAATCTTCCGCATAAATTCTATGCCCCATTAATTGCTGTGAAACTATTGCATAACAATAAAAAGCCTAGTGGACGAGTATTGACGCGCCTATGACGTAATGATTGAGAGTAACGGAGTATCACGGACTCGTCCGATACGGTTCGATGTAGCTTTATTTCAAATAGCTTATATGTGTATTCTGAAAAAATATTCATATTAAAACTTTATTGGGTTGATTTAAATCATTCTAAATGTTTGCCATAAATTTTTGTACTAAATTATTATCTTAAATTAAATACATTTATTTTACTAACCCATACCTACTATTGTACATTCTGTTCCACAATACACTCAGTTTTTAATACGCTCAAAATACTAAGCTACACTCGATAATTCCAATAAAGGTAATGAACAGACTTTGAAGTCGTAAGTTAAAAATTAAGGCAGACTTAGTTTAGTTAACCCTTAACTTAAAGAAGATAGTTTTATTAATGATTACTTATTTATATGTCGTTTTTCAATTATGGTAATAAATAAAAGTGTAGTGGTAGTGAACATTAGCCAACGACTGAATTTCCATTAACAGAAAATCAGGTTCCATAGAAATAAAGAAATGTTTACGGAAAACCAGTTGCGAATCAAATCAATTCATGGCACAGTATTAGCGAAACAGATTTAAACTTGCAAAGTAATTTATAATACAACAGACAAATAATCTACTAAAATTTTCAGTTTCTGGAAATTTCGGTACCGAGACGCTTCAAAACCGGTCTCGTTGTTAGGACTTAAAATAAAAACAAAATTATTTTGTGCACCCAGGAGATGATTGCTAAATTGATGAATATTTTAAAAGGTCAAAGAATAAAAAATAAACAACTTCGATTTAATAGTACAGTATTAATAAAATCCAAACAAACTGGTGTAGATGGGCTAAAGCTCGTCCCTCATTCGTAGGCGAAACACAAATAAAAGCAATGGGCACTTAACCTTTCTTGAGGTCGGTTCCATACTTTAAGTCGTGAAATTTTGATTTAAGGTCATCTTGTTTTTTCTAACTCATCCAATAGGTGTGTAGGCATCATAAAGGCATTTTATTACCTACTAATTAAACATCAATGACTCGGGCACCGCATAGCAAGCCGTCGATGACACTATACCCGAACTTGTTTTAAAGTCGCCAACTGTTAAAAATTGTTTACTCTTCGCCAAGATTATTATTAAAAAATAACTATGTCATCATATATGCTAATTACAAAAGTGTTGGTCACCAACAAAATGCTAGTTTATTCCTTAGTGATCGTTTTCCCTAAGAAAAGACATCAACGACTTACTCTCCCACAACGTATCCACCATACTTAATTTGTAAGCTATGTGTTATACACGTATGAACAGAATAAAAACTTGCTCATTATATGAAATACCAGATGTCTGGAATGTATTGTCAGTTGTAGTGATCAGTGGCTAGACGCACGTGACGAGTAGCATTATTTGACCTTGTGTGCTCTTCTTCAAATATCACAGAGACTGCATTGGCTAAAAAATCTATGAATATCATTAAGTTTTTATTAATGCTTACGTTAATGCAATCCGTCACCGAGCCACTTTATGTACATAGCGTGTATAAAACACCGCTCACATTGCTAAGCGTTTACATTATAACGTTATTTGTATAAGGATTACGAAACTCTGAGAGCATACAATGATTTAGTCAACATTTTTTTACGATTCGTAAGAGACTACTAGTGTATATGCGAAATGTTCATGTTTCACACATTTTTGTACTGCAAAACTAAGAGAAAATCACAAGCAATCTAAAAAATAAAACATCCATATTTTATTAAATAATTTATTGAAATTCAAAAAAAATGCTATAGGCACACAACAATCACCAAGTTAACCGCATCACGTGGTCAGTTTTTCGCTTGGAAGATTTTATAAAACCGAGGAACTGAAGTTCGGCAACAGCGCGCGTGAACCGGGACCTGCGATAAACCATTAAAAATTTTAAAATGCGAACATAACCTTATTTATCATAGCGCAGAATTCTATCACGCCGTAACATAATAAAAAACTAAATAAATAAAATGAGATAATGAAATCAAAAAATAAGAGACTTTTATTTTATTATTTTCATACAATAAAAACTGGTACAAGATTTCTGAAGACACAATAAGACGACAACTTGAGACGAATTATTCTCTCTTATAAGATTCTAAAAAATAATATTAGCAGCGTTTAAATTTCTAATAGTTTAAAAATCAGATTGAATTCAACAATATTTTACAAATGTTTGTTATTCAATTCCGTTACATTGTGGCCTGGTCGAAATTAAATTTTATATTCACTCAATCAGTAACAATTGCTGTCATTTTGTTAAAGTTTTTAATCCCACACCTTTTGATACGTCGAATATTAAATAACTTTTGATGACGCTCTTACGTGGTGAATTTATTAGTGTCATAGTTGTGATGCTAGTGGTTACAATAAATTATTTCAACAGAGCCTAGTTCCATCAGGATAATTAATATCAACATATAATTAGTTGTTTAGTGTGCATATAGTTCTGCTTACTGTATGGCTGTGTCTTGGTGCCTGTCCTCGTCGTCCTCGTCCGGCTTGAGCACGGCGGCGAAGGCTTGCAGCCAGTCGTACAGGTTGATGTGTTTGCCGCACTCGCGGTGCAGCTTGTACGCCAGACAAATGTCGGGAAGCGTGCCCACCACACTCTCTGCAGATTGTAACTGGCAGCACTGACACTGTGGACAAATTAGTTAAATAGACATATTATTTAAATATTTTATTTACTTAGATAATTATAATTGTTTAAGAACGAAGGTAATGTGCTCTAAAGCATTACTACTCTTTATATATATTTTTTTTATTTGCAGTACTCATTGTATTCCAACCTTAACTGTCTAATATATCCCTTTAAACGTATATAGAAGAATAGTCGCATCTTTACATTATTTAAACGCCCCTTTACTCATACGGCTAATATTAAACTTCTTATAGCCGTGAGGATTCGGCGAAGGGAACGGAAAAATTTCGTTTATTTTAAAAATTAAAATGCAATTTGAAGGTGAAGGAGAACTTCAAGAGCAGACCCGCTTTTCTAGCTGTTCTCAATAAAAATCTTTTCATTTATGCTCCATCCACCAGCCCGAAGGGAAATGCAGAATATAGCTCCACTTCGTGTCAATCTTTTGTAGGAAGGGTATGGTTTCGCTGGCTTGACAGGCTGATGTGCAGAATCTTCGCAAGCTTTGCACTCACACATGTATGTAGACCAGGCAGAGCGAGCCGTGTTTTGTGGAATACATGATAGACAGCGAACAAAGTAACGCAAAGATTTGCAATGTCTATCCATACGAGTCTTTTACCGAACCAACAATTCTACTGGTTGGACAATGAATACTTTGTATATAGTCAATCTTAAAAGCAATGGCAAAGTATTTACGCCAACAATATGAGTGAATCGATTACTAGGACTTACAAACTATCAGCATTCATACAACAATCTTTATCTTATAACTAAAGTCACCACAATTGAAGTTGGTTATCGCCCTGTATGTCTCGTACCGACAAAAATGCGCAAGAAAAAAAGATCAAAAGGTTTTAGTAGATAAGCCGGCTTGGGATTCTGGTTAGGGACCCAATTGACCCAAGCGATTTTGAAATATCCTTTTCGGCCCCTACGCACCGAAACGGGAGCTTAAGGGGGGAGTCTGCTTTATAAGGCCAAAAAAAGACGGTTTTTGAAGAATTTCTCAAGGGCTGAAAAGAAAACCAATTCCAGCGAAATTCTCAGATCATTTTATTGCATATGTGAACAGTGAATCAAAAAATTTGGAGAGGAAAATATCCAAGCGTAGTTGGCTTTTCATAGACATTAGTGCCAGACCTCGCAATTGCAGTCTCTGATCGGCGGGCAAGATAGAGCTCTTAATTTTCGTCGGAAACAAAAAACCGAAATGTTTTTACATTTTTAGATATTTAATCTTCTAGATGAACTAAGAAAATCTCGAAAATTTATGAAATTTTAACATTTTTACACGTTTGAAAAAAAAGTTTCTTTTACAACGACGAAAAAATCATTTCAGCTTGCTAAAAAAGTTGTTCAGAATTTTTTTTTCGTGAATCTTTTTAGTTCAAATAGAAAAGAACACAAAACTGAGTCTAACAAGCCTTGGTTTGTTTCAATTGGTCGTTTGGTTTTCTTGCAATTACGCCCGCCAGTTTAGAAAACAATAACTCGAGAAAATGCGCTTTAAAGTTAACAATAGGAATTTTTTTATTATTTATGTACAGCGATGGTAAGTTAATCAGCTATGCCTGGGCCATACAGAAACCCTTCAACTTCTTCAAAGAACTCATTTTGTTGTAGTTTCTCGAGTCTAAGGGCCGTGCGAGCTTCGTTGCTGGAATTAGACATACGCCGGTTCCTTCGCAATCCGTTCTGCGTCAATGTTTCTCGCAAAAATCCTACATTGCTGGCCCATTTTCAACACTGTACTATTCGTCACTCCACTACTTGATACGCTATATTTGTACGGAATCAAAATATTATTTCGAACCACCGTTGAACCTTGTTTTCAAAGCGTATTTCGAAGCCGTTCGGCCGATCTCCCGATTGTGCGCTCTATCTGCCCAACCGCTCGTATACCCGGCCACGTAAAATGCTGTTTTTTTTTTAAATATTCAGAATTAGCCCTTATAACTTACATACATATTTTTGGATATATTAGGAATAGATTGTAGCAATAAATAAAAAAAAAAACATTTTTTTGAGGCATTCCCCTCGCGACACCCAGCCACGTTTAGTGCTGTATTTTTGAAAATATCCCAAACGAGTCTCTATAACTCTTCACACATATTCTTAGGGATATTGGGGATGGATTGAAGCACAAAAAAAATTGATTTTTTGAGCTGTCTAAAGCAGACTCCCCCCTTAAGGCGCTTTTGTCTCGTTATAAAAAAGGGTGTTTGTCTTGTTGAAAGTGTTGTTGTTGATGATGCTGTTGATGTTGATATTGATGATGATTATGATGATGATGATGATGATGATGATGATGTTGATGTTGATGTGGATGCTGATGCTGATGATGATGTAGATAATTATTTTGATGCTGATGCCGATGCTGATGCTGATGTTGATGATGATGTTGATAATTATGTTGATGAGGTTGATAACGATAAAGACGTCGATGAAGTAGACGTTGGTGTAGCTGTGTATGGGTACCTGCAGGTAGTGCGTGGGGTTGTGCAGCGCGTGGTGCAGCGCGCCGCGCGGGGCCCCCAGCACCTGCCGCCGCGCGCCGCCCGCCGACACCAACACCACCTCGTGGAACGGACGGACCCGCGCCGGCTGCAGACCCCGACCGAACACCTCCTCCAAGTAACTCACCAACCTTACTCGAACCATTTCGAATTCCGACTGAACTTTGTCTACCCGTGCTGCTTTCAGGAGATTCTGAAATTTTATATTAAAAATAGTACATATCATTAAATTGTATTATGTGTATGGCGCATGCAGACACTTATCACAATTTGAAATTTTAAAATCTAATTCGTTCATAGTTCATTTTTGATTACCACGAAGTTCTTTTTTTTTCATTAAATTCAACATTCATCATCAGCTTATATATGTTAATCAATATGTATAAATGGCATGCTTAACGTCAGCAATGGTAATGATCATAAATAATTATAAATGCCTCACCTCTTTGAGTTTATATCTATTCCCTGGGCCATTATCCCCAAAATCAATGTCTTGTGTGGAGTTATTCACAACGACAGTAGCTTCTGTATTGGCTTTTTCTATTTGCCTCAGAAACATGAGCAAATGAACGCGAATATTTTTGACAAACGGCTCGCCTAATTGGTCGTTGGAAATGTTGTTATCGACATTATTTTTCTTTGGCGTCGACTGAAGCGGTTTTGCTGGTGAACCAGCTTGCAAGTAATTGTTCACTATTTTTATCGCGTTCTTCATAATTTCCACGAGTTTCACTTGTGATTGAAAATTTAATAATTGCATACACTCTTTGAACGCTTGTGTTCCAACAATGCACTCGACAGCACATTTCGTGTATATTTCACGCACCTAAAATTATAAAGCCATTGGATAACAAATTGTGGTTTATATGGGATTTTGCCACAAAACGAATAGTAAATTTACTTACCGACTTACCGAGCAAATTCTTTGGAATGTCCTGGACAAACGCATATAGCAGTCTGACACACAAATAAAAACTGTACAAATAATCATGCAAACGATTCATTTCTTTATACAAAGCGTCTTTGAAGAAATTGTCATCTTCGAACAAACTGATTTTCGCTCTGCAATCTTGTTTTTCTAAAAACGGTCTAAATGACATCAATTGCCTTATGGCCTCTAGGTCCTTCGCGCTCAGATTCAAAACCACTTCTTCCAACATTTCATGCGGACAACACAATGCCTTCATATTATCCCCGTAATAGTGGTCCATCATAAAATACTGAAAATAATTACTGATATTATGCAACATGTAATATATGCTTTTTTGATTGATATACATGCGCCAATGAAACATGAGCGACACGTGTGATATTTGTTTTTACCAAAATGTCTTTTATTAATGGTATTAAAAAAAATTCGTTAAATCTTTTAAGCGTGCAGGTTCCATCTCGATGTTTTCCTTCATCGTTAAAGCAAGTTATAATTCATTGTGAATACACATATAAATTCGAAAAGTCAATAGGTGTGTGCCAGGAGTTCGAACCCGCGACCGGCGACATTCTTGACCGTGCGCCTAAACTCGAGGCCCTCACGGCTTTTTGCAATCTATGCTATTTACATTAAAATTAGTTCTTCTTGTATGTCGCCATACTTTGTGATTTCCGTTTTTTAGAGGAAGTGCCAATATGTATTATAATTTTAAGAATATTTAAACAGGATTATGCGCTGAATACAATTAATTGGTTTAGGTTGTAATTATAGGAAACACATAAAAAATACGTTTTTGCGTAGATAATACCTACATAGATAATTATAATATGTAATAATAGGAAATACGTAAAAAGTCTATAAAATTTATGTTTATTTATTTTACCTTTATACTCTGAATAAGTCCAGTAACAGAAAAGTCATAGAATAGAAATACATCTGTTAACAACTCCAGAGCTTTTCCTGACATGTGAACTGGGCTTGTGTGAGTCAAGAATATTTCATCCAGTACCTGAAACCGATTTTATGATAAAATTATACAGAAAAATAATCAATTCATTAAGAAATAAAATTAGATTTAATTTTTTTAAAAAAATACAACAAAACATAACATAACAACAACAACGTATTATGTAATTTTCTACGTAACCGCTTGAACTTGGGACTACTTTCAAACATTAGTAACATCATTTTTGCCCTCCTCATTACTTTTCCATAAACTCGTCAATATATATTTATTTAGTTGGAAAGGAAGCAACGTTTATAGTCAAAGCCATAAACATTTCTTCATTACATAAAAATCAATTTCATAAGCAACTGAACGCAAATCTTATAAAATAAATTTTGAAAGCATAGTTACCTTATTCATGTATACCGGCGAGGAATGCGAATGGAATACTTTGATCAATAGTTTAGATGATACGTGATAAGGAAAGGATTTGTGCAATGCTGATACTGATGTTGCCACTCCGAATATAAATACTATAGGCAAGCATGATGTGTAGGAACTAAAAGTAAAAAAATCAAGCTCGCAAATTAAATGCCTATTAAAAATACTCAAACTCATGACATACAAAATAAAAACTGCCCAATGGGCTACCACCCTGACTGTTGCCTGCGGTTTGTCGATTTTGGTTACAATGTGCGAATAACCATAATAATAATTATTTGTTAATTTGGAAAGTTATCAAAATCAGCACACAGTTTAACTGCCAAAAAAAAAACCTTTTGATAAGCACCATAGAATTTCCTAATGTGGACCAGCAATAAAACACACAGATAAAAAATAATTAGAAGTCTTTACACTTTGGTGACAGTAGATCACATACACCCATAGTTTTGACCCCACACTTGTATTATACCATCGCCAATCCAATGAGATCTTTTTAAGAATCTATATTCAAATATATTCTTGAGAAAAGCTTACCTTACAATCATAACGAAATCTTGTAAAACATTACAATTAAAGCTTTCAAAATCAGGCATGATTACTACTAAAGTTTTTGGTGTCTGCTGATGTTTATTTTTCTTTGGTGATCCATCTAAATACTTTGTATGATACCATTTTTTTAAAGTCCTCATTGTACACTGATTCTTTTTCAACTTTGTTTTAACTTTTATTCCAAAACTTACATCATCATCATCTGTAGTGTCCTGAAATAAAGTGTGTTGGTATTAAATTAATAGTTTCCTCCATAGCACTCAGTCTGGAAAGGTCACCCAAAACCAGAAGAAAGCGAAGTTACAATGAGCATCTGCCAGCACAACCCAAGACAAGATTTGATAAGGAACAATTTCTTTGCAAAAAAGCTTCCTATAGTAGATTTCTAAAACTTCTTAGACATAGTGCCTGCAACTGTGCAATAAAAGGCATGTCAATATTATGCTATACATAGAACAGTTCATACCAGTGCTGTTTGTTTATTTATCAACTGCCACACAGCATTCTCTACAAGATGTTTTACTGTAGGTGCATCTTGGGAACCAACAATTGCTACATGTGGCGTTACTTCATCGCTGAAAATGTTAAAATAATCTTTTAAAAAAACTATTCACATTATGTAAAATCTTAGTAAATAATGAATCATAAGGCTCAATAGTATTGCTTTTTTTCTGACAAAAACTTTACATTATTCAAACAAGTGTTTTTTTACATATAGTTTCTGCATAAACATTTTTTTTAAGTCTAATGAACTGATCCAATTGTAGTAATATTTTGGTATTATACCATCAGTGGAAATAACAACAGGCACATTACTTCTTCTTTTGGATTTATGAGTTAATGCTTTTTTTCAGCTTCTAGTTAGTGTATATCCTGAGAATTGAAAATAGCTGTCATTATTTACACAAATTAGTTGTTTTATATCAGGTCTCTTATTATAAATAGTACAGTCAGTTGGAATAATGAATGAATATTATTATATTATAATAATATAAAGCATATTGTCATGAGAAGTTTGTACATACTAACCTAATTATATCAACCAGAGATGAGAATTGGGACGCATGATCCGGTTGACTAACACCAGTTAAAAGTGTAGCACTAGGAATAATGCCATCAGTGGAGAAATCCTCAGTACTTGTGTAAAATTCTTTTATGTGACTTACTATATCATTTAATAAAACACTGTATGTTCTATAATGAAGGTCCTGAAATTTATTTATTAAATAAACACTAACTTTTATTAATTTATAAAATATTAAAATTGCTAATTGTTGCTAAATTATTATTTACAAAATTATTGATTGCACTGCTACTAATTTTTGCTTATATAAAATCTATGTAATTTTTTTTTAATTCTAAACAAAACATAACAAGGAAGAAAAAGGACTTGTTACTACAACATTATTAAGACTTGAAATTTTGCATAATAATTATTGTCTTTAATTTCAATATTATAGATTCACAATTTGCAGAGCATTCCATCATTCTGATGATAAAATGTTTAATATTTGGTTAGCAAAAATGGAATGGCTTTGAGGCCTACACATGCAGTTGAGAATTTCAATGGTTACAGGGTCAAACCCCAAGCACACACCTCTGACATTTTGAAGATCTATGTGAAGTCGCAACTAATTTATCACTTATTTCAATGGTGAAGGAAAACATCATGATAAAATCTGCACTTCTAAAAATTCTTTGGAATTTCAGAGCTGTGTAGTCTGCTAACCTGCCATAAGACTGCATGGTGGATTATGGCCTATACCCTCCCAAGTTATAGAGAAGTCCGTGCCCAGTTGCGGGCTGATAATGATGACTAAAAAAATTTAATAACAATTTAGGTTCTTACTCTTAGCTCATTTTCAATCAAATTCCAATTTCTTTTATATATTTTGAACCATAATTCATCTTGAAATAGTTCCTCCAATAATCCTGAGGAAGCTCCATTTTTGTTGTTTTTAGCCTTTTTGTATCCATTTTGGAATAGAAATACCCCCTGTAAGATGCGGAAAAGGTTAAAATATAAAACTTTATTGGTACTGTATCATATATTTTGAATATAAAAGCCAAAATCAGGTGATGTTAACCAAGTGTAGTGTGATATTTTTATTACTACACTATTTTTTTTTATTTAGACAATAATGTATAAAAAATTGTAGCATATGTTGCTTATTATTCAATTTAATATATAAATGATATATTATTACATTGTTAAGTTAACCATATTGGAATTGATTGAGAACAAAATACAATAAAACAAACCTTTGAAACAGACACGGTAGATTCCATCGCAATGTAATTGTGTCTTATTAATCAGAAATCAACAATACATGGGAAGGTACCAATAAAAAACGGTTTTTATACGATTTAACGCAGCTCTGCGTTAGTGATAGTTCATAATAATAATCTTTGAGTGATAGTACCACGGCATTAGAAAAATATCACAAAATAATGTAGCTAATTATTGACGCTACGCTTTATGTTGCATTAATAACTATTGAGTACAGACCGGTCAAATACTACTGTTTTGCAAATAAAAACAGTATACTGTATAACTGCTTGATAACTGCCGAAATGTTAAACGCACGTTGACAGCTGAAATTTGACATTTGAGCACAGATTATTTAAAATTGACAACAACAAAAACTTTGTTAGTTTAATAAATGCACTCAAATCAAGCCTATTCTGAACGCCTATATAGATTCATTTGGATTAATGAGATAACCAAAAAAGTACCTATTCGATTTGACTTATAAAATTCACCTAGGTATTCAATTTGACTTATAAAATCAAACAGAAAATTCAAAAAAAAGTATATTTTTTTATTTTGGCCCCTGTTTACATAAACTAGCAAAATAGATGCAATGAATCTTTCCATTTTGTTCCCTGAGATCAGGCACTTCCTAGGACGAACATACAACATTGAGGAGCCAGTTTGTCATAATATCAAATGTTTGTATTTTGAAAAAGTTGAAGAGAGAACTGTAGTAGTATACAGGAAAAGCGATGATGGCCTCGAGGTTTGGGCGCGCGGTCGAGAATCTAGGCGGTCGCGGGTTCGAACCCCAGCCTCACACCTCTGACTTTTCGAAGTTATGTGTGTATTCACATTGAATTATCACTTGCTTTAACGGTGAAGGAAAACATCGTGATAAAACCTGCACACCTAAGAGTTCTTAGGAATTTCTTAGGTGTGTAGTCCGCCAACCCGCACTAGGCCAGCGTGGCGGACTATGGCCTAAAAACCCTCTCAATGGTAGAGGAGATCCGTACTCAGCAGTAGGCGTATATGGGTTGATGAAGAAGAAGAAGATATAGGAAAGAGTATGGGTTCCGTATAAGTTACATTGCATAAAATACCAAGAAGTAATTACATAATTGTACTTCATACTAATGTTAAAAATGCAAGTAACTGGGTCTGTCAGTTTATTTCGATTTAACGCCAAAACCGCTAGAACGATATAGATAATAGTTATCATGACAAGATACAGAACCCTGGATAAAAATAAAAAAAATGCTTTGAAATGAAGCAGATCTGAGGCTCTGCAATAAATAATACTACGGCTCTACAATATAAACTTAGTCAGTAAATATATTGCTCACAAATTTGGACAGGCTTTTTAGATTTATGTATATTAATGTCATAAAGAGAAATGGTTGGAAATTTTATGTATACAATTATTTTGTTTTTTAAAAATTGCGCCTAGGTGAAGATGGATTCAACCGCAGTTATTATTATATATCTAAAAGTAGCTGTCTATCTGAGACAGATATAGATAAAACATTGGAAAAGGAAATCGGATACATTTCTAAGTAAAATATTTCTTGTTAAGAATTCTAATTGAACCAGTCCCCACAGTAAGCCCTTAAATTAAATAAATCTACAAACATTATTATTAATGTACTTATGGACCAAAGCTTCTTTTTTGCCATTACGTAACAAAAATCGCATTGATAATTGTTATTTCATTGATGCTAATCATTAATATCATGGCGAACTCGGTGCTCCCGCCTAGTGACTAAAGGGTGAATTAATTCAACACAATTATTTTCATATGTCCGACATAAGGCGATTTAAATGTGTTCTACAACCGTGACTTACTACTGTGGTACGTACAATTAGTAAGCTCTCTTTAAAACAGATCATCATGATACGACGGCAGGACCATATCAATGACGCCGAAAATGATTTAAAGCTGACAGTTTCACGTAAACTCCGAACTCTCGGTCCGAGAGAACAATTTCCCGTTATTATTATAGTAGAATCAGAAATAGATGTGCGCCGGACGGTGACGACATATTTTGGGTCGCTTATGCATATTACTGGTATACCGACATAGGTACATGTAACTGTCACCGCCATACTAGACGAAAGCTGAGAAAATTGACATATACTATATGCTTTCCAGTCACCACCGTTGCACCTGCAAGCCATCGAATAGGTTTTCTTAAACAATAGAATGAAAAACTGTGAGATATACCTATTGTCTCTTTCAATCGCACATTTGTTAGATTTATGTGTATGTTATATATTTTAAATGATAAATTTGATACTCAATGAAATATCAGAGGCACCGATTAGTTAAATAAAACAAATCTGCATATTTATGTTTTTTCTGAATATTAAAAAGTGAGTGACATTTCGATCTCAGATAATTGTAACAAATAGCATATTTGCGCATCAGTCTAAGCTTGGTCTTGTATCGTCGATCGCACCCGCAATCTATAACAAACATTAAACGAATGAAGAGACATAAGGCCCTCTATTGACTCAATATTGAAATTTCTAAGAAAATATTCCTCTCCTTAACTTACATCGAACACTTGATTTGCCGGTGCGTAGCGTCCATCCAAAAAACAGTTCTAGATGTAAATATTTATAATTTGTATCATGATTATTGGAAGTTTTTTATACATTTGCGTCGTCGTATAGAGGTCACAGTTTTAATTCCAGGGTCTAATAGAGTTATTGAGTTTTATCATAGGAAACACTCAATAACAACAAGAAGTCAGAAAATGTGCCAGAAAAACATCAGTAGGATCTTCTTCTTAATAGAACACATAGTGAATGGAGAACCTATCCTACCAACCCTTCGTAGATTCAGGCGTGAGTTTGTATGTATGTTTCCATAAAATGAAAACCTTTAAAAAGATAAACCTGACAGCTATGTTATACAGCCAGAGACGCTTTTGTTTTTATAAAAATAATAATGTATCTATCTGTATACGCAATAACTAGTAGCTAGATAATATTTCTTTAGCCTAAGAACCTTCGACCCCACGAACATCAGATATCAATATTTTTTTTATCAAGTCATGGGATTTATCTTTCTCTATTGTTTTTATGTTTACAGTTCAAAATCACTGAGCTATCTCCCAGCATTAGAGCCATGCTTGGTTGTTTATATTTCCTTTTTTTAACCATATCACGAAATATTTTAGGTTGAAACAAAGTAATGAAACATATGGAACAGAAACATGATTTTATTATTACATGCCAGATGGCAATATAACCTTATTTTACATCTAAAGTGGACCTAATTAACCTTATTTTACATGGGATAAAATTATGAATGCCAAAAAGCTGATATCAAGAATACCTGACAGGCATTTTTTGCACATACATACATATAATATCATTGAAGGAATAAAAGTCGGAATTGAAATCTCATTTTTATGTCAATAAAAACATTTTAAGCTTTACTTTTATTTCGAAACTACTTATCTACATATTATATAAACCTTAAATAAATTTATACTATAAAGAGTTTTGACAGTCATCCCTACCCACTTGTCATGAGAGATGAATGCGTTTTAATTAAGAACGAACCTAACCTTTGCTAAAATTTAACAAGCGAGTGCAATTATTTGATAAAAATCCAAGACTCATAATTTATTTATGTCTAAAACCAAACCACGTGTTATTTGGCAACTAACTTTACGTATAATTATGTTAAAAAGTTTACACTAACATAATTTTCATTCTCAATTAATTTTGATATTTACATCTCGTAAATTTACATAGTTTAGAGGGACAAATATTGAGTCGCCCTCAATTCTTTGACTATTAACAATATTGTCACTGTGCTGGTGACCGCGGAGGCAACGCTGTTTCTTCACACGGCGAGTGACGCTCTTCTTCTGTACTAAATTTGTATTCTCTTTCGTTTGAAGGATGCTCCTGTCCCGGCGGCGTGGCACGGCTTTCTCCGCTTGTGCCGGCTGCCTCTAGTGCAGGGCCCGCCGGCCCAAAAGGCATACCTTCCGTGCCGTAAGCAACTTCTCCCGTACCGACATACTCCGAAGGCTGATATCCATAACTGTTTAAGCTGGAGTCAATAAAAAAATGCGTTAAGTATTATTCGTATGATATTTCATAATATAACTATGAATATTAATATCGATGTCCTGGCATCAGAACAGCTAACATACGAGTAATTTAGGTATTAAGAGAAATGAAATAAAAGACTTAATAATAATTTCATCCTTAATCAAATCAAACTTAACCATTTTCATTGCTTTACTTATTGCATTTCATGCCAATTAAAACATATTACAATCACTACATACTTTGTAATAATTTACAGAAAATTATTCTCGCAGCTTCGCTAAGCAGGTAGTTTATTTAACAGTTACGATTAATAAAGCCATTGTTTACCTATTCGGCCAGTATGAGATATCTTCAATCGCGTGATGAGCATATGGTGCATAGGCGTGTTGATAGTACGGAGAGTGATGCTGCGTCGATGTCTCATATTGAAGTGGGTAGAGCGGCGCTGGGGCAGACGATGGAGCCGTGGTACTGCTTGGTGGAGCTGGCGAATACTCCAGTGGCGCTGGGTATGCATGAGGGGGGGTGCGGTAAGGGGTGGGGGAGGTATTAGGTTGAGGGGAACTGCTACCCTGTGCCGAACTCCAATAGCCACTACTACTTGGCCATGTGTAACTGCCGCTCCCATTCGGTGCTGTGGTTGTCCGTTCCGTATTACTATACGTTGCTGGAATAAAATAAAAAATATTATAACATAATTCCAAAAGTATTTATTTAAAAATATGCATACTACATAAATGAGACATACAGCTTTCGATAAAAATAAAATAGCTACGACAGGCGGTTTTACTAAGTTGCAATTTATTAGGGACAACCTATGGTACTGGAGTACCCATGGGCAGTGTTGGGCATTAATCAATTAACTTTTAATTAAACTAATCAATTGACTAAAAAATTAACTGCAATTAAGTTAATTGCAATTGAATCAATTGCAATTAAACATTTAATTGCGTGTTACAATTATTTTTTTAAATTGATTGATGAAATATTAAAAAATAACAATTAATTTTTTTGCAAATTTTGTTCAGAAGGGTGGTCCGGTTCTACAACCGGATACATTTACCCTTGAAATATTCAAGTGTTTGTAAAAATACTTGATACAAAAATTAATTGTTAATTGTTAACTTTTATTTTTTTTTCGTAAAATAACTAACAATTGATCAATTATTAATCGTATGAAACCATGATTAATGATTAATTAGTTGTTAGTTGCTGACACTGCAGTTAACAACTAATTAATTGTTAATTTTTAATTGTTAGTTTAATTAAAATTTGCCCATCACTGCCCATGGGTATATGCTAGCTATAAGGAAAGGCTTATCTAGTGCAATGCATTTGAATTCTAAATAATTTTGATAAATTAAGTATGAAATCGATAAAGGAAATCAGTATCAAATGCAATCTTCAGATTAGTCAAGCGGATGACGCTGTGACGCGGATCGTATTAACACATTTTTATTTGCACATTTTGAAGCGTATTTCCCCAAGTAGTACAAATAAAGGCTTAAGAAAGAGGTTGCATTCCGCGCTTTATCGTATCGCACATTAAAACATGATAACTATGTCACAAGGCATTTCAATTTTGCAGCGGGTATATTTCAAACAGGAAGATTTATAAAAAACATAACATTTAAGAAAAACATTTGAATACTTCATAGATTACATTCATTCTTTCAGCAATTTATGAATAAGTTTAGCAATAATTTTTATACATAAAAATCTTACATGGTGGCGATAGAGTGCGCGGCCGTGAGGGCGGCCGAGGCGGGTATGGCGCCGGCCTCCGAGACGCTGCATTACTACTGCCATATAAAGATTGAGATGTCACAAACCATCCGCCGACTGCAAAACAAATAGTTTCTCCGTTTAATATTGATTATGCGCGTTTCCCAATTCAAATGATTGTGTACAATGTATCGACTAATGTTATGCAATGTACATACATAAATGTTTGTGTACATCTATTGCTTGTGGCCTCATCACCTCATAGTCTTGGAATATCTTTAACCATACAAGCAGCGTGTACACTAACTATTCATATATGATTCATGTAATTAGGTAAGAATAATATTATGTAAGTGGTAGAGACTAATGGGCGGACGATACATCGAACGACTCAGAGAATTCACTGTTAGCACGGGCGGCGGCTACCACCGCAAAAATCCCATGATGACCAGTCTTCTGTCTATGTCTGATTAAATTCAGATTAGCTTAATTGTTTCGAGTGGTAAGGGAAGGTCTTAGTCATATCTAGTCCGTAAGTACTCAACTTCATCAACAATTTGGACTTTTTTACGTTTAATATCTGCTGCCGATGCAGTGTGCTCACTTTGCAATTCTTATAGCGTTATGAATAAAGAAGTGTAGGATTCACCATTAAATTTAAATTGCTTATTATAATAGGCAGAGGCAATAGGTCTTATTTAACTGTACTCCGTACATTGTTATTTACGGAAATGAATTCTCTACACCAATTCACACACCAAGTTCGAGACATTCGCTCACCAATTAACGCGTCGAAGAAATATATTTCCTATACAACAATACAATACACACGCATAACACTTACATTGTGGATATTGATGTGGCGAAGAACTTTGTTGTGGGTAATGAGTACCCACAAAATCTCTTTGATAGTACCCTTCAGGTCTCTCTTTTGCATCCAAAAACGCTTTAGCAAATGGGTTATACTTTATTTTTAATGACGTCACTTCTTCATTTTGATAAGCTGTGACTGCGATGAACTGCGTCTCCGGGAAAGGATACGTCATTATGCGGCGAAGATCTGTACCCACTTTTACTAGGTGTACGCGAGGCTCGTACTTATGCAAACTATTTAACATGATCTGAAACATTGCATAAAAAAATAATTATTTCAAAAAGATTTAACGTTCATATTCGTATTCAAAACCACCTAACAGCGCATGAAGCAAAGTGTTTGTTTTACAAACTTATTCGTACCGTGCGATTTGCGTCCGGCGTTGATATAATGAATCATGTTCTAACACTTTAAAAATTAACGCTACATTAATATGTGAAAGCAACATAAACGCGTCGTCTAGGGGGCAACTAACTTGCCTGTGCATAAAATATGTGTAATGTAAACATAGCGCAGAGACAATAATTATTACAAATGATAGTGCGTACGAGCACCCGCTAAACAGATGGTAAAGCTACAGATTTCACACCGAGACGTCAACATATGGATCTGGATGTATCAGATGTTTACTTTCGTATTCATTCGCACCGCATTCAACCGTGAGAACTGGCTTCTATGAACTAGCGGTAGCCCGAAATTATAACATCATAACACCTATGAAAGCTTTGCGTCGTAAAAACTATACGGAGCCGTAAACTAATTACTATGCATGGTCAGGAACACAAACGAACTTTGATAATTCATTAATAGGAGTTCAACGTGATTTAATTCACCAGACTTACATAAATTGCTTTACAATATTACGTTTTTATTATATTTTACTACTTTGGACAATATTTTCTTAAAAAAGAAAATATATATTATATTATAATTAATACATTATTGACACATACCTGTCCGTTCCCGTTTGTTTTATTGGTAAGTTTGACTTTTGCGAAGGATATTGGTTCCTTCATCCAATGTGCTCCAAAATTTGGACTCTCCGGATGTATGTAAATTGCATTAGAAGGTGGTACTTCTGCTTTACCGCCGGGGACCTTTGTTTAAAAAATCATGTGAGAAACATTCACATCTAGTACATGCATATAAGCAATATTGTGTAATGTAATGAACAAATCTTCGAAAATAATTGATATAAAAGTGCGTACCCATTCTCCGTTGACGTACTTCCATCGATGTGAGTCGACTTGCACAAATTCTAGCAGAACTGTGTACATTGCAGTTGGATCAAGCCCACTTGCCGTCACTTTCACGACAGGAAACATGCGCCTAAAAAAATATTCGAAAATTTTTACCTAACATTTTTAATTACCAGCATTTTATTATGCAGTGGACATAGGCTTTACTATATGATATATTTTTATTATTACAGATCTTTTGATATTTCACAATTACGTAGAAGTAGACACGGATATATTATAGCTTTTTGACTTTTTAAATACACAATCGAACTGTTGATCGAATTCAAAGACCTTTGACAGTTAGCCAGCTATATCAATAAGCAATACGATAATTCATGATCCATTCACAAACATTCGCCAATGACCCCGAAGTGATAGATAAAGCACCATGCATTTGCCCACCAAAGGTCCTCTGGATTTGTTTTAAATTATTATTTTCATTATTTTGCTTTAAAATACATATTATACTTCACAATGTGTTTTCGGACTCATTTTTAAACTCACTCCGCTGCTCAGTTTCCTAATAAGAACCTAATACCGCTTCGCCCGACCTAGTTTGAACTCTTGATCGCAAACAGAAAACGTCCCAAGTTACGCAGGCAACAACATATGCACACATTTAGTGTTGTTCTTCCGAACATGTAACCAATTCTTTGAATATTATCACTTCTTAGGTATGGGAATAATTACATAATTATGTATGTATTTAGAAAGGAAGAATAATAGATTACCCGATTTCCAGAAACATACATATTTATTGCTTCGTTTTTGTGTTCAATGTGACTCTTCTCACTTTTAACCATGAAATTAACTAAAAAAATGAATTTAAAAACAATAAATCTTTGTTTAACGTGACAATCGAATTACCATTGGATATATGTTTTCGTTAAGAACATTCGTGAGTTCTACAATGCTCTGAAAATTTCAGCTTATTTGTACAAACATTAAGGTAACAAGATGAGACAGTTCGCCAAAGGCGTAGTACTGTCGTGGCTGATCGAGTACCGGGCGGCGTCGTTTAGCTGCCCTACGTTAATGAGTAAGACCTACCGCGTTAATAGCTGAAAACTAGCCGACGGCCAGGGAGCGGTTAGCGCTCGCGAATATATACGTACATATTTGGTACTCATCGCATCCCTAGGTACTGCTTGGTATAAAATGTTACGATTTATAAAATAAATAACTTTATATCTTTATACTTTACCAGTACCTTTATTCAAATATCAGTGTCAATTTGTCGGCAATTTTAGGAAACAGATATGATTATTTATTTTCATATATATATTGGTAAATAAATGAACAGGCGTAAAAAAGATAAAATGTAAGACACGATGACTTCACATAACTTTGGTCATAAAACAATTTTATATAAACATTAAAAGTTTATCTATTCCTTGTACCTAAGCTTACAAGAAAAATACGATTCACTATAAAATTACTATATAGCTACGATTTTACAAATCAAACATACATATTTGATATTTAAACCTTTGCCGTCGTAACGTTGTTATTCATAGCCCATACGTGAGTGGGTCAAATCATTAATTTAAATGGAGTAATCACAATTAGACAACATTGTACGGACAGTAAAAGATGTTAGTGACGTTCGACACCTTACACTGTGGGCATTAAGCGCTTGTTCAATAACACTGTTACATATTAAGTCTACGCATATTCATAAAACAGCATAAAAAAATACCAAATGAATATAGAAACGTATATTCCAAGACTAAAGAAACGGGTTGATTTTTTTGCTATGTCGTTACATCATATTGTGTGACAATACCCCGACAATACCATAAACAATATCTGGTAATGGAAGAGAAAAACGGTCTCAGAATTTTACATAAGATAAATTATTACGTAAGATAAACCCTTAGTGTTTGGATTACATTTAGTCCGCATAAGGATTAGATTTTTAACATTGAATAGAGAATTCAATAATAAAATATGAAATAAAATAACAAATGAAATTTCTTTCATACTATAAGTTTTTAATCTATATTAGTCTACGCATTTAATAATGTCCACAAAAGAAATAAGAACAAATAGTAAATACACCGTCACTACACAAATAAATCATGCATCAAATAATGTGATACTGTACACTTTATCACAGCCACTGCAAAAATATCGTAATCTTATGAATATTCATATTTTTGTATTTGCGTATTAAACACGAGATTTAAAACACATCACTACAAGGGTAATTACTGTAGTATTACCCATATCAACGCTTAAAATCGAGTAAATCGTAGCCTTGTCATAAAATCCTACTCGCTTAAGCAAGATTACTTATTATTATTAAGTATTACATTGAATGAGCAAACTTTATTCGCATCACCAGCCACATGAAGTAAACGTGCTGCAGTTTAACATGTATGTATCTCGTTTCCCCTGACGCTTTATATAATAAAACTGTACCTAAGTACCACAATTAATTTTAATACTTATCAATAAGGTTTTATTAGGAATATTGTATCTGAATATGAGACATTACATATTATCTAGAAGAAACTGAAACTATGAGAATCACGTCAGGCATTTAGTCATTCAATTAACTTTAGGAATATCAATTCTACATTAATTATCTCTCGTTACATAAATTCTTTAGGTTGGGGGCTTAATTTATTTTGTCCTTTTTACTTATACTTTAACTTTCGTAGGTTAAAAAAAAAGAATTATATACTGTCATCCTTGCAACATAAAATTGTAACTCCAGTATAGAGTTAAATTTTTATAGATCAGGAAAATACTTAAGAACAACGTGCATATAATTTATACGCTGATTAATTATATTATGTTATCTATACTAAAACTGTAAATCTGAAGCGCTTATTGAGATGGACACGCCAATGTCAAACACTACTTGTTCTAAATGTAAATTCTTAGTTCTGTTTATTAATCCATCTATCGCGGAAGGCTATCATATTATCTAGTTACGATCGATGAGGACGGAATATCCATCAAATACGCCAACAACAGAACAAAAATCCATTTAAAGTCTAAATGGTCGCGAGTTGTGGGAACCACTTATTATAGTATAGGACAATAATGGTCTATTGTTCGTTGTTTGAGACTAATAATCTTATTGTCAATGAAAGGCAATTTTTGTATTTATCCAAAGAAGCCGATGTAATGAAAATGATAACAATCAATCTGAAGAAGTTAAGGTAGATTCCGTTGAATTTCAAATCAAAATAACATACATAACTTTATCATAGGTATATTAAAATTATAAATAAACATTATACAGGGTGTGTTCAGATCATTATCGGAAACCAAAGCAGGTAATACGAAAGGTGATTGCAAATCCCCTGACGTTACAAAAAATAAAAAAATTGACATTTTCTGGAAAGAAACACATCCCTTTAATACCGATGGATGGGTCGAAATTGTCATTTTTTTTTATTTTTATGTTGTTTTTTTTTAACACCAATGGGTTTGTGATTACCGTAGCTTTTATCTGTCTTAGTTTCCGATCACGGTCTGAACACACCTTGTATGTAAATAAGAAAGTTAGTATGTGATTTTAAAAATTGTTATACATTTAAGATCTATGGGTTTGCGGCACATGTTTATGCCGAGTGGGGAAGTTCTAGGTTGAATTTCCCGAATCCGGTAAAATTTTATCAAAACATGGACTCAGAATTTGACTTCTATTCACCCTGTCGGAGATATAAACATGAGAGTGAGGTAAATTCATCTTGCGAAAGCGTTTATTAAAATTTTTGTTTTTTTTTCGACATTTCCACACCGTTACCGAAACAAAATTGATTAAGTAAATGTTGTAACTTTGAATGTACTCTTACACACTGCATTATCCAATAACGGAACTGCGCCAATCGTAATTAAGAATTAATTTATTCCCCAACTCATGATGTTATATTACTACCACACACGTATGTACTAACAAGTATACTTCACTATGTTGGAAGTAATGTAAAACCATATTGTATGATCTCACTCCTGTAATGTTAAAAACATACGTAACCGATTAAAACAAAAACCGTGAAAAACTATCTTTGCTCCGCATTTTACTCGCATCAAATTAGATTTTACGAAACAAAAAGTAGCCCATGCATCATATAGCATGCGTGCATTATTCAGAATGACAACGTTTTGCATAATTTCATGAAAAGTAGTCAGACCTATTAAGCACAAAGAAGCTCTACCCGGAAACCGAACCTGGGGCCTCTAGATCGCACGACACATGTATCATATTATTATTTTAAAATAAATCTATTATTGAAACTGTTTTGCATTGTGTACTAGATTTTTACGTAAGATTTCTAACTTGTAATTATTCCGTATGTTTTCGATAAAAGTAAAATAAATTAAAATAAATAAATTAAAGTATACTTTTGGTTATGTGTTTAAAGTATAAACACACAACCAAATATTACAATTCATTATGATTGCCATAAAATACTAATTGACGTTACCGTATTATGTCCCCAGATAAATGATATGTAGGCTGCATATTTTTATTTTTATGCACACAGATTATTTTTATTTATTTTACTCAAAACATGCGTAATTATGTATCTACCTGTACTTAGCTTTATGTATGAACTCGCAGAATCCACATGATTTCAAAGTCTTAAAGCCTTTTTTTATTTAAGCGTAATATAAAAGATATAATAAAAATGTTAACTATGATTATCTTGATAAATCCGATCGGTCACTGTAGTCATACGTAGCCCGGGAGCAACTATTATAATGAAAAACTGTGCAACGAAGTTTCTATAGAAGTTAATTGTAATAATTTTTATTGAATCTATAAAATGTCAAATGCATCACTTAGATTCAGTCATTTCAAAATACCACCCAGTTCGGAAGGCAGTCATCATTTAAGATAAACGAACAAGAAACTCTAGTGTTGGTTTTTTCCAATGTAGAGATGGTTTACAATATTGATACAAAGACTTCATTTTCCGATTTATAGCAGCTCATTAATACTTGTTGTATTGAATATCAATATAACATTATGACATGCTCTAATATATGTACATACTTTTAAGAATGGTTAACATAATATATATCTTACCGTCCATTTTTGGTGACAATCATCTCATTGGTGAGGGTTTGGAAGCGCACCCACAGCTCCCTGTCGTCTAGGGCGACGTTGACTTCGCGCTCGCGGCCACTGCGCGACCCCGCGCCGCCTACCGTCGGCTCCACCGCGCTCAGGATGTGCGACGCTGCCATTCTGATACAATAAAATATTTCTATTGTACAACATATAATTATATATATAAATAATATCGTAATATAATTAATATCGTAGAGATGTTTGAGTGATTCGCAAACGTTTGTTATGGGTCTGGGCGCTTGCGTGATCGAAAAGTCTTTCAAAAGTTTTAGTCTAAGACACGAGACTTGTATCTTAGTGTAGAGTCAAAAATATACATACATACATACATAAACTCACGCCTGTCTCTCGTTAGGGTAGGCAGAGACTATAGAGCGCTAAATGCCACGGTCCAAACACACCTCTTTCGCTTCTTCCACTGACATTATCCTCTTCATGCATGCACGTCGGTTTCGAGGATATGTATAGGTATATTTTACTGTTGACGTTTTTTTTATAATTACTACGTAAAATATTTTTATTAATCAATACATTACACCTGCAATAGGGGAAACTGGGGACACTTGATCCTTACGGGAGACTAGGTACATTAAATTTACAAAACAACCAAGTGCGATTAAAAGGTTTAGAGTGGCTAAACTGGCAGTTAATAGTACCCGCCACCTTTTTAATACTGGTACACCTACCAGATTTGACACCTTTTCCATGTAGCGGACGACGTATGATTCGTGTTGCTGAATTTTTTTTTCGTAAGTTTTAATTTTGCTTTTAAAAATATTTAGAAAAGATGTTTACGATGCTGTACGGCTTTCATACAATATTTATCCATGTTCTAGCCTTTTGTAAGAGAGAAAAGTGTTAATATTAAAATATGTACTTTTACATTTTGAATGTTTTGTAACATAAGTGCTGTTGGGTACACATGGTCCTTGTTATTATAGGACACTCGATTCGCCAGGATAAAGACGGATCCTGGCGGATCAAGTGCCTCGAATTTACAAAATAAGAAAACGAGCACGAAACATAGTACCAATCGATAAACTAATATTGGCGTTGGATGTGAATGATGTTATTGTTCGTAAAAGTTGTAGCGGTATGGTGAAAGAGTACCGATTAGCGGGTATGAAGCTAAAAAGACTAGCATTAACTCTGGCGTCCCTCAAGGTGGTATACTCTCTCCTCTATGGTTTTCAATTTTTATTAATCTCCTAACCCAAGGTCTTCAGTGTTCGTATCATCTTTACGCCGATTACCTGCAATTGTATGCTCAGGCCAGGGTTGACTCCATCTCTGTTGCCATAGATAAAATTAACAAGGACCTCGATTTCATCAGAAGATGGTCAGAGAATTTTGGCCTAGCAGTCAACCCTTCCAAGTGTCAAGCGATAATTGTGGGCAGTCATCGGCAAGTGGGAAGTCTAGATACTGCGGTGATTCCCCCAATTGTATTTAATGGCTCAGCGATTCCTTTATGTCCTAATGTAAAGGACCTTGGATTGACCATTGATAGCACTTTAAGTTGGCGACCACAAGTCACCTACGTGTGCCAAAAAGTGACCGACGTTCTCCGCGTTCTGTATCGCCTGAAGAACTTCCTCCCCTCCAGGACTAAGACAATGCTTGTGCAAACTTTAATCTTTCCCATAATTGACTATGGTGATGTGTGCTATTTTGACCTGAATGCAGATTTGCTCAATAAACTCGACCGACTTCTTAATAACTGCATTCGATTCGTATTCAACCTCCGCAAAAACGACCACGTATCTATCTTTCGATCTCAACTTAAGTGGTTAACAATTCGCCAGCGTCGTAATCTACGCGCACTTACTACTCTTTTTTCTATTCTCATGTCTACCTCTCCACCTTCTTACTTAACGCCCTATTTTCAATTCTTACACTCTAACCACGATAGATCTCTTCGCTCTACTAATAATTTTCTCCTTCTTTGCCCATCCCACAAATCTGGTTTTATTGATGCCTCTTTCTCAGTCCAAGCAATACGTCTTTGGAATGCGCTCCCTTTAGAGATTGGGATGTGCTCGAATCGCTGTACATTTAAGCACAAGGTTCGTGAGCTGCTAGCTAATGAAAATGCAGAATCTTCACAACAGTAAATTACCGTATTTTAATATATATTTATATTTATATGTATATTTATGTATTTTGTATGTATTTATGTTTGTTTATCAATGAAGTATTTATTGTATTATATGTAAGTGTATTTTGTATGTAGTTACACCGTAATTATATTTACACACCTGCCTAACTTCATCTCTGCATCACCCTAGGTTCGACTGTAAGAGAATGCCATTGGCATTAAGTCCACCTATACTTATTGTATGAAGTGTAAATAAATAAATAAAAAGATATGCCAGTGATTTAAATAATACTGGAAAGTTATTCATTACATGAGTAAATAAATAAATTTGTATTATAGCAAACTTAACATATTTTTAGTACTTGTTCCTTGTAATAGTATCATATCGACACCACATTCGGGAGATATTCCCAAGGATCAAGTGTCCCAGAGGGGGAGGATCAAGTCGTACATATGTATACAGGGGACACTAGATACATTTACCTGTTCGTACTTATAGTGGAATTATAACTTAGTATTTACACTGAGATCGTTAGGTATCACACATAGTATAGCCAAATAAATTCCACGTGTTTCAGTATCAACAAATTTAAAATCCGATCAATATTAAGAAAATGAGGGTTGAAAAACAAAAGGGGGGATCAAGTTTACCCAGTTCCCCATATCTCCTCGTACATGCAGGTAGAAATACATATACTTCTTTAACCAATTCCTAGGAATTGTTTTTAGTCAGGTAAAAAGATCCCTTATAGGTATAAAAGGGCTCGAGTAGATTCTTGTGATATAGTTACGTTGCCCAACTTCGTATTCCCTAATGAAAGAGAATGCTTTACTCAACCCGTAAATGACAGTGGAGAACTGCCAATAAGAGATAAAATAAACACGGGAATATTTTAAAATTTGATTTTTAGTTATAGATACTAAAGGGCGATTTGGTCGTTTTCTTCTTAATTACTTAGAAATCAGATTAAACTTTATGAGGTCTGATCATGGAAGAAGAAGAAAAGTACGTAAGATTAATGAAATTCTCAAAATCTCAATTACCAAAGGAAGAAGTAATTGTAAAAGTTGCATATGAATACCCTAAATAGTTCCTGCGAGTAGGGTAAAATGTGTACATCATGTAATATTTTCTATAGAAACGATCTCCTATTGCTACTTGTTATAGTCTATCTGGTCAGGAAACATTTCTATTGGAATGTGAGAAATATTAATAAACCATTGTGAGAAATATTAACGTTAAGTTTGTCGACACTGTTAGCACGTAATAAGTTTGCATTAGACACGGCTTACGACAAATAAGTTGAAGACATGTTTTATTGCAGCCCTTTCTAGTTACATGATGATATGCTAATGTTACCAACGGAATCAAGAATACATTTCACATGTAAGCTCGATGCAACTCAATACTATTGGTATTGAAGAGAACTTGCAAAGACGGAGCTTCAAAGGATGACGAAACAAATTACTTTATGTAAATCTTAACACAACACGTCTTACACATCTTTTAAGTAATTGAGTCTCATATTATTCTAGCTTTCCCAGTATTTTCGGGATAGGACACGGGTTCAGAAAGAAGCAGACTGCAGACCTTTAGTTTATTTTGAATAACCCCACAAGTGCAAAGCAACTATATAAATCAAGTAATGAAAACAACAATGGGACCAATATGAGCAATTGTATATAGATAAATGCCGACGATCATCAACATAAGGCACCTAGTAAATATTGTAACAGTAAAAGTATAAACACACCTCTACGATTTTGTTTTCACATTGAAATTAACGTGAAGGTGTAAGCTGAATCCTGATATGAAGTAATTACAGAATCTATATGATGCATGAATATATCACTTAGATACAGTCATTTTTAAATTTAGTTTACCGCCCAGGGAAAATACTTATGAGACTACATACAAAACTGAAGAGAATATGAATGAGAATATGGCATTAAGTCCGCCTTTATACATACGTGTATATAAAGATTAAATAAATAAATAAATATGTAATAATGTGCACAATTTGGCATAAGAAAACTTTCTTAACTTTTTAATAGGTTTATAAAAGATATTATACAAAATCCTTAAATTGATGATTAATCATTGAAATAACGTGTAATTTTTAGAGGCCTATGAGGACCCATGCGGCTTGCGCTAAGTACGTTTAAGCCGACCCGGGTGCGGTTGTCACCTGTCTTATTTATTTAATAAATAATTTGCGCAAAGCAATAGCTAGATGTTTAGTTTCCTTCAAGGAGTAAAAATACTTGGCAGATTGAAATGGTGGCAAAGTATCCGCCCTTATAGCTAATACTTCCATAGTAACACGCGCAAGTGTGTTTGTTTTCTGGGATCGGCCGGTTTATGTCATGTTAATCTGTAGATGATGTACTAATTTCAATGAAATCACGCACACAAATGCTCAGAGTCGAGACAATAGTAATGATTAGAATGAAATTATTCCCAGTTAGTATAATGTATTTCACAATAAGACATTTTGCGCCAAGTCTTTAAAACACGTAAAAAGAAGTTTAATAAAGAAGCAAATAATATTATATTATGAGCATATGGTAGAGCCAAGATGTAGTGAGCTGGAACGCGAGGTCTGACTGACTGTTCTGACTATAGTCGGTAAGACATTCGTGTACATCCATGTACCTATCTACAACCCGATGGAGTAACCCGTGTGTGGTAAACTAAGTCAATTCGTAAGCCATACTGCTATATCGTATTTAATATCGGTCTAAAGTACACACATAAATGATACAAACCCTGTATTCCCCGAAAGGGGTACCCAGAGGTACATCTTAGCAGCCAAATTACACCAATTGTATTTTTGTCTCGCCTTATAGATGCCGAGCTTATTGCCGTTTTTCAGACACATTGCAAACTCCTTGCCGTCATTGAGAATTTCCTAAAGGAAATACCTACAAAATAACATTTTTTCCGACCCAGGAATCGAACTCAGGACTGCTGGATTATACAGCAAATATTTTGTATTTGTATCGTGAGACCACGAGACACTCGGCCTCGGTTAAAATTTTAATTTCCAAATTTTTTGAGTGATAGAGTTCGATGATTATTTCTCACAAAAAACACATTTTTTAAACCTCATTCATGTTTTAACATATTCGTCTAGATATATATAATTCACAGTAATAGCCATTTATAAAGTAAAATCAAAGGTTTCGGCAGAAATAAGGAATATTATTACAAGTTTTAAAATGAGGTATCCGTTAGGATATTTAAATACACATTTTAACGTTTATCATTCTTTCTTCCAACATATATCTTCCTACTTTAATAAAATTTTTTATACATGAATAATTAACTCAAGACAATTTATGGGATATAATAGAATACATTAATTAATTGACTAATTATACTAGAATCGATTTATAGACACTGTTTCTTTACGAACCCAACGAAACAAATTAGAGAGTATAAATAACACTGTAAAATGCAGGTACAGTATCTGTTTCAATTCTACAAGATTCAAATTAGGTACTCGTTAAATGACATGATTTGTAAACGTTGACAAAATATAACATGGCACCTGCTTTCATACTTTCACAATTCCTTGTAAAGACAAGCAAATAATTAAGTATTACGAATTAACTATGCAAGTTTTAGTATGCATTTAGTTTATTTCTATACGAGTAAAGTAAATATAAACAAAGTGAAGGCTTTCCGTCGGCAAACTTTAATAACTACATAAAATTGGTATCAATTTGTATCTAATTCCGCAGTGTTTTCTTAGTTTGTGGCCAAATAAAAACGTAATAAAAATGACGGATTTAAAAATCCAGTTATAAAACCTGTTAATGATCAAATAAATAATAAAGTAACATATACATACATATGTTTGGACAAGATGATTTATTACACACAATTTAATCATTAAAATTCTCATTGAGTTTACTATTGACTACGAAAATTTTGAATTTGTATTTATTTCCGCCTCAAACAATTTTGTCTTTATTCAGAATTTTGGAATACGTAGTTATTCTAGACGTTACGAAATGTATGTACTTGACAAACTGAAAGAATCACGAAATCCAATGGGTATGGCAAATAAGGCGGATATTTTATTGTAAGTTGGGCTCCGACACGATCTTCTCGTTCACTGTTTATTGTACCCATTATCGCTGGCTACGTTGGTTCAACGTCCCAACACTCCTTCTGACACGGTACATTTTTGTCAATTTTACATTTTTTCTAGTGGCTGTATTAATTATGAGATAGGTATAAATGACCACATTACGGCTGACAAAATATTTTGCTTGTTAGCATAAAACCTTAATGAATTTATTATAATCAGTGCAATCTTTTACTTTAATACACTGATCACAAAGAAGTCTTAATTTTGGGGTATAATATTGGATTTTTTTTATTACAGGGAAATATTTATTAATTTACTTTTTTTTTATTATTGTGTTCACTGTTACTGTTAGAATTTACATTTCCATCATTAGCATGCTAAACAATAACACTTTTTTAGAGTACTTAATATAAAACTTGAATTAAATTACCGTTGCATTACATTTTAAGATTACCCGTATGATCCCGGAGGTTCCGGGGTCTATTACCAGGTTAGATAAAGTGTTATTGGGTTTCAAATTAAAAAATTCTCGACATCATTAGTCTGGTAATGTGCCCAAATAATAGCTTATGACACGCCCCTTTTTACGAGGATCTTAATACATTAGTAACAACAAAGCATAGGTATTTGGAGATGTAAATGTAAGTAATTTGTAGCATGGAAGCCATTGGATAAGGACATTTAGTACCAGAAACTCGTACAAAGCTCTTTTACAATTTTCCAATTACATTTATCTGTATCAAATATCCGAGAGAGTGAAACGACGTGGGGTATAGGTAGATGAATCTGCGATATATGTCGATGCTAGCACTATTTAAAAAAAAGGAGTGTAACTAATAATAGATTTAGAAGATCTGACTGCCTTGTGGTCTCGCGGTACAAGTATAGGCCGTGCGATCTAGAGGTCCTGGGTTCAACGGGAAAAGTGTTATTGGGTTTTTCCATTAGGAAATTCTCAGTAATAGCACGGAGTCTGGAAATGTGCCCGAAAAACGGAAATAGGCTCGCCCCCTTTTACGTGGGACTGATACATACCTGGCGAAATGTGGGTGCAGAAATGCATCCCTTGCATCAGTCTTTTTTAAATGCATCCCTACCTACCCCTTCGAGGAATATAAGCATGAGGTTATGCAGATTTAGAAAATTTCCGACGCACTTCTTCCGACAACAGGCGGTAGGGTAAAAGCAACCACAGTAAATTATTTAATACAGAGAAAAATAAGTCTCGGACAGGCAAGCGTAAATGTTGATTTGAAAGATTATTGTCGTAATTCTTTATCGCTAGTCATTATGAGAAATGATCATAAGCAAGCTCCTGCTTGATATTTAATGAATCTTATTGTATATTTTAATTGTTAAACAATTTTCTTATTATGAAGTGCCTCTGCTGATATTTATAGGAATGCTATCACATCATACACATACTGAGCACAGGTCACCTCTATCGCTGAGAGGGTGCTAGGTAGTAGCAGGTTTTTAAAGAATTCAAAATTCATAAAAAATTATTTGATTGCTTAGGACAAAAAATGTATTGACAAATGTTTATTTCCGAACATTTCCGACTTTCCGAAATGTATTAAAAAAATTCAATAATCTACCAATTGATACACGACAAAAATCACATTTTTATCGGATAATATACATAGGTAAATAATAATTATATACATATTACATTACAACCCTCTCAATGGTAGAGGAGAGCCGTGCCCAGCAGTGGGACGTATATGGGTTGATGACATATTACATACCTACATCTTACTGCTTCTTACAGGCTTCTATAGAACTACTCAGTGCAGGATTTACCTATGGCGGGGCCCCAAGCAATCTCAAGTTTTTGGGGCCCCCCGTTCTGAAATTTGACCCTCCCCCCTATTTTTCAAAATAACAAAATACAGCTAATTTTGCAAAATGGATATATTATTCAAATATCTTACAACTTTCTTAAAAATTACAACTTTTTACAAGCTTTTATTTAACTTCACTTTTGTATGTATGTATGTATGTATGTATGTATGTATGTATGTATGTATGTATGTATGTATGTATGTATGTTTGTATGTTTACAAATCTTGCAATGAAGATTTGAACCACTTCCAATAAACCGATTGTGCTGAAACTTGGTATACCTACGTAACTTGGATGACAATACAATAATATGGTACCATGGAGCTGGTCTGATGATGAGGTTGGAAGATGACCATAGAAATATCGGTTCTTGTGGACCGATTGAGCTGAAATTTGGTATGTCTTTGTAACTGCGACAACAATACACAAATATGGTATCATGGTGCTGATCTGACGAAGAGTTGGAAGATGCCCATAGGAACTTCGATTCCTATGGTCGAATTGAGCTGAAATTTTGTATCTCTTCGTAACTTCGGTAACAATACAAAAATATGGTATCATGGAGCTGATCTGATGAGGAGTTGGAGGATGCCCATAAGAACTCCGATTCCTATGGTCCAATTGAGCTGAGATTTTGTATCTCTTTATAATTTCGGTAACAATACAAAAAATGGTATCATAGAGCTAATCTATTGAGGAGTTGGAAGAAGCCCACAGGAACTCCGATTCCTTTGGACCGATTGAGCTGAAATTTGGTACACCTATGTAATTTCGGTGACAATATAATAATAAGGTATCATAGAGCTGATCTGACGAAGGGTTGGAAGATGCCCATAGGAACTCCGATTCTTGTGGTCCAATTGAACTGAAATTTGGTGTGTCTTCGTAACTTCGGTAACAATACAAAAATATGGGATCATGAAGCTGATCTGATGAGGAGTTGGAAGAAGCCCATATGAACTCCGATTCCTGTGGACCAATTAAGCTAAAATTTGGTATGCCTTTGTATTTTCAGTGACAACATAATAACAAGGTATCGTTGATCTGGTGTCATGAGAAGTTGGAAGGTGCCCATAGGAACACTAGTTTCCATGGACCGATTGAATTGAATTTCGGTAGGACTACGAAATGGATAGAGTTAGAAATATTTCCAACTAAAAAGTTAAAAATAAATTAACGGTGAAAAACATATTTTAAAATCAAGCTTTTATTATGCACGAAAAATTAAAAAAATAAACTAAGAAAACATTCATAAAATTCGTAGTTTTTTAAACTTTACAAGTAACAATTTACAAACGTGTTCGGTTTATCAGTAGAAGTATGATACATAAACATATATTATCTATAACTAGTATATTAATATTCTTAAGTGATTTAAAAGCTTGTCGCGCAATTTCGTTAATGCAAAGACCTCGGCCGCGACGAGCTTTTAGATCACTTAAGAATATTAATATACTAGTTATAGATAATATATGTTTATGTATCATACTTCTACTGATAAACCGAACACGTTTGTAAATTGTTACTTGTAAAGTTTAAAAAACTACGAATTTTATGAATGTTTTCTTAGTTTATTTTTTTAATTTTTCGTGCATAATAAAAGCTTGATTTTAATTCCTACTTTTTTCAGTCGCAAATTGATAAATGATTTCATCGAAGTCAAGTTGAAGAAGCTTGTCTTTTTCGATAAAAAGTAAGCCTAAATCGCTTACTTTTTCTTGGCACATAGATGAGCGCAAATAATTTTTGACGCGTTTTAAGGCGCTGAACGATCTTTCTCCTGTACTTTTCTGTTGTATAGTTTCTTTTTTATTATTTCTAATTTTTTCCCATTTTTGAAATAAAAAAAATAAATAAAATTCAAAAAAAATTCGAATTTTTCGGGGCCCCTCTCCAGGCGGGGCCCCAAGCAATTGCTTCCTTTGCTTTCTGGTAAATCCGCCACTGGAACTACTCTTATATGTAACCCTTCTAACCTTCCTACCCCTCAGAGCTAGGCCGTGCAACACAATGACTCTAGTATCAAACGCTATTACATGAAATTTTTAAGAGCTTATAAGGGTGCAGGTTTTTTAAGATAAATTTTGTTTTCTCAATAAATATACACTTGCCTTTTGACGTTTACAAACAACTATTAGCTTGCAATTGTAAAATTTTTGTGTACAATTGGAATACATTAAGTATTGATGAAGTAAAAAATGCTAGGGAGGCGCATTTCATATGCGATTATATGTAATATCTGTTCATTATATTATATAGCCCCAACAATTTTCGCTTAAACATTAACATTCTTCAAATAACACATTCCTACAAAAAAACAGTTAATTTAATGGCTTTTCTTTTTTATAGATATTTGGCCCCCAGATACTGAAAATGAAAACCGTTTCTTCCTATCAGCTTAAGTTTTTGTGATATGATGTTATGGGCATTTTGGTATATAAAAAGGAGAAAATCTAACTAGAGACCGAAAATGTAATCTTTAGAAGCGGCTGAAAATGATCTTTTTTGATGATTTTCTTGAATGAAAAGCTTGTTGCAGGTCTCTTTTCAAACTCCAGCAGTAATCTGACATCATGTGTACATCCGATTTACCTTTATATCTTTCCTTCATAGGACAAAATTTCTTGGTGACACCTTTTTACTTTTTCATCACTAAAGTAGCCAAGACTTTTAGGAAATGGCATTTTAAATAATGGAGCTTGACACTGTTATTATAAACAAGATTTTTAAAGCAAGATAACATATGATGAACTAAGTCTTGATAATTTAGAGTAATTACTAAGAAATAACTAATTATTTGTAATTACTAAGAAAGTTTTTCATAAGGGACACAAATGCTTTCCATACATTGTACTCGGTTTCATTCATGGTTTTAATATTTTTTATCGTTTACTAGCACCTTATTTGGGGGGCATTAAATATCCCAGCTTTATAATTTCTCTGTACTGATTCTAGGGAATTTCTATGCAATATACTACTATCAAGCGCCTTGACAAATTGCTACATAATGCAAAGTTTAATTTTTAATGGTGGCAAAATAATGCGATCTATATTGACAAGAAAAGATATATAACATTTTGCATTCTAAGAACTAAATTTTCTCCAATAGGCTAGTCTTTATTTGAATTATAACAAAAACATAAAAATAACAATCTTCATTATGGTTTTTAGGTTATCGCAACATCATCGAGGTTTTAAAGTTTAAAGAATTCTCTTTTCCATTTGACCTCTATCGCAAACTATCCATACCATTTGGCAAACAGGAAAAGACACCCTCGGTTTATGTAAATTACGCACTTGTACTTTAAAGTACTCAAAATACAGTAGTTTCACAAAGTCTGTAATCGATTTTCTGTTTTTTCCTTCACAAAATATTCACCGCATTTAAAACAAAAACACTTTGGATAATTTAGATAACTTATTTTTGACTTAGATATGGCGATAAATTGGAAATTAACAGATAACAATACAACACTAAACTTGTAAAGGTGCGTCTATTCTCTAAGCAAAATGGAATAGCTGTATACTAAAAACTAGAGCTGATTTGTAAAAAACTGCTGGTAGATTTAAATTTAGGATGTCGTAATCTATAGGAAAAAGCTAAAAAAATCCTCCGGAAAATTTTAAAGAGTCAAATTTTGTAGGTCTGTGTAATAATTAGTGGCTAAAAGTAAAAAAACAATGGTGTAAAACAACAAAATATGTCAAAAAAAGTTTCTTTTTCTTACATATTGTGTTATAAAAAGTGGTTATTGTGTGGAATAGAGAGAAACAATTAAGCGAAGTGCAATTTTATTTGTGAAACAATGTCTGAGGCCCTTCTCCCAATGAAAGACTTCAACGCGCTGTCGACGGTTTATGGATTACTTATAGGCCGTCGAGCTAGAATATTTATTTGATAGTTTTGTGTTTATTGACCGAAAATAAAGTGTGTTTGTAAGTCTTTGTTCTAAATTCTGTAAATAAATGTTAGCGTAATAACTTTTGTACACTAAATTTTTGCATAAATATAAATTGTCGATAAAATGTCTTATATAAATAATATATGCATAAATCCATCCATCCAGTACCGATGCAATATTACATCTCCACCTCGGTCATAAATAAATGATGCTAAATATGTATATTAGTTCATATTTTCAAAAGTAACTGGGTGTTCATTTTCAATTAAAAAAATGACTACCTTAAGATAGTTATTAGGTATTATTACTTTAACTCACTTTTCTGCAAATACATATTTATCACAAACATTCATTTAACCATAACCAACTATTAAATTCTTCGTGAAAGTATTCAATTTGAATAAGTTTCTACTGAATAGCTCATCTAATAATGTTTATAGTATTGTTAACTAAATATTAGAATTAATATTTGAGAAAAATCTTATTCACTTCATTTCCCAGCTAGCGGTCCCACACGGATTCGCGAGAATAAAATCATTTTTATAATACGCAATTGCTCTATTTTATTCCATTAAAACATAACATCAGGCCCCGGGCGTCTATTTAAAATTTATAGTTTTTTGCTGTTTCTTACAACTGATTCCTGTAATTTGTGGTGGAATAAACGAACCCGATAATACAAATATGTTTCTATTGTTATTGTTTCTATTCTCAAAAAAATAGAATTTGATTACGTCATTGCTAAGTAATGAAAGCAAAAAGTACATAAGTATAGACATTATCTTATAATGTGTGTCAGCGAACTACCCCACCATAGAAACCGGACCGAGCGATTCATAATAAAAGCGGCGTTCTGCGGTCACTCGGGCTCACTCTATCGGCGGCGCTCGAACGAATCATACGTTTTCTCGTCTTTAAAGTCGTAATAGTTTTGTAATAGAGTTAGATAATTTTGTAAATATAATCGATGATTTTGTAAACGTAATTAATTATATTTGTAAATATAATTACGATTGTGAATTGTTAAAATTCGTGTTATTCTTTTTGTTATTTTTTTTAAATCTTATTTCCTTTCGTCTTTAAGATCAGAAGTGGGATTCAACTTGCGTGTTCATAGTTCGGTTTTCGTGGAATTTATCGTTGTGACTGTGTTAATTTGTGCGTATTGAGATAGTGCGTTGAGAAGTGTTTTATTAAAATTCACTCGACATGTCGAGCCGTTCGAAGTATGACAATAACGATAGGTCTCGTGATCTTAGTATTTCAGGTGATAGTTCGGTTGAGCGCCAGCGTAGGTCGTCTAAACACCGGGATACCCCGCGTAGGTCTCGAAATAAGTCTCATAAACATCGTTCCCGTGATCACCGCGTAAGGCGCCAGGACGAAGTATTGAATAGGGTTCTTGTTAGGCTTGATGCGATTGAAAATACGTTAAAACCTGCGGGTGGTTGTTCGTCGTCGCAACCAAATAGCGATAGGAGTGCCCAATCGATGCCTTTAGTCGTGACGACTCCAGTCAACGGGTTGGGATCGGAGATAACCGGAGATACGCCCCGAGACACGCCATCTCGGCGCGATGATAGTAACACGACGGGAAAAGACTCTACGGATATAATTATTCAAGCGTTGTCTGCGTTGACACACGTGCGTTCTCAAAATTTCTACATTTCGCCATTTGATCCCAGTATTCACGACTTTGACACGTGGTGTGCAGAAGTCGACCGGGCTTGCGAATTAAATAGGTGGGATGATCGCGAGTGTCTGGGGCGGGTAGGCGGCTGTCTTCGCGGTGATGCGAAGTCGTGGCTCAACGAGTGGGTAACGACTGATAGGACTTGGAATAATTTTAAAATTGAATTTCGCTCATTATGTCCGCGAAATATTGACACGGCTACCGTTTTATATGAAGTTATGTGTACCAACTCTAATAAGTATGCTACGTTCGCGGAATACGCGCGTAAGTCGCTCCTACGTTTAAATATCGTCAAGGGCTTGTCGGATGAATTGAAGGTAGCCATAGTTGTACGCGGTATAGCCGACCCTCAAATTAAGGCTGCTGCAGCAAACGGCAAATTGACGCCCAATAATATAGTAGAATTCTTGTCGGTTTACGGTAAACCTAAAATCCTAAAACCTTCTAGTTCTTATGCGCAAAAACGCGAAATATATCGACCTATCGACGACAATATAACATGCCATTATTGTGGTAAGATAGGCCATAGAAAGCAAAATTGCCCTAAAAAGCCTAGACAAGAGTTAGGTAGCTCATCAAATGGTAATAAGTCTCTTAAATTCTGCACCTTCTGCAAGCGTACGGGACATTTAATTAATTCGTGTTTTTCAAAACAAAAGTCTGAGAACAAAAATCCTAAATCCAGTGACGTAAATTTTTGCTTAGAATCAAACCCAAAAATAACAATATGATGACCGTTTCAATTCAAAATGTAACTGTTGACGTCTTGATTGATAGCGGGTCGGACGTTTCATTAATAGCAGAGCCGGTTTTAAAATTTTTCAAATTAAATAAAATTCCTAGTTATCGTTTAATGCGCGGTATAGGTAGTCAGGAAATTGAAACTACCTCGTATGTAACTACAATCATTGAATTTCCGGAAGTTTCTCTTGAAGCAGATTTATACGTCGTCCCGGCGGAATGCATAAATGTGCCTATTTTACTGGGTACGGATGTATTAAATAAAGAAGGGTTGACTTATACTCGTACTCATAAGGGGCAACGCTTAGTTAGGACAAAAACCCCTATTGTGCAACATATTAGTACCTCGGAGTTCGAAAATATTAAGACACCTTTAGTGGGTGAAGATAGGAGCCGTTTGTTTGACATTGTTCACCAATTTTCAAATTCATTCATCTCCGGCACGGCAACGTCCACGGTGACCACGGGTAGCATGGACATAAAATTAACTTCCACCATTCCGATTACCCATCGACCTTACAAGCTCTCCGCTGACGAGAAGACTAGGGTCCGAGAGATCGTCAATGACTTACTTAATAAGGGGATTATTCGGGAGTCACAATCTGAGTACGCAAGTCCCATCATTCTTGTCAAAAAGAAGGACGGGAGTGATAGAATGTGCGTTGATTATCGCGCACTAAATTCGGTCACAATTAAAGAACGATTTCCCTTGCCTTTAATTGACGACCAAATTGATAAGCTTGGTGGGTTTAAATTTTTTACGAGCTTAGACATGGCAACAGGCTTTCACCAGGTGCCAATGAAAAATGATGATGCCATCAGCAAAACGGCTTTTGTAACACCCGAAGGGCATTTCGAATACTTGAAAATGCCTTACGGGTTGGCCAATGCCCCAATTGTCTACCAAAGAATAATTTCTAAGACACTTAAGCCTTTGATAGACACGGGAAGGGTTTTAAATTACATTGATGACGTTTTAGTTCTATCTAATACAGTAGATGAGGGCCTTGAAACTTTACACGAAGTTTTACGTGTACTTACAGAATCGGGATTTTCAATAAATTTAAAGAAGTGCACGTTCTTAGACACCGAACTAGAATATTTAGGACGCTTGATTGGCCATGGTCAGGTTAGACCGAGCCCTAGAAAAGTAGAGGCACTTGTCAAGTCCCACAGACCCACGAATGTTAGAGAGGTGCGCCAATTTTTGGGGCTCGCGGGATATTTCCGTAGGTATATAGCAGGGTACGCCTCTAAGACTAGCTGCATATCTAAGTTGCTTAAAAAGGGGGAACAGTTTTCATGGGGTGCGCAGCAAGACGCTGCTCGCGATTTTATTATTCATTGCCTAACTCATGAGCCAGTTTTAGCAATATTTGACCCTAAATTGCCAACAGAGCTCCACACTGACGCAAGTTCGGTGGGTCTTGGTGCTATACTGTTGCAGGAGCATGTCGGTAGGAAGAAAAGGGTTGTTGCTTATTTTAGTAAGTCCACCCAAGCCGCAGAGACTAGGTACCACAGCTACGAGCTGGAAACTTTGGCTATTGTACGAGCGCTCCAACACTTCCGCCACTATCTTATTGGAATAAACTTTAAGATAGTGACTGATTGTAATTCGTTGAAGCTTACAGAACGCAAAAAGGACCTCTTGCCCCGGGTAGCGCGCTGGTGGGTTTACCTTCAAGATTTTTCATTCTCTTTAGAGTACAGAAAAGGTTCCTTAATGCAACATGCTGATTTCTTTAGCCGGCATCCTCCAGCAAACGTTTCACATATTCGTAACCATAACAACTGGGCAAAAATTGCTCAAACTGCCGATAGGGAAACACAAGATTTAATTGCAAAATTGAGGGACGGTCAGTTAGATTCAAATAGGTATTTGATTAAAAATGAACTATTGTTTTATAAGTATACACCTACGGGGGAGGAATCGCGTCTTTTATGTTTTATTCCAAAGGGTCACAGACTTAGTTTACTGAGAGCGTTTCATGACGATCATGACCATATTGGAATTGACAGAACTACTGAATTAATTCTCCGTCACTTTTGGTTCCCTGGGTTACGTCAATTTGTGAGAAAGTACATAGGGCATTGTATTGTATGTCTAGCTCATAAAAAGGTACCTAGGGCTCCTCACCAACCAATCCAATCTTGGACAAAGCCAGATGTGCCTTTTTCAATCATCCACACTGATGTTCTCGGGCCTCTTACAGAATCTAATGGGTTTAAGTACATTTTAATTGTTGTCGATTCATTTTCCAAATACTGTTTGCTCTATTCATTGTATAGACAAGATTCAGACGAGTTAAAACGTGTTTTCATAAACGTTATTTCTTTGTTCGGAACGCCGACTACAATTGTTTGTGACCGCGGAAGAATGTTTGAGAGCACTGCATTTAAGTCATGGGCCGGTGAAATGGGTTGTTCCATCCACTTCATAACACCTGGCATGCATCAGGAAAATGGTCAGGCCGAAAGGTACTGCAGAACTGTTTTAAATATATTGCGTGTTGAAGTGGGACACAAAGGTGTACAGTGGTCTGACGTTCTATGGAAGGTTCAGCTCAATTTGAATGTCACTAAACAAACGACAACTCAAGCTTCACCATTGCAGCTATTAGTAGGCATCGATGCTGCAACGCCTGTTATCAGATCCTTGGTGCGTGACATCGCGCTAGAAAACTCCAGCCCCAACAGGGAAGCAATGATGCTTCTTAAACGGCAGCGAGCTTCTGAATTGCTGGCAGCAAATCAACAGCGTCAAGATGCTTACACCAACGAAAATCGCCGGCAACCACGTGGCTTCGAGGCTGGCGACTTCGTGTTCGTCAGCAAGGCATCGCAAAGTACTGGAAAACTAGATTCCGGTATGCGTGGCCCATATAAAGTCCTTCGTACGCTGCCTCATTATCGTTATGAGCTGGAGCTGCTCGCTGGCTCGCATGGGAAGAAAACTCAAGCTGCTGCCGAGCACATGGTGCTCTGGCGAGGTGAATGGACGCCAGATGTGTGTTCTGCATTCTTCACGGCGGGTAAAGTATTGCCATGTATACTGACTGAGTTTGTTATTTTGGCGTCAAGCATACTGAAGGGCCTCTGACGTGGTCAAGCATACTGAAGGGCCTCTGACCAGCTATGTTATTGTTTTGGCGTCAAGCATACTGAAGGGCCTCTGACGTGGTCAAGCATACTGAAGGGCCTCTGACCTTAGTGAAGTTGATTAGGTATTTGTTAATGGATGTATAGCGAGTGATCGGAGTCCGGAATCCAGTCATTCGGTGTACACTTCATTACAAGCACTGCAGTGGATGTATTCATTTCTTATTTCTCAATGTTCATAATTTGTGTTTTAGATAGTGAAGATGCTGAGGACCTGGGATCTGATACAAGTGGCAATGCAGCCGAGGACGTCCTGCTGTCAGGAACGGCCGTGTCAGCGAACTACCCCACCATAGAAACCGGACCGAGCGATTCATAATAAAAGCGGCGTTCTGCGGTCACTCGGGCTCACTCTATCGGCGGCGCTCGAACGAATCATACGTTTTCTCGTCTTTAAAGTCGTAATAGTTTTGTAATAGAGTTAGATAATTTTGTAAATATAATCGATGATTTTGTAAACGTAATTAATTATATTTGTAAATATAATTACGATTGTGAATTGTTAAAATTCGTGTTATTCTTTTTGTTATTTTTTTTAAATCTTATTTCCTTTCGTCTTTAAGATGTGCTATAATGAAATAATCTTTACTAATATTATAAAGCTGAAGAGTTTGTTTGTTTGTTTGTTTGAACGCTAGGATCTCAGGAACTACTGGTCCGATTTGAAAAATTCTTTCAGTGTTAGTTAGCACATTTATCGAGGAAGGTTATAGGCTATATATTATCACGCTACGACCAATAGGAGCGGAGCAGCAATAAAGAATGTTTCAAAATCGGGAATATTTTTTTCCGTTTGAAAGCTTCCGCCGCGTGCGCTGCGGAAACGGTTAAAGTTACACTGAAATGATGTATTACAAAATTGTACTCCTTTAAAAGTTCTAAAAAAAAGTCCGCGACAGCATATATCTATCTTTTAGGATTACTTCACTATAACCTCTTTTATGCTAACCAAATTTGTCCAAAAATAAAGCATTTATTATGAAGGTGTTTTTATAAAGAGTATGTTAATCCTTATCCAAATAAATGCGTTATTCATTAAAAGTATTTAATTTGAAAGAAATTTGCCCTTTACACCATTTGATTTCAATTAGTATCTTAGAAGATATTGCAGTTTTAAAATAATGATCAAGCGCGCAATAATGATGCACAAGGCGCCGACCGGCGTGTTACGGGTTCACGTTTAAACAATTTGACCGATTTGTATGATTTTCGTATATTTAAGTAAATGGGACTCTGCGGAGTAAAATACTACAACTTATTCTCTTTCTGAACTCAACCCTGTAGTCCACGCAGACGGAGTTGCGGGCAAAAGCTAGTTAAAAAATATATGCGTAAATTGTATATAACTATATTATACATATATATATATATATATATATATATATATATATATATATATATATATATATATATATATATATATATATATATATATATATATATATATATATATATATTATATATATATATATATATATATATATATATATATATATATATATATATATATATAGTTTCAGTTTATTTAAATATATACTATATTTAAAGCGCTCAATAAAACAAATCTTTTTTCATACCTAGCATTGGTTTACGTAAGGCATCTTGCGCATAAAAATCGTGTATGACATATTAACAGGAAAGTAGGTAGGTAGGTAACTACCTACCTAGTAACTACTACCTAGTAGTTAGTCTCTATAGGTATACTCGTTTTCCTGCCGCCTAAATACTGCTAGTAAATTAATGTAGTACATCAACAACGAAATTGAATTATATAACTGTATTTTTTTATAATATACAATTATCTTTCTAAGAGTTTCCATATAAGTATAGAATATTATAATTAATCCCGAGTAGATCATACACACTTATTATATAAGTATGTAGCAGGGCATTGGAACTATTGTGGTAAATATTCTCAGTCTGGTGCGTTTAATGTTTAATGCTACATAGTTAAACAGAATTGTCTGTTTATTCTTTATGGAAATGTTTTTCAAAAATTGCTATGATTTATGAATCATGTTTGCAAATAAAGACGGCACGCCGACGCTTTATTGAATCCTCTGCCATGAACTCTTGACTATAGTTCAGTGCTCGTAATTTGGTTTTATGTCCGGCTCGGAGAAACTATGAAGGTGCCTATCGTATTCGTACAACATTTAAGTATTAAATAACAAGAAAGCAAGCAACATGTATGTATAAAGGTACAGTAATTACAGCGCTAGCCCACTCGTCTGCAGCGTCATTATTCATCGTTTTACGACTGCATGAGGTATAAATATTAAACTTAAGTCGTATAGATGAATTGCTAACATTTCCTTTTTAATGGCGAGGTTAAATATGATGTGCGAGTGATGGCCTCGGTTTGGGATCTTACTCTGTATCGAGGGATGCTCCATACTACATACTTACTTAATGCGCCCGAACAATGTGGCCAATTACGACATTTTAATTACGTGCAATAACTTTTTTATCAATCTGTGCGTGGCACTAACGTCAATCTCGAACGACCTCTCGATCGCCTCGGAATGTCGATAAATCGCTTTGCAGTGCCGGCGTTTTACTGATCTCTATAAAATATCAAAGATAACAACGAGTGGCTGTGAGGGCTGTTTGGAAAGGCACCTCGGCCCAGTGATTGGAGGTTTATGGCAATCGCTTCGATAAATAGAAGCGGTGTGTGCGCGGCGGAATGGAGTCGAAGGCACAATTGTCCCAGCCGCGGAGCTCGTCCGAGTCGCGTCATCACGCACAACAGCGCTCACCTTAGCAGCCAGTCGAGAGGTGCTAATTATCAAATGCAAGACCGACCAAACCGATATTGAAACCATTGAAACAATACGGGCCGTGTTGTCTTTTCCAATTTCAAAGTTTGCGGAATGGCTGCGTAACGAAGGCCGAACAGGCTGTGCAAATGGAACGATGCCGAAAACTCAAGTATTTTTAATGGTCTTGCGTCATCGCCTTTTCAAACTTGAATTTTCATTATCACTTGGCATGTATACAACCACCAGCCTTGATATGTTAATCAAACAATAGACTAAAATCAAATAACCGCAACACATGATCAATAAGATTTGACCTTACAAATAAAAATATATTTTTCGACTATTGGCCAATTGTTTACACAATGTTCGATTGCCTTGAATAGGTATTACAGACAATCAATCTTGGTTGTCCACCTTGCACCCATGACAGGTTTACTAAATATACCGAACTAATAGAACTTATTTTCTACACGAGTTAACAGAACGAACAAAGATTACATATGTATGGTAGGCGAATGTTTCATAGCATAGACATGGAAATATCAACACAACATTTGGCTGTGAGCAATAAAATTAGAAATATTGATACGGTAAATTAGACTTAATGGTTTTTCAATGGTCTTCTTTTCCGCGCATTAAATTATAATAACAATAAAGTTTATTTGACTTAGACAGGACTTGCCATTGCCAATATTAAGGGCTTTGCATTGTATCGCAAGTAAAAGGCAAACTTATTTATATTTACTATGAATATAAGTCGTTACAACAGGACGTTTACACGTGTAAATACATAAAATGTTCTAATAATGATAATTGCAGCAAAACCATTTTGACGTGATAATAAAACGTATGTATGGTTACAATTAGTCTTCACGACACACCCCATCAAATTGGTGTCGATTTTATTTTCTTTAATACGCGTTCAGTGTAAATATTCAAATTCGGAAGCTGATAACCACAATCAAACTTTTTTGAGGCTACATTTCAATTAAATTTTATTCCTCAATTCTGTGGTTGCCATAAAACTTTAAAGTTTGACGAGTAAAGCCCATTGAGGAACTCCGAAATGATATTAATTCAAATAACTCGGGTTAAAAAGTCAGGGTTTTATGTGTGCTGTAAAAATTTATTGTAGGGCTTTGTGGCGAGCCGGACGCGCCGATAGGTGCTCAGGCCGATGACGGAACCTACGTGGACACCGCCGCCGCCACCGCCGCCACCGCCGCCACCGCCGCCGCCGCCGCCGCCGCCGCTCCACACGCCCGCCGCGCCACTGCGCCTCTCACGCTTTGTGCTGCGGACCGCGCGGCTTTTGCGTTTGTACGATTACTGCGCGTGCGCACACTTCCCATCCCGCTACTCATATAGTACTTAATATATGACTCAAAAGTAATTACAAACGATTATAATTCAAATTAGGAGCAGAGTCTTATAAAAATTATTAAAGTAATTTCGTCGTTTTTTACCTGCTAAAGTATGGAATTAAATAATCTCGACAACAATGTATATAACAGGAAATATTAAACTTATAATAATTATGCATTGTCAAACAGTCCTATAAACTTATAAATAGCCAGTCTTACCTAGCATAGTCTATAAATACTAGTAGTTTTGCGTTTTATTAAATGATTGGAATAATAATGCATTACTTTGTTGTTTATAACATAAGTAGATACTTAGGTAGGTATAATGTACGCAAATGTAGGAATCTAGGAATGGTTTCATTGACGTTTACTTATACTATAAAATTCTATTACAGGCATTTAATGCAAAGCTCAAAAACACAAATTAAGAATGATTAATTAACACGCAACTTTAAGAGTTAATAATATAATACGAACAATAAAAAGTTTTATAACAAATACTTTATTGTTGTTAGTTAAAAGTCAATACTAACATCTTACCTATATCCGGTGTTTATTTCCTCCTCAATTTCGGCAACTTACTAAACACATTAAGAATATACAACTTTTTAACAGCACTTCGGTTCACCACACGTTCACTAAACTTTATTTAAAAGGAAGGTTTAGTTACACATTGTTCCTTCTTTATTAAATGTTTAGAATATTTAATGAAACCGATAGGGGCGAAGTATCAATTATTTTCACCTACTTGTCGCATATCACGAATCAGTGGTTGCGTGCCAACTCGATGAGCAACTACCGCAAACTTGACCACACTACACTTCATTAACGTTCACACAAAATAACGTTGCCACCACCCACATACCGTGCGCAACATATTCACCTTTATGTCAGTGGTGTAGAGTATCATTTGCAATGAAATGTAACTAATTCTAACCGTGGACAAAAATGAATTATAAACTCTAGGACCTTCAACATAAAGACCAATTTCACGTCGTTTTAAAAAGAATGGCGCGAACAGGCAAACTGTGAGAGACTCCGCCTCTAATGTTTAACAAACAAACTGATTGGCGGCTCAATCTGTCCATAGTTGGGACAATCCTGCGCAACGTAAAGGCGGTCACACAGTTTACAACTGTACATCTATAATTTTTAATTTCAATTATGCTTGCATTACTCAATTCCTATTATAAATTAATCTATTGCGTTAGATCTTAATATTTTACACTAAAATAGGCAATGATTATAACTTACATTGTAAGGTTAGGGCACAATTACGTAATTATAAAAATATGGTTTATTAAAAATTTTATTATTTGAATTCAAATACAAAATATCTCATTATTTACTATATGTTTTATATTGGGTATTTAGTCTTAAATCAATAGATAATTATAGATAAATTATTTATTTTAAAACTACTTATTAATTAAAATTAATACAAAATGAAACTTTTTAATGTATCAAGATTACGTAATATTTAAGTAAAATTATTATAAATGTGACAATTTGTGTTCGTTACTGAATCACGCAGAAACGTCTAAACTAATTTGAATTAAATCTAGATTAATATGAAGGAAATAGTTCGTTTAGATATTTTATGGCTTTGAAGCCTATGACTAATGGTTAAACTGTTCCATTTTAATTACTCCTACATTTTCCATTTCCCTGTGAACCCAATTTGAAGTTCTTTTAGACCTAGTCGCTTGCAAAAACAGTGTAACATACTGTTTTATATTGTACACTCGTTACTTATAGTCTATGCAGATGCGTATATCCGGGAGCAGTAATAGAGAACTGTTTACTGTACTACTCAATGTCATTTTACTACTTATACATAATTCCATAGAATATTTTGTACTTCCATAAAACTTAAAAAAATCATATTTTAGACGCGCTGGCGAAAAAATATATTTACCTACATTTCACCTGCCAGATAAGTAAATAGATTAGACAAACACCTAGCTCCAAACATGCAGTAAAATTGCCACTCATTTTTATAAACCCGCATAGCCATACTTTCTAAACGGTACAAGGCTTATTTTATTACAAACGTATAAATATTGCAGTTATTTGCTTTCTTAGTGTGCACTAATCTAACTAGAGAGTCCTCAAAGAAAAAAACCACAAGTATCGGATCATCTGATAGAGCTATAAAATGATTAATAAGCGTTGGTTTAAAAGATAGTATGTTGTTTGAGAGAAGTGTGTCGGAGCATGGCGTGACGTGCGCGCCGAGAGCGGCGTGAGGGGCTGCTGTAGACACCTAGTCAGCATTCCAATGCATCGAGCCCGCCTCACCCAGTTACGGTCTGCCGGCCGACCAAGTGTTAATTGGAAAAGGAAACTTCAAACAACGACCGAGCTCAATGCTCTCCACAGAAATGTTTCATTTTTAAACATCCCAGTGACCGTTATAGTCGATACTTACACGCATACATTGCACTTCTTCAAAGCGCCGGTGACTCGCCTTCACGTTCTCTGAATCTAGGTTACAAACTTGGGAATATTCCACTCAATCAATATTACATGAAATCTCCACCAATAGCTACTGGCTACTACGATAAGTAGCAATATTTAATATTGGTTTTCCTCTAATGCAGCTTCTTATTAATGTAATAACTATTAAAATGGATAAACAGTTTACTCAGATAACTTATTTTGTACAGGTATAAATATGTTAATTTTAAAGAAATAAAAAAAATAGTTTGCTCTTTTTTCCGCTATTTTCAAGCGATTAGCGATATTAAAAAAAAATCATCATCAATCCACATACATAGGTACTAGGTACTGACCACGGGACAGTCCTCCAAACTAACCAACTGACAAAATTTCCTCATAATGTCTCTAACAACATTCAAGCATGTAATAATTTAATGTAAGCAGTGATGGCCTCGAGGTTTAAGCGCGCGGTCGAGAATCTCGGCGGTCGCGGGTTCGAACCCCAGGCACACACCTCTGACTTTTCGAAGTTATGTGTGTATTCAAATTGAATTATCACATGCTTTAACGGTGAAGGAAAACATCGTGATGAAACCTGCACACCTAAGAGTTCTTAGGAATTTCTTAGGTGTGTAGTCCGCCAACCCGCACTAGGCCAGCGTGGTGGACTATGGCCTAAACCCTCTCAATGGTAGAGGAGACCCGTGCTCAGCAGTGGGCGTATATGGGTTGATGAAGAAGAAGAAGAAGATACCTATACATAGTCAAAACTGCAACATGTCAGAATTGAAGTATGTCAGGTGACCGAACCCGCGACGGTCTACATTTTCTTTCGACTGCTAGCCTACGCCTCCAGACTCATCATCATCATTCTCTTGCCCTGCTCCCAATTTTTTATTTGGGGTCGGCGCAGCATGTTTTATCCTTCCACACATCCCTATCAGCCGTCATGTCTTCAGTCACGCCTTTCTCTTTCATATCTCCTCTCACGCACTCCATCCATGTTTTCTTTGGCCTTCCTTGGCTTGTTCATCCTTCAACTTTCATGCTCATTACTTTTTTACCAACCTATGTTTCGTCTCTCCTCATAATATGCCCATACCACGACAGACGGTGTCCTTTCAGCTTATCAATCACAGGAGCTACTTTCAAACTTCCTTTAACGTATTCATTCTTCACTCTATCAGTCAGAGTTACCCCACACATCCATCGCAACATTCGCATTTCTGCTGCATGCAGTCGTTTTTCGTCGGTCTTCTTCGTAGCCACCATTAATAAAAAAAATACCGCACAGAAACCAGGGTTAAATGGATCATTGGTAAGCATGTGCAGGAGTAGAAAAGTTAGATAGATTTTATTTTCTACCCAAATGTGTTTTCTTATGGCTTAGACCAAAACCTAGGTACCTAGAAATTAAAGAACCCAAATTATAAACTATACACTTAGTTTAGTTACACTAATTTCTCTTAATATCACTTATAATAAATTGACCAAATTTACTTGAAAATCTACTTTCTAGATAGTCAAAACTAAATTATAACTAAACCCGGTTCTACGTGGCTCAAACAAACCCCCGGCCTTTCTTAGAAACTACTGCACCGAAATTCTCTTTATCCGTTTGTTTACATAGATAATTCTTTTAAAATTGGTTTGAGGAAATGGAGTCTTTTGAAATGTAGAGCAAACAAAGCAATACCTATTTACGTACCTACCTACATTAGAACAATAACTCATAACAATATGGTTACCCATATTTACATATGGATTCTTTACAACACGTCTAGTTCATAATAATTATTTACATACTAGAATATCTTAGAATTCGTCAAGATGCAATTGGTAGCTATTATTGAATATTCCGCAAATTTCTCATTTTGTGTTCCATTCATAATTTGTATGTAATTATTTAACTCAAATAAGAGCCAATGAAGTTTATCACATACAACCATATAGTTTACTTCTCGTATTGAAAGAAATAAAAGTATAGAGAAGTATATGTAGCACGAGTGCGGGCGGCGAGGCGACGCGTCGGTGGCGCGCACGCACACGCGCCCCAAACTCGCGCGTATTCTCCGTCGCAGTGTTTATTCGGAGCCCCGTGCTAACTCCTCCGTTTAAACACTACGTGCTAGCAGGGCATGAATTAACTTTTCATATAAATAAAATTCACGCTACTCTAACCTCCTGAAATTAACACCTCGGCGTAAATACTATTTAGTACCGTGACAAGACTACCATATGGGTCTTCCGTTGTTATTTGTATGACTTTTGGTCAGCATCACGTTCGTAATTCATCCTACATGGAGATAACACGATAAATAAAAAATCGTGTGCTCAACCTCACTGATACCTACGTTTAATACATGTGGGTGCCTACAAAAATCTTTCAAACGTCCATAAGATAAATCAATATGTAATTATATTAATCATAAAAACTTTTAGAGAAGAAAAGATTTAACGTCGAATGCGTAACAACGAAAAAATATCGAATTACTAACTTACTTATGTCACCATTTTTCGATTTAGTAAACATTACGTCATGAGCGTCATATCAGGATGTTAAATTGATGGAATATCCAAGCGTTAAAACCGATTTAAACGAATGTACCTATCTAATGTCTTTGTTAGCTAGGAATCATACACGTTGCCTTTACATGTAACCAAAATATGAATAATGATCCAATTATATTTTGAAGACATTTTAGATACGTTTGCACTGAACTATTATAGAATCCATACTTCCATACTAATCCATACTAATATTATAAACTAGCTTTTGCTCGCGACTCCGTCCGCGTAGACTACAGGGTTGAGATCAGAAGGAAAATAAGTTGTAGTCTATTTTACTTCTCAGAGTCCTATTTATGTCCATACCAAAATTAATACAATTCGGTCAAATTGTTCAAACGTGAAACCGTAACGCGTCGATCGGCGCCTTGTGCATCATTACTGCGCGCTTGATCAATATTTTAAAACTGCAATATCTTCTGAGATACTCAGTGAAATCAAATGATGTAAAGGGCAATTTTATTTAAAATTAAATACAGTGAAACTTGGTTAAGTGGGACCTGGATAAGTGAGAAACCTCCATAACTGGAACTCATGCTGAGGTCCCAACACTTTGGCACTGAATTACCTCTGTTAGTGGGACGAGGTAAGCCTCTATATCTGGGATTTGTTCTTTCGATTTATCATCATTGTTACCTATATAACTGAGACAGCGAGTAAATTTTATATGCATAAACCTCTGTAACTGAGATAACATTGTTTGTTTACTCATTCTTATTCTACCCAAAAATTCCACACGTAATTCCAAGTACGTAAGTACAAATTTTGAGCTTCAATTACCTTCAGTTTTAGTTTCGCTTTACTATCATACAGATGTTTATTTGAAAAATGACAAAACGAAAGCTACAATCGTTATCATTACGTGAAAAACTGAAGTTAATATCCGTTTATGAAAGTGGGGAGACACGCGAAGAAGTTTGTGACGAATTTAATGTGCCAAAATCGACTCTTTGTAGAATAATTCAGAGTAAACATAAAATTGAATCACAATGTGCTGAAGCACAAGGGAAACTAAAACGTGCACGTTTATCAGAATATCCTGAACTTGAACAGTGTTTCCTAACATGGATCAACATGTATTCTCACCTCTATTAATGGAACCCTCTGTAAATGAGACAGATATTTATTTATACCTGTATATCTGAGACACTGGGTAAGTGGAATACCTCTATAAGTGAAACGACATTGCAGGTCCCTTGATGTCTCACTTAACCAGGTTTCACTGTACTTGTAATGAATAACGTATTTATTTGGATAAGGATTAATATCATATTTATAAAAACACCTTCACAAATAAAACTTTATTTTAAAATAAATTTGGTTAGGCTAAAAAACGTTATATTGAGCCAACCTTAAAAAATAGACATATGCTGTCGCGGACTTTTTTTTAGAACTTTTAAAGGGAAACATTTCTTTCATACATTATTTTAGCGAAACTTTAACTGTCTTCGCAGCGCACGCCGCGGAAGCTCACAAAAAGGAAAAAATGTCCCCGATATCAAAACATTCTTTATTGCTGCTCCGCTCCTATTCGTCGTAGCGTGATGTTATATAGCCTATAACCTTCCTCGATAAATGTGCTATCTAACAGTGAAAGATTTTTTCAAATCGGACCAGTAGTTCCTGAGATCCTAGCGTTCAAACAAACAAACAAACAAACAAACAAACAAACAAACTCTTCAGCTTTATAATATTAGTATAGATGCGAAAGTAACTCTGTCTGTCAGTTTGTTACGCTTTCACATAAAAACTACTGAATGAATTTTAATGAAACTTTACAATAATATAGCTTATACATCAAGATAAAACATAGGATACTTTTTATCCCGGAAAATGTAGTATTCCCGTGTGAATTAGTATTTCTGGATCTACTGAGACAATTAAAATGATTTTTAGTATGGAGATAAATAGGAACCTAGGAAGTAACATAGGATACTTTCCATCCCAGAAAATATAGTATTCGCGTGGGAATGAGTATTTCTGGATCTACCAAACCGATTTAAGTGATTTTTGGTATACTATAAATAGGACTCTGCGAAGTAAAATAGACTATAACTTATTTTCTATCTGAACTCAACCCTGTAGTCGCGGGCAAAAGCTAGTTAGCTATAAATTCCCCTAAAACAATTATTCCCCACACAATTTGCGTAGGTATTTACCAAACTTAAAATGTTGCACCAAATATTTTAGTGCCATTTAAAGCGTTAACAAAACGCTAAAGATAGCTGTTTGAAAATTGACTTGATAGAAAATCAACATTTACTTACCTCCATTTTGAATTCTTAACTTCCCAGATGTGACTATATGTGTAACTACGGTGTGAAGTTAGGGTTCTCTCGACATAATATCGGTTCCATGCTAATACACTTTAAGCGCTTCTATTTTTTCTATTTATATACGAATTTCGTACTCGTATACTTATTCCAGAAGTGTATGCTTGATGGGACTAATCGACTTTTAAAAGGTTTATTATACATACCTAAGATTTTTTTATGAAAACTCCTAGGTATGCCAGTTTCCATACAATATTTTGCCTTTGCTTTATAATATATAAAACATACATATACATGGTAATAGCGATATGATTACAAACCCCCTGGCATTAAAAAAATCCCGACAAAAAATATTTTTTTTGCGGTTTTCCATACAAACCATACTTTTAACACCGATGATTGTATGGAAAACGTCAAAAATTTTATTTTTTGTCAGGATTTTTAATATCGCCACTAGGTTTGTGATCACCCTCGCTATTACCTGCCTCAATTTTCGATCACGGTCTGAATACACCCTGTATAACTCCAAAAAGTAATAAACCATAAACGGGACTAGATTAGATGCCGTTGACGCCGAAGTGGCGTTTCAGTAAACCGCGTATCTGATTCTAGAGGTCATGACATTTTTTTTTGCGTTTTAAATAATATTTTAAATGCCTTATAACCTATAAATCACACAACCATATAAAAATGACTAAAGTCTCTAAATTATTCTCTACGTGACTCGACATACTTATACGTATGTACATACATAAGACTAAGAAATGAACAATTAGAATAAAAAAAAACATGTACGGACCCCCAAAATATGTACGTTTCCGCTGGAACAAAATGTTACCGATCTTTACTCTCTCCGTATCCAGTTTTGTGTTAGCTCTACCTACTGCTTGCCTCCACTTTACGATTCTGTGCGTAAACTAATGACGAAGAATGTCTCCGTGTATCCGCCACACTCATACTCTTTTGTGTTTAAACATGTGCTTACACATGGTGACATGAAACGTGTTCGATAATTATTGGAAGGATCAATAACGCTACGCCAACTATTAGTCTCTCTGTAAGTAAACATGTTTTACGAGTGTCGCCCGTCCGACTGCGCGCTGCGTTTCTATTTGAATGTTAATTTCAAACTAAGTTTACTTTAACTAAGTTAATAATCTGATGACGTGACTGAACGTTCAGCGGTCACGTTTCGGTTTTGCTATTTGTATAGATATTTTCCCACATGCTCGTGTTATTAAACTGCCGTTGGTGTCGTGAATAGACACTGGAAAGTTTAATGCCATAAAAACATTATGAAACAAACACTAAACTCTAACATTTATTCCGTGCTCAACATAATTTAAAAATAAAACTCATCCATAGAACCAACATAGGATATCATGAATTAAATGTAAATTAATTAAAGCGACATTAAAAATAAGTTTTAGTATTTGATCCTCCGAATTTGCTACATTTCGGATTAGTCAGAACACAAGCGACGAAGTACCCACTACACCATAAGACCTATCAAAGACGTATTTTGTACTTCAGAATAAATTATTTTATATATTTTTTATCTTATAACATTTAAATTCTTATCAGACGCTTTCAATTCTCAAAGATTTGCGGATCTTTTGGTGCCCACGGCAAACAAACAAATAACTAAATTGAGGTATCCCGCACTGGTATCGGCGGTTCAAACTCTTAAAAGAGAAAAATAATGTATATTTACATATAATAAAATATTTACAAATTCACAGTGGGAGGTATTATGCAAATTACTTTACCTGCTGCCCAGCAGCGTTCAAGATAAATAAAAATATACCTTCTTCTGCTTAGGAAAGAGTTTGCTTAGGTTTATGATGCGTGTGTTAAAAATGCGATTACATTTTGACCAGTGAAAAAGCCGGTAGAGACAGCGTCTGTCTGCAATCAACAACTAGCCGACATTTTATTGCGAACTATAAATTGAATGTAAACATATGTGTACATAGTACCTATACATTAGTGGCTATGCATTTATTTATTTAAAAGGTATAAAAATCGCAAAGTAATAATATGAATAAGTATAATAGCTATTGTAATAAATGTACTTGGGCCTTTATTGTCGAAAGGACAGGCAGACTTTGATATATAAGCCTTGTAAGAGAAAGCAACTATTACTATTAAGACTATTCTAACGAAAACCAAATTAATTATATTGTGTCGACAAATTAATTATATAAAAAAAATATGAAAAAATACGCTTCGAGAAAAAGTAATGCCCTTGCTCTCGCTTAGCTCGTCTCGGCGGGACTACTACCCTGCTTGTACTTATATCGAGAACTAACGGATCGAACCTCATGCAATATAGTGGATAGAGTTCAATCTGCATCAATGAGAACGATTTAAAGAATACATACAAAGGTGCCCCAGCTTAGTAGGGCGATTGTTTTTTCTCGAAATTAGATACGCATACCCTCTATATTTTTTCTAATTGACCCTCATAACTCAAATACGAAATATTATCGAAATTGGATAGCGGTAACCCGTGCCGACTTGATGGCAAAATTTTAAGAAAAAAATTGTATGGTAATTGTAGAGCACATATAAAAACTTAGTTTTTATTTTCAAAATTATATCCTATTTCACCGGTATTATATATTTATTATTAAAACAGGAATATTTGTGATATTTTAATCTCAAAGTTTTTTTTTACTGTTAGGATAAATCACAGGAAAAAGTGCTTTAGTTTCCCTTTAAAGGTGACTTTTTCACGAAAATGTTGTATCAGTATAACTGCAATTTGCAGTATCACTAGCGACTTAGCACTTAGTGTCATTATTTATTTCTTAACTACTTGAAAAGAAGTAACTAGTCTGTGAAGTAAGCAACTCACTGACAAAAGTGTCAAATTTTTTTAAAACGATTGAAGAAAAGCAAGACTAGTTTTTGATCGAAATAAAGTCGTTCATATCTTTCTAAAAAAGTTAATCACGCAGATATCTTTCCAAGGGATATAAATTGATGGATCCTCTTTAGTTAAGCTTTAAAATAAAAATTTTTGGTTCCTGGTCTCCATCATAGTGATATAGAGACAAGACAGCTACTTCATGAACCAAATACCAAAAATGCTGAAAAATATTCTGTATAGTCATTTCTGAGTTCATTTTATTGACAGTTTCCCAGGGTTTCAAAGTATTAAGCAAACATAAGTCGTGGTAAGGTGCCGTCACTGATGATATACAATGCATCCAAGCCTTAACGTGGTATATAGCGATGCAAATCTAGATGTCTAATAGTGCGACTTTTTATTAGTAATTTACAATTAAAAAATAAGTTACGACATTTTAATTAATTAATTGCTTCGGCCATCATGGTGTCTGGTACATAGAACTTAGAGATCGAATAGTCAATTTTCTTTCTGTATCACCACTAAAGAATATGATTAAAGATATAGTAACTGTTAATTCTTGATAGCCAACCCTTAAATTTCCTTCATAATTCTGTCCGGTAAAACAATGTATATCTATTTGTATAACTATATCTATTATCTAGATTTATTTTTATCAATAAAAGGGCACTGGCGTGAGCAATATACAAAAAGTAGTCCAAGCTTGTCACAAACTCTTGACGACACTGTACGAACACATCTTGCGATTTTTCCGCATTATTTGTTGATCTCTTCAGAGTCGGTATAAGGCAACTTATTTCTTAAAATTAGTTTATTAAAGCTTAAATAGGCATATAAGCCTTTTAACAAAAAATAATTAATCTCGAATAGTTAGATTTGCGATTTACAAAATTCAATTTTACTTCACGAATTTTATTAAACAGAACTGCCAACATTTGTTCTTTACAGAGAAGTTTTAAGCCGTTATTTTAATGTTTTGCACCCCCCCTATTAAAATTTGCCTTTGAAATCTTAATCTGACATATTGATTAAACAAAAAGAGGCGTTTACCAATACAATAAACAAGCAACCACGAAACTTCCATGCGAATATTGCGACGCGCCGAAGATCATACAAAGTATGTAAGTACTGAAATACATGAATTCAAGTCGGCACGGGTTGCAGTGGTCCTAAGTTCATGAAATTTTATTTATAAGTGTTTTAACACCATTCGAAAATAATTAGAGGGTATGCGTTGACAAAAAAAAGACTGATTTTTTTGGGACACCCTAACATACACAAATAATGTTCATCACAGTCCCTAATCCTTTCTTAGGGTATTACTCACGCTTGAATTTTCGAAGGGATAGGCAGAGGTACATTTCTGCTCCCTTATTTCCCCAAATGTGTTTCATTCAACTAAGCGAAAGAATCTATTGGGAAAACCCAATAACGTCTTAAGAGCGTATAAACACCGCGCGGCTCGCCGAGTTTAGGTAAATGCGACGAGTATCGATACAGCGATGAGCGCGCGCACCGGTTCTTACTTATTACTCATAATATCAAATAAAATGAAAAGAAATCATAATTATTGAATATGTATAGTGTCAAATACATCACTTAGATTAATTCCTTTTAAAGTTTAATTGATCACATGTTTGGAAAGCAGAGATAATAGCAAAAATATTTACGACGCAAATTTCGATGGCGTAGCGCAGAGCGATATGTCCTCTCCTTGGAAGGCCTTGCGGCGGTGTGATTTGCACTGGCTTGGGCCCGGCGTTTTATAGCACATTTTAAAATATTCATAAAAAATAAAGAAATAAAATTTCTTCAAAACAAAAATTGTACGTTTTCAAGTACACGTTCTTTTATTAAGGAAAGTTGTTATTTTGTTAAATTGAGTATTGTACAGGGGTAAAAAAATGCTATAGTAACAGTAATTTCCCAATATTTTGAATGCCTTAATTTTTTTTTTACTTGAATATGCAATCTAAATCTTAAAATGTTTTTTATTTGCTTGGGGATATACACAATTCAATAAAATTTTATTTTGATTAAATATATTATGAATTAATTCTAATTTTGAGCGTCGAAAATGACTCTAAAAGTGAATTTATGACAATCTTAGCTTAGTTATCTTGTTGTTTATTAAAATTTACGCAAAAATCTTAAAATGTTCTTAACTAACTTTTTAGATGACAATATTCCCTATAATAATTGGTAATTAAGGTATTTGTACGATGGGTCTTTCATCAATATTTAGGGCTTCGAAAAGTACTGTTTTTGCCGAAATATGTATAAACCCTCTTAACCCAGTTAAAGTTAAAGCAACAGTCCGATTTTACGGCACATCAATATTTTATTAAAACAAACGGAACAACTTTAACGGATCCATTAAACATCATTAAATTGTCGATTATTCTCTGAAATCCAACTAATCACTTAACAGTGTCCTATTTCGTTTCTCAATCTCCCACTTATCTCCATTCTCCTGTGAACGACTACGATGTACGATTGCCACATGGTGTCAAGGCAAAAATTCTTAACATGCGACTATAGCCATATTTAAGCGCATTTACAGCCACTTTGCTCCTATTAGGGCTTTCCTAAAAATAATAATACGCTCAACAATCGCATACATCCGCCACACTAAAATACATTATACAAGTCCTGTGTCGTGGGAATCAGATACTTCGAAAGATTTTCCGGTCTCACAAACAACCAGAACCGAAATAAAAAACCAGCATGAGGTACACAAACACTCGTTTCCCAAGCTAGTATGTAATTAACTGCGCCACGGGAGTGTCAAGTTAAATGCTGTCGAATTAGGACCTCGAGATAGCATGCTACGCATACATTTGCTGCAGCACAAACGGATATTCTGAAACTCTAGCAGGTGTAGATATATAATACTGTTTAATAACTCAGCGTAACTATACATATCACTCGTAAATGGATCATGTTTCAGTTAGTGGTTTCATTAATACATTAAATAGAGTTACTACTATTTAATAAACAATTTTATAAAATTGTAAATGAGACTTTTTAAGGTCAGACATATTTTCAGTTATAAATGGCGGCAAATATCTCCGAAACATGTTATGTGAAGGGGAGTAGGAATCGAAACGAAGGGTTTTGGATAGTAAATAAAATAGTTGGTAATATTAATGCGTATATTATTTCGTTTTAATATAACATGAAAAAAAATGTTTTATGTGAAAACTTGCGTAATTGATTTGAGTCTGAGGACATTCACTACTCCTACTAGTGTACATCGAACACAACAATCCGCCCTTGAGGGCACAATATATCATTCATAACATAATTATTATCATAATTCCTACGTTTTTAAACATCGTGTAGGAGTAGTACAACAGAACCCAAATACCGAATGGTTGTCGCACACCATAGCTTACAAATATTTATTAACAATGTTTCAGTGTGTAATATTAAAATATATATAAATTAATACAACTTGTAATCGTTTTTACACCTAAAACTTGATGCATAAGACTAAATAAACCATTGTTTGGTAATTGAGTACATGTTATAAGCTAGAATGGACTTAGTTTTGAAAAGTATTAAAAACTATATAATATGCTCCTGACTATGGCTCACTCCTTTTAAGGAACACGTTTATAATTTCGCCAACCCTGATTCTCCACTACGCCCTCTTTTGTTTATAAACTTTTGCAAGCAACAGTGCCAAGCCAAAAGGTCCACTAACAGTTCAAACTCATGCATCTCCACCTATGTTCACTCACAAGTTATTTTATACACAGCCTTATAATAAAATAAAACCCACTGCCGCCAATTTTAAAGCCCATATACTTTTTAAAAGTTTTCTCAGTAACTAGCTATGACTACAAATAGATCATTACAAGTAACGCGCACCCTCCGTGGAATAGCCCGACTGTTTAATACATTCCCAACCAACCTGCAACGGAATATTCCGACTGCAATAACCAAATTAATTTCAAATTTAGTGCTCATGAGCCACAAGTCGGAGGATTAAAACTTGTGCAGTATTCTTTATGTGATAAAATCATTCTAAAGCGCTATCTCAACAACACTCTGAGGTTGGATTTCTGCTATTTAGTGGAAAAAAATACAATTTAATTACAACTAATGAATTTAATGATTGTAATCTGAATAATGTAATGAATTTTACATGAAGTAGGACAGGCTTGCAGCAATGTCAGTAATTTGATGAGGCAGTATCGTTGACATGAGGGTTATCCTAGGAACATGCTGAATCGACGGGCAGTGAGCAGTGTGCATATTAGAGAGGTGAGATTAGATAATAACTTTCAGAACTATCAACAACCTGCCAAATGTTGTACCAATCATGTATCGTCCGTAAACTACAAGATTGAGCCTTAAACCAACTGATCACATTTATATTCCGCGAAAGACTATCTGCATACAACAAAAAACTAGTGCAGACGCTAGCGCACTTCGCAAGACGACACTCACAGTGCGCCATCCGGCATACTTTTGGATTTGGAAATTAATCAAATAAAAATGCAGATATTTGGGAATTCACAACGATAATGACGCAGCACGCGTTGGCCGATCGCGCTGCGCAGCCAGCGGAGCGAGCGCGGAGCGTCACACGCGACACATGCGCAGGGTTGCATACTCGCGCGCCACGCCGCAGCCACGCCGCAGCCACGCCGCCGCCACGCCGCAGCCACGCCGCTGCCACGCCGCCTAGTCCTTGGAGGACGTGTCCATGGGGCTGGCGGGCTGCAGCAGCGCCGGCGCGGCGGCAGTGGCCAGCGGGGACGGCATGCCGGCAGCGTGCGCGCCCAGCGGCCCGTGCGCCGGCAACGCGTGCGCGCCCAGCGGGCCGGCGCCGGCGCCGGGCGCGGGGGCGGGCGCGGGCGCGGGAGGGGCCAGCACGGCGGGGTCGAACGCGCGCGACCCCAGCGCCCCGCCCGGCGGCAGCGCCGGCTTCACGAACCTGTCGCCCGTCCGCCACCCCTGCACACAACGCACTTCGGTCAACGTCGAAACATCATCTAGCAATTAGGCGGCTTTTTACTTAAACGTATTTTCTCTACGCGACATGCATGTAATCAACTCGACAACCCTGCGTGAATAGACAGAAGCGTATTTCTTTCAGTCAAATCCTGTATAGAATAGGGGGCGAGCCTATAGCAGCTTTTGGGGCACACACTTTGCGCTACTACTGAAATACTCCTACTATAAAAACCAAATAACGCTTGTCCGACAAGTAGTTGTGAGTGAATACTCTACATGACCGACCTGTGAATTCAAGTGTAAAGACGGTCTAGGCAGCGGCAGTCCAGAAGCGTTCGGCAGCAGCGGGGACGCATACGGCGACAGGGGCCGCGACCCGCCCGGGGACGACACGCTGCGGGACCGAGCCTTCACAAATTCACACAATGTATATCAACATCTTTCGAGAGCTACAATTAACACAGAGTAATCAAAGACAATTAATGGTTCACTTTCATTGCGGTAAAAAAACAGATTGGTTACATACCGGTAAAGTTAAATTACTATGACTCTAGAGAGTAACATAGGCTCAAATAAAAAAAAATGTAAGCTTCCCGCCTCGACGCATCAATGTCATTATCTATTTAGTTTAAGCCAGGATCGCTTTATGGTGTTATACTTCCCGAAGGATGCAAGATTGGGTTCGAACTTAAAGCCGCCATTCCCATTTTAGGCTTTTGTCATGTGAAACTTTATATTTAAACGGGAAAGATATATATTTAGAAGTTGAAATAATACGGAAATGATTGCCTTTTTGACGAGTTTAAATACCGAAATTTTAACCGTTCATCATCGTTATAGTAGGGGAGCCCACGATGCTAAATGGGGATTTACTCGAGCGTCATAGAGACCTATTGGATTGCAAAGCTTAGATGATAACCCTTTCATCGGTGGGGAAAGCGGCTATAGATTGTTTACGTGTTTTTAATAATTTACGTATGTTAATCTGATCATTTCCATGATGCGGGTGGTTGTATGTAAGGGTTGAAAATAAAAAAAAAATCAAATTTAATCGAGCGCGTCAGATTTTGTAAGGGAGTGTCAAGTGCACCAAAAAAGAAGCTCTCATTAAATAATCTGACGATTTCGATGTGACGCAAACTCGTGGCCCTTTTCATAATGTGCAAAGAAATCGCCATTTTCAAATACTCAAGCGCGTCAGATTAAGATATATATGGTCATCTTTATGTTCTACACGTACTGTCTCATAATCTGACGATTATCTAGAGGGATTCGCCTAATCTGACGAAAAAAAAAATTTTTTTTTTCACTTTTTTTAAATCATTGAACTCAATTAATTGAAAAGCTCAGGAAATAGTATGCAAATAAATAAGTGTATGCTTTTTTAGTACAATACATAAGTATTTATAAAAGAATAATTTAAAAAAGCTTAACAAAAATTAGTGTTTTATAATTCATCATCTTCATGCGTAGAATCATCTTCCTCTTCTGGCTCTATTAAATGTAATGCGGATGACTCAGCGAGTCCGAAAATGCGTTATATATAATGCATGAACAAGCAACGTGTTAAAATAGCAAAAAAGCCAAAACGTTGGAAACACGTTGAAAATTATACGTTATGAATAGGAGGAATAGAAACGCGGAGAAGGAAATAGCATCACGCAGCTGCACGCTCTAACTTTATCGACGAATTTTTGTTATTTCGGCTTGCGGAAATCGTCAGATTATATTGTTTTTCGTTATTCTTGAATTATTTCCTTCAAAATAAAAAAAAATTAGCTACGCTCGAGAATGTCAAGATGAGGTTTTTTTTTTACAACTTTGCTGCCCTCCCCTTTCTTTACGTCACTCTCAAATTGTCAGATTAGTGGAATATACACTTTTTAGAACGTTATTAACTCACCCTACCTTATTCTGACGCGCTTGAGAATTTCTGATGGTCAATTTTTTTTACTAATCTGATCCTGTATCCTTCACAGGCAGCCTTATATATGGGGCTCATGTTTAGTGTGGGTACTTAACCGGGTACAAGGTATCCTCCTGTAAATTAATCTGCCGCGCTTTAGTAAATCCCGAAATCCCCGCTTGGGCTCCCCTACTATTATACTTTGACTCACAAATTCGTGTAACATTGGCTCCATGGCCAATATTGTATGAAAGGAAGCAAACTTCATTGGCGGTGCCCAGTCTTTAAGGGGGAGCAGCTCTAAAGTTGGGAGAATATTCTCTGTAAGATAAATGCCTCAAAATTTGAACAAAAGCCTGTTTTTTAGTTACTAAATTAGAAGGCTAAGTCTCTACCTTCCCAAAGTACGTATAAACAGATAGTAAGATGGATCCCTATAACTATTTGAAATTTTAATTTTAATATATTGATTGCGTGCATTTCAAAGCTTATAGTTTTGATTGATTAACCATGGCAAGAATAAATTGATGGTCAGGGACCGAGCCAACCAGTTGCAGATGACACGAGTCCTACCAGTCGAAATAGTAGAAGACTTTAATTATTTAAGAACCAGAATCTGCAACTCAGAATCCTGTGAAAAAGAAATTCGAAGATGTATCGTTATGGTCAAAAATGCAAAGACCCTGTTGTACGAAATATGGAAACACCGTAACATCAAGATATATCAAAAGTGATTTTAGTCAATTTCTTAGTCTTTTCCGTATTCAACTATGGATCAGAAACATGGACCTTAAGGAAGGCTGACCGAGATAGCATAGATGCATTCGCAAGATAGGGAGGAACAGGTGGCGCAGCATAGTAAGAAGGACGACTACCGTAGGTGCAGGGGAACAAGACTCAACAATAAGGAAAACGACGCGAGGAGGACTTTTGATACGCATTAAAACTAGGTGATCAAGATTGAGTAAGGTTTTGAAGTTTTTGTTAAACTTGATTAGGAAGACTGTTAAAGTTCAATTTTGTTCATTTTCTATTGAGAATTAATAATAATAAGAAATAAATAATAAATACACCCAACAATCACACACATAGACCTGACCCCTCATTAAGATACGAGTCTTGTGTCGTGGGTATCAGAAACTACGAGAGACTTTTCGGTCTCACAAATACCCATACCCGAAACAAATATTTGTGGATCACACAAACATTTGTCTCGGTGCGGGGATCAAACCCGCGGCCGCTCGTTTCGCAAGCTGGTCTTTAGCCAACTGCGCCACGGGGCTGTCAAAAAATTAAAATTCTTTTGTTGGTCAAAAAGTTATTTGTTGTCTTATCTTTCATTTCAAAGAGTTTCTTTGACTCCTTGCTTGGTTCAGTATCTATTTTATATCAAAAAGTTACCATCCTCAAAGATCAACTTTCACTCAAACTTACACAAATAAATAAAGAATACAATACTAATACAATTAAAATAGAAGATTAGTATTTACTAGACGACATTGTTGTTTTTACCAAATAAAACCATTATTACTCTAAAAAGTCAGTCAGATTGTCTACAAAAATCGTAAATTATATGGCAAAATGAACCAAAGTAACCCGGCCTTACGGTATATTTTTTAAATATACTGTTATTTTTCGACAAATAGTCTTATTGTAATATTTGTCGAAAAATAACAGTATATGTATTTATTAAAAACAATTTCACTTTAGTATCTTCGAAAAATAGCCGTCGAGCCTGTCGCTAAAAGAGAAGGAAATATAGTAATTATTCATTTACTTAAGTAAACATGTACTATTTGTCCATCTCAATTGTTGTGTGAAAAAGCTTCGATTAATGTAAAAACTTACGCTAAGTGCTTCGTTAAACTGTCTTTCTTCTTCCATTTCTAGTGAGGATTCACTCTCGGACAAGTGTCTGCAGAGCGCCTCTCGGCGTTCCACTTCTTGTTGCAGTTTCCTTTGCAAACGCAAATTTTCTTCTCTGATGTGTTTCTCTTCCAAAGCAAAACGATGCATTTTCTCTTTATTTTCATTTTGAGATACGGCCAATTGATTCCTATATGAAATTTATGATACTGACTATACTGGTGAATGTAATACTTTACATAAAGACCACAGAAATTCATGGTTATTAAAATTTATTTAAAATAAAATCCACATCTCATCTATTCATCATTTAAAAAAATAATATTCAATCCTAATATGAAAAACCAAATACGACAATTTATAACAATTTGAAATCAATTATTTTATTTCTTATCATTAGGCATAAGATTTGCATGTTTAATCCTTGATTAATAAGATTAATTAAACAATTTTATTATTTGAACATTATCATTCAAATTAGGTCATTGAAACATAAATATACATATATTTAATAATATTAAATATTACATTATTTATTTTCATACCTTAATTTAACAACTTCAGAACGAAGTGTCTGGATGTGATTGCTTAAATTAGATGCTGTGTCACCATTACTGATGTCCCTAGCAGAAATAAACATCATTAATCGTAGAATATGTATATTACATTACAAATATGCATTATGTAACAAAATAAATATGTATTGTAACATATAACAATAATCATATTATTGTATTGTCACCTAGGGCTGGCTGGATCAGACACTGGTTGGTCAAGTCGTATTTGCAATGACCTCTTTTCAGCTTCTAATTTATCCATTCTCTTCCAAAGCCTATTTACTAAAGCTTCTTGCTCTTGTTCTAAAGTGTTTTCTAATTCAACCTGAAAAGCAAAGAGTGTATTTCATACTTTATAGCTAACAAAGTACAACCTGGAAAGTGTAACTATTCCACTGAATGTATATTCCTATACAACTATATAATTTATAATCATACTCAATAATGTCAGTATTACCCTGCTGATTCCATAGTAATTCTTATAACAACCATATTAATAAGTAAAAAAATGAATGAATAAAGTCCACTATTTACATGTACCCTTAATTTTTTTAGTTTATTGCAACAAGCTGACAGTTGAGAACTGGAAATAAAAGCCTGACTTGAGATCAATTCATGCAAAAATCATCCAACAATATGATATATTATTCCATAACCAGATTAGAAAAACAAGGAGCTGTGCAGCCTGGAAATTTAATCCAGGCAAGCACACATTACTCTTCTAAACATACTGCCTTCATACTAAGGGAACAACAACTATATTACATGCCTAATTAATCATATTGCATCCAACACTTTGCACTATACTTCTTGTTAGAGTTATAAAGACTAAGTTCATAATGTCCATTATGATACATTTTTTAGGGTACTGAAATAAGCAAATATTTTCGAAAAATTTTGTAGGATCTCTCAAAAGCTATATAACAAATTTTGTAATCAGCATATAAATAAATTAAAAATGGTATAGTCAAATTATGGGATAATATAACATTACAATATTGAAATCAATGAATAATTGCGTTTTCAAATATTTAAAAATGAACATGGTAGATACACCAGATGAAGTAGCAGGACAATTAGTGACTGAATACTACATATGAATTAAATAGGAGTTTCAAAAAAGTAGAGGTACCTTTTCCCTGCGCAACCTTTCTAAATTTGTTTGTTTTGCAAGTGTCTCAGCCTCAAGTTTTTCTATTTTCCTCATCAATTTGTTCACCAAACATTCTTGTTCTTGTTCTAAAGTTTGTTCCAAACGACACTTTTCTTGACGTAGCTAAAAAAGTTGTTAATTATAAAGAAATGAATAGAGCATCACATAATGTTTGTCGAAAACAATACATAATATGAAAAAGACAGTTAAAACAATGGTTGCAATTTAATTATCGTATTTAATACTCGTAAAGTTAAAAAAATTCAAAAAATTGTTAAATCACAATCTTGTTTCTTATTTTAAATATATACAATAAACATAAGCCAAAAAAAAATAAACAACCCAAGCCAATGCATTACTTTAAAATGCAAGAAGAAGACAGTAATTATGACATAACTTTTATAAAATTTACATCTCAAGGGAATAAAGAAGTAGTCCAAAGTTAATAAAAAGAAACCCCAAATTTAATACAAACAAAGCCACAGAAAGATCTAAGATAAGATATAAGAGAAAGTGTAAAATATTTACAAAAGTAATAAAAAATAAATTAAACATAGGTACATAACCTCACGCCTGTAGGCAGAGGTGCATTTCTACACACACTTTTTGACTGATATGTATGAGCTCCTCATAATAAGACATCTTGCATTACCTGGTTGAGTTTTCTGGAGAGATCATTGGTAAGACACTCTTCTTCACGTTCATAATGGTGTGCCAATGTCTCCTTTTCTTTTTTCAAAGCCTGAATTTTCTTCAATAATGTATTTGATATATATTCTTCCTCTTGCTCAGCCTTTGCTTGCTACAAATAGAAAAATGCTAGCCTTAATTTTATAATCAATTTATTTATTAATATCCAATTTGAATCAAGTTTGATAGGAAATTGAAATTGTTTTGAGATTTCCTTACTGTCTGTACATCTCGTTCCGTTCTGTTTGAAGTCAAAAATTACACAGGATCATACTACAATCACATTAAATTTGTATCACATTACAATATTGTTAAAATACATATATACTCACAATGGAAACAGATGCTTGTCTCAAGGCTCGATTCTCTTCTTGAAGCGCTTTTACGCGAAGTTTATAAGTGTCCAGTTCTACTTTCAACACCCTGAAAAAATATTTTATAAATCATTTTAATGACAGCATTATGTTGTATGAAATCGGACTAATTAAAACTAACTAATGGGATTGTGCCAAATTCGATGTACATGGCACATTTTGAATTTCCAATACTACATACCTATTTTGCTGCTGCAGTGATTCGATTCTTTTTTGTAGCTGATCACGGGAGACCGTGCTAGGGGGCAACATAGCTCCGCCATCAAGTGAGCTAGAATCACTTTCAGACGCGGAATCTGCCATTTTGTTACCTAAAATTTATTTGAATAAATTTTGCGAATCAAATACCTAATAGTATTACATCGATGAAAGTCCTAATAACAACGTACTTGGCGAAGTCACTGTATCATCCATTTGCACGAGTTAAAGACGGGGACGGCAACAAAATGTCATACGAATTTAATTATGGCTCCAGTACTTTAAATATTACGGTATAGATAAAATTTTACTTCAACCGCGGATCACTTCAGCTTATAACAGGAAAGAATAAAATGGAAATATACTAATAAATTAAAATATGAAAATCCTTGTAGCTGTCTGAACTAATAGTGTAGTCCAACCAGTAAATAAACATGTCACTAAATAATTTCTTAGTTGAAGTCGATTAGGTACCAACTACCAAGTTAACGGAATGGAATGAATTGTTGTTACCTGTGTAGAACTACGAGAATGTCATGATTACTTTAGGCGGAAATACTGGTTGCCCCTGTTTTTAATTTCTAATGTAGCAACATAGACTAAAAAAAATATTTAGAAAAAAGTGACACACACGCCATAATGTAAATTGCTTCTAGATTTTGGCGTTTGAGTTAAAAATTTACATTTTGATGTTATAAATTCGTTTGTAATGTATACATAAGACATTTAAAATGTCCCTTGTAAATATTGGTAAGGAGCAAACAAGTACCTATAAATTAAATATAATAAAACAATCCCGTTCAAAAGTATTTAGGTTGGATCGTAGCAATCGAAGCCATTTAATTCTTTTCTTTAAACGACATTGAAGAAGTTTTCTTCCCATTCTTAGTGATAAAGTTGTTATAGTGATGTGTACACAATCTGATGAAAGTAGTGACTGAATGGCAGTGGTCGTGTCGTCGCCATAGTTGAAGTGTTCGAACGAAGTAAGAAGTATTTGCAGGCTGTTGTCGCCCTTATGTAGTGTTCAGGGTGTATGGTATAAAGCTATCACCAGAGTGGAAAGCAAACCTATCGTAACGTTATTTCAATTTAATCCTTTTTATTAATAATTTAGGTAGCCAAATGTACCATATTTATGTGAAGTAAAATACATAATTACATAGATTTTTTTTACGCTAAAACTTTTAAATTGTAAACAAACAGATTGGCAAGTAACTAACATTGTAGTATATGTTGTATAGAAACAAATAATAAAGCTTTAATTATTATTTACATGGATAATTCCATCTAAAATTGATTTATCACAAGTCATTAGATTTTCAAGTCCCTGTTTAAAGTTAATATGTTTGTATGTCGAATATTTTTATGATTTACATTTACACAAATGACATAAAAAGTGTTCTAAGCAAGCAATCAAAATTGTACCATCATAAAATATTTTATTTATTTGGACATGTTTTTTTTCTTATTATATAAAGGTATGTATTTATATAATAGTGCACCAATGAACTCAAATCCAAAATCATCTGGTTTTTTTTATAGTCACATATTGTCTCTGACCTAAGAATTTTGTGATTAGTAATAAAATTAAAACTTTTTATCTTAATGAACATAATAGTAAATTGTTATCACACTCCATGCTTGAGATTGTCTTTAATTTTCTTTAAAGCACAAGAGATTTTTCACTTAACATTTACAATAGTAAAACATACATATTGTTAGAAATTATTTTTGTGAAATCTTTTCACACTTAAACTTATAATAAAATAGTGTTTTATGGTATTAATGTAAACATTTAATGAAACAACTTCCTACCATTATATTCTGCAAACTTCTTAAATAACATGGACAGCTATTAAATCTAGCTTATTAATATAAATATTGCTTACTTGTTATTGCTAGTGTTATTTGCACAGTATCATTTGGTACATGCCATGATTTAAAAAGAATATAAGTAAAGAAAAACATAGTTTTGTTAGAAAGATAAATATATTTAACTTATAGTCTATAGCTTTACATAAGAAAAATAATATTTAAAGATAGACAGTAGCATAGCTTCATGCTTTTTAGTAAGATAATTGAAATGAGAGTATTTTTAACATGATCCAACTTGAATGCATTGTCTTTGGGCAAATTAAAATATATATTATCTAGAAAATAAGATCAATTATTTAGCCATTAAACAATTTGAAATATGTGGACATAAATTACATTATAGTCTGACTGATCTAAGAACTACAGCATTTTATTTAGTAATAAAAATTAAAGCTGTAGCTCAATTTAGGCTATATTTGACTGTATGGATTTTGAATACTATATAGTAATGGCAATCATTTTTTTATGTTTTAGGCTAAGCACTAGCAATGGCACAATATTATCAGATTGTGGGACAAGGGCATTCATTGACATTAGAAGATTTACAAAGATATTGTCCTAATATTTGTTTGGATGGAATAATTGTAAATCAAGATGAACAACAATTTGCCCAACAACAGGTAAACTTATGTTTCAGTAACATTATTAAGTAAAGTCTATTTTTTTTTATGAAAAAGATTTATTATAATTTTCATTCTTTTATCAATTGAAATAATACTACTTTTAATTCAAACTTCATATGCATACATATAAGGCAGACTCTTATGATTACTCAAATAAACTTTAATGGTAAAATAATATCCTTAAAGGTGGTAGTCCAACAAGCGGATCAGCCTAATGACATCATTGTCAATGATGGAGTCCCTCAACAACTGGTTGTTAGTGACAGCCTACAATACCAGCAACAATATATTATCCGCCATGATCCACCACCTCCACGACCTGATTTCCAACAACAACCTCAACAACAATCACAACAACCACAACAACAACAAAATCAGCAACAACAACAGCAGCAACAACAGCAACAGCAGCAGCAGCAACAGCAGCAACAACAAGCTTTACACAGACATCAGGTACTATCAGCTAAATAATAATTAGTTTAAATATAGTATGAAATTTTGGGAAATGCAAACATTGATAAATTACACATTTGACATGTACTTTCATGTAACTGTTCCTATTATTTAAATTTATTTTTAATTGCTTAAGTATCAATTTGTATCTCCATACATATTTTATTTTCCCTACAACAAGTTGTCCCATTGCATTGTACCATGACCATTTTGTAACCATAAGAAAGTTATATTCATACCATTGTATAGCATGAAGTTTGACCAACAATTTATTTGTAGGTTTACTACACCTCTGATTTACCAGTGGATGCTCAGGTTGTGTTGCAACAGGCACAGCAGATCCTTGATGCATCTTTGATGCAACAGCCAACTCCACCACGTCCTCAACATGTATGTCAGATGACTAAATTGTGTATTGATTTAATATGCACTATATAGGAGATCATATGATATGGTTGTAGATCCTCTAAATATTATGCTTAGCATGACATCACTTTTTGACTTGTTTCTTTAAAAAAATATTTTAGTTTTACATTTTCTCACACCTTTACATATAAAAGTAGAAAAAGGAATGACATTTAAACAGTAATATGTGTATACTACATTACATTGAGTCACCAAATAATTACAAGTTCTAACTCACTCAAAATTCCCTTTAAAATACTTTGTAAACATCTTTAGGCTTTATTGTTTTACATATTTTCTACAGTGTAATAGTAGCTTAATGCAATGGTGTCAAACAACTTTAAACAAAAACAATGAAATTTACTTTATAAAACATAAAATAAAAACTAATGGAATAAGACTTTGTATATATTTCCAATTTAGTTGAAGATTCATGTTTTTTATTTAATATATGTTTATCTTATTAATTAAGGTATTTCTTTCAATTTCAAATATCATTTGACATTAATCATTTATGTAATGTTCAATTCAGAAAAAAACAGTTACACTTACCAATGAAATCTTCACACTTACTTTTTCCACTAAAATAATAAATTGATCTAAATTGTCACATTAGAAATGGATTTTGTTCATATTTATTTTCGTGGATGTGATAGTGTTGCCTGTAAATAATGTTAATGTTCATATTCTTTTACCATTAAAACAAAACAAAATGGAATGCTTTGCTTCTTGTCTTATGGTGCCTAGCCCTATTATTAATGTGGATTTTTTGTAGACAGTTCTGTAGGCTTAACACATATAACATGGGTTTCAAATAAATATTTAATAATTTATTAAGATGGTATGGCAAGGTGATATAAATTAAATTTATTCACAGTTGTTGACCACAAATATATAATGTTTTGGTTTGATATTTGCCAGCAGCTAGTGAGTCCTGCACATGTGTTATCTCAACCAACGGTTATCCATCCCGCTCAACAACCACCGCCGCAGCCTCCGCCTCCTACGCCTCCGTCTCAACATGTTTCTCAACAACCTGTTAGTGAATTCTTATATTTCTTAACATCTTTTAACATCTAGTAAATAATTGTGTATAGAAATCTAAAATAACTTTACAGCAGACCCAGCAACAACAACAGCAGCTTTCGAGAGCATCGCCCCAACTGATCCAACATCTCCAGCAACAACAGCACCATCAACAACAGATCCACTTGCAGCAGTTGCAACAACAGCAACAGCTGCAACAACATTTACAACAACAACAACAACATCAGCATATGCAACCTCAACAAATACAACACCAACAAGTTGTTATGCATGCTGCCTACATAAATCAAAGTGTGAGTGTTATTTTTTTTTAATCAGAATATTATGAGTTCATTATGGAGTACATGTTAAAATATAAACAGTTCGTCAGTTTTCACATGATACTGTCTCGGCACCTCGCGGTAGGTAGGTGTTAAGGAGTTAACAGAAAATTTATAAGCGAACATTGATTGCTCGCCGCAGCCGGTGTATAAAGTATGACGACCCATCCATCTCATTCATGAGATATAAACGCCATTTGCTTTATTCTGCGACAAATAAGATCTAGTCGCGTGTCGCCTATATCGGAGCCTACCTCGATGAAATCATTCTACACCAGCAACACATTCAGCTGTCTCAATGATTGTTTGAGCACCTCGTCCCATGAGTAACATACCGTTGCCCAATCACTTCCCTCAACCAAACCCTAGACTTCGTCGCTCAGACTCTTGTCGGTATCTCGCGCTCTATTAACGTCATATAATCAAATTATTAATATGATCAATGACAATAATGTCAATCGTCGTTTAATCCCAAATGGCATAACTTGAAGAAAATTGGACGCGGAAAGAAGAGGGAGAACCTAACAGAGGAAAGTGGAAACGTTTAGTTCCGTAAAATGAGGAGTATTCGTAGGAGCAGAAGAATAAAAAGATAAGTCCAAAGGCGACAAAATAACAAGGTGTGGTGTGTATTCCAGAGTACACCAAACAGAGCGGCGGCGCCGCGGCTGCTGAACCAGGCGCTGAGTGGCGGCGGCGGCGTGACGCTGGTGCGCGCGCCCGTGCGCAGCGTGCGGCCGCGCAGACTGGCGCCGCGCTCGCCGCTGCCGGCCGCGCGCCTGCTCAACGCGCACGCGCCGCAGCCCGCCGCGCCCGCCAACGGCGCCGCCCCGCCCGCGCCGCCCGCGCCGCCCGCGCCGCCGCCGCGACTGCTCAACCCGCACGCCGCGCACGCGCTGCACCGCCCGCCGCGCCCGCGCACGCCCATACACCAGGTGCACACCGTGCTCTAACTTATACTTTATACTGGCTGAACATTACGTCCGACCACCGGTCCGTCTTGCTTGTACACCTTTTTGCCCATAAATAGTCAGTTCACTGTCGCTTGAGGTTGCTGATATTTTATACTGAAATCGATTCATTTCAATGAATCGATCAAATATTTATCACGTAACACTTTTGACGAGTCAACGTTATAAGAATATTGGATTACGAAATAATTTGAAGTCAAACTCGAATTAAATAGACATTATTTATTTATTTGATCTTTATATATTTTTTAAAAGCAACTATAAATTCTCTAAGAAAATAAATAAGATATCCTCTTCAGAAGGCTGAATGATAGCCTATGTTCATGACGTTGTGTTAAAACCCTCGAAAATATAGATACACGGTGTGGCGGTAAAACCACGCCAACTTAGCTTTAGTTTTTTATATTTGCTTTGTTGTTATTTGTATTTTAACTTTTTTGAAACTTTTGCATTGTTTCAATTGCTACATGTGACTGCAGACGTTTAACCATAAAACATTTGCGAGTCGCAAAATGTAAAATTACAGCAAGAATTTCTGTCTTGTATTGTCTAATATTGGTTAAAGGATGCTAACTTCTCTCATCGTAAATAAATGTACATGCTGGGGCAATAAAAGTGTCTTCGTTAAACTTTTTTATAACGGCAAACCTTATAAATATGTTTATCTTTAATTTTGGACAATAACCCACATGTTGGGACATAATAATTATTAATACAACGGAAATAATTAATAATATGGCTCCGAAGTAACATCAACCAAAAAAAAATTAAAAATATTCTTGGTGTATGACAGTTGTAGTATAAAACGCTTATATTGTGATTGAGTGTATCGTTTACGATGGTTGAATGTTTGCAGCACCCTCATTCGCAACAACATCAACAACATCAGTTGGCGCAGCATGCGATCGGCCAACAAGTGCACACACAGCAAATGAACCAACTCAAACTCAACACACATCAGGTAAACAACACATTCCTTATAATATTCTTTTTAAACATTTCATTCACTCAAATTCATTCACGTCGCTAATTTATTAAATTGAGACATACACTTCTCATTTATAAAATCTATTACTAATGATTTCACAGTAAAAAGTGTACAGTATATATTTGGCGTATCACCCGTAACGAAGTTAAAGAATAGAATTTCCATGTTGAAGTATACAGATAAGTCATTAACGCTTCTTCTGCCTGCTTTGTTATGAGACCACTTTCTAACCATAAGACTTATATTTCCATAAGCCTTGTACCCTAACATCATCATCAAGCCTAACTGATGTAAATTGATGTGATGGTAATTACGGTGCTATCTCTACAGCATGAGTGGCTAAATGTTTTTTTTGGATAATCATCAGCTTACATACGTAGGCATGGGTGTAACTTTAACTGGGGTAAAGCGTTTAAAGCTCTTCTTTGCTACTTCGGGAGTGACCAATAGTCATAATATGTCGGAATTTCCTCATTTTGAGCGGTGTGAGATTTAGGCGAGGCGACAAGCGAAATCAATCGATCCCCGCTGCATTGAGTTAAGTTGAAGGGACTTGACATAAAGAGTATTTTTGAAGCTCATTTGATCAGAGGGTGTGCGAAGTTAACGACGTCGTGCGTTTTGGCTCAACATTTTGGGATCGTGAATCTTTTTTAATGGCACATGTTTTCCCTAACAAACCTGACCGCCCTACCAAACCCCATACGTCGCCCCTGTCGACAGGCAGGGGATGTCGTAGCTGAATTCTTACGTTCTCGATCCGCAGAGCGGTCCAGCCCTCACTGAAACTATACCACCAGCATTACGTCACATCTTGCCCTTATTACATCCTACTATGTAAATCCGTTACACAATATAATCTTAGTTTGCTTAAAAAATATAATATAGGCGTGATTGTTTTACAGATTCTTAATCAACAGAGCCAGAATCATTCTCAATCCACACGAATAATAACGCCGCAGGGTACCATTGTCACCCAAAGCTTGCAGCCCCAAATATCACAACATACAGTCGTGCAGCAAAACCAAAATAATGGACCTCTACCTCAACAGAACACAATGACCACCATTCCGCAGAGGGTGTCACCACATCCTCAGCAAGTTCAACAGCAAGTGAAAAAAGTTGTCGTGCAACCTAACAATGCCAACGATATGGACGATCTCGAAGAGAGTATAACGGCAGCGATCGTGCAGAAGAATCCAGTGAGCGAGAACATGAGTTCGCAAGCCCCTCAGTCATTCCATTCGCAGCCGGCGCCGGCCCGGCAGGCAGGGGGCGCGGGCGGGGCGGCGGGGGGCGCGGCGCTGCACCACCAGGTGTCGTTCCCGCACGCGCACTACACGCACCAGCTGTACGACGCGCCCGCGCTGCACCACCTGCCGCAGACACTCACGCACCTCCTCATGGAGCCGGACAACGCCGACGAACAACGACAACTACTCACTCTCACCAATGGACAAAGAATTACTTTAGCTGAATACAAAAGATTACATCAACCATCGCGCACTCCAGTGCAACAACAGTCCAGGTGATACATTGTTTTAGTAAATATTTATATACAATATCAATGATCTCATGAGTGCAAAATTGGTTCATAATGAAAATCGTCCGTTTCATACTCTTTTATGCTGTTATGCCGAAATTGATATAATCAAAGGTGTATGTCTCCATCGTAGCCATTGTTTTAATAACTGTTACGTTTTGAACTCCCACTCAGAATTTCATGATCTTTAAACCCAAGCATACGTCTCATCATTGAATTTCTACGAAACTTCGATCGGTCACTTATATAAGCGAAACAACGAGCCTGCCTAAACTCTACTTACTCTCTATTTAATCTGATTTGTTTATTACACTCAATATTCCAAACAAAAAAAAATTAACCACAAAGCAGCAGTCGAAAAAGTACATCCACTACATTTTACCACATTTTAACAATCTTCATCCCCCTGCCCTGGTCCCAATTTAATCCTTGGGGTCGGCGCAGTATGTTTTCTCCTTCCACACATCCCTGTCAGCCGTCATGTCTTCATTCACCCCTTTCTTTTTCATATCTTCAGCCACGCACTCCATCCATCTCTTTGGCCTTCCTCGGCCCGCCCATCCATCCACTTTCATATTCATCACCTTTTTTCCTACATATGATTCATCCCTTCTCATAATGTGCCCATACCACGACAGACGGTTTCCTTTGATCTTTTCTATCACAGGAGCTACTTTCAGACTTCCCCTAACATATTCATTCCTCACTCTGTCACTCCGTGTTATACCACACATCCATCGCAACATTCGCATTTCTGCTGCATGCAGTCGTCTTTCATCCGTCTTCTTCGTTGCCCAACACTCTGATCCATACAATACGACAGGTCTTATAATGGACTTATATATTCTGCCCTTCAATTTGAGGGGCATTCTGGGGTCACGTATTGTGGATGAGACCTGCCGCCATTTCATCCAACCTGAGTTGATTCTCTGCCTTACGTCCTGGTCAATGTCTCCGTCGCTTTGCAAAAGTGACCCGAGGTAGCAAAATTCGGAACAGACTGGTACCGGTATTTCACCCAGTGTGACGGACACAGAACTTGAAAGACCGCCGTAGTCGCAAAACATATATTGTGTTTTAGTTTTGCTGACTTTAAGGCCAACATTTTCAAGTCTATGCCGCCACACCTCCAGCAGTGTTGGGCAAATGTTAATTGAACTAACAATTAAAAATTAACAATTAATTAATTGTATTTGCAGTGACAGCAACTAACAACTGATTAATTATTAATCAAGGTTTTATACAATTAACAATTGATCAATTTTTAGTTATTTTGCCAAAAAAAAATTGACAATTAACGATTAACAATTAATTTTTTTACCAAGTATTAGTTTAAGTATTGGGTACATGCGTATGCAGATTTGTTAAGTTTAGTGTCCCTACCTAGTCATAAAGAGTATATGAGATAATTAACGTTAAACATCTACAACGTTTGCGGACCACCTTTCCGTACAAAATAGCAAAATTTAATTGTTAGTTTTAATTTTTTCATCAATCGATTGAAAAAAATAATTGCAATAATTTAATCGCGAGCTGCAATTGATGTGCATTAGTTTAAATAATTCAATTGTAACGCGCGATTATTGGTTAATTGCAATTGATTCAAATTCAATTAATTTAATTGCAATTAATTTTTTAGTCAATTGATTAGTTCAATTAAAACTTAATTGATTGATGCCCAACTCTGACCTCCAGTCTGTTCTGCACCTCGTGGCCACTTTCTGACACCAGCACGATGTCGTCAGCAAATAGCATGCACCAGGGTGCCTCTTCCTGTATACCTGCCGTAACGGCATCCATAATCAACAGGAAGAGGTAAGGGCTAAGAGCCGACCCTTGATGCACACCAACAGCGACATCGAAACTGGCCGTAAGACCAACCGCAGTTCGGACTTGTGTACTGCATCTGCGGTACATGGCCCGAATCAACTGCAGGTACTTTTCAGGCACACATTTCTTCTTAAGGGCCCACCATACAACTTCACGCGGAACCCGATCGTAAGCCTTTTCGAGGTCAATGAATGCCATATGCAAGTTTTTGTGTGCTCTTCTGTATTTTTCGCACAACTGGCGAATTGCAAAAATGGCATCCATTGTCCTACGGCCAGGCATAAAACCGAACTGGTTCCGTGAAACCTCACACTCCTCTCGCAGGCGTCGCTCAATTATTCTTTCCCATACTTTCATAGTGTGTGACATTAACTTTATCCCCCGATAATTGTTGCAATCTTGCACGTCCCCCTTATTTTTAAAAATAGGCACTAAATAGCTGGCACACCACTCATCGGGTATCGTGCCGTCCTGCAACAACTTATTGAAGAACAAAGTCAGCCACTTCCACCCAACCACTTGTAAGACCTTCCATACTTCTACTGATATTCAATCTGGTCCAACCGCCTTTCCATTCTTCATTCCATTCACAGCATTCTTAACTTCATCCATCTTAATTTCTCTCACTAATCCCATGTTTACCGGTATGCCCTCAAGCAAACCATTCCAATCATTCTCTTCATTCATTAGTCTCTCAAAATATGTTTTTCATCTGTTCTTGATTCTTTCATCTTCTGTCAATATTCCTCCCACTTCGTCTCTTATACACTTTATATGTGTAACGTCCTTCGCCTTTCGTTCCCTCGCTCTAGCCAGCCGGTAAATGTGTTTCTGTCCCTCAGGGCTCTCCAGTGACTCATATAGTATGTCCTGTGCCTTTGCCTTGGCGACAGCCACGGCTTTCTTAGCTTTTTTTCTTACACTCATCATACTCAATATTCTTTCGCTCTTTCACACTAACATTTCCCGCTTCTTCACGCTGCCATTCCTTAAATTTTTGTTTCTTCTCCTTTAGCACACTCTGTACATCATTCGTCCACCACCATGTATCCTTCTCTCTCATGTATTTCCCTTTCGACTCTCCTAAAATGCAATTACTCATTTCCTTCCAACAATCATTCACACTTCTGGGCTGTATATCGCCCATCGTAATTAAATCTTCTTCCATGCGTCTCTTAAATTCTTCTACACAATCATTCTTCTTCAAAAAATGCCATTTAATTTTGGAGGGGGGTCGCGCCTGGGATTTACTTACTTTGACCACAATTTTGGTGTCCAATACTAGCAGGCGATGCATTTTAACAATCAAGTTTTGAAATGCTACAGAGAAAGCCCTTGTCTCACCTGGAAATCGAATGTAGGATTGCATTTAGTGCACTTATTTGAGAATAATTCACCCATACCGCACTTCCAAGCTCAGATATTAAATTTGAAGGTACTAGGGCTGAAACTGCGTTAAGCGGGCGCCCGCGGACAACCGTCGCGCGTCTACTCGCGTGGACCCGCGGGCGGGCTCCGTGGGAACGCGACGGTCCCCGTCGCGGGTATCTGTCGCGGAGTCCGGATTTACGCAGTGTCGCTAGTTCAATTTTAACGGTGTGCATGTACAGTCGTGTTGATGGAGAACTTAATATATTATTATTCATAGCAAAACGACGACTAGCAAAAAAGAAAAGACAGCTAGTAAGCCCGTTTATTGACTGAATAAGTCCGTGCGTGTTGCCGCTGGCGGGAACCGCGCGTGCCCCACGGTTCCCGTGGCACGGAGGCGGGCCCCGCCGCGCGGTTGCGGGGCGCGGCTCGCCGTGCCGGACGGCCGCGCGGACTCCCGCGACGGAGCACTTTTGTATGAAACCGCGCGAGTGCCCGCGTAACGCAGTTTTAGCCCTTAGGACTTCAATACAAAATATGTTTCGACTGCTTAAGATATTTCTTCGCTCCTTGATCTAAATATTTTTTTTTATGATAATTCATAACATTTTCAATAACATTAACAAATAAAATATTCATCTATCAAAATAATTTTAAATTCACAGTCATACAACAGAAGTCGATATAAAGACCAAGTTAATAAGGATTAAAATAAAATGTTAGGTAGACATTATTTTACTCAAACAAAAATTTATAGTTTGGTACTGCAAGAGAGTTTACACGGATTAAGAAAATAATAAAAAGATATATAGACATGATGTATGTATTTAAATATACTTCTCAAACTTTTCCAATAACCTCACTTCATGACCCAAGTGATTCTTTTTCTAATTTGGTAGTCCAATAACAGCATAAATGAAATAGTATTTTTTCAAACCCCACTCATTCCTCTGAAATCCTACAATACAAACAAGATGGTCAGATCTATGAAAGTAAAAAGTAATTTATTTTTAGTTGTTTAACTCTACTTGAGCAATGTACTACTACCATTCTAGTTTTCACAATAATACAATTTACATGAAAATATGTAGATATCATGAAACAATGTGTGATTATTGAATAAGGAATATTTTACAGGGATAGTGGTCGCCAAACACTTGTTAGGAGTAAAGAACAGCAAAGACCAGTACAACGAGTACCACCAATGCCGACACAACACCAAGTTCCTCCACATGGTAACTCAAACTTATTATGGAAAAGTTGGCACATACAACTACACATTAATATTTAATAACATTGATGAATTTCAGATAATAGTGACACTACAAGCGGGTCTTCAGAGCAGTCTTCAGAACCACAATCAGCCAAAATGTTGATATTTTTACAAAACGGAGAGCAGAGACTTATTACTTTCACACTGCCAAAAGAAAGTTGTACACTTCAAGAAGTGCTTGAACAAGTAAACATTTTACTCATTAAAAAAAATATCAAAATGTGCTCCTTTCAAGCCATGTAATATATATATTTTTTTCTTCTACAGGTCAATGTACCATTCTCAGAAGAGACTCATATTCAGTGCATGCAGAATACAAGCAGTGAAATTGACTATTTTGTATCAGTTGGTACAACTACTAGGATTGAAGAAATGTTAGAAAACCATCCGGTTAGTTAGCTCAGCTTAATACAACATGTTTGATAAATAGGCAATCGCAAATAATTACTATTTATGCACTTCCAGATGTTAGTAGGAGACATTAATAGTAGAAGCTCGCCAACAGTATCTCAACCACAGAGTAGTGAAATGTCAACACCAGAAAAAATGTCCTGTCCTGAAAATGGTATGTTCATACATTATTAAACAATTACTTATAACCTTTTTAATTAACGGATAAATTTTAAAGTAATTTGAATTAGAAACTAAATTGATAAAATGAATGTGTTCGAATTATGTGAATAGAATCTGTGGTCTAAGTTAGTGGTAATAAAAATCTTTAAACCAGTCGTGTAGTTATCTTAGTCGTAATGTTATTTATTAATTTTTGCCAACTATAGCATCCGCTTTCGGTATTGAGCCTAAGGTTTTCCCTCCATATGACATTGCGGCAAGAGGCGACAAACGGTAGTAAATTTTTATTAATTTTCCTTATTGCAACTGAATTTTAACAAAGATGAACAGAATAATAACGTTTATAATAAGAAGACCGGCGCATAACCGTTTCACGTTTAAACAATTTGACCGATTTGTATGATTTTTGGTATGGACATAAATAGGACTCTGAGGAGTAAAATAAACTACAACTTATTTTTTTCTAAACTCAAACCTGTAGTCTACGCGGACGGAGTAGCGGGCAAAAGCTAGTTGTTTTATATTGGAATAAAGTGATCTTTTTTACCACCTAAATTTTCTAGATATTTTTCCTCAGTTTCACTAGTTTCAATGGCAACGGCGTTCAAGTTCAGACGATAATGGTAAAGTCAATTAGGTCTACGAGTTACACTAGTAAAAATGCATCAATTGAAAAAAGCCTTGAAATCTGTCAATGGCAAGCGAGTGGCATATCCTTGCAATTTATTCTAGTACATTTTTTGTTGTAGTAAATAATAGTCCGGAGTCTCCTGGACAGAGATCTCCCCCACCCCGCCATGTTGACGGAATGCTGGCTGTGTGTAAATCTTGTGGCTATACTGGTTACAACTTCAGCCGGTGTGAAAGGTAAATGTAATTCGAAATAATATGAAATAATTAATATTAATTATCCTTTTCTTTACTAAACAAAAGACCGGGATGGTTGGCGCTTACTTGAGGAGGCCTACGTTCAGCAGTGGACGGCGATAGGTGAGTATATTACTAAAAAAAGGGAGCAATGCAAGCTCTAATTTGAATTAATTACATGGCCAAGTGTTATTTTTAACAAAAAATTGGATAGACCCGTGACATAGTTGGCTAAACACCGGCTTGTTAAACAAAAAGCTGTTGGTTCAACCCCTGTATCTAAACAAATGATTTGGTGTACCACAAATAATTGTTTTGGATCTGGGTATTTGTAAGACCGAAGTCTCTCGCAGTTTTCGATGCCCACGACACAAGTCTCGTATCTGAGTGTGGAGTCAGAACAATGCAAGTGGCTGATGTGTATATTGTAACATAAAATATATTTTCAGATGTAGACGAGTATTCACCGAGGAACCTAAAAGTGTACCAATACCTAGCAAAAAAATTGAACAAAAGAAAAAAGAACCTGAAAAAACAATATTAGAAAAGCAAAAGTAAGAATATTATACTTTTAGTATAGCTATGTATAGCGAGCTATTGAACCTTTACCTCAAATTTTACATTTAATTAATACTTTGTTTTGCAGTGCATGCAGTGATGGTATTAAGCTTAATTTATTAAAGACTACTATGAAGACATACAATAAAACAGTAAGTACTTGAAGCCATTAAAAATTGTAAAATTTTACAATCAAATATGTATTGTAATATTTATCTAGTATTTTCTCTAGCTGCTTCCTGTATCCCTATGTACTTTAGACTTAAAAAGAGATATTTTTGCTCATTTTTTCTAAATTATTTATTGCTGTTCCACTCCAATTGTTCGTAGCGTGATAATGTATAGCCTCTCATTCTCATTTCTCGATAAATTCATTATAAAAAGAATTGTACAGAAAACAAACATATACTTCAGCTTCGTATATGAGTACATAAAAAAAAATATTTATTTTCCGCACAATTGGACTACTCATGTGTTGTATAATTCTAATTAACATAATACTTATCAAACAACAAAATTAGTAACGTCAAAATATTTTCTATATAGCCAGTACAAGAAAAAAAACCTACGAGAGTAAGAAAGCCAAGAGGTAAACAGCCAGATCCGGAACCTGTTATATTAACTCTTAGCTCTGATGAGGAAGACTCTAACAGTTCAATGATGAGTAATCAGGTAAGTCTTAACGTTATGCAGTAACAACCATGCACTTATATTTAGTCATAGTTTTACTGCATTTAATATAAAATGTAGTTGGATATTATATGCATTGAAGTAAAACAATGACAATTCGGAGATAATTTTTTTTCCTACTTAAACAAAAAAATGTTTGAAAGTAATTGAAGGTAAATTTCATGAGCAATTTCCTTACAATTATCTTACATAAAATATTTATAGTAATGTTGTTGGATCATAGCTGAAGCTTACCTATATATTTACATCAGGGTGTATGTTTTTTCTGTATTTATATAATGTAATTTGACTTAAGCAATACACAAATTACCAAGTATTGTTCACACAAGTATTGTTCACCTTTTAATTTTTTTCCTAGCATGAGCAGTCAATCAGTTTGAAAGAGCCTACTCTTAGCGAGATTGAAGGTGGAACGCCAGATAGCGGAATCGGGATTGATCAAATGGATGGTAAGTACATTTTAAGACATGATAAGTACCATGCAAATATCAAAAACCTTCACTTCACTGCATATAATGCAACAATTCTCATAAGAATATTAAAAAATACACCCACCACTGCCACATATATATATATATAGTCCATTGAAATGTTACATGAGCTTTGCATTTCTTAGAGGACGCAATTTTATTTTTGGGATATGTTTGGGGGGTCAATAGAAGCTTAACCTCAAGTTTGTGGGGTTGCCGCCCTTGTCCCACGGCCGCCATTTTGAAAAAAGGGGTGAAAACACTTTGCGATATCTCTGAAACTATGCGTCTCACAAAAAAATTGTTAAGACATAATTTGTAGCAAATTATTTTGCCTACAAATATGTTTATATGACTTTTTGCCCTAAATTAAAAATTAAAGAAGTTATAAGCAAAAAAGTGAGAAAAAATTTATAAAAATTTTCCTTTTTGCTCTATAACTTTTTTTTTATACATTTTATCAAAAGATTGCATCAGACCAATCTTGTAGATTATCTGCTGACAAAATGTTTTCCCTATATTTTTTAAAATTAAATTCATTAAAAACGCTGTTACAGCACTTCAAAGTTGAACGGGTTTGCCAATGCTTATGAGAATCCGGTTGAAACGAAATGTTTAACTTATTTTTTCTTTATTTTTTAATGTAAACACTATATTCCTACAATTTTTTTATTAAATTCGTACAATTTTACTTATTTATTACTAAAAAAATATTCCTAAAAAAACACGCCTATAAGAGTATAAGCGCGTTTTTTTTACGTTGTATCCCCAGTAGGCCTACTCCACGAACATCTTGCTTATAAGGTAAGTTTGCTTCTCTAATCGACTTTTTTTCGATGGTCCAGGCTGTGGCCCAGAGTGTAAATCAACGTCAAACGTAGAAGTTTGAGGAATGACAGGAATTAAAATTGTAGTTATAGTTGGCAGTTCATCCTCAAATTCATTTTCTTTCATTAACTTTGATATTTCCATAATGTTGCTGCATGTTTCACCAGAACAATAGAGGATCAAGAGGAACAATAGAGGATCAGGAGGAACAATATCAGGCCTGCTTTTCTGTGCCACACATACTTCCGCCGTTTCATTCACACACATAATATCGGGGGATGCTGGAGGCTTGGAAGCTTGTATTGGCTTCCGAATGTTTGCATGTTTTTTCCATCCCCAATCTTGAAGAGAATTTTGATATCTTCCGAGCAAATTAAATGAATTTTTTAGTCACTATCTTAGCAAATCGTTTTTATCGCAAGGCGTCTAGTAAGTCGTCTTTATTACCGCCGTATAAAGCTATGAATTAATGTTCACCAACAAGACTGAACAAAGATGGATCCACTTTCTCACTCAAGAATAGCGCGGTACCGCTAGCTAATTCAGGATGTTTCTCCATCATTTTTATAAATTAAAATTTCCCCATATTATAGGCTGCTGATTAGGGTTTGCAATCCCGCATTCCGCGTTCCCGCATTCCCGCGGGATCCCGCATATTTTTAAGTCCTGCGGAATTCCCGCAATTGTGCGGGAATTCCGCGCGGAAATTTTATGACTCGGCAAGGTAATTCAGCTATCACTGACAGCCTATTAGCTTCATCCCAACAGTGCGGGCGTATCGGACAGTATCGATCAATCGATCGAACGAAATAAAAGATTGAAATGTGCGGCGGTTTGTTTATTCTGTTAGAAAAAAAGTGAGAGTTTCCAATTAAAGTGACACTTTACAACAGACTACTAAAAGATTTGTCTTCTTGTATATTCGTTTATTTATTGCACAATGTAATTAGCAGAAATCGATGCAGTAAATTATCGACAAAGTAAATAACTCAACAGTAGGTAACAATAAACCGGGTAGCGGATGGATAAGAGTCCCTCAAGACCAGAATGGTTGACGCTTTTTTGTAGAGGCCTACGTTCAGCAGTAGACGGCGATAGGCTTTGCGAGGCTGTCATGGCAAAGAAAGAGGCTGCAGAGAGGGATCGTGAAAAAGCCGATCCCACTCGAAGACGAAGAGGCCGACAAATTAGCGCTGTAACCTCTAATCGAGCAAGTTAAGACTTAAGAGAATGATTTTTTATGTATATGTGACGAGCATAATTAAGCAAACCGCAAGAAGGATTACCGGTATATGTTCTTCTTGAGATCCTGATGTCCTTTGCACGTGGTAACCGAGAACCAAGGGGTTTTTAGTCGGTAAAAGTCCGACATATCCTGCTTGTTAGTAGTAGTTTTCCCCAGGCAAAAATAAAGACGGCGATAGGCTTAGTATATAAATAACTGAATGGTAGTAACAATTATTTAGGTTAGGTTCATCATCATCATCAGCCCATAAACATTCCACGCCAAGGCACAGGTCGCCTTTACCATTGAGAGTGTAAGCCTTAACCACCACGATGGTTTGCGAAATAGTTTGGTTTAGTTTTAGTTTGGGTTTGTGCAGGTTTCCTCACGATGTTTTCCTTTACCGTTAAATTGTGAATACACACACACATAGGTAACTTGGAAAAGTCAGTCGAGAGTGCTTGGGGTTTGGACCTGCAATCGTCCAGATTCTCGACCGCGCCTACACCTCGAAGGTTTAATTGCTGTTTAGGTTACTATTTACTATTTAGGAATGTAGGAACGCGGAATACGGGATTGCAAACCCCCAACCTTACCTCATAAGAACTATGAAAAAGTACTTTTTCTATTAGATACATTTATGAATATCTCTATTATTATTTTTTTAATATAGTATAATTAATGTACAGGTAATATATAATTACTATATGCATATTTATACATTTTTTAATTTTTGCGGGAATTCCCGCGGGATCCCGCGGGAAAGGGTAGTTTCCCGCAAATTTCCCGCGGGAAAAAAAATGGTGCGGGATTGCAAACCCTACTGCTGATATATCACATCTAGAAAGTTACATTTAAATAAGTTAAATTCGGTTAGTTCTATGGTACAGAAGAGAGTTAAAAATCAATAATATAAATAAGTATAATTGTACGAATTTAATAAAAATTTTGTAGGAATATATGTATTTGCAATAAAAAATTAAGAAAACATAAGTTAAACATTTCGTTTCAACCGGATTCTCATGAGCATTGACAAATCCGTTCAACTTTGAAGTGCTGTAACAGCGTTTTAAATGGATTAAATTTGAAAAAACATAGAGAAAACATTTTGTTAGAAGATAATCTACAAGATTGGTCTGATGCAATTTTTTGATAAAATGTAGAAAAAAAGTTATAGAGCAAAAAGGAAAATTTTTATTAATTTTTTCTCACTTTTTTGCTTATAACTTCTTTAATTTTGAATTTAGGGCAAAAAGTCATATACACATATTTGTAGGCAAAATAATTTGCTACAAATTATGTCTTAACAAATTTTCTGTGGGAGGCATAGTTTCAGAGATATCGCAAACAAAGTGTTTTCACCCCTTTTTTCAACATGGCGGCCGTGGGACAAGGGTGGCAACCCCACAAACTTGAGGTTAAGCTTCTATTGACCCCCCCAAACATATCCCAAAAATAAAATTGCGTCCTCTAAGAAATGCAATATTCGGTCCTTAAATTGTAACATTTCAATGGACTAATAATACATTACATAAAAAAATATCATTCAAGTTTTCACCTTATGTAAAAGTTTTTTTATCTTTTTCAACCAGCTTACAAATAAGATTTCTGTTACCAAATGACAATCCCTTCTATTCTTTTTGTTATTAAAAAAGTTTCATAATATTAAAAGCACAATTAAATTGTCTTACTCGGTGTCCATTTGTAACTAACACGCACCCTATTGCTGACTGTATAATTAACGGATTCATTGGGCTTTTCCTAAAAATACCCGCATCACATCAGCCCATACACGCTCCACTGCTGGGCATGAGCCTCCTTTAAAACTGACAGGAATTAGGCCTCAGTCCACCAAGCGAGTTAGCAAAGTTATTGCCTAAGAAATATTTTTTTTTCTATCCTATTAGAAAAAGTCCACCACCTCCCGATAATTAAACGGAACTAACGAAGCAGTGAGAATCAATTTAACTTGTTAAGCTATATTTGCTGTTACGACATTCGTAATAAACAAAACGAAATATTCTTTAATAAATAAATACACCCAACAGTCACATACATAGCTCTGACCCCACACTAGGTTACAAGACCTGTATCGTGGGTATCAGACACTACGAGAGACTTTTTCGTTCTCACGAACACCCAGACCCGAAACAAATATTTGTGGATCACACAAACATTTGTCTCGGTGCGGGGATCGAACCTGCGGCCTCACGTTTAGCAAGCTGGCGTCTAGCCAACTGCGCCACGGGGCTGTCAAGCTGTCTTTAAATTTAATTTGTAATATGCCTTAACTTATCGTGATACTTGTACGTGCAGCTGCTTTTAAATCGAAATAAGAAATAAGCCTAACTAAAGTTTTGCAGGCGAATTTGTCGGCAATAACCCGCTATAAGAATATATATAGATATATTCTTCTTCTTCTTCATCAACCCATATACGCCCACTGCTGAGCACGGGTCTCCTCTACCATTGAGAGGGTTTTAGGCCATAGTCCGCCACGCTGGCTTAGTGCGGGTTGGCGGACTACACACCTAAGAAATTCCTAAGAACTTTTAGGTATGCACGTTTCATCACGATGTTTTCCTTCACCGTTAAAGCAAGTGATAATTCAATTTGAATACACACATAACTTCGAAAAGTCAGAGGTGTGTGCCTGGGGGTTCGAACCCGCGACCGCCGAGATTCTCGACCGCGCGCCTAAACCTCGAGGCCATCACTGCTAGCTAATATAGATATATTATTTTTTAATAAATAAAAAAATACAGATGACATATCCCAAACAGCATATTCTTTATTGAGAAGTTATTCTTTTTTGGGAATAACATATGGATTCACTTTCGTCCATGTTTAAATAAAACTTTCAAAAGTTTTTATTGTTATAATTGATAAAGTTTCAATATTTTGATATTATTCAATGATGCAAAAAAAACTACATTAATTTAGACTGCTTTTCACAATGATGGTTTTGATCTAGACTTACTAAATACATGCTTTGTACTTGTGTTAATGACAAAATTTAATTACTATTACATCTAAGTTTCCGTTAAATGTAATTCCTCTGTTTTTAATTCTTATTACAAACCTAATGAGTATGTATAATGTCAGTTTTAAAATAGACCTCAATAAAATAAATTACCTAAATCTGACATTTGCATTCTTTGGGTTTTGATTCATAAACAACCAAGTAATAACTTACAATATAATTTGTCTGTTAATGTAATAATTTTAATGCTACATTCCTTAGATTATAACTTTATCAAAAGATTTACCTGTATTTTGCCAAAATATTATTAAGAAATGCCTATAAAAGCCAGAGTATTCTCAAAAAATATTCTAGGTGTTTCATAAGCAGTTTTCTGTGATGTGTTCTACACACTTTGCAGATGTATGTCGAAGTTGTGATTTTTTTAAAAGGCAGAAAGATCTGAATTAATAAGACAAGTCAAAGAATCAATTTATTAGGATTTTCTGTTGGCTGACTGCTATGTAGACATTATGAGTATAAATGATAGGTGCCATTGACTAAGTAATGTGGTAACAAGCATTATACCATTATAATAATAATGATTAAATTTGATTCAAGTTACATAGATATTGTTGCCTAAGTTCTAACACTGAAGAAATAAAATTGACAACTTGACAACTGTAAAAAAACTGTGCCTTTTTATATAGATTGCAATTATAGTACATTATTCCTTATATTTTTGTAAAGAAAATATACACTGCAATATAAAATATGTGTATTATACACATATTTTTAATAAAAAAAAATTGTGATAAATAAATCACATGGTTTAGTTGCTCTTCAAAATGTTTTCATTTGTTACTTCCGCAGTGTTATAATTTAGTGCATGATATTTTGTCTCAAATATTTGATCCTAAATTTACTTCCTGATAATTTGCTATTTAATTCTAACAAGTAACACAATCTCATCCATTTCGATACATTGTAACTTCAAGTGAAGGTCCTAGTTTTTTTATATTTTCACTTTACAATTTACATGTGTGCATCTATGGCAAGATTCACTTCACACATCATTGTCTTTAGAAATGGAATATTTAGTCCCATGTGCTTAAATAATAATGTCTGATATTGTTAATTATGTACTCCTCATTGAAGCAAAGAAGATTTCAATGCTTTTCATTATTTTTGCCATGCCCATTATTGGAAGTTAACATGACAATTTGTTCTTTAGGTCCATTTATCCATTATATATCCATGTATTTGTTTACCTGCAGTAAGTTAATTTATTATGTATCTTTAAGTGGGGTGGAACCTCATAATTCAGTATTTTGTCTCTTCCATTGCCATGGACGGAAGTGGAAAATTGTTTGTTTTTAACTGTAACTAATGCTAAATTTATATTTTTCTGATTATTTTCAATAGGGGATTATCTAATATTAGGCACTTACTATTCACTGACTTTCAAATGTTTGTGTCAATATTGTACTGACAGTGTTTATCCTTGAGCACAGAAATAACTTTGGTAGTTGTGCGTTGTGCAAACTTCACAAGCTTGGTTTTTGCTACTCCATGTAATATTATTTCTGACGTCAGAATATGTTTCAAAGTTATTCATGTTTGAGAAATAAGTATTGTAAGACAGGTTTATTTCCTAGGAGTTTCTATTATATTGATTAATATTTTTTTTTATTTATATTCAACTCAACATTTTGATGCTTGTGTGTAGAGGACACTGTTAGTTGAGGAAGCGAAAGAAGTGTGTTTGCACCGTGGTATTTGCGGCTTTATGTATGTAATCTGAAATTACAAAATTAACATACCTGTTTATGTGTCATCGTTTACGGGTAACACACATCATAATTTAAACAATTGGTTCAATACTAAAAGGGATATTGGGAAGAAATGTTTTACGCTTTGTCTGTAGTTGCTAATAATCGAGAATAAGTAATTTAAAATGCTTTTAATTCCCATTAATACTAAATAACCATGTTTAAAAAATGCTTTTTATATGATGTATCAGTATTTAAGTACTAAAAGTAAACACATCGCTTGTCCGGAAGAATACTGTATCATGTCAAAATTTAGCACTAACGGACTTAATAATACAGTTCGACTAAAAAAAATCCGTTCTACCTTCTACACGCTTCTCCTGAAAAAGTACTTTTTCAGAGTTAATACAGTATTCTTGCGGGCAAGCGACATGTGACAATTATTTTGACACTGAAATAATGTTACCAGGAATTTAAAAAATAAGATACAACTAGGGACCCAGTTAATCGATTTTAAGAGTAGGTAGTCATTTTATTTTAATGATGAAGCTTGTGATATTAGTAACTCAATTATCGGAAAATTTAATTATTACAAATCTTAGTCACTTATGTTTAAAGACTCGCGACTTGAGTCGATTTTAGTACTGTAGACGAGAATATCAACCTGGCTGTATGCGATATTGCATTTGCACTACAAAAAAAGTTGAAAAAAAATGTATTGGCAACTAAAAATGTGGTTCAGTGAAGTATTTATTGTTTATCGTGTGTTATTTAAGTTATAAAATTTTTAAAAATGGCTTCTAATCACTCAAATCATGACGGGGGTAAACTTATTTCTATTGCATTAAATATAATTGTTAAAGCTAGACATGTGAATATTATTTCTTTGAATAATTCTTCCCCTCATTTATAATTTATCAATTTAATAGATTTCATACTTCAATGTAGTTTGTACTTTTTGATAACCTTGTATTTCTTTAATAAATTATTACTAAATTATTCAGCTTTGTCCCCAACTTCTTCGTCTTGCCTCTATCGTTGGCTGTACTAAGTGGCGTACTTAGGGTTTAACACTAGGGAATGCCGAATCTCTATCTACATTAGTCTCATTTTTGCCTAGACTTAAAAAAATTGCTTATATTCAACGTATTTTTCATAATATCAACGCTATTTTTTAATGGTTATCACCCTAACTGATATTCTATATTTCAGATTGCAGCAGAGAAGAAATCAACCAAAGTCATTTGCAAGGAATTGTAACATCACTTAATTGTCGGACTATACGAATAGGTTCATATAGATATACACCAACGGAAAAAGTATGTACATACATTGTTTCCTTATATGATTTAAGTAAAATATTTTTGGTGAATTAATTGTTAAGATTTGAGTACTAATTTAATTAACAGGATCATCTTGACATTAATAGCAGGTTTAACTCAAATGAAACCCACATCAAAACTTTCATATTTCATATAAATTTTCAAATACTCAAAATATCATTTGATATATGTAAAGTTTGATATATGTTTTATTTGTGGATGGCGATAGGCTGATTGATGATGATGATGATATGTAAAGTTAATACATTTGTAAAGTAGATAGCTTACCTTTTTTCATTATTGCATATAAAGCAATATGGATTTGGAATTATTTTGATATTAAATTCATACTTGATATATATCCATTTTTTATTAGTCTAATTAGTTAATTTAAGGGTATTTATTTTACATTTCCAAGATTTTCCTTCAAGTGTAACAATATGTTGCGTACTAAAATTATGTATCTTTTTTTTAATAACATTAAACTTTCAGGTATATATCTCTTCCAAAGGCATTAAAATAGTAGCACCATCATTAAAAAATGAATCAAAAGAAGTAGCCCTACAGATACAATTGAAAGAGGTTGTGAAATTATTAGTGCATTTTGGCAAAGGACTTCCAGTGATATTTTTGTACACAATGAGCAAATGCAGCACTTACATAAGAAAAGCACTGGATATGGTGGAAGATGGAGGTGAGAATGCTATTAAATACTGTCATCAATTTTAAGGTGATAATTCAATTACACACTTATAATTTTTTTTTATATGCAGGACCTTACTACAATCCAATGTCTAAAATTGATCCTTACAAAAGGATAACTTTATTACCAGATTCAATACCAGAAGAGGCAAAATTAACATTAAAAACTTTATTTGGAAAACTTATGGATGAATTGAACTCGAGGGAAGCCAATGAACTTTTAGTAAGAACATGTCCTAAAGAAAGCAATAATGTCACAAAAATGACAACTAGATCATTAAGTGCTTCCAATGCGTCAATAAAGAGGTAGGTGAAATAAATAAAACTAAACTGAGAGTTAGGACCCCAATAGTTTGTCACATATTTCAAAACAAGCTACATAATAGTGTTTGTATGATCTACAACTGTTAGATCTAAGTATTGATGCTTTATCATCACATCTCCTTTAGTATAGTATTAAAACATACCATTTCTTCTTAGTAATAATAATAAACTATACTGAGAAATAGTCTTTAAATTTTCTTTCCAATAAGGAAAAATCAAAATTTAAGTGAAAATACTATGTGCCATGTTGCAAGGCCAAAGATTCCAACATATCACTCTCTACCTCTCATGAGGTACCAAAGGGAGCAGTTAAAGCTCATGCATCTTGTGAAAAAAATATTGTTGCCAGTAGTCTACTCAAATTTTACAGGCCCTATTGACTTATGCAATTCAATTACACTATTTAACAAGAATATGTGGCTAATCTGCTGACCAAGCTTCCATTGTAGCCAGTTTGGGTCAAATTTGACAATGTTTATATGTTAACATTGTCATAACAGCACCTACAAAGAGAAAAATTAATTCAAACAAACACACTTAGGCATATTTGGATCACACAAACATTTGTCCATCTTTAGTGATTAGAATGAACTGCACTATCAACAATAAGTTTTAACTTTCAAACTTTTATCTCAGTAATTGTTCAAATATGATTTTCCATTTTCAGTGCTAATCCTGCTGAAATAAGACAAATACTTATATATCCACCAGGCAAAGGTGGAATCCCTATCAACACAGAAGACTATATGTGCCTAGCTCAAGATCAGTTTTTAAATGATGTTATAATAGATTTTTATTTAAAACATTTAGTTCATGAAGTGTTAACAAATAGCCAGAGAGAAAAGACTCATATTTTTAGTACATTTTTTTATAAAAGGCTGACTACTAAGCCTAGCAAAGTGAATAAAAGTTCAAATCCTCATGAGTGGGACAATAGTTTAACTCCAGCACAAAAGAGACATGCTAGAGTGAAAACATGGACGAAAAATGTAAACATTTTTGATAAAGATTATATTGTAGTTCCTATTAATGAGAATTGCCATTGGTTTGTGGCTATTATTTGTTTTCCCAGTCTAGATGGATGTAGAAGTATGATAGACAACCGCACTGTTACACCACAAGAAATAAAAAAGAAAGGTATGCTTTGAATGTGAATTGTGATGGTTCCAGCTTTCAATTAACAATCTTTCTAGACACCCATTCAAGCTTCTAAAACTATGTGGCATCAATTTTAGTTTTTTTTTTTCTTTCCGTGGCTTTGTTATATTTTTGCTCATCAAACAGCTGGTAAAAAATAAGATTATCTAATTTCAAAACCAAGAAGTCTCCTAGAAAATAAGTAAAGACATTTCACATAAATAAACCCCCAATAGTCACATACATTGTCTGAGCTCTCATACAAGATTTGTTTTTTGGATACCAGAAACTAAGAGACATTTTAAGGCCACACAACCACCCAGACTTAGAACAAGAGTTTGTAGTTGGCTTACATATTTTTCTTAGGGGTAATGGATGTGTTTCCACACTTTCTGGTGTTCAATAATATTTTTTTCTAGTAAAACAGGATCTGTATTTACCACGATTTTTTTTATCAATTTTACTTATTTTATTAAAAATAATATATTTTTAGAAGGTTTTTTTGCACTGGCATTTTTTCAAAACGTTATTCAAAACATTTTCTGTTTATAAATAGTTATTATTAGACTATTATAGTTTGTTTCAATATATATTTTTAGGTCTTTTTCAATATTTCTTTATATGTTACGCAAACTATCTAGTGTCTAGTTCGATTGTTGATTGAAGGTATGTATATAAAAGTGAATAGAATTAAAGATTTTATTATGGTTCGCGACAGGTCGACATGGCGATTTCAGCTGAATTTCATGCAATTTTTTCTTATACTATATACAAAATCAATTTGCTAAGTGTGACTCAATTTTGTTAACTAGAATAGTTAGTTATACATAGTTATAAATGTTAAGTACCATAAATATTTTTTTCCCATTTTTAAATATCTCAAACAGCGTTAGATATAAGTATGGACCACTACGCTTTATTCTTCAATAATAGGACGAAGAAGCATCCCTAATCATTTTTAAATACAACGCAAAAAAAATTGCGGCGAATTGAAGTGTATAGGCGCGATGGGCGCAGCAGCATGGCAATGGCAAGGGCTCGGAGTCCCGCACGCCACTGCTCATGCTCCGACTGTAAGGTCGACCTGCCGCCTACTGCACCTGTTGCCCGTCATTCTATAAACGACACATTATTCAATTATACAAATGTGACAAATAACATTATATCAAATTAATAGTCTTTCCCCGTTTTTGTCACATTTTTGTTGACGCTCAACTCTCGCTGGTCGTAACAAAATGTCATAATTTGCATATTACATTCTTCAATAAATGGACTATTCCATACAAAATGTTTTGTTTAATACGGCACAGTATTTTATAAAACTAGCGCGTTCAACTATTCAAACAAAAAACAAAATCTTCATAAGTACATAGTATTATGTAGTTTTATATTGGTTTGTTTTTGTAAGTTTATACTATGTTCCAGAACGAAGATCGTCTATGCAAATAGGCAATACAACGATAACACCACTAACGAAACAGGAACAACTTACTCTTAGCTGTGATTCTGATAATTTAAGTGAACGTGATGAAGCGGAAGCAGAGGTATTGTTTTACTTATTAATATTTATCATTGTTTCAAAAAGCAACCTATATCTAATTCCTCTTTAAAAGTGAAGATTATGATGGTGGACGCGTGGACAAACAAAATACTTATAAATATGATCTCGATATTTATTTTGTCATACAAAATATTTTTATTTTTGTTAAGCATTTTGAGTTAACACGTTTATGGACTGGAGTTTTGTTGCCCTAAACGTAGGACTCGTTATAACCTAAATCTTTAAGTTTATAATTCAGTTTGAATTATTTTCGAAGATTTGCTCAACTTAACTTCATAGTAGTGATAGCCTCTAGGTTTAGATGCGCTGTCTAGAAAGTCGACGAACGCGTTGTCAAACCCCGTGCAGCCATCGCTGACTCAACCCATATATGTCCCACTGCGCACGAACCTCCTCTACAACTCAGATACTTTACACCTTAGTCCACCACAATGGTCTAATGCAGACTACACGCTTATGAAATTTTTACGTCTATAGATTTCATCAGGATGTTTTCCTTAACAATTAAAATACGTGATAAATCATTGTGAAACTAGGGTGCGTCGGAGGAAGTTCGGACGCTTTTTTGATGAGATAAGGTTTATATTTTTTAAACATTTTTATTGTTTAATAAAATTTAAAGTAGTAGGTTGTCCTGTTAATTTTGATGAATAACAGATGTTAATCTTTCATAAGTAAAATTATATCTTTTTTTATTCTATGTATTAAAGTGTATATATTGAACAACATATAAACAAAAGGAAAAAAAGAAAATAGGGTAAAAATCGTGATGTGGCGGGTAAAGACCGGCATTATGTCTATTTCTTTTATTTCTTGATTTGCCACATTGTATATATCACGAACAGTAAGGTAGACTTAAAAATCCACATAATTCGTCATCAAAGTACAATAAATCTATAAGAATGGTGAAATAAAACAAAATAATGTTTTTAGTATTCCGAAATTACCCCATTTTTACATTATTCAGTCAGATGATCTCAACATTGTATCATGAATGTTGCAGAGGTATCGTCTAAAACTATTAAACTCGTATGGCGGATTATTACACAACAAACAAAATAAGATGGTTTTGTCGATACCCTTTCTTTTTAATAAACTTTTTTACCAGGCGTAATACTTTAATTCTAGAGAGACCAAAGCCCCATTTTTCCAAAACAGTAAGAACACTAACTAATCTGGCTTCTGTTTAGATTGGAATAGCAGTTGGTCTACCTAGCGTTTGGCTTTTTGTTCAAGTTTTCCCTACAACTCTATCATTAAGTGTTGATACTGGTTCATTGCATATTGGCTTCTTTCCCCTTTCTTCTTTCCCCTTTTCAGCTACTCTTTCTATGGCAGTTTCTTCTTCAATCTTCCTGGGTATAATTCGTAGCACAAAGGGATTGTCTATAATAGTTTCGCGGCATTGTATAAATCTGTAACAAATTTGTATTGTAAAGGAATAATTACATTAGTCTATAGGTAGTTGGTATGAAATAATAACCTGAAGCGACTCTCTGACTCAAAGTTGAGAAACCTTGCACTATTGTATGAGTTTTTGAAACGGGGTAAGATCGAATTAATGATATTCCGACATTCCCCCTAATTAAATTGATGGGTTGAGATCGGATACAAGAAAAATCTTCTAAACGGTCACATTTATAACCTATATAATGCCATCATGTACATTAGAAACATATGAAGGGTCCACTGCAAAAATGATGAATGTCCAAAAAAATTTCATTCTTAACCAATAATGCCATTGACTTTTATTACACGTTTATACATTTAAAACTCAATTATTTAAAAAAAAAGAAAAAACATTCATCATTATTGCAGTGGACCCTTCGTATAATAAACAGCTATAAGTATAAAACATGTAAATATCGTACCTGTATACAAAGTAATTCGACACGGGTAAAGATCGAAAATCGCAAAAAAATCGTGAAAATGCCTGTTCTCAAAAAACACATATTAAAACGTAACCGCAGTCTAGATGTGTTGAGGCCTATTGAGGCCGGGGACGCGATTAGTTAACGTTCAAGATTATGTTGTAAGAAATAAATTGGATAGTCTGAAACTCTTATAAATAATGTTTTAAGTTCTTTCCCCTTTTACGGTGTTACCCCGACGCACCCTACGCTAAAATAAAACGAAAATTAGTTTCAAGCAACGTAATTTGTTCATTTCAGGAAAGTGACTTGGATATGCAGTGTGACTCAGACGAGGATGAAGCTGAAAAAAGTCCGATTGAGAAGAAAGTAGAACAAGTCATTCGGAAAAATGAACCCATTAAACAGTAAAATTTATTTCTACATACATTTGAATCAGATTATCTCTTCCTACAGTATAATTTAATTCTTTTTTTTTTCAGACCTTGCATACTTATATTTGACTCTCTGGCGGGTGCTTCTCGATCTCGTGTCGTAGCTACTTTACGAGATTACCTTACATGTGAATATCAGGCTAAGGTATGGCGTTTTGATAAAACTGAGAGAATACATTTGAGGCCTACATACACACACTTACATTAGTATCATTGAAAGGCAATGGTGTGTATTCCTACACCCAAATTTTGATAATTGAGTTTAAAAGTCTATATAAAAGGAGACAAGCCGATTTTCATTTCACAGAGCTTAGTTTTTAACAGCATTATTTTTATGGAACCATTTCTTAAACTCCTGACTGGAAATTGAACTCCAGAGCCTCAATCACCCATCACATGTGTATTCAATAGGGCAAAGGCAATAAGTCTTAAGTTTGTGACTTATAAATGTTATTGTGGTATATTGTTTTTTACAGGTGTCCCAAAGCAAAGTTTTTAATAAGGATAATATTAAAGGCAGTTGTCCAAAAATCCCACAGCAGAATAATTTTACTGATTGTGGTTTATACTTATTGCAATATGTCGAACAGTTTTTTAAGGTGACTAACATTAATTTTTTTCAAATATTTTTGCAATATAATGAATTTATATTCAGATATTAATTTGAGTGTTTTAATTTGTTACCTTTTTAGGACCCCATATTGGACTACAGTTTACCAATCAAACAATTAGCAAATTGGTTTGATGAAATAGTGGTGACTCGGAAGAGGGAAGAGATCTCAAACTTATTAAAAACTTTAATGCACAAATATAACCCAGAATCACATTTAACTTTACCTGACATATCATTCCCTACATTAAATGGTTTGTTACATTCCTTATTTTTACATTAATGTTAATTTATTTATTGAAGTAGTAAATTTGTAGCAAAGTAGATGTTTATAAATGAGTAGTGTAATTTTTGACATTATTTTTAGGTAAACTAATAGAGTCAGATGATGCACAAGAAGAGGGTTCTGAAGGTGATAAGGGTAACTCAAGCACAAGTAAAACCCTTACACAAGAACCTGATGTGCAGACTCTTACATTTGTTAAACAAATTCCTGGAGAAACCATACATGTACGAAAGACTATAAGACTTTCAAGTGATGCAGAAAACAGGTCTATGGTCCAAATCAAACAAGAATTTTTAAAAAAGAATGACAGTGAAAATCAAATTATAATACCTATAAAGTTGCACTCTAGTGATTTAGTTAAAGACCTTCAAAACACATTAATAGTGAATAAGAATAATAAAAATATTGGTGATAAAAAACATGGTGTACATAATCAGAATGTATCCATTCGACCAAATGTGGGTGAAAGTGACAGTACTTCATTCCTTAAAACTAGAAGAATAAATAAACTTGATGATGTAATGAATGAATCTAGTAAAAAATTCAAGAGGAATGAATGTTAATCCAGTCGCCTGTCATTATGCCGCGTCTATTAAATTATTTTTATTTTATGTATAGTTGTTTTATGGACTTGTAAATATTAGGAAGTAATACTATTAACAATGTGTATTTAATACTGTAACTATTTTATAAAGATAATTGTAAAGATTTAAAATTTACTTGTGTATCATACTAGCTTCCACAAAATACAAAAGTGAAAGAAATTAAAAATTTGACTCATTTTTTTTACGTGTAAATTTCTCTTTTCACCTGCTGCAAAACGGAATGAAAAATATATTGTTACCTACAACATCTAGAAAGTCAAATATTATTTGAAAGTGTACAATTTCTATGTTTTTGGAAAAAGTCTGATCGTACTGCAGTAGGACTAGGATAAATTAGCGAGATCTCGCGAGATTGGCAGTTTCACGTGATTTTTTGCGAATAAGCACTAAATTTGAATAAATTAGTATAAAAATTATAAGTATTAAAACATTTTTTTCACGATTTTTTCAACAGACTTTTATGTATCAAATATTGTTTTGGGATGGTTGGCGTCTTATTGAGGAGGCCTACGTTCAGCAGTGAACGGCGATAGGGTGCGTATATATCGGGGATATTATGGAGCTCCGTAACCGAAGCAATCGGATATCCAAAATGAAAATATATCCATAACTGTATCCGTATCCGATTTAAAATTTCGGATAAGGGCGAAGTCTAAAAAACGACATGTTTCGACAGCAGTATCTTCCAGATTGTATATTATTAATAATCGTAACCTCTTTCATAACTAGTTAAAACCTATATACCTATAACGCAGTATTTGTGTTTATGCTGCGTCGCGGTCTCGCAGTACATGTTTGTGCCGTGCGATCTAGAGGTCCCGGGTTCGATTCCTAGGTCGGGCAAGGTGATATTGGGTTTTTCCATTAGGAAATTCTCAGTAGCAGCACGGAGCATAGAAAAGTGCCCGAAAAACGGTAATAGGCTCGCCCCTATTACGTGGGACTGACACCTACCTGGCGTAATGTGGGTGCAGGAATGTATCTCTGCCTACCCCTCCGAGAAATACAGGCGTGAGGTTATGTATGTAGGTATTTGTTTTCATAATTTACTTCAATCTAATATCCGTAACCGAAACTATCGGATAATCTATACTATCTATACTAATATTATAAAGATAAGGTTTGTGAGTTTGTATGTTTGTGACGTTGTAGAAAGTAAACTCGGGATCTACTGAACCGATTTTAAAAATTCTTTTACCATTAGAAAACTGCGTTCTTTGTGAAGACTTTTTCGTTTTAGCAGGATTTGTGAAGTAAGTCGGAGAAAAAACGGGCGAACGAAACCGTTTTTTGCAAACTCTGCCTTACCCATGGGAGATATATAGTTGAGTCCTAGAGAAAAGTCGTAGAGATTGATAATGTCTACAAAAAAGTCAACAAGTTTCAAAATAATGATCAAGTGCGCAATAATTATGTACAAGGCACCGGCTGGCGCGTTACGCTTTCACATGATTTGACCGATTTGTATGTTTTTTGGTATGGATATAAATAGAAGTCTGAGAAGTAAAATAGACTATAAGTGATTTTCTTTCTGAACTCAACTCTACGCGGACGAAGTCGCGGGCAACAGCTAGTCCGAAATGATTACAAATCCATAACCGAATCCGAAACCGACATAATTTAATTCCTATATCCATATCCGAAATATCCTAGCCGTAACATCCCTAGTATATATATTGTTTGACGTATCTGTCTATAATTTTTTATAACGCATGTTATAACGTAGGCCCCATTCACACGAGAGCTTTTTTAACGTCCGTTAAAAAAGCGTTCAAATAGAACATATACATACCCAAGTAGTTTTTTATCGAGCTATGTTGCATTTTCAACGCAGGGCGCTGGGAATAGGCACGGTAAAAATAACATACAGTATTTTGACTCGGCCACATTTTGAGAACAAAGGCCTGCCGCCGCGCGGCCGTAAACATGCGATAGGGCTGCGCACCGCAACATTTTAAATAAATCTACCTCCTTTGACTTTTGACAGGGCATTCTTTTTTAAAAGTTTTCTATTTGACGATTGTAGTACATCCTCCGTATTGAAATGTTTCTCACAAACACGGTAGGAAGTAAATTTAGGTTTGCTTTCTAAATCCTCTCGACGTATCAGTTGCAACCATTGATGACGGCTGAAAGAAAAATCCTTTTATAGGGAAAAATATTTAAAAATTAAATTAAATTAATATTTATAATAGCAGCACCGAATTAGTCCTTTCCAAATAAACAATATTTTAATAAAATTGACATCAAGTCAAACATTTCAAGAAATCACCGCTAGCCTCAAAAAGGTAATACCGATGGCTCCAATGAACACTCCTCTAACTCAAAATTTTGAAATTTTCGTTTTTTACTATTTAATAGTAAAGCAATTTACGTGGAAATTAATTGAAATTGTGAAAATTACGTACATGAAAATTAAGTGAAATTAGCTTTACTATTAAATAGTAGAGCAATTTACGTGAAAAACGAAAATTTCAAAATGTTGAGTTAGAGGAGTGTTCATTGGAGCCATCGAATTACCGTGCCGCAAGCGCGGTGAGTTTATGCAACCATACACAGCACAATATATTCTTCTTGTCATTTTATAAAAATCGCGCGGTTACTGCTTAAAACGACACCGTACCCGTTCGTCACTGCGGCACAGTCGCGACCGCCTGCTTGCCGAGCGCGTGCCGAGATCGGGCGCGTAGGTATAACTCGATTTTGGCCCGTTTGTATGAAGATAAGCTACTGTATGATATTTTTACCGTGGAATAGGTCGTATGAAACTTCTTATTATTATTCACACGAGCGTTAAAAAAGCGCCGGCGCTGCGATCAGTACACCGCGCGCTCTCTCAGTGGTCGGACGTGTTTGTTCTGTGACAATTGAAGGGTCCACTGCAATAATGATGAATGTCCGTTTTCTTTTGCTTTAACATAATTGGGCTTTAAGTTTATAAACTGTGTAAAAATGTCGGACCTGAAGATAACAAACTGTTATTTATTAAAATTAAAGTATGTATTTATTTGGAAAATATCATTCATCAATTTTTTACACCGTTTATAAATTTAAAACCCAATTATCTTAAACCAAAAGAAAAAGGGCATTTATCATTATTGCAGAGGACCCTTAATAAATTATGATTGCTTTGTATATTGGTTTTATTGTTTTGCTTACCTCAGTGTTACAACCAGTCGTAGTGTAGGTGGTATAGCCAAACGCATGTTAGTATCTTGGAGTGTTATTTGAGGCCCCACTATTTCCAATAATTCGTCAAATGTTATTATTATTATTATCTATTTAAAACTTTATTGTACACCTATAACTTAAATTAAACTTAAGGATAAACAAAAAAGAAAGTACAAAGGGCGGCCTTATCGCGCAAGGCAATCTCTTCCAGGCAATGTTGTTATACTCATTCGAAAATAATTAAAGAAGTTACTGGGATATTGCCTCAAATCTTCGTACCGTGTCACAAACTGTCCTTTTAAGTATCTCCTGTATGTATGAATCCTTTTAAGTATGAATGAACATTCAGAGGATGTACCCAGAATGTCCTTTGTTTCCTTTTTCGTCTTCTAGCAACACAAATCGCTATTGCTAGTAATTTAGCAGCAACCATCTTATCTTTAGCAGTAACCATTCCACGTCTAACTAAAGCGAGGGACGAGACGAAAGTGATTTAAAAGCGTCCGTATGAATGATCATATTGAGGACGTTATAAAAGCGCCGACGCCGGGTTATAACGCAACGCTTTTAAAACTCTCGTGCGAATAAGGCCGTAGGTATCTATACAATAAATTAAAGAAACAACCAGCCTACTCTTGTAATGTCAATACAAAAATCTTTTAGTAATTAAACAATTCTAATATAACAAAACGAGAAGTAAAAAACTGAATCTAATTATCTTAGTTGATTTGACTATTAAACTGAGGCATTTTTAACAATTAAATAAATTTATGTCTAAGTACTCAGAAGATCTATTAGATATTACAGATTAATTAATCGCACAAACCGACCGATCGCATTCGCCCGTGTCAGTCCGCGCTTTGAATAAATTAAAAAATAAATTAAGCCTTTTTTTTATGCTCGAGTGCAATCTTGTTCATCTCGCGAAAATGAGATTGCATTCCCTAGCTGTGTTGTATGATTTCAATAAACAAAATCAAATGGCCAATTATATAAAATATACTATTTAAATGCGGACATGTCGTTGTCATTGTTGACCAAAATTGGTCTTTGGAGTTTGTTACATAGTCGATCGCTATTAATTATTATCACAAGTTCATATAAACTCCTTGTTTTACTTTTTTTTCGAATTCAATAAGTACATCAAATCTAGTGCTACGAACTAGGATTGAAGTAATTTTAATACGGAGGTCTGAGATCTCGGTTCATATCTGAATTGAGGTCTCTTACCAATGATAGTTTGAAGACCCATGCGTGGGGAACAATAACTCTCGCAGAAGCAGAGGGCACATTTGCATTCTCACTTGCTTAATTTGGGCGCTCCATTTGAAAATGGGCGCCCACGAGACACAGGCCACAAGCTCCTGTCGGGGATGTTTTGAGTGAAGGACTATTACCACCCCCCACTTCGCGTCTAGCGACCCCATGACACTCATATGAGTCACCGTTTTACGAAAAAAATACCATGGTTGGATTCAAACGGGCCCCGCCAAGTGCCATAGGGCAGATTAACTACTACTACGTTTGGACATAAATAAGGTTCTAAGAAGTACATATATTTTTTTTTTCTGTAGTCTACGCGGACGGAGCCGCGAGTAAAAGGAAGTGTATAATATAATGGAATAATAGGTGCAGATAGATAAGTAGTGATGGTATTGAGGTTTAGGCATGCGGTCGCGGTTTCGAACCCTAGGCACACGAGTTATGTGTGTATTAACAATCAATTATCATGTACTTTAACGGAGAAGGAAGACGTCGTGAGGAAACCTGCATTCCTAAGAAAATTCTTAGGAATTTCTTAGGTGTGTAGTACCCCAACCCGGACTTGACTAGCGTGGTGGACTAAAGTCTAATACCTGAGATATGGTCGAAAATATAGTCACCTGAGACATCGCTTTGCCGCACGAATTTGCATCGCAAGTTTCTGCGATACGGCGCCGTATCGCATCGCATCGCAGTTTTGTGTGGGCGCTCTTTGCTCGGCTTGGTGGGGGCCAGGGACAGACCGTGAGTTTAGGGGCCCTGGGCTACTGTATGTTTGGGAGCCCACCACTCAAAGCATAGGAAATAAATAATAATAAAATATTTGATTTGTATTTTAAAATATTATGCCTTAGTATTTGCAAAGTAAAATGAGAAATAAATTGATAAATTATAAAGCAACGTTCCTGCACTTTCCTTTTGAGATTTTTTTAATTTGCTTAATTTATAATCATAACTAGCTTTTGCCCGCGACTCCATCCGCGTAGACTCTAGGATTAAGTGCAGAAGTATTTTTGCATTTATAACATGTTTATCCTGTGAGCCCTACCTAGCTCTATACCAAAAATCATTCAAATCGGTTTGGTAGATCCAGAAATACCCATTCCCACGGGAATACTACATTTTCTGGGGTAGAAAGTATCACATGTTAATTCTGTGAGCTCTACCTCTCTCTATACCAAATTTCATTCAAATCGCTTTGGTAGATCTAGAAATACTCATTCCCACCGGAATACTACATTTTCCGGTATAAAAAGTATCCTATATTTTATAAGCTATATTATTGTAAAGTTTCGTTAAAATCCATTCAGTAGTTTTTACGTGAAAGCGTAACAGACAGACAGAGTTACTTTCGAGTATTTAGGCGCACGGTCGAGAAACTCGGCGGTCGCGGGTTCGAACCCCAGGCGCACATCTCTAACTTTTTGAAGTTACGTGTGAATTCAAATTGAATTATCACTTGCTTTAACGGTGAAGGAAAACATCGTGATAAAACCTGCACACCCAAAAAGTTCTTAGGAATTTCTTAGGTGTGTAGTCCACCAACCCGCACTAGGCCAGCGTGGTGGACTATGGCTTAAACCCTCTCAATGGTAGAGGAGACCCGTGCTCAGCAGTGGGCGTATACGGGTTGTTGAAGAAGAAGAAGTATGGAAATATGGATTGTATTACATTTATGCAGTGCTGTAGGTATTTATGTGTATCTGTATTTTATTGTGATTCTATTTTCATGTTTCTTTTTTTTTCCCCACTTTTTCTAAACACTTTACTCTACCCTCTTCACTTACTTTTCCTGATCTATTATCCATCCAAAGGTTGCCTGTAAAATATTGCCTAGAGCGATAAGACCGCCTCTTGTTTCTTGTTATTTTTATGTCTAGTTCTTCTTTTATTTTGTTATAAGGAAGTGGTTATAAATAAAAATAAATAAATGTGATAACTTTATTTGTCAAAGACTGTACCAAATCATAATAACAACATAAATATTTTTTTTCGAGGGGCAAGGTGTTTATGGCTCTACTTCCCGCCAGCCACAGGGTGGGAGGCGGGGAGCGTATATCAGGGTCACCGGTCTTCCAGCTTGGCGACGTCATGTCCGCGCAGATGTTAGTGCGGGGCTGGTCTCTAACATAATCCCTAAACCGGCCAGGGATACCGTGGTTGGATTCTAACGTCCCCTTGCAGGGCGTCGGATCTAATTTTCTCTGTTGACCCGGCGCCTCCTTCTTTGATGTATTTGACAGGCGGGACCACTGCTTTTGCGATTCCAAACCGCGCTGTCCTTCTGCGACATGACGTACCTACTCGCAAAAAGACAGATTAATAACCTACCATTAATTGAAGAAAATTATTAACATTATGATTATTTTGTAGTTCTGTTAATTCCCTTAGTTACCCTATCATGCCCCCCCCCCCCCTTCCCCTATGTAAATAAATATTATTTTGAATCATAGACAGCGATTTAACGACGCACCGTCTTTGCCTACCTAACAAAACAACAGTGTCAATGTCAAAAACACATGTGGATTATAGAAGTACTACAACTTTAAGTGCATGGTCCATACACTATTCAGATTGCTTTTTGAAAATAAAAAAAAAACTGATTAATATATTTGAATTAATTTTTTTTGCATTCAAAATTTAAACAAATTAAAAATATAATTTAGTGATTATTAAAATAAACAGTAGTAGTTTCTGGTTTATCCTTTCATTGGTGTATTCATAAGTGATATTTTGTTTAGACTAGTAAGTGATCTGCGATTCATATAGAAGCGGAACTTACAATTGTATGATTATTCTTTTATAAAAACATGTCTAACGTCGTTGATATTGGTGTATTAGAAGAGAAAGCAAATTGGCTTTTGCATCCAAGATTTTTCCCTAGTAAGATAGGTGGTAAACCAGCATGGTTAAATCTAAGAGATTTGCCCAAACCAGAAGATTTATGTTGTAAAAAATGTGAAGAACCTCTTGTATTTTTGTGCCAGGTGTGGTACAAGGAATATTTATTAATCATTTTTTGTTAATTATCTCTAATATGTCAGCATTTATAACCTAAATTTCAGGTTTATGCGCCTTATGAGGAATCTGAGGACTGTTTTCATAGAACATTGTTTATTTTTGTCTGTAAGAATGGATCTTGCTGTCTACCTGGCACTGCTGATAATTTCACAGTTTTACGTTGTCAACTACCAAGAAAAAATGACTTTTATTCATTTGAGCCATATGAAGAATGCCAAGATGAGGTTTGATTTGTTTTTTTTTTATTCCTGAATACTTTTATGGGTTTATGAATTACCCAAATCTACTACTACTATTCAAAATATTTTTTCTTAACATATATTATCTACTAACAGTTGCAGAAGAAATATGATACTGACTGCATTAAACAGTTGAGAATCACACTTTTTTTTAATAATGTTTGCTAAGCACATACATATGACATATGTATGTCTGATGCATGCTTATATTTATGTAGCCCTAAATATAATAATATTATATTGTGTATGTACAATAGAATTTAGTTAAATATTTAGCAAATAATTCTACTCAACAGGAATTCCCTATGGAAAATTGGTCAAAACTATGTGAAATTTGTGGTACTAAAGCACCATCTCATTGCTCGAAATGCAAAAAAAGTTTTTATTGCAGTAGGAAACATCAAATACTAGATTGGCAGAAGGGCCACAAGGAAAGCTGTTCGAAGGTAAAAATAAAAAAAATTATGAATTTTATCTTTACAAAGTTTTTACTTAATTTTTTTATTGTTATACAGATTTCTACAATTAAAAGTTTCTTCTAAAATTATGAGTCTACAATTCTATCATTACATTTTTTAGAATTTTTACAATAAGGTTATATGGCATATTTTAAATTTTAATGTTAATATATTATTTCAAAATGTATAACTTGGTGAGTATGAATTATGCACACTATTGGCTGTTAGTGAAGTCACTTTTCAAAGCAAATAAAAAGGATAAAAAAGCGTCTCCTGTTGGGCTAAGAAAAACCACATAAAGAATGATGTATGGTAAAATTCAGGTAGAAATTTGTAAAACTTATTTTATATGACACATTGAAAACAACACTGTGCAATTTATGTCTTTAATAAAACATATTTTAGGAAAGAAATTCAAAAGAAAATAATAACTTCAAAGTTACTCCTGCGGGGAAATCTCTTTTATTTAAAGAATGGGAACTTATTGTGGACGAAGAACATGAGGTTTGTAAAAAATAACTGTACACACATAGTTTAGTTATTTAAAGTTTTTTTTTTAACTCAGTAAATAAACAATTTAACAGGAAGATGACAAAAACATAGATGTGAATCAAGAAATGGAGAAACTAAGAAAATTAATGGAAGAAAAAAAGGCAGGTTCTTTAAATGACATAAGTGAGAATGAATTAGAACAGTATACAAGAACTTTACCAGAGGATAAGGTGTTTAGTAAGTTCAGCAAAAGAATTGCAAGGCATCCAGATCAGGTATTAAGATATGATAGAGGTGGTCAACCTCTCTGGATCACAAGTAATGAAGGAAGCATTATACATGTCCCCAAATGCCAATATTGCAATAGCGAGAGACAATTCGAATTCCAAGTAAGTTTAAATAAAAGGTAATGTGTACCACATATGTAACAATAATTACTGTGTAGCAATGAAATGGTTTGTAAAGTGTAATAAGTAGAGACCGGATTATATGCATTTGCATATTTTAGCCATCTCAGCGGTAATAGCATATTTTACCCCAGATCTAGTTGTGATGCATGTTATCAATACATTTACAATATTTTTCGCTCACCCTATGTTCCGAAATACGAAATGAATGTGGAGCGAACCTTTTCCACATACAAAAATATTCTAAATGATTGTAGACACAATCTTACCATTAAAAATTTAGAAATTTGATCGCTTACATTTACAAAATAATCAAATAATTTTAATGCCACATAATGTTACTGTTCTCTTTTTTTTGGGGGAAACCTAAAATTGTTCATTTCATTTCGCATATTCTGCCAATTTTCGTGCAAATTTCAAACATACAAGCTACAATAGGTTTTCCAGTTGTGAAGCTATTACATAATCAATGGATTTATGGCACACATGAGCCAACTACGCACATTTCTGACTAAAAACAGTCATTAAAAAACTGAGATGCCCGGAGGCTGAATCGTGGGAGATATTTTTTATAGTTTTTACAATTTTTACTTACAATTCTCTTAACCGCTTTTAAAGTCTCACATATTAGGGTGTGAGCCTGTTCCTGTTTTATTGCCATAATTATACAGTACCCGTTTTTCAGGTTATGCCCCAACTGTTGAACTACATTGATGTTGGTATAGACTTAAACAGTATAGATTGGGGAATTCTTGCTGTCTATACTTGTAAGGCAAGCTGCAATCAAGGACCCGCATATAAAGTTGAATTTATGATCAAACAAGATTTGACAAAATGAGACAATTTTTATCTTTCAATAATTTTTATTTCCTATTGTTTTTACCATATTCTTCAGAAAGATAAGTTAATAAATCATTCAAACCTGTAAACTCTGTTCTTGATTGAGGTGGATCATTTTTAGGTAAAACTGGCAGTAGGTTGCCCATCTTTATTCTAAAGTCTTTTAACTGAAAAAAATCATATGTAGTTTTAATGACATTTTAAATAACTGGTTATACATAATGTACATACACTCTATCTCTATTCCCTGAAGGGTTAGTTAGAGGTAAATTTGGTTTATAAAAAAAACGTGGTTTTGACTTGTACTAATTATCACACAGTTAACAAGACAAAACTAGGATGTTCAAGCAATGATTTGTTGAGAAGACATGCATTGTTATAAATTTAGTTTACTATTTTTTTAGGGGAATTTTATTTTTTGATTCAATTTTTTTAATATATATCAGAAAAGAGTCTGTATAAATATTATTTGAAATAGATGAAATAATATTGATGATATTCAAAAAAGTATTACAATTATTTGTCCAATTACAGCTACTTGAATTGCCCTTATGTAATAAAACATACAAAATGGAGTTTTTTGTTTGATAATTTTTAAGTGCATATTTGTAACACTGATCTTTTACTTGGAGTTCTGTAATCCAGTATTAGGTATGTGTATAGTTGAATTTCTTTACATTAGCATTCTTTATCCCACAACAATTATCAGGTTTATGTTTCCTGCAAACCCAATCTATTTAAGGATAGTATAAAATAGATATTTCCATTTTTGAGATTTTAGTTAATTTTATTCATTTAATGTACTAGAGAAAAAAAAATATTATTCAGAACTTACGTCTTTAGCACCTGACAACTTCCATATTCCATAACACAGGCATGATGTACCAGTAATTGCATACAGAGTGCCTAGTCCAAGGGCCCGCAGTGCTAGCAAGGCACCAGCATCAGCTAATTCTACACTGTGTAATCCTAATTTTGGGAAAGTTAAATTACTATTACTTAGAATTGTCAGGGCCATTATAAATAACATAACAAATGGTAATTATATCTGTTTTATACCTTTGTTAAAATATTTAGGGTCTGTTTTTTTCGCTGCTGACAATGTGGCACTAAAACCTATAAATGCAGAAATTCCAGCAACTGAGGCTAAAAATGCTCCAGCTGTAACGCGAAATAATATTTAATTATAATATCAATATATAATTAAAACTTCATCTGTTTGAAGCTAAAAAATTTAATGGTTACGCAACTTTCGATTAAAACAAAATTAATGGTACGAAAAAAATAATTATCACCAGGGTCGTCAGGACACTAATTAAAGTAACATGGACTAAAACAAAACAGACTTTTGATAACTATAATAAACGTAACTTTTATCCTCTGAATACGTTCTTCTTTTTCCATTTTTATTTCCTTATACTAAATTTAGAGGAGTCAGTGCACTCGTAAGTGACCTTTGATTACTAATAGTAATATTTTTACTAATAAGTTAATTTTAATAAAATATGAAATGTAAAAATTAGAAAACTTAAGAGTTAAAATTGTTATCACTCTTCAAAATTAGTACACAGATTAATACAATTGTTTGTACCACAGACAACACTTATTTTATAGCATAGAATACTTTTTTTTTTTTTTTCTTTCAATTGATGGCTTCGCACTTCTTGTGCATTTAGCCAATGTCAAGTAGATATTGATGATAATTATTTTATTTTTTTATTTTAAATGAGCAAGGTAGGGAAACTTATGATGGGTTGGGAAAGGGAAATATTTACACAGGGTAATAATATCTATCAGGAGAGTTGAAATGGAAGGACGGAAAATGGGGGATGAATTCCAAACTATACAAAAAATAAAAAATGTGTTAAGATGATCGACTAAAATACTGATTATCAAAATAATGAAAAATAAAAAATTTGAGAAACACTAAAAAACTAAAATAAAAAAATTAAAGTTTTATTTTATTACTTATAAGGAAGGATGCTATACACTTATATATATACATATTGTTACTACTGAGAAGGGAGGAAATGGAACAAGGAAAAGGAATACGGAGAAGTAATAAAGATTTAATAAAGGATGATCGGTCATATAATGTACAAGCAAACAGAATGTGATTTATTTCGCCAACATCCAGTCGGCATGGGCATATGGGGCTTTCAACGATTTTAAGACGAGCAAGGTGAGAAGGCGAACAAGTGTGTCCAAGTCTACATCGAATTAAAATAGTTGTTTCCAATTTGCCAAATTTGGCTTTAGTGTACCAGGGTTTTAGTGGAATTTCAGGTTGGATAGATGAATAATAACGTCCCTTAAACTGTGCACTAGAAACCCAGGCTTCGGTCCAAGATTCCAAAAGGAACTTTTTTGGCAATGACAAAAGGTCATCAGAGTAATTTTTGTAAGGAACAATGTCTCCAGAATATGCAGCTTCCTTGGCAAGTTTGTCCGCAAAGTCATTTCCGCAGATGCCGGAATGACTAGGTATCCACGCAAAAGCCAACGAATAGCCTTTATCGGAACATTTGGATGCTAATTCCCTGATTTGACAAATAATCGGGGATATGTTTTTGGAACAGAAAGGAGATTTTTCAATGGCCTGAAGGGCACTAAGACAGTCAGAAAATATTATGGCTTTATTTAGATTGAAAAGAAGAACGTATTCAATGGCTCTGAGAATGCCGAGGCATTCTCCAGTAAAAACTGATGATTCCGGAGGAAGTTTAATTTTTTGAACAATATTGTATTGTGAGTGAAAAACCCCAATACCGACACAGTGTGACGGTGAAATTTTAGAAGCGTCAGAGTATAAGTAATGGAAACCCTCACAAGATTCCATAAGAAAAGAGTTAAAGGCAGTAGCAATGTTAGGAATTTGTTTATCAACAGAGTTATAAATAATTTTTGGAATGTATGTTAAAGAATCAAACGGAATGGTAAATAATGCGAGTTTATTGGAACGGTGGGTGGGAGCAGAAAGAGCCAGATATTTTTGATAACTTTTTATAAGACACGGAAGTGGTTTTCGAGACCAGTAATTAACCGATTTTATACGAGTTTGTAGGGAATCTAATAAAGGAATAAGAGGATGATTTGAAAATTGTACAATTTTAAATAAAAATCTGTCAGAAAGAAATTGTCGTCTAAGATGTAAAGGGGCTTCACCACCTTCTACTTGGAGAGCATTAATTGGAGATGATTTCATTGCTCCTAGAATAATGCGTAATGCTTTAGATTGAAGGCAGTCAATTTTTTTAAAAGAATTAATACTTCCAGGATCGAATAGAAAGGTGCCGTAATCAAAAATACTTTTGATTAAAGCATTGTAAATAATCTTTAAGGAACTCGGGTGGCCACCCCACCACACTCCAGATAAACATCGCATCATATTTAATTGGCGCTCAACCTTTTCTATTACATAATCACAATGGGCACCTCCTGAGAGTTTGTAGTCCAGGATAAGACCTAAATATTTAAAGTTATTCTTAACGGGAATAGTTATATTTTCATAGATAATGTTAATAGGGGGAGGCTTCCTTGAACGGGTGTATATAACTACTGCACTTTTAGAGGGCGAAAGATCTAAACCATTGTCATTGAGCCATAATTTTAGAGACAAAAGGGAAGCGTTTAGGATAGAAGAAGAATCAATAGCTGAAATCGAAGAATGGTAAAAAAGTAGGTCATCTGCATATTGCAAGATTTGGATATCTTCTTTAATAGAAGAAGCTAAATCAAAAGTATAAATATTGTATAATAAAGGACTCAGGACTGAACCTTGCGGCAAGCCTCGCCAAACAGTACGGGATAGGTGATTTTCTCCTGAAGTTACTATAATTGTTCGTTCGTTTAATATATTAAGTATAAAATTGGTAAGGATTAAAGGCACCCGGATAGACTGCAATTTTCTTTGTAGCACTGATAGAAGAACATTATCATAAGCGGCTTTTATGTCTAAAAATATAGCAACAGTAGAGTGGTTATTGGAAAAAGATAATCTAATATCAGTTGTAAAGATACTTAAACAGTCCATGGTGCCTTTACCTTTCCTAAAACCATACTGGGAATCTGCCAGGAGACCCTTACTTTCCACATACCACTCCAATCGATTTTTAATTAAGTGCTCTGATAATTTCATTAAAACGGATGACAAAGCTATAGGACGATAAGATGAAGATTCTAAAGGGTTTTTTCCGATTTTGTGGATTGGCAACACATTGTGACATTTCCATCCTCGAGGAATGTTCCCAGTTAACATTATTGAATTTACTATGTTTAAAAAGTATTTAAGGGATTCGTCACTTAACTGAGAGAAGAATGAATATGGGATACCGTCTATCCCCGGAGCTGAATCTTTAACGTTACAAATGATGGTTTTTAACTCGTTCATTGTGAAGGGCATATTTAACGAGGAATTTTCCTCATTAGATTGTCTATACAATGGTTGCAATACCAAATTCTCAGGAACCCATGGAGGAGCCAGATTATTAATAAAATGAGGAATAATTTGTGGAGGGACTTGGGGAGAGGGAGAATTAGAACGTGCAGATCTAAACCTCCTTATGTTGTTCCAAACAACAGATGGATTTGTATTAGGCGATAGAGTGGCGCAAAAATTTTGCCATCCTTCTGTCTTTTTCTTTTTGAACAGTTTCCTGGTTTGGGCAATAACTTCGGATAGAGATAAATAATTTTCTATGGTCATATTGTGATTGTATATTTTTTCTGTCTTTTTTCTATTTTTGATAGCATTGGTGCATTCAGAGTCCCACCAGGGTGGCATAGGGATTTTTCTTTGAACTGAGTTTTCTTTTAACGGTAGGACTTCATCAGCAGCTGCTATCAAAATGTGGGCTAAAGCCTCAGCACATGTATGTTCATTACCCCCTGACACAATAGGAAGAGATGGTATCATATTCTCTACTTTATTCTTAAAATCTTGCCAGATTTTACTTTTGTTGTTAGGTATCTTATGCTTCAAATTACTCTTTTTTGCAGGAATAGAAGAACTGTTACTAAAGAAGGGATACAAAATTTTTATAGGAAAATGATCACTGCCAAATGAAGATGAAAGGGGGCTCCAGGAGAGGTAGGATGCGAAGTTAGGAGTGCAGATTGTTAAATCTATTGCGCTTTGGTTGGTGTGATTAGGATCACTACGGCGAGTGGGAGAACCTGTATTAAGTACACATAAATTCTGGGAGTCTAGTATGTCAAGCAGTACTTCTCCATATGAATTTGATGTAGTACTTCCCCAAGATTTATGGTGACAGTTAAAATCACCCATAAGAAGAAAGGGTTTTGGCAGAATTTTTAAAATGTTAGAGAGTTCATGGAATAGAGCAGAGGAAGGATGAGAAATATATAAAGATACAAAACAAGTATTGTTTATGGAAATAGCTACAATAGAAAGTTCAACACTATGGGTAGGTAAAGTAATAATGGAAAAAGGTAGAGAGTCTTTGATGAGTAAAGCAACACCACCATACCCATCAAGTCTGTCTTCCCTTACAGTTATGTACCTTTGTATTTTCAAAACATGATTTTGTTTCAACCATGTTTCAGCTAATGCAAATACAAAAGGCTGGTATTTGTTAATCAAATATATAAGATCTGACTTCTTGTTTATTATGCTACGACAATTCCACTGAATTATGTTGGTTGGTTGGGCCATTATTGGGAGATAGAGAGGTATCAAAAAAAGGGGCAACGTGGGACGGTGATAAATTAAATTGACTTAATAAGTTGAAAAATGCATTCATAAATTGGTTAATATCGAGTTGCTGTTCAGATTTTTTTGCATTAATCACACAACCATTTTGTGGCTGTGGCTGAGAGTATTCTTTGATAATTAAGTTATGGGCTTCCTTATTGTAGCCCTTGGTAGGACTGGGGGCAGAGCGTGGTTTCAGGAAAACCGTCTTTTTATAGCTTGAAATCTTTTCTGGAGCTGATATATGTATAGGAGTAGGTTTGGGGGGCTGTGAGAGAATATCTGCATACGACTTTGTTACAGGGGGCAACAGTTTAGATGCTTCTGCATATGATATTGAGCTTTGGGCCATATGAGTTTTGATTTGTCTCTGTCTATGAAGTTCAGGGCATGTTCTGCTGATTGCAAAGTGATGGCCTAAGCAAAGACAACATGATGCATTTGAATCAATGGCCTCACATGATTCTCCAGAATGATTTCCACCACATTTGTAACAACGGGGTTTAGATCTGCACTGTAATTTTGTATGCCCAAACCGACAGCAGTTAAAACATTGGATGGTTGGGTAAATATAAAGGTCTACAGGCAGAGCATTAAAGCAAATAAAGATCCTCTTTGGTAAGACTTGGCCATCAAAGGTCAAAACAACAGTTTGTGAGGGTTTCCATACCACAGAACCTTCTACTGTAGTTTTATAATTTAAACGTCTCACTTTAAGAATGGGACCACATCCAATGGGGACTGAGGTGTTTTCTATAACTTCCTCCGGGGACCACTCAGCTGGAACGCCTCTGACAATGCCCATCCTTGTGATATTAAATACGGGAATAGAAGCATTGTAATTATTTTTATTAAGATTTTCATCTTTTAAGAATGAATTTGCATCCAAATGGGATGAAAAAGATAATGATATTTTATTTCTCCCAATTTTCTTTAGACTTCCGTTTATGATGTTTTTAAAGTTAAATTTTTTTAAAAACTTGCCAAAGGCAAGCGGATGGAAGATAGTGGAGTCATTTGCCGAAGATACATTTCTTTGAACATGCACAACGTAAGGGGCGCTATCACTCTTATCATAGACCTGTCTTCCTATAGTAGTTTGCGCGGGAATTTTGTGTGACGACTCGGTCTTAGAGGAAATAGGATGCGATTGTACCGACAGCGAAGCGTCCGCTGTATCGGTACATCCGCAACCCGGTGAGGAATCAGTGGAATCTTGTTTCCGCCTTCTCTTGTTGCACACCTTGCAAACATGACGACGGCTACGCTTTACCGGGCGAGCTGACGAGGATCCGTCAGTCTCCATGCCAGACTCCGAGATATAAATATTGTTGTTATTTACTTTTTGTTCATACTCTGTTTGAATGGTTACAAAGTTGCCCGCCGGGGGGACGAATCCCCCCGGATCAGGCGGCTCGTTCATCTTGTACAAATATAAGAAATTGATAAACTTACCTAAATGATGAAAATAAAGAAGAAATTACAAGTAAAAAAGAAATGGTATACTAATTACAACTACAAATATGTACAAATCACTCCTCTGATAGTAATATTTACAAAAAAACTAATCAATAAAAAATCCAATTTTCAAAAACACGTCCACCATATACGAAGTTTCCCGCGCTTTTTTCCATAGAATACTTTTAATATATAAATTTATTAGATTCATCACTCATGGGACTAAAAATAAGAATGTGAATTTTACTGCCATCTATAAATAGGTAAGAAATTGTTCCTAGGTAAAAAGAAACTAAAGGAAAATATTGAATATAAAAATTTTATTATATAAATAAACGAATTTGATGGTATTTTTGTTTTTTTTTTTTTTGTCATATACTGATTTTGGACACGAATATACCAATTTTCGCCGGCAACTCCGCCGATTTTATCCTAAAGGGCCCCATATTCAGCACAATTCGTCTGTACAATCCTTCGTTTCAAACCGATCGAAACGACAAATCGATGGTGTGTGTCAACATTGTTAACGATTTACTTAATCGGAGACGATATCGCAAATCGCCACAAAAACCCATGCAATCATGAATATCGTAACGATGAATTAACAGCTTCAAACAATTAAATGATAAGTCGTTACGATCAGTCGTTTCGTGTATGGGTGACGTTTTTGATGCGATCAATCGTCTCGATTTTCATCAGATCGACCGTACCACGGACTGTACAGACGAATCGTACCGTGTATGGCGCCCATAAGACTTTCGAGGCCAGTGACCACTGTCTGCAAGGAGTATAGTGTTCTGTACTGTCTGCCATCATCTGTGGCAAACGTCAGCCGTCAGATTCTAGTGCCGGGCTGACCGAATTTAATTAAATAAATAGGCTTTTTCCATTTAGCAAATGGATTCGATAAAAAAATCTACAGATGTAGTAAATTTGTTCACTCTTGCTAAATTAAGTGAGACGTATGTGAAAGTATGTGCACCTATGGTAAGATACAGTAAAGTTCAGTTTAGGACACTTGTTAAGATGTGAGTAAACATGACAGGCTGTTGTAACAAACTATTTTATTATTACATGTATCCTATTATGTGTGTGTCCTACCGACACTTGATATTTTTAAGACCATGTTATCGGGATTTTTAGAACAATCGTATTGTTTTATTTTTAGGTTATATTTTGCATAAATAAACCTGATTGTAGGTGCAGTCAAGTACAAGTTAGAGGGCAAGTCTACAAATAAGTCAAGGCTTACTTCGTCGATTGTCTCATAGAAAAGGAATGAATTATTCAATTTTTTTCTTTGTCATCATTTCTTTCTTTCCATGCTAAGCAAAGGCCTGCTTTAGAGGCATAAAATGTTTATATCAATAGAATAATTAAAATAATATATTTTTACCGTGTAGCGATATAATTACTGTAATATAATCTCTAAATATTTCCGAATATGTAACATAAATGCCTAAAGCTCCTTCACTTCTGTTGTCACATGTCATAATATTTATACAATTGTAATAATAATTGTTTTCAGGTATGGCGTTGATCTATGTTACACTCCCATGGTAATGGCAGATTCTTTTTGTCAAAATTCAAAAGCAAGAAATAATGAATTTCTTACTACTTCTAATGACACACCATTGATAGTTCAATTTGCTGCAAACAATACAAATGACTTTATTGATGCTTCAAAATTGGTGTATCCATATGCAGATGGAGTTGATTTGAATTGTGGATGTCCTCAGAAATGGGCCATGAAGGATGGATATGGATGCTCTCTATTGTCAAAGCCTGAAATCATTTATGATTTAGTGAAGGGAATAAGAAATGCCTTGCCTTCCAATTTTTGTATATCTGTTAAAATAAGAATATTAAAAGAACTAAACAAAACAATAAATATGTGTCAACAAATGGAGAAATGTGGTGTTAGTTTTTTGACAGTCCATGGAAGAACTCCTTCACAGAAAAGCAGTGGTACAGTTGATATAGCAGCACTGCAGGATGTCTGCAAATCTATAAAGATACCAATGGTTGCAAATGGAGGCGTCAAAACATTAGTGGATGCAGATGAAATGTATGATCAAGTTCAATGTGATGGTGTTATGGCTGCCAGTGGTTTATTGACAAATCCTGCATTGTTCAGTGGTGCTACAAGCACTCCAATAAGTTGTATTAAGTTATGGATGGATATCAAAAATCAAAGTAAAAATAATATAACTTTCCAGTGTTACCATCATCATCTTGTATTTATGCTTGAAAAATATTTGACTAGGGAACAAAAACAAGTTTTCAATCATCTTAGTACTTTTGAAACTGTTGACAGCTATTTGTACAATAATATCTTCCATAATTGTAATGAAAAATTAATAGATTCATTTTGCTTAGATACATTTTTGAAATGCGAATATCCTAATGAAATTATTTTAAAGCACATAGGTAAATGCAGAGGTTGTGGAAAAAGCACACACTACTGTATTTGTAAAATGTACAGTAGTAATGACACTGATGGCAATTATTTTAGAAGTTGTCTTAATAATTGTGATGACATTGATTATATGGATGGTAGCTTATTTAATGAAATGTGAACCAGATAAAGTCAGAATAGTACTTAGTTTATTAGAAAAATGGTCAGATCATATCATGTTAAAACCTATTCAAAGCTATGGTGGTACTTCCATGAAAGCCTGCAAGTCCAGTTTCTACTCAGCTTATCGCCGTCTACTGATGTATGTTGGCCTCCCCAAGTAAGCGCCATCCACCCGGGTTTTGAGTGGCCCTAATCCATCCACCACATAAGTCCAGTTCAAGCTTTAAATTTGTTATTAAAAAATAAAGAAATTGATTTATAAATGCGTATTCATTGATCCCACAACAAATAATTGAATACTAGACATTACAAAATGAACATGTAATAATTTTGAGCTTTGTAAATACTGCTACTGTTTTAAAGAATCACCTAATGTTACCAATAAACTAAAATTTTATACAGGGTGTATGCGCACGAGGGGCATTAAATTACACTACGTGCAATATACGTCCTTAGTGTTAATTCGACACAACACAAAAAATTATAATACCATATATGAGATTTGTTTGTTTCAAACAAACTAAATCGCTTTAAAATAAAAGTAAAACGCAACCATCCTTTATTGATAAATTTCAGTGACCTTCAAATTGGCATCGTCGCGCGAGGCGAGTGCAATCGTCTGTCTCTTTTACGCGCGGCATGTTTTTTTTTATGATAGAAAGAGATAAATAACTCTTAGTGCGTTTGAATAGATTTTGGTTTTCATAGTAAGTACCTATTTAGGGATAGGTACGGTATCAATTAGAATGTATCGATACTTAATCATGAGTGGCGTTGACAAAAAATATCCTACTCATACATGTATGAAAACATATTGCTAAACATATTGCTGCTTCAAGGTAAGAATACACAACTTTAATACAATAATAGAGAAAAATAGCTATAACTCCAAAACAAAAATTAATGAATTAAATAATAATTTATTGTTAATATTTACTCAATAGAGTACTTTAGGCATATGAATCAAAGTTCCCATTCCTTCATACAATAACATAAAAAATAAAAGTTTATTTAGACATTTTGAAGATAAGCGGTTGCGGATTTTCGTGTTTGTATTTCTTGCTGTACTACTACTCGGTATCACAAAATATCGATAATTCCGGATATTCGGATTATTAGTGGGGTCCTAATGTGTTGAAAGTAGGACGATTGATATAGACATCAACACCTAAATAGTGACTAGAGCACATGAACATGTACCTACCTTATTCCTGCTATATTTACCGAACCAAAAATATGTATATCTGGAGAAAGATCTGAGTGGACGTGTGAGAGATAATCGTTATGTTTTATTTTCTGTCGATTTTCAAGCAGCCAGTTATGATACGCAGCTTTTATCCCAAGCTAACAATAGAACCATCGTCATCAGCCCATGAGTCGAATGGCTGGGCACGGCCTCTTCAACAACTTAGCAGGTTCAGATTTTAGTCCTAGTGTATGTAGTAGTATAGTTAATATTTTAACACATTGAGCTTGTGCGGGTTGGCGGACTACACAACTAAAAAATCTTTAAAATAATGAGGTGTGCGGGTTTCCTTACGATGTTTCCCTTCAACGTTAAAGTAAGTAATAGTTCTTTGTGAACACAGACATAACAGCTTCGGGACAGCTTCGGGAGTGGCTGAAAATCAGCGCTACTCAGAGTACTGTCTGAGTAGCACGAGCTGAGCCACGTCCTTTTGCTTTGAACTGTTAAACCAAATTTAATTATTTTTTTGTATCTACTTTTAAGCAATAAAGAGTTTTTTTTTATAACCCTAAAAATTAGAAGTGTATGCCTGGGGTTTGAATCCACGATTGCCAAAATATTCGACTGCAGTCTGCAGGCATCTGTACCTCAAGATCATCACTACTAAGAAATACTACTTTATAAAATGATTTTGATCTTTATTTAATGATAATTATTATTACAGAAAAAAATTAAATATATTATGTAACTTTAATGCATGTCTAAGAGACAGTATACTCATATTTGCGCATTAAGATATTTCACTGGCACTTTGAAGGAGTTATATGACGACTACTTTAGATATTATCTAAGAGACAATTATAAAGCGGTGTTATTTATTCTAAGAACGGTGTTTGTTTAATTGCCGAATGTGGTAGTATACACTGACCCCTTAACAGTTATCTTTAAAATAAAATAATTAGATAGTCGTGACTTGCTAAACAAGAAAAACTAAATGTTGAGGAATTTGTCAATGTTACACTTTCTTCGCTTTATGTTCATTAAACAACATTACAAATAATTTAAAAAATTATGCAGGTAATTACGAATCCTGCCATCGAATTAAACCATGAACACAACTTAACATAGTTAATAATAATAATAGAGGCTGAACGCCCCACGCTACTGATTTCAGATTTTTAATTTCTAATTGCGGATTTAACAATAAATACCGTCCCTAACGGATGCTTTATTTTTTTGCCATGATCTCGGAACTACCCAGTTTATTTAAAAGAAAATTAAAGTCTGCCTGCCTGTCGTAAAAGGCGACTGATAGGGGCCCTTAGGGACGCTGGGCGTGCTGGGCGGGGCAGCACGCTCTCACTGCAAGTGACCCCGAGAAGGGCGGCGGCTAGGGTTTGCAATCCCGCATTCCGCGTTCCCGCATTCCCGCGGGATCCCGCATGTTTTTGAGTACTGCGGAATTCCCGCATTTGTGCGGGAATTCCGCGCGGAAAGTTTTTGACTTCGCTAGGTAATAAATTCAGTACTTCAGCTATCATTGAAGGCTTATTAGCTCCATACAACAGCGCAGGGGCATCAGACAGCATCAATTAACCGATCAAGCAAAGTAAAGTATAAGAATTGGCGGCGGTTTGGTTATTCTAGTAGAAAAAAGTGAGACTACAATCAACGTGACACTTAGTTGTAGGTTGCTAAATGTTGTTTCTTCGAAAGTTTATTACTAAATTATAGTAACAATTATTAATTAAATAATTGATGTAAGTGATAGTCTCGAGGTTTAGGCGCAAGATCGAGAAACTTGGTGGTCGCGGGTTCTTACTTCAAGCACAGACCTCTGACTCGTCAAAGTAATGTGTGTATTCAAAATGAATTATCACTTACTTTAACCGTGAAGAAAAACATACTGAGAAAATATGCACACCTAAAAGTTCTTAGGAATTTCTTAGGGGTGTAGTCCGCCAACCCGCACTAGGCCAGCGTGGTGGGCTAAGGCCTAAACCCTCTCAATGGTAGAGGAGGCCCGTACCCAGCAGTGAGACATATATGGGCTGATAATAATGGGTAACAGTTATTGAGGTTAGGTTCATCACCATCAGCCCATAAACACCCCTCGCCTAGGCACAGGCCTCCTCTACCTTTAAGAGGGTTTAGGGCTTAGTCCACATGACATAGCGTACTACTACGCGTACAAACCGTAAGTTGGCGGACTACACACCTTAAAAATTCCTATGACTTTTTTCTATACCGTTCAAGAAAGTGATAATTCATTGTGAATACACACATAACTTGTAAAAGTCATTGGTGTATGCCTGGGGTTTGAACCCGCAACCGCCCAGATACTCGATCGCTTTTAAAAATCTCGAGGCCATGATTGCTGTTTTGGTCAGATTGGACCATATTAACACGCAGGAAACTTTTGGAATGGAGGAACACGGATTGCGGGGTTGCAAATCCTCTACCTTACGTAATAATAACTATGGGAAAGTACTTCTTCTATTAGTTAAATTGTATGAATGGTTTTTTTTTATTGCTTTTTTAACAGTGTAACTAACTTACAGGCAATAGCATTATTATAATGCATATTTTTGCATTTTTAAATTTTTGCGGGAATTCCCGCGGGATCCCGCGGGAAAGGCAAATTTCTTGCAAATTTCCCGCGGGAAAAAAATGACTGCGGGATGGCAAACCCTAGCGGCGGCACTGTGGCCTGTGTACGTCGCGGGCGCCCATGCACAAGCGGGGCGCCCAAACCAAGCTAGTGGGGGCGTAACTGCGCCCCTTTTTAACTCGAGACGTCCGAGACAATTACGTCTCGGAGGCGCATCGCGCGGCTGTGGTTATCGGTGGGCGCTTCTTGCTCATGTACCATGGTCGCCCAACTTGGCGTGGAGATGGCCACCGGGGGGTTTTGGTCAGTATGCCGGTATAGGGATTTTGTTAGGGACCCAGCCCGGCACTAACACCTGCGCGGATATGACGTCGCCGCGCGCCGGGCTGGAAGACCGGTGACCCCGAGATACGCTTCCCGCCCCCCACTGCCCCCGGCAGGCGTGCTGTAGAGCCATAAACATATCGATAACCAAAAAAAAAGGATTGTACGTAACCCCTATCTGTCGGCCGCCGGTTGGGAAAATAAATATTTTTTATGGTTAATTTTATATAGTAAAAAAGTTCTCACAAAAAGTGATTTTATTATACTATATGTTAAAAAAATAAATTTATGTCGTCTTATAAATGCAACCACAAGTCTTTTAACGGACTATACCTACTGAATTTTCATTAAAATAACAACATTTGAAAGATGTTAAATTCATTTAGTCGTCGCCTTTAAATTGTGAATATAAAAATAATATAAAGTAGGTATATGTATTCATAAGAAACGCGGAAAATGTTTAATGTCTATTAGTTTAATTTGTAAATTAAACTTAATCTTCGTACTGATCTCCGTGTTAGTGTAGATAAAATATCTGTATTCGCTTCTCGTCACCATGCTAGCCAACTGAGATGATTCAAAATATTGCGTTTCAAGAGACTTGTTTGCTTGTGAAAGAATGCCAGTATGTAAGCTTGAATATAGGTGTTCCTTTTTTAATAGTTTATTCACAGAATTTGAAATTAAGGATATTATGAATAAATTACAACACATAACGTTATTATACTTTACTTGACTTTGCGAGGGTGTGCTTGCGCCAAGAGTATTGTACGAGCCATATGTGTTAGCGTGAATAAATATCATGCGCCGCATTTTCAACGCTTTGCTAGTGAAATGTACTTCACATTGTTGGTCGTGTGCTTTGCAGTCAGTGTTGTGGTCTCGCGCGCAGCTTTGCGTACTGTTCAGCAGTGCCCGTTAAATTTTTTAATATCGCTACGGCTTCTAAATAACTCGTTCGCATTGCACTATTTTGTTAATTATAAAGAAACAAATCTGAACCGTAAGTCTCTTGCCTTTTTGCTTGATTTTTATTGGTATTAGGTATGTATGTTTAAAATTTTCATATTTCAATGTATTGTTTTTGTAGAGTTTACATTATCCTTTTATAGTCAAATGAATAATTTAATAATTCAAAGTACATTAATAAGTGTTAAACGTAATTTTTATCTTCATTTACTTTGAAACTATAGAGGGTGTATTCAGGCCGTGATCGGAAGCGAAGGCAAGTAAAAGCTAAGGTGATTACAAACCCTCTGGCATCAATGAAAATTCCAATAAAAATAAATACGTTTTCCCTACAAAACATATACATTTAATACCGACGATTGTATGGAATAAATATGTATTTTTATAATTTTTTGTCTGAATACACTCTGTATAATCGCGTTTTGTATGACTAGTGATAGTATTGTAATGTTTACGCGAACAGGAGTATATTATATTAAAAAGGCTGTACGACTTTTCGGTAATATGTCCTCACGTTTTATCCTCTATCTAAGTATATATAGTTATTGAATGCTTGAGCTTAGTGATTTTAGCATCCCAGAAATCATCAGTACTTTAGTCCTTTTATTACGTATACTTTACTAACGCCTCTATCGAATGGAAAAGATAGAGATTTCTGTAAACATGTTTTAAAAGGGGCTTTTGCAAGTACTACTTTGAAGGAAGCGAGCCAAATCAAAAAATCTAATACAATTTGCCTGATTCGTAAACTTAACCTAGGATTCCTTACATGCCTTTATTCCGGTCCACTTTTTTCCGGTGAAAAATGTTTAGTAAAAAAATATTTTCCTGTTGTCCTTGTACCCATCGAACTCGGCCCAGCGCTTAACGAGTAAAAGCATATGAAACAAACAAATTCGTTCACTGATTGATTAATTTATATAGGTATTTTATGCGAATGTGAATGTGCTTAGTTTGTGTGATGGAAAATTTCAGTTTTTTGTTATTAAAATTGGTGCTTCAATTATCTTCGCAAGTATCCGTTGCAAAAGCTCCCAATTTCTTTCCATATTATGCATCCCTTAATATTTATTCTTACAGTAAAGGTATACATATAAGTATCTAAATATATTTCTCAGTATTATTTCATGTCTTCAAATTTTTCGACAAATATAAAAAAATTGTTTCATGGATGATAGAGCCTTTCAATCTAACACGCCTTCACGATTTAATTGAAATTGGCAAATCAACAATTAGCGTTACGTTACTGCAATTCCAATAACAAGTTTGTTCTGCATAAAGAATACGCTGTAAATAATCGATAATGTACAAACGTTTCCATCTGACCCTAGCTTTCTATTGTCATCACTAAAATATTGAAAGACACATCAGAAAGATAGATACGTACGTAGACGTAGATATGGGTTATGGTAGAGTTTATCAATTTGATTCATGATTTTGCTTCGCAATAGTTATCATACACTTAAATATTTCATCTTCAGAAATAAAATATAAAAAAATAGAACATTAGGCCGAGGAAGTGCCTACGCTTATGGAGCACAACTGTGCACATAGTAAGTGTGTATGATAAATGTATGATAAATGTGTGTATGATAAATGCTCTATGAAAATGGGAAGTTACACTTAAAAACTAATATACATATTATATGATTCTTCATTCTCCAAAATACGTCTCGAACTTCCTTAAAAACTAAGAGGGACTCGTCCTTTATGCACCAGGCTTTCCTTTTGGCGAAAGATACATATAAAAATTGCCTGCTACTTTTACTGATTTTACTTTGCGATGTTTTTCTTCAACGTTATAAACTGCATGATAATTCATATGTTTGAAATGACAGAGGCATGTGTTTGAACCGTCAGCCGTCCAGATTTAAGCCTCAAATTCATAACCGCTTTTATTTAAAGAACTAATATAATAGAACGAGTTCGCACATACATATATACATAGTCAAAAACAATAGTAAAGATATGAAATATTTATATTTGTACGTCTTAGCGTTTTTATTTAAAATACCATAACATTTAAAAATACGTTTTTTTAACTCGACTGTAAATAAGAATGTTAAAAACCACATGAAAAATGATTTGTATAAGTAACGGTTTGCCTGTTAGGGTTCTTGAACTGCCAGTTTTCAGCAGATGAAAGGGCTAGTCTTTTATTGCAATTAGGGGATTCGATCCCGGTCGATTTTTGTAATCCCGGGATTTCGGGATTATCAACAGTTAATCCCGGGATCCCGGGATAGTCCCGGGATTGTATTAGTAATAAAAAGTTGTAACAAGAAGAAAGTAAAACATATTAAAATCAATCTTTTATTTTAAATCTTCACTTAAATATTCAAAAATAAAACAAAATTATATTTTCTTTTGATAAAATAAATAAATTAAGCCATTATATCTAAACAAAGAAACGCCATTATATCATAAAAAAGACTTTCAAAAGAGATTAATGTTTTTTAAATCAAATATAAATATAGGAACTATAAATTACTTATTTAAGCCACGAAAATAATATCTTAGAAATAACAACGCATCCAACGTTTCATCCGAAAGCTTACTTTTTAATGTGTGGCACAAATATGTAGAAGCGAAAAAAGCGCGTTCAGGCTCTACAGAAGTTGGAGGGATTATCAATAATTTTTTATAGGTCTTCTCCAAATTATAGCCTTGTGTAAAACTAGCCTCATAAAGAGTAATTTCTTGTTTAATGATCTTAGAAAGCACATTTTTATTGACTTTTATTATAAATATATCAATCCCGAAAATCCCGGGATTTATTGAATTTAATCCCGGGATTTTCGGGACTAAAATATGACCGGGATCCCGGGATCCCGGGCTTCGGGATCCCGGGATCGATACCTCTAATTGCAATACTATAAGTGAGATAATGTATTGATAATTGTTATTAATATTCGTTTTTATAAGTAAGTAATATTAATAATTAATAATATAATTCGCACTCTCGTGGGCAAGGAGCTGTGCGAAACACTTGAACATTAGTTATTGGGGCGCGTATTTTAAAGGCAAACAAAGAACGTAGTGGGCACATCAGTACGTTGGAGCTTCTAATTTTCTTCTTGTTTGATTAGAAATATTTGTTCTGCACTTTCACAAGTGGCGCTACTTAAAAAGCGTTGACCTGCCGTGTATGCTCGGTCAATTTTACGTTTGGACTGTGAAACCCCATCGCCTGGCTTGTTATGGCCAAACCGATGAGTTACTTGTCTGGATTTTCTGGTGCAATAGTTGTAAGCAATATAATAGTCTGGTGACCATGTTTGTTTTTATGTGTATTTTTAGTGGGTACAATAATGAGTTATCTATCCATGAATTGGATGCAGTTGGTCACAAATTGAGTGCATTTAGGTCAAAGTAGAAGTATTATTTAAAGCTAAAACTACATTTAACTACTCATCTGTAGTCTCCCATTTCAATAGTTGAAGACAAAGTTAGCGGGGGATTAATTTCAATTTAACATCCCGCTACCAGCCTACAGTGGGAAATCATACGCACAGCATCTTCATTGAACCTTACTTAAATTGGACCTTTGTGTATAGTTTTATCCGTAGTCAGTTTGTTTTAGTTATTTGAATTAAGTATTTATCTATACTTAATACTAGCTTTTGCGCGCAACTCCGTCTGCGTGGACTACAGGGTTGGGTTCAGAAAGAAAATAAGTTGTAGTATTTTACTCCGCAGAGCCCCATTTACTTAAATATACAAAAATCATACAAATCGGTCAAATTGTTTCAACGTGAAACCGTAACGCGCCGGTCGACGCCTTGAGTATCATTATTGCGCGCTAGATCATTATTTTGAAACTGCGATATCTTCTAAGATACTTATTGAAATCAAATGATGTAAAGGACAAATTTATTTTGTATTAAATACTTGTAATGAATAACGTATTTATTTGGATAAGGATTAACATCATGTTTGTAAAAACACCTTCACAAATAATGCTTTATTTAAAATAAATTTGGTTAGAATAAAAAACGTTATAGTGAGCCAACCTTAAAAGATAGACATATGCTGTCGCGGACTTTTTTTTAGAATTTTTAAAGGGAAACAATTCTGTCAAACATTATTTTAGCGAAACTTTAACCGTTTCTGCAGCGTACGCAGCGCAAGCTCACAAAAAGGAAAAAAGTCCCCGATTTTGAAACATTCTTTATTACTGCTCCGCTCCTATTGGTCGTAGCGTGATGATATATAGCCTATAACCTTCCTCGATAAATGTGCTATCTAACAGTGAAAGAATTTTTCAAATTGGACCAGTAGTTCCTGAGATCCTAGCGTTCAAACAAACAAACAAACAAACAAACAAACAAACAAACAAACAAACAAACTCTTCAGCTTTATAATATTAGTATTATCTATACTAATATTATAAAGCTGAAGAGTTTGTTTGTTTGTTTGTTTGTTTGTTTGTTTGTTTGTTTGAACGCTAGGATCTCAGGAATTACTGGTCCGATTTGAAAAATTCTTTCACTGTTAGATAGCACGTTTATCGAGGAAGGCTATAGGCTATATAACATCACGCTACGACGAATAGGAGTGGAGCAGCAATATAGAATGTTTCGAAATCGGGGACATTTTTTCCTTTTTGTGAGCTTCCGCGGAGTGCGCTGCGAAAACGGTTAAAGTTTCGCTAAAATAATGTTTGAGAGAAATGTTCCTCTTTAAAAGTTCTAAAAAAAAGTCCGCGACAGCATATGTCTATTTTTTAAGGTTGATTCACTTTAACGTTTTTTATCCTAACCAAATTTATTTTAAAATAAAGTTTTATTTGTGGAGGTGTTTTTATAAATATGATATTAATCCTTATCCAAATAAATACGTTATTCATTACAGGTATTTAATTTTTAATAAAATTGCCCTTTACATCATTTGATTTCACTGAGTATCTTAGAAGATATTGCAGTTTTAAAATATTGATCAAGCGCGCAGTAATGATGCACAAGGCGCCGATCGACGCGTTACGGTTTCACGTTTGAACAATTTGACCAAATTGTATTATTTTTGGTATGGACATAAATAGGACTCTGAGAAGTAAAATAGACTACAACTCATTTACCTTCTGAACTCAACCCTGTAGTCTACGCGGACGGAGTCGCGAGCAAAAGCTAGTAGATTATAAAGCTGAAGAGTTTGTTTGTTTGAACGCTAGGATCTCAGGAACTACTGGTCCGATTTGAAAAATTCTTTCACTGTTAGATAGCACATTTATCGAGGAAGGTTATAGGCTATATATCATCACGCTACGACTAATAGGGATGGAGCAGCAATAAAGAATGTTTCAAAATCGGGGATTTTTTTCCTTTTTGTGAGCTTCCGCTGCGTACGCTGCAGAAACGGTTAAAGTTTCGCTAAAATAATGTATGACAGAATTGTTCCCCTTTAAAAATTCTAAAAAAAAGTCCGCGACAGCATATGTCTATCTTTTAAGGTTGGCTCACTACGTTTTTTATTCTAACCAAATTTATCTATACTAATATTATAAAGCTGAAGAGTTTGTTTGTTTGTTTGTTTGTTTGTTTGAACGCTAGGATCTCAGGAACTACTGGTCCGATTTGAAAAATTCTTTCACAGTGAGATAGCACATTTATCGAGGAAGGCTATAGGCTATATAACATCACGCTACGACGAATAGGAGCGGAGCAGCAATAAAGAATGTTTCAAAATCGGGGACATTTTTTCCTTTTTGTGAGCTTCCGCTGCGTGCGCTGCGGAAATGGTTAAAGTTTCGCTAAAATAATGTATGAGAGAAATGTTCCTTTTTAAAAGTTCTAAAAAAAAGTCCGCGACAGCATATGTCTATTTTTTAAGGTTGGCTCACTATAACGTTTTTTATCCTAACCAAATTTATTTTAAAATAAAGTTTTATTTGTGAAGGTGTTTTTATGAATATGATATTAATCCTTATCCAAATAAATACGATATTCATAACAAGTATTTAATTTTAAATAAAATTGCCCTTTACATCATTTGATTTCACTGAGTAAAAGCGAGCAAAAGCTAGTTTTAAATAAAGCATTATTTGTGAAGGTGTTTTTACAAACATGATATTAATCCTTATCCAAATAAATACGTTATTCATTACAAGTATTTAATACAAAATACATTTGTCCTTTACATCATTTGATTTCAATGAGTATCTTAGAAGATATCGCAGTTTCAAAATAATGATCAAGCGCGCAATAATGATACTCAAGGCGTCGACCGGCGCGTTACGGTTTCACGTTGAAACAATTTGACCGATTGTATGATTTTTGTATATTTAAGTAAAAGTCGCTCAACGCGCAATATCAGGGATATCAGGGTATATCCCTCCTCGACAAGGTACCTAACACCATAATACGCCAAAGAACACAAGTTTTTGATGTTGGCAAGCGCATCACTCAGCTAAAATGGCAATGGGCAGGACATTTGGCAAGGAGGAATGATGGTCGATGGACGAAGGCCGTCACAGAATGGTGCCCTCGGGAAGGTGCTAGGAAACGGGGCAGACCACCGGCCAGATGGTCAGATGACATAGCCCATGTAGCTGGAAAGCTATGGATGAGGGTAGCCCAAGACCGAGATAAATGGCGAACATTGGGGGAGGCCTATACCCAGCAGTGGGTACGTGCGGGCTGAATATGATGAAGTAAATGGGGCTCTGCGGAGTAAAATACTACAACTTATTTTCTTTTTAAACCCAACCCTGCAGTCCACGCAGACGGAGTTGCGGGCAAAAGCTAGTACTTTATATTTCATTTTCTTACTACAACTAGCGACAGCGCCACAATTCTGTAACTATAGACTTCAAAAATAATATTTTTCATTACTGTTTCTCACGTATTGGTTAAAGCGGTTTTAATACATAAATGTATGTGGTGCCTCGATAAAAATATTATATATAATTAAAACCAATAGTTTTCGTGATTAGCTCGTTCAACTAGGCATGCATACTCTTCCGCTTTATAATATTAGCATAGATTTTGTCCTTCCATCAAAGAATGGGTAAGGCAACTTACTTTTATGATATATACGGGGTATGGACTATGGTCTAAACCTTGTCAGTGGTAGAGGAGAAAAAAAGGGAGACCCGTGCCCGACAGTGGGACGTATATGGGTTGATGATAATAGGCATTCTTAGGCAGGTTCTTCTTAGGCGCGCGGTCGAGAATCTCGGCGGTCGCGGGTTCGAACCCCAGGCACACACCTCTGACTTTTCGAAGTAATGTGTGTATTCAAATTGAATTATCACTTGCTTTAACGGTGAAGGAAAACATCGTGATGAAACCTGCACACCTAAAAGTTGTTAGGAATTTCTTAGGTGTGTAGTCCGCCAACCCGCACTAGGCTAGCGTGGCGGACTATGGCCTAAACCCTCTCAATGGTAGAGGAGACCCGTGCTCAGCAGTGGGCGTATATGGGTTGATGAAGAAGGCAGGTAATAGCCACAGTGATGACAAACTCATTGGTATTAAAAAATATCGGCAGAAAATAAAAAAATGACGTTTTCCAAACTACAATAGTTATATATTAAATGTATGTGGTCTTAGCCTTAGCTTCCGATCACGGTCTGAATACAGCCCGTATATTTTTTAATTACGATAACCACGGTGACTACTTAGGGGTCCCGCGGCAAGTGTATACCTTGCGATCTAAAGATTGGCGGGTCGTGAAAATATTTTATGACATTTCCATTAAAAAATATGAGCGGTACTGAATCTGTCCCATATTACGTGGAACATCAAAAAAAATTGGCTAGAAATGCACTAGCGGTTAATTTTTCGGGAATATAGGCATATTTGTATGTGTTAGCAAAAGTCTTATACCTGGATGGTAGTTTGTGATAATTGGTAAATCTTTTACCTCCAAAAACTATCATTTTTCGTTTCTCTTTTACAGATGTGTGAATGGCTTTCATACAATGCTTGGTACGACGTGAAGCTGTTGTGCGGTGGACATGCGTTCAATGCACACCGTGTAGTTCTTGCAAGTGTTAGTTCATTTTTAAGAGTAAGTGTGTATTTAAAATAAATGAATATTTATAAGAACCAGATGAAATTTAGTAAAACTGACTGAGTAATATTTTCTTTCAGCAAATCCTCATTTCGTGCCAAACAGAAGAGACCCCTATTCTTATTGTTCTACCCGATTTTGATCTCGAAGCATTATCCTCGGTGCTTTATTATATTTATAATGGACAAGTAATGGTGCAAAAGGAAAGGCTTGATAGATTTTTAGATATAATTAAAGCCTTTCAAATATTTATTGATATCCAATATTTTGGAACAAATTCATGTGATGGACTCCAGAACATGTGTGCAGTTCCATTAGTAACTCCTATAAGTCAAGAAATATACACTTTAGGGCTTACTGAATACGGCTGTCAAAATTACATTAAAATCAAGAGAGGAAATGAAATAAAAATGCCTATACAGTATTCACTTAACAATGCCAACTCTTACGATAAGCAAGAACATTACCAGAAACGGAGCGAACGGCGGAGATCTTTAGGAAATCTGAAATCGTCGCTCGGAGACCGACAAAGGAACTCTTTCCTACGTGATTTATATATCGAGACATATCCTCGAAACGGTAATGTTAACGGTCAGGCGGTAGGCGTGCTGGCAATATCAAATGAATGCTATCGCGCTCCGACATCTGTGCTCTTCACGAATGCAAATGACCAACATCTCAGCGCTCGCGACGCACTCTTAGACACATACAAAAACGCTACCTGGTATCCTTCACATTTTTCTAGAGCACCCAGCATCGGCGACCAAATCCAATGTGCTCAACATTTCAAACAAAACGTTGACAGTGTACATTCTAGAACAACGTCGTGTGGCACATCAAACGGTACTGACTCAGACTACATCAACAGAAATGAAGAAAACTACAATTTCAATGCGTGGAATGGGTGGCAAAATCAAATTCTTAAACCGTCAAATCTTTCATTGCTACCAGTAACATATAAAGAAGAGATGCTTTCTAAAGCAGATGCAAAATCTATGGACCTTACAATCACAAAATTGAATGTACCTTTAAAAAATATTCCTTTGGATAAAAGTGAAAAATTTCCGTACGCGCCGGAAGACGAAGAAAATAACGTGAAAATCTGTATTCATAATCAAGTATTACAAAATCCTTGGCGTTCACAAGCACCAAATTTTTTTAGACCTCGCCGCCGAAAATCGAATGATTACTGCAATAAACATCATCTTGATGGAAGTGTACGTCTCTTTACGTTATTACGCATATCTATCTGATCACAACGTAGTCAACCATCATTTATTGTGATTTGAAAATACCTTTTCAGATTATGAAGAAATGCGTAATAAGTGATAACAACAATAACGTCGAAAGTTCCATGAATCGAGATCTGGTCGTTGCCAGGAAGGAAATAGAAAAGTGCCTTACATTAAAAAAATGTGAAAAAGATTATCTTAAATGTCATATTTGCAATCAGGTAAATAATTTAAATTTATGTTTTAATTACAATCTGATAGTTATTTCAGATGGTAGACTGTGGCTATAAGGATATGGGCATCGTCTGACGTAACGAAGTTCTGACGATCGCGGCTTCAAACTCCATACTTTTTATAGACAATTTTGCAGGGTTTCACGGGGTCGATTCCCGGTTAAGGTATACAAGTACTTTTTAAAGATTTTCTAATAGGTTATATTCAGCACGAACATGGGGCCAGGAACAGATACTCGATAAAGCAATAGGTAAATTACTTATAACTTGAGAATAAAACGTAGGTGGGGAAATGTGTACAAACACAGATCTGCTTACCCCTTCTATACAAGCATGAATGTAATGCCTGTTCATATTTTTGTATGTACTCTGCAGGTTTTTACTTGTAGTGAAATGCTCACAGCTCATATGAAGCGACACACTACAAACGCTAGATACTCGTGTAGTGAGTGCGGAAAGACGTTCTCGCAGCTACGCAACTTCAAGTACCACATGTCCATACACAGGGGCACAAGAGAATTCGCTGCCACGTGCACAGTGTGCGGGAAATACTTTAATGACAGGGGCTACCTGAGCAGTCATATGAAGATCCACAGGTAGTAGTTACTTTCATACAATTCCTGATTTATACAATCATTGTAGTGTTTAAATCATTTATGCAACGCAGAGTTTACTCACTATTGATGGACGATGAAAATATAATATAAATATATAATATATATATATACCCAACAGTCACATACATAGTCCTGACCCCACACAAAGAGACGAAGAGACTTTTCGGTCTCACAAACACCCAGGCCCGAAACAAATATTTGTGGATGACACATATAATAATATAATATAATCGAATATAGTATATGGGTTTCCTCTACTTGACATTAGTTCGACAACTCTTAAAGTCTAACTCCGCGGTACTATAAAAGGGTGAAATGAGAAGGAAAAGAAGGTACTTAAAAAAGTATATCGTCGTTATGATTTTTATGTTTTTCACTTGGTAGGTACACTTTATGATGCAATCACAATATTTTATCAAAAAATTGAATTAGTCTTAACGTGCAAAATATTGAAAAAAAAAGAAAACACTTAAACTTTTTTACTTCTTTTTAAATATTAGTTCTAATATTGGTATGGCCTCGAGGTTTCGGCGCACGGTCGAGAACCTCTGACTTTTCGAAGTTATGTGTGTATTCGTAATGAATTATCACTTGCTTTAATGGTGAAGGAAAACATCGTGAGGAAACCTGCACACAAAAAGTCCTTAGGAATTTCTTAGGTGTGTAGTCCGCCAACCCCCACGAGGCCAGCGTGGTGGGCTATGGCTAGGGTTTGCAATCCCGCACCATTTTTTTTCCCGCGGAAAATTTGCGGGAAACTTGCCTTTCCCGCGGGATCCCGCGGGAATTCCCGCAAAGATTAAAAAATGCAAAAATAAGCATATAGTAAATCTATATTACCTTTACATTAGTTATACTATATTAAAAAAATCATAATAGAGACATTCATAAATTTATCTAATAGGAGAAGTACTTGTTCATAGTTCTTATGAGGTAAGGTAGCGGGTTTGCAATCCCGTATTCCGCGTTCCTACATTTCTAAATAATAAATCGTAACCTAAACAGCAATTAAACCTTCGAGGTATAGGCGCGGTCGAGTATCTGGACGATTGCAGGTCCAAACCCCAAGCACACACGACTGACTTTTCCAAGTTACCTATGTATGTGTGTATTCACAATTTAACGGTAAAGGAAAACATCGTGAGGAAACCTGCAAAAAACCAAACTAAAACTAAACCAAACTATTTCGCAAACCATCGTGGTGGTTAAGACCTATACTCTCAATGGTAAAGGCGACCTGTGTCTAGGCGTGGAATGTTTATAGGCTGATGACAGGGTTGGGCAGTATTTTAATTACTTGTAATTAAAATACGTAATTGAAATACAAATACGTATTTTGTATTTGTATTTCAATTACTTCCTTAAAATGTAATTTGTAATTCGTATTTTAAATACCTGACGCCAAAGTATTTTGTAATTAGTATTTTAAATACTTGAGGCTTTAAAATACATTAATATTAAAATACAATTAACCACCATGAGTGCAATAGTGGTAAGTGGCGAGAAACGGCATAATACTCTCAATGAGTGAAACTAGGACCAGGCCTCCAGTCCCCGGCAGCCCCACTATTCCTGGTTACGGTAGCGGCCATGGTAACGGCGGGGCAGGGGGTGCTAAGAATCCCCGGGTTGGCCCCGGCTACCACACCCAACGACGACTGGCCATGGTTACACACAACATACGCACTTTGAGGACAAACGAGAAGATTGTTGATTGAATTGAGTGGATAACACTGGGACATACTGGGGTTGTCGGAAGTCCGAAAAATCGGGGAGGACATGACAACCCTGAAGTCCGGTGTCCCGAGGAGGAGTCGGATTTCTCATCCACAGGTCTCTCATTAACAACATCGTATCCAATGAAAGTGTGTCGAACAAGGCAGTGTACGTCATACTCAGAATATTCAAAAGATATTCGTTGAAGGTCATACAGGTATACGCGCTGACCTCGACACACCCAGATGAAGAAGTAGAAGAGATCTATGAGAACATACGTCGAGCCATACATACTTCCAAAACCTACTTCAATGTTGTTATGGGAGACTTTAACGCAAAGTTGGGCATGAGAAGCGATGCGCAGTTGAAAGTGGGGCAATTTGGATATGGGCAACGCAACCGATCCCGGTGGAAGTCATTGGGAGAGACCTATGTCCAGCAGTGAACTTCGATAAGCTGATGATGATGATGATGAAACTTTTTTCCTCATCTTTCCAGACCATGCAGATTACTTATTAAGTATTTTGTAATTTGTATTTGGTATTTTAATTACAAATAGCTAAAATACTGTATTTTGTATTTTATATTTTAAATACCTTACTTAAAAGTATATTGTATTTCGTATTTTAATTACTTGTGATAAAGTATTTTGTATTTCAATTAAAGTAAAGCATGTATTTTGCCCAGCCCTGGCTGATGATGATGATGAACCTAACCTAAATAATTGTTACTACCATTCAGTTATTTATATACTCACCCTATCGCCGTCTTTATTTTTGCCTGGGGAAAACTACTACTAACCAGCAGGATATGTCGGACTTTTACCGACTAAAAACCCCATGATTCTCGGTTACCGCGTGCAAAGGTCACCGGGATCTCGAGAAGAACACATACCGGTAATCCTTGCGATTTGCTAATATGCTCTACACATATAAATTTCTAAAAATTCATTCTCTTAAGTCTTAACTTGCTCGAAACCGATTAGAGGTTACAGCGCTAATTTGTCGGCTTCTTCGTCTACGAGTGGGATCGACTTTTTCACGATCCCTCTCTGCAGCCTCTTTCTTTGCCATGACAGCCTCGCAAAGCCTATCGCCGTCTACCGCTGAACGTAGACCTCTCCAAAAAAGCGTCAACCATCTTGGTCTTGAGGGACTCTTATCCATCCGTTACCCGGTTAATTGTTACCTACTGTTGAGTTATTTACTTTATCGATAATTTACTGCATCGATTTCTGCTAATTACATTGTGCAATAAATAAACGAACAAAACTTGTAGTAGCCTGTTGTAAAGTGTCACTTTAATTGGAAACTCTCACTTTTTTCTAACAGAATAAACAAACCGCCGAACATTTCAATCTTTTATTCCGTTCGATCGATTGATCGATACTGTCCGATGCGCCCGCACTGTTGGGATGGAGCTAATAGGCCGTCAGTGGTAGCTGAATTACCTTGCCGAGTCATAAAATTTCCGCGCGGAATTCCCGCACAAATGCGGGAATTCCGCAGGACTTAAAAATGTGCGGGATCCCGCGGGAATGCGGGAACGCGGAATGCGGGATTGCAAACCCTAGCTATGGCCCTCTCAATGATAGAGGAGATCCGTGCCCAGCAGTAGGACGTATATGGCTTGATGATGATGATGATGCTAATATTGGTTACGAAGAGAGATACGATAGGTTCGACCAGGATAGCACATCTGCCTTCCGGAAAAATGACGTCCAAAAAACATGTTTCATTCCCTGTTATTACAAATTTCTCCGTGCCCTGTGTTAGGGTCATCTCATAATGTCGGTACAACATTAAAAAAATAATGTCGGAAACAACATTAAATTATTATTTAATGTTGTTTCCGCTAGAGGATTCACTGCTAACTGAAAGTGTATAATTAATACATATATCAAACAATTTTGTATTTTACGTTTAAATTAATATCCTTATTTTTATATATTTATTAAGTGTCGATAAGTTGAGTTTAAAGAAGTATATTGTTTCCGTTTGCCATATTGTATTTCCGGCGAAACTAATGTCGGTGGTTTTAAAAACTGTCTCAAGGCATTCGGATGCGAGCGTTCGAACAGTGTACATCTCTGAGGAGAAATAAACGATTTAAGTGGTTTAAAGTGTTGTTATTCACTGGACGACTATAGATCAGAAGTGGGATTCGAAAAAGGATATACAAAACTTCCTTTCACGCCTACAAATAGTAAGTATTTTTTTTTATATATTTTTAATGGCTAGGAAGGAATAAGATCTTTAAAACCATTGTTATTAACTAAGTCATTGCTTAAATTTAAGTTGTTTATTTAATTTAATTCATTTAATATTATTATAATTTTTCTGGTTTTTTTTTTGTTATTTTGGATTCCTCTCTACTATAATCACTAGGCGGTTATACGACACATGATGATGATGATAATGATCATTGTGGTTTATGCGACGATGATTAAATGATGTACTATAATTATGATTATTATTCATATAGACAGTGAATAATATTGTGACACTGATTTAAAACAAATATACAATTTAAACTTGTTTGAGTTTTAGGGAATGGATGATAACACGGTCCGAGACCAAGGGCTAATAAGCGACGATGCCCGGGGACAAGGACGAAGGAGCGGTGATGCCCGAGGTCAAGGGCGAATGAGAAATGATGCCCGAGGTCAAGGGCGAAGGAGTGATGACGCCCGAGGTCAAGGGCGAAGGAATGATGATGCCCGAGGTCAAGGGCGAAGGATTGATGATGCCCGAGGTCAAGGGCTAATGAGTGATGATGCCCGAGGTCAAGGGCTAATGAGTGACGACGCCCAAGGTCAAGGGTCAATGAATAACACCCGAGGTCAAGGGTGGATGGAGTTTGAAGATCGATCGCGAAGGACGGTAGACTATGAAACCCAAGGTCAAAGGTCGATTTGCTTAGGTGCCCGAGGCAAAGGGCAAGCGAATCGAGAAGTCCAGATAGAGAGGAGGAGGAGAAGAAAAGCGCCAATTAGTGGTTCAACGCTCGGAGGAGAGTGCTCACGTTCATTGATGACGTCTGACGAGCAAATTCCAGCTGCGGCAACATCTCACAATAACGAGCGAAATATAAATCGGGAACGAGCACGCCATCGGAGGAGAACTTCTATTTCTTCTAGTGACGATAGTAGTGAACAAAGACGAAATGACGAATTAATTCACTTGAAGCGCAAAAGGTTTACGCAATATAAACATAGCTATCGACGCAGTTCGTCCGAATCATCAGGTGAGTCCTTTCATCCACATTACTCAAGAAAACGTAGTAAGAATAACAAAGGGGATACTAATCAGATTTTGGAAAAATTCATATCTATTATGCACGATATGAGGAGTTCAGAAAAACCTAAATTGCCTTTTAATAATAACGTTATCCCGGACTTTGACCCCATGACGAAGGAACAGTCGATGTTGACATGGATTAACAAAGTTGAGGAATGTGCCGAAATTTATAGTTGGAGCGAAAAAGAAATAATACACTATTCACTTCCAAAATTAAGTGGTGTTGCTAAGTCATGGTATCAAGGTCTCCCATCTCTTTTATATACGTGGGCCGAATGGAAAACAAAACTTTTAGAGTCTTTCCCTTGTCGAGAAGATTACGCTGAACTTCTCACGGAAATGCTTAACAAAAGAGCCCGTTATGGTGAATCGTTAGAGCACTATTACTATGCGAAAATGAATATATTGAATCGATGCAAAATAAGTGGTAGGAAGGCGGTAGACTGCTTACTTCACGGCCTTGATGACCGGGCCATAAAGGTAGGCGCTCAGGCCGCGCAATTTTCCGAACCAGAGCTAGTATTAAAGTATTTTAGATCGGTAAAAGTAGGAACTACTAGAGATAACAGTGATAATTTGAAGAAGAATAGAAGCGATAAATATGTTACCCCAACAAATAAAATTATTAATTATAAAACCCCACCTAATAATTCGAGTATTAGGTGTTTTAATTGTAATCTTGTTGGTCACCCAAGTTTTAAATGCGATAAACCCTTGATCAAATGTACTAATTGTAATAGAATAGGGTATCAATCTACGAATTGTTATAGGAACAAATTTAATGAAAATGCCAAATCTAGCAATTCGGAGAAAACTGAAAAACAGGTATCGGAAGTTACTATGGACAATAGTCCTAACAATAAATATATAATAGATATTAAAATTAATAATGTTACCTTTAAATGTCACGTCGATTTAGGAAGTCAGGTCTCTTTGATTAGATCGAGCGACGCCAAACTTTTAAATGCAGATTTTCAGACTAATTTACCTTTACCTAACCTTAGAGGCATTGGAGCGAATCTTATCAAACCATTGGGTCTGATTATCGCGAACGTAGAAGTTCAGAATATTAAACTTGCTACAAATATTTATGTGGTTGATGACTATGTGCTAAAATATCCGGTTCTACTAGGGCATTCGTTTACGGAGCGACCAAATATAATAATTACAAAAACGCCAGATAAAATTATATTTCAAAATATTCAGGGCAACAAAATTCATCTTGTTGCGAGCAGTACATTTAAAATTCCTGTCAACCACCTGCTAGCTGTGCCCGTTAATTGTAACTCTTTAGAAAGTGGTAGAGTCTTCGTGTCAGGGTCCGTCAGAGGACAAATAGGGCAAGAATATTTTCTAGTTCCCGGGGAATACAGTGTGACAGACAGTCGAAGCGCGGTCCTGATTTATAATGTTTCCAAGGCAGAAATCACGATTAATAAAGGTTCACTTTTGGCTAGATCTACAAGGTATATACCCATAGATGTCATACCTATAGATGATACATTAGATGTCTGTGAATTAAGCGTAAGTTCAGATAATATAGACGATTTAGTGAATGTTAGTCCAGTTATAAAAGAGGAAGAACGTGTAGCCCTCCGAAAAATTTTAATTGAATACAAGGACTGTTTCTCTAGGGGCATTCCACGCGAAGCGGACAAGCAAAAAAAGTCGATGTTTCCGATTTCAGTAATATTCGAGTATGTTATAGATATACTTGTCCTTTATACGTGTGTTAATTATTTTTGTAATATAATGACTGGTTTCAGAGTTACGGGACTTTGAACTTGTGGCCGGCGTGTGGGCATGTAGTGCTTCAAAGCCCAATACCGAGTCATAAGATTATGGTTTAAAATAATTAAACTAGTGGATTTAATACTTCATTTAATGAGTGTTTAAACTGCATTTTTGTATATCAAAAAAAATATTTTTTCATTAAAAAAATTGCAAGTTTACTTTTTAAAGCTGATTTTCACAAAGATTATCATTTTCAATTTTTTTTATTGTTTTCCTGAAAAAAGCTTACACTGTGTAGAATATCCTTACAAAGTTGTATAACGGGCCCGAAAGTAGTTTAGGAGCTAGACCAAAATTAGTGCCGCAGCGACGGCGTCCAGCGCCGCGCCTAACGCCCGCCCCTTGTTAGAATATAATAAAACTTTTAATCAAAGGAATAAAATAACTTCTGATGGAACATTTTTCATATGATCAATAATACTAATACGTTAATATCTATCTATTAAATACTGTTTACTTTGAATCTACACCAATATGAAGCTTTTTAAAATAAAACTAACTATTTGTAATGGTTACATGTATTTACAATTTCAAATTCTTCACTGTTACTGGTGCGTTTTATCATAATTCCTGATGTAGTTGGTATGAAGGCATGATATTTTTTTGTGCCTGGTATGGGGACCGCTGATTCAAACTTATTCTATAAAAACAACTTATTTTGTTGAATGTCTTCTTTTCGTGAATAGAAAATATTCCTTAGACTAGTTATCGCCTCATAGTCAATTTCCACTGGAATAACGACCACCTCCTGACACTTGTATATTGTCACAAAAAAGGTAAAATTTATAACATAGAAGGATTATGATATCGGATGACCTAAAACATGACACAGCAAGGTTTACCATAATACCATCCACAGAATTTTTAATCAACATCTTTAAAATAGGCCATTCGAACTACATAAGAAAGATATATTTAAATAATTGATGGTGCACCCTAGTTCTTTAAAAATAGATTTAATTTCATGAACCTGTTGTATTTTAAACAAGATTTTGGTACAGAAGCAGAATTAGATTTTTATGCCACTTCTTATAGAAAAGGGTTATGTGATGGGGGAAACTCAAAGCGGCTGGCTACCTAAACTAGTCTACAGTCGAAATCAAACCAAGCAATTACCACATTCGAGCGTGTGTAAGAATGGGCGAGAAAATGAATGTTTCTAACGCATATTTTCTATTCACGAAAAAAAAAACCATTCAAAAACATAAGTTGTTTTTATAGAATAAGTTTAAGTTTGAATCAGCGTGCCCCATACCAGGCTCGAACAATATCATGCCTTAATTCCTACTACTGAATAAACTGTGATAAATCGTACCACTGACTGTAAATTATTTAAAATTGTAGATACATTTAACTTTTAAAAATAGTTCGTTTTATTTTAAAAAGCGTATTATTTGTGTAGATTTAAAGTAAACAGTATTTAATAGATAGATATTAACGTATTAGTATTATTGATCATATGCAAAATGTTCCATCAGAAGTTATTTTATTCCTTTGATTAAAAGTTTGATTAAATTCTAACAAGGGGAGGGCGTTAGACGCGGCGCTGGACGCCATCGCAGCGGCACTATTTTTGGTCTAGCTCCTAAACTAAGTTCGAGCCCGTAATACAACTTAGTAAGGATATTCTGCACAGTATAAGCTTTTTTCAGGAAAAAAATAAAAAAAATTGAAGACGATAATCTTTGTGAAAATCAGCTTTAAAAAGTAAACTTGCAATTTTTTTAATGAAAAAATATTTTTTTTTTATATACAAAAATGCAGTTTAAACACTCATTAAATGAAGTATTAAATCCACTAGTTTAATTATTTTAAACCATAATCTTATGACTCGGTAATGGGCTTTGAAGCACTACATGCCCACACGCCGGCCACAAGTTCAAAGTCCCGTAACTCTGAAACCAGTCATTATATTACAAAAATATTTAACACGCGTATAAAGGACATGTATATCTATAACATACTCGAATATTATTGAAATCGGAAACATCGACTTTTTTTGCTTGTCCGCTTCGCGTGGAATGCCCCTCTAGCAGTTTGAAGGATCTTGGTTTCACTCAAGCAGCCGAAATGACTATAGAATTAGAAGATTCAGAACCTATAGTATATAGACCGTATCGTATTCCTTATTCAGAAAGAAATTTGGTCCAAAATATGATTCGAGAGATGCTTGACAATAATATTATTCGCGAATCTTCATCCCCTTATGCTAGCCCAATAGTGTTAGTACAGAAGAAAACTGGAGAAAAACGGTTATGCGTAGATTATCGGGCCTTAAATCGAAAAACTAGAAAAGACCATTATCCGTTACCGCGGATTGAGGATCAATTGGACTTACTTACATGAAACAATATGTTTACCTCTTTAGATTTAGCGTCCGGGTACTATCAAATACCAATAGCCGAAAATTGCAAATATAAAACCGCGTTTGTCACCCCGGATGGTCAGTATGAATACAACCGAATGCCATTTGGACTCGTTAACGCACCTTCGGTGTTTCAAAGAACGATGAATAATATCCTATCGGACGCCAAAATCAAATATGCCTTGATCTACATGGACGATATTTTAATACCTAGTAAATCTTTCAGCGAAGGTCTTCATCGCCTAGAAGAAGTCCTTAATTTATTGAGAAAAGGCGGGCTTACGTTAAAATTAAGCAAATGCAAATTTTTCCTAGATAAAATAGATTTTTTGGGATTTGAGATAAGTCCTAACGGCATTAGGCCGGGCTCTTTGAAAATAGATGCGGTGTCAAATTTTCCTACACCCAGAAACCATCATGAACTTCGGCAGTTTAAGAACTGCCTACTAACCTAAGGGTTTATCAGGTTTCTTTAGAAGATTTATAAAAAACTATTCCTTGATAACTGCCCCATTGTCAGATCTTTTAAAAAAGAATAATGACTGGAAGTGGAATCAGCCTCAGGAAGATGCATTTTTACTCATTAAAGAGTTTCTGTCAAAACGACCCCTTTTTGCACTATATAATCCAGTTGCGGAGACACAACTCCATACCGATGCCAGCAAGATTGGGTTGGCCGGTATTCTACTTCAACGCAATCATAACGGGATATTTCAACCAGTTTCTTATTTTAGTCGCAAGACCACTCCAGAGGAACAAAAATATCATTCAGTAGAGTTAGAAACTCTCGCGGTCATAGCGTCTCTGAATAGATTTCGGGTATATCTTATCGGAATTCCTTTCACTATCCTAACCGATTGCAATGCCCTGAGAACAACTATGATCAAAAGAGATTTGATTCCTAGAGTTGCTCGATGGTGGATCCAATTGCAGGAGTACGATTGCACTATCGAATACAGGCCCGGAGTAAAGATGGCCCATGTGGACGCACTAAGCCGCAACCCGATAGATTCCAATGGAAAAGAGTCTCCTGTATTAGATGTATTGACCGTGGAATCTGAACAGGATTGGATCACTACTGTTCAGTCCGCAGACGATGACATAGTTCGTATAAAAAATGTATTAGCTGATAAAGACACAGAACATATAGCCGAGATTCACAGCAATTATAAGCTTAAAAACGGGAGAGTTTATCGCATAATTGGGGAGGAAATAAAATGGGTCGTACCAAAGGGAGTGCGTTGGCAAATACTCAAAAGGAATCATGATGACGTTGGACATTGCGGTTTCGAAAAGACGTTAGAAAGAATCCGGAAGAATTATTGGTTCGCTCGCATGAAACGTTTCATAAAGAAATACGTATCGGCTTGCTTAGAGTGCGCCCATCACAAAGCTCCTGGGGGAAAAAATGAAGGAAACTTACATCCGATTGAGAAAATCAGCATACCCTTTCACACCATCCACGCCGATCACTTGGGACCGTTTATAAGAAGTAAAGTGGGGAATAGTTATCTCTTAGTCATCGTTGATGGTTTTACAAAGTTTGTCAATATAACCCCAGTCAAAAACACCAAATCCATAACAATCATTCGCATTCTAAAGGATCATATTAGTTACTTTGGGGTACCAACCCGATTGATCACCGATAGAGGTTCGAGCTTTACGAGAAAATCTTTTAAAGAATTTGTCACAGAGTATGGAATAAAACACATTTTGAACGCAGTTGCAACTCCGAGAGCCAATGGTCAAGTCGAAAGATTTAATAGAACAATAACGGAGGCTTTAGCGGCGTCTAATCACGGAAAGGATGACAAAAACTGGGATGAAAATATCCGCGATATTCAAATTGGACTTAATACAGCTACACATAAAGTAACGCAAAAATCCCCGTCAGAGCTTGTTTTCGGTTTTAACATCAATCATAGAAGTCAAGGAATTCTTAATTCGATCATTAATGACACATTTCGTTCCATAACAACTGAGGAACTGGAAGGTATTAGGGATGAAGCTGCCAAACAAATAGAAAAACAGCAGCAAAAGGACATGGTTCGTTTCAATAGCCACAGAAAACAAGGCAAGAGTTATAAAGAGGGCGATTTAGTACGGATCGAAAAGCAGGTACCGCATGATGGACAATCCCAAAAATTAGTTGTCAAGTATCAAGGTCCATACCGCGTAGTAAAAGTGCTCGACCACGATAGGTTTATAGTTGAAGACACCCCCTTGTCGCGTAAAAACGGTCGCCGTTATCAAGGAACTGTGGCTTTGGACAAAATTCAGCCATGGCTGAACTTCAATCGAAACTTTGATTCGGACACGGATGGCGAACCTGATGATTCGGCGGACAATAACGTAAGTGATAGAGCTTAGTTTGTTTTATTTTAAATGATAATTAAATTATAATAATAAAGAGAATTGATTGTATTAAAATAGTGGTGATTATATTGCAAATGTATTATAAAAAAAAAAAAAAAACAAATCATAAAATAATATACCAATAGATTACCATGGATAAGAAAATTGTTGTCAATGTAGAATTTTTTTTTTCTCTTACTATTTTTTTTATATACATACATATAATTTATATTTGTAATTCGCAATAGGACTCGCGATTAAATTGTAATAATGAAGTGAATTGATTGTATTAATATTTAAATGAATAGTGGTGATTATATTGCAAAAGTATTATTAAAGAAAACAAATCATAAAATAAAATACCAATAAATTACCAAGGATAAGAATATTGTTGTCAATGTAGAATTTTGTTTCTTACTATTTTCTATACATACACATAATTTATATTTGTAATTCGCGATGGGACTCGCGATTAACAGGATGGCCGAGCTGTTAGGGTCATCTCATAATGTCGGTACAACATTAAAAAAATAATGTCGGAAACAACATTAAATTATTATTTAATGTTGTTTCCGCTAGAGGATTCACTGCTAACTGAAAGTGTATAATTAATACATATATCAAACAATTTTGTATTTTACGTTTAAATTAATATCCTTATTTTTATATATTTATTAAGTGTCGATAAGTTGAGTTTAAAGAAGTATATTGTTTCCGTTTGCCATATTGTATTTCCGGCGAAACTAATGTCGGTGGTTTTAAAAACTGTCTCAAGGCATTCGGATGCGAGCGTTCGAACAGTGTACATCTCTGAGGAGAAATAAACGATTTAAGTGGTTTAAAGTGTTGTTATTCACTGGACGACTATACCTGTTATTCGAATGTCGTATCCATTGTGATAGTGACCTCGTTAATAACAAAAGTAAACAAATGTTTTAAATTCCGGGAATAGATTGTTAGTTATGTGTTCGATTGCGTGAAGGACATATAATCTCTGACATTTCTTGTCAGTTACACACACTTTTAAAAGCTAATGTAATAATGACTATTTTTTTTGCCAAGTTATTAAGGAAAGAAAACAATTTCAATTGCAGGAATCGCAAAGAATACAAATGTGTTCAATGTCCAAAATCATTTAACCAACGAGTCGCCTACAACATGCATATGAGGATACATACAGGTGAATTTTAAGTTATTTAATCGAGTACAAAACTACTTTACTAATTCTAGTAGATATTAAAATACCGAGAATAGTAAATATTGGTTCGTATTGATGCAGTTTGTGTTTTAATTTTTAATCTTCTAAACAAAACCTCATTCATTCTAAAGCATGGCGGAGCGCCTCGTTTTGTGGACAGAGGATTTACGCAAAACTGTCATGCAGGTTTCACCGAAATTTTTCCTTTTTTTATTCGGGGATGCCGTGTCACGTGGACTACTTGTTTTATGTTAATTTTATATATGTATAATCATGTATAGGGTAAAAGGCTAATAGTTGCCTAGAAAATATACGTCTCAGTTTTGAGTACACTAAGTTAAAAATGTTGGTGGCGAAAGCGTGTGATCATGATTGGAACTTCCCGTCCTTAAGATCTTAATTCCGTTTAAACTCTTAAAATAGACTCACTAGTTTTGTCTGTGTGAGCAAATGTCTTCCGCGGCGATACCATGCAAGGGGTCGAAATTATATTAGCAAGACATTAAGACAGTGATGACTGATACAGTGAGCAGTGATGGCCGCGAGGATTGGGCGCACGGTCGAGAATCTCGGCGGTCGCGGGTTCAAGCCCCAGGCACACACCTCTTACTTTTCGAAGTTATGTGTGTATTCACAATGAATTATCACTTGCTTTAACGGTTAAGGAAAACATCGTGATAAACCTGCACACCTAAAAGTTCTTAGGAATTTCTTGGGTGTGTAGTCCGTCAACCCGCACTAGGCCAGCGTGGTGGACGGCTTAAACCCTCTCAATGGTAGAGGAGACCCGTGCACAGCATTGGGACGTATATGGGTTGATGATGATGATGATTATTGCTTGTGGTTTCGGCTTCTTTTTTTGTTTTTTTTTTTTTTTTGCAAGCATTAGAGTTTGAATAACAGTGTTTATTTATTTCGCAAATAGAAAGGGCAAGTACTGGTAACAAAAAGGATAGTCGCCGTGTACATTCCTGTGGATTCAACATTCTTCTATACCTAATATACTGCTGGGCATTTCGATGAAATATATACTAGATATCGGATTGTCGCTCTAAAAACGGCCCGAAAAATAAGAGCACAACAAAAATTGTGGTCTTATTTCAAATTAGTATGTTCCAATTAGGGATGTTATGTGTATGATATTTCGGATATGGATATAGGAATAAAATTATATCGGTTTTGGATTCGGTTATGGATATGTAATTATTTTAGAGAATTGCATAAACGTTTTTAAACAAATTGGTTGTAGGTGTCAAGCCACACGTGTGTGAGGAATGTGGCAAAGCGTTTTCTCGGAAGATGCTTCTGAAGCAGCACCAACGCACGCATTCTGGCGAGCGCCCATATTCATGTCCGCATTGTGATAAACGCTTCGCAGATAGATCCAACATGACTCTGCATCTTAGACTCCATACAGGTGCGTTTCATTTTAAGTAGCTTAAACCGTAATCTGCCTTCTTTATATTTCAACGATAACAAGAATCACGTCTTGAATAGTCCTGATGGTTAGAAACAGCAGATCATAATATGAAAATATTAAGTTGAACGAAGTAGTTATTCTCTTAAAATATATTTTAAAGGCTATCCACATTTGATCGAAGGCTATACACGTAATGAACACTCGTTAATTTGTGAGAATAGACCTAAGTTTGACACTAAATGTAGGTCTACAAGCAAAAAAAATCATTCAGAAGTATTGATTGATAAAAGAAATACTACTCCAGAAATAAGTTTGAGATACTAAGATCATACAAGAGCAAAGGTAGGATTCAACGAAAACCGCTACAAATTATGTCAATGTAATATGCTCAACTTAGCGTTTGTGAAAGTCGTTTAGGTTTCAGGATCCCCAAGAAAGTTATCTTCATGTACACCTGACTTTATTGTTGCCAAAACCAAACAGGAAAAGAGGTACATAAGAGTCAGCAAAGCAAAATCAATGGTTTTAGAAAGCATGACAATTGCAATGTTACGCATTTTATAGATTTAGTTGATCTGTTGTATAAATAACAGTCGTTTGAACGTGCTTACTGTCAAGAATAAAGCTAATATTCCGATTATGATAAAAAAGCTCTTAAATAAATCAATGGATGTTCCACTATATAAATTAACGCGATGGAGTAAAGATAATTTGATTTTCGGATTTTTGCAAATAAATTTATGTACGTCAGGATATATTTCTGTAATAATAATTTTATTTTTCAGGTGTTAAACCTTTTTCGTGTACACTCTGTCCGAAATCATTCACAAAAAAACACCATCTGAAGTCTCACCTTAATTTCCACACGGGATTGAAGCCATATTCTTGTCCTCGTTGCAACCTCGCATTCACTCAGTCTTCTAATATGAGAACACATTTAAAGAAATGTAATGTTCCTGAGGTACAGCCTCCTGTTACTTCGTCGGTGGTTTAATTCCTTGCATAAATTTAACTGTTATACTGTATTTAATATATGTAAGTGAGTGTCGCGTGATCCAAAGGTTCAATTCTCAGGGCAAAGTGTTATTGGGTATGGAGTTTTTTTTACATTATATATAATTATCTTGTGAGAAATTTTTAGTTGCAGAAAAGAATCTGAAAATGGGCCCAAAAAGTAAGCAGTAGACTCAGGACTTATTACATGGCATCAAAACGCAATTGGTGAAATGTGTGTGCAGAATTGCCTCTGCCTACTCATTCGAGAAATACAAGCTAGAGTACTTGAGGATGTATGCAATTGCCTTCTTTTAAATTAGATAGTTTATTTACTCAATATTTATTACTGAATTTTTGTGAGAAGTACCTATGTTAATATTTTTTGAATCGTAAAAATTAAAATGATTTAAATGTTTTATGAGGATGATGCAGTAGTTAGTAGTGATATTAGAAGTGTTGTTAACTTAGTTATTGTGATGTTTATAAAAATAAATTATACATTTTTTGGAATTTTTAATAAATATATAGTTTTTGAAAAGGTATTTTGTAATTTACATCTTTAAAATTCCATTATAAAGTCTTTATTATCTTTATTTATTTATTATTATATTTATTTTATTTTATTACCATTATATTTATTCAACTAAACCATGAGGTTGAATTTGTGAACAAAATCTATCAATTCAACATCAGGAGGACATTATTATAATTTTAATACTGGTATAGAAAACCAAGGGGTTATTTGAAGACGTACCTACAGGCTACAAGCCGAATTCTTCCTCGTCTAAGTGCCTCGTGACGTCGCGGTACAAGAATATGCCGTGCAATTCGAAGATACTGGGTTTGATTCCTGGATCTAAATTCTTAGTTCTAAATAGCAGTCTGGCAACGTGCCCGAAAAACAAATATAAAATAAATGTCGGGAAAGGGGCCATGTTAATAAAATCACAATTTTCTTTTTTATTTCTGTTTTAATGGATTTGGTGTTGCAAAATAATCGGTCATGGTGTACAAAATTACATGCGTTTACAATCAGTACGTAGGTTTCTGGCGCATTAAATATTACAACATTATGCTCTTCTTACGAGTCGTACGCGAGTCCATTAATACTCATAATATATTATTGGAATTTCATACATATCATTATTATATTGCTTACATTGCAGTATCATGGGTAAAGTATTGTACTTATTAATATTTTTATCCCCTAATTTTTAGGTGATGTAACTTTTTTACACGAACCATACATATTTATGAAGTTAAGTACAAATTAGTAAGATAGATATTTATTAACAATTATAAATTGAAGTATATCCAATAAGAATAAGCGCCGTCCGTATAGAACTATTTACAATATATGAGCCAAGTACCTGTCTGCGAGTTACCTTTGAGAAATTCTTTGACCGTTTGGTTTTAACAAGATCGTAATTGCAGTGTATCTAAGTAATAGTTATTATTATGACGATAAACGTATACTCTTTTTGAAATTGTATTCGTGCGCATTTAACTACATCTTAATAATATACCGTATAAATGATTATTAAACATATAAATGTAGAATGTAACAAAAATATATAAGATTTAGTTTCTATCAAGAATGGCGAGATTTAAAGATCTTAATACACGATACTTTAATAAAAATTATAATACATAAATTATCACTTCCCAGTCTACAGTTCTCTTTCTTCAAAATATATTTGAATGAAAGTGAGTAGATACGTTTGCTTTATTGTACCCACATTATATAAATATATAAACAACAGATCTCACTATTTTAGCGAAAGTGAATACAACAAGCTACCATTACATTCTTTTCACGAATTACCCGAAGGCGAGGAGCATTTGCGGCATTTGTTGGTGTTGTTGTTATGTATATGTTTCGCATCAAGAGATAAATTGGTCATTTTCCATCACAGTGCCAGGATGTGAAGAAAACAAATGCATAAAAATATGTATGTTGACGGCATTGGACTAACGCAGAGCATTTCTAAGCCTCCTGAGACAAAGTTAAAACGTGTAGGTTGTAGTATAATTCCTATAATTTATATGTTTTCGGCATTATAATAATGACAAATTTACCTCATGTACCATAATGTAAATGTTTTATAGATATAAAATACATTAGCGATAAATAAAATTAAAAACGCCACTAAATGTATCTACATTTAGTGTGTATATTATATAAGTACAGCCCTTTTTTAAACACAATTAAAAAAGGTACAAATTGAAATAACCTGTTTTAGAAACGATAGCGCCCGCAACTTTACATCCTTCGGATATTTGTAGTCCGTTCATTAAAAGATAGACATACGTACGTCGTACATATTTATAAACCCTGTTAATAATTATACATAAACAAGAAATATGTATGCAATTACACTAAAGTATTTATAATGACTCAAAAAACGATATTGAAAATATCGTAACGTCTTGTACCAAACAGACATGGATACTATTGCAGGTACTTTAGCTGTATTTTGCGTACAATAATTTGGTAAAGAGTTACATTCTAATTCATTAAATATGCGATGATTATTTGGGTATTAAATACACTGAGCATTCAATTGTTTAACAAGAGTGTATCGTTTTCTGGAAGATTATAAATTATTGGTGATAAAATTATGCATACTCCAATCGTAAAAAAGTTTCTACAATGTTTACAGATTGTGCCATTTTATGTTGTTCCATATTATTGCAAAGAAATTATTATGTGGATTTATCATTTCCAACAATTTATTGAAGACATTTGGAACAGTGTTGAAATGATATAGATTTAATTTTTGTTCTGATTTGTCATCGTTTATTTCGACAGAAACAATAATTTTAAGGGTTATACAAAAAAAATAGCCCTGTATAGTATAAAATGTAATAATAAGATGTGTGTAAAGTCGTACTAAGAACAATAAAAATATACAAAAGCTAGCGTTTAGTTTACATTACGTATTTGTTATTTTCAATAAGTTTTAGTAAAAATGATACCTATACAGAAAACAAGTGATTTGTTTGAGGTCGAAACTCATGGACACACATAATGTAAACCAACACCTAGATTTATTATACGCCAAACTTTACATTATGTTTAATAATTACTTCAGCCTTTTCGAATAGGAGAATAACAATTAGTGGGGAATATAAAATAGTAACTAGTAGACTCGGTGAATAATATATTACAGTAAGTAGTCGTGTCGTGCCTCATTGCGGCTCTCTACAGCGACTACTACTCTACGATGTGAAGCACCATTTGTTCTAGCGTAGGGATAATGTACACGATTTGTCAATTTATACTAAATTACAATTACAGTTAAGTCAATGCACATAATATGCGCTTACCATCCGATTATTCATTAGGAACAACAATTTAAAATACTATTTGAATATATTTTAATTTAACTTATAAAATATAAACGTGCTTTTGGCACTTAACACTAATACAAGTATAATTAAAATTCGTTTTTGTTTCGGAGATAACTCGAACAGCACTTTTTATTGACACGTATTACGGACGAGTAGTGGTGTTGTTCACAATCACATCTTATGTTGTAATAACGAGTGCGTCACGGTGTTCACAGCTGTTCTTTGATTCTTTGGTGAAAACAATAGTAACTGCATCTGAGTCGACGGTTACGATCCGAAAGGAGACGCAAAGCTAATTTAAATATTCATACAGTTCATTGAAATTTTAATCTGAATGTTAGATTTCAATTAAAAATATTATATTATCGATGTAGTGTATAATTCTATGTACAATTCTAGTTTGTGTATAAAAATTGAGCATTAATACCTATAAACAAAGGCTCCTCCATGAAACCTCCGGTATCATATCAAAATGCTTAACGTACTTAAGAAATATTTATATACACATTCTAAGAAGTTTGAATTGATGCAAGTACTTAGTACTTCTTAATATAGCATCGAACTTAATTCTAACATACTTTACAAATGTACATCTTAATGTCTATTGTAATCTCATAGCCACTGGAAAGGACGAGCCAAACTACTCGTTGACAGTTTATATACATTATTTCTTTTAATCACAAGAGTGGAATCACATATTGCGGCGGGCACACACACATCGACACTGGCGTGCGGACGCGGCTCCGAACGTTCAGTTCAAGTACATTCTATAATGAGTGGTTGGTTTGACTCTATGACGCTGGGGCGCGGTTCCGTCGTGCTGGCGGCATAGTGTTGCTGCGCCTCGTGGTCGGGCGGCGGCGGCGGCGGCAGCGGCCTGTACTGCGCGTGCGCCGCATGCGCCGCGTGCGGTGACAGTGGTGACAGCTGTTCGTGGCCCGGCACCAGGTGCGGCGTGGTGGTGTGCGCGTGCCCGCCGAGCAGTGCCTCGCTGTGAGCCAGCGAAACACGCGCCCCACCGGCTCCCACCAGTCCTCCCTGCGTTGGAGAGTGCACTTCGTAGGTCTCGTGCCCCTCTCTTTCGTGACAGTCTTTATCGACATTACCTGCAAAGTGCACGCGAAAATGAAATCGGCCGCGTTCAGCGAGAGCGCAAGTGAAAGTTGTGGTTCACCTACGAGGAGAAAGTGCTGCGCTTTGCAGTTGCTCTCGCGACGGTGGTGTGGTTATCTCTTTTGCAACTTTATAGTTCTTAATATTAAATATCTTGTTAATTTTAAATTGTTTAATAATAAAATTGCGGTGGTGAATTATTTGGTAAATAATGTTGAACTCACCTATACATTCCGTGTTGGCTGCGTTTGTGATGGCTAAGACTTCCTCGATGTTATTCGGTTTGCAACTAGTGGTTTTCCAGTGTGTGCGGAGCCCAGAAGCGCTGATGTATTTTTTATCGCATCCTTGGCACACGTAGGGCCTATCGTTGGTGTGAAGCCGTTTATGTAGTTTCAGATGAACAAATTGCGTGAATTTTTGCATACATAAATCACACGCATATGGTTTTTGTCCAGAATGTAGGCGTAAGTGAGTTTTTAAATTGGACGTGGAAGAAAATCTCTTCTTACAGATATCGCACTGGTGCGGTTTCTCTCCCGTGTGAACTAAATGGTGTTTTTGTAAATGAGCCAATTGGGTGAATGATTTATTGCACACATTGCATTTAAATGGACGTTCACCTGAGTGGGTCCGCAAATGAACTTTCAAATTTGACAATTGACCAAATGTTTTACAACAGACGTTGCACTCGTAATGCATTTTGCCGTCTTTTTTCTTTAATGGATAGGGTAAACTTCTATATCCACGAGATGTTTGTGAGTTAGGGCTGATCGGTGACACCATAAGATTACAACCGCCGTCTGGACTCATGCTGCCATGTTGAGTGACAAGTTGCCCGTTAACGTTTGCATTTTGTATTAAACTCAACTGGGAACAGTTTTTCAGTGTTATGACACTGGTCGACGAAGATGGGTAGTGATGGTTATTTTGTCCATTCTGTGTTCTCTCGTATTGATGTGACGATGTAATCGTTGGTGAGTACGTGCTGGGCGGACATCCTAATTGTGTAATTATACTAGAGTTTGGCGGCGAATATAAGCTATAAGAATAATTTGGATAATGGCTTTCATAGCGTGTTTCTCTTATTTCCCTTATTTCCCTTATCTCACGGATTTCAGTGGTGTGGGGAATGGTGTGTGGGGGCGATGCAGAATATACAGACGGGGCGCTTGGTGTTGGTAGCTGTTGAGGCAAGGGCAGTAGTGATGGCAGTGGAGTCAAGTTTGAGCTCGAATCTGGGCTGCATGCGTTGCCATATCTTTGACTTTTCTTATAAGAATAAGCCATCTCCGTTGGTGATGAGGGAGGAGGCGTGGCATTGGGCTGGCGTCGGTTAGGATCGTTATTGTTGGTGTCTATTCGATTTCCTGTGAGTATAGTTTCTAAAATTCGCGTGTCCGGTGGCGAGTATCTCATGAAAGCCGGTTGAGGTGAAGGAGATATTGTGCCATCTTCATAATACGGTTTGCTTATTGGCAATACGGTATTTTGTGAGGCCTCGAGAACAATTACTGTCGATGTAGCCGGGTCACGACGAGGCGGTGACAAATTCTGCGGTAAAACATTAGGAACTTCTTCGGCAATCACTAAACCAGTTTCATTATCACATTCCATGTCCTTATGATTTTGATATTGGTATGCCCTGGGCATTTTTATTTTAACTTTTCTATATTCATTACGATGCATATCCTGATCCGTTTTATGAACTATTACAGTTTCTTTGGGTTCATTAGTTTTATTGGAGCAATCCAGAACATAATTTTCTACATCGGAGTCACTGGAATCTTCAGGAGGAGTAAACTCGTCGTGATAACCGTTGCTATGATAGCCTTCGTCCGACCGCACAGACCCGTCGTTAGGTGTCAACTGGTGTTCGTATTGAGGACCTCCACAGTGACTTAAACATGGAGATTTATTACCAAGTTTTTCTTGATTTACTGCCATTGGCGAAGGACCACGTACGTCCCGTAGGTGTTGATTCTGAGCAGGAGATCTACTACCTTGGATCCTAGAATTTTCTAATTGATGTATAACCAATTGTGAAGTGCTTTCTTTATGCTGATGTATAATGAGTGTAGGATTATCTCTGTGATGTATCTTACTAGGTATCAGATTATTTGGCGACAAAACTGATTGTTCATTTGCAGGACTCTCTGTTTTACTGTGTATAATATTAGTTGAAACATCTGTTCTTACAACAGTTCTCTCGTTTTTGCTGATGCATCTAGGCTCGTCACGAATAATTGTGTTTTGGTTATCATGATAGGACTTGTCACTTGCTTCACGTTTTCTTCTACGACTCGGAATTTCAACATCCAGTAGTTCTTTTGCGTTTGTCAAACCGAGAACATATTTCATGTGATTAAAAGCAATTTCGGGATGAACAGGTGCAGGAGGCAATCCATAGGCTTTTTTGATAGTTTCTTCTTTACCTGTAAATTGATATGTAATTTTAATCTTATAAGCTAATGCATGTTGTAAGTATTTTAAATATTCAACATAGAAATAACGATTATTTTTAACATATCGTTATTAATTTATTGAACACGTCGCTCGATACTTACAAATTGAATATGTCGCTCTCTCGGGGTCAATATCGTAGCCCAACCTAGTTGCAAAATCCTTGCAGTACCACACCATTAACTCTTCATTTGGCATTATATCTCTAAAATAATAAATAACGGTTAAAATTTTCAAGTCAATCAACAAAATTCAACGAATACAAGGAATGAAATTACTAAAACTGAATTTTGTGTTATGGTGCTGTGAAGTGTAGTGTAGTGTACATTGTATGTGATATGTGATTCTATTAACGTACCTGATGGTGTAGAAGTATATATGCTCCTGGTGTTGACACGCCACAAGATTCATGACGGAGAGGGAGTACGCTGACGCAACGTACCGCATCCAGTTGGCGACGCTTGTATCCGACCCATCCAGGTAATAGTAATCGCTGTCTTTAAATATCTGGAATGTCGTTTATAACTTTTAATTGTTCTGCTTTGTTTGCGTTGTTAATATTATTATAGAAATATTTTAGTGTTTGTTGTTAGTACAGCGCCATTGCATTTGTTGCATTTTTGCGTCGATAACAAATAAATAAAGCTGTAGCTAGGCTGATATGTAATTAGCTAGGCCTATAAAAGCGAGCTCCGAACATACGCTATAGACAACACGTGGCTGGCGTGGCACGTGCAGGATATTTACACTGCGCGTGCAATTGATAACAACATGCTTACGTTAATGTAATGTAGTGGGGAGTCAAGGACGAAAGACAGTGTCACTTCAGAGGTAGTATAGGACATAAGAGATAACATTTGTTTTGATTAACGGTAATTTCCTTTCATCTATTTTCTCATTTATTGCATTTTGAGTGGTATCTATGAATTTCAATAATTTAAACCAACACCATTCAACATTATTAATGATGATCCAAAGTAGTTTATAAGCGGATTTTAGTCTTGATACATAAACGCAGTTGTACTAAAATAATATTTTACTTTACTAATTTTATTTGTATTTATTATTTTTGCATGCATTATACTGTGTATGCAGAACATTAGATTATAAGCATTAATCACCAGGAATAGTACCTCCACCAAAGGGAAAAGAATAAAAAGCCCAATCTCACCTTAATGTTGCCGTAAGTATGATGCCTGACAGTTTCTTGTACCTGCCCCAAAATAGAGAGGATATTGGTTAGTAGAAGAATAATAATAATGCATATAGAGCTAGGAAATATTTCAGCTCGATTTGCACTATTTTTGTTTATTTCTTGGCTTGATTTGTTATCAAGTAATTGAAATTGTGTAACATATTTACAAAGAAAACCTCAACCATATTAATGTACACTAAGCAAAGAAAGGAATGACAATTGCTGGTATTATTTAACACATTGAATGTCTATAATGCGAATATTTTTTAATAATACATCTATCTTACCCTCCAATAATATCTCCATGATACTTTGTCATTTGGTTTGTTTGGTGTGCGAGAGCCTTCGAAAGGACCGAATCGTGTTCCACGTGGAATGACACCTATGCTCCATACACCTTCAGTCTGAAAAAGTAGCTCAGTTGTAGCTTAGCTGACTAACTGTCATGGGGAATGGTTGACATTTAGTGATGTAATATACGAAACATACCGGTGTATTTGGAGTAGACAACACTGCAGACGGTCGCAAGGCCAGGCTGCGTGGAAGTGTCTTCTCGGCTCTGTTAGGAGTGCCTTTGTCGCACGGTACGTCCGGGACTATGTACACTGTAAGTCTTTCAAACTCTTCTTCGCGCATGCGTGTAACATCGTACGCGCCTGAGTCGGCCACGTCGGGGCTGTTAGTGCGGCCCACCACTGTTGTACTTGGTAGTTCTTCGCTGGTTGACTGTTACAGGAGTAATTACGTTAGGATAATCGTGCACTTAACATGTAGCCAGTACCGAAATGAAAATAAGAATTAATATTAGCTAATACATTTGTTTGGTTTATTTCTCTTTAGGAAACAAGTATGTTGTATCATAATTCAATGTAATGTATAAAGTATCAACGTTATATGACAATTATTTCTAAATAAATCTTGAAAAGTATGCGGTACGTCGCAGCTATCCATCAGCGTTATAAATGCATTTTTCTAGTTTACACCCCTTTGGAAATCCTTGTATTAGTATAAGATTGTGAACTATTTTCAGAAGGAAAAGGTTCATATTCGCTAAGTAGGAAGCGAGTTGCGGCGTTCAATAAATGGGCGGTGCTACTACTGACCCAGTTTTATGATAAGTGCGCACTTTCCACTGCGCACCATCACTTCCCCTTTACCTATTTTTATATTCAGTAATTATAACAAAACCTTTTAATACTTCGAGTAAAATTGGCGCAAATAATTGATTTTTTTTTTCATTAATGGTATGTCTAGCATATTTTGACGGCATATTTAAGTTTATCCATTATATTAATACAAAAATGTTCAAATGAAATATATTCTATAATTTTGTCATAGCTAATCGTCTGTCTAAAATTTGAATATTAAACATGTATAAAATATCGGTATGATTTATTTGTGAGTATACGATACCTTATTGTTTTCTAAAATACTTACGAGTCTCATTTTGAGTATTTTGTTTTTTCGTTTATACGAATATTTTCATTATTTTCGGCTGATAATTTGAGTGGCTTGTACCTGGAAGTAAAAGAGAAACGTAAATTTTAGGTTTTATATCTTATTTTTTACTAATTATCCGTCGTCATATGCAAAGCAATGCATACATAATAAGTGCGATAAAAGGCTGTTAGAACATCAATGCGCTTAAATATTGCATATTTTACGATTAAATATGAATTAAATTTACTTCCTGTGTTACAGACGTTACATTGAAAATTTGCCAACTTGGCAATAAACACTTCGATCACGGAACCATGATATGGTCACGTACTTCGGAAAATTCTTTATGTTTTATAAGCAGTCCGAGCTTTGGTATCAACAATTATAATCTAACGAAAAATAAACAAGAAGTTTTCCCTAAAACTACTAGTTATATGAAAATAAAATTGTTATATATAAACATCGCTTTAAAGTATTTGTACTTCAAATATTTGTCTTGTGTTTGAATAATCGTAAGACCAGTAATTGACTATGACACATGACACAAAATCACCATTTTAATGCTATGTCAAAACTATGTGCTTTACTTTTATTTGTATATATATTATTATTCTAATCAATACAATACAATGTCCAAACCTATGTTAAATCACCTCTATTGGGTCTATACCCAATAGAGATTAGTTATTACTATATTACCCATATTAGTCAGAGCTCCTGTAACAATTTTGTTTTGTAAGTTTTAAGTTATGGATTTTTTTATAAATTAATCAAATAAAATTTAGTACCATAAAATTTCACAAACAAGGAAAATTGAACACCATTGCAATCATAAGAAGACGAAGTTATAACTAAAATGATAATACGATAACAAACTAAGCATAAGCGTTTGATGGAATAGTTTTGCATTTTACGATATGAATCTTTTGGGACATTCATAGTTTGCCTTGTTCACCTTTAAGTTGACAATTGATAGAATAATCGAAATGTTACGAAATTATATAAAAACGAGGAATGTGAGCTATGTGTGTATGAATAGTGAGTAGGTGCCGTCGCCGAGTACCACCGGCCGACAAACTATAGCACGTGACCGTGAGTGGTTGCGCAACGCGTGCGCACTCTACGCTCCTACATATATTTCACAGCGCACGCGAACACTGTCCTCACTTACTAGTATGCCTAATAGATACTCAAATAACGCTCTAAAAGTATAATTTTAATAACAGTTCCGTAGATTAAGAATCCTGAAAGGTTTATAGCAAATAACGTTACTTACAATACTCTTCGTATTTTAATGGATGCTCAAAAAGAAATGTGGTTCAATTAAAGTCAAATTGACCAGAAATTGATATTGAATGGTCGATACGTATATAAAATAGTGTTATAACACGTCTATAGACGAGAGGAGGCAGGGAGCGCCGGAGGAGCGGCGCGTGGGCGTCGCGCACATGAGGAAGTAACCTTGGCGCATGATGCGCTTGCACTTGAACTTGCCCTTTAACTATACACCACGTTGCACTGCGCCTCGTATCGGACCTATTGACGATCCGTATATAAATTTAGTCACACGTTTTGTTGCACCACTCTTACACATTGACTGTTGAACTTTTGTTATTAATGCACAGTTTTGTTATAACATGCCTATTGATAAAACGACTTGGGTCGTTTCATCATTCATCATCATTCCCCTGCCCTGGTCCCAATTTAACTTTAACTTTAATTTAATTTTACTTTTAACTTGGGTCGTTTGTGGTTGCGAAAATTAATGCGGTAACAATAACTTGCTTAATATGTCGTTTAGTTTCATGGATTTGCTGGATTTTATATATCGAAATGAATAAAATTTGATACAAGTTAAAAACAAATTGATTATGCAACTAATATGATTGAATGTATGAGCTGTAATGTGCATATACAAAAGTGCAACGGGAACACTAACCTTGCAGTCTAATAATAATTGTAATACGTAGATATTTCCTCTACAAATAGACGTTAGTACCTATGGAACAGATAAAGATTGCTATTTACGAGGCCCGGTAGTACATATACATGAAAACACTAAATTTTATATTTATATTGTGCTTTAATATTACCAAGCGATTTGACTAGAATTTGTTTCTTTTTATGATTCCTTGATGTACCCGATGTCTCATTATCATTTATTAATTGTAGATTGATTTCGTAAAATTTATGACTACATGCTACAAGCTATAATCTATTCGTTAATATAGTGTTTTATAATTTATATAAAAAAAACAAATTTTAGAACTCTTCTTGTCTTTTATCTTTGTACTTAAACATTGCTTTTAAAGAATGGCCGTTGTTAAAGAAACATTGTTGTTAACTTGTATTATAAAAAGATCTTTATCTTGTTAGTATCACTTTAGCAATAAAAAAGTAATTATTTCGTGAAGGAATTATTTACTTTTAGGCCAGATATTGTATATATATAAAAATTGAGAACAAGAGTTTAAACTAGTTTATCAGTATTTGTTGTCGTTAATTGCTTATTGCAAAAATGTAACGCTAATTAATTCATTTTACTTTTTTATCAGAGCTTTTCATCTTAATGCAAATTACTAAAGGCAAAAATGTATATTTATAAAAAAAATGCATCGATTTGTTTCTAACCAGATGATTCTGATGATGTTTGATTAAAATAACGAGCACAATTAACTTCATAATTAAAATACGAAGGCACCGCAAAAAGAAAAAAATATTATTTAAATACCAATAACGAAGTGTTTACAGAATTTTTCTATAATTTTTTGTATAATAAAAAAAAATATACTCACAACAATGGATTTCCATTGTTCATAGCATTCTTGAATTACAATTTATGAGCGTTTTATGTTGAATGCGATCAAACTGAGATGTTATTGTCTATGGTGTGGAACTGAACAGTAAGTGTAGGAAGAGTTGCAACATGGAGCGATTTGAGGTACTCGAGGAGTATCCGGAGGGCCAGCAGCGGGACGAGAGGCCGGAGCCGGCGCGCCGCTCTCATGTCGGCGCGGCGGCCGAGCTGCGTCCCGCGGCACAGCGCGCCTCCCGCGCTACCGCCACCGCCGCCACCGAGCCACCCGTCCGCGAGCGCACAACCACCGCCACTCGTGCTCGCCGCCGGAGCGCGATGCGCATTATGCAACGCCGAGGCCGCGCTGCCGACCTGCCCCACGTCTAGCCGAACAGCGCGTCGCACTAACCCGCCGACGACGCCGCGCCGCTATGCCCACCGACCTAGATGCACTTTTACGATGGCGAGAATGCAATCGACACACATATTCGCGTCTCGTTTCGATAAACACATAGACGACGAAAGCGGCCTGTGACGGAGAATGCGGACGAATTTGACAGTAAATGCAGTGAGGACGTCACGTTCGCGCCTGGCACGCTCTTACGGGCGAAGAGCGGGACGAACAAGTGCAGCGCGATCGCGGGCTGCATTCAAGTTCATTACTTCCGTAGTGTGGCGAGTGGCGAGCGATCGCGGCGCGCGCCGTGACCGTGCTCCCGATCGCTCTGCCGACTGGCGGCGTCCGCAGCCGCCACGACCGAGGCCACGGGAACTAACACTTCGCTAACTATTGCACTATCAACACACACTACCATATATTTACTTTATCACCACATGTTCATGTTATCTTATTAGTATTAATTATAAAATATCTTTTACTCTACTAAATAGCAATAGAACAATGAAAGAGATACGAATGAAAATACCCATTTGCTCCTCTATTTCATATTTGTTCCAGTCTTGGATGAATGTCTTGGGCGGCGATTTGTTTCCCGTGCATAAAGCGTTGGTCGAAATAAGTTAAAAACAAAGTGCAGCCGAGTGGCGTGAGAACAGCAGCGAAAGCCGTGGCAGGGCGGGCGGCGTTCGCCTGCGCGCCTCCCCGGAACACGCTTTCACTCTCGCGGGTCGTCGACACACCATGCATGCACCCTTACTCATTATTCTCGATGAAATTTTGGACAAAGTTCATTTTTTTGTTTTATTTTTCCAATATCTTTTCCCATAACTCTTATCAGTATGAAGTAGCGCGGTGTCTCCCAAGAAGTTTGAGATATTCGTGATGATGTTTAAAGTCCTCGTACACTCATGGTACGGGCAGCGTGAATCTATGTTGGCGTAGACCCGCCGCACCCTGCCACCTACCATTATCCAATATTGATTTCACTATTTACGGCCTGTAATCTGTTAACAACTGCAAACTGCTCTAGCTTTAAAATACATTTTCCGATCGTCTGGTGCGCCTATCACTCGGCTTTAAGATCGAATATTTGAATATTGTTTATTTCAACTTGTTAAAGCTATCTTAATTTTTTACATTCTCTTCAAATGTTATAAACTTATTCTGAAACTCATTAAAATGAAATAAATTGATAGCCTGCTATATTTAAAATGACGATATTATTAATGGTACTCAGAAATAATTTATTCACGAATTGATGTAAGTGTAAAGGAATTCAACGTCACAAATTTCTACTAAATACTCTTAGAGACGTACTGTATTGCGATTTTCCTAATGTCAAGCTATCTGAAAGTCTCGCAATTTTCAGCCGCCCACGATCTACCCCAACGACTGGATTATTGCGGGCGCGTATCACGTCTACGCCATACACGCATTTAAGGCATTAATTTAATCAAAGTTATCTCGTAAACTGTCATCAATTTTTTTTTCACAACGTAAAGAAACATTTGTTTAAGTTATTTATATAACTTTTACTGCTGTAAAAATATCTTGTTGCAGCCTTATTAAATAGATGGCTTTTATTCGAATCAAAATGTGTGTACAAAGCTAAAGTGTAATAGTAGCGAATCGAAAACATGCCTGGAGTTTATTTTTTTTTTTTTTTTTTTTTTTTTTTTTTTTTTTTTTTTTTTTTTTTTTTCAACGGTCACATACATAGCTCTGACCCCACACTAGGTTACAAGACCTGTGTCGTGGGTATCAGACACTACGAGAGACTTTTTCGGTCTCACAAACACCCAGACCCGAAACAAATATTTGTGGTTCACACAAACATTTGTCTCGGTGCGGGGATCGAACCCGCGGCCTCTCGTTTCGCAAGCTGGTGTCTAGCCAACTGCGCCACGGGGGCTGTCTAATTATCTCTTAATAATCTCTTATTGCGTCGCGTCGTATTATAACATAATGAAATTAAGTTTATTTATTTTTATGTTACTATTGTAAATAGTCTTTCCAAGTATACAGATTGATCCACATGTAAATGTTCATATGAATACATGTGAAATGAAATTATCCGATTGCCGGTCAATTAGAGCATGAAAAGCGAAGCGCATCAAAGAAAATGCAGTTTTCCAGTAGCGTCGGAGGCTTGAGCGGTATCAAAACAGTGAATCTTCCGGGGTGAACGGCCTCCTCCGTCTCGTCCCAGTGCGCTAGCCCCCGCCGCCTGACGTCGCGCGGCGTCTCGCTCGCGCCGCCCGCTGCCGCCCGCGCCGCCGCCGCCGCCGCCGAGTGCCGGCCCGGCAGCGGCGCGCGCGAATAAATCGCACGGTGCGCCCGTGTGCCCCTCTGTGTGCGCCCTCTGTGTGCGCTCGCCACTGTGTGCGCTCGGATATGCGTTTACTGTGCGAGTATTGGGACCTGGGTCGTTGACATCCTCACCAATTTTCTTCTGCTTATTATGAAACCTTCAGCCGTTTATTATGTGACGCTCTGGTATAAAATTTTTTTTCGCCTTCATGTTTGCATATGAGACACAAATCATTTACAGCCATAAACTTTTAAATAAAAAAAAACCGTTTTCACGTAAAAGCTTAAAATATTTTGGACTATTAAATGCATTTAAGCATTTTTCAAATATATATTTATTTTATTCTTAGAGAAAGACTGTACGTAGTGCAATATGAAGTTGGACTGAGTATGTTGACATTGCTTAGTTTAAGTATATATATTTTACATATTCGTAGATGAGGAGTAACTGTGGTAAGGCCAATTATAAGGGAAAATTAATTTATTGAGCAATTGCATAATGATTAATTCGTTGTAAATCAAATGAAAACAATAGAATAGATTCTGGATGTTTTAATGGTAATATTGTCTGTATTCGTTTTATTATTTAAAGCGACCACCATAGTATTGTCTACATTTATGTATGTATGAAAATATAAATGTGTCCGCATGGTGTCATGTTGTAAGTTATGTCTGAATGAGGAATATTGATCCTATTTGTGTAATGCACATGGTGGCCGTACATTTGTAGAAGTGCTGATACCCGCAGTGCAAACTCGATTTCCCCCTTCTTGGGGTAGGCTTCAATACTCATTCATGATTTTTTCCTGCTCTCTCAGGGTGCGGGCGCATAGTGCGCTCCCTGTCGCGACACTTCCTTGTTGATACCGCTATACACGCGCATGCACTAGACCTAGCCCAATGCAGCGAATTTTGCGTGGGGTCGTTGTCCTCTCCTACATCTGTGTTCCTTCTATAGTATTTGTAGCTCTCCACTTAGGAACATATGAACAAATCAGACTTTATTTTCACTCCATCTCCAGACATAGTCACACAACTTAACACCATTAGTTTAGAAATTCGGTATTTTAATTGTAGTTGTCACTAATTGTAAAAAGAAGTGTAATTAGTTTTACGTAACTGCCTGTTGGGCGGTGAAGGTTGTTTCACAAATTAAAAAGAATTCGTGTACAAAAGAGACATACTTTTAGGTTTATGGCCAATTAAAGGACAATAGAGTTGAGATGTTAAAAAGCCATTTGCACAAAATGTTGTAGTTTAGCAAATTTTGATGGTTTTTGCTAAGATATAAAAAAGCAACAAAAGGCAAGGGTAATATTGAAAAAGTGTGTCTTGGAAGGACTGCAGATACTGCTAAATAAAAAATGTTTGTTGGATAGTTGTAATGCCTGTCCGTTGTATAGTTTTATTACTTCTAACTAAACTATTTAACAAATGTTTTACCTTTGTTTTGTTTTGTCCGTCGATAAAATCTTGTGCAAATTTAATGATAAATGATATTACTGGACTTTTTATTTGTTCGAAGGCATTGTTCTTTTTCTTAGAAATATAACTGGACGGGATTATTCGGAACATGTAAGTGATAGATAAATTGAGTGCACAGAGGTGTGAAGTACTAGTCTAGAATGTGCTAGGGTCAAAAGCCGCGTAGTATGTCAGCGTTTAGTATTCCGTGAGCCCGAGCTCGGGCCGGCTAACGGGACCGCTCGCCCGTCTACACAGGCCTTTACTTTCATCGATCGAGCGAACCGCATTGACGGTTTACTTTCCTTTGTTAGTTTTTGGTACTCACTAGAAATGTTATGCTTCATATTATGACAATAATATATCATTACGTATCTAAGTATATTTAATAATATTTGTAGTAAGCATAGATTGGCACCCTATTATTTTTGCTATTTTATATGACGGTCCATTGTTAATAATGAAATAATAAAAACATTAAATACGGGAGATGAGAAGGGCAAGTGGTTGGTACACCACAGGTAGTGTCGCACAAAAAAGGCATGGTCGATGGGTTCTATAGGGTGCGAGATACCGTTAGATCAATTTAAGAAGGTTATCGGTAAGAAATAGGATCAGGCTCCTGAATCGTGGTCCCATTACGGGACTTTTTTAAAACACCGGTGTCATAAGTTAAAAAAATCTACTTCCTTGTGTATAAATATACAATAAACATACAGTTGTCCGTTTAATATTAATTTAAGAATACAATTGAAATGCTAGAAAAAGGTATTGAAAATCCGAAAGTTTTTTAAAATGTATATTAAAGAAATTTAGCTTATTATAGGACTCAATTGTATATGATATAACACCGAAATTAAGTGTGTTGTTATTGTATTCATTAGTTAGAGGTTTGTTGAAAATCGTTAAAAGAAGTCCCATTAAGTATAAAAAAGGTCGTGTCAGGGTGACAACAATGAATGAACATTACGCGCAGCAACGTAGTTATGAGCTGTGGTGCGGTAACCGTTTGCTAGTACGATCACCGGAAGGATCACGACACACATTGTTCCTTTATGCATGTGGGCCATATTGGTGTGTCATCAATATCATTGTGTTTTTAGAACTAGTATTTTTATAAATTAGTAATAATTCTCAGTACAATAATTCCACAGATTAAGCGGTAAAATTTATAATAAACTTATTTAACCTAAGAAGCTTGTATTATTTGTCTTTCCATTATGATTTTCTAAAGCTTGGTTTTAATAAAGTTCAGGCCGTAACATAATGTTTTATGTTATGTAATTACAGCAGTATGGATCTGTTTATTGTGTTGCATTCCATTATTTTCATAAATGATCTTTAAAAAGAAATAGCGATTAAAAACAAGACTAATTTCAGTTTAACTTTACAATCAAGCCCAATAAAGACGTTAATAATATAATGATATTTATGTAATTAGCTTTTAAAGTGAGATTGCTCCATACAGTCACGTGGTCGGGTGCGTATGACATTCTAAACAATGCGTGCACATGAACGCCCTATTTCAGCGAAGGGTGCTTACGTCGTGGAGTTACTCAAGCAAGAAAAAGGTTATTACATAATGGGTGCGTGTGCGCCTGGGGCACGACACTGAGGTACCGTTGCTCGAACAGGTTCCACACATTACTGCGCCCCCGCGCCGCGCCGCACCCACCCCGCGGCCGCCCGCCGTGCGCGTGCTCGCCCTGCACTCAACATTTACTTTCTACTCATCGAGGACCTTGCCCGGCCAACTTCACACCCACACACAGCTACACAATATGTGTACGAGAAGAAATTATTACCAATCGTCATTAAATAGGTTGTAACAACTTATTTCAGAGGCACATTGTGCTTACTCCTAAATAAAATGATTTATTAAAGCAGTAGAAAGGAAAAAAAAAACTTCCGGGTACAATTTAAATCTCTACGATAAATTCTAGGACCATGTTATTTTGTGTTTTAGCCTAGCTTTATGAAATAAAGCATTTAAGTAAATTATATAACAATACTTTGTATTTAAATCTACTCTTAATTCTCTTCATCAACCCATATACGCCCACTGCTGAGCACGGGTCTCCTCTACCATTGAGAGGGTTTAGGCCATAGTCCACCACGCTGGCCTAGTGCGGGTTGGCGGACTACACCCCTAAGAAATTCCTAAGAACTTTTAGGTGTGCAGGTTTCATCACGATGTTTTCCTTCACCGTTAAAGCAAGTGATAATTCAATTTGAATACACACATAACTTCGAAAAGTCAGAGGTGTGTGCCTGGGGTTCGAACCCGCGACCGCCGAGATACTCTTAATTAAACATTGGTAAAAGTTAAATGCTTTATTTTAAATTAGCTTTTACTAAGATGATATCTTTTAAGATGTAAATAGGTTATGTATCTTTTAAATGATTAAAGAGTCGCTATATTTTACATACGTCATGGACTTTTGTAAAAATCTTAACTGTATAAATTTATTTATACGCTCATATTACTTTGAACTCTATCTCGCTCAGCACAAATGCAAAAGTCGCGTAATCGAAAGCGTCTCGAAGTGGGGCCAAGTTGCGAGCGCGCGGTTCAATGACCGAGTTTTCACGAGTTTGACAGCCTTCTGTTATATCATCGGTCGTTGTCATTGTCATTGCCGAAACCGCGACCGCTGGCGACTGAGCTGATTTGCAACTTTAGTAGTTCGCCATTTGGTCCAGTTTCGTGTGCCCGATTTTATGTATATTTTTTTAGTTTTATCAATTATGTTTGTGCTTCATGAGGTACATACGTGTGTACATATTTATGCATATATGGGAATACGTTCAATTCGTGTTCTCTCATTTAGAAGATAAAACTATTTGTGTTTAGAGCGTAGCTTATTTTTAGTGAACATCTTTATTTTTCTTTGACTGAAAATAATTCAATAATAAATAGCACGTCTACATAATTGCAATAATAACATCATCCGAGTAAATAACCCCTCAAATTAGTGAATTCTTTAAGGAACAAAGACAACATTTTTTTGATACCAAGACAATTTTGACACCTTTCATAATGTCTATGAGATGTTTCATTAATTCTACTGGTCTAAAAGCTAGCTACATTAACAGCGGAGTCTGTAGTCTGTTTCCGATTGTTTTGATACTGATGAAATCATACTAATATTTTTATAGATAAAGTAAAAGTAAGTAAACTAGATGATGAGTAAGTAAACTTAGGCTAGATGTAGTCAACTAGTTTCAGACGTCGACTTACTTTTACTACTTTCCTCCTATGTTTTGTTCGACGCAAAGGAATTGTGTTCTATTAACCAGGAAGTTAATCAAGTATTTGTCGTACGTAAAATCAACAAAGACTAGATGCTATATTTCTTCGCCCTGTAAGCTATACCTATTCCACAACAGGAACAATGCAAGGGGTGTATTACGTAAGCATCGCATAGGTAGATCACGTGTGCTAAAAGTTAGCCTTGATTTTGAACTCGAAAAAGTTCAAGGCTCTGTTTTTGCACAGCTCAGGCCGGGCCAACAACAATAGTTACATTTGTGTGCGTGTGTGCGATCATAGACTCGCATGCTTTGATTGCTGTAATTATACTCCAAAAAACAGAGTTATCCATCTCCATGATGTAATGTTGTCCTTGTAATAGACGTCATACATTTCATGCGTTTGGTTGTGATGATTTGTTTCATTTAGCTCTATTTAATATCTAATGTGAAGCTTAATTTATAATGACTTAAACATATAAATAAAACTTTATTTATATTGATTGAACAGTTACAATACTATCTTTAACATTAAACATATGTATATTATATACATAAATGATTCAGGGAGGACCGGGCCCTGCAGTGGAATGTACATATAAATATATGGGCTACTGAGATATGTGGAATAAATTATGATGACTTATATTACTGACAAAATATGCAAATATGAAAAATAAACCCTTTAACTTCGTTTTTTTTCAGACATTCACACAGTCCTTATACTGATACGAGCAAATGTTAGGTGTATATGCAATTTAGTACAAGAACAAATTAATATCGTTAAATCTATTACATTTTATTCAAATAAATCTCATTTTGCAATAATAAAAAATTATAAAAGGCTTTTCTTTTAATAGCATATCAAGAAGCGCGTTGATGTCTTTTGATTGAACAGCTTTGGACTATTATACTTGGTGCGTTCGTATGCTACAATTTCAAAAAGTATAATAAGGTTAAAGAATAAATAATACTAACCATTCGAAGAATATTCTGCTGATGATGTGTATATGTGTGATGAATAATCCAAATTGAAAAATCCTCAATGAAATGTTTTGTTTATATTTTCACTAACACTTAAAAATAAATCCACACCTCACAAAAACCGTCACTTAAAAATAATAAAATTAAAAATAAGTCTTGTCTTGAGATCTAAGTTGCTTTCAGTCTAGATAAATGCAAAACGTCACTTGAGTATCGTGTTTAGAGGGTCATGGTGATGGAGCGCAGAGCGACGCGGTGTGGCGCACCGACACCTCCGGATAACTGATAAAGTATAGCTCGGCTCATAGTCAGAGACGTCCTTCCTGCGCGACTACCATGTACAGCGTCCGCCCGCGCTCCGCCGCTCCGCGCGCCAGTACCTGCGCCCGCGCAACAGCGCTGCTCTTCCGTACTCGCCGCGCGCACGGGTGAATGAACTGCTGCGAGCGAGCGAGACGCCCTCATGCCGAGCTTCGCGCGCGCGCCGCTGCCCCTGTCCTAGCCACTCGTGTCCAATGCCATGGTCCATGCTGACATTCAATTTTTCTATCTTATACAACGCCTAACTACAACTTTTTTTAAACTATTTATCATTCCCAAAAATATATACTTCTTTAACAGTGCTATGCGAGATAACTTGCAAACTAAAATTATAACTGATAACGTAGTTTTTAATATCTGAATATTTATTTTTTTGAATTAGTATGTATTGTATGATATTCCTTGAAGTTGCTTTGTTTTATTCTATTTTTTTAAGATAGCTTATTATGGTCGTTGTTGAACGCAATTTCCTCTTTACATAAATCTACAACTCAAGTGTTAATGTGGATTACACAGTCTTAATCGGCATTCATAACATATGTACATATCGTTGATTACTAACGTGACGGAGATTAACTTAGCAATTTGTTAACATTTGACGTCCTATGTACATATGTTAAGTATATAGGTATAAAATAGACATTTAATTTATATGCACAATCCTACCCAAAAGAAATCGTAGTGGCTTCGAGGTTTAGGCGCGTGATCGAGAATCTCGGCGGTCTCGGGTTTGTATCCCAGACACACATCTCTGACTTTTCGTTGTTATGTGTGTATTCTCAATTAATTATCACTTGTTTAAACGGTGAAGGAAAACATCGTGTTGAAACCAGCACACCTAAAAGTTCTTAGGAATGTCTTAAGTGTGTAGTCCGCCAACCCCCGCTAGGGCAATGTAGTGGACTAAGGCTTAAACCTTCTCAATAGTAGAGGCCCGTGCCCAGCAATTGCCGTATAAGGGTAGATGAGATGAGAATACATTAACAGATTTACTGTCGTATTTTTGTAAATGGTTACAGATTTTGTAGCCCGAATTTAATTTAAATATGTATTTTGATAAAAAAGTATGGAAAACATGGAAACGCATGTTTTGGAAAAAAATTTTTTAAACATGATGACGTTTCTGCACCAAAGTTGAACGCTTGCTAGGTGCAAAGCTTCACTCGCATCCTTGTGGTGACCGAGTTTTGAGGGTAGCCCCTGTCTGCACCTTTAATTAAATTAAACTTATTTAAACATTTTGAAATACTAGCCACACATTTACTAGTCATTTTTCACGTGTTCTCAAACTACTAAGCCCATAAACTAGGTCTTTTTCATGAGTTGATAAATACAAATGGTTAATATTTAGTTTTTTGGAGATAATAAAGGTGGTAGAGTTACGGCTTGTTACAGGATTTTATTAACCGTCGCAAATACTAGTGCAATCTAGTGATTGGCTAATCAAATGCAATATAGGTATATTGTATTTTTTCAAATTATTCTTTTTACAATTATTTATGTCATGGCTAAGCTGGTATACTGGTGGTGGTAATGACATAATGTATGTATGTAAGAAGGGTAGGTATTTAGGTAGAGCCTATATTCAAGCGAAAATTTTGGCATTGTTGGCGTATATTCCAGACTACGCGCTGCTGCGGAGAAAAGCCTTATGAAAAGACCCAATACACTTTGCCTAACCCGGGGATCGAACTCACCACCTGTAGACCGCGTCGAGGGACCACGAAACTAATAACTGGCACATTCATATGCAACAAATTATATAAATACCTACTAAATAATTTACAACACTCTATCTAAGTTCTATTTTATTTTATTTATTTCACCAACAAAGTAAAATACAGAAAAAAAATAGTTAAAGGAATTCTTAAAAATATAGTACAATGTAATCACTTCAAATTATAGGCATGCATGACTTTTAAACATTATATCATGTGACAGGCGGTACAAAAGGAAAACATAACATTATTGTATACTTAATACACTTTTTTAAAAAAATTAAAACAAAAAAGTTACCTTAAAAACATCTTATATAACTACGAGTAAAGCTAAATGTATAACATCACTAGAGTTTGTGTATATAAAATTATATGTAAATCAATTTACAGAATCAAGTAATAGGGAACGCTTGTATACATAAAAGCTCTGAGAAAATATGTCGATGCTATTATTTGCAGTACATGATACTTCATTATAAAGTCTGGCCATTCGAAACAAAGGACTATTATATGAGCTAATAAGTGTTGAAGTGTTGAAGTATTGTATAAAAGGTTAAAGAATATCTTCTCAGTCTACATTATGATTAAAGAGAAAATCGATTCCAGCCTATAAAATAATGTAATAAAAGGGCTAACATGTGCATATTAGTAAATGGATATATATAGATATATATAGGGGAAGCTTGGGTAAAGCGGCATATCCGCTTTATTTTTTTTTACGCTTTGTGTGTTTTTCTTAACATATTAAGAGTAACTGTAAAAAAACATAGGAAAAGGCTACTTACGAACTTTTGTTTTCTTATTTTAAATTGCATATTTAATTAGCTTTGGTTGCATATATGTAATGACAATATCTTAACTCTTAATTTTTATATGAATGATAAACTAAACACAAAGTCCTGTCGATTTTGTTCCTACCAAAACTACCCGGGCAAAGCGGATAGATTTCTTAATCGTCACATATATAACAGGAGTAACTTCCTCGTCCTCCATACGATGTACAGGATTCGTGGTCATACTATTCACATTAAGCACATTGGATACAATCTTCTACAGTTACCTGTACCCACGCGGGTTTATGTTTTTCTCAGTGCGTACCTAAAAAGCATGAATAATATCCCATTCTTTTTTCTTTTCCTTTAGCTGATTTTGATTGAATATTAATTTGATTTGAAGTTTATTTGATAGTAAATAACCTTTCCGCTTTGCCCAAAGAACCCCATTGACATAAATTGAAGCACAACATTTTATAGTGCTGGTCCCGTGTAAGAATAAAATCTCAATTAATACAATAAAACATAATTACCCCGTTAAATTATACTTTTTCCCAACAGTTTATAATAAAATCGGAAGAATGCAACATAAACCTGATCGAAAATTGATAGAAAAACACCCAAATTCTTTTATTTTGTAGGTACTAAAAAATACGAACGCGTTATTCAGCTCTGTTTGAACTGCCATGGCGCCGGAAGAGAGTTCACGCATTGACTCAATCGCGACTTGTACTAGTATCTTTTGTAAAATCTCAGAAAATGAGCCTATCCGCTTTACCCGGGGTATTAGCTTTGCCCGGGTTTCCCCTATAGGGGAAACTGGGGACACTTGATTCCCCCTTTTGTTTTTCAACCCTCATTTTCTAAATATTGATCAGATTTTAAATTTGTTGGTACTGAAACGCGTGGAATTTATTTTGCTATACTATGTGTGATACCCAACGACCTCAGTGTATTAATTTAGTTATAATTCTTCTATAAGTACGAATAGGGAAATGTATCTAGTGTCCCCTATATATGTACGAATTGATCCTACCCCTCTGGAATACTTGATCCTTGGGAATATCTCCTGAATCTGGGGTCGATATGACACCACTACTAGGAATAATAATACTAAAAATATGTTCAAGATTGCTTTAATCAAATGTATTTATATGCTCATACAATGAATAACTTTTTAGTATTATTTAAATCACTGAATTATTAGTTTAATAGCCGCTAATCGGTACTCTTTTACCGTATCCCTACAACTTTTACGAACAATAATATTATTCACAGCCAACGCCAATGTTTGTTTATCGATAGGTGCTCCATTTTGTGCACCTTCTCTTATTTTGTAAATTCGAGGCACTTGATCCCATAATAAAATTGAGGATCAAGTGTCCCATAATGACAAGGACCATGTGTACCCAACAGCACTTAGATTACAAAACATTTAATATATAAAAGTATTTTAAGATCAACACTTTTCTCTGTTACAAAAGGCTAGATACATGGATAAATGTATTAAAGCTGTACAACACCGTAAACATTTTTTTTTAAGATTTTAAAAATTAAAGCTTACGAAAAAAAGTTTCAGCAACACGTATCGTCCCTCATCGTCCGCCACCTGCAAAAAGTGTCAAATCTGGCAGGTGTACCACTTTTAAAAAAATGGCGGGTACTATTATCTACCAGTTTAGCCACTCTTAACCTTTTAATTGCACTTGGTTGCTTAGTAAATTCAGTGTATCTAGTCTCCCGTAAGGATCAAGTATCCTCAGTTTCCCTTATATGTAAAACTATACTTAATTCATCTTACAACTCATCACCAATAAGAGCCTCAAAGATGTATTAATTTGTTTTCTTTTGCGATTTATTTTTATTTCTTTGCTTTGTTTATTAAATATAAATACACAATATTGTAAAATATTTCATAAGCTTATTTTTTGTTTTTATTTAAAAAAATGTAATGTTATTAAATAACTATAAGTTTCATGACTGAATAGAATTTATATTGTTATAAGTACATACCTAAGCTAAATAAAGTATTATAGTTTCAAGTTCTGTAATTTAGAAATAAGCCATCGATGTAATGTGATCCTGGAAGGCTGCTAGTTGTTATAATACAAGGTTTTCTTATAATAAGTTTCAGCCGTACCCCAATGTTATAACCTCAAAAAAGATAAATATATATATTTTTTTATTAATTGTTATTATTTTAACTTTAGCTCTTATAACTGATTTGTTCTACTGCTGGCGGGAGTAAAGCCATACTTCACCACGTTGACCTAATGCGTATATACAATGTACAGTACTTCTCCCCAAAAGTCTTACGAAGAATTAGTACACGATTTCTTTTTTTTATACATAAATGATAAATAGATTACCATTCATTCGGTCAGTAAATTGGGGGTGTAAGGGGGGCAAACATCACCTAACGTCCCCAACTGCCAACCCTACCTGCACGCGGTACACCTGCTGATCAACGGATGTGGCTCTGGCGGCCGACGAGTGGCGGCATAACCACTCCTATTAGTTGGAGTGCCTTAAATACCCAAGCCTTCGGTGGGCAGCAGCGCCGTCGGTCCAAGCACTCCAACCACTGCGGTCACCAACCCGCCTGCCAAGCGTGGTGACTATGGCAAATCCCCCCTATGGCACCACCTTTAAATTCTCGGCCCCCAGTTCCCGGTAGTCTCGCTATTCCTGACCACGGTACCGGTCATGGTAACGGCGAGACGGGGGGTGCTAGGAATCTCCGGGTTACGGAAGGGTACCAAAAACTACTACATTTGGCGACGTATAACGGACGCTCTCTGCGGCTGAACGAGCACATCTCAGAACTGGAAGTAGAGCTAAGTCGGATCAACTGGCATATTGTGGGGCTGTCTGAAGTCCGAAGACAGGGGGAGGACAAGATTACCCTACCTGCCGGTCACTTGCTCTACTTCCGGGAAGGACACCAACCATCCCAAGGAGGCGTCGGATTCATGATCCATAAGTCACTCAAAAGCAACGTTGTAGAAGTTGGCAGTGTGTCGGCGAGGGTAGCGTACCTTGTCTTAAAATTAACCGAGAGATACTCGCTCAAGGTTGTACAAGTGTACGCTCCGACGTCAACACACCCTGACGACGAAGTCGAGGCCATGTACGAAGATATAGTGAAAGCTATGTCTCGTACCAAGACTTCTTACAGCGTTGTTATGGGTGACTTCAATGCCAAAGTGGGAGTACGGAGTTACGGCGAATCGAAAGTAGGTCCGTTCGGTCTTGGGTGCAGGAACAATAGAGGGCAAATGCTGGTAAACTTCCTTGATGCTCAGGGGCTCTTTCTAATGAATTCTTTTTTCCAAAAGAAGCCCCAAAGGAAGTGGACCTGGCGCAGCCCTGACAGTGTGACGCGGAACGAGATCGATTTCATTATTACTGACAGGCGCCAAATATTCAGAGATGTCTCTGTGATCAACAGGTTCAATACCGGTAGTGATCACCGACTTGTAAGAGGCACTCTGAATATTAACACTAAAATTGAACGAGCGCGTTTAATGAAATCGACTCTTCGTCCGTCACTGCCCCAGATCGAAGCCGGCTGTGAAGCCTTCCAGCTGGAGCTACAGAACCGATTCGCCTTACTGGAAACCACTGACAGCATTGACGACGCCTCCGATAGTCTGGTGCGGATTATTCGCGAAGTGGGCTACAAACACTTTCGACATAAGAGCTGCGGACGTAGGTCTAGGCTCTCTCCTGAGACTCTGGAATTGATGAGAAAACGACGAGAACTATTAAACGCCACACCATCTGAGCGTCAGGTACTAAACCGAGAGGTGAAAAGGCTGGTACGGCGCGACATACGACGCTCGAATACCTTAGAGATAGAAAATGCCATTGCACAAAACAAGGGCTCTAAGGTATTCGCTAAGCCACACACCTCCGGTTGTCACCTGACAAAGCTCAAAACCGAACTGGGCACCACCGTCACCTCAATTCCAGAAATTCTCGGAGAAGTCGAAAAGTTCTACGGAGACCTATATGCTCAAAGGGCACTTCCACCTGTAGCTCACAACGTGGATGATCCGCGAGCCAGACTAACCCGTCACTACTCAGACGAGCTTCCCGACATCGAATTGGGCGAGATTAGAATGGCCCTCGACCAACTTCACCACAATAAGGCTCCTGGAGATGACGGAGTAACTACTGAGCTCCTCAAGGCAGGAGGTATACCTGTCTTGAGAGAACTTGTTAAGCTCTTTAACTCCGTCATCCAAACTGGTACAACACCACAGGCATGGAGCAAGAGTGTGGTGGTTTTATTCTTCAAAAAAGGTGATAACGCCTTATTGAAGAATTACCGCCCCATCTCACTCTTGAGCCATGTCTATAAGCTGTTCTCGAGGGTCATTTCGAATCGTCTCGCCCAAAGATTCGATGAATTCCAACCACCGGAGCAGGCCGGGTTTCGGAGGGGCTTTAGCACCGTAGACCACATACATACGCTCAGGCAGATAATACAAAAAACTGAGGAATATAACCAGCCTCTATGCCTCGCGTATGTGGACTACGAGAAAGCTTTTGACTCCGTCGAGACCTGGGCTGTTCTGGAGTCCATGCAGAGATGCCTGATCGACTACCGCTACATCCAGGTGATGAGAAGTCTGTACGAAGCCGCAACGATGACCGTCCAAGTACAGGAACACAGCACAAAGCCAATCCAACTGCGGCGAGGGGTAAGGCAGGGAGATGTAATTTCTCCGAAACTGTTTGCCAACGCGTTGGAGGACGCTTTCAAGACGCTGGATTGGAAAGGACGGGGCATCAATATCAACGGCCAGTACATCTCTCACCTGCGATTCGCGGATGACATCGTGGTCATGGCGGAATCTCTGCAGGATTTGGAGGAAATGCTCAACAGCCTAGACCGGTCTTCAAGACAAATAGGACTCGGGATGAACTTAGACAAAACGAAAATCATGTACAATAGTCATGTTCTCCCGAGGCCGGTTGTCGTAGGGGATGCCACTCTCGAAGTTGTCCAAGAATACATCTACCTTGGCCAAACAATACAACTAGGCAGGCACAACTTCGAGCAGGAGGCAGACCGAAGAATACGGTTGGGCTGGGCGGCATTCGGGAAGCTGCGTCATATTTTCAAGTCGTCGATCCCTCAGTGCCTGAAGACGAAAGTCTTCAATCAGTGCGTCCTACCCGTAATGACATACGGAGCCGAAACGTGGACACTCACCAAAGGTCTGGTCCACAAATTCAAGGTCGCTCAGCGTGCTATGGAGCGAGCAATGCTTGGAGTTTCTCTGGCGGATAGAATTCGTAATGAAGTCATCCGCCAGAGAACCGGAGTAATTGACATTGCTCGCAAGATTAGCACGCTGAAGTGGAAATGGGCCGGCCATGTCTGCCGACGGTCGGACGGTCGGTGGAGCAGACAAGTGTTGGAGTGGAGACCGCGCGTAGGCAAACGTAGTGTAGGACGGCCTGCAGCACGATGGTCCGACGACTTGAGAAAGGTGGCGGGTAACGGATGGATGAGGGCTGCAGAAAACCGGGATGGTTGGCGCTTTCTAGGGGAGGCCTACGTTCAGCAGTGGACGGCGATAGGCTGATGAGCTGAGATGAGCGGTCAGTAAATTATTACAATAACATACCCTTAAGTCCTTGCCATCATATAAAATGATTGTTATGATCTGGTTGTTTAGCTGAAATGAAATCCATATTAAGGTGATGATCGGCGAAGATTGCAGGAAGCCGCTGGTTGCAGACCGCTTCTGACAGAGTGCTTTGGAAGCCTATGTGCAACAGTGAGCGACTTTCCTATGATTATGTCTAGTTGAATGAAGACGTGAATTTTTAGTTGGTCAAAATTTATTAGCCTTATATTTTATTATAAAGCTAAAAAATTTATAAAATTATAAATCATTCCTCTAAAAGTCTAAAGCTTAGCATTGAAAGTTGCGGCAATAGCTAATTATGTAATTGATATTCTGATATCAGTATTTACTTGAGTAACACTTAATTCCTTACAAGATATCCGATTGATGTTATTACATTTAGCATCTATGGAACTTACATAAATTTACTTATTTTTTATGTAGGAAGCCGCATAGGTTTGACAAAAATAAATAAATAAATCTTTTTATCTTTGTGTTTTACCACCTAAACGTTATTATTTTACTAAATCTGCGGATTAAATGAGATTCAGAGATCTAAGACATATAACAGGTAAAAGCTTAAGGTTATTATTAAGGATAAAATCACCAATCTTACGGAATCAATAAATAGTCATGCATATGGTTCCCAATAGAAATATTTTTTTCGAACATTGCTGCTGCTTCCATATATAAACCATAAGTTCAATCATCACGTGGAAAAACGTAGAAATAAAAAAATATACAATATTAAAATATAATAGGTTCAAGAATTATGCGAGCAACCAGCACATTTATAAGTTTTAAATATTATCTATAAATCAATCTCAAAACTTTTGGATGGAGTCCCTTAGGCATAATGTAAAAGGCTTATTGTGAACTTTCATATATTTATTTGTGTATTAAGTATTTTACAAAGACATTTTAATGGTCAGTTTAAGTTACTAACCGATTCGAATTTTAAGTCGCAAAGACCCACCACAGGCATTTCAGGAGACAAGGTTGAGTCCGATTTAGCTCTTTTAGTTGCTCTGTATACATAAGTTTCAACCATGTTAATAGAAAAATAAACTGATTAAAACAACAACAACATACGCACGCCTATATTACCCGAAGGGGTAGGCAAAGATGCATTTCTGCACCCACATTTCGCCAGGTATGTATCAGTCCCACGTAATAGGGGGCGAGCCTATTGCCGTTTTTCGGGCACATTTCCAGACTCCGTGCTATTACTGAGAATTTTCTAATGGAAAAACCCAATAACACTTTGCCCGACCCGGGAATCGAACCCAGGACCTTTAGATCGCACGGCACATACTTGTACAAATCAAAGTTGCCATAAAAACCACTTGAGATTACCATTGATTCATTTTACAGTTACATAAATGCATTACAGTAATGTGGAACATCTGATCAACAACAAAAAGTGTATTATGTAAGAGCATTCGCTACCTGAACCAATGAATTTGATCAAAAGATTTGCCCTACCTGCCCAACCCTGTTTTTTTTTAAAGGGTAGCCGTTATAATGCTCATGTTAAAAAGGTAACGGTTCTTCATCCATCTAAACACACATTGCGGGGACAAAAATACAGTGATATCGAAATGGTTGCGTCCGCTTTTCTTGTTGGGGTCTTTGATAACATCGAACTTCTACATGGGCAAGTAAAGAACAACTCGATACACTATTTTAGTTACGTTATTGTGATACTTATCGTATAAATTAACGATTATGTATTTTAGCCAGAAAAAAAAGAAAATAATCAGCGCTAGTAACTTAAAACTCCTCCAACCCGCATACCATTATTATTTTTTTTCATGTACAAAACGAAAAGAAAGAGTTTTATTACGCAGTAGCTAAAACTATAAAAGAAGTGGGTTTCTTTATTGACTTTCTTTGTATTGTTCATTGACTGGCCACCCCCGGGGTAGAGAATTGAGTTATAAATCGTTCCGCTTTCTTAATGATTTACAACATCAGTGGCACTCAATATTAAAGGGCCAGTTACAAATTATAAACTTAGCAAATTCAATACAAGCTACAAAAAACATTTCAAATCAGGTTTTAAGACGTTTCAAACCGCCAATAGTATGAATAGATTATTAGAAGCAGCTCATAGAATGTAAGCGAGTATATAACAAAGTTAAAAAAAACGAAATGTCCAAACTGGCCTGTTGGAGTTGCCCCTCCATCGGCAGGATGCGATCAGCGATTTGGGAGCAACGTCCTCGACCTTGAAACTAGATGAACTTACGTAACCGTCGCCGCTCGAGGGCACGAAGCCTTCGACACCGAATTATTCCTTAAGTTTTTGCACGTCCCGCCAGATTATAATGTTCTATGTTCTTGTGTCGTATAAATTATTGCTGGTGCAAGACAATTCAATCGATTTGCCATTTTTGTTTTGTTTTGCAGATAGTGTACGTCATCAAATATTTGTCTCAGTGAAGCCATGTGCTCACCACGCGTGAGAGTAACTTATCTCATTTAAATATGTAAACGGTTTTTATTTAAATCATTTTTACGAACCAACATTTAGTATGAAATAAATGTTTTACGAGTCAATGAAATTTGATTAAGTGTTTAATACAATGGCGCAAAGTTAATATTTACTTACATAATATGAACTTATTATATTAATGATTTCTTTGAGTCAATTTTATATTATGCGTGCATAACTAAATTCTTTTATTTCTGTTCGTTGCTCCTCAATTGGCGTCACATATTTTCAAATAGGCTTTTCCTTGAAATATTATTGCAATAAATTATAATTAAGAGTCCTAACGAGACAAGGTAACTTAAAAGTTAAAAACAAGGTTTCGTGAATTTGAAACTGTCGTGACAGAATCTATGTATCGTTAAAATACATAATTATAAACAACAAATACCTACTTGCCCTAGAACATTTATCGGATATTAATGAGTTGTTGATTAATTGCGTCATATCAGCAACCACCATCAACCAGGAACGTGGTCATTCATTTAGCTGTAAATGTCGGGGTACATAGGAAAGTAAATATAAAGTTACATCTTTATATACTTAAAGTTTAGCATAGAATATTATTGCTAGCCTGGATGATGTCATAGCCGAAAGAAGGAATGCACAAAAAATCCATTGTGTCGACTCGTGAGACTACCTAGCTGAATTCGACGAGCGTTGAACTCTTTTGAGCGTTGGACAGAGTCAATGGCTGCTATTAGCCAATTTTTGCGAATGGTTAACTACTTTTAAATTGCTTTTACTAACAATATGTTTGCACATATGTTTCGTCCACGTATTCTGTCTGCAAATATGCAATAAATTTCACGGTGTTCAAGATTTATTTAATTAATGTTTAAGAATTATTGAATAATTTTAACAACTGTTGTATAGTAATTAATAAGTCATTGCCTCGTTAACTGCTGTCTAAATACGTCTTTAGAATACTTACCGTATAATGACCCAACATATGAGAAAGACACTGTTAGAGATTAACTTAGTATTTTTTATTGTCATATTCTAACTATACGTACATGGTTTGCTACTGCTTCATAAAATGTTTGCCCCTTGTTATGCAAACGTGTGAGTAACCTAGCCGCAATGATCTTTTTGATAAAAACTTAACGATTGTATTAAGCATCAAGAACTGCCTAGTGGTCCCGCGGTACAAGTAATTTACTTTGCAATCATATTTCATTTCCCGGTTTGGGCCAAACGTTTTTGAAATATTCTGTTAGAAAATTCTCTGTAGCAGTAGTGATTGTGGAATTGTAGGCGAAAACTGCTAATAGGCTCGCACGCTATTATGTGGGGAAACAACATTTGGCGTAATGTGGGCTCTGAAATGCACTTCTGCCTACCCTTTGAGGAATACAGGTGAGAGTGTATTACATGTGTATTAATGACGTTGTTCGAATTGAAAAGCTCTTACATGACATCAGAATTTGACTATCCTATCCTTTTAACGAATCTACAGTAAGTGAATATCGACTGTAGAAATGCATTTCTTCCGACTGTTTTCATGACATAAGCATGCATGTGTTAATTATTGCTAGTTGTACCAGTATTTCTTGCTCTCTCCGAGTCATGGAATCACTCGTATCTAGGCCCCTTTTGATAATCTGGATTAAATTTTATTTGTTACTTACATTTACTATGGTGAAGTCCTAAGTCAGTTGCCTCACTTGTATGATAAACTTCGACGCTACGTTTGTTTGTTAATAATCGAATCTAAGTAAGAAAACTCAGAACAAGACGTAAAGACGCAAGGAAAACCTGAAGGCAAGAATTGTGATATGCCCTGAGGGAGTAAAAACTTCACCTCGGTGCAAACTCATGTATTTTGCCGTGAAAAATAACTCAAGGAGAAGACGAGAATGCTGTATCTACGAGTATTACTGCGCCTTCTATTGCAATTGTTAGACGTACATAAGAAAAAGTAAAAACTTATACCTAATTACAATTTACGACAAAAAGCGAGGCTGAAAAAGTATGAAATAATATAATCGAGACTTAGATTCTACTTAGATGGCTTAGTTTCAGTTTGCCAATAATGTCACACTAAACGACATTATACACTATTATGAACATATAGGGATATACATTTTCACGTCTGAAACCGGTAGTCACGCGTTGTTTTCTCTTCTAAACGTTAATTCTGAACATTTGTAGCAGATGCTACATTAGTAATTCTTATTAATTCCAATCTTGTGACGTATAGCTCAAATCTACATATAGCCCGCATATACAAAGGTGTTTGACATTCATGAATAACATGGATAATGAACTTTAAATGGCAAATAAATGTTTTGTATTGCGGAGTGGCAGAATATAGCGGCAGAATATTGTTTAAATACATGTTAAATACATTTATAAAACTAATATTTCAATATTTCTTTTAAAATAAAATTTTACGGATATACCTTTCCTAATATTTACTGGAGTAAAGTATGCGTTATTTAAAATCAGGAACAACAAATCGCATTCATAAACAAAAGTAGCGGTACTGAATTTGGGTATTATTGCAAACCAACGGCCAAAATGTGTAGCCATGGAGCGGTGCGCGCGAGTCCGCGAAATAAGGGCGGAATGCGCCCGCGCCCGCCTCATACCCGCGTGTGCCCCGTGTTTCCGGACGAAAAAAGACACTAGGACTGTTGTGGTTATTTTTAAATCTTAATTTTCAGGTGGATAAAATGTTATTTTCAGAAACTTTTGAAATGAAGGCGATGTAATAGGTGTAAGCGGTATTAATTATGCAATAAAAATAAAAAGTCACAACGGCCATAGTGTCTTTTTTTGTAGGATATGACGAATTATTATCACGCTTGTATCGCAGAATTTATTAAATTACACTGGTCGGTGGTCAATACTGTTTTTGTCTCACGAACTTTGTGATGTTTTTAGTTAAGTTAGTGAACCCTAATTAAAAATAAATATTCATTTTTCTTCCATCACATCCAGTTTTTTTTTGTGACAGCTACATATTCAATTCTCAACTCAAAAACGTTACTTATGTAAGTTTCATTACTTAAGTTTTTCAACTGTACCCATAACTTCTGCTTTTCAGTAACTTATGTTTTAATTAGTTTACTTGCATTATAAACATGCCATAGAGATGTTCTAACAACCGTGACTGCTCCTGTAAGGTGTGTAGAGACTTAACTTTAACATCGCTACGTCAAAATTTCACATAATTAATTATACCATGGTACTTACACTATTTTTTTCCCTGTTAAGCATTAAAATATATCCTGAGTTCAGCATAAATCATGTGTAACGTGTATGAGACAGCTATAAAGTTAGGCTAAACAATACTACCTAGTATTTACCATTCGCCATCCCTTTAATTTGTAAGGAATCAAAGAATCATTTAAGTGATTGACGGTTTTGCTTAACTCAAATAAAAGGTATTACAACTAAGTCGAAACACACAATTTAGAATTTAAAGTTAACATCGGCTAACAGACCCATCATACATAGCGTCAAATTGCCTCTGCCAAAGCCTCAAAATCAATTTTAAGATTAAGAGACTCTACATAGGAACTTTTTCTCATATTATAAAGTATTTCAAGATATGGTGTAGGTGGTATAAGATATGTAGGTGGTAAAGAACCCACAAATACGGCAACTAATGATCGATAAAGAGTTTTGAAGAATAACCAAATGATCACGAAAAACTCGCTTGGCAAAGTTTTGTGAATGTTGTTTAGAATTTTCTTAGAAACCATTAAGAGGAAAACCACCAAGAATTAATAAATGAACTTAATACATCATTTTAAGCTTTGGCATGTAATATATTTTTAAAATACTTATGCTGGCCACTAATTGGTTTTTATTTTGACAATTTTGATGCCGTGAGTGCCGAACAACGTGAAAAGGTCTATCAGTACATTTCCTCAATGAAAATTCGTGTCAGGAGACATGGAGTTCGAGAATGTTAGCAGTGGACAAGAGTCCTATATATACCTATTTTTTTTATTTATTGTTTTTTATTAGTCCACCAATCCGCACTAGGCCAGCGTAATCGACTTTGGATTAATCTCTCTCAGTTGTAAATGAGGCCTGTGCTAAGCAATGGGACAATTTTATATATTATATACATTATACATAGATATAAAGAATACTTTTTGTATAGTTTTTGCGATATATTCAATTGACCTACAAACACATACATATGTATGTACATCTGACAGGCATACCGTGTAAAAATCACAAACACATACTTTTATTGTAGTAGATTATGATAATTATATTGCCGTAAGTGAAAATCTAACGACGCTTTGATAAAAATTTCAGCTCATTGATTTAACAACTCGGCTGTAGTAGTATATATGTAGTACATTGGGCAGTATCCGAAATTGTATAACTTTGAAGTCGTTTAAAGCAGGCTCTGTATTTCGATGACTTTCTTTTTTTCTGGTAGTAAATTTATAGGTATTAATTTACTGAGATGATGGTTGCGTTAAACGAATAGTTAGAAATCAAGTGTTAAAGCATTGCCTAGTTTTCTATGCGTGGTTGTTAAAACGCATGGGTTTGACGTCGGAGGCGGTGGCGGCGGTGGTGCGGCGTGCGTCGAGTCAAGGTAAGTGTGCCGATGGCCGGGTGTGACCTAGTGTGGCTCCCCACCCTGCTGCTACGTTCTGCACTCACCAAAGTTCAACGAACCTCTAGCAGAATTCTTACAGCCATATGCGACGGTTACATTACCGGAACGCAGTTGCAATCAACGACAACCCGCCACCATCGATTTCTGTGCAACTCGCACCCTCCCAATGTAAGCTCAGAAAGAAAACTTCCACCATGATTTTGAGGGACGTGAGGATTATGCAATTGTTCTAGTGTTTTTTACTTTATAACATAATTTTTTACCAAATGTATTGAACACTGACAAAATGTGTTTTTGTTCGCTGTGTATACTTATTTATAAGCAATTTTACTCTGCTCTAAAGAAAGTGCTATAACAACAAATATATTTTTTGTCTCTTTTTACGTAGACTTCTTCAGTTTTATATAATATAACCCATTGAAATGGGTAAAATAAACCTGAAACATAATATTAAATGTATGTATTTCATAATTGTGTTACGGTAAAATTTGGTTTCTCTCTTGGAACAGGAACATCAACAAAATATTGACGTCATTTGCATGTTTATCCTGTTATATTACGGTTATAAGAGATTTATAATCTATTGTTTTCAGTTCAGTAAACCTTTAAAAATGTACTACTAATACCCAGCTACATATTTGAATACATAAGAACGGCTAAACATTGCCAAAGCTCTTACACACAGTATATTAATTATCATTTACTTCAAAACATTTGGTTACTTCATTTACATGTGCGTTTACTTATTCTTGTTTGGATGTAATCTGGTCGATTGGTTTTCCTGCAACGGTAACGATGAAACATGTACTTCGTATTGCGTCCTTTCGTCTTGCGTACCTTGCGTATTTTCCGGCTAGCATGTTAAAGCTTTTAGTTAAGTGGTGATTCACGCAGCAAACAGCATGAGTAAGAGTGACGGAAAGGAAAGGAAAGGGGTTTAACCGAAACTCGAATCAGAATTATGTTAATTTAGTTTATTATGTCACCGAACGGCCGGCGAAGATTCGTGAATCATGCGCACACCGCATCACGCGCGATACACACCGCACACTACACAAAGCTGCGAATGTGCCCGTTCATGCGCCCTCCTTTATATATAACTATTATTATATTAACTATACTTAATAGGGGTTTTGATAAAACGGCAACACAATAGGGGGTTTAGATAAAAAATTGAAGTGAAAATGAAATTTTGTGCTGCTCTTGCATGGTTTTAAGTCGTTGTGTAACTTGTATAGCACAAATGGTTCAAGAGTGTGTGTAGTGTGGTTAAAGCTGTAGGGCGCAGCAGTAGCGTGACGGTGGTGTCCCGGGCGGAGTGTGGGGCGGCGTGCGCCCGCGCCGGCGCCGCGCCAGTGCCGGCGGTGCGGACTGGGGACACAGCTCGCAGCGCCGAGCGCACTAACGGCGCGATCGAGGCCGATGAACGCAGCTGGCCTTATTCCGACGAACTATCGCAAGCGAGAAATGCGACACGTACTTTCATTGTCACCTCATAATGCATTGCACACTACGTGTTCTCGACAAACACTTCACGCCGGACAAATCATCTGAAATAATATACAAAAATATAGTACATATTTTCCATTTTAGGAATGGTGTTTAAAGCGTCTAAATTAACCAAAAGATATAAGAGTTTTATATTACTGAAAATTATGACTGTTTGATGTAAAATTATTGAGAAATTTAAAAAAAATATTGCTGAAATTAATTTATTAGGGTGTTTCAGCGTGTGTTGTTTAAAAAATTAAATAATGTAATGAGCTGAGTCACTGTTGGATTGTAGATGAGTTGCGAATGGCGAGTGTCGAGGTGAGGGTAACAATGGTTCAACTGTTGCTACGAGCGGCTACGGTGACGCTGCCATTGACCTCGCGCCGTGTCAAGTGCAATTCGCATTAACGTTGCATCGTCTTATTATATATATATCATTTTCGTCAATAACATTTTATAAATCCAAAATTAAAGGAAATGTTTTACTCTTTCTTATATGCTTTAACTGTGTAATAAGTTTTAAATAGATTCAAAATGAAAGTTTTAAAAGTAGTTTTACAATGGTACTGGGGATATTACATATTTTAAATATTGGATGGATTTTAAATTGTGTAAACACTATTCAGATGTATTAAGAAATTCGCATTTGATAATCTGTTAAGTATTTATTATGATCAAGCCAGTCTATGACATTTACACCGTTAAGAGCACGCATCATTAACGATCCTGTGCACATTGCAATTAAAGTCTAAACAACGAGAACAAGTTTTTCCATTTCTCTCTAAATTTGTGTTAGTGAGTGAAAACCGCGTGGCCACGCGGACGTCATTCCACTTTTCCGAGGCGTCAGTGATTTATAACGTGGCTAAAGTTATTAGAGCTCCCTCACTTGTCTGAGCTCCCCTGAATCGCTTGCGCGTGTTGTTGGGGAGGGGGCCAAAGCGGGTCTAATGGCTTTGGTCGATTTCCAGGTATATCCACAGAAGCTACGACGCGCCGTCGCCGTTGCATTTCGCCGCTGCAGTGTGCAGTAGGTAAGTGTGCCGATGCACTCTAGTCCCCTCCACCCTTCTCACTGTAATCACTCATCACTACTTCAACCCGTCTAGTTTCCGACATCCGAATACGGCTTCAAGTCACATATGAATAATTATTATCATTGTACCTACAATTTGAATGTTACTAGAATTATCTCACAAGTTTTAAACTTCTTCATAATCATGAGCTCTTATACGTCCCACAACCAGGCATGGGCCTCCTCTAGTCCAGCACGCGGGCCTAAATTTAAATTTCTTATGAAGCGGCAGTATACTACATATATATTATATACGCAATATACATATTTCGCTTATTTTATTTCATATTTTTATACAACAGGTATTTGGTGTAATTGATAATGAGATAAAAGTAATAAATATCTGCGAGTAATCGGCAGGAGATGCAATTAGCCAGGTTCGTTGGCTTGTCTCGTTTTCATTGGCGTGCGCTACGGACGTTGATTACGACTGGAAAACTTTCATGTTACACGTGCTGTGAGGAATTCATACAATGCATACTTTTGATAACAATTATATTGTAATTTTTCATTAAAAGTTGTGGTTTTTATTTAACAAATAAAACAAAATCATCACATCCGGAGATACTTAATCGTTGGTATACTTAATTTTTATGGACACATTTCCAATATAAAACTGTCATGATTATTTATTTAGGAAAACAGAGATGTATAGAAATATACATGCGTACATCCACGTATATAATCGAACAGTTGTGTAAAACGTCTTGAGTTCAGGTTTAAATATTCCTTGCAAGTAGCGCACATTAATAGAAGTTGAAGATTTTCATTATTTAATTGCTATTGTCCGTGCCTTCGCAGTAAATACATATTCATAAATTTTATGAGAAACACTTTATTTTAAACGACCCATGCTCTTTTTGCATCCTTAATAGCGCGTCTAAAAATCGCATTGGTCAATATCTTAATTCAAGTCTTCAAATAGTTCGGGATAAATGCCTACATGGAAGCATTGATTACCAATCTACAATATTTTTATAAAGTATATTTGTATACACAATGTTCTACTTATAAGAATCAAGATGAGTGGTATGTATTTAATAAATTTTCCAACGGAGGTAGGATTGCGGATGAGCAGCAGATGTGAATATGAGGGCCGGGCGCGTGCTGAGTGGTGCGCTGGTGGTGGCGGTTGCGGCGCTAGGCCCGACGTCGTATAGGGTTATATCGACAGGTGTGCAAGCGCATCGCATCGAGTTTCCTATCTGTATCTAGGCGAGTGACAGTAGCGGCTTGCGAAAGTGCACATAATTGGATCGGCGCTTTAGAAAGGGGGTTATGAGTTTGTAAGTGCAACGAACCCGCGTGCATTTCCTCGGGAAGATGCAGTGCGTAGTGCGGAGTGCGCAACGCGCTCCTCCGATGTGGAAAGCTGCCATTCCTGGAAGCCGATCAGCTTTCTTGCTTCATTCGTGTCTTAGACAAAAGGGAAAAGCATTAAACGCTCAGTTAAAAGTTGTGTACTGTCAATAAAGTGAAACGCGTCAGTTTTTAAAATAGACTCATATATTACATAATTTAAGTCTATCACTCTATTGCGTCTATAAAAAAACTTTCCATCTGGTGTGTTATTTTATGTTTGGCGGTAAAAAGAAGCCTATTGTATTATAATGCAACTGTCGTCAAACAAAGGTTAAATAACGGGGCCAAAGGGTTACGGGACCATATGCTCCAAACGCCGGATATGGGTTAAGTAATCACAGACGTTTTTGCGTTCTCTCCATTAACCCTTTTCTTTTTTAGCATTTTAACAACATACCTCACATAAAAAGAATACATTTGCACGCATGTACATACATAATATATGTCCCTACAATTAACCTTTTAGAATTTAACAGGAATATAAACTACTGATATTTTTTTTTACTCCTTGTGTCAATGTCAAGTAATTTTTTTTCCTTAATTTGGGTTTGTAATAAGGTGTCTGACGTTGAGAAAAGAACTGATAAATTTGCCGCTTAATTAAGAACTAAAATATAGGAATAGCCAAAGGGACATTTGCTGTTTATGCATTAGTAAAGAAATATTCATTGTATTAAAACCCCAAACTACCTGTCTCCCAAAAACAAATAAAAAACAAATGCCAGCGGTTAATTATATGGCATCTAAACCTCAGATTGGTCACGGTGCAAAGAAAAATGGTCAGTCATATATCTTTCCAATGCATTGTTGTTGGACGTCCGTTGGTTCTAAGAAAAAGTTATTTACTATAAATCCCGGTTTACAACAGGAACTGTTACATTGTAGCGGACTCCGCGTGACGAAATACTGCCAGCATTTTGTTAAAGTACATCTACTGTGTGACGTCACAAAAACAACGTCACATACCGTTCCGTTATTTATACAAAGGGCAGCACGCACACAAACAGGCTTAGGTTTGGCCACAATATAGCTACTCACTTCGCATTGTCTTCTTAGTGCCATAAATCAATCTGAGTATAAACAATAGCTGAAATATTTACAGCTGTTCTACAAATCAATATTAAAGAAATATGTCACACCTTTTTACATTTTAATGCTTCTTAATAGCATATTATAACATATTATTATCAAATTTAATTTTTAGATATAATATGAAATCGGATTAGACTGATTGAATAATGAGTAGTTAGTTGCAAATATGTAATATCGGTGTACTTCGATAGATTCAAAGACTCGTGCAAGTTAAGTTTTTATGTCATGATGGAGTTATTGCAAGGGAGAAATAATGGTTTTACGCAGATAAAAGAAAAATCGCAATAAATGATTCGTTCCCATTCGTCCCTTGTGATATTACACGTGCCCTCCAAAAGTTAGTTGAAATGATCAATAACATAATAAATGTGACTTAATCATAATGAAATCTGATACAGTCATGGTTTCAAGAACTTTTTATTAAAATTGAATCCATTGAAAATATTTATATCAATAAGAACGCCATAAAAACTTTATTTATTAATTCTAATTACAATTTATATAGATAAACAGTGAAATCACGGCGCCAATGTCTTGGCCAATTTTTTAACTTTTAATATTTTGTTTGACGGCTGATATTCTGTAAAACTTTTTGTTAAGAACATTAAGTCGTCTAGGCATTGATTCTACAAGGTTTTGTAATGTTATGAGCCGTAGAGCCGACCATGTGTCAAAAGGTTTATTTTAAACAAATGCCTACCGTGTCTTATGGAAAGAGGAATCCTACGGTCTAATTCATCCCAAAAATGTTTAATGCGACTAATTACGAGTGATACTGAAGAAGTATCATCAGATCATCAGAAGACCATTCAAGTGAAACATCTCCGTTATATTCAAAATATTATTAAGTTACTGTAGCTCTATGCTTTAGATCGTTGTCTTGTTGGAACTTGAAAATCCGATATAACCCCATTGTTTCAGCAGATTGTTTTTAATTGTCACGAAAAATATTACGACAGATCTATGCTATTATTTTGCCCTCAATTATTTGTAGTCGGCCCACACAATACCAAAAAAAAAAGCACCTCTAACCCATCACACTCTCATCGCCGCGTTTTACAGTGGTCTGCAAATATTTGTCGTCGCAAGAGTTATAATTGCTATTGCGCCATACAGTTTGCCAATGTTGATTTTTAAATAGTTCAAACTATCATGCACCGGTAGAGTCTACTCTCCTTCATAGGTCTTTTAGACTTTTTCGAATACCTACTCGAGGGCCAATTTAAATCTTCGTTTTTGGATCGGAATTAAAAGAGCTTACTTTCTGGCGGCGTGATCTCGTAAATAAGAATCATACAGACGTAAACTGATAGTGTTTTCAGAAACCAAGTTTTCTGCTTTCAGTAACTGTTTTTGGGTCTCTCGTACCACAAACTTCGGATTGATTTTACACAGTCGCACAATTTGGCATTTTGCAACAGAAATAGTAGCTGTAAGACGCTCCGACCATGGCCTATCTACATGACTAAGTCATTCTGAACCCTTTATTATTATTTTTTGTACATCTTCTAGACTAAATTAATGATTTTCCCGCAGCACTAAAGACGACGAAGAAGACGGACGAAAGATGACTGCATGCAGCAGAAATGCGAATGTTGCGATGGATGTGTGGGATAACTCTGACTGATAGAGTGAGGAATGAATACGTTAAACTCTGCGGAGTCTGCGTTTCTCCTGGATCTTACATTTTATTTCTAGTGGTATATTTTTGGGCTGATTCCTATATTCAGAAGTAGGCGTACTTCTCCACGCAGCAACTTGAATAAGGTTAGTGAATTGAAGTACTGCTGTTTCAATCTCCTCAGCTTCTTTGAGCCTAATATTTAACTTTAGTTGTTCTTCAATATGTTCCCTGAAGAAGCGCCAGTCTATGTAGTTATTATGTAACATTAACGGTCTCTCGACTTCAATTATGGTTGAGCTGATAGTTAGTAGAACTGGAGTGTGATCAGATGACCCATCAGCACATGCACACAGCACAGCGCAGAGTCATGACTCGATTCTCATGTGGAGTTTTGAGAGACCTTTTATTATAAAGAAGTCAAGTATGTCCGGAATCCGATTGTGGTCAGCTGGCCAGTTTGTAGGTTCGGATGGAGCAACTGTACTTAAGTGATTTACATCGACGCTTAGCTTTAGTTGTCTTCCCCTGGTTATATTATGTATCAATAAATATAAATTAATAATAGTGTGAATAAAAAAAAAATATTTTATTTAAAAAAAGCGTGGGGTGCTTTTTAAGATATTATCAAAATGATAATCACTCTACTCATATCTGTCAATAAAATATTTATAACTATTGACACCATGCACCCCACGCTTCAGGTCATAATATGTGTGCAGAAACACATCTTTACATATTTCTATAGGAATACGACGTACGTAGGGTAAGGTGGTATAGGAGTACGCACTTAAGCTTTAAAGCCTTATAAAAAAAACACAAATACATTTTATGAATCAGTTTTTGTTTTAATAGAAAGAGTATCTAATGATGTAATCAAATTATGAGTGACAATTAGGAATCTAAATATAATTTTGAAAAATAAACGAAAAACCACAAAAAGATATTTGCGTACTCTTATCCATACGGGTGTTTAAGAATACGCAGAGGGGTCGATAAGAGTACCAACATATTAATTTCTACATGAAGCACAAATAAAGTTACCAACATTCTTATAATTGGTGCATTTCTGATGCCACCAAGTATTACATTTGAAACACTCAATCCAGTCCTCACATATTGGTTCTTTGTATACTTCTTCACATCCTCCACACTTCCAAATATTCTTCTTTGGTCTAATTTTTGACTTCGTCTTTGGTTTAGTAATTGTTGTCCTCTTTGGTTTACTTAATGTTACCATCTTTGGCTTCTTCTTGGCAGCTTCTTCTTTCTCCAGCTCTTGTTTATAAGGAGAACTGCTGATTATATCAGATTTTTTCTTCTTCCTAGTAGATCTTTGGACGGTTTCAGCCCGAGGTAATGGCGCTACTTCGAAAACTGAGGTGTGTGAATGTCTCCCTGTAGAGGTCGTTGCAACTTTACTTGATGTTGATGGAATCTCGGCACATGAGTCTGGAATCTCAATAGCAGTTGTTTTCGGTGTTTTAGGTGATGTTGTAAAAGTCTGAGCAGTTGATGTGGAGGGCAACGTCTTCAATGAGTCTTCATTGGTTTCAGGTGGTACATTGTCATCAATCATTGATACGTCATTTAAATTCCGTGCTGGTAATGGTGCCGGCGCAGCATCAGACATGTCGAGTTGTGGGCGATCCGTCACCTCGTTACACAAAAAGTCTTCTTCCTTAAAAACATCTGGATTGTAGGGATATATCCCTGTTATTTTGAAGCCCTCCACAGCGTTGGCTGGAGTAGCAGCTTTTAAGTAGGCAGGTGCAAGTATGGAAGCTATTTGATAAGCTGTTATAGCGCGACCTGGGTGATTTTTTTGCCATTTCTCACATTCGGTAGAGTAAAATTTTTTTAGGATGTTGAAGAAGCAGCGATCAAGGGGCTGAGTTCGGTGGCTGCTGTGAGGAGGTAATGTCAGCGCATGTATATTATTTTTACGAAAGAAATTTATAGCTTTCAAAGAGCAATGAGACGTGTGATTGTCTAAAATCAGCATAATCGGGTCATCAGGAGAAGGTTTAGTATGGTCCTTGAAATGGGAGAGCCAGTCCGGGAAGATATCACAGTTTATGAAACTGGAATCGGAGACCATCCCGATTGAAGACGGTGGAGCACCATCCAAAAGCTCAGCTTTCATTCGTTTTCGAGCAAATATGAATGTTGGAGGAAGAAAATATCCACTAGCGCTCATCGCACAGACGATTGTCACGTTGGTACCCCTTTCAGCACTTGAAATTTTATTTACACATCGTTTTCCTTTAGTGGATATCACTTTCGGTGGCTTATTGGGAACTGTGGATATGCCGGTTTCATCCATATTAAAAATACGATGCGGCGGGAATTTATAAGTCTCCATAAGATCGGACAGATTTTTGAAGAATCGGTCGCATTGAGGTTTGTTGAAACCTATAGCTCGGGCAATACTAGTCGCTGTAGGTTGCCTTAAGGACAGATCTGGATGTCTTTTACGAAAGCCTCGTAGCCACTCTTTACCAGCCATTTTTTCAACTGGATTGAAACGATTCGGAACGTTATTTTGTTCGGCAAATTGAAAAGCTAACTCCCTTAGTCCTCTTGAAGTTAGTCCATAAAACATGCCATCTATTTTTTTTATATAGTCGCTTAATTCTTGCTCCATTTCTAGTGAAAAAGTAGTATCATATCTCCCTAGACATGTAGCTGGTGTGGATCTTTTTAGCCTTTTACGAAGAGTAGCTTCATGTACTTCCATTGAATGTGCTACTCCCCTTATAGATTCACCATCATTAATTCGCTTTCTTGCATTTTCGAGATCCGTAATTGACCATAGACTTCGTTCGGTAGTACGTTTCCTTCGCGACATGCTGAAAATAAAAAAGAACCATACAATTTTACAACAGTCGTATAAGAGTACGCGCGTACTCCTACACACCTAAGCGCTGCGTCATCTTATACGACCAGCACATTTTGAACTCACAAGACTGTTTCTGCCATCTAGTGATGGAATGTGAAATTACTTTCGCTTCGAGCCCTAACCTTGGTAAGCCGGCGTACGTAATCAGTAATCGTTTCTCAGAATGTAAATAGTGTTTCATAATTACAATGCTTTAAAAATGTCCAAAATAAATAAGAAATTACAACCAAGACTTCAAACTTACCTGGCTTATCCGTTTTACAGCACTTTCGAATATTTTTTTGTCACACACTCCTACGCTGATTGCCGGTCTAAACGCAACTGAAGTAAGCTTCAAGAAGCCAACCGTTTCGTCACTGGCTTCACTGCGTAGTCTTATCGACCGCGTACTCTTATAACACCTTACCCTATATGTGTATGTCTGTTTTGTCTCAAATAAATATAGATGACTATCTTTTGCCCGTGACTCCGTCTGCGTAGACTCTAGGGTTAAGTGCAGAGAGATTTTGCATTTATGGATGGATTACATTTTCCGGGATAAAATTATCCCATGTTAATTCTGTTAGCCCTACCTACCTTTATACCAAAAATAATTCAAATCGGTTTGGTAGATCCAGAAATACCCATTCCTACGGGAATACTCCATTTTCCGGGCTAAAAAGTATCCTATGTTCTTTCCTGATGTATAAGCTATATTATTGTAAAGTTTCATTAAAATCCATTCAGTAGTTTTTACGTGAAAGCGTAACAGACAGACAGACAGAGTTACTTTCGCATTTATAATATTAAGTATGGATTAAAGTTATCAGAACCTTCCTACTGCAATAAGAATCAAAATGCACGAACGTAAAGTCAGTGAGGTGTTTTTAAAAGCGAACGCATTCCTAAATGGGCCGAGGTTGAAAAAAGTAAAAAGAAAGGAACAGTCCCGTTACAATCCCGGTCCCATGCTGCGTACTCCATAGACGAACTGACAACCGACTATTCCAATTCAAGAGTCCATGGCAATAGTAATAAGCAAGTGCGATACTTTATAGTTTACGTTTCATGGTTATGTTTTGTTGGGCTTGAAAAACTTGAAAATTGTAAAATATTTATTTGGAATATTTGTTATCGTGGCTTAAAAGATTGATGGTTAATAATAAATACTCTCAAAAACATTTGAGAATAAATATAAACAATAGTTATAAATGTTTTTATTATTATCCTATTAGAAAATTAGACAGTAATCACTATAACTGCTCTTTTTGGTTTCTTAACAGTAGTGTATGTCGTGTGATTGACACTTCCGAATTCGATTTGGTAAAGTGCACTAAAGATTATCGGATAGAAAATTTTGCGTAGCAGAAATGTATCCGAAAAATGGGCCAATAGGAAATTGTGAAATATTAGTTCTGACTAAAAAAAACAGCGTATGTAGCAACATACGCTACCTTGGGATATTATTCCCAGAATAAACAACCCGGTCCTACAGAGGAACTCTTTAATTTGAAATAAAACGCATGATCTAAGTATTCACCATATTTCTAGTTCATGTAAAGTACCTACATGAAACTTTAACGAAACAACAATATTTTTTTTTGAAAATTATATTCAATATATATTTTTTTATCATGATCGCCTTTTCTTTGAAGTTTTCTCGTCTTAACTGGATAAAAGTGACGATTTATGTTTATTGTTACTTAGTAATCAATAGCTCAATATTTAAATATTGTGTTAAACACTTGAATTTCTGACTAATCGGTCAATATCTTGTTTACCGATTCTGAGTTTAGCAAGATGATCCCATAATTACCTCCTTAATCTACTTGGATTTCAGACGCTTAAAGGGCCGCAGAAGCTTAAGACTAGCACGGAGCAAAAAAAAAAACTTGGTTTTAAAATCTTAAAATAATATAGGTATTATTAGTATACATTATTATTAAAAGTATATTCAATAATCACAGGAAAACTAATCGGTTTTGCGGTGTTTTTTCATCATGGTCCTGTTAAACCAAACACAAATAAATCTAGTTCACTTAAAAAGAAATAATTTTAAAACTCTAGAAACTTGTTACACTAATGCACGAATACAATGGCATATGCATACAATTTGCATTATATGTTGAATTGAATATCTTCAAATTTATGGTTTTTAATGAGGTCTCACGTTTCTAGTCCATAAAACACCCTAGCACAAATTTACTTAATAAAAATATTTCATGTTTAAGTTTAACCGACTTTTACGGTCATTATTAATAGGCCTTATAGTGATCGTGTGATCTACACTAAGATGGAGAGTATGTGAATTTAGAAACTACAAGTCCAATTTGAAAAATGATTCAGAGGTAGACAGCTTTTTTTTACCGATAAAGGCTATATTTCATTATGGTTCAACCAGTGATAACGGAGTGTGTATGGAAATATGGCAAAAACGAGGAAATCATATCCTTACGCATCACATACGGAGTTCCAGCCAACATTGAGTGTTTAGTACTTTTACTATGGAGAAATGCTGAGTTTTAATTTGAATAAATACCTTAGTGTAAGCATGTAAAATGGCTCATCAAAGAAATAGTATTGCTTAGCTCAATATGTGAAACTAGTTGTATGTTGAACATATAGTCTGAGAACTCTGTACTGTGTAGGAAGTAGGAGCTTCGATACTCATCCCTACATAAACAGGTCGTTGCCACAAGCCTATCGATCCCTATCGACTTGAGCAAAGATACTTTTTAAAATTGTTGCCAATGTGTACGTATCTTTGATAAAAGATGAACCTACACAATTATATATTTATTACATACACGAGAAATTTAAATAAATATCCAACGTACTATAAAAAAGCAATATAAATAATAAGGTATAAAGATTTTCTGTCAGTGATAAACCCACTCATATTATTGTCAACATAGAACGTCATATCTGTTACAATGTTCTGCTCTTATGCGACGGTTGTAATGTTTAATGAAACTTTCTCCTGTATTACTTCTCAGGTATTGATGAGGGGGTGGGAGGCGGTGGCACATTTACAGCGCAACTAGAAGAAAATGCTCAGGCAAGAAATTAATATTTTTTGTAGATAAGTAGCACACGAGCATTTGATTGTATCGAGTGGCGGTTAGCGGGTGGCGCTGTGGTCGTCCGCCACTCCGCCACGCCGCCAACCGCGCCGCCACACCGCCGTACCGCGCCGAGCACCGACTTGCGAGCGCATTGCTAGTAGGAAAGTTGTTTATGACGTCGGAAAGTGTCACGTTGAACCATGGTGAACTGCCGCGGTGTCTTCCGCGCTGGCTGGCCTACTCACTAAATCGTCATTCTATCAATATGTCATCATGACTTTATCTTTGCCATCAGATCAGCGACTGCCCGCGTCGCTTTACAAATACCATGCATTACCGTTGTAAGTTAATAACAATCACACCGCGACCATCCCGACATACGATTCTCTTGGTTATCTTATAAGTAACAAAATTTTAAAAACCATGTCTTATTTTTTTGAATTGCACTTTATTTTTAAATGTCACTGATGAATGACTTGCAGCTAGGTCACCTTTTATACACAGTTTCCCTTTTTATGGAAATAAGATTTCATTTGCTTTAAACGCATTTAGTGCGACTTATATTTTCATAGGCAACAGTAACACTGACATTTAGTGAATAAATTTATTAGTTGCCATTAAATAAATTCAAAATACTAAACCATACAAATTTAAATAACGTATGTACAAATCTGCCATTTTATTTCTATAAAAACAAAGTTTTTTAGTATATGCATTAGGATAAACGCGAAATAAATTTTAAATTGTCAATGTTTGACAAGAAGGCGGCTAACCGACAGCTTGAAGCATTTGACGCGAATCGTCGACCTCTCCGCCACCTTCGAATGGTTGGTGGCGAAATAGAGGTCATTGACAAGGCCTAGCTTGCATCACCAGCGTTCCATTTGAATCGACAACGACTTCTGTCTATAAGAGTGTATTTGTTCAAGCTTATTGAAGTAAGCTCGACGGAAACGTGTTGTAGCCGTAGTACTCAAATATTCGAACTTTGATTACATAACACCGACTGAGGCTACCAATACCTTCGATGGCATTGTATGTTGTTCGATATATATTTAATATATTTGTATGAGCGGAAACAGAAATGCAGTTTTTACTTTTCCCATAACAAGTCTTATTGACAGGAAGAAATTTTAATCAACACAATTGAAATCAATAACAATCAACCTAGAGTTGTATGATTGTTTGATGGCTTTAAAAATGTATGTCGTATTCGCATATTCGTATCCGGCTTTTGCAAATCTTTTGCATTATTTTTATCGTTTTTGTAAGATAGGATATCAGATAACAATATTATAAACGATTACACAATCAAAGCATCAATGGTGTTTTTGACAAAGAGAAAACGGGGTGGATGTTATGATTGGCGCCCAGAAAGCATTATCATGTATCCGGTGCTGATGGAGCAACATTGATTTTTTGTCCGTACGTATGTGAACAATGGCGTATTTGTGCCGTGTGCCTAGTCGTGATCTAAGTTGGCGGAATGGGGGACGCATGCGAGGAAGGGGGGTACGCACACACCGAACCGACTAACGAAACGAAAATTTGTGAGGTGAACGAACGCGAGTGGCCGCGCAACCAAACGTCAGGTTGATTCACTTTTCATCTACGCTCACTCTGTTATGGATAAACTTATTTATTTTTTGAATAGTGAAATGAAAATTCTCTTTTAGCGATAAATGTTATGCGCTGTTCTTTATACTGATTCAGTAATGTTTTTAATTATTATAAAACTACTTAATCAAGGATAGTTATTGTAGAAACTGTGCATTAATGATGTATAAGTGATATTTGATTAATTCATGATAACGATAGGGTGTTTGAATAAAAATATGTGAAGGAAATTATTAAAGAAAGATAAGAAAGCCCGATGATAGCTTATATTAAAAAGATAAAAATATGGTACAGTGTTATATATCTGCTAAATGTTGCGTTAATTCACTATAATACTAATTCAGAAGTTTATATATGTGTATATCTATGAAGCTATTTTAAGTTTTTTCACTCATGTATACAAGTTTTGTATACATTTAAATAATAATAACAAACATCGATCTTAACAAAATTTTGATACCAGTTTGAAGCGAGGTTGAGACTATAAGTTTTTACTTTTATCGAGCAAATGAGCATGGAGATAGGTTCAACGACCTCGCAAAGTCCGCGTTTGGCGGCACTCCACCAGTTTGCGGGCGAGCACTCGCTCCACACACTGGATGCAGCCGCTGGAAACTAGACACACATCGCACACCAACCGAAATGTCAATAACACCGCTCATTATTTCACACACAAAAATTATTCGCCTAGAACATGTGACGTCTGACAGTAAAATCCTTTACTTGCAAACAATTATTTCTTACGTATCTATTATTGAATTTTTTTTTGTTACTTTTAAAATGAGACTTCGCTGGAAAACGTCACTCATATAAATAAATTCTTTACCTAATAGTTCATTGACTCGCATGATTCATATAGAACGATGTAGAGATGATTGTGACCAAGATTCGCTTATATTTGTAACTAAACAACATACGTGTTGGAAAAGAAACCAGGCGCACATTGAAAGTGCACGCGCACGTTGAAGTCGTTTGTATAAGAGTCTACGTTTAGCTACATTGTACACTAAGATTTATTATACTTTAAACTTATTTTGCGTAATCTAGTATATATTGGTCTCCATAATTAAAGGACTGGTTAAAAACGAAAAAGTTTATTTCGATTGATTTCTTTTCTACATATGATTTATTTTTAAATTTTTGAAGGCATAGTTGGCTGTTTCTAAAATTTTAAACATATTTCTTTAAACTACCTTATTAACATAAGATGCCCAGCTTTACCATGTTTTAACAAAATAATTAACCCTTTTTTTCGATTTTGCAATTGTTTTACCGAAATTTTTAATTATATAGTTGTCTTTTTGCTTAGTCATATAATGTTGTATGATTATATTTTCACTAGCGGGATAGTTGCATAAATAAAAGCGTTATTAGAATAAAATAGATAATATCTGGAAAGCATAAGCTACATACAAAGAAAAAATGGTGAAGCATGATAGTTTATGCTTTCTTTGCCATTTTTTAGCGTCGGTATAGCAATACAACAAGAGATAGTAAGTAGTTTTTTATTTTAATTTACAATGCGAGGAGTAGTTATAAGCGTGGCGTCATAGTGCGGCTGGTTTGCGCTTTGAATACACCACAACGCAAGCACATCACAGAGTTCTTACTGTATTTCATTTAAATATTTATCATTTGATAAGGAACCCATGTCTTTTTTATTATTATATGCAATAATATGTGTTATAACGAATAAGTATACAATTATAATTTAATGAAAGTAAACATTATGGGCCGTGCCATCGCAGGAGAGCAAAACATTTTCAATTACAGTAAAATGAAAAGACCTAAGATCTTTAGGTTGCACGGCATTCCCAAGCGCTACCAGGCCACAAGTCAGTCCAATTTGATTTTGACGTAGGTAATTCTTTAGTTGTTCCGTTGACAAAGCGGCAATGTCGCGCAAAGTCACAACACAAAGTCTGGAGTGTGAAAACTCGGAATAGGTTTTAGTTTACAACGTTGACCTAGGGTACATTTTGAAAATTAGGGACTTTTATTCCAAAGTCAAATCATCTTTATTCAAGCAGACTTTTACAAGTGCATTTGAATAAATAAATAAATACACCCAACAGTCACATATATAGACCTGACCCCACACTAAGATACGAGTCTTGTGTCGTGGGTATCAGAATCTACGAGAGACTTTTCGGTCTCACAAACACCCAGACCCGAAACAAATATTTGTAGATCACACAAACATTTGTTTCGGTGCGGGGATCGAACCCGCGGCCGCTCGTTTCGCAAGTTGGTGTCTAGCCAACTGCGCCACGGGGCTGTCAATTTGAATCGTCATTTTAAAACTATATTTTGAAACTATTCCCGCATGAATAACGATAAGTGTTAATTCTATAAATTGTACTTTTTGCATTGCACTTAAATACAAATTTGAATGAAATACAATATCACAAAAAAAAAACGAAAATATTCACAAAGTGAAGATCAATGGTTTTATTTTGTTATTTTATTAGTGAAAGTACCTTATTGTTATTTTTAATTGTAATATGTATTAATTCAATATTCGATTATCCTATAATCTTTTTAAATGTTACTTTTGTAAATATGGTTTTATTGTCTTTGCGTAAATCGTAGTTAGTAATAAGGCCGCCTATTGTCCTCGTAGTCGTTAGGCTTATTATCCAATTTTTTTATATTTGTATGAGTTACAATGAAGTACATATACAGAAATAAATAAATGAGATGAAGAATTTACATAAAATGTAAAAGTAAAGAATATGAACTAACTTCGAAAATTTTATGTAGGGCTTATTAAGTCTCACTTCGTTCCTTCAAACCATCACGTTGTATATGAGTATAATATTTATGCCACTCCTAAGGTGGTAAAACAATATATTTACTTTGGCCAAACTATCCAACTATGTAGAGACAACACAAAAATACAGTTGGGCGGGCGGTATTCGAGAAGCTACGTCACATGTACAAATCAACGATCCCATAATGCTTATAGACTACTGTCTTTAATCAGTGCAATATGACTCCCATGATACATTGAGCCCCCAGAGAAGTGAAGTAATTATATCTGCAGTGGTGAGCGTGTTTAGGCGGACGTTATGTGTAGCATGTTACGTTACGTTACGCCCTAAGGCACGATAAACTGATGTCTTGAAAAAGATGTCTGGTAGCAGATGGACGAGTGTTGCTCAAGTCCGGTATGGTTGCCGCTGGCTCGGAAAGGCCTACGTTCAGTGATGACGGATATAGACTAAATAGAGAGAAAAAGGCTTGAAACGAAGGCCATCATTGAAGGTCCTTGACTCAGTTTTACAATGACGAATAATTCAATTATGTCAATTATGTGAGTGAGTGTTCTGCAGTTTAATTGTGTTTCGGAGGCACAAAAAGGTTAGTTTCCGCATTGCGCCGCGCAGTGATCGCGCTCGGTGCGCTCGGTGCGCTCGGCACTCGACCGCCGCGTTGCAACGCGTCGGCCGGCGCCGCGCCGCGCAGCCTGCAGCTTACATTTCCGCGCTGTAGCCGAGCTGCACGCATCACGACCGACAGGGCTCCTCAATCATTCATTCAAATAATACACTTCAATATGTTCGATATTTACTTATACCCTTACTTATTGAACTGCTCGTTGATCACGAATGTACGTCAATATTTGGGCATACCCAAATGCTCCAAATATGCGGTACGGGTTTTAGGTAACAGCTGAATATGATTACATGATACATTCTGTTTTAATTGTTAACCACTAATTAATAAGGTAAATGAATAAGGAGATTGTAGAAGTGTTTCATCCACCAAACCGCCCTAGGGCAATGCGGGGGACTAAGGCCTAACCTCTCTCAACTGTAACTGTAGGACATAGGGTTGCTATTGATCGTAGTATACACCCTTGGCTTCCTCGGCTTTAATTTGTGCCGTTTTAATCTTATATAAGTAGATACTTAATTCAGAAATCATTTTTGTTTCTATTAAATTCAGAATTACTGACATTTTGGCGCGTTCTGTACCATTTGTTGAAATTTGCAACCCAGTCGAACGCACAACTTTAAACTGCGCCACAACATTGAAGAATAAATAAGAACGGCACATCGGCTGCACTTTAATGGGAATGCATCGATTCGAACGTTTACAACGCCTGTCGCCATCGGCGGCTAGCGGTTCGCAAGGTTCAGGTTCACTCGGGTTCATTGCCATAGTTTTGTAACCCTTCTTGTGTAACTCGCTCTCGGCGGCCCTTCTCGCTCGCCTCTCACTTGGACTTATTATTGCACTTAGCTTGTTGCTCGACAAAGTATTGCGACAATCCACTCCATCTCTGGTACTTCCTTCCTGTGATAGAGTAAATCAATTTGTTACTTTATTCATAGTTTTTGAATATTGTAGACAGTATATATCAACTCCAAAGCCATTCGAGTTAATATATATTTGGTAACGTTAAACTTTATTAAATTTACGTACTTGAAAAGGCTCTCTTCGAAAGGACGAAATGAATTATGCATTTTATTATGATTGAAAATCACAAACGTCTGGTACAAGGAGCATCAATAATTGAAACGACCCTTTTGTGTTTCTGTAGAGCCAATGTTTGTGGACCATAACAGCATTATAGTCGCAACACGATGAACACGTGGTCCCAACAAAGGCTCTTATTTTCACAAATTCTTATTTGTTACGGCTTCGGTAGTTGTAAGAGTGTAATTATTATATCTACAATAAATTCAGGAGCTGAATGTTTTTTGAATGCCTGGTTCATTCCGCGGTATAATTTTAGGGTATAACACAGTTCTTGGAAATACGTCACACGTAGCTATTACCTGCCTATGTGTTCTATCACAGTCTTTATACACCCTGTATCAAAATGAAAAGTTTTCAAAGGGAAATACTCAAAAAGTATTGTTTTTGATAAATTCCTAATTATTTCGTTATAAAATTGAAATAAGCGACCAAATTAATAAAAGATGGGCTCAAAGCATAGGAATCTATCGAATAAACATGATGTCAATAAGCAGATGTAAGTTTGATGTATGGTAAATGCGGAATGTTTAATTGAGCAGTCGCGTAGGCTGTGGTTCCGCGTCTAGCGGCCGTCGACCTCGCAGCCTTTCGAGAGTATCGAACCACGGGGATTACGTCACCCGCGCGAGCCACCCCGCCGACACCGCGACACCGTGACACTGGGACTCCACCACAACGACACACACATTACAACCACCAATCTCTACGCAGCCATGCAATCTACCCGAGATTCACTACCTACACCAACCTAATAAATATCAAATCACGGTTCATATTTTTTTAAAAACCGTCTTACTTGAATAATGAAAATTGATGATCATAACATATTTTTCTTACACTTGGGTACAACAAAGTATTAACAGAACCAGAAAATAGACTAATAATTTTAATTTACTAGAGTACATAACATGTTATCTATACGATAAATTATATTTGCGATTGAGTTATGAACAAACTACCATACAATATGCGTTAGATAATTGTAAACACGATTGCGAAAGCACAAGCATACGTGTTGTGGCTCGATGGAAAACGAAGCGGTGCGGTGTTAAAATTTTCGGAAACATTTTAACGTCGAAACTTTCGTTGGTTACGCTCACTCAGTCGATGTAGTAAACATCGTCCAACAGCAGCCCAGCAGTCATCGACCCGCGGAGCCCACAAGGCCACTCGTTTACTCAACAGTCACTATTTTTTATTGACTTCCTTCTAATATTTGGTATTTATTTTTTTAATAAGCTAGAACATTATAGATGCAGAATTTATTTTATTCAAGTTTCTATCGTTTATGCAAAATTATATACCTGTTAAAACACATTTAATTGTATGAATAATTCAGTTTAATCTTTCTGTGCGACTATATTACATAAATGGCTCTTTGTTTTGGACGTAGTTGCAAAGGCAGCTAAACAACCGCTGTGTTCTCAATACAGTAAACTCTAGCGATCGGTGGTATAAACGAGCGCGGGCGCAGTGCGAGCAACCAACAAAAGTACTTTCGGCCGAGTAACGGGACGCTGCGGAGAAATGCTCTACGAAATCGAAACACGCGGTCCCGTTAGCCGGCCCTCGCCCTGGCTCTGCCGGGATTATCTTCGTAAATCACAGTTCAACCATCGTTCAATACCTTTTGTCAACGACAATTTGATGTGGATAGAAAAAAAAATAGTCGATACATCATTTATTAGCAGACCCGTAGACCTTTTTTATTGTTTATAATTTTTATATATTTTACTTGACCCAATAATGTGTGAATTTATCTAGATATATCATCCCAAATGCTATCTTTTTTAATAGTCATATTGCCAACCCCCCTCGCCCGCCCCGCAACGTAAACATAGTTGAAGGGGGGCTATTCTCACTTTCAGTGAATATTAATTATTAAATTTTCACATAGACCAACAGTAAGATAGAATTCATAATTTTGATTTATTCATTCGTTATTAAGTGGATGTACAGGTTGATAAAAATATGATATAATATGTTTTTTATAATGTCTTATAAATTTTAACATTGCATTGAGCAAGCATATGTAATTAAGAATTTAAAATTAAACCGAAAATATGTTTGTTAAATATACACCATAGCGCCATCTGTTGACATCATTCAAAATTAAATATTACTCCTGCTAACAAAAACAGAATGGAGGAGTATAGATAAGTAAGTAGTTTTAATATACTCGAATAGATGGCGCTTTCACGTTAAAACTTTATTTGTGATACTAATGCCCAATATTTAGAATAAGTAAATATTTATAAATTTAAATAAGATTTAAATATAAATATAAAACAAATAGTAATTAAAACCGATACAGAGTGATTAAATAATATTATCTTGGCATATTATAATTTTATCTTATTATACGTAGATATTATTAAACCGGCAAATAAATACAATGAAGTAAAGGATATTATGTAACATATTGTTTTAAACCTCAATATGAGAACAATGAAATCTACAAAATGTTTGATGTTTAGGAACAATTACAAAGCTACATAAGCTTAATGATTTTTTACAATGTAACTACTGCAGTTCCCTAAAAACATTTGATATTTTTTACTATTGTAAGTGTGTAAGTATGTAAATCGCCACATGGTTGTTATATAGGGGTGGATATGTAACATCGTAAAAAACTTGTGTGCTTTTTAGCATTTTTGCCCTTTATTTAAAAAATAAGTGAATTGATTGGCTGCGCGAAGAGGCGCTGGAACCCTCGGCTTGGCGCACCGTGTCCCTCTGACCAATAACCAATGGCAAAGCGAGTATGTAGTGAGGGTTCTCGCCCTTTTCTCGCTTAACAAAAAATGATTGTAATGCCAAAATTTTGTCCAACGAGGGATACGTTATAAAATTTAATGGGAAATTATTTTAACTTTTATGTGAGGTACTCATGTGGTAGGGAAATTCACTGAATTTTATTTGAAAACACATAGAACCATGCAATATATTATTTTATTATTTTTTTTAATAATGATATGTTGTTGTAAGAAGCTACTACGGCGTTGAGTATTACGCAATTTCTGTTGACTTAAAACGAAGTTTTCCTGCTAGACAGGCTCATTATTGTGGATGATGAAAACATGGGACTTTGCCTGATTGGTTCGCTTTTACGCATAAATTAGTGCGCTGTAAAAGCAAATTTGAGGAACAGATGATACCCTGATAACGATTATAGGCTAATTTTTAATGCATTGTCGACATCGAAGCTGCGAGGAATAAACCCTAGCGAGTACGACATTATAATCTGGTGTGTGTACGTAATACCTCAAACCCGATTTATTCGTAGATATTATTACAGAATTTCAGAGTGAAGCATTAAAATTCAACAGCAACGCTCGTTAAGACCATTACGCAAAGAGAAAAGTACAAGTAAAGGCACCCAATTGACACTTTGAAAATAAAGAAGAATTGTAAACTCTTTAACTTGTTACACAAGTTTCAGATAATGACTAAACAAGGTTCTGGATTTACCTAAGTGCACAAAAAACAAAATTTTAAATTGCAAGTAACTATTATTTATTAAATGATATTTTTATTCCGGCCTATTTTCTGGTGTGCGATTATTTTTATCGGTCATCGCAGCTAAGTATTTCGAATTGGGTAATTGTGATGTAGCGGTACTACCCCACTCAAGCTAGCTCACAGGTGCTGCAGACCCATCTAACAATAGCGTTACTCTACCATTTCCATTAATAATTGTCGTAATAGATTAAAAGAGCAATAAAGGTAAACATGGAATTATTTTTTTATTTTAATTAATTTTGCAGGGTGATTTTCAGACCGTTGTTGGAAACTAAGGCAGATAATAGCTACGGTGATCACAAACCCATTGACGTTAAATAGAATCCGGACCAAAATAAAAAAATGACGTTTTCATACAACCATCGATATTAAATGTATGTACGTGGTTTGTTATGGAAAACGTCAATTTTATTATCTATTGTCAGGGTTTTCTTTAACGCTACACGGATCACGGTTTGAACACACCCTGTATATTTAATAGCACTTAACAACACTTACCTTTTTGCTCGGTTTTCGTATCTGTAATAGAGTTAAGTTCTAGCATGCTCGGCAAAAATATTTTAAAACACAAGACATACTACTGGCCAGAACCAAGAGAAAATGTTGCGTTCTACGCGACGGTCCACATTTGCATTTGCGTAACATACAGTTAGCATAATAAATGTAAAAAGCATTAGGTCGAATTGCTTAGAACGTATAGGAACTGTCAAAAACTAATCAAAGTTAAATAAATTCTCAATTCCTTTACTCATTTTTTAATATGATTATTGATGAACGGTAACAAAATATAACATATATTTCAATTTTTAATTTATGTTGTCATGAGTAAAATATTGTTAATGACAATGCATTTTCGGTTAAACAATTTCGAAGCTATCTCTTCTCTTTCTATCTACTTGCACTAATATAATCATACAACCATTGAACATTTAAACACAATTGATAAGAACGTACGTAACGTGATAAAATCAATAAATATATATGATATGCATATTACTGCGGTATGACTTATGAGTACACTGAATTAGTATTACTTTAAAAGGTACGAATCTGTTTGTTCCCACTGCAATAACTGATCTAAACATAAAAGATTTCAAGTATCAAGCATATAACACCGCATTACAACTTAAATGTGAAGTATTCACACAATCAATCTCATGACTGTTAGATAATTCGCTAATCGGCTGAATGCGCCACTCAAAACATCAAAACGCGCCCTAAGTTTGTTAGTTAAATATTCAGCGTTGAGCTCTCCCTACATCAATGCAAACAAACTCATCATGATACAAACTTATCATTTTGTTAAATTTAAACAAGACTCGCGAGACCGCTTATTTTCGCGACTATGTAAACGGTGGACGTGAGTGAACGATTGAAGAGCATTGTGTGCCGGGCAAAAAGTTGTCAATTCAGTTGGGGTGGCACCCGCCCCCACGCCGCATATTGACTATTCAAACGTTTTGTTACACAGAAACTCTTCAATGCAATCGGCGTGGCGTTACCATTCACAACTAAATTTCTAAATATTGATTGTTTTTATAAATAGTCATTTCCGAGCAAACTAGTAACTATGAAGTCTATTATTAAGGATTTTTAAGAAATTGTCATCGAATGATTAGGAAAGACATACTCCTATATAGTAAATATGAGTAATGTACTTATATTAACAATAAAATGTCTCTTTCTTCTATTGTTGGTAAAATTATTTATTTTTAAATACTTATAGAATAAATTTGCCTCAAATTTTTCACATGGAATATATATATGTATGTATATACCTAGTTCCAAAAAATGCGCACTACAAGTATTATTATCTTGGTAAGATATTTTATTGATACGAGCCTTAGTTATAAAAATATTATCTATATATATAAAAGAAAGTCGTGTTAGTTACACCAGTTATAACTCAAGAACGGCTGAAGTGATTTGGCTGAAAATTGGTGGGGATATAGCTTAGAATCGGGAATAAAACATAGGATACTTTTTATCCCGTTCGACAGCGTTCCCGTGGGACTTTTCATTGTTTTCTATATCCATACAAAAGTTTCGTTATAATATTTAAGTCAACATGAACTTTAATACAATACAATAAAGTTTAAATCGTAGTGGAGGAGTTCTATAATATAAAAATGAATTGCTCGATATGTTCCTAAGCGTAAATCACGAGAACGGCTGAACTGATTTTGCTAATACTTTTTTATTAATATTCATTGAAGTACGAGGATGGTTCTTTCGGAGAGATTAATTTAAAAAAAATCCTGAAACAGTCCTAAAATAATACTTGTCCATATTCTCATACAAAAGATTTGTCTTTGACTTAAGTCATTTTGAACTTTAACACCATACCAAATTTCCTGTCAAACATTTAATGTTTATCCCGTCGACGCAGTTCAAGGCTCCTTTAAGTAAAAGAACGTATTGAAATAAGCATTTTGAATCGACAATCGCATTTTGAATCCACAACATTCGAATAATTGCGTATTTTAGATTTAAAAAATGCAGAATTATGTAAGTAATGTCTAGGGATTGGCATTTATTGTCTGTCAAATATTAATGCGTTCGTTCAGAAATTTATTTTGTGTAACTAAGGAAAATAAATCAAGTCTAATTATCCAACTGAACTTCTAATCTCCTTGGTTGTGTCTAATTTTTAAATTTTTATTATGCTTGAAAATGTAAAACACCCTAAACCGCCTTAAAAATTTTAATAAATATATATCATAAGTTGCTTTACCATGATCAGCAACAAATCCCGCTGCTGGGCACGGGCCTCCTTTACAACTGAGAGGGTTTAGGCCTTATTCTAACACGGAAGTATTTGAATGAAGAGAATTCAAATCGAGTACCTACTCCCCATTCTGCTCAATATTCACAATTTATAGTCTAATTTAATAATGTCCAGCAGATACCCAACGGAAGCGACCTATTTATTGTACTTTTTTTATTTCAGTATTCATATACAGTTGAGGCAGTGATGGCCTCGAGGTTTAGGTGCGCGGTCGAGAATCTCGGCGGTCGCGGGTTTGAATCCCAGGCACACACCTATGACTTTTCGAAGTTATGTGTGTATTCATATTGAATTATCACTTGCTTTAACGGTGAAGGAAAACATCTTGATAAAACCTGCACACCTAAAAAAAAGTTCCTAGGAATTTCTTAGGTGTGTAGTCCGCCAACCCGCACTAGGCCAGCGTGGTGGACTATGGCCTAAAACCCTCTCAATGGTGGAGGAGACCCGTGCTCAGCAGTGGGCGTATATGGGTTGATGAAGAAGAAGAAGAAGATTCATATACAATTAATAATAAAATTCAATTAATATATCAAACATTCATTGACGGGTAGGGCGATACGAAGTTTGCCGGGACAGCTAGTTTATAATAAAAATGCTTTTATGTGAAAGTATTGTACTTTTCATACTCTTATTACATAGAATTGGAATTTATATAATTAATCAAACTAAGCTTTTGTAATACGTAATTATATAAAACTATACTACCTAAACTAAACTGCCCGAGGTGTGAACTATAAAAGAAGATATCCGCTTTATAAGATTCTGTTTTTCTGTAATAATAATTATACTTTCCAGTTTGAACCATTTTAGAAGATTTATTTTTGTTATATTAAGGGGTGACACGTGGCATATCCAGCTAGTGGCCTCACCATTAGTGTGGGGTTTCATTCACACTGATATTGGTTTTTTATGCCTATTGTCAATTTTTTCTAACATTTTTTGCGTGGTCAATGAGGGGTCAGTTTTTAGATTGGCCCCTAGTTGTGATTGACGGGCAACGGAAATTCGCGAATCGCCATCTGCAAGCTCGTCAAAATAATAATTAAGAGACGTATTTTTTGTGCTTTTATTGATTTTGTTCTACAATATTGACGAACAATGTGAGCTATTTTTACGTAAAAGACAAACGAACTGAAATCGCATGTTTAGGCCTAGGATTATTCTTGTTTAATTACAGACTATAGTTATGAAGGAAAAAATCTTTATGAAAATATATGCTTTGTTTTTCATTATGTGTCATGTTGTAATCGCCACAAATTATAAAAAGTAATTAGTGAAAATACGATGTAAATCTTCAGATTGAATCACTTTATATAGAACGTTGTTGTTGGAACAACTAACAAATATGTCAACATTATGAATAGGACACATGGTTGTATTAATCGTTATGAATTAAAGGTATATTTATCAAATTGCAGTGCCCAGCTAATTCAGATTGATACGTCTATTGTCCATTACCATTTTTACGGCACGCGACTGATTCAGGTTTTTTATTGGCGTTTTTTTGGTCCATCTAAAAAGCTCCCCTATTTACAAATATCAGGGACCTTTGATCCGGTGGCTTATTAAAAATGAATATTTCATGAAACTTTATCATTGTAGTATTTCGTTTTTTTTTGGTCTGCCAATGATTAATAATTATTTTCTAATTCATACTTTTACATCTTTCTTTTGAATGTACTGGTACAATAAGATATTAATATTATTATTAAGATACAAGATACTGGTATAACAAATTGGACAAAGTGTCTTTAGCGACTCCACCCTGAGTTATCTACGGCAACGTTTCTATTGTATTTCTTTCCACTACTTAATTTTGACATGTCCAAACATCGCAGCATGCAAGAAGAATATTAGAAATCTTGGCTTTCCAGAATTTCTACTTCTTGTTACATCCGTATTTTTATGGCGTGTATATAATCACTTTATTACTAGTTCTGCAATTAAAAAGTTGACACCTTCCGTGAGGCTCTTAAATATAATTCTGTAAAGGAAGAGGTCCCAGATTCGGTTTCCGGGCCGAATTAGCGTCTGAGAGTTTAAGCCGAAATGTCCTACTAGTGTGATGATAGTCTCTGGGACCAACAACAAAAGACTTGAATATTAGTGTAAGTATAAGCTTTGTAAAAGAAAGAAGAGTGATATGAGCAGTAGAAATTCGTATTATTTTGTTTTGCTTACTTTTTTCCTGTTTTTAATAAAATTGTGTAAACGCGGTGTTTTAAAAGAATTCAACATTTGTGTTATGTGCAGGTGCTCTATCTTGTTAAAAAATTAATTATCGATATCGAATGATCCGATCTCCAATAATACCACAACACACATTAATTGAGAATCACGCCTGAGCTCTAACTTCAGTAGTTTGGCGAGGATTGTCAATTGACCAAAAATGCGATTTTTTTTTGTTGTAAATGCCGCAGTTTGAAACATTACTTTCATCGTCCATAATATTGACCTTCCATGCCATAATTATTGACTAGCCAATTGCAAAATTAAATGAGGAAACTAAAACCTTTCTACTATGTCATACTAAATGTATGGGGAGTGTTCAACGTATACGAATATATACTATACTTGTGAAGAGGACAAGCAACATGTTATATTTTACTAGATTTGAATGCATCATCATTGATTATTACGATTGAAAATCTGCGTATCAAATAGTTTTTATGGTAAATAAAAAAAAAATGGAGTAGTAAGTCATGCGTTGAATTCGGGCTTGGGGGCTAAGCAGGTACAACTCGGTGACCATAATTTAATATCCGCTTATTTGCAATAGTGCTGAAATTACTGGTTTAATTCAAAAAAGGTTTATTTTTGTGACATAAAATGACAGCATTATCACTTGAATATGAATACTTAATAAGTCGTCTCATAGGTAGTTGACTTAAATGTGCCCGCCTGTTTATAAATGATCCCAAAGGCTCTATCTTTTTATATTTTTACAGTACTAACTAGTTTAGTAAGTAATTTAGAGTCTTATTATTAAAAAAAAAAAACTTGAGGGCAAATCTAACATATTACCGAATCGTTTATTTAAATGATTTATTAACATAAAAGCTCTCACTTTGAATACTTCGTTCATTTCAGAATCTATTACATTGTTGGCATAGAAATTAAGTACATAAAGATCTTTAAAAAAATAATACATTTATAAAATGGTTGCTAGTTTACGAATCATTTCAATTCAATTTCTTATGATTGGTATTTGGTAACGTGACATTAGCCTAAACTAATCAAAGTTTTCAAATGTCTCAATGGCTGTATAAGATATGGTGGACGTAGCGTGTATTGTGTCCACGAGCTGCGTTGACCAGCAGATGTGCGGCCGGCTGTGTATTTGTATTCAATCGGCACAGCGCATGCGCACCCCGGACATCGGACCACCGACCAAATCTCCGACAACATGGCCGACACACATTTACTTATATTAATCCACATTCGCAATTATACAAATTCAATTTAGTTTGATTCTCTTTATTTAAATGTATTTTACAAGAATATACAAATCAAGTGTTACCGATTAGTCACTAAACAAAACACTCAATATAAAATAAATACAAGGGTTATAAAACGCGAACGCGTCTAGTAAATTAAACACTATTTTTTATTTTTCTTAACAGAATTTATCTAAATATGTTTATAAAAATTTTTAAAACGTTTTGTGTTATATAGATAATTATAATATATAAAGAAAGTCTATTTATGTCTTCAATAATTTCTATTCAATTATTTTGAATAACATGTCACCCTTATTTAATAATAAAAAAAATAATATATATTTGAATGATTATTAAATATTTAAAAAAAATGGCTACATAAGTTTGTTTTTTTTTCCAATTTCGGTATTCTATTTTTAAAGAAACGGTATAGGAAACTGGGTAAAATTAATCGTAATTTATTTCGTTATACAAGACAATACGATATAATGCCGTCATTGAATAAAATTTAAGCTCTTATTTAAAATAACCATATTTTATTGGTAACATTAGATTTTAGACTGAAATTGACCACGCTACATTTTTTCATTAATTGTTTATTTTATTCAACTTTTATTGTTTAGTGTACCTTGTCATTTTATTACCATTATTTTAAGTTTTAGCATTATATGATCAAAATACGTATAAAAAACCTTATTGCGTAGCCCATTTGTGTATATTAACTCATTAATAAAATTACAAAAGTAATGTAAAATAAAAATGCGTGTTATAAATATGGATTGTTGTAAAATAATGATATTTATTTACTTATAGTGAACATAGGCAGCATCCCCCAATCATGCGCGTCACCCCTAATTCACGCAAACCGTGGCACGCAGTCTCCGCATTCGCTCCTCTAGTCGCTTTGGTCCTGTGATCCCAACACATATTATCACCTACGACCATATAAAAACACATAAATAATATATTTTGTGATATTTTTGCCATACTAAGTACAAGTCATGCGGTGTTGCGGATTTCTTTAGCGCAAGGAAGCCAGTGTCAAGTGTGATGTTATTGTGCGATTTCTTTTCTATTCGGTGTGGTGAAAAGGACTGATTTTTTTGGGTACATGTGTTGATGTACCTGATTTGGGTTGCCTTCAAAGACGTTTTTCTTTTGTATACATGAAGGGTGAGCAAATATTATAATCATGTATTAACTAATCGCATCTTTGCCGTATGACCTCATGATGTTTTTAACAATTCAATAAATATTTTTTGAACAGAAAATGTTTGATATTGGAATTTCATATTAGAAAAATATCTTTTTATTAAATTAATATAAATGATCAATATGCAAGTTAATTTTGGCCATTTGTTTATTTTTATTTTTTTAATATTGTATCACAAATACTTTGAAGTTAAGGTAAATAAAATATTTGTTATTGTAACACCCAATTCAACCAATACTTTTTAATTTAATAATTATAAATATGTACATTACAACATGATAATATTTTTAGTGAATAAAAGATTCGTAAAACAGTATTTGTGATTAATGCTTAATTAAGTTACTGTTATTCACACTAACATTTTTGTTATATTTTTGTTTACTTATTTCTAAAACATTACTATTACATGTATACTAAGTAGTGATCCAGGGATCAGGCTGCCAATTTTCTTCTACTTTTTTGTGCAAAAATTTGTCATCATTTCCTGAATATCTCTTTCTTCCTATAAAGTTATGTCATATAAGTAAAGCATATCGACGTTAAAAATATTAAATTATTTTCATGAAAGAATATGCTGATGGTAATCATTTTTAGTAAAGCTCTAACAATACTTGTTTATGTTTACGACTTCGCTGTGTTAATATACAGTGCTAATCATCCTTGTATAAAACTGGCCTATAACTTTTTTCTAGGTCATATCTACTGTATATATTCAAAATCGATTCTATGATTTACCCGAGAGATCTTTATATATACACGACTTTTACTAATGCATTGGTGGGGATATGCACCTCGCTGTCAAATGCTATACATATTATATGTTTGGTTTTGTCATGATTGCAGACTGCAGCGTGTGCGCAGCGGCGGCGGCGGCGGCGGCGGCTGCGGCTGCGGCGACGACAGCGGCTGCGACAGCCACTCCGGCGACCAGCCCGGCAGCATGGGCCGTGGTGTACGCCGCAGACACCAACAAAATACCCGCACCACCTGATAACACCAATGGGATCGTAAATGGGACACCACTTTTTAATGGCAACTGTAAGTTTTAAACGGTTTATTAACTGACGGGTATTTTTGTTTCTAAATACATATAGGTGTATAATTACTTATTTCATTAACCGTAGTTAATTATAATAAAAGAGAGTTATCTAAGTGCTTTTCGATGTACTATGTTTATAGAAATCCAAGCCTAACGTATCACTGTGTAAAGCAATAATGTTTCGTAGTATATTTTCTTATTTATGACACGAGAAGTAAATTACAATCAAACCTTCGATGGCAACCAATTAAAAATGATGTGAATATACTGATTATAGTTTTACAGGCCGGCTGAAGTATTTAAACAAATCCTAAGATAAGGTAACTCTAAATAACTTCATTCTGGCTTATCATCATCAGGTCATATACGTCCCGCTGGGCACGGGCCTCCTCTACAACTTGAGAGTGTTTAAGGCCATAGTCCACCACGCTGGGTTAGTGCAGGTTGGCGGACTACACACCTGAGAAATTCAATAATAACTATTTTTACGTATGCAGGTTTCATCACGATGTTTTCCTTTACCGTTCAAGCAAGTGATAATACATTGTGAATACACACATAATTTTGAAAAATCAAGATGTGTGCCTAGGGTTTGAACCCATGATCGCCAAGATTTTCGACCGTGCGCCTAAACCTCCAGGCCAACATTGCTTTTATTACAGGTTATGGCAGACCTATAATCAAAACCACTAATGAGGTCGTAATTACTAAAGTAAAGCTGAATTTAACACCACCAACAAAAGAACTATCCAGAATATGAACAAAATTGAACTTACTTCAGAAGGTTTCGAGATGAACTTGAAAGTTTTATTGTATTACTTATTTACTATGATCTATTTAAGAAAAAGAGGTATAAGTTGTTGCTTTGGTTTATAAGGAAGTTGCTTTGGTTAAATTAACGCTGACTAGAATTGTATTAAGGAGGCTGTAATGTCAGAAAGTGTACATAATTTGAAATTAATTGGGATAAAATGTACAGAAATTGGGTAGGTGGATAGATTTTTGTAGTAAGGGCAAACTGGAAGAGTGGCGAAAATAAACTATTATTTTCTGACACAGGTGTCGTTGATACGGGCTGTGAGATTTTTGGAAAATTGGGGCAACCTCATAAACTATTAATCGGTAAAATTCTACATGATAAATATCTGTTTATATACTTGGGCATTGCTCAATGTCTTGGCTTGACTTGGTCCCCTGGAGTAAATGCTGAACGGCGCTATCCATTTGACCATTGGCCACTAGTCCCACCGAGTTGCAAGAAAATTAGAGGTTAGGCAGAGACTATAGAGCGCTAAATGCCACGGTCCAAACACACCTCTTTCGATTCCTTCACTGACATTATCCTCTTCATGCATACACGTCGGTTTCAAAGACTCTTTATATTACCCTTTTTGAATAATTTACCTATGTGGTCTTTGTAGGCGCATCTGGGCCGTCCTCGACCGACTTCACCACTCATTCTCGCACAGTAAATCTCTTTCGTAACTCTGGAACCATCCACCCTTTCAATGTCGCCAAACCATTTAAGCATCCCCTTTTCAATTTTGTTCACTACAGCGACTTTCAATCCACATTTTCCCCTCATCACACTATTCCTCACTCTATGTACCAATTTCACTCCGCACATGCTTCTTAGCGCTCTCATCTTAACTGCATTAATTTTACTTTCATGCTTCTTCTGCCATACCCAAGACTAACTTCCAAACATTAGTGTTGGCACCAGGATTCCTTTGTGTATCGCTAATTTAGCGCGGTCCGATATGTTTTTGCTGGCCACGATGGAGTACAAGCCACCATTAACACTGTTACCCAACTTTACCCTTCTTTCAACATTTCCTTCACACTTACCATCCCTTGTAATCACAGAACCCAGATATACAAATTCATCCATTTGCTCCAGTTTTTCAACCCCTATCATTATGCTGCATTCGGTTCTGGGTTCACTCCTTTCTAAAATCATTACTTTCGTTTTTCCTACATTCACTTTCATACCTTTCCTTGTAAATGCAGCATTCATAATATTCACCATTTGCTGTAACTCATACTCCGATGACGCAAGAAGGACTTGATCATTAGCGTATAAGAGACATTTGAACAGTGAATCATTCATCCTAAGACCATAATTAGCTTATTTCAAGTCAGTCAGACAACTATCCATGAAGAGGTTAAACAACCATGGTGACGCCACACAGCCCTGCCTGACACCACGTTTGATGTCAAACCAGCTCGTGCAGGCGCCATTTAGTCTTGTATGGCCAATATACATGGTCTTTCATCTTATGTACGTCCTAATATCAGATAAAATTATGTAGCTGAAAATAGTTACTGCAATATTTTAGTGTTTCATAAATTGTGTAAAAAAGTTACCAATTGACATTAGTCAGCTATTTACATTTTGGCATTTATATGAGGGGTTACCTTTCTTAATGAGGGATAAATTTGTGCTATTATCTAGAAGACCCCTTGTAAATGATATCACTATTTTTTAAATTTGTGCTGAATATTGTGGAGTAATATGAAAATCCATGAAGCTCGTCTAATTTTTAAATCATCTGAACGTTGTTGGGTCTACTGCAGTTTAAAAATAGAGAACATACGCTCATGGCCGTATAAGTTGGAATTTTTAAGTAAATACCCCCAAGGTATTTTATATTATAACTTCCAAATGATAGTTTTTTTTTATATTTCATGAATAACTAGACGTAGCTTTAAGAAAAATCCAACTGATATCTAAATATAAATTTGCATCTTATTCAGTAATAGTTTAACACCCTCGTATGGCCACAAAAGTGATTGCTATTGATAAGATTAAAAAAATATAAAAAAAAACAATCTTTTGTTTGAATGTGCTGAATCGAAAAAAACTTAAACTTTTACTATCAATTTACTTTAACGTCTGACATAATTTATAAAAGCTCTTCGCGAAATTTAGCTTCTCGTATTAACGTAGCTTGCAAATTATAGTAATTAAAATCAACCACATCAATTTATTCAATTAACTTGTATATCTAAGCAAGTGAATCTTGTAACAAGCTTTTAATGACGCTATAAGTGAACAGTAAGAACTTTAAAGTATAAAAATCTTGTTTTCGTTTTAGCGCATTTAAATTAAAAAAAAATTGAGATCCTCTTAGCAGCTTCATGTGATACCCATATTGTAGGAGTGTATTAAACATATTAGTCCGAGATCTTGGGTATGTTGGATTAAGAATGACGTCACAAAGCTAACCATGGATTGTCATCTAAACTGAAGGGGTTTACAAATTTACCGCTCAATTGGTTTAAAGTTGAGTACCAACATTTCACCCGAAGAAAAATAGTATATAATTACATATATTGCAAGGTAAATAAAAAAAAGAGATTGATAAGGGTAAAAGTCGTTGAACTTTGAACATGTCAGAGCATTGTCCTAGTCTAAAAGTAGTGATCACCTAGAGGTGATGGTGACCGGGTTTAGGCGCGCAGTCCTAAATCTCGACGGTAGCGGGTTGAAATCCCAGCCAAATACCTTAGACTTTTCAGTGTTATAATAACACACACACAGTATTCACAATGAATTATCACATTCTTTAAAAATGATGGAAAACGAACGAAAATCTTAAGAATCTCTTAGGTGTGCAGATCTTAGTCCATGGCAAACTAGGGTCTAAGCCCCTCACTTTTTGAGGAGGTCCTTGTTCAGCAGTGGGACGTTTATGCACCGATGATAAATGACTTAATATCATTATTACAGTAGCTCGGACCGATCATATTTTCGCGTTATGACCTTTTTACCGTGTTAAAATTATGTATGTTGCCTTTACTTAATAATGGAGTCCATGTACTCGTACATCCCATGAAGGCAACGATTTTCGCTACGACATAAACACGTTGGCTTCTAGTTCACCACATTAACTTAGTGCGCTATTAGGAACCATACATATAGATGTACCGCGAATAAGTTGTTTTTTGTGGAGAACTCTTAGTTGTACAAGTTTTTAGTAGGGGTGTAGTACTTTAAAATTAAGAGCGATTGGACGTAATTTAAATACAAGGAAAATCATTTGAATATTCGTTTGGCGGCGGACTGATAAAATTATGTGAACTGAACAAAAAAACTGCCAATTGAAAATTCAAAATGTATTTGAATACTTATGTTTCGGAATTATGCCGCGAAATCTTATCCAATATCTAGTTTAAAATTCTTGTTGGTTGATATTCATATGATCATAGTTATACAATATTATTTTAATCATAAATCATATACAATGTACATAATTTTTAAATACGAAATATTAACGGGAAAAAGAATTTTAATTGCGAATAAGTGTAAGAATTGATACAATCCAAAGTATGCTTCAATAATAATAATAAACAAATGTTATCTGTGCACCGCACGGTGGGGTATTTGTAACAAAAAGCTGGCCAAAACTATTTCTTATGGTCTAACTACCTAAACTGATAAATTGGTCATATTTTATCTATTTTTGCTCAATGGCGATTACTATACTGCCCTCAGGTACGTTAAAATTGATAATTTTAGCGTACCTTTAATATTATCTAAGAATAAATTATAAAGTAAAATGTTACTGGGTAGAGGGTATTAAAACAATAGATTTTATATATCAAAATACTATATTAGTCAAATTAATTATCATCAGATATATCACATTCATCTATCGTTGTCGTATATTGTGCTCCTGTATCTTCAGAATCATCACTTTCTGGTATAAGAAATTCCAATGCTTCTTTTGTGAATGGCTTCTTATTCTTCATAAATCTTGATCGCGTACACGATAACAATGGGTCTGAACTCAATAAAAGCCTATTTAGTACATCCACATTGCAAGATATTTTTGAAAACTTTCTAGCAAAATCAGTACGGTATTGCCGAAAGTGTTTGTTTCTCGCTTCTGCCGCTTCTTCAGAGAGCTGGCCTATAGGGATTATGGCATGTTTTATTATTGTAGGTCCATGAACCAACAATTTGTGGAGTGTAGGCGTCATGGGATACCATCCGTAAAGTCTCACATAAATTTCTGAAGTTTCCTTACAAAATGTTGATAATTTGTCGGTATCTATTCTGTGACCGCTTGAAATGACCTCTAACAAAGTTCTAAGCCTTTTTATCAAATCTAAATCTACTCCGGTAATTCTAGATGCTGTCTCAGGATCACAGAAAAATCGTCTTGATACATTGCCTGTGTTAGTATTTCCAAAACCAGCTTTTGGTACATCTACTAGTAGTGACATTTCTTCTTTAAATTGTTGCTGTATACGTATTTTATTCTCATTTACAATTTTTTTGTCAGCAGAAGACCTTGATTGCCATTTTTGTGTAGGTAATTTGTACGCCAAATGTAGAATCGATTCAAATAATCTTATTCTCGCATGTAATATTGAAAGACCAAACTTCAAAGTCGCAGGGTCTTCTTCTCTTCTTGTTTCTAATTTATTGAAATCTTTTGATGTTGCTTTGCAAATATAGCAACGCATTGTTGATAGGGTATTAGTTGCCGCATTGCAGACTTTTCCATCCACCATAGTAAATAAAAACAGATGCTTTACTTTTATCACTTCACTATTCAAAAATATTTCAGATAGGTTTAATTTTTCAATTTGACTTTCTATATAACTAATTTCATTTCTTGTGATGTCGTTAGTTTCATGCACAAATCTGATTCGAATAGGTCTACAAAATCTTGGACTCGACGGGACGGGGTTTTGCCAAATGACTTTACTTTGGCTGTTATGACTAACAAGTAATCTCAAAGGCAAAAACGAGCTTTGGAATATATTTGCATCGTCATAGCTTTCGTTCGTATTTTGTAAGGATTGCATATACCGTGTCTGTTGAGATCCGTCACATCCCCATTTTGATATAAGTTTTAAATTTTCCTTCTCTTCACTTGAAAGTCCTTTCAAAACTTCTTCGAGGTATTTACATAACCGTGAAGCAGTGTGATCTACCAAATCTTGCAGTTTAATCTCAGCACATGTGTCAGTGACATGAAATGACTCAGGCTTAGGGTAACAATCAGCTTTCGCTTTTTGTAACAAAGAATAACACGGATAGAGCTGTTTTCTAGCACTGCGTATCACATTGTACTGACTTCGAGACAAACCTGCTTCTACGAACATTGATAAGGCTTCCATTGTTGATAACCGCTGTATATTTTTTTCTTTGTTTTGTGTGATTACTTTACGTATTTTGTATGCTCTAGTCGGGGACTTGGTAATTTCTTTTATGATAGCCGAAGCATCGCTTTTTCCTGCGGCTCTTAGACTCATTTGAGCAGCATATGTTAACGTTGCATCGGGTACCTGCGCCCGGAGTTCTTTTGTTTTGCGCCGTTTACTGCGATCACTTAACTCCCCAAACTCTTTTGAGGGCCGCGGCCGACCAGTCTTTTGTTTTACCCAGGCCGATAACTTTATAGTACCTGTAAGCCACTTAGCATTGTTCTGGAGGAATCTTTCTTCTTTGTACGATGCCGCCGTCCATTTTTGTCTGAACTGCCATTTGAACAGTTTCAATTCCTTTTTGAGACTACTTATTTTTTCAGTTGGACAATTAGTTTCCCTAATGACACAATCCTCCATGTATGCGAACTTGTCATCAAGTAATCGTCCAGAACTTTGCTTTATATAGTTGTAGAGATCTGTCCTACTTTTCTCCCGGACAGTTTCTTCAAATCCTATGAGGACAAAAAATATTTTAAATTTAGTACCTAAATTACTGTTTCATATAAAGAACTATATTTCGAAAAGGCGGATGTTGGCGGATTATGTTTTTGGTTTAAACGATAGTACACAAGATAGGCTAATATTTGTGCTATCATTTTTGACCGAACCTATCCGAACTTTATAACTAAAACACTAAAAAAGGAAAAATAAAACTATAATTTATGCTAAGTTTAATGTTTGCTAATAAAATTTAAAAAAATATTTATATGAATGATATACAAATGAATATAAGTTTTAAAATACAGTACATACCTCGATCTTCAAGATCCATTATAAAAAACTTCACTTCACTTCTCAGAAATCTTACAATAGCGGTTAATAAAACTCCGTTTTTACAAGCGACGAGAACAAAGACGTGCGATAGGAACAACGACTAAATTCCGACTGTCGGAGGGGCAAACAAAATTGAATGACACTTGTAAGGTGATCGGGGCGTGACGTCATAACTATTCAACAATGAGAAATGAAGGTTCATTTACTAATTGGGTACAAATTTTGATTTCGACTTTTGACCGGTTTTTTGCTTCTAATACCCCATAGTGCACCGGTTAAAACGTCCAACCGCTGGATAAAGCTTTAAACACACTAGACGGCTTTTGAGTTTAGCGGTTGTCGTGTGTTTTCGGGAAAACAAATAATCCACTGCAATTTTGGATATAGTTAAATACCGAGAAACTATTTGAAAAATGCGCTCCCATGAAAAATTGTTTTAAAACTTTTTGTAAGTGTATGGTTCAATGAAGACGAAAATAAAAGAAGCTGGTTGACGTTAATCGTGAATTAATAACTATTGATGGTCGGCAACTACTTTTAATGAAATTGTATTTTATATTCTTAGTATTTGAGACAGAATTGCATGCTAGAAACAATAATTGTGTTATGTTTGTTATCAACAATGGTTATTCCTAGCTATATATATGTATATTAAAACCACACGAAGATATGTAGAATAACTTATATCTGCCCATATTATATACCACTGTCGAATCATTGGAAATAAAGAGGCGCTCTTTGTTAATGAATATTTTATAAAATAAAGTAAAACAAACATGTTATCATCCACAATACTTCTTATCATATTAAATTTATAGTATCTACTATTTTTGCGTAAAGTATTATAAGCTATATAATAAAATATAAAATACCTACAATTGTGTCAGCGGTGGTCGCTGGCACCACCCCTTTGGGGAACGCCTCTGTTTAAAATTCAATACGCAGTTATAGGGGTGCTAGTTTGGAACCCCTATTTTGGGAATAGTTCAACGAAAAAATAATAGATGGCGGTACAATATGACTAGTAACACCATCTTTTATTTCTGTTACCACATCATAGAGGGGTAACAAAATGGTCACACGCTTAGTCACTTGGTTCAACTAATAATATAACAGTTACCCAATAGATGTCGTTATTTTGAAAATCTTATTTTTAGTATAACTCCGCTTATTTAAAAGTTTATATTTTAACGACTATCTATGTTCTCAATTTCGTGTGTGAAATTTTGAACTCAATAAGGATTTTTTTATTTATAACTATTCCACGTATTAGTCTTCGATAATGAAAATTTTAATACTCTGCATTGGAATATATTTGATCAAAGTATACAGGTGTAAAAATTACTGGATGCACCTCTTCTTAGTAATCCTTAAATATTTGATCAGGTTTTTGTAAGATTAAAAAGTCTTCCGATGGTATTATTAAATATCATGGCCAATAAGACTTGCATTCATGAGAATGTATGCAGGCATGTATGGGCCTAGGAGTATGTAGGTATGAATGTAAATATTGCGGGTATTCATTTGTTAATGTGTAGCCGAGTGTTATAATTCTTAGGAATAAAGATTAAAATTACAAAAAATAGCCTTTGGGCTTTCGACCATGGTGACAATGAAAACAGGTTAAAACATCTTGGCTTGTAAAAATTTAAACAAGGGTAATAAATTAGAGGTGCGTTTCTGCACTAACATTCCACCGATTGTGTTTTCAAACCTCATATGGTACCGGTCGATAACATTAACGTTTTCCTGTCACATTTCTTAATTCCGTGGTGATTCTGGGGAATTTATATTGGAAACTACAGTTTTCTCGATCAGATAATCTGAAACCAAACCTCTAGATTTCTGGGCATACCTACACTTACACCCAAGCCCATAAGGCATTCCTGTTTTAGGTATTAGTCTATTAAAAGCGACAAAACACGGTCAGCACGGCAAATTTATCCATTGCATTCTATAACGCAGATATAGACAGACGCATATATTCCAGAAGACATAGTATGAGATAGGAATTACGGGAATGTATTACCTACTCAATGTAATGTCCTAATCAGAATGTTTCAATCACGTGGAATGGTTATGCCTAAGGAAGTATTAACAATCGATCAATCAGTATTAATTTGCATTTTTTTCGTACGGTAAATAGAGTCGCTAACTAGATGGCCCTTGGGGTGAAAAGATCAGAGAAAGTGAATAAGACCGTCAGTTAACTTTCGTTATTTAGAAAACTTGTATTTCTTGTGTGATCGCTATTGTTGTATATTTGATGCATAATCATATGTGGATTAGATGGATAACAATGACAACAACTGGTCCGCTCGTCACGATGTGACATTTCTTCGGGGGAACTCCTAATGCTTAGGGTGGAGATTCATTGCTAATTTTGTAGAAGCTGCTTGAATTTAACACCACTAATTGGGAAGTCAAATTCTCAATTTCAATAGATATTGCTTCTTTTACACCGCACCAGGAAAAATGCAATTATTTTGATTTAATATTTAAAAAATATTTCTTTCCTTAAAATAATATCTTACATTCGAAAATAACATTTCTAAACTTGTGAGCTGTGAGAAAATTAATACTTCGTAAAGTATTTATTTAACTACAAGCCATTTTAGTGTGTGTAGGAATTTGCGTACGTCCTTTTATAACACAATTTACCGCTGCACTAATATGTTGAATTAGAACTACTGATGAGCAGGTTCATGAAATATTTACATTGACATTGACTTTTATTTGATTAAATACAGCAATGCAGTTTAATAATATATTTTTAGTGAGCATATTGGCAATAACGCATTAAAAATTGACGACAATTGAAATGGGTCAAAAGCATCAGATATGAATGATGATTTGTTCCGAAAATTTCATTTCAGTCACATTGCTCGCAAATATATATTACATCGTAAACAAGGGTCTAAAGAGAATAAATTGTTCCATGATCTCCAGTAACTGTACAATGTACATCCTATAAATTAGTACCTACCTACATATTTTTAAAGGGTAAAGCTGTCAATTTTTATTTAAGCAAAATTTGTACAATTCCCCATTCACACATTATAAGTAATTTCCTTGTTAATTTAAAGCAAAATTACTTTACTAAATTGAAACAAATTTATAAACTTACTTGAATGTTAATATTTATATTAATTCATACGTTAATTCATTCTGTGGGTGAAGCTTAAGGTTTCAACTATGCGCAAAAACAAAATATTTTAAGGTTTGTAAGCAAGTTTAGGACATCCACATAGCAGAGATAAAGATGCTACAGTGAATGTTTGACTTTAAGGCACGGCTTGTCATTTGAAATGGTTTGGGCAAGTGACTCTACAACCTTAGATTTTTTTATACATTTAGGAAATATTCATAACAATGGCAAATTTCTCGGATTGTGCCTAAACTTCCCAGATATGTGGGGAACCTTCACAAACATAGGCATAATATCGTCAAGAATTATAAAAGAACCTATGATGTTAACATATAGGATGCTAAGGATAACATTAAGTCAGCAGACAGCTCCATTGTGAAGCTAGAATTACGCCAAGTAGAAAGAAATAATAATCAATAAAATATATTTAACTTATTTTTTGGGGTCGGAGCCCAGACCTTACTCGAATCTTATTCTTAATATTATTAGGTTTTTCATGAATTATTTTTTTTAAAAGGCATTTCACTTCTATATAAGTAATATATCAAAATGGATATCACTTTTTATATAAACTTACATTTTCAAATATGTGAATGGATTGAACTACTATGGAACACCTGGTATTTATACGGTACGGTTTAATGATACTTTTTGTAATAAAAGTGAGTCTGAATTGAAATTTATTTCAGGGGAATAATTTTGATTTTGCTATAGTACCTAGTGTAAGCTTTTCTTCATAAACTGGTATAGTGTCATTATGTTACAAATTATACTTCTTCTAGGACGTGGTACTCATACAGAAACTTGCAGAATGAATGGTGAACGTGGTGTATTGTAATGTTTGCATTGAGGCTGGATGTTTATCGGGATTCGGGCGAGTGTAGATATTTGTTGTGAGTCGGTTAGTGGCGTTGGGCATGCAGCGTTCCCGGCACGGTGGCGGCGGCCAGGCCCGAGCGCACGATACGCTGCGGCGTTGTGGCGCGCTAACAAGTGACACATTTTGGGTTGGGGTAAAGCGACCGGTGCTTTCGGGCGGTGCACACGTTCCGTTAACTTCTCTATTTTAAAAAGTACTTACTTGACGATATCCGGGAAGGGACCGACCGCATCGGCGCGCCGCCGCCGACCGTCGACCGTCGACTCTACGGTCTACGCCACTGTCACTCATTTTCGATGCAGTCGACCTGCGTACGCGTCGTCGGTCGCTTCGCGCGCACGCGCGTCCGCTTTCATGCATCCAACATATTTTGATAGTTGATAAGTTTTTAACGTGCGGGAAGTCCAACAATAAATGAACTCGCCCTGCGATAGTGGTTTTAGTTCAAGCGGAGGATGTATGTTATGAAGAGGTGATACCTGTGGTGCCAGTTCAAAATATTTGTTACCATGAGCGGGAGGGAAGGCGGAAATGCAGTTCCCTCTTCGAGTAAGTAGTTCACTATTTAATGTTTCCTTCCAAACGTCTTTTATTTTGGTGCATGTTTATTTTTGTTGTGTTAATTAAGTAAAATTAAATTTGTTATACGAAGTAAACATTGCAATGTTTTGTTTACTGATAATAAAATTGTGGGAAGTGTATATACAGCCGATATTAAGAAAATATTTGGAACGTAATGCCTGGTGCTCATAAACAGTTGTTTATGGCATTATTGAAATTGTTCAAATTGAGGTTAATAGAGTCTCGTTTCACTGATGTCGCACATATGTGTGCCATGTTTACTGGGCATAACGTTGATCCACAACACCATATACTAATTATAAATACGTACTTCCCAATTAGAGAATGTCTTGTTTCGTATGACGTCATGCTTACCTACGCAGTATTTTTTTACTAAGCAGTACGTGTATTATTTACACTCGCCCAAATATTTTGAAGTTCCAACTTGTGCACTCATTCATTCATGCTGGTTTGAATAACAAGCTAATTTGTTGCTGGTGTGCCAGAGAAACGGCATGAGGCGTTGTAATGGAACATGTGACGTGAACATTTTATCACGCAGGGTGTACGCATCGAGTAGTTAATTGTTTACTATTCCTGCGATACCGTTCATCGTCCGCATGCGTAGTGCCTACTGGCTGCGTATAACGTAACAGTCCCACCGACATGCCGTTTTCTACCCTATATTTATCTCAACAAAGTTTACACTTTAACCATGTTATTTGTATTGTTTGTGTGTGTGAGTGATAAACGCTTCACCGTGTTGACTGCATTTTATAAGGAACTTATTCCACATTCATTCTTTCGGGGTTTCGTCTACAATTTATTAACATAGAATTGACAAAAGCTATGGATACGTATGTTGGATACATAACCAACTCATTAATAGCTTTGTAGAGCGCTGTGAAGCGCCGTGGTGAATTCTCACGGTGACGTCGCGAGTACCAAGTATCACGCACATGTTTGTTGTTTTGTAAATAAATGTATTTACTACGTTAAAAAGCGGCGTCGTTTCAAACAAATTACCATATCCACGCAGTGGCAGCCAGTGAACATTTTTTAGAAAGTCGTTGTGAAGTAACGCGACGTCCCTACGGCAGGGTCCGAGTTCGAACCAGTCAATTAAATCTGAATGGTGGTACGTTCGGTTGTCTCTTTCTCTCCTACTTCAAGATCCCGAAGCACAAGCGCCACTTGACGATGATTCACGTTTAAATTCCATGCCTACGATTGATAACAGCAAAAGTAGTGAATGGCACAACATTTTAGGTCATTTCATTTGCTTATTGGACGTGCGTTGTATAATCGCGCCACGATTTTGTTTATTACCCCGTTTACTTTTTTGATTATTGAAATATTTTGTATCAATGAGCTGCTCTAATTCGGGAAATTAAGTCTTTGTAAAACAATATTGTAAGCTATCTCTTGATTGGAAAAGAGCAACACTAGAGTTTCTTGCCCGTTCTTCTCTAGTGATGACTGCCTTCCGAACAGGGTGGTAAAATTTGAAATGACTGAATCTAAGTGATGTATTTGACATTTTATAGATTCAATTAATATTATTTCATTTCATTTCATTTCATTCGTTTATATATAATATTTAAATATGCTTACACGATAGCTTTCGGAGATATTATTGTTGTTTAAATGTTCCTTAGGCTTTCTTATTTCTTTTTCTGTGTTTAAATATTTGAACGACACAATGTTATTTTTGTTATAATAATATTATTTAAAAATAAATAAAAATGAATGAAAAGCATTCCGAAGCTGAAACAAATAATAGCGATAATAAGGAACTGATGTAGAGTATAAATATATTTAGCGGCGGCAGGGCAGGCGCACGTTGCCCACTCGCCAGCCCTCGGTCGGCAGCGTGCACGATCGTCTTCTCAAACATTTGATACGAATCATCGACCCGCATAGGACGTACCGCACATACCTTGGGTACAACAAGGTATTACTAGGAAATTATATTTACATGTATTGGCTGGCCGGCCGGTTGTGACGTGGGTCAATGACCCTGGACCCACAGCCGACTCAGCGCTGGGAAAGATCGCAGGACAGGTGAACTTGATCACGCTGATACCTCCAATTTCATTTTTTATGCTCCATTAAGTTATGCAGCTTGTTTAAATTCCAAACGGCGTATACTCGAGCTAAATGTGCTAGTTGTACCAAACAAATATACATGTCAAACGTTTCAATTTCGTCCAAACTGTTAGGTTCTTTGAAAGACGCATTCTAAATTATATGCTAAATAAATTAATGACACTTATGGTATCTAAAGAGTCCTTTACTTTTTTTACCACATTTTCACACTACGGGCTATTAATTTTAATAGAATTGAATATCATCATCAATCACTTAAACATTATAATTATGTAGTATTATTTAGAAAAAATATATACGGTTCCACTAATACGGAAATACACATATTTTTTGTTGTACTGGATACATGCGTACGATACGTTACAACTGTAGTCAAGAGTTGAACTCTCGCAAGTAGTAAGCGTTCTACTTAAAATATGCGTAGAATTTCCCCTTCTTGTTTTTGAAATAACATCAACTTAAACTCATTTTATAAATAGCACACATAGACTTTTCGAGAAATAACAATAAATGTCACGATTCTGTCTTTGGCCGGTTATCTATGTGCGTTACGGTGGTGTTAACATTTTTCAGATATATTTAAATGGAATGGCTGTATTTATTTTCTAATTTCCGGTTTGGCTAATAGACGTTCATAAGATTTTTTCGAGATGTGGGTGTTTTACTCAGACGAGCCATAGAAAAGTGACAAGTATGTATATTTCGTGGAGGATTGGTGCGTGGTGCGTGGTGGAGGGCGCGCGGTGGCTCGGGGCCGCAGGCGGGCAGCCGGCCGTGCTGCGTGCTGAGTAAACAAAACTACGAAACAGGCACACACAACATACTCGACCGGCCGAGCTGTACACTGCACGCTGCCTCCCTCCGACGTGTATATAAATACCGGCCTGTTGCCTTCTTGGACCGATATTTCAGATCAAAATAAACTACACGCATAAACATTGATAAAGTAATGCAACACACCTTGTCGAACACGGCAATCTTTTCCATTTTATGTTAATTCCGTTACCAGCGAAGAACACAAAAATCCGTAGATTTGGTGGGCCTCCAAAAATTGCTCAAGTAATGAGTTGCTTGAACATATTAGATATAATAGTCCTTAACTGGTTAACATGTGCGTTCGTAAACATTTTTTTGGAATGCTGTAAATAAACTTTCTACTACTGTGTTCATTATGTCAACGCAGGCATTGTTGATAACATGGTACAGTCGACGGCGACGCAAGTCGCTCTGTAAGTTTGTTCATAAAGAGTTTGAGCAACCAGAGCAGAGATAATAAACTCAATTTACAATGAAGCTAAACCGTTTATTTTAAGTATAATTCACAATCGTTTGCTTTTCTTAGTTGAATCTTACTATTGACGCAGTTGAAAACCATCATAGGTAACAAGTAAACAGTCATTGAATGAACTTGTGACTGAATCAATATATTTCGTAATAAAACTTATGAGGCAAGTCCAAAAATATTTACATTTCCACTTTCAAACAAGTCACTATAAAGTAATAGAAGAGTCAAGATACCGGTTACATTCCTCTCTGGAAATATCCGTGAAATGTACAAATGATACGATAGTTTTAAGTATTTGGTTTTGTCGTGGTAAAAGGATTTTCAATTACTTATTTCTGGTAGTTGTGTGAAGAAAAAAGCAATATTTGGTGGGATGAAGGGAGGAGGTAGGACGTAATGAAGATTGAGAAGGCGGTAGCGAGTACAAAGTGAGCTTATACGGTAGAGAGAGCGTGGTCGGGTCGGCGGCGCGCCGTGTGCCGTCACGAGGCCTCGGTGCAGTGTTACGTCAATGAATGAAAAAGGTACCAGAAACGCAACCTAAATACCGAACATTCTTCCAGCGCCCGCCGTCGCCACGTGTGCCTGCCACCTCGCTTTTACCGCTGCCGCCGCCCGAAATAATATGCTTAGCTTACATACCAACGCATACAAATGTATATCGAATTAGCAAACCTACCTATTACAAATATCATATAGGAGACAGTGACTAAATAGGTTTTAATGCACTTATGCATATTTACTATTTAGTTTATGTATGGGTTTATCTAACTAAGGAGTAACAGGAAGTAGTTAATAGTAGTAGAAAACTTTGACATTACGATGCACTTTTGTGTGCGTTGTTTGTTTCATATTTAATTGAAAAACTTTAAAAGCGTATATAGGTTTATGAACACTAAAATTGTCAACGGTAGGCCTTTATTATTATATTAACCGCATAAAATGATAGAGTAAGTTATAATTCGGAAAGAATTTAATCCAGTCACGATGTTTGTCATCCTAAGTACTTATACCTATATAATCATCAGTTAGTCATCATTAATGTATTATTACAATTTCCGTATCCATATCCGACTTTTTTAAGAATGGGCGATTCATTAGTCACATCGTTTCAAAGAAATGTCAGTATTAGTCAGAGCTGAATATTAAATCAGATTATAAGTTTTAATAAAGCATTAATATGAGTCGGTAATTTAATATCCATGTTAAGATATCTATACATAGTTAATAGCTACGGTAATACAAAAAGAAATGTCTTTTATTTCAATAGGTTCCCACGTTATTTTTTGTGTAAGAGCCCGATAAGGGGAATGGCATACCCTTTCTTAGTCGAGTAACGATCGTGGGCCTTTATTTATTGCTAATAGATTTTCGAACGTTAAATGACTGTGCATACATTAAAATAGATACCACAATCCACAAATTTAATTTCCTAATTAGATATTTTGGTTTAGTTTATTAAATATATGTATATTTCATATACATTTTTATTTTCATTATTTAATTATCTTATGCCCAGTGGATTTGAAAATTGAAAGATGATGTTTTCAAAGACTTTTAAAAATGAAATTGTGTTTGGTTGCACGATCCGAAGTTGCCGTAAAAGCGACATGATAATAAGAGGTAACGTATTTGTTGCAGGTGTGGCGAGCGCGAGCGGCGGCGCTGTAACAGGGGTGACGCGCCGCGGACGATGCAAGTGGTTCAACGTGGCGAAGGGATGGGGGTTCATTACCCCCGACGATGGCGGTCAAGACGTTTTTGTTCACCAGGTACATATTTTTGGCATATCATACAGAAAAACTCGCTCATAGTATTTTGTAGAAAATCGATTATTTCTTACATTCCGGTAGTATGAATGAGTAAAACCGACTCGGAAGTTGCTACATTAAATTTATTGAAATAGAAAAATAAATTCATTCACGAAATGTTGTGGCGTATCTAGCGGTTGACCCGATAGTGCGCTTATTTGTTTGTTCGGCTTATCAAGACCGGATGTTTTTTCTATACATTTGCGCCACCAAACTCGTACTTCGTTCGGCTGCAACATCGCTAGCGGTAAAATTTATATTAGGTCAAGACTATGTTACTGGATGCCGATAACGTTGACTTTTTTCTCACAAACGATAAGTGAATTTGTAGCCAATAGCATTAGAAAATATCTTCAATAAATAATAATACGTAATGTTCCTGCATGGTACATTGAAGTACTCCGACAAATTTACCATATACTTTTTTAAATTGATTAATGGCTTGTATGGTAATTTCAGAGCGTCATCCAGATGCCCGGCTTTCGGTCATTAGGTGACGAGGAAGACGTGGAGTTTGAGTGCAAAGAATCAGATAAGGGTTTAGAGGCGACGCGTGTCTCTGGGCCTTCTTCTGTGGACTGCCAGGGCTCCCATCGACGTCCACTGTCTAAGAAACGTTTTCGAAAAATACGGTAAACGTAATTTTTATTCTCTTTACTACGAGGTTGCCAGAAGCGCTCTCCGTATTGCCCTTATTAACCCGTTACAGTACGAGAAATTATTACATGTTGCTTTTTTCACATTAATCGTCTTAGTTGACATGAATTGAGAAATACCCATGATGTGGTTGTGCAATGAAATATCGAAGTATGTAATTTGTGTTCAAATTGATACCGGCAAACAAGGGTTATCGCATGGTTACGACACGGGAAACAAAATTACACCATTCTATATCAAATGCAAGTTGTTGTCTGGTTGGTTTATTTTCCAATTGAAAATGAAATTACATATATGTTCCTATTAATAAGTTGACCAATTAACAAAATGTATACCGATAATATATTTTTAGTTAGTAAACTAAAAAGGGTATGAATATTTAAATAAAATAAAATTTTCTTGTATTAAAATTTTGTTTATAAATTTAAATCCAAGTGGGATATTTTATATTAAAAATCAATGATGACAATAATTAATATCGTATCGGAACTCGAAAAGGATGAAGTGTACCTTATCGTTTACGTATCGAGATGTCCAAGATCAAAATGTACCTGTAGTTGCTTTTTTTATGAGAACTCTCAATTTTATACGACATAAATTTATTATTGTTATTTTTGTCAGTTGCTATAACTGTGGGGAGTTCGCCAACCACATCGCAGCCAAGTGTAGCATCGGACCACAACCAAAGAGGTGTCACAACTGCAAGAGCGAGGACCATTTGATTGCCGACTGTCCCGTCAAGGTAGTATTTACATCGTTTATCTTATGATTCGACTATAATATTAACAGATATTGTAAGTATACTGTAACATTTTTGAATACTCCGCCCATGCAGCTATCAAAAAAGCAAAAAGTGGTAACGGCAATTATCTTTAATTTTATCTTTGTGACCAGTTTAAAGTTAAGCTTTGACTTAAGAGCGATGATATATGTTACAAATAAAATTGTAAGCAAAGCTATTCTTTTACCTTATTTCAATGGTTGGAAAAGTATTGGATGACTTACGCGGATATGGTAGGTAATATTAAGAATGATAATTGTCTCTATATAGTCACTAGTCACTTGCTCACTTGTTGTTCTTTTGTAGGAATCAATTGATTTTTTTATTATATTTTGAATATAATGTAATTGAGCGCATGATATTAAAAAACAAGATGGCTGAAACATCAAACCCGAATTATTCAACAGCAGATTGATGTAATGCAATCGTAATTCGTTTCACGAAATCTGTTGTTGGTAACGTGTTCAAAATAGATGTAATAAATTGTAATTGCAGGTTGAAAAGAAAAAGGATGAAACAACATCGAAGAGCTCCAGCAGTTCCCAGGGCAGTCAGCCACCGCATCATCTACCATCGTAATGTCCGCCATGAATTCATCTACCTCAAATGCAAATCAAACGATATAATGTTCTTTATAGGATTCATATTTCAAGCTATCTACGTAGTTCACATGATTGTAGATACGATACATTTTATTTAAGTATGTTATTAATCAGAACATATGCAGCTCAAACATAAAGAATTCTCCGTCTATTTACCACTGAAGGAAAGATTAATGATTAATTTTTTAAGCTAATTTTATAATAAGATTTATAAGAAATAAACACTACCTCATTTACAGTACAAAATAGAACGTAATTCAAGACTGATCAGTACAAATCCATATTAGTAGTACAAACTCTACAAGTTATAATATTATAATATTTTAAAGTAGTAACTTTGAGCTAAGTTTGCTACTGTAACGTAAGTACAAATTTTATGTGTTCGAGTGTCGTATATCTTGATTTATTACGTACATATATTTGGGATTTATCCAAAGTTAAGCGTGTGTTTCTATTATTATCAATTTCGTTGCTATATTATACTTTCGTAAATTTAATGTAACTTTGTTTAGCGTGTAATTTAATATAAGTTACTTTTCGATTGGTTACGAGCAAAATGAAAAGCCGTCAGCAAATGTTGCATCCCACGTGAATGTCACATAACTGTAACCAGAACCCGCAATGAATCTGAGTCTTATGTCAGCATTTGTAGAAATAAAATTACTATAGGAATATGAGTGCTAATAAATGAAATAACTTATTTATTAATGGAATCGTTAAAAACAATAACAAGCAACTCAACTTTCTTTTGGAACAAAATAGTAACGTCTTAGGGCGAGTATAACTACTATTGTTGAGACAAAATTTTACGAGTCATCATTATACATACAATATCACATAGGTAAAATTTTTAAATTTATTGAGATATTCGAATAACGTTGAAAATGTATTATTTATGTTCTTTTTAAATGTTGAAGTTGTAATGTGCCAAAGTCAAATATATCTTGTTGCAATAATTTTAATATTATCATACTTTAGCATAGCTCGATTGCGACAAGTAGCTTATTTGCTGTTCTTTTTTTTAAATAAAGAATGACGTAGATCAGACAGTACCGTTTATGTAACATTTACAAATGCCTAAAAATAACGTGTTTAACAATTGCTCAAAAACCTTATCTTAGGTAAAAGATGTTTCAATAAAATATGTAGATACTTAATTATTCCTGCAACAAAATAATAATTCAACGAGTAATGTTTGTTAAGTGTAAGGTTGACTATTGAATGTGTTTAAAGATGAAAGTCACTAAAATAATCAGGAATTCCCAAAGATTTGTATGCAATTCTTTTTCGTGTGACGTATGTATCTTTTAAGGTTAGACCGTGGGGTATTTTAAAATAAATGAAGAAATCGTATTTTTCAAAGAAATCTAAGTGACATGTTATATTTACAAACTGTAACTTTATGTATAGAGAAACCATTGATTTATTTAGCATAATATGTATTTCTTTCACACCGAAAGCTGTTTTCCAATTTATTGGATACATATATCATATCATCAAACATTGTAAGGCTTTATATTATATAAAATGTGTATTTAACATTCAAAGCCGCAAATATCAGATTTTTAAGTTTGTATGTGCATGTTTATAGAATGAAGTTAGAAAACGTAGGCTAAAATCTACCTCAATAGTGTTAGTATAGTAAGGAGTAACAATTAAGGTTTATGATATCGTGTTGAAGATCATTAACAAGTTCAATTCGACATTACCACCGATTCATTTTTGTAAGTAACCTAAGATTATGTATCTATTTTCATATGAATGTTGATATGTTTCCTACCACTATTTTTTGGGCTCACTTCTGGTAATTTAATTTATGTTGATAAAGCCGTCATCACCAAAGGCCACGCAATAAAGCATAATATTTACAATTTTTTTTTATTACAAACTGTCTATTATACATCTTAGTTTAATATTTTCAATGTCATTAATTTATGGTAAATGCTGCCGTTGATTATATTTTGTTGTTAACGTTACTCATAGTCGGAAGGAATTCGAAACGGGTGGTCATGTTTGTAATCTTCTCGTGGACGTGTCTAACAATACGAACGAATAAGTATAATAAATAATAAATAGAAATCTGCTATGAAATGTATGTCGTGGTAGTGTTTCAGTTGCCAATAAGATAGATAAATATGTGGGTATTGTAACAATACGGGTTTCATGCGTTCATTTTATAAGTCTAGTTTTATACTTATTTATAAGATTTTAAAGAAAGACTATTCGAAAACATCTACCTCATAACTTAATTTAGCTATATTAAGAGTTTATTTGTAAGTTAATTAATGTTCAAAAAGTTAAGCATTTATTTTTCCATTCTATCTTTGCTGATTGCCGAATTTCTTAAGGATTTCTTAGAGTTTAAACTTTGTTTTTTTATTATTATTATTCAAAGAAAAATAAAATATTAAATAATGTTGGCGTTTCATTTCTCTCAAATAGTTCCTTACAGCTTTACATGATTTAAGATGACATTAAATAATAGTGACTAAGATGATGAATGAAAATTAAGGCAAAAATGGGCGCTTTTGATAACCTAAGGATTGGCCAGTTCGTGGCGTGGTGATGTAGTGTTGGTGGAAGGAAGACGTGGCCCACAAGGCGCGTCGGTACGGAATGGAGATGTTACGTTTTTCGCTGGTGTGGGCGAAGATGGGCGCTCTGAGGATGCAGTAGTGCGGGGCGCCCCTCACCAGCTCCCGCTGTCACCCCCCCCCCCCCGCTCCTGCCCTCCTCGCGTTGGCACGCACCCCGCAGCCCGCGGCCCGCGCCCCTCGCTGACGTAACGCTGCCGTGTCCGCCGCCCGCCCTAGTGTGTGCCGCGCCGCGCTCCGACTGGGCCATCACGCACGCCGCGCCCTGCACTACATCAGTGCAAATCACTTGACGTTTATAATTTTTGCTTCCTGATTCTGAGCTTTATCGGTGAATGAGGTGTACGACGAGTGTGTGCATGTGATTATGCAACTCTTTAATCACATACTCTCGCTCGTCTCTACTATTAAATTCTCGACACCGCCCTTTAAGGCCGGATGCATGGGTGTCATTCTCGGATGACATCGCGTTGTAAAATCTAGATTCTTTATAAGCGGGATTACGTTGTTTGAGGTAGTGATTTTCAAGTATCGTGGATTTTTTGAAAAAAACGTATAACCATCATCGAAAATAAACATAAAGCTGAGCCGTTTCGCAAGTACGTGTTCCGTTAAGGTTTCTTAAGCTCATAGGAAATTAATTTTAGCTGCGTTAATAATTTACAGCCGGCAAAGGAATCTTTACGGGAAAAAGAATAGATTTTTAGACAGGTAGTAATTCGCGTTGAGTTTGCCTTATGAATGAAGCGATAATATTGATTTTAGGAGTTGTGCTATAAACAGTAATGTGTACGAAATAATCCGGCAATAAGTTTTAAATACGTTAAAATATTTGGATAATAATCCACGAACATAATCTTACGGTAAGTGAGATGTAAACGACCATGATAAGCGTACATTATGTAGTGTCAACATTGAAAGCTTTTTAGTAATTAGAACCATCATTTTCTGCATCTTAATGTGTCTTCGAGCATTCCAGAGCGAGTAATCTGGTGAATGACTCGTGCATTCCATCATTCATCTCCATAGTAGTTGTACTTACAAATATTAAAGCAGTATTATTATTGGCCTTGGAACTAGATGACAACGTATCTTTTTTAAAACAAGTTTTACAGCTACTTCTCTTCGGTCTCGTCGGATAAATATGATGTATTTATAACAACGTGTAACACATCGAAAACAAAGATGATTGAATCTTTAAACATGTCTAAAGTAGTGTAAATAGATTCGTCGTACCAAATCATATTCGTATTAGTGAAATTGCCTAAAAAAGCTTTTCATTCTGTAGTAAATGATCAGACCAGCAATAATTACGCTGTACGTACAAAGTACTTGATAATATAAAAAGGGATTTGGATAACAAATCAATCGGCTATGAATAATAAGCATCTTCGTAAACAGTTTAAAGCAACAAGTTCTTAATAGTGCCTTATTGATTCATCAACTCGCAACAAATCGTTCGTATTACATTAGAAACAGTAAAACTAACAGCAACCATGGAGGAAGATTGGATCTTCCGACAAAGCTCAGTGGTACCTATCCACGTCGATACTTGCTCTATTATTATTTATCAAGTCTTATGTAGGTATAAGTCTGCTATTATCATCGGGCTGTAGTCTATTACTTTATCCGATAGGAGTAATTAGGCACCAACAATTGTAAATAACTATTAAACGGTTTAGGGAGAACTACATGCAGATTTAATTACTATATTTTATTTCGCGATCGTATATACATGGTGTATTCAGACAGTGATCGAAAACGAATGCAGGCAATAGCTAAGGTGATAACAAACCTCCTGGCATCAAAGAAAATCCCGACAAAAAATAAAAAACAAATAAGTTTTCCAAACAAACCACATACATACATTTAAAACCGATCATTGTATGAAAAACGTATTCTTATTTAAATATCGTTTTTTTTTTAACGCCAATGGGTTTGTAATCACTGATCACCGTAGCTATTACCTGCCTCAGTTTCGGATCACGGTCCGAATACACCTGTATACAAATTAATTTAAAAAGTTATTTACAGAAGTTTTATTTTGCCTGCAATGAAATCCTTATTGTTAAAATGTCATAAACAATTAGCTTAAGTTGAAATAAGTTTTTCTGATACTCGGCCGCAACTATAATAATCTGATTACTGATTTTTTTGCACAGCTCATGTTGAACTAAAATAGAATGCAAAATGAGTATTTATGTATGTATGTTACATTCTTACTTTATCGGTAGATGGAAATATCGTGAAGGAAGTTGCATACCTCACGTTCTAAGGAATTCCTGAAGTCAGACAATCGGTACAATGCTAGCGTTGTGGGCTATGGACTAAACCCTATTCGTTGTAGAAGAGGCCGGGTCCAGCTGTGGGACACATTTGGGCTAATGATGACTATGTGATAAAAAAATTGATATGCTTTAAATTATTTAATCTCTTAATGGTATTAAAAAGGATATACGCCTCGCTATGGAACAAAGCAAAATTCGTTTTAATTTTATTGATAATCATGTAAAATTCAGATCAGCCGAGTAAATCTTTGTATTGTTGATGTGCCTTTTGGCGCATTGATTGGTTTAACGCAAAATTGATATTTCTTAATCCCTATACTATTGTATTACAGTAGTATAATAAAGAATGAATAATTACTCGAGAGCAAGAACGTATTTCATTGCTTGAGCACATTTTTGCTCGTATACCAGCGTTGTTGGCTCGTCATCTCAACATTGTAAATAGGACATGGCAGAAACTAGGTAATCTTGATGGAATTTCGTCTGCATTCCCCTTGTTGCGAAATAAAGGACGTGAGATTGCGTCAGAGGTTTCTACGTTTCAAGATTAAAGTTGATAGTTGAAATATTACTCTCAGTTTATTAGAATATTATAATTTAGAAATTACAATTTCTAACTTATCTATTTGTGATATATTCTGATTGGGGTCTGTAAAACGCCCTCATTCTCATATAAAATATTTAACTTTTATATTAGAAAATAACATAGAAATTTGATTGCATCCGAAATGATAACAAAATATTAAAATTGATCCAGTGATCTGTGATTGTTTCAGTGTAAAATTGTAACAGACATATCGATTTAGTTTCGTATATCTAATATGACTGAGGACTATCATAAATACATGTCTTATGAGGGTTGTGAAATTTATTGATAGATAAATTTAATATTTCTATATTTATAACCATGCATCGTTGACCACAAATCACTAATTAAATACAATGATAATGTTTGGTCAATGAGAAACATTAATTAAAAAATCATAATGTAGTATCTGCTTTTTTCACTCTTCAATACGTGACAAAGATAATCATTTTTAGTGTTATATATTACTATACAAAGATTCTAAAGAACACATAGAACAAAAAGACCATGTCATATGTTAATTGTATTATAATTCATATATTGTTGATGAATTGCACGAAATGATAGCGAGTAGCAAACAATGCGAATATCACGAGTAACGCGTATGTAAGTAGCACAAAATGAGTTCATATTAAATGACGAGCGGACACGTAATTATACAATTTGTACAAATAGTTATAATTAATATATAGAAGTTCAATGTAATTATAAATAGTAGCATTTAACTAATTTAAAAATAAACGATAAATTCAATTATTCCTGTGTGGACACGTGCCTCAATAAATAGGCGTTGGATTTAAGTTCACTTTCGTTATTCACTTTGATATCAATGTACGGTAATTAATGATTTTTATGCCTTTTTTATATAATATGTCTTATTAATAAGACTTACTTAGAATTTTAAAGCATTGTCTCATACGATATGGCCTCGTAGATGTACAAGATTAGGATTTTATGATGAAGATGAAAAGATATATTTAGTACAGTTACGAATGAAAATTTAATGAGAGATCCATGCCCCACACTGGTTGTTCGGCGCTTCATCATCAGCCCATATACGTCCCACTGCTGGGCACGGGTCTCCTATACTACTGAAAGGGTTTAGGCCTTAGTAGGTAGGCGGATTACACACTTAAGAAATTCATAAAAACTTTTAGGTGTGCAGGTTACATCATTATGTTTTTCATCGTTAAAGCAAGTGTTAATTCATTGTGAATAAACGTATAACTTCGAAAAGTCACAAGTGTGTGCCTGGGGTTCGAACGCGCGGCTGCCGAGATGTTCGACCATGCGCTTAAACAACGAAGCCATTTTTTTGTTCGGTGCTTAACGATGATTATTTACAAAATTTCTTAAAATAACTAAAAAGCTTGGAATTTGTTTTCATTTGATGTTGTTAATTAAATTTCAAACATTAGGTATCGTATTTTTAAGTTTAAGTTAGTTAAGAGGAAGCTCCAATTATGCGGCAGCTAGGCCTGAAAACTGGAAATTTGTTTGCCTCTAAGTTTTCAGGTGTGTTGTGTACCTGTACAGATGTTGCAACCGTGCTCGATCTTCTCGACCTGGTTTTTGATTTTTTTATCTACAAATGGATCGGATTGGACGAAGAAAACTAGATTAAAACGCATTGAAACGTATTCTAGTAACCTTTCTGATCCTCAGATTATGAGATATGGCAATTCAGAATAAGAACTCAACTCAGACTCAACACAGCTTGCTTTATTTCTAAATGAAAATGCGCAATGCAAAAGTTTCCTATGTGTATGTGTCAAAAAAATGTTTTTTTACCTGAATAACCTCTCTTTATCAATCTTAATATGTTTTTGGATAATGTCATTATATCCATCAAAATAAACTGCGGTTGAGGTTCCCAAAAAGGTTTTAGTAGATATACCGTATAAGTAGCATATAGCTAAGTGGTTAGAAGTGGCCCTATTCTTACCGGATGGTCGGCAACGAAATGTTTATGCACTATCTATTTTTTTTTCTCAAGTCATCCAAGAGGTTTACCTTTAATAAATTCTATTTATAATTTTTTTTAAAAGTTTGGGAAGAATCTTTGTTATTCAAACATTATTTTGTATCCATTTCACAACTGTCATACTTATTTTGTATTTTTGAAATGTGTTAAGATAAAATATAAAAATATTTACGAATAGTTGCAAATTAAAATTAAATTTTGAAAAAAAAAATAGGTAACAAAATAGCTCAATCTCACAGCATACTACATGTTTAGTAGATACCTACATATTATTCCTACACTTATAGTTGTATTGAGTAAATACAATACTAGCCATTTGACTTGTATACACTCGAGCGTAATTTAATGAATTAAATTCATTCCCAAGATCCTAATTATATGCGTACCAAAAATAATTCAACTCGTTTCAGCAGCTTAGGCGTAAATTTACCATGTCAAAATGTATTGTCACGTAAAGAAATATTTTTTTATGTAACGAGGAATCATAAGGCAACCTTTACGTATACGTAATCGAGTAACTGTAACTCGTGTATATTCAGCTCTTTTCTTTATTTATATCTGACTCTAGTCCCTGTGTTCCCTTTTTCGTCATAAAAATTACTAATATCGTATTTATTTGTTACGTTTGTATTGCTAGATATATTTATACATTGTATGTATGTATTGTATATATCACCCATAGCGTCACGTAGCTGGTCAAACAGGCTGTGTAAGTGTATAACAAGAGCCCCATGGAGTTTTGGGAAGTTACTTTAGGAAGCATGAACAGTCTTATAGGTGTATGATTATTTTTTTCATGTCGAGGTACATATAATAAAGGCTGTCAACTGTGATATCGTTGATATTACACATTTGATTTTGAAGGTTGAATCATATTCGGATTGTATGAGTATGTGTGTTCGATGATCCTTCTTTCCCGGGATTAGTTAAATTCGTCTCCGTTTTTATAATCTATTGCTTTTTTATTCTATTATCAGGGTTTTTCACACTTTGTAAAGAATGTTAAAGATATTGCATTCCCGATGGAGTTTGCTAAAACTTACACTCCGTTCACGTCTCGATGCTGTGTACATAAACTTGAGACGTATCTTATCACGTAGAACATGATAAGCTATGAAACGTGAGCCCAGGATGTAGCTCTATCTGTTTTTTTGGAGATAAGGCGGGAGGCAGTGAATTTGTAGTTTCTTATTATTTCTTATTAACGCCTTATTCTCAATCTCATGTCCAGTAAAAATTTGAGCTTTGTTTTATACTTTACGCATTTGAGAACTGAACTAAATAAAAGCTGCTTAACTGTTGGACGCGTGACAAAAATTAAATTGTTAAGCATGGCTAAAATGGAGAATGTAATCATAAACAAGTTTAAGCCAATCATTTGACATATAAATTCATAACGTATCCTCCAATGAACCCTCATACGATTACTGTTTAGATAAATTTAGTGATGAAATATAATTCATCTGGGCCCCTCGTTAAGAACTTCCTGGTTCATTCAAGTGTGGACTCAAATGGTGTCATTAGGGCAAACTTTCTCAAAAACACTATTACGAATTAATCTTTTGTCACATTCAAAACCTCCGGATGGATCGTTGATTCATTTAGTGATAAAAAGACACGATAAGTAAAACCCTTTGCTATGGAGTAGAGTTGTATATAGTAGAGAGGATATTAAACATCAATGAAAGAGTTTATTTTCTAATTATTACTATTAGAATCGGTAATGTCGTGAAGTCTTGATAACGTCGAGGTTCAGGTGTGCGGTCGAGTAAACATTCAGCGGAGGAGGGTCCAAGTATCTCTTATTATTGAAGTCATTTTTGTATTCACAATGAATTATCACGTGCTTTAACATCGCCAACTTGAACTAGGCTTGCATGACTATCCCGCGTTAATCCTTTCAGGTGTACTGTAGGTAGAGTAGGTAGAGACTTTAATGAACTGACAATGACGATTGTGACGATAAAAATGGATCTCTACTACAAGTAAATTAAATGTATTACCATCATAATCATCCTCCTATGGCTCGCCACTGGGCTCGATCTTCGGCTCTCCTCATCCATCCGCTGCCAACCACCATGCGGATATCGTCACTCCACCTTGCCAGGCGGCGTCCTGTACTTGTTGAATTAAATATTCTCCATGATGGCTTACTGTTTAATTTTTAACACCTGAATTAAATCGTAAATTTTACTGGAAACGCTACGAATAAGCATCTATAGTAATTGAAAATGCATTCTCTGTGGAACAGGTTTAAGGCTAGCGTAACTAGGTTTCTACAAATTTGACTTCTTTAAATTAAGCGGGGAAAAACTGCTAGAGACAAGTAACAAGTTTTCTGTTTATGTGCTGTTTTTTTTGAGCATTATAATTTCATCCCATGAACATGTTTTGTAGGATTTCAAAGTCGTTCAATAAAAAACCACAGTTATTAAAGGACGTTACATTAAAAAAAAACGCCAAATATTGATATACCTACAATATTTGTTACAATATTGTTTATGTTGGATCATTACGTGAAATTATACTATTTGGATAGTATTAATTTCTTATACTACATATTTTATTTGTAATCTTGATACGCTTGTGGTGTCATAAAATTATTATTAAAACGTGATTGATATAGTTTCGTAACGATAGCTATATATTTGAGATCAATAGAAACAATTTTATATTTTTTTAAAGTCTAAGTTATCTGATTGCGAAAATTATGCTGTCTGTTTTCAATGACATAAAATCTTTAGACAACGAAATTAAATGATTTTTCACGTATAAGACGAGAAATTGTAATATACAATAACACAAAAATATCTTATGGGCGTAGACACTGACTTTAAGTGCAGCTTTATTTTTGTTGAAAACACTTGGACAAAAATTTAAATTCCGATGCAATTTTACCTTATTTTGTCCAAAATGATGTTAGATTTCATTCACATTTTCAAATACCCGTATAAACTCCCACGGCACCATCCCCTACGGAAAGTAAATGCAGTAATTTATGGTGTACAACAAAGTATAATAAATAAATTCTAAATTAAATAGCGACTGGCGAACTACGATCTCGTATTTGTGGTATTTATTGATACTATAGTACTTTTTATGCCAGAGAGAAAAAATGGTTCCTTGAACATGATATATATACTGGTCAAAACAAAATAAGGGCCACGTGTATGTTTTTAAGTTACCACTAAATTATTGCCTATTGTTTTTGCACAAGTTCTAGATTCTATTGTGACATGTTAGTTTAAGGGTCTGGTAACACATTTTTATCACATTCACTTGCATAAGTGTTTAAGTGGGTAGTTTTTATATTTTTTTGTAACCACTAAATTTTGCCCTATTTAACCTGAGTGAAAGTTCACTTTTAATCTCATTTAAACTTTTCGTTTTATCGTAAAGAGTTTATTTTTGAATATTAGAGATTTGTACATCTAAAATTTAAAACAACAATGCTACGACCTTAACGGCATATGGATGTGGTTATTACGAGTAGAGCCATAACATTGATTCAAGAGGGTCACTCGCAGCGTTCGGTTGCTTTGCAGCTGAGTTTTTCGCGGAGAGCTATCCAAAATGCTTGGTATCGGCTCTCAGAATCAGGAAGAGTCACTAAAAAACAGTAATTAGGCAGAGTCAGAGCAATAACACCTCTGAAAGACCGATACATACACTTGAGTGCACGTAGAGTCACTGTCCGCACTTTGCATACCCGCTTGCGTCAAGCCACAGGGACTCGCGTAAGTTATAAAACCATTAAAAATCGGTGGCATAAATACCAACAGTTCTCTAGAATACTAGAAGTGCGGATTCCATTGACACCTGCTTATCCTGCAAACGGCTTAACATTTGTAAGGCAATATCTGGATTGGGGTATAAGTGATTGGGCCTTGGTACTTTTTACACACGAGTGTAAAGATATTTTTTTAAGTTATGATCGTCGCATTGGAGCATGGAGAAAAATAGATGAGCATTTTTCAGAAGCTTACCTTCATGAAAGTGATCGTTTTGGAGGCCCAATGTTAAGGTATGGGAAGACATTAGTCTTACAGGAAGAACACAGCGGGTAATTCCTAATGAAGACACAGTAACAGCTCAACGATAAATCGAGGAGGTCATGAGACCTCCTGGGGTGCTATTTGCACAGGGAGTGAGTCTAGGATTTCGGCTGATGCATGACAATGCTCTCGCAAATACAGCTAGAGTCACTAGAGGACCACTGAAAGACGTCCATATAAAGGTTTTGCAGTGGCCTGCGAGTGGAGTGGAAAGGATTCGGCATCAACATCAACGGCGAGTATATCACACACCTTCGGTTTGCCGACGATATTGTAGTCATGGCAGAATCGCTGGAGGACCTTAGCACTATGCTCGAAGACCTCAATCGAGTCTCCCAACAGGTGGGTCTTAAAATGAACATGGACAAGACGAAAATCATGTCGAATGTCCATGTTGTGCCCACCCCAATCGCAGTTGGGGGCTCGACTCTCGAAGTTGTAGACGAATATGTCTATTTGGGACAAGTGGTCCGGTTAGGCAGGTCCAACTTCGAGAGAGAGGTCAATCGTCGAATCCAACTCGGTTGGGCAGCGTTCGGAAAGTTAGGAGACGTCTTCTCGTCCAAAATACCTCAGTGCCTGAAGACAAAAGTCTTCAATAGTTGTGTGTTACCAGTGATGACTTACGGCACTGAGACGTGGCCTCTCACTAAAGGCGTCATGGGACGGCTCAGGGTCACTCAACGAGCTATGGAGAGGGCTATGCTCGGGGTTTCCCTACGTGATCGAATCAGAAATGAGGAGATCCGTAGGAGAACTAAAGTAACCGACATAGCCCAACGGATTAGCTCGTTGAAGTGGCAATGGGCCGGCCACATGGCGCGGAGAACTGATGGCCGATGGGGCCAGAAAGTTCTCCAGTGGAGGCCACGTACTGGCAAGCGCAGCGTGGGACGTCCCCCGACAAGGTGGTCCGACGACCTTGTCAAGGTCGCGGGACGTCGCTGGCTGCAGGCGGCTTCCGACCGTTCCCGGTGGAAGTCATTGGGGGAGGCCTATGTCCAGCAGTGGACCAACACAGGGCTGACATGATGATGATGATGATGATGAGTGGCCTGCGAACAATTTAGACCTAATCCCTACTGTCCACATGTGAGACTTATTGATTACTACATGTGAGACTTATTTTGTTTTAGTTGTATTATTTTGGTTTATGTATTTTTTAAGATAAGACATAAGTTTAAGGGAAGACACTGACTTCTGCAACACAGTTTTTACTAGTGCAGAAGTCAGGGAACCCTTTTTATAATGTAAAATTTGTTTGATTATAATAAAGAATTTATTATTATTATTATTTCTTTACTTCCGTACTCTCAGCTTCATGAGCTGGTAATAAAAGCAAACACGGGCCTAAGCCAAGTGAGTGCTTATGTTAGCAAGAATACGCTTAATCTGTGTCGTTTCTTAAAAACTTGCGGACAATCCTACAGGTATTTAAGATTGCAGCTTTCTGTAATAGGTGGTAGATGTCTGTCGGCAGGTCCAGTAATTTTATGGCTTTGTGCAAATGTTTAGGTATGACTCCTGTTGTTGAGAGGACTATTGGAACTATAGAAACACTTTGCAGCCTCCACATCCGCGTTATCTCATCCTTTAAATCCGTATATTTTGACATTTTTTCAGATATTGTGTTCATTAAATTGTGTGTGTTCGGTATGGCTATGTCTATAATCAGAGCTGTTTTATTAATTTTGTCAATGAGGGTAATATCTGGCCTATTGTAATGAACTGTCTTATCAGTTAGTAATGTTCTATCGTAATAAAGTTTATAAGAATCATTTTCTAATACGGTTTCGGGTATATATTTATAATAAGCTTCTAAGTGTTTGTTTCCTAAAAAATTGTATTTTTGAGCAAGTCTTTGGTGTATAATATTGGCTATTTGGTCATGTCTATGTTTGTATTCGGTTTGAACTATTGCTTTGCAAGATCCTGTTATGTGTTGGATGGTCTCGGGTGAGCTATTACATTTTCTACATAGGTCGGTCGATAAATTTTTAATGATATATTTTTGGTAATTTTTGGTTTCAATAACCTGATCTTGGATCGCGATTATGAAGCCTTCTGTTTCAGGGAAGAGTTCTCCTCGCCTGAGCCAATCGTTCGATGCAACCTTATCGACGTCCGGTTTGCTCAGGTCTTGGAGATGTCTTCCATGAAGAGATTTCTGCAACCATGCAGTTATTTTGGCTTGATTCTCTATTATTATTTCGTTAGGTTGGCCTGATGGGTCTGCTAAGTTCAAGGGTGTGTATTTATCATCATTTTGAATTATGGATTTATGTAGTGTGGAATGTTCTGCCTTATTGTGAAAATATTGTCGGAGAGAGGATATCTGTTTATTGTGCAAATTACCTATGTCTATTAATCCTCTGCCTCCATCAGCTCTAGGTAGTGTTAGTCTTTGTAAACAGGATCTTGGGTGATGCTTTCTATGCTTGGTCATTAAAACATTAATTATACGCTGCGTGTTCTTAAGTTCTGTTTTGGACCACTTTATTATACCGAATGAGTAGGTTAAAATTGGTATAGCGAAAGTATTTATTGCTTTTATTGTGTTTCTTGAATTTAACTGGGATTTTAAAATTAAGTTTAACCGGCGTTTGAACTGTTCTGTAAGTTTGGATTTAGTTTCGCGGTGTAGTATCTGTTTCAACTGATTATATCCTAAATATTTGTACGTGGTACTTTCATCTAAAGGTTCTATTTGTTCCCCTGTGGCTAGGGCATAAAAGTGTTGATGGGTTTTACCTGCTTTAACGGAACTGATTTTGCATTTGTCGATCCCAAATTCCATGCAAATGTCTTTTGAAAACTTTTCTGTTAATTCAGCTAATGTACTCAAGTCCTCTTCTGTGGTTGCGTATAACTTTATATCGTCCATGTATAATAAATGTGTAAGCTTTCTATCGTTTTCGTTATCTTCTAATATGGGATTCGCAGGATGAATTAAAGAGTAACCAATTTTTTTAGAGTTTAAGATGTTTGAAAGTGGGTTTAAAGCTAAGCAGAACCACAGCGGACTAAGGGCATCGCCTTGAAAGATTCCACGTCGGATTTTAATGCTTTCCGTCAGCACACATCCATCACTTGTTCTTAATTTTAACCGTGTTATCCAGTTTTGGGAAGTAATATGCAGATAGTTTATCAATACCGGGTTTACTTTATAAATATCTAAAACTTTAAATAACCAAGAGTGGGGTATAGAGTCGTAAGCCTTCCTGTAGTCTATATACATTGTACATATGTCCCTCTTCTTATGCGAAACCTGATTTAATATCACTGAATCTATAGTTAATTGTTCCTTACATCCCTGACTTAGTTTTCTGCACCCTTTTTGTTCTTCACTTAATAGATTATTGGTATCTATGTGGTTATATACTAGTTGAGCAATGCAAGATGTAATGATTTTATATAATGTTTGGAGACAAGTGATGGGCCTGTATTTTGCGGGATCGAGAGGGTGGTTAGAATCTTTTGGTATCATGAGCGTGACTCCTTCTGTAATGTATTTTGGTACGGATTCAGGTTGTGAAATGAAATTGTTTATATGTTTGAGTAAGAAGGGGTGCATACAAAAAAGCTTTTTGTACCAGTAGTTATGAATATTATCGGATCCGGGGGCCTTCCAGTTTTGTAATTTACTTAAAATATTCTGAAATGTTACTAAGGTTATCTCATCAAATCCCATATTCGCTATGTTATTACATCTATCTTCTTCCTCTCTCATCCACTCAGATTGCTCGTTGTGTTTAATCGGATTTTCCCAGATATGAGCCCAGAATTTACGCAAGTCTTCTACGGGTGGGGTAGGATTTTGGCATCTATTAGAGCTGGAGGTATTTAGGTTACGGTAAAATTGTTTTTCATTACTATTGAATAGAGAATTTTGTGTCTTACGAAGTGAACATTCCTTATATCTCTTTAACCTATGGGTTGCAACCGCGAGTTTTTGCTTAAGCGTATCTAAAACAAGTTTTGGTTCGTTGTTATCAGGTTCATATGTAGCATGTTTTTTATATTGACTTAAGATTTTATTTGTATGCTGTATTAATTTTTTACTTTTATTACCATTTATGAATTGCATTAAACGTCCTATTTTAACTCTTAAATCTTCTATTCTCTTTTCGATTCTTCTTTGCCAAGGTGGTTTGTAATGAGTTTTTGTTCTTTTAGGCCTGTCTGCTATTTGGGTTCTAATTTTGGTTCCGTTAAATTTTGCAGCCGTTATAGCACTGCAGTATAAAAGTAACTGTAGTTTAAGAAAATCTGTATCATCATTAATATGTTCTGGCAGAATAATATCATTTATATATTTTAGGGCTATGGCTAATTTTTTTGAAGCTCTTTGCTTTGGTATATACGGGCGGTTAGTGGGTTCAGTATTTGTGAATTGGCTTAGGGCTTCATTAAAGATTGAATCGATAACACTATTTCGTATTGCATTTGGTGAAACTTCTTCGGTGTCTCTATTGGAATTATCAGTATTTAAAGGTTCAATTAAATTCATATCTACGGCTTCGGTCTGTCTGTCTATAATGTCAACTGATGTTGATATATTATTTTGGCAACTACGGGTATCTTTATTAATTAATTCACTATGGCTATTACAGTTTATGTTTATGTTAAGTTCTTCAGCTACTTCTTTCCTAATTTGTTGAATTCTGTCATCAGATATATACTTATTATTAATTATTATACGTCTTTGGTCAGCAATTCGCTGTTCGGATAGATGTTCAAGATGTGGAAAAGTGGTTATAAATTCGCGGTGCATTTGTTTCCTGTATGAAGTTAGATTTGTTTCCAGATGTGTGACTCTTAAATAACTACGAATAATTGTCTCATTATGGTTATTCGTCCATTTCATGCGTTGGTTTTGTGCTTTAGATGTTATACATGACATGCTTATAATCTCTATTTGCGAAGGATTCTGAGCTAATTTTGTTTCTACCTCTTTATAAATTTCTGCAACTCTATCTTTAGGTATTAAGTTATTCCGCACAATGGCCCTCCGTTGATCACCTATTCGCTGTCGACTAACACTAATGTTTGGGAACTTTTCTATGACTTTATTGTAAAGTGGTTCTAGATAGGCTTTATTATCAGTTTCTAAGCTTGTGATCTCCAAGTAAGTGCGCAGAATGAACTCATTAATTTCTTTGGACCATTTCATGCGCTTATTTTGCACGTTCATAGTGGACACAGAATCTACGACTGTACTCGTCGCCTGTGCAGCATCTATGACGTGGGTTGTGATTATATTTGACGTGTTCATGGGGTCGGTACCACTTCTATTTTCTATTTCAGTATCAGGTTCGCGTCGGCATATTCCTCGTATGGTCCGAAGGTCATATCTGTTTTGTAATGATGAGGATGTTGTTTTACTAGAACATGAAGATGTAGGTGAATTTGATGGAAGTGAAACAAAAGATTTTATGTGGCAGTCCGCGGGTAAAGGTACTTTGTGGTCGATATGGAGTTATGTATACGCCAGTAATCTGCGATTAATACGCTATCAATATCAAAAAGGATCAACCTCCTACGATGTTTTGTTACCGAGGTATAAATATTTTAAAATTATATTCGAAATTGTGCAATTTCGAGAAACAGACATTTTAAGTTAAGTCACCTCGAACACTATGTTGCCGTTATAAGTTACATAGTGGCCAATGGAAAATTGAGTTTGTCAATTATAAAAAAAAATGTCAATTATCCACATGAATCCAATGTGTGGAAAAAAAAATATTCAAGTTCAAATGTTGCAAAATTCGGTTTTTTGAGTTTTCCAGCTAAACAGTAAGTTTTATTACAAAAATTATTTATCATGCAATTATCTATAAAAAATATTTCTACACTTTTTTCGTAAGAATCACCATTTCGGAGATATAGCTGTATAAAAAGTTGAAAAAGTTGTTACTCCGATTACTACTTACGTTTCCGCGCCACCCGTGAGGTAGTGTACATGACGCGTTTTATTTTTACGTGGTTACCCCGGTAGGCCTATCCTACGATCTATTTTGGTTCAATTGAGTTAAAAGCTATTGTATTAAATTGAAAATGTTACTATTATAATGACAAGAGCGGTGTAAGTAATGAGTAATTTGAGAAAATTATTCATCTGATTCATACTCCTCTAATGGAACATAATCCGTACTGTCTTGTTCTTCTTCTTCCTGCTGGGTACAAATCAATTGTTCAAAGAGCGATGCAACAGATGTCTCCTCGTATATATCGTAAGAATCGTCCTCTACTGGCGATTGAACATTGGAGCACGATTGGCCGCCACAACTGATACATGCTAATGAACAAAACAGCCCAACTTTTTTACAACCGCATTTAGCATTACACCCCATTTTGCAATTGCAAAAAAATTTATTGAGGTGTTTTTCCGGTGCAGGAGGGAGTAAAGTCTTAACTGGTTCCAGTATATTGTCAATTAACTTCCAACCCCAGTCTTCTGGGTTTAGTTTATTATCGAGCCATACTTGAACTTGATCATATACCCGAAATATATGTTGCTGAGCGGAAGCTGAGGTTGGAGGAAGACCAGCTAATTGTTCTTGTTTTTTTTATGCATATTTTTAGCAAACATAATCGAATTTGTCTTTGGGCATGCTGTTATATTATTACAGCTGCTTCGCAAACGTCTTTTACTGTACTGACTTGTGATTTGTGTAACACGCGGCCGTAAGGTACCTTTTTTACTGAACTTTGAGACCACAATATGGACTTATTATTCACATAAAATAAAAAGTAATAATAGGGATATAAATTTCAAATCTTATGCTTTGCGAAACAGCAATAAAAAATCTATATTTCTACTTTTACTCTTCTTATACTTGAATAATTACAGGAATAATGAATTCAAAAATAATTAAGTTACTTGCACAACGCGATACAATTACTTGATAGGTTTCTGCTACCCGATGTCAGTGACTTCGTCTGCGCGAGCATTGTACGTTAATATCATAGCTGGGTTTTATATTCAGTTTATTTTTATTTTCAGATTCAGTTACCAAATTCATAAAACAAATATTATACTATAAGAACCGATCAACATCAAAACCATTCGAATCCTTATTAACTAGTTCGCTGGAATGCGGCAGTGTTTGCATACAGACCTTTATCTGCTAAAGTTATTATTATTGTTTTGCATCAACTATTTTAGAACAGATAGCAGTTTTAGTGGTCCACCTAAGCAGAGGACATCTTCTATGTCTTTTTCCTTTCGTCCACCACTTTTTAAGTTCTGCGGCTAAGCGTCCAAATGTATTAGCGTTCCAACATCCATTTAACGACATTAGGGGCTCAAAACCGGCTGCGAATTACTCTGTCAGGTGTCAATACCTTTGAAAATGCCGAGCTCGATGTATTCCGTGCAACACGGTAATAGTGAAGTTATCTACTATAATAATTAACGTTATCAACACACTGAACAGAAATTAATTTTGGCATCGTGGAATTCGAACATTTGTTAGTATACTGGCCTGTTCACTGAAAACCGTCCCGTTGTAGATATAGTGCCCATCTTTTTTACATCTGATAGGATAAAACATGTTTCCCATGCACACAAATATCCACCACCTTCAAAGCCTCTTTCTAAATATTGATGTTCCCTTGTGAACTTGTGTCCATGTTTATATTGATGCTTATTTTTATATGATAGATATTTAGATATGATATGATATGATACACAAAGGTACTGGTTAGCACATCACTTTATATAAATATGTAGCTTTGAATCAATGTCAAATCACATGCCAGGTATGGCAAAGTCTTATAGCTCTTCACAAAAAGCTCATAAGATGACGTATTGAAAATATTTTATAAGAAATGTATAATAAACTTTGTCTTGTTACTATTATTATATGAGGTCAGTGGACACTTAAGGCGTTTATTTGTATGACGAAACTCTGATTTTAGGAAGGACATCTACATATCGTCTAATATGACATTGGCATCTAAGAGACACAAGGCCCAGTGCTAAAAGTGTCGATTATTAATAAAACAAACATCCACAGAAATTATTACTTATGACTTTTTCCTAAGGAATGAATGCACACTATAATAAGATATTTCATTTTATTCTTTTTTATATGTTGTTTTACAAGTCCATTTCTAACTGCCTCATTTGATTCGTTACATGCATATATCTTTAAGGGACAGATACATCAAATTTAGCTGCTTTATTAAAGTAATACTCGTATTAGTATTAAATGTATAAAATCCTTAAAATTGAGAAAATTTAAGTTATTTTTTTATTAATCATGTACTTTTTAAATTGGAATACCTATTTGATACAATACTGGAAAAAAGATGTTGGTATGTTTAGCTTTAGAATGGTGATCTTAACACTATATTATAAGGGTGAAAATATTAGGGCATTAAGCGGCTGAAAAGACGGTATTCGGGCTTAGCGCTGTGGAAATCGATATCAGCATCCAGTCCTGCAGCTAATACACGTTTATGTCCACCCGTGCCTCGTAAGAAATTTGAAAGTTTTACTAGAGTATATTATCCACCGACGGCATTACATTACTTCACATTATAAGAAATGTACTGTTACAGTTTCTTATTTAAATATTCACTTATGAATGATATGAAAGTGTTGAAAAGTGCAGTTCATCAGCATGATATCTGAATAATAAAATTATAACACAGAAAAACTGAACAAAATTTGCGCATCATGGTAAATTAAAGTAGTAGATTCATGCTGTGCTTACTTGGACTGTGGTACACATGACAAGTATAGTTGGAAATGGGATGGTAGCACTGTTCTTCAGAAAATCGATGTTTACCAATGTTTTATTTATTCCTTCCGAGGAATATTGTCGGGGGTGCCATTCGCTGGTAGAACGAAGTATAAATGACACTAGCTAGCTAGTATCGCTTCCGGGATCTCAGGATAGCTACCAAAAGTAGTAGTCCCTGGCCTACGAGCTTAGTGTTCATGGACTATTTTCACTCGTACCAGATGTCACTTCTGAGCAATGTTCTATACCCTTATACCGATTAAGACCTCTCATTGACAATTGTCAATCAAATTTAATTCCCTCTACTGTTTCCTGGCGTTTTTTCTATAACAAAATATGGATCTCGCTTAATTGAAGGGACTTAAGAGCTTTTATGCAGTTTTAGCTTTATTTGATTCACTTTGCTTTACTAGTCGCTTGTCAAGTCAATTTTAAAAAATATTATTGTATTATATAGCTATATCTACCATATTTATAATATGGCTTATTTTTGTGTAGACAGCAAACAGCTTAATGTAGCCTATACAGATAATACAAAATTATACTTCCCAGAATTGTATTGTATATTAGGCTCTTTTAATCATCTATAAAAAATGTTTATCCTTCGCATTCATTGCTGAAGATGCCGTCTGATAAGGCTTCGATGATATTTTTCACGAGTTCTTTCCACAAGGGTTTTCTGGTAATTATATAAGATGGTATACAGTTTCGATATCGAAATAATGCTCCGGTGTTCATAGTGCCTTTTTATCCTCTCACTTCCACAACAATGATACCGTATTATTATGATTTTCATGATTATGAGAAAATCTTTAATAACACTAATGAAGATTTTTTAAAAGTATGAATTTTTAAAAACTCTTGACCCACGAGATTGCCAAAGTTACTGCTAATTCGTATGTCACTGTTCTAACTATATTCTAGACTGGAAGAAAATTTTAAACCTACTTAGACTGTTTCACGCCAAAATGTATTGCGCTTAAATAAATCTGAGGCCGGTATTTGGTGCCAGTGTAAAAATGCATTAAATTATAATATTCGAAAGCTCCTTTACTTTTATGAACTACTCAATAGTGTCCACAACGTCTGTAGTGTATTTTTATAGGGAGAAATCATTATAGCTTATATACATATATACATATATACATATTTTTTAGTTGAATAGTTTACGATCGAAAGGGTTCCAAAAATAGAGTTAAAGTTATTATCAATTTTTAGTAGTAATCTTATACGAAACGCACTTGTCATAATTACATGAACTCAGTTCTAAGCAGACATGAATTAGTAACGTTATCATTAGATTATGATTTCAATGTAAATAAATGAATAACAGACTACAGATTTACTTTTAAAAATTATATTGCAGAATTTGTCGAAAGTATTATTTATAGTTGATGCATGATATTGTGTGTTTGTCTTACTCTATTTAAATAAAATTCTAGTACGTTGTAGATATGTACTTCTGCGGCAAGCGAACCATTGGAACAGACAGAAACTGTCCTACGTTCCAAACACCAATGTGTACAACTAAATTACTAAACTAACATTTTGTGCTTACATCAATATATTTTGTTGATACATGGTAAAACTAAAACGTATGATTACATATTTAATAGGATTACAAAAAATGTAAGCTCCCAGATTTTCTACTGATGTAAGTTCCTAACCGAGAAGTGATGGCCTCGAGGTTTAGGCGCACGGTCGAGAATCTCGGCGGTCGCGGGTTCGAACCCCAGGCACACACCTCTGACTTTTCGAAGTTATGTGTGTATTCAAATTGAATTATCACTTGCTTTAACGGTGAAGGAAAACATCGTGGTGAAACCTGCACACCCAAAAAAAATTCTTAGGTGTGTAGTCCGCCAACCCGCACTAGGCCAGCGTGGCGGACTATGGCCTAAACCCTCTCAATGGTAGAGGAGACCCGTGCTCAGTAGTGGACGTATATGGGTTGATGAAGAAGAAGAAGAAGTTCCTAATTTTTACATCATTAATAATCGTGTAATGATATGATATGTACATTTATGTAGTTCTAATTAATGATAGATCAAAGTAAAGTAAAAGTATGCTATTAAAGTTGGTGAATCAATACAAGCAAATTAAATTGAAATAGTATTAGTACATGTTATTGCTTTGAAAATGTTAGCAGGTATGAATTAGTAACCATTGTTTGTAGGCTTTCACTAATTAATATTATATAGTGGCACTCTCCTTCATGGTCTAGAATAAACTATTAAAACCTTCAGTGGGCCACAGTAAGCATCTAACAGTCATGTACCAAAATCGAATGTTGTCTCGGGGAGACTGCGCGCGCAGCTCCCGCTCCACGCCGCACCGCACCGCTCCCAACGTCCATTGATGATCTCCTTAATCTCCGTACATATTAGTAATACGAGTGGTGTATTGAATTTTACATGCTGGATAGTCGATCCCACAGTTTACTTATTGACTTTAGACTGGGCGAGAGCTAACGTTCCATAAAACGTCGGAAAGGACATATTTCTGAGAAATCGAGGGCGCTGGCCATCGCGTCTTTCAGTAGGTTTGGGCGTCGCTGCGTCTCGGCTTTCGGCGGGCGGTCGGTGCGCGGCGGCGGCCGGCGCGACTGTGCGCACACAGCGCCGCCACGCACGCTTCATTCCCAGTCTACTCTGACGTTTAGAGGTGCTGCCGGTGTCGCCCAGCCGCACCGCTCGGTAAACTGTAACTCCGCAATTTACATTCTGCGCAATTTTAAATTGATCAAGGTAAAGGAGGGTGCACGAGCGGACCTGAGCTCCATAGAGAATTGGCACAGCGGTTCGGATAGCGTGACAGTGCGTAGGTGTGAGTAGCGAGTTGGCGAGTTGTCGAGGTGTCGAGGTGGCGAGGGTGCGGGCGTGCGGGCGTGCGGGCGTGCAGCGCGAGGTGCGACAGCAGAGGCTGCGCCGCAGTAGCCAGCAGCTGGCGGTGTTTACACGCGGGGGAGAGCCGACCGCGCCGCGCCTGCATCCGCGCCGCCACCGGGCCGCCGCCGCGCCGCCGCGTCGTGCGCTCGCTTGCTCGCTGCAACATACACCACCCCTCATTTACTATTCAACGCTGTGAATTTTTAACTTTGAGAACGACCGAAGATAGAGGTATTTAACGCTTATTCAAATCGACTCTCGACAGAGAGACAGGTCGTAGTGCACATTAGCGTCACGAGCTCAAAGCATATACATCGAAATCGAAAAATCATAGTTCATTCGAGTGATATCACAAGTTCGTAAACATGGGTGCTAAAGAGAGCGTGGAGGCTGCTAAATTTTCTGCGCAAAATTGGAACAATTTCGAGGTTCGTAATACTTACATTTGAATTAATTTGCACATGGAGTGTTTGCAATCCCCTATCCCCAGTGAATGTCTGGATATTTTTCGTCAATAAATAAAGAACAACTAAATTGTGTGAATCTAATATAAACCAGTTATGCACAGTAAATTATTTTGAAAATTAAGTTATTTGCATGTTCACACATCCCGTATAAAAATGATAAGAACTTTAAAAAATTACATTAAAGCCATTATGTTGGTTATAAAATAATAGATTGTGATACATATATTCGTTATTTTAGGATAATATATTATAACACGACAAATATTAGGGGGTATAAAACTGATAAAAAAATAGATCATAAAGTTCTGATGATATAAAAAGGGATATAGTTTACGAAACACAGAGATATAGAACGCTCTAGATAAAATTGTAAATAGACACGGTTGCTGCGACTAATCATACAAGCTCTGCGTCATTCCCATATATTCGGCTATTTTTCAGAACAATCAACATATTAATAGAACATTAATATTCACTTGTACTAATAAAACGGTTTCATGAGAAATAATACATAGGTTCATTAATCCCAACGGTATGTCTGGGTTAGTGAAATGAGTGATGGCAAAATTTCTCGTGATTGTTATATTAGATTAACTCTAACAGAGATATATACGTGGGCAGTTTTAAATATGAAGCCAAAGTGAGCTGACCCACATACAGTTAGACTAATCTATTATGATTGAAGGCACCACCCACCGTCGGGATCGAAATGCGGCGCTAGAATTTTAATTACTATTTGATAGAATAGACCGAACGCCAGGTTCTAATCAATTCCTCCTATACTTAGTAGTTCCGGATTACAGATTTCTCTCCTTTATCTACTTCAAGTATATTGCATAACAAAACGAGTAGCATGATAGCACGCTTCGCTGAATATCCTTGTGACATACGTAGATATTGTTATTAGCGCAATGGGGTATTACGCTGCAGAATGCAAAATTATTTACAGAGAAAAGAGGTGATATGATAGAAATTAGCACTATAATTAACGTAGTCACCTTAAAGTCGCCCACTTGTTCTGCCTTATATAGACGTTACATCAGTGCTGCTTTATTGACCAGCTAAATATATCTTCAATTTACCACGTTTAAACAACTGATAGCTAACTGCATTACTAACACTTTATTTAATAAGCGAGTAAATAATAATTAAATACGCAAATAAATTAACCAAACTAAAGATCTTTGAGATCTTAATAAAAAAATATTACTCTCAGATCTTTTATCAGTTTTTTTGTTGTAATTAAAACAATAATAAAAATAAGTTCATGTTTTTAAAAAATAATGTATCCAGCTGTAAGTCGTAAAAAATAAATAAACAAAATTTATTCTTTAAATCACCTAATGCCTATAGAATAGTTATTGACAAAAATCTCGTTAAACAAGAATGGATCTGTATCAGAAAAAAAAACTTTTCATAAAATATAAGCTAGTAAGTTATATTTTATTAAGCTTTTTTCCAAAAAAAAAATAGATACGATTAATTTTAAAATCGCTAATGCGTCCAAAAAAAGATTTTTGTTGTATCTTAAATATACATTACAATGTTTATTAACATTTAGGCTGATCCTAAGCTAAATAGTCTAAATCTGTAACATGACATTCTGATGTGATAGATTTAAATATTTTTATTTCCAATTTGATACAGAAAAGTTAACGAGATTTAAATATACTTTAAAAAATATTGTTGTGCTACTATAAGTCAGAATGGTGTGTGCCAGTTTTCATAATTTTGATACAAAAAATCTGCGTTTAAAGAATCTCTACTAAATATTTTTTATAAAACAATTTCTCCTGCTTAATTAAAATGATTCTATAAAATAGTAACTGCTTAAACTGATATGTGTACAAATTGTTGTGTATGTCGCTTATAAGTTTTGAAACTAACGTTTAAACTTGAAACTCAGGTTACGTATTGTAGCTAAGTGATCCTGCAAATATGTCACGGCGAAGTGTCGTCATTCGTCATGCAGCACCTTCTGTTGAAAAATAATACTTGCTTGTTCCGTCCAACGCATGCATGTCTCGCTTTTGGCCACTGTTTGATAACACTCAATAAATTGGAAATATAAGATCACTGAATAACTATAACAAAATATTCATTGAATTTTGTATTTCAGCATGCTCACGTGAACATAAATAACCATCTGACATGATTGTTTTTATATTTTTTTATTTGGTTGTGTCATCGAACAGGCGTCATTAAGTTTAATGATAATTGGAAAGAGTTTTTTGTTGCGAGAAGTATGTTTAGTGTGTGTTGAGGTGGGTGCAGTATGTGTAACTTTATGTCCGGCAGCATGGCGTTGTGAAGCACCCGTACAGACACGGCACGCAGCGCTCCCAGAGCCTCAACCGCGGACACTCGCTCTCGCGCTCCGATGGCACCTGGTGACATCACGGGACTGCGGGTATCGTACACCTCGCTTTATTCACTAATTTATTTTAAATTGATATTCAAATAACATTAAACAATTGTATTTCTATGTATTTAGCGTGTATCGGCTTGAAAGAAATGGAAGTATATCACTTCATAATAGAAAAACATTTTAAATCTATTTTAGTAGATTAATCCGAAAAAATAAAATAACCAGAACTATTGTTACATAGTTAGCATTACCAGGATTATACACAATATTTACGTTATAAAAAATGTACCGTAGCTAATTTATTGAATAAAATGTAATTAATCCAGTAAGAAGTCGGTTGGTTATAGCCTCGTATGTGAACTGTGTGTAACTGGATACTTGAATCATTGTACACCTATAACGTAACAATCAAAATTTAACTCTGTAATGAGCATTAGTTGATAACATGAATGTCATATTATCTGTGTACTTTTAAAATAATTAGTTGGTATTAAACGACAATGTATTTTACTCTACTACTACTAGACATATTGTCTTACATTATTACATGGTCTCGATGAAGGTATGTCTGTACAAAATGTATGAGGCACCTCAAATTAATAAAATGACAAGGTCTATACAGAAATATATTTTTTATCATTTGATTACGATACCACAAACAAATTTGGTATGCCTTAAATATATTAAAATTCGATGTTACATACAAGGCGGTGTAGTGGGATGTGGCTATGATGACGTTACGCCTCATTTACAGAATTTATACCGTGTCGTTGAAAGCTCTCCGTTTAATAATTACAAAACAATGGTGATAATTTTAGTAAAATTTTAAATAGGCTTACCTATACGTAAGTAATCGAATAGCATAGAAAAATAAATATAAAACTATAAATAGAATTCGTGGCGGTGGTAGAGACAAGGTTAGTATTGTGAGGTGATATTGGATTGCAGGCAGCATAGTGCAGTGCGCCGAGTGTGGAACGCGCGGGATGGGCAACAAATTGTCGTCTTGTTCCTGCGCGCCCATACTGCGCAAGGCGTACCGCTATGAGGACAGCCCGTGGCAGAACTCGCGCCGCCGCGACGGACACTTATTGAGGTAAATATGCCAACAAACATCGCACACAATATGGGACTTATTGCCGCAGAAAATATATCTATATCGAACTGAATCTATCTACGCTGCAGAAGTGTGTTGAGATTTGTGCTCTTTAATACGTTACATAAAATTTTAGCAATTAGGCATGTAACGAGTCCTCCGTAGCAAAGCAAATTGCGTACATATCCTGGTAATAAAGCATCCTTATTTATGAAGTACTAATAGAGAAAACTGCTGCAGTAATGCAAAACGGTACTTTTCAATGTGTCTTTCAATACGAGTATAAGTTCTGAAAGCTAACAAATAAATATATTTTGACTTATGTATCACATAAATTGTTTTGGGATTTAGTAGTCTGTAATAGGTATCAGTTTGAAAAAAAAAAATAATAAACGTAATAGTGAAAGTGAAATAATTTCAGATGCCGCGTTAAAAATGGAACTGAATATACCATATTAAATAATAAAATAACCATTATTTTTTAAAACGATAGTTATATCGTAATAATAACGTGATAGCTACACAATAATCAGTCCTTTTTTACTTTTGGATAAACTTTCGTTTTAAATTACGATACTATTGTATTGTTAAAGCGATGTGGCTTTTTTCTTTTTTAATAAAAGTAAGTAATGCCATAAATTATTTCTTAATTAAAACCTCCTGTATAAGATATTGTACAAAAATCCTGACGAGGCTTTACTTTTACGACTTTTTATGAATATTAAAGTTGCGGTTTTTAAATAATCCTATATTTGGCTAATTAACCTGCTTGAAGCGTATCATCTATATTATTAGCTGGTATTAAAGCTCTTCTAAATTTGTAGGGGAATAAATCAGTGGATCTAGTTAGCGTGGTGCAAGCCTGACACGAGAAACTATACTTAGCCAAAAAGATTTTTCCAATAAAACCCGCAGATGTGCAGGTTTCTTCATAATAATTATAATTCAAATTTATTATGAAGCCTTGAGTTTAATTCCTCGCCAGATAATATATATAATAAGAGGTCCCCTCACGTGCAAGTGAATGATTTCAGTTATTACACTAATATTATTGCAAGAATACCAAGCTGCGTATCATAAATAAAAAGAATGAATTTGCTGTCTGGAAATATGTCGAATGATTCAAAAATATTGATTTAGGTCTAAGTATCAAGTCCATGAACATTCTGCATTTTATTTACACAAATTGCACACTAAGAGGGAAACCATTTGTGAAAAAAGGTCCTTAGCTTGATCTTAACGCATAAATGTTCCCATTATCCACAACTTAGGTACATTTGCTAGATCAGTTTCTTATCAGCCGAATGAGTGTGTCGTAGTTTATACATAATTTCATCTATAGAATATAACAAGATACGTGTCACTGTGTAAACCATAGAAATAGGACTCCTAGTGTGAATGTTTACTATAGAATTTCTTTCTGATATTTTTGTTGAATATATTTTTTTCGTAATTCCAGGCTCTGGGCAGAAGTATTCCACGTATCGGCGAGCGGCGCTGGCACCGTCAAATGGCAACAAGTCTCCGAAGATCTGGTCCCCGTGAACATCACCTGCATCCAGGACTCGCCGGAGTGCGTGTTCCACATCACCGCGTATAACTCACAAGTCGACAAGATCCTCGACGTCAGACTACTACAACCAGGTAACTTGCACCTTCTAATATTGTCTATACTGAAACTTAAATATTGACGTTCGAAATACTCATTAAACAATAGCCAATAAATATAATCATTAAATGCGTAATGTAGTAAATGCATTTCGTAAACATTTTGGCAATTCTTGTTATGGACACAATCGTAAAACATGTTCTTCTTTTAAAATCTCCACAGTGGAACATATTCCATTCAATGTGCATGCATTAAGGCGAACATATACGAATATTCAAATTTTACGAGAGCAATTCCAAGATACGCCGGCGCCATTGTAACCTAGTTTTAAATTTACACTGGATACTAACACGAGTAATTGGCCGATATTCCCCGACATAATCTCGTTGTCTAGTGTAAGTCGTCTCACTATTGTCCAATATGTAGGTGAACAGAATGAGTCATCAAATTTATATTATGGTGTATAAATGTAACGTTTTGCAATACAAACATCTTTTTAAACTATCTTATTCCGGATTGATTTATTAATTATCATCATAATCAGCCATGGGCTGATTACCCATATGGATGGGTACGTCCTACGGCGGGGCACGGACCAATTTTATCACTGAGAGCATTTAGGCCTTAGTCCACTATGTGGCCTAGTGCGGGTTAGCGGACTACACTCCCAAGAAATTTCTAAGAACTTTTAGATTTGCAATTTTCATCACGATGTTTTCCGTAACCCTTAAAGCAAGTGATAATTCATTGTGAATACCACATAACTACGAAAAGTCAGAGATGTGTGCTAGGGGTTTGAGCCCGGATCGCCGAGATTCTCGACCGCAGAACTAAATCTCGAGGCCATCATTGTCTGACACTGGATTGATTTAATTGATATATTAAAATACCTATTGTAGAGCCCCATTTTAAACTTTTTACCCAATTTTATTGCAGGCACGCGCATAGGGCAAGCATCAGAATGCTTTGTGTACTGGAAAGATCCCATGACCAACGACACATGGGGCCTCAACTTCACTTCCCCAATCGATGCAAAACAATTCCGAGAGTGCTGCGTAAGTTACTTACTTGAATTCAATACAATTCTATATACTACAGTAACATTAGACATTATTATTTTGAGCAAAATAGGACTGACAAAAATAGCAGTGCTAGTAATTATTATACGCTATTACGTAAAACTCACGTCGTTTTGCATGTACAAAACAGTACCATGGAATTCTAAGAAAAATAAAATAGTAATTTTCCTTTGGCTATTTGTTAAAGATTATTAAAAATTATTTTGTATGAAGATATTATATTAATTAGAACTTTGTTTTTATTTAGAGAAGCTTTAGGGACAGTTGCTAAGTATATTCATATATAATGATTTGAAACACAAACAAGGAAGTCGACACCATGTCACCAAAATTATGGCTTTCTGGGCTTTTAGATTTTTTACCTTATATAATTTTTTTTCAAATAAGTCACCGTCGTTCAAGTTCTCCCGCAAGGCGTCGTCAAGCTATAGCCTCAAGTTGGAACCACCGGGAAACAAACAAAAATTCAAAGGCAAAAGAAAACCATTGTCAACGCCTGCCAGTCCTAATCGATCAAGGTACGTCTATACGAATAATATTGCAAAATAATATGCAAATATTTAGACAGTAAATATTTTGATAAATTTGCGTCCACAGTTTAACATATGGTCGGGAGCCGCAATGTACTTGCATGACCCAAGAACAGTACGCTCGTTTGAGAGCCCAAGATCCGCGTTACCGTAAGTAACATATTGAGGTTATAATTTAATGAATAAATAAATACGCCCAACAGTCACACACATAGTCCTGACCCCACATTAAGATACAAGTCTTGTGTCGTGGGTATCAGAAACTACGAGAGACTTTTCGGTCTCACAAACACCCAGACTCGAAACAAATATTTGTGGATCACACAAACTTTTGTCCCGATGCGGGGATCGAACCCGCGGCCGCTCGTTTCGCAAACTGGTGTCTAGCCAACTGCGCCAAGGGGCTGTCAAAAAATTAATCGATACCAAAATAATTAAATTTTATGATTAAATCATTAAACACGCGTAATTTTTATTTTTTCTATTATATTTTGCCTATATTTGGCTAATATAAATATTTGTGAATAGGATCGTCGACTCTCCCTCGGACTACGACCCGGGCTATAGAGACGGAGGGAGGTGCAGCGGCAACGGGGACGACAGGCCGCTCCGACAAAGTAGTAGCTGCCACTTCTTCTACTTCTCTGTACGACAATGTTTCTAGCTCCCAACCAGCACACCAACCGCCGCCTAAACGTAATTATATGTTTTATAATATCCATACTAATATTATAAATGCGAAAGTAACTCTGTCTGTATGTTACGCTTTCACGTAAAAAACTACTGAATGGATTTTAATGAAACTTTATTATAATATAGCTTATACATCAGGAAAGTACATAGGATATTTTTTATCCCGGAAAATGTAGTATTCCTGTGGGAATCGGTATTTCGTGATCTACCAAAGCGATTTGAATGAAATTTGGTATAAGGAGAGGTAGAGCTCACAAAATAAACATGGGATACTTATTAGCCCAGAAAATGGAGTATTCCCGTGGGAATGGGTATTTTTGGATCTACCAAAACGATTTGAATGATTTTTGGTATAGAAGTAGGTAGGGCTCACAGAATTAACATGGGATAATTTTACCCTGGAAAATGTAATCCCGTGGGATAAACATGTTATAAATGCAAAAATCTGTCTACACTTAACCCTAGAGTCTACGCGGACGGAGTCGCGGGCAAAAGCTAGTAGTAGAATAAACTGAAACAAAATAAATAAATATACCCAACAGTAACCCAGATGCGAAGAATATTCGTAGATCCTACAAAATTTGACCTGAGTGGGTATCGGACTCTCATAATACATTATTTTTATGTTTTATATTTCTAGTTATTGTAATTTTTTTTCCAAGAGAAATAGATTAAAAAGGCCACTTATAAGTAAGCAGAAGTAAACTATGATTATAAGTTAAAAAGATTCCTTCCAGAATACAAAAAAGCGAACTTGATAGACAGAAATATATTTTTTTATAAGGAAAGTACGTACTTTCATTAGCGTTCATAACATATTTAAAGTAATGTTAATATTTGTTCTTAGCGGCAGCTCGCCAGTCGGAGTCTCAGCCTCCGACGCGCCCACCAAAATCTCAAGAAACCTCGACTATGACCACAAATACTTCTACTGCACCAAAGACGGTCACTGCATCCGTCGGTACACACGGAACTAATGTGAGTTACATATTGTAAGGGCCAATTAAATAAACTATCATCGATGGATGCTAGATTCCAATGCCTCTGGTCAATATTTTTAAGCTAATGATGTCAAAACGGTCGCAAAAGCTTACCCGACTGTTAAATAATAATTATTTTCAAACAAATATTTCACTTTATACATACTTCATGGTATGATTATAACATGTTGACAGACATCAGACGAGGCACAAGGCGGTGGTGGTGGATCTTCTACCCAGCACGGACAAGATCTGAAATCAGAAGGCGTGCAGGCGGGCGGCACCCTCACTTCTTCTAAATCGTCTGCTACTTCCACTCGATCTAGCAAGGATCATCAACACATCAGCAAAAATGTTGATTATGGAGATGGAAATGAATCGGTAAGAAAATTTTGTAACGTTTTACCCCTTTAACGCGTGTTGAATATTCTTTAAATAAAAACAATTAAACTCACAGTTGTATTGAATATTTTTTGGAACTTGTCATGCGATGTTAATACTAAACAATATTGTTATAAATTCCAGTCCCGAGAGTCGGACCGACATTCCGTGCACCATCACAATGTCATCAACAACAACACATCGGGCTCGAGGCGCACTAAGTCCAAGAGCACTGAAGATATGAATATGGGTAATTATTAATACGATAGTAGATGGCCATAGCTTAGATACCAAAGGTGCAAATTGTTCAACTAAACAAACATGTAATGCAACTTGAAATCATTATATAGTTACTTATAAAACAAAAGAAATTTTACTTAATGAACTAACCCTTTATTGTGCCTATTGCTGTTTTTTCGGGCACATTTCCATACTCCATGTTAATAAAAAAATCTTAATGGAAAACCTAACATCACCTTACCAGATTCGAATACCAAATCCGAAGATGACAAGGCATAATCTAAGTTCATAAAAAGTTATCCAAGTTAAATTTGTAACACTGTGTTACTATTTCTACTAATTTGTCGCAGATTCAAATACTCTGAAGCGTATGTTGAAACCGATGCCGTCGACGGAGAGTCCGGTGACGTCACCCGAGATGGGTCGGCGTCGGTACGGCGGCGGGGGCCCGTGCCCGCCCACGTGCGGCTCGCACGCGCACCGCCACCAGCAGCACCTGCACCACGGACACTACTCGCACGTCGTCAACAACAACAGCCGACAGAGCTCGCAGAGGTTACTATACATACTAATATTAATAAATAAACAGCATAGCAGTGATGGCCTCGAGGTTTAGGCGCCTGGTCGAGAATCTCGGCGGTCGCAGGTCCAAACCCCAGGCACACACCTCTGACTTTTCGAAGTTATGTGTGAAATCACAACGAATGATATTATTGCTTTAACGGTGAAAGAAAACATCGTGAGGAAACCTGCACAACTAAAAAAATCATAGGAAGGGGTAGTCCGCCAACCAAGGAGACCCGTGCCCAGCAGTGGGACGTATATGGGTTGGTGATGAAATAAATACAGTCACATACACACTTCTGACCACACGGTATCAGAATCTACGAGAGACATTTAGGTCCCGCACGCATCCAGACTCGAAACAAATATTAATAGATCACAAAAACATTTATCTCGGTGCATGGACTTGCATTGAACGAGAGCAACACCAGAGTTTCTTGCCCGTTTATCCCTAGTTATGCCTTCTGAACAGGGTGGTAAAGTAAATTTTAAAATGACTGCATCTTTTTGAAGTATTCCATATTACAGTTAGTGAAACTACTGGCTTCCCTGAAATGGAATCCGTTATAACTCAAATGACTCATGTTTGTTTTTTAAATAAATTTAGGTATAATTAATTACCTAGCAGCAAAAAAATTATGTAAAAAAAATCAACTACAATATAATTTTATTTTTATGTATTGCATACAATATAGTATGTTTACTGTGATTGTCCGCTTGGAGTAAAGAGTTGGCTAATAAATACAAGAAGTCTCCATATCCTAAAAACGATGCCTATGTATGTCTAATTTTCGTTTTGTATGCGTTTTTCTATTTGCATTTTGCTAAAAAATCACTTACCACTATATCACAAACACTACGTGGAATACAAACCAAAATTTATCACATATACCTGCCTAAAATATTAATAAATTTAGACTAACGTTGTATATCACAGAGAAAAATAAATTCTCTTCAAAACTGTATATCACTACAATTACACGGGTGATTTTATCAACCAATGTGTGACTAGATTATAGAAAAACTTTTAGTGGACAATCCGGCACATGAGCCATAATAAGACGTATAAAAGAAATATTATGATTGCATTACATTTTCAAAAGTATGTATTTCATAATTTGTTCATCTTAATGTTATTTTAGAAGTAGATATTCCTAGTCTTACATACACATCTAGGACATTGTACAACAGATGTATCTATTTATGTATTATTTGTCGAGCTTCATTACAAATAAAGTAACATATAAACTACAACCTGATAGTAAGATTACACTAAGATATGTTACAACAGGCGCGGCGTGGGCGTGGGCGCTGCCCCGAGCGGGTACCCCGGCCGGGGCCTGTACCTGGAGCTGGGCGGCGGCGAGCGCGACCTCTCCCCGCCCTCCGACAACGTGATGTTCGACAACCAGTGCTACGCCACCACGCCCTCGTCTTCCAACGGCAACTCCGACCAGGAACCCTGCCAGCGACGCGATGGAAGGCATCACCACGCGGTACAGTTTTTCAATTATAATTTTTCAATAATTCATCATCATCAGCCGAAAGGCGTCCACTGCTTGACATTCGAGTAGGCATCCCTCAAATACTTTCAAAGTATTATATCGGAAGCGGCCTGTATTCAGCGGCTTCCTGCGATTATTAATTATATCAACCAATCGTCGGTCCAGCTCGTTCAATTTAAGATGAAAATAGAGAGTGTGTGTTTCTTGTGTCTTCTTCAAGCATACGGGGGAGGGTGGCCTGTTTTTGAAGGTGTTCAGTGTGAAGATTGAAAGTGTGTCTTAGTTACGTAATCGTTAAGCTTTTAAGGGTGGTTTAATTGGAATGATATTTGGTCAGATAGCCACTTCCTTGAATTAACACGTAGACTACTTTAACATTGGAAAGCTGAACTTTAGACAAACAGTCTCGTATGTATGTACCTATATAAAAGTAATAGATATATTAGCAGAGATTATTTCATTAGAAAGATTATGTCAGCCTGGAGGGTACGCCTAAACATTCATTAAAATTTTTAATCTATTTACGATCACAACTTAATAAAATAAAAAAAATCTGACAAATATTTATTTTGAATTTCGAATGAATTGTAAATGTTAATAATAATTTTAAAAAGATAATTCGTAACGTCGTAAAAGATACGAGCGAACCACATAGAGCTTATAATGTATTGTAAGTCTTATTCTATACAAATCATAATTCCGGTATGGTTAACCATTAATTTAAATTAATTTTAGTTTTAACGGAAGTTTTAAGTTACTATCGTTTTTGAATTCATCGCGTACCAGTTAGAGAACCACTTGTTTCCTAAAATATAGTTATTATTATATCACATATTTCTTCTTTTAAATTTTGTGTGAAGAAGTGAATAAAAAAGGCTGATAAAGGGATCTAGCTGTCTTTATACATACCCTAGGATATTCAAAATGGCGGCTATTGTTCACATATAATGAAAAAATCTGTCACAACTTGAAAATTATTTAAATTAATTAATACAAATTTTGATACGGTTTCCAAAACTTTAAGTGCTTTTCTTATTGTTGAGATTTTTCTAACGCTTTATTATTATTATTAACGCTTTATTTTAACAACGAGGAAAATGATGACAAAATTATCCGCGAAATATATGTTTAGGTATCCGTCAGCCCCTTCAGATTGATTTGAACACAGGTCTCACGCGTCTTAAGTTATTATTACTAATGGTATTTGATATTTTATATAAAGTAAGTATTAAAATAGAAGGGTACAAACTGACCACTTTTCTGGTTCAGAAGTAATAAATAACTGGACCAGTGTACAGACATCCCTACAATTCATGCCGTTCACCATATTAGACATCTTGTCTTCTACCCATTTCAACAGGTATACGGAGATATGATGATAATATGGAGTGATTTTAAAGATATGGATGTTTTTAAGCCGAATGGTGAATCTATTGCTGTTTTTCGTTGACATAGGAGACTCGGGGAGACCTTGCTGGTACCGAAAATTTAGCTGTTTTTATTTAATAGGCGTATTGACATTTATAGCACATAACGAAAAGCACTGTACTGTCCAAGTAGAGCATTAATTTACGACGTACTAATATTTCTCGTCACTTGGCACTCCCATTTAGACTAGTTTACATTTGAATTAAGTCTGATTATAATTAATAATGAGTGTGAGTGGTGGCCACAAAATCCGCAACAGTATTGATTCGGTTCTATTATTTGTAAGACAGTAGTACCCTTTCATTCAAGCCGTTGGAATTTATGCTGAAGTGCAAACTGACCACGGCAATACTGCCGCTGAAAATCACTGCATATTTTCTTTGGCTAAACAAATTATCCCCAGACCGGGCATTGAGTTGAAGGCGTCCCGATTACATGTATATATAAATGTAATAATAAATAAGTACATACTTATTTCGTGGGCCGAATAACGTAGACCAATAAAGTGTGCAATGTGCTTAGAAATTCATGTAAAAAGGTAATTAGGTACACCGGAACATACTTTAATATTGGATTTATATGATTAAAAAACTATACATACCAATGAGCTATGATTTAATAATGTTTAAACAAGGAAAATCTTTAAATTGTGGACTAAGCAGCAATAATTCTAATAACAAACGCTATTTCCAGTAATTTTAAAGTACCACATAAAAAATAAAAAGAAATGAAACACACTTTCTTGTGGAGGGACAATGTGTAATTGTAAAATATTTAATGCTAAAATTAATTCTAGTTATAATAAACGAATACATTTTAGAAGCAAAGGTTTAATAAAATCGAAAACGTTTAGTAGATGTTGATGTACTAATTTATCTCAAAACGAATCACTTATTTATAATATCACAGAAGAATACCTACACTATAGTACCTACACTCTACATTATAATTAATGAAATTTTGTTTGTCCATAGAAGCCATGCCTGTCTCGTCAAGCTTCACAGTCTAGTGCGACGCCGGCGCCTGGCTCTCCTACTTCTCGTCTTCTCCTCGAGTATGAAATGCACCTCAGGAACACGCTCGCTAAAGGAATGGACGCGGAAAGCTACAGTCTGCATACATTTGAAGCACTTCTTAGTCAGAGTATGGAGGATTTAGGTAAGATTGTTTTTTTGTACCATAGTAAAAAAATCTTTAATTTTTTCAAAGTCAATGTCATAACATCTCAATTCATGTAGACTTTTACAATAACTTAACATTTTTTTATTCATCATACTGTGTTCGAACGGTCTCAACTATGTAGAAGGAGCAATTCCGTAAGGGAAAAATGCATAACTGTTTTAGTAATCTTCCAAAACTAGACATACGTCAATATAAAATATAAAAATCAGCGGAAGACGTTGGACGTGGTAGATTTGATTTATTAAACGAAACTTTTCGTTATTGAAGTTCATTTAGTTATCTTCGACTGTTCTTTTAAATTCAATTATATATCCAATTTATAAAAGTCGTGATACGTATCACATTTTCCCAAATATTCATGGTATGCATCTAAATGCATAAATGCTAATGAGTATTAAAATATCCTATAGTGAAGCAGCCGAGATGTTTTTTCAAGCTACAGCAAAAAGTTTACAACAATATGGGAAACCATAATATTATAATACCTAATGGCAGAGAATAATGTGTTCTTCTGGCATAATTTCTATTTTAGGTTTTACATAGTTTTATTAGAAACTAGGTTGATACGTAACATAAATAAAAATAATTACGAAAATGTAATATGCATATTTGTAGTTGCAATTAACTAGATATCGCGAGACGCCACGAGTTCGATTACCTCACTAAAACAAATACCAGTTTCATATAAATGTAATTGTTAAACTTCAATAAATAATTGACAAAATAAAAAGATTTATGTCAGTTATTTAAAAAGTAGATACATTTACTTTTTCATATCTTTTTTGGTATTTATAATTTTAGAACTAGAAGAATGAGTTTCTAAGAATTTATCTTTCTATTTAAATCTAAAGAAAATATCTGTATGTTTTATCTGATTGGTTAAAATATCCGGAACAGATTTCAATTACGTTTTGACATAGAATCTCTCGATATTAATCAAAATGTTGTACTGCATATTATAATACTAGTTATGTTGTTCAAAGTGTATAACTTATTTTATGTTTTCATAGAATATAATGACAATATGCCGCCGTCGAATCAAAGGAGTCCCTATCCACCGAGACGACGTAAGTAATATAAAATAAACTTATTCAAGAATAAAACTGATCTAGGATCCCTAAATGCATGATTTTTAAGGACAAACGTCATAACTACAATTATTTAAGGTTCACCTTGTTTCCCCTATCAATCCAGATAAAACTTGATTTCAATTTAATTTTTCCCTATTTTTGTTTTTGAGGACCAACCCAAGAGTCCATTCTCCAATCTTTGAGACACCTCAAGGAAGCCGCAATAAAGGAAAGAGGTGAAAATAACAATTTATTTTTTAATGTGATGCCGTAATCCATTTGTGAGTTATACTGGCAGTATTTTAGACATTGGAATGCGTTTATTTATGTAGCTGTACCCTTGTTTGTTTGTTTTGCGTGTGTTAACATTATAAGTATGTAATGTGTACCCATTTATTATATACCCATATATTTATTTTTGTTTTACTGTGTTGTACTATCGAATTCATTTTGCCCTTATCATAAGAGTATATTAATTATGTACAATAGGCTGTATGACTACATCAAGTATCCTGAGATAGAAGTAGATTCCATACAAACGTTACAAATTTGTTTATGGTACGGTTGTTGTTCCATAACTTGGGGGACTGGTTTTCCATTTATAAATTTTGCAATAGGTAGAATACCTCCAATAATATTAATTGTTGACCCTATACTGTATGTATACATATTATGTAAATCGATGCATAAATATCTAATATATGCTTAAACATATGTATGTATTTAGTTACAGTAATGGCCATATATGTATGCTTTTTCTCGTGTCGACTATATTGTGCTCGTTGTTTGAAATAACGTTTCATAGTAGAAGTTCTCACTTCTGTAGTACAAGCCAAAAAATGTACGGAGATGTGGTAATATATTATGCAGTTCTTGGAATGTATGCATAATGAAAATGATTCAAATTAGACATACTACTATGTGATATTATGACAGGATCATCATCGCAATGTTCTGGCGGAGGCAGCAGATCATCGACATTGCCGCTGCCGCATCGACTTGGAGTAGAGCGTCAGCACAGTGCACGATCTGATCGCGACGGATACTACAGGTACGACTTGATCAGATATGGTACTTTCATAGTGGACTTTAGGGCTTCTATGAAAGTACTGTACTTAGCGTAGTAATAAGAAATTAAAAAATTTTAGTTATATAAAAAAATAAAATTGATTTCATTTTTAAATTTGATGTTATGTAGTGACCGCAATGAGCTGATGAGAGAGCGGGAACGTGACCGTGAGCGGGGCTACTTGAGTGACCACAACACCAGGTGTGTAACTAAACCTCAGTGTGTTATTGTTATTATAAAATATTACACTCCACATGATTATACAAAAAGCCGACGAAATACAATATAATATATAGGCTTGAGTAGGTATTATAAAAAGAAAAGATTTATTATCGTTTGTAGGGAAAGCACTTAAAACTATGTTACAAGAATTTCTGACATGGACATAGAAATACGTATTCATAAATACCGACATGACGGTATAATATAATCATGATACCATAATTTAATAAGAGTTGTTAAAACATATCCACTAGTTCTTCTAACGGTCTTAATTTTCTAGGGATCGTGTACGAGATCGAGATCAAGGATACCTCAGCGACCATCAGTCTAGGTGCGTATTATATTACTTTTTAACATTATTGAATACGAGAACGAAAAGACTGTTTCTTGCTGAGTCAGCCTATTGAGGAATTTTTTAACGACGTGGTTTTATTTTCTGACAGTCTTTAAAGTTTACTTATAGTTGGAATTTTTAAACAATATTAATGCGGGTTATCATTGGGTACGAACATATTTTTGCATCACTGCTGAAAATTTTAAGCCGTGATGGCCTCGAGGTTTAGGCACGCGGTCGAGAATCTCGACGGTCGCGGGTTCGAACCCCAGGCACACATCTCTGACTTTTCGAAGTTATGTGTTTTATTCACATTGAATTATCACTTACTTTAACGGTGGAGGAAAACATCGTGATAAAACCTGCACACCTAAGAGTTCTTAGGAATTTCTTAAGTGTGTAGTCCGCCAACCCGCACTAGGCCAGCGTGGTGGACTATAACCTAAACCCCCTCAATGGTAAAGGAGACCCGTGCACAGCAGTGAGCGTATATGGGTTGATGAAGAAGAAGAAAATGGCAATGAAATAAGGAGTGGAATTTTGTTACAACTTAAAAGTAATGTGATGAATTGGGTTTACAGTTGAAGCAAAAACAAGTCTTTTTATAATTCACACATAATTGTTAATTTAAATGATAGTGTGGCTTAAATAGGAGGTTTAAGACCTCAAAGATTGAAAGAGGCTTTTGTACTAAATATTGATGGACATAAAGCGCTTGAGTATTGCTGTAACAAGTACTCATTAATGTAGGGTTCCCCATGAAGTAACAACCTTCTTGATACATCTATAACTATATACAAGTAGTAGTGTGTGACCTTAAACAAGTGATTGACGAAATAGCATTTCACTAAACCAAACTATTGTCTATACATGTATGTAATCAGGCAAATTATGTAGTTATTCAGTTGTAAAGAAAAACCATAGCAAAGAAATATTGTTTCTTTAAGTTTCAAAAACATTTAATGACAGAAGATACTTAACAAAAAATAGTTAAAGGTTGTTACGACGTACGGAACTTAGATATTTTAATATAATTTGTGCAGAATGAAATCTACAGCCCCAATGAGGTTAAAGTAGGTCGTGGGAAATTCGCAATTTGAGCTTTTTGATCTTGTTATTACAATAAAACTAGCAATAATATACATCATGAATTAATTAATGTGCTTAAATATAAAATACTTCAGTTTTGAAATTTATTCAGTATTTTCTGGAACATGAGATTGCAGAATCCATAAATTACACCTGGGACGTATTTTATCTACCTTTGAGAATTTTTTTTAAATAATGTTATTTCAAACATGGAGTAGAGTAAAGCTCTTCACCATAATATTAAAACGCTCTAAAAAGCTTTTTGTATTTATATCACAAAAAATATTGTATTTTGTAAACAAATCCATTTTTTTTAAATATCATGATAATATTAAATCAATGACCACTGCGGTAAGGTAAAAGTAAACTTTCTGGTATTCCCGGTGTTATAACATAAATAAAATTTGATTCCAAAAAAGATATGCAATAAATTCAAATCAACCATAATAAGTTCAACATTAATAAAATTTATTAAAAAAATATATTATTACCACTTAAGATTCACAAGATAAAACATCAAACCTGTGGCAGTTGGACGAAAGAATACTGAAACCTCACCAAAACGGTCCCTTTGATAGCCTCCGGGAAGGGAACCCCAAAAAGTGTTATTCATTAGCTCACTCTGTTGCCAAAAAAATATCTTCGGACGAATTAAATGATTCTCTCCCTGCATATTTTTACATGATATTTGAAATTTTTGACTTTGTCGTTTTTAAATGCATACTATGAATTATGTGACTAATCCGGGAACAATGTGGTCAGAAAGAATGTGTGTATTGACAAGAGACAGATGTCATCTTTTTCTCTAAGTAGAAATCTGGACCGCATTTTATTCCCCATAATGTCACTTTGCCGTGAAAAACGAAATATTTAAAATACGTACTTATTGGCAACATAATAGGCAGCTACTGCTTCGGTAGTCATGCGGCTAAGTGTATGGCGTGCGTGCATTCTTTATACTGGCCCTGCCTAGTGGTAACGTCATACCATAACACTCTCGGATATGTTGCGATGCTACTTCAAGTTTTGCCAAATATACCCAAATGGAGAATAAAAAAGGGGGACCACGAGGGATGGGAAAGTATTAATAATAATTCTACTTCTTCCCTCTAGAATGTTATTAAGTAGCATTAGTACTGCTTGCTCTTGCAGTCAAAGACTGTAATTTCCGCAGCGTAGAAACGTGCTCCGAAAGAAGCCTTCAAAAATGTCATTGATTACACGCCCCGTCGAATGCAGACTTTCAATTTAGCAAGAGTAGGTCATACTAAATACTAAACATTTTAGTTTACAATACATAGCAACATTAGTCGGTATTTATACAAATCAACTTTTAAACAGATCTCTTTGTTTTTTGAATTCCAAGAACTAATTTAAGTTAATAAATCTAAAAACTTGTCTCATATATTTATATATAAGTATAGCTAAACATATTTCACAGAAAAAGAAACCAACAAACAGAGAGGTCTCGAAGCCGGCTGTCACAAAGTTTTTAACTAGGTCTATCAAAAGCGTGGACTCCACAAAAGCAGCATGAATTTGTAATACATGTTCGGATTACGGAGTTTAAATAAATGTTCGCATCTACAATGCAAACGAGCGAAAAGCATAATTTACAATATATTCACTCTTTACGATGGTATATGTGTATCCGACTACAGCTGGGTAAAAGTTTCTTCATGTTTTGCTCAAAAAGTTTCATTAATTGTATGTTTTCTTAATCTTAATGAGTTTCATGCAGCTTTTCAGCGTCAAAATGTATTATAAAGAAATGCCCAAGGGGCACTTTAGGGCGCACTGTCAACTGACTACACCTTACATCTTACACCTTCGATATTATATTTTATTCTTCAATCCATCATAATATATATGTTATCTTCAATGGACCGAAAATTAGGAATTTTATTTATTTAAAGTACTTATAACTAGAGAATTATAGCTTAAATAAAAATTACTTTAGTGCAACATGTTTACCTAGTTAAAACACGTTAAAACTAAGATCGGGTTTTAACTGTGTCATATACACAGCTTATAGATCACCGCATCAACTGATGGCGTCTTGTACACACACGAGAATGCATATGCATTTATGCAAACGCATATTCTTCCACTTGCTTTTTGCCCCTGACTTCAACCTCGTAGTGGTGATAGTGCAAGTTTGAAGAGACTTTATAATCAACGGGGGAATTATCCATTCAGATTACACCAAACTTCAATAGGTAGTCACACGGATCATAAGAACATAAGAGGACAGTAAATGTTTTAAAAGAATATTTTAAAATAAGATCATTTTTTAAAATAGATCTCTTCAAATCGCGGATAGAAAAAAATTGCCCATCCATTTATATATTTGCGTTTCCCACAATACCTTCATATTCGCAGTCTTATTTTAATGTACAGAGGAGAAACATAACACATTTACCCACGTACATAAGAACAAAAGAAGGCAGCTACTTTTCAATTATTCCATTGTATTTGGTGTATTGGAATGCGCCTTCCACTGACATATTTTAATGAAAGACTCTCTATTTGTATTCTGTTCAAGTTTAGTAAATGCAATATCGTCATAAACGGCATTGTCTCGCCGATTTCAGAATTGCCTTTGATGACATGAATGGCCATTTTGTTACTTGACTGAAGCATTCTAGCTGACAAACACTTTTGAGATTATGGAACTTAATGATGTTGGAACTTATGCCTTGTTTTCCGGCGGTTTTATAAAAAAATAATAAAACGTTGAAAAATTATAAATATTTCCTAGGGAAAGATGGAAGATGACAGCGTTTATACTCGTATGGAAATAAACGAATTTATATAGATATTATTAATTTCCTCTCCTAATTCATAATAAACAACTAATACATGTTAAATGTATATAGAACATATATATATATAATACTAATAGGTTTCCATTTTACGGCAAAGTCTATTCGGGCTCCGTAATTGTTTCTTGCCATTGCCTCATAAGTACCTGATATTTCAGTTCAGAATGCTGCCACGTAATCCTTTAGACATAGTTAAACAAAACCATTAATAATAATAGCAATTTCTTGCCCAGTAATAGGGTCCTCTAGCGCCAGCTCTCTAATATTACGGTTATTAAGTCACAAAACACCCTAACGAGAAGCGGTTCGACCAAAGTATTGTTTTAATTAATAAGAATAATATTTCATGAACTTACACTGATTGTGTAACTTTGTAAATAACCGTTAAATCATTTACTCGTTAACTATATTAATTACATCCTTACATGTCTCCATAAGTTAGGTCCATTTTTGACAAGTTTTAAAAAACATAAATGGCAAGTATTAAGTATAAATTAAGTAATATAACGGTGCCTTTTATGTTATGACTTGTATTTAGTTCGAACCGTGAAACCACGTAACTCTAATTACTCATTCGCGTGGTGAGGTCGACGATCCAATTTTCCTTTATAAGTACCAAATTCACCCAGTATCTAATAATACATTCTTAAGCCAGGTAACCGTTGAGTAACTACTTGCTATAATTCATTATAATAAGCTCTTGACCCCTAATCCCTTACCTTGAAGCCTATTATAAGAATATTGAAGCTCGGGGACCAGAAACCCCACGTTTAATATTACAGGGAAGGGTATTTTATACCTGCGTTATATATATTTCCAATATTCGTAGCGTCTTAAAATAAGCATTTCGTAAATAGATAACTTACAATACTGAATTAAAAATAAATTACATTATACGCGTATCATTGTGGTGTATTCTGCCCTGAAAATAACTTCTCTTCTTGGTCTTCTTAAATAGTTTTTGCTTTTCAAAATCGGGACAAAACTTCTGATCTCATATTTGCTTGTAAAATCTGTTCTTTTAGTTTTGGAAATACAATTCTACGTTATAAATACCCGATTCCACGATTGTAGATCACGCATATTGTACTTTAGCTCTGGAGCCACGAACGCTGTTAGCAAACAAAGTAACTGATAGTGTAGCGTTGTGTAAATTGCATTGGAGTCAAATTTTAAAGTTAGTAACTTAGTTGTGGCGGAAGTTATTGATTGGGGTATGTGTTGAACAGTTTTGTGAGCGCGTCGCGTTGTGCGTCGTGTATCGGGGAGTCTGCGCGCGCGGCGTGGTACCGCCACTCGGACGGCTGGCGCGGCGCGCCGCCCCCGGGGACCCGCCGCTCGCCCTGGGACTCCCTGCCCAGCCTGCGACACGAAGGCAGCCTCAATGACTCTGGCTACAGGAGCAACAGAGCCGACAGCTTCGAGCAAAGGTGATGAGTTATACATCTTCAATTTTCTATTATTAGGCATAGTCAGACGTAGTGTAGGACATGTAGCACGATGATCCGACGACTTGAGAAGAGTACGGATTGACGGGCCGAGACTCGATGGGGTGCCGTTGTTTCGTTACTGAGTTCCCATGACTACCTATAGGCCTACCATCAAATTAGACCTTGGCAACCTTCTCAAAACAATCTACTCGTCAAGACAATTCAAACGAGCTCCAACTCGAGTTAGAGCTAGATAACATCATCGATGAGGTTATATCGTTTCATAATATTGCATTGTCACGCGATTTACACATGTAATATGCATAATTTCAGCTCAAGCGGTTAATGTTATGTGCTTCATATTTGAATGCAAGATTTCATACTAACATATATAAATTATCTATGAGTAGGTACTCATACACACCTACATGTATTTACATTGCAACTTAAATAAAAGCTTGTAAAAAAATATTTTTAACTTTTCCGAGACTCAAAATTAGCACGAGTCAGTATGAATAAAAGTACAAAATATGACTACATTTAGTTTAAATTTAAGTTCACATTTACATATTTTTAATTATATTTATCACGGTTAAACATTCAATCTCATAAATCCCTTCAATTCCATAGAGGCGCGACCTTTACTATAACTGGATATTTACGTTTGATGTAATTTAATATCCGAGTGCCTTGAATGTCAATGGTCGTTTGTAATTTGTGTCAACGGAGAGGATTTGCACCGAAATCCGAGTCCAAATGAACTTCCCATTACTGAATATCTATTGGAACCCATTCTAAATGAAATGGACATTTGTGATGCCTCTTGACAGATCCATTTTTAACATTTATTTCTCGAAAATGAAATCCAATGGGCGAACTTCAATTTATACCGAATGTGTTCTTAGTTATGATGAATAACTTTCAGTGTCTTTGATGAAAAATTTGCGATAAGGCCGCCATTTTTAGGGTACAAGTGGCATTGTATATGTAGAATGTGTACAATAAAGAGTTAAATAAATAATAGCATCGATGACCAAAGTTACAGAAAGTAAACATTGTAAAATTATTATGAAATGTATGTACATGAAAGTTGTATTTCAGGGGCGTGTTTGATCGGCAAGACAGCGTGCGTTCAGAATACACGAGCGACCGCGAGTCTACACGTTATGGAATTGTACAACAAGCATCTATTGACAGCACAGATTCCAGGATCTGCTACTTGACATCCAGTGAGGTAAGTGTGTGACAATCAAATAACACATTCTATTCCAGTCATAAAATTACGAATTGGACCCAAACGAGTAGGCTGAGAAGAAAAATATAGTGTTACCAATCAATATAATATTACATAAATGTATTATGTTACTTGAGATATACATATGTATGTATTCACCACCTGCTATATATTTTTTTCTTCAAAGATTCATCATGTTAGAAAATGTCATGAACAGTTGATTACTAAAAAAAACTTCAAATTGGGTTCTTGAACCGGTTTCCGTCTTATCAGTAAGTAAAGAAGAGCATTGTTGCATTCTCTATATTGAAGTTGCGTAAGAAATACAAGAAGTTATTCATTCGTACTACATAATTTTTTAACATAATCAAAGTTTCTATGCTAAAATTGAATGCGTAATTACTACGATTCATTATTTAAAATAAAATAAACAGGCCGCGCGATAGCTCAACTGCAGTAATAGATTAATTATCATGATCTGCTTTATTAACATGTAATAGGATCATATTATCGTCGACGCGGGACGATCGGTCATTAAATTACTAATTAAAATATGAAACCAAAACCAATGAAATCCTTAAATGAATGGATGTCAATCGTTTGTTGGTTCGCATAAAGGATGTTTTGTTGAAGGAAGGCTTTGTCTGCGTGTACAAAGTAAAAGTACCTGAGATGTACTAACTATATAAGCGATGTACATACATTATGCGATGCAAAATGACGAAAATAACGCTGGCCCAGCTAGCGAGCGCCCCTGGGCCGGCTCGGGCGACATCGGCACCCGTCGGCGGAGTTTGCGCACAAACCGACGCAACCCGCTTTGCTGCGCCTTGAGCACCTCCAATCGTATTCAGAACGTAACATAAAAATATTATTTTGAGGTTAACTTCCTTTAATTAAAATACAAGGAGTAAGGAACGGCTGTTGTTTGCGAACGCCTAGACCTGTTTCGATATAGACGTGTCGAATGTCGCGAATACGAACTCTGATACGTAAACTGAGACGTTTTGTTTGTGTAAATACAAAGCTTTTACTGTCAAGTACACGGACAAAGAAGATTTACGGCGTCACTGCAACATTTCCTCTATACTAATTTTGAGTACTCGCGGTTGTTAAGAAGCATATGTATTTCTATATTTCTAATCGTAACTTTGTTGATACTGTTGTGAACTTATAGTTTTATAAACATATCTTACGTGTCAAAGTGAAGTCAATTCAGAATATACGTTTGAGTGATTTGTTGACATATAATTGTACTATCCAAGTTTGATTAACAATAAGTAAAGACTTAACGTTATAAGTAAGGTATTTGTTACTATTCAGTAGAGTTCCTGCCTGTATATCGCTTGATCCACCTGTGATAATTCGTCTCGTTTATAAATGTTTATCTTTGTGCATCTTTTAAAGTTGCTCACTACAATAATACAAATATTACCATTCGTAGAATGTTCAAAGGTTAACTAATATTTAAACTACTAAGAGATAGAGGTTGAATTAATTGTAGAACAATCTTTTCCTTAAATAAATTTATAATATTGTTAAAAATATTTACTACATTCGTACTCGTAAAGTCTAAATAACTACTGAACGACAAGATGTTTGTATGGTAACTTGCATGGGGGCCATCAAATCTAAGAATGCTGATTGGTTGAAGGTATAGTAATTTTTATTATTACTCTCACTTTCCATTCATTCAAAAATATATATAGATAAATGCTATGCTATTTTCTTACTAGTTATTGTAATTTTTCTCGATTTTATTTCTATTAGAAAGAAACTTGAGCATTGCATCTGCGTAAACATAAATACTTTATGGTATAAAATTAAAAATATAAACATGACAACCACATTCAATACAGAAAAAAATTCTTAGACCCACATGCTGTTTTTTGTTATTATTTACTTTTCTGCTCTATTGCTCCCAATAAGGCTTTAATAGCTTGCTATCACAATTTCCAACGTACCGGTAACCCAAAACACAGTGACGTTAATAGAATTGTCAATATGTCACAAGAGTGACTGCGTTTGAAACGTGGTGTAATGCCTTTTTGACGTGTTTGTTCGACAACGCCTTGTCTATCTCAAAGAAATGGAATATCGAAGGCCCAATGTTTATTCTTGAACAAGGCCGCCGACCACGACTATGAAGACATAGCCACTGTAAATTGTGTCAGGGTCGTGTTTCTATTGATCCCGCTTCTTTCGCTTGAGAGCCAACCTGTCCCATTCCACAGCTCATTCATAACGTTACAATAATATAATCAATGACGGTCAAAAATACAAACGCGTTTCAATAATTTTAAAAGTTTATAATTAAAAAAAGATAATTTTATTCCATACTGCCACTATTAAATGGCTTTGATATCTGTCAGTGGCTAATAATTCCATCAGTGGATTTATCAGTAATGTACATGAAGCCATGCTTATGAGCTAATTTAATAAATATTTTTAATTCGTATCGATTTTGTGGTATAAGAGTTGGTATATTCAGATATTTACATTTTCATAACCCATTACCGTTATTACTGAAACCCTACATATCCTGCTTGGGCTGTAAGTGGTATCAATGATATTAGAAGTACTTTAGGTACTATTAAAGTACATATTGAAAACGTTATATAATTTTACTTTTTAACACTCATACATATTTTTAACTATCGGAATGTGCTAAAATAATAGTGTCAGATAAATACTATACGCCTTTCGAATCGCTACTTATTTAAACACCAAAATGTCAATCTCAAATTGCTAGATAGAGAATAGATAATACCTACACACGAAATTATTTATAATAATAAATTTGTAATAATATTGAATATCATCACACATTTTAGAAATTTTGAGATCTAGGAACATAATGCAAAGTTTAAGGTTTTACTTCGGGTTCAATCATTTACACAAGTAGTATTAACTAAGTTACTAAAAATATTTTTATTCTAATAGACAATAATAAAAATAGACCTGATTATACATTACAATTTACAATACATTCAGAAGTTGAATGAATATCAGGAGTTGCAAAAGTTGTAAAAGATTTTTACACAACACATTTCTGATTGAACTTTTATACTTCTAGTGGAGGACTTGGAGAGCCGAAAAAAAATTAAATGAAGGCACCTTTATCAATTATCTATACTAATATTATAAAGCTGAAGAGTTTGTTTGTTTGTTTGTTTGTTTGTTTGTTTGTTTGTTTGTTTGTTTGAACGCTAGGATCTCAGGAACTACTAAACCGATTTGGAAAATTCTTTCACTGTTAGATAGCACATTTATCGAGGAAGGTTATAGGCTATATATCATCACGCTACGACCAATAGGAGCGGAGCAGCAATAAAGAATGTTTCAAAATCGGGGACTTTTTTCCTTTTTGTGAGCTTCCGCTGCGTACTGCAGAAACGGTTAAACTTTCGCTAAAATAATGTATGACAGAATTGTTCTCCTTTAAAAATTCTAAAAAAAAGTCCGCGACAGCATATGTCTATCTTTTAAGGTTGGCTCACTATAACGTTTTTTATTCTAACCAAATTAATTTTAAATAAAGCATTATTTGTGAAGGTGTTTTTACAAACATGATATTAATCCTTATCCAAATAAATACGTTATTCATTACAAGTATTTAATACAAAATAAATTTGTCCTTTACATCATTTGATTTCAATGAGTATCTTAGAAGATATCGCAGTTTCAAAATAATGATCAAGCGCGCAATAATGATACTCAAGGCGTCGACCGGCGCGTTACGGTTTCACGTTGAAATAATTTGACCGATTTGTATGATTTTTGTATATTTAAGTAAAATAAAGTAAAAAACTACAACTGCGGAGTAAAATACTACAACTTATTTTCTTTCTGAACCCAACCCTGTAGTCCACGCAGACGGAGTTGCGGGCAAAAGCTATTATTTATAAAGACTATAAATTAAGAGCATGATAAACTTCATTGAAACACCGTTTTTTCGATTAACCTTGGTTGATAGTACAAATATTCGTTACCTTACATTAATTAATGCTTACCTTAGTTAACATTACTCAAAATTCGTACTGTTATTGTTAGTCAAACATAGACGCTTCAAGCAACTGAAAAGTTTCGCATTTACCGTGTATAAATTAACACAAAAAGATAATTTCATTCAGGTTAAAACGAACAACTTGAAAATTATATTATAAATTCAAGTCTTGTTATAATATTTAATAAGGTACAAAAAATAATACTGCTGTTGCTAATTGCACAGTTCTTTTGATAAGTAAAATGTAACTTACAAGAAAAACCCAAAGCAGCGTCGCGGCATTCAACTGTTCCTGTTTGTGGAACCTAGATGGCGCTGCTACGTGGTGAATACATATTTCCGCAAACCTTTGACAATGAGAAAAATAGTCTAGCTTCTCCCTTTAATATATCGCAGAGAAAACGTGTTATCATTTTTGCCGGAAAAAATATAGCACTGAAGACAGGTTATATATTGTGGGAAATGTTAACGCCATTCGCAACGTAAGCTTTTAGCGAAGGCCATAAACTAACAGAGTTGTTACCTCTTTATAAATGTAGGTCATAATACATAGCATTTTGTTCACGGCCAATTAACTCGTTTATTGTTGGCAGTTTGTTCGGATGACAAAATGAAGACCTCGTTGTCTATTTGTAAAATAATTTATTAAAAATGGGAAAGTTTATGTCACAAATAATAATAATAAGTACAATTTTTTTACAAGGTATTGACATAAATCAAATAGAAAAAACTGATTTATCATAGTGTAGTATTTAATGGTTGCATTTTTTTTGTTTCAGGTAAGTTATAACATCACTCATGGATTTATAATAAATGTATCAGGTAAGTAAAAGTGTAAAATTTTTGGTTATAAGATTTAAAATAGTTTGTTGTATATTAATAACAAACAAGTTTATAAATCAAGTCGTTTGTAATTAGCGTTACAGAGAAAGAAAAACCTTTTAAAATTAGGAACAAAATATTTTTCCCCTATTTTTATACAGCGATTAGTACAGTCGTATAAAAGCATTGTACTATTAACGAAACAGGCACAAAGTAAATGTATGGCTTTCGGCATGACCAACTTACATCGTTTATGGTAGTTTATATCTTCTGTAAGACTAATGTACACCACTCCAAAACAAAATGACTCTTTTAACAGAGAGGGATTTTATATTGATTACTTAAGAGATTTTATAGGTGTTCGTTAATGCTCCGTGGAACATTAAAAGTAGAGACTCCATAAAAGGGGTAGTATACGTTTTATCATCGATATTTGTAATCAATTATACCGTTTCGTTTGAAGGACGTTCCACAATAAACAAAGAGAGGTGGCAGGCTCGGCGGTGGTACTTGACAATAATTGGTAGGCAGGTCGACAACAGTGTGTCGTTCGCATCGATGGCGCACCACGCTCTGCTCCTGTATTTGATACATGCAGCGGTGGTGGCGGTGGAGCGGAGGGCGCCAGATGAGCGCGGGGATCCGTAAAAGCTCCGCGTCTGCGCCATGCTGCCCAACGCCATTCTCGTGTAACATGCTCTCGGTTCGTTGGCTTGGTCAATTATCTTCCGAGTATCGCTCTATCGACAAACGTGCGATAATTCATACTTCGACATGCTAACATGGCGTTTTGTACGTTCGTACCTGCCATAACTCTACTTTATCACTTCTCACTTGGTTCCAAACATGAAATTGAATTCGATTTAGTGTTATGCAGAAGTCCTAACATGCATTGCATTCAATATAACAGTATTTATGTAAATTATAACTTTCCGCCATAGGTTAAAATTGACTTTCAGAAATTACATTTTTGAACTAAAACAAAGCTGTGAATATTAAGCATAATGGTATCATCAGAATTATACAAAGTGATAATTTATTTTCAATTGGCAAGGCAGCGTATTCTTTAAACTTAATCAAATTACAGTCGCATTAAATAATAAACCGGACCACGTGTGCTCTAATTTTGAACAAGTAAATTTAAAAATGTTGGAAAGTAATTAAATTGATGGCGATGCTCAACGAGGAGCTATAATAATTTATGATTCATTAACCTTACCTGCTTACCACGTACCGCAACCTCAACGTTATTATATTAGCTATGCTTACGGTATAGGACGTATGTATGCTTGCGACACATATGAAAGTGCAAAATGAAAAATGTTTAAGATTTTAGTGCGTAAAATGGGAACTTGTGAAGTGGTCTACGGCTCGGTACGCTTTGTAGCTTTGCGGGACAGAGATGTGAGGGTGGGGTGGAAGGTCCGACACGAGATGTTGAGCTAATGTCATTTTTTTTGCCAATTGATTGATCACTCGTAAAATTCCGATATACGATGGATGTTTTTCCATTGTGCGCTTCGAAGCTAACAATGATGTAGAGTATTTATTATATCACTTGGCGAAGAATCACATTTGATTTAGTTTGTAAATATTCTCACATTACAATGACAACAGAGACAATAGGCGCATCAGCACTTAAAACACAAAATTATTCATATTGTTTGTAAGCTGCGAATCGAAGTTAGACACGATATCTCATCAAAATTGTATCACATAAAGTTCTACATTCGTGTTCGCAAAGTAATACTTATCCCTACGTGCTCGTCGGCGTACACATGTGTGCATGAAGAAGAATTTTATTCTTGAAGAGAATAGAAATGGGATTTCTCTATTTACATAAAGGAGCCTCTACGAATGTTCGAAATGTTCTTTAATCTTACGTAATAATGTTTGCTAGCTATAAAATCAAGAGAGTTCATCGCAGTATAGAGTTTCGTTAGTTGAATAAAGCCCAGAGTAAGGGATTATCGAATGTTAAACTTGCATACATTAGTTTATAAGTATATTTAACTCATATTTTTATATGTCCCATCTTATTGGGTAAGGACGAGCCTGTCGTTGCTATTTAGATAGATTTCCAGATTCCATACATAGTTTACACATTCTCGTAAACCACGATAACTTAAGAAATGAGTGATGCCGTAAATCATAAAATAAAAAGGACAAGTTAAAAATGTTCTAGACCACGGCACTACAAGGCATGCTTATTGTTACAAGTGCATGTGTAAGTACTAAGTATGTACACATATTTTGCTTATCCAAAAACAGTTGTTGACGCATATGAATATAAAGTGATGAATTACGAACCAAGCGCAAGACTTTCTTAGGAGTTATAAGCGGATCTAAATATATGCTTCCTCATACAATACATTATTTCAGTGAATATTGTTAGTTGGTATTTTTCTCTCTCGTTTCGATATCATACGTAAGAAACATACGGAAATGCTATTAAAATGAGTAAAGATCATTGTATCCTTCAGAAATGAAAGCATTATACAAAGACAGATGTTAACTTATACAGCGAAAAAAATACTTGTTCTGTAACAATTCATAATACTTAAACGTCAAATTCATAGCTCATTCACCTAATGGTCTTTGAAATATGAGTCATACTAGTGTCCTATCAAATAAATACTGTCTACAGAGATAATACACAGAGTGTTTACGGGATAGATCATTTTATAGTATAAGTTTTAGACGAAGCACATTTATAGAAAAAAATGAATAAAATATACCCGTCATCAATGCCGTTAAATGAACAACGAACGGACGAGTAAGAACTTAAAACGCTACGTTAACTTTAAACGTGCGTAATGGTTTCATCAACATTACTATATAGATACCGTCGAGAGCTTTAATGAGATAAAGACGTATTGTTTTCTTTGTATGTAAAACATTTATTCTAAATTTGTGTGAACATTATCGACGAGGCCAATGTAAAGTATATGAGGGAGTGGATATGTTGTAAGCGAAATGTTGGTTATTTGGAGGAGAAATAAATTTAAACGCTAGGTTGTTATAGTGGTAGCGTGCAGTAGGCGGGTAAAGCGGGGCACACGGGCGCCGCCCGCCCGCAGGCGCGCTTGCTCCGAAAGCGCCCGAGGACTTACGATCGTTTCGCTCCGAATCGTAACGAAGTTTGACGATTGCGACCACCCTCCGTCGACGCTCGCTGGATCCAGTCGCAGCGAGGGCCGCTAGGGCGTTGGAGTGGTTCAGTGTGTGACCGGTGCTTGGTTATGTAACTAAAAAAAACTTATTTATTTATTACGTTAAGGCACAAGCTTATCGAAGTAGTGCACATATTAAAATGCGAATAACGAATTTTCAGCAATAATGCACAGATGGAAAATTATTTGATTCGGTGTTAAGTGATGTGTATGCCGATCCCACGTTCATTCGAGATATGTTTATTTTTCGTTAAAGAAATGTTTGCACTTTAAATGTATGTTGTCTATTGATGTTCGACGAAAGGAAAAATCCATCGTGACGTATTGTATTGTCGTCTACCGTACGCGGCTGCATTTATATAATGAATGTGAGGATACGACAGTTTGAACGATTGTAAAAGATAGCAATACTCTACGAGGCTGAGATAAGGTCACTAACCGGACGGGGAAACCGATCAAGGTAATGTTGAGCACAACAAGTTAACAGAATTGTTCGATGGGGGCAGTTCTTCTTTTTCAAGCACAGTGCTTGGTGTTGTTGTTCCAATTGCCAGAACAAATAGAAGTAAGCCAATGGGAATTTGGCGCAATGCAGGGCGCTTGGATAGAAACGACCACGCAGTTGCGGTGACTCATTCCGAATCCGTAATTGCTTACTGAATACAACATTCGATGCAATCTCGATCTCTGATATCCATACAATGCACTCCATCATTTCCAAATTGATTATTTTATGATGATCTATGTATTCATGCCTATGAAACCGTTTGAGATAAGTACATGTAATGTAATTGTATGTATCCACTGCACTTAACGTTATTACTTTGCATGCCCTGTTGACTCTACGCGAAGCATTGTTTAAGATCATTCCAAATAACGACCCTGATCCATTTTCGATTTGGTACATTTCTTTTTACTCCAGGCTTTAAATTGGAACGCTTTCTGTATATGCATTCAATGCAAACGTGTACGGTCATACTGTTTATTTAATTTATTTACACGTGTTTCAACTCTGTTTCAAAGTATTTATTTTATTTCACTGGTCTGGTTGTGAAATTTTCAACTATCATTTTGTGCAACTAATTTAGAATTTGTTACTATAGAGTGGTGCCACGAATTAATTAAACCTTCAAAGTAATTTAATTTCAATCCTGTTGATCATGTAAATGTTTCAGTGCAATATTGTCTACCCTGTATTGATTCTGTGGTAGATAAATTTAAAATATTGTCAATTTATTAATACTTCTCGAAACTCGAGTCAAAATAAATTTAATTTCCAATACATAATTTTTTTTTTGGAATTGCAAATAACCAATTAATTGTTATTAATTTTGCAAAATGTACATGATGACGCGTTTAAAATTAACGCCACTTTAGTGTGGTGTGTCACGCCCTACTTCACTTGGGAAAGTTCGCGCTGGCTATTAGTGGAATTAAAACGCTACGAATCTACAAAACGATGCATCAATCTTATGGCATGTACCTGTCCCACGCGTGAATATTGTTAAAACTTCCATCTGACAACAATTTAAATTGCATAAGTTCATACGTTACGATAAAAATAATCTTATTTACATATAGTATTCATTAAAACGTACATTGTTTGGTTTGTTATAAAAGTTTATCGATATACTTATTAAACATATTCTTTTTGTCGTTCTAGCGTCCCGAATAACTGAACCATATAAGAATCTATGAATTGCAGCTAATAAAATGAATATTACCCAATAATGTGTACTAAAAGTTAATTTTCTATCTGTGCATATCTTTTTGCTATAAAGTAACCCAAGTCCATTTTCAAGAGAGAAGGATCATAATGAATAATTTATTGACTTTGATATAAGTTCCGATTCAGTGTCGGAATAATATCAATTAGACAATAGTCATCTCAAAAACGGACATTATGGTTCACAAATTATCCCGAGAATACGTAATTTGAAATGTGAGTAGGAAGTGTTTGTCCGCAAGCGGATGGTTGCGAGGTCGTGGAGGCGCGTGATGAGGTGACGCTCGCGCGCGGCCGCTGACGCCCTCCTCGCCAATGATGGTGGAGACGCAACGTGCGCCGCAGCCCCGATGTGCGCGCGCGCTCGATGCTCGCGCCAAGCCCGCTTCAGCCTCAGCGCCTCCTTCGTTGGCCGGTAGCGGCACTGTGATGCATCTACGTCGACGGAGACACAAGACTGTGCACTTCGGCGAGAATCTATTGATGCAAGTTTGCGCCGACCGGGCACATTTGGCAGCGCTTGGAGCTCGAGTTCCCGATGTCTCGTTTTGTCATAAGGCGCACACTGGACTCCAGAAAGGTGACGCGCGTTTCTGTTGCGTGGCGCACCACTGCTGCCTGGCCGCAGGTGCACTCGTAGCGTTGACGTCCAACGGACGGCCCAAGCCGCGCAGGGAACGGAGCGGGGACTCGCATTCGAGCGGCGGTGAAGCTGCGGACAAAGGAGACGGCGCCGGCGGTTCGATTACAAAGGAACCAAAACGAAAAACTAAACACCACCATCACCATCATCACCATCATAAGATTCACAATTGTCCGTATCATGATGTCGCGCCACCGCTGGAAGACGAACCGGACGATAAGGCCCTCGTTCCGAAGAAGACGGTATCGCCTTATCTTTATATACCTAGTAAATTAGAGCCCAATGTGCAGCAATTGTTCAGCTTCATAGAGAGCGTACTTAGCGCGTGGGCAGCGGAGGAGGGTCTCACTAGCACCGGCGAATACTCCGAGCCAGATGAACGCATAGTTCGCAGGCGTAAGCTGAACAAATACAAAAAACGCACGGACATACTCAATATACGACGCATTGTCTACGAAGTTTCTATATTACGAGGAGCAAAACTTCTGGGTAATGTCAGATTTCGCCACTACCACTGGAAAGGAACCGCACAAACCTGCAACGAAGCTTTTCTTCGAAAGGTGAGTATATGTCATCATATAATAAGGCGGTAGATATAATCAGTAGGAGGCAATATATTAATTTGTTACTTTTCAGAAGATTATAACCGAGATAGTCATCATTTAAAATAAAAAAAGTTCATTTATACTGATATGGCATAAATAAATGAGAAAGAAGAAAGCAAGAAACTCATAAGGGACTTAAAATTTAATGAGAAAAATTTATTTCCACAATACAATTGCATTGGAAGGATAGAGGCACGAATCAAGGAGGGGAATCTCATTTCCTTACCTTGAGGCGCGCATTTCGCTGCGTTAAACTTGTATTGTGCTCTTTAAAGTTACTTCTTTATGAGCATAAATGTTTTTTCGTTTTATAATTTACGAATAGCTTGAGTTAAACTTAATGCCGAGTTTCGGGCTGCGGTTTAAAATTTATGTGATCTACAACAAATAGCTCCGTTATAATTTATTGCGATAATGTCTACCCGCTTATACCTACATATAAAACGAAGTAAATTTTTTGTCAACTTACAAAATGAAAATCAAGACAAGAATACGGTTATTAAGAATAAATCGAACAACAAAAACCTGGAAGGAAATAGCTAACCAACATTTTGACCTTATTTTTAGCCTTCCCCAGTGGAAAGTGCAATTTCCTGTTTGCTAATGAGCGCTATTATTTTCTCATTTCACTTCAACTTGAGGTTTATACGATTTTTATGTATATTTGAAAAGTTATGATCATTGAAAAGCTCTCAATTAGAAGCTTTGACAATGCCTGCACTAGTCCTACACTAACGTATGGCATTGAGTCTTGGGTATGACAAAGAAGAATGAAAGTAGAATTAATGCAGTAGAAGTGAGAGCGCTGAGAAGCATGTGCAGGGTGAACTTGTTAGATAGAGTAACTAATAGTGTGGTAAGGGAACTATGTGGATTGAATCTCAATGTAGTGACAAAAATTTGGAAGAGGTTGTTAAAATCGTTTAGCCACATTGAAATGATTAATGATTGCAGAATTACGAAGGAGATTTTAATGTGCAAAAGTGAGGGTTGAAGTCGGTCGAGGACGTCCTAGGCTTATAAGGGCTGTTAAAATCACATAGGTGATCTGTTAAAAAGGATAACATAAAGTGTCCTCGACATCGACGTGCATGCATGAAGAGGATAATATTAGCGGAGGAAGCGAAAGATGTTTGTTTGGACCGTAACATTACGCTCTCTATAGTCTCTCCCCAACAGGAGACTGGCATTTATGTGTATGTGTAAAATTAGTGCTTGGAAGTGAGCTATTTAATAAATTCAATCAATAAATTTAAAATGCGCTCCAAATAGAACGCTCAATAAATATATGTATAATGAAGTTGTCAAATAATTCAGATAAAAGCATGGTTACGTCCATGGATAAAAGACCTACGATTACGTATAGAACAATATTCTACTCGTACAAAACCTATCACAAAATATCACTACGACTCTTTTAACATAACACAGGACAACAAAATCAAAGTTTTTTTGTGTTGCATGAAGTTTTTCAATTGTTGTTTACTAATTTGGGTGCGCTGATTTCATATCTGGCCTCAGATTTTTTGTAGCAGCTCTAGTTAGTGAGATACAGGTACCGTCTTGAATTTACCTAAGAAGTCGATAGTTTCTATCAATAGCGGTGTAACTTAACTATTTCCTTTCTAAATTTCATTATGTCTTCCTCAATAAGGAAGTGGTTAAATAATCCTGGTTGTTTTTGGATTATTTGTGGAGAATATATGTTCAAAAATTTCGTTTAAATGTGTCGGACTTTATAAAAAAGGCATATTTCGACGACTTTGGGATTCTATTGCTATTAAACGTTAAAGCTTGTATACCAAGTTTGGTACGTAAAAGTTGTGTTGAATCCTTGCGACTGTGGGCCAACAAAAAAAATACCCACTTTTAAATTCAAAGCTCCTATGATTTGGCGTGAACTATCCAACTATCATGACGACTGTTATTTCTGTGTAACGAAAATCATACGTTCAAACCATAAAAATTGCTCTAAGTGGATATATCCAACTTAAAATCTGCCATAAGACCAGTCTTGAGTGTTAGTGACAAATCATCACCACAGCAGTCACGTCCATCTTCGGAGAATCCAGACCAGTGAAGTGGACAAACCAAAAACGACGACGGTGGTAATGACAGTGATTTTATTTGCTACGGTAGTCCCTGACCACTAAATGATGGTCTAAATGACTTAATCAGGAACCTTAGACTGTCCAAAACAGCAACAGAAATTTTAGCTTCCCGATCGAAGGAAAGAAACATTTTTGGCAATAGGATGTCTGACGGCTGCATTCAGCACGCTGAACAACTGTTCAGCAACTGCTGATACCCTTCCAGCGGCTTGGATGGAACATGAGTATTAAGCTTCACTACCTTCACAGTCATCTAGACCATTTTCCTGAAAATCTCGGTGACTTCTATGCGAGGAACAAGGAGAGCGCTTTTACCAGAATATTTACACTATAACGGAATGGTATTGGGGGTACTGTAATGAACATATCTCGGTTGACTATTGTTGGAGCATTTAAAATTGTACTCATAATACATCTGACTCTAGAAAATCCAAAAAAAGGAAATTTTATTCGGAATTAATATATTTAATAGATTTTTTAAACTTAAACTTTTTGCATTTTCAATGAAAAGCCATGTCACTTCATAACTCCAAAACTAGAGCTGCTACATAAAAACGGCATATATTTTTGAAATCAGCGTGGAAAAACTGTTCAGATTCATGTATAAAATCTCATGCAACAGATATGCTGTTTTCCAGTGATAATTTATTGCTTTATATTAAATGATTTGAATAATTTCATAGGATTTGGCATACATTTCTAAATGACAATGTTTAACGCAATTGTTCAAGAGGAAAGTTAGTAGTAGAGCTCCGATTCCGAACTAACTCAACTGGGCTTACAATAAACTATTATATCCGGTTACAGTACAATTATAGACTTGCTGTACAAAGAACAATTTGATACGAAAATCCAATTAAACTCAGAAATGAAATTCATATTTAGCTTCCATAAAGTTTACCGAAAACTGTTACGCTGTTAAAGGGTTTTTAACACGTTACATTTCAGTTTAACGTGAAATTGTTCACACGTAGCGACGTAGTTTTTTTTAATTAGTTACAATTAAAACTTATACGACTATTATTAAACACTAACAAAATATTGAATATTACCTTAAAGTAAAAATAACTATGACTTTAATCTATATGCCAAATAGATAACCTAGATTCAACAATTTCAAAACTTATATTTCCACCCTTATTCTAAAACAATCAACAATAGAAAAGAACCCAATTTCTGCTTTTTAAAAGAAGCATTCACCAACCAGAGTATAATATCTGGATCAAGGCGCTCATTTATCCAGTTACAAACTATAATAATGAATATGATAATTGGTGGGTGGCAGAAAGAAGTCCAAGATAAAGATAATGATATTCAATAAAGTTAAATTAAGTAATACTTGTGTTTAAAATTGTTTTAATAGCATGCATATTATGGGCGAACTCTGATTAGAGTAAATATTTTTATAAGCACTCAACATAAAAAAAACATAAACTATGATTTAAGTTATTCATAAAAATTAATATACTTTAACTTTACATTTTTACAATTAGAAATTTTATGCACGCCGCGTTAAAATTATTTAGTTTTCGTAAAACATATTATCCTATATGACTAGGAGTGGCGTAAATAGCATACGTTATAACATATTCACGTGCATTACATTGCCTTAAAGATATTCGGTTCAAAGAAGATATTATGTTATGGCTAGTCAAAGCCAAATGAAAACCATGGCATAGTTTAGAATTAGAAAACATTTTTTTAATTCTTTAGAGAGATAGGTGAATAAGATGTTTTAGACAGTACATAGGTGGTATATTATATATAATAAAAAAGTAGTGGCACATATTCTTTTTCCTTGGTGAAAAGGGAAGGCGAGGGCGCAACGACGTCAAGGGCCATCAAGCCGAGTGCGCGCTGCCGTGGCGCGGCCCGCGAACCGCATGCGCCTCAAAGAAACTTTTTCCTTGTTACATTGTGTTGGATCAAAAGCGCAAGAGACACCATACTAAGATTTAAAGAACTTCCTAAAATAAATTTCGAGGCGCTCATCACATCATCTACTCATTGACACGCGTCTCATAATACCGCTAAATTGAGATTTATTTTAAAACATTTTATGTTTTTCTTGTCATCATAGACTTGTAATTATTATAAGAAATATACACAATGATTACATAGTAGATCTATTTTGCCTCGTTTCTTCTGTCTACATAGGCAATTTAATGTAATGCACATATGTTAATGCACACGGTATCGGTGTTTAACTTGGTTAGGCTAAGATTTGTATTCAGATTTAAACTACATGAAAATATACACATGTCATATCTTTAAAGTCAGGTGAAATGCTCTGAAATATTCTTTTAATAAAGTGAGGAAACAGTGTTGTGAACACTCGTTTTAACGTTAGTGTATAGCTAGGTATGTGCCAACCTGCCCACGTAGCGATTTCAAAGGTAGAAACGAGGACGGACTAGGAGGAAAAAATGCATTGCAGTATAAAATGCAGACAACATACCTAAGATTAGGCTTAAGGCGTTGGGAAAACCTTGTATCCTTTTATGATGTTAGCCCGCGTATTGCTTTAAGTGTCCCATACATCTACATTAATGAGAAGTAGTGGGTAGTAAATACGTATAAGCTTTTGGAATAATTGGATTAAAATATTAATTTTTTCTTCAATTGCTCAACATATTCTACGCTTAAATTTATTTGGTATTATTAATTTGGTAGAACCAGGCTTTCATATACGACTGTGGTACAATATGTCCCAGCTCAGCTGGTACAAGAACAATACAGAACTAAAGAATAAGATTGAAGAGAAATAGACTTTTTTTATGAAACCGATTAGTTGTTGCTTGTCTATCACCTATTCATTCTAGAATTACACTTTGATTACACTCCACCGATGGAACAAATATTAAAAAATGAATAACCTATATGGGTTATCGCAACCCTTAATTTTTTTGGTTGACACACAATTACGAAAGTCTTGATATTACGTATTATGTTACCTGAATAACTAAGAAGCGGCTGTGTCAAACATATGACAGTCTAATCGTAAGTTCCGCACACTCAGCATTCTGACATTACCTTTCTAGTCTTATTCAACTGTTCTGTGAGTAACACAATACCAGTGCGATCTTGTGACAATACTATTGCCTTACGTTTGTGATAACATACTGCCGAAAGCATAATTATCTAGGTTTAGTGTATTTGTATCCGCTTGGTTAAAGACCACTTCTAAATATAAAAAATGTTGTCGATGCATCGAAACTAGGCGTAAAAAATGAGGTACAACGAATATTTTTTATACTTTAATGTCGTTGTTTCTTATCAATAGTTATGAACTGTAATTTTTTGTGAACAGATTTCGGATGATGATCGCATGTCACTGACTACGGCGGTGTCCGACGAAGAGGATCCAGGAGAAAGCGCAATGAATTCGCCTTACAAGGGCAAGCAGACTGGTGCCGCCGCAGCATCGTTCAACTGCACTGGCGCGGTCAGGAAGGCCGGGTGAGTTTTATAAACACTTATTTTTAACCAGCAAATGTTTCTAGAAATCACATTTTATTATTGTTGCTATTTTCTAACCTGGTTAAGGATACAGCCCATCGCTGGATGCAGACTGCACCTAACAGGGTGGTTAAGGGGAAGCCTACGTAGACATCCTTTTATGATGATAATTCATTAAACGCTTTAAACGTGGATGAGGGAGGAATTTACTGTTAGGACATAATCTAAGTTAAAAAATATGATGTCATTTTAAAACATGCATTATATATGAATACATAAATATATTCTTAATTACCTACGTTAAGAATATCGATTAAACAATAAATCTTCCTTAATGTAATACCTACATGCAATAGTTAATTTGCAGTCCAGTTTATAATCAAAATCAATCTAAAATATTTACATAATAAGAAATCAAACAGGAAGCGTGCAATATTTTTTACTTCAGAAAGTTTTAGGCAGAGTTTATATTCGTAACCTATTTAAACTGCATATTTAAAACAAAAAAATACTTGAGGTAAAAAAAAACCTTCTTCAGTGTGAGACTTTAATAAATGTAAGTAAAGCAAAAATCTTAAGAAAAAGATGTCGTCGCATTTCACCCGTCGCATACCGTACTTTCTATTGGAGCCTACGGCGTCCTTTATGTTCCTTGAGGCTACAACTCCTCTTCCATGAATCCCAAATGACCGCAGGGAAATCTTAGCCGTGACCCATTCAACGACTTTTAAAAAAACCTTCTTACATTCTGACAAGATGAAACCCTTCTATTGTTTTTTTTTGTACGCCTTACACCACACTCAACATACATCCCTTAAAATAGTACGATAGGATTTAAGATAACGATTCTATGAAGCAATTTTAATTAAAGAGTGTACAAACACAATTTTATTACCATTTTTTCCGCTAATGGCTAATTTAATGCTTTTGAGACCGTCTTAATATAATTTTTATAAAGTATAATAAATGTGCCCAAAACTTTTTCAATTACAAATATTAACCATTTCATTACGATGTAATCAATTGTTGATGTTAGATAAGAAGTTTAATTTTCATTCCTTTACTGTTAATAACTTTCTTTATATAAAATTTAATATTTTTACTAAATGATTTTATAAAAATGCCGTGAACTTGAAATTTGTTTCATTAAGTTGCACAAATAAATTCAGACTACTTTTTTTAGTTCGCCTAATTATCCCCTGTTAAAACTGTCACAGTTGAATCGCTCTGAAAAGGCTCCGCGTGGCATAAAGCTTGAGTCGCTAACTAAAGCATTGAATACTTTTGAGGAAAGCATAGTGTTTGTTTACCGAGGTACAAATTTTATTTTAATGCAAACGAGCTTTAGGCGTGAACATGGAAAAAGAGTATTGTGTGCATGATTAAATCAGTTTAATTAGTTTGAAGTATTAATAAATCCTAGACATTTTTATTTACTTTATACTATGTTTTGAAAAGGGTTTAAATATAGTTGGTTTAATATAACTAGTTTCCTGTATTGAAGAGCACGATAATAAAAGTATATACATTTCTTCATTCTGTGGAATCAAGTGAAAAAATTATTGAACAAATTTTTCTAGTCTTTCCATACATCGGTAGTCCTTATTAAATTGAATGCATACTAGAAAGTATTATAAAGTAACATTAAGTTTAATGATAGACTTCCATGTTATGCCGGTTTCATAAAAATTAAAAAAAAATTGCAACTTCGCATAAAAAGTACAACAAATTATGTTCATGTTTCGTAAAGGTATGTTCGTATATTGAAAATATATGAATATATTTTATAATTTCATAAATAAAAATTAAACATTTTATTAAAAAAGTATTTTGTTATTGAGAATCGGTGTGAAGTTTTCGTATTTCGCTCATGATAAATATAGAGCGATAGAATCTCACCATCGTCTTAGTGACAAGGTAACTCGCACAGTGTTGGTATGAATAAATTGTGTAGGCTAACCTTAGCGTGTACGTGCCCCACTAACTTCATTATGCCTGTTAGTTACGCTTGGTGAGGTTATAGGCATCACGGGAACCTAAACGTGTTTTTCGTCATTCTGACGCCTAACACATGTGTAACCTCACAACCAGCTGTAAAGCGAAGTTATAGGGAATTTGAATATTATATATCAAAACCGACCGTTGACTTTAAATATCATCTTAATCATAATGAATAAATATACTCGTATGCTTAAATAAAAATGCAATATTTATAGAAAAACATATAATAATTATCGATCAGACAAATCGTTTTTTAATCTGTAAATTATTATTTTGACATTTCCATTAATGATATGAAAACCTGTCACATTTATAAATAAACTATCAAAAATATTATTGATAAATATGCAATTGTAAATTTTCATTGCCCCATATGCTACATAAACAAAAAAGTTGTACTTCTTTTGGAATTTTGAGCGAATTTAATGAAGATACAAAGTTTGAAACGTGTTCTCTAGTGCGCGTAACATGTCCACAAAAGAAGATTCATCCAGCTCAACTGTATTTCGAGTGAAAACAGATTTCAAAGTATCCAAGAAACGAAATATTAAACAAGCTCCAACTCCAGTGAATGTTATTGTTTGGGCGATGAAAGTGTTGGGCCAACGAACACGAGGCGTATCGATCCAAAACATCCGAACTCTAATAAAAAAACATTTCGTACTACCTTACAAAAAGTGTGAAGTCGACAAAAAAATTGATACAGCCGTCACATACGCAGAATATTTTGGAATCATTGAACAACGTAAAAAACTGTACTATTTAAAAAATGTAAGCCCTTGTAAATGTTCGTATGCAATATGTGATCCATGCGAATGAATACTCGTACAATGGACCGCGGAAAAATATACGATACACAATTGCGTTATGAATTTTCATTTCCCGCTATTTCGATTCAAGAACTTGTTTCATAAATATTGAAACAATAGATATATTATTAGTAATATCGGCACAAGAATGAAATGAAAACTATATTCATTTGTCCACATAGCTGCTTAATCAAATATTAACTTATCAGAATACATATCGAAACGAAACGAAGTACATCATGCACGATGCTCATACTTTGACGTTCTTGTACAAAAAAGTAATGCCAAAAATGAAGAGAAAATAATGTTATTATTTTAAAACTCCTTTCGTAATTAATGTTTTTTATATATAGGTGATAAAAGAGTCATATTTTTACAAGAGCATATCCTTTCTAGAACTTTTTATTACTGTATACTACCGCTTTTCTCCAACATATTGAGCCCTTATAATTTAGTTAAGAAAATTACATCATTTCTCATTTCATAAATCTTAAATAGGCCAGTGGTATAACGGTACGATATGTTATCTCGTTTTTAATGTTTTAAATAGGATATATTAGGATCAAAACTTTATTTTAATTTCACACAGATTTTTAAGCGTCAAGAAGTGGTTACTGCGTAAGAAGCACCAAATTGAGCTGGCTCGCAAACGAGGTTGGAAAGGCTATTGGGTATGCCTGAAGGGCACAACACTGCTCTTCTATCCATGTGACTCGCGAGAAGGACGTTCCGTGGAAGCTGCTCCGAAGCATCTCATTATAGTCGACGGTGCCATTATGCAACCCATTCCGGAACACCCTAAGCGAGATTACATATTCTGCCTTAGCACAGCCTTCGGCGACGCTTACTTGTTCCAAGCACCGTGCCAAGTAAGTTTTATTATTGGATAAAATTGAATTTTTCTTGTCGTCTTTCTCAGTTCTTCACAAGTTTCTGCTGTTTAACATGTTCTCAATCAAAAACTTTCGTGGCTTGTATGTATTCATCTTTAGTAACAGTTTCATTCACATACTAGTATGTATCTTCCGTAGTTTTGAAATACTTATTGAAGGAGCGTATTGTATTTCCATACAAATTGTAAGTTTTTGTCTTATAGATAGAATTGGAAAACTGGGTGAATAGCATACACAGTGCATGCGCTGCCGCGTTTGCACGACATCGTGGAAAGACTGGAACTCTTCATTTATTGCAAGAAGAAATATATCGTCTTGAAAAAGCTATTGAATCGGTAAGTCATAAATTTGACGCGGTATTTATCAATATGATTATATTAGACTATATTGAATAATTTTTACTATTAAATTAATCAAAACAAAAGACAATGTAAAGAAGCACTATTCGAGAAAACTACATGTTTCATTTTAAATCTAGGCCTGCACTATTCAACCAGAATTTAAGCCGCTAGATAAACATGTTATCCGAAATTTAGCTTAAAACATGCCAGCTAAAGATTCACTTTTAAACGAGCTGCGTTTTCATGCATACTAAATATTCATGGTGCTATAGGCGAAGCGAGCCGAACAGATTCCATAATGCGAAGAAATTTATTGCTCGCATCCAGATCGCGAATATGTTAACAGGAAAACTTCTCTACCCATCCAGCCGTTATTAAACCGGTATAACGTTTTTGACGTCGATTTTGTTTACTAAAAGAATTGTAACCGTATCGCAGTCTGAAAGTGATCAAAGGATCTGTGTTTTGTACAGTATTCTACTGTAACACGGGCTCGAAATATAAACGACGACGAAATATAAATAAACGACCGTCAGTTGCAAGTTTCACTTAGCTACTAACCGTATTATGTATACAAACACAGTGTATAAGGTCGGCGTGGCGTGCGGTACTCTGGTACGTATCGTTTCTCGTGAAAATCGCGCCAATTTCTGACCCGCACCGGGCGACCGCAGCACGCATCAAAAGCCTTTGTGGCGATCTCTCACTACTACATGTTCGCCGCATACGTCTATGTGCGACGACAGACATGTTTGCGATTAACTGTGTTACGCAAATAAAGGAAATGGAGCAAATTCAAATCAATTAGTCTCGACTCACATTGCTGCTGTACTTAATGCTGGAAGCAGGGTGAGAAACGAGTCACTAATTACTTCTCATGATTACATTACTCTTACTTCTTCTTATCTAACAAATTTTGCCAATGTTGGTTATTGTACACAACGGATAACATTATATTTGAAGGGCCCTATTGTTCATCACTTTGAAGTTAAAGAAAGTAATACTTTACACGACAGTCATTTTGAAAAGCATTACAAATGTTTAATATTCTCAACACACGCTAAATATATTGCGAGGGCTTAGACCTTCCGTACTACCCAAAATATACTACGAGATTACAATCTGAGCCCACGTGTTTGAACAGATTGTATTGAAAGATTAAATAATCCTTTATCCATAAAGCGGCTGTACGTGCCGTAAATAATGATACACGACTTTATAATCTGTATAATTAACAAAAAAGTCTCCACAACAGGATCATAAGTTGAAACACATGGCTGACCTCCAGCAGTCGGTAGTGTCGGATCCAGAAACTCGCGCTCAACTCGCCGTTCAGATGCTTCAATGGGAAGAGAACCTAGAACGGCTGCACTGCGAGCAGTTCCGACTGCGTTGCTACATGGCAAGCTTACAGAGTGGCGAATTGCCTAACCCCAAGGTAAGAAGCAGTTTCTATTAATAATATAAAATGTATTTTTGATATTTTTTGCGTTCCTACTCGTGTTTGAATTATGAAATAAAAAAAGGAACTTAGGTATGCGAATGGATTATAACAAAACAATAAATTCTATAAATAGATCCCTAATGGCAAGAGGGTCACGCTGAAATTGTCAAGTGATTTCATCGAGGTGACAGAGAAAGGAAATTTGTTGGCTCGGCTATCAAATTGACAGTTCCGTTGACCGACAGAGCGGGGTTGGAATCTGTTACGACGCGACCCATGTCAAAGTACCTCATATTGACCCTCAAAGCGTGAATAATAAAAATGCTTACAATTTTCCACCTGAAAGGAGATGATTAACGGAAATACAAATATCCTTCTTTGCGTTGATGTTAAATATAAATATTCAATTAAATTTTTCCGACCTACATAGCGCTATAATTGGCTGGATGTCATCGATAATTTCATAACAGCCTTGCGGATTTTGAGAGGAAGGTTTTGTTTCAGTCCCTTTTGACTCACGTGTCTCGTGGCACCAAGAGCACGCTCAACAAGCTGGGAGTGTTCACGGTGTCGTCATTCCACGCGTTCATTTGTGCGCGTTCGCCTTCGTTACTTAACAACTTGCTCGCCGGCCGCGGTGCCACGAAGCGTCGAGCGCCAAATCTATCCAGATCGAACTCGGGATCAAGCCGTCGCTCAATGCAGGTAAACCATTATTCCACACAAGTCCTTCAAAGTACTGTGCAAACGTCCTAAACGTACATATATCCACCAGGTATAGCATGTAATGCTATGTATGTGTATATGCATTATAGTCAAATAAAACATTGTTTCAACTGATAAAATTTAAACGCGACCTAAATCTTTAGACTGACTTCATCAAGGTTTTGGCACAATTAGAGTTTTAAAATATTATTCTCTTCAGTGAAGTTTATGACATTCATTAGAGATGGTCTCGATGATTCAGTGTAAGTTTTTTTTTAATTGTCACGTCTTTTAACGGTGGAGGAGGTAAAGTAGGCACGTGCCCAGTACCGGAATTTATGTGATCTCATAATATGATATAAATGAACTGTTAAACACCCATTTACAATACATGCCGTTTATGTGGTTTAGGGCATTTGTTAGTACTAGCACAGCCCATAATTATTAGTAACATAATGTATGTTCTAATTCCACGAACATAAATACACCTGTACATGTATATTATTGCGTACATGTTGTGAAGGATACGGAGAAACACCACAGGCAGGTCAATCGATTATAGGCAACCTCGTATCTAAACAAAAGCGTATAGCCAAACGGCTTCGGGCTATTTCGACGGAGGTGTTAGCTCGAGTGAGCTCGAGGCCTGTTTGCTTCGATGATACTGATAGACGGCATGTGATTCGTCGCGATGATTCGATTTGATACGTCTCACTCAATCATGCGCGGGGATATTTCAATTACGTTTCACATTTTATCTGGTTAAAGTTGCTGAATCTTTTACTTAAATGTGTATAGTAGTTCACACCTTTTTGAGTGGAAGATATAATTGAAAATATTTTTCATATTTTTTACCTTAACAAAATCAATTTCGATGCATTTTGAAATCCTCATAAGTAGATACATGTTAAGAAAAACAAATAAAGAAATAGTAGTATAAAAAATGCGATTTCTTGAGTGCGTTTGTTATCATTTGGGCGTACATACCTTTACATTAAAATCAAAACGTTTAAAGTTGAAACTCAACGTGTTAGGCGTAGAGGATTGACAGCAATCGTCATGAAAACATCATTAAGGGTAAGTTATAAGGTCTCTCGACAGATGAATATGATGTGTTGTGGCGGCAGATGTCTCGCGACGAGGGCGAGGCGGCGGTGCGCGTGTCGCTGCCGGAGGGCACCACGGCCACGGTGGGCGTGCGCGAAGGCATGTCCGTCGAGGAGTTCCTCGCCGCCGCCTGCTCGCGCCGCTCCCTCAACGCACTCGAACACTTCGTCAGGGTGAAGAAACGCCGCGACATGGAGGACCACAATTACTTCGTCCCACACCGCAGCGATCTTATTGAAACTTATGTGAGTAACATTTCATACATTTTACATGAGGTACTTGATTATTATATTAAGTATGTATAATGTATATGTATGTATTTATGTATGTGTATGCGTCACAAACATGGATGTGTATGGAGTATGTAAGTCACGAAATGAAAAATAGTCGATACAATTTTTCATTGGAACCTATTCAATAATGATTTCATTGCAATTAACGTCCACAATATTACTGAGTAAAATATCATCCGGGTAGTGATGTTGTGCTGTGTGCATAGACTAGTGTTTTCCTCTCAGTTATACATAATCCTAGCTTTAAAACTAAAAACCTCGAACGTATTTGGATATAGGTGGAATTTTAACGCAGGTTTTTAGAATCTGAACAAAAAATCCATTTTACCCAAATAGTACATGCGCTATCGTAGCAGCTTATGGATGATGCCCCACTTTGTGCCTCAACATTCTACGTCACATGTACGTATATTTGTAGAAGTACTAATAAAACAATATAAATAATTGCAATATATATCGTTCACATTAATAAAAACCTGTTATGAATTATATGAATCATTATTAATGTTTTCAAAGCATCGCACACATTAAATAAGTTCAAACGGCTCTATCAGCTAGAGAATAGTGATTATGTACACACACATCTTCGCAAATTTAATACTTTTAATATAGTCTGAAATGACAGCAATCATTGCAAAAAAATAATAATATTCATTTGGTAAAGAAGTAAATGAATGTAACATGTACAAGCGTTTTGTCACCGAGGTTGACGTGAGCAGGGTGTGACAGCGCCCACTGCGTCACAGTTTCCACGACACACGCTACAAGGGTTATCAAAAAGTTATATTACTCTCATATTAGCATTAACATACACAAATTCATAAAGATGTTTTTTGTTTGCGGAAAATATGTACATTCGAAATAACATTATGTGATCTAACATTGCGCTTGGCGTTTCAAATGTAGGTACTCGACTATTAAGATTTTATTTGTTACCGATTCTTTGTTGAAAATGAAATGTTTTTACGTTCCGGGAAACATTCTGTTTGAAAAAGTTCGCTTAAAAATGTTCTCGGTATTTGAAACCATTTTTATATTCCGGATGGAAAAAACCAACGAACTGATCTAACCGGGAATATTGAGAAATATTTTATTTTGCCTGAACTTCACTTCAGATCTGCATAAAGGTACACTATGATGATTTTATATCCACATCTATAACCATTTTCACTGAAGCAGTGAAACATTCGCTTGATTTAGGTCGGACAGTATGGGGTTTATATTTCCCAACGTTGCGCTGCTCTTAAAATCTGACAGCCTAACAAGAGCTTTGTTTGGTTTTCGAATGTATCGAAGCATCCAATAAATCGAATTGAAAGCTTTCATTTTTACGTATAGCTATTTTTTTACTTTTTACTCAAACCATAAGTTGAAATTTGGATCTTCAATTTCAATGAATTAATTTAAGCTAATGAAATGACTTAAACACCATCATCATTATTAGCCCATATATGCACATACCACTGCCGATCACGGGCCTTCTTTACAACTGAGAGGGGAGTGCGTGTTAGCAGACTAACCATCTAAAAATGAAATTAAATTATTATCTATGTAATTTATTGAAGTCGATGATTTAGAATATTTTTTATGAAACTATAGTTACATTAACGCCATTCGATGAACCGAGGAAGGGCTCTGTTCCTGGGTCAGAAAGGGTATTGGATTATTTCATTAGGACAATTTTTCAGGATACAAACATATACATATGCACATAAGTATGTAAATAAAACGTAATTATAACACTAACCACCATAATTATGTAATTATGCACATGGCTATTAACTGAGGTAAATCGATACAGCCAATCTGATGTTAATTACTCGCGGTGTACGTATCTACTGAAATTATTAATTTCGCTGAGGCTTTACTGCGACTGCACAAATTCTATCGTCAAACTCGTAACACTATCGCCGTGCCCGCAATAATTTTACTGTTGGAAATCGGAACATTAGATACATATTGTAAAGCAATATTACACAGATAAAATTTGCTCTTCTGTACGACGATTTTCTCTTGATGACTGAAAAAATTATGCCGGTCAGTTGAATCAATTCGTTTGAATGGATTCATTGTTTTATTTAAATGAAATTTAAGTTTGCACCTAACCCGAGGACCTGTATTAATCTGAATTCTAAAAAATCATGATTAAGGTAAAAAGAAAACAATTAACACAGTAAGTTACATGAATGCCACTAGTGTTAACTTTGTATGTTATACATATCACGACTTCAAAGCCACGATTTATGTATAGAAACAATCTCGACCTCAGACCATATTCATACAATACTTTGAATACGGTGAAAGCTTTTAAGTCGCGGTTCAGTCTGGATCACACATTAATCTCGAGTTGGAAAGGCTTTGTGCACTCTTTAAATGAACTTTGCATACAAGAAACATGAAAATTCAAACATTGGCTTAACTTGTTTCTTTATAAACGACTTTAGGCTTGCAGAATGAGTTCAAATTGAATATTATACCGCTGTTTGTGTGTTTATCGGGGACATGGTATAATTTGTTGAATGTTTTGTTGTCGTAGTTGCACACACACGAAGTGGTGGAGGTATGCGCAAAAATACTTTACCAAGTGGAATTACAACGCACTACTCTTGAGCAAATGTGGGGATTCAGCGTGGAAGCTGAGCTTATAGAAAATGCGGAGAGGCAGGACGAACTTTGTTGCTACGTGAGCCGAGTTGAAGACAAGAGTGTTGCCATGCAGAATGGTAAGTTTTTTTAAACTTTTAATACTTTGCAGCAGATCCGTTCCGCTGAAAATATTTTTTACTATTTTTTTTAAGGCCATGTATTGTTTTCCGTCCTAACCTAAATTCTGAGATGAAAATACATATAAACATATTTTTTCTACAAGTATACTTGCTGTTATAGCAATTATTTATTATTACACATATACTACTCAAATAATGCATAAAAGTTATTTCAGTCAAAGTATTTAAAACTTGTACTTTGAATATGAATAAAAATAAATATGTAAATTCCATAAAGTTCTTCAAGAAATGCGTATCGACTCGAAAAGAATATACCCGGTAGCAATTTTATATTATTTAAGCAGGAACAAATATCTCATTGAGGTTCCTATATAATTCTTCCTAAATTATAGTATCAGAGAATAACAACGACTAGAATATTTGTGTGGAGAATTACAAAAACAATCTGCTAAAATCAGAGCGACACCAACACATTTAAAAGATTAAAACGTACACCGATGACTTCGCATTGAAACTTAAAGCAAAGCCCCGTTCGTTCCCGACAGCTACATCATGTAACAGCACCTTAAACAATAGAGGCATAACACAAGCAATAGTTTGAACCACAACTTGAAAACAAAGCGTTTTTGTATTTATGAGTTGATGAATTAGGCCACACGAGTATTGTTCCCTTACAAATTACATATGTACAGTAATGTAATGTTCATTACACAGCACTTCCAAAACTTTGACTCTGTTCCTATTGCGAAACAAACTTTGTCTTTTAAACTTTTCCGTAGATGTATATCTCAATGTATCTTTGTTAGTATACTTTTATTTCTGTGCTTATGGTACTTTGAAACTCTTCATATCCAATATTTTCCCCTTCTTTGTTTAGAATATAAAAAAAATATTTTTGGTTACTTTCTTACTTAAGTAAAATTCGATACCTCGTGATAACAAAAGACTGAATATTTTTCTCTACTTTACATCGCATAGTTCAATCATAAAGAACTGAAAGCAATCAGGCCAATTTCTGTTGTTTCTGTGTCAGGTATAATCAAAGGCGATGAGATAATGGTGATCAACGGAGCAATCGTATCCGACCTAGATATGATGTACTTGGAGAGTGTACTGCAAGAGGAACTTTCTCTAGTCATGATGATGAGGTATTTATCAGTTACTATGTATCAATATTCGTACAATTCTATTATAGAATATCTTTTAATTTCTAATTACGAAATCGCGTTCGACAATTTAATTGATCTTAACAAAATTGTTAATTGTTTTAATTTGACGAAGGACTCCAATGTTTTCCGTGTCAATTTAAATTATTCGATCGTTAGGCGGTTAAACTGGCGTTCATTAACTGGCAGCCCCGCGAGACGCATTTGTTAGCATCGAATCAGAATAAATTGCTTAGGGAAAAAATAACTTAAATCTTTTTACATTTCGCTCCAAAGTGGATCTGGGGAAAAAGGAAGCCAAGCGCCTGGCACCTAATAAAACGGAAGTTAAAGTGCGCGTTGTACCGGGACAGGGTGGAAGGCCTGTTCATCGGCATTTCCCGCCCTCATACACCTGACCTTTCGCGACCGCGACAAGTTTACTGAAGCGCTCGGTGCGACCTACATACTGCCTCACCCTGCACCGTGCGCCTCTCGGCTCTCGACTCACCTGGCATTGCTCGCGGCTCCGCCACCGCTCCGCCACCGCTCCGCCACTCACCGCCGCACCGCCGCGCCGCCGCAGCGCCACCAACCCGACACTACTCTGCAACCGCTCCATCGCCAAGCGCACAGGCCATTGTGAACGGCGGCAATTGAGGCCCTCCACGTTACCGCGCAGCGTCGAATAACGTTTTCCAACAAATGTCCTCTTAAAATGAACGTTCACAACACGATATTATTACAGTTGCGACTTGTTTTATGACATCGTTCATAGAAAGCCGTTCCGATTTTAAGGCGCTCGCTTTTATTGTCTTGTTGAGTGTTGTCAACTTTAAAGGAATAATTACTTCATTTCACTGTAGATCTTTTGTTCGCTCACTCAACCTAGATTAGCTTCCTTGTCAAGACATTTTGTATGACTCACACCCTCAAAGTAAATCTTCTCAAGATTTCACATTTATAATGGTTGCGTTAAAGATTTCCATTCCTCTCGAGCCAAATCCTAATAAACATTCTAGAATTATATAAACAAGAGCCCCTTTAAAAAAAAATATATACTTTTTAAGGCTTAGTAACATTTCACGTATATATAGGTATATGTAGGACGCAGGTATATATAATTCGAAAACATTGCGACTTAAGCTTGCGCAGCTTTTAGTCTGTCATTTAAAAACACTTCAGATCTTTTGTTAGAGTCGAGTTTATTTTTAATTTGCGTCAAATTAAGGAGAAAATGCGGCCGTATAATAGCAACAAATGCAGTGAAATTTTAAATGTCTTTAATTTTCATTCAATGTATTGTTTGTTGTTTTTATTGTGATGGCAAGAAAATATCTCTTAAAATTAAACGCAAGCATAAAACAGTTTGAGAAGAAATCATGATTATAAATACTTAAACATTACCCATCTCCTTCTTCATCTTGTATTTAAATGGACGCCTCCTTCATTCTACACCTTCCACAAGAAAGCAGCTTGCCTGCATATAGTATGTGCAATATATAATGTGAATACTGTGTGTTTAGATCGTCTCGCACGGAGCCGCCGGAGCTGACGGGGGTGATGCGCGCGGCCACCGACGATATCATAGACTCTCTGGTGTGCCCGCCGCCGCCCAGCGAGCCGCCGGTCATCTCCGACGATATGATATCAGGCCTCATCGTGCCGGCACCCGCCTGGAGTGAGTACACGTACTGCATATACGCTTTGTCTTTCCTGCTGTGTTTATAAGGCAGTCGTCACACATCACGTTGCAGGAAACACAAGATACTTCAAATGAATTTCGGACGTATGTGATGCTTCTATAGCTAATGGTTACGACATAAATGTATGTACATTTTTCAATAAAAGATGTAATAAAAGTTAATTGGAATTATTGAAAGATGCTCTTGCTTCTTTCAATCATCATCGCTCGTTGCGTCATCGCTTGTTGTAGCAAGAGAAAAAGGTTTAAATTCCTTTTCAAAGACCTATGGACAAAATTAGCAATTCGAGTGCTCAAGCAGTTCGTAGTAAGTTAAAGGACACATGTATGTAGTTTTAGTATGAAGAGTAAGTGCAATGTATCCTTCACCATCCACGATTTTTTCAAATCCAATTTTTTCTATCCCCAATGGATAAGTCAAAATAACTTAATATTTGTGAACGCAAAGTATCATTTAATGCGTGGATAGATAGGTCCACGCAAAATTTTCATTCCTAGTAACCTAACTAATTATTTGTATTTTATGAATGATGATTGTGTTGTAAACTAATCTTGCAATACTTGTGTGAAAGCTGCTTTCCTGCTATGTATTAGGGTTTAAACTATTCAAATAGCGATTACCTATATATACATGTAAGATTTTGCCTACATGCGATGGAAATTCTTAAAATAGTTCACGTGTCACTAGAAAATCTTGGAATAAAACCGTGTCGTTCGCGTTGTAAATTGAGCGCGGCGAAGGTGAAGGCCCGTGCCGCCCCGCCGAGCGGAAGCTACCGCACATACCTTTTTTTATTTGCTTATATAATTCCACGGGATTGCAATTTCCAGCCGCTCTTAAACCGACCAAATCAATTTTACAAATAATAGACCGCTGTGTTCGATTTGTGATTTGCAAAATACTTCTTCTGCAAGTAATCTTATTTCTCGACCAATTATTTTATATGTCGGTTACCATCTTGGCGTTCTAGAAAATTATTATTTATTATAAAGGCTTGATCGTACGGTAAAGCTAACATAACACTTGTGATAGTTTGATAGAATGATCGTGATCAATTTCGTCAATGTGAGTGAATAAATAGACATACCAATATTTAGATACAATTTCGATATCGCGGCAGCCTTATTGCGCCTGTAGCGCTTAACAAGCAACTCTACAATCCTAGTATTTATGTAACAGTTGGCATCGTTTCCGAACCAATCTACATTTTCATTTGCTAGATCTCATCTTTTGCATATTTCGCGTAAGCGTATATTTTATTGTTGCGCCTTTGGTAATGCCTTCGTATTCAATATGAATCAAGCAATGTCACGTATTAACAAAATTAAATGAATATTTTATGTTTTCATGAATGAAAACACACTGAAAAACACTGTATTAAAAACGTTAACGGCATCTTTTATGTGGCGCTTAAAGCAAAACTAGCGAAACGTAACTCGAAAAATATCTGCCTCCCTCTATGGGGATCAAGTTGTGAGTCTCACTATGTGTGTATGTAAATTGGCAAGCAACAAAAAACTTGGATACCAAAAGGAATCAGACAAATGTCGCGCGGAATTTGTTGTAACAATTGCCACAAAGTTATAGCAACGCCAGCAGGTACTCGAGCATGCACGTGATACGCATCACCCACACGTTGTGTGAAAATGTGCGGTAACACATTTACCACCCTGCGTGTTTGTTACCAAGTGTTACATTATAACATATAAACTAGACTGATATGCAGGATTCTAATCTGAAAAGTTATCCGCACATATGTATATATCAAATCGTTTTAAATTCATGAAACATGGCCGCCGATTTGTTTCGTCGGAATGTATTGTGATTATTCTAAGAAATAACGTCCAGTTATCCCTTCAGAATAAAAATGTAAAAGATATAAATTGGTCGCAATTTGTCGACATTGTTTTGCAGACCATGTTTGTAGGTGGGCTCCATACAAAGGTATGGTCATTATTAAAGCTAGCTATCCGGAACTCAGCGTACCCTTGATACGTTTGCAGCAATTTATTTCACCGCTCGTATTCCAACAACACAAGAGGCAATTATGACGACATATTGACTCGACGTGTAGTTGTTTATTGTATAACAGGTATAGAGTATCGGGGCGCGGCTTGACGCGGCGGGCAGACCGACTTCGAACGCGCGCGGTGGAAACAATGGAACCACCCCCGTCCACAAACACGTTATTTATTATGGCATTCTCGCCTAATGAAACTGAGGCTTTTTTTCCTTCTAATGACGCGTATTCAATATGCGAGCGGGAAAGCTCTCATTTTGTACCTGACATGTCAGTGCATCATACTTTTCATGACGTCGAATAAACAGCGCACATTGTAATATCACATGCTATTGAATGCTAAGCACTCAACGAGACTCATAAAGTGGCTTTTCATTTTTATTTAATAAGGAATAAACGAGTTCTTGTTATTTGTTTTTATTTTATAAAAAGTTTCAACAAATTACATACAGATGTTAATTTGTGTCAACAAATTACACATAGAGGTTTTGTAATGTTCATTACGAATATGCGTTCTAAATGATATAGATATTTTATAAATTCGCAAATAATTATGATTTATATATTATTCCAACGATATAAGCAATAATATGACACATTTTTCATAAACAGACTCTCGTTAAGACTTAAATGCCGCAGCCTGTCTCAGCTTAAATGGAAAACAGCTGAATAAAATTCTGTTGCAATGTCAAAACAAAAATACCCGTTTCTGAGGCCGTGACCTAACTCCAGGCTATTTGCTTATACCCGATGTTGACATGCTGCGACCGAAAACTCATTGTGCGACTTCTTGTCATAAAACGGCCTTCACATCAAAGTTTTATCACAGCCATTATCATTCTCTGCAGTATTTAGTTAGTCTATTGGCAATTCTTTGTAAAAGCGTTTCGTTAATGGAATAGAAGCGGTGATTGACGCTTGCTAAATTATTTAAAAGGTATCACTTTATTTATAAAAGAAGCTATCATCAAGAGTTTATTTCACAGTTTCAGTGTTTAATAGAGAAAAATATTATTCTCGATACAGCGACAATATCAACATTACAAAATATTGAAGTCAATTTATTTCCAAGTTTTATGAACCAGCAACAATCTCAAACCAAAAATAGATAAGAAACTAACTTTTTCTATCTCCGTCTTCAGCTATAAGTACTGTTTTTTTTTGTGCGACCCTGAATACTCACGACACTTGGAAGTCGTACTCAAGTTGCGGCTTTTGAGGGTATAAAAATAAAAAGTACTTAACTACTTTATACTTATGTTATATTTCGTACATTTCACACTATATCCACATGAGTGCTGTAGACAAGGGTTACAAACACTATACAACTTATAAAGTAGACAGCAGTATTGTTCTTGTAACAAATAATATGGATCGTGGAAATGAAAGTCATCGCCCATTACCGCGACCTGCGTTGGTTGTTCTAGTTTTTCGCAACCTGAACGAGCGAATTCTGATGAGCAACGCTTATTCGCATGATGACGTAGGAAAAGATAACTATTCAAATGACTTAATGAATTAGAAGATTGCGTGTATTTCTTATTTATTTTATGCACTTCTACATATTGTCATTTTAATGTTCACGGCTGTTCGTGCTTATAGTTCGATTTCACAAGTATTCTAAAACATTAATTAGGTTTTATCATCAGTCCATATACTTATACGTCATACTGCTGGGCACGGACCTCCTCAATAACTAAGACGTATCTGCTATCTACGTAATATTATGTTAAAATGACATAACTACGAAGGGAACGAAGCGTAGAAAGTAGGACAAACTTTTTACAGAAGTTTATCGATTTAAAGAAACATGTAGTTCCAGGTATTGGTGTTGTAGGAGTTTCCGGCTGGTTTCCAATTATCAATAAAATTGTAATACACATTCTTTCTGAAATACGTGGAACGGAAAATGCTGCACAATTCTTAAAAATGTGCTCACCTCACGAATAAATTGGCGTCATACTAGAGAGATACCTAGTTAGTAGTTAGTATTTTTTTGTCTCCACACTTCTATCATACTGCGCTTATCGGATGCTACTGCGGTCACTTTCCGGCATCAATGAGAGTGAAAATGGCTTTTAAAACGTTAGGGAACGTTAGGGTTTTTATATAATATATTCTGATTATAAAAAGAAAGAAATTTTACAAAAAATAAGTGGTTTAGTTTAGTATTTTCATATAAGTGTTTTCCTTATGTTATAACTTGTAAGCGCGCGTGTAATTTGTCATCGTAACTTGATTAATTGTAGTACCGAGGCCTTGACACAAACTTACAGTTCGTATACTGTGACAAACACAAAAAGAATTCTACATAGCTTACACAAGCTATTCATATGTATGTATAAGCCGCTCTTTTGAGCCGTTTTGTGAGAGTGAAAATAGTGACAAAGAGGCCATTGTTACAATTTTATTTTCAAACAATTAGACACAATGTAAAACATTTTTTACAAAACAAAAACGTTGTAATAAGGTAAATATAACGTGCTTTAAGATTGGGAAACACGATTGATCTAACTTGGATACGTGTAATGTTTGCGAATATGACATATTAATATACATACGTGCATGAATATACATACTCTACATTTTTATTCTAAGTTTAAAAAGCGTTCTGAATTAAGTTGCACTCTTGGGATTTTTTAGATTAGACTTAGTGATGTGGATAGAAAAAAGTTCACTATATTCCAATAATAAATAAAGAAGTTTTTTTGCATAGTAATTATGTTTCCAAATTATATGAGTTTTTGCGCGTCGTTTGGATGACTTGAAATAAAAAGTTAACAACTACTTATATCGCGAAAAAAGCATGTGTGACGAAGTTCACTAGGCGTACTTGTAGTTTTTTTAAATATAATTCCTCATGAACCCTTGTTGTTTTCTAGGGATAAAATCTTATATGCCCCATTCGAGTAAAAAGTGTATTTATGATGAATACCGTAGCAAGCCTTTATATTTGCGAAATACAAATCAACGGCGTTCCTCGATGTTATTAATCAAGTTAAATTTTTAATAGAAGTTCTCGAATAAAATAAAATATAAAATCTAAAGCGAGCTTTGGCGTGTTTCATAAAACAAACATAAAAAACAAAATATCGAAACCACTGCATCTGCTCTTTAGTTTTTTTTTTCATAAAGTATCGCTTCAACACAGGAAGAGCAAAGGGTAGACAGAGGTGCACTTTAGTTCGCAAGTTTCGACAACTGTAGAGTCCCATATGAAAGACATATTCGCATTATTTTACATATTCATAGAAATTTTATAATTATTTTTCTTATTATTATCTATTGAGAAATCAATATCGGGAACGCAAACATTTAATGGCAGTAACTTTTAAATTTGATATCACAAAACGCGTAAATATGAGCAAATTACTCAACATGAATTGTCTTCAGACTTGGGCGGCGTTGTTTGCTACGTGGCGAGTAATACCATTAATTAATGATTTTGGATTACGTAGTTATCTAGTGGCAACGTTATTTGCCTTAAAATTGTCCATTTGAGCGGTTGCCGGGTCGCTTCCGGCGAATCCTTGAGTTGACGTGCCGCTGGCCGGCCATCTCCGTCGCGGTTCGCCGCAACCAAGGCGCCGCCTAGCGGTAATTGGGATCCACTTTGAGATAACCGCACATCACTCATCTCGCTTTGGACCTGGGCAAACAGAACCGCTGGCTTATGTTTTCCAGTTCAGTGTAGTGTTTTTAATACGATTCCACAAATGTTACGCTCCGTTACTCACTGTTAAATCTTCATCTTCAGCTTGTGTACTTGTTTGCTATAGGTATTATGAATATTTTATTTTTGGGTACATAACGCTAAAAGTGCTAGTGAAATATTCAATAAAGAATAATCAAATATTGCTAGGTGGGGTTAATAAAAGTATTAATCTAGGCCTCTATTTTATTTATTGTTGTTTTGTAATGTACATACATAAAAAACAGAATTAGGCTCAATATGCTCAAATGCAGCCGACAAACCGTAGACATAAACATGTAATGCCTACACTGCCGGGGATCGAGGCAAGTGTATATGTAGATTATAGCAAAGCAAGCGAACTGAAACCGCATAACATTTTGTTATAAGTTAGGAAGTAAACGTCTGATACTACCTTGACACCATGTTATTTTTTAATATAGCCGTGAGAAACGATAGAAGGTCCCTTTTAACGATTATCTAACTGCCTTTATAGTTTACACTACGTGGCAGTTACAGGCTTCTTGTGGACCTCAAAAAAGGACAAGTGTAAAAGGTGAAGTATTTGTATTTAAAAAGTTAAAGAAATCTGGTAATGCCTAAATACAATACGGGTTACATGATTTTACCGGCAATGGCAATTACAATTAATAAGTTATATTTTATATTAATCTCCTACGTAAAAACGGCGGAATATATTAGGCAAAACTTAATTACAATATATTTATTCTTTGGGAACTGATAAACAGTAGTAACTCTAGGTATAAAGATGTGTTAGGTTGTATGTAAAATGAGGCTTTTCATGTAAAGAATCAACGGCAATGTATCTATGGACTTGATTATGTATCTTATACAAATTTCTGATTTTCCACGTACTTTATGAAAGGTGTACCTTTATGTTGCCAAGCGCCCGTTCTATATATCTTTTGTGCTACAAATGTCCATGAAGATAATGTTATTATAATATAATTACAAAAACCTATAAACTTGGGAACATAAAATAAGCATACTCGAGTTCTATGTATGAATGTACTATTTTTCGAAAAATCGAATAATTTTAGTAAAATATGAACTCATTAAATAAACATAGCTAATACTTATAATTATACGTAAACATAGCTAATACTTACAATTTATGTGAGCTTATCCAGGCTTAAAATATTTTTATATTTTATTTCTATAAAATTTAGTTTACGCAAATATAAATATATGTTTTATAGCGATGTACAATGGTAAATGATCTCCGCAGGTAAAGAGCTGTACAGCCCTGACACAGATGCGCACGGCGGCGACTCCGTAAGCACGGGACCTCCGAAAGTCAGCTCTCGCACCAATTCCTTCGAGATTGAAAACCTTTTAAAGGTATTTTTCAATTTGATATAAATTACGTTCCCAACTCACATAACACTATATGCACGTCTCTGCGACTTAATCCCCCATTCGATTACGTAGCTTTCCGGGAGTATCCCTCGTTTTATTTCATTACCTCACCCGGCTGATAATATGCCCGTCGTAAATAATAATCGTCTCTTGAGAACTAGCCGCGCTTTTTTATTATAAATACACCTCTGGAATAGATAATAACCTTCATTATTAATGACTTAGGTATCTCATTAGCGTTATACTTCTAGATACATAAATTACTTTTATGGATTTTATTATAACACGACACAAAGAAAAGCATAATTAATTCAGAGTTACTAAATTTAAATTCCTTACATCATATGTCGAAATTTCTATCCATACAATTACTATAAAATAAGTTCCATAACATGATAATAGTTACTAATCCTTATGAGTTGATAAATTCGGCGTTTTCAAAGCCCATAACCATTTAAAAAAAATCGATACCTTATGATTAATCAATGGAGAATATAACATATGCAGACTATAAAAAGGAATATATACTTCGTGTATGTAGGTTTTGGTGCATTTAAAATATGAAGTGAATGTTGTACGTCAGAGCGCCGAGCAGGTGACTGGGTGGTGTCGGTCGCCGGCGGAGACTCGGCGCGGCAGCCCCACGGGCAGCGTGGCCAGCGCCGCGGCAGGCACGCCCTCAAGACACCTCTCCGACGCAGACAAACTCAGGAAAGTACTGCTGGAGCTGGTCGACACCGAGCGAGCCTACGTCAAGGTCAGACACTTTATAACTAACCTACTATCCTATATTTCCTTTACTTTGAGAGACAGTTGAATACTGAATATATGTATATTTTTTCTTATGTTTGTGATTTAAGACTCTTACAAATAAATGAAAGTTAGTTGGAATATTTAACTAAAACATTCACATCGTTATAAAATTACCACTACGACTACATTTATGCAAAATATTTTAAGTAAGCTAACTATCACAAGATCCGTGTAAGTAAATGTCTGCATAGAAATTTACTTATTCCGTGCCTTGATAATGCAAGTTTCATGCAAACTTTAGATGCAAATGTTGTTAGAAGGCAGTACATTAAGTTTTCTATACGTGTTAATGTACGGGTATTTGTATCAGTCTCGTTACCCGAGGCTATCCTTGCCTTAAAGCGTTCCGTAAATAATGAAATTTTGACCCAACTTTCCAGACAGATAAAGAGTAAATGCTCTATTTTATATAATCTTATAGCGTTAAGCAGTGCTTAAATGAAAGTAAGGTGGTAAATCCAAACCATAACAGAAGACAGTATTGATAAAATTCCCTTACTACATGAATATTTATGACGGTAAAAAGTTACGATTGTTTTATAAAACGTATTTCAACTTTGTAAAATTAGTCGCACCTGGACTCGTTCTACTGGAATTGGATCAAAATTTTAATCTAAATTTCATGAATACTTTACGAATTTGCTTTGTTAAGTTAGCTGTGATGTGTCGTCGTAAATATACACTGCACATGAAACTCTTTGCCAAGTAATGGTGTTAATACATCACAAAATATCTATAAATATTTTCTTATTCTCTGGTTACCTAAAATATAAGTAACAATTAAATAAAAAATGATAGTTATAGTAATAAAAAAATGTCATTAGACTAAAAGATATAGATGGGTGGGATGAAATTAATAATTATGGGCTAGTAGAACACTTACGAAGACTTAACGGAAATACAGCGTACATTAATACCGTTTCATTAAGACACATGTGTGCTAACAAGGCCTTTCTTCCCGCAGCACCTCAACAACTTACTGGAAAACTACTTAGAGCCGCTGAAGAAGGAAACTTTTTTATCAAATGCCGAGATCAATGCTTTGTTCGGAAACATCCAAGAGATAGTGACTTTCCAAAGGCAATTTCTGCAAAATTTAGAGGAATCGCTCGAGGCTGAACCTAACTTCCATCACTTTGAATTTTCAAACCAATTCAAGGTAGAACATTGAGAACTCGTTATAAATCCTACATAATATAACGAGTTTAGATAAGCGCTCAAATTAACGCAACAATTATTTTTCAGAATGTCCTCTTTGCGGTTGGAAACGCTTTCCTGTATTATGTTAATCATTTCAAATTGTACAGCTCTTTCTGTGCGAGTCACAGCAAGGCACAAAAAGTCTTACACCCAAGTGAGTCGATTGTCTTTACCTACCACAACATTATATTTACAAAGTTTTACGAAAGTTATACACAGTAGATAAATACTGGTTGTTGGTTTAAAATAATTGCGAGTTTACGCAAGAACTAAATTTTCACATAAAAATAAATACCGCAGCTTTCAGTTAGCCTACACATAAAATCATGATTGATGGATGTGTCAATATGATATTTGGAATAGATTGATAAGTTTTTCGCCACTTTAGTTATCATCCCTTCTATGTAATTTTTATACTACCATGACAATGTTACAACGCCGTACCTGATGGTATTTAAAATGCGATCCAAATAGAGAACCAACATTATTAGCGTGTTAATATTACTCATTCGTACTCGATAAACCATCTTCGGTTATGATCTATATAAACTGATTTCTTAACAGATGAGGGCAATCAAGCGTTACAAGAATTTCTTGCCGCTCGGAATCCTAAACAGCAGCATTCATCGACCCTAGAGTCATACTTAATTAAACCTATCCAAAGGATATTAAAATACCCACTGCTATTACAACAACTTCGAAACTTGACCGATGTTAATTCTGAGGAGCATCTTCATTTAGTGGGTAAGCGATTGTTATAATAGTAAAGCGTAGCATTAACATGAACTGAAACTAAATGAGGGTTCTTCATCGTCTATTCTTATTCACAGAGGCTCTGAAGGGAATGGAGAAAGTTGCTGAGCATATAAATGAAATGCAACGAATTCACGAAGAATATGGTGCTATATTTGATCACTTGTTTAGACAACACCAAAAGTCTTGCAAACAACCTATAGATCTAAGTCCTGGTACGACTTCATTTCAATCTGATATCCAAATGTTGTGATCGAATACATTATTAATTACTTTAAATTGCTTTTTTTCAGGGGATTTGTTATACTACGGAGGCGTAGAATGGTTGAATATTTCAGACTTTTTAGGTAAAATTAAAAAAGGATTAGAACTCCACGCTATGTGCTTTGTTTTTAAATCAGCTGTTGTCTTCCTCTGTAAAGAAAGACTGAGACAAAAGAAAAAGTTAATGGTGAGTATCCATTATCAAAACTTCTATTTTAGCAGTAATATGTCCCTCAGGCATTATATTTCCTAATGGAATGGCAAAAGTTTGTTACAAACGTTACAACTCGTTTGTTCCGTTACTGAATTAGAGTAAAATAGTACTTAACCTTAATATTAAAATTCTTTCATAAGTTTATGAGACGTATATTACTTTTACTAATTGTAAACATTGTCTTCAAGGGCGTTTCGTCTAAAAACAATTCGAACGAAGTAGAAATCATCAGATACCAGGTATTGATACCAGTGACCGAGGTCCAAGTGAGGGCGTCGTCGGCTAAAGACATGGACAGCCACTTCCTCTGGGAGCTGATACATCTGAGAAGTCAACTGCAGAGACGTTCGGAAAAAGTATACGTGCTTTCAAACAGGTATTTTTACTGTCCTTCTTACTCTTAAGTAATACTCATTAATGATACTACAGAACTATTTTTACATTAATAAATTAAAATTAAATAAATTAAAGGTTTCATTAAATAGCCGTTACGCTAATCACACAGAAGAAAACTCTAACATTTGCAGAATTTATTTTATCTCTGGAGTTAAAATAATGTTAGCTTCATTTTATTATCACTTAGTAAATCATTTTTTTTTCGACTGCAAAGAAATAAGTGGCATTCATCATTTGGAACGATATTTCCATATTTAGATCATACACTTTTGTTTTTTTTTTGTTTAAATGTTGGAGTTACGTTAAACATAGTCGTAAATAAAAAAAAATAAAAAATATGTTCAAGCCAACCCCACAATCATATTGTATTTTGTGGCTATTTTTTAAGCGACCGATCGAGCGAAGCCGAAGTTAAACGTAACCTACTTTCGACCTCGAACAAACTATGTAACTTGTTTCCTACTTGTTGGTAACTTTTATTACCTTTAACGTGGTCCTAAATTTGAACGACGGGTCGTTGGAAAGTTTTATGATAATTGCTAATAAAACGGATGTTTTTACATTTTGCTCTGTAATTTTTATTGCATTAACCTTGGGGAAACAATACAGACGTGTTATTGAACCTATGTAACGTGATAAACGTGCGAATACATTACTCCTAAATTACTGTATTTTTAACAGAAAGACTAATTGCGTCGTACTAAACTTTATGAATTTTACCCGAGTGCAGACTAATTAGTTTGATTTTTTTAAATTTTTCTTCAAGGTTCGTGTAATTTCTTTTTGCGCATGAAATATTTTCCTTTATCTCTTAATAATATATAAAAAATTTAAATTACTCACGTCATTTTAAAACATATTTTCTCATGACAAATGTCTTATTACCTAATAGAATACCTAATGACGACACGTGCTTGTGAGTACAATGTCTTATTTTATTCAATGCAACCATACTCTACGATATAGTAAAAGGGCTAATGATGTATTGTGTGGTGCAGCACGGCGGACTTCCGCAACGCGTTCTTGAAGACGATCCGCCAGATAATCCGCGAGTCTGTGCGCAACATGTCGCTGCCGAGCTCGCGACCCGCGCCGGCGCCCCCGCGCGCGCCGCACGCCCCGCACACCACGCACACCCTCGACAGACCCAAGCACCAGGTAACTATACCACATCATCATCACCATCACCTAACAATAGGCCCTCAACACATATACATTTTGAAGTCCCAAATTATGAACATGAGATTTTTGGTCGCAAGAATCTACTTAAATTCATGATCATATCTCAATATAATAATAATTATAATAGGCAATTCACTTTTTGTATAATTTATTATTGCAACTTAAAATACTTTGTTTCCTTTTCCGGGTAGATAATATTAATGTGTTACAATAATTCATCGTCATCTTCGCAATTACTCTTATGTACAATACTTCCCCTCCCTAATAGGTGCAAGTGATGCAAGGATCACAAACTCTCGGTAAAACAAAGAAACCTAAGACTACAGGACAGCGGTTATCGGCTGGAAACATCGAGGTAACACCATTTGTACTGCATTGAATGAAAATTCGTGAAAACTGTAATCTGTGTGTTGCCTAGTCAACCTATCAAACATTATTTGCTAATTTAGAAGATTTTCTCGAGGAGCTATATAAGCGGAAAATGATTAAAGGTTTTGGGAATTTGCGAATACAGTGAAAACCTGTTATAACGACACCGCTTATAACGACGGACCGGTTATAACAACCGAATGGTAAGGTCCCGGCACATTCTATATAAAGTAATTACTATCGTTTATAACAACTATCGGATATAACGTCCGAAATATAAGGTCCCTTCAGTGTCGTTATATCCGGTTTCGACTGTATGTGTCTTTATTCTATGTTCAATCAGAAAATCTATCAGAATTCAAAAGACATGAACACAAATTTTAAGAATTCTTGCTATCATGTACATAGATGCACAAGATAGAGACCATAAGTCAAATATTATAAAAGTTTGTAGTGCCATTACATGCAATGTTTATTTTAAACTATTATAGGTCGGTGACTTGTCTCGCGAGAACTCGCAAGACGCAGAGGAACCACCGCAGGAAGTTTCTTCCGACGAGCCCGCATTTAGACACAGGAGCAAAACTCTCGGTGACGCTGCCGGTTCGTCATGCTGTCATTACTACAAACATTACATACATGCATGAAATATTTTTCAGTAATAACACATTATTCGACCTCTCCTTCTGCTAACCGTAAGACTTTTTGCCTGGCGTAGGGTACATTAAAACTCATTTCCATATTATACAAATACTTCGAGATAACATTGTGATACTAACGCTTTGTGTGATAACTAACTAACAGACGCTACTGCTAAAAGAGCCCCGCCTCCGCCGCCACCTCCTGATACGGATAAATCTGATCCCGGCTCCAAGTCTGAGGGCGAGGATGAGCAGCCGCAGCCACCCGCCAAGCGAGGCTTAGGCAGAACTCCCAACCATCTCACGCTAAGGTACCAACAAATATATGGGTTAGTGTCTAATACCATTGTATACATAACATCTCACAAATTGGCACGAAAAACATTCCATTTTATTTATAGTCATCCCAATTTTATTCTATTTGATTTTCAAAATTTATTATAAGTTTGTTTATTTTCATCAAAATTGTGTGACCAATGGGCACACACTTGGAGTAATGATTGATGACTAAGTGCATTGTGGCTCACTCGGCAGCACGACGTCGACGCTGAGCGCCGGCAGTACGGGCAGCCAGGCGCGTCTCATACAGTCCTCGCACCAGCCAACGCAGTACCAGCCCACAATGGTCAAAGAACTAGGTAAGCCCGAATCTCACTCCCTCAAGTCATCCCCTGAGAAAAAATCTTCGTCAGCTGAAAAGAAGATTAAAGTGATACGCTCGTGCAGCGGCAGTAACATCAACAGAGACAGGTCCCCCAACAGGTCTATCGACCGTTCTTCTCCAGAACGAGACTGCGTGACGAAAGTCATCGTTTGTAAGTCCCCTAACAAATCAAGTCTGAAACAAACAAAAACATTGCATAGATCACCTCGAGGTAGTTTCGATCAATCTAAATCACCTCGCGGTTCTTTAGACAAGACTAAATCACCGCAACAAAGCTTCGATGGATCAAGATCGCCCCGCGGTAGTATAATGAAATCTCGCGAAAACAGCATTGATAGGGCCAAGTCGCCAAAGCCCGCTCCTAAAAAAGGCATTATGAGAACTCCACAAGCTAGCTTTGATAAATCTCCTTGTAAGTCGCCGAACGTAAGTAGGCGTTCATCTAAGTCGAGCGGCGAGAAACTAGCCAGACTTGGGACTAATTCCTTGGATAGAATGACTCATTACTCTCAATTAGCAAAAGCTGAAGACAAAGCTATGAAAATGGGTATCGTAGTTTCGAAATCTACCGAATCAATTGCCAAAGCAATCGAACACCCCACTTGCGTTCAGTGCTACCTTTCCGGGAAAAAGCAGAGTAAGCTTTCCTAGCATAAGGGGAAGGGCAAGTCCCCTAAATCCCGACGCAAGTCGCTCACTGCTCAAACGATGATGACTTCATCTGAGCGCAGCAGCAACGAAACCTTGGACGATATCGCGGCTGAGCGTGCCTACTGCGCCTCTGCACGACATTACCACAGAAATGACTTGGATCAAATACATGTCTAAACAATAACTCCGCAAACTCCGACAAGTTTCATTTCATAGTTACTATAATCATTTTAACATTATATCAATGTTAAGTTACAACATTATCTAAGTTATGAAAAGGAATTGATAATTAATTATTTATTTTAGTGAGAATATATGTAGTGTTACATCTACACTATTTTTTCCGATATTATTACTTTTCATAAGAGACTGATTATACTTGTACTTATTTTTTTAACATGTTATTTAAGATTGGTCAGCTGCACGCCCTTTTAAATACGGTTGTGTTGATTAATGTTTATATAAAAAATAAACTAAACATCTGATAATACCTCTTGTTCAAATGTTATGTATACGTAAATAAACAAAACGAAGTTCTAATCGGGACGTTTTCAAATCAAGTACTTATGTATATTGTGTAATTGAGTCATCCGTATTTGACTTTTAAATATTATCGCAAACATAGTAGTGTATTATGAATAGAAAAAAATGTCATGGGAATACCTACGTAGCTAAATAAAATTAATCCAATTCTAATTGTAGTAAATACAAGTGCTAAGTGTTATATAATAATGGCTGTGGTATCGTACTGATGTTAATCTTTTAATCACTTTTGTCGTAGTCCTCTGTTATTGTTAATTTCGACTGGTTATTATATGTCACCATAGGTTGTAATACTATTTATTATCATTATTATTATGTAGATGCCATGGATTTGTACCATTAATTAAGTCTTCCATTTCGATGTACCTATAAGTAATTATATTTATTTATTTTTATTGATATTTGTTCAGTACCTGCTATAATAGTTTTTATGTTTGGTTTTGTAACTTCATGTATCTACATTTTACTAATCTGAACCAGTTATTTGTTGATCAAACTGATCATGAAGTTGTCGCCCTATTAATTATCTTCACACTACTAAAATATATACGATATATTAATTATACTAATACTTTACCGAAATTGATATACTATATAAATGTTTGGACACGACATATTAACTTAAAATTTGCTATGTGGCTATGTATTGTAATCTTTAGAAATTACTTATAGCAGAATAATAGGAGCTCGCTTATTAAACATCACTGTAAGCATAGTTGTCGGTGTTTCCACACAGTTTCGTAGATATTTAAATGGTCTCCCTAAAATGTAAACAATGTACGTAGAGCAACTGGGTATTGTAATAGACGCAGTTTTTAGAATTCGTAGCTATTCAAGTACTTCAATTTTACAATTATCTTGATCTATATGCACTATACACGAATACCATAATAGTTAAAATATGCTAATAATATTATAGAAATGTAGGCACGTAAATTTACTGTAAACATGATAATCATTTTAATGTTAAAAATGTAGGCAAATACTTCCCACACCTCTGTAGCGCTACACCCTATACGCTAAACTCTACTTCGCTCTAAATTCTGAAGGGCTAAACTATTACTAACTACTTGTTAACACCATTAAAAGCAATAAGCGCAACTTAATTCTGTGCTCTTTTTGCATTTTTTTTTCAATAGCACCATAGTTTACCAAAAGTAGTTACCGTGAAATTGTGAGAAAGTTATCGGACAAAAAGTATGCAACTACCTATATTCGCTTTCATTCATTATTGTTCATCATTTATAACTTAACTTCGCTATCTGAAATGAAATTTTTAAAAATGTCATTTTAATTTTTTATCTCCTGTAACATCCAAAGTTATCACTGAATAATAAATGTATAAATAATTTTCCGCATTTTAATATTTAGAATGCTGTATGAAAAAATCCTTTCAACCAGTGTATAATTTAGCAATTTGTCCTATGTCCATCTGTGTAAAACAACGGTGAATATATAGTGAAGTCAACGCCGATTGTGTCTGGGTACCGCTTGAATGTTCGATGACAATGTTGACCGGCGTACAGTATCGTGTACACTCGCGATTCGATATCGCGCCACGCGGCTCTCGCGTCGAGTCCGCGCCGCGCCGCCCGGCTCGCGCGCTTTCTACCGGAGCGGAGAATCACCACAACATTCATCAAACATTCAACTCTTTGAACGCGATTCCGCGCAATCCGGTGATCGGTACAATATGTCAGTCCAAATTTTCGTCAACGAGCGCTTTCCACGAGATGTGATAAAGAGTTCGGTGTTTGGTGTGTTGTAGGATCTCCCGTGTGGAAACCGCGCGACATGTTGAGCGAGGCGGGCGGCGCAGGGGTGAGCGGGGCCGGCGGGGGCGGCGGCGGGGGTGGCGGCGCGGGAGGCGCGGGCGCGCCCACCACGCTGCCGCGCTCGCAGCGCCCCGCGCCGCGCGCGCACCACCTGTCGGCGAGCCGCAAGTCGCTGGCTCCGGACCACCGCCACTAGCCTCGCCGCAATACGATGCTTCCGCATGTTCACTACCTGTCACTCTCACGTCACACTCTGGCGGTCCGCGTTCCATTCGATTTAGCCCTTCCCTGTCCCTATGTTCTCCTTTTCCTTACTAGTCTGATCAGAGCGAAATTGAGCTGTATGTCCGCCAGAATATTCGAAGGTGTATTCCAGTTTATATTTGTATTTGTTACCTATCCCTCTTGAGTTTTTTCTTAAGAGCCGTAATAATCATTGGAAGTCATTTCAGAGTAACGAAGCCCATATCCTTAACAATGGTGCAATTTTAAACTTACACTTCAAATCTTCATCGACCTTTTCCGACTTAACTGTAAAAAAAATCGTGTAAAATTGGCAATCGTCATATTATATTCTAGTGAATAAAAATAGATTAATCTAATTTAAAATATAACATAGCCTGAAGTTATAAAAGCTAATTATAATTTACGAGCTCACCGTAACAAGTATAGAACAATATCAATGAGGTATTATGGCGATATCATCTAATAGATTCACATTAAGTTTAGAAACACATATATACTCAAGATATTCCTGAATATTATTCACAATAGCTCAAAAATTTGTTAATTTTAATCCGTTGTATCTTTCTTTTGTCTCTGCTCAAATATATTTATGTCTTTAGATCAGTACCCAAAACGAAAAGACTGCATTCATGTTTTGAGTGAAGTATCTGATTAATAGAGTGGATTTTATTTATTGAAATAGTATATAATTGTTTAGTAATCCAAGTAGTTAAACGTTATGTTTCCTATGGTCTGACGTGGATGTACGTACAATGTGTACGAGGATATGAGATGGAACCTTCTGGACATGACTGTAACAATGCAAGTTACCTTCATCCTTAAATTACTATGTCCCTTTTTATTCCCAGATGAACAAAATGTTGAAATGTCTTATTTAATGTGCCACAGTGCTATAATGCACTTTTCTATATATGTATGTATGTACCTTGAAGTCAACTCACAATATTAATATACCTCTGTCACAAAGATAATTAATTAAATACTATTGTATAATGTTGTTAGAAATTAAGTTCATAGTGAACGACCTACGCAAAACGATATTTGCAGTCATAAGGTCAGTTATATGATTACACAATAAATGACAATATCAATGAGAAGACGAGAACACTTGTTACACAGTTTTATTTTATCTTACCCCGTTCAGTACGCGAGCATTAAATTCTGACGCCATTTAACACCGGGAATTCCACACCTCCTTTCCCAAATTCTAAATCACAAACTTTAAGTGCACGATGTTTAAAAGTTAAGTTAATGTGTGCTCACTTTCGAGCCAACTATTGCCGGTGGTTATCTTCTCACTGAGAATTGTTTTTATTAAGTTGTAAGTCCGAGACGTTTCCTCGCTATACAAACCTGTGTGCCAAATTAGGTACCGTTTATTGTTAACTGTGCTTGATACAACTCGTCATCGCATTACTGATAAATATATCGTGAGAGTAGTTAGCTATAATGTACTTGCGTTTCATTTTAGTCACATTGGCAATGCAATATTCACTACCCTATAGTTCAAACTGCACTCACCCAATGGGAAAGTACATTTAAGTAGTTTTGATAATAATTTCTCTTCGTGATCAAATTCGAAAGTTCTATCATAGGCTAGGTGAATGATATAACATATATCTTACACGTTTAAGTTATTATCGTTTACTGAAGTATTATATTATAAGCATATTGTTGTTCCGTTGATGAAATATATTGTAAATTAGTTTCTTTGTATCACGGGAAAAAATTACTCAGCAACCGCTAATTGTCATAATTAAAAAACCCACTGTTGTAAGAATGTCTAAAATTTATTGTAATCCTCTCTTTACCACAAGCATTCACTATATTCATTAATACCTTACTTGTTGCTTACAGTTGAGGCATAGAATATGCAATCGTTTTAAATTATGGAGTTAGTCTATAGAGTTTTGAATATGAGTTGGCAAGATCTCGCCGCAGATGTACTATCTGATTGAGATCTTCTGTAGGAGTTAGTAGACTCGCGACTCATTCGTCAAAGCTGGACATATCACCAAACAACAGTGAGCGAGCTTCGTCTGGGTTAAATGTTTTCTCGTGATCTTCAAACAACATCCGAGTTAAAAATTACTTTAACAACTTCGAATATTTATACTTATGTATCTATAGAATTAGAGTATATTGTAATTATTTATTGTGACTACACAGAATATGTTTCAATTTCACGTATTGTTTAAATGTTGATTTTGCGATTTATCGAAATAAAACCTGTTTATTAATATACATATGTTAAAATATTCGAATTTAATAATTACGAACTTATACAATCAATTTATAGATATTATTATACTAAGAAAATATAATTAATAAAATGAATAAACAAATATGAATGAAATTTGAAATGAAGGATGAGCTCATTAATTGCGATTGTATTTCATACTTCAATGACATTTGAAAAGTAATGTAGGGAAATGAATGAATATTTAGAAAGACTTATTGAAGTAAAATACGAAGATAACTAATGTTATTATAAGTATTGAACCTTTTATAAGTTAACGTTATATGATTTCATAGCATATATTCTATTATAAGTTTGTGTCTGTTATTTTGTTGAAGCGTTATATATCTTTCAGTATTACCACACTATGAGAGTCGTTGGCAAACTACTTTGTAAGTTGCAGATATGTTTGATTCAGTATCGATTCACTGGCGTGCACGTAATAATTTAACGTCTAAATGTTCTAGAGTGAACACAATCTTTCGTTTCCATAAAACATTTACCTTCTATTATCCAAACATTTAATTGGTTGAAAAAAATGTGTCATAACAATTGACATTATTGAGTTTTCGTTGGTATTTTGGTATGATACAAAAACTTATTGACATGCCTAAATTGAAGTGCCTTCACGCGGTTTATTACACAAACAAGGCTTATTATGAATTTTCCGAGCGTGCAAGTGGTTTGTCAATGCCAATAGAACAGAATATTTGAGTCTCCTATAGTGGCTTCCAACACAACTAGTATAATTTATTGATGATTGTATTGTACTGTTTTAGTTAGTTAATAAGTATTACGTTAAATTTGTCACACATATGGAAATTACTTTTTATTGCTTATGAATAAAAATAAAATTATAACTATCGAGTTTTTATCTTTCATCTTTTATTTTCTTTTTCTTATTTTGACCTACAGGCAACCACTTCCTTGATTAAATAAACTTAAAGTCAAAAAGACTGATCGCTGCTAAAATCGTAATCAGTAATGATGGTTAATATGATGGTATGTGTATAGTATGGTAATGCTTTATTTAATGAAAATTTAAGGTTTGATATAGTTAATTTGAACAGGGAAATATGGGTCTAGGGAAGTAATAAGTAAAGAGTGTTATAGTCAGTACAATGTATTTATTAAATCGTACATTGACGTTCATAAATCAAACATGTCAGTGTTTTGAATTCAAAATCTTACAATTTGCTAATAAAACAGTTTTTCTAAGTTGATATGAGTGAAACATTTAAAATATAATTAAGTATTTACAGGGCTAATAGGTATTTATAACTAGATAGGTACATAATAACTTTCATTTAATATTTTTCAGTATTTTACCATCTCAACAAATTTACATAATACTTATGTAGCTAAATTTTGTTGGCCTAATATTTTTCAACAAATCCGAGTCTCAAACATAAGATATATTTAGATAAATATAAAAACAATTCACTCATACCTCATAAAAATAATAACCTCAACGATTATATATCATTCCACATAGATCTAAAGCCTACGTTACCTCTCTTTTAATTTCAAAAAAGGCTTAATTTTATTTGTAATTGGATAGTTTTGAGCTAATTATACAAAAAAACTGCGTATTATAAGAATTATTTTGTAAAAACAACAGTAATTCTAATGGAAGTGCTGATATTATTTTGTTGTGGTATAATTACTTCTACAGGTAATAAAAATAAATAATAATTTGAGGAAATAAAAATAAATATGTGAATGTAATTCGCATACCATTTAATGGATCTATCATAATCTAAACAGTTACTATCAATCACAAAACGTTAGACAAACCACAAATCAATACTTGCAATCAATGCTTTATTTAATATATACGCAATAAAACACAATGGTAGACAAATTATGAGATAGTCAATTCGGGAAGCTCTATTTGTGAACACTATAATTTAAATATTATGCTTTCCACGTTCCTCTACAGTAAAAATTAAATTCCTTCCTAAGACTAAAATAACAGAACTATCTAGGTAGATGTATATCGTATATACATAATTACGTGGCACAGGCTACTTTTGTCATTTATCATTATAATATTTAGATATTGCCTATTCATATAAACGTTACTTGTTTGTAATAATTCAGCATTCATTTATTTTTATCAGATTCTCTGAATGCTTTCATCTTCCAAAGAACAAGAATTGAATAGGAGAAATACATACATATATGTAACTCAAGGACAAAACACAAGGTAATTCAAATTTACTTTTACATTTAATTAAAAGATTAAAAAATAAAATCTATGAGATGTTAAACGTTGATTTTGTAATTTCTTATTACACAAACACACATCGTGATAATTCTTTTATTTATTTATTGTGTACGTAATTACATGTAGATATAATTACTATTATAACTTCCATTATGTCGTTACATTATCTATTTAATGTAATATCGGTTCAAAAGAAGTTTCATTACACTATTATAATATGGTGTCTCATCAAATTATGCTAGAATAAAATTCCTCCATACTAATTTCATATCATATTAAATACGTAAGGCACTCCATTTATATATGCTGCTTTTGTCGAAAGAGGTCGAAAATACTGACAACAAGTTTATACTCTATTTGAATGAAGACCACTGGAAGTAACTGTTGTCAACGCACCCTACATTAAAAGACAAATTCTGCGGTAAGCTCAAAATGATACATATTCCCTTCCAGCTGCATATCAAATTATATCATGATAGTTATTACGCTCGCTCTGAAAATTTGCCGTTAGTACAAGAAGGTAAAGATCAATAGGCTTGAAAATATAAGAAACAATTAAATTCGTTGTGAATTTTACTTTTTCTAGTACGCAAACCAAATGGGTAACTTAAATAATTCCTATTCTATATAGCATTGCGTATAACTCTTACATCACGAGTAGCTGCTTCGACTTACTTAAGATTAACTTCCGTAAACTCTGTCATATGCGTCTAGTGTGTAGCCATTAATGTATTATAATATTGGCTTTAGCGGATAGCAATTTATATTTCAGACAGTATACAGGACCCATTATATTTAACATATACAATAATTGCAGTTTTCAATTTAAAGTCTGATACATATTTTACTATGCTTATTTAATATAACTTTAACACGCATCAGCAGCCTTAATGCAATGGAAGGTATTTGTTGTACGCACAAACTGAAAGTTAACTAGGGGACATGAATATATATATATACATATATCACAGACTATAATAACAAATTATATAAATCGATACCTCCTCTCTGTAACATTGTCTCTAGCAGAAGAAACGGTTTTACGTTGAAACATTATTCAATTTCGAGTATAAGCGACAGTAACAGGCAATTTAAATGTATATTATTCAACTTTGGCGTTGAAACAATATTTGAGATAACATCGACACCGAGAAGCAATAATTAAACCTTTCTTGTATTCGCTGCTGTGTGAATGACTTCAAGTTGTTATTTTAACAGAAATTAAAACCTCAACAAATGATTTCCATCATGGTTGTTGGACCCCTATATATTCAATTAAAAAGCCATTATTCATAAGTAATCTCTTTAAAAATGTTATCAAATTTAACTACCTAATTATACCTACATACATGACTTGTTTCATTACTTGCTGAAAAATTTTGAATGTTTTATATTAGTGCACGCGGCGTCTAAAGCCCCTTCGATTTATGAAATATTCTCAAAGAAATATTATATGAGACTTTTAACTGAATGGGAAAAAATGAATACATTTTATAGATTCCTGTGAAGCTAAGGAATTGAATATTGTATGGATTGATTTAGTATAGGGATGCAATATTTAAGATTTGTTACTCAAGACGAGAAGTTTAGTTGTGAAATCATTTGCCAATTACACTGTTGACATATTGTAATCAATAAAGTTTGGAACATTCATAAAAGAGTTGGTTAAGCTTATTGCACATCGATCGTGCGCGTGACAAGATCGTGTATATTTGTCTAAACGTTGGTCCCTATAATTGCTATTGTAACATTGTCACACAATACGCATACATAGCGATGTATTATAGAATGGGGCCAATGACGCCGCGCGATTAGCGGCCGGGCTCTCCGAATAAAGGCACATTGAGTAATGATTCATTTGTTATCCTATACGTAGTACCTAGCACTTCCACATTCCCTTATTAACAATTTCTTCTCTTTATATCGACATAAATCTAATTAAAAGGAATATTTAAATAATATTCTACTTTATGTAATATGAATAATATGTCACACCACTATTTATCCAATCTGTTCATACTTCATACACTTTAGTAATTTCGACATCACGTCCTACAGTCCTAAGACTTCCAACTTTTCTCCGCTACTCATTTTGGCAACATGGTGGTGGAACTAAAATTGTCTAATTAGCTAAAAGGCAAATTTGCCTAAAATTAGTACTAGAACGAAGATCATTTCAATAATTCTCTTCGCATTTAATTTCCCGCGAAGCGGATTGCGAGGGCCATTGGAGTTCAGACGGGGCCTCCCATTCGGTGAAAGAGTCATAGGAAAAAGTATCACCGACGCTTTCCCCTAAAGCCACTTCAGCGCGACTGAACGCCTCGGCAAACTTTCCTATCTCTGTGGAGCCGAAGGCCTGTTGGAACGCTGGCAGTGGGACCACAGGCGGCCGTTTCTCCTCAGGCGTAGGACGACGCTGCTCCGCGTGATAGGCGTCGCGAGTCGCGCGCAGCGTGTCGTCCTGGCCCACCGCTCCCGGGAACTCGTTCGAGGCTGCATGTCGCGAACCACTCTCACCATTAAATTGTGAGTCCTCGTACACTGTATACGGCGTTGATCTTCCCTCTTGATGGCATACTTGACTTTGAGCTTGCGGGAGAGTAGCCTGTAAATGAAAATAATACATATTTCAAGGATATTTCATAGGAAGACTTTAAACATATTCATTATCAATCTTAGCCCATATACGTCCCTCTGATGCATTCCTCTACCATTGAGAGGGTTTACGCCTTTACTCACCACGCTGGCCTAACGTGGGTTGGCGGACTATTAACCTAAGAAAATCCTAAAAAAATTGAAATGTTTAGGTTCCATCACGATGTTTCCCTTCACCATTAAAGCAAGTGAATTAATTGTAAACACAAACATAACTTCATAAAACTCAGAGGTGAGTGCCTGGGATTTGAACCCGCAACCGCTGAGATTTTCGACTGCGCGCTTAAACCTCGAGAAAATATTTTAAAACAGCAATATTTGCGAATATGTCTAATATTTTACGACAGAAATGTTCTACAACATGAAATAACCTTTACGGGACGGCAGTCAGACGGATAGCGCATATGTTCTCGAGAGCACGTGCTCCGGGAAGCCCACAGACTTCCGTTGGCTGTATTTGCGCCATTCCAACTTCCGCCGCCTGCCATATTCATCTGAAAAATATAAAGTTATTGTTATATAGAGCAGCCATACGAATATTTCTCTCCGTTACTTTGCTTTTAGTTACTAAAATACCTAAATAGATGTTTTCTTTTACCTGGTAATGAGGCCACATCTGAGGGTCGCAATAGCCAGAACCTCGATTGTTTAGTCCGCATTCTAAAGGAGGCTGGAAATAACAAAAAACTTTAAATTATTTTTAATTTATCAACTAATTTGCTGGATAACTTCGCGTATTTTCTCCTATAATAGCCAGTGTTCTAAGAAAACATATTCGGTATTAGGAATTCTCAGGAAAAGATTTTATTTAATTTAGTAATGTGTCTTGTTTCCGTGACACAAAGGTGCCATTCGATTAAGAGATTCCGGGCTCGACCACCGGGTCGGGAAGTGTTATAGGGTTTCTGCATTATGAATTTCTCGGTAGCAGAACTATATAGGTACTTGGGGAAATGTGGGTGCAAAAAAACATCTCTGCCTACCTCTTGGGGGAAAACAAGCGTGAGGTTATCAATTGTATTTTTTATTTCTAATATCAGCAAAAAGTATAATTGCAATTGAAAAATAGTAGACTGGCTCAAAGTGCTGTGCGCGATGATTACATCGCAATATAAAAACAAATAATTACTTCATTTTGTGCGAGATCAGTTTGTTAAACAACTTTACGCAAATATTTGTGTTATAAATAAATTTTTATTCTTTTACGGCTTCGTGAGTATGTGTGTATTAGGAGTTTTAAAAATATCACTAGGAACTATTTAGTATAGTTCAATACCTGTACCATTGTTTACAATACTATGCCATAATAAATAGTAATATCAATAAAATTAGATCAACAATTTCAGCGTAGAACCATAACCACCCAACTCACTATACAAATTTTATTAGTAGAGTTCATTTCGATTTCCGAAGTACTAGAAGAACTGCTTCTCCATTTCGCCAGGTGAACTATATTAATTAATTAATAGGGGGCAAACCTAATACCGTTTTCTACGAACATTTCCTGACTTCGTGCAGTAGCAACTGAAAATTCCCTAACGGATAACCCCAAGAACACTTTGCCTGACCCGGGAGTGCAACCTGGATGATACGGCCCATTTTTGCTCCGCAAGATCAAAAAGCAGTTTTGTTTTTATTTCAAACTCATTTAACTTTTTATTTAAATACATTTCATAGTTATTGTAAGGTGAATAGCGCAATAAATCTGAGAGCGCGTAGAAAGTTTGTATGTAAACAAGGCAAACATGCAACGTAAGAGATAATGTTTGGTGTGGTGGGTGCTGGATGCGGCGCGGCGAGTGCAGGGGGCGCTGGCGATGCCGATCGATCTCCCGTACTCCCCGTGCACGCCAGCGTTGCACCAAGCGCATTCCTCATCACTACTCCACAAAATACCCATCACCACTGAACAAAACCACGAGAAAAACAAAACAAACAATTGATTCCACAAGCAAAAGAAACACAGACAACTTTGTATTTCGACTCTAAAAAATCTTTAACAATCCATTCAAAAGTTTTTATAACTAACATATAAAGTATTCACGACTAAATAATTGTTTTACAACCCATGATATTTCATTTAATTTCTGAATAAATTAAATATATCGTAACGCATCTTCATTCAACTTTCCAAACTATGCGGTTGATAGTCAACCGTTTACGCTACGACAGTGCTACGATCGCTACGCGTGTGTCGCTACGGAGCGCCGATGTAGGAAACGACAGTTCGAATTATTTTTGTCTATTGTTACAATCATTTTATTTTTATAAGCTTGTTGCATCATCATTGAAATAATGTAATGTATTTTTCATAATTTTGTCATTACATTTTATATAATTAATTACATAGAAATATAATAAACATAATGTAGCAGTGACTACGTAAATATTTGCTCCAACAACTTATAATAAAATTGTTAATGTCTTTATTTAAAAGTAATTCATAACTAACAACCGGCAAAAGCGATCAAACAACTTTTCTGAATGAATGACGAAGAATTCGCGCGGCTGAACGTTTAGATACTCGAGACGGGACGTGCAATGCAACGGATGTGGACTTTGAGGAGTGACAAGAACTACTTGTGTATGGCAGCGATACATAGGAATAGTGAGGGGAAATTTGCAGAGGCTAACTATCGAGCGGCAACCGGCAAGCGAGGAGCGCGGCGCGAACCACGTGACTTATCGATCAGCGCGGCGCCCACGACACTCGGAAAAATCAACCGCTGACAGCTTTCATAGGCCACCTCCACCTCTCGGCTCACAGCGCTGCCGGCGCCCCCCCCCCCCCACGTCCCCCGCCTCCCGCGCCGGCCCGCTCTCACCCGGTCGCGCGCCACCGCCGGCGCCCTCCCCCGCGCCGCAACGCCGTCCCCGCCCTCATTAGCGCCTTTGTGACGCTCACTTGTCTCGTAACATGACGCCGTAATGATACCACTTTCGACTTGATTATTCGTTAACATTCAACATACTACCATATCTCATTTGTGTCTAATACTCTAATATAACGTTAAATAGAAAACCCCAAAAAAACAACGCTCGCCGCAATTATTCAAAAATCGATCAAAAAAGGAATTTAATAAACAACATTTATCATCATAAATCACTCAGTCGTCAAATAATTTAAAAAGTTTATCAAATTACTGTACCTATATCATTTTTTATATTTATCCCTTTAACCCCATTTAACGACAATTTAAAAGACACTTAAAGTTGATACTTTATTGAAATGAACCGATGGTTTACACAAAAAGTTTTAGGCATTTGAATATTCACCAGAATTGGAATATATACCTTACGCAGTAAGCATAAAGACCATTACACACCTTCGGCAGACAAGACAAGCGTGGACGAGAATTCAACTGTCCTCTGACAGTGACCTACATAATTTAAACTGATCGTTTCGATTTGCGATGACCTTATTTATCCGGAATGTGTGTATCATTCAATTACAATGGAATAAACAAAGGTTTACCGCGACGCCGCGCCATTGTGCGTGATTAACAATTGATTTTCATCCTATTGTTTAAATAGAATTAGCATGCAGTGGTAATGCATAGAATCAAATACATCTATGGAAATTTTTATTTATTACTCATAAATATAATTTAGCAAAGCCAAATTTTTAAAGATTAAAAATAAAATGTTTTGTAAAAAAATAATCCGTAGAAATAGTTCGAAGTCATAAAGGAATAAGACAAAATGCTAGAACAATTTTGCATTGGATTAGTTATATTTAATGTCAACAGCTTTATTTTCTATATCACGCATTAATATGCATTTACTTTAAAGGCCTCTGTTAGTGTAAAGCTTACTCTTAGTTAAATAAGTAATAAAAATAGTCCCTGTATATCCCTAAGTGACCGATTTTTTGTAATAAGTAAAAAAATAAAAGAGATAATATTTTAATATATACGAACATGGCCCTGATTATAAAACTTTGCGGGCTTATTAATGTCTGAATCACTTCGATAATTTTTCTCCAACAATTAGTCAACGCAGTAATGCCGGCTATATGAAACTGTCAATAGGTGTGTCACTACGCCGTTCAAGTTGTGATGGTCTCGAGGTTAAAGCGCGCGTTTGTTTAATCACGGCGCACGCGGTTCCAACCTCAGGCATATACCTTTCACTTTTTGAAGTTGTATGTGCTTCATGATCAACCCATATACGTGCCACTGCTGGGCACGAGCCTCCTCTACTATTGAGAGGATTTAAGCCTTAGTCCACCACTCTTGCATAGTGCGGGTTGACGGACAACACACCTAAGAAACTACGACTTTTTTAAATTTGCAAGGTTTTGTCACGATGTTTTCTTTCACGGTTAAAGCAAGTGATAATTCATTGTGAATACACACATAACTTCGAAAAGTCAAAGGTACCTGGGGTTTGAACCCGCGATCGCTGAGATTCCCGACCGTGCGGCTAAACCTCGGGGCCATTACTGCTTTTTTATGTGTGCACTGTGCATTTACGACGAATTAAGACATACTTTCACGGTGAAACACTGCACTCCTAAAACTTTCTAATATGTGAGGTCTACCAACACGCTATTGTGCGCTCGTAATAGGACGGTCTGGTGGATTAAGGACTAAATCCTTTATGTTGTTGTAGAGGAAATCCGTGGTGGTGATGATGACTTTTCTTTTGACTTAAGACGAGATAACTTCGCGGGTGGGTATGAATATACATACTAACAATAATCGGTAATCGATTACCCTAAGGTTGATAATACCTTCAGTATGTATATTTTGTATATTAAGCATAAATAAATAAACCATCGGAATCAATTACACTTGTAACATTATAACGTGTATAATGATGCACCAATGCAAAATGGATTCACCGGAGTCCTTGAACTAGTTGCATTAAAATTTCATCCTGAGTAGAGCGGCGGAAGCGCTCGCTCACCAACCCTGTGACGCTGTAAATGCTTTTAAGGTCTATCACATTTTGTAGCATAAACTTATTAACAAGCTACTCAGTAACTGCGATGTTGTTCGCCGTGTTTAAATAAATAACAACACGCAACAGTCCTATAATAAAACAGTAAAACCTTGTAACGTAGACACTGTCGGTCTCAAAAACACCCAAACTCGAAAAACATATTTGTGGATCCTACAAACATTTGTTTCGGTGCGGGGATCGAACCCGCGGCCTCTTGTTTCGCAAGCTCGTGTCCCATCTGCGCTTCGGAAACTGCCTTCTCGTAATTGCATACTGCTCTCAGTCACACGGCTATTTTAATAAGACTGCTCTTAAAAAGTTTTATGTTTGATTATTGAAAGAGATGCGCTATCACGTTTTTATTTGAACCATTCTGGTTAAGCGCGAATGAGCTTGATAGCATTAAAAAAACGATTCCGACACATTTTTAAAAATCTGCCCAAACTTTTTGTTTAAAAATATAAGAAGCCAGTTTGCGATTAAACGCTGTTGAGTTGGGTGAAAAGTTATTGAGTTTTTCTGTTAAGAAAATTTGAGGAGCAGCTTTGAAATAAGAAACTTTCCCAATCTGTCGCAAGCCCATTCGAGGAAATAGGTGTGTCCTTTATACTTGGAACATAAGAAGTGACGAAACGTTGGCTTAGCAAAAGAACTCAGTCTACCAATTCGACATACAGGTATCCTTTTTACCTCCAAATCAATTTGATCTTAATATTGGGTAGGTAAAGAATTTGTTTATAAGCATTTCATGTATAAGTCGGCATTAAGTGCGCTACATATAAAATAGTGAGAAAATCATACAATCTAATTGAGGCTAAAATCAATATTCCCATATGAAAACAAAGATATCTAACTGGACTTAAAATTACCGGAGAAACATGGAAAATTTAAGATTATAAACATCATGTTTTTGTGCGCCATATTGGGCAGTTGTAAGTCTCAAAATTTCTCTCATGTGTATAAGCATCCATTTTAGTATTAACCCTTTATATAGCGCATATTATAATCGAGTTATTGAATATGAAAGTTTTGTTTCTGGTTCGCGATCAATTTATATTCTTTACCTAAAACCTGATCGTATAGATCTCATATGCATCTTAACAATCTACACTAAAACTAAAAAAATCTATTATCACAACAAAAATATACAATTAACTTTTTTATACATCGAATTTTTCTTAGACGTACATCGTATTTAAGAGTTTACTAACAGTGATTAAAAAGCATCATTTTTATTCATAAATACTTATAGAAATTTACTGCATCCTGTATCGTCGGATTTTTAATCATAGCTATATTTTACACCTAAGTTTACCCAGCCGTGCTAGTCACTGTATTTGGGGAAATTTTCAGTCTCTCTTTCAGACTCTTCTACGGCGATTATCACAATAGCACTTTGCCCGATCTGGAATCGATTTCAAAACATCGATCGCAGGAAATTATGCAGGAAAACTGAGGTAAACAAAATATAGTTTTTCGGAAAGTTTTTTTTTATATTATTATTTTAACTCTATTGTGACTATTGATGGTTGAACAACTTTAGGTTTTATACTGAAAATCAAATACGAACTAACGAGAGGTCTCCAATAACAGATTTTTTGTTATTTAGTTTACTGCGTATACCCAACGAATCAGAGGGGCACAATAGTTATGTCTATCGGTAGCCTGGGCCTTGGAAACTCGCTATGGTGCATTTTTTGGGAGCAGACCGCGCGTTGTTCGTGCGAGTGTTTTCGAAAACCGTAATATAGCGACTGTAGCGTATAGAAGATTCTGCAGTTTTCGTTGAATAATGTCCCAAGCATTCGTCTTATTCCAAAATAGGTTCGTTTGTTCGTTCGTTGTTAGCCCATATAAGACCCGCTGCTGGGCACGGGCCTCCTCTACCATTGAGAGGGTTTAGGCCTTAGTCCACCACGCTGGCCTAGTGCGGATTGGCGGACTACACACCTAAGAAATTCCTCAGAACTTTTAGGTGTGCAGGTTTCTTAACGATGTTTTCCTTCAACGTTAAGCAAGTGATAATTCATTAAATATAAGTTATAAAATTTAAAGATATCGGTACATTTCTAGAAACACCAGAATCTCGGCGACCAAGTTCATCAAGAAGTTTAAATGTTTATAGCTTGATTGCACATTGCGCAAAGACCTAAAGTGTACTAAATTGGTGCAAGAATTAAAGCCTTAAGATGTCCGTCAGTGGCTTGATTTCGTAAATTAATTCATTTTCATCTTAAAGGAGAGATAGATAAGCAAGAATTCGCAATTCGCAAAATAAGCACGCTAAAGTGGAAGTGGGCTGGCCATGTCTGCCGACGGTCGGACGGTCGGTGGAGCAGACAGTGTTGGAGTGGAGACCGCATTTAGGCAGACGTAGTGTGGGACGTCCTGTAGCACGATGGACTGACGACTTGAGAAAGGTGGCGGGTAACGGATAGATGAGGGCTGCACAAGACCAGGATGGTTGGCGCTATCTTGGGGAGGCCTACGTTCAGCAGTGGACGGCGATAGGCTGAGTATTATATATATTTTAAGGAATCGTAAATAATCAGAACTTCCGGAACTAGGGTGCACGGAATTGAAGGAACAAACGAATAAAGGGATCATCTGGGCTGCGATGTGAGCACGAGGAATTTTGCAGGAGGAAATGGGGCGTGCAGTCAAAGTGAATTCAGAGCCTTATGTGGAGTTGTGCACATACTCCTTGGTGCCTGAACTGCAAAACTTTCCTGTCTATAAGCAAACGACATGGTTCCATCAAGACGGAGCAACATCACATTCATCCAATCCATCTTTGCGATAAGTTCGTAAAACTGTATGCGGCTTTTTCCGTATGAGGCTATAGGCTAAGGTTTATGCCAATAAATCGACTTCCCTGGCGCCTTTTTTCAAATAAAATATTCATCACAAAATAGCAACTATCACTGATACCACTTTTCGTCATAAGTAATTTTACTGTTCGAATGAATGAGTCCCGTGAACGCAAGGGTTCCGTCAATCGGTATTAAAACTCTGAAAAACAGTCTTAGTATTAGTCACAGTTAGTGATAAGACCGCCTATTGTCCACCGATTGTCTTTGTATATTCTTGGTGTACAATAATGTGTATATAAATAAATAAATAAAAATATTGTTCCGGAAATATTTCATTTTTTCTGAAACCATTGAGATAGCTTTGAATCCATAAATATAACAATTAAACCTCCCTGATGGATTTAAACGTAAGGCTCTACTTATGTTTCAGATATATTTATTAGAATTACGTGTTTGGATATTGTTTATTATTTTAGCTGGTCTAACTATCGATTCCGGGAATCTATTTTTTATTCAATTTATTACTACAGATACTGGTATCTCAATTGAAAAAAAATCAGAATGTATTAATTTTCTTTTTTACCTTTGTATTTACTTCTACATTACGAGTACCTAAGTGTAGTTTTTATTTTTTGCACCCACGTAGGTGTTAAATTTGTCCTGACTGCTAATTTCTTGTGACATTTGTTAAACATTTTTTTAGAGATAACATATCATGTTTTTTTTTATCGGAATAATGCAGTTACCAACGTTTACAATAAGTCCTTCTGATAATTTTAATGAAGTACTCATAACTTGTCAGCCTAAAACATGTAATCGTGGATTAAATAGCCTCTTCAAGACAATTTTTTGAATGTATGAACGAATGACAATATGCATACATAGGTGCTAACGCCTATATTCCTTCGAGTAGTAAGCAGGGATGTATTTTTACAACCACATTTCATCAATATTTTTTCGGCACTTTTCTATACTCTGTCTGCTATTGAGAATAATGGTAAACCCCTTGACACTTACCCGACCACGGCATCGAGACCGGAACCTTTAAATCTCACGACTCATTCTTTTGTCGCTAGACCACAAGAACGAACGAATAATTTGTTATTTTATACCTAAGACTTAGATTATCTAAGTATGGTATTAAGATAGTATAAATGAACATAGTTGTTGTATATGAGATAGACATGAGGTAACTTAGCAATAAGCACGCCTATCCTTATTTAAATATTATTATTTTCTTTTTTGTTACTTTCTTTATGACTGCAATATAATATTGTAAGTATTTCTATCCACGATATTATTATTACACCACAAAAATAATTTCGCCAGAACCTACATATACCCAGTACAGGTCGTTGCATCTATTTCCTCAGTCATGTGTATGTAGCTTTACAATATCTTTAAGTTGTTACTAGGATAGGAAGAAGATGTTGTTAGTGACGTCATGTTGTATGAGTATACGGAGTAGCGAGTGGTAGATACTCACAGTCGGCGGCAGCGGCAGATGATGCGCGGGGTTGATCGCGCGCTGCTCCCGTCGCGCCAGGGCTCGCCGCACTCGCGCCTCTTTCGACGCGTACACCCCGTAATCTGACAACAACAACTACATGTAATATGCCTTCATACATCTAACACTATACTTCAATGAACGGAAACACTAAAGTCATTTGAATTTATTTTAAGCCAGTGGCACGCCTATCTCAAACATACTTGTATATTAGTTCGAAAGTTTCAGAAAATTACGATAATTTTATACCATCATACCATGTTTTTTAATAATTTAGTGCATTAAGTAATTTTTCCAATTGTATCCACAATCTTTGATAAAAAATTAAAAATTATAAACTTAGTTTAAAAGTCATTTACGTATTACATACAGTGTACATATTATGTACATATATAGCGCAAGATCATGTGTAAATATAAAATCTAACAGTCTTAATTTCTCAAGCAATATATTTTACAATATATTATAAGTATTTTTATTATTGGCGGTATTATAAAATATTTTGTAAAGAAAACCTAATTAAACTGTAAGTTATGAAATAATATTTTTCCAGTTAATTTGACGTCATAGAAAAAGTTATGACATAATAAAGTTTATACCACAAGAGATTGTAAATAAGAAAAACTAAATGCTGCAAAGAACAAACAAAATCAACGTCCATTTTTTATAATTCATTAAGTATAATTAAAATACAAATTGAGACTGGACAGAGTTTAATTGACTGAAAAAAATATTTGCATATTCATTAATCATTGAGCCGGCTTGGAGTGTTTAATGTGCGACCCGAAGCGGGATAGTAAACAAAGTATGAGTCGGTTGGTGTTTAGCTGGCGGTGGGGATGATCATCATACAAGCAGTTGTCGGACATAAGGACGCATTACATGTTCGCGCCGTCGTCGTACGTATACGAAGTTTGCAGTGAATCGCGACGCGGGCGTTAGTACCCCGGTCAATATGTAGAGTGGCTGTGCTGTGCAGGCGATCAATCGCGCTGCGGTGCGGGACGAGAGGCGGCCGCGGGGGAGGGGTGCCCGGGGCGGAGAGGGGGAGCAGGGTGCGAGGCGCGCCGAGGGAGGGGTGGGGGGCGCGCGGTGACCACCTGTAGCGCACCCCCACCGCCCCGGCGCCCGCCGCCTCTGACATCGACACGTGACGTCGACGCCGAGAAATCCGCCCAAACGTAAACATTAATTCTTACTTCATTCTTCATTGTTCAGAATGTCGGCTCGCGCCACGCGCGTGGATTCCGATCTCTCTCTGTATTGGTAAACAAATTCGAGGTGGACGCGCGCCGGATTCACTGCGCCGTGTTATCATAACTGAACCGAGTGCTGCGTACAAGTACGCGAGGAACTTGTACGATGTTTGTAATTAAATTATCTATGTTCAAGGAATTAGTAACAGTGGAACGAATATGGGTGTCTACTCGTTTTGTTATGCAATCACAAATATTATATTGATTGTTAATATCAGAAAGCACTCGAAGATACATCACTCCAAAAAACAAATACAAACTTGACGAACCTTTTGTTAAAGATGTGGTCAATTGAGAACACAGAAACCTTTAACATTAATAATTTTAATCCCAATTCTTACTATCACCATCATCAGCCCATGTATGTACGTCCCTCTGCTGGGCACGGACCTCTTCTACAACTGAGAGGATTTAGGCCTTTGTCCATTCTAAAAATGATAATAATATCTTTTTTTTATTGAAATGAGGCAATACAATGATCTCCAACTCAAAATCTGTTTTTAATAACATTATCGACTATATCTAATGCAACTACTTTCTTCTACAAGTCACTTAAATCATAAGAATTTGTTGTGATTTTACGCATGTTTATTGTATTAGATCTACTCTCGTAAGCATACCGTCATCTGTGTAGTTATAAATATAAGTACCTATAACAATTTTGTTTATGTACGATTTATTTCGGATTTAATATTTGTGTTGCGATAAATTTACATACATGTATATGTATGGTACAGTGATTAGAAGGCGATGTGTATAAGTAGAGTAGTATGTTAGTGGCAAGTATACCAACCCGGCGGCACTACATGTTCGGGGTGGTGCACGTGGTGTCCGGGGTAGTCGTAGCGGTAGTAGCGCGCGTAGGGCTCGTGCGCGAGCGGCGCCAGCGGCGCAAGCGGCGCGTAGTAGCCGGCTCCGTAGGGCGCGTAGGGCAGCGGCGCGTAGCCGTAGCCGTCCCACGCGCCCGCGCCGCCTGCGCCGCCCGCGCCGCCCGCGTACTGTCCGTGCCCGTGGCCGTGCTGGTGGCCGTGCCCGTGCGCGCGGTACTCGCCGTAGTTGCAGCAATCCATGACCGTGCGCGCCCTACGCGCCCGCCAGCGCGCTCGCCGCCACCATCGTCCATCCTCGCCGCGCGCGCCGCCCGCCACGCCACATCACCACGCCGCACTTCCCCACGACGCAACCTGCCCTTACTGCACCACCTTACGATCCTTTAGGGGCATTTCGCCTTCACTTTATCTATAAACATTGTCGATGCGCCCTCTAATTGTTAATAAAGCAGTTCTTTGGCTTTGAAACTGGGTAAAAGTTCAGTATGAAAAATGTAGTCTTTTAATTCCTCCGGAAAATAGTTTAGAATAGTTTGAAGCGCGCCGGCAACTCGCGTACAGATCGAGCGCAGTTACGCGGCGGGTATCGTACGCGGGTGCGACGTTAGCTAGCGAAAAGAGGTCGTTCGAGTTTGTCAGCGACAGCGAGAGATTCGACAGAGGAGGCGGCAGCGGGGCGCGGGCCGCGAGGGAGGGGCGACGCCCGCTCGCCGGCGGCTCGGCGCGGCTCGGCGCAGCGCGGCGCTCGACGGACGCCGACTGAAGGCGTCGCGGAATCGATACGCCGCCGCCGCCCGCGGCCGCCACCCGCCGCCGCCGCCCGCACTACCTGCCTGCGCCCGTATTGCGCGCGAACTTTGTCTTCCCCGACGGAATTTTATATTTAGAGCCATGGTGAAACGATTAATCGATACTTTGCACTATTAATTAGCACTTCATGTCACTTTCACCCATGTCCTTGGTACGAAGACATACGCTTCACATGCATTTAATCTGACTCTACTCAAACGGAGTGACGATAAAGTTTTAAATTCGGACGGATTTTAAAATTTCGGATGAAGCGCTCTTTTGATGAGTACGACTGAACCGGCAGTTGAAAGAGCCGAACATGTTCTAACTTTTATGATGAGTTAAAACTTTTATTGCTCATTTCACAATTGTTCAGTACATAAATTCGCGCCTGTTACCAGGTGGTAGATACTTGCAAAGTTTTATCGAATTGCGCGTAGGCGGCAGTGACCCACATCGACGATAGACGTACGGCGCATCGCCCGCACCCTTCGTCCTTCTACACACTATAACTACGTAAAATTTTATTGAACATTTTAAAATTATTCTAATTCATTGACTTACTCTCCGGGAAACTCTACAACTTCCCTCGACATCTTACACTTTGAGCAATAATCAATGCATTAAGTAAAATAAAGCAGTAATGTTCAATAAAGTTACATACAGCACAAGTTTACTGGAAGTTCTCATTGTTTTTTATTATTATATAATATTTATTTCAATTGAGTGTATTAGTATGTTAATCTACTTTATTGATAGCGTTAAAACCTTTTACAGACTTAAATATTTCCTCTTACGAGTGACGTCTTCAAATATACAATGTAAAAAAATAAACATGGTTATCGAAGCAAATTATAAAAAGAAGCTAGATTTAGATTTATTAAAATACATAGTATTTCTGCGAAATTATATAAAATAAAGTTACTTATAGTAAACTTACTATTGTTTTTTTTTTAAGTTGCAATTATTTCGTAGCGCTAAATTAGAGACGATTAGAGGGAAGATGCTGCAGATTCGACACCGATTTTATTATTTTCTTCGGTTTGAAGTGGTATAAGAGCAAACAGTCTCTTCTTGCTTTTGCAACTACAACACAAGAACTTTATCTAAGTACATATGTTGTGAGGCAAGTGTATAGGACAAACAATAAACAAAACCAAATACAAACATCATGGAACTACAATTACTTTAAGCATATTCTAAGACATATGTAGCTGTAAGTCGAGTGTTTCATACAAATTTTAAAATACATAAATTTATTTCACGTGACAGATTCTTATCATTTTAGTACTTTTGTATCATCGCTTGAATATATTGGTAAATAGATTCATTCAGATCCATCGAGAATCAAGGAAAATATGTGACTTGATCTAGTTTGAAAAGATTTTGATTTTTCAGTATTTAGTTTCACCTGACGTGCGAACACAATGCTCCCGTGTGTTTTGTGCTCCTGGTGGGAACCAGTCATTCAACTTAGTTAACTATACTGGCTCTGTTTAATTTATGAAATTGTGGTAACTACCAAACAACTAACAAAAACCTTGTACCTTTACATTTTACTTTTCGATTTTCTTATTTTTACAAACCGGTAAGCAATAACAAGCGAATAAAATAAATAATATCAAATAAGAAAATCAGTTCCAGTATGATAAAGAACATGAAATTAGACATTCCTAGTTACGTACAATGCTTTTTTTAACTTAGCCTGTGTCGTGCACTAACGCTTTGCCCTTTTCAATAGTAGAGTATGAAGGCTCACTCCTAAGAGTGAGTATCTGATATGGATAACTAAGGGCCGAGATAGACCTAAATGATTTACAACTTGAATTTCAGATGTGCTTTTATTTATTTTATTAGAACAATTGTATATAACATGTATTTCCATTTTATGCTTAACTTATTTAATATTTAAGTACGCAATTCCCAAAACCCCTTAAGAATAAATTTATAAGGTTAAAGTGGTTTAAATTAAATTCTTCATGTTTTTTGATAATAATATGAATATAATATTAGAGGAGCCAAAAATTTCCAAAAGATCAATTCAATAATTTGTAGTGTTTGATTAGCTAAACAAGGTTTTATTTCAAATCGATTATTATTTTTTACTAAACTCACTTTTAGTTGTTAAATTTTATTATAATTATTCTTTTTTTATTCAAAAGCTACCATAATTTATGATTATTTATGTTATTCTTTATTATAACCGGACATTTCTGCAATTGGATAGAAAGGAATTATATTTATACATTCTAGTGTTATCAAATTCATTCTATAGTAGGTGGAACCTTACCGGCGTTACTCTCACGTGACTTCACCCCATAGTTTAAGTAGAACTATACGGAGAACATAATAAAAATCAATAGAATCATATAAATGGTTATATATGGAAATAATGAACTTTATTATTAATTCTTTTTTGAATATTATAAAATACAACCTATGTAAACTGTATTTGGAAGTGACGAAACTGTGTATATAGAAGTATATACATATTGTATCAATACAGAATTGTTTTATTTATGCATAACAGTGTGGTGCATGAAAACTTAACTCGAAAAAAATCAAGAAAACAACCTAAGTTTTTAGTGTTTGCATTATGGTTCTACAATAATACAATGGAAATAATATAATACAAATTACAGATGTACTTGGGTAAATTTAATTTTTGTCTTATCTATAACAATATAGAAAAAAAACACCATGCTAAAGAAATATAGGATTTTTACACTAGCGGACATGGCCACAAAGGTCATGTACATGATCAAAGCAATTATATTACGCGGGGACAAAAGCCTGCCCCTGTGTGGTTTAAAGTATTATATTGTAGATATTTCATAAGCGATGTAAAACATTATAATATATTTCAAATTTCCAAATACACGTAAATAAACCATGTGGTTAGTACACAAAGGAATCGACTATCAATATTTGTCACGTTAAATGAATGGGTTCATGTGTAAAACTATTGAATTTGTGATGGCACGCGAATCCACAAAGGCAAGTGCTTTATCACGTAGGCGGGTAATGTTGACGTCTGTAAATGTCGATAAGTATGTTCTAATGTATGTTATGTAGTGGGTAGAGAAGCCAGGCGCGGGTTATCATGCAGATTGCGGCGAATCAATAGGGGCGCCTCGGCCACTGACGGCGGATGACGATCAATATCGTCCCAGTGGAGCTGTCTCCGCATTAAGGGGCTTCCTCGAACGCCCTTACACCTACCCGCAATCTATCTACACTCTGTACTACCTAAGTTTGCGTCGCGGTGCAACTGACGCTATTGTTTTTATGATATTGTGTCTGGCCGAAAACCTCCTTTACGTATAGTTAATTAAGTAGTAACAGAATTTGGAAACGTTATTGTATATTTAAAAAAAAATCTTAAACCTCGATTTGATTTGAATTGTTTTAAGAAAAATACTTAGCTCAAAAGTATGATTTGTAGGTAATACTGGCTTTTTTAAGCGTCTGTGTCGAGTAAAACAATTTCTCTGAAAACTATCCTCAATAAAAAGCCTTGACAGCAAACTCAAGGAAAACTTTGTCTATTCTAAGATTTTTAGCTATATATTTTAAGGGTTGGTTGTTAAATAAAATATGAACGTGCCATTGCTGTGTTGTTTTTTTTTTGTCTTTATTCCTACCATTTTTGATACCTTGAGTTATTTGACGACAATAAATTTTCATTCTTTCCACATTTGGCTTTTTTGGTTTTAATCTGCATTTAATGTTTCTGCGAGGTATATAACGATCAATGACAAAACATTTAAGTCAAACTCGCATAGGCCTTATACAGTAGACGGCTAAATGCTCAGCCGAGACAGCATTCAGACAGTCTATTATTCAGATGGGACTTTATTCTTCGGATGAGTTCACAGCATTTCAAGGAATTGCTTCAAACAATTAAACCAAATACGATAATTGCCTGCCTTTTTTCTAGTTAAAAAAACTTCGTCCGTTACGAAATGTACTGTAAAATTCGACAACTGCGAAGGCGCAGTAGATTAAAGACCAGAGAGCAAAACGGCATCCCAAAAATTTTAGCTGAACCCAACAGTACTCTTGTGTGAACTCAGACGTGTTCCTGATAAATAAATCTTTGCATGACTAATATTCTCGTCGATTCTGATACACTGGATAATTGGATTGGATTCTACTTGAAGTAAGTAATTGATAATAAATATAAAGGGTATCTGATTTCTTGTTTAGTTTTAATTTTACGTGTTAAACATAGCTTAATCAGTTAAAACTCGTTTAGGTATCACTGGAATTTAATTTTAATTCTTGCATATTTAGTCACATAACTTATTGAAAAAAAAACTCGACATTTCTAGTGGCGTTCATATCACAGACAAGTTCAATAAAATTAGAAGAAAAATACTTACACAGTATTTTGTATAGGGACGAGTGTCGTTGCATGTTTAACTTCTTCATACGATCAAATGGCCAATGATAAAAATTTAAAACAAAAATGATGGATTGCTTTTGGTTGTCACCTATTTATAAAAGTCTTGGCATTACACGCAACCCCAATAACTAAGAAGCAGCCGTTTAAAAAATGATAGGTTTATCATACTTTCAGCACGTTCGGCATGCTGACATTTCCCTTCTAGTTTTAATCGACTGTCCTGTAGGGGAGACTGGGTACGGTTGAAACACAGAACGGTTGAAACAGAGCAAATATCTCGGAAACGGTTGCTCGGACAGTGAGGGTTGCAAAGGGAAAACATAGGTCTGAACAAAAATCCAGAGCCACTCGCTTCTCGAAGGCCGTAGTTTTGTGTAGGACGCGATATTGTTTTTTTAGACCCAAAAGTAAGTATTTTACTTCTTACAATACTTACCACTTACTATACACACACACATACACTACTTACTATACCCCAATCACTGTTTCAACCGCCCCTGGCGGCCCCGGGGGGACGGTTGAAACAAGTGGACATGCTTTGTTAAATTCCATATATTCTTAAAACTAATAACTCGAGGACTTTATCATTAGAGTCATATCATAGCTAAGACTTCACACTTGAATTTGAGGTATCATAATGGTCATAAAGTTCATAAACAACTAAATTATAAACGATTAAAGCAAAATTATTTCAACCGTACCCAGTCTCCCCTAATACATAATTTTTTTGTAAACACTGAGTGAAAATAGACTAAAGTTAAGTTTGACAGAATGGAAAAAAAATGGAAAATTGGAAGTATTTTAAAATATTTACTCATGGTTATCAAATATATCCTATCACCTATGGGGTGTATTAAAAAAAAGCCAAGTGCGGATTGAACTCGCCCGGGAAGGGTTCCGTACCATTGACTAGGAATATTTCAAGAATTTATTTAATGAAAGTAAATATACAAGTAAGTATTTTATGGATATGTTTATTGATATCTTATAAAAATCAGCTGAAATAAGTTGGTACGCACAATGTTGAGTGATTTTTCATGTTATTTTCATATCCTGTACTTATTATGATCTATAAGTTGGAAACTACCGTCCGTTTTTTTTCAACATGTTTGGCTCATTAATTTCGGAGATAAGGAGCGGGGGGGTCAATTTTCCTATTATGTTAAACAACTTGAAAACTATTCATTTAAAAATTATCAAAAAAATATATTGAAGATCTTTACAAGACCTTCCATTTGATATGTTGCACGATGCATATATAATTTATTTTTTTTCCACCTTCCCCCAAAAATAGGTTTATTAGTGACAGATTTCATCTATTCACGTCACACCTCTGCGTCTCGGTCACAGAAATGGATATGTGCACCAAATTTTACCTTAATCGATCGAGTAGATTCAGAAATAATTGACGGACACACGAGTGATCCTATAAGTATTTTGTATCCAGATATACAGAACCCTAAAAATAATCTCTCATGGTTTGATCTCTTTAATGTAAAAGAAATAATGGTATGTTGGTCCACACACTGGCGCCCACCTATAATATTGGTTTGAAATACGTTGAAAAAAAAGCTTAGTCTATTGGATTGCAATGTTATATTTAGAAATGACTGTAAACTTACTTCATGCATGGTCTTGTGACACTATTTGTCGTACGATTAGCCATACGATCCATAGGCACTGGGTAACACTCGAAATTGCCTGGCGAAACGTGGATTTAGAAATGTACCTCTGCCGACCTCTTCTGGAATACAAGCGTGACTGTATTTGTTAGACTAAAAATGAGTGGAAATAATAGGCCACAATTATAAAGAAGCATATATTTTATTCGTAACATAATTTAAAATGTAAATCTTGTAAATTTCTGAATAAAACATTCAACAATGCTACGACAGCGTAGGTATATATTTTCAATAAAGTAACTATCAATATAACTATCTACTTACATAGGTAAATCTATTAGCTATACATGATGTATGTAACAACTTTCACTAATGGCATTCGACACGTCGGAGTGAATTAAATCAACAATTGGTTCTTTAAAATTAATAAAAAAATATTAAAAATAACAAAATAAAATACTTATATTAAACGATTATCGTAGGCTAATGAGAAAATAAAATATTTTAACGACAATTCGAATTTACACTATAAATAAACGAACATTTTTGTTGGTAACAGAAAATATTTTATGATAAATACCCTACAAATTTATTAACTTATGTCGCGTTATATTTTGGCACGGTTTACCAAAAAAATTACATTAATATACTTCGATCCAAAGGCACGACTAAAGACACAGTTACATTTTGAGGTTTAAGTTCCTAGGCACATTCATAAATCTTTTTAATCAACTTTTTAAAGTTTTATTAAATGAATACAAATTGTAAACAGATATTCTAGTTAATTGTGCCCAAAAACTGATCCTTCATATCAAATAATTGCCGCATGAAATAATTGCGAAAATCTGCCGAATTACTTTAGCGGCAAGCATATATATACTCTAAAGTGAATTTAGGAACACATCGGCGATATAAGAATTGTGATATAAACACAACTCAAAATTCAAACACCAAAAACGCAGAACCGTCTGCTTCACTTACATTACATTTCATATATTACTTAACCATTGATGTATTTTGGGTCACATCCAAATATTTAGGGAATAGAACAAAACAAATATATTATTATATTTTCCATTCTTTTCTAGATATGTTCAGGCAGTATTATGGATTTTATCAAGCACCAAAATTAATCTAAACCTCTTTAAATTATCTTCATTATTATCTATGTTTGTATCCCTTTAACGAAGGTGTATAATTTGGTGTGTTAGATAGTTCCAAAACATCATTTTTACAATGATTTCATAATTCAAAGTGTTGCTTTTTAGCATATAGTCTTTAGTAACTTGGATAATATTTGCCAAGTCATATAATCTCCAAAAATTTATTCATTTTTCCACTCTTATTTCAAATTCATGTTACAATTATAAAAAATTGGTTTTAGCACCAATCATACAAATGTTTTTCTTTATATGGGAATCTAATACTTTACTAAAAATACAATCACATATATTTTTTCATCATCATTGAACTTAAATTACCAATTAATTTAATTCATTGTATAATGAAATTCACTTTCCTAACATCTCACATGTGGCAGGAATCAGTCTCTTCTATCGGTTTCATTTTGCTGACACTAACAATATTTACAGATGTTTTACACCAAGGCACATTTATTTCTTTCTATTATCCCATAACTTGTCTCAATTGACAAGAAATCCAACTAAGGCACATTATTATTGAAGTAAACCTTTCGCATTTTAATTCCTTTGACCATGACTTGTCCACATGTGTTCCTTGAATGTTTCACGCATTGTGAATGACCTCGGACACAAGTAACAACACAATCTATTGGTCAAATCTGAATGCATTAGCCTCACATGGTACTTGAGGGCTGACTGGTTTGAATACTTCATCCCACAGTGTGGGCAATCTCCACATATAGCTGCATGGTTTGATTGTTGATGTGACATGCCCTGAGATGTAGATGCTCCCGGTCCCAATACATTAACAGTAGACATTCCTGCTAGTAATAATAATGCCTGAGATTGTTCTTGAGTGTATGTATTTTCAGAATCCGTACCATCTTGATGTTCAGATAGTAACACTTCAGGCTCATAGTCCATGTCTGATTTTGGAGAATGTTTCTCATGCTTCACAAAAAGTTCCTCACTAGTTGTGCTTCTACCTGGACTCTTCAATGCTACACTTGTTAAATTGATGTTTTCAGAGCAAACATCTTTCGGCCTTGAGGGATTAGCAGTATCCCCTATGTTTGCAACTTTTTTTGTTGATGTAGTGCTAGCACTGATATCACTTTTGGATGGATTAATACCTAAAAAAAAGGTAAAATAAAAGAACTTACAAATATAAATGTTATAAAAATATAAAGCCTTTTAATCTTATATAAATGAAAGAATAGAGAGTATAAAATAATAACATGTATTACCTGACAGCAGTGACCGTGCAAGCATGCTGTTCTCATAATCTGGTAGACTATCTTCATTTTCTGAATTGGGAGTAATTGATAATACAGGTGATACATTATCATCAATTCGCTCAGTTTTTATTGTAACAGGAATGGTATCACCCTGAAATAAATAAAATAACAATTTTAAAATTATTGTTATGCAAAGCAACATAAAAAAAGGAGCTTGTAGTTAATACAAAACATTTTTTTTGTTCTTTTATTAGTAAATTTAGTATAAGCTTTGTCTAATATTAATAAAAATACAGTTCACAGCAATAACATTTATTTTTTGGAAACAAATACAAGGTCAGCTATATAAATAAATAAATAGTACTATGTAACAGCAACTTACCTGAGCTGAACTTTTCCCATTAGTTGTTATTGATGGCTGTTCAATTTTGTTTTCACACTTTTTTTCCGTATTTAAATCAGGTATGAAACCCACAGTATCAGTTTTTGATGAATGGGAAAAATTATTCTTGTTGTATATATCACATGTTTCAAGAAGTTTACTTTTTTTGTGACCATCGCCAATGGTAACATCATTGGGCTTGTCGGAAGTACTACTCCTTCGCTTCTTTAATGCTGGAGCTTTTGTTTCTTTATGTGCAACATTTAAATGTGGTCTTGATGAAATTGTTAATTGTGTGTACAATTTATTTGATGTATTTGGTGAAGAAAAACTTTCTTTCTGTAAAATAAAATAAATTTATTAATTAAATTTAATTAAATGTTTATAACTGCAAAATACAAAACAAAAATTCAACCTGTTGAGTAACGCCTGTTAACCCTTTCACTTGTAATAATGCTGCCGTGTGCAGAAAGGAAGACAACTTGCTTTCTTCAATAAAAACTTCCCCTTGGTACATATAAGACAAAAGGCTGACAATATCATCTGCTGAAACATCCTTTAGGATTATTACTGGATGTTGACATGGATTTTCCTGTAAATAAAGGTAAGTAATAGATCAGATATGCGCCATGTATCTATGCAACAAACTAATATATCAATGAAAAATTCATCGAAACATTAAGAGAACAAATAATTTATTGAATGTTGATGGTTCTATAAGATATGTTAAACTAAATGCACAGCATTACAAATGATGTTCTATACTTGTTTACTTATATAAATACGAAGGTTATTAATGTCCTAAGTCATTCACCTTGAACACATTCCTGAAGTACGGACTGCACGCTGACAATATGACTTTATGGGCCTTGATGTTTCTGCCTTCGCAGGTGAGCGTCACGTCGACTAAATCCTCTGAACACTTCAATGAATCCAACGCGCTTACTATATTAGACTGGAAATTGTTCCAACGTAAACAGAATTGGTCTGCCATTCCTACAACTTGTGTTGAAAATTCTGCAACAACAAAATAATTTTCGCTAACTTTGACACATGACATAAATAAAAACTTAAAGAAAAATTCAATACTGTTCAAATTTTTGTACCTTTAACGCACTACACATGACATTTGCCCAAAAAATGAAACTCTCAGTCAAGAATTGTTAATTCAATATTCAGTTTTACGGAAAATGCATAAAAATGCAATGTATGACCTCCATAGATTTGACACTGTCTGTATCGAGCTACCTTTTTCTTTCACTTTCTTTTATCTATGGTTATAGGGATGCTATTTTAGTTAGGTCTATAGTTCCAAAGTCGATTTTTAATTATGGGTAGAATCGCGCGATACATCATAACATGTTCGTCCATCAGTGCTGATTCCAGGTGAGTTATGAATTATGATTAACATTATATTATGGTACAATTTGTTGTTTGTTAGCAATTTCCAATGAATCCTAAATATTTTTGTATGTAAGTATAACACTCAACTTTTAAAGTCGATTTCCAATAGCTTGAAGGAAATAGGACGTAGGGTTCAATTTAGGTTAAAATAAATTCAAGACGCTTTAAAATGACCACTAAATTATCAACAACTAGTAACAATCTGTAGTGAAATAATATGTAAACGAAGTAAATGCGAATATATAATGGTATGACATGACCAGTTATATTGTATCAGGTGGATAGTGCAGTTTCAAATCGTGAAGATAATATGTTATACATAGATACATACTCCTCTAGTCTAGTGCTATTCTTCATCTTCATCAACCCATATTCGCCCACTGCTGAGCACGGGTCTCCTCTACCATTGAGAGGGTTTTAGGCCATAGTCCACCACGCTGGCCTAGTGCGGGTTGGCGGACTACACACCTAAGAAATTCCTAAGAACTTTTAGGTGTGCAGGTTTCATCACGATGTTTTCCTTCACCGTTAAAGCAAGTGATAATTCAATTTGAATACACACATAACTTCGAAAAGTCAGAGGTGTGTGCCTGGGGTTCGAACCCGCGACCGCCGAGATTCTCGACCGCGCGCCTAAACCTCGAGGCCATCACTGTTAGTGCTATTAGTTCGGTATTATTTTTGAGCATAGTAATCTTTTTGTATACAGGGTGGCCAAAAAGTCGTGGATCAAACGAAACAGAGAGATAAAGGAGGTAATTTCCAACAAAAAATCTTTCTACAGCATGGCCATAACTTCATTGCGTGAAAATTTATGCATACTTTTGTGTTTTTCAAGAAAAGTACCGAGTTTTTTTACAATTTACTCAATAAAAAAAACAAATTGATTAAAACAATAAAACAAAAGGTTTTGTATTATGACTCGATAATGTATCAAGACAAAAAAAAGTATTGCAGTTCGTGGTACCTAATTTAACGAGAAATTAATTTCTTCCCGTAAATTTTGAAGCAATACAAAAAATTACTTCTCACTTTAAGAGCATCCTGTGAAAAAAAAATGTAATACGGAAAAGTGACCCTGTATTAAAAAAACTTGCTGATTTAATGTTGATTCAAATGAGGTAAAAATGTTTCCTAAAAATGATTAGTTACATGAACTAAGACACTTTTTCGACAATGGATTAAATGGCTAGTGTGAAAGAGTTTCTGTCCTTTTCATAAACCCTAAGTGTAACAAGAACAGAACAGTTCTAGCATTCCAAAGTACAAAAAACTGGCCGTTTATGATAGAATAATGAATTATTTTGAATAAGGCTAATTTAAGGAATTTGCATCTTGATATGAAAAATCGACCATAAAACCAAAAGTAAAGGTCATTCAGTAAAGTGTTGTACATCATTTGAATCAACATTAAATCAGCAAGTTTTTTTTAATACAGGGTCACTTTTCCGTGCTCTTAAAGTGAGAAGTAATTTTTTGTATTGCTTCAAAATTTACGGGAAGAAATTAATTGCTCGTTAAATTAGGTACCACGAACTGCAGTACTTTTTTTGTTGCCTTGATACATTATCGAGCCATAATACAAATCCTTTTGTTTTATTGTTTTAATCAATTTGTTTTTTTTTTTATTGATTACATTGTAAAAAAACTCGGTACTTTTCTTGAAAAACACAAAAGTATGCATAAATTTTCACGCAATGAAGTTATGGCCATGCTGTAGATAGATTTTTTGTTGGAAATTACCTCCTTTATCTCTCTGTTTCGTTTGATCCACGACTTTTTGACCACCCTGTATATTATGATTTGCTTAAATATACCTTGAAAATATATTGAATAATTCAATTAAATTGTTTAAACGTAGGGAAATAATGGCAGATTATTTATTAAAGGAGAACTTTTAAAGAAAAAAGATTTAGGTAAAGTATGCCTATTAAAATTACATAGGTAATAGGGACATAATAACCATGGACGTAATATCTAAATTTATTAAACGTAATATATAAAATATTACGTCCATGTATATAACCCAACTTGACGCCGCCAATATATTTTCTTGGGATTTATAGATGGAGTTAGTGAGCATATATGGATTAAATTGAACGTAACTTTACGTTTCAAATGTTATACTGGGTATTGTTGTCAGAGGTGTGAATTGTTTGGAAAAGTCTTACATCGCGACGATAGAAGTGCGGACTTTTAATAGTCTTTTAAGTAATTTTAACAGAGTATTATATTTAAAGTTATCGACATAATGGCAAACGATCCTGAAAGATTTGATTCTATGCTTCTTGCTATGGCGCAGCAGCATGAAGGCGGCGTTAAAGATGTAAGATTTTCTGGAAGTATAACCCTTAAAACATTTTCTTTGTGCAAAATATTTAATAGATAACTCATAAAAGTATTATTAGACTTGGAATCAGCTAGGCATTACGTGTAGTCATTGACTTTGAATGCGCGGCGATTATTGATCACATTGCCGTTTGTTTCTAGAAGGTTTCTGAACTCACCGGGGACTTGTGTTAACTAACTTTTGTGTATCACATTTAAATAATTAAACTTCAGATTTTATGTAGTAAGAATATAGAGACACTAATTCAGTATAATATCCAAATTATTACTTAAATTCAATTATTTCTAGGAAATTGATATGGAAACGATATTTTTTTCAATTTACTTGAGTAGCTTCAAATTTTAGAGGTAGTTATGGCCTTGAAATTTAAGCACACAGTCGAGTTAAAACCTCGATGTTCGCATTTCCAAACACCATGAATACACTCGTTTTCCACACGAATTTTGATGTATTTTAATGGTGAAAGAAAATATTTATAATTAAACCTGCATTCCTTAATAAATAGACAGAATTTTTAAAGTATGTAGTCTGCTGATGATGAAATTTTGAATTTAATTAACACTTTTATATATTTTAAAATAACTATAGAAGATTGTCTATGACAATAAAATTAATATATGGGTGATTGTTGGTTTCAGTTATTAAATACTATTGTGAGTTTTCTGGCAAGAAAAACTGACTTTTTTGTTGGAGGACAGCAAGGAGAGTGGGAGCAGGTAATCACCATTTTTTTAAATTAATGGTCACATCATGTTATTAGAGCACACTTAAATTACAATATTTTATAGCAAGAGTAACGTAATGACTCTCTGAAGAGTTCAAAACAATATTTATTGTACCCTCATAAATGCTCTTGGTATTCAAACCAGACGAGATCCATGAAAACATATTAATATACCAACAGTCCAATATGAAATAATAAGGTTCAAGACGAAATATGCAAAACGCTTATCGGGTCATCCCAACACTCTAGCAATGCAATTTTTAAATCACCCCATTTCTTCCAAAAAGACTAAAAAAGACACATGATGATTTAGGCTGTTGTGGCATTAGCCAAATCACATTCATCTGATACTTTTTATGAAACCTGCTTTTAGTTAAGATACTAGTTGCCAATGGAAGCACAAGAGAAAATAAAAATATATTATGTCATATTATTAGAACATACTTAAATTATTATAATTTATTACAAAAAAAATATTTTTTTTAACTCAAAATATTTATTAACTTTCAGGTTGTAAAAAATACATTCCAAACTCATGCTAAAAAAGCAAAAGATGAGGCTGATAAAATCAAAAAGGAAAAGGAGGAAGCTGAAAAGAGACTAAAAGATATACAACAAAGGAAGGAGCAAGAGCGACTTGCACAAGATTTTGAACCAGCTTCTGTTACTGAGCTTACTGATCAGGAAGCTGACAAAATGCAAGAAGATATTGAGAAAAATAAGAAAGACAGTAAGTATACCTGGAATAATCAATTTTTTAAAAATATATGGATAAAGTATAGTCTACCTAGCATTTGACTTAACCTTTTTTTACTATAAATTTTATATATTAAAGGATAACTTCAACAAACTTTTTGTGATACTTACAAATATGTTTTCTAAAGTAAAGTTACTCATTTCTTTGAATATTCTTAATTTTTATGTATAAAATATACCTGAAATTGTTTGTTCTCTGTTTTTATAGTTTTTTTAACAGTCTACTGATTTGTAAGTCATTGATAAGGTTGAAATGATTTAGGCCTATCCACCCATGAGTATCCAATTACAGTACTTCATTTTTGAGATACAAAGTAAATTATAGACATGATTTAGGTTAAACAACTTACACAACATAAGAGTGTCTTTAAAACATTGTTCTGATATGGCTGTCTAAGATTGTGACTCATTTATACTTATTCTAGCATAGCCTAAAAATACTCTAATCCTGAGTTATGAGTCTGGGTCACTAAGAATTAGATACTAAAATAATATTAATTATTTTTCTACACACCTTGCACATACCACCCACACCCTCACTACACAACAGCTACAAGGTTTGGTTGCTGGCAGAAGATTTTAAGTATGGAACCAACTGGGAGATGTTTATATGTGAATTAGTTAAGACATATTTTGCAGGCAAATAGAAATCTTAAATACAAAATAACCCAAAAGAAGGTGTCTCAAAAGAAGAGTCAGTGATTTATTGATCATAAAATTAGTTTAAAGTAAACCATTTTATAAACTAACTATTGTATGATGTCATTTAAATATTTTATTGTGGGCCACTGAAATGTCCATTCTTAGCTATTTTAATTGGTTTATCACCTCCACTCCATTTTCTCTCGTATTTTATATTTTAAATGGTTGTTGGTTGCCACTCTTCCCTTTTTCTTTTGTTATTTTACAACACAACTGAATCGTTTTTTGTTCTATATTTACTTCATCATTACTGACCTACATATATACGCCCCACTGCTGGCCTAGTGAGGGTTGGTGGACTACAACACCTAAGATATTCCTAAAAACTTTTAGGTGTGCATTTATGTAACTTTAAAAAATCAGAGGTGTTTCACTGGGGTCTAAATCTGCGACAGCCGAAATTATCGACCGCGCTCCTTAACCTCAAGGACATCATTATTTTTGTACTATACTTAATTCACATTAAACCAGACCAGTACGAATATTAAGTCTAAAAAGTATGATAAAAATATACATGCATGCTATATTTAAAATTTGTTAAAATACTACTCTAACTTTAACCAGAACCTGAAACTGGCAGCGGTGACAGTGCTGATGAGCAATCCGTTGAACCTGAAGAAGACGATGATCCCAAAGAAAAAGGCAAATTGAAACCTAATTTGGGCAACGGCTGCGACCTAGAGCACTACAGATGGACACAAACTTTAGAAGAAGTCGAGGTAGGTGCTAGTAGTATGTTGGCCGAAGGAATTATTTGTTTCTAGAAAGACTTACAAATAGTATACGATCCATAGCAACTCGTAGGAAAATGGCGCTTCTAATCTGTTAAGGTTCTACATGGCTTAATCAAAAAAGTAATGAAAAGGGAACATAGTCAGAATATAATTTTATTTTCGTTAACATTATCACAGTTCATACACAACAATTTAAATACTCTTACAATCTATGTTAAGGCAAAACATTTGCCATACGTGATCAAATTATCTACATAATTATAAAAAGATGCAAATTTTCATGTGTACTACAAAAATTTACAACTTTTTGTACAATACATGTATAATGTATGTTGTATAGCATATACAATACATGCCAATTACTTGCTATTGAATTATGATTTGTTAACCCGTCTCAACCGTTGACAAGACTCATTCGCAGTTGGACATATGTAGACTGATACATGTAGATATCATCATATATTGCGTTTGCATGTCTTGCTTGGAAAATAATGATATTTTTTGTTTTACGCGGGGTCTTATATTGTGGTTGAGATACATGAGCATGATCAGAAAAATACCTCAATTTTATGTATATTTGTGGAAGCCAGAGAAAAATTAAGCTAAATTATTAATTAAATACCATGATCATCACAGTTTTGTGGCCTCTTCATCATCATCGTTTTCTATACAGTACAAATAACAGTGTACAAATATTTCTACTATTTCTAAGGTTACAGTAAACTGGGCGATACTGTAGTATTTTGTCTAACTACTGGTCCAATTACAATATAGCCTATATTTACCTAAAACATTTAACTATTTCACAATTACACCTATTGTTTAACAATCAAATATTTTGAAGTACACAGCTAAAATCTTAATAATTCTTTATTAATACTTTCCATGTGTCCTTATCCCAGGGCAGGTTTATGAATATTTGTACATGCCGGTTTCCTTGCGCATTCGCACTGTAAACAAAAACACACATTAGTTACATGTGCAACTCGTAAAGCTATCTGTTCTGTGTATTGTTATTTCGTCAATTTTTAATTCACATTATGGATTTTGATAAAATTTTAGTGACAAATTTATTTTAGTATTTAAATAATGTTTTCTGTTTTTGTGCTTTAAAATGGTAAAGCTTTATACATAATAGTAAGTTAGGTTATGCTTACTTTCAACGAAACATATGGCCGCGAGTATACACGCCGAGAACAGAATAGTCATCGATATTACGAGAACAGTAATTTGATGTGAGTGGTCGCAACAACAAGACTTGGGTTCCTTGCCGGAGCGGTGCTTGGTGTACCCGTTGACGACGGTGAAGTGCGTGGAGCTGGCGACGGAGGCCGTGTCCTGCGCCCGCGCCGACTCTCGCTTCACGCCGCTCCACACGGACTCCACCGGTTCGTGACACTCCTCGGGAATGGCAACCACGGAATCGTACAGAGGCGGTTTGCGCTCGTAACTGTTCACCTTGTTGTGATAACAACCCGGCTCAGGTCTTTCCACAGTTTTTCCATTCATGCGGGCTAAATGTGCTGCGTTCAATAACAGCGACCCCGACGACACGCTCTGAAAATGTTAAAATAATGTTAAGAAATCGCCCGTCTGGTTTCTTAGACAGAACTACGAACTGCACGTGTGAGTAAAAGTAACAATATCGACCAATTCATGCAAATCGAAATAATTAGAGCGTGAAAATCTCTTTGCGTGTATATTAACAACAATGTTGATAGCTTTACGCACCACTGTTGTATTGCACAATTTTTATTATCTTTACATATATTAGTCATGGCAATATTTAAAGAACATAAATAACCAACAATTTATTGTAAACTTTGCATATTTACCACTATTATCACTATCTATACCAATTTGTTCAGTTTTGAAAATGTTTATCATTTTAGAAATATAAACACCATGTCTTCGTATAATGTCCAAGATTGATGCAAAAGCCATAATGCATATAAAATTGTAGATTTATCACGCAAGAGTTGTCAGTTTTAAATTGAGCAATCTTCTGCTTGGAATGTTGTACTGACGTGGTCAACGCAATAATACAAACAAGTTGACCGACTGTAAATTTATTTAGTGCAATAAAAAATTGGTACTGTTAGTGGAAGGGCGTTGACATGCTGACGACCCAAAATGAGAAATATAAAGTGATCTCCACAACATGGTGCTACAAATTTAAAAAGGCCTTCTTTTTGGAATAAAATACATATAGACTACGATTAGCAGTATTTAGTCAAATGTACAACTTTGTTAAAACGTTGTTAAAATATTTAGATCTAAATTCAAAATGTTTTCTATTGAGAATTTGCACTAAGTACTAGTTTTACTAATATTTGCATTTCGTGAAGGGCACATGTACTAATAGGTTTGGCTTTATGTATTTTGCGCCTCGTCGTTGTTTCGATGTAATTTACAAATTTACGACAGCTTAGCATTAAAATAAAAAGATAATAATCAAACAAACAAAAAATACATCGCATGATTTCTTAAATAATTAACTTGTCAGTCTCGAGAAACGTTAATAACCATTAGAGGTAAAATTAGCAGTAAAAAGTTTGTTTTTGTGTTATAAATATTATGAAACTCATCGTGAAGTGTACTTACATTCAAGAATTACTTAAACCTACTGGATATTGATTTGTACTAAATGTTTAGAACGTCTTTATATTTTTTACTTTGTGAAGCTTCTACAACGTCATATTGCTAACGTATGAATAACGCATTGGAATTCATAGAATTCGACAAAAAGTTTTATTAAAGATGATAAATCAAAGCGGAAATGTATGGATGGCGATTATATTGTGACGCATGACTCAAAAGGTCGTCTTACGTGGGTGCTGTGGTTGCTAGATGAACCTTGGCTGGAGGCGGAGCCGCCGCGTGATCGTGAGTCGCTGATGCTGCCGGCTCCGCTGCTACCCGACAAAGACGGCCGGGGTATGTGCCACTCGTGCGACGAGATCTGAAACAAGCACAAAATACATATCTCCATCAATTCTCCATGTCTTTAACAGTAATTTAATACTAGTATATTCGGATGTACGCAAGTCTAGAAACTTCTTGGTATACAAAAGTATAAACTTTTAAAAATGACGGTTGAGAACGTCGGTTAGCTGACGAATCAGCAAGAAGTGGTTAATTTTTTTTTATAAAGAATGCAGTAGGTACTTAGAATCCCGAGCCAGTGACGGTTAAAGTTATTAATATGGATTTATTGTTTGTGATAAATGTAAGACTAGATTAATTTAAAGTGTTGGATGTAGAATTGTTTATTCTATTTTGTAATATTCAACTCACGTTGATAAACGAAGAATGCAGGTGTTACAGATTCAGTCATTAAAAATCTTGTAAAGAGAACTCTTATCCATAAATAATATTTTGTATGTTACTTTATTTATAAAAAGATTAAAATAAATACATATACATAGATACATTGCAGTTTACAAAAAATGGTTAAAAACCTTAATTAATCATCGTTTTACATGAATGATCACAGAGAAATTTATACCGCTTTCTTGCCGGAGTTTTTGTTGATACCGGTCACTCAAATATGAACGTGACTTTTTTCTGGCAAACATGTTTTAGGTCGGTAATTATTAATGATAATTAATTATAGTAAGTGTTAGTTAATTATAATATTATAGATAACTTTCTTTTAAAAGACTTTTTATTTTAAGTATTGGTAATTTAAAAGCAAAAAATCATTAATTTACTCTTCAATAATATGTATAATCATTATGCTCAATTATAATTGGAACATAAGGAGTAGATTTACAATTAAACATTCAGATACTATAGAACTAATTAATTTAAATGTTATATTGTAGGTACTTATATACTTTGTAGATATTATAACGAAGGTGAGGAATTCCGTGGTTTATATTACTTATACACCCTACCATCCTTGAATCATAATAACCTTGGAGAAAACCTTTGCGTCGCTGCCACACTACAACTCTTTATTAATGACAGATTAAAATTCATGCATTTGTACTGGACGCATTGAAACGGAAAGTTGAATAACTTAGTAGCATGCATTACGTCACAACACATCCATTTACCTCATCTGCTTTTGTGTTCGATGCGATTACGCTCATTTCTAATTACATTGAAAAACTAGTTTCCTTTAAAGTTAAATGTATTAACTCTTTATAAGGATCATTCACGATGATATTATAAGTAGGATTTCCGATAGCTAGGTTAAATATAGTCAATAATGTTACACTTCCTAAACAGATCATGCGTTTGTAAGTTTATGAATAAAAAAGCAACCTACTCCTTCTGTATTTATCTGCTGTGTTGCAAAATGGCTCCACGCTTGAGTTCATTGCTGCAACTACGGTCTGATATAGATATTTAAACAAAGCCGTTGCCATTATGAGTATACGGGTACATGTTGTGAAATGTTAGTTCGCCGATGTTATCGAATATGTACGGAAATCGTTGCAGAACTCTTCCTTGTGACATCTTCGGAGATAAATTGCCGCCTTACTGCCATCTAACATTCAATTTCATCACAGTTATAATGATGTAATCAACATTTTCTGTTGTGTATACCTGCTGTACTATAATTTTTGCTAAACATTCTTTTCCCTATAGTCCTTTTGATATTTTTAGATCTTGTATCATTGCCTCGGATATATTATACAAAATGTTAATCTATTTATCAGGTAAGTTGTCGGTGGAGTTTCATCAATTACATTTTAGGTCAAGTTTTGTTCGGAGTCCGATTGATTTTGTCAGATACGGTTCTCAAGGTTCGTGTTCTCTTTATTTGTGGTCTCGTTTCGTCGGCCTCTGATGCAATAAATTTTAGTTTTGCTTTCGGCTTCACGGTCCTCATTGTTGCTCTGATAACATGATGGATAAGCATTTTAGGTAGTTAGTATCATTAATGCATTTTACTTTTATAGTCGAGCGCAAGGTCAAAATGTTACCATTGGTTTATTCTTATTTAGATGATGTATTTGCGTGGATTACGACACTTAGAACTCAGAACCGAATGGATATTTTATGGTTAGAGTTTATGTTATGTAAGTAAATTAATAAAATAAAATGCTTTACCATTTTTTTATATATATTATAATAGAGCCCCTGCGGAAAAATGTGTAAAGCGTTTTGGTGAATGTGAACAACCGCTTCCGGGTTACGCGATTGTTTGATTAAGGTAGCTACATATTATCACTTTAACATCAGATGAGAATTGGATAAATTTGAATAGCTGAACAATCTTTAGGTTTATTAAATTAACAAAAACTTAATATTTAAAAACATTTGTTACAGATTCTTATTAATAGAAAATCTGTACCTACATTTTATTTTTTAAAGAATGTATTATCTAAGCATTCTAGTCGGAGTACAAAAGGATAAATTTGTTAAGTGGACGTAATTGCATTGATAAAACACGCGGTTCTCCATTATCTTGTGTGTATGGTATATAATGGTTTTTGTATTAATTATTCCTTAGAACCGCGTTGTCGGGCACGTGCTCGCTTGCGGATATGTACCCACATGATTCAATGTTTAATTACTATCAACACGTGGTAAGGCACGTTCGAATACCCCGTGAGAAGTATCTTTATATAAAATTATATAGTCAATACATATATTATAGCTAGCGACATAGTAAGTACAGGTGCGGCCGGCATGTGCATTAGCGCATACATTAATTACTAATATTTTTTATGAATTCTATGCAAGTAATCTGCTTAATGAAAACAATCATTGCATGAATAAATTAACTCTTATGCATTTCATGTAATGTGTATTACGCATGTTTAGTAACACAAAAACAAATACGTTTTATAACGTTTAATGGAATATGCATTGTAGTTAAATGGGCAAAAAATAAGACGACGAACCTGTTAGCCTCATAACAACAGGTGTAGTTGTGAAACATGTTCGGTCCTATGAGACGATCTAGTTACGCAAGAAATAATCTTTACCAATCAACAGTCAACGCATGCGCTTCATCGTGCGTGCCCATAACCGTTGATTATGACCGCGGAAATCATTAGACCCTCCGTCTGCGCAGATTGCCCTAAGACGATGACGTTGACGACATATGTACATCCGTTGATGCTTACTCCATAGGTACGCACGTTGGTACTTTCAAACTTAAATAAGCACACAGCAATAATACACGTAGTACTGCGCCTTTAATACAATTGTCAACAAAAGCCATGTCCACGTCAATTTCCATACTAAACAATATATTTTTTTTCATATTAGCATGAGAGCTGGTCATTCTTTGAATGTTGTGTAGTGATTGGATGGAACAACTTTCATAATTTCAAACAATAGGCTTTACATCCAAAGTGATTATCGTTTAGCGAGAACTAGACTGTTCTCCTTAAGAAGAGAAAGCTTGCATTCCTGTTTCGTAGCTCTTCTTGGAATGTTCTCAACGTTGCAATTGTCACAACGGATAACGGATTTAATAATAAGAATATAAGGTTTCACTTTTGCATTATTTTTTTTAAAGACAACTTATCTTTTCAACCTTGTCATCTTAATTATTAGGTATTTAACTATTTTTATTTTTTATTGTCTTTTGATACATTTTTAAATCTTGGTCTAATATGCCTATTTATTTTTTCTTTTTATTGTTTGTTGTAAATAGAATGTTTTGAACAGACATCATTAGCTGATCATCATCATTAGCCTTCCGCTTTTCAGGTTGTTTATAGACAGAGAACGAAATAGAAAATGAGCAAAATTATCAGTTGTATTATTTATTTATTTAATATACTTTATTGTACACTATATAGATAAATAATTTAATTTAACACATAACATAACCTTAATAACTAATTGAAACAAACAACTTTGACAATAGTTGCATTTAAAATATAAAGAATAAGCGAAACATTTGGGCTTAGACCGGCTGCAGAGTCGTGTTATTGAGCGTCCAATTATCATATTTTATACGCGATTGCATGAGGACGCGCCGCAACATAACTCATTGTTCACGCTGGTCACAGACACTGACATGATACTTATACATGTCCTTGAACTCAATTGGTTGTATTTAACGGGATTCGTGTCAATGCAAATTGCTGAGCTGAAGCGGCTTGACTACTGATTGACGATGATGAGATACATCAACTATGCTTTCATAGTTTTGTATTAAATTCAATAATCATTAAATTTGACTCGTGATATTTATAGGCAATGAGTATATTTGGTCTATGTAGCGACGAAAAAATGCGTTTAATTATGTTTCATCATCAATACAATTTTGGAGCGGTTACAAGTTATTACCATCAAGTGTGCCCAAAAAACTTATGAAAAAGTGGCCATGAAATTGGGTTATATAGCCGGATTCTGCTGTTATTTACATCATCAGGATGACTTCATTTTGTAACATTTCGATATTATGTAATGTATGTATGCATGTATGTATGTATGTTGCAGTAGCAATGTAGAAAAATAATTAAAAGCTCATGCATTTATTTGTCGGTTTATGTTGTAGTATCGAAGTAATCAAAATATATTTAACGGTTTAAACACTTTTGCATTTGGAAAGACGATTTTTAGAATTAAAACCTAAACCTTTATTGGTTATAATATAAACTGCACCGAAACGTTTATAACTTTTTCGTTTCAACTGAATGTTTTGTTAATTTTATATGCTAATAGCAATTAGCCGTATTCATAACTGCGATGTCTCTCAGTCGTCGAGAAGTCTATACGTTTGAAATCACGGTCATCTGACTTGGGTCAGACTGCTACTTATTTACCGGTACTTAAAGAAAAAACAAATAACTATGTATACAACTTAACAATATGGTCTTGTGTAAGCTTAGCTCATTGGTAATCATCACTCTAAATTTAACAGAGGTATACATATCACCTTGATGCTTCAGTATTTTAAATAGTAGGTACCTACGCGAAGTAGAGTGCTTCCTGGCGATCTTGTTAAGTAAACAACAACTGTGACTTTGTCACTATTATATGTCAATTGGAACTAAGGTCACCTTAGTGGTTTTATATAGGATACAAAACATGTGGCGATGAGTTGTCGTATTTATAAAATTTCCAATCGTCCACAAATTTTGATGCGTAACATATTTAACCCATAAATTTTGTGACGGATTAACTGTGTCTTAAAATGTAGTCTAGTGGGTTACCGTATTTTACTGAGAACGTCGCATAAATCATAAAATCGAGGTAAACGTATATACGGAATCAACATTTTTATGTATTTTGAATAATATTAAAAAATATTTTAGGTTAATACAATTTACAGATGCTTTTTCTTCAACATTAACATATCCTCTAGAATTCGCACGAACGAGCACATTAGTCGAATTTTTGAGGTGACGAGACGATTTAATTTCGTAGGATAAGTAGAAATCGCAATTTTAAGGTATTTTATTAAAACGAAAGCTTGAGGGTTTAAATTATCCGATAATGTCGCAGCTGTGTACCTACTGTATAATGTAAATTCACGACCTTTATTATTCGTCACGTGAAGAACGTTCAGTGGCGCGAAAAAAATTGTTTACCAATTATTTCGTAACTTGAAACTTGTTCGGCTGCGGTGTTGTCAGTATGTTTTAAAATGTGGAAAGATAAATATACCATGTACCTATTTAGCAGAAATACCAATAAATAACAAGACACATTAGGCATCACAGATCTATTTAATTTTTTATTCTGTTTCTATGAACGTTGGCGGCATGTTACATCATTTGTCACTTTTGTTCAGTACATCCGCTTAGCAGATGGGAAAACCAAAGCTAGCGAGCTTACTGCTTTATTTACTTCCAAGGTGTAATGTTACATAGGCGACGCCAACTTTAATATTGTTTGGGTCGTCTCGTCAAGCAATAAAAATAGAAGTTGATTTGTTTTTTCAAGTAATATGCTCAATTCATTTCTCGTAAGGCATTATATCTGAAAGTAAAAACCATTGTGCATATTAAAATTTGTCTATTTCAAGTATAGAACAGACGTGCACGGAGACTCAAAACATTGACCTTTGTCAGTAAAGCCTTAAAGACCTTGAGATTCCGAGAAATTTATATAGTTATTGACTTGATTGTAACAAGACCAACGGAGTTATTTTTAAACTCATAATGACACTGTATTTCCTTACTCTTACTATAACCGCTGTGCTAAATACTACGTGAATAGGTAATCTTGAAAGAACGAAACAAGTTATTAATTGTTGGTATAACAGAATATATTGCGAATTATGTAAATTTTATCTTTATTATCAAGGTCACGTTATACTTTTTTCCAATAAGTTCCCTACGTTCCATTTTCATCATATTTGACGTTTCAGTTACCAAAATAAAAAAAATATATATAGTAGGTACATATATTTCATATATAAGTGTTAATCATCTTTTATTAATAGTAATACATAGCGCTAAGTTTGATTCCATAAGTTTTAACAAAGAAATAGATGGATATATTGACCTTCTAACTGAGAATTGCAAATAGGACGGAAATAAAAAAATTGTAAATAATGCTACAATCGATTTATTAAATTTACATTGATTTTGTTCAAAGGACTTAGCCTTGAAGCGTTACTCTATAACATTTTTAACAGTTCTACTTTTGACGCAACTTTATAAATTTTCATATTTTTTAGTGTATTTATGAGCTCAAAAACTTATTAACGATGCGAAAATGAACCTTCAACAAAACAAAAAACCGATGTCATCCCACTGACCTCTATCAAGTATCTAATTTTAATATATATCAAAATTTACACGTAGGTACCTCATTAGACTTTTTGGTTGGATAAAGTAGTATTGAGATTTCCTATCAAAATATTGTTAGTAGCAGCTCGGAATCTGGAAATGATTCTGTAAAATAGCGATATGCTCTTCCTATTTATGTAGAACTTAAAATTACAACTAGCGATATTTGGGTGCTGAAATGCACGTCTGTCTAACCTTTCGGGAACAGAGGCGTGATTGTGTGAACTATATGAATATATACAAAGGCTTTTTTACGTAACATTCGGAACCAAACATGTTGCCACATAAATATAGTGTTTTACTCTTGTACCATTTTCGGGGCCGGCCAACTTGCGTTTTTTCACTTATTGTAACCGACATTGACTCATACGTATTTCAACAACGTGGAGGTACAGAGCTACATGCAGCCTACTGCCTCCTTTTATCACTTTAATAGTTTGGTTTGAATTAATGTACGACAGCCGTCCGAACTAACTGGATGTTCTGTAAGTCCGGGTGTTGTGAAATGTGAAGGCCGCGCGTCGAGGGCAATTTTAGTTGTCAGTCCCTGTGCCATTTACCTCAGACTAAATAGCTCTCGCCCAGTGCAGTCGCGGCTTTCGAATCTTGATTCTTTTGTCTCCACTACAGATGCATAGTAAGCACGTATTCATGATAATTATACTATTATAGTTAAGATGAAGAATTCTTTGTTTGGTATTTATATTTTAATTAAGTCTAAGCGCTTTAATTGTATCATTATAAAAACAATGACTAATCCTTTAAATATTTTACCGGTTACCGAACTTCGGACAAACATCGATTAGACACGTTTTTAAAGTAGCATCCTGTTAATGTATAGATGTTTTTTTACATCTAGGTCTATCTGTATACCATTTCTCAATTAGTTCACATAAAAACCGTTGAACGAAGTAAGTTCTGACTCGTTTTTATTTGTCTGTGGTCGGCCATCACATTATTTTTTGCATCTCGGAGTAGGATGATAGTGATTTCTATAATTTAAAACACCAAAAGGACAATGGGTTAATTCATTATTGCGAAATCCCAAAACCACTTTTATGACGGTTCATGATACGACGGACACTATAGACTTTAAGGTTTAAACAAAATCCAATAATAATTATCACCCAGCAGTTTACAGCAGCAACGGCTTCACAATGTATTTTTTAAATACTAAATAGTATTAGATAATAATATGTAGAATGCTACAAGGATGTTACTTTATTCTAAAATGACATTTTTTTACATTCCTTTGATGAATTATGCATATGAATGTATCCGTTTTGTTTATCTATATTTCTTGTAAGAGATATACTTCCACAAACAGCTAACATTACTTTGCGAATATAATGATTTAGCCCTGTGGTATTTATGTAAATAAATCAAGCCTTTGAGATGCATAAGATTGATGGGATGATGACAGACTATGAATAAACGAAGTTGTATTTTGCAAAAAAAAAGAAACCAATTGCCCGGGATGATCTGCTTGGGTGACCATAATCACCATATTTAAGGAATAGCGCTCAGGGATCACAGTATACATGGATAATGATGATGATGTTGATGGGTGGACATAATTTTGTCCATCATAAATGCAATACATTTGATCACGACTAATTGTTTTTAGATGTCGTAGCTCTTGGAATATGCTAAATGTGCACGTGTTTTGCAAGGAGTTATGTCAAAATTAATGATCGCAGTCATTTCTACTGGGCACTGTTGCCTTTGATTTTAAATTGCTCTCAAAATGCGGGAAAATGCTCATATAAATATTATTCGGTTTGCATATTTTTTTAATAGTTTATATAGAATTGGTGACTATAGGTTACAATAGGTTAATTGTAGCTACGATATAGAATAATTCATCCTACCGAGTAAATTGAATCAACTTTTGTTCTTAATTTTTCGTAAGAGCGAGTAAAAATTACTAAAGAACATATTTAATTTCTTATTGAAAACATGTTACAATTTCAAATTGAGGATTCATAATAATGCTAAGTAGTACAAATGATGTTGGGTCGCATGCATCGCTTACCGAGCTTTTTGTGTCCATTGTTTACGTTTCGCCACCTACACGCTTTTATTGTGGTTGGCTAATGGGCTGTTCACTAATATTATGTCACTTCACACTGCACTCATTCGGTCCACATTTCTCAGTTAGATTCGGTTCCTCAAGCGTCTCGAGTATGGCCTCTCTCGCCCTCTCCGTGTGGCCGGCGTCGTCGGACGCGCCTGCTCCAAGCGGCAAAGCGACTAGAGTCGTACTGAGAGTGTTGCAACAATCGCCAAGGTTTATATATGAGGTTGCATGCCACTGCTCTGTGCACAAATCTTGCGAATTAAAAATTATAAAACCGCCACACAACAGTAATATTTCTATTAGATGAATTAAACTTTGTGTCTTCATTATTCATAACAGTAAGATTCTCCTTTACGTAGCACATAGTTGTTTAATGATGTAACGGACTATTAAAAACATTTTAATGTTAAAAAATAACTGGCAAAAGCTAGCATAATGCGTAACGGAATTTTATTTATATATAAATACGGTTTTCAGTAACAAAAACATTTCCATATTAACAGTTTTAATTATTTTGTTTATTAATGATAAAATAATTTTTCGATGAAAGCTTGATATTATTAAATATGCATTAAATGAAATTATTGAAATAAAATTGAATGTGTGAGCAACAGTATCATCCGATTAATCAATGAGACTGACGTTAGCCTTTGACTGACAGGAAAAATAGTAAAAAAGCAATACAAGCAGCGTGTCACGTTGTGCATTGGCGAGAGACGGGTTCTCTCAGGCGTATCCCTTTGCCATCAAGTTGCACAACCGGCGGCGAGGACACGCTGCCCGCTGCATACAGGACTCGGATACTGATGCGGCGCCTTGACAATTGGAATTCACCAGATGACTACGCGTACCGGACATTGCGTCGTGATTAACATTCTAACCAGCTTTTTGGTAAACCGCGAAACATTCTTGTTATTGCTAAAACATCATGTGTCTGCTAGGAGTAGGTCAAAAAGGCCTTTGCAACCTGTAGGTAGAGTGTCAAGCTCAAGGCTGCTGCGGGATTTAAGATTGTTTACAAAAGCTGCTGCTGAAATGTAAAAAATAAGTTTGACGTTTTGTGTATGCATCAAAAGCACCATCTACTGGTACAATATAATCGTATTTCCTGCTATTAATATGTATTCCTTAGGCATTTATTGGATAAACACTTCAATAAAACGGAGGCTATATACAATATGGTTTGTCATAACTTAGATACAAAAAATGGTGATGACTTCAAAGTAAATGTTGAGTCGTATCCTTATTGAAGACCCTACGATAAAAATCAAAACAGCGGAAGCAAATACTATTAGAACGACAAGTTGTCGAAAACTATTATTGTTAGATTACCTGTACTGGTTCATGGCGAAAATGACGTTTAACATCAAATGATTATTGTTCAATCGTTTTTCATAGCTTTAGTTATATCCGCGTAACTTTAATGGTCATTATCGATTATTTACAATTTAATTATTTGCAGTATTAATTATCACAAGGATCGTTGAAACACTGATTCCCTCTATAATACAATCATTGCTGTATATTAGTCTAGGTTATTAACCCTTAACACCACTCGGTATTTTCAGCTTACACATCTACACTCGTGGGGGACCTAAGTCCCCACTATTTGTATTCAATATTTAAGTAATTTAGTATGAAATATCTTATGATAAATGTTCATAAAATAAACAAGAAACATATATTTAAGTGAAAAATCATGTGTAATCGTATTTTAAACATGAAAAAATATCATCTCTAGCTACAAACAAGAAAGTTACCAAAAAACAAGTTACATTTATAGTGTTTTCTTTACAACCCCAAATAATATTGAAAATTAGAATATCAAAACAAAAAAAAACTTTTTTCTAATAAACCAAGAACATGAAAAATCACAATAGGAATAGTTGGCCAATATTTTTTTATCTTATTCTAAAAATGTCTAAGCAGTCTCAATAATTAGTCTCAACATTATAATTATAATCTAGAATAAACTTATTGCTGACATTTGGTACATATTTTCACATCAATAAAGTGGATACGACAGACATTTTTCATACATTTGGAGAAAACTCTGGGAGTATTCCTATCTTTACTTCGTAGGCACAAATGACACCTAGATTTCTTCGGTTTTTTATTTTGACTAGGTCCTTGTGTTGGTAGATCTTCAGGTACGTAACACCAACCATAGAAAGCACGCGAGTCGTTAGTCTGCTGTTCCATGTTTTCTATTTCTTCATTTTCCGAAGCACTGTCAGGCACGTCATCGCTATCCGTATCGTGGTCACTTACTTCGTACTCTGCATCGCTCAAATCTGATAATAATTCAGGAAAAATCTCGTCGTTTCCGCTGTCTTCATTTTCAAGATCATTTAACTTTCTACCTGCTGGGGATTCAAATCTTTAGCCATATTGCCCCAAAACCTACAAAAAATACAAATGTATGAAAATACTAATATGGAAAAGTACCTACATAACTACACTCGTGGGGGACTTAGGTCCCCCAACGGCACGTACCTCACAAACCACAAACCTGAACAGCGTGCACCTCCGTCCCCCGCTAGCTCTCGGGCGTCACTAGGAATACACCGGACCCCAATCGCGTCGCATTTTAAATAATTATGTTATTTGCAAAAAAGTAGACGGTGGGGGACCTAGGTCCCCCACGAGTGGTGTTAAGGGTTAATAATAAATGCAAAAAATCTTGTACTTAATTACAAGAACTGGCATCTCTTATTTTTATAGATGCGAATTAACCAGTAATCATCGTATACCCACGAGTTCAACCTTACTTAAGGTATTTTATGTGACGTGTTAGGATTTTTAAAATATCTAGTGAGTCATTGAATATTTTTACATATGATGAAATCGTTTTTTTTGGGAATAGGTACTTAAACCGATCAATGGGTAAATACGTTTTACTTAACAATACCTACATCTTTTTTGCGATAGGCATTTAACCTTGTTTTCTATTATATTTCACAAAAATTTCCTCGTGAAGCAATACTTTTAAGTTTCAGATTGTCAACTTTGTCAACTCACACTTTACCTGTTAAAGAATGGGAGTGCGGTCCTTAACTTTTCTTTTATAAACAAAAATCTTTGTTCAGATCAAAACCTCAACTTACAGCCCGGACAAATTATAGTGTAGTCCAAGCTTATGTTCTCCATTGTACAACGTGGAATTTGTAGCTTTTATAGATAAAAGTATAAACGAAAAGCATAAATTAATACAAAAATATCTTTTTTAATGTAATTTTTACGTTATTATTAGAACGAATAGGAACGAATTATTAATAAATGCAATCATTTTAACATTTTAGGCTGTACACGTAAATTTTCCTGCATTCTTTATATTTCTTAACTTAATGATAAAATAAGAAATGTTATAGGTACTTTTAATTTTACAGACGATATTTCTGACCATTGCAAATTTTGTTATAATCGAAATTCAAAGTTGTAGTCCCCAAGCTGAGTTTCCATTAGAACGGGGCTGCAATCAGCGCGTAATCGTGTGAAGGTATTATAACACCACGCTATTGAGCGCAGTTACTGCAAGGTTCTTATAAGAAGTTATTCGTTAAAGCAACAAAAGTTTGAAGGCTTGCTTAATTTCTCAGGCGCACGCACGACTCTGGCTTAATTGGAATGCAATCTTGCCATCAGCTCCACCATATCATTATTATAAAACCGTCACTCAGATACACGCCTTCAAATTCATATATCTTAGCTTGGCGTAAATGCATACAAAGTGGCGTGTATCCACAGTTGTTAAGTGCCCAGAGCTGGTCGTATTAAATGAAAGTTGATCAATGTTGCATGCATGCATTAGCCCATATCAATATGTACGTTTGTATGGCATATTATTGAGTACATGCCTATGTAAACTGAAGTAATAGACAAGTTATGCTCAGAATAAATACTAATTTCATGTAATGCATAAACGAACTAAAGTGTAACGTCTTGAAATTACCAAAACAACTAATTAATTCAATATTATTTCTTTGTATAAGTCTGGGAGCTAGGTTGGAAAAAACATTGAATGTTATTAACCGCGGTACATAAATTTGCATGTTTTTTGATAAACAAAATATAAATGTCTGAGTAGCCAACTTGTGAATAAAGTCAAGATGTTTTCAAATATTCATATATATAACAGGATAATATTGTGTTCTTTATTTAACACACGTCTGAGTTTACTCACAACTGTACCCCAAAAGAGTACTCAGCATTTTTGGACTCTCGTTTGGCAACTGCGTTCCAATTGCGGTATGTTCCGATAAGCTCGCCAGCATAAACGAAAACTGGGCTCTATCTTGTATATGTCTGTCTGACTGTCCGACCCGGGACCTGAACTGAAGATCGCTAGAATCGCTAGTGTGGTAAACACTTTTGCTGTGTTACCATTATAAAAATAACTTTAAAATGTGTAACGTTCCCTAACAGTTAATTTACAGATATCATAAAACGTAGAAATATAAATAATTATCTTTGAGTCTAAAAACATCATAGTTATCAATCGTCATCAAGACCAAAACTATTTAGCCAAAAGGCTAATAAACTTTTAGGCGATAAGCTATTATTTTTCCGTTACTATGTTGAATTTAATTGTTTTTATTTTATATCTTATATCCGAAACCTTCTTTTTTCATATAAGATTCCTAAAATTATCATATTTATTTTTATACCAGTTTTTTGCCGACTTCTATTTATATTGAACTGGATGATTTGTTTTTAGTTACATAACTTTTAAAATGTATGAATAACATTGAAATACTGTTTATAATATAAAACTGCGCTAAATTATTAATTTTATGCATCGTCTTTACATACTTGAATAATGATCATGGCCGACGTAAGATAATATTATTTTTATATGACAGTGTCATTAAATTGATCTTTATTCCAATTATTATTATGATTACTCATCGAAAATTTTATTATTGTATTCGCGAGGTCATTATACTATAAATTACGAATGGTATTTGTAAATGTAGATCGACATTCTTCACATACTTATTAAAAAATAAAAAACAAGTCACTTGAAAAACATTCGATTACACAAACAAAAAAATCACGGTTTTTCAACTCCTTTTGTATATTTTAAAAACCCAATGCAATAAACACCGGACGCAGATTGTGGTAAACTTATTTTTCTCAATAAAAACAATATGTTTGTACGAATTCATGTTGTTTGCGATGAGGCTTAATTGCGTGTTTTTCCAAATTGCTGATTAAGACAGAACATAAATCAACTGTTGTACAAGTGTTCAGTAGAAGTTTGTTGTCCTCATAAAGACGCCAGCTTATTGACTAACCACCAATATTATGACGTAGTTGTGTTCATACGCATCGTCCTTGTCAGGAATGCGAGGTCATCACGCGTTCGTATGAGCACCGCGGTTTTCGGTAGCCATCTTCTTGTGTAACACAATTATTGTCGTTTTTAACTCTTTTCATTCTGAATTCTGAACATGCATTTATGTTGTCAGTCAAATGCCCGCACTACGTTCTTTATCTGCCCCTGCACCTTAACGGATTAGTTGAGAGCCTTTAATTCGTATGCTTTGATAGAACACGTTGTCAAAACAATAAAATTGAAATGGTAAATGTAATAATTAATGTATAATTGACTATAGCTATACTGTCATAAGTTCTAAATAACGTCCTTAACATTATAGTATAACCCTCGCGGCACATACGTACTTTGCAAATGAACTATCTGAATAATTATTGCAAGTGCGTGACGCAATTCGATGTTAATAATATTTGTTGCTCTTGTTTCATTTCACTTTTGCACAATTATGTTGCGATTGAAAGGTTAAAAGTCTTTCTACTTTTTATTCAACGTGTAATAATAATACTTTCCATTCGTGCAATATCCGTCTACGCAAGTCCAATCGGTCTTCGGCAACTACTTTTACTACTTAATACTATAAGTATTTGTTTTTTAAACCTCATATTTCGCAGATGTAATCATTATTAATTTATTAACGTTTGATGTATCACCAATTTTAATTTAAAGTAAATATTTTAGTAACAAAGGGAAACGTCTCAGAAGCAAATTTTAATTATCCTATTTACGTAATAAGGAATCGAGAGGGTTCACTATTAATGTTTGACCTCCAAGAATGAAGTAAAAAATACGGATACGTATGCGTTTACTGACTAAGTATGATTGTTAACAGCTGCGAGTGCCGCTGCGGCAGGTGCTGCGGCCGCGCGATCTAACGGTGGTCATCAATAAGCGACACCTGAAGGTCGGCATCAAAGGTCAGCCGCTTATCATCGACGGCGAGCTCGACGCCGATGTCAAGATAGAAGAGTCCACGTGGGTCCTGCAAGACGGACGCAATTTGCTTGTCAACCTAGAAAAGGTACTGCAATTAGAATAATAAGAGACGTAATCTACGTCGGAGTATAAAACATATCCTATGAACCAAGAGCGATGACAATCTTCAATGTTATTAAATGCTATACAATTATATTAAAATAAATACTTCTAGAATCAGATATTTATGTTTTATAGAGAATACCCAGTTTTTTGTAAACACCTAAACTTTAAAGTTCCATAAATAAAAGTGACAGAATTTAAGCGTTTGTTCAGACTTAAGCTGGCTTTTACCCGCTAAATTTATAAAGTTTATCTTTGCTAATGATATTTCATAGTACTCAAATCAAAAATAATCCTCATATTTACCTGAACATCGAATAGTTTTTATAAAATGTCGTACAAACCTTGTAACACTTCTAAAATTGCTTTTGTGTAATTATTTTTAACTTTTAACTTCATCATTACATAAAATGAAGCGTTTCGTGTATACCAAATTTGAGATAATGATTCTTTATGTTCACGTTATCTTTAGGTAAACCAAATGAATTGGTGGAGTAGGCTGGTAACTACAGACCCCGAAATATCAACAAGGAAAATCAATCCAGGTAAATGATGCCTATTCTCGCAGACCTCGTTGTATTTCTTCATTTCCAGATGACGTAACCTCTCTATTCCAACCAAGAGATGCTTTTAAATCTGTTCAACGTAACTTTGTTAATACATTCAAACTCTACCTTTGTTGTTCGTTAAAACACTTGTAGGTTGCACGATGTGTCGACACTAGTATTGCTCCAGCGGTCGTGGTTACATAACTCCTCTTAAGCTTTTGTGTCCCACGTAACTCGCCTGTGTCGCCGTGCTTAGGTAAAATATATTTCCATCTTTGTAAATTATGGACTAAGCAAGTTTATTGACGTAGATGCATCCGCCTTGGCCATCAACTATGCAAATGTATTAACATGTCAGTATATAAAGTGCTTCTTATGAAATATAAATAAACTGTCGACAAAGGGACTACATTGTAACTATTATTTATAAGCTATCACAGATTTTTATTAGAACATAGAATTGATTACGTCAAACGAATAAAAGTTGTTTTCCGCTTGTAATGGTTGGTTCGTCCTTTAATTATAGTAATATATTCTACATACCCAGTTAAGTAGTGATATTAATTAAACCCATAAAACATTTATACAATTACATAGATAGATTTTCAAACGACACACATTTTAACACAGAAATTAATACATAGAGTATCTTATGAACTAAAGTACACAAATGGCGGCGCTATCGCATCAGGCATGATAGAATATTAGGCAAAAAATATATAAAAAATATGAGAGATTGAATAGAGTATAGACAATACTTAATATTTAATACTATGCTCATAATATACTACAAACGTGTTTTGATTCTTCAGCCTTTAATTGACCAGCTTTTGTATATTTTTGAATATATTTTATAGGCGCCTTAAGATAAAGTCACATGACAATATAAAAACGCCCACCTTCCATTTACATATTTGAGGATATTGAATATTTTTATATTCTTATTTTGTACAAGTATTCTTATATTTATTGATAACCTTACAAGATTCTTGAGTAGATTGGAGGTTATTTGTAAATTAATATGCCAAATAGAAAAATAACCGTTTATATGTTGTTATTTTTTTTTTATAGAACCATCAAAGTTGTCCGATCTTGATGGAGAAACACGAGGTTTGGTGGAAAAAATGATGTACGACCAACGACAGAAGGAGATGGGACTACCCACCAGCGATGAGCAAAAGAAACAAGACGTTCTCAAAAAGTAAGCTCCAGTAAAGTTTATGTGTGACTGTAATTCTATTAAACATAGTGTGTCAAATTGAACAAGCATTGGAAGTCAAATCACTGTTATTGTTCCAGAAGAATTTGTGTTACAAAAATGACTTTTTCATGATAAGCTAGGAATTGGATTCGTCACAAACCTTTTCGTTACTACTTACTTTTCGTTCGTAGTTAACGTTTAAGACGTTAAACTGGAACGGCAAAGAAAATAACGCGAAGAAACCAACAATCCTTTAAAGTTATTATAAATTTCTTAGGAGTATAGTCAGCCAAACCGTTCTAAATCAGCGTAATGGACTAAGGCCTAACCCCCACTGTTGTTGAAGAAGTCCTTGATCTGGAGTGGGACATATACGGGTTGATGATGCTATCATAAACTTAACGCCACCTGATTGTTTTATTTAATGTCTTTGTGACATAATCATACCCGTTTAAGAGATAAAATTTACAAGGAAAATTGGTCAAGTCTTGTGCATATGCATACATACTTATGTATCACATGTATACTATCATGCATCACATGATACATGCTAATAAAATAAACTTTATGGCACTGATGGTTAATATGGTGTTAAGACAAAGTAAGGCACATTCCTAAAAGATATAGATTCACAAATGGACCTAGTAGGTGGGAAGCTATGTAACAAATTGTTGGAATGTTTTTAATTTGTTTCTCGCCCCTAATAGGATTTAACATTGTTATACAATAAGGTTAGTCGTGTCTGCTCGTATATTATGAATCCACTTTATATATGGTAGCATCTGTTGCATTAAAAGTAACAATTACTTTATACAAAATTATTTGTAAGGCGGTTGTTAGAAGCAATCCAAAGCTTTTTTGATAGGAAATATTGCAGATCTTTAATGCTAAAAACCTCGATGATCAATTATACAGTTCTAACAGTCATTTTTTCTTTGTTTTAAATAGACGATAGGTACTAAAAAATAATGATAATCACAAAAGAATGTGATGATGGTCTTATGATCGGCATTAAATCCGTTTTTACTTGAATAGGGCATTATTCACAAGAAATTTATTGCCTGTCTTGTCTTTAAAATGAAATTAATAATTGCTATGATTAGTTAATTATGTTTCTTCTCCGCAGGTTTATGGAGCAGCATCCCGAAATGGATTTCTCAAAATGTAAATTTAATTAAACTACGCTTTAAGCTTAAGATCAGTGTATTTCAAATAATGGCACACTTTTTTGCATTAAATGTATCAGTTTCAATTTCAAGCAGAATAATTTGAGTTGTGTGATTTACATTTTTGTAGTGTGGTGCTGTACCAACTATAATATTCATAATTATGAGTGCTGTTACTTCCTTATAGTTATGTGAGTCAATGTCATTGAAACTTATAAGAATTATATAATTTGAAATAGCCTATTCATTGTATTTTGTTTAAATAAAATTTAAAAACACATCCTACCGATTTTATTTTCTTTATGCATTTAATAAATTTAAATAACTATAATTATTTAAATAACCGCTAAATTTGTAATTTAACTAACCACTTTATTAATCAAAAATTAAATGGAAGTGTATTATAACTTTATTAGTCTAAACTATTTTAAAAATTAATCAATGATAATTAAATTCTTTCAATACCCAACAAACAAAAACATTTATAGAGAAAGGAAATGCCACATATAATTTTAGCAATCTTGAAGGTAATGTCTGCCACTACAATGCAGAAATTCTTTCGGTTTGGACAGTTTTCGAGGCAAGCTGGGAGGCGTGAGCCCATTGCGAAGATGTCTTCCAAAATTATATATCGAGAATTTGTTTTGTTTCCTTCCCCTCAAGCACCAAAATCTTTATTAATAGAAATATAATTAGTGCGTCTCTCCAAGCCATTTTTGTAGATATTATCCCTCCATAGCTCTATGAATTAGATTGGACTTTTGTATCGCTAACATAGCAATGTCTCTAACAGCTCTAACTCAAACATATAAGAATGTATCTCAACCTCTTTATGACGAACAAAGACCCGTCTAAATTGCAATCCTCCATGAACTAATTTTATTCGGGGTTTCTTTATGTATGAGACATACTACTATATTAAGCTCATACAATACCAGTTATGTCGCCTAGCTCCGCCCACGCGAATTTTTCAATTTCTGTATTTATTCCACAGAAGCATTACATTTTTCCATGTTGAAGTCCCCACGTTATCTATTTCCCACTCTCATGTATTTTGCGTTGATTAAATGTCTCTTATACGCTGATGATCAAGTCCTTCTTGCGTCATCGGAGTATGAGTTACAGCAAATGGTGAATATTATGAATGCGGCTTTAACAAGAAAAGGTATGAAAGTGAATGCAGGAAAAACGAAAGTGATGATTTTAGAAAGGAGTGAACCCAGAACTGAATGTACCATAATGCTAGGAGATGAAAAACTGGAGCAAGTGAATGATTTTGTATATCTGGGTTCTGTGATCACAAGGGATGGTAAATATGAGGGAGATATTGAAAGAAGGGTAAAATTGGGTAATAGTGTTAATGGCGCCTTGTACTCCATCGCGGCCAATAAACACGTATCGGACCGCGCTAAATTAGCGATACACCAAGGAGTCCTGGTGCCAACACTAACTTATGGAAGTGAGTCTTGGGTATGGCAGAAGAGGCATGAAAGCAAAATTAACGCAGTTGAGATGAGAGCGCTGAGAAGCATGTGTGGGGTAAAATTGGCAGATAGAGTGAGGAATAGTGTGATAAGGGAAAAATGTGGATTGAAAGTCGATGTAGTGACAAAAATTGAAAGGGGAATGTTAAAATGGTTTGGCCACATTGAAAGGATGAATGTTTGCAGAATTACGAAAGAGATTTACTGTGCGGGAGTGAGTGGTGAAGTCGGACGAGGACGGCCCAGATCCACCTATAAAGATCAAATAGGTAATTTACTTAAGAAGGGTAATATAAAGAGTCCTCGAAACCGACGTGCATGCATGAAGAGGATTATGTCAGTGGAGGAAGCGAAAGAGGTGTGTCTGGACCGTGGCATTTGGCGCTCTATAGTCTCTGCCTACCCTAACGGGAGACAGGCGTGAGTTTATGTATGTATGTATGTATGTATTTTGCGTTTATTCGTAACACACATAAATGCAATTCTGCAAATCTTTCTTTTATAATACTTGTGTTTGACGCTGGAATTCGGATTCTTTTTTGTATCTGTTGGTTTGTATTTAAATGGTCATTTTCTTGATTCAGAATTTAGATTTATAAATGCAATGACTGCACTAATAACTGTTAGTAAGAGAAATATGGTCCAAATAGAGTATCGAGTGGTGAATTACATACAGTTGGGTAAGAATTGTGAATAAAAATTAAAATTACGGCAAGGTTACAATATCAATTAGTGTCCAATATTAAGTAAACAACAGCCCTCGTCTGTTTAATTTTCCATCTCCGGGTCATTTTAACAGTCGCGAGTTTTGTCGATATCCATTATCCACACCCGCCGATCTACTCCAATGACCTCAATTCTACTACACACTGCCTTTTACTACACTCGGTATTTACTGTAGTTGTTTTGAATTGTGAAAAATATCCAGAATATTTGCATGATTCTTAGTAGGGGGAAGTGGGGCAGATTGATACACAAAAATTTAAAGTCGAATAACAAGTGAATAAACCATATAGTTTTAATCAATTTCCCCAATATTATTAACGATGTATATAAATTTTATAATGTCAAGGAAAAAAATGGATTAGGATGTGAAGAAAAGCAAATAGTACATGTTTTGTAAAAAATGACTTTTGTATCATTCTGCCCCACCAATGGGGCACTTTGATACACCATGTGGGGCACTTTAATACAGAATGTAAATCGTATGAATTTCAATTAAGTTATACACATTTTAATGATAATTAGAATTTTTATTATAAGGAGATCATAATCAGTTTACAATGAAACTACAATATAAGACCTTGCATTTTTATTGAGGTATAACACTTCACAATCAGTCAAATTATATTCTGAAATTACTTTGGCCACATAATGAACTACAGATGTTTTCTTTTTAAATATAATAAGAAGAAAATCGCCAATATTTATATTTTCAGGACTTGGAATTTCTAACTTCCTCCGTCTACGTCTGATTTTCCGTCATCGTTGTCATTGCTTAAATTGAACAACTCATTCGAATTAGAATTTGATATAAATAATAAACGAGGGCAGGCTTTCTCTTTCAAGGCTTTTTTAATTTCTGTCAGTCTCAATTAATTTCTTGCTGTTTTTAATTCCTTTGCTTTCTGATTCATTAAATTAACTTCTTGTTTTCTATCTTTTTTATCGTCTATCATCGGTAGCCGATTTTTTTTAAGGGGTGTCAATGTAAACTCTCGACTTCCCTTTTTCTTTTCCTTTTTTAGATTTATTTTCTATAAAAGCCTTTTTTGGACATGGTCGTAAAGTTCCTGGAGGTATTATGTTATTATTAGTCTGATAATACGAACGAATTAGTCGAACCCTAGGCACACACCTCTGACTTTTCGAAGTTATGTGTGTATTCACATTGAATTATCACTTGCTTTAACGGTGAAAAAAACCTCGTGATGAAACCTGCACACCTAAGAGTTCTTAGGAATTTCTTAGGTGTTATAGTCCGCCAACCCGCACTAGGCCAGCGTGGTGGACTATGGCCTAAGACCCTCTCAATGGTAGGGGAGACCCGTGCTCAGCAGTGGGCGTATATGGGTTGATGAAGTTATCAGAAGGTGTTAACAAAATCTACTTCTGGTCTATCTATTTCTTGATTATTTTCTTTGTATTCTCCTTGGGGAAATCCACTAAAAATATCTATAGGTAGGTAAAAACATCGTCGTTAAAACCAAGTCTATTAAGTGGCCAAATTACAGTTGCGGGGCACCTCGATGCGTATCATTGTGCCCCGCACTTTGCTGTATCAAACTACCCCAAAAGTTATTTTTCAAAATTCAAGTTTTATAAATAAAACTAACTTATTTATTGAAAAAAATGCACCTAATTCTTATTATTTAATAACTCAACTTATCTTTGATTTATATAAATCTGGTCTAGATGGTGTACAAGATGTTAGAAACACATTTACTTTTTACGTATTTTTTTACTCAGCACCACGCAAAACACATTACGACCTGTCCAACGGCACTAGCTGACTGGCTGAGCGTGGCATCACAATGGATGAGTTCTAACGTTTATAGGAACGTTTTAAAGAAGTCACCACTCGAAAACATTTAAAAGTTTTTGAAATAATGCCTGTGTATCTATGTGCCCCTTGCATCAATCTGCCCCACTTCCCCCTACTTACCTATTAAATATATATTGTAAAACGGTTTCGTGTCCAAATGTTTCGACTAAGCTTAATAACTGATTTAATATTAATTAAAAAATTTGTAGGTATATTATAAAAAGTATATTACATATACATACCATAAAACATTTTAAAAAGGTTTAGGTATCATTGAATTAAGATTTTTCTTGGTGCAATTAAGCTCTAAGTTCTTTAGTTGCGTTTGTCATAACTCCCGTATTCTTATTTTACCTCGTTGATAAATTTATATAATTCAATTCAGTCATAAAATTATAACAGACTTTATTTAAAAAAAATAATGACTTTTCGCTCAAATGATTTTTATTAGTTTTAAATTCACAGATAGCATTACGAACGAAACCCAACGAAACTTTTCTCCAAGTCGTCATGTTGTCTATTTGACAGTTGACATATGACACGACACAAGACATATGACAATTGACAACAACGGCCAATCAAGTTTTGCAGTGTGTTTTGCTATATAAAATAATTAGTAATTCATTTTTGTGTATGATTACTGTTAATATATTAAGTTAAAAATATGGTGCGAACGGTTTATTCGCCAGAATACTGCCTACAATATTTAGAGCAGTATGCAACTAAAGAAATTTTTGTAATCGGACTTATACTTGGTCAAGTAAGTTATTCCGGCCGTATGGTCCACATTGACTTTAATCGCTAAAAATACTTGTTTTAGTATTTTACGATGCTTAACTTTAAATGGATATTGCTTCAATAGTTGTTGACACAGGATCTACCTCAGTTATACTAATAGTTTTTAAGTTAACATTAGATAGTAACTTTTACAAACGAAAAACATTACAGACTACAAATGCGAAGGAGAATGTTATACATTTAGCTCGGACTCCAGAAGAGAAAACTTCAGAGAATGGATCAGAATCAAGTTACGGCCTGGATAAATCAGAGTCTGTAAAGACTCTGCTGGATGTATCTGAGGCTTGGGTTGCAGATCATGCTAAACATGTCACTAGGATGTTGCCTGGTGGCATGTTCGTTCAAGGTGACACGTTTTACCACTTATGAGTTATTTATGTCAGTATTTTTTATAACATCTCATATACATGTTCTGTTACAAAAGTTCCATGCATAAATTTATTTATACTATATTAGAATATTAAAAAATCTGTCAGAGAGTAACTGATACCAACGCTGGATATATACTAGGAGCTCTGGACTTTAAAACTGTGACAGCAATACTGTCATACTTTCTCTTAATTAAAGATCAGTAAACATGTAAAACTATTCTAAAAACCAAGGGAATTTTTATTTGGCATTATTGCATTGAATTTACAAGTACTCTACTTATATTTATAATTGTTCATAAATTTATATTTTCAGGTATTTTTGTCACAAGTGATGAGGATGTATTTGAAGATCCCAATTTTTTCAGCAAAGTTAAATCTGTTTTGAATTACACCTACAAAGCTTTGGGCTCTAACCCGTACATGTATGGAAACTGCCCTTATTCAAATGACAGGCTTATTCTGCACATGTCAACAAGTACTAAAGTTTTGACATGCAAAAGTATTGAAATAAATGCTCCTAATAAACATACAGTGATAAAACCAGTTGAGTGGAAGTTCTTGCCTAAATCTCAACAATGGCAGAGATTAGATTGTTACTATGAATTTGATGAAGTTTATCCTGTCATTGTGAAGAAAAGTGGTATATCTGTGAAACAACAATTTCAGGTATGACAATTTCTAACCTAAGATAAAAGCTACTCATTGTATTATTAATGTTATATTTAGACCTATGCATAGAATGAGGTTACTTATGACTATAACACCAAAGTACTTTTTCTGTCTAAAATAGAGTTAAACTTGCTTATATATTGCGCTAGTGAAGTAATAATAATCATAAATTTTGTTGTTTGAAGAACAAAAAAAGATACTGATAATTTTGTGCCCAATTAAGTTTAAATCACTGAGAAAAAGAAGTTGAGATTTTGCACATACAACTTTATTCTGCACATAGGTTGATTTAATGTTTTTGTAATAATCTCTACTTATAATTTTCAGCAAATACTTGAGTCAGCACATAAAACAATTGAATCAAGTGTTATGTTCATTGATGGAGAGTTAAAAGATGGTTCAGAAGCACTTGATCAATTCATTAAGAAGAAGAAGCCAAAAAATAACTCAAAAGCTGCTCAAAATGAAGCACCAAAGTCCATGCATGTTTCCCTTTTTGTGCCTTATGTAAGTGTTTTGTGCTATAATTTGTGGTTATGATTCTTTTTGCAAATTAAATGATTGGAGAACAATAGGCAAATATGTTATTTCATGTTATTTCATTTTATTTGCCAATGATTGAATCAAATATTTTTGTTGTTTTTAAAAAAAATAAGCCTCTTTCAGGAAAATGCATTACCAGAAACAGTTGAATATCTTGAGTGTGACGGCAGCATACACTTCAGTGGTGTGGTATCTTCAAGTGTTTTTATGTATCCTAAAGCAACAGTGAGTGAAACAATTGCAGCAGTCAAACAAGATATTATAAGGTCATTAGCATCCCGATTTACCATGCATTGTGATGCATTGATTGATGATAACTTATTGCCTGAAGGTAAGGATAAAAAAGTATTTTTTTTTTACTAGTTGCAAATAAAAGCTGCAACCTTTTCATTTATTTAGATCTTTTGGCTCTTTTTATACCTACTTTTGTCTGTTGGATGTGGATATTATGTTTTCATATAATAGGCCCCTGGTAACCCAGCCCCAATCTAATCTACTACCGCTTATAAGCCAAGATGAATATTTGGCAAATATTCACTTATATGAGTGAGATATGTGCAATGTACATGTTTCACAACATTGAAACTTGTAGGTGCCAAAAAATGACTGGGATTTTAATTGGTAATCTTTAAAAAAGAATTGCCACTGAATTTTAATTTTACGAAATATACATTTGTGTTTTGTAAACCATATAATTGTATTTTCAATATAAGCAACATAAATAATATTTAACATTCCACTACTACATCTTTCAGAGAAAGTTTGTTTTAATGAGCCACCTCGTCGTGTGTTGGTGCCAGTTGGTGCGTTGCACCTATGTGACTACCTCTTTCCTGGAGAAGCACCAGCAGAGGCGCTCCTGTCTGTGCGGGAATTACTTGACTTGCAGATAACAGAGTCTGATGTTATCTGTGATGTTGAAACACCAGCTGGTAAAGAAATAAAAGTATACTCTGTTATAGTTAAAATCCATCTTAGATGATTCTATGGGAATTTAATATATGTAAATATTTTATAGTATACATAAATCTTGATGGTTACATGAGAAATCTGCATACACATTTCCCACTCACGGCGGTTACCCAGAAGGGATATAAACGGTACATTTTTGCGCCTGACTGCCTCATGGTACAAGTATGTGCCATGCGATCTAGAGGTCTTGGGTTCGATTCCCGGGTTGGGCAAAGTGTTATTGGGTTTTCAATTCGGAAAATTCTTAGTAGCAGCACAGAGTCTGGAAATGTGCCCAAAACACTACAATAGGCTTGCCCCCTATTACATGGGACTGATACATAGTTGGCGTAATGTGGGTGCAGAAATATACCTCTGCCTACCCCATCAGGGAATACAGGCGTGAGTTCATGTATGTATGTATGTGTGTATGTATGTATGTATGTATGTATGTATTTTAGCGCCTATTTATTTATAGGTGCTAGAATGCGAGCATTTTGAACACATCTTCATATTTAGTGCTGTTACTTGATACTTCGTATTCTCTACGAAAAAATCCATTAATAGAGAGAACCATCCTTAGGAGCCCACGGCCACATAGCACACGCGCCGAGGGACCAACAAATCGATTAGAAGTTATCCTTAATATTGATATTATTCCAATAAATTATGCTTTATTTTACAGATACTTCCGAATTCGATGCACTAGACAGAGATGCAAGCAGTGAAGAGCTTCTGGCTACTCCACAGGAAGCCAGCCAGTTTATGTACATCACGGGCATTTGCTTCGCGATGCTTGTACTCATCGTTTCAATAATAATCCATTATTACGATGGAATCATCGAAGTTTTCAGCAAAGTAGTTTCTAAATAATGTATAAAAATAGAAATAATTTAAAGTACCTACATGAATGAAAAGACTTTAATTTTGCTTCAATATATTGTCTTTATTTTCTTCATATTTTATTTAATATTTATGATACTTTGCATTGTGGTGTCGTACATGTCTTATTGATTGTCCATGTTATGTACAAATGATTTTCACACGGATTTTTATTAAATGAATATAATATTGTCATGTGGTATTTTTATTTACCCCTATACCATGTTAAATATTCTCACTCAATCACCTCACACAAGCTTGTATCTATTTCCGAAGGGGCATTTCTGCAATCGTATCAGACATAATAGCCGCCCAAGCCCAAGCAGGGATTTGAACTGAGACATCAAACCACTCAATATGATATTTATGCATAATGTATGATGACTCAATATGATAATTGTGCAAACGTACAATTACATAAATATACAAAGGTACAGTCTCGTCAACAGTATGGACATACATACATAGCATAAGATACTTAGTCTAATAATTGACTTCACTTTTGTCAGGGTATGGGTTTATTATAATCATGTAGCATATTGTACTAAAAGAAAATTATCCATATTTTCGTTGCTAAAATTCTTAAATATGTCTTTAAAATAGATACTTTTTCTATTATTATACACAAAAAGCAACAAGAAAATGCCAATAAGTTTAACTTAATCACTTCAATTCTTTGGTTTTTTTTATAAAGTTTGTCTACTGTAATCTGTAATATTATTTTAATTTACAAATAATGCTTGCTTTTAACTCCATCTCTTACTGATTTTTGCAAGCTGCAGTATTGATTTCCAGCAGATGGCGTTATAAGGCTCCATATAATACTATTAAAATAAAAGGTACGTTGTTATCAAAGAATACAATAGTGCTATAATAACCATTCCATACGTGCGAAAGAGAGATTCGAGTACCTGTCAATTTTATGAATGTATTTTACTTGTGCGTATGCGATCTGATAGTAGAAGTGACAATGCGCTCATAGTAATCTACAAAACATGGGTTTCAATTGAACGAGATCGTATGTTAGTTCAATGATTGCTCAGTAGTATGGTGTCAAAAACTTTTGGTGATGTTTTTTGTTAGTGAATGAAAAATCAGTGAAATAAAAAATGTGAAACAGAACAAGTGATATTAAAACAAACGAAGATTCACCAGCAAGCATTTAAGTTGCGTGATTAATTATTCAAAAAACCGGTTTTATATGCGAGTGTTATTCGCAATAGCTAGATCGTTCAAGACGCGACTTTGTTTACAATGGCATTTTCACTTAATAAATTAAAGAATATTTTGAACACTAATAAAGACAGTCAGTTAGCAGGGAGTGGCAGTTTAGAACCAGAAATTGGTTTTAAATTGGCTCTGCACCCTGTTAATAAAACTTTATACGTGACCGTTATCGGTGCCCGGCACCTTCCGTCATTGTTTGGATTGAGCCGTGCCCATGGATACCTCGTTAAGGTAACTTCCTCTTTTTCAGACATATAGATTGATATGTGTTTATAAACAATTAATCTGATATTAACAAGTATTAAAACACGAGTAAATAAATTGTAAAAGCAAACGCAATAAAGTAAGTTTATACATATATACAAAATGTATATGGGAACCACAACCCAATTTTGTAAAACAAGCACAACCATAGTCATATTTGGTGACTGCTAGTCAGCAGTCATTGCTTGTTTTAAATTTGTTTTTTCTTAGTTCCTTTTGCTATTAAATAAAACCCTATAAAAATTGCTTGACCCAGAATGGAACCCTAGATTTCTATTGCGATTATTGATATTCTTACCGACTACGGCCATTTCAGACCAGTTGACGAAATAATTTCCGCGTTACACTGGCCCAATATACACAGTAGGTTGAAGCCAGATAGAACACATATTCACTTATTGATTATTAATTTCACTATTGCGCATTTTGAACGTTGGTCATGGTGGTCGTAATCTAGGTGTGTAGTGTGTACAGTACGAATCCTACCACCAGCAAAATGGACTTTCGAAAATCTCTCAACTCGAATCGCAAACTTCGCGTCTCCTTTTTGTGAGAGTGCGCAGACCTTACCTTCTTTGTAGAGCGAGCCCATTACCACTTCATCATCATCATCATCATGAACCCATTGAGAGGCCTAGTGCGGGTTGGCGGACTACACACCTAAAAATTCCTAAGAACTCTTGGTGTGCAGGTTTTATCACGATGTTTTCCTTCACCGTTAAAGCAAGTGATAATTCAATGTGAATTATCACTTGCAGATTCCATTGCCACTTACAGATATGTAATACAATATAATAATAATTTGATAAAATAACGTTTTATTCTTTAAGTACCTTCGGCAAACGTGTCATTTTTATGTTATGTCAGTATGTAAACTAGCTATACAGATTGCTTGTAGTAAAATATTTGTTACTGCATAAATCTTATCACTTTCGTGTTTAAATTACATTCATCAAATTGCTTTGAGCGTTTATCGCCATACCTACATGGTGCCACATATTCTACGTTTACCCATTTAACATCCATCTAATTGTCTTCCTAATTGAGGCCGCGGTACCAAGCCGGATTGTTATCGCGCATGTAGACACATTGTAGTATTTAAAAATGTCCTTCAGCCAGTTTGAATGGAATATTTCGATAATTTTTGTTAAAACATGGGCCATTTGGCAGTGTCCCCATCAAGCTGAGCTATAAAACGGCACGGCTGAACCATACTTTTCTAGAAGCAGTTTAGGCCATCTTCGAACCACTATAATTTCGTTATGGATAAAGCTAAAAGCCTATATTTTCAGTATTTTAATATGAAAATGTATTATTTGTGAGACTCATAACATATTTGTGTCTTTAGGTGATAGCTAAGTCAGTCTTTTTCATTTTAAACATGAAACATTTATAATATTCATATGGTCACCAAGTATTACATAGTATTAGGTTAGCTATTTGCGTAATCACTTAAGAAAGTCCCATATATAAGGAGTAAATAAATCTACCGACTGGGCATTACTAGGATATCACGACTTTTTACGGCAGAAGCACTAAATTGCGAGATTTTTACAATTTTTGTTTTTGACTTTCCATATTTTCAAATTCGACCAGTCGTTCCTGAGATTAGCACGTTCAATCAAACAAACAATATCTTGAGCTTTATAATAGTAGTATAAATACAATAATAATCTCGTCCTACATTCTAGGGGTGTTATGTTATAAAATGACTTTTGTTAAAAATTTCTTAAGTATCTGTAAAGCAGTTAGCGGCGAACACACAATGTTAATATCACTTATTTGTAAAATATCATGGAAACTTCATTTTGGTCGATCGTCTGTAATATAGTTAGTTTTATGCAAGTCTAGTCTGCAAGTATAATTAATGGCATTCCATGCAAGTGAAAAAACAATTGCATGCAAAAATACCTCATTGAGATTTTTTCCTCGATTGATTCCACCCCCCCTCCCCAAAAATCACGTCATTTTATTGTTAAATTTAAAACTGCTTACTCACAGAGCGTTTTCATAAAAAAATCCGACTGATAACTCGAATGTTACTTTGAAATTAATCTTTCTTTATCCTTAAAATGTAAAATTAATAAAATACTTTTTATTTATAACGCAAATTCGTATTTACTTGGTTTGAAAAAAAAAACGTAACAAAAAACGAAAAAAGGATTTGTTCTCCTCTACGGTCCTATCTATCTCCATCGAATGGCTGTTAATTTTGAATTTACTAAATTTATATAGATGATATGAATAGTAACGGTTATAGCTAGAGATGGGCCGAGTACTCGGTTGATACTCGGTACTCGGCGTACTCGGCGGGTTTTTTGATACTCGTACTCGGCCGAATAACTCGGTTTGAATGCCGAGTATACTCTGTTTAAGAAATGCAATATATTTCGGTAGATATAATTTAAACAACAGTCATCATCATCATCATTAGCCAATGGAAGTCCACTGCTAGACATAGGCCTCCCCCAATGACTTCCAACGGGTTTGGTCGGAAGCCTCCTGCAGCCAGCGACGTCCCGCGACCTTGACAAGGTCGTGAATAGGGTGGTAAAATTTGAAATGACTGAATTTAAGCGATGTATTAAACATTTTATAGATTTAATAAATATTATTTTATTTCATTTCGCAAACAACGGTGTTAATCAAAAATTATTTAGTAATTTAGGAAATCTTTGAAAATCTCAATTAATAAAATCAAAATTATAGTACATAATAAAAATAATTAATATTTAAAATTGGATAAAGCTAAGTTATGATGCAGTGATGGCGTCGAGGTTTGGGCGCGCGGTCGAAAATCTCGACGGTCGCGGGTTCGAACCCCAGGCACAAACCTCTGACTTTTCGAAGTTATGTGTGTATTCACATTGAATTATCACTTGCTTTAACGGTGAAGGAAAACATCGTGATGAAACCTGCACACCTTACGAGTTCTTAGGAATTTCTTAGGTGTGTAGTCCGTCAACTCGCACTAGGCCAGCGTGGTGGACTATGGCCTAAACCCTCTCAATGGGGGAGGAGACCCGTGCTCAGTAGTGGGCGTATATGGGTTGATGATGAAGGTATGATGCAGGAACACAAGCCTCGCTGCACGTTCTGGTAACAGCCTATTCCTCTATTCTTCGTAGACGTTACCGGCCTCCGAAAACAGGCTATTTAAATTCTAATGTACCACGCGCGAATTGAAAATTTAATTGAACCGAGTTACTCGGCCGAGTACTCGGTTGAAAAAAAATTGAACCGAGTAAAACTCGGTACTCGTTACTCGGCAAAAGTGTAACTCGGCGCATCTCTAGTTATAGCGAACATTGCATAATGTTATAAATTGTAGTGTATAAATTATTTTCGGCACGTTCCCGACACGACTTGATTGATATTTGCACTTTGTTGAGTTGTAGATCTTTAAATATTTTTGTTTTTAGTGTTATATAAATTGGTAGTGCTGATAAAAATAGCGGTAAACTCAGCATTTAAACTATAGTCTATAACATGATACGAGAAATACATACATACATACTTTACCTTACACCTGTATTCCCCGAAGGGTATGGAGTGGTACATTACTTCGGACACAGTTTCAGAGTCTGTGCTGTAACTGCAAATTTTATAATTGAAAATCCAATAATACTTTGCTCTTTTGGCTTCTAGATCGCATAGGACACATTAGTGCTGAATATTTTATTATAGAAACTTACTACTTTACTTTTTTACCGGCGTGCACTCACATTTGGTTAACATAAATCAAATTTAATTATAATAAAAAAATAACTTAAATAAGTTAATAATGTGCACCATGATAATATAAATCGACAATGTTAACAAGTTTAATTAAGTTTCTGGTTAGCGCACCTACTACACAAGGACTTCGCAGCTTGCCCAATTTGCAGGTAAAAGGAAAAGGTAGACGTCAGGCAGTTGATGTCGAATGATAAAATGAAAAGCTGAATAGGAAATCAGTATACTTCTCATTAGTGTAAAATTTTATAATGTCAATATATTCGACGTAGATTTTTCAGGAATTGGGTACTTAATTTTATTTTTATTCTTTTCTTCTACAAGGAAAGTACAAATAAGATAAAAATAAAAAAAAAAACTATAGAATTAAGGGATAAGTAGAAGCGCGTCGTGCCTGTTGAAAAAGAAAAGAATCATCAAATCAAATCATCGGAACCGCTGAACATACGGGGTCTCGTTTTGATCGTGGACGTGCATCGACTGAAGGTGAGGTGTCGAGCTTTCGAGGACGGTTTAATTTGTTAACTATCCTGGCTTAAAGTAAAAGGCTCCATTAATGTGTCATTACCCACAACACGTCTACAACTGTTATCGACCTCCTCTAAAACTTCGTGTTATAACCAATTAGACGAGGTTAATGTGTTAAAAACTTAAATTAAGAGTATCAGCACCTTTCGAGCTGTGTGCTAGTAATTCTTATCTGTTCCAATAACATTTAGTACAACAAGAGCTAATTTTGTTTTAAAGGAGAAAGTAAATAATGATAAAATCCTATATTGCCATTATATTTTTACATATTACATGCATTTAATAATTTTATTGTTTTCGCGGTGATCTACACATATCACGTTACAGATTCACGTCATATTTCATAAACTGCAGGAAGTTATAAAGTATGTATTCAGTGCCGTAAAAATTGTTTAAACTTATTGCCGCGTGGAAAATTTGATCCCGTCCGATCAACATCATCTTGATATATTGTGACTGAATATGTTTTGTTATCATTTAGAATTACTACAGCAATATGTTATGCTAAACCTGTACATTGAGATTTTTTGCGTTCAAATTTGCCATTTTGGAATCTACTGATTCACCTTGACGGTTTTTGTGCAAGTTTGTAGGCGTTGCATCACTATCTGAATAGGGAACGGATTGGTCATATTTAAAATCTGTTTTTGCCTCACAGTCCTTTTAAAGTATACCTATGTTAATGTGTCACACCATTTTTTAAGTGTATGGTGTGTAAGAAAAGTAATTAAAAAGAAGATTTTAATTCGAAATGCTTATTATTATCAATAATCATGTTACATCGAATATTATAACAAGTACATATGTACGTACTTAAAAATGTAAATATGATAAGGTTCAAGAGTGTTTCCAATTATTAAATTAGTACATATATAATACTCATACAAATTCTTCATAAACGCGTCCTCTCTAAGAGTTTCGTCTATGTTAGCGGAGTCTCTTCATTACTTTAAAATTAAGATGTAGCCAACAAAGACAAACTCATTATCATCTTAAAATTTTGTAACGAACAATGAAGCGGAGTCTAATATGACATCCTGCGACCTGTATATGAAGACAATTTTGGTGTGACATTGAGGAGTTTTGATAATTTTGAAGCCTTCACATTCATTACACGTAGATATGCCCCGGCTGCCCCAGTGGTTTCAATATATTTATCTTTCAAGCCGTTGTCGTGACGTTATCTTTGTTATCTCAAACCATGCATTTTTAAAATCGCATTCCTTATCGCTTTGGACGACATTGTTCGATATCAATAATTCCCTGAAAAAAACCGATGATAGCTACCTAATTACATTGAAAAGGTTTGACGTCATCATAATTATGCAACAATAAAAAAACAGTTCTTAACTAATAACATTTTCATTAAACACAATAGGGGATTTCTCCAAACTTATTTATTGTACATAATTCAGATTAAATGTCGCAGTTTTGGTAGCAAAATCTACAAATAAATTAATGTGATCTTGGATAATCAAGTTTTAATAGTTCTAATTAGTGGAATATATTAACTTTCAACGGCTAAACGTTAAAATGTGTTAGTTCTATCATGTTCCTACATAATTGCTTCCAGCTTCCAAGTAGAATCTTCTGTAAACTATCAAAGACCATAATATCGCCTTTAAAGCTACTCAACGTAATTACATAACAATGTCTTTATTGCTATTCGAACTAATTTATTTTGAAATCTCTAATACATTTTTCTATGCGATACATAATTTATAGGCTTAGCCTTCGCTATGAAATAACTGTCTGTTAAAATTGCTTGTTCTATTGAGACAATATTTATTAACTCAAGTCTGCGTGGGATGAGATCTGTTTAAAAGTGCTTATCTATTTTTTCTCGAAAAAGAAAATATTTTAGGTATTGGTTTGAATCACCTTTATGCGTCGTACTTCTTTGATTCACCATAATTGAACTCGTAGTCGTTTGTATGCAACATGGACAAGGGCAAACGATAACTGTTATTGAAACAGAGTTCCGTGGTATCTTTTAATAAAAATTTTAATTGTGTTTAAAAAATGACACGATGATTTTTGTTTACTTGGAAAGATAACAATAAGTATTTAAAAAGTGGAGTGATTATAAACAGCCATAATGTTCAAGGATAATTCTTTATTTTTTAAACAACCTAAAAATGCGAAGTTTCGTTCTTGGAAAATATCATTTACTTACTTATTTCCGTCGAACTAGATTTATTATGCTAAAAATGTGTTTAAATTACTATGACTTCTTTTCAATCAGCTATGTTAAAAAGAGTGGACTTGTATTTTGTTACCAAGGAAAAAGAACGTACATATTATTTCATATATTTTTTTACCAAAAAGAGGAAAATTAAATTACCTATTATGGTCGTAACTTGATAACTTGTATTCCAGATTAAAGAGAATTGTATTTTTTTTAGGTAAAAATATTTCCTGGCGATAGCAAGTATGAAACAACTCTTCAAGAGAGTTCATGGCCCGTATGGAACGAAGATTTTAAGTTTCAAATAAAACAAAAAGATCTGAAGAAACCCACGGACAAAATCGACCTTCAAAGTTTGCTAGCCGGATACTTTTTATCGTTGACAATTTACGCCATATTAGAGCCAGCCAAACAGGAAAGTGATAAACGTCGAACCAGTAAAACCATAGACGCTAAAAAATCCGCGAAGGTGACTGATCAAGAGGAACCCAAACCAAAAACCGGCTTTCTTGAAAAATTCAATAGTTTCAAATCAACAAAAGCTGAAGCAATAACACAGAAATCAATTTTAGAAAAAAGACGAACAGTTGGCGCGGCAACGTGGAATTTCGATTCGAAATTGTTTCAAAATGATCTCAAAAATGGTCTGACGGGAACTCCAGATATTTGGAGACCTATAAATGCAATCGCTAGTGGCCTAACAGCAGTGGATTCACGGGTTTGTAATTTATTCATTAATTTATTCATAAATACACTCTATACAATTAAATATATCATTGTAATGGTCAACTATTAAGTTTAAACGAAATATAAGCGCCATTTTTTCCTTTGAAAACTTTAAGTAGGATAGGATATTTATGTTGATCGTATGTAGTTGTTCTTTAGAATATTCTTGAAGCAGAAGCGATCGCTGGTTTTAGTGTAACACCTTTATGAAGAAATTTTATAGCACTCAGAATTTTCATCGTCGCGAACTTGCGACGACTTTGACGACGACTTTATTCTTGGGTTGCCATAGATACAGTTTAATTTATGTAAAGAAAGTTGTCTTTGAGTAGGGTTCTATATAAAATATTCTTTAATGAACACGTAGGTATTGATGATATTATGTAACTAGTATATTGTTGGTACTTAAAATATTTATACATAAATGTATTTGTGGTACATACTTACCTGCATTTGCTACCTAGATACGTTTATGCGAATCAGCTAATTCCATTGGGCGGCCCCACGAGTCCACGACGTATAAAAACATGATTAAATAATCGTATGAGTCATATCGTGTGAAATCTTGCTTCTTTATTATGTAGGCGCAGCCGACAATAGAATCGCTGTGGCCTCGAACATACCCAACTATGTATCGTGTATTTTACTGCTAAGGAATATAATAATGTTGAGCAATGCATCAACGCAATTTTCTGCACGAATATAAATTTTTGGCTTACGTCATTGCCGACTAATTATAGGAATTCGATAGCCGACAGTGCGTGCAAATTACATGAGTTTGATATACGCTTGGGGCCGACTTTGTTGTTGATAGTGTCATAGTCGCTTTTTGATAAATGTACTCGTAGAAAGGAGTAGGCATCTTACTCCTTGTAGGTTGATAATGCGCAAACGTAGGTGTAATAAGTCTATGACACATCATACTCGTTACATTTAAGCAATGCATGTTTATTTATTGAAACCTGTATTACGAAATATTTTCCTGATATGCTTTTTTCTGCATATTAATATATTCAATAATAATAATTAAATGATAATCAATTCGTGCACGGTTTGGGTTGTTTTAATTGTATGAATGTTTGTCGGCAGCGGGAGAACAGAAAGGGTCAGTTGGAGATAACGCTGTTGTACACGGCGAGCGAGGATGGTCTCAACGACGTGGTACAACTCACTGTCAACAGGCTGCGATGTAGTGTGCAGACGATGCAGGAGCACGAACAGTATAAAGGTGATAAATCAACATTTTAATAAGCCATCTACTACAGGGTCACAGTCAAGGCGGGCTAATGTCATCGCTACCCCATTAATATTCGCTCTCTGTTGCAAAGTTACTTCGCGGTCACTTAAAGTAACATTGCGAAATCAACCCACCATGAATAGTCTGTTGGTAACAAGGAATATTAAATTTGTTAGTTTTGCATCTCTTAATTAAACAAACGATTATACGAGAAACATTCGTAGTGAAGAACGATAAGGACATTAATGATTTATTACATATGGTTCAGATCGGAATACTAAAACGAATTATGTTTAGAGATGTTAATGTAGAGTAGGTACTAGCCAAGCTTGGCTTCGCCTGGTAACCATAAACGCTAGTTTGCAATAATAATATTTTTTCCCAGATAGAAGATTGAAATGGAGTATTTCCAAATATAAGAACAAATTACCGTTTTCAACCTTAAAATTTTCCATTTAATCAAATTATTATCAGACACGACAGTCAGCCGATAGTTCTTAAAAACGCAAAATTTATGAGTAGGAATGATTTCAATAGCAGTTTTCACTTTTTTATACTGGCACGGCCACGTAACCGCACTGACACCTGATGGAAAGTGTAGTGCGGCCCAAATGGAATGTCGACTACCGAAAATCGATCACAAGTTTCACTAGCTCGTTCCTAATCGGATATATAGGATTCATGCCTGGAATGGCACATACATGTGTATGATTGGACCGATACCTTTGAGTGGTCGCCATTTGGGCGGATACGAGTGTCCTTCGACAGCAATTGGCATTTGAAACTCGACACTTGAATGTTACTCATTGATAATAATGAACCTACTCCATGCCGTCATCCTAACCTTACTCATTTGAGCAAAAGTATGTATAGTTATTACATAATTGCTGGGCAATGGTTTACATTTTTCTATAGTAATTCAAAGGTCACATCAAGGTATTATGTGACTTGAGGCTTAGAACTTTCTTCATTCCGCCGTGTCACTCGTATTTGTATACGTTTAAATTTTAAAATTTTAAAAATATATGTCAATTACCTCATCATGTTTTTTTTTACAATGAAAGCCATAATAATTTACATAACTTCTATCCGTCGCTTGAGCATCTGTAAAGTTAGGTATTAATAAAAAAACATGGGATATAATATGTAATAGCAAATTTTCCTAACAATATAGGAAAAAGGGCCCCTAATCCAATATCTGAATTCCGCATGTGTCGGCCGTATAGTTTCCGGGCAGTTAAGTGCGGAGGCTGTGGGCGTAATGCCGCTCGAGTTGGCTTGAATTTTCATACGACACTGCAATTTGTACCCCAGGGATTGTATCGAACATAGTGCGTTACGCGACACCAGTTGGGTAATAGCAATTTGCCACTTTCCACACTGAGGACGCTTAATATTCTATACCTAAACTGGGTTTATTATTGACGCTTAACTATTCTTTTCTACCCTTTGCCTCTTGTCTTGTCTCTTTTCCTGTTCGGACAATATTATAGTGCAAACCGACCGCACTTCCATCAGATGAAAGCAAGATTTAACCAATAGCAAAGACTTATGTCCATAATAAATAACCTCATAAAATATAAAGTGGGCCTATTATTATTTTTCATTAAAACAAGACAACCCAGTAAAAGCGTCGTGGGCATTAGGCATTGATTCAATGGGTTCACTGATCACTCTTCAATCTGTGAATGGGCCACAGATTTTTATTGAAATTGCACCTGATGGATAAAGTTATTTGCTAAAAAAAATGTGAATTAAATATTCATCCGTTAACGGATAAATATCACCGATTTACAAATAATTTAATAAATAGCCTAACGGTGACCTCTAAGCAAATGGTTCGCATTTAAAAGTTGAAATATTTGTTGCGATATGTAAAGTATATTTACTTGTTCAATGTCGCATAATGAAACTTATAGTTTAATGACTATTACACGGTTTATGCCAACATTAATCTTTCATTTATATGGAGTTGATGTTGTAATAACATAGTAAAGTACGGATCACTTGTTTTACGAGTATTCGTGTGTTTGACGTCAAATCTTTTCCAATACATGTGTCTGGTGTGCGCCACCTATGATCACACTAAAGTAACAGCCGTCTCTATATAACAAGATTCTTATCTCGTCTTACAGTCCCCGAGTCGACGTAATGGGGATCTGTTTATCTCCCAAAGAACCTGTCTTTGGGAGAAGTTTTGTGTATTGCAAATAAATAAATTATTAATTAACTCAGTCAGCAGATTACTTCCTTACATTGTAAGTACATATAATTCACGGCGCAACGTGGCTTATCTCTGTTAAAAGCTAATTTACATTTTTATCTAAATTAGGCACGAGTGTAAGCTGGAGTATTATTAATTATAATTCTATTCTAAATAAAGTTTTTATATTCTGAGCTATAAAAAGACGAGAATTGCCGTAACTGGTGTGACTTGCCCTGCAAGCTGTTTCATTCGTTCTGTGAGTCTGTTTATGCTGGATGGCGGATGCCCAATATTTTATTCTAATACTCAGCCACTGTCGTTCTTGCCTATAACGATGGGTTAATATCGATCTTTAAAATTATGTACAGGAAATAATTTGGCGCAGAAAGCCAACTAAAATACGCTAGTGTTTTGTTTGTACGTAAGCAACCAAATAATACTGACTGTCGATATTGTAGTTCGAACTGAAAATAATATCCCGTGTCAGTGCGGTACTTTACCATACGCTAGAATAGTTCGTTTTATAAATAGTTGTTACATATGTATGACACATTTATTACAAAGTTTTTCAATGATTATTGCTTTGTTGTTCTTTATACAATCGCTCAAACCCGCCTAAGTAGATACCTATAAGATTTGGAACAAAATTGCATATTAATTCGTTAAAACATTAGAAACATAGATTTATATAGGTGGTTTAGACACCTACGGGATCGTCGAATACATACAGTACTTGACTACATAAAACCAAAAAATAACATACAAATAATGTCTCGAAAAAAAATATGGTTACAACACTATATAAAAATTGTTTTCCATATTTAGTGACACATCAAGTAACTATTTGAAACTTAAGTTCAATGCATGCATATCGAAGTATGTCTTTACATAACAACAGCTCGTGGTATCTTTACTTGTTAAAGAGGAGAGAGTTGTCAAACTGTACGCTTGTAGCATTACAACACGAGAACAAACAACGAAATATAATAATGTTACAACCAGTCATTTTATGTAGCACAAGTACAGAGTAAACTTAAGACACAAGCTTCATACTTGGTTGCAAAATATGTACTTTCCCTTTTGAATCGCCTTCAGAAATGAACCCAAGGGCCAGTCATAATGGGTCATCAATCTTCGCAGTCAACTTTAGCTATATTTTACCATTTGGGCCCTGAAAAGGTTTGATTTTGCCGGTTTGGGGCGCCATTTTCTATGGGTGGTTTAATTTTTGCTTTGACTTACGAAATTATATTATGAATTAATTAAGATTGATCGTTATCAAATGATTTATCTGAATTAACTTTTTTTCTTGATTTATGTTTGTCTCATAATACTCACCACTAATTTATAGATTCTTGACATCACATAAATCGGCATACAATTTGAATGAAAATAATATTTTCTCCTCCTTAATATTGGCATGTATCTACTATTTCATTTTTATGACTTTATTTTGTTCTATAACTATGAATTTGTTCCTATAGTCAATCTTTTGCAAAATGTACAAACATTTTTATCGTCATTAAATTACAGTATTACTAATTCGTTGATAACCGTAACAATATTATCCTGAACAATATCTTGAATATTACCCTGAACTGGAAAGCTCAAGTGACTCATGTCTGCCGAAAAGTAACCGATATACTCCGCGTTCTTTATCGCCTCAAAAATTTTCTTCCGACAGGGACCAAGACAATGCTTGTACAAACTTTAATATTTCCTATCATAGACTATGGTGACATGTGCTATTTTGACCTGAATGCAGATCAGCTCAATAAACTCGACCGACTTCTAAATAACTGCATTCGATTTACATTCAATCTCCGTAAATACGACCATGTGTCTTCCTTCCGGTCCCAACTGAAGTGGCTGCCTATTCGTGAGCGCCGAAATCTTCGAGCTCTTACTACACTATTTTCTTTCCTTACATCTCCTAATACACCTTCATATATAGCCTCCTACTTTAAATATCTACATTCCAGTCACGAGAAAAATCTTCGATCTTCAAATAATCTACTTCTTCTTTGCCCACCTCATACTTCAGACTTTATTCATTCCTCCTTTCCGGTACAGTCGATACTCCTCTGGAATGCGCTTCCCTCAGAGATCAGGACGTGCACGAGTCGTTACTCGTTCAAGTTGAGAGTTCGGAAGTTGCTATCAAACAGAATAGCAGATTCATCACATTGATATGTGTATATATGTATGTATATATATTATATGTATGTATTCATGTATTAGTATTATATAAATATTTATGTTTTGTATATTGTATGTTTATTATATTACCTCTTAAAATTATTGTACTTTATTTTCATAAATTTATTTACGCACCTACGCCTTTAATCTCTGCACCACCCAAGGTTCGACAGTAAGAGAATGCCTCAGGCATTATGTCCACCTGTACATGTTATGTATGAAGAGTAAATAAATAAATAAATAAATAAATAAATAAATAAATATTATATGTATCAACGCATAAACCAAGAAAAAGCACTTGATTTATCACAAAAACCTTTAAAAAATTAGATTGGTGGTTCTAAGAGAAAGAAAATATTATTTAATGTTACGGAAAGTTGAAATCGGTGCAAACAAGTGAACCCGATAATTTTACGAGTTAGATATATAAATATGTACTACATACTACTATATGGGATGGGTCGATTGAGGTGAAGCGAAAACGGATCGCGAGTTCTCCATAAAACATTGTTCTTCGCTAAGTCTTACCAACAGAATTTAAATAAACTATCCCTGACGTCTTATTTACCGAAAATGAGTGATAATAAAAATTTGGATATTAATTATAGCTTATGTTATTTTCAGCACCGCTGTACCTAAAGGCGACTATATTAGAAGCTAACAAAGCTGAATGTTTTTGGAAAAGCGACAGATTCATTCCCACGATATCCGCGAGATGGGATCCGAAATCTTCAACCGTGAAACTAGCCGTTTTCAAAGGGAGCTTGAGTAAAGTCAGCATTTACATTAGTTTGGGATGTAAAACGAAAATGGCAAAGAAGGAAATACTTGGCAAAGCTATCATTGACGAAAAATCTGCGTACGCGGACAGCTGGAACGAGTGTTTGCGACAGCCCGGAATACCAAAAGTTTTTTGGGTTAATTTCGAGTAATCATTATGGATCTGCAAGACTTGAGACACTTTATTTAAAATCTTTACGAATATTTAATTTTGCGCACTATTTGTTAATAACGATGGGAAAGCATTTAAATTTTGACAAATTAATGTTATTTTAAGTATTTAATTTATCGGCTGAATGCGCTGATGAGTAGACATTGTTATTTGTTACTGGTTGTGAAAAACAGTTTCGCGCTTATTTATTAGCGAATAATGTGAAGAAAGAATTTCTCTGTGGATATTATTCTATTTATAAACTAACTTTATGTAAATGTTTCTTATAATGTAATACGCAATGACAATATCTAGCTTTAAGTGTATGTAAGATTTTGTATGACACACGCTAATATTATTATAATTTACTAATATATTTATGACAAATGTATTTAATTCATTCAAAATGTAAATTGATATAGTCGAAGTCGAAAAATATTATAAATATACAGATTAATGGCATTGGTAACTAATTATTTCTACACAATCTTGAGTGCAAGGAACATAAAATTTTAGGTAAATTCAATATCCGCCTTCCATCGTTTTCCTCAATGCTGAGGGTCGGGATTTCCTGCACCAACAGTAATCGTTCTTCGCACTACGTTACGCCACATCAGTTCCTTTAGTGGGCCCTCATCGGCAATGGAAGCAACTATTGTTACCGAAGGGTTTAAAAACTCTATTTGTCAACATGGTCTTATATATTCACATTTAATTGCTGATGGCGATGCCAGTACCTATGCATGCCTTAGAAATGCCCGACCTTATAAAAATATAACTGTAGGCAAGATAGAATGCAAAAATCACCTTTTACGAAATTTTTGTAAAGCGTTGCTGGCAATCTCAAGTAACACGTCGCACCATATAAAAGCAAGGAAACTTATAAGAGAAAATTATCTTAGGTTACGTTGAGAGTTGACTCTTGAATTAAACACTGGTGCAAGCAAAACATTCCTAACGAGCAAAAAGCTCAAAATATTAAAAAGGACATCCAAAATGGACCCTACCACGTATTCGGCGATCACAGCCATTATTCCGAATACTTTTGTAATAAAACAAGCGACGAAAATTTTGTGGTAGATTTAATAGCTTTTGGGGTGTTTCAAAAAATTCTAGAATTAGTCCATAAATTATCCATGCATTCCTACAGTTTTGCTCACAACGTAACTAACAACCTGGTTGAAAGCTTTAACTCCAGAATTGCCAAGTTTGTAGGCGGTAAAAGAGTAAATTATGCATTAAAAGAGTCATACAGGGGAAGATGTGCAGCTGCAGTTATATCATTTAATACCGGTATGCTGCAAACAAATGTGCATAAGTTTATTTTTGGGACCGATGCAAATCATACAATCGTTAATCTGGAAAAAATATGTAAGGTAAAAAACAATAATAGAATAAACATTAAAAAGAGGAAAGTCTCACTTAAGTCAAGGCTCAAAGAAGTCAAACTTAGACCTGCCAAAGATCCACATTATGGTGTAATGTGTCAGAAACCAGATATGGACCCTACAGAATACAATAACCCAAAAGACGATTTTTTAAAGAGTCTGGTATTTTCCGCAGAAGAAAGAAAGAGCATTGAAAGGGAAACAATTTTACAGAGTGCCAGCCCCTTATGGTTAGAAACAAGAAGAAAACTATTAACTGCCTCTAGGTTTGCCAGAGTCTGTAAAAAACGAGAAAAGACCAATTGTGCGTCGTTGGTGAAGCAAATTTTATATGGGGAAAACCTCAATAATATTCCCTCAATTAAACATGGTAGAAATAATGAACACACAGCTCTCCAAGATCTGAAAAAAATTAAATCTAGATATTAAAGAATGTGGGCTATTCATAGACCAAGAATTTTCATTTTTCGGGGCTACTCCAGATGTAAAGTATCAAGATGGTATTGTAGAAGTAAAATGCCCATCTTCGGCTTATGGGTTAGAGCCTGAAGAAGCGATAAAATTATAAATCGGACGCGTTTGTAATAAATAAGAAAAGCAAATGGTATTACCAAATTCAAGGGCAATTAAAGTTACTGGACAAGATACGTGTTTATTTGCTGTGTGGACGGGTAACAATAAACTAAAATATGAATTTGTCAAAAAAGATGACCAATTTTGGAAAGAAAATATGGAAAAACATTTAATAAAATTCTATTATGGCTGTTTACTTCCAGAACTGGTTGACCCCCGCTACTCAAGATCTATGGATCTAAGGAATCATAGCTCACACGTAATAAAATTATTTGACTGATTATGACTTTGTAAATATTATATTTTTTATTAACTCCTTTTTTTATATATATATGACATTTTTATGGCCTTTTTTTAATTTTGAACCAAAAAATAACCATAACTGCAAACGCTGCCTTACGCAAGGGAGATATAGTTATTAGGGTGTCCCAGCTTAGTAGGGCGATTTTTTTTTCTCGAAATTAGATACGCATACCCTCTATATTTTTTCTAATTGACCCTAATAACTCAAATACGAAATATTATCGAAATTGGATAGCGGTAACCCGTGCCGACTTGATGGCAAAGTTTTAAGAAAAAAATTGTATGGTAATTGTAGAGCACATATAAAAACCCATTTTTATTTTCAAAATTATATCCTACTTCACCAGTATTATATATTTATTATTAAAACAGGAATATTTGTGATATTTTAATTTTAAAGTTTTCATTTTACTGTTAGGATAAATCACAGGAAAAATTGCTTTAGTTTCCCTTTAAAGGTGACTTTTTCACGCAAATGTTGTATCAGTATAACTGCAATTTGCAGTATCACTAGCGACTTTTAGTGTCATTTTTTATTTCTTAACTGCTTGAAAAGAAGTATAACTAGTCTGTGAAGTAAGCAACTCATTGAGAAAAGTGTCAAAATTTTTAAAACGATTGAAGAAAAGCAAGAGTAGTTTTTGATCGAAATAAAGTCGTTTATATCTTTCTAAAAAAGTAAATCACGCAGATATCTTTCCAGGGGATATATGAATTGATGGATCCTCATTAGTTAAGCTTTAAAATATTATAATTTTTGGTTCCTGGTCTCCATCATAGTGATAAAGAGACAAGACAGCTACTTCATGAACCAAAGACCAAAAATGCTGATAAATATTCTGTATAGTCATTTCTGAGTTAATTTTATTGACAGTTTCCCAGGGTTTCAAAGTATTAAGCAAACATAAGTCGTGGTAAGGTGCCGTCACTGATAATATACAATGCATCCAAGCCTTAACATGGTATATAGCGATGCAAATCTAGAAGTCTAATAGTGCGACTTTTTATTAGTAATTTACAATAAAAAATAAGTTACGACATTTTTAATCAATTAATTGCTTCGGCCATCATGGTGTCTGGTATATAGAACTTGGAGATCGAATTGTCAATTTTCTTTCTGTATCACCACCAAAGAATATGATTATAGCTATAACTGTTAATTCTTGATAGCCAACCCTTAAATTTCCTTCATAATTCTGTCCGGTAAAACAATGTATATCTAATTATATAACTATATCTATTATCTAGATTTATTTTTATCAATTAAAGGGCACTGGCGTGTGCAATATACAAAAAGTAGTCCAAGCTTGTAACAAACTCTTGACGACACTGTACGAACACATCTTGCGATTTTTCCGCATTATTTGTTGATCTCTTCAGAGTCGGTATAAGGCAACTTATTTCTTAAAATTAGTTTATTAAAGCTTAAATAGGCATATAAGCCCTTTAACAAAAAACAATTAATCACGAATAGTTAGATTTGCGATTTACAAAATTCAATTTTACTTCACGAATTTTATTAAACAGAACTGCCAATATTTTCTCTTTACAGAGAAGTTTTAAGCCGTTATTTTAATGTTTTGCACCCCCCCTATTAAAATTTGCCTTTGAAATCTTAATCTGACATATTGATTAAACAAAAAGAGGCGTTTACCAATACAATAAACAAGCAACCACGAAACTTCCATGCGAATATTGCGACGCGCCGAAGTTCATACAAAGTATGTAAGTAATGAAACACATGAATGCAAGTCGGCACGGGTTGCAGTGGTCCTAAGTTCATGAAATTTTATTTATGAATGTTTTAACACCATTCGAAAATAATTAGAGGGTATGCGTTGACAAAAAAAGATTTTGATTTTTTTGGGACACCCTAATAGTTATATATATATATATATAGTTGAGTCCTAAAGAAAAGTTGTAGAGCTTGACAATACCTACAAAAAAATATGTCTGACTTTTAGGGTTACTTCACTATAACCTGTTTTATGGTAACGAAAATTGTTCTAACATAAAGTATTGTTTGTGAAGATGTTTTTATAAAGATTATATTAATCCTTATCCAAATAAATGCGTTATTAAGTTACAGCATTGAATTTTAAAGAAATTTGCCCTTTACATAATTTGATTTCAATGAATATCTTAGAAGACATCGCAGTTTTAAAATAATTATCAAGCGCGCAATAATTATGTACAAGGCGCGGACCAGCGCGTTACGGTTTCACGTATCTTGACCGATTTGTATGATTTTTGGTATGGGCATAAATAAGAGACCCTGAGGAGTAAAATAGACTATAACTTATTTTATTTCTGAACTCAACCCTGTATTCTACGCGGACGAAGTCGCGGGCAACTGCGTGTAATAAATAAATACATCCAAGAATCACATTCAAAGTTTTGACCCCGTACATTGAGTGTATTAGTCTATGAAAATTACAACTCATTGAAGGATGTGAACGAAACGCGTAAGCGCCATGAAATACACGGCGCTTTCGACCTTTTGGTCGCGAGAATCGTCGCAGTTTATACTGTTTGGTTAGACAGCTAATTTATTATTTCAGCGCTGCAGTGGTTTTAGTATTAACTCGTCATAAAATGGAGCATGATTTTTGCTTAGGGTGTCTGCTCTAAAAGTAGTAATATTAGCTCAATGACCCCATATCAGTCTTTTGTCGTGAGTATCAGACACTAGGAGAAACTATTGGTGCGGAATCAAACCCGCGGCATTTAGTTTCGCCACTGATGTCTAGCTAAATGTCAGTGTATAAATAGATATATTGTTATGTTTTAACTTATACACTATTATTTATATTTTTAACACATCTTAATTTATAAACATTTTCAATAATATAAATATACGTAAATACCAATAATTGAACAGTATTGTGTTTTGGCGCGCACGGTAAGACTATGGCGAGACAGGGACGCGTGCGGGCGCAGACGTCGCGGTAAATGTATGTGAATGTGTGTGTGCGGCCGCGGCGGCGTGTGGTGCGCGGGCGGCGGGCGAGCGCTGGCTCGCCGCGGATCGACGAAATCTAGCGCGTCAAAAATGTTATAGCGCCCTTAACATATCGCACTAGTATTACAATAGTGTTGTAACTCAAAAAAGACGATTTTTCAGAATCAACGAAAAACTAATTTGTCACTTTCTGTAATAGGTACGAATATAATGAATGTTTTATGTGTTTTTGGAATGAAATTGAAGGCATTACCCTTTTAATTTTTTTAAAAAATAATAATAATAGGGAAATTATTAACGAATTTTGAGTTAAGACAGTATTTTTCCAAGCACAATGTTCAAAATAAAATATTATTTTTAATTACGTCATTATTGTTGAAATATTTTGTGTTACGACAGTTTGAATAAGTCATTTTCTTTACGTTTAAAACTCACTTTTTGGCATTACAACAATAAATCGAAAACGAATTCCGAGTAAATGGTAGTAAAATATACCATTTAATACGATCTCTTTATTTTTTTGGTTAGGATATTATTAAATAAAACCAGATTATTCTTTTTAGCTGTGATAATTGAAATATAGTGTACTAAAACTAATGCTTGTCTACCTATACCTACTTAAAAACAAGTTGAAACATTTTGTAAAATAACATAAACCTTTCAAGACAAAAACAGTCTTACCTAATGTAGTGTTTGTATACTTGTCTCGGTGACACGGGTAGTGGGGAAACAGTCTAGTGCGAGCCGTTGGCGAGAGCGGACGTGTTTACCCTGACTGCTGGTGACGTAACGAGCCAATACTTAATCCTTGTGGAGGTACGTACACTACAAATGGCGACGAGGTAAAAGGTCAGTGAATAAATTTTTATTGTGCTCCATGAAGAACAAAGTAAAAAAAAAAAATAATTGTAAATACATGGAGTTGTTTATAAATGCTTTGGTCATTTTACATACATAAGTAAAACTAGTACGTAAATAGTGCGATCAAATACAACACTCTATCCCTAAGCTAAATTATTCTTAACTAAATTAAGTAATAGATAGCCGCCACTTGTGATACTATGTTATAAAGTTTGTTACTATTCATATTGTTTCTTTTGTTTTTTCAATGGTGTACAATGAAGTGTAATAAATAAAAAATAAAAATAGATTATAGGAGACTTTGCATAACCGAATTTTATTTGAGTGAACATAATGCAGGTCCCGCAATCTTAAGTCCAGTCACGTTAAGAATTCGTTGTGATAAATTAAAAGTAAAACATTAAAAATGCTTTTTCTGTCGAACAAGACAGATGTGTTCTAATAGAAATGTTCAAACCGGTTGCTTACTTATCTATTTGAAATGTGGTTTCAATTGTTTTCACCGGTCGGCGACGCCGCCTGTGCGTCTGCTTACCCACAGATTTAAAATATCCGGTTATAACGCTTACATTATGTTATTAAATATCAGAATGGCTTTTTCTCCCGAAAAAATAATGTAATGATTAAAAGCATATTATTATCCAAGAAATATTTAAAATTTTTAATACTGAATGTAAAGAGGTAGTTTGGTTCGCCAGTGGGGTACCTAAATGATTTTTTGTTTTAAAAAGAAATCTAGAGATCGTTCGATGGAAATTGGAACACTAGTCACTGAAAAAAAATAGGTGCTATGAATATTTTAACTTTGCTTACGAAAGCATGTACTTTCAATTTATATGTACCTATAAATTGTGAGTGTATGAACTGTAAGGGTGAACCAGCTTTAAATTGTTTGGGATGGGAGAAGTGGAACCGTGGCATAGATCTAGGTATATATCATACGGCAACAATTGTGACCATGCCGCAATGCTTCCGCGTATTATCGGCGGTCTAACTTAAAAAAAAAAAAAAAAAACAATAAATAAGTAAATTGACGAATTTGATTTTAAACTAGATTTATCTAGTTCCTTCCACCTAAATGAAGTTTCGTTTTCGATCGACATTTGGGATCTCTACGGACGCGGGTTCGAGCCCCGGGCATGCGCCTCTGGCTTTTCGGGGTTGTGTGTGCGTTCACATTAATGTGTAGCTGGCTTTAACGGTGGAGAGAGGCATCGTGGTGAAGTTGGCACACCTGGGGGTTCGCGGAAGTTTCTCAGGTGTGTGATCCGCGCTGGGCCGGTGTGGTGGACTGTGGCCTGAGCCCTCTCGATGGTGGAGGAGTCTTGTGCCCGGCGGTGGGACGTGTATGGATTGATGATACATCAGTCTAATTATAGAAAAAGGTTGTAATCCTTGGTGACGACTTCATAATTGACAATAATATTTTGAAGCAAATAAAAAAATAAAAATAAAAACCGTTCGCCGTTAATTTGATAATTCTGATCCTTTGGATCCAGTAAAGACTCATTAATGAATTCAATAGCAGCCCTAACAGATGAATTCAATAGCAAAACAAACATTCTATATGTCTCGGGACCACCAAATAATGTGCACTAAAAATGTTTGAAATGTGGATTTGTTAAAAAGAATAACAAATATATTGTACCATTTGTTTGGAATTTTAAACAGAATCTTAAATCCGAAGAATAGATAGGGTTGACCTTATTAAATTTTGAGGATGTGGAAACAGATATGTTTATAAATACGAGTAGTAAAATGTAGTAATGACGCTACTTGGAAAATCAAAAAAAAAAAAAATATTGCCTATTGATGTCAAAATTTATTTACTGTTTTCGAAGATATGATTCGAGTTTTCGGAATCGATAATGGGTGCAGTTCTAAAAGTCGACATATCATGTGGTAAAAGGTGATTCTAGAAGTCTTAGAAAAGAAACTTTAACTAAACTTTAAGTTTCATCTTGGAGTACATAGATGCAGTTGCGGAAACGTTTCTTAAAATCAAGCATGTTCAAAGCTATATTCCAAAAGAGGGAGTCTGTTTAACCAATTTCTCAACTCAGCATAGTTTTCACTCGTGGTAAAAAACTATTAAAAAAACTGACATCTCGTGTTTGATATTTTATAACCTTTTGAAAAAAAAAAACTTGGGAGAGAAGAATGCGAAATGTTAACAAGACTTAAACCTTTAGAAGAAAATGTTTAATACATCAGTAATTGAGAGTCTGTTTCTAGTGACGAAGTTTAAGTTTTCTGAGTTAAGTTAGAAACATGAGCAGGGGTTCCAGATTTGGGAACATACACTCCACTTTCACGCGAGTTGTTAAAAATTAAGTTGGCCAAGACCGCGAACATAGATTCGTATTGGAACGATACCCGAATTAGCTCTGACTATTTGAAACGGCCATAGCCCGTAACTAAAATAAGAAGTTTTGTTTTCTTCTCTATGTTAAATGTTTTATGTTTTTATGTCACTTTAATTTCTTAATTTTATTGTTTCAATTTTGATATTAGATATTACATTATAAATTGTTTATTAGTTGTTAAGTTGTTTATAATTAATATTGCACATTGTTAATTGTTTATCTTTTCTTATAATGTTGTGGAGAATGTTATGCACACCTTAAATGTCTGTTATATACATATATCAGATGTAGTACCTAAGTAAAAATAATAAAGCTACACATTGTATTAATACATGTGATGTGGTTGTGTTAAATTAAATAAATAAAAGACCATTAGGTATTGTGATACCTTTGATAGAACCTAAGTGTTTGCATATGCTAGTCCAGTTGTACTGAGAATTGTACTCGTTACAGTAGCCGAGGTTGGCTGCATATGGCCTTCATAGCAATGAAAACATACGTAATTATGATGCAGGCTTAAAGTAAAGCTGTACATAATTGTGTTACGGGCAGTATGAGCCTTCATGAAAGTAATAGTGTTTTTTGTTGAAGGTTAGTTTGTCGGCTCTTCCTGAGGATCAAGTGAAAGCTGATCCTGATAATGAAACCACATGGTGCTGAGGTTCCAGAAACATCGAGTTACTTGGAGGAACGGTAATGTTCAGTATGCTGCTACCACAGGTATGGCTTTAAGGTTTTTGTTTTAAGAGTTGCTTACCAACCAAATAAAAATTACTTTCCATCAATTGATTAATTTTTGATTAAAAGAAAAACATTTCGAATTATGATGCAGGCTTCAAATTAAAAGAAAGCTGTGCCTTATAGTGTTAGGCAGTACAGGCCATCTGTGCAAAAAGTGTACGTGATCTTGTCAGACTAATAAAAAGCTTATCATAAAATTTCACATAATATTAATGATTATAACTAACGAGATGGTCCGTCCAAGTAAGAGAGTCGTCGTCCTCCAAATTCTACTCTGCCATAAAGGAAGAGCTTGACAGAAACCGGTGGAAACCGATCATCCGCTCCAGATGTCACCCTAATGCTGACTACGATCCTCAGATATGAGAAACCGACTAGAGAGAGAGATTGATGAAAATAAGCTGTGGGTCGTTGTTATATAACAATGCATTATGCAAATGAAAAAAAAAAAGACGATTTGGACATGAAGCTGAACACGATCATATGTTGAGAGAAACGAGGAAAAATGGACTAGATTGGTAACGCATTTGTATCCACGAGACAGCAAAAGGAATAAAGGTAGACCGACTATGCGAAGACAGATTTTGAGTAAGTAAATTGATCGGAGCTTGTGTTGCTGCAATCTGTGTCGTAATGACACGTATGAAAAAAAAAAATAAAAAGGAAAAAGGAAATAAAGCAAATATTGAGCACTTGTGAAAAGATTTGCTAGACAAAGTACCAAACCCTTAAAGTGATTTGTATTTAAAAGTAAATGATTATTTACAATAAATACATTAAGGGAGGGATGTAGTGTTTGTATACTTGTCTCGGTGACACGGGTAGTGGGGAAACAGTCTAGTGCGAGCCGTTGGCGAGAGCGGACGTGTTTACCCTGACTGCTGGTGAGGTAACGAGCCAATACTTAATCCTTGTGGAGGTACGTACACTACACCTAATCTTGATAAACTACACTATTTATAATTAAAATTTTGTTTTTAATCAATTTTTAGCAAACAAAATCTTGTCTTGATGTCTCGTTTATTTTTACAAAACAATTTAACCTGCATTTTCCAGGTCTCGCAATATGTATCCTCTCCATCTCTTCCTGCCCCAGGTATTATTGTTTTGCTATTCCGATGAAATATTTGATTCAGTAGTCAGCCCACTGGTTCCAGCAACGGGACTCACATTATTCACAACTCTATCATCCATGCCGATTGAAGAAGAGCTTCCAGAAAAAGAGCTACCTGGACATTTTGTTGTTTGACCTCTTAGCAATCTACCCTAGATTCCTTTCTTGGTGAATTAGGAACGAAATGTGGATCATGATGGGAATCAACATCGTCGCTCTGGTCTTAGTGGATGGGTGAAATGTAATATTTCTTTTGATTACAATCATACTCGGGGAACTGTTTACGTCGATTTGTTGAAGTACTAAATGAACTGTAGATGATGACGGTTTCGAAAGTGTCGATTGCACTTTCGTAGTATCAATGTCTTCTACCTGGATAGCAGTTTGATCGTTTTTATTCACCTGTGACAATAATGACGGTGATGAATTCACACCAAGTTCGTCATTTGCCTTCTACTGGTGGCCCTCGATGGATAGGTACTAAACCTGAAAATTAAATAAATATTTATTTTGTTAAATACATTCCTACCCACCTCCCAACCTGATGCTTGTCACAAAGAGTGAAGTAACTCTAATTTTTTAAATAAAAAAGTTTATAAGCTTTATTTGCATTAAACTGCTACACATTCGATCGAATTGTAAGTAATACTGTAACTTAAAGTAAATATTATTATTAATAAATATATAGACCATGCAAAAAATCGATTTAAAGTTATAATTCAATAAAACTGTATTATGTCAAAAATTACTAACTTAGTCAATTATAGTGTCTTAAGTAGAAATATTATTTTTATTAAAGCTTGTGTAAATCAGTAATAGTGTATTAACTAAAAATAAGAACAAAACCATGTCAAGTGTAAATCAACAATACTGTATTAATTCAAAATAAAACTATGAATTTTACATACCTGATCCAGTAATAACGTTGGAACTCGAAATAATGCAACAAGCGGCATGCACTTTTTCGATCACTGTTGGTCGCAACTAAAGATGACACAATATTGGGATGGAGGGTTAGACTACCGGTCAGTCATGGATAATGTCTTAACACATCATAACTTATTCATTTTCTGCATTATTCCAATGACAGTTTTAATGACTTGTGAGGAATTAAATTTTACGTTTAATTATAGTGTTATGTCAATTTCGATGTATTTTGAGTTACAACACTATTGTAATACTAGTGCGATATGTACATATACACACATATATGTACGGCTTAGTTAAAAGTAACGAAAAATAGGTGATAAGTTGAAGTACAGATACTATTAGGAATACACTGCATTTTTCTCTTCGGTGAAGTGTCTCTGCATACATCCAAAACACGAGTCTTAATAAATGAATATACTGCATTGAGATATTATTACTACGTATAGAGAAGACACTGCGTACCGCTACAGTGGTCCCTTCAAGTATGGTTCAAGAACCATACCGCACTTAGTTACTTGCGAGTTCTTGAGCGATCGAGTCGTATTTGTATGTGTTTCGAAAAACGTTGAAACGCGTTAAATGCAATATCGTAACACACACGGCATGTGTGTGTTACGATATTGCACTAATAGTTGTAAAAATACAGCAAAGTGCAAAGGAATAACTTTCCATCGGTAAGTGACTATATAATTATTTTAAAGTTTATTTCAAACAAAATATTTAGCGGACGCCATGTTGCGTCATTTGTCAGAGAGAAAGGTCGCGAGAAAATTACACCTTCTAGCGCTGCGTGTTTATACTGTTTAGTGTTTGGTTTGACAGTTTCAGCGCTGCAGCGATTTTAGTTGTAACTCGTCATAAAATGGAGCATGATTTTGGCTTAGAGTGTCTTCTCTATACGTAGTAATATTAGCTCAATGATATACTGCGATATTTTCTCTTCAAATCCGGAAATTGAAACATTGTTCATCTAATTTAACGTATGCACCTGTCGCATGCAGTTTTCACGGCTCGGCTGCTTTGTATTGGCGTATTAGGTCACATAGCATATATACTATTCAGTTCTGATTCAAATTTGCCGAGTTTCTTCTGCCTAATCGGATAATATGCGACATACGTGCGGCGGGGCAGATTATAGTGAAAAGGTTTGCAAAAAAAATTCTGTTCCAGGTAATATAAAAATGTGTTTTGATTTACAGACAGTATTTGGGTGTTATAAAATTTCAGAATTCTATTATTTACTCACACAAAAGTTATGACTATGTGTTTTGTATAAAACTTTGCCGCCTGGGTTCTGAATTGCAACGGCCAGAAAATTACTGGTTTGTCGTGGCCTGCACAAATTTCATAGTTCATTAGCTAATAGGATAGACTAATCACCGAAACACAGTAAAAATTATCTTGTATCCAACAGAATTAGAGACCATAAGAAACCTATTTGGGTCCGAAGATATTTGTTCTCTAATCAACGAGATAACTCATTTGAAGAAACACAGTAAGTACTCTCACTATGTTGTTGTCTGGAAATAGAAGTTCAAGGTTCACTACCTTTCTTTACAGGAAGACGTTAGTTTATTGTGGAGAAATTTAATTAGAATCCGCAACTAGATAGACCATGCAGATGAATCCATTAATTTTAAATCAAATCAGTATGAGGTATATTCATTGGAAAAATATTCTGTGTAAAAAAAATAAAGTAAGTACTTTGTATTTGTATTTATTTTTATGTTTTTATTGTAACTTATTTTTTATGTGGGTACCAATAAAGTGTTGTCTATCTATCTATCTATTTCGTTACCCAATTACAATTTCAACAATTTGTTCAATGCATTTAAATTAAAAAGTCATCAGGAACAATATATTAAAAGTACCATTTTCGCTAACTCTACACACCATCACTGCACATTTTATCGCAACATACAAAAAACGATGTTTGAAGTAGGCAGTGCTCGCTTCGAAACGAATTACGAACGTAATGTTTGGACCTATTTCAACAGGGATTTACGAGTATGAGGATGCATACATCACTGCGGGATACGGTTTCAGTAAACGATCGCCTTGCAAAATGTCTTGCCTTTGACACCGAGCCAAGCCATTCCCTATTGTATACCTACGCCATTTAGTAAATGGCTCCATTTCTAGAATATGCTTGGCTACTAAATTTTATTTTAATTCAATTTCATCTCCTTTTATATCTATTTTGTGTTCATTGACTTACACATCGTTGGATATTATGAAATCATGTTTTTCTGTTTTATCAACGTTTTCATTACATAAAAGTCCTATTTCAGTGAGAAGTTTTAAATATTCCTTTTGAAACAACCTTAAATGTATAAGAATTATAAATAAGTAAATAATATCTACCACCACCTGTATGGGTCTTATTTATTTTTTTTACATAGTTACCTATATTGTTATCTATTACATTACGATATTTCAATTTCGCTCATGTAAATACACATTGAATCCTTTTATCAAATCGAAGTGAAAAGGTATAGTAGAAATGGACTACACGTTTCACTGTCAGTGTTCACATATTGTGTTTGAATTGGTTGTACAAATGTTTAAGCTTTTCTGAGTTGCACGAGTCACTTACGTTTAGACTTTAGGGTATGTATGTGTATATGTACACATGTAAGTAAGTATTTGGAAAAGGCGCGAAGCGATAACACCGTTTACCTCTTCCGATTGCAGAACCAATATTTATCCCAAGCGATTATTATCAAGATATTATGTGCGTTAACCTCATGTTTTATATAATTTCACTTACAAGGAGACTTAATTTCGTTCTGCAAAGGCACTTAAAGTAACATGAGAATTATTTGCTGATGGGATTTCGGTTAATGGAGCTGATCTTCATGCAGTTGCTAACCCAAATTCAAAATATTGTCCTGCTTATCGTAAAGGAATTTACAGTTCCTTGTTTAACCCTCGTTAACGCTAAAACAAAAATGTAAACCTCTTTCTCTTTATAATATCAGTTGAGACTTAAAACGCCTGGCAAAATTTAATAGCAATATATTTCGTAAATGTGTAATCGCATTGTATTGTTTCGCCTTAACGCAATTTTAATAACAACAAAGTACTCTATGTCCTCTCCTAAGACACTATCTATCGCCATGTAAAAAAATATTGACATCGGTTAATTGGTTTAGGCGTGCAAGCGTAACAGAGAGACAGACAGAGTTTCGCTTTTGTAATAAATCAGTATGGATTAACAACAATAAAACCGCAATTGCCAATGCAGTACTCAATTATTATTACGTGTAAAGGATTCTTCAATTACGTTTTTTTTTAAATAATTAAATTGTCATTTATTCGTTTTTCATTTTTAAAGGACTTGATTAATATTTTGCCTTTTGGAATTAGTGCTTCCACATGCACATAATTGGTAAAAATGCAAATAATGGCCAAAAAAGGCACATCCCTACGTCTAACTGGTAAAAATTAGATTGATGGAAATGTAAAAGAACTTTATACAGTGTCTATCAATAATAATTCTTATTGTTCCCATCTCTGGGCTGGGGCACCTCAGTACCAGTTGCTTCCACTAGACCGCATTCAACGACGAGCTGCTCGAATCATCGATGACCGGATTCTTTCCGAGAAAATTGACCCCCTTGCACTGCGAAGAGACGTTGCGTCGCTCTGCGTGCTGTACCGCATGTACCATGGGGAGTGCTCTGATGAACTTTTTGGATTGATACCTGCTGCAGACTTTCATTATCGCACCACACGTCAAAAATTGAGGTTCCATCCCTATCATTTGGATGAATGGCGTTCCTCAACAGTGCGGTTCAAACGCTGTTTTCTTCCTCGCACAACATCTTTGTGGAATCAGCTTCCTTCGGCGGTATTCCCAAACAGGTACGATTTAGGGACCTTCAAGAAGAGAGCCTATATCTTCCTCAAAGGCCGGCAACACACCGATTATTCCTCTGGTATTGTGGGTGTTCATGGGCGGTGTTGACCACTTAACATCAGGTGGCTCATTTGCTCGTTTGCCTCCTTTTTCCATAAAAAAGAAAAAAAAAAAGAAAAAAATCTATTTGTAAATAGGTTATGGCGCCGACCTAATTATTACGTCAAAGAGATCCGCTAGGCGTTGTTTAATGCCAGGTCCCAGGTTCGATTCCCGGGTCGGGCAAAGTAGTATTGGGTTTTTCCATTAGAAAATTCTCAGTAGCAGAAAGGAATCTATAATTTTGCCCGAAAATGGCTCACCACTTACAACGAGGAGCGAAAACAGAGTTGTCATAATGTGGAAACAGAAATGCACCTCTGCCTAGCCCTTCGGGGTATTCTTCAGTCAGCGTGAGTGTGTGAATGTATGAATAGTTGGAACCACGTCTAAATCACAGTAATATTTTTAGTGCAATCGTCTTAAAAGATGCTGAGCTATAAATATTAGCGAAAACCGCTATTATGTAAAGTGAAAATGCAGTTTGGACTGGAGATTTAGTTAGGTTCAAATTATCTTTAGACATCCAGTTAGTTCTTTGAAAATAAAAGAAACTCGCAATTTAAACATAATATGCCACTTATCAGAAATAAAAAGTATTGCTCATTATTTAAATATACTAAAAACATTATATATTAATAGCCTTTGATATTGGTCCTGTTCTTTCTGTTATGTACATAGCGATTACTAACTTAATCAATCTTTGCGAAGTTGACCACTTTCATTTACATTACATTGCCCGTTGAGAAAGAAACAATTTCTATCTGTAAGATTACCTCAGAAAAAGTTTTCTATTATGGTATGAAAATCATTCGTCTTTTAATTGTGAATAAATGAGTAGGACATTCGCTTGGAGTAATCTAAAGTATTTGTGTAATATCTAAATACGTTTAACTGTATTCTAAACATTCTATAATACAAATGGCAAAACGTGGATGCACGAATGTTATTATAATCTGCCATAAAATAGGCGGCTCTATCTCTACGGGTTACGGAGTATTTTGGCAGTATAGAATTAATAAAAATTAGCGACGTTTATTTTCATTTCTTAATTTATTTGATATTTCTTCATTCTAAAAAAATATAAATAATAAAATGACAATATATGGAATAAGTTAACTAGTATCCTTGATACATGTCGGTCAATTTTCTGCTTGTTGAATGACTATTTAACAGATTAAAATCAATTCACGTACAAACGAAGAACCATTTTAATTAAATTAAGTTTATTTCGAAGTGCGGACACACGCCAAATAATACATCGCTTAACGTGATGGCTCGCATGAAGTCATAAATGAAAACGTATTCATTGAATAATTATAAATAATAAATTGACAATATAAAATTAATTATTAATTAATTTTATATTATTATACATAATAAAATGTCAACTTATGGAAAAATTTAACAAGTATCCCGCGATATTTGTCGGTCAATTTTCTGCTAGTTTTCGACATGACTAAAATGTTTTCGACATGATTGAAATTTTAAAAATTTGGTCACCAACGCGGTTGCTTTTATTTAACAGATTGAAGTCGGTTCATGTTCAAATGAAGTGAAATATTAATTAAATTAAGTTTGTTTGTTCTGGCGGCCACGCGCCAAACTGTACATATAACATACCTACCGCTTAACGTGACTGCTGTCATGAAGTCAAAAAAGCAACGTTATTCATTGAATACTTCAATAATAATTTAAGTTCTTGTATTATCGGGATTCGATTAGGTACTTTTGCTAGGTTATTATTGAATTATTGCTTTAGGAAATTTTCAAAAGCACGATATCTTCAAATATTCTCCGGCATTGGGCTTTCGTAAAAGGAAGTGCCGATTGCCGTGAGTACAAATTACACAAGCTGATGAAGCGTAGTTTAATAAATACGCTTTTGCTCCCCGGGGGTGGCAGTGTTGTGGTTCCTATGAAATCCCGTGATTTCATAGGAACCTTTCTGTAAATTTCAATGAATCATTTCGCTTTTATTTCGTAGTGGACTAAGACTTGACAGATGTAGAGAAGACCCTAGCCCAGCAATAGGACGTATTTGGGCTGCTGATGTCGGCGATGGTTTCGCTTTTTTGATGCTGATACATATATGTAATTTACTAATTGTAACATCTTTGATAAGACCGCTGAATAGGCTACTTACACACATTGTAGAGACTTGGCGTATAGAATTGCAGACAATACTCAATACGGATAATGACGACGATCCGATTAAATCTACATAAATGAATTATACGTAGATTGATGTAACACTTGATAGTTACTGAAAGGTGATAAGAATTAAAATATAAAATTTTGATGAAAGAACTAAAACTTTGTAAACTTTTGTTGAATATTATGATCTAAACTTCGTTGTGAAATTGGTGTAAAGATGGATAGATTGATAAAAGTTTCTTCTTCTTCTTCTTCATCAACCCATATACGCCCACTGCTGAGCACGGGTCTCCTCTACCATTGAGAGGGTTTAGGCCATAGTCCACCACGCTGGCCTAGTGCGGGTTGGCGGACTACACACCTAAGAAATTCCTAAGAACTCTTAGGTGTGCAGGTTTCATCACGATGTTTTCCTTCACCGTTAAAGCAAGTGACAATTCAATGTGAATACACACATGACTTCGAAAAATCAGAGGTGTGTGCCTGGGGTTCGAACCCGCGACCGCCGAGATTCTCGACCGCGCGCCCAAACCTCGAGGCCATCACTGCTTAAAAAGTTTAGATTTCATTTATTTGAATTTTTTTAATTAGTTATCTTCAGTATTAATAGTTGTCATACTTTTAATAAGGGGTGTAAGGGGGACGAATAACATCGCACGTCCCCAACTGCCAACCCTACCTGCACGCGGTACACCCTGCTGACCAACGGATGTGGCTCTGGCGGCCGACTAGTGGCGGCATAACCACTCAGATATGCTGGAATGAACTAAATACCAAAACCCACGGTGGGCAGCAGCACCGTCGGGTAAATCATTCCAGCCACTGCGGTCACCAACCCGCCTGCCAAGCGTGGTGACTATGGCATATTCCCCCAAATGGCACCACATTTAAATCCACGGCCCCCAGTTCCCGGTAGTCTCGCTATTCCTGACCACGGTACCGGTCATGGTAACGGCGAGACGGGGGGTGCTAGGAATCCCCGGGTTACGGCAGGGTACCACACACAACTGTTTTTGGCGACGTACAACGGACGCTCTCTGCGGCTGGACGAACACCTCACAGAATTGGAAGTAGAGCTAAGTCGCATTAACTGGCATATTGTAGGGTTATCTGAAGTCCGTAGACAGGGGGAGGATAAGATTACCCTACCTTCCGGTCACTTGCTCTACTTCCGAGAAGGACACCAACCATCCCAAGGAGGCGTCGGGTTTATGGTCCATAAGTCACTGAAAAGCAACATTGTAGAAGTTGGCAGTGTGTCGGCGAGGGTAGCGTACCTTGTCTTAAAATTAACTGAGAGATACTCGCTCAAGGTTGTACAAGTGTACGCCCCGACGTCAACACACCCTGACGACGAAGTCGAGGCCATGTACGAAGACATAGTGAAAGCTATGTCTCGTACCAAAACGTCTTACAGTGTTGTAATAGGTGACTTCAATGCCAAAGTGGGAGTACAGAGCTATGGCGAGTCGAGGATAGGTCCATTCGGTTATGGGAGCAGAAATAGTCGGGGGCAAATGCTAGTCAACTTCCTCGAGGCCCAGGGGCTTTTTCTTATGAATTCTTTCTTCCAGAAGAAGCCCCAAAGGAAGTGGACTTGGCGTAGCCCTGACAATGCGACTAAAAATGAGATCGACTTCATTATTGCTGACAGGCGCCAAATATTCAGAGATGTCTCTGTGATCAATAGGTTTAATACCGGTAGTGATCACCGACTTGTAAGAGGCACTCTGAATATTAACACAAAAATAGAACGTGCGCGCTTAATGAAGTCGACTCTTCGTCCATCACTGCCCCAGATCGAAGCCGGCTGTGAAGCCTTTCAGCTGGACCTACAAAACCGATTCGCCCTACTGGAAACCACGGAAAGCATTGACGACGCCTCCAATAGTCTGGTGCGGATTATTCGCGAAGTGGGCTGCAAATACTTTCGACCTAAGAGTAAGGGCCGTAAGTCTAAGCTCTCCTCTGAGACTCTGGAGTTACTGAGGAGACGACGAGAACTTACAATCGCCACACCATCTGAGCGTCAGGTACTTAACAAGGAGGTGAAGAGGCTAATACGGCGCGACATAAGGCGCGCGAATACTTTGGAAGTTGAAATTGCCATTGCGCAAAATAAAGGCTCCAAAGTATTCGCTAAGCCACACACCTCCTGTTGTCACCTGACGAAACTCAGAACACAACAAGGCACCACCGTCACCTCAGTCCCAGAAATTCTCGGAGAGGTCGAAAAGTATTACGGAAACTTATATGCTCAAAGAGCAGTTCCGCCTGTGGCCTGCAACGTGGATGATCCGCGAGCCAGACTGACCCGCCACTACTCAGGCGAGCTTCCCGACATCGAATTGGGCGAGATTAGAATGGCCCTCAGTCAACTTCATAACAACAAGGCTCCGGGAGATGACGGAGTAACCACTGAGCTTCTCAAGGCAGGAGGTACTCCTGTCTTGAAAGAACTGGTCAAGCTTTTTAACTCCGTCATCCAAACTGGCACAACACCTGAGACATGGAGCAAGAGTGTGGTGGTTTTGTTCTTCAAAAAAGGTGACAAAACCTTATTGAAGAACTACCGCCCCATCTCACTCTTGAGCCATGTCTATAAGTTGTTCTCGAGGGTCATTTCGAACCGTCTCGTCCGAAAATTCGATGAATTCCAACCACCGGAGCAGGCCGGGTTTCGGAGGGGCTTTAGCACCGTAGACCACATACACACACTAAGGCAAATAATAGAGAAGACGGAGGAGTACAACCAACCCTTATGCCTCGCGTATGTGGACTACGAGAAAGCTTTTGACTCCGTCGAGACCTGGGCTGTTCTGGAGTCCATGCAGAGATGCCAGATTGACTACCGCTACATCCAGGTGATGAGAAGCCTGTACGAGGCCGCTACGATGACCGTCCAAGTACAAGAACATAGCACTAAGCCAATCCAATTGCGGCGAGGGGTAAGACAGGGAGACGTAATTTCTCCGAAACTGTTTACCAACGCATTGGAGGACGCTTTTAAGACGCTCGATTGGAAAGGACGGGGCATCAACATCAACGGACAGTACATCTCTCATCTGCGATTTGCGGATGACATAGTCGTCATGGCGGAATCTCTGCAGGACTTGGAGGAAATGCTTAACAGCCTAGACCAATCTTCAAGACAGATAGGCCTCGGGATGAACATAGACAAAACAAAGATCATGTGCAATCGTCATGTTCTCCCGATGCCGGTTGTCGTAGGGGATGCCACTCTCGAAGTTGTCCAAGAATACAACTACCTTGGCCAAACCATTCAACTAGGCAGGCACAACTTCGAGGTGGAGGCAGACCGAAGAATAGGGCTAGGCTGGGCGGCATTCGGGAAGCTGCGTCATATTTTCAAGTCGTCGATCCCTCAGTGTCTTAAGACGAAAGTCTTTAATCAGTGCGTCCTACCCGTTATGACATACGGAGCCGAAACGTGGACACTCACTAAAGGCTTGGTCCACAAATTTAAGGTCGCTCAGCGTGCTATGGAGCGGGCAATGCTTGGAGTTTCTCTGGTGGATAGAATTCGTAATGAAGTCATCCGCCAGAGAACCGGAGTCACTGACATTGCCCGCAGGATAAGTACGCTGAAATGGAAGTGGGCCGGCCATGTCTGCCGGCGGTCGGACGGCTGGTGGAGCAGACAAGTGTTGGAGTGGAGACCGCGCTTAGGCAGACGTAGTGTGGGACGTCCTGTAACACGATGGACCGACGACTTGAGAAAAGTGGCGGAAAACGGATGGATGAGGGCTGCTCAAGACCGGGATGGTTGGCGCTTTCTTGGGGAGGCCTACGTTCAGCAGTGGACGGTGATGGGCTGATTGATTGATTGATACTTTTAATATGAACGCTGATTTTTATATTTAACTTATTAGAAAAGGCATCTAGACCGAGCTAGTTTTGCGTTAGGAACAACAGTGGGTATCATTAAATTTTCAGAAACTATGCATATTTATGGAACGATTACAGAACAACGCAATAACATTGACTCCATAGTTCCGCGAAGGTAGTTAGCGAGTTGCAAACACAGTAACTCACTTCCCTTTAATATAACTCCCCGTTTCTATAACGAAGTTGTCGTCAGTGCGTTAAAGAGTTTGTCTGTTACCTTGATGTTGGTGACTTCGAAAACATCAAAAAGTTGCTTCAAAGTTTGAGTCAACTGTACAGATTCTTTGTACGTCAAAGAAACTTTTCAAAGAAATGACATGTGAATGTTTGATAACAGGTAATAAAGCATTGCCAAAAAGTTTTCGATACTTGAGTAAAAACTGTAATCTTAATTACCTATCTATTTGCTTACTCTAAGATTGTCCAAGATATTGATGTCGATTTTCTTGTCTTTAATATATTTTCAATAGCTGTTGATTTTTATGCGTTTAATATACATATAAGATGTTTATGCGAGCGTCTGTATGCGTATTAAATTAATGTTTTTAATGAGATTCTTGAGAAAACAGTCATTGGAAAAAATTGTCGAGGCAGGAGGATAGGATAATAATATGACTCATGAATTATTGAAAATTTAAGGGCCGAACCATGTGCATTACTATATGCACTCGATAAATGTATTCCTGGAAGAGATATTGAAGTAGCTACACGAGTTGATAAAACAACAAACTACGGGATTACTTTAGTTGTGAAAAGATAATGTAAACAACATTTTCTATATTCACAAACGTTACGAAATTTTCCATTTAGACTAGTTTTTTGTTTTTCTCTTTAATATAAACATGATATTCTTAAACCCGCTTAAAAGTAAAGCGCCATGCACCTTAAATCCCATTCTTGCTTTTTATTTTTCTAAACGTTTGCAACTTGGATTGTAGCACGACTGTACCTTGAAGCGTAACGGTTATGAAACTGGTACGTTTTAGATTCTTATTAGAAGTCCGAAGCCAAGCGTGTATAAAATGATCATTGGATTCACATTCAATGTTCGTCTCGATTTTGCCGTACACAAATTTGTCTGCTACACATAACTAATTATTACGAAGCTGTTCGTATTTATTTCAGTTTTAGAAGTTTTAGCTACCGCTTCGTTTGTTAGCGAAGCTTTTGTTTTGAAATTACTGAGCGCACTATTGTTCTGGTTACAAGCGCCGGTCTTTCCAAATGTATGCTGAAAAATTAATTTTCTCTGCGCTTGGAGTTTAAACTGCATATGTAAAATTTGGATTTTAAGTTTCGTTTATATGAGGAATTTTGTTATTTTATGTCTTAGTTGTTACATTTTTTTAAATTGTATTATTCATCTTCCTAAAATGATGTAGCTGAAATTTGTATAACTTTTAAGTAAATTGATAATATTAGACTGAAATACACGTATTATGAAAATACTAGTTGTTTATTTAAGGGAAGCAAGATCCGTGAATGGAAGTTACTGTGGCCGTATTTAGTGATTTGCAAGTCAAACTAAACAACTTAAGCTTAGCCAACGTATAAATGGTTCATAAGTAAATCGGTACATTTTTGGTCTTGTTATTTCTAAAGCTTGAATTATTTACTTCCGTAAAAGGGTTTTAATAAATTAACATTTAAAAAATCTAATTATCACCTTCCCACATTGGTTGAATAAGGCGTTTGCATGAAATCAACTTTTATTGAACACAAAATATTTTGGCTTCGATTTGTTTTTCATCTAAAGTAATTCTTACTTCATTACATAATTTTGGTGTTCGTGCTCCTAAATTGACAAAGATTATTGTTTAGTACCTATATTGGTTGGCACAAAATTACGTCTCCGTGTTAAAGATATGTTCACGTTACGCAACAAATCAACGTTAACAAAGGGTTGCGGATAATACGTATGAACTTAAGAACAACCATAAATCTTGTAGCTGTTTGATACGTACAATGTACGTAAGTTAACGTTGATAGTACAAACTGTCGTACACATATACGTACAGCTTTATAAAGAGTTAAATTAACTTAAATGTTAGAATGGTGAACCGCTATCGATGTTTCCAGATAATGCCGTGGAGCGAGTTTAAGTGAAACGTCGATAACTGGAGGGTCGGGATGAAAAATGTAGTGCTCTTCGGGGATTTTCGCATCGAAAACTTTGTATAAATAAACCGTGGATTTCTAGTTATACTTTGGCTGTGTGTGTTTCCACAATAAGTTGTTCATATATTTATGTTCGTATGAATTGTGTTTGTTGAAAGCAAATAACACGTTTACTTCAGAAATCTTGCGAAAGCTTTGTGCATAATAAATGAATAGATACTATACAAGTTTTCTAATTATAATACCTATATTGACAAAATTATTTTAATATTGTATGGTACCATTTTTAATGAGGTTTAAATCTTTTTAGGTAGTCTATGATGTTAAAAAAATCTTTTTAAAAATGATCTCTACGATTCTATTGAGTAAAACTTCTGCTTCTGTGTAAGTTTTACGTGTGTAGGTATTCTTACAAATATCACACTTATAGTTCGCTTAAGTTATAAGCTAACACATTTTAGTTCATTATTTTAGTAAAAAAAAGAATGTAGAGTAAAATTTTAATTTCATTTAAAAATACCTTAAGTCCATAGCTTAAATCAGTGTCTCGCAAACTTTTTTAGTCTGCGGCACGATAACTGAGGAATTTTTTTTCCGCGGCACACTAAGCTAAATAAATTTTCGGAAGAAAACGTATATTTAAAAATAATTAAAAAAATTGTTTCACAAATAGGTACATTAATTAATATTTGGTACAATAGAAAGGAACATATTTTTATTTTAAACTTAATGTTATGGATAGGCTTGTTTCTGGGAACAGCAACCCTGAGCGGTATGTTGAGTGGGGGAAAATTCACGCCAGTGCCTCTCTAACCAATTCACCCTCGCTTGTGCATCTTGTTGTTACGACAAACTTTGGGAGGGCAAATACGAGTACCTGCGTTCTGGCTAATTTAGTTAAAGTTAAATGACTACTTTTTGGGTAATTTTATAGTTATCAGAAATTGGTTTTTAGATTAATCTCAGAATATCTAGTGCAACTTGGAAAATCTTTTGCGGCACACTTAACATTCTCCCGCGGCACACCAGCGTGCCGCGGCACACAGTTTGCGAGACACTGGCTTAAATGAATGTAACCTATTTATTTAGCTATAGCCTTACAACTGTCAGCCTGACGTCGACCATTTAGGGACTTGTCCGACCTAAGCCCACTATTATATTTGATTGACTGACTAGTTTTTTTTTTTCTATATTGAAAATTTGTTGAATATAAAGGTTTTTTCTCAATGTTTTCTTTAAAATTAAAAATAGCAGAATTTTAAGATAAAACATACATAGATGCGCAGAATGCTTTCTATTCTATCTATTTAAAATAAAGACCTGTATCTACTATAAAGATACTTAATGAAATATATACTTTAAAGAGACTGAAGTATTATAAACCTTTAAATGAAAGGAAACCTTTGTACTATGGTGTTTGGTTGTGTAATTAAACAGAACCTAATAAAATTATCCTATAAAATACCGGTAATTGCGTATTTGTGTTAATCATTTCCAACAATTCCAACAACAATATTTAAGCGAATATCAATTTAACTGTTCTTAGTTAATCCAAATTTTGTGGAACGATTAAATCGTTTTACATACTTGTCGTATTGGCAGTGTGTGAGTTGAGTCCTGGTATGCCAATTAACAGGAAGGTATGTATTGTTTTGGGGAATTTATTAAAATGTACCAAAAACTCCGTAAATAATTAATACTCGCCGATACATCAATTTATTTGGAACAAAATTTTATCTAAATTAAGTTTAATTAAGATATTCTGAAAACGTCGCTTGTGATAAAACTTGCGTCGACCGAAGTAGAGATCATTTTGTATATTCAGCTTTTCGTTTCGAAAAAAAAATACGCTATTTCGTTAAAAAATTACTCTTATTGTAACTCCGATTTCTGCCTCATAAGTCCCGCGTCATAAAAATGTGGCGTGCGTTTCGGAAGACCAGGGTTTTATTACAGGCTCACCCGAAACGTTATTAGTCTTTCAATTACAAAATTCTTAATATGTCTGGAAGTGTGCTTGAAAAAAAAATTGTCTTGCTCATTACTTTGGACTTCAACTCAGCTCCAAATACACTTACTATGTCTACCTTTTCAGGGGTTTAAAAATGTATTTCACGTCTCACTTAAATCCGATAGTAATGATAGGTTTAATTATCGTTTATCCTCATATTTTTATGACGTAAATCCCGTATAAATATTGTCGTAAAAGTTATCCTTGTAAATCAACCATACTCTGGTAAAATAGTTTATGAATGATTTTGTTTGTAAACAGCACATATTTATTTACACGTGGATATCAATTCGCATGTATTACACCTTTACAGAGTCACATTTTTATTTACTGGTATTAAGATCTTGTCGTGTGTAGTAGCTGGCTGCAGGAGGCTTCCGACCGTTCCCGGTGGAAGTCATTGGGGGAGGCCCTTGCCCAGCAGTGGACGAATATTGGTTGTTGTTGATGATGAGGACGATTAAGATCTTTACTGTTTAGTTATGAAATTTGGTGCAGAAATGCAACTCTGCTCATATTTTTGAAGAATACAGGCGTGGAGTTATATGTTATATCCAAATGTATTTAGACATGTAATATAATGCATATATGGTATGGACCATCATTTAATGAAGCGTAAGCTGCAAGCAGTGTTTTATAACGAATGCAAAACTTTTGTATGTTTATGATTTCTTTTGTACTCGTAATACTTAAAACAATATAATAATAACGATGTATTACGTGTAGGGATTGGCAAGGTCCCATTATTACCCTCGTTTTTGTTGAATGTAACAATTTTTTCGTTGCCTAAATTTGATGTTTATCTAGACCTGTATAACGTAAGCTTGGAAGTGAAATTACACCTTACTTATGTAAATTAACTACTAAAATACGTCAACGCATAACAAAACAAGTTTCTGAAATGCCGACAAGAAATTGCTCACGGGAAGGTAAAATTAAGAACGTGGCTATTACCTAAATTAACAAAGCCATTAGGGCAGCAGTAATGTAATACCGCAATCATTCAAGTACTTCGCGGGAGTTTTACTATTAATATATTTTTTTAGCTCAGGCTTGATAAATAAGTAAGCGGCTGATAGGATCTAAGTTGTTATGGTCCGTTTAAGCTATAAAATCTTACCCGGTTCTTTTACAAATAATATATAAATTTTAGGAGACCTTGCAATGTCTATGGCTATATAAATCGGTTCGGGTCAATTGCTGTTGGGGATTGGGAAGTAGATAGATCGAGTTATTCGTTTCAAATCTCGTAAAAGTTAAATTACCCGAATTGAAAACTCGGATGATGAACGTATTATAAAATGATGCCAGTGCTACTAAAAATTGTAAAAGCAATTTAAAAAACTTTGGTTGAAAAGTAATACATTGCTTAAATTGGCGAGTTGCAAGAGGTTTGAGGCTTGACGTCTGTATCTTTCAAAATTCTTAGTAGCATATTTTTTGCAGTTTTTTCAGTTAACAGCATTTGGTTTGACACCTATGTATATCCTAGGTCTTAAAACAAAACTGAGAAAGCATAGTTACTGAAATAGTTATCTTTTTACTTTGGGCAAATTTGCAAATAAACTGTCATTCAAAACAAACCTTTTAAAGCCATAACAGTATACAATGTATACGTAGGAATTTCGACATAGGATACTAACAATCTAATTGTATAGTAGTATTAGAAGGATGTAAATTCTTGTCTAATAGTCTAGCCCCGCCAGTCAAAGCCGTGTTAGCTATCTACCGCAGACGTTACTATTCATCGGAGCAGTGATCAATGCGCCCGCTCTGATTAGCCACACTGTAGTGAAACTAATATCTGTTATAAATAGACATGTGTATACCAATTAACTGATCAGAAATTTTAATCTAACCTTGCACTTGCATGTAATCTGAAAGAGGGTTTGAGGAGTCTGGGAAAATTGTGCGGGCTATTGAAAATTATGGAGGATATTTTATCACTTGATGCAATAATGGTCGGGAAAAACTTCCTTTAATTACGTAAAGGGTTCAATCCTCGCATCGAAACAAATGTTTGTTTGATCCACAAATATTTGTTTTAGGTCTGGATATTTCTTTGACCAAAATGTCTCTTGTTGTTTCTAATACCCACGACTCAATACTTGTACCTTAGTGTGCGGTCAGAATTATGCATGCGATATATATTGGATGTCCCTATTCATTTAATTTTGGAGATTGCTCACTATCAGATGCCGTGTCACATTTTCGGCGATTTTATTTGCCTATGTAAGAAAAGCCTTCAATATTCTTATAACGAGTTTGACAAAATTATGCTAATAGAAAAGTGACACACATAGTATAGGTTTTAAATCTCATTATAGATGACGTCGATATCAGAAAAAAATGAGGGACTTTTTGGTCGACCCAGACAGAAAATTATTTTATATCGGGGATCAAATTGGAGGTCATGATATCTGCCCCGAAAAGGGTTCGAGCTGGAGCTATATTTAGAGTTTAGATATTTTAACAAAGTTTATCCTACGTCGGGGGGTAATTTGTTCAATATGATGGGCATTTTTTTAAATACAGGTATGTACTCGTATACCTATAATAAGAGAACATCAAAGGACATCCAGGCGATTATACAATTCATTTGTTTTGTGATGCTTTTTTCCACTTCTTCTTCTATCTGTTTTATACTTTAACTTCTATTTTACTATTCTTACTCAATAATAATTAAATAAAAAAAAATAATCAATCTAGTTTGTTGCATCACACTTTTATTCTAAAAAAAACTTTGTGTGGTCCCTCCAAATCTCAAATAAAGTTGATCCAAGACGAAAATTCTAAAAATTTAGCCATCAGAAGCGCATTAAAATAAAGAGATGAAATATTCTGTAGTTTCATTCCCTTTTTTGAAATACCAAGAATATAATTATGAAGTCAAAAAGCCTCTAATCCGCCCCTCAGTTGTAGAGGAGGCCGGGGTCAGCAGTGGGACATACATATTATGTATATGGGATGATAATGATTTTAATAAAGCAGTGAAATGTGTTGCGAAACGCATATTTAAATATGGCACTTACTAAATTCTAATTTCTTTATGTTAGCAAATGTTCAAGTCTACGTCTAATATTCTACTGATATGATAAATTAACTATTGTAATTGTAACTTAAATTATTAGTAAAAATAGCTGTAAATAATTTTATACATTTTCATTACATTCAGATTCGGGTAAAATTTCATATTCCTGTAGAATTAATAAAAATGAAGTACCTATTAATTCTTTAAAATTTAGGGTAGATATACCATGTATCTAAGTTGCGGAAGGAATAAGTCGCAAGAAATATCAGTGGAGATATAGAGAGAATGTACATATCTTCCGTTACTTAAGTCACGGTAAGGCTTAAAGTAGATAAGATTACGATCTTTCAGAAGTCAAAATGTCAGTTTCTCGCTTTTAGTGTAAAGTTAAGATAAAATTATGGAATGAATGATCAAATTAAAGAAATTTAAACTTTAACTCTGGTTTTGCTAAATCACAGCTGTGTGAACTAGATACAGAAATGCAACTCGGACCATTTGTGTAAAATGTTGATATTGTTACATGAAGTTATGAATTACGAACGGTGGATAGCATTCTATAATTACGAAAGGTAAAAATAGGAGACGTAAACGTCTCTAAACTGTCTCGTTTTCTTTATACGGTATGTCCCATGCGATTTAGGGGTTCCGAGATTTTACTTTTACTGTGTACCTACTTAAGAATAACATAAAAACATTGCAAAGCGTTTATTAAATATTTTGGCTTATGTTTGTAACTGATCGTGTGAATGATGTAATTCCATTCGGGAAATAGGTTTAAATTTACTTTACTGGTCTAAAGCGGATCAGAAGACTCCGCGTCTCTCTAAATCCTTACGGGTGAAGAAAGTAGATTTTCACCTAATATTTTTTTCACAGCATATTTATTAACTTTGCAGATTTTAATTATTTGGTCTTTTAGAAATAGTAGAAATATTTTATTGTAAATAAGAAAGGTGGTGCCATAGGGGGGATTTGCCATAGTCACCACGCTTGGCAGGCGGGTTGGTGGCCGCAGTTTTATTTTTAATTCAGTGGACGGCGATAGGCTGATGAGATGAGAGAAATAAGAAAGCTTTTATACGCTTTAGGGAAATAAATTTTTTTATTTAAATTTTTTTTCTTTCTTCTTTCAATATTTTATTAAAATGTTATTGGGAAAATTTTTGGAAGAAATGGGTAAATTTCGTGCAAAATACACCGAACTTTCGCGCGCACACCTGTCACATATTTTGTGATTACGATAACAGTAGCAGCAGCGAATTATCGTACATTTCCCGAAACACTACGTAATAATACGTACATACATATATTGTGTCTCTTTACAAACCTTCCAGTACGAGATACATGATTTTGAATTTGTAATTAAGAGTCGAGTTACTTTTATGTGTTAAACCTCCGTTGAAATATTTAAACTATGTATATTGTAAACAAGCTTATTTAAGTCTGATAGTGGGATCGCCTGATTTAACTAAATACATTATAGATTTTTAAATATAGCTTAAGGGGGTAGATGCACTCAGAAGCGTAAAAAAAGGCCTATTTAAAAAAATTTTTTTTTTACAGTAATTAAGTTTATTTTACAAAATAAATTATACAGAGTTTTTATACAATGCTTTAACTTAACATTTATGAAAAAAAAAAAAAAAAATACATATTATTTATTAAAATATCGCCATATCGGTTGGATCCTCTCCCGCGAGTAGTACTTCGCGGTGACCATCACAACAGCCTTCTGGATCATCTGAATTCGAAAAACCAAGGTGAAACCTTTAGTTTAATAATAAATCCAGTCTTTAATCGAAGGATATTGATTTTTGTTAACAATTACTATATTTTTTAAACAATTAACTTTTAACATTTTATCGAAAATCAGAGTCCAAAGTTTCGAATGCCACCATTTTGTAAATTTTCAAAAAAAAAAAAAAAGCTTCGATTAAAGACTGGATTTATTATTAAACTAAAGGTTTCACCTTGGTTTTTCGAATTCAGATGATCCAGAAGGCTGTTGTGATGGTCACCGCGAAGTACTACTCGCGGGAGAGGATCCAACCGATATGGCGATATTTTAATAAATAATATGTATTTTTTTTTTTTTTTTCATAAATGTTAAGTTAAAGCATTGTATAAAAACTCTGTATAATTTATTTTGTAAAATAAACTTAATTACTGTAAAAAAAAAATTTTTTTAAATAGGCCTTTTTTTACGCTTCTGAGTGCATCTACCCCCTTAATTTAACACCAACTGAATGACACACATTTATAACGCTTAATAAAAACCTTTCATACTCTTCTTAAAATGTCTTTGTAAAATTCCATTTCATAAAATTCTTTATCGTCTTGCATTTTTGTAATATGTGTGCATACCAAATATTGTTCCGGACAACGCATTTATGGAGAGTAGGCCACATCATTTACAAAACAAATATTTATTCCAGATGTGGAAGGATAAAAATGCCTTTTTATCAGAATATTCTGTGATATACCAAAACTCTTTTGGGAGTTTTTGTGATGCAACAGGTTTATTTAATTGATGCGAATTTTCATGTTTTTGTGTAGGATATTGAAGTTAGTTTGAATTTAGTTCTTGAGGCTCCGTGACACATATTAGGGAGTTAAGCGTTCGATTACTATGGTTGAGCAACTGTAGGCGCGGTCCGTACTTTGATGGTTGACAGCACTTAGATCATAGCGCGTTTAGCACAAGTCATACAGATATCGAAAGAGCGAAGCAGTTTCTCAGTAATAGATTAAGTCTTGTCTAATACCCTATCAATAGTTTAAACATTCTGATATGTCGTTCTAAGTTTAGGCAATCTATTGGAATGGAACTTTGAAATTGATTATGGGTCTAGATGGGACGGTGCTATTAACGTTTGGCATTTGTTAATCCGGTAGTGATTGAGAAAGAGCAAAATGGTAAGCATTGAGACACTGATACGTTGTAGGTAATTGATATTTATTCATGACTCTGTTAACCATGAAGGGCTAACCGCAAATCACAAGTTTGATTTGCGGATAGTTTCAAAGTTTCTTAACAGGATCATGTGTCAAAGGTTGCATTCGTTGTTGTTGTTTTGTGAACAAAATGAAGAGACAAAGTCCAACTTTCATAATTTCTGAATATGAGTATGATGTGTCTTAGCGATTTGCATATGAACATATTTAGTAATAAGAACACTGTGGTGACTGCTGAAAACACATGATAAAAATGTCGTTTTTCGAAAACAGTTCGAGCTGTGGCTCCAAGCGTAGTAATGTTATATATTTTTTAGTAAAAAGGTACAGTATAAAATTGTTGTATTTTTCATAAGTATAAGGATTTTTAAAGACCGTTAGCGATGCTAACGTATAAGGTATTTACATAATAATTACATATACATACATATGTAAATATGTATGTAGTACATTGACGGCTTGCGAAAAAAGAGGCTACAAATTCGATCCCTGGACCGAGACAAACGTTTGTGTGATTCACAAATATTTATCTCCGGTCTATGTGTATGATAGACCGAAAAGTGTCTCCACTTGTACCACCAATATTGTTATTAAAAGGAGAAATTTTATCAAACTAAAACAATAATGATATTGAAATCATATTGACAATATTATTAACCCAGTCATTACAACTATAATATACTAATTAGCTGATATTAAATGTATGTTATAGTATGGAAAACTGTAGGTAAAACAATTATCATGTGTCGTGAGCATCTCGGAGATAGTGTGCAAATATTTGATTACTCGGTCATTGCGCCCCGCGTTATCATTTCCCGTATATATTTTGATGATTTACTGGGTATTAATTCGGCTATACTCCATTAACTAAAACAACGAGAGTCGTTTGCGAAACATCTCAGCAGAATAATTACCAAAGGCTCGAAGCGAAAGATATAATTAGTTTTTAAGTATATTAACGATGTTCAATAAAAAAAGAAATTACAAAGCAACGGAGTGTTTCTCGCGAGTTTGTTAATACTATGGCTGTTTTATAGCGACTCTTTAAAAAAAAAAACTTTGGACATTTAATTTTAATACAGCGGTATTTTTTGTACCGGTAACTTCACTCAATGTCTATTCGCGTTTTATTTGAATGCCGGTAACACAATTACAGCACGAAGTTCATTCAATACGAACATGTTCGATCTCAAAATCTCTGTTGGACCATCAAACATGATTACGAAGAAGTGGGTTAAAAGTTGTGCGATTAACATTAGTCTAATGAGTATCTGAGCGCGGTGCGTGGTCCGGAGTATGGTGTACGGTAGAGATTGCGCTAGAGCGTGTTGTGCCGGCGGCGCGTGCGCATTCTGTCCAGTGGCGCGAGGGACGCAGGCGCGCTGCCTCCGCTCGTAACAACTAATATCTGTTATTACCGTCCTCATGTGTCTGACAAACACGCTGCGGATTATTTAAGGTGAGTGCAGTGTCGGCAATTTTTATTTATAATTCCCATATACTGATATGTTGACAGAGAAATTTTCTTGGAACAATTAATACTGTGTAAATTTCCCCAGAAATATATTTAACAAAACTTAAACTGACTTGGTTCGATCTGAGTGTAATATTGTCATGTTTTCGTTGATTACTTTATAAAATTAAGGAATAGAATGACAATAAATTAGAGCTAATAAATGTAAATTACAAATTTATTTACAAAGACAAACGTTCATTACTTGTTGTATTATGATTCTTTTATTTTTATTGGTAAATTTTTATACGGTAAATGTTACGATGTATTGAATTTAGGACAAGTAACTGATTATCTTCAGCTCCATTGATATCAGTGAGTAACGTTCGCTGTACAGTGTACACACAGGTCAAGTTCAACGAAATAAAGGAGTGGCGTAATTTTTCCTCAGACAGACTTGCATTTTAATCAACTATATTATACTGCTGAACATTTATATCATAAAAAGATTTAGGTTAATTTTAATTAATTTATTTAAAATCCTTTTCTTATCGTTTCGAATTACATCTTGTAATAGTTATAATGCAAACATAAAAAATATACCAAAACGTTAGTATTCATTTACTTTAATTATTTATATAATTATAACAATTACTTAAAATTTGAAATAAAAACGTTTTTTTGAACTTTCAAAAAACTAACTAACCTAATATAAATGTCATCATTACTATTTTTGAAAACAGAACTTACATATAAAGCACTTAGTATGATGAACGTAAACAAATAGAAATAAATCAATAAAATCAAGTAGCTCCAATATGGATAGCCCACCGATTAATAATATTTTCTTAGAATATTAATAGCCATAATATTCGATTTATTAAGTACTATTGAAGGGTTGAGTGAGGTTTTTATGAGCCGTAAAATGCACTGGAATTGCGTTTAAAGGTTTTAAACATACCAAAAAAATTATGTTCAATAATGAGAGATAACCGTAAACGTTTTTCGCACGTCCATATTCAAAATAGATCGCACTGCAATTACCATTAGCTGCTGCAGTTATTTTGTCGTGCCACCTTATAAAACCCGGTGGACTATGTGTGTGTGTGTTTTGAGGCAGAATTACCGAGAACTTATAAGCCTTTCACGACGTAAAATAGTCACAACAAGTCAAACTTTACGGCGGGCGATACTAAAGCTCCTTGGGTACTAACGGGTGTAATAACGGTACACGGTTCAAGTTTTATTGTTTCGTACCAAAGATTGGATTCATTAATCACCCATGTCGTTTAGAACGTGAATTTGTGTGAAACTAGGCTCGCAAATGGAAAGGTCCGTGAAAATATATTGCCGAGTGCGGATAACTATTAAAAATCCATTAGAGATCTCGTTTTAACCTTACCTTGAATTTATACGTCTATTCTGTTTCTAATTACGGTGTTCTGGCTCCCGTCTGTAGGATACCTAAAAACTAAAACATTGCATATTTTGTATATTATAAACTGTCGGCCAACTTTGTTATCATTTATTTTTGGCAACGTTTATTTTTGCAGCCGCAACGTTCTGTAAATGTTTATGCGATTTTCATTACATCTTCCTGGTTAGATTAATAATTTGATAGCATGATTTTGGTTATTATCGAAGTATCTTCTCTTGCATAACTTCGCCGAATTTGTTGGCACGCAAAGAAATAGTTTACGTGTTTTTATTAATGTACACTAGAGTTCATTTTCGTGTACAAATAAATGAAATGTATATTAATGTGATATAAATACACTTCGTATTACTCATTGTGCCAGACGGCGACAAGACGAAAAAAGATGTAAAGAAGTTTCTATAGTGATAACATTAAAAAATTTAGCGTGGCTACTGACAGAACTTCAAACATTTAAAATAACATAAACATTTGTATTATAATTTCTGTGATATTTATTTTTTAGTGTACGTTGTAAGTTTATGTTGTACTCGACGTATGTAGTACTTCTTACGACATCTTGTGCTGCAACGTTAAAACTTTTAACACCACTGAGCTAATAGTGCTAAACTTTAAAATGTATGCACAATTATTTTAAGAAGGGCGACAAAGGGCCATTTTATTTATGTTTTTATATTTAGTTGCGTCTTTGTATACAATTGCATTATGAGTGTAAAATAGTAGTTCATATAAAATACTGCTAAAGAACCTTCAATTTTCATTTTATGAATGAAAAAGTCATTATGTGCCTCTTTGTTGACATACGGATAAAATGTCAGATGCCGTGGGAACGATACGGCACCCAAATACGTTTTAATTTCACGATGTCAGAATTCGCTATTCATTATTTCAAACGCTAAAAAGTATCAATAAATCAAGTCCAAAAGCGTGATCTAACGTGTAATAGGCAATAATTTTACAGAGCATAAATTAATTTTAGCTTGTTATAGATATAGTAACGTTTGTAACCAATTAATTTATGACTAATGCAGGCAGAAGACGATGACTTCTTGAGCTTCAAGGTCCAGTTAATTGCACCCGTAGTCGAGAATTGTGATTGATGTAATGGACATGGTGAAAAAAATACTCTATTCGCAGGAGAATGAACTTATTTACAACTCTGATAGCATTCAGAGTTCATTAAACCAATTGCATGGTGTCGTTGTTTAATGAGGCGCAACGCAAACTGTTCATACTCGATCTAAATACGAAATTTAAATGTTTTGATGTGGTTCATCAATGTTGCCGAAGTTTTGTAACGCTTTACAGGACGTCTAGAACCGAGTGCCACTCCTGCCTACATTCTGATCAAAATTTGCTTATGCATGGCTGCAAACAGTGCCCTTGCAAAGCTGACACAGAAAATGTAAATCACAGAAGTGATTAGCGAAAAATAGAGCTGTATTTCGTCATAATGTTGTTTTAAGTTTTATGCAACAATAAATTGATCATTTATGCCATATATTTATATATTGCATTCATGCCAAAATAAAATCGGAGCGTTAACATCTCATAAAATATTACCTTTTATATCCGTTCAACTCGTACGAAGTTATTTTTTTTTGGCGTTCAAAGCTTTTATTTAAGTATTATGTTTACCGTTGTGTATTAAAGAGTAATTAAATGTTACTGTAATAATTCGTGTGAGTCGCGATGATAACATCAGTAAAGCTCATTTGCTTCTATTAAATTTGGGACACGATTCAAAAGGCATTCATTAAGGCCCTTGACGATATGACAGGCAAGGTCTCGCTTTACGCCATGCCCTATGGTCAAATATGACTATGAGTGGAGGGCAGATCGAGATAACGATAAGCAAAGTTTTTTTTAATACAAGCATTACTTGGGCCATGGCTTAACATTGCACGAAAATAGCATTACGTCTTTTAGGAGTCAAATAGGTGGTCAGGGACGTCGTAATCGAAAGTCGTAAAAGGCACCCTTTTTACCCGCTATCTACTTCGTTGATGTGACAGGTGGTACGCTTATCTCTATTTAGGATATAAATCTCACAAACGAGAATCGCTTTATCTTGTCCTGCATTGTATTAAAACTGTATAGATTAATTTCTAGTCACAGTATCATGGGAGTATCACAGTATCACAGATCATGGGTGTATACGAAGATGTCAATGAATATATTATGAATTATTGTTTTTTTTTTCAGCCATTGTAAACAATTAATGTCCGGTATTAAGACGAATAGTTTAATAAAAGTTAGAATTAAAAATCAATCCACCCAGACGCGATGTTGTTAAAAGTAAATCGTCTCCAGAGCTACTTTTATCCCAACATAAAAATTAAATTAAATTAGTTGAATTATTAATGAGCACATTAAACCATTTTTTAAATATTCATTAAATAGCCTACTGTCTGCAACTTACGAATTCTAAAGAAGTTTTTGTGGTGACAACTTCCAGGCCTGTTAACAGCGTACCTTTCCTACAATGTCTGCAACATACCATGAAAAACACATTTGCATACGCAGTTGGCACACCCGCTGTAGCTGTTTTCAAAGTAATGGATTATCCATTAGACTCTAAACGTACAAAAAGTGGCACATTAAAGCGCCATTTAAGCGAAACTTTCGCTGAAAGATAAGAGGTGTTATATCAAACGGATTTTACTACTAATTAAGGTATTTATAGAGCGAATGTGGATGAAAGGGACGGTAATGGCGCCCGCGGTAAACGTATTGTAATCAAATAAACGATCTTCTCCGAAAAGGGCATACACGGAGTACCTTTAACCGATGTTAATGCACGGTGAAATATATGAACATAGAAGGGGAACGAAAGGTATATATTATAGAGTGTGGCATCTCCCAGTCTCTGTTTACCGCTCTGGGATGACGAAGTGAATGCGTATGTATGATTTTATTACTACATTCTAGCCCTAACCTCTTGGGCGTGGGTTTGTGTTTGCTGGACCGAAACCTTTGTTGTAGGGCATATTCGCCATGTTTCCGGCAAGTGCGTGTAATTTATTGTTATATTTCGTAAACATTGCAATGCTATTGTTGCGTGACGCGTTTGTACCTTATACACTTATTTTGCTACATTTTTTAATGTATTACGGCTTTACAAGAGAATAATTTAGGAGCCTCTGAGCTAAACGTATGCTACGTTCAAAAATGCTAAAGAAATGAATTTCTTTAAAAAGGGTCTGAAAAATTTATGAGGTATTGTTAGAGCAGTTGTTATACGTCTGTCTGTCGGGAGAAGACGTGTCCTATTCAGCCTAGAGACCTGAAAATATATTTATATCGGTATTAATATTGAGAAGAAAAGAGCAAAGTTGTGTATCGTTAAACTGTTTGATACATTTCTCGGAATCCTTTTCAATGCTTTCAACAAAATTGCACAGGATTTCTATAGCATCAAAACCAATAACGTAACAATATAGCGATTCAATATTTTACTCTTAAATAAAATCAAGATGTTGGCGTATTAGTAGAAAGATATAGTTTTAAGATGCACATTTTGTCTAAGAGCATGAGTGTATATGTGATAACCTAAATTTGATTTCTTTGATATATCAATATGAATAGTTTTGTGAGTAGTTAATATATTCTGTCAAAAGAACTCAAAAAATCTATAATACTTATTAACCAGAATCACAAAGAAATCTTTAAATAGTAATGACGAAATCTTGTGCAAATCTTTTAGCGAGAACACATAACAGTAACCGCGGAAGTTTCGCCCCGAGTGCGATAAACCGCCGGCGTGCACTTTTTGCGGTCGGGAACTTACTTCGACATAAACTAGACCATCTGTTCATATGGTGGGACCTTTCTCGTGCCATCGAGCAATCGACCCTTCCTCACGTTTTACTTTTTACGCACAGATATTCTTTCTTGTCGTCCTAATGCATGATTTCGTGATTAATTCCACTTTAAAAGAGCGTTTTGATTCTTTTGGCCAGGATTCGTATTCTTATGATGTTGTACTTTATCTAATCCAAAATATTTCGTCTGTTTTTGAAGAATATTCTGGGGTTTGTAGATGAAATTAAAGAACGTAATTTTATCCCTCTTATTGGAGTTTAATTAACAGGAAGGACGACTTATCACAATGATGATAGGTTTATACTATGGAACTAAATAAATTTTGCCGTGTGAATATAGGGGTTGGGCTTACATAATTATGTTGCGAATGCTTCCTTATCCCAATCTCGACGCCGAAACATAGTTAATTGCCGTATGATGTAAGCGTTTTGCCAAAACGTGAATTACGAGCTTTGTATAATGCATCGCTAAATCTAAGATACATAAAAATGTGATAGGTTTTTATGTAGTCAAAAATTAACAGTTGCAATTTATATTACTAAGATCGTTTGACAAGGATTGAATAGTAGTTTTATGTAACTTGGGCGAGTAAAGAAAAGAAACGGGATGGATGGATTGGATTTATCTCAAAAACCGGGAATATGCTAGTTTGAAAATTGTTGTATAAAAATTAATTAGAAAGTATTTAAGAGTTAATCTAAAATCCATAAACCGCTGTGACGTAAAGTTTCGTGAAATCAAAGGTTTGCTAATTAGAACGTTGACGGCCTGTGGCACAATGACAGACAGAGGTTTTGAAATGGGAAACGCTAGTCTGATTCCTACTCTAATAGCTTGCTTGTATGTTGTATGTGTATGTGTATTGTTAATTGAAGGAAATGGAACAGAATTTCGACTCACGCTATTTTTAATAGATTTTTTACGTGTTCGATATAAATTATTATGTTTACTTATGTATTGAAAAATAGGTCTAAGTTTAATTCATGTCTGAAGTTTGCTTATAATCACGCGAAATAAGGGCACGAAAATAAGCCAATTTGATAAATTACTGAAATGGAAACAATTTGTTAACGAAGATTATAAGCATATCCGCTAAATCTGTTTGCTTACATATTAGCGTATGGGAGGCGTCATTAACGCGCTATTCAACACAAAATAGATCTGACGAAAATGCCGCCAATTATCTAACAGGGAAATAAACTTTTGATATTTAAGGAATTATATAATAATAACACGTTAATAGGAGTTGCTTGTTATGATAGATGTGTACTGAATGGCGTGAGAAATACTGAATAATACAGCGAGTTTAAATAAATATAATGCGGGCAAAACATTTGGAAATTAAGTTTCAGAATTACAATGCTATTACTTGGGAATAATTTACTCCAGGTCACGTTGCTGTAAGCTAATAATTAGATGAGCCTTTGTTTTTTATAGGTTATTTGTACGGTGACCTAATTACTTACGTATTAGAACATTGAGTAAGCTGCTGTGCAAACGAGGAGTGGGTAGTAATCTTATATCGCGCGCGGCACACCCCGCCATAAAGCATGGTATTATGATCGCGTCCCTCCAATCACTCCACACGACGTCACACATTGAACGTACTTGTATACACGGTACCACGCGGAAAACTAATAAAATATGGATAACCCATTTCTATTATGTATTTATTAGCAGTTTCCCACATTTTAGTATGCGTGGATTGAAGCGGTTTTAAAATATGTACCGATATTATTGGCATACCACTATTATTAAGTGTTCACGAATCTAACGTTTTACAAACAAAATTTATCATATTGATTACGCATATTGATATAGAGTCAAATCATTTCGAATTTGCATTTATTATTATCACGTATATTGTTTGTAATTATTCAGAGGAACTAGGTACATGGTCAGAGGGATCCTACATGTAATGGTTAAACCTCCTTATTCAACTCAATTAGTACCGGCCATGAGTGTTTTTAGACCAAAAATATGTGGCTGTTGATTCATTTATTTATTATTGAATAAAAATTCTAATAACATGCAATTGAACTACAGTTAATATTGGCTATTACAATGACTACATTTTAAAATAAGAATAACGAATTATCAGGTACAAATTATAATTAACGTTCTGGAAAGAAAACTCACAGAAATAATTCATAAAAGTGCAACTGTGCAAGGGTAATCCGATTAGTTGCTACAGGATTTATGTTAACAGTGTCGAAACATCCACCCTGTTATTTTTACAGCATCAGCAAAATTAAGCGAGATTGTTAGTAACACAGATAAATTTAAATCTGTTTTTGTGTTCTTATCCCACAGTATAGAGATTCCTTATGTCTATAGTATCTGCTGAATACGGAACCACTGGCCGTCGGGAGACTATTGAAAAATTATTTTTTTTCGGTACACGTTGGTTGCATTCTGATCGAATTCCGGAAACTCATTTAATTGTAGCGACTGGCACAATAGTCGTAAACCCTTCTTAAATAACCTTCGTATTGGGCAAGAATGCGGTCAATACGCAAATACTTTAAACATAGCAAAACTCAGAGTAATTGTTATATACAACGTTTAAACTCACCGTGTTCGAAAACTTAGACGGGCTATAGATATGGTAAAAATTTTGGAGTTTCCTTAATTATCATAAGCATTAACTATCTTAGTTTTCGAACACCGTCTGTTGAAGGCCTGAATTATATTACAAAACAAAACAATAATTACCTTCATAGCCTTTCAAATACATAGAATATACATAGATGTAAATCGACTGTGATTGAAAATTAAGGCAGGAAATACTTACTGTGGCTAAGAAAACGATTTATTTTTACATGTTTGTAATCACCGCAACTATAACCTGTATTGGTTTTTGATCACTGTCTGTTTATAATCAGTAAATAGTTATTATCATGTCGGAAATTGCAATGACAATTGCTACACGGCAACAGATAATTAAGCTAAACAGTCTTAGGTATTTGTGGTTTAACTCTGTCACCTGATCAAATACACTAAAACACTTGTGAGGATTTTAATACACCATTCGCTTTATTACGCTGACTTGGAGTACACACGATACAATTTTTTGCATAAAATTTCCATGTATCTAAGCTTAGAAATTTTTCATATTGATAATTGAAAAATGATAGTAATTATATAAAGGGTATAGTTTGGTCCATTTCTAGTGCGCGAGAAATTACTTGTCACAAAGGATTATGAAGAAATAAAAGTAAGTCTGATAAATGGATTAATTTCGAAGCAAACTGCGATGTTAATGTTTTGGAGTGTAACAATTTCTGGTCTGTCGGCTTGCTAATGTCACTCGGAAATGAATACGTTAACTGGCGCTGTTCCCACGCATAACAGAATAAAATTACTTGTGTGTAAACTTTGCGGTAGTCAACTGAGTGTAATGTTGATCGGAATTATTTTGAAGAATCGTACACTTAATTTAGTTAGGTTCATTTACTTTAGACGTTTCGTCTCCATAGTTGTGTACAAAATCCTCTGTAATCGAAAGTAAATACAGTATGAATAGTATAACAAGTACGGTTGTCTCCACAGTTTCAACTGCAGATGAAAGTATTTGTTACAAGTTCTTAAATGAACGAAAGAAATGTACAAGAATAATTGAAGTTATATATAAGCAGTGATGGCCTCGAGGTTTGGGCGCGCGGTCGAGAATCTCGGCGGTCGCGGGTTCGAACCCCAGGCACACACCTCTGACTTTTCGAAGTTATGTGTGTATTCACATTGAATTATCACTTGCTTTAACGGTGAAGGAAAACATCGTGATAAAACCTGCACACCTAAGAGTTCTTAGGAATTTCTTAGGTGTGTAGTCCGCCAACCCGCACTAGGCCAGCGTGGTGGACTATGGCCTAAACCCTCTCAATGGTAGAGGAGACCCGTGCTCAGCAGTGGGCGTAGAGGGGTTGATGAAGAAGAAGAAAAATTGAAGTTAAAGTACTCACTTTAGACAATTAGCCGCGGTATCATTAGTACGGTTAAGTAAGTTGGAATAAAGAAGGAAAAAAACTTAAGGTATGTAGGTACAAAACATTAAAGTAGTTAAGTAGGTACGACTATGTTTTTTAAAAGACTTTATATTTTTAAAATCTCTCCGATTACTACTACTTTGCATAATACAATTCCGTAACATTATTACAGGAACGACCATGAAGTGTTTACTTCATAGAAAACACTGCTTGCATAGAACCTAGAGTTTGCCGTTTTTAGTTGTATACGGTGTTGTTAAATATGACGTCATATTTAAACGATGACCATCTTGGTGAAACAGTTAAGTTTAGGTTCAAACAATGTCGTCGCGCAGCTCTCTTTATAAGATATGTAGATGGAGGTGTAACACGAAATGTTTTCGATTGTGGCATTTCGGTCTTAATTGCTATTCTGTGTCAGCAGATGGTTCTCTCTAGTAATTACAAGCCATTTTTGCTTTGTTAGGAAATTTATTGCACTAAATGCAATCCTATCTGCTATCTTTCTCTTATATGGATTTTTTATTGTCGTGTCCTTTACTAGGCGGGTCAAGCATTTCTAAAGTATGTTTATTCCTATTGTAACGAAGTTTACGTTGTCGCCTAATTAAGATATTTTTCGTTTAAAATTTTATGATATTTTTGTGTTTGGTCTGTAGGTCTGTTAAGCATGTTGGTTTCAAGAGTCATCTTATCTGATCATTTTGATTTCTAGAATATGACAACTACACATATTTTTTAAATTCATTTCATTCTATCCACTTTCGTCTATCGAAGAAGTTGCTTCACGAACTGTGAGACTTATGAATACCTACGGGGTAATTTAAAGGGAAATTTTTTTGCTCATTAAAGCCCTTGACTTTTGTTTTCATCTTCTCAGAGTTTGGTGAAAAGTTAGTCTTAAGAAAATTCTAATTACTAACCTAGCCAAAACAACATAATGTTTTAAGAAAGTAAAAACAAATTTTTTTATTCGAACCAGGTAAAAGTGATTAAATAAAATACGACTATTTATATAAATAAATCCAGTAATAAAATTGAGATCCATAGTTCGCAGATAAAATAATCCGAGAAAATTAATGAATAACTAGAACTGGCGTGCGTTTGACATCACGGCTACCGGCTGTCCTTTGATCTTCCTTATTTTCTTGTCTTGCATAAATTATGTCAAACTCAAAGTTTTAATAGAATTTTATGTCGGGGTCATATATTTCATTAAAAAAAACATTACTCTGGTTTCTAACAGAAGAACGGCTCAACATATCTACGTTGATTTTAACATTAATAAAGAATTTGTCTTTGCCCAACATCAAGGTGTTATCAATTTTAAATTCCAAGTATTTAATTAATACAAGATTTAAGAAACATGTATTAAACCGACAATTTTATGGGGGCATCTACTACTATTCCTTAGGAAATTTAAAATATTGATATATAAAAAAAAACTAATGAAAAATTATAGCTTCCTCCAGCTATAAAGTAATAAAAAATAATTTAATACTTATATTTGGCTGTAAAAACTGTCGATGCATCCAGGATAAGTTAGCTTTCCCATTCATAATACTTAACATGAATAAGGAAACAAAAAAAAATTTGATTGTTTGACGTCCTTAATTTCATTTAGCTCTGCCGTGAATTGTTGTGCAAACTCGGTCCAATCTGATTACGGCGTGGTTCCACTGCATTCCCTTTATTAAATAATAGCGACATTACTCCATGAGCACATTTTCTACACTGCAGTGGCGGAAGTAAGATTTACGGCTGTTTTGAGACACCCCATAAAGAAAAAGTGTAAAGTTTCTTTACATAAATTAACAACATAAGACCACACAACTTTAGAACTGTAACTATATAGTAGTAATATACAGGCGAGGGCTTTCCTTTAAGTATTTTTATATATTTTTTACTTTTTTACGTTTAAACAATTGGAATAATTTTGATGAGATTTGGTATTGAGGTAGGTATGCCCTGGATAAAACGAAACTTACTTTTAATTTTAAGAAAGTCAAAATTTGACTCGAGTAAAACCATAGGAGTTTAGACCAGAATAATAGGTATATTATTTAGTTTACCTAAAGTTTTTTCTAGATACCAAAAAACATTCAAATTAGTCCAGCGACTCAGGCGCATCAGATAAATAGAGTTAGCAGAGACTTTATTTATTCTATTAAGTAAGAATTTTGTTTCAGATACTCAATGTATCAACACCGACATCGGATGGAGGCATAACTCACAGGACGAAAGAACATGAAGTGGTTGAACACCGTCGTTGTTTTGATTGTTGCCGATATATCGTTGACACATCACGTGAGTAGCACTGCCTCATGGACATTTTCAATAAACCGATCGGTTTGTTTAGAGAGAACGTGATTGTTGTGAAAATGCACTAAAGCGTACGCCGACCGTATCTCAATAGGTTCTGGGACGCGTAAAGCTGAAAATGCACTGGACAATGCATTATCAACCACAAAAAAGTCTGGCGCCCGGCCAAATTAAAATATTTCTTCCTATATCACATGACTGCAACTATTGTGTGGAATCTATGGGTTTTGAAAGGATTGACCTAGTTACCTAGTAGAATGGGGGACAGTCATCGGGTGCTATTATGTATTGTTGAATATTGATATACTGTGAGATGTTTTATCATGTATATTGCAGATTGAAAACGAGCCGACATCGACCCCGCACAGCGTTCATGTGCCACATAACATGAAAAGCATCGAAGTACCTAGACATAATAAAATTGTTGGACCGAAGAAAGGTAGTCGAAGTTGTAATCGTTTATTCAATTTAGGCCGTCCTGTTAATTTTGTTGCGAGGTACAGATTAAATAGCCCAGTTACATTATGGCCTCGCAAATTCTGTCCCTGAGTGTAAATTGTTTTACCTTCGAAATAATATACCTAAAACGGTTTTAAACTCGGCCTTTTAATTTTTTTTTATTGCGGGCATCATAAAGGTTTTATTAAAATATTTAACGCACATGTGTAGTATAAGCGCCAAAGACCACAATGCTGCCGTTACTTTTAGGCATACATTTAAGGGGAGCTTCATATTCGCCGTGGAGCCGATGGAGCGAGTGCCAAGGGAACCGCAAGACTCGGCGACGACACTGCATACATCGCCGGATATGCGGAGATTCACTACGCGTGGAAGTTACAAGGTAGCATTAGAATATTTAAGCCGAACCATTTCACGTGTTCACAGTTACAAGATATCGCACGCCCGGGATTTCTCTATGTTCCGCCGTATAATTTAGTCATGATTTTATTACGAAAAGGCGTGTTTGTTGTCAATCCGATATTCGGAGCATGAGTCATTGGCATTCCGCTGTGAGACATAGAATTGTTTGTAAATAATGGACTAGGGAAGATATTAACATCGACAAGTCTTGATACATAGAGGTAATTCTGTTGTCGAAACGTCTTGTCGTTCTTTATGAACATTCAACATATTTTCGTCCATGGATAGTATTTTTATAAATATAATTAATCAATCGAAACATCGCAGCGACGTTTTGGGCAAGGTCTGACCTACTTAACCATGAACTCTGCTCCAGCATTGGAACGTATACGGAATGTTATATAATATGTTTACAAATAAAAAAATGTGGCCGCAGGTGTAAGGAACATGAAAGCAAAAAAGCTGAGAAAAATCACAAAAGAAGATCTCAAATGATGGTTATTGTAAGTAGCTATTCACTTGAACGTTACCATTAAATGTGTTGATCATCTAAAGCACTCAAAGATAACATGCAGTTACTTGTGTAAGCAATCTTCGAAATGTAGAGTTCGGTAATGTTAAATTATAACGTGTATGTTAATTATTGCAACTGTTTTGGTTTTTATATCACGGCTATCAAGCCTTGTGGTGCATTTGGCTATCACCAGCTTGTAAATCAAAAGACTGTGGGTTCGATCCCCGCACCGAAAGAAATGTTTGTGTGATCCACAAATATTTATTTCTGGTCAGAGTGTCTGTTACACAGAAATGTCTCTCGTAGTTTTCGATACCGACACAAGACTTATTCTCTGTGTGGGATCAAAATTATGTAATAATATAACATTACGTGACCATAAACTCATTTAACATTTTATTTATCTAAGGCAAAATATGAAATTAAAGTATGTTTTATTAAATATTAATAGCCTGAGAGGCGTCAGTTGGAATCCAGTGACGTGCAGAAGAGATTTCGAGGGTTTACTCCATGGAGCCAGTGGTCCAAATGTTCCAGAAAATGCACTACGATAAGACGGAGGTAATGTTAAACTAAAATTTTTTTCTCTAATCGACTAACGAACACGTATACGAAAAGTAAAAAATACGGTTGATACGTGATTTCCTAAAGCGACTTAGCACGCAACACGTGGGTAATTTGAAACGTGCCTTCAACACATGTGTGGGAGTCAGTAGAGATTCTGTACTTTTTAATAGGCCCCATACTTTCTGATAACTGCGTAATTAACATACCTAGTCATTCACATCTATATCGCAATGTAAGAGGCATAAGATATTTTGTTACAACCGCATTTCACTTCTTTTTTAACAAACTCGTAATATAGGCGTAATTATTACTTTTTCTAACAATACTTTTTCGACCTGGGAACTGAAACTAGGCTCTCAAGATCCTACCGTGCACGCACGAACTAATGAGATCAGAAAATAATTGTCTCAATGTTATTACTATTTTTTTATAAATTTAGTAGTCTCAATATATTTCTTTACAATTGTTACCTGATTCATCAACCCATATTCGCCCACTGCTGAGCACGGGTCTCCTCTACCATTGAGAGGGTTTAGGCCATAGTCCACCACGCTGGCCTAGTGCGGGTTGGCGGACTACACACCTAAGAAATTCCTAAGAACTCTTAGGTGTGCAGGTTTTATCACGATGTTTTCCTTCACCGTTAAAGCAAGTGATAATTCAATGTGAATACACATATAACTTCGAAAAGTCAGAGGTGTGTGCCTGGGGTTCGAACCCGCGACCGTCGAGATTCTCGACCGCGCGCCCAAACCTCGAGGCCATCACTGCTTTTGTTACCTGATTAGTATAAAGCAATGATTTTGCGAAATCTTTCTGTATTATTTACAAAGCACCATTTTGTATTCAATACTATTCCCCAGGCACTGCCAAAGGCGACAAATATGCGGCAGACAAATTGTGAGACAGTCCGCTTACTGCTACTTGGAGGGCAGTTACTGTCACTTGTGGATACGAAACAGAATGCAGAGGCGACAGGACCCAGGTGATATAGCGCATAGGTACTTGGCTAACAACATTTACATAAATTAATATTATAAATGAACATCACGTATTGCCGATGAACCCACGGGAATTAAAGCAAACAAATAATATTGAGAAATATTGTATATAGACAAGGGACACAATTAGAATATATCAAGCTTATATCAAGACAAAAATTGTTTCATTTGAAGTACATATGAAATGAGCCCTAATTGAGGCTGCTCTTGTAATTTCGTGACTATTATTTTAACTGTTAAAATTCCGCAGCCTTTTGTTTTCATTAACAAAGAGAAATTGTATCAGTAGTTCGTCGTATTCAGAAGGGTGGTGGTGATAATTGCTCTTACTAATTTTAACAGAAATGCACAAAGCTCATTAATTTATACACGACAGTGTGGTTTAATCGTTCGGATCTCGCTGTCGCTGCACGTAACGAGTGCTATTTGGCCTGGGGCATGTGTCAGTATTTTATGCATCTTTTACATTGAATATTGTTTCCTAAGTACGTAAGTTCGTTAATACCACCCATGACTTAACCGTCCAAATGGACACAGAGGACTGAATATAATTGGAATATTTCATTTGACATTGATGTGGGACCTCTGAGGATACGACGACAATTCAGACGGGTAATTCAGCAAACTACTTTCACAATGTCGTTAAAAGAACCAGTTTGTTCTCTGAGCTAAGAGTAATTTATTATTAAGTCGCAGAGGGTTGATTTAAAGGGCACTTAATATTAAATAACTTTAGGTAGCATCTGTCATGTCGGACCAAGTAAAGCGATACTTAATGTCAGCAGAAATTCTCAACTCACAACAGCGTTGTTCCAAAGACATATCAAACTCCTTTAAACAATACGATATTTAAACAATACTGGATTAAATCCACATTGTATGCCTTACTAAACAAACAGATGTCGGATGAATGAATATCGTAATTATTTTGCAGGGTATATGACAGTCGAGTTGATGCCGACCCCTGCGCCAGTTATTCATCCTGAGGATTCTCGATCAGCTCCGATGATGATCTCCTGCGGCAAGTTGGGAAGGTACAGGGGTTCTCACGCGACCCGCATGCGAGGCCACATGAGAGACATGATTCGCATTATTGGTGGACGACCAGCACCGCCAGGAAAATGGCCCTGGCAAGTAGCTGTACTTAATAAATATAAGGTGAGTCCAGCACATACCGGTCAATGCATAGCAGAACTGTGAATATGCCTGTCAATTTGTTGTGTTTATTTATTGTTACGATGTCCACCATTGTATATCCTATATGGATATACAATGGTTCCAGTTGTTATAAATTCGGCAAAGTTGTTTGTAAACTTTATATTTTCTCCATGATAGAATATTTTTTAAACTGACATGGCAAAGTGAACATTGGCTTTTGGGACACGTACTCGTGTATGCTACGTTTTTGCACGCTATCCGGACGCTATATAGTAAGTTGGCCCCGGGCTATCTCACTTGCCGAATAAAACGCCTATTGCTTCATGCGGATTTCAGTTCGACAGCGATATCATACCATTTAAAAAAGAAATCTATGGCGTGTCTTTCCCACTTATCTTTTTTTGATTACATAGTTTATTTTAAAATTACCACTTTCAAGCACTGGTTCAAAGTATAGACATGGATTAAAAATGACGTATTTATTATACAAACCGAGAACTGTGTAACCACTATTAGATAATGTAATTTTAACGTGTAAAGGATCTCGATAAGAAACAGTTGATAAATCACTTTTACATTAGTGTAATGGAAATACAAAGCCTACTCTTATGTACTTAGGTACATATATTGTGGGTATGTATTATTTTAATGGATTTTCTTAATTGAGAGTTTAAATGTTGTTATTTTATTTACCTTTTTATCGATGACAAAGTTATTTGATACATGTTCTGACTGCCTCCATGAACTGTATTAACTGTAGAGCCGCCTCTTATTCTTAGTTTAAAAAAACGGCCAGTCTCATTAGTATTACATGTCTACAGGTGTAACTAATGTTGTAGGAGTACGCTAAGCTTGGAAGGGTCAAGAACTTAATTTTTATCAACTTATGTCTAAATTAACTAATGTTTTGTATTGCCTCTTTTTGATAGGTCAGTAAGCAGGGACAGGCAAACTCTAAGTTTTGTCTCAATATTAAAATATTGTGTCAATAATCCATAAAAATAAGGACGTATCCATTGATATTCGTTTTTTTATGTAAGAGTAAACGAAGTGTGTGTTACAGGAGGCTTTTTGCGGCGGGACCCTGGTGTCGCTGCGCTGGGTGGTGACGGCCGCCCATTGCGTGCGGCGGCGCCTGTACGTGCGGGTGGGCGAGCACGACCTGCTGCTCCGGAACCGCGGGGAAGTCGAGATGAAGGTCACCGAGGCCGTCGTACATCCTCGCTACGACCCTGACACGGTCGTCAACGACGTCGCCATGCTCCGGTAAACCAACCTCAAATCTCACGTCACGAATGCTTGCCCCGCTCAAGTTTGATACTAGAAATGCCGAGAAATAACGCGTAGAGCCATTTCTTTGAATTCATATAGATATTGTGTGTAATTTATAATACCAGTTTTCTATTGAAAACAAGTGATATACAGAAATTTTATCTGTCTATTTTTATGTTTCTTATTCTTTTGTATTCGTAATATATTTTTATACGTTATTTACTGTTAGAAAAGGAGTAACATAATTTCATTTTACTGAAACTTTTTTCTCGAAATTGATACTTCTATACGGTAATATGTCTGATTTAGATTTTAAAAATTATCACTTCAAAAAATACTTAACTGATCCAAACAATACTTATTGAACATGGATGGGACCTTATAAAAAAGGTATTTTTTTTATAAAATTGCACGCGGACGGAGCGGGGTCTAACCGCTAGTGCATGAATAAATTACAATAATCAAAATAAGGTAAGCCATCTCTTCGGTCCATTTCGTCATCTCTTAATGGGGAGGAGTGATTGATTATGGTCGGAAACTCTCCGAAACTGAAGGGAGTAACATTACTGACTGCTTCAATAGATGGATGTCATAAATTGTACAATTGAGATTTACGTCCCAGACCATTAATTATACGTAACAATACCTTATCCGGAGGAAGTAAAGTATGTGCAACTGGCATTGACCTGATCCACATATCAGCTGGAGCCGTTGACATATTAGCTATATAAAAGTTTTATGGCCAAACCACTTTGGAATGTTTTTCCTTTTGCAATTTTATTACAGATTAACCTCATTGTTTTATTCATTACTAGATGAAGGCAATAAATAATGTGAACATATGTTTATCTACATAAGTTTCGTGGCACGTCTCACTTAAATGACTATTGTGATTTTTATTGTCGCTGAGAACTTTTAATTTCAAGTTAAAATATGGCAAAAAAATTAAACGGGTTCGGATGAAAATTTTAACACAAATAGTTATTAGCCAGGATTAAACTATAGTAACTAGATTATTTAAACTGTAACTGTAAATGTTATTATGCTAACATGCTCACATGTTCTTTTTATAATAAGCTAACTACAGTCCAAGCAAGAATATTTAAAATATTTGTGAGTAAGAAGCTGAACAATGCTAGTGTTTTGTTCACATTTTTGTTTTGACTAAATAAATACGGCGGTAATTTTCCACACTCAGGCAAGCTTCGTTATTTGGCATTAACAATGTTTAGTTTTAAAATACACTGTGTACTAAATAAGAAAGACATAACGTAATTAAGCTTTCTAGAATTTGTCTCGTGTTTAATAAAAACAATGGGCCGTAGAAAATGTAGATAGGTACTGTTTGAAATGTGTGGATTTGTTAACAAAAAATTAGTTACAACTAATGTTTGTAGATATAGATCTGTGACATGTATTGGTTAATGACTGAAAATATACTGGACAGAAAAAAACAATAAGTTAAAGATGAAAATCGATAAGGTGTTGACTGTAGAGGCCTCTAAATCAGTAGATTTTACAGATATCAAGTGTTTTAAAATATTGCAGTTGCAAACTGCATATGAAAAAAAGCGATAATCAAAATGTTACATATTTTTATATTAATCTAAATATTGACGTGAATGATTGATATATTTTTTAGACAATAGCATAATAGAGATGGACGCATAATTGGGACTAAACATCCATCATCGTTAATCAAAAATGTTATTTTTTTTAATAAAATAAATTAAATCGATGAATTTTGAAGCGGAGATAGATGGAGCCCTAGGGGCAGGTTGTCTTTTTTATAACGGATTTTTCATAACAAAAATGGTAAACAGCTACTGCAGCATATGCTCGTCAGTAAAATGTATCTCTTAAGCTTTGCCGACACTAAAAAACGTTTTCACTCCATTTTTACATTGGGTCGCCATACTGTCTCGTTTATTCCGCGGAACAAATGTATTGCTTGCGTTTAAAAAATCTGATTTCAAATTACGAATTAGGCGAAGTGTTATGATTTTTTCTTCAAGATACTCTAAGTTTTTACTAAGAGCTTGGCGACTGCACGGCATGTTGAGAAACGTCATTAGTACCTCTTAAAAGTGCACAAATAACACAACTACATCTTTAACCTTTGTCCTATACAAAATACTGGCTTTAATACTGAAAAAAAAACATTAAAAATGTACTTTTCCTCATCAGTTTGCCGGCGCCTGCACGGCCGGATCTAGGCCACGGTATCGCCTGTCTGCCCGAGCCGTATCAGGTGCTGCCGCCGCACACGTCCTGCGTAATTCTCGGCTGGGGCAAGAAGCGGCCCACGGACGTGCACGGAACAAGGATATTACACGAGGCTCAGGTGCAACTCATACTACTTAATTGATTCCTTAAACATAACCGTGTAACATATTTATGGATGGTACTGATAGGGTTTCCCTGTTTTTAGAACCAGACGAAGATAACGTAAACTAAATATTAAATACTGGTATGCTTTAGCTTCGGAGAAACTTCAAGCTAGACATTTGACGCTCAACTCTGTGTATTTTCTGTGAACGAATAAGGTATATGACAATGATGCAAATGATCCATTTGAGGCTCTGTTTTAATAGGAAAAATCTGCTTTTGTTATAATATATGATGCCTTATATGATACGTGGTCAAAGTACCGGACTTTTGAAGCGGATTAACTGTTAGCGTAATTAGATGTTGTACGCTTTAAAACTAGTAAATCGCGCCACTTTGCGAGTTGTATTAAGTATTATAGTATAGTGTATTAAGTAGACTTAAGACATAGATTTAGACCGCCCCTGAATGGATACGAAAGTTAGCATTCATATTCAGTTATACCACCTAAAAAAGTTACACTAACGAGGATCAATTATCAACCTGTGTTTTATAGGTGTCAACAATCCAACAAGGCGTGTGTCGGCGGGCGTACTGGCAGTACGCTATCACCGATAACATGATGTGCGCGGGCCGCGGCCGCAGGGACTCGTGTGCCGGTGACTCGGGCGGCCCGCTGCTCTGTCGCGACAGGAATATGAGATACGCTTTACAGGTAAAAACACTTCGAATCTTCTATTTTCCAGGCTCACGAAAAGTCGTAAGTGAGCAAAACATACACGCTTTGTATCTTAATATTGGGTAAGAGCTATGGATGTGACTGATTGGAGTATTTAGTTATTTATATACAACGACGACTGTACTCCCTTAGAGGTAAGAAATTAAAAATGCACCCACTTTTCGCCACTTCTAAATCGCATGGCAATCTTACGAGTGTTGAAAGTTATTTATTGAATCCATTAAATACCAAATAAAAAATGCCTCGTGTAATTGAGGTAAAAGTTTGGGTCATGCGATTTAGAAGTGGTGAAAATTGGGTGCATTTTGAATTGCTTACCTCAAAGGAAGTACAGTTGTTATGTACATCAATAAATAAATACACCTCAGTCACATTCATAGTTCTAACCCAATATAAAGATACGAGGTGTGTATAAAAACTGTCAATAAAAACTGGTAATTGATTCTAGCTTGACCCTAAAATAAGTAGTTTTCAGCAAAAATATATTACAATATTGCTCATTTATCTCCTAAAAACTACGACAATGAATCTGAAAGTCATCCAGAATGGAGATACTGACATTTGACCAAAATTAGTAGATGGCAGTGTAACTTTAAAGCCAGCTGTGTCTATGTAAGCCCATATAAGTCTTTCTGCCGGGTACGGGGATATTCTAAGACTGATAGAGGTCATGCCTCCATGTATCACTTACGAACATGACCCAACTAATTTGAGATTGAAAATAAGAGTTGCTTTATAACCTTACATATGTAAATCAACGTATACATTTAGGTACACTGTTGATTGTATAAAATGGGTCATAATTTTTCACTTGACCCAGGATTTTTTTACGTTTATTGTCTTTACTTTAAAAAATGAAATTTTAGTTACGTACATCGGTTTAGATGTCATGTTAGGTATTTGGCTACCTTTTGTTTTCGTACTATTGACACGGATGGGAGTGAAGCACCTATCAATATTAGACTGGCATAATTCGCTGTGGAGTCGAGATAAAGCGAAACTGTATAGCTTTGATCGAAATAAACGGAAACACGAACAATGGAAACATTTTAACTTCCATCCCTCGGAATAAACTTCTACCCATAGAGTTCACAAAACTTCATAGGAGGCCTTCAAAGAAAACGATTGTTTTTGTTCCTCCATTCGTTATTAATGGCTCTCCTGTGAATTGTATAAAGTTTACAATTTGATTCTCCACGGATTTCATAGAAAATGCTGTTGTATAAAATTGAGCTATTTTTTTGTGTCAACAAATGACTTATCGCCACTGCGAGCTTTAGAAAGAGGAATAAAGACCGGAAAATGTCACTATATGCTTGTATGTTCATAATGGGTACATTTTTGAAGTAAAACTTCTTTAGGTACGCTTGACTTGGGGAGTAACCTGGCGAATAAGTTACGAAAAAGTGTGACCGGCGACTTTTTTAAAATTTGACAGTTCTTTTTGCGCTATTTTCCGCAAAGAATACATAGAGTTTTTTATTCGGAGATTGAATGCTCAGTTGTTGGCAGAACACGTGATCAGTTAATTGAACGAATGAAAAAAATACGAAAACCGCGAGTTGTATGGTAAAAACAATAATTTCATTTTCCCATATAGAACTGTCCCACTTAATTTCCTGTTACACATTTAATGTTTTTCCCGTCCATATGGTGAAAGGACCGACCAAATTAAAATTAAAAATAAACGAATAATTTCATATTTTAGATTTTTAAAATATAAAATGTGTCAGTAGTACAATAGAACTGACATATTTATTAGATGTCAAACATTTATGAATGCGCTCAGAAAATGTTTGTTGAGAATACTTGAACTATGTAGGAATGTGACTTTTGGGCGTATTTATAAATTGTATTTCAAATGTGTAAAAGGCTCGTGCCGATGACATTTACACCTCTGTCTTGTGTGTCAATGTATATTTCGGGCATTCATATGCGGTAGTGAGTCGATGCATGAATGTAAAAAAGTATAAAAAATGTTGTGCTAATATCATTTCACTGACGGCAGAATAAGTATTTCTGTTCTGTATTACATTAATCGTCGAAAAGGCAACATAATGTCTTTTTACCTTATCTCGGGTAATGAAGCGAGACAAATGGCAGGATATTGTGATATAAGTGAGCCATGGCTTACTTCACAACGTATCGAATTGCCAAGGGCCATGTCGAGGTAACGAACCCATCTGATATGTGACGCTGACTTACGTGTGGTAATCTCATAAATACCAGTCAAAATAGCCCAGTCGGGGGTACTTGTACTCGACTTAAACTGTTAAAAAGTTATATTACTCATGCATCACTTTCTTACCGTTAAATCATTGAATGCTAAAGTGCCTATTATTTTTTCATATATTCTAAAGAATAGATGTAGTATAGAAAACGACAATTTTCATACATTAAAAGAGTACATAGTGGGCGTAATCGCAGAAAAAGGTTTATGTGTGAATTAATTGTGTAAACTGCTTTAAAAGAAGCGCAACTATTGGTTACCTTAAAATGCTTGATTTTTATACTTAATTTTAAGCTAAGACATACTTAATTAATATGATAAATACAATAAAGTATAATGTAATTGAAATAAAGGATAGGCATGTAAAACATTATTAATGCTTGCTTCCAGCGGCTGATGGGGCGATAAACTATCAGAAATATATGTTAACGTCAGAAACTGTAGTGACGGTAAAGCCTATTTATCTGTGCCGCGATCAATGACAAGGAAAATAGGCGAGCGTCGAGATTACCCGACCCACACTCAAACGCTCCCAAACATTAGCCATCGTACACTTTGTGTGCCCGAAATATTACCACTCCTATCTGTAACACACTGTATATCACTGTTAACGAAATAGACTCGACGACTAATAAAAAACTTCTACTGAATATATACAATTCCCTTTTCATAAATTCGCATCACCTCCTCCTAATATTTTTTTTTCTCTTAGCCATCAATTTTCAAAGTTCGGAAATCCACTGACCGTATTAGAATGTCTTCTCGCTGATGGTTATTTATTACCTCAGATGGACCGCTTGCTCCATTGTGGGATGTTTCGATTTAATGTAAAATAAACGAAGTAGTAGTTTCAATAAGAAAGAAATGAAAGATAAACGATTTATTCCAAGCGGAAGAAACGCTGCAATGTAACCTAAAGAAAAACTTACATAAATCAATTTACCCTGTACCATCAATAGAGGAAAAGCCTATTGCCATTTTGCAGAAGTTTTTTTTAAAGGAAAAGAACCCATAATACTGATGTTTTTCTAACCGCAAAATTAAAAAGTTAAGTGTTGAATAAAACCTGAGCTAAAAATGAGATCATGACAAATATATTACGCAATGGAGAACTCACTCTAAGAATTCTTCAGCCCGTTTTCCGGTACAATTACGGGGCGCGGATGTTTTAACGTTTGGTTTTCCAGCTTGTAGTATTCTCTGTGAATAATTTGTTTAACTTTTTAATTCATCACTTCTATAAGTATTGTGTTTTTAATTTAAGTGACAGGAAGGAACGTCTGAGTAAGAATCTATTAAAACTTAATAATTTAACACAAGACGGTTCCTGGCTTTAAGAAAAATATCATCTTAGTCTACGTTGAAACAGTAAATCCAACTTTAATCACAACAAAATAAACTTACAAATTTTGAATGTATACTTGACGTTGTAAAAAAAACGTTTGTCTATTGTATATCGCTAGATACGAAATGTGCCGCGTAAGCCATTGTTACTTTTGGATTTATTTAATTAAACAATATTGCATTAAACATGAAAAATTATAAATGTAGTCTATTCAGCTCTAGGCTAAATTCTGTCTTGACTTTTGAGATGGGTTGACTCGTTAATCCTCTTTGATCTATTAAGAAAGGTAAGATAAGATATAAAGTAAAGATTTTTTCAAAATATCTAGTCGCCGCTTGACACAATATAGAAGATTGATACATAATAGCAGTGATGGCCTCGAGGTTTGGGCGCGCGGTCGAGAATCTCGGCGGTCGCGGGTTCGAACCCCAGGCACACACCTCTGACTTTTCGAAGTTATGTGTGTATTCACATTGAACTATCACTTGCTTTAACGGTGAAGGAAAACATCGTGATGAAACCTGCACACCTAAGAGTTCTTAGGAATTTCTTAGGTGTGTCGTCCGCCAACCCGCACTAGGCCAGCGTGGTGGACTATGGCCTAAACCCGCTCAATGATAGAGGAGACCCGTGCTCAGCAGTGGGCGTATATGGGTTGATGAAGAAGAAGAAGAAGATACATAATTTATAAACTTCATCTGTTAAATGAGATCTTGCCTTCAACTCTAGCCATATGGATATATAGCCCATTCATATATCGCACCTTATATTATAATAACAACTGCCTGCAATATGGCTTCACTGCTTTTATATTATGTCCCATAAATCATGTTTACCGTGAAGTACTCCCGTTACAACCTATAGTCATAAAACAAGAAATTTAATAACACTTCTGCTGTACTCCACGTAACTTAATTATCATAATAGATAATATGGCGGCCGTGTGCAAATAAAGCCATGATATATTTCTCGTTCAAAATTTATGTATAATGTAAAAGAGAGATTGGTCGATATGACACTGTGGTACACCTGCCACGGCAAACGTTAGACAGATGATCACATCTATGCGTATGTTTAATTACTCAACGCTATCGTGTTTCCGAAACGCACCCGAAACGTCCGTTCCAACTTTATCAAATAAGAGGTTGATTTCCATTGAAATTGTTACTTAAATAATTTGATGTGTCACAGCTGTCCAATCCCGTTTCACAGTTATTTTGCTTGTAACGCCCATCATAACATTGACATCTATAAATTGTTGAATATGCTGTCTCATTCCACTCTCTTTGTTTCCATAAATGATTTACGTACAGTAGTCGCAGCTAGCCTCTTTATGCATATTTTATTGATTCTTGTCCCAAACTCTCTGTGATACTGTACCGGTTCCCTTCCTATTCTCATTATTATTTTTAATGTCTTTAATAAAACAGATCGATAAAACTTTACACTTAACTTTCAGGTGCTATTTAGGCTTCGTTGGTAATGAAAAGACATGAATATTTTTTCCTAAGTATTTTGTAACTTAATTTAATACACAAGGTTTTATGTTTCTATAATATTCTTAACTAGTTGGAGTTTAGTTCGGAAGATGTTCATGACTTAATTAATCCATTAGTTACATGGTTGAATGGTATGGCATGGTTAAATGTAATGCTAACAATTCAATCAATTTATTCCTATATAGACCAGGGTAGAAGCCTTTAAAAATAATGAAAAGTGAAAAAAAATTATAATAGAATGAAACCCATTAGAAAAGGAGGGAAATATGATAAAAATGAAAGGAAAAATAATTTACGGGCGATCTGAGGTTGGGAAGGGGATGGGGGTGAGGTTTTAAGGGTAAAAAACGGTTTTTCTCGATTTCCGGCAAAACTAAAAGTCCTATCGAAAAAAGTCAAATGGAAAAGTTGTAGATAATAAAAAGATCTAAAATTTTTGTATTTACACTTTTTTCACATAACCTCAAAATTTATGTGAAAAATTCAAAAAACCAAGTTTTTGGTTTTTTATTTTTATCTTTTACAAAAAATTTTTTTTTTTAACGAAATTTTGTGAAAACTTACCTTTTTATGTCCCAAATACGCTGTAATTTATTTGATTAAAAATATTTATTTTTTCACCTTATTTTGAATTAATATCGAAAAAACACCCTAATTTTCAATTGAAAATTCACCCGTCAAAATATTAGCTTTTTTCAAAAAGTTGGTATGGTTTCTGTTCGTTGAAATCTCTACTTTCCGATGGTGAAAAAAAATATATATGTTACTATGGTAAATCTTCTCAGAAAACGCAAAAAATAATTTCAATCTTTAGGTTATGTTAAGTTAAGCATACTATTTTTTATAGAAAATATTACGATTTTTATGGTTGAGTTGATTGATACAGATAAAAATAGAGATAGTATTTACCTTCCTATGCAGATTCGAAAAGTTTTAAGACCCGCCGGTCTGGGTCTTACTACATACATACCTACTATTATATACTATATATTTCGTAGCAGCTGTTACAACCGCTAGCCTAACCAGTATTCGAAATACAGTAAAGTATACAACATCGTTTATAAAAATACACGTGCACGCTGAGTTTCTTGAAGATAATTGTGACAAGTTTACTTAAAAAAACAATAAAACTTTTCGAATCTGCATAGGAAGGTAAATACTATCCATATTTTTATCTGTATCAATCAACTCAACCATAAAAATCGTAATATTTTCTTTAAAAAATAGTATGCTTAACTTAACATAACCTAAAGATTGAAATTAATTTTTGCGTTTTCTGAGAAGATTTACCATAGTAACATATATATTTTTTTTCACCATCGGAAAGTAGAGATTGCAACGAACAGAAACCATACCAACTTTTTGAAAAAAGCTGATATTTTGACGGGTGAATTTTCGATTGAAAATTAGGGTGTTTTTTCGATATTAATTCAAAATAAGGTGAAAAAATAAATATTTTTAATCAAATAAATTACAGCGTATTTGGGACATAAAAAGGCAAGTTTTCACAAAATTTCGTTAAAAAATTTTTTTTTTTGTAAAAGATAAAAATAAAAAACCAAAACCTTGGTTTTTTGAATTTTTCACATAAATTTTGAGGTTATGTGAAAAAAGTGTAAATACAAAAGTTTTAGATCTTTTTATTATCTACAACTTTTCCATTTGACTTTTTTCGATAGGACTTTTAGTTTTGCCGGAAATCGAGAAAAACCGTTTTTTTACCCTTAAAACCTCACCCCCATCCCCTTCCCAACCTCAGATCGCCCGTAAATTATTTTTCCTTTCATTTTTATCATATTTCCCTCCTTTTCTAATGGGTTTCATCCTATTATGATTTTTTTTGGTTTTAAAAATTATCGACCCTGGACTAATAATAGTATAATAATCTCGCGTGGTTATAGTGAAAATAGTGCTTGTGGAGGAGCCAAACATAAAATCAAATAGTAATAATATAAACAAAAATAAAAAAATAATGTGTTTACCAGTAGATGAACGGCTTAATGGACCATACTTAACGGACCACTTAAGAATGCTTTGTTAGCCATTATTAATTCTATTGGTCTTTGAAAAGTTACTTTTTTTTTCATTCAAAATAAACATGACAAAATTTTATATTTAAAGTGAGAATTGTGAACATTTATTGAATCAAAAGATTGACGGACAGTTAGATAGATAGATAGATAGATAAACACTTTATTGTACACCATTTAAACACAAAATACAATACAGAACAACTTACAAAAAACAGTGGACAATCGGCGGTCTTATCGCTCGTAGCGATCTCTTCCAGACAACCTGGCGGAATGTAATATACAAAGAGTGAACAACAAGATGTGGGGGTGTTTAAATGATATAAAATATACATACACAAAATACATATATAATATACATACTACAAACATACATATATATACATAAATAAATACATATACATAAAGTACTTAGAAGAAAAAAAAAACGATAATAATAAAACAAAAAAAAAAAAAAAAAAATACTGATATTACGATATATAAAACAATAACGACAACTAATTAGATTTAGATAGGTAATAAGTCTTTAACTTATTCCTAAAAATGTTGAGTGATGGCGCTTGTCGAATTTCCGACGGCAATGCATTCCACAAGCGCACTGCCTGAACAGTGAATGAGCAGTCAAAAAAACCAGTGCCATGAACAGGAGTTTTCAGTTTCATATTTATTTTATTGCTGAAATCATAATCACAATTTGAATACTAATGAAATTTTAATGTGTTATTGAATATTTATATTTACGCACATTAGAATTGTAGTATTCACAGATGGAACTTTAAGCTACATAACTAAGCATTCAAATAATTTAATTATTGAGAAAAATTTAAAGCTATACAAATAAATGAAAATGTATACATAACTTCAAGAGCTTTAGAGATTGTTGTGCGCAAACAATTCTTTATATAAAAGCAAGTATTGTACGTATTAGAAGCTATAAGAACTTTTAAGTCAAACACACCTGAAGCAAATATTTGTGGATTTCACTAACTTTATTGTATTAGTGCAGAGACCGTAAAGTATTCCTGTTCCCCACGCTCGTTCGTAACCAGCTGTACTTTGAAAAACAAAGGCTATACACCTTTGAGAATGAAATTATAACAAATAGTCGTAAAAAAAAAAACAAATGAAATCAAAGTATTACATTTTGGACGCGAAATATTCCTTTAGCATCTTCTTGAACGAATAACCACAATAATTGTTTGAATCTTTTCTAAATTCGATTGAAAAGTCTTTACAGCCAAAATTACAATTTCAAGTCCCACCGAACTTTGACGCTATATTTCGAAGCATCAGATCTTAAATGCACCATTTTCCAAAAGTTTAAATAAAGTTTACACGTTTGCCGTCACTTTCGAAAGTGAAGTAGTGGTAACTTGAGGCTTAGGTGCACGTTAGGCCAACCCTCATCTAGGGCTGGCTAGAAGTAGGGCCAAAATTGGCATAATCCTCGATAAACACAAGTCAACCGATAAATGTAAGGGCCTTACCCCGCCTTACCTGGATATACCAGTATGGAAATCTAATCCGCAACCTTACGTTTCACAAGCTGGTGTCTAGCCTAGTACGCCACGGGTCTGTCAGTTTTTTTATTTGAAAGATTAACGCAGTTATGGTATTTGATCCGTGTAGCGAGCAGTTGCGAGAGCTATTTGTCACGGGCCGCGTAAAGTTGGCGAGCATTAGCCGTGGATAAATCGTTATCTGCTCGTTTGCGTGAACTACATAAACACTGATTTACGATCGCTGAAGCTGTAGCTCTTGTTCAATGATTATAATTTGTGCATACTTAGTCCACGAAATAATTAATTGATTCGTTACTAAAGACTTATCTCTGACAAATATCTTACCATAACGGTCCCGTTAATTTATAGTGTACAATTGACTTATTAAAAAGTTTAATAATATGAAAGCGAATCAGTATGTTAACAGTAACTGAACCTGCGGGAATTATGAGAAAATGTCGTAACGTTAAAATTCAAAGTGAATAACTATGTTCTACCAACCTCAATTGCTTGGTGTGACCTAACTTCAGGAGTGGACTGTATAATTATATAAATACTATATAATACCTAGCAGAATGCACCGACCACCAGTTCTTTTTGTAGGTATATAAGAAGATATCTTTATAAGTCAAAGACTGGAGGCATTTTGCCTACACAAAATCATGCGATTTTATTTCAGTACGTCTTCTATACGTCATAATCGCTATCAGCAAGGCTAAGGAAAATTTATATTTAAACTGTTCTCTGATGGTTACAGGGCATTACCAGCTTCGGGGACGGATGCGGTAAGCGCGGCAAGTACGGTATTTATACCCGTACTGCTGGATACGTGACTTGGATGAAAGACATTATGAACACCAAGTACTTCGATTGAAGCCTCATAACGTATGGACGACGCTGAAGATGTACGACCTCGTCACTCCTACGTCGGCGAGTTTGATTAGGTACGCTGTATCAGCTGAAATTTAGATGGCACGTCAGTTTCCAGACTTCAAACCATTTATTGACTTACACAAAAATGATTTGTGATCAAAGGCTTTCTTTGTGCTCCGCAAGACCTATGATCGATGTGAAAGGAATATGAAAATTATTGAAATCCTTCTTTCCAAGTTTTATTATTTCTTCGACTTTTCAATCGATAAACGTCTCGGCAAAATGTGAATCTAGTCCTTGAATGGACAAATGTCGTTAATGCTTGACAAATTCGCTTTGGTCTTCGCATCGGCGGAGTGCCTGCGACACGATCGATTAAATTCTATTGTAATTGATATAATTGTGCACCGTAATATAATATGGTATTAGTAATTGCACGAACGTTTGGTGAAATTCCACAGTTAACAACATGGTTATGTTAAGCGAATTGTGGTAGCCGGAGCCTATTGTAATCATGAATAAATAACTTTACTATAATATTTTATTAAATTTTGATGGCGACATTTTAATGGATACTGTTAGCGGAATTTTGCCAAGTGTAAATATTGTTTTGATTGGTACTACCGATTGAATATGATTACAAAAAGTAATGATTGTATTCAAATTAATAATAAAGCCTCTCTACGTTTTGTATTTCATTTTTTTAATTTCTACGTTAAGTGGGTGCGTGAAATCCGAAGTTTGTGGCTTCGATACCTGCAGGTACCGTCAACAACCACAAAAAAAGGTACATAGGGCATCATGTGTCGAAGCCTTTTAATAGAAATTATTTTCTTAGTCAATATACTATAAAAGTTCCACTAGAGGCCTTTTTCCTTTCCTTTCCTAATTTGGCTTAAGTTCTCGTCGGTAGTATAGTATGTGATGGAGAGCTACATATAGTAAATAATAGTTACATACAATATCTTTTAGTTACACATAGTAACTACTAAAATTCTGAGAGTATTGAGGTAATTACACTCGTGCGCCTAGTCGTTGATACGAGCAGGAATTTCAAACACATCCAAGCCTACAATACAGGTTATCCAAACATTATAATTTCATTCAAGAGTTTTCCCGTTTGCCCACATAACGGGGCGCTTCACACCGTTTGGGTAAATGGTAAACAATCTAGGCCTGTTACCGCGCTAAAATATTGAAGATTTATAGTTAATTTATTTTATTATATATGGTTATGTTTGACTTTTTTAAAGATTTGCTTCTATGAGAAATAAGTCAGCCCCTATATTTTACTAATTTAAAATGCATTAATTTTGTGGTAATTTAAGATCAATCTATATACGATTAAGAAACTGAGTCCGATAATTTGCAATATTATTCGTCACCATATTCCGGACAACCTTGAGTCTCCAGACGTGTCCTTCGGGACTCAAACGAGGTAATCACGATCTTTATCGTTGACCAGACATGACATATAAGATACATGTCTATGTGGCGGTCATCTAGTCATATTCCTTAGCACGATCATTATTTCAGTGTGTTTGAAGTGTGTCTCGATAGCTTACAGTCACAAATTTATATTATATAAAAACAAGTTCTCTGTTACCAAAACTGTTGACATATAGCGTTAAAGAGCATGTACAATTGTTTTAGCACATTTTTTGAGGTAAATATTTTTTATTAAAAAAAATTATAATATTCGGACAACCGTAAGAGGTTCCGCTTTCTCAGTTTCTTTTTATCTATTTTAATAGTGAAAAAAATTCTAAACTCAAAAAAAGAACACAGTTAACGCAATTTTTTTTAGTTGGTTGCAAACGACATTTGATACAGTTAATTTTATTTTAATTGACAAGCTTAATAAATAAAACATGAAATCAAACATTTTTCTATTTATTTCCATAAACAAACAAACAAAATAATAACATAAAACAAAACAAAAATACATATGAAAAACAAAAATTGATGAACAAAAGATGCTCAACACTACTTTTAGTAACGATAAATTTAAAATTGCATGACTAAAACAACATTACTATAGATTTAAATGACACAATATTTGTTATATATCGACGGTGAATATATCGGATTCTTCAGACTCCCGCGCGTTGTCTAGTACCCAGGGGACGAGACGCCAAGTTCCAGTATACAAAGCCGACTGCTCGCCCCAAGGCCGTCTCTCCTCCTATTGACAAATGTAACGACACTAATCCATGATGTTGAAAAGAAGCGTTAATTAAACAACATAGCATCGAAATACTCGAGCAAACATTAAAGAAATTCACTTCACAAAATGTTTGTATTCCTTTTATTAAGATAATTTAAAAAAGATTGTCTGGGAATCCTTTAGTAGGTAAAGCCTATTATCGGTAGGTATGGAAATGAGACATTAGGATGTTATTCTGGAGTCGGGCACAGTGATGTCTGATTTCATATAGAAGGCGAGAAAAATCTTCATAAATAGTAGTTACTTAGATCACGTAGGGGTTAAAATTCTGCTTATTGTTTCTCATACTCATCTCGTACTCTCGTACACATACAAATACTCGTAAGCCTCTGTCTTCCCCTTCAAAGAATAATCTTTATCAAATCATACGCTCGTAATAATAATATAATGAGCGTATGAATTTTGATAACAGAAAATATTTTGTGAGAATAGAAATGATACCGAGATTTCTTGAGTTGAAGATATGACTGTCTTTCCTATTTTATTTTAATAAGATATGTTTATGGAGTAGGCGGAAATTTTACTCTATGTTACGCGCGCCTGTGTCTGAAGCCTAGGGCCTTTCTTTGTACGTTTAGATTTTCTGAATTCAGGCTCTATGGTTCGAGGATTTGCAAGTACGCGGCGTCGCCATTGTAATAACCAAAATAAAGCCACGTTAACCCTCCTAACATCCTCATATAGTTTCTACTTTTTCTATGTATTGTGCATTCTAGATTACATTGAAGTTTTTGAGATTCTCTTAAACAGTGATTAGAATTGATTATCAACGTATGTACTTGCAACTTTTGGAACACTTTTTGCTTTACACATATTTGTAAGGAAAGTCTCGTTCTACCAATGCTATGCACATATGTATATTTGCAGGCATTGAGTTAAATTCAAACCAAAATAAATTTTATTTACGCATCTGGTCTATGTCTAGTGTCAGTTGAAATATAATAGGGTTGGGTGTATAAATCACCTGTAAGTAGAGCGCTATTAATTTCTCGCCGACCAGCAGCAAGGCGCCGTGTACGGGATCATTCTCTTCTCCGTTGTAAGGCGGCAAGGATAAGCAATATACATTTTTCACTCCGCCTTCGTCCTCAAGATGTTTCGCTTTACTGCAAAGAATGTCTTCAATTAGAGTACAAAGTTGTATTAAGTGAAACTCGCGGTAGTACAAGCACGTGAAACTTTTAATAAACACATAAGTCACGTCGTTTAAAAGCATTCTTTCAAAACATTTTTAATAAAATACTAATGTTACTGTTACTTCTAAGGCAGAAACCATGCTTGTTTTTCAGCGTATGCAATTGGGATAGGAATAACAAAAATAATCACATGCGCATTAAATATAGGCGTATTATCCAAAGGGGTAGGCAGAGTAACGTTGTCCACAGACATAATAGAGAGCCTACCGAATCACCTTTCTGATCTCCGTCCTAATAATAAAACTTTGCCGTACCCGGAAATTGAACCTGAGACCTCTAGATCACACGGCACATACACGAAGCGAGAGATCACGAGATAGTAAAAAATTATCCTCATAGTTCCACTCGAAAAAACGATTGGAGTGGAGCACAATTGCTGTTTTGCATTTGTTAATGAAATTTACAGACACCGAACAAATATTATACGCTCTGCTGTTTGTGTCTGCACTTATCAACTAAGATAATGCAGGCAACGTACCTATTATGAACCTATCATGGGTGTTTAAAATAAGCAGAAATCATAGTTTTTACGAGTAACTGCTCAATTGTTTTTTGTACATTTTCAATAAACAATATTTATTTTTTTAGAATATCCTCGCTCGGAATAATTAAATATTGTGGGCTATTGATTCTTCTGTCTTACGTTGTATGTACCTATGTTGTTAAGTTAAAAATATATTTATGAATGAATTCGTAAAACATGATATATTAATTAAGTTATACGTAGAATATATTCAATTTTATCAATAAAACAAAAAATGCTTACAGAAAAATTCAATTCTATTGTAAAATAAACAATTCTCCGAATCATGCCGACAGAAAATTTGCGTTGTAGCTACACGCGATTAAAATATTAAATTAATTTGTATCCACGACCTTATAATTTGATTTGGTTTATTAATTTTGTTGCTTGTTTCGTAATTTAAGATTACACAATTTTTTGTTTGATAAAGAAGGCTTCCGATTTTATTTACGTCTTTGATTCAGTCAATGAAAGCATTATTCATATTTCCATTATTCTTTTGTGTCTTCTACTAATGTTTAATTATGGTGTAAGATAGATTGCTACAGTTATCTAGCGTTTAAATATGACATAGAAATATACCTGTAGCCAATATTGCCAGGACAAGAATCAGAATACACTAGAGCTTCGTACTTCATGAGAGGTCTTTTCGGCATGTCCGTTACTATGTATCTTGCATCAAATCTATAATAGAAAAGGTAAAATTTATCTATTATGCGATTTATCTATTATTAAAGGTATCTATTATGCTACCTATATCACCCTGTATAACCCCCACTGCTGGGTGCGGGCCTTCTCTACTACTGAGAGGAGTTATGTGAGCAAGTTTCGTCACAATGTTTTCTTTCACCGTTGAAGTGCTTACTAATACAACTATTATAACAAAAACTACTTTATGAAACGATAACATTAATTTGCAATATTTAGGCGATACAATTTTTGGTGTTCCAAATGTGTACATAGTTTATTATTAATAGTACTTCGCAGACTAGGCGGAATGGCCCGCTATTGGACAGTAAAGCGAATGTCCGATATTGCGATTTGTAATTTTAGACAGATTTAAAAATGGAAATCTCTCGACACTGAAATGGATACACCTTTCTTACCAGCAGTTACCGATAAAAATATTAAAAATCTTCAAACAGAATATACACTGCTAATGCAGTCACTTAATGGAAAACTTAGTAAACAGTTATAAATAACACTCCTTCGCTGTAGATGGCTGTTAATTACAAATTGTCCCAGGAAATTGAGAAAGTTAGCGAGTGAGGAACTAACTTTGTCCTTGATTTATTCCATACAAACAGTTAGTTGGAGTAGTTTTGAATACTGAAGAAATAAGACAATTGCATCCTATAACAAACGTTGGTATAAGAGTAGATTGGGCTCGAGATTTACCCGTACGATTGCGTCAAAAACTCGGAGATTGCGGGTTAAACTCTCAGATACACTCACAAAATCCCAATTAACTCTGACTTTTTATAGTTGTGTACGTATTTTTAATGAATCATACTTGAAATACATGGTATTGTTATTTTTATGAAGTTGTAAAGAATCTCGGCGGTTGCGAGTTCAAACAGCAGGCACCTCTGTTTTTTCGGAGTTCTTTATATTATATTCACAATGAAATATCACGTAAAGGAAAACAGCGTGAGGACACCTGAAATTGGCAAATCAAAGGGGTAGGTAAAATCGGCCAACCCACTATAGAACATCGTGGTCGACTAACACGTAAGTTCTCTCAGTTGTAGAGAAAGCACGTGCCCACCATTAGAACGTTCATACACTGTCGGCCAAAAGTTTGGGACCACTTGTAAAAATCTTCAAATTGTTTGAAATATCTAAAAAATACTTGTGATAAAAAAGCAATTTGCACATGTGCTCATTCTATTGTTGTCAGATAGTGTTATAAAAGTCATTTTATTGTTTATTTTTGAGTCGTCGTTTTACAAAGGCATATTGTTTCAACATATCAATGAGTGCCGCGCAAGGACCAGATGGTAGAGTTATTGTAACTTATAATTGTACTTATTGGTTTGCTTTTGTTTTGCGTTAACCATTATTCCAAAATATCTTAACATGTTTAAACATGTTTTTTACTTGACTTTTCTTGAAGTTATCGTTTTCTATTTAATTTAGTCTGAACTTACAGTTTGTAGTGTAAAGACGTGTTAAGAATGGGAAGAGTACCCGAAATCAGTAGTGAAATTCGTTTTGCCATTGTTGTTTTGCATAACGGAGGCAAATCTGAACGTGCGATAGCATCACAACTAAAACTGTCGAAGACTTGTGTTCATAATGCAATAATTCGATACAAGGAGACTAACAGTAATCAAGATCGTCCACGTTCGGGAAGGCCGCGAGCTACCACTTCTAGCGAGGATCATTTTATCCTTGTCACGAGCAAGCGGAATAGACGGCTGACGGCACCAGAAATCCGTGCTGAACTGAACAAATCCCGATCTAAACCTGTGTCATTAACTACAGTGAAAAGAAGATTAAGAGATGCTAATTTATTTGGTCGCGTTGCCGCTCGAAAACCCCTGTTAAGACCACAAAACAAAAAGAAACGGATGCAGTGGGCCCTTGACTGGACAGATTGGACTGACGAAGATTTTAGAAAAGTTCTTTGGACTGATGAATCCAAGTTTGAACTATTTGGTACAAAAAGAAGAGTTTTTGTGCGACGCAGAGCTGATGAAAAAATGGTGCCAGACTGTGTAGTGCCAACAATGAAGCATGGTGGTGGTTCTATTATGGTTTGGGAATGTTTCTCGGGCCATGGAACTGGAGATTTGGTGCGAATCCAAGGTACTATGAAAAAAGAGCAGTATAAATTAATTCTAGAAAAAATGCTGTGTCAGGGTTAAGGCTTATTGGAAATGGCTTTATTTTCCAACAAGATAATGATCCCAAACATAGCTCAAAGTTATGTAGGGGATATTTAGAACAAAAAGAGACAGATGGGGTATTAAAAAACATGACCTGGCCGCCTCAAAGTCCAGATCTCAACCCCATAGAGCTTCTATGGGAAGAGCTGGACAGAAAGGTGCCTGACGGGTGTCCGTCCTCTCAAGAAGACCTTTGGCGGATACTTCATGACAGTTGGAAGAATATTTCAACAGAAACAATCAATAAATTAATTGCTCGTATGCCGAGACTTGTAAAAAAGTCATAAAATGTAAAGGTGGATTTTTTGATGTAAAATCTGTTTAAATATTAAATGCCATTTTTAACATTACAATCAAAATTTTTGCGTAACTGTATTTAAATTACTACTTAATTAGTATATTTAACCATTTGATTTCTTATATTTATAGTTTTATTCAATTTTCCCCGCATTTTCCTACTTTGATTAAGGTGGTCTCAAACTTTTGGCCGGCACTCGGCAGTGTATATGGGCTTATTATGATGACGATGAAGAGTAAATGAAGTAATATTGAGGCAATGTAACTCTACAAGTAGGGTAAAAGAAGAAATTGCTACGACTCTCGTGATTACTCTAATTGAAGTAAACAAGTGCTGCGAACGACGGGAATTCCAACTGTAGGATAATAAATGAAATATTTGTTTCCTTGTTACTCACGTGTTAGTAATAATTTATATTTTTTTCCAATTTATTAAAATTTAAAAAAGTCCTTTGGATTAAGTCTCAATTTTTTATTTACCTATCCAAAAATCCACTAACTAATGCATTGCCAGCATAATTTTTTCGAAATTTTGTCAAAAAATTAATAGTAAAAAACTTGTCATGAAACTTTGTCCCATTACTGAGACTTTTTTTACTGGAAATAAATGATTGTCTGACACAAGATTCAACTTCTTATAGCGTACTAACGTAGGTTTATATGTATTTGAATGAAATACCTATCTAGGCCCCATCCGATGGCTGTTCCTTTCGACCCGTCGCTGCTCGATGAGAAATGATGGGACATTAAAGATGCTGGGGACCAACCAGGACACGCCGACACCATTGAGTTTACTACTTGGATAATTCCTGAAATATGCATACATAATCAGGCATGCTTGTATTTACTAAATTCCTCGTTTCCCCATTTTTTTTGTCTCACGTATTGGGGGGCGAGCTAATTGCTGATTTGCGGGAAGATATCTTGACTCTGTTTTATTAATTATACTTTTCTAAAGGAAAAACCTAAATTCTCATTGACCAAGTTAGGAATCGTAACAAAGATCTCCAACGCAAGGCATAAGCACATACGAGTACATAGTATATGTATGTTATTGAACAGCTCCCACGATACAGCCGAATTAAACGCTGTTTAAATAGGTATAAGCGTTACTAAGAAATAATTGGAAATTATTTTACCATAATATTTATTAAAACGATGAATTTAATAAACTCTTTAGATTTAATATAGGTTTATATAAACTTTGATTAACTCACTGAATTAATGAAGAATTCCCAATTATTTAGCAAAGATGACAAGAATACGAATATGATTATTTATAGTAAATAGTAATATTAATTACGAAGCAAAAGTAGCAACAATGTGTAATAACCATCGGAAATTGCTCCACAATCAACAATTTACATTTGTACGTTAGGAGCAAGCCAACGTAATAAAATGAGCGTAATATATTTACCCATTTGTTAATAAGATCACAGGAAATTCCTTTGAGGATTTCAAGCGCCTTGAAATGGACGAATTAACACACATACACATGTGTAACACACATACTTTAACATAATAAATGTTACGTTGTTTCCTACTGCTTTAACATAATCTTGAATTTTATATAGTACCTAGCTTTTGAATACGATTTAGTTTACATGATCTTCGCAATTAGGTTCAGAAAGAAATGAATAATGCTCCTTATATAAACTATTGGTCATACTCCTTAGTTTTGATATTTCAGTAAGCTATTATATTGCCTGTATAAAAAGTACCAAATGAACTTGTACCCCTTACTGTACCAAAATTCATCAAATTGGGTTCGCGCTTAAACTGTAACGCACGAACTCACATACTTGTTTATAAGTGAGCACGGTCACAATATTAAAACTTCCTCGTCTGCATCTATACGTATATTCTACTGCTGGGTAGGGGCGTACTCGACAACGGAGAGGGTTTACATCTTATTCCACCACGCTTACCCAGTGTCGGTTGGCGGTCTACACACCAAAAATCTAGTAAAATATTTACAGGTTACTTATTATTAAATAATACTAAATAAGACAGATAAGACTGATTCCGGGCTATATTACGAATTTACAGATAGTGTTAGTGGGATTTCCGCGTTAAGTGTTTTAAAAACGAAATTTGAAAACGTAACTGGCGACACCGATAAACATACTTACATATATGCATGTATATGACTCCCCTCAACTCTTCGAAAATAAAAACATGATTGGTATATACGAACACATGTATGAGCAATAAATCAGTGATAGTATTAATTAAGGCTATGTAAGCTCAAGTATAACATATTTATATTTGTCGAATATTTAACGTTTTCCGATAAAACCAATACATTATGTACGCAGCGTTGATGAGGCATTGATGCGAATTACCTACCAATAATAATGAAGCTATTTTAACGTATTACTGTGTCTCGGTGTTCATTGGCCTTTGTACGTGTAGATTTATTAATAATCATAAATGAAACATACTTAGCAACTCAGTAAAAACATTGTTTTTGTTACGTTTTTATAAGATTTTAAAGATAAAAAGTATGGGATAAAACATGATTGAATCCGCAACCATTGCGTTCTTGACTTGACGGCACGCATGAATCTCAAAACTACCATGATTTTAAAACATCAGTGTACAAGTGTAAGTATTTAAAAGCCAGCTTTATTATTCTCGAATATGGGGAGATAATGTATCCCGCAACGGAGGGACTTTGTTCAAAGGATTATACTACCAGTCTTTCCATTCTACGGAAAGGCCGCAAAGCTCATTACTCTCGGCTGTTGTCTTAACCATAAGACAGCTTAACGCCGACTCGAAGCAGTTCCAATTAATCCTAGTTGTTTCTAATTTCTGACGTAAATTGCATTGTTTAGTCTTTATCTATTAAGGCGGTTACATATATTACATATTATGGCTTGTATGTTTTTTTTAATAAAGGATTTTAGAGAGTCACTGGGTTAAAGGAATATCCTGTTAATTATTTTACCAATAAAAAATATCTATATACATTTGGTACTTTTTGATAAACAAAGAATCATCGATTCATCGAGATAATACTATTAAAAACGATTAATTATTCTTTGTCAAGCCTACTGCTTGTTTATACATCGTGCGTTTAGCTGTGATTATACTAGTTGATTAATTTTACCAATATTCATAATAAATAACCAAATCTTAAAATAAAGATAGCCTTTGTTTACGAAATATGATGGGCCGACGTCGGATATATGTAACGCGGACGGAATTTATAACACGGTAATGAAATGTTAATATTTTTTCAGGATTTTCTATTCGTAAAATGGAAATTTTGAAGGAAGAGTTGTTTACGTTTCTTTAATATTGCATAAGTATTCACGATATGCGTTTCTTGAATAATTTACTTGCTAAATAATGAATTTACTCTTTTTTTTTTTTTTTTTTAACGAGAGGAAAGCACCTTAAGCTCCCTGTTCGGTACCTCGGGGGGAAGCCGAAAAGGGTATGTCGGGGTCACCGGTCCATGCCGGCATACCGACTAAAACCTCTCGATGGCCCCCTCTTGCGCATATTGGACGGTACGGTAAATATAGGGCAAGCGCCCTTAATTGTTTCCCGTTGCCGCCCAGCGCTCTGTCCAAAAGAGGACTCCTCTCGGGATCGCACATCTTCTATTCTATTAGGGCGCACCTCCCCCGTGATACACCCAACAATCCCGATCCCCTATTAGTCGTCTCTTACGACAGGCAGGGGATACCGTGGCGGTATTCTTACGCCCCCGACCACAGGGCGAAATGAATTTACTCTAACGTTTTACTATATATTTTAGCTTATAACAATAACTACTAATAAAATCTTGAACATAGCTCAGACCTAGCTTGAGATTTCGTCACAGGATGCTAAAACAAATTCCGACTTATTTTCTTTTTGCTGAACAAAAGATACCATGGAACTACAGATGATTTAAGGTAGAAATATTATGTAAATGAAAATTCCCCTAGCCACCTTAAATTCATACCAATGCAAACTAACGGCTAACGAGTATATTAATCTATACTAATATTATAAAGCTGAAGAGTTTGTTTGTTTGTTTGTTTGAACGCTAGGATCTCAGGAACTACTGGTCCGATTTGAAAAATTCTTTCACTGTTAGATAGCACATTTATCGAGGAAGGCTATAGGCTATAAAACATCACGCTGCGACGAATAGGAGCTGAGCAGCAATAAAGAATGTTTCAAAATCGGGGACATTTTTTCCTTTTTGTGAGCTTCCGCTGCGTGCGCTGCGAAAACGATTAAAGTTTCGCTAAAATAATGTTTGAGAGAAATATTCCTCTTTAAAAGTTCTAAAATAAAGTCCGCGACAGCATATGTCTATTTTTTAAGGTTGACTCACTATAACGTTTTTTATCCTAACCAAATTTATTTTAAAATAAAGTTTTATTTGTGAAGGTGTTTTTATAAAAATGATAATAATCCTTATCCAAATAAATACGTTATTCATTACAAGTATTTAATTTTAAATAAAATTGCCGTTTACATCATTTGATTTCACTGAGTATCTTAGAAGATATTGCAGTTTTAAAATATAGATCAAGCGCGCAGTAATGATGCACAAGGCGCCGATCGACGCGTTACGGTTTCGCATTTGGACAATTTGACCGAATTGTTTGATTTTTGGTATGGACATAAATACGACTCTGAGCAGTAAAATAGACTACAACTTATTTTCCTGTATATAACTGTAGTCTACGCGGACGGAGTCGCGAGCAAAAGCTAGTAATATTATAAAGCTTAAGAGTTTGTTAGTTTGAACGCGCTAATCCCAGGAACTACTAGTTCGATTTGAAAAAATATTTCAGTGTAACATAGCATATTTATCGAGGAAGGTTATATCTCGCCACGACCGATAGGAGGAGAACAGAAATAAATAATATTTGAAAATTGGGTATTTTAAAATTATGTTTTGTATTATGTAAATTATGTACTAAAACTGATTAAAAGCACATACCAATATTGTAAAGATGTCTTCTGATTTTATTCCTGGGGTGATATTTCGGATGTACAAGACTGTACTTGACATACGATACTCTCTCCGGGTTCCACCAGCTGTCTCCGCAGTAAGTGACGTAGGCCGACAGTCCTTCCCCACCAGGATTCTTATGGTGTCGGGCGAGGCACGAACCAGCTGTTATGAGCCAATGAGGACTTATAGCCGCAGCATCGCAGTGCACCTTGAATATTGAGTCAGTTGTAATAGTAACTCGTAAGCGTGTGTCTTTTGATGTAGATGTCCTAGGACAAATTTTGGATTGCGAGAAGTGTTATTCAATTTTACTAAAAAATAATGCTTTGTAGTAGAAATTGAATGCAACATCAAATCTCGACTCGTTATAGGCTTCCGAAAAGTAGAAACAACTTTCAAATGACCCACATTCCTTTGTGCTCAAGTTGTCAATTGTCTGTTTAAACTTTGTATTAAATTAGCCTCATTAAAACTCCATTTCAAACGAAGTGAAAATTGTGGAACTCATTAAAAAAGTTGGATATAATTCGTACAGAAGTTAAATGGACAATTTTATTTCATATTATTTTCACATATTTTTTTATATCATCAATCGTCTTTGGCAAACATTCACGGCTCTTGAAATCTAAAATGTCATTCTAATGGAGGCAATATTTTGTTTTAGTAATTAAATAAATGCCCAAAGAAAGGCCAATATTGGTCGTAAAACTTTTCCCATGATTAAAAAAATGTATATTTTTCGTCGAGACTCTGAAAAAGCGATGTTATGGTTTAAAACAGCTTTAACCCTTATGCGTATTTGGTATTTTGATCTTAACACTAAACCTACCGACAATTCTTGTATATCTATTCCTACCACGTGCGGTCAATTTGACCGGTAATTAAAAAGTTTCATTTATTTCATTATTCAATGCAGATAATGGTTGATTTGTTGCTAAATGTGTATAAAATAAAGGATTTTCATAAAGTTTCGTCCATTTTATTGTATATAATTTTTAAATTCTTTATAAAAAAAAAAACAATAAAATTAAAGTTTTATACAGAATGTTATGCATACATAATATACTTTATTTGGCTTCCTCGCATTGCTTACAAATTAGTTTAGTCTGAAATGTGCACTTGCCGCAAACATATTTTTCGCATTTCGAACTGATTTTTGTTGTTTTATAACCTTTACAAAATTTAATTTGACAAGTTTTCGTACGCACAAATCTGTACTTGTGGACAGTGTTGGTAAACGCTGTTTTTCTTTAGATTTTATAAATGCATCTCCAAGTTCTGAAGCTAACTGGAACAAAAATTCCTGCCTGGAAATATTTTCACCCGTCGTTTCTTTATACAAAATCCAAGCATTTATTTCAGCTAGGTCCAAAATATTGAAGAATATTTATTATTATTTGTCTGGTTTGTTTGGCATATATTGTGTAAATCTACACCTAGTCTTCGACGGAAACAACTGCTCATCAACAGCAATATATGCACCAGGTTTATAACAATTTTGTGAATTTTCAATAAATCGATCCCATATAGTAGATATCATAGAAAATTTATTAGTTTGTAAACGCTGGCTTCTTTCGCTTTTCTTATCAAATCGTATGTAGGTACTTCATAATCTCCGTAAAGTCGTTTCGACTCATTGTTTTTGAAAAAAAAAAGCGGGTCCTCAATTTTTATTCCACAAATTTAAGATATCCAAATTTCTCGCCTTATATGCGCCGCGAGCATATAATAAGGAAATAAATGCGTCTAGTTTTGTAGCATTTAGCTCCCATTCTTCTATGTCCGTTATATTTTTTAGGTAATTTGTAATTTTCAAATGCTTTGACATTTTTAGGGTAAATAAATATCTACAACAGATACTCTACCTTCTCTTCTTCAAATAAATAATAGTAAAAAAGTGCATAAAAACCTTTTTAGAAGTGCACTACTTGAGACTGTAATCAATACTATTGTTATCTACTCTTTTCAACTATAAACGACTCTGAGATAACCGTAAAAAATTTACTTTGAAATAACTTTATAACAGTTTTTCCCGCCGGTCTTATTGACCGACCGCGGTAGGTAGGTCACATAACAACTTTTTTTTGGAAAAAGAAAAAAAATAACTTAAAATAAAGAGTGAAGAAAATATTATATGCATATTCTAAGAATTGTCATATAGTTTGATAACAATATTATAACATTAAAAAATGTGTAAATTGCATAAAAAGTTTGAAAACGGTCAATTTGACCGCTACTGGTAGGTTTAGTGTTAAGTACCTATATATATTTTAAAAAAATAATAGAATTAAAAAAAAGTAAATTAACTCCGCCACAAGGCGACTATCCCAACGTTAAAAATATTGTATAATATATTTTTAGCATAAATCCTACGTAGACGCTTAAAGCGCATCCATAAATTATGTGTTGCTCTTTTACATGAACATACCTGCAAAGGTTCATACACGTATACAGCAACGAAGCGGTATTCTGACCACGGCACGGAGTTATTCACGTAATTGTACGCTATTTTATGATTTGTGTACGGAGCATTCAGTTCATTATTAGACGTGACTGAGCTCTCTGTACTAATGTTCATATCAATATTATGTATATTACATTTAGGATTTCTTTCACGTTTCCCGTCACGAATTCCACATTTGTTTTTCTCTGTTCCAATATGTTTCTTTGAATGTTTGGATATATTATGCTTAGAAACATGCAAATTATTTGAATCCACGTGTTCTAATAGTATTCTCTCATACGGGATTTCATTTTCTTCAGCTGATTTCACATTACGACGGAAAGGTAGGGATTTAGTAGGCAGTGCTTTTGAATTAGTTGTGTTTTCAGAAGATATATCGTCAATAGGCGCTGTGGTTAATGGACATGTTTCATTTTCAATTAAGTCTGGAGTCGTGGTTCCAGATCTAGGGTTACCTTTTTTAATATCATGCCTATTTAAAGCAGAATTCAAATGATTATGTGGTCTATGGGTGAAGAAGTCAGCATAATATTTGAATTGATTATAATCTGTCAGTCTTCTATTAAGTGCAGATGGACGATATGGCGTAATTACGGGAATGTTATAATTATTGAATCCGTATATTTTGTTTCTTACAAAGTCTGTATTGTTTTTTATTCTAGACGTGCCAGCAATCCTTATATCAATATTAAAGTTAGGTGACTTTTTTTCTTTAACCCGTTCGTCAATTTCATGTATGTAATAAAATTCTATGTAGCTCGGTGTAGAAACTTGTGCCATAGGTGAAGGCAGAGAGATTTGGAATGAATTTCTATGTTCAGTACTATGAGCTTTTCTAGATTTAATGTTTTGCTTCGTAACGTAAGATGCGGTAGTGGGTTCTACATCAACAAATATTTTAGTTTTCCTCCAAAGCATATTTATCACTTCATACTGTTTTTGACTCACTCTGTTTAAAGGATTTTTTATACGAGGTGTCACAACATTATCAGAGCTGCCGCCTTTTATCTTCGTATTATTTAGAGCAAATTGGCTTTTCATGATAGATGGAGATCGCAACATTTGTATAAAATAACTCGGATTTTGTGGATTTTTCGATAATTCTCTCAATACATTATTCGCAGAATTGTTAACCACAATTAACAGTAGTAGAAATAGTACTCTGTATTTTGATTTCTCCATATTTACATTTGCACTTTATAATTTAAAATTCTTGGAATTAATAAAGTTATATATACTTTTCGAACATACTTTTAATTTAAAGATAATTAATTAGTATTAAGTTACGGGTTCTCTGACATTTCTGGGTGCCACAGAGAACATGATAGATATTTGTCATGTGCTAGAATTAATGTACCTATATACTTTTCCATTTCGTTCATATATAACCTGTTTTATTGAAATAGTAGTTTGTCTTTGTATTTTTTATTTTTAAAATCAGTGACACATCGAACAATTGTATTTTTTTTTGCTATTTTGACAGGACGATATCACAAAATTATGAGTTTATAAATTTTTAATAGCGATTTGGGTAAGTAGAGTTTCATATAATTACACATATGTTATTAATTTTTGACTCAGAACACATACCTTAGATGTGAAAAAAGGAAACTGTCATTTAGTAAATCATACTTACATAATTTTTTATTCATTTAATTATCACGACCTCGTGGAATATTTTCCGTGAAGTCGCTTGGCTTTATTTGAATGTGATGCAATATAATATATACACAGATTACATATATCTACCAAAAACAAAGCAGTTATTCTGTAACGTAGATCTAAAAACATATGTGATTTTGCATGATTCGTTTTCACGATTTTGATTATTTGTTTCAGATGTAATAAAATCTAAATACCGAAGTTAAGTAATGAGCGCTTTGCCATCGTATAAACCCGAAGGTAAGAAAATATAGCAACATGAGATTCTGGTTACAATTTTAAATCTATCCCGTTACATGAGATTGGACTTATCTTTATAGTGATATGCCGTTTCTACAGAAATTTCAATTGTTACAAAAAAAGGTTGAGTTTTGCAAATTTGTAAACATCAGCCATATATCACTTCTAGTGGGAATTATATACCCAAGAAATTCTTAAGAATTTATATAAGTGCAGATTTCTTCACGATGTTCTCCTTTACCGTATAAGTACGTTACAAATTACAATTCATTTCATAATCGAATACATACATAAAAAACAGAGGTTATAATTCGCAGCCGCCGAGATTTTGACTCGATAACGTTCCTTATACTCTAAAGTATATTTGATATTATTACATCAAAGCATTAAATTTACATACATATGATATATGCAAGAATCGATATTACATATGAGAATAACTTAATTTTGATAAGAGACTTCTTTAGAGTTGTATACTCCAGCCTCGTTAGTCAGAGTTAAGGACCAACAACGGAAGGCAGCTGAGAGCATTGGCTCATCTAATTCAGACAGATAACTTTCAGCTCATAGCTCTCGTAAGCCTGTACGCCTAGCTTTGTATCGAAGTACATACTGATTTAGTTTCTGATAAATCCTTTGCTAGGATATCTTCATAACAGTTTCGAAGTAATCATCCAATCTACGATACAATGGTTTTTTATTAGGAAAGTTTTGTTATCCGTTAACCGTTAATCATTGTGATCGTCGAAAACTTTTAATTCATAAGAAATTGTTATTTGTATTTCTTTCAAGCAATATTAAGTTTGAGTGTAATAGTTTAGATATTTATTTCTTATTAAACAATTGGGTAAGTATTTAAGAAATAAAATAAATACACAGTAAATTTTGATTAAACATTGTACCTACTATTCAAAGATTTATATGGAAATCCTCGTCTATTTCTTATCAATTTCATGGTTAATTAGTTATTTAGACAATTTTATCTTCCGTCTCAAGAAAGTTCTACTACACGATGTATATTCCCTCTTGGGTAAGATTAAGTACATCAGATTGGGGATTACCCGAAAGTGATTTCCCAAATAATTTTCTTTTCGCAGGCTAGAGTACTATTCGGTTTTCTATACCTACAAAGAGTAAAAAGATACTAATTGAACAAATATATATTATCTTATTTTGGGATTTCAATTTGCTCTCAGTAGGATTAGTTTTAGTACTTAAACGAAATTTATGAAGTACAGCTTTATAAGATTTGGGTATTTATGGCATAAAACGCAGTTTGTGAAAATTAAATTTGTAATCAAATAAATCTTACAAAATTAGATCTAAAAAGAGTTTTTTAGAATTTAAGGAGTCTTTTTCCTAATAAATTACGAAAAAAATATAAAGACAAATTGATAACCTCCTCATTTTTTTACTTAGCTAATAGAGATTTTGGTAAACTAAATTTTAGGCTTAACAATGAATTCCACGCCGGTCGCCCTGAACAAGGCGGCGATGCGTAAGTACGAGGACCTGGAGGTTCCTTGTGACGCCGTCCTCGCCAGCTACGTGTGGGTGGACGGCAGCGGCATCAACTTGCGCTCCAAAGACAGAACCTTCGACTTTGTGCCAAAAACTCATAAGGGTAATTGGAAATTTATAATTTTTATGTAATATTCAATGTGTTTTAATTTGAAATAAGTCGCATGTTGTGTGTGTCGGTAAATGGAATATACTATAATAATGCATTCTTTTGTAAACTCACGCGTATATTCCCTAGGGCAAAGAATAAAAAATGTTATAAGAGTAGTTTATAAAATATAACGCATTGCATTAAGATTTTTTTAAAACGATGCTACAATGTTGTAAAAATGTTGTATTACCCCTGTAATATTTCTACACGAGTGTTCCCCAAGGGTAAGCAGATGTATTTCTGAAAACCGGTCTTCAGTTAATTATAAAATACATTAAATATTACTGGCCTCAACTGAGATATTAGTTTTAAATAAATAGTAAAATGAGCGGATTTCAAATGTAGAGCTGAAATAAGATCCCGGATACATTTATTATTCAAAATTTTACTTGGTGCTGGAATTAAAAGCTATGCAATTCGAAGCGAACAAGGTTCAAACTAGGCTAGCTAGGCCACATAGAATTCCTTTAATTACGTTTGATTGAAACTGCCGAAGATTTATTTGTAGAATGCGACAGTTAATCGGATTAAGTATGGTAACTATCGGCCTTAATAGACCGCTAAATCGTGGATTAAGTTTAATGGCGTTTCTTGGCAGGAACCACTGGCAACAGACGAAGCCATTACTCTGATTAATGGTAAAATCAAAAAAATTGTCAGAGTGTGTTGTTTTACCATTTTTACTTACAAAAACTAGTATATAAATATCAGAGGTTAATAAGGGTTTGCGTAGTTATGATTCTTTTTTTTTACCATTTTTCATTATTTATTCAAAATATACATATGTAGATTTTTGATCTTGTTTTCATTTTAATAGTGATGATTAATATATGATGATACGTCAATTATTTGAATATTGGTATACAGTTCTGTAAAAATAATAATAACCTTTCATTTACTCCTTTTTATTAAGGAAGTTGTATCGAAACTTGTGAATTTGGGCGGAACCTTTAACCATCCATTATTTTGATATCCACTTTTCGAAGCAACAGTTATTGAGTAAATGGGTCTTTGAAGTCATGTTTGTGATAACAAAAATAAAAATACTTCTTTCGATGAAACATTACATTATTTGAAGTACTTTGATGTTGAATCTATCCGTAAAATATAGGGCAGCGTTCTATTGTCAGTGTGGTGTGCAGGCATGTTCAACGTCATGTACGGTTTAGATGTTAATTAAACAGTTTTATTGGACGTTGTGTTTCAGACCTGCCGATTTGGTACTTTGACGGTAGCAACACGGCGCAGGCTAGTGCCGATAACTCGGACACGTTTATCTTCCCTGAAGTGATTTATCACGATCCGTTTAGACGAGGCAGCCACATACTGGTGCTGGCGGACACGTATCAGCACAACTATCAGCCGACTTGTGAGTACATCATCACCTCAACCTACATTTACTGCTCCAGGATCCATAGCGGTACGCACAGTAGTGACGCCGAGCAATAAAGCTCAGCGAATCTAAGAGGACCTAATTTGTCATATTCTGCAACGAAGTTAAGCAGAAAGACAATACAAAGGAGGAGTTGAAAAACAAAGAGTTGTTCAGTGTTCACTTCCCTCCACGGCAAAGCAACTATTTGTTTGTGTGCAATGAATTTTGAAAAAGGAAGTCATCCTTTAAAAATGTTTTCGCTATACTTCATACATACTTCCTGTTGTTGAGCTTTAAAGCTTATTCAGCGTTTGAATAATACATAGTCGGAAATAAAGTTTCAAGATTCTCCGTTTCTAGGAGGAAGCAACTTAGACTACTAATTTCTGATTCTCTATTCAGCGCACGCTTTAGCTGCGAATTAGATTATGATATATTGTTTAAAAGTGTGTTGGTGAAGCCTGAAGGAGATTTATAGCTTTTTAATCATTTATAAAATTGAACTGCCTTATAATGATGAAACTCGACGATACGTATGAATTACTTTTTGAGAATAACACACAACGATTTACGTAAATTGAATTTCTCTCGCATATTCTATTTTTACCAAGCCCTCTCATTTCGATTTTTACTTAAACGTAATTACTTTATCGTTGTACCTTAAATATAATCGTGAGGAAATATTAATTCCGACAAAAGTGGATAAACATTGGTGTTAACGAGAAATTTGCTTTTAATTTATTTTTTGTCCAAAAATAAAAATAATATCTAATAATTATTATTTGTATTATATAATTGTCTTAAAATATTGATTCCTCAAAGAATTGATTTATTTATCAATTGCTACAACAGCAATTGTAACAGACACCCATTACAAAGTTCCTTGTGAGTCATTCGACTTCAATCTAAAGTAGATATAGTTTCAAGCAGTGTAACTTTCAGCAAGTTGTAGGCAAATAAGTTGCTTTGTGGCAACTACTGCCAACTTAAGTAGGCTTTGTGAAACAGCATGACTCGCATCGTTATTCGACAATTGTTGTTTTTGGTACCTTACTTGTGCAAAGTCAAGCCTCTTTAGTTGCTTATTAAATGAATTACACGCTTCAGGAGCTAAAAATTGGAATTCAAGATTAATTGTCATTTTGTTTCTATTTTAATTTACCTTACATAAAGGTTGTTCGTATATCTCAATCAATTATGACATGATTCATTATAACTATAACTTTTTAGATTATAAGTACCTATAACATAATTAAGTCCAATATATGGACCTCAAATTTGTTTCGCCACTAATACCTATGCTTAGGAAAATGTCAGCTGATGTTTTCAGATAGTAGGTAGGTATAGGAACAATGCGTTTCAAATTGAGTTAGAAATTAATGATAGCCCTGTGAAGAAGGATTTGATTCGCAAGCCGCAAGCCTTGACTTGGTTTGTGAAACGTAAAGCCTAAGGTTCGATCCCCGCTCCAAGACAAATGTTAGGGTGCTGCACAGACATTAATTGTTTCTAATGTTTTTGAGACCAAAAAGTATGCTGAAAATGTAAATGTTCTGTTCTTGTAAATGATAATCGTTTTTATTTCATTTATTCAGGATCCGCACAAAAATATCAGATAAATAAAACTTAAGGGAGGTAATAGTACTTTTCAGTAAATAACATTGCACGAAAGTTCAAAGAGAAGGGAATATTGAAATGATTATATCAAACCCGTTACTAAAGCTAATACGTTTCTTAAAATCCTTGTAAATCTCTCTGTGTGGCACACAGCTCCCGCGTGTACGATACAAAGTAACGCATGAAATCTTTGAATTACGCTCAGTTCTCACTAAGCAGGCATCCAACCCTACCTGCCTCTTTAGATCGTCTGACGGCTTAAATTGACGAAAATATGTGCCACTTCAAAATACAACTCCGCTCATATTTCAAACATCCACCTTTGATGTTCTTTTTCATAAAAATATGCAAAGAGTTTGCGTAATTTCATATGGATTTATATTGGAAAGTTTCGTATACAATAAAGTTTCAGTATACAATAGTTTGAAGAATTTTCACATTGTTGAGTCTCGGGTTTCCGAATCGGATATTGAGTATATGTAATTTGTCTTTAATTTTATTTATTAGAGGAGTGGAATGTATGACTATACCGTCCCTCCTGTGAAAAAAAGAGAGACAACTAAATTTGCTTACTCTGTCCTGCTTCTTTTAACGAAATTTTTTTTAGAGACCCTTCAATTCTTGCTTCTTTTTCACTTGCTTTTCTCCTTTGTTACAACCATATTCTCACTGTTATGGACACAGACACACATAATGTCATTTTTGTAATACCCAAAGGGGCAGGCAGAGGTACATTTCTTCACCATGCATTATCAGTCCTAAATAAAGCCTATCGTTTTTTCTCAGGCACATTTCCTTGCGCCTACCAAGAATTTTCTAACGGAGAACCCATTAACAATTGGCCCGGTCCGAGAACCTAACCTGGGACCCCTAGATCACACTACACATCTAGTTATCTATTTAACATAAAATCTGGGAGCAAAATACTTTAAAATTTCGCCTAATTAATCCGCATTAAATCTCTGCCATTGTCTGCATTTAATTAAATACAGCTTATTTGAACGCCGCGTCACTGGCAAATTCGAACATCGTGATCAATATTTTATATCCGCCATTCAGTAGTCAGGTCACTGTAACTAGTCACTTTTTATGTGGAAATATGAATTTTCGACTACAATTAAGGTAATACCTTAATTTTATCATCAAACACGAGCTCAAATTTCTCGTTTAAAGTATTATCGAAAACCGGTTATCGCTTTTTTGTGTAATTGACATGGCTACCCAAAAATAAAAATAATATCTAATTATTATTATTTGTATTATGTAATTGTCTTAAAATATTGATTCCTCAAAGAATTGATAATTTATCAATTGCTACAACAGCAATTGTAACAGACACCCACTACAAAGTTCCTTGTGAGTCATTCGACTTCAATCTAAAGTAGATATAGTTTCAAGCAGTGTAACTTTCAGCAAGTTGTAGGCAAATAAGTTGCTTTGTGGCAACTACTGCCAACTTAAGTAGGCTTTGTGAAACAGCATGACTCGCATCGTTATTCGACAATTGTTGTTTTTTGGTAACTTACTTGTGCAAAGTCAAGACTCTTAAGTTGCTTATTAAATGATTTACACGCTTCGGGAGCTAAACATTGGGATTAAAGATTAATTGTCATTTTGTTTCTATTTTAATATACCGTACATAAGGGTTGTTCGTATATCTCAATCAATTATAACATGATTCTTTATAACTATAACTTTTTAGACTATAAGTACCTATAACATAATTAAGTCCAATATATGGACCTCAAATTTGTTTCGCCACTAATACCTATGCTTAGGAAAATGTCAGCTGATGTTTTCAGATAGTAGGTAGGTATAGGAACAATGCGTTTCAAATTGAGTTAGAAATTTATGATAGCCCTATGAAGAAGGATTTGATTCGCAAGCCGCAAGCCTTGACTTGGTTTGTGAAACGTAAAGCCTAAGGTTCGATCCCAGCTCCAAGACAAATGTTAGGGTGCTGCACAGATATTAATTGTTTCTAATGTTTTTGAGACCAAAAAGTATGCTGTAAATGTTAATGTTCTGTTCTTGTAAATAATAATCTTTTTTATTTCATTTATTCAGGATCCGCACAAAAATATCAGATAAATAAAACTTAAGGGAGGTAATAGTACTTTTCAGTAAATAACATTGCACGAAAGTTCAAAGAGAAGGGAATATTGAAATGATTATATCAAACCCGTTACTAAAGCTAATACGTTTCTTAAAATCCTTGTAAATCTCTCTGTGTGGCACACAGCTCCCGCGTGTACGATACAAAGTAACGCATGAAATCTTTGAATTACGCTCAGTTCTCACTAAGCAGGCATCCAACCCTACCTGCCTCTTTAGATCGTCTGACGGCTTAAATTGACGAAAATATGTGCCACTTCAAAATACAACTCCGCTCATATTTCAAACATCCACCTTTGATGTTCTTTTTTATAAAAATATGCAAAGAGTTTGCGTAATTTTATATGGATTTATATTGGAAAGTTTCGTATACAATAAAGTTTCAGTATACAATAGTTTGAAGAATTTTCACATTGTTGAGTCTCGGGTTTCCGAATCGGATATTGAGTATATATAATTTGTCTTTAATTTTATTTATTAGAGGAGTGGAATGTATGACTATACCGTCCCTCCTGTGAAAAAAAAGAGAGACAACTAAATTTGCTTACTCTGTCCTGCTTCTTTTAACGAAATTTTTCTTAGAGACCCTTCAATTCTTGTTTCTTTTTCACTTGCTTTTCTCCTTTGTTACAACCATATTCTCACTGTTATGGACACAGACACACATAATGACATTTTTGTAATGCCCAAAGGGGCAGGCAGAGGTACATTTCTTCACCATGCATTATTTATCAGTCCTAAATAAAGCCTATCGTTTTTTCTCAGGCACATTTCCTTGCTCCTACCAAGAATTTTCTAACGGAGAACCCATTAACAATTGGCCCGATCCGAGAACCTAACCTGGGACCTCTAGATCAAACAACACATACTCGTGCCGCGAGATCACGAGTTTACTCATTATTATTGTTATCTATTAAACATAAATTCGGGAGCAAAATACGTTAAAATTTCGCCTAATTAATCCGCATTAAATCTCTGCCATTGTCTGCATTTAATTAAATACAGCTTATTTGAACGCCGCGTCACTGGCAAATTCGAACATCGTGATCAATATTTTATATCCGCCATTCAGTAGTCAGGTCACTGTAACTAGTCACTTTTTATGTGGAAATATGAATTTTCGACTACAATTAAGGTAATACCTTAATTTTATCATCAAGCACAAGCTCAAATTTCTCGTTTAAAGTATTATCGAAAACCGGTTATCGCTTTTTTGTGGAATTGACATGGCTACCCAAAGAAAAAAATAAGTATCGCGAAATCCCGACGGTTTTATGATAAATGGATGATGAGACAAAAATTAGACACAATATAAATTTTATGACGGTTTTCGACGATAGAAAGTACTCCGGAGATATCTTGTTTATGTTTGCCGCTGCCTAAATATGTCTTAGCGTTCATTTTAACAGATTTTCTCTCTCGTAATCTTCTAATGGCTTCAGCGAATATTCACGTTACGAGTACGAGGGTGTTTCAAGTAATAAGACATCCCATCAGCGACATAAATGTGAAATGGAGGCCAAGTTCAGTATCACGAATAAAATATGTATAATTGAAATGCCAAGTTCTGTGAATATAATCATAAAATGCGTCGTAATACCTAGTCAAGTCAAATCTTCAGCTACTAAGTAAAATAAATTCTTTGTGTAAATCATTGTTTAAATGTAAGATTAAAAAAACAATGAAAGTACATAGTATCAAAACAACGAATTGTTAACAAACTATTTCGGAATTATACATTCTTGCTAATCAATTTTAGGATTAGGAATTAGGATCTAAATTGATTTGCCGGCCAAGTAGCCAACGATGCATATTTTATGTATAAAACTGAAAGTAAACTTAACTTTTCCATTTTTCGTTTATGTTATTGACATATTGACATATACATATCCCATGTATATTTTTTGTACAGAACAATATTTTTATGTTAACGCAGATTTTAGCGCGATTTGGGATTAGGTAGAAATCTTTAAGTATACGGAAGTTCGTTGCTATTATCATAATTGAATCAGTTAAACATAATATATTTACGTAAAACGTTGAGAATTTTAATTATATCGTTTGAAGTTCACCAATTCACCTTCTGGGAAAAGAGAAGTTGTATTTGCTAGGGAACATTTCGTGCCAAACGAGAATTGTACTAACTGGAAATCCCGTTGAAGCGAACTTAGAGCAATGTAAATAGCCCTGACTCGCCAAGATCTACCTTGATTTTAGCTTGTTAAACGTGAGCCATTTGAAAACTTTTGGGTTACATTTACTTTTACTAAAAGGGCTTGACCCACTCCTTATCGAAGTTTGTAACTTTCGAAAGATATATCAAAGAATAACTTTTATTGTTTGAGATTGAAGCAAGTAAATAGAATTTTATTAAAGAGTAAGAAAGTTTAATTTTTTATTACAATCTTAATTTTAAGTATAAATTGTCTTAAATTGAATGTAAGAACATAATTATTATTGAGTACAAAGGATGTTTTTATTTTATTTTTTACGTAGGCGAGCTTCATACCAAAGCCCTAATCTCCCAATAAAGCTTAAGGCGTAACATGGAAATTTACTTTATTTCAAAATAATGAAACATAAAGTACCAATAATAATATGCTATATCATTGAATATATGTATCTACCTACATTTGAGACGTTATATCTGATGATTAGACCTTGTGGAAAATATACCTGATATAATATTGCTTAATGCAAATCAGTCTTGAAAAAAGGGTTATTTTCTTAAAAAATATTAAATACTAACATGATGAAGCTGAAAAGTTTTTTTGTGCGATTTAACTTAACAATCTCAAGGAACTATTTATTTATTAAGGAACTACTGGTTAAAATTTAGAAAAGTATTTTTGTGTTAATAGTTTATTTATCGAAGAAGGGCTATCTATATATTATCAGGCTTCAACCTAAAGGAGTAATGATAAATGTCTCCTTAATATTTCGCATACTAAGTTGGGGACAACAGACAGTTTTTTACATGGCTCAGACGAAAGTTCCTGTTTTATACACAGTCTGTTTAAAACTTTACAAGTTTATTTAAAAATCAAATGGGACTGGTTGTGAACTGTTTAAAAAGCACATCAGCACACGCCACCCGTGATGTATTAGGTTTTAAATTACTTTGACCCGACTGAACCGCGTTCAGTCTGTTTTGCAAATATTCAGAATGCATGCTGTGTTGCGAGAGACCTAAAAGGAATTCCAAGTTTCATAAACCTTCAAATAGATTACCTTATAGAACTTGTTAAGAGAGGAAAAATAAGTGAAATTCAGTTGTAAACGAGGTTTGCCGCCACGGAGTTGGTGTGAAACTTTAAATGGATCTGGAATACCTAATACAGTTGTCATTTTAATGTTATTTATAGACTTTATTGTGCGCCTATGTAGTTCCACAGTAAGTTACATGCCTCTTCCACCGTTAAGGAGACATTGATCCTTTACCCTAATTGTATGCCAGTTGGTTTAGGATTAATAGTACACCGACGCTAGCTTTGCGGAGTTTCAAAAACAACATGTTTATTATTTACTAGCTTTTGCCCGCGACTCCGTCCGCGTAGACTCTAGAGTTAAGTGCAGAAATATTTTAGATTTTTTATGTTTATCCCACGGGAATAATTTTCCAGGATAAAATTATCCCATGTTAATTTTGTGAGCTCTACCTCTGTCTATACCAAATTTCATTCAAATCGCTTTGATACATCCAGAAATACTCATTCCCACGGGAATACTAAATTTTCCGGGATAAAAAGTATCCTGATGTATAAGCTATATTATTGTAAAGTTTCGTTAAAATCCATTCAGTAGTTTTTACGTGAAAGCGTAACAGACATACAGACAGACAGACAGACAGACAGACAGACATATAATATTAGTATGGATATCATGTAAAATAGAGGATGCATTCTTTGCCTTATTAGAATTAATATACTAACTAAACTTTATTGGCAATAGGAACGTCATAATCAAATAACTAAAATGTGAGCTTGAAATCAACGGCCATATAAATTTTCAGCAACCAACTTTCGTAAGAATTGTGTAATGCTCTGCGAAAAAGGTGAAGTAGAAGAGCCGTGGTTTGGTTTTAATCAAGAGTTTTTCCTCACGACCCCCGACGGTCGGCCGCTGGGCTGGCCCGCCGGTGGCTTTCCCGCGCCGCCCGGCCCCTACTACTGCGCCACCGGGGCTAATAAAATAGTAGCACGTGATCTCATGGAGGCGTTTTACAGGTATGTTTAATTAAAATTAACCCTCTAAAATCATTCAAGATTAAAAAAAAAATTGAGTCACGGTTGATCTAAGTCTTTGTGGAAATTATCCAAGACAATACAAAATTGTATTAAGTATGTAAAATTTAAATCGCGGCTTCGTTTGACTGTCAAGCAACAGTCACTAAGTGTCCTAACATGTTGAACTTTTAATTCAGTGTTTTCTTTTAAATAACACGATGGAGTTTCAATAAAATTATACTAATTTACTCAATGTACAAATTGTGTTGAAAGGGAGTGAGAAAATAAAAATCAGGACTCAGAATTCGTTTGTTTGTAGGAAATCACACTTAGCAAACGAAATGCGATAGCGGGGTTTTTATTTCAATTCGTGTTTTATCTCGATTCTGGCGCTATTACCGACCTTCCGGTGCGTAATCAAGAGATGGAAACTGCTAAACTAAAGCTTGTGCTTTGTACTCACTCCTTTAAGCTGCAATTAAAATTTGCAGATGTCCATATCAATAAAATATATTCGTTAAATATGTTTGCACTTTTGCAATCCATCACCCATTAACTGTGATTGACATGTGCAATGTATGTATTGTATCTGTCGTGCGGGAAAAAAATAAATAGAAAATGTAGGAGGCCATAAGGATATAAATTCAGTAACGTTATTCAAATTTAATGAAGTACATATAATAACGTTTTAAGGTAGTAATAAACGTAAAATATTTTTTAATAACATACCATAGGATTTATTAAGTTTCATTCAACGTAGATTGCTTTTGTGTGACTCTAAGTATCGCCTTTATGAAGTTTTATTTAGCCGATTCTCGTTGTTTATAAATAGCATACAAGTGATATATTCACTTGAATTAATACAATAGTCATGAAAAAAGATGTTCATTGTGTACATTATTACATCCTTGAGACGTGAAATATTCTAGAAATATGTAATCTTTATGCGGAGAGTGTAATGAAATATTCTGAATGTGCTCTGTGGTATGGTTCAGCATCCCGATGCTTATTCCTAGTACGATTATTTTCCAGAAAATAACGTTATACTCTGTTCATTGGAGACGTCGTGGCTTACAATGTAGAAACTAGTCATTTACTTTCACGACGTGATTTGTATGTTAAAGTTCAGATATATTCATCAAGATAAGAGTTCAATGTTATTCTCAACCCGATTGAGGTGGAAGGCAGCTAAAGGAGATTGCTAAAGATAGAAATACCTCCGAGATAAAGTTTCGCCAGTGTCTGGAAGTTTTTGCAATATTTAAATTTATATAAAACCATACATTTCCCCGGTGACTAGTAGACGATTGGAATTTACTAACACCGTCTTTTCTATCTCCTACAACTTATTGATTCCGTGTTGTTAGAAAGAATTACCTCCTCTAAGTCATCTGCTTGGAAGACTATAACACTTTGGACAATCTTTTAAAAAATATTTCTGTATGTCTTTAAGATGCTGTCTCTATGCTGGAATCCAATTGAATGGTATTAATCCCGGTACCACGCCTTCCCAATGGAATTTCCAGGTGAGTATACCTAATATTTGCTCTTAGTGTTAAGAATATAAGTACACATACGTCATACGTATTAAAATTTAAAAAAAACCGTTACGTCCGAGTAGCTTCGAATTGGTTCTAATATAAAGCGATCATATTCATATCTAGTCTTTTCTTCGCATTATTCATTATAGCCAATTTTAAAATGAGATAAACTGCATAAAACTTAAAATAATGCGGTATGATATGAAAATTAAAGTACGTTCCGTTATTTTAATCTGACCTCGTTTATGTGCTGTTATTTTGGGGATCTGTTGAGAAATGTTTATTCAGTGAGGGCGGAAAGTTGGTCGTGATCTAATTATCAACTCAAACACCTATCAATTAATAACCCAATTCGAATGAAATCAATTTGTGTGGTAAAATGTGATTGGGTAGTAAATGATAGACAGAAGAACTTTTGTAATCTTTTTAAGACTAACAATTTATGTACGAGTGAATTTCTATTTTTGTAAGTGAATGGTATAAAGTGAGCATTTTTGTGTATGTGATGTTTTGAAGATATTTGTCTGCTGAGAAACAATCTTTTGTTTATAGATCCGACACACACCTCTAAGTTCATAATTCGAATATGTGCAAACAAAAATTGCTAGAGTTTTATTTTCTTTTACTTTGTGTTTTACTAGGTCGGCGTGTATTCTTAAAATGGCCTTCTCATCAGTTAAGTAGACGTAATCATGAAAGTGTTATTAAAATGGAAAGTAGGCTGGTAATAATAAGGATACTTTGGTCGTCACACTTTTCCTTTGTAAAGCAGTCTCTACATTAAGCCGCCGTAGTAATTTTGAACGCGGAATAGCGAAACCCTAGCTCAACTCATATAAATTCACTGTAATATGCATGAACTTGAACAAATGAGAATGTTGAGATTTTCCCATAAATAAGTACCCCTAGACGCGTTTTATCCCTTATAACAAGACTGATTAAATTTGTTTCCTGAATACAAAATTAGGTCGGACCGAGCCCTGGCGTGAGAGCCGCTGATGATCTTTGGATGGCCCGTTATATATTGGCACGTTTGGCTGAGGAATACGGCACAGTGGCCACGTTCGAACCTCAGCCGGTGCCAGATTGGCCGGGAAATGGAACTTTCGTCTATTTCTCATCGAAAGATATGAGGGAAGATGATGGTATAATGTAAGTAGTTTAGTTATACGCATTTTTCAATTAATTTAGCACGGTAACATCAATTAGAATAATCGATGAACAGTATACAAAATAAAATTCATATAAGAAAAGAAAACATAAACACGAAACAGTGAGCTTTTAACTCTAAACCGGAACAGTAGGGAATTCGGTGAACTCCTAAACGAGAGTCGGCTGGTAGGAAACTGTGCCTTTTAATTTTCATTACCCGACATGTGACCTTGGGAAGGAACATTTTCCTGAAAGAATATTATGGGATTGGCTTGCACAGGTAGTACCCATGTGGATCATCGTACGAACAGCAGGAAAAATAATTTCAGGAACAGTCCAGCTAGTGATTACAGTAACACAAAGTTTACCTATAGGTATAGGCGCTCTACTGTCTCACTTAATAGCAGTTCAACTAAAAGATTATTTAAAACTGTTCATGAGTTTCCCGACATATCTCTGCATGGGGGCGGTGTTGAGATAACTCGACAAAAACCGGTAACATCGCACGCTTGGTGGTCGTATATCACGTAGCTGTCTAAGCAACATGAAATGCTTGTTACTCGCTGACTCACTTAGGTGTATTATTCCTTTTTCATAAGAAAAGCATCTTATGGGTTTTATGGAAAGGATATTGATAAAGTGTGTAGAGGAAAATATGCGAAAGATTTAGTTATTACCTTCAAGTATTTAACTAATGTGTTGTAGCTATTTGAGAAACAAGTTTAATTATATGGGTGATTTATCAATACATTTTAATGTTGTCGTTGTCCTTACTATACCTACTATTTTTTTGTACAAATAGTCATTAAATGTTAGGTAACGTTCTGAAAGAATTGTTGACGACGCTATAAAATCATTTCAGTTACCTTAAGATAGAAATATGTAATTAAATTCGTGTAACTTGAGAAAACGACGAAAAACGTAAAGGTCAGAAAGTTTTAAATAAAACTTTGAGATAGGAAATATCATGAGGCAATTTAATTATTCTACAGGCTTCATAGATCATCTGTTATCATGGTTATTTTAAATACGGTGGTTTTTGACGCGATGCCATTGTTTTGTAGAGTGATTGAACGTGCGATAGATAAGCTGGCTCGGCGTCACGGAGCCCACATTAATGAATATGATGCCAATAACGGCGCGGACAACGCGCGTCGACTTACAGGCAAGAACGGGATGCCGCATATACGAGATTTTACTGCAGGTAAGGCATCAATCAATCACTGGTCTATAATAAACAATCTATAGAATTTTTTATGATTTTGTTAATGTTGAAGTAGCGCGCGGTCGAGAATTTTGGGAGACACGGGTATAAACCTCAGTCCACACCTCTGACTTTTTTAAGTATTGATGATAAATAATCTCGTAATGTAACGGAGATCGAAAGCATCGTCAGGTTACCCGCATAACTAAAAGTTCTTAGGAATTTCCTTGGTTAGTGGTACGTCAACCCGCACTGGACCAGCGTAGGACTAGGTCCTAAGGCTCTTTCAATGGTAGAGGAGGCCCGTGCCCAGCAGAGGCATATATTATATGGGCTGATGATGAAGAAACGTCACAAAAATCTGCAAATTGACAACATAAGTAATGAGTTAATATCCCATGGTTAGGACAGAAGGGATACGTTATAAATTGAGTACTCACGCAGAAATAGCCGCTGTCGGTGCATATTTATTCTTCACATCTATAATTTTTTTTGGTGACATTGGATTTATAGTTGCCGTCACTGAATTTCATAGTATTACTTATTTTAGTAGCAGAGTTAGCCGTGCTTCATTTTAATATACGTATTATTGTAAAAACGTAGGTACACTTTATCTTTGTACGTGGCAGAATAACGTCTGTAGAATAATTTATAACATTTGATGAAACGACTTTCGATTGAATATTCATCCTAGCTTTGTTTGCATTGTTGATTTTATTAATAAAGTTGCTTGTGATCCCTTCTAGGTTCTTTTATCTTTCAACGAAGATTCATGAATATATTTTACACATTTCACGCGCGAAAGCGAAAAAAAAAGAACTTTTATATCTATAAGTTTAGAAAATGAAATTAATTAATGTAAGGATTGTGAAACAGTCGGATTTAGAGGACCAAACTGGTAGACAAAATAAATACGTCAACGTTCATTTCAACATTAGAAGCCCAATTACTTATCTAGTTTTTATTACGGGATTGAATGTCAGGACTTCTTCTTTAAAATTGGTTATTGCTTTGACTCTGCGTTACAATAAATAGCTTCTCAAAAGAGAAGATACACAGAACAAAAGCAGGGTGATGATATTAGCAGTATTGTTTTGTTTACTGGTCCTACAATTGATAATAATAATTATATGTAAACTTACAGAGAACGTAGCATAATAGCAACAACATATTTTTAACTTAGGACTGTGTTTAGGACTGTGTATGTGACTATATGTGTGAAGTTTCGGTTGTATGGTCTTAAAGAATTTTTAACTCAAGACCAATGCGACGATAAAACTGAAATTTGCATTAAAGACACACTTACCGAACGAAAAGTAGGCCGCCTGTTTCCGCTCTATTAAGATAAGCGAAACGCAGATACTACTTCGGATATTGTAAATCTAGAAAACGCCATTAAATTCAATACACTATCAGTGATATCCTACTCGTATTCCTGCTTTATGAAGCAATTATATTGAAAATACATTTATGCGTAGGATTTACGAATATTGCTACGAGATGTTCGGTTGCCGTTTATCGTCGCTCGACTATGTACAATAACACTAGATAAGCATGTTTCCGATAAGCGCATAACATCTGTATATAAATCGACTTATCGATGCGCGGCTTAAACGTTTTAGTCGGTGAGAGATATGATCCCGTTTTGTTCCTGTTTCGACTGATCCGTCTGATCCGGAGCTAACGTTTACACGACAAATGCATTATGTTGGTAGATAGACATACAGTAGTACTGTTTAAAGCCACTATCGAGCGGTTTCCAAATGTTGTTCCCCTTCATGTGGCCAACAGTTAGTGCATGTGACGTGGGAGTGTATTAACTGCTCTAATTGGAAGTGTACGTGATAATGACGTGAATCAATTAACACGAGATGTGACCGAGTGGTGGTAATTCCATTATCAGAGAAATTGTGTAGGGATTGATTTATTTGGACACAGTATATAATTTTGTCTATAAATCCAAAGTTCTATAAAAATACGAAATGCCATCTAAGCGGAAACAGGCGCCATAGCTTAATGGACAAGATAACATTATTATATAAAACAAAATTTGGTTATAAATAAGAAAGAAATAAATCGATTCACGGATAAATTACATTGTTATAAAGTAAAATGAGGCGTAATGAGCAAACAATTCGAATGCCTTAAGGGGGAGGTCTGATATGAGTTGAGGCTGTCGATAAATGAAGGATATATGGCTCCATATTATCCACGTTTTATACAAGTTAATGTAGTATTAATATGTTGGCAGTTCATACTGAGTACAATTCTACCCGTGTATGGCAATTTTTTATTTTTATTGCTACATGTATTATTTTGACAAAAGCTTTGCTTAGGTAATAGCACGAAAAACTTAAGTCGTTGTCACACTACAGCTACGATTACATCATAGGGTTGAATTGAATTTAAACTAGAATATAGGAACACCTCCATGTCAAAAAATATGTATTCTAGATAAAGTCTATTGTATTTTGCATCAGTATTGTTATGCTACAATAAAGTCTATGAACTTGGCACCTAAATTTTAAACATTTCTTAGTGTATTAATAAACCAGCTGTCTATATATTACCAAGTAAAGATATTTCTATTTCAAAGCTTTGAAAAGGTTTTGTTTGTTGCTGTTGTGAGTTAGTGTTGGGAATATGTCGCGGCGCGTCCTAGATGCAGTACAAGTGTTGCAAGTATCTGCAAATACAGTTCGAGCGGCGAAACCCATTGTTGCTAACGGATGCCCATTTTAGCACTAGTCTCGTATTTTATTGTGCACCCTATATGGCAGTGATATTGAACGTAGGACATGGCTGTTTTGTATAGAGTAGTGAAAATATGCGCATGTCAAGAATATTAATAGCCGTTGAAGCGAAAGTATGGCGCTGTAAATAGTTTAAATTTAGAACTCAAACTTGAAGTTGGGAATTTTCGAAGTGTTAATACTATTGTTTTCGTCAGCAACCTTCCAAAATTGTTTTTTTTTTAAGATGTTTGAATGACTTGATTTTTTGAGAAAAAAAGTTGGTAATACATATTTACTTAATTATATTTTTGTGAAATTTTTGATATTCCACATTCTCGACAATTGCTGAAGATTACTTCTCAACTACTTGACAATACATTGGTAATTATAATCATAAATTTCATTGAACATTGATGTTGACAATTTATAGGTGATTTTAAATCAAGTCGTTAAAAATTTATATATACTTAAAAATTATTAACGAAAATACTGATACTGTTAATACCTTCCAAGTCCACAATCTAAACACAATCCAGATAATTTCGGGTCTGGGTGTTTGCGAGGGCCAAAATTCCTTTCTCAGTTGAAATCCCCACAAGTCTTGACACAGGTCTTTAATTAAGTGTGGGTCAGAACAATGTATACAATTGTTTGGTATATTTAAATAATAATTAAAAATCATATATTTACTTTATTTCAATACTCATTGTCACTGCAGTTTAATTTAACAAATATTAGATTCTGCCTTAATTATTCAATTACGAGGTAAAATAGCGTGAAAGCAAATCAGATTCTTTTAAACTAATTGTAAGAGCGTCTTTTTTTGCTTTTTCTACTTTATTAGATTTTTCAGGTCTTGTCTGGAGGCACAATGGCAATTTATTAACGTAAAAAAGGAAGGAACTGAGCTATTTTAGTTCTGTTAAAGAGGGTTCTTGGAAGATAAAAGGCATTTTTAGAATGTTTACACTATTTTTAATTAGAAATGTCTATGTTGGCTGGTTCCTTCTCAACTCTGAGTTGATTTAATTGAGCGCGAAGAAAATATCGTACCTGCATGCTTAGGATTTCTGTAAAGAATTTCTATATTTCTGAAATTATATTAATGAAATCTTTTAACTTTTTTGACATTTTTCTTTCATAGAGGTAACAACAAAAGTGATTCATTCAAACGAAGTAAAATAAGAATAAATAAGAATTTGCCTCTAAGGGCTCGTTCACAACCTTGGAAAGAATGAAAGTAATAATTCCAATTCAATCGGTTGTAATAAATTTCTCTTCACTATCTTTCTTGTATTGTTTCGGGGAAAGCTTTGCACACCTTAAGTATCATTTATCAGACTTAGTACCTAAGCAAATTATAGTAAACTTTAAATATTTTTAATGCATATGATGGGGTTATGTTAAATAAATAAATGTATTTATCAGGAGTGGCGAACCGTAGCTGCAGCGTGCGCATACCACGTCAGGTTTCAGAAGACAAGCGAGGGTACCTGGAAGACAGACGACCGGCCGCCAACGCCGACCCATACCGCGTCATATGCATCATGTTGAGAACTTGCATATTTGACGAATAGTCCTTCCCTTTTGTGAGTAAATTGTTTAATAAAAACATTGTAACGTTTTGGATATTTTATTACTGTAAGGAAAGTACTGTACCGTGAATTAGACAGCCCCGTGGCGTAGTTGGCTAGACACCAGCTTGCGGGACAGGAGGCCACGGGTTTGATCTCCGCACCGAGATCAAAATTTTTGTGATCCAAAAATATTTGCTTTTTGTGACCAAAATGTATCTCATAGATTCTGACACCCACGACACAATACTCGTATCCATCCATCTCGTGTGTTATTGTTCGTTGCATTTATTTTTATTAAGAAAGTTTATTTTGCTTTCAATTATAGCCAATCACTCAACCGAGATCGTTTCTTAGTTGAGAAAGACTGTATAATAAGAGACAGCGGTTTCATACGTCCTACCGAGTCAATTATGTAATTAATACTGTTTGTGAGCCTACGAAGCTTTTTTATGGTTTATGGTACCAATGAAAAGTGACTTGTACATACATACAAACATATATGTATATATATATGTTATAGTAATATTCTGATAAGAAAAAAGGCCGAGTTGCAGTATGAGTAAATTATTGAAAAAAATCTGAAATCTTCATCAGTATTTTGATTGACGTTACTGGTAGACATTTTCATTTGTGTAATTTTACACGGAAATCATCATTACTACTTGAATTCAATATTAAACTTAATTCAATTAACTATTAATATAGAAGTTTTTATTTTTCAAAGTACACAATTTCGTGGAATTGGTTTATTATTTCGTTAAGTTACCCTCAAGAATTCGTATAATCGATCTAAACTTCACCCGTTTGACAAGTTGTGGATGTGTGCTAAGTCGATTTCCGCGAATACGCCAGATTTCACGTAGCTTAGTGCGAAGACTTTGGTATTAGCAAAATCCCCTCCTTCCCTCTTAATATAACTTGAATTTGATTTGCAATGCATTAACTAATAAAGTGGTTTACTCAACGCCCGTAAAATAGAATACGGTAAATTCCTAGTGTAAAACAAAATCAATTGCTTCATACGTTGTGTTGCAGTCTTGGCGCATGGTGTAGTGGTATGTAATTAATAAGATTTTATTGCCTTTACTGATATAATTAAGCTTAAACTTATTGTAGCCTATACAAATTTAATGTAAAGAAACCTCTTTACATAATTTAATCTCATTTTGTACATTGCTTTTTAGTTGTAGGTACATATATTGTTCCCAGCCTTGTGTCCTTAATAAACAAAAAGCTCTGCGGCTTCACAGCCCGCCGGTACCACTATAAAGATTTTATTTAAACTCCGAGTCACGTATTTACACAGCAGACATAATTTGCTGAAGAAATCTTGAGGTTTTCAATTTGCATTTTTATGTTTGTGGCAGGACAACACAAATATATCAAGTTCCATAAATAACTCTTTTTAATCCGTTTATACGAATACGCTATAATTTATTATCACTATCACATCGTTAGGTACGTTTAAATAATTTAACTATGGAAATGGAATCAACGTATTTACACTTTGTCATCATATGATATGTCACGAAACTCCACTATGTTGCTGTTGGGGAATATGTACAGCTCGCTAACCCGTTCGTCTCCCACAGGTAACTCATCTCTCTCTGACAGCCTCCTTGTTTGAGGTCTTCTGAATCCGTAATCTTTGTTGTCACGAGTCAAGAATTTTTTAACGTTGTATCGGCCGTCTACATCTTCTGAATTTGAATAGTCATATCCGTTCTCCCTATTTTGATTGTTTGAATAATGAAAAGAGTTCCGCTTAGAACATTTTGCACTGTCAGTTGGTGCCAAGTTGATCGATTTGCGAGCCGAGTACACGCTTCGCTCATTGGTTGACCGGAACGACAAAATTCTGGTTCGATACGATTGACCGTCCTAGAACAAAATACTTCATTTTAACTCAATTTAATTTTAAATGACTCCGTTTGTTCACATTCGCTTGGAAAACGTACCTCGTAGCTGTCGTTGGCAAATCTATTATGTTTTTTCCCAAACGTGAAGCGCTGCTTGAATTCTTTTTTGAATTTTTCCTGTAACAATTTTCATGTTTTTTATAGCAATAAGAGATTTATATTCATGCCATGTTCTGCGAGGTATTCAATATTTTAAGGTAATATGGAGAGCACGTATAAACTTAGCCTCAACCAATGCTTAAATTATATTGGTTTGCCTGTTTTCTTAATTGATTGTGTTATACAAAATTTTTTCTTAGCTTATTCGTTTAATCAAAAGAAGCCTTAATGCTGAAAATTGTGTTTTTTAAATATTGCACCTAAACAATAGTAAATTGTACTTCGTTAGAGTTATAACAATAACTTACATTATAAATTGCATAAATGAACGGATTGTAGCACGAATTACTCATCGCTAGCCAGTCGAAGCAGAAGAAAATCACATTTATGTATCTGTACCTGGAAAGAAAACACAATGATTTTCGAAGGGTGGTTCAATGAATATACATATGTAATATGTTTTATTCAGACAGATTTAATAAAACATTAACGTATGGTATTTCGACATAACATCAGAAATCAGCAGTAAATCGAATGTCGTTTATAAAATTGAATCTATAAGAAATTTTGCGATAAAAGTTTGCTCGACTCTACACCGCGTTATAAAACTTCTGTTTGGTAAAGGAAAATCATAATACTTACTCGTTTATGGAGGGAAAGAACGACATAAGCAGTAAATATGTCTGGAGAGGAAGCCAGCAGAGTGCAAACAACGCCACGACCAGCACGAGCATTTTTATTACCTGCAAAATAAGTTCCGAAGTTTACAAACTGCTTAGAAAGATATTTACCAGTCATGGCGAAGACTTACAATGTTCTTAACCACGCAAGGTTTGTTACCTTTTTATATCTAAATTGCCTAATATTTTGAGGATTTTTTTTACGAGATTGATATGTATTTTTCTATAAAATTGGTTATATTAATGTATAATAATGCGAGCAAAACATGTATTTGCATATTTGAACTAATGAATGTAAAGTACGATTTTTATACGTACACAGGTATATAGGTACCAGCTATAAGCTTGAAATATTTATTTATCAATAAATTTGACATATAAATAAGAATTGTTGCAATTTTATGCTGTATATCCATAAAATAAAAATAAATCAGAGGTTACTGGTAAAATAAATAGCCATTGTTCTGATATGTGCATCAACGAACTCCGATTTTATGTGTGCTATTCTTAGTCGCAACACTTTGCACGGGAACTTTCATTTTCTCAGACTACATAAAATCATGTTCTTTCATCAATTTACTGCAAAATATATACTTGTATGCAACAAAGTCTTTTCAGCGCTTTTTATATTAGTAAATCTATAAAAAAACATAGTTTACATTTAATTCTACACTAGCAGTGCCCAGTGACTCCATCAAATCCATATGAAATTAAATGAAACGAAATAATATAATATTTATTGATCTACAAAAAAACTTAATATTTATTTCATTGCATATACGATTACTTCAATTTTCTGAAATGAAACGAAAGCCCTCGGCAAATATTTTAGTATTCGTGCTCTTTTGCGTTGCGGGATAAATGTAGCCTATATTTTAACCCAGTAAGTCAGCTATCTCCACGGTAAGTTTCATTACAATTAATTTCATAGTTTTTGCGTGAAAGGATCACAAACAACTATTCAGACAAACTTTCGCTTTAAAAATATAAGTAAAAGTTCTTTGTAATAAATGTATTAATTTGTACGACTAGTCCTATAAATGTAACGCAAAGTCGCGTTATTCGGTTCGGAGAAATTATATTTATGATTGAAAATATGATATGTCAATAGGATCATTCGCCTTGTGCCTGATTTGACCTCTTGCCGCTTATACTATCTAGTTTGTTTGTAATGTTAATCTTCATGTATTGGTTCGGATTACTTCAAAAATTTGTCTCGGGTGAAAAACATTTCAAATGTTAAGTTATTTAAAAATTTAGATGGTAGACGTCTGAATAAACTTTTTCTTAAATTGCTGTGCCGAACTAAAGTTTATGGTACTGCAGTAAATCATTGAGTACATTACAATTGATTAAATCATGTGGAAGTACATAGCATTATGAGTTGTCCAGTGACCCGTATAACTAATTCTACCAAGAATGCATTGTACATTTCAAGGAGGAACTTATAAGCGCAGGCTTATTTGTCGCACCGAGACAAATGTTTGTGTAGTCAACGAAACTTTGATTCGTTTCTTGGTGTTTGTGAGTCTCTCTGAAACCCATCACACAAGACTTAAATCTTAGTGTAGAGTGAGAGCTAAGTCCATATGTGACTGTTGTATGAATATTTTTTATCCGCTATAGTCAAACCATGTAAAAAAAACTTAAAATGGGAAATGTAACGTAAGGCTGGAGTAATGTATTGTGCATGTCAATAAAAACATAAATAAAATATTCAAATATTCTTATTAACCTAACAGATATTTAAAGGAATAAAATTTTGACGTTGTTTGATTCATATTATGTAACACAGCAGCAGCACAAGCAGTGATGGCCTCGAGGTTTGGTCGCGCGGTCGAGAATCTCAGCGGTCGCGGGTTCGAACCCCAGGCACACATCTCTGACTTTTCGAAGTTATGTGTGTATTCACATTGAATTATCACTTGCTTTAACGGTGAAGGAAAACATCGTGATAAAACCTGCAAACCTAAGAATTCTTAGGAATTTCTTAGGTGTGTAGTCCGCCAACCCGCACTAGGCCAGCGTGGTGGACTATGGCCTAAACCCTCTCTATGGTAGAGGAGATCCGTGCTCAGCAGTGGGCGTATATGGGTTGATAAAGAAGAAAGAAGAAGAAGAAAATGTAACACAGATTAACCGTTTTCTTAGTAATTACTATCCAATTGCTTTTAAGTATTTTGTGATCAGTTATTTACTAACAATTCATAAGTAAAGGACTAGTGTCTAGATCCCTCAATCGTAACATTATAGTGATAAAACAAAGATATTGTTGTGATCTGTTTATTCTCGGAGATCGGGCAAGCAGCACCACAATGGACCGCTTTATATTGTAGTGTAGAGAGCAAACAAATTGTGGACACTTATTTATCTTCCATAATAGCGATTGTTTGTAACAGACCCTCTAACTGGCTTATGCTAAAAGGATTTCAACTCAAGAACAAAGATTTCAATATTAGAACACCACCACATAAGCTGTAATTATTATAAAAATATGTTCTTTATTCTTGTAATTATGTAAACAAAAAAAAGCCTTTGCTAAATCTGTTAAACTGACAAATTCGGGATACAGAAATTGTGTGAAAATATTTTTTTATAAATCAATATAACTAACAGTCACATAAATAGTTCTGACCCTATACAAATATATAGTCTTGTGTCGTGGATATGAGATTCTGCAGTCTCATAAACTCTCAAAAATTTTTTTGCAAATTCAGCAGTAATTTAGAATATCTTCCTCTGGGCGTAACTTAACAAAAATAGCCATTTTATTTTTCACTTTGACTTATTCCCCTAACAATAAACCAATGAAAAACATCCATTAATTCTTGTTCCATAAATGGCGCCTCGCGATTTTACCCGCTTATTTTTCGTTTGTAACTCTCACAAAGCAAATAAAAAATGACATAAAGTTGTATCTTTGATGGACATAGTTTCCATGATGTTCTGAATAAAAAAAAATCGATTTGTCATTGCAAGCTATTTTTAGAGTTTCCATTTATTTTTTTGATAATATAAGTGCTCTATATCAACGGATTATTGAACCTTACCACTGGTAATTATTATAATGTGTTTAATCGTTTCGTGGTTTAGAAGTGAACTTCTTGGAAACAAACAATGAAACTCATTTTCGATGTTCAATAAACTTCTTTACTTCGCCAGCAGTCAAGCCATTTATATTATTGGCAGTTTCATTACTATTCAGTAAATGAAAGAATAGTGGTCCGAAAGTAGTCGCGTGAAGTTTTTATTCATAGCTAAATCGCAAAGAAAGTCGTTCATGTAAATAGTAAACTACATAGGCAGAAAAAATGTTGTTAACAAACTACTTCGACTAAAACCTATTGAATACGAAAGGCCGCTCAGAATATTCAAATAAATTCTAAGTCCACTTAAAAAGTTTTTAGACGATTTTCATAAATATACACAAGTTCAGAAACTTCTCATGAACAATTTGCGGTTTGCCATACTTTTCGATTTTTGATATAGGTACCTACCTCTTGTTTAGTTAGACATTATCATACATAATATGTTCATAAATAACTTCACACTTATATTTCGCTAAAGTGTAAGTTAAAGAGCTTCGGCACATACATTTTGTCAGGTGCTTCGCGCTACGACTGAGATTTTATACTAAAAATAAAAACAGTAACAATATGCCCGACCCGGGAATCGAACCTAGAAGTTTAAATACCAAGCCATATACTTGTGCCGTGACACTACGATGCACTCATCACTCACGTTGTTGTCGTATTTTCGCTTTATTATGTAAGTTTAAATATAGCTACTCCTCATTGATTTTTACCGCGGCAACATTACGCATGAATACAAATTAACATAATAAAACTTGTCGCCGAACACCGCATTATTAATAATAATTCAGGCGTATGTATGTATGTAATGATATGTATGTATGTACCTACCTTCAATATACATACATAAAATTATAACTAAGTTTAATAATTAATATTAAGCTTAGTTAAATATGTTCGCACAAAATGTGGCCTGCGGCAGCACAGTGCAACTATTCCTCTTCTAATACATACATTTCATAGCATTAGGTTTCGCTGCTGTAAGTACCGAAATTATACAACGCGTTCATTATTTGCATGTTACGCATTGCTTAAGTATCTATGCTTTGGTATTTGGTTATAATAAAATCGTTTAGTTTGGCAATGTACAGGCATTGATTAACTCTTACAGTTCGATTCGTACTTTTTTTATTTTATTTTTTGGACCGAATCATTAAGTGTTTTCGTGTAAATACATCAAAAGTTGATTTTTTAAATTTTAACAGAAAAGCTTACCTTCTTTTTGTTCTTCATGTGATTCGCATCGCGGAGCTCCTGTGCGTTACCGGGCGCGCGGGCTCCCCATAGTTTCATCGCCATGTGCGCATAAGCGAAGGTTATCACGCACAGCGGTATTATATACTGTGGAAGTACAGACTTAATTAGTATGTACAGTAATATGATAGGCTTCGAGCCCCTATTGCACGCCCCTTGCACGTAATAGAATAAGTAGTGTTTCATCTTACCCACCGAAACAATTGTTTGTATGATTAACAAATAAGTGGCTCATTATTATTACAAGGTACTATGTTACAATTTTAGCACTTATTTAGTTATGAAGTCATATAGGACCTCGTAGTGTTCATAACTAAGTAAGTGCTAAAATTCTAACATATAGAACCTTGTAATAATGAGCCAGCGAAATATGTTTATCTTGGGGCTTCGTGATTTATATCAAGTGCTAGGTGAATTAATAAATTTCTTCCTTCTTCCATCAACCCATATTCGCCCACTGTTGAGCACGGGTCTCCTCTACCATTGAGAGGGTATAGGCCATAGTCCACCACGCTGGCCTAGTGCGGGTTGGCGGACTACACACCTAAGAAATTCTTTAGAACTTTTAGGTCTGCAGGTTTCATCACGATGTTTTCCTTCACCGTTAAAGCAAGTGATAATTCAATGTGAATACACACATAACTTCGAAAAGTCAGAGGTGTGTGCCTGGGGTTCGAACCCGCGACCGCCGAGATTCTCGACCGCGCGCCTAAACCTCGAGGCCATCACTGCTTTTAATAACTTTAGTTAATAAATTTAGTTTCGATTTATTTTATCGATAAACATTGGTTGGGTCGAAAGAAGAATGTAGTGATAGTCAAATTAAAACAATGATTTATTTACGCCTGCTTATATGCGGACTGTAGCGTGTCGCGGTGAATTAGCTCTAACAGCAAATATATGCAATTCGCAATGCGAACCTTCTTCATTATAAACCAGGTAGGCTTAAGTAGGACAACAAAATAGTCTTTGAGCTTCTTCATAAACTAGACTTCGTAGTCTTTTTTGTAACACAACGGATTTTTTTCGGATCGGACACAATTTTTTCTCCAGACTTGTTTTTTGAAACGTGTTTCTATATTTGTCGAAATAATGGACAGAAATTATATTATCTATTTCAATTTTAGTAGTAAAAAAATGGGTTTGATATTCACGACGTATGAATGTTGTTCTAATTACTGGAGATCGCTGCGTCGTATTGAAAAGGGAGTGCGATACTAGTAAAGAACGAGACACACGTAATTGTTACAGCACCTGACACTCTGTTTGGACCTCGTAAGCCTTGTGATCAGACGCTTGAGCGGTCAATTTGTCATCAGTACTACCTACACACATACTTCACTGTGGCGTGTAGATATTTATAGAAGTGTACTTCTCTATATCCTCTTCTCATCTCTACGTATTATGTATTCGAGGAAGATTGTGATCATTTTTACAGCGGAGATTGATAATCTATTTTCATTCAGATGGACGTATATCGTGGTTTGTTGTGTTGGAAATTTGATAGTTACTCCTCAGCCGTAGTGGAGTCTAGAAATACGCTTGCAATATTCTCGACCATAGATCGAGACAAGCACTAGTAAGAAATGGTTTAGAAATACATCTTTGCCAAGTATTTTGGGTATATAATAATCTGGAGATGGTACGAGTAATGTTACAGCAGGTACATCATCCTCATCATCATCATTATCATCAACCTCAGCCAGAAGTCTATTGTTGGCTTTTCCCAAACACTTTAATTACTTAAGCGCTGTTCGTATAACTAATATGTACGTGAAATTACACAGCCAAATGTTTTGCGTATTCACAGTACCGCAATTACATTGTATTCAAAGCTCAGTTGTAATGAACTTGGCCGACTACATTAAATTTCTAACCAACACGAATATCAACAGGCTATAAATTGTTAGTTAAATATTTTTGTTTATATCTGTCGTTGTATGACAATGGTTTCATACAATTCTGCAAACTGGCGGAATTTATCTAATTGTTTATTAGAATAATTTTATGGTGAAATAATATAAACATTATTTTGCTTTAAGTTATTTACGAATTTATAGTGACCGATTTTTTGGAATTGATAAAAATTGTTGTTATTACAGAATAGTAAAATAAGAAGAACAAAATAATTTTAAACCGTTACTTATCCCGACAGAGTTAAGTGGAATTTATAATATGATTTCTTAGTTTGATTTGAAATTTTATATATTTGAAACATTCAGTTTTGTTTTGTAGCCACAGTTTTTATACTTCTCGCTGAAGGTTTTTAACTATATATATATTTTTTTTAAGTAAATACAAAACCACTAAAACAAGGCGTAGGTATCTTGGGATAGCATTGAGATTTCTATCATTGACTTATAGTTTTACTTATAAACGTTAGTTATTTTAACTACACTTTACGCATGGTTTGTCTCATTATTCTCAAACGTCACACGTCAATCAATAGAGCATGCTAAGGTATGTTTAACTAGTATCGAAATAAAGTCCTTACAGTTTAAAACAAATGTTGTTTAAATTAAAATCACTAAAGATATGCGTTCATATAATCCGTAAATTAACTTTATTCTAGTAGAAATAAAAGCTCAAAGTCAAGTGAGATTTATACGAAACAACAATGTGACGAAAATTTACCGCTTGTAATAAAAGTGGAACTAACGAAGTGAAAAATCCGATAACAGTATACTCACCTGAAATATGTACAGCAGTAGTCTGTATATAGCCAGTGAGTGATGGCCAAACTCACTCGGTGTGCAAAATGGTTTTTTGAAAAAACTTTTTGTAACTGCGAACAAAAGATTCCTGCGTTATGCTTGGATAAAAATTTACTTTAAAATTCGGATTTTCTAAAATAAATCTAAGTAAAAAAACGGCTGGCAATAATGTAAAATGTTGCTTTTTAAGCGAACCATACCCGTCAAATGCTTTTAAATGCAATTTAATTTTGTACCGTGAAATAAAAGTTTCGTAGAATTACTAAACAAAGCACAAAATTTAGCAATTTTTCACACACCTATTTTTAACTTTTTAAAATTTTATCGAGCTTAGAACCCTATTAATTCGGAGTAAATTTATTGTTCTAATTTCTTAATCCTACTTGGTCTAGAACATATAGCTGGGCACAGATCCAGTTTGCCAAAATGAAAATCTTTCTTCGTCATAGATTTCTATAAACGAAACATTGAGGACTATTAACGGGTTTCTTTCCACAATTGTATATTACACCTAGAAGTACTAAGCAAGGAAAAATTACTTTGGAACTCAGGAGGTTAAAGGTAGAATATTTGTTTCGCGTCTTGCTTAAAAGTTAAAACTTTTATTTGCCTACATTTTTAGGCAATGTTTATATAATAATATGTTTATAATAATAAATGTTAATTATTATTCACCTGGATCCTGTTCGTCCTCCAATACGACCACCCAAGACATGGCCATAGGGGCTGCCAGCGATAACGCCAGAAGCCATATGAGCACGATAATCACTTTGGCTACGCGCTTAGACGTGTGAGCGCTGCAACAAATGGATTTTGTCGTAAGCAAACAGAGATAAAGCAGAATCTGGAGTTGTGCTGTCATCTGCAGACAATATTGGTAATAAAAGTTAAAACTAATTGCTCACTGGTTCGCGGCGTTTAAGTTATAGGGTTTTGCGTTTAAATGAAGTAGAATGGTGCGTTCTTAATTCAATCGAAACTGATGCTACAACGTAGTATTTTTAGGTTATCTAACTTGAATCAAACAAGCAATAAAAGGTCCCTGAGTAGAAATCATTAGATATACAAGATGTATTTAGACCGTGACCGGAAACTAAGGCAGATAATAGCCAAAAAATATTTTTTTTTTATGCGTTTTCCATACAACCATCGTTATTAAATGTATATCATTTATCTTATTGCTGAGACTAATCACTTCCAGCCTCCAGGCAACCTTAAGATGGAATGTTAGGAAGCAAAAAAAATAAGTGTAGAGGCTCAAAGAAAACGATATTATTATTGGTTAAAATCTAAAACGCTTTGTTTATTCAAGTGGGTAAAATTTAATTTTACATCGATATTTAACAAAAGGTCTTCCATATATATGTAGCTATCAAAACATTAGATATTCGAGCTAGTGTAAACTAATAATATAAACGCGAAAGGATCTCCGTCTGTAACGTTTTATGTAATAACGCATAAATTCCCCGATGTGAACACTGAACAGCTTAACCTAAATTTATGTCAGAGGTTACATTAATTAAAATAACTGTCTAGGCATTCCGCCGCCCGCCGTTTTCGTGTACGCTTCAATGGTGCTTTAGTATAAGTATTCAATAATAAACGTCAACATACTCATCGCTGACACTGAATTACGCTTTCATTTTAATAACACATTATACTAACATGATGGATAATATATCCAACAGCTACATACAAGTAGTTTTAACCCCACACTAAAATACATGTCTTGAGTTGTGAGTCTCTGAAAATACAAGAGGCTTTTCGATTTCACAATCATTCAAATCCAAAACAAATATTTGGATCACACAAACATTCGAGCAGGTTCGTTTCCTCGATGTCTCTAGCTTAAGAAGGAGGTGTCTAGCCAAACGCGGCACCGGACACATATTAATTATTACGTATTATTAAGCGTAAAGCTATATATTATGTTAATATAAAACAAATAACGTAAGTTAGATTCGCAATGATACAAAACTTTTCGCATCAAAAATGTTTTGTCCTTCAAGATATTTGAAAAGGTCGACTATTATAGAAAGATATTTTGTATCTCTATTCAACGCTTCGCCGCACACATTTCTCAATACACTTAATGATATAAAGAAGCAGATTTCTTATAAGATTATGCATGCAATTGAGCGTGTTTCTTGACTATAGAAATAAATAAAAACAAGGGATGTAAAAGCTTGTATGTACGTTTATTCACATCATATTCGAAAAGTGAATTTAAAATTAAGAAATATAATATCGATGGCTTTACAGTTAAAATTGAAACTTTTTCATTGAAAACAACTCGAATGGAGATATTCATTTCATGAGTATCGAAAGCAGATATAAATTCCATCATGCTTTAAAAGAAAACTTCATTTCGTTCATTCATCACGTAGCTGTGCTTTAAATGTAGATTTGCTCGGTTTTTTAAATATTCGCTATTTTATTCTTTTACTATAGTTATTTAAATGACTTGTAAAGTATTTCACTGTTTTATGTGTTTATATATAAAACTTCATATACACAAGTTGAGACTTGTGTATATGAAGTACAACCAGTCTACCTTTGGGCGATGGACAGATGAAGTATGTTTTTTGAAAAAGATACATGTAGTGTAAGCCAAACAAATACTCATATATATACATTTCCATGGGCAAAATATATCAGTTTAATACAATAAAACGATTATCAAATATTTTGGTATAAAGTATCTTTACTGTAACATTGACTCATTTGAACTAAAATATTATCGTTAACGTGAGATTAAATATTTAAATCTACTTCAATGATATATTTGTTTTCCAACATTTTTTATCTTTTTAGAGAGTGGTATCTTTTGTTATCAATGAGCAAATAGTAAACAATAAGATACGCTGGGATCTGATACGGAAGTGGAACTTAATTACCTCCGTTTGAAAAATGTTTCACTACAGTGGAATATTTTTGTGTTCTGACTTTGTGATATTTTATTTAAGGCCAGTAATTTATACATTTGATTACCTAATGAGTCCTAATTTCTAAACTGTTCGTGTCCAAACGTCGATAAATATGTGACCATAATATTATTTTGTGTTGGACGCAAATATGAAAAATAGCAACCATATCTTATAAAAATAATAATTTCCTTTTGTTTAATTGCGGATCAGGGTTTTTTAATAAATGACTATTGACAGATATAAATCACATAACGTGGAAGAAACACAACCGATTTCTATCTTTTCTGCTAAAATACCACCTACTAAAATCTAGACTATTTTTAAGCATTGATATCTATTCTTCTTCTTTTTCATCAACCCATATACACCCACTGCTGAGCACGGGTCTCCTCTACCATTGAGAGTGTTTAGGCCATAGTCCACCACGCTGGCCTAGTGCGGGTTGGCGGACTACACACCTAAGAAATTCCTAAGAACTCTTAGGTGTGCAGGTTTCATCACCATGTTTTCCTTCACCGTTAAAGCAAGTGATAATTCAATGTGAATACACACATAACTTCGAAAAGTCAGAGGTGTGTGCCTGGGGTTTGAACCCGCGACCGCCGAGATTCTCGACCGCGCGCCCAAACCTCGAGGCCATCACTGCTTATATGATATCTATTACAATGCATATATATTTCACTAACTATTGCAAGCTCCTGAGCATTGAGTTAGATTATATTTGTATATATTATATAATAGCTCAAAGCATGTATCAAAATAATTATTAATTTTATGATCGTTTTACATACGTAATTTTACATTTATTTGCGTAATCACAGTAAATACTACCGTCTGCATTGTAGTGGTCGGCCGACGTTGCATGCTTGCTTTATTAATACTGAGAATACAGATCTAAATCCATTTATTGAGGTGTAATCTTACGGCTGCACTGCGGACGCCGTGGCCTTACTGCTGTTTGTATATCTATTTATAATCGGATTATTTTTAAACGTAATAAACAATTCAACTTTTTTTTTTTAATAAACAGTAAAGTGACGACACGGCGCTTGGTCATAAGCGCGACGCTGGCTTAATAGATAATCAAGCGGGAACAGACTCCCATTTATCTTGTATTGACGTATTGGTATTGTCCTGCTGAGTAAAATGCTTCTTCACTAACCTTAAATAACCAGAATAATAGGTAGTATTAATACGTAGGTTGGCAAACATGACCACTACAAACAACAAAGACGCAAGTTTTCGTTAATATGTTGTATCCAAACAATTGGCGAATAAATCAACATGACATTTCAACTAACAACAATATATGAAGGGATTGAAGAAAATAGATGAATCGGAAATGATATGCCAGGACAGAGCTCAGTAGGAAGATATAGTTTGACCCGTGTTGGAGCATAAATAAGCGTAACGGTAATAAAGCTAGATAACTAATGGTATGAAAATAAAATGCTCTAATAACGTATATATGGATTATTTTAAGAACATGAAAGAGCATTTATATTTCAGTTTCATGACAAAATTATAAAATGTCTTCAACAAAAATATTTTAGTACTAAATTTTAATTAGATATCCCTATTTTCAATGTATAAAAATAAAAATAGTTTTCCATTTTCAATGGGCTTCATCAGTAATTAACAATAAACATCGGTTGTCAGAGAGAAGCGAAGTTTGCCTTGTCATTTATTTAATCAACGCTTTACTAATGCTTAAAGAAATAAAAACAAGAGGAGTTACCAACTGCCACCCGTACAAATACACTGAAAGAAAAAGCATTTGTTTCAGTTGGAAATGTGGTAACAATTGGGATGGAATTCTTTTATTGCTTCGATTGGAATATACATATTACATGAAAATTCAGAGTTACAGAGAACGCTGAATTTTCATATAAAGTTAAAGTAAAAAATTGGTTCGACATAATTTATCGCCGAAATCCCGTATATTAGAAACTCATTATCTACATAATTTACCGATTGTCGCTAAAAAAAAAATATTGAAAAGTACACAGACTCTTAATTAACTTTTATATTTTACACAATAAGAAAATATAGGGCGTCAAGAATGATAGATCCGATTTTTATAGATTGGATATTTTGAGTACAGTTTCAAAGTTTCTCCTAGAGTTTTTTTAGGTAAATATATCAATAAAGTTATTAATGACACGTATTGAAATAAAAACGTTTGTTATTAGATGGCTATTGAAATCTTATCTTCAACTTTACTTTCTGAGGATTTTTAGATATGTATATGTCTTGAAGTTTATATTTTCATAAGTATCTAGGTTGAACCTAAAATATATTAACTACAGAATATTGCAAGATGAATATATTTATTCAAGTTTCCTTACATAAATAAACTTGGCAGTAAAATTTGGTTGGATAAATAATTTTTATAGTAAACATATCGTCGACTGTGTAATTAGATTCAAATCCCAGTAAAAGTGTCTTAACCTAAATATTGCAACAAGGCGAATTACTTTCGGCTGCCAACTTCTGTCGAAATTAGTTTGTACATTTTGGCGTCCTACACTAACAAACAAATAACAAATTAACTTCCTCATGTGTTATGTATATAGATCCTGTTAAGATTTCCGTATTCTCTTTGTATGTATTATACAAAGAAATCCCATCGGAACCTCTGCATGCAAATTAGTTCCCTATTCAACGTTCTCGGTTGTCGTGTGGCATTTCTTACGCTGTCTGTTACATCAACATAAAGCTTTATTTATTTGTGGATTTACAAAATTCTGCGCAAACATGAAGGTAGCTTCGAAACTAAGATTATGTTTATTTCAGTTTCCATTGTAAATGGAGCTTGAGAGACAGTGTAAATACCTATGTTGTGTAAAATAAAAGAACTGATCGTGGTACAAAATTGTAAAAAAAATCGCCATTTATTTTAAGATATCAATGATCTGTTAATAAAAATTCAAATGTGATTTTCGCAGATTGGTGAAAGCATCTGTTAACTTAAAACATAAGCATTACATATGTATAGAATACAAAGCCTTTTAACATCTTCTATTTCTGAATCCCATTTTTAGGCAATATACTGCTTGTTTAGCATTCTTCGTACGACCACACGGGTTAACCCTTTGTACAAACAAAAAGAAAGCTGATTCACATTCCATCCTAATATTGAACTGGTTTTGGCCATGTTGTACATTCTCTGAATGTATTCTGATGGAAATTGGAAATCAAAAGAAAATGCTAAATATACAGGCGTAATTCGAAATTTAAGGAGGATCATACTCGTATGATATGAAACTCATAAAATTATTAAAATAATGACCTAATCACGTGTGTCTTTTGTTATGTAGCTTTATTATTAATTTATAATTTGTAAAGGTTCATTGCGATGGAATTCGTTAAAGTAAAATAAAAGTTATAACACTTGACTACCTCGTGGTCTCTCGGCACGAGTATAAGTCATGCAAATGGGCAGAGTTAAAAAAACCTCAATAAAAGCACGGAGTCTGGAACTCTAGCTGTAAATCGGAAAAAGGATCACCCCAATTACGTGGTGTAAACATAGTTGGCGAAATTTAAGTGCAGGACTGATGGCAATCCGTTCGGGAAATATAGCCTAAGTATGGATGTATGTATGTATGAGTTGTAATACCGTTTACGCAGTTTGTTTGCTACCTGCCTACGCTAATTAAGTTGCGCGGATGCACCGAGTCTGACGTTTATCGTTAAACAAATATTGTGTTAGGAATTAATTTACTAGTTCGGATTTAAAATGATAATTTTCGGTCCAATTTCAGTGAAATCATTAAGCTTTACCGGCCTATTTTAAAACTACTTGATGTTTTGTTTACATTGTATTCTCACCAATATTTTAAAATTACTTCCTATCGCATACGTCTGCCAATGCTAACCAAACTTCTGTATTGAAATAAAACTGAGAAAACATTTTTGGCAATTAATTGAGGTATTCTAGGATGAAAATTGATTTGGACTAGTCGTTGCAGCCGCCCGATTCACGGCCAAAATCGGTGCCTTAATAACTACAGGACGGGACGCAAAACTCAGAATATTTTTATCTCCTAATTCATATTAAGTTATTTGCTTTGGTAATATGTGGGTGACGTTTCGAACATTCATGTCTTCATCGGCCTCTAACTCTAAAATAAGATGGAGATTAGAGATTTATTTTTGCACCCACGTTTTACATCACACGTAAAAGGGACGAACGTATTACCATTTATCGCCCACTCTGCCGGAGACTACACTGCTACTTAGAATTACCTATTAAAAATCCAACAGTATTTAGTTCGAGCTGTCGATCGCACGCCGCACTCTTATACCGCCAGAACAACGAGGCAATCATTACTTGGTTAATGGTGAGGGGCTAATTCCACACATGAGAGAAAGTAGGTTAACAATATTTTTTACTGAATGTAAAAATAGAGACACTAAAAGAATTGAGGTTCATTTCGGAACTAATTGATGTCATACGCAGATACGTTTGTGTTTTTAGCCGAACAGACGAAAATCTTTCTTCTTAAACTTCAATTCCATCAGTTTGTTTTGTTATATTTCGAAAATGATACTGTTGGATTATATACCATTATAGTTACGCTACGCTTGCAGCACAGTTTCACAAAGTACTACCAACTAATCTACATAGATACGAAGTTCAGTTTACATCAACACAATCTTTATTGTATTGTAAGAAAGTCGGCCAACAACTTTTTGATAACACGCGTAAAGTTTTTGAGCTCTTTGAGTCCTAGATAAAGGGCTCAGTTTCTTGTGTTAAAAATAAAATGTTTGTAACGGGTTGTGCCCTATATAGAACAACAACTTATTAAAGATCTTTAAAGAAGTGCGAGTCACAACAATAATAAAATTAAGCTGTGAATTCTTGGTAAATTTTGAGTACCTACCTAACTAATTTCCGTCGTATAGTCTTTATGTGTAAAAGTTTTTTAATCATTAATTGATACAATAAATGTAAAAAAATAAATTCAGGGTAACATAAATAAAAAGACAAAGCTCTATTATTAGGTCTACAACTTTGCTTCCGCCGTTTTGCTAATATGCGCTGTAGCGGTAAGTGGTAGTCGAAATAGATAAATCATAGATGACATACAATAAGCTTAGGTATTTGTTAACATAACGCCATTAAAATATTAGTCAATTTGTTTTTGTATCATAAAGTTATTCTCGATTAAACATGTCAACTTACGAGTCAAATTCTCGTCATTTGCGGGAGGTTTTAATCTTCTGCCTTAATTTAAAGAAATCTGCGGCTGGGGCTCATCGAATGCTCTGAAATACCAATGATGATGCCTCTACTAGTGAAAGAGCATGCCAAGAGTGGTTTCCATACTTCAGAAACGGTAATATTGACGTCGGAGACCAGCATGGCGTTGGAAGAGAGAAGGTTTCCGAATATGCATTATTAAAGGCATTACTTGATCAAGGCTCATGTCAAACGCAACAAGAATTGGCAGGATCATTGGGAGTGATGCAACAAACTATTTCAAAAGCTTGAAAGTCAAGAGGATGATTCAGAAACAAGGAAATTGGGTATCGTACGAGTTGAAGCCGAGAGATGTGAAACGGCGTTTGTTTGCTTGTAAAGAGCTGCTTTAAAGGCAAAGACGGGAGGGATTTCTGCAACGCATTGTAACTGAGGACGAATAATGGATTCATTACGATAATTTCAAGCAAAGAAAATCATGGGGATATCCCATATGTGCTTCCACTTCGACGGCCAAACCGAAAATTCACGATTCTAAGGTCATGCTCAGTATTTCGTGGGATCAGCTCAGCGTTGTGTATTATGAGTTGTTAAAACTGACTGAAACAGTCACAGGCAATCGTTATCGAGCGAAATTGATGCGTTTGAGTCAAGCATTGAAGGACAAACGGCCCCAATACAACGAGAGACATGATAAAGGAATTTTTCAGCTCGCCTCATGTTGCAAAAGTGGTCAAGACATACTTAGTATCGTTGAAATGGGAAGTCCTACCCCACCCGCTGTATTCTCCAGATGATGCTCCCTCGGAATACCACTTGTTTGGATCAATAGCATACAGCCTGGCTGACCAGCACTTACGGTCTTTTGAAAAAGTACAAAATTGGATCGATTCGTGGATCGCTTCAAAAGATGACCAGTTTTTTCGATTCGGGATTCATATGCTGCCCGAAAGATAGAAGAATGTAGTGGCCAACGATGGACAATACTTTGAATCATAAATGTTAAACCAGTTCTTTACAACAAAGCCTCGAATTTCGGAAAAAAACGGCGGAAGCAAAGTTGTACACCTAATATCATATTTCAGATCAGAAAAAAAACAGAACCAATATTATTTCCGAGCATGGCCGCCAATTTCGCTTTGTAATACAGCAATATAAAATCAGACAAAAATTCACTTTGTCTGGCGAAAGGCCTCCTATCCCAAAGTTAGGTAATCGTTAGATAATATCTTCCTCAATAAAAGTTTATGGACAAAGAAAGAAATGTTTCATACATATTTATTACTTTTTTATTTATGCTATATGACTAAAAAAACTTGTAATTTTTAGTATTTATGAGATATTAAATATATATTATACAAATCAAAAACCATTTAACGGTTTTCCTAGAAATAGCTTAGATATTGCCAATTTTGTTTCTGAAGCTATCTCTTATGGAGCAATATCGGGCGTATGAAAAAGTCAAATATAAAATTCGATAGACCCTAAGATACATTTTACTATAGGATTTAGTGAAATGGTTGGAATAGTCAAAATGGGTGCACTATTTTATTACATAGAATTTATATTTCTCATTTGATCACACATACATATTATATACGATTACGATACGATATATACGACGAATACACGTACGATTTTGCTCTTATGATATTTCTGTGGTTTTATTCAAATAGAATAGTGATTTTAGGAATAACTTTATGGCTAGTAAATTTGCAATGCGTGGCTAAAGGGTTATGTTCGATTAGCAGGCATCTAAATACTTTACATCATTCACACCGTTTACTGTAAATAATAATGACGTGAAGGACGTCTTTTGGTAAAACTTTTATTCTTAATTTTAACAGATAGCTTACATTTAATAGTACAGACAATCTACATTTAAACTAGATGGAACTGATTTCACTGACGGATTTGATAAAACATTTCTTTTTTCACAAACAAAATTTCTTCATTGCTTATGCTACTTATACATTTCGTATTATGCAATGTCCATATAGGTTTATAAACCGAGTCTATTGATATTAAAACCTCTTTTATAAGCATGACGAACTAACTTTCTGGCAAACAGCCGAATAATTCTGGCAGTAAACACAAGCTCCATATTAAAAAATAGTACAATAAAAAGCAATTGAAATGACACTAGAAAACAACAAAAATTTGCGTTGTCCTGATTTTCGTATTAAAAGATTATGTTGTTATTTGCGCAAAAGAAAAAGGCAAGTACATTGATCCTTTTTCAAATACGTATTTATGTGCTTTTTCTAGCACTCGTTTGTTTCCAACCTCAAAACAAGGCGAAAAGTGAATAACGCATTGAAAATACATTTTTAATATGAGTGGATTTTAACAAGGTAGCAAATATGAATTAACTTAGTTGTAGCAGAATTCCGAACTGTTTATTTTTATAAACATTGTTTATTATTCCCTATTATGAATTAAGACACTGCGTCATATTGGAGATTTTGCGAGATATAAATTTCTCAACGTGTAACCTAGAATCTTTACATTCAGCAAATATTTACAAAGGACCGCTCCTTTTACGGCTTTGTTTATGCCCTAAAGTTGTCTTTGCTTAATACATGGTGTAAATAGACCCTGATCTAAAACGAAAACTGGCAATAGTTACGGTGATAACTAACAAATTGTAGTTTAAAAAAAAGTTAAAAGGATAACCTTTTTTCTAATTACCATTTTCGATTACGGTCTTTTTAAACGCTGTGTATGTCCACTTAAAAAAAGTTAAACCTATCGCGATTAATTTGTGTCATACATACATATTATGTTGACTCCGAGCTGCTACTGAGAATTTAGAAATGCAATATGATAACAGTTCGCACATCCTGGGAATCGAAACTGAAACCACTTGACTCCACGACTCCAATTTCCCTCATTTATTATGGAAGTAAAAAATATCATTATTTTAGTACTGAAAAGATTATAGTCACGAGAAGTAATGCCTAACGATGTTGAAATCAGGTATTATTCGTATCTGTAATGTATATCTATTCTTCAATTTATACATGACCTAAGAACTTTAGGATGATGGGTCTCCCTAAGGACAATGATTAATGAATCCTGTCCAACGTTTAATCAACTGGAGCGATTATGTGATAAATGAGTATTATAGTACATATTTTAGAACATTCTCATTATAAGATAAAGTTTGTCAATATGTCTTCGGCTGTCCTACTTTTAATGTAGTTGGTTATTTGTAATTTCTTCACAATATAAATATTACATTCCTGATTTATTATGGACCAATACAATAAATTTTGTTTTTAAGGTACAATTACTTATAGCTTATATTGAGTGTTATACATGAATATTGTGAATTTGCATGTTCTATTTCGAAGCTTTCCCTCATAGAACTTCGAGATGAAACCGTAGAAATGAAGTCGGTTTCATAAATAACATTTCTTTCATTAACAATTCTCTGACAGTATTTAATGAAACATCCAAGTTAAAATTATGAATATTTATATTTTAATACTTAGAAATCCCTACTTAATATTATAGATGGGAAAGTAACTCTGTCCGTCTGTCTGTTACGCTTTCACGTAAAAACTACTAAATGGATTTTAATAAAACTTTACAATAATATAGCTTACACATCCGAATAACACATAGGATACTTTTTATCCCGGAAAATGTAATATTCCCGTGGGAATGGTTATATCTGGATCTACCAAAGCGATTTGGATAAAATTTGGTATAGAGAAAGGTAGAGCTCACAGAATTAACATGTGATAGTTTTTATCCCGGAAAATTAAGTATTCCCGTGGGAATGGGTATTTCTGCATCTACTGAGACAATTAAAACGATTTTTGGTAAGAAGATAAATAGGAACCAAGGAAGTAACATAGGATATTTTTTTATCCCAAAAAGTATAGTATTCTCGTGGGAATGGATATTTTTGGATCTACCAAACCGATTTGAATGATTTTTGGTATGTGCATAAATAGGACTCTGAGAAGTAAAATAGACTATAACTTATTTTCTATCTGAACTCAACCCTGTAGTCTACGCGGACAAAATCGCGGGCAACAGCTAGTTATTTCATGTTTAATTTCTGATGAAACCACATTTCTAGTCATCCATTACCGATTCGGCAGTAACTGACAAGTTCGTAAATTCTGTGCCGTGCCATTAATTCTTGAGATAGTTTTAATCTTGGGTATTTTAATCATATCATATAAAAGACAGATAGTCCCGTAAATCGTAATAGCTAAAAGGTGCTGTATTGCTTTTACAAATAGTTTCACCAATTGGAATATACATGTCTGTAAATTACTGGGAGGGGTTAGTCTACAACGAGTGTACTAATAGGACCTGTTTAAATTCCTATCAAGAACTCTTCGCTGTGCATGACCATGAGGCTTTTTCCAGTATTGAAGTTTGTGTTAATGCATTGTGAATACACGCATAACTTTTAAAAATCTATGCTAAGATTTGAAACTTAGTGCTTTCAAATATAGCGCGTCTAATTTTTGAGCTCAACATGCAATTCACTATGCAAACATGTTATATAACAGATTTTTTAAATTATATTCATATATAAATAGAGCTATTCTATAAATAGAGCGTGTAACACCTAAACAAATTATTTTCCAATTGGGGACGGCCTTCCCCATCTCATTTCGAGGGTAACCAAATACCGAACATATTTTTCCAATCCAATTTGATATGTTCTCGTCATAATACTGTCAATCGTTGCGAAACGAGACATGGATAGAGTATTAAAAAACAACAGAATTATCGTTGCCCAAGTATTCCTCATAAATCAGTTACAGCATCGTGATGGATCACTGAAAGTAGGTGAGAGATTAATTCAATGAATTATTTATGTCGGATTCGTTTCCGTTGCAGGTCAGCAACATTAGTGTAAGCAAACCGTAATATCACAGTATGTACGTTTACAACAAAACGTAAATGTAGATCCTATACGATTTTTCTCTATCGCTGTGAATTTATGTCTGTCAAAACATAATACGCTTGTATTTATAAATAACGCTTATGTCCACAAACACCGTCTAAATTTGATGAAAGTTTAATTTAGCATTATCGGCCTTGTGCAATCTATATTTGTGTAGATCATAATATGTATATTAACCACACTCCAAATGATTGTTCAAGCGCTACATCAAAATTTGAACAATTTTAAAGCATCATAAGCTTGAATTGTGGTATTATTAGACATAGTCGCTGAAGATATATTTCAATTTATATGCATGGTAGAAATGTGGTTCATGTCAACTTTGATCCTTAATCAATGGCATCACATTTTTTACCTTGTAATTTCCCTTGTAATGCAATGAAATGCATTTTTTACACTATTTTTAATAAAAAAATATTTATTAATTTATTAAAAGAACGGGGTTCATGTTCAAAGATTCCCTTACATAGGCACGTATGAATCTAATAAAGGCGTAATAAAAACAATTTGTTGGTATACCGCAACCGCATAAACAGACAAATCTCAACGACCTTTAAAGGATCTCATCGTTTAAACCCTAATGTAGATCCGATTGTACTCTGTACAAACAAACACGCACGTTTACGATGTATTCAACACGGATTTTAACGTTTTATAGTTCACGGAAAACCGCGTATTGTGTGATGTATTTGAGTAATCTGACATAACTATAAACCATTCCACTTTATTTGTGTGTTCCGTTGCAAACATCGCCGATGATAAAAGCCAGAATGTAATTCGCTACTAATGTTTTCTTATCGGATATATGAGAAACGCTTACCTAAGTGGTGTAATGATGGCTCGATGTCTGTCAACAGCTATAGCTGTAAGTGTGAACACGCTCACATTTACGCTAAGCGCTTGTACGAACGGACAGAATGGACACATAAATTTCGGCAACAGCCATCGTTGCAGCAGCGCCGCTTGGAACTGCGAAAGGATAAAATCTGATTAGTGCATTTGAAACTAAATTTACTATTTGGACAGCTTTTACGGTGAGGTTGATATAACGCTAGAATTTACACACCAACCGTTTAGTTTTTCAATAGGACAGAAAATTGTTTAATTTTGTTTGTATGTTCATGACGCGAAAAAACGTTTTTGTAAAGTGTCATAGAAACGTTAATTGTTTATCTTATCGCTGAGGTACTTCTTTTGAAAAATGTTTAACTAACTTTGTATATACAATGTACATACATATATGTATGCTGTTCAACATAAATAACTGCCACCGGATATAATATCATAAATAAAAAAAAAAACACTTATAGAGCTTTTTGTAGACCAAAGAAAATGAGATTAGTCATTTAGTTGTAATTATCGAACATTTACGAAAAAAACCTCATTTCGAGACATATTAATCAACTGAAGTAATATGAACTCAATGGTTTGCGTGGTGGGACTAGATAATAAAGATTATGCAAAGTATATCTACCCTTTTTGTAATAAATCGTTTTATTAAGGGCACAGAATATATTGCAGACGTACTGATTACTGGATTATACAACAATACGCTATTTTTACTGCATTTTTAATTAATTTTCACTTACGTCAGTTTTTGACTTGAATAATTAAATAAAGTAAGTAGTGTACACATATAGTGTAAGATAGTCCTAAATAAAATTGTCCATGCATTCATAGATGCAAAAACACATATTTTTTTCTGTTTTCCCGAAGTGGTAAAGGCAAAAGTGTATTTCCGCACGCACCAATTATTATTATGTATCAGTCTCACGTAAGATAAATTTTCTAATTTACCAAATAGGTAAAATACATTCTTTGATTATTGCCCGTAATTATAATTTCTTTTTATAATTCTGTAGTGTCTCATAATAAATAATAAAAAAATTTATAAACACATTAAGTGTTAACACAGAGAGTGTTTAAATTCGGAAATACATTTCTAAATTCCTTTCATTGATGTGCTTAAATGGTTGATTTGTGTTATCCTGTATGATTTATTACGCGGAACATATGGATTTCCACAACTGTTTTTTAACAGCGTGGATTTGCTCAAGTGATTAATGTATCGCGTTACATTTACAAATGTACTTTTGTTCCTAAAAATAATATCTCTGAACGTATTTGAACAAAGCAAAAAAATCGTGAGTTACCTCTTTAGTATAAATAATGTATGATTTCAGTGTTATTTGGTTTCCATTCGCTCTTAAATGTAACGTTTATTTAATGTGATCTTATTTTATCAATATTATATGATAAAAATTTAATGTTTGAATCAAATGAATAAAGATAGTCAATTTCTTAAAAAGCAGATCCCGCCAAAAATTTACTGTTCCAATTGAAATAGAAATTAGTAGCGCTGTTACTTATTAATATACAATTGAATTGTCATAAAATGTGTTTTTCGACATATGTGCATACACATGTAGGGGAAACTGGGGACACTTGATCCTTACAGGAGACTAGGTACACTAAATTTACAAAGCAACTAAGTGCAAATAAAAGGTCTAGAGTGGCTGAACTGGTAGTTAATAGTACCCGCCAACTTTTTAATAGTGGTACACCTGCCAGATTTGACACTTTTTGCAGGTAGCGGACGATGTATGATTTGTGTTGCTGAAACTTCTTTTTCGTAAGTTTTAATTATAAAATTTCAATTATTTAGAAAACATTATTACGATGTTGAACGGCTTTAATATTATATTTATCCATGTTTCTAGCCTTTTGTAACAGAGAAAAGTTTTAATCTTAAAATACATTTATATATTAAATGTTATGTTATCTAAGTGCTGTTGGGTACACATGGTCCTTGTCATTATGGGACACTTGATCCTCAATTTTATTATGGGATCAAGTACCTCGAATTTACAAAATAAGAGAAGGTGCAGGAAATAGACTCCAATCGATAAACAAATATTTGGCGTTGGCTGTGAATGATGTTATTGTTCGTAAAAGTTGTAGCGGTACCGTAAAAGGGTACTAAATAGCGGTTATAAAAATTAAAAACGATAGGCCAGTAATTAAAATAATACTAGAAAATTATTCATTGCAAATAAATTTGATTAAAGCAATCTTGAACATATTTTTAGTTTTTATTTCTTGTAATGGTATCGTATCAACGTCGTATCGTATCGTTCTAGATGGGAAGGATCAAGTCGTACATATGTATACAGGGGACACTAGACACATTTGCCTATATGTACTTATAGTGGAATTATAACTAAATTAATACACTGAGATCGTTGGGTATCACACATTACTATGTGTAATAGCCAAATAAATTTCACGTGTTTCAGTACCAACAAATTTAAAATCTGATAATTATTAAGAAAATGAGGGTTGAAAAACAAAAAAGGGGATCAAGTGTCCCCAGTTTCCCCTACATAATATTTATATAGTATTTATATTACTTCCTCTTTGTGTTACCAAAAAGAGGCTGTAGAAACGGCATCTAAAATAGTTAAGCCACGAAATCCTACAAAGGAAATAAACATTTCTATAAAAATATCCGCCATCCCAACGGTCATAAAGAGGTCAGTGCCCCTTAATGTATCTGGGTGTCTTTGCTAACAGCTAATATCTGTGCCCTGACGTTTACAAGTCTATAAAATTTAGTTAGAATGTATTTTTCACGTTATTAGTTCCAGTGATTGCGCTAATGGCAATGGAATAACCAAGTCTCGGATGACAACGACCGATTCAAAACGATTGTAGCTTCGCATGTAACAATGGCTTTATATTGTATTGTTGACAGTTCTAATACTTGGTACAAAATGTTAAAAGGTAGCCATATCAGAAATAACTATAGTGGGTAATGCTTGTGTAAACAGCGTGAGGAGATAATAGTCATAATTGAAAATCGTCTCGGTGTACATACTCGCATGTGTGAAACTTTAATTCTTGTACGACAGTGTATTTCGTGACTTTATACGCATTTACGTTGTTTGTTATTGCATGTCTGCTAATTTCAATGCACTGTTGTATTTCCCAGACTTCATTTTGGACAACTAAATCAGAGATACTATTTACATTATAAATGGTATTTGAACTTTAAAATTAACATTTCATTATTAATTACAAGACGTTGATCTCCCAAAAACTAATATTCTTTGAAAAATATAAATTTCATTTTTTACTATTACTGTGTTTCTTGGTATAAGTAAAACATTGTTTTACGTTAAAATTTTATTTTCTAAAGTTTTTGTATACCAGACGAAGCTATTTACATATTTAATTGGAAAAAGTGTTTGGAAAATGATGTTTTTTTTTCAATAATTATGTTGCCGACTCAAAGAAAACGCCTGCATATGTCATTCAAGTTCCTTAAATAGAACCTTATGAACATAACTTGTGAATTTCTACTTGTTCCCAACGCCTGGCCGGCAGCGATAAGAGAAATGTCGTCAATAGAAAACCAATAGACGATAAACTTACACGGTTTAGTTGAGTTGTGGGAGCTTAGAAGCCATCCAGGTAAAATTTTACAATTGATATTAAATGATAGGATCAAAAGTAGTTCTATCAGGTATTATTTAAAACATATGCTTTATGGAACACCCGATAAAACTATTTCAGAATATCTCGTTGACGCACTTTCATATGAGAAGTCGGAGCTTTATTTGAAATATATATTTAGGGAATATAGTCATGGATGTATTATTATTATTTTTTGTTCTTGTGTGTATCGGTTACTACTTACTTGGAATGGTATTGCGAATAATCCTATAACGATATCGGCTAATGCTAAATTAGCTATGTAACAATTGGTGACGCTCTGCATGCGCCTCGAGGTGGCCACAACCCACATGACGAGGAAGTTTCCAACCACAGCTAGCACTGATATCGATCCGTAAAGGAAAGAAAGCAGCACTATCATCCCCGTCGGCACCGGGTACAATTCGTCTGAAACAAAAATAATTACGATAATTGCTTTTGACCCCGAAAGGCGTGGCTAATGGGTAGATCATGTGTTTTGTTAATTTAATTAAAAGTTTACTAATTTCAGATACATCACCTATTATGCATAAAAACTTCTATATGTTACAAAATGCATTTGTTTTTTTTAAATAAACATTTTACATTTTTTTTTCAATAAAGATAAGCTTTAACGTTATGCTTAAAATGCGTAGCTCCAATGTTAAAATCATGTCGTGCCAAACTACACTCTTTACATGTAATGATAGTAATTATTCCCGGTTCGAAGCTGGCTTTTCGTCACCGACTTCGTGCATGTGTTTATCTATGTATTTAATTTTCATTTTCATTTTATCTTTTCGTCAGTTATATTTGGATGATAAATGTATTACTGTGAATGTTGAAACTTTGACGAAATAATTAGCCTCGTAAGTTTAGAATACATACTACATACTTTCAGCAGTAAAGTTTTCTACTGCTGTTAGGGCGCAAAAGCAAATGTATCGAACATTTTGATGTAGTAAATGTTGTTATTCTATAGATTTTTATTTTTCATTTTTTAACTCGGAATATTTATTTAAACGTTACGGAATGTTTAATTATGTCGCACTAAATAAAATACTTACCGTAAGTTATATTAACTGTGCCATTCTGGACTAAATCTAACGTAGTGTTTCTTGACCAGTCCGCATCGTCATCTTGAGTTGCATTACTCGTACTGCAACAATAATTAAATATACTGAGCGAATCAGAACCATTATTTATCTTTGTAAATTTATAATAATAACAGAAGATCATTTCAGACCGATGTAACAATAAAAATCAATGACCCCTGATAAGGTATTAAGATAAACCCGTAAATTGGCAACATTAATAGGCAAAAATTCCATTTCAGGGATGAATTGAATGAATTGATGAATTTGCGCATAAAATCCGATAGTATTATTACAGTGCAAAAGTAGCGCGGGTGTGAAAATGTGTAGGCAGTAGATATACATCTAAAAGCAACCTGTGGTGTGAAAAACGTTGCTCCGATAACCAAATAACGTCATTATAAACGTTCTTTAACCCTCTCGGAGGAGTCGTAAATGCGTCTGTGAACAACTAAGAGTACGCGATGCTTCATATTGCGGTCGTCGACTCGTCGATTCAAATATTAATAAAGATAAAGCATTTTGAATTTTACATATTAAACAGATTTTGCTGAACTGAAATGCGAAATTGAGTGCAGTGGATTTATGGTGTTGTTTGAAGTACATGAGTGACTTACAAACGTCATGGAACGCTAGGTGGTGATGTTATGACGTAGAGAGGAAATAGTGGGCGGTATCAGGTTACGTACATTCCAACCAGCATACGACAATATCTTATAATAGTGCTATTCCAAGACTAGGTTATGAACAATTTTCAAGACGGATTGATAAATGTGGGTACTAAGAAATTTGTAGTTTTTGTCGGAAAAATTAAAGCAATATAGATTGTAATTACATTAAACAATTTGTAAATAAACATGTCAAAAGTCACATATCAAATAATATACCCGTTATTATACTATCCACGAAATAAAATGCATGTTTTGGGTTTGTGTATGTTTACATCTTGTCATGCAATTCATGGCCTGATAACTTTTGGGCGGAAAATAAATATACGTTAATAATATTCTCGAGTTTGTGTGCTTTTACTTCACTTTATCAATACAATAAAATAAAACTTATTTATTGTTCAAATAGGAAAATACAGTTGAAAACATTTTAATACATCGCATTAAGGAGGAAAAACAAGTATATTATTAATAATAAATAGCAAGTTGATGAAAATGATCAATCAATGGATGAGTTGAGGATCAATACACTACGGAGAACATCACGTACCTAAATCCTTTGTAATAGATTTACAAAATCGACCTCATGGATATCGTTCAAAGTCAATGTTAACAGCCTTATTATCTCGATATTATTAGTATGGTGTGGTACGAAACACCCATTAATATCGCATGCACTCAATCACGCGATAAAACTAAATATAGCAACTCCGAGCTTTACACAAACTCCATAGCTTCACACTACCATGTTATGTTATTAAGAACGTATATTAAATTCTCAATGGAATATTGTCCGAGTATATATCATAATAACATATTTATTGTGCCCCCATATGGAATGTTTGGCATTCTTGGCTAAAATAGGTTCATTCATGCAAAAAAGAAATGGGGATAAAATTTTATTTTTGTTCTTGGAATTAAAGTTGTAAAAGATGGGGTCCTGTAGACGAAAGGAGACAGGAAGGAACAAATAGGACAAAGAACAATAGCACCATATTAAATATCGACAGATAGAAAAAAAAACAATCGAATAGTAAACGCACTAAAGGATGGTAATTGATACATACTTGTACGTATAACTGGTGATATCATTTTTGTTTGTACCTCACTATAATATACGAGGAAAGATAAATAAGGCAGAGATGTATTTCTATGCCTAAATTATTCAAATTTTAATTAAGTTCCAGTAAAGAAATGTAACCGAAAAACGCTCGCTCCCTATCACGTAAAATCACCACAATTGGCGAAATGTAAGCGCATACTCTTTACCTACCCGTTTAAGAAATACACATAAGAGCGTTATGTATGTTTATTTTTCCCTAAAATTGAGTATAAGTAAACAATATACACTATGCTACACTCAAAGCATATTGTTATTTAATACAACAAAGAATGCGGATGCAAATAGACCCATGGAAAATATTTACGCAAAGTACAATATTACAAGAATCACGAAAATATTGAGTATAGAGTATTATATCATCACAGCGGCTTACACGCCTACGAAGTTGCGTTTATAAAATTTCAGAGCAAAACACCATCGCATTGTTCTAAATGGAATATTTTTCAGTGAAAATCATAATGAAATTGAGATTTAGAGCATCTTATAGGAGATAAAGGCAATTTGGGCAGGTCTAAGTACAAAGTATTGTTCTAGATAATTCGACAGTTGAAACGGTGCCAATATAAGCAATAAAAACGTCGCCATAGTGCTATTTGGCACTAATGTGACGTCATTTATTGATTAATTTTTGTGGGAAGTAATATATAAATGAGGTAATCGCATCAATAAAATTCCACGCCGTGACGTTTAGCCGTGATACGTGAATTGCGTCTAAGTGATAATAGTTTTGTGTGTCTAGCGATTTATTATTTACTAATTGATGTAAAGGTTTTAGACACGTGCTCTGTGTAAACGGTTTTTGAGTTGTTAACTTATACTGAGATTGTAAATTGAATGTCGTTCAACCAGGATTCGATTCGATCGTCTTTTGTCATTGTTCTCCTGTAAGGACATTCAAACAAATACTCTAGCCGAAAGTGAAAGCAGAGATGTCTTTCTAAACTTATAAATGTTTTGCCAGTTACTTTCTTAATCCCAATGGAACAAGCTTTTAGTCATTTTACGGAGAAATTTCAAGGCTCCGTACTGGAAATGATTCCAATACGGGACCACTACAATCGCACGCCGCATAAGGTATGTTTATGTGCGGATAATACTTTTGCTTGTAATACTTGGTATTCCTTTATTTGACATCAATCAACAAGATCATTTCAGTAATCCAATATCGTTGTTACATAAATTACCACAAATAATCATTGTAATTAGAATGAAATAAGAGCGTATTGTTCAAGTTTCGTAATTTAATTGCACCCTATTTAAATAAATAAATCGTTTACGGTAGCAGTAAAATGATGAATTTCATCGTAATGATTTTCTATCGTAAATAATCCAGAGCACACAAAGAGCATAATAAACAAAGTTTCAAAAATGATGATGGTATATGAATAGATCTATTCAAACGATTGAATTTTTTGTTGATTTTACTTCAGTTGTAAACCATGAATATTTAGTTTCACACCACAATTCGTTATTTCAAAATACTGTTATATTTTTATGTCAACGAATTCGTTGAGTGACTGATATTGCGTTTCCTATTTACTTTTACTTTAACTGAACGGCAGAAAAATAAGGATAAAGACGAAGGATGACAAATCGGGACAGCTACTTATGTGTGACGAAACAGATCAATGTAGACCCCGAAGTTTAGGATATTTAAATACTTTTTATACTGAGACGACAAAGTTAAAACACCATTTCTAATGGTAAACCCGATGCTGTTCCAAAGCGCATCAAGGGAAGTGGGATTCTCAAATCTCGTCATTCGATATCTTTATTTAGCGTGCTCAGAATTTTCTTTAGCTGATTCCTTCCATTTCTCTTACATTAAAAAAGATTCGTGTGGTAAGAAAAAATACACTCTACATCCACATATACAGTTCTGATCACCTCTGACCCTTAATTAAGGAACAAGTTTTTTTCGAAGCAGAATCTACGAGAATCTTAGACCCATAAATAGGTACCTACATACACCGAAAGATATATTTGTGGGCCGCACAAAAATTTGGCTCGGTGCAGGGATAGAGCTCGCGGCCTCTTATTTCACAACCTGGAGTTTAGTCAACTGCGCCACGGGACTGTCGCTTGTTCATTTTAAGGGACACATTTATATCGGTCTGATTGTTCTTTTCGGAATGAATTATTATGTCCAAGTCATATATACTAATACTGCAATTATGCTATATCAATCGTAGGATCAAAGCAGAAATAAAAAGATGGCATAAAAGGGGAAAACTAGTTAGTTTTTAGATTAGAGTAACATTTTTTATTTATTTAAACCTACGGAGTTGCGGCTACCAGCTAGTCTTGCATGTTAATATTCAACTATCCCCTGTCAATCTTACTCACCAAACGAAACCCAATATTATTGTTTCACATCGCAATTCTAAGACAGAGGGTTGAGATATGACAGGGTGAGAGACGGCTGAATTGTAGCATTCGACTTGTGGGTGGTTTCAGCATTTACGATAATTCCGCATAAATGGGACCTAAAATGAAATTTCAACAGTTAAATGGAATACGAAAATACCTAATAACTAGGCTCGTCGAGGACAAGGTTACAGTAAGCTTTGGTTACAAAAAAAATTATTAAAGATTCGATGTGTATCTGTTACATGCAGTAATAGATTTTTTTACTTAAACAGACTTAGTTTTTTCTTTCGTTGAATTATTTTTAGGTTATTGTAAAAGAAGTGTATGTATTGTTGGTGAGTGATGATTCTATCTATGTATCTAATAATTATATTTACGCCCCCATGTTTGTAAAACAAGCAGTCGGATTAGGAAATTTAAGATGTTTTAAAATTATTTTAACGAATTGCTGGAGCCTTATTCGATTGGACTTCGGTACGATTGGTCGGACGCGAACTGATGGAGTTGATTGTGAAGACTTTTTACGTTTCGATCGGTGAACGAGATGGTCAGAGGGTCAATTGGCTAGTGAAAAGAATTTTTATTTCTCTTCACGCTGTCTTCGGTTCATTTGGTTGAAACTTGTAGTATCACAAAAGATTGTGTACGATCTGACTTTACGTAACCGATAATCAAAAGGCTAGAATCTTTGTACCAACTTGACGGAGCACTAAAAATATTTTTATCTAGTGCCAGTATAAAAAATATAAAATAAATTCGTAAGTCATAAGTTTTTTTTTTTTAACTTTATAAAGCAATACTTTATTTTTTTTAGTGGCATGATATAGGAGAGGACTATGTCCAACAGTGGACGCAATAAAGGCTGCTGGTAACGACGATACTTTTAATTTTATTTAAATAATTTCCTTCAAGATAAATTTTAACACATTCCAAGAACTTACAAATCCCATTTTGATTGAAAATAAAATTACGTTAATATTTATAATTTCGTTAACCCTCTTAATGGTAGAGGAGACCCTTGCTCAGCAGTGGGCGTATTTCGGTTGATATAAAATATTTAAAATTCAGCAATTTATTATTGTTATAATATTGTTGTAAAGGAACACTAATCAGTTATCAATAATAATACTCGCGGGTACAGTTAACTTCAGCTTAATTGGCCATGAGCGTATTTAAAATGGCTTTTGAAAAATAGAATATAAAAAATAATTTAACAATTCATGAACAGTATTTTATTACTTGCCGAAATAAATAAAACCTTATTTCGCTTGATAAAATGTCATGCTGATGTAGAACTAGGCTAATACCGTTAACAATGTGCTTTACAAATTAAGACAGAATGAAAATCAGCGTCTAAAGATTATTCCCAATAGGCCTGAGCATAATTAACTGGCTATTGGGATTGCAAATCTACTCATTAGCAAAATTTCCGTGTAGCACTTTACCTAGTAGACAGGGATAATGGTTCCATATATTTAGGCGAATGTAAAACTTTTTATGATGTTGAAATAAAAATGTATTTTCGGATTTTATCGCGCTTTTGTTCAGGTTCACCTGTAGGAGGGATAAGGACGTATCAAACATTAAATTACTGAGTCATATTTATCAGAAAGAATAATACTCTGATCTGCCTACGCCTGATTAAAATTCTTTATATTATGTTTGTATTGTAGTAGAAATAGTTTTATACGCCTTGTGCCTATCATACGACCCACTGCCCATTCTCATTAAGAATCTTTGCTAGTAGATTATTTATTTCTACCCGAATAAGAACCTTACATGAGATGTGGAGTCTGCTGTAGTGATACACACTAGTAATTTTTACATATATTTATTTATATGTCTTTATTTCAATTTACTATATGTCCCTTATTTAACTAGTACACATCAACTACCTTTTATCTCTCTTCCTGTAACTCCATGCCTGTTTGGTTGCCTGTAAGAGATCGCCTGTGCGATAAGGCCGCCCATTGTACTTTGCTTATCTTTTGCACTCCTTAGCTTAAGTTTTTTGTGTACAATGAAGTTTAAATAAATAAATAAGTCACGTTCCGGGATCAACCTATATAAATCCCGTTTACATTAACGCAGCATCATCGTTTTAACTAATGAAGAATTATCGCAATTGTGTCTTGCCCGCTGTTGTTCATTCTGATCATACGGCATTCACCATCAGGGCCAAGTCCCTAACATTGTTGGGCCAATGTAAAAAAATCGATCGACTACATGCCGCACTAAAATTTAGTTACATAATATAATTAAACGTCGATATAAAATAGCAATTGCTAAATCAATGCTTTAATATGAAATTTAGCCAGTTTTTCATCAACAAATTTGATTTTACTGATTTAACAAAGATATTTTTATATGATTTAAAAATATGATAAAAGGCAGCTGATATCACGTGAAAGTATTCTGGATATCACGAAGCCACAACAGCGTGCCGTGGATATAAAAATGAACGACTAAGAGTATTATAAACATAACGTATTTACCAAGCGCGAACATAAAGAATAGCATCGAAAATTGTAAGCACGGATGCTGCCTGAAACGAGTACTCACAAATTCCATTTAATAATAGAATAGAAAACGTGGATTCTCAATAGTAGCACAATTTATTTTTACAGAAACCGACCAGTTTTGATGTAATACAAAAATATGTCAGTCCATTTATAATAAGACGAAGCATAGATGTTGTTGGAACTAATAAATTTTATACTGTTCGAATTCATGACATTTATAACACTCTCATAGAAGAGTGATGTTCCTATTTATCACACCTCGTTCACGCGATAGTCTATGATAAACTATAAGACATAGTGCATAACCGTCACATTTTAAGACCCATTTTCGTGGCATCATTTTTGTAAAAAGAATGCACAATGTACTTGACACATTCAATGAATGACGACAGCATGATAAGAGAATATAAAAATATTATTAAAACCTTCCTTTACACTCTTATCATTATTACTTTTTAATGTATTTTGCCATAAGCCGTTTTAAATAATGAGGTTTTGGGTACGAAATGAACACATAAGATCTCTCTTATGCATAATTTGGTAACGATGAAATTGTGAATACTACGAAATGGTGTATATTTTGTTGCGCTACGAAAATGTGTTTACTGTTAAGACATGGTATGATAATTTCGTGTCTTCAAAGTTCGTAATTCAGTTGTATTTTTAAAAGAAGCATTCATGGACGGTTTATTTATTTGTTTTAACATTCCGCTCATCCGATTCAAAAACATTTGTTTTTCTAGTACGTTTATGTTGGATTCCAGTGAGAAGTTTAAAATCAAGTTTTTCTCTGAGTGAAGTTAGTGCGTAATACAGAATTAATGTTCACATCATTGTTTATTTTTTCTTCTGTTGGATTCTCGTAGTCTAGACATTGTAATTACAAAAAGGATGCGTCAACTTTTTCGATATGACTGAGACCATTTTGATTCAAATTTCGTTACAGCCTTGAACTAATAATATATTAACTAGCCAAATCATATTATAATCTCCTGATGATGTGTTGTTTTTACGGTTCTATATAAATTTGTTTCGATTCCGTCGAGCTTCAGAGATAACAATGTGTGGTTTTAAAATAACGTATACTTATGAATATATCCCATATATTTTTTTGCTACCGTATTTTTTTCTTCACTCTGTGCATTTAGCTTGTAAGTATATTGATGAATATCAGAAAACCGTGTCAAACTTGAGTGTAATTAGTGTTGTGTCAATTCAGCGACATTCTTTCTCTACAATGGCAACGCGATACTTGTGTCTGAAAATTTCATTAATTCGAAAAATAGCTTGACGTTTCTTTTCCGTCGTGCATTTCCTATATTATTTTAATATTGGAAATGTTAATTTCATTAATTCTCGATTCTATTCCTATGTAAATACGGTATATAGGATTTAAAATAAATATTTGGCTTTTAATTCTTAAAATCATAAACTATTTGCAGGAAATGTATATTCGACGCTAGCAAGACGTAAATAAACTGTTACATCGTTTCTAGTGTTAACAGATCTGTAAAAGTTATGGTCTTTTAACGATCAAATTAAAACAACAGGGTAATAATTACAACAGTGAAAAAATTTCAGTTTATGTCTTAATATACAAAACGGTATAGCATTTAACATTAAACAATAGTATTTAAAGAAAAACAACTTTGAAGTTTATTATCTTCAACTCACTTTAAGAAGGGGCTATAAAATATTTTTTATAACTTAATATCGCGACCCGAATGTTGGCATGTGGAAACAGTCACGTGAATAATTATTACGAAAGTTGTACTTTTACTACTGTCAGAAACAACATGAGTGCACATCTCATAAATTTGTATTCCGGGAAATAATTTTCGTTTTGTAATTTTGAAGTCAATTTCCTATCAGACAGATCATTGATAACGGGAAGCTATACAGCAATTTTCCGAACCGAAACTGCTGTTTCCTCGCTGCGTCATCAATATTAATTCACTCGTCGATTGCCCCGTTAATCACTCGGTTTGTGAAATAGACATATCGGGTTCGAATTCCAGTTCGAGCAAAAAAAATTTTCGGTTTCCAGCTGGGTATTAAATCTGCTAGGAAAGAGGCATTGGGCTCACACCTAATTCGTGGGACTTAAAACATATTCAAAACGTAGTTTCCGTTTTGTCTATCTACTTTCTATATACCTACAATACAAACGGGAAAATGTATAATCAGTAAACATCCACAGCTTCTGTAAGTAATAATTAGTCTTCCTATTTCTATGGAATACAAATATGAACGAGTATGTGTGTATTAATAAAACTATAAAAAACGTTATCCTCATTCAGAGCTGTTTTATTAATTACGTGGAAACAAAGTGTTTATACAAATGATGATATGAAACAGTCAAAATAACTCGAAATTAAAATTATTCATCAAATGACAGCCGATTATAACGGAGCTTACAAATGTCGTTAACAATAAACTGTAGCCTATTTTTAAATTGGATGTTTAAAAAATATTCTACTTTTTAAATATAAAAAGATATTTAAATGTTCATGATAGGATGATTTTCAAATTCAAATGTATTTACAGTCAATTATCACCCTGTGGTTCCATCGAATCATAGATATAAAAGAATGCTGTTACGTTTTTATCTATCTATGAGGTGTAAAGTTCGCTAAAAAAGTACACATTTTTTCATAATTTCATATTTCATTTATATATTAAACAATAAAATATATACTTATTATTTTAAAGTCTTAATATTGTATGTAGATTGTAGGTGCAGCCCGTGTTGTATGAAAAAGGTTGCAGTTAACGAAAAGACTTTCTTTTGTAAATATTTTCCTCAATATTGTTTACTCATTTTTATTGTACAATTGTATACTGTAAAATAAAGAATATTCAATAAATAAACCGCTGCATTAACGGTACAGTCACAGTTTTACAGTACTTCATTTCATTCAACGTGACTTCAGATATTTTAGAATCATTCTCATCATCATTCTCCTGCCCTGCTCCCAATTCTTATTTAGGGTCGGCGCAGCATGTTCCACACAGGGAGGAAGGACAAAACATGCTGCATAAGAGTTTTGGCAGATTTTTTACGGCCGACCGCCTGCTTGACGCCAACCCTCCTTAGGACTTTCATTGTTTTAGGAATGGGGTAGGGATAGCGTGTGTTTGGGTACAGTATATTGCAGGTATGGATATTTGGCCTGATGGTAAGGATGCTACAGTCCCGGATAAGGAAGTAGTAGGAGACTGCAACAGCTCGGGGGGCCGAGGTCGCGTACTCGTAGCCCTGTTCCATGACTGGCTAGATCTGACTGGAAAAGGCATCCCCTGACCATCTCATCATCATCATTATTGTCCCTTATACACTCCACTAATGGCATCTAAATTGCCATGAGTCCAACAAATATCTCTTGTCATAACATAAGTACCACTAATGACTACGAAAGTGACAAACGTAAGTTCCAGTATCAGATTTTAATTGATTTTAACTGATGTAGTATGCAACTTAATTGTAGTAAAGTTTTATAAGAAAACTTCGTGTGGCGCCCTAACTTGTGTTAATTCAACACTTAATAGGTTTTAATATTCAACAATGTCATCGGTCGCGTTATTATTTTAGTGGTCATGAAAACTGCAGAAAATGAGACTATTAGATTCTTATTTGTGGGTGTGTGTTAATTATAAAGAAATAAAACTTTTAAAACTCTGAAGTCTTTTTAACTGCTTATCTGATTCGTAAAGCTATTGCGGGCTGTAGTTTTTTTCACCCGTACGGAAATGTGACGTCGCACGTGGTGCTAAGCACGGTACAAGCAGTACCGTAGCAACGATGCTAGTCAAGCAAAGCAACAAGAAATTAATTATATATATATATATATATATATATATGTATCAGTGATCGAATACTTCTACATGCATGGTAATCAAAGTATAATACTCAACTAATAACCACATACTTTCGAGAAGTCACAAGGGCAAAACAATGGTTATGTACCAAACACTCTAAACGATGCCCGCCGTCTCTGAACTTAGTTGTTGTTTACTTTGTATTTTATTGATATAAAATTATTTATATAGACAGTACCTAAACAAATTCTGAAGTTTAGGGTATATAGATTTCAAAACCTTTGAATAATTAAACGCGCATTCGTTAACATTTAAGTTTCACCGACGATGTTATTCAAGACAGGCTTACTACTTCTATCAAAACTATACTAGAGAATGGAAATGAATTAGACATGTTTATATTCATGATTTGCATTCAAAATATATATGGTCTGACTGAGCATAAAAGGCATGAGTTATTTAGAATCGACATGTTCTACTGTGTGTGTAAAGATTAACGAAATGGTTTAAAAATTATTCAATGCATCTGTAAAATTATGAACTCAATATAGATTTCTATTTACTTTTCAGTTAAGAAACTTCTTACCTTACATTAATATAAAAAGGTAAATTCAATCAATTAATTTAAATAATTCGCCTTTGTATTAGCTGTTTATTTAATACAACACAATTAAAAACTGGAAATCCAATAAATCTAGGAAATTATGTTGACTGGTTTGGTATACCCGTAACTGTATCCAGCCAACCAACACTCTATTAACAGTTTTATAGACTAGCAATTACTATGAGGACCTAGTGCAACTCTTTATGGTAACCCAGTGTAAGGACAAATACAAATTATAATTAATTCAAATCTGTAAAATCCTTACATTCCACACACTCAAAACGCGATCTTCAAAACCAAAGTTTAAGACATTATGCTAATACCCATTCAACCCTAATTTCCTAGACCGCGGGTATAATTCCACTAGAGATTGACTAAAATTTATGTCGGTAACATAAATACACATCAGTTGTGTACACAAAAACACATGGAAAATGCACCAGCAAAGAGGTTTTATTACGACATGGCAAATAAAATTAAAATTTAACACGTACTTGTCCAAAGTAATATTGTTTTTGTCGATGATTTATAAAATAAACAGAGCACGAATAAAGTTTTGGTTTTCCATTAACATTATGCTAACAAGGCGATTGTCTTCCTACTGCGGATTTTGAGGTTGATTTATATTTTTCCCCTTTTAAGTTTTATTGCGATTGTAAAGAAAATTATGCAACGAAAGATTAAAATTATGCTAATATTTCAGTCTCAACTGTAGCACAATTTCTGTTTATTGTGTAAATAACAAATATACAGATTCATCGAGAAATTATAAAAAGTATTGCAGATTCCCTTAATCACTCTATGAATAATTAAAAGGTTATACAAATAGTAAAGAGTTATTTTAACGATACGATGCGAAACGCCAGACAGTGGACTAACATTTCACAAAAACATTTTACTCCAATTATTCTGAAACAGGGATTATAAAACATTTTGATTTTTGCAGGCAAATAAGCGACATTAAGTGACAGAGTGTCTTCAAACAATTTCAGATTGAGATTAAAAGTATTTTCGGCAGTTCTATCTGCACTAAATATGTGGTTAAAAGTGCTTTTACTTGTTCAACTGCAGAGTTCAAGCACCATGTAGAGAAGGAAACCCTTTACTGTGTATAATCGCGGCACTTCGTTAGCTCGACGTTTCTATGAAAAAAACTTGAAGTGTTGCAGCGAGCTTTATTTTTTAACACAATTACTTTTCTCAACTTCATGTTACTTGAAAAAACAACTAAATATACGATAATCAATGAAGGACAGAACAAAATAGATTTTTCACGCTTCCATTAATGGATAAATAACACATTTACTATTCTGGAAAATTAGCTTACAACGCTTCGTGGAAATAGCACAGGATATCTACCTATTTAGTACCTACACTATTTAGCTGACTAATTAATAAATCTGTTTATTTACACCACACTCAAGCACAGATTTATACTGAACATATTAGGGTCATATGTAATGACATTTGTAAAACTGTATAACGTCAGAGCAACAACCCTTACACCGGTGGTTAATTAATAAGAGAGTGCTTCATGAACTTGAAGTTGGGACGTCTGATTATAAAGAATGCACAACCTTGTCTACAAAGTGTTGTGTTATAAATAGGGCTCTCCTCGCCGAGTCATGACAAACTTAAGAACCTGACGTTACAGTAAAATAAATTGGGAGTGTAACAATTTATTTCTTTAAATAATTTTTATTTTATATTCTACGTAACACCGTGACGCCGTCCTCGTTATATAACTTTTATTTAGGTAAATACATTGAATGTTCAAAATATTCCGTTTGAGATGCAGCAAAATACTTTTAAATATATTTTCACCACATTATCTAGCAGAATTTGTTTATAGATTAATAATGAGACTCGGTTTGTTTATCTGAGATAAGAAGATCGCAGTGTAAATACCTGGTGTCCATGATGTACAATGCGGATGTTGCGATTCGGAACGGAATTGTGGCGGTTGAGAAGTCCTGTATATTCTTTGTTCACTAAGGCCTCCTTAGGTCACTATGCTAACGCACACGACACACAAGGAGCACACACAGCTCGCCGCCGCCTTACAGCTTGTTTGCAAAACGATTAGCACTTTTGTCCCCGCTCCCAAAGTTGACATTGCGCACTTACTGATTTTTTAACCTTCACATAGAAATTACTTCTGTAAACTTTGCTCGATATTTTGATATCTCACTTCACTTTGAATGACATGTTTGTGCTCATAAAACACTTGGTACAACGTTTATTTATTATTTTTCAAATCTCTTGGACACATCACTTGCAAGTTGTTTGCTACTGTCGACGGCTAGCAGAGAAATAATTAACACTTCAATATCTACGTGTTACTTCACGATATATTTATTAGCGATGTAATAAATGCAGATAATATTTAATTACGCTAAAGTTCAAATATATTAACGATTCTATCGTAGAGTTAAAACAATCACTAAGTTTTAATATATTGTACTTGCAATAATAATATTTGGTGCGATAATTTTTTTAGTGTCGCACGTTTGAAGATATTTCTCGCGAGGAAAAGTTTTCAGGAATTGTGTAGCAGCGAAAACGGTTTGCCGCGCCGCGTTGTCGGAGGCGAATGGGCTTGGAGAGACGCGCGGCTCGAGCGATGAGCTCGCCACGCTCTGCCTTACCTACCCCTGGCGACTGCACAACACTGAAAACGATATTTGTCAACTTAGCCATGTGGACACATTCATTAGCTCGCACACACGTAGATAGCACAAACATCAATGTACCCATCAAAGAATATTCTAATGTCATAAACTACGTGTGTTAGTTTTGCTAGGCAAAACTCTAGATTATTTTAAAAAATCCTTTTATGTGTAGTAATTATAATTCTATTTACCAATTCCTAGCCAAAAACTAGTTAAACCTTGTAAATCACTTATTCTTGAGATTTATAAATTGAAACGTCGCGAAGCGTAGTTTCTGAGTGTAATATGACACACAGGGGTTCAACTAACATATATTTGTAATCTAGAAAAGCGTTATTTATTTACATTTGTCTCCAGTTTGGGGATAAGAATTTAAATTGTCGTATTTCCTAATCTCACGATTTAATATTAGTGACTTAGTGGAAGATGGCACCTTCGTGCACAACTAGAAGTTTTTATTTATTTTTACACAAATCAATATAAAGTCATTGTTTCTTCTTCTTCATCTTCATCAACCCATATACGCCCACTGCTGAGCACGGGTCTCCTCTACCATTGAGAGGGTTTAGGCCATAGTCCACCACGCCGGCCTAGTGCGGGTTGGCGGACTACACACCTAAGAAATTTCTAAGAACTTTTTAGGTGTGCAGGTTTTATCACGATGTTTTCCTTCACCGTTAAAGCAAGTGATAATTCAATTAGAATACACACATAACTTCGAAAAGTCATAGGTGTGTGCCTGGGGTTCGAACCCGCGACCGCCGAGATTCTCGACCGCGCGCCTATACCTCGAGGCCATCACTGCTCTCAAGTCATTGTTTAATGTTGTTTAAAAAAATTTTAAAACCAAAATCGAATTTATTAAAACATGCCATGTCGCTATGTAAAAAAACAATAAAGTTTATAACTGTAAAACACCACACGCCACTTTCGATTAAAATTCTTTGTAAACAAAAGTGTTGTTAATTGCTATAAATTAGTCGTTTCTAATTACTATTAACTCGCAATATAAGAATTTCCTCTACAATTCAGTAAAATTCTGGTTTTCTTTCATAACTGCTTCAATAGTAGTGCTACGTACGTATATTTTTGTTTTGAGCAATTTATAGCAAATTATTTTTTTTAATTAATTTCAAATTAACTCTCGTAGTTATTGACTTTAAAATCAGAACATTCAAAGGCGGACTTTGAAGAACCAACGGAATGAATTCACTAATTTGATTGACCCATTCAAATGGATACCTTGAAACATTTCCATTTGTAAAATGTTTGAGCTGACGCTAATTTACTGAAAAGTATCGCGCCTCAATTATAATGAAAATCCTAGTGTTACTAATGGGGCAAAAATGAAAATTTTAGGCATAATAAATTGATAGCGTTCCATAACAACATTAATGTTTATTCATAGTTTAATAATAAACAAAAAGTATAGAGGCGAGTTTATGACCTGTGTTGTGATATTTTTCTATGTTAATCAATCTTTCATTGACAACTATTAAGTAAGTTTCGCTTATATAATATCATTCTACGCTACATAATTTACCGAAGCGAGAGATCCATTCATCTTGTATATGCAAATCGGCAGCATTACATTCACGCTGCTTTAGAAAAATATTGGAAATTCCGACATTTTCCAGCGCAGTTTTTAAATCTTTTTAATGATCACACGAGACAGGTACCGTAAATAATACACTAGCGGCGCATCTCCACATAATTTTATGTAGTTTTAAATTTCATTTTAATTTGAAATGTTTTATGTACATTTCCTTTTGTGCAACGTTTTGAACGAAACATACTCGCTACTGCTTACAGTAATACTGGTATATACACAACACGAAAGACCCGTGTGAACTTTTGACCCAACCCGAGACGTTAATGTTGAGGCGTTAACATTATTTATTTTACGGGCACAGTAAATAGAAACAACTTCCGAACGGTGACAAGGCAATATTGATTTTGTTGTTTTTTGTCAATAATGGTAAAAGGTAGTCTCAAAATTTGTAGCTCCCATCGGATGGATACATGAAAACCTAGTGACACGGAGCTGAAACCCACGCTAACACAAATATTTGCTTGATCAGCGAGGTTTATTGCGGACGTGGGAGCTATGGGACCATTTTTCCTATTGAAAATGTAGGGCTACTCAGCAGTAAAACTTCTCTATATTTAATAGGCTCGTCAACTTTAGATCTTTCAGTGTAGCATCATATAATTCAGACTTACATAATAACATTGATTGATAGAAAACTTCTTGTCATTTTTGTAATAATAATAATTTACTTCACACCTACTACCACATGTCTGCAACACCTCAAAGTCGACAGAGATTGCCAGTAGTATTAGGTCCGTCTATAAAGGCACTTTGATAATTATATGAAGCTTATATAAATAAATATTCTATCCAGTCACCAATATACAAGTATCCATGATTAATTCGCCGTACCATATAAAAAAAATATGAACGTTGTAACTTTACATCGTGTTATTTTTAGTTATATTGCAGTTGATCACCTTTTTTTTATTTTAAATTAGATGCTGACATAATGTTAAACTAGTCCCTCATTTCAATTTTAATATAAGCTCACCACTGTTACTTGGTCAGCGGACATTAACAATTCAGCCAACTAGTTAATTGCTTACCGAGGGAAACAATGAACAGTGCAATACAATATGTCGTCATCAATTACTTTTCGTTTTATGTTTATATGAATCGTGAATCATTTACTACGTGCCTACGTTTATTCTTCACATTAGTTTTATTATAAAAATATGTGTTTGATGGTTAACTGCGTAATTTCTTGGTAACCTAAATCCATTGGGCTTGACGTTTACGTTTAGGGACAGAGTTCTAGTTGACTAACTAATGTATGTGGAAAAACTATGATTACGCAATAAATTAAATTAAAATGTACCTCAAATGCGATTCATAAATTTGTACAAACTTACACACTCAAAGCAGTAACCCCGAAGAAGTAAGCAAAGGTTAATTTCTGCCGCCAAGTTTCGTTTATTCATATTAACGTCCCACGTAATAGGGTGCAAGCCAATTAACTTTTTACGCGAACTTTTTAGGACATCTCGCGGCTTTTAAGAGTTTCCTAGTGGAAAAATCAGTTTATCCGACTAAGTAATTAACCCTAGGATCTACCTAGATCACAATGTTGTCTGAAATCTAAATAATAACCGATTGTGCCATTGTTGTAGGTACATTCAAGTGTGAAAAGTCCCTAATCGAAAACTAAGACGAGCAATAGTTACGGTCACTACAAACAAATTGACAGCAAAGAAAATCCCATAAAAATAACGTTTTCCTAACTACCATAAGTATTAAATGTGTACGATGAAGTGGAGCGTCATATTTTTGGGGATTTTTTATATTTCTACTTCTCTTAGATTCGGTCACAGTCTTTGTACATCCGGTAATTTAAACCTGAGCCATTTTCCGAATATTTTTTATACTTCTTAAAACTAAACAGTTTAAGTAATACCCCGCCAGATTCTCATTCCAGGAATATTGTTTATTTATACACACTTATTTTTGTTTTGTTCCATGTCTTCATGATAGCAACTACATATTCATTTATTCTTCTATTTTTATTTCCTATTATATTTATCTTTATCAACAATTTAAGAACACACAAACGCAATATTCCTGTTACGAGTTGAATTACAAGAATAATTAAGTATTTTCTGATAAAAAATGCTTTTGAAATAACGAATAATATTAATTGTACCTGGTAATGGTAACAATTTCACCGGTGAATATTCTATCGAAATATGGCTTTTAAAATTAGTTTCCATCAACTTGTAAAATTTCCTGGACGTATTAACGTTTCATACTTTTACTTTATAAATTTATAAATCGTATAGTTTTAAATTTTATAATCACTTTACTATGTTAGGAAATGTATGTAGTATAAAATAAATGTTTTGAGGATTTTAACATTATTTAATACACGTTGAACTTATGAATTTATATTTACTTCATCCATATTGCATAATTCATTATGACCAAATCAGTGGCTAGTGAAACGAAGGTATGGTCATTCGTACGAACAGTATTCTCACAACTGAATGAATATTGATTTAATGTTAACATGAAAAATATACAAATAATACTCTTCGTGATTTGGACCCTGCAAGGTACTGTACTCTTTATATAATAATGAATCTGTTTTTTGAAAAATAAATGCATTAATAGGTCAAATGGGTTTTAACGTCTAGGTGAAGGCTCAAAGTCAAATTAATATCTCGACGGTTGCGGGTTCAAACCCCATTGCGTAGACTGTTACAATGTAAAACATGGTGACAAAACCTTAATGTTGTATATCATAAAAAATTGTGTTACTGGGTTTAAGAATCCGCGACCGCTGATTTTTGAGACGACCTAGGGCGTATACCTTAAGACTATCATGACATAAAATTACAGTATCTACTAGTATTAAGTTGAAAGAAGCATTTTTCGTCACCCGGCATTACCATGTAAGCCTACTGAGTCTTTCTTCACATTTATGTTGAAATGATGATAATAATAAAAAAAATCTATATTTTCCTCATTTAAATTGCTTTCCATAATAATTTGTGCTGCTACCAATACTAATATCTTCGCAGTTTCACGACGGTGTTTGTAAGTGATATAAGATAGGATTTAACGGTCTATATCGAGAGGCAACCTTCCTCGTGCAATTCATATTGCGATTATTGGTTCGAAGTATTTGATAATAGTATATTTCAGATGCTTGCCCCGTGAATCTATTTCTCAGAACCACGGATTTCATCTTGTAAATGCATACGTTCTCCTATTAAGGGCTTGAAAGAGCCTTTGAAAGCAGTATGTTTTAAGATGGTTAGGCTGTAAATAAAGTGACTAGCTTAATTTATTGATATCAAAGTGATAACTATCGCTTGCCATTAAATTGATGCACACCTATAATAATGTATGTAATATGTTTTGTTTTTAAGAATTAAAAAAAAAACTCTTAGTGCGACCTAAAAACGATAGTATAAAAGTGTTGTAGCAGACATTTTGTGCCATCATGTAACGCTTCAGACGTTTTGTAATATTAGAACAATTTTTGTGTGAAAATATAAATTTAAAAAATAACTTGACTGCAGCGATGTCTGTCTGATCTTGTTGATGAACTATCGTCTAGACAATATGAATACGTAGCTAAATATGGACTTAATCGGACAATATGTTCAGGACTTATTACACACGTATTGTCATTTGAGATTTATATATTATATATTTATACTAATACTAGCGACGCGCCCCGGCTTCGCACGGGTGCAATGCTGATATTTAATGGATGTTATCATTAGGGTTTGCAATCCCGCATTCCGCGTTCCCGCATTCCCGCGGGATCCCGCACATTTTTAAGTCCTGCGGAATTCCCGCAAATGTGCGGGAATTCCGCGCGGAAATTTTATGACTCGGCAAGGTAATTCAGCTACCACTGACGGCCTATTAGCTCTATCCCAATTAAAGTGTCACTTTACAACAGGCTACTACAACTTTTGTTCGTTTATTTATTGCACAATGTAATTAGCAGAAATCTATGTAGTAAATTGTCGATAAAATAAATAACTCAACAGTAGGTAACAATTAACCCGGTAACGGATGGATAAGAGTCCCTCAAGACCAGGATGGTTGAAGCTTTTTTGGAGAGGTCTACGTTCAGCGGTAGACGGCGATAGGCTTTGCGAGGCTGTCATGGCAAAGAAAGAGGCTGCAGAGAGGGATCGTGAAAAAGTCGATACCACTCGTAGACGAAGAGGCCGACAACCTGTAACCTCTAATCGGTTTCGAGCAAGTTAAGACTTAAGAGAATGAATTTTTAGAAATTTATATGTGTAGAGCATATAAGCAAACCGCAAGAAGGATTACCGGTATGTGTTCTTCTCGAGATCCCGGTAACCTTTGCACGCGGTAACCGAGAACCATGGGGTTTTTAGTCGGTAAAAGTCCGACATATCCTGCTGGTTAGTAGTAGTTTTCCCCAGGCAAAAAAAAAGACGGCGATAGGCTGAGTATATAAATAACTGAATGGTAGTAACAATTATTTAGGTTAGGTTCATCATCATCATCAGCCTATAAACATTCCACGCCTAGGCACAGGTCGCCTTTACCATTGAGAGTATAGGTCTTACGCTTAAGTCTTAACCACCACAATGGTTTGCGAAATAGTTTGGTTTAGTTTTAGTTTGGTTTTGTGCAGGTTTCCTCACGATGTTTTCCTTTACCGTTAAATTGTGAATACACACATAGGTAACTTGGAAAAGTCAGTCGTGTGTGCTTGGGGCTTGGACCTACAATCGTTCAGATACTCGACCGCGCCTATACCTCGAGGGTTTCATTGCTTTTTAGGTTACTATTTATTATTTAGGAATGTAGGAACGCGGACTGCGGGATTGCAAACCCGCTGCCTTACCTCATAAGAACTATGAAAAAGTACTTTTTCTATTAGATAAATTTATGAATGTCTCTATTATTATTTTTTTAATATAGTATAACTAATGTACAGGTAATATAGATTTACTATATGCTTATTATTGCATTTTTGAATCTTTGCGGGAATTCCCGCGGGATCCCGCGGGAAAGGCAAGTTTCCCGCAAATTTCCCGCGGGAAAAAAAATGGTGCGGAATTGCAAACCCTAGTTATCATACATATCGACGGCGGAAAGCAAAAACGTCGTAGTCCACAAAATGTGAATTTTTTTTTATTGCACTGTTCGAATCAGAAAAAAAACTGCTTCGAATGGTCCCGGTCCCATAAATCTAGGATGAATAGATTAGAAATTAACATTAAAAAAAACAGGTTTTCACGTAAATGCCTGCATTCAAAAACGCTGTAAGCTACAGAAAAAATAGTAATAAGTTATACTATGTTGATTACAACAATTTCGCTTTCTGTAAAAAAAGGTACATGTTGATGATGCGGTCAGTAGTGCTGCGTTTACTACGTTTTCGTCGCTCGTGTTTTTATGTATCTTGCATTAAGGACGTTTTAGCGAATAGTAGTATAAAGAACCGAACCTATTACTACATTTGGTACGGTTTCTGTACAATGTACTCTTGAATTTATGACATTTAGATTGTCTTATTAAAAGTAAATACACAGTTATGCACTATTTTATTACTCAAAAAACAAACACCGCTTTCCAAAAATCTATTCCAAAACAAGTAATGTGTCTTAAGAAGTACAAAAAAATATTGCGAATTCTTGTGTAACCTAATAATAAACTTTTTCTTTTCATCAATAATATGTAGGTAGGGGAGACTGGGGTTGGTTGTGACATTTTTATTTCAAAATGACATATTTTTTTGTTGATTTGCTTGTTTTACCTAACTATAGGTTTATTTGATTAAGTAACTATTCAAGATTTTAATTTACGATTAATTTTATGTAGGAGGGTAATATTAAAGACACAAATGAATGAATTCTAAAATAAGAGACGTGTCACATTCAACCCCGCGCCAGGGGTTGGTTGTTACAGTATAAGGGGCAAAAAGTTACAAGACAACAAAAACGTATCATAAGAGTTTTTATTTGGAATAATAATAATAATCATCGAGGTTTGGGCGCGCGGTCGAGAATCTCGGCGGTCGCGGGTTCGAACCCCAGGCACACACCTCTGACTTTTCGAAGTTAAAGTGTGTATTCACATTGAATTATCACTTGCTTTAACGGTGAAGGAAAACATCGTGATAAAACCTGCACATCTAAGAGTTCTTAGGAATTTCTTAGGTGTGTAGTCCGCCAACCCGCACTAGGCCAGCGTGGTGGACTATGGCCTAAACCCTCTCAATGGTAGAGGAGACCCGTGCTCAGCAGTGGGCGTATATGGGTTGATGAAGAAGAAGAAGAAGAATAATCATAATCAGTTATTTTACTTTACTTATAACATAATTAATATTTATTCAAATCAGTCTAATGCCTCATTAAAACAAAAACATGGTTTTCTAAAATTAAAAACAAAACAACGTAATTATTTTTGGTTTTGTACCCCGTGAGAACAAAATATGCACAATTTCAGACCTTATAACATTATAATTATCTGTCTATTAACAATATATACCTGTGTATGAAAGAACAATAAGTATGTATTAGGTATAGGACTCATTGTGCCCTGTGCAAGGGGGCGTAAGAATCTCACCACGATCTTCCCTGCCTGTCGTAAGAGGCGACTAATAGGGACCTGTGGGGTCGCTTAATGAAAGGGACCCTAAGACGGGCGGCAGCACGGTGGCCTGTGTCTGTCGCGGGTGCCCAGCCATAATCAAGGCGCCCATACAAGGCTTGTGGGGGTGCAACTACGCCCCCTATCACATCGAGACGGACGGGACGCTTTTCATCTCGGAAGCGCACTGGGTGGCTGCGGTTTAATGATGCGGTTTAAACTTCTCGCCCACAGACTGTGGTCACCTTCCTTGGCGCGAAGGAGGCCACCGGGGGTTTTAGTCGGTATGCCGGTGATGGTCAGGGAAAGGTTAGAGACACAGCCCGGCAATAACATCTGCGCGGACCTCACCGCGCGCCAGGCTGGACCGGTGACCCCGACATACACTTCCTGCTTCTCTCTCCAGAGGGGGGTGGGAAGTAGAGCCATAAGAAGGCTTACCCCTCAATAAAAAAAAAAAAAAAGGTATAGGACTCATTAACAAAAATAACTGACATATGGCACAATCCAAAGTCTTTTGCGATGCCACGATTTTTTTTAGTTTTGTCCTCCTCCAAAATAGCTGCTGCTTGTTCGTAAACATCTTTAGATATTTTGACCCGCTCTGTTTTTCTTTATATGTCCTCATCCTACAACAAAAAATAAATAATTACATAACATACATTATATCAGTCAGCAAGAAGCACTACGGGGCAGGTAGTGACTAGTCACAACCTGCCCCGAACAAATGTAACTTTTAGCCCCGATGCCAAAAATGACCCTTTAAGGTTACGTAGTGAAAACATAAATGTATGTAGCTGAATAATGGCAGTTTCATCACAAAACGAAAGAATTAGTGCGTAAATTATATAACAGATACATGTCTGCTTTTATAGTATTTCGGTTGTAGACCAATTTTACTAAAAAATGAAAATGTTACTAACCTGCAATTTTAATGGCAGCACGTCCGGGCTCCTCACACAAAGACAATAGCGCTACTGGCTCTCGCGGCGTGCTAGCCGGCGGTGGCGTGAGTATTTGTCTCTTTCTAACGCCAGTATAGCGTTTTCTGGTTCGCCAGCATTGCCACTGTAACTACCTACCCCTGTCACAACCAGCCCCAGTCTCCCCTACAATCTTAGTTTTTACCACAGACTGATAATAATATAATGTAGTTAAAATTATTAATATTTCTGGAGTCGAAAACGCAGATTGGATTTCAAAACACAGAGCACAAAGGTTCTATAACTCAAACAAAGGTCGCTAGTTTTAAATATAATGAAAATACGCATCCGACTGAACCAACGGAATTCCTTCCAAAACTCTTTGAAACCCGTTCAACCACGTTAACATTTTTTATCAATTCGGTTTAGGCAAAATTATTCAACTACATATGTATTTTTATAAAAAATTGTTTTAGTCTCGTTTTAAATAAAACATTAACTTTTAGGAAGAAAGTATAAACCCAGAGATAATAACATAGTAAAAAGACTAGTGAGTCAACCTTGGCGAGTTTCATTGATCTATGACCAAAACATAATATCTCTCATCACCCCATATACGTCCCACTGCTGGGCACAGGCTTACTCTACCATTAAGAGGTTTACCTTAGTCTAAACATAATATACAAAATTGAAACTGAAACTATTATTTTAAAAACAGCGAAATATGATAGACACTTTTTTTATTTAACAAAAAGGTTTTAATAACATCAACGGTTACTATAATTGTTTTCTTTAATTATCGAAAGTTATAACGATTTTATATTATAAAAACGCAAAAATACAAGCAAGATTCACTATAACATAATTTCCATTATAACATTAAACACAATAAATCCGCATCAAAATATGATGAACCTAGACGATGTATGCCCCAAAAATCAACTGTAGTGACATTAACTGTGACATAGGAGGAACGTCACACCTCATGGCCAAGGCCAGTAAACACAGGGACGGCTAATGATGGCTAATATTTTTTTTATTATACGGCCCAGTTGGTTCGTTTATTGGCATGTCTGGCGGCCACCGTGTGTGCTCGCCAACACAAATATTTTTGCAAGAACTTTCGACGTACCAAACCTAATCTGATATAATAGACATCTGTCTGCGGTTCGACAATTTTGTTCATTACGAAATATTCGAATCATATTTTAGCGCACCAAAGTCAGATCAACTTTCGATCGATTGTATAATGTATAAGAATAATCAGTACACATAGTGGAGTTTCGAAACTTATTTGATTAGTTAGGCTTCAGGGAGATCAGCCAGTATGTTAGAATTCTATACCTCATAATATCAAACAAACAAGAAGATTCGGACCTCACTATAAACAATGTATTTAACAAGACGTATAATATTTATACAAACTCGCTTTAACTAGTTTTGGCGCCTATCTAGCTTAATTGCCGGCTTGGTTGGCTTAGGCGTTAAATTTTAATCAACATGTGCTAATAGAAAAAGTTTTGTGTGGTTGTCCTCTCGTAGGCTAATAGTATGCAGAATGTAAGCAAATTTCGACAACAGTCTGGAGACTATACTATAGACCTGTATACTAATAAATACAGTCAAGTGCAAGTAGCAAATTTACTTGCATTTAGTTGTTTCACTTAAATGATTAGAATAAAAAATTACAGCTTTACGTTCATAGACCCAAAGCAAATTGTTTCAATACAAAGATCAAACTTGCGGCTTATTTTACAAACTAGCGTCTAACCAACTCCACCACAGTGGATGTCAACGATGTCACTTGTATTAAAATTGCTATTTTTCTGTTATAATAAAGAAAGCCTATTCAAAATGTCCAACGACGATAAAAAAGACATTATGAAATAACAAGAAAATGTATATGGTGAAATTAATATGAAAAATAACAATTCGCGTGCACGTATAACTAATGTATAAAAATAGGACACAATTACGGTTTCGTAATGATGTAACGCAATATGAGTAGGCGTACAAATTTCATTTTGAATAAAGTCCTTCCGAAATTGCCGAAATTTAGAATGTCAAATTAACTTTGTGAAATACGACGTACGCAAAGGGCTTTATTCTTAATCTCCTTCAAACAAATTAAAGTTTAAAAATAACTTACGATGTCAATTTATAGACGAACATTATGTTTGTTGTTTTCAAAACTTGTACACACATTCGCTCGAGGTGGTAGGCAGAGATGCATTTCTGTATCCACATGTCGATTAAAATTTTTCGGGTAAACATGACCCAGTTTCAAATTTGCCACAATTTGCTTGCCTTTTTAATTTAGCTACATTCCACATCACACACTCTCTCAAGCCATTATTTACATCGTAATATAACGAATAAAGTACATAATTAATAAAATCTAATGGGTCAAACTTTCGGTATTAAGTGAATTAAAGGTTTAACGAGTCATCTAAATAAAAATTAGGGGCGAATACGAAAGTCCCTTTGAAATGCCAAAGCATAATGATGATATTTTCACGCATATTAAACATATTAAATCACGGCTACCCGTTGCTTTAGAATTTTGGTTTAATGAAAATGTTCTAAACAAGACAGGTGAAATTAATTTTTGCTAAGACATTAGCAAAAAAACTTCTAATTAATCTGTTTTCAATAACATAACTGAACTTGAAGACTACAAAAAATAATATTATACACCAATGAATTGCCGTACAGTCTTATTAGAAACATGTGTCCTTTTGTGATTCGTAGAAATAGGAATTTTAGGTCCGTGATTCTTGTAAGGGCTGGTAAATATATATCAGATAATTTAATTCTCAAAACGAACACTGCTCTAATCAAATTAAGAATATGTGTTATTAGATTTCTAGCTAGTGGCTTTATGAAACTGCTCGGTCAAATAGACAGCAGACGTATTGACTGAATAAATTTTACAGTGAAGACCAACTACATTCTACAGTAGTTGTGAAGTCGAAAAATTTTCGATAAATCTGAATAAAAGGAATTTGTTATCCAACTTTTTATATCTTCTCGATTAACGGAGGTTGAAAAGGGAGTATCTTCTCATAAATAATTAAGAAAACTTAAATATAAATCTTGTCAAACTTCCTCTGTATGGATTTTTCAAAAGCCCATACATTTTGTATATCCATATATATATATATAGCCCATATCAATTTTCTTGTTACTTTTAATGTATTTCTTTCTGTATTAATGACATCACTATGAATCAGTATTTCAGACGGCAGAAACGCATTGTGGTCTCAATGCTTGCGAAGTATTCGACATGTTGACTCAAAACCACAACAAAGGACCAACTTCGACATCGGGTCCTTGCACTGCTGACATTCATTGGCGCCAACTGGATAGACGACTCAGAGCTATCGAACAGTCAGGTATAAATTTTGTCAGATTTATAGGTATTATACGCTTTATTGACAGCAGCAGCACAGAGTCTCGAGATTTTTCCGGTATAAAACAATAGACCCGCCAGTTTTTACGTACGACATAAACAACTTCGAAGATAAAAGTATTATATTGTACATTTATTTATGCATATTAAAGCAGCTGAGAAGGAGCAGTAACTGTAAATAATTTCAACATCTAGGTATGCAATTCGATATATCCGTATAGAAAATTAAATATTTTTTTAACTGTCAATGGCCGCCACAAAATAATTCACCAATAAAAAAAAAGTAAGCATGCCCGATCTTATTAAAACTATATTTTACAATAATAGTTTCAATTTCAGCATGGACGATAAGCTACAGTCAATCCCGTTGGCGACAATGTGCCAAGGGCCCCTGCCGTTGCGACGCTGTTCGGCGATCACTTAACTGTTGGAGAGCTGGCTTGACAACACTCACTGCCGACTTGACTGTCCCCGCTGATCTTCTAACCATGTAACTACACATATTTATACATCTATAAATACAAGAATTTAACAACCCGACGCGTCGCAATAAAACAATATAAAAAATTCAAATTCAGTTTTACAATTATGTTACAATCATTCACGCTTACAATTTAGAGCATATTGACGAATTTCCGTATAGATGAGATGTCCTTTGAGAAGCAGACGTCAATATGTCACAAAAATAAACTTGAAAGAATTTTTATATTGGAAATAAAACTCTTATGACTAAAACTATTATGACGATCACTTACTTACAAGGAAGAACTAAGTCCTCCTTAGTTGTAAGGGAGGTCCATTTGAGAATGGAGAATGGACCTGAATTGCTGAGGCAATGGGGTGTCTTTTAAATAGGCAGATTATAATGATGTTGATAATTCAATATAACAAAAACCTTTATGATGAATACATTAATAATAGTTGCGAGATTTTTATTTAAAATAATAATTTCCCATCTCATTTGCGTTATATCGAATTAAGTACTTACTATATTTATTACAACATTATTGTTATGGAATCCCCGTTGTAATTGAAATCGAAGTCTTATTATTCGCAAAGTAAGACCGGTGGAACTCACTTCCACAATATAAATGTTATTAATTCTGTTAGGTAAGTGAAACCATTGCCATCACGTGTTGAAGACGCGCACGTGTATTTAAGTACCACAGTGTCTGAATCTGTATATAACGTAACATGTAAATTAGTTCCATTTTTTCATACAGCGGAACTATTGTATATTTAGCAACAGCCAATTGAGCGTGGGACGGTGTAGTTTATCAGATAAAATATGGAGTTTCTCACCCGTGTGTTTGTGGTTCCTACCTATTTTTATCAAATTGCGCCATTTTTAACACCCTTTAACGCTCTTTGAACGCCCTCTGCTGCTTTATATAGAACTGGCAGGAAGGAAAATATTATACTGAATATTAAGTTTTGAGGAACAGCAATGTTGAATGAAATTCCAAAAACCTTTTAGTTTTACTTTTTATAATGATAGGGTTTTTCCAATTCTTTAGCCTATAATGCACGCGTCAAATTTAGGATGTGGTGAAATATTACGCCATATATTTAGAAAATCCTTAAACCAATTATTAATTGAATTGAACAAAAGTCAATTTCTAAAAAGTATATTGGTAAATTCTTTTGAAAACTTCAGTTTAATGCACACCAATATGAAGTATATATGTATTATATTTTGTTAATTTGAATTTGTATTGAAGCAAACATAAAAGATTATTATTTACTCGTGTCGATAAATAATTTAATTTAATATTCTAAACATATATAATATTGCTTCAAAGGTACGAAATTCTATTTGTTTTTGTTGTATCACACTACCCGACCATAATACCAATGAATCTAGAATAGGGCAAGGATTCCTCGAATGAGGATTGTCATTTTACAAAGAGCCGTCATTTTATTCGTGGAAGTAGAACACTGAGCAATACGCTTTCCAAGGCAACAACTTCAAGCCTGAATAAATTTCCACATAGTAACGGAGATTTACCGTTTCAAATTTTCAGTGATCTTGGCACTAACAAATTGAGAACGTTGCATAAGACTACGTTTAAGGGCATGCGCTCACTCGCAGAGTTGGATATGTTTGATAACCACGTGGAATATCTACCGGCGGGAGTTTTTGATTCTCTTGTTAATTTAAGGATACTGTAAGTATTACTTTTTAAAATTAAGAATAAATCAATATACAAAAATATAGGGTATATTTTTGGGAAATAGCTCAAACCAAACACTATATAGTTTGGGAAAGCATCCACGTAAAATTAAGAGCGCCTCATTTGCATCCCAATGCCCTCAATGAACTAGTGCCCAAATGGCAGGAGCTGTAAATGCAAAATGTTCGTAGCAGAATAATTTGCGCTTGTAATATTGCTTTGCGCTAGCTGCTTTTGATATTAATCAGCTTACACCTGCTTTTAAATCTCAATTTCATACAATCAGTAATTGCTACTTCAATTAATTCTTATTAAAGCGCTTAAAATAAATAACGTAATATTCCATTTTTAATTATCACGAACTGTATGTAGGTATGTATTTTTTCAGAATCATAATACGAAAGTTATTAATGATTGTCCCATTTTATTCAGACGACTACAAAGAAATTACCTTGAAGAAATTGATAGCGGGGCGTTCAGTGCGACGAAGAAACTTTTCCACGTCGACTTATCGAACAATTATTTATACACTCTACCAGAAAGGTTGTTCGCAAACAACTCTTATTTGGAAACTATTGACATATCTAACAATCACGTAATATACGTTCCATCAGACAGTTTCATAGGCTTGGATTCTCTGCAAATATTGGATTTGTCGAGGAATAAAATACAAAAAATTGAAAATGGAACATTCTCATTAAAGACGCTGCAAATATTAAAACTATCGGATAATAGAATAAGTAATATAAGCGAGAACGCGTTTGAAGGGCTAGTGTCCCTGGAAACATTATTACTGGACCAGAATAAATTACAACATATTCCGCCTCGCTTATTCCGTAATCTCAACTGTTTGACGTTCTTGGATTTATCACACAATAATTTGATGAGTGTGAGTGTAAATAATTAATCGATTATACAAATATTTCGGCGTAAGGTATGCCTGACTAAACACGTTATGTACGTTTCAGTTGACTGGCGTCGAGTTTGAATATCTGAAGCTGTTGCGTAATTTAGACTTAAAAGAGAATTCGCTGTCTCAAATCCCGGATCATACATTTTCCAACTGCTCAAGCTTAGAAAAATTGGACTTATCTAGGAACAAATTGCGTTTCCTCAATATCACCGTGTTCCTCGGCTTAGAAAACCTCACTTCACTACTATTGTCAGAAAATAAACTGTATGAGGTGCACTTCAAAGCCTTCTCTACTTTGAAAAACCTTACAACACTGTAAGTTTTGATTTTGTTTCTTATATTTGCAATAAAGTTTCTTACCTAACCTAATTCTAGTAACATGATTAATACAAAAATTGACAAGTTACTTTCATCTTTCGACTTATTTAGAAACCCAACCAATTTATCCTGCGTGTCTATTCTTGTACAAGTTAATAAAATGTTTCGAGACTTGTTAGAGGTCCGTGATTTTGATAGTATTTTATATAGGTAGGTGTATAAAATCGTTTAAAATATTTTTCTTTAAGTAACTTTTATAACATAAATTAATGATAATAGACAATAAAATCATCATTCAAATGTTTTCAGATATTTAGACAACAACATGTTCCCGTCGCTTCCATCCCGTACTTTGGACTATATGCCGAAGTTAGCTGTTGTTAAATTATCTGGCAACCCATGGCACTGCGATTGTCACGCCCTATATATATCGGCGTAAGTTTCTTCCTAATTGTATCACTGACTTCGGTCATGTTTCAGCCTCTAGAGTTCCAAGTAACCCAAAGGACTTAATCTCTTTCGAGTTACTGTGGTAATAATATTATGTGCTTAGTCTATAAGTAACGTCGTATAAAATACTGTGAAAAGATAGGAACTTTCACATAACTTTATATATGGCGTAATTCTAAGAATTATGATTTTACCAAAAGGAAGTTGGCAACAATGATCATAGACACATGTACATATGTCTATAGTCTTTTTATATCCATTTATTAACGTAGGCCGCCCTAAGAAAACACCAACCATCTCTACCTTCAGCCCACACCCGTCCAATACGTTTGATTTCTTTTTATTAATGTAAAGTTTAGCTGTCTTGAAAACATTAAGACAAGGACAGGGACAAGGACAAGAAAATAGAATATCTTTAACATAAATTCAGAGAAAAATCTGAGTAAAACTCCAATATACACTTTATGCTTGACTGGAATCGTCAGAGTGTAATCCTTGAATCTTTAATGAAAAAAATATTTTACAAAAGCGCTGTAACATATCCAGTAAGGGATGACTTATAACCCCGCAATATTCCAACAGTATTTGCCTTTTCAACTATTTCAATGGACTTGAAAATGCCATAAAATGCCTTATTGCCTAACCTGAAAGAAACAGACAAAAATAAATAATTTTACGAAAGGGTGAATGGTCGAAGGAGCAAGTTATGTTGCACCTATGTCCAATATTACTACGTTTAGGGAAATGTTTAATAGACAACGCCTTGTCGAAAGATAAGGAAAGGGTACTGACAAAGGTTAAAAAGCGAACGACTTTACTAAATATCGGAGCGTCCTAAAATTATCGCAGTGTCATGCTTATTTGATCTGATCGTAATGAATAGGAAATTAATAATATTTTAAAACCATTTTCAATTTCAGATGGGTCCGACTAAACGAAATGAAAATATGGGATTATTCTCCTACGTGCGTCTCTCCTTGGTATCTTGAAGGACATTTTCTGAAAAAGCTTAAGTTCCCTGAGCTATGTACTGGTCAGTGGGCGAGTATGGTAAATCTATCGCCCCGACTTCCGATACAACAACTACTGGCTCTGAACGTGTCGGTGAACAGAAAACCGCAGGACAGCATGGAGCAAAATCACGACGTCACCACTATAGACACATGGCACTAATTTATTACTGAGCATATAAGCTAACAGAAAAGAAAGTAATCGATCGTACTGCAAAGTCTAAAGTGGATATGTGTTATAACAAGTGAACCGCGCGTCTATATGATCCGCAAGATCTATAACCAGACTTAAGGCATGAATTTACTCTGGTTCAAATTTTAGAGTGTGTCTTGTTTTAAAGCCGAATATGATTATTTTAATGTAACCTTAAAACATAAGTATTATGTATATTATTAGCGAAGAATTTAATTGTAATCTTTCTACACGTACAGCCTTTAGTTCTTTAATTAAACAGTAAGTTATGGTAAGGGCGCTCAGAAACCTTACACGAATTTTAATTCCATACCAATAAAGATACTTGTATTTTAAAGGTTAATTAATAATTTTGAGCGTTGAAGACGAGAGATATTTGTTACATGACTTATCGTTAATTAATGTTTGTTCTACGGTATTAACATAGGGTTGTAATTATAGTAATAGATAGATGTATATTGCTCAGTTGAGGATTTGTTCTTATCCGTAAAACATTGATACGTTTCCTCATATCAATTCGGTGATATCATTAATTAAAGAAATCATATCGCCCAATTGGAATGCGTTATCTAAATGACAGAACTTCGAAAAATGACGGTCGGAATAACATTGAAATAACAATGCAATGGCATTTACCTACAAATAAACACAATATGAGTGACTGAAGTACATGAAAGTGCACATTATTCGCATTGATATTATTAATATTTAACAAACATATATAATATGAAAACTATTGTAGTGTGTTTAATTTCCTTGCTTGACTATTGATCAATTTTCTTTATTATGTTTTTTTAATATTTAAAAATAATTAACAATCTGTTGCACAGTATTGTATAATTTTTTATGAAATTTTAATTTTTTAATTATATAGTGGCATCACGCCATCCTGGGGTCTAATTCAATCACATGTACACATTCATAATTTATTTCGAACTTAGTATGGTGAATTTAGTGGAGGATATTGCAGAAAATGTCTTTATCCGGCTTTCCAGAGGGATCATTATGCATTTGATCCACCTGTTGGTTTTTTTAAAGTAGTTTAATCTATCAGTTGGACGGACAAAATCATGATCAAGGTCCCGTAGTAGTATTTTATAGATATTATTGTCTTAGGAAAAGCTACTTATGGTTTGACCCTTCTCAATTGTGTTTAAAACATCATATACTCAATAGCAGGGCGTGCTTTAAAAATCCCCCACTAATCACAAAAAGATAAAAATATAATATGCACCAAATAAAACACTATCGTCGCTACTAATTAAATGATTCATGGCTTTAAATATTTGAGCTGATAAACGATAATTCATACATCAACGCTTTGTTTTAAAGACCACGATAAAGGAACGGTACGGAAAATGCAATAATTGAAATGTAATCACTGATTTTGCGAAAAGAAACTGTTTATAGAGATATTACCCGTTATGTTTTTAAAATTATTAAGACATTTTGGGTTTATTATACAAGAAGGTTGGAGAAGCGAATATTATCTTTACATCTTTAATTAATAAATAAAAATCATATTAAAGGAACAAATGTAAAGTCTGTGATCACTATCAATATTAAGCCTGGATTATTGCGATTCGATTAGTCACACCAAACCTAGTGCGATGAAGTCGGTTCAAATGTATCATGTGCATAAAGCGTCATACACACTACAAACAAATGAACAAATAAACATGCTATCTTTAAAACAGCTTATTTAAATCCTTTTGATTGAAAAAAGTCCCCGCTACACTATCTAAAGTCGAGTGCACGGTGAGCATTGTAATTTTAATCAGATTCCAACTCCAACTGTTCCCAAAAGCAGTTTAAAACATTTTTGAGTAGCGACTTAAACAACTTGTGCGACGCTGTAAATATTACGTGCAGCCACTGCAAATGCAAGTTTTAAGTTTGAAAATGTGTCATAACTTGTGAAGATTAATAAAGTTTCCATCATAGATTTGAGAAAGTAGAGAACATATTTTCGGTGTGTGACATTTGTTGCTTTTCGTAATTCCATTATTAAGGTCGTTCAATTAAAGCATTAAGTCTATCTTTATAAGTTTCTTATATGTAAAGTGTTCTCAAATAAATAAACCTACAGGTAACACACTAGTTATTGTAAAAAATTAACTTTTGATCAATTATGTACACAAAAATATAAATAATTTCTGAACCGACACAGATAAACACGATACTAATTCTAAAAATAGGAATAATCTTATCAGTCACAACATCAGGCTTCCAAAAACTGTTTAAAAGCTATGGTATACACTTTTATAAGTTCCTTCTCTCATTAATAATGTAAGTAAAGGGCAGTTTAAAGTAACTTATGGTCTAAGACATGAGGCCTATGTTCAACAGTGGATATGATTGGTTGGTGATAAAGATCATGATGATGTTAATAAAGTATCGTTATAAGTTTTTGCAATTTAGTTGATTCATGCTCATTCAAAAATCTCTGCATGTTGCGGCATCGTGTGCCGAGTTGTTCACTTGATTTGAGGTGATTGGCACATGCGTCATACTCGTGAACGGGTGCCGTTTCTTTAAACAGTCCTCCTGATTTATTTAAATAAATAAATGAATATACTTAACAGTCACAAACACAGTTCTGAACCCCACACTAAGATACAAGTGTGGTTTCATTTGTTTTAGAAATTAAGAAAGACTTTTCGGTTTACAAACCTTTATTTGTCGAACCATTGCACTGCGCAACACTTTTACTGCAAGACCATACTAGGGTAGTGTCTCAGTGCAGCAGCGCGAAATCTCGGATTGCTCTAAGAAAACGGCAAGAGATTTGCCACACAAAATTGGTGAAACATGGGCCGAGAAATGCATACCTATTCTAGGATATAGACGTGAATGTGTAAGTGTATGTATATTTGTAGATAATGCCTTCGGCATGAAGTCCGCCCTTATACTTGTATATGGTATATAAAGTTTAAACAAAATAATCTTTGACCGGCACAACTTCATAGATGGAAAAATTTCCGTGCTACTATTTATTTTAATAGTCTACGTTAAAGAATGACAAAAACTTTGTGATATAACGTGTCTGCTATGAAGAGCTCATAAATCGCTTTTACAAAGGAAAAATATTTTATCTTAAACTTTGAATCGGTAATAAACGAAACTTAAAGTTTTTATTACATACTTCGCGCTTGACGTTGGTCGTTTAAAATTTTGATAAATCAGTATGTACCAGTATATAACCACATGTCTTTATTTTCCATAGGGATAGGCAGAAGTGCATTTCTGTATCTCTCTGTCTGTCATCTGTGATAGACGGTAGTTTACATTGGCGTTTTTCGGGCTCAATTCCAGACTTCGTGCTGCTATTAGGAATATCCTGCTAATAACACTTTATCGGACCCGAAATCCAACCCACATATATCGCATAGCGGCCATAGCCCATACTTATACCGCGAGACAACGAGGCAGTCTAAAATGTTGATACTTGAAAAAATATTTCTCTTAGATGAGAGCACTATTTTTGCTAAGTCGATTCACTTTAATTAAAATGACTATTTTTCAGTTGCTCGGCTATTTTATGACTAGAATTCCATATTTCTCTTTAAGTATTTCATACTTATAATACGTACAAAATGAGACTAAAGCTTGGATCGGTACACTTAAAACTTTAATATGTAGTATAGTGCGTTTATTTTTCATAAGCTTATTGAGTTTTAATATTGTGTGTATCACTAATAAAAACTTTAATATATAAAAAACTTCATTCAATTTATAACATTGCTCCTTCGACTTTTATTAAGTTGTTTAGCTACTGGAGCTACCCTTACCGTACAAACAATAAAGTTTATTATAATAATTATTATTGTTTGACGTATTATCGCCCCAAGATAATGATTTATCAAGCCATTTCCTCGCAAAGATATCAATCGATAGATATGGTAATCTTCACCAATCCAATGATATTTATCTTTATTCAGTACTGTGTTGTTTTTTTGGAGAATGTGACATACTTAATGATATTTTTTTAATCGCACGTTAAAATATTTTACAAAAATAATTTGGTGTAGTGTCGTGAATCTATAAGTGAATCTTTTATCAAGTGTCATTTGTTTTAAGTTGTATTTATATTATTTTCTGGTAAGATTAAATTAACATATTTATTAATTGAGTTTAAAACAAAAAAAAATTAAATCATTCAATCATATGTTTTAGGGATGTGACATATAAAATTACACACTCAGATGTGTTGCTGAAAAATAAATACATAAAAGAGAGATGGGGCATTGGACTCCCATAACTTTAGGCCTTTTTATAAGTCTTCTTCGATTTAACTATGGTAAGTTGCCACTAGTAATACTTTTTGCATAAAATTTCCAGAAGCTTGCATAATATTTCTCTAAAATAATATTTTTTTAGGGTGTCGATTGGAAGGCGTAATTGATGCGCCTTTTACAATAACTACCTCCATTCTAGACACTCATAGAGGAACAATTTTCGATTTAACTACCACTGACATAACTGGTGAGTAATCTATCCATTAAACATTACGCTCTTCAGGATATCCCTTTTAAATTCACTAATCTATAATGCATAAGGGGACTTTATTGCTTCTAGTCCTTTATGCGTTCGCAATTTCAACGTTGTTATTGTACTCATATAATTATACGAAACACTTTCCATACCATTTTACCTATAACGATTATTCGAGGCAATTATCATTGTATGACTTGCGTTTCATTATTTTTAATTATTTATATTTATATTCCACTTATTCATGCATATTTACGTACTCACGACTGTATTTTCCAAAGGGAAAGGTAGAGGCATGTTTTTGCATGCGTTTGGATAATTTTACTCAGAAATAATTCTAATGATGTTTGCTTTTAAATTATTTTATGTCACACATCAATCTAGAGATATGAACGTAACATAGTAAATTTAATATATATTATTTTAACCTTGAAATGTATGTATATTGTATACAAATTATAATCAAGCAGTAAATAAATCATAATAGTGATGGCCTCGAGGGATAGGCGCGCGCTCGATTATCTCGACGGTCGCGGATTCAAACCTCAGGCACCTCTGACTTTTCTTTTTGTGTGTGTATTTACAATGTTTTACTTCAACGATGAATGAAACCTACGTACATAAAAAGTTTCTAGGAAACCTCTTATTTCACCCACCCGCATCAGGCTAAGGCCTAATTTTCTCTGTTGTAAAGGAGACCCATGCTCTGCAGTGGGACGTATATAAACTGATAATATAATATAATAAATCAATCCTAAAGATATTACATGCTTTGAAGTTTTTAAAATTTAAGATTGGGATTCTCTGGTTATTCTAATAATAACCGAACTGTAACGTTAGTTTTGATCCGAGGATGTCACTGGTAAAACGTTGAATATTGTAATTAAGCATGAATTACAAATGCCCGAGAAGATCAAAGTATATTCTCTTCAATTATTCATTGTATTCCTTTTTTTAATTACTATTTGTAAATGTTTCTTTTGTTTTTTTCATATAAGATCTCACAATATCTTCATTCGTACACCTACAAAAGAACATTGTGCGTATCCAAAGATAGTATAAAAAAGCAAAAAAAAAATATGTTCCATATTTCGAATAAAGTATAGCCAAATAAAATAACAACAGCATTTCAATTACTTATGACGATATTCTGCTACCTTTGACGCACACTTTTGTAAGGCGGATATTAACTTAAGCAGGCGAGCGTTTGTGATCACAAACAACAAATATTTTATACAGATTGATAAAATCACAATCGGCTACCATCAAAGGGAGATATTATCTATTGATTCGTATCGATAACAACAGTATCGGTAAATTACCTCTGTTGAATGAAAAATGATATCTTTAGAACATTTTTAATTCATTTGTAAGCAATTTTAAATTTTATTCAATTTAGGAACACACAGGAATCACATTTTCCCACAACGAATATCTTAAGTTAAAACGACAATCCGTGCTAGGTCAGTGTGGTATAACAAGGCCTTAACCCTCTCAATTGGATAGGCACGGGCTGCAACTGTGAGACGTACGACTATATGTATAGGCCGATATTACGATGGTAGTATCATGTAGCTCAGAAGATACAGTTTGATGAGAAGTAGATAAAATAGAAAATTGAACCAATACCTTTGATCTCCTTCTAGGCCAACGGATTCTTCCACCTTAAGTTAATAAAGTACGTTGAGACTTTTCTCAGACACAATGACCAACAATGTAATATAAACAAATATACCAAAAGCACATATGTACCTACAATATTCTGACTCTAGGATGAAAGTTTTGTGTTGTGGGCATCGGATGTTACAAGACAACTTGCGGTAACACAAACACGCAAACTCGAAACCCTTCGCAGCCGGGGCCAATTGTTTCACAAACTGTTGTCTATCCATTTGTCCTACGTAGGCTATTTAATAATAACATTAATTGATAGACTTTTTGGCCTCATTTCGACATGTAGGACTTTTTACATAACTGACTAAACTTTGGTGTAGTAATGCACCTCTACCACACCCTTAAGAGATGCAGACGTGGCTTATAAGTATCTGTATTTAAACTAATTTAGAAAATCTTGTTCGGGTCCACAAATACATTTTATTTGAGTTATAAATTCCTGCATATATAGGTTGTATGTAGTAGCATGTGCAAAATTTATGGGGTTGCATGAATTAATACGATCCGTTTTATTTCCAGGTATAGTCAATATCCAATATGGAAGTGGACTCAACAGCGGGCCTTACCTGGAAGCGACACATGTGGATTCACGATTCTTGCTGACAACTACTAATCTGTATGCGCAGTATGAAGAACATGAGACCTTAAATTTTTTGTCCATTACGGTACAATTTAGCTGCGTTGGAGGAAATTCGCAAACTCGTGTAAGTTGTACCATATTCATTACTAGCGCGGTGGTCTGTGCCACAAATTTCGAAGTCATTCCACAGATACTACTTTTTTACGGAAAAAAATTGTTAAAATCCTTGAAATCTGTTACTCAGTTCCTGACTTTACAAATATACAGAAATTAGAATTTTCCTCTTTTTAATATTAGACTGCATACAATTCAAATGTGATTGAGATTCGAAACTACAATTTTGTTCGTTTATCAACGAATGTCATATCAAAGGCTAATAATAATTTATCTACTATTATCTTCTCTGAAAATAGTGAATAACAAGAATTCTGCTTTAATTAGATATAAACAAACCAAATAATTCATTCAGAATGTGCCACCTGTTGGGTTTTTGGATTATTTATTCGGAAAACTTACTTTCATGGATATTTTGTACAGCACACTATCATGTTCATGCTGATACTCATTTTTTATCATTTACAATGTGAAGCGATAATGAGTTGTTTTATATTTTAGGTGTTCTGGATAGAAGTGGAGGATACAAACAACAACGCTCCTGTGTTTCTACCTAGCAATGAGTTTGAATTCACTATCGCCACACCTGTGCCACCGGGATTTGCTGTGACAGGATGCTTGCACGACATCACTGTACGAGATATTGACCTCACCACACAAAGAATAGATTTTGCTATTGAAGACAATCCTTATTTTGAAATTATGTATGATGAAACTCTTTCTACTTCGCCGAAAGAATTTAAAGCCCTGTTACGGACAACAACTCTCATAAGGACTATTCCAGAACCTATTACGTTAAGGATAAGCGCTACAGTAAGAACTCTTTTAATATTATTGGCATCGACGAATATTATTAAGAAGACAGCTTGAGACATACCAGACAATGTATCTAATTTTTTCCTTCCTCAGGACGTAGATCAAACAAATGATCCTCCGATTACAACATACGCTACCGTGCGAATAATGAGTGACTTAGATTTCGAATTCCCAGCAGAGCCAGTGTTTTCTCAGGCATTCTATCGGGCTACATATACAGAGGAGAACACTCTGGTGCATGACCCGATATCTTTACAGCAGGGTTACGACGATCTTGTGGCATTTTCATTACAAGGAGGTAAGCATCATCTTGTCAAGGTCGCGGGACGTCGCTGGCTGCAGGCGGCTTCCGACCGTTCCCGGTGGAAGTCATTGGGGGAGGCCTATGTCCAGCAGTGGACCAATATTGGTTGGTGATGATGAAGCATCGTTTTAAACATTACATGTAAATGTACAGCAGAACATATCTCTATGTAAATCTCAATGTGAAATTCATGTGAATTTTTATATATTAATAAATATATTAGTATCCTATAAATATTTATTTTACGAATAAACTTCATCACTTAATGTTGAGAGTTTCATAGAAAAATATAATGGATTCATCTACGATGTTTCATTCATGTGTAATGTTTATGTACATTGTACAATATCAATAATTGAATGATATTTATCACTGATAAAAAGTATTTTCGTCGATGCACTCGTTCAAATTTTATCAAAAAAGTACAAATCATTGAAAACCGCTTGATCCAAGGTCATATGTAAACTACTCTTACTTTGTAATTGCTTTATATCAGTAACTAAAATAACTCACTTTTTTTAAAATCTAACACTCTATTTTTTCTCGGACAAGCCAAACTTCTAGCTCTTCAACTTAACATTAAAATTTATTGCAAAAGTATCCAACAGACGTCACTTTATGCAAGAATGCTTCAGGAAACTGCTTCAATTTATCAATATGAGGTGAAATTTACGATACCTTTTGAAATGCTATGTATAGGATTTAATACTTTCGGAATGCCGCGCATAACTGTCACAAAATTATTCATACGCTTGACGTCTGACAATTATAAATGTTTGAGCTCAACTACGGCACACGTGTCACGGTTATTTTTCATCCGCTGAATATTAATTTTATCATCTCTCGAAAACGTATATTAAGCTACGTAACTTATATAAGGACGTTTTTACTTTATATGTAATTAACCTATGACAAACCCAGATTTCTGATCACAGATTAGGTAGTGGATTACTGGTTTCAACTTTTATTACTTTTCATAGGAATGTATTTTTTAAAGACTGAAACCTTGGTACATGTACGTACATAGATCGTCGTGTAACCTATTTAAATCATCATCATTATAAATCATCATCATTCCAGAAAAAAGCTTTGTAAACAAGACAAAGTATTATTGACGCAACTTAATCATCAATGCAGTAGCCAAACGATAACCACTATTGATTTAAAAACATAGCATACTATACAAAAGACCTTTACTTGGATGTGAAAGACTATATTGTGTGCTTTTCAAAAATCAACAAGTCACAAAAATCCGTTGTAAAAAAACACTTATGGGTACATATGACCACATCATCAAAATATTTTTCAACAAATTGTATAAAGTATTATTATAGCAAAATAATATTATAAAAAAATCATAATGCCATCGATATGTTTAAAATAATGAATAACCCGGTCCACAATGGTGGCAAAGGTTAGTAATTTTTTTTCTCCTCCTTCCCCCTTTAGTACGTAATATGACGTAATAATTTAAATGTGCCAATATTTCCTGTAGTAGGTACTTAAAAATATAGTCCTCTTTCAGTTTCAATGTGTTTAAAATTGGTATATTTGTTCTTACAGATCTCGTCAACAATTTTGAACTTGTTCAAAATGGCAATCAGATATCCGTACGAGTTCGAACACCGTTGCCAGCCGACGTTATGTTGGAGAATCAAATTTTGCTTGTTGTATGGGCTGAGAGAGATTTCACCAGCGGTGGAAGTGCTACCATTATTATACAACTTCCAGACGGTAATTACCAGTTTTTACTTACTTTTGACACTTAACTTCAGGTATCTTTTTGTGTAATCTACAAAATAAAAAAGTAATTTCATTTAATTCTACAAAAGTCTACTTCTAAATTGATCTTGTAAAATAAAAAAGTTAAGAAAGTTACTTTATAAGGTATAATCTAATTTTATCTGCGACTTCGAAGATATTGTGTATACAACGTAAACTTTTTAATTATGACGAATAAAGTCGTCGGTATATTCCCTCCGCGGAGGTTGGATTATGCCCCTGGCATTGTTTAAGTTGATTTTAGCGTATCAAATACATTGTATTATTAATTTTATTTGACAAATAACAATATCTTATTTATCAATGAATTTGACTGCCTCGTGATCTCGCGGTAAAAGTATATGTCGTGCGATCTAGAGGTCCTGGGTTCGATTCCCGGGTCGGGCAAAGTGTTACTGGGTTTTTATTAGTAGCAGCACGGAGTCTGTAAATGTGCCCGAAAAACGGCAAAAGGCTCGCCCCCTATTACGTGGTACTGATACATACTTGGCGACATGTGGGTGCAGAAATGTACCTCTGCCTACCCCTTCGGGGAATATAGACGTGAGATAATGTATGTGTATGTATGTCAATGAATTTCAATTTTTTCAGTAATTCCACTGGAATTCGAGAGGGCACATTACAACGGTCTCATTGTTGACAACACTCTCCAACTACAACAACTCAGACTGACTCAAGGGTATGAAGGACCGGTCACTGTTTCTATAACAGGTGGTAAGTATTACAATTTATTTAATGAGATTAATTAAAGTAAATAATGTTCCACCTATAATATTCACTGTAGGGTTTATTTTCGCCACTAATTACTTCTTTGGTAGAGCTTTTTTATTGTAATTTAATATCCTATTACAAGTATAAAGACATATCTGTCGAAAAATTTATATATGAAAAGTGTTTTGAACATTCTACTTTGATCTTAAATTTGACATTCTGCTTCAAACTTTTATGAAAACTATATCAGTATATACGTTAATAATTAAAGGCTACCTGTCGTGGAGAACATTTATTAATTAAAACTTGTATGTCTCAGGTATATTATAAGGTTTATAAAAACTTTCAATCTACGAATGAAATTTTACATCAAGTTTAGGAGCCTCTTCTGGATAGGTACAGAATAAAGAGTGGATACAATAACTGTGTAATAACTTTTTTTTTTCAGACCACTCTTCCAACTTCAATGCAGTAATACAAGGCGGTGTCATCACAATAACAATGTCATCATTGAGCGAAAGTGTAATACTAGAGAATAACTTCATATACTTACAAGTGGTTGCCTCTACTGACCATAGTTCAGCTTCAGCTATAGTCACGTTAGAGATAGTAAAGGACGATGTGTTTACACCAGCTTTCGATAGAGCACTGTACACGGGAACTTACAACCCAACTAGCAACTTGGTCATGGAGCCGATTAATATTGTAAATGGATTTGATGACACCGTTACTATAACTTTGGAAGGAGGTAATTTTAATTTATTTGTCAAACACGATGGGAGAATTTGCAATTGTAGTTATTAATTATCTATTCAAGCAAATGGCAAATTAATAGTGGAATTTGTGGCTAAAATTGTAAATGGAACGCTGAGTAATTTTTAGATAAGGATCACATGAAGTGTTTTGATACAATTATAATTGAATTTAAAGTTAATTGTGTAGATATTAAAAAGGATTAGAAATATCTGATTATTCAATTTAACAATACATTAATAGTCCGGTCAATTTAGACATTCGAAGTTACATAAAGTCCCAACAAGCTGAATTTCAGTGAAATTGTTCAAAATATAATTATAAACAATGTCTAGAAGTTCCCCATCATTCCCCTGTAAGGAAACAATTTAATTCAAGGTCAAAGGTCAAAAAAATTAGTTTTTCGCGATTTTCAGCAAAAATGTATCAATACTTATCTATAAAAAATGTATCAATACTTTTTTTCTTACGAGCCATCGTTTCTGAGATATAACGATTCAAAAAGTTATAAAAGTTGTTATCGTCATAATATGCACACGTTTCCACGCCTATGAGGTAGTGTACTTAGCGCGTTTTTTTTAACGTGGTTTTCCCAGTAGGCCTACTCCACGGGTCAGTTGTGATCCTGTTTAATGTAAAACTATTGAAAAATAACGGAAATTTTCATAGATTGGGAAAGATAAAAACGATGTAAATGAAAAAAAAATGTTGAAGTTTATTCGTCTTATTTGTAAGTTTCAAATTCTTGTTCTTCTTCTCCTGCTTCGCCTTCATCTTCATTTTGGATGCAATTAAATTGCGTCAATAGCGATATATCGCATAATACTTCGTCGGAGTCAAACAAATCCTCCATTGTTTGTGATTCAATAGTAGAGCACGACCGGCCTTGACAATTTGTGCATGCCATAGAACAAGACAGTCCGACTTTTTTGCAACCACATTTAGCACTGCATCCCTTTTTGCAGTTGCAAAAAATAGTGTTCAGCAGTTTTTCCGGCGCAGGTGGAAGTAAAGTTTGAACTGGCTATTACTCATGCATACTATAACGATAACAACTTTAATAACTTTTTGAATCGTTATATCTCAGAAACGGTGGCTCGTAAGAAAAAAAGTATTGATACATTTTTTATAGATAATTTTATGATCTACAATTTTTTCTGAGGTACTTTTATGATAAAACTTACCGTTTTGCTGAAAATCGCGAAAAACTCATTTTTTTGACCTTTGACCTTGAATTAAATTTTTTCCTTACAGGGGAATGATGGGGAACTTCTAGACATTGTTTATAATTATATTTTGAACAATTTCACTGAAATTCAGCTTGTTGGGACTTTATGTAACTTCACTCTCATTTTTTGGTCTAAATTGACCGGACTATAAGAAATATTTTCTATTAAATGTCACTCTGGATATCTTAGGACTCAATAAATCAGTCGACGCAATTTGTTATTGTAAGTCACAACAGCATTAAGATATAGGGCGAAAGATACACAACCTATTTAATCAAATTATTACATTGATATCCCGTTTCAGATTACAGAAATTACTTCGAAATTGTCCTAACGGGTCCTACCATCAATCTCAGAGCATTTACATTGCCGCCTGAGTTGTATAGCGAGCAACACATCCTACTCACAATACGAGCGACCAAACCAAGAACTGTAGGCGCTACCGCCACAATCGTTGTATCTTTACCTGAAGGTAAGGGATTGCTTATACCATTGTAATACATTAAATATTTACATTAATAATCTTCAGCCCATTAACATTTCAATGCGGGCCTCCTTTACCATTGAGAGGGTTTAAAAAATATTTGACAAAACTACAAAAACCACAGTAAAACTCTTGTTTATTACTGATGTCTGATTCCTTTCCGTTTTTCAACTTTTCTTATTTCATATTTTATTTGTACCCTTATGCGCACATATATTTCTTCAGTAATCTTGCTTTTCCTACTCTGAGGGTTTATGGGGCAATCTATCCTTCACTTTTTCTTCGTGCTCCCTATTTCAGCTAGAATATTGGATTTTGAAGAGCTCACTTACAGAGGAACGCTGCGGAATAACGTATTAACACTTGAAACTATCGTTTTGAGCAGCGGGTATGACAATACAGTGACCTTCACTGTTTCTGGGGGTAAGTTGTATCTTATTAAGTTTTATCACAATATCGAGATTACTAAAGTAAAAGCCCCGTCCATTAAGGTAATGATAATATTTTTAAGATTGCTACACACAATTGAAAATTTTCTTTTGTGTCAAAACCACAAGAGGCTAATTTCATTGTTTAATTTAAGTAACGATGACTTTTAACTCATATTTTCTAAATTTCATCGATGCTTGTAAAATGTAATCAATGCTTCCCAAATATGAATTATTTTTTAATAACATTTCAGATTACGTCAATTATTTCACTATATCGAATGTACAGAATCAGGTAAGCCTCAATCTGGAGACACCGCTTCCTGAGAGTGTTATAGCAGAAAACAGTTTTATTATATTGAACCTCGGCGCAGATGGTTTGAACGCAGTAACAGCCAGCGCGACGATACTCTTGGAAATAATAAAGGAGGACATAAGCACTCCTTTATTTACTCGAAACATTTACTATGCTACGTACAACGGGCAGAACGACATTGATATTGAAAATATCAATTTAATGCAAGGGTATGATCAAAGCGTTACGTTTCGAATCGAAGGAGGTAAGAAAAGTGTTTCAACTCATAGTTCTTTTACAATTTTTTTGCTTATTGATTCTCTAAATATTATTGTTAGTATAAATTATAATACAAGGAATAATTAACTAAGTCACAAAGTAACTTTAGGTTAAAATAAAAACTTGAAGCCTTTCTGAAGAGGTCTCAAAATTATCATACATATATAACCTCACGCCTGTATTCCTCGAATTCGTCACTTATGTATCTGGCCCAAGTAAACCAGTGTGAGCCTGTTGCTGTTTTTGGATAAATTTTCGGGTTCCGCGCTGGTATTGAGAATATGCTATTAAAAAATTTCAATAAATCTAATCCTAAGAAATCTAGGTACCTCTAAGCTATGTAAGAGTATGTCCTTTCTCTTAAGACAACCAGCTGGCTCAGTGTAAAAAATGGCTTAAATGTATTTTATCCTTACATATTATGCACTATGGTATAGTTCATATAACTTTTAACCATTTTTTCCGAGGCGTGTCAACCTTAGTAGTTACATTCAAGGTTTCCTTAAAAGTTACTTTCAATCACGTGCAAAAAATCATGTCAAAGGTTAATTATTCAATATTTTTTTATTCAACTAGTCGTTGGAGATCCTTCACAATTTCTAGCTTCAAAAGCGTCTTAAATACGAGGGTTATTCGGTCATTAAATTATACTCACTTCCAAGTACAATAAGTCAGCTCAGATAAACCAGACCCGTTATAATTGATTTTCTTTTTTTTCAGAGCATTCACAATACTTTGGAATCAGTAATACTGGGAATAACGTTGTTTTGTCCTTGACATCGCAAATACCCGCAGATGTCATATTCAGAGAAAAAGTTCTATCTATCAATATCTTAGCGGACAAAGAATTGACTGTGGGAGCGAACACTGCTGTTTTAATAAGATTCCCAGCGGGTATGTGTCTTTCTTCTTTCGCATAAAACAATTTCTCCTCGTAATAATTGATGTTCATACGATATAAGAACCGTATGGTTATATAAAAAAAAGTATTCGAATCCCATCCGAAAACTTGATTTAAATCGTGTTGTTTCCTAATAATAAACGTAAAAACGAACCTTGTTTCATTATTAAATTAATGTGCGTACTACTAATACGTGTACATCCTTTTTATGTTGGGTTAAAGGATAATTATATACGTTGAAAAGATTCATGACTGCGCATAATGAAAAATTGATGGATGTTGACGGCGACCTAAATTGATTGCAAATCCTTTACAGAACTTACAGAACCAGTTCAGATGAGGTTTTCACAGAATACATATTTAGCTTCTATTGAAAACGATCAACTGTCGATTGAAAATATTATGCTTAATGTTGGCTACGAAAGTGGAACTCAATTTTTGCTTACTGGAGGTAAATATTACACATCATAATATTTTTTGCCCTATAGACAGTCCCGTCCCGCTATTCGTTAGCCACCAGCTGTCGAAACGATGGGTCACTGGTTCAATTCCCGCATCGGCGAAACAAAAATTGTTTCGGGCCTGGGTGTTGTGAGACCGAAAAGTCTCTCGTATTTTCTGATACCACCGACTCAACACTTTTATCTTATGGAGTCAGAATTCTGTATGTAATTCTTAGGTTATTACTTTATTTTGTATTAGATTCCAATACAGCTTTGGTACTATTGTGTTCATAACACGCAGTAGAACCAATATTCTTAATAAATTATATTTACAAGTATAAATTTGATTACAGAATATGCTGAGTATTTCCAAATGACAAATAACAACAACATCGTATCTGTGTCGTTGCGAAATCCTCTACCGGATGCCATCACCGCTGACAATAGCTTATTGGTTCTTGAAATCGAAGCTCGAAGGGAGAGAGCCGTGCCTGTTTCGACAACTATAGTTGTAGACATTATAGAACAAATAATAGAAAATCCCGTATTTAGTGGAGCGTATTACAGGGGAAATTATGAAGAAAGTACTGGTCTGTTAGTTCATGACGTGATTACTTTGTCTTCAGGCTACGATGACACTGTTACATTCAGTCTCGAAGGAGGTAAATACAAAAGAGATAATGTAAATTACTTTTTTCATGTTTCCAGCTGCAGTATTTCTTAGCCAAGCCAGCCACATCGCGATATTAGAGGACTGTTTCTTTATACACTTACAGTTAGAGTTTAATAAGTATGATGTAAAGTAGTAAACTTTGCACATTTTCTATATTTGTAAACATACCCCTGTACTACAGAACGTTATAGCAAATTATTACACATTATTAACTAAACAAGTAATTGTTACAGAGTTTGCGGCATTGTTTACCTGGATTCAAAATAATAATGCAGTAACTTTATCTGTACCAACCGCGATACCGCAAGAAGTCTTAGAAAATAATGACCAGTTAATAATTTCAATAATAGCTAATAAGCCAAATGCAATAAATGGGAACGCCGCTATAATCATTGACCTAATGAAAGGTAAACCCTTCGATAAGAAATCTGTTGAATAATTGTTTCTCTAAATAACATAATTTACACTCAATATATGTTATACGCTTATATTAAATTGTAGAATCGACTCCGGAACAAATTTTGCAATTCGAAAGAGTCACGTACGTCGGCACCATCGCTAATAACATAGCCACAGTTGATCCGATCGTTCTCAGCCAAGGTTTCGCCACAAACGTCGCCTTCACGCTGCACGGAGGTAAATGCGCGACTCAAGTCGCTTTTCAACCTGTGTACATAATTTATTGCGCGTCCAACGGCTAAGACCTTCTGACACCCATTTTCCATTCCAGAACTCACGAGCTACTTCAGACTGACGTCGGTGGGCAATACAGTAACTATACACTTGGCGAATGCCATTCCTGAAACATCAATACCTGAGAACGGCATAATAGTTTTGGAGTTGCAAGCTTCAGCTCCTGGTGCCATTACGGCGCACACCACGGTCGTGTTTACTGTAGTCACCCAAGAGGAGCTCGTTCCTGTCGTGGAACTCGTTTTCAGCGAGAGTCACTACACCGGCTCGTACACTGACCTAGGAGGGCTCGTCTTCCCAACTCCCATCTCACTGTCTCAAGGCTATGACGCCACCGTGCAGTTCGCTCTGGAAGGAGGTATGTACTGTTAGGCGTGATTCGAGTGCACAGCCACACGATGACGTGGCATTCTGGAAATGAGTTTCTTTAACGGGACGCTTGTTTCAGATGACTCTCAATGGTTCGGTCTGGTGCGGTCTCAGAACTCCGTTACGGTGACATTGACAAGCGCCATTCCAGCCTCTGTAGTTGCAAACAACCGCAATCTCATCTTCAGCGTGACCGCTCAACGGCCGGGAGGTACAGCCGCCAGGACCACCGTGGTCATCGCCCTCGCCGACGGTAAGTGATTCGCAAATGGACGACTGCTGAACACAAAACATTGTCACGCAGACGAACAACCAACTGACCCCGTTGCATTTTTTATCCTACAGAGTACACGGAACAAATGAACATGCTCGGATTCGAAAGAGTCACGTACGTCGGCACCATCGCTAATAACATAGCCACAGTTGATCCGATCGTTCTCAGCCAAGGTTTCGCCACAAACGTCGCCTTCACGCTGCACGGAGGTAAATGCGCGACTCAAGTCGCTTTTCAACCTGTGTACATAATTTATTGCGCGTCCAACGGCTAAGACCTTCTGACACCCATTTTCCATTCCAGAACTCACGAGCTACTTCAGACTGACGTCGGTGGGCAATACTGTAACTATACAGTTGGCGAATGCCATTCCTGAAACATCAATACCTGAGAACGGCATAATAGTTCTGGAGTTGCAAGCTTCAGCTCCTGGTGCCATTACGGCGCACACCTCGGTCGTGTTTACTGTAGTCACCCAAGAGGAGCTCGTTCCTGTCGTGGAACTCGTTTTCAGCGAGAGTCACTACACCGGCTCGTACACTGACCTAGGAGGGCTCGTCTTCCCCACTCCCATCTCACTGTCTCAAGGCTATGACGCCACCGTGCAGTTCGCTCTGGAAGGAGGTATGTACTGTTAGGCGTGATTCGAGTGCACAGCCCCACGATGACGTGGCATTCTGGAAATGAGTTTCTTTAACGGGACGCTTGTTTCAGACGACTCTCAATGGTTCGGTCTGGTGCGGTCTCAGAACTCCGTTACGGTGACATTGACAAGCGCCATTCCAGCCTCTGTAGTTGCAAACAACCGCAATCTCATCTTCAGCGTGACCGCTCAACGGCCGGGAGGTACAGCCGCCAGGACCACCGTGGTCATCGCCCTCGCCGACGGTAAGTGATTCGCAAATGGACGACTGCTGAACACTAAACATTGTCACGCAGACGAACAACCAACTGATCCCGTTGCATTTTTTATCCTACAGAGTACACGGAACAAATGAACATGCTCGGATTCGAAAGAGTCACGTACGTCGGCACCATCGCTAATAACATAGCCACAGTTGATCCGATCGTTCTCAGCCAAGGTTTCGCCACAAACGTCGCCTTCACGCTGCACGGAGGTAAATGCGCGACTCAAGTCGCTTTTCAACCTGTGTACATAATTTATTGCGCGTCCAACGGCTAAGACCTTCTGACACCCATTTTCCATTCCAGAACTCACGAGCTACTTCAGACTGACGTCGGTGGGCAATACTGTAACTATACAGTTGGCGAATGCCATTCCTGAAACATCAATACCTGAGAACGGCATAATAGTTCTGGAGTTGCAAGCTTCAGCTCCTGGTGCCATTACGGCGCACACCACGGTCGTGTTTACTGTAGTCACCCAAGAGGAGCTCGTTCCTGTCGTGGAACTCGTTTTCAGCGAGAGTCACTACACCGGCTCGTACACTGACCTAGGAGGGCTCGTCTTCCCCACTCCCATCTCACTGTCTCAAGGCTATGACGCCACCGTGCAGTTCGCTCTGGAAGGAGGTATGTACTGTTAGGCGTGATTCGAGTGCACAGCCCCACGATGACGTGGCATTCTGGAAATGAGTTTCTTTAACGGGACGCTTGTTTCAGACGACTCTCAATGGTTCGGTCTGGTGCGGTCTCAGAACTCCGTTACGGTGACATTGACAAGCGCCATTCCAGCCTCTGTAGTTGCAAACAACCGCAATCTCATCTTCAGCGTGACCGCTCAACGGCCGGGAGGTACAGCCGCCAGGACCACCGTGGTCATCGCCCTCGCCGACGGTAAGTGATTCGCAAATGGACGACTGCTGAACACTAAACATTGTCACGCAGACGAACAACCAACTGATCCCGTTGCATTTTTTATCCTACAGAGTACACGGAACAAATGAACATGCTCGGATTCGAAAGAGTCACGTACGTCGGCACCATCGCTAATAACATAGCCACAGTTGATCCGATCGTTCTCAGCCAAGGTTTCGCCACAAACGTCGCCTTCACGCTGCACGGAGGTAAATGCGCGACTCAAGTCGCTTTTCAACCTGTGTACATAATTTATTGCGCGTCCAACGGCTAAGACCTTCTGACACCCATTTTCCATTCCAGAACTCACGAGCTACTTCAGACTGACGTCGGTGGGCAATACTGTAACTATACAGTTGGCGAATGCCATTCCTGAAACATCAATACCTGAGAACGGCATAATAGTTCTGGAGTTGCAAGCTTCAGCTCCTGGTGCCATTACGGCGCACACCACGGTCGTGTTTACTGTAGTCACCCAAGAGGAGCTCGTTCCTGTCGTGGAACTCGTTTTCAGCGAGAGTCACTACACCGGCTCGTACACTGACCTAGGAGGGCTCGTCTTCCCCACTCCCATCTCACTGTCTCAAGGCTATGACGCCACCGTGCAGTTCGCTCTGGAAGGAGGTATGTACTGTTAGGCGTGATTCGAGTGCACAGCCCCACGATGACGTGGCATTCTGGAAATGAGTTTCTTTAACGGGACGCTTGTTTCAGACGACTCTCAATGGTTCGGTCTGGTGCGGTCTCAGAACTCCGTTACGGTGACATTGACAAGCGCCATTCCAGCCTCTGTAGTTGCAAACAACCGCAATCTCATCTTCAGCGTGACCGCTCAACGGCCGGGAGGTACAGCCGCCAGGACCACCGTGGTCATCGCCCTCGCCGACGGTAAGTGATTCGCAAATGGACGACTGCTGAACACAAAACATTGTCACGCAGACGAACAACCAACTGACCCCGTTGCATTTTTTATCCTACAGAGTACACGGAACAAATGAACATGCTCGGATTCGAAAGAGTCACGTACGTCGGCACCATCGCTAATAACATAGCCACAGTTGATCCGATCGTTCTCAGCCAAGGTTTCGCCACAAACGTCGCCTTCACGCTGCACGGAGGTAAATGTGCGACTCAAGTCGCTTTTCAACCTGTGTACATAATTTATTGCGCGTCCAACGGCTAAGACCTTCTGACACCCATTTTCCATTCCAGAACTCACGAGCTACTTCAGACTGACGTCGGTGGGCAATACTGTAACTATACAGTTGGCGAATGCCATTCCTGAAACATCAATACCTGAGAACGGCATAATAGTTCTGGAGTTGCAAGCTTCAGCTCCTGGTGCCATTACGGCGCACACCACGGTCGTGTTTACTGTAGTCACCCAAGAGGAGCTCGTTCCTGTCGTGGAACTCGTTTTCAGCGAGAGTCACTACACCGGCTCGTACACTGACCTAGGAGGGCTCGTCTTCCCCACTCCCATCTCACTGTCTCAAGGCTATGACGCCACCGTGCAGTTCGCTCTGGAAGGAGGTATGTACTGTTAGGCGTGATTCGAGTGCACAGCCCCACGATGACGTGGCATTCTGGAAATGAGTTTCTTTAACGGGACGCTTGTTTCAGACGACTCTCAATGGTTCGGTCTGGTGCGGTCTCAGAACTCCGTTACGGTGACATTGACAAGCGCCATTCCAGCCTCTGTAGTTGCAAACAACCGCAATCTCATCTTCAGCGTGACCGCTCAACGGCCGGGAGGTACAGCCGCCAGGACCACCGTGGTCATCGCCCTCGCCGACGGTAAGTGATTCGCAAATGGACGACTGCTGAACACAAAACATTGTCACGCAGACGAACAACCAACTGACCCCGTTGCATTTTTTATCCTACAGAGTACACGGAACAAATGAACATGCTCGGATTCGAAAGAGTCACGTACGTCGGCACCATCGCTAATAACATAGCCACAGTTGATCCGATCGTTCTCAGCCAAGGTTTCGCCACAAACGTCGCCTTCACGCTGCACGGAGGTAAATGTGCGACTCAAGTCGCTTTTCAACCTGTGTACATAATTTATTGCGCGTCCAACGGCTAAGACCTTCTGACACCCATTTTCCATTCCAGAACTCACGAGCTACTTCAGACTGACGTCGGTGGGCAATACTGTAACTATACAGTTGGCGAATGCCATTCCTGAAACATCAATACCTGAGAACGGCATAATAGTTCTGGAGTTGCAAGCTTCAGCTCCTGGTGCCATTACGGCGCACACCACGGTCGTGTTTACTGTAGTCACCCAAGAGGAGCTCGTTCCTGTCGTGGAACTCGTTTTCAGCGAGAGTCACTACACCGGCTCGTACACTGACCTAGGAGGGCTCGTCTTCCCCACTCCCATCTCACTGTCTCAAGGCTATGACGCCACCGTGCAGTTCGCTCTGGAAGGAGGTATGTACTGTTAGGCGTGATTCGAGTGCACAGCCACACGATGACGTGGCATTCTGGAAATGAGTTTCTTTAACGGGACGCTTGTTTCAGACGACTCTCAATGGTTCGGTCTGGTGCGGTCTCAGAACTCCGTTACGGTGACATTGTCAAGCGCCATTCCAGCCTCTGTAGTTGCGAACAACCGCCATCTCATCTTCAGCGTGACCGCACAACGGCCGGGAGGTACAGCCGCCAGGACCACCGTGGTCATCGCCCTCGCCGACGGTAAGTGATTCGCAAATGGACGACTGCTGAACACTAAACATTGTCACGCAGACGAACAACCAACTGATCCCGTTGCATTTTTTATCCTACAGAGTACACGGAACAAATGAACATGCTCGGATTCGAAAGAGTCACGTACGTCGGCACCATCGCTAATAACATAGCCACAGTTGATCCGATCGTTCTCAGCCAAGGTTTCGCCACAAACGTCGCCTTCACGCTGCACGGAGGTAAATGCGCGACTCAAGTCGCTTTTCAACCTGTGTACATAATTTATTGCGCGTCCAACGGCTAAGACCTTCTGACACCCATTTTCCATTCCAGAACTCACGAGCTACTTCAGACTGACGTCGGTGGGCAATACTGTAACTATACAGTTGGCGAATGCCATTCCTGAAACATCAATACCTGAGAACGGCATAATAGTTCTGGAGTTGCAAGCTTCAGCTCCTGGTGCCATTACGGCGCACACCACGGTCGTGTTTACTGTAGTCACCCAAGAGGAGCTCGTTCCTGTCGTGGAACTCGTTTTCAGCGAGAGTCACTACACCGGCTCGTACACTGACCTAGGAGGGCTCGTCTTCCCCACTCCCATCTCACTGTCTCAAGGCTATGACGCCACCGTGCAGTTCGCTCTGGAAGGAGGTATGTACTGTTAGGCGTGATTCGAGTGCACAGCCCCACGATGACGTGGCATTCTGGAAATGAGTTTCTTTAACGGGACGCTTGTTTCAGACGACTCTCAATGGTTCGGTCTGGTGCGGTCTCAGAACTCCGTTACGGTGACATTGACAAGCGCCATTCCAGCCTCTGTAGTTGCAAACAACCGCAATCTCATCTTCAGCGTGACCGCTCAACGGCCGGGAGGTACAGCCGCCAGGACCACCGTGGTCATCGCCCTCGCCGACGGTAAGTGATTCGCAAATGGACGACTGCTGAACACAAAACATTGTCACGCAGACGAACAACCAACTGACCCCGTTGCATTTTTTATCCTACAGAGTACACGGAACAAATGAACATGCTCGGATTCGAAAGAGTCACGTACGTCGGCACCATCGCTAATAACATAGCCACAGTTGATCCGATCGTTCTCAGCCAAGGTTTCGCCACAAACGTCGCCTTCACGCTGCACGGAGGTAAATGTGCGACTCAAGTCGCTTTTCAACCTGTGTACATAATTTATTGCGCGTCCAACGGCTAAGACCTTCTGACACCCATTTTCCATTCCAGAACTCACGAGCTACTTCAGACTGACGTCGGTGGGCAATACTGTAACTATACAGTTGGCGAATGCCATTCCTGAAACATCAATACCTGAGAACGGCATAATAGTTCTGGAGTTGCAAGCTTCAGCTCCTGGTGCCATTACGGCGCACACCACGGTCGTGTTTACTGTAGTCACCCAAGAGGAGCTCGTTCCTGTCGTGGAACTCGTTTTCAGCGAGAGTCACTACACCGGCTCGTACACTGACCTAGGAGGGCTCGTCTTCCCCACTCCCATCTCACTGTCTCAAGGCTATGACGCCACCGTGCAGTTCGCTCTGGAAGGAGGTATGTACTGTTAGGCGTGATTCGAGTGCACAGCCACACGATGACGTGGCATTCTGGAAATGAGTTTCTTTAACGGGACGCTTGTTTCAGACGACTCTCAATGGTTCGGTCTGGTGCGGTCTCAGAACTCCGTTACGGTGACATTGTCAAGCGCCATTCCAGCCTCTGTAGTTGCGAACAACCGCCATCTCATCTTCAGCGTGACCGCACAACGGCCGGGAGGTACAGCCGCCAGGACCACCGTGGTCATCGCCCTCGCCGACGGTAAGTGATTCGCAAATGGACGACTGCTGAACACTAAACATTGTCACGCAGACGAACAACCAACTGATCCCGTTGCATTTTTTATCCTACAGAGTACACGGAACAAATGAACATGCTCGGATTCGAAAGAGTCACGTACGTCGGCACCATCGCTAATAACATAGCCACAGTTGATCCGATCGTTCTCAGCCAAGGTTTCGCCACAAACGTCGCCTTCACGCTGCACGGAGGTAAATGCGCGACTCAAGTCGCTTTTCAACCTGTGTACATAATTTATTGCGCGTCCAACGGCTAAGACCTTCTGACACCCATTTTCCATTCCAGAACTCACGAGCTACTTCAGACTGACGTCGGTGGGCAATACTGTAACTATACAGTTGGCGAATGCCATTCCTGAAACATCAATACCTGAGAACGGCATAATAGTTCTGGAGTTGCAAGCTTCAGCTCCTGGTGCCATTACGGCGCACACCACGGTCGTGTTTACTGTAGTCACCCAAGAGGAGCTCGTTCCTGTCGTGGAACTCGTTTTCAGCGAGAGTCACTACACCGGCTCGTACACTGACCTAGGAGGGCTCGTCTTCCCCACTCCCATCTCACTGTCTCAAGGCTATGACGCCACCGTGCAGTTCGCTCTGGAAGGAGGTATGTACTGTTAGGCGTGATTCGAGTGCACAGCCACACGATGACGTGGCATTCTGGAAATGAGTTTCTTTAACGGGACGCTTGTTTCAGATGACTCTCAATGGTTCGGTCTGGTGCGGTCTCAGAACTCCGTTACGGTGACATTGTCAAGCGCCATTCCAGCCTCTGTAGTTGCGAACAACCGCCATCTCATCTTCAGCGTGACCGCACAACGGCCGGGAGGTACAGCCGCCAGGACCACCGTGGTCATCGCCCTCGCCGACGGTAAGTGATTCGCAAATGGACGACTGCTGAACACAAAACATTGTCACGCAGACGAACAACCAACTGACCCCGTTGCATTTTTTATCCTACAGAGTACACGGAACAAATGAACATGCTCGGATTCGAAAGAGTCACGTACGTCGGCACCATCGCTAATAACATAGCCACAGTTGATCCGATCGTTCTCAGCCAAGGTTTCGCCACAAACGTCGCCTTCACGCTTCACGGAGGTAAATGCGCGACTCAAGTCGCTTTTCAACCTGTGTACATAATTTATTGCGCGTCCAACGGCTAAGACCTTCTGACACCCATTTTCCATTCCAGAACTCACGAGCTACTTCAGACTGACGTCGGTGGGCAATACTGTAACTATACAGTTGGCGAATGCCATTCCTGAAACATCAATACCTGAGAACGGCATAATAGTTCTGGAGTTGCAAGCTTCAGCTCCTGGTGCCATTACGGCGCACACCACGGTCGTGTTTACTGTAGTCACCCAAGAGGAGCTCGTTCCTGTCGTGGAACTCGTTTTCAGCGAGAGTCACTACACCGGCTCGTACACTGACCTAGGAGGGCTCGTCTTCCCCACTCCCATCTCACTGTCTCAAGGCTATGACGCCACCGTGCAGTTCGCTCTGGAAGGAGGTATGTACTGTTAGGCGTGATTCGAGTGCACAGCCCCACGATGACGTGGCATTCTGGAAATGAGTTTCTTTAACGGGACGCTTGTTTCAGACGACTCTCAATGGTTCGGTCTGGTGCGGTCTCAGAACTCCGTTACGGTGACATTGACAAGCGCCATTCCAGCCTCCGTAGTTGCGAACAACCGCCATCTCATCTTCAGCGTGACCGCACAACGGCCGGGAGGTACAGCCGCCAGGACCACCGTGGTCATCGCCCTCGCCGACGGTAAGTGATTCGCAAATGGACGACTGCTGAACACAAAACATTGTCACGCAGACGAACAACCAACTGACCCCGTTGCATTTTTTATCCTACAGAGTACACGGAACAAATGAACATGCTCGGATTCGAAAGAGTCACGTACGTCGGCACCATCGCTAATAACATAGCCACAGTTGATCCGATCGTTCTCAGCCAAGGTTTCGCCACAAACGTCGCCTTCACGCTTCACGGAGGTAAATGCGCGACTCAAGTCGCTTTTCAACCTGTGTACATAATTTATTGCGCGTCCAACGGCTAAGACCTTCTGACACCCATTTTCCATTCCAGAACTCACGAGCTACTTCAGACTGACGTCGGTGGGCAATACTGTAACTATACAGTTGGCGAATGCCATTCCTGAAACATCAATACCTGAGAACGGCATAATAGTTCTGGAGTTGCAAGCTTCAGCTCCTGGTGCCATTACGGCGCACACCACGGTCGTGTTTACTGTAGTCACCCAAGAGGAGCTCGTTCCTGTCGTGGAACTCGTTTTCAGCGAGAGTCACTACACCGGCTCGTACACTGACCTAGGAGGGCTCGTCTTCCCCACTCCCATCTCACTGTCTCAAGGCTATGACGCCACCGTGCAGTTCGCTCTGGAAGGAGGTATGTACTGTTAGGCGTGATTCGAGTGCACAGCCCCACGATGACGTGGCATTCTGGAAATGAGTTTCTTTAACGGGACGCTTGTTTCAGACGACTCTCAATGGTTCGGTCTGGTGCGGTCTCAGAACTCCGTTACGGTGACATTGACAAGCGCCATTCCAGCCTCCGTAGTTGCGAACAACCGCCATCTCATCTTCAGCGTGACCGCACAACGGCCGGGAGGTACAGCCGCCAGGACCACCGTGGTCATCGCCCTCGCCGACGGTAAGTGATTCGCAAATGGACGACTGCTGAACACAAAACATTGTCACGCAGACGAACAACCAACTGACCCCGTTGCATTTTTTATCCTACAGAGTACACGGAACAAATGAACATGCTCGGATTCGAAAGAGTCACGTACGTCGGCACCATCGCTAATAACATAGCCACAGTTGATCCGATCGTTCTCAGCCAAGGTTTCGCCACAAACGTCGTCTTCACGCTGCACGGAGGTAAACGCGCGACTCAAGTCGCTTTTCAACCTGTGTACATAACACTGGAAAACAGCATATCTGTTGCATGAGATTTTATACATGAATCTGAATAGTTTTTCCACGCTGATTTCAAAAATATATGCCGTTTTTATGTAGCAGCTCTAGTTTTGGAGTTATGAAGTGACACGGCTTTTCATTGAAAATGCAAAAAGTTTAAGTTTAAAAAATCTATTAAATATATTAATTCTGAATAAATTTTCCTTTTTTTGGATTTTCTAGAGTCAGATGTATTATGAGTACAATTTTAAATGCTCCAACAATAGCCAACCGTGATATGTTCATTATAGTACCCCTAATACCGTTCCGCTATAGTGTAAATATTCTGGTAAAAGCGCTCTCCTTGTTCCTCGCATAGAAGTCACCGAGATTATCAGGAAAATGGTCTAGATGACTGTGAAGGTAGTGATGCTTACTACTCATGTTCCATCCAAGCCGCTGAAAGAGTCCCAGCAACTGTTCAGCGTGCTGAATGCAGCCGTCAGACATCCTATTGCCAAAAATGTTTCTTTCCTTCAATCGGGAAGCTAAAATTTCTGTTGCCGTTTTGGACAGTCCAAGGTTCCTGATTAAGTCATTTAGACCATCATTTATTGGTGGGGGACTACCGTAGCAAATAAAATCACTGTCATTACTACCGTCGTCGTTTTTGGTTTGTCCACTGCATTGGTCTGGATTCTACGAAGATGGACATGACTGTTGTGGTGATGATTTGTCACTAACACTCAAGACTAATCTTATGGCAGATTTTAAGTTGGATATATCCACTTAGAGCTATTTTTATGGTTTGAACGTATGCTTTTCGTTACACAGAAATAACAGTCGTCATGATGGTTGGATAGTTCACGCCAAATCATAGGAGCTTTGAATTTAAAAGTGGGTATTTTTTTGTTGGCCCACAGTCGCAAGGATTCAACACAACTTTTACATACCAAACTTGGTATCCAAGATTTAGCGTTTAACAGCAATAGAAACCCAAAGTAGTCAAAATATGCCTTTTTCACAAAGTCCGACACATTTAAACGAAATTTTTGATCATATATTCTCCACAAATAATCCAAAAACAATCAGGATTATTTAAACACATCCTTATTGAGGAATACGTAATGAAATTTATAAAGGAAATAGTTAAGTTACACCGCTATTTACAGAAACTATCGACTTCTTAGGTATATTCAAGACGGTACCTGTATCTCACAAACTAGAGCTGCTACAAAAAATCTGAGGCCAGATATGAAATCAGCGCACCCAAATTAGTAAACAACAGTTGAAAAACTTCATGCAACACAAAAAAAGTTTGATTTTGTTGTCCTGTGTAATTTATTGCGCGTCCAACGGCTAAGACCTTCTGACACCCATTTTCCATTCCAGAACTCACGAGCTACTTCAGACTGACGTCGGTGGGCAATACTGTAACTATACAGTTGGCGAATGCCATTCCTGAAACATCAATACCTGAGAACGGCATAATAGTTCTGGAGTTGCAAGCTTCAGCTCCTGGTGCCATTACGGCGCACACCACGGTCGTGTTTACTGTAGTCACCCAAGAGGAGCTCGTTCCTGTCGTGGAACTCGTTTTCAGCGAGAGTCACTACACCGGCTCGTACACTGACCTAGGAGGGCTCGTCTTCCCCACTCCCATCTCACTGTCTCAAGGCTATGACGCCACCGTGCAGTTCGCTCTGGAAGGAGGTATGTACTGTTAGGCGTGATTCGAGTGCACAGCCACACGATGACGTGGCATTCTAGGAATGAGTTTCTTTAACGGGACGCTTGTTTCAGACGACTCTCAATGGTTCGGTCTGGTGCGGTCTCAGAACTCCGTTACGGTGACATTGACAAGCGCCATTCCAGCCTCTGTAGTTGCGAACAACCGCCATCTCATCTTCAGCGTGACCGCTCAACGGCCGGGAGGTACAGCCGCCAGGACCACCGTGGTCATCGCCCTCGCCGACGGTAAGTGATTCGCAAATGGACGACTGCTGAACACAAAACATTGTCACGCAGACGAACAACCAACTGACCCCGTTGCATTTTTTATTCTACAGAGTACACGGAACAAATGAACATGCTCGGATTCGAAAGAGTCACGTACGTCGGCACCATCGCTAATAACATAGCCACAGTTGATCCGATCGTTCTCAGCCAAGGTTTCGCCACAAACGTCGCCTTCACGCTGCACGGAGGTAAATGCGCGACTCAAGTCGCTTTTCAACCTGTGTACATAATTTATTGCGCGTCCAACGGCTAAGACCTTCTGACACCCATTTTCCATTCCAGAACTCACGAGCTACTTCAGACTGACGTCGGTGGGCAATACTGTAACTATACAGTTGGCGAATGCCATTCCTGAAACATCAATACCTGAGAACGGCATAATAGTTCTGGAGTTGCAAGCTTCAGCTCCTGGTGCCATTACGGCGCACACCACGGTCGTGTTTACTGTAGTCACCCAAGAGGAGCTCGTTCCTGTCGTGGAACTCGTTTTCAGCGAGAGTCACTACACCGGCTTGTACACTGACCTAGGAGGGCTCGTCTTCCCCACTCCCATCTCACTGTCTCAAGGCTATGACGCCACCGTGCAGTTCGCTCTGGAAGGAGGTATGTACTGTTAGGCGTGATTCGAGTGCACAGCCACACGATGACGTGGCATTCTGGAAATGAGTTTCTTTGACGGGACGCTTGTTTCAGACGACTCTCAATGGTTCGGTCTGGTGCGGTCTCAGAACTCCGTTACGGTGACATTGACAAGCGCCATTCCAGCCTCTGTAGTTGCGAACAACCGCCATCTCATCTTCGGCGTGACCGCACAACGGCCGGGAGGTACAGCCGCCAGGACCACCGTGGTCATCGCCCTCGCCGACGGTAAGTGATTCGCAAATGGACGACTGCTGAACACAAAACATTGTCACGCAGACGAACAACCAACTGACCCCGTTGCATTTTTTATTCTACAGAGTACACGGAACAAATGAACATGCTCGGATTCGAAAGAGTCACGTACGTCGGCACCATCGCTAATAACATAGCCACAGTTGATCCGATCGTTCTCAGCCAAGGTTTCGCCACAAACGTCGCCTTCACGCTGCACGGAGGTAAATGCGCGACTCAAGTCGCTTTTCAACCTGTGTACATAATTTATTGCGCGTCCAACGGCTAAGACCTTCTGACACCCATTTTCCATTCCAGAACTCACGAGCTACTTCAGACTGACGTCGGTGGGCAATACTGTAACTATACAGTTGGCGAATGCCATTCCTGAAACATCAATACCTGAAAACGGCATAATAGTTCTGGAGTTGCAAGCTTCAGCTCCTGGTGCCATTACGGCGCACACCACGGTCGTGTTTACTGTAGTCACCCAAGAGGAGCTCGTTCCTGTCGTGGAACTCGTTTTCAGCGAGAGTCACTACACCGGCTCGTACACTGACCTAGGAGGGCTCGTCTTCCCCACTCCCATCTCACTGTCTCAAGGCTATGACGCCACCGTGCAGTTCGCTCTGGAAGGAGGTATGTACTGTTTGGCGTGATTCGAGTGCACAGCCACACGATGACGTGGCATTCTGGAAATGAGTTTCTTTAACGGGACGCTTGTTTCAGACGACTCTCAATGGTTCGGTCTGGTGCGGTCTCAGAACTCCGTTACGGTGACATTGACAAGCGCCATTCCAGCCTCTGTAGTTGCGAACAACCGCCATCTCATCTTCAGCGTGACCGCACAACGGCCGGGAGGTACAGCCGCCAGGACCACCGTGGTCATCGCCCTCGCCGACGGTAAGTGATTCGCAAATGGACGACTGCTGAACACAAAACATTGTCACGCAGACGAACAACCAACTGACCCCGTTGCATTTTTTATCCTACAGAGTACACGGAACAAATGAACATGCTCGGATTCGAAAGAGTCACGTACGTCGGCACCATCGCTAATAACATAGCCACAGTTGATCCGATCGTTCTCAGCCAAGGTTTCGCCACAAACGTCGCCTTCACGCTGCACGGAGGTAAATGCGCGACTCAAGTCGCTTTTCAACCTGTGTACATAATTTATTGCGCGTCCAACGGCTAAGACCTTCTGACACCCATTTTCCATTCCAGAACTCACGAGCTACTTCAGACTGACGTCGGTGGGCAATACTGTAACTATACAGTTGACGAATGCCATTCCTGAAACATCAATACCTGAGAACGGCATAATAGTTCTGGAGTTGCAAGCTTCAGCTCCTGGTGCCATTACGGCGCACACCACGGTCGTGTTTACTGTAGTCACCCAAGAGGAGCTCGTTCCTGTCGTGGAACTCGTTTTCAGCGAGAGTCACTACACCGGCTCGTACACTGAACTAGGAGGGCTCGTCTTCCCCACTCCCATCTCACTGTCTCAAGGCTATGACGCCACCGTGCAGTTCGCTCTGGAAGGAGGTATGTACTGTTAGGCGTGATTCGAGTGCACAGCCACACGATGACGTGGCATTCTGGAAATGAGTTTCTTTAACGGGACGCTTGTTTCAGACGACTCTCAATGGTTCGGTCTGGTGCGGTCTCAGAACTCCATTACGGTGACATTGACAAGCGCCATTCCAGCCTCTGTAGTTGCGAACAACCACCATCTCATCTTCAGCGTGACTGCACAACGGCCCGGCGGCACAACTGCCAGGGCGACTATTATTATTGCTTTGAATTCTGGTTTGTCTTTATTATTTATGTATGACATCACAACTATAATGTCATTTTATTAATTGTAGCTTACATGAAAGGTCAAAACTAACCTGTATCAGGAAATGGTGCTTACAATTGACCGCATCAATAAATTATAAAACCATTTTGCAAGAAATTTGTAATTCATTTTGCACCTACTTTTTGTCGGTAGTATTTTTGGGACACCCACAATAGAAATTTTGTATTAAAAGAATTGAAATCAACTTTTTATCGTATAATTAAAATTTACTTTTTATCATTCAACTGATTACCATAAATTATTAGTAATGATAAATATTCTTTTGTTTTCTCAGGTGAAATTTTGCACTAATGTTTACTGCACGTAAGCCTTTTATTTTTGCTGTCTATTTTATTAAGTGTACCTCATTTCGTCTATGGTTTTTGTATGTCATAAATGTGGTCTACATGTACTTTCGTTTTCCTCTGTCTTTATAATATGAAATATCCCTTAAACATATCCTAATGTCTTGCTATTATGAAAATTTTGTTTGCCAACCTGCACTGGACTAGCAATATAGACAAAGGCCTAACTCTTCTCAGTTTTAGAGGAAGCAAATCCCCAACTAAAACATTAATTTTATTTTGATGATGATTTGATTTTTAGATACTGAAACTGAATTGGGCGTATCATTCGACAAAGTTCTTTATGAAGGAATTCTTCAAGACGCCTATGTCAGACACGAGAACATCATCCTTGTTGGATATTCTGGAGCAAATATCGAAATCCACGGCGGTATGTACCACAGATTTCATTTTTAAAACAAAAAGGGGATAACAATTCCTATCTTTCGATTCAAAAGAACATGTAAAAGTCTATTTGAATAAAGGAGATTTTTTGACTTTGACTTTGATCTAGTTATAATCCAATAGCGTAATTAGCCTTGTCTTGTATTTTTGAACTGTTTAATAGAACTATCATCTAAACATGCCAATTTGGTTTAATTTAACTAATAAACTTGGAATCGCCTAAGGGCAACCAATAATAGAAAGCATTTCTCTTAAGTCATCAAGTTAGGGATATTTTTCGCATTTGGTCACTGTGTTGAGACCACTATTTACTCATCTATGACTGATTTTTCTTTATCTGCCTATTGATTGAGATTGGGCCTCGAGCTTCACTTTTACTTAATTGAATAAAAGCATAGTTTCCAGAAATATGCTATTTATCGACTTACCTTTAAGTAGAATAAGATGACGATGAAAGTGCTTGATTGTTTCTGTGATTCGTCGCACGTTCTACGGAGACCCAATCGCGGCGATTGTGGTTTCGAGTCCATGGCACACGTTTGCGACATCTAACTCCCTGTACTTAAAGGCTCCAGTACAGCTTTCCTCTCGTTAAAATCGGAGCCTCTGACATCAAAATCATGTTACCTCATTGAATAATTACTTTTAGTCTAAAATTTATAAATTATTTAACCGATAACAACGATATTAAGGAGAATGGTGTTTATTCTAGAATATTCGGACTTGTTCTCTGTGCATCTGATGGGCGAACAAGTGGTGGTGCAGATGGCAGTGTGGGCAGCGTCGCCCGACTTGTCCCATGTGGCTCTGGAGCTGCATGCGTCACCTGCCAGTGCCGTACTCTTGCTCACCATCATACCTTCAGGTCACTTTATTATATAGTCATACACACACACCCCTGCCTCTATCTACGAAGAATTGCAATCACCTTTGTGTTCTAAAAGTAGTAAGGGGGCGTGCCAATTTCTTGTTGTACATTACCACACTTTGAACTGGTATAGAATCCATTGCAAAGCAACAATAAAACTTTTATTTGCTTGGGAATTCAACACGAGGCTTCTCACTCACACGGCTCGCACTTTTGCCGCAACAACTGTGAAGTTAATACCGGATCCTACTTGTTTAATGTATAGTGAAAAACGAATACGACTGTTCAACCAGTCGCTAATATTATATTATCGCATTTGTAACAAGTACTTATGATTACACTTGCTTTGACATTACACTAACACTTAACACAAATGTATTTATAGTGCGGTTTCGAACTTCGATAAGTGGGAGTAAGATTTACGAAAGCCCCTTCTCTCTAAGGACTTAGACGAAAAAGGGATCCTTTGACAACGTTAAAAAAAAGTTCAAAAATGTTGACGTAGGCGTATGCAATATCTTAAGAAAGGCCACTATTTATAGCAGTAAGCCCCGAAAATAGTCCGAGTTGTTCAAATAAATGTTTTCAAAGGTTCTATATTTAACAAAAATGTTAGCAATGTTTTTTATCACTTTATGGACAAGCTTTACAATAGCTCCTTTGTGTTTGCAGAAACCCCGATTATACCCGATATAACATTCAGTTCGCCGACGTACAGCCTCAGTATAGACAACACGCAGACCGGCCTCATTGGGCAAGTAGAGGCTACAGCACACAACGGGGAGCCCGTCAGATACACGATCACACCAGCTGGTAAGGGATTTAAACAATTGTACGATTTGTATAGTGTATTGAAATCTACTCCTATCAAGGCTTATTTAGGTTTTAAAATGCAACTGAGCGACAGCGCATTGTTTTTCAAAAAGAAGTAATTATTGAAAGCAAAATCTAGGTCACTAGCAGACCCACTGTTTACATAACGTAAACTTAGATCGAGCTGATTCCAATCAATGATAGCACTTTTCTGAAAATTGACTTTGAGACTTAATGATGATATCAGATCAAACCTTCTATAGCCAGGGTTGGGCAGTATTTTAATTACTTGTAATTAAAATACGTAATTGAAATACAAATACGTATTTTGTATTTGTATTTCAATTACTTCCTTAAAATGTAATTTGTAATTCGTATTTCAAATACCTGACGCCGAGGTATTTTGTAATTAGTATTTTAAATACTTGAGGCTTTAAAATACATTAATATTAAAATACAATTAACCACCATGAGTGCAATAGTGGTAAGTGGCGAGAAACGGCATAATCCTCTCAATGAGTGAAACTAAGACCAGGCCTCCAGTCCCCGTCAGCCCCACTATTCCTGGTTATGGTAGCGGCCATGGTAAGGGCGGGGCAGGGGGTGCTAAGAATCCCCGGGTTGGCCCCGGCTACCACACCCAACGACGACTGGCCATGGCTACAAACAACATACGCACTTTGAGGACAAACGAGAAGATTGTTGATTGAATTGAGTGGATAACACTGGGACATACTGGGGTTGTCGGAAGTCCGAAAAATCGGGGAGTACATGACAACCCTGAAGTCCGGTGTCCCGAGGAGGAGTCGGAGTTCTCATACACAGGTCTCTCATTAACAACATCCAATGAAAGTGTGTCGAACAAGGCAGTGTACCTCATACTCAGAATATCCAAAAGAGCTCTCGACTTCAGACACAAGTTGTGACCGTTTTTCCCCAACGGTACTCCGAGGGACATTCTGTTGGCCGATGTATCGCGCGTCACTCGTACTATCATCTGCATAGCAATGCATGCTTTCGATAGACATCATGTCATTGATATGCAGGATGAAGAGTGTCGGCAATAGCACCGAACCTTGAGGAACGCCAGCATTAATGGTCATGGTCTCGGAGCAACAGCCGTCAACGACGACCTTGATGCTTCGACCATCCAAAAAGCTGGCGATCCACTTGCAGAGTCCCTCGGGGATCCCATATGCTGGAAGCTTTGCCAGAAGGGCGCCGTGCCACACTCGGTCGAACGCCTTCGCAATGTCTAGGCCGACGGCAATAGCCTCACCCCCACTCTCCAAGGCCTCCGCCCAGCGGTGCGTGAGGTACACAAGAAGATCGCCAGCTGACCGACCGTGTCGAAAGCCATATTGACGGTCGTTAATCAGCTGGCGATCCTCAAGGTACCTCAGGATCTGAGTATTAATAACTCGCTCCATGACCTTGGAGAGAAGGGATGTGACCGCTATCGAAAGGGGGGGGGGCGCTGCAGGGGGCTTCCGACCGATTCCGGTGGAAGTCATTGGGAGAGACCTATGTCCAGCAGTGGACTTCAATAAGCTGATAATGATGATGAATCTTTTTTTCCTTATCTTTCCAGACCATGCAGATTACTTATTAAGTATTTTGTAATTTGTATTTGGTATTTTAATTACAAATAGCTAAAATACTGTATTTTGTATTTTATATTTCAAATACCTTACTTACAAGTATTTTGTATTTCGTATTTTAATTACTTGTGATAAAGTATTTTGTATTTTGTATTTCAATTAAAGTTAAGCATGTATTTTGCCCAGCCCTGTCTATAGCTACAATTTAATACGTGTTTAAAACTTTAATAATTTTCAGACGCCTTGGGTACATCATGAGCAAATTTGTATATCAACGAAGTTGCTTTATTAGAAAAATGAATATTGTATTGTACAATAAACTCTGCACATCAATAAAAATATTTTTGTCTCATTTTACTAATTTGATAAATATTGATTAGTTACTCATAAAACAACCATGATAACATTACATTAGGTTTATATTTATACAAACTTTTTCTGCCTTTTCGGTGTGTTTTATCAATCTGTTGTTCACATTGAATATTAATAAAATGAATTATTAAAACAAAATAAACATAATTATTAAATTTAAAAATTAATATCATACCCTAATTTAAAAGTTACTAATAAATGTGTCTTGTTTTTAGGGAAAAATCAATCTCAAGGGCAAGTCGAAAATAAATTGCTAATACAAAGTTATTTTTGCAGAGATTCTTAGAGACCGGCTCTCAATAAACCAGAATGGAGAAATCTTTTTATCGGCTCCGACTGAAAGTGGAAATTACAATTCTCTAGTTATTGCAACCACTATTTTCACACAGGTCCGCGCTGAGGCTACGGTATGTTCTATTTAATTGTAACTATTAATACTAACATCTTCCATTCGTTTCTACTCAGCATTTACACCTTTTATACTCTTATGTTTCGGCAAAAGGATCTAGAAAAGGAACACAGATCCTGCCAATGTCACTCTCGAGTTTATGCAAGCACGGACAAAAAACTCTTTTTATCTAATATTTTTTTAAACGTCTAGAAATCAACAAAACTATATCATTTTTACAAATTTATCATTATCATCCACCAGGTATACTTAACGGTAGGAGCTGGAGAAAACTGCGGAGAAGGCAACTTACCGCCACTAATAATAATAGACAGAGACGAAGAGACACCACATCAAAATCTAGTTGTTTTGGACCAAAGCGAGCATCCGGGCTGTCGGTATTCTGTCGCTAATAGGTGGCCGGAAGACCAACCATGGTTGTATGTAGATGAAACTGGACTACATGCAAGAGCAATTGATAGGGAGCACGAGTCAATCGCTTTCATGGCGTTGTCCCAAGTTAAAGTAGAACTCACGCTGCATTGTGAAAACGACACCGAACGATCAAAGCGCTCCGTAGACGCGAGACCTGACCTCGGTCCCTACGACTATGAAAACAATGAATGGATCTTAAGTTCCTCAATTCCATACAATCCAAGGCAAACTGTTGTGAATTTGATCGTGAATGACATCAACGACAACCACCCAATATTTGTGGGCAAAGAGAACGAACCAATTGCAGTTGGATATCCAATCGATGAATTAGCAGAAACCATCATGCCACGTTCTCTGGTGGAGTTGCATGTAAGTATTTATTTTACATACCTACGTGCGTAGTTTTTCCTATAAAGAAGGCAGAGGTTCATTTCTGCTCTTTCGCCAATTGAATTCATTCTGACATAAGAAAAAATAACTTTAAAACCGTTTTTCGGGCACGTTCCTTTTTTCGGGTTACTCCTGAGAATTTTATAAAGGCTAAACTCAATAACACTTTGTCTGATTTTGGAATCAAACTCTGAATCTTTGGATCCCATGATCACTAATGCCGCGAGAGGCAGTATGTTTTATATGTATGTACCAAACTTAACTCCCAGGAAAAAACCCCGCGAGATTTTCACATCAGATTACATTTTTGATTGCCTTAAAAATGTAAGAGCGTGCATTCGTTAATGTTGAGAAATCGAAAACAGATAAAATGTTGACATGAAGCTTTAGATAAGATGAACACAGCAAGCGGATTTATTAATAAACATGATACTTCTGCGACCAAATGCAATCGTACATAATGAATATGCATGCAAGTTTGGCATTTTAACCCTGAGTGCGAGTATTTGCAACCAGGATATAAACTTAGGACTGTAATCATTAAAAAAAACTTTGTGTAAGCAACATTCACGACGTAGGTATTAAAAAAAATTACAATCTCTTGAAAAATATTTAACGAGAGGCCTCGTTTTTGATCAGCGCACTGTTGAAAATATAATATTTGTATTAAGATGCGTTTCGTCGAGTATTCTTCCAATTCATAACATGGAATATACCTTACTATATCAGTAACACTATCTGTGGAGCTTTAAGTATACTTCTCACTTATTTATTATACATTACATGTTTTCATTATTTCTAAATGTTATTCTAAGTAAATTAGAAATAATAAAATGTTAAGTGCGAAAGAGTTAATACTAACTTAGGCATAATTTCTTGGCTGAATCAATACCATACATCCAATCATGAAACCGAAGTATAGAAGAAGCCATTTATGGAAGAATCTTTTTCGAACAAACTATCAATTCTTGGTTCTCGTTGGAAATTCTTTCAGTAACTTAAAGCTAAAGAATTAAGCCTAATTAATCAAACAAATTGCACACCATAATTAAGTATACTCATCATTATTATCAGCCAGCGGCTTATAAATAAGTAATAGCCATTAGCCAGTTATAAAATTATCATAATACTTGATGCTACCAAGTACTGATTTTATTTATTTACATATTTCACGAACTGTCTTAAAAAATATTAAAATATAAATAGCAAGCTTATTAACGAATACCAACAATTTCTTTAATTCTGTGTAATAATAGCAAGCAATGTTGGAGTTGAAATCAAACTAGCTTGCCGTCATTTTATTGTGAACAAAGCTTCAATAGCACTCAATAGTAAGTACTCGGAAACAGCGAAAGCCTCCCGAGACTTACCAGTCTTAGCTGCTGGAGTCGATAGGAATATCTACGACAATTTACTGTAAATATTTTACAAATGTTAAATAAAAGTACTGTTTTTAAAACCTATTTTTATAAATTGAGTGTTTTCGCATTCAATGAAATTGTACCTAATTAATTTTAAAAGTAAAATAAATAATTGTGAAACTAAAACACTTCAAATTTAAGTACTAAATCAACTTTTCGAACATAGCCCTTTTTAAGAGCAGCCAAGTATTTAGACCGTGATTGGAAATGAAGGCAAGTAAGTGCTACGGTGATCACAAACCCATTGGCATTAAAAATATCCCGACAAATAATAAAATTTTTGACGTTTTCCATACAACTATCGGTAATAAATGTATGTGGTTTGTATCTATAATATCTTAAGTAAAGATTCAAGATTTCAATATTAAAGTTAGGACTTTACGGACCCGAAGTCACCTGGTAATTTGAAATATTATTACAAGAAATAGTATTGTTAATGGACAATGATGTCATCCGATTGAACTATTCTAGCTTTTATAAACGTGAGTGATAATATAATATTGCATAAAAATACAAATGAATTTTATTAAGCTTGTAAAAATAGTTTTAAACATTTTACGAGTATGCACTATAACCTATGGCATTTTCATCATGGAGTCAAGTTTTGTACATAAATTTGTTTTTTCTTTGTGTAAGATTTCATGAAGATGATGCAATGACAGATAGTTGTCTAACTAACACCCTAAAACATGAACTCCTGTGGTGTCTTAGTCAACCACTCTACATTAAAAATGAAAAAAATATTTAATTGCTGGAAGAAGAAGTTTAATTGTGTAGTAGTTCGAACTTCCGATATATCTCAGCCCTCGGGATAATAACTTGAAAAATTCTCAAGTGTTTAAACTTTGAACCCAGCTGAATGTATTACGAGTACTAAAATTATAGAATAATACTAGTTATTTTAGTTATCGTCTAAGAATCGAAGTCCATTACTGTAACCTGAAATCATAAACTTCAATTATAATTACATGCGAAATATATTATATGTATGTATGTATATCTACGATAGAGGAACGACGGACAATACCGCAAAGTCAAACGTATTGGAACCCCGTCCTCGGCTGTGATATTTAAGTTAAGTCTATAAAGTATTTGAGTAATGGTATTTTTACAGGCAACTGACGCAGATGTTGGAATAAATGCAGCTTTGTTGTACTGGAGTACCGAGGATGTAATATCAGTGGCTCCAACCACTGGTTTTGTCCACGTGCGCGACGGAGCTAGAATAGAGAACGACACACGGCTCATAATACACGCCACTGATAGAAATGGGCTCGGCCTCAGTGGCTCCATCGAAATTCTGGTAAGTGAAGAAAATTTACTGTAACAAAGAAATTAAACCTCCAGCTTCTATTAAAAGCCTAATAATCACGTACAAGTATATGTAGATCCGACCCAACTAGGATACATTTTGTGTGTATCAGAAACTACAAGTGACTTCATATAAACACAGACCCAGAAGTAATATTTGTGGATCTCACAAACATGTCTCGTTGTGGGGTCGAACCCGCCGCCTCTGGTTTCACTAGCTGGTGTCTAACTAACTGCACTATTGCAATAATAAAAACTATGCGATGATGCCACTCGATACCAGTATGACGGCTTCCTCAATTGCTTATTTCCGTTTCGCTTTACATCTAAATAAGATTTATGATAGATGATTCAAATAAAATTATGATTCTAAATCTCCTAACATCCCACAAGATATAATAAATTACGTTAAACTAAGATTTACTTGTCTTGATTTCGTATACGGTGTCCAGTTCACATTAATTATCTTAAATTAACACAATTCAATTTTAATTAATCAATATTCATACATATATAACCTCACGCCCATATTCCCCGAAGGGGCAGGCAGAGGTGCATTTCCACACCCACATTTCGCCAAGTATGTATCAGTCCCACGTAATAGGGGGCGAGCCTTTTGCCGTTTTTCGGGCACTTAACTAGACTCCGTGCTGCTACTGAAAATTTCCTAATCGAAAAATCCAATAACACTGCCTGACCCGGGAATCGAATCCAGGACCTCTAGATCGCACGGCACATACTTGTACCGCGAGACCACGAGGCAGTGTGTAATTAATCAACAGTTTAATTAATCAACCTTTGTTTTAATAGACTTAAGATAATTTTACGACACGTATAAACCCCTTTAGAAATCTTATTTATTCCGTTTGAAACACTATATGCCTGCCTAGTTTAAGTTCAAATTAGTAATAGATATTGATTACATGGCATTAACATATGTCAAGGGTTAATTAGAATTATTACGACTCTTACATTTTGTTCCTTTTTACTTAAAAAGGACACTTATCAACTGATACTTATCAGTTGTCATTCGCGAAAAGTTATTTATCCAATAAAGTTTAGATTTTCATTGTTTAATGCTTAAGTAAATAAATGAATACATCGTATCATCAAAATACTTTCATAGGCAGCGCTATCACCGGGAGGGCGCAGATATGATAATAGGGCTATGGAGCCGTAGCTTCAACGCAAGTTTCGATTAAAGTAATAAAAATGTATGAGAGTTAAGACATTTTGGCTATTAAATGTCAATAGTCTCTTCACTTCACTTTTATGCATTTGTATTACAAAACACGTACTTAAAATATAAAAGCTGCAAACCTCCCATTAGTTAATACTTACAGCTGCATTTTATATTCACTTAATAAAGATGTTACCGGACTTGCATGTCATCACTACTATTTAAATGCGAAGGCTTATTGTATGTAAGAATTGCATCAGATACTTCACAATAAAGCTAGTAACTGAAGACCTTTTAATTATAAAAAAATCTTTAAATGGAATATGTCGCAAAGAGAAATACTCAGGTCAACAAGGCGCGGTTTTATTGCCAAAAAAGAACAGACATAGGATTTGTAAATCTTATAATATTTTGTAAGGCTGAAGTTTCTATGCATAAATAAATTATTTAAATGTATTTGCTTTATTAAATCACACTCCTAATACAATAAAATACTTTATAACTTCCTATTCCTAATTAAAAAAAATAAATGAATTCTTAAAATAAAAAATATTAACTATCTAACTAGCACTGTTAAAAATAACGGATAGTCAAGTTATTTCCCATTCGACCTGTTTTAAATTACTACTCTATTGTATGATTAGTGCGAAATATTATATCGTAGTATAAATAGACACAAAGATTCCATGATTAATTAGTGACTGCTAATAAGTTTATTCAGCTTTGAAGTTTTCGCCTATAAATAACATTACAGATTAATTTGTGCTACATTTGCCTGTCTGCGTTTGTAAAATTAGGATAAATTAACATTTCGAATAATGTTCGTTTTGCTTCATTACTGCCTGTGATGTTCTTGGGATTTATCAAAGTCGTTTATTGTGACGATCTATAACTCTTTCGTAAATCTCATTATGCATGTACAATTCAAAGGTGTTAGTACTGGAACAAAATTTATGTTGAGATGTAGTTTGTTTAGAAACGCCAATATTTTCAGATGTTTATATTCCCCGAAAAATGTTATAATTTTAGTGATAAGACATAGCATGAAGTTGTCTTCAGAATTTAATAATCCTATGTACCAAAAACAATGACAATCGAATAAGCGGTTTAGTCGTGAAAGCGACACAAACTATGCTCGCATTTATAGAATTAGTAAAGTTATTTTCTAGACCTATTTCGCAATATGATTTAAATATAGAATAAAACTTATGCTGTTTAAATGTATACTTCGCGTGATATAAACACTTCCTCGATAAGTAGCCCACTTGTCGTCCAGTTTATTTCCAGTAAATAAAAAGCTTATGACATAAATCTCGGCAGTTTGCTGTTGGTACTCTCTAAAGAAAGAATAAATAAATGAATGTATGACGATCGTAAATAACAGTCGCAACAAAAAGTTTGTTTGATTCATTGTCGTCAAGTTTTCAAGGTTTACGCCAAAAGTGTGTTTATGGCGGAATAAAAATGCTGAGGTTGTTGTCACCATGTGTACCACCTGAGCCATGACATCATGTGCAATGATATATTATTTACACTAGTTTTATAATAGCACCGCATGTTTTTTATTGCTCTGGTAATTTGCCGCAACGACACCTATGAAGTTAAAATGTGATGCTCAAGTTCATTGTATAAACATTTCGCTAAAATGTTGGTAAAAGGAAGTGTTATTTTGATGATAAATTACTTCAAACGCTTAAAATAATCCATTAAGAAAAGGTTTACTCAAAAATGTAATTTTATATTACTACATCCATCCGTTTATTAAGTTATTTTAATTACCCGAATAAGACTTTTTGTACCAAAATGAGGAGACCGGATGGGTCCACATCCTTTAACTTTTATGCGAACTAAAATGTGTTTGTTGGCTGTAAGCCCGAATCATTAAAGTGGCATTCACACCATGATTTCTAAATTATCTATTATTCATACATACGTGTCTCGATAAACAACAACTGAATTACCATTTTATTTATTTTATTTTTGCTTTTCCTATGCATAAACAAGATATACTTACACAAAAGTACAATCTGAAAAAGGAGGCAAAATTTCGCTAAATAATGTTTAACTACTAGCATGTGTCTTACTAACAAAACCCAAATTTTCAGGTTAAATTATTAAACACAGAAAACATCGTCGTTTTAACGATCAGAAATGCTTTTCTGGACGACGAGAGAAATATTTTGACAGAATTAAGTAACGCCCTCGGATACGACGTAAAAGTTCTCAGATCAACTGTTATGCCCGATGGCGCGCAAGCAAATCAAGATGACAGTTCAAGGAAAAGGCGCAATGCTCAAGCAACGGGATCGTCTCTGCAGCTTTATGTTTATGGAATGATTGAACGCGAACCGGTCACTGTGGAGCGACTCACTGCGTAAGCTAAAACAATATCTTATTAATTCCGCTTCGTATTTTAATGTTAGGTATAATAAATTACATTTTACTGCTTTCAGTGATGTAAGTAACAATGCAATAGTCGCGGTCACCGTCGCGAGCGTAGTATCGCTTCAAGATTATCTAGAAGGTCGAGAGATATGCGTCATTCCAGGACGTGATACCGGCTTGTTGGTAGCGACGATCCTCCTCAGCATCCTGCTCTTCATACTAATCGTGTTGATAGCCGTATGGTTTATATTAAAGCGGTAAGTTTAAACAAAGAGACTATTTTCTTAAAAATATTTTTTCTCTCTATAATGTGTATATCTTTGTCCGCAGAAGGAAGAAGGTAAATTACGATGAATTTAGTGACGAGAACAGCTTAGCGTCGCGAAATGAGCCTCTTGGTCCGCAACCGAAACCCGTACACGTCCCAAAACCTAGACTGAATATTGATGAACTGAAGAAAAGTGAACGAAGACTTCAGGAAATGCTGCACGCCCCTGTTCATGAAGCTACACCGACGACGTCTAACAACGAACTACCGCTTGAATCTGTTATTGATATGCCACCACCAGATTCTCCCGCGCCTATAGTCACTGTTATACAATCTATAGACAAACTCAAAGATGCTACAGACGAATCGGACACTGATGAGTTTGGTGAAGTAGACACAGCAAGAAGAAAATCAGTAGTGACTTTCAATGAGAATGTGGAGAAAATTATACATGTAGAAGACAATGAGGATTTGAGCACACATCCGGGCTATGAGATATATAAATTGTGAATGTGATTTGTGCTACAATATATGTATGTATATAAATCATCTCATTTCTGTCCATACTTACTTATTAAGATACTCAAATGTTTACCGAGCATTTACTTAAATGCTATAAGCTATGTAAATTTTACAACTTATTCTATTATTTATACTCAAAATTAAATAAATTATTTTTATACAATTAATTTGTAGTGCTTTTATACTCATAAACAAATGACAATAAATGTGAATCGAACAATTCAACTGCCGGAAACCTTAACATAAATTCAACAATTAGCATCTACACATTTTTCGAATATTTGAAACATGAAAAGGACTTGTTAAATAAACAACGGAAATACGATATAAGATTCAAACTATTTGTTTACAGAACAATAAGATGTCAGAATGCACGTATTATATTTTTAAATTCAAAGACTATTTACCTACATACAGTTGCAGCCTCGCAGGCTCTTGCAGTTTGTGTTCCTACAGTGGTTTGAGAAACAAAATGGTGCGGCTTCGATGCCCGCACCAAGGCGAATGTTTAATTGACTTCACAAATATTTCTTACGATACTATATCTCAAGGTGTTTCATAGCTACGACTCAAGAGTATCTAGTATCTTAGTAGGAGGACCTAAATATGTTGTTGACAATTTTGTGTCTTTTTTATAAGTTCTCATCATTCAAGACTTCGTTGTGTTACTTAGAATCTTGTATTGGATAAAACCCAGTAATACTTTGCTGAAATCGAGCCCAAACTCCCGACCGCATATATGCCGCTGTATCAACGAAGCAGTTATTAAGTTAGTAAGTCAGTTGACGTGAATCATTGACAAACAAGAAACTTCACATAAACTAGTGAGGAAAAACCTAAAAACCACCATAATTTCTAGAAAAAGACTAGGAATTTAGAAGTAAAAACCACATATACCTCTAACTTCAAACTAAGCGAACATTTATTTCTAAGAAAATTAACTAAATGTATAAGTACACCTAATACATATTCTGGACCTTCCAATTAAAAGACAGATCCGCTTCGTCAGAATCAAAAAGAACCTCTTTGTCTCAACGAATCAAAATCGAAAATATATCTGTAGGTCATAAAAATTATTTAGATGATATACGTAACACTATTTTTTCACTGCTATTATATTTAAAAAATAATAACAACGATTAAATAGCGTTCTAAAAAATGTCTTACAGAATAAGATTTTTGTGTTAATTATTAAAGGAATTTCCACGCAAGTCCTGACGTCAGATAGCAACCACAGGTAAAGTCATTTACGCGACATGCATATTAAATGAAAAGACCTACAGATTTGTGGAATAATATATTCACCAGAAATTTAAAATAAAGCGGTTACTTGAATGAATCATTAACAATCCAAAGAACCAAAACATTCGATAGCACACGTCACATATTCTTACACTTGTCAAACATGCATGACACACATTTGTTCGTTGTTTCCACGGTCGCTGTGTGCACAATACGATCGTTAATATGATTCCTAGGTCGGACGGTGTCTACGAATGGTGAAACTCTTAGGGACAACAGAGAATCTAGAAAACTACTGAAAAAGAGCGATGGCCTTACCCTGTAATATTTAGTATATTTGTATGTATAAGCATCATTTTCAACTTGTAGTAACACATCTCTACTCGTTTAATAATATAGACACGATTGTATGTATGTGTTTGCCAAATATAAATCTATACCTACATTCACTAAAGATAATAAAGTTGCCAAAGATCAACGACAACATAAATCGATAAATGTAGATTCGTGGTCTACATATACAACAAATCGGCAATAAAATGTAGTCTCAACGGATTTAAAAGGTTCTTGACCCTAGCATCCGTTTGGGAGTTAAGTTACTTTGTCTTTACACCCATTAGTAAAATAAATTAAGGATTTATAAATATTAATAACTGGCAAAAATTGTCGTTGACACCAAAACATAATATATCAATTAATTTTTCCTCTATAGCGTTGGTTACTCATAAAATTGTTCGACAAAATATGTGGCAATAATTTACCAAAAAAAATTGGAGATACGATAAGCAATAATGATATTTTAACGTTTTGATAACAGTAATTCTAATTTAGTAGGAAAATACTGTGCTCTAGCGTGGCTCGATACCATGCGACGTGGCTTTTACAAATTGAGTTATTTATTACTGACTTGACGATGAACCAGAAGCTGTACTACAGGAAAAACGGGGAAAAAGGAAACTGCGTACACAAAATTTACCCCACATATTTTATTCATAATCTCTGTAATCGTTTTTCACAATCTTTTTCTTTATTAAAATATTAAACATTGAAGAAAAGAATCAACAGGATCCTTCATGCTTGAGGAGAATTCCTCGATGCTGAGTAGCCAATTAATTATTCCACCCGTCTAACCGTGCTGGACTAAGGCCTAATTGCTTCTATTACTAACACAGTCACTAACAAATATGAAAAGTTCTCATCAGGTTTATTTTTTCTACATTCCTGTATATTGCCTTCGTGGTGGTTGCGTTGTAATTATGAATATATTTTAAATATAATACAACACTTCACTATTCCACGTTCTCTACTATAGTGCTCATAGCTAAATGTATTATTGAAAAATTAATATTTATATATATTATAAGAGCACGTAATAATCATTAATAAAATCAAACGTTTTAAAAATGAATGAGAACGTCATAAAGAATTTTCTATAGCGAGATATACCAAGAATTTCTTAGGTACATCGAGTTTAGCTCTGGGATTTGCTCAGTTATAGAACTAAATCCGTGGGACGTATACGGATGAACCAAACTACATACATATTACTGAGTACTCAAAGTGAGTTACCTAGAGTACATATATTACTCAGAGTTCGCTATACAGAATAATTTAGCAGAGCCAACGCAAGTTTGGAGTCTTTAGAGACTTAACCTCAGCAACACGACATCTTGAATAAGATTCTGCAGACAGAGAAATATTTTGTAACCCTACTCGTGCGTCTGAGTACGTCCATACTTATGTATAACGGTTCTGCAACATTTCTGTCCCACCCAATATAATAACCAGTCGCTAAAACTGTTATCTACGACGCCTAACGACCCTAACATATTTTTTTAGTCAATTAAAGTGCTAACTTCGGCAACGTTTGCATGGCATTGTCCTCTTTACGACCGTCCCTAAGATACTATCGGCCTGTCCGAAATAAGTTATTGTTATTTTTTATGCCACAGTAGGTATTTGAGATACATTTCTCGTGTGTCTAAGACAAGCAAGTTTTGAAACATTATGCTTACTGCAATCGTGTTTTGTTTTCGACTTGCTAAGCGATGAAGTTCAGGTTTTATTTAATTGATGATGTCTCAACCTGAGTCATAATTAAATCAGTAGTATGTAAATTTAATCAATAATACATGTTACAAGCACACTAACACTCGAATTTATTAATGCTGGTTATTTTTACCTGACTTCTATTATGTCATTCGAAAGGTTACACCGACTTTATGGAAAATTATTCCTTTTTTGTGCTAACTTATCTCAACTACACCATATATGCTTGACTTTAACCGACCCGTCATGCCTTATGCAGAGCATTACTTTAACATTGACCCCGCTATTTTTTATGTCATTATGACTTCCATACAGAAATAGAAAACTATTGAGTTTCCTGTACACTTCATCTCAGACGCAATATTAGGTATCAATATAAAGTAGCAGCTCGGGACCTATTTCTTCCAAATAAACGAAAACTACACAAATAAAGATTTACCTTACCGCTTGGTACTTTAAGCACAACACGGCGATATGTGGATATAAAATTACGCTTTTCTTCACTCCTTCGACGGTACAGACCAGTCTATACATATATATGTCTTTCACTATAGCAGTTTGTACGTCCTTAATGTAATGCCATCTCAGTTGACTCTGATTATTTATTACCCTATAATCTACAATTTGGGTTTGATCAGTGTAACACAATATTTGACTTACATAATAAGAGTAAACATCATTCTTAATATCACACACGATTCACATGATTTATTATAGACTGCTCCGGTTTGTTGGCTAATATGATCGTTAGATTTAAGTTCGGTTCCTGAGGTCATGTTCTTAAGTATCACGTGGTTTAACATTGTCATCATCAGCCCATATGTAACCTACTGCTGGGCATGGTCCTCCTCTACAACTGAGAGGGTTCAGGACTCAGTTCACCACGCTAGCTAGCTCAGAGAGGGTTGGCGGACTAAGAGACCTAAGAAATTCCTAACAACTATTAGATGTGCAGGTTTCCTCGCCATGTTTTCTAAACTGCTAAAGCATTTGATAATTCTGACATAACTTGAAAAAAGTTAGAGGTTGCGCCTGGAGTTTGAATACGTTACCGTCGAGATTCTCGACCGCGTGCCTAAAGCTCGAAACCATCACATTTTTTTCTAAGTTTTTATCAAGATTTATGTCTAGAAAAACCTTTGAAATGTATAACAGCAGGAGAACCTAGACACATTCTTAGCTACCGTTTATAGATTTCCACTTAATTAGCATGTCTCTTCAACAGCTTGCAGAACCTTTTCGTTGGAATCTAAATATCTCCGCTCAATCATAAAATAATACTGAGATGTATCTTGAATTTATTATTGTTAATTATTTTTTTCTCGATGATTAATTTATCATGACAAAAGTATTTAACATTTACATCACCAATAATAGATGTAGCTAAGCCCTTTGTGGTCGAACAAGATTATACTGTCTTGACTACTTTGTCATTGTCAATGGGTAACATTTAGATGAGTAATAAATGTCATATTTACATCATTATACTAATTCTATCATAATAATAAAAGATAAAAAGTCAAATTACGTCATAATAATGCCCTAAATATTTTAATATTTGATCTTTTTATATGTTACCAGTTGTTGTGTTTTATAAGTATGGCCTCTAGATTCAGCCACAGGGTTGGGAATGTCGGCGGTTGTGGGTTCAATACACACATCTGAGTTTTTAAAGTTTTCTATGTATATGCAATGAATTATCTTGGACTATGACGGCGAAGGAATATAACGTGAAAAAACAGCTTAACTAAAAGTTCTTAGAAAATTTTTAGGTGTGTACCTCGCCAACCCGTACAAGGCTAGCGTGGTGGGCGAAGACCTAAACCTACTCAGTTATAGAGAAAGCAGTCCAGCAGTGGGATGTGTCCGCACATAATTTTCGCTTAATTATTTTACACTACTTTCCAACAAGACTTATGTACCTATTCAGACATATTATTATTTATCTAGAATATCCTTCAAAATCTTCACCTGTCAACCAAATAAACTGGTCGTGTTTGAAAAAAATGGAACATCTAAAAACTCGTTGATGTTTTGCACACTAAACCATTAAGAATTTTTTGAACAAGCTCTTCAAAATAATGTCGATGTTGATACCTAAACTCATTCCTGTTCTTAATTCACATAGACAGTACATTGCTTTTAGCTTGGCTCGCTTAAGAGGGACGTTGAATGCTTTAAGTCGTACAATAAATGTAAGCATTGCAAATACTTGTACTTTAAAAGCGCTAAAGCCGATGTCGAGAATATTTGTTGACTTCAAAAGGATTTTTTAACATCGAACTACTGTTGCAGAGGCAAAGTTTATTAATATGGAAAATTTACATTTATTTAAAAGGTAGCATATGCCCCTTTCTCAAGTTTTTTTTACTAGCTGTGTACCTTTAGATTAAGATCTTTTTAATATACACAATATTATTTGGAGCATTTCTGAATATTGTAACGAATGTTGGAAATTATTGAAATAAATAAATAAATATCTCGTTACCGCCTGAAGCTACGTTTAACATTGCATTACATTCGTTATGAAAGACCGACTATAACGTACCCAAAAGCAACATAATATTTACTAAACTCACTTTTGTTACTTAAACTTAACTTGGTTTAAGCATGCAGTGACATTGAATCGTAAACTTGGGACGAGCAAGTTCAGTGTCGGTAACTCAAGTAAAATCTTCATTTTCCCAACGCTTTTTAACAACACTCATAACCTTGACAACTTCATGTTTTATTTCTTACACTTGTATTAACGTAGTAGCTTGTGGAAACATTTATTTGGCAGTAAATTAAAAAAGAAACTAATACATTTAATTTCATCTTTTTATTCCATGTAAATTGTTTATTTGTAGTTTAATTAAAAAGGCCAGATGCAACCCACGCCTTTTACATTAAAGTCATATCTTAAGTAACTTCAATGCTAACTTATAAGAATCTCCAACTTTTCTAATATACTTTCATATTTAGAATGACCTTTACAAATAGTGAGCTATGAAACCGTCGTATACCGTTTGCTTCCATTTCTAATACATAATTTATCTTATTTTACTCATAGCATCACTTCAACAAAAACAAAGGTCTGAGACCTAATTTAAAAAAAAAAGTTTAAACTTTGTACCAGGTCGCTTTTATCAATTATACGATAACTAGTTATTTCATTATAGCTTGCATATAGGTAAATCTGAATTTAGCAAAATTTATTTTAAAGTTTAAAGGGGTAGATAAGCTGTAGATTACACTGTGGTTGGAATAATCCGATTTGGCTAGAGTAGTGTCAATGTCTTAAAGAAATAACTTGGTGTAACAGTCGAATAGGGCAAGATTGTCTTAATTATAAGAGCCTAATGGCCAAACTTTGGCTGTTTGAAAAATGCTGAAAATTTGTCGCATATAGAGTTCGGATCGTGATCACGTGGGCAGCTGGTAGATAGTATAGATATATAAAATAATACCTCAAATTATATAAAGTATTTTTTTCTTCGTAATAACATTAGAAATAACGTCATCCATTGTATACCTACACACTTAGTAGGTATAGTTTAAACCCTCTACCAGATTCCCCTATACTTTAACAAAACACTACCAGATACGAAACGACACGTGTATTACGTCATATCAAGTCTCGACACTCCTATGCTCTCTGCTGCCCTTTAAAGCGCAATATTTGAAAGTTATTATCATACGTTCTTTGTTGGCGTATGACACGCAATTCTCCACAACATATGAGTAAGCAAACTTATCATAAGGTGAGTACTTGATATACGATCATCTTACTGTAGATTAGCAAACGTTTATTATACCAAACTCTTGCACGAAGCTTCTCCAGGAACTTAAGGGCTCTTCCACTACGGATATTAATCTTTGCATCAAGTGACAGGTTACGCGACGTTAAGAACACTAGGCAACAGAAACTATCAACTGTTCTCAATGGAAAACCCTTTGTATATGTGTTACGATATGTTTTTCGTATTCCGTGCCTAATATATTCGATGTATGGTTGAGAAGACACGTGTACAAATATTTGTATTAGAATTTTTAATATTTTTGTTAAATTACATTTAAAATTTATTTTATTATTAGCAATAGTTTTTTCAAACTTTCATAACCCAGGATGGAAAACATAGGTTTTGATAATTTCTAAGTTAGCCTGTAATACATCCGAATCTATTATAACATAGTTAACTCTACTGGAGACAGCCGTAATATTATTTTAACGGCTCTCTATCCCCTTTTTTTTCTTATAATTTATATGACTTAACAAAATACATTTTTTTACTACTAGCAAATTTCGGGGGAAACATTATGTAGGTGTCTAAGATTTTCAGCATTAGCGTATATGCATTACGCACCGGCTGGGTTAAGAAAAAATGTAGGCTAACAGAGACCGAAACCTTTACGATTATCTCATTATTAATCATGTAGACTTCCCACATACACTACTCATATGGCACCTAAAAAATTAGATTTTCCATCCCTAATAGAAATCACGCAATCTAATTGCCAGGAGAATTTTTAAATAATCATGAGCTTTGTATTTCTTAAGTTTTACATTAACTTGAATTCAACTTTTTAATACTTGTTGCGGAATGACATAAATTATTATTTTATCTGCAGCTATTCGTAAGAAACTTATTCCTTTGGGAAATTATTTAGTACTAACTCCCAGTAAATCGCGTCTTTCAAGTTGAAGACTAGCTGTTTAACACTCAGTTTCAGACTTAACGTAAAATTTAATCCATGTACATTAAAAAATACCAATTAGGTTATAGAAAGAATTTAGATTTAATCTTTAACGTAACATTTGATGAAATTAAATTAAAAGAAACTTTTTAAACCGCTTCTCCAGCAAGTGTGCAAGATACTACTGGAAAAAATTAAAGGATCAAAAAATAAATCCAAATTTTTGGGCGATTTTCAACAGGCCGTAACTTCGAAAAAAATGGTCGTGCAGGAAATTTAAAAAAAGAAACTTGTAGCTCCAAGTATCTTGTTTTTGGATTAATACATTAAAATTTTGTGGCATCAGCGGTTTTTGTGTGATCTTAGGAAAACCAGCAACAAACAAATTTAACAAAAAATCTTGTTTCTTTTTTTTAATATACGGGCGTGGAAAAACATGTTCTTACTAAACCCGTATAAAGATTAGATACTTTGTTTATTTAGCTTTAATTTCGTTCTTTTAACACCTCGATATGTTTAGTCCTCGCCAAGATATCAGTCTCCAAATGGAAAAGGATCCTTTTGTCTTTAATTATCGATATCTCAGCAACCAATAATTACACATCAAGTGAAAGATGCGTTTCAAGAACTTGAATAAATATCCTTTAACCACTAGTTATTACTTTTTCGAAAAAACGAGAATTCTTCTTGTTACATGAATTTGAAAATGCAACAAAAAATGAGTTTTAGGTGGTGTTTTGGAAATTCAAGCGCTGGATCGAAAATATTGTGAAAACCAATAATGTCGAGTGTGCGTTTTACAGTTCAATATGTCCACGAAAATCCTACAAAGTGCCAAATTAATCCATCCAGCCGTTTTTGTGATTCACTCGATCGAATTTTTGAAAAAATAAGGGATCACGTTTTTGCTCTGCAAAGCTCAAATTTAAGAAATGAGAAATATTCTTTTTTAAGAGCTTTTTCCACATTTTGTTGCATAGATTTGTTGTTTTGGAACAACTTGAGGAAATTTAACAAACAAACGCCCAATAAATTAAAAATTTCGTCAATGCGAATATTGTTGCTCTAAAATTCGTTAATCACACACAATAGCAACAACGGGCAATATTAGCGTTGGTGACTTAAATTTCCTCAAGTTGCCCCAAAACAACAATTTCGTACAACAGAAACGTGGAAAAAGCTTTAAAAAATAAATATTTTTTATTTCTTAAATTATGAGCTTTGCAGTGCAAAAACGTGATCCCTTATTTTTTTCAAAAATTCGATCGAGTGAATCACAAAAACGGCTGGATGGATTAATTTGGCACTTGGTAGGATTATCGTGGACATATTGAACTGTAAAACGCACACTCAACATTATTGGTTTTCACAATATTTTCGATCCAGCGCTTGATTTTCCAAAACACCACCTAAAACTCATTTTTTGTTGCATTTTCAAATTCATGTAACAAGAAGAATTCTCGTTTTTTCGAAAAAGTAATAACTAGTGGTTAAAGGATATTTATTCAAGTTCTTGAAACGCATCTTTCACTTGATGTGTAATTATTGGTTGCTGAGATATCGATAATTAAAGACAAAAGGATCCTTTTCCATTTGGAGACTGATATCTTGGCGAGGACTAAACATATCGAGGTGTTAAAAAAACGAAATTAAAGCTAAATAAACAAAGTATCTAATCTTTATACGGGTTTAGTAAGAACATGTTTTTCCACGCCCGTATATTAAAAAAAAGAAACAAGATTTTTTGTTAAATTTGTTTGTTGCTGGTTTTCCTAAGATCACACAAAAACCGCTGATGCCACAAAATTTTAATGTATTAATCCAAAAACTAGATACTTGGAGCTACAAGTTTCTTTTTTTAAATTTCCTGCACGACCATTTTTTTCGAAGTTACGGCCTGTTGAAAATCGCCCAAAAATTTGGATTTATTTTTTGATCCTTTAATTTTTTCCAGTAGTGTATTTAAGAGCATTTGGCAATTAAAGATTCAAACAAATTTATACGTTGCTTCCTTAATGTAAAACTATATTACCAACCGAGTTACTATCCAAACACAACTTGGCTATACAGACCAAAGAATTCTAGCATTTATGTAAACGGAGCTCTCGTTACCTTTACAACACAGTTGACCAGATTAGATCAAAGCCATTTTCCGCTGCTCATATTCGGCTTCGAGGTATTGTAATTTTAATTTTGCCTTGACTGAACAAAGCAAAAGTCTCATAAAATTTAACTACGAACAGGACAGCTAGATTACTTTTATGGCAGGATATAAAACCATACAAACATCGTAGTGGAACTTTCTGCTGGTTCCTGCCGAACAACATTTTAGTGCTACAAGTATAACTGTCAAACTTGTAACAATATAATATTGCAACTAAACTTGTATGTACAGTTACACATCGGTTGACCGCCTTTTTAATGTAATCCACCTATAGAATTTTTATGTTTGCAGGCGGGTCGAAGCGACCTAACGTTTTAGGTATTGAAAACATCACCAACTAGCTCCAGAGTTCGCGTTGCGATAAGAAAAATTTATTACTACATTAAAAAGTTATTCAACTGTAAATCCACGTGATAATGTTATTTAGCGCCAATAAAAAAATATTTTGGTTAGCCATTAATTCTACATATGCCAAATTTAAATATTGATTTGTGTTTATACGTAAATAACGCTAATTTGCCTAGATTTTTTCTTATTAGTGAAAAGAAATGATTATTGAATTTATGTGAACTTCTTTTCATATTCGCGACGGCGAAACTTTCTCGCACCATAATAACCAGCAAAGTTTTACGTTCCAAATATAATCACCAATCTACATTTTATAAAATAGTTCAATAATTTAAAATAATAATAGTAGAAATATTGTTTTAAATTATTTTTAAAATATTATCCCATGTAATAAATTGAGTCTCCCCAAATTTCAAACATCCATCAATTTTATAATAGCCATGTTTGGTTTCCATACTTACGTTTAGGCCATCAGTACTTATCACCAGCATCGTGCGTGGGCATATTCGATGTTAAACATTTGTGTAACCACTCCTAAACGACAATTTTGTTATTCAAAATCCTGCGGTATGCCAATCAGTTTTCAGTCAAGCAAACAAACATGACATCATTCAATTGTTGAAGTCTTGTTTTATTTGGTTTGATCAGGCCTTTTATTGGAGGCTATCTGTTTGTTCACTTAGCAACACAGCGCGTGACATAAATGCCTATACTTGTCTAAGTATGTAGACAAACAATTAAAAAGTTCTAAAATGAATACCGATGTCTTTCTCAAATGAAAACTCTGACAAAGATGGCAAAAAGAACTAATTGCCAACAATTCAATTAAGTTTTCTTTTAAAGATGGACGTAATGAAATGTTACTCAATTAGTTGCTATCAATTTGTGCCTAATTGGGCAAATTTGTTAAGTTGAAAAACGTTCTTAATTTTGATTTTTATCTAACATAGTCAATATAACAACTTTCTTGTTTGATGAGGAAATTTTATTATACGAATCGTTACGTAGCCTTGAGGCAAACTCATCGTCCATGTTTCTTTTCAATACTGCTAAATTACGAATATTATTATTATTTTTTACAAATACCAAACTGATTTACCGACTACATGAGTTTCCAATTAGCCCCAATGTTAGGGTTAGTTTTAAAAAACCTTTCTGCGGTTTTTCTTACTCAAATCACCACAATGCGGAGGCATTATAGTTCGTTCATACAAATAAAAGAACGATAAGAGTTCATAAATCAGTTTGTATCACGCATTAATGTAATATCTTGCACTCAACGGACTACATTTAGATTAAAATGCTAAAATATTGAACACGCTTTATTAACTGTTACAATGACTACAATTTCATATAATCATTTTTGAATGCTTCGGTATCCATTGAGTTTCAAAATGAATATTCCTGTTATTTTGTACTATTGTTTGTTATCTTGTAAAGTGCTTACAACCAATTGAACACATAACATGAGCCTTCTCAATCCTTTGTACAAATGCTATAAACAAAATTGCCTTCAATTTACATTAAATTCTAAATTCAAAAGGACAACACAAATTACTATTATATAGAAGACATCCAATAGAAAACATTAACTCATTTGAAGTCCACAAGCTATTTGTATAATTATATGATTTAAATTTTGGTAGGTACAAGATGTTTTCATTTTAAGTCAAATAAATAATTTGTATTTAATAATATAAGTCAGAGCAACATCCCCGGCTATTCCGAGGATATACTCGTAAATCCTCGGAATTGTGTACACAAATACAAAATAATATACACAAACCTAAAGACCTTTTTTTATAAAGTAAATCTGATATCCCAATGATGTTTATGATTCAGCATTCATTTTCATCTTGAAATGGTGTCTTTCAACCAGAGACCGCCATTCGTAGGATACGTGACAAATCCACAATAAGGAGAGCCCGAACTACGTGTCACGGTTACTAAGGCGTGCCGCTGCCATGAATGCTTTGTGCTTATAACTACTATTTTTGTCATCCTGTGGGCGGAAATGCAATTGTATGGAACTAATTACAGTTAACAAAATTATAATAACTATGAATAGACATTTTACGACGGTTGGTTTAAGCGAATCCTGTCCTTTATATTTAAGACTTAACCACTTATACAAAGAGGTATGTAGACGTATAATTGGGAACCAACAAAATACAAATGACAATTATGATTTCTGATATAATACGCGAATTGGACGGCTTGAACGAGGTAGTTACGCTGCTGACATATATTTCGACGTTAAAAAATACTTCTGCGTTTCATTTGGTGAATCTTGTCAGATTTATGGTACAGAACCGATAGACTTGACAATTGTTTATGATAATTCCGCCGCAAAAGAATATTAAACCCACCAGAACACACTAACTGAATAGCAACAAAAAGAAACCTTTAATTTACTCTGAACTATTAGTAACATATTAGCTATCAAGCCTTACTAAACCTGGCTTTACTTCTAACACATTCATAATATCTTTGTATCTTGACTATTTTTATCTTCATTACATTAATGCATACAATTTCAGTACTCGCTCTCAAGGGACTAGTGAAAGCAAATTGAATCAGAACTCTTGCTACTAAAGTGGTATTTTTTACTAAAGTATTTTAAAGAAGATATTGTGAATGTAAATATGATTTTCTCTCAGTGGCTGTAAAAAAGTTAAGGAACATTTGCTATGTACATATTAAATGGTTCGGGTTCGATCAGGATAAATAAGTTGTTTACACTTAAAAAAGGAAGTTTTAGTATCTGAGTTATATTGAAATAAATAGGTTATTTAGGTAAGTGACGAACAGAACGAAGAAGTTTTAGCAATTAAGCACTTATTATGGCCTGCAATTCAATAGTGATAAATTCTTGAGAAATAACTATAGTCTCATTACGTTTATTGCTATACTCTCATGGAAAAAAATAAGGAATAAATCATATTCTTTCATTTATTTCTTACATATGTAAACATTTTACAGGATATAGGACGTATTCATACAAATATAAATTAACTGCTAATAATGAAGCAATCTAATAAAAAATCTTATCCAGTGATGGCCTCGAGGTTTAGGCGTGCGGTCGAGAATCTCGGCGGTCGCGGGTTCGAACCCCAGGCACACACCTCTGACTTTTCGAAGTTATGTGTGTATTCAAATTGAATTATCACTTGCTTTAACGGTGAAGGAAAACATCGTGATGAAACCTGCACACCTAAAAGTTCTTAGGAGTTTCTTAGGTGTGTAGTCCGCCAACCCGCACTAGGCCAGCGTGGCGGACTATGGCCTAAACCCTCTCAATGGTAGAGGAGACCCGTGCTCAGCAGTGGGCGTGTATGGGTTGATGAAGAAGAAGAAGAATGAAGCAATCTAATAAAAAAGGCCAATTTGTGTGCTTAATGTTCTAATCAAAATACGAAAGTTGTTACTGAAACTTACGTCACTGCAAACGCTTAACTTATAAGAAGCATTTAACTGAAAATTTAAGAAGATATTAAATCCACATTGCATTTAAGAGAAAGTTTCAATGAGCATTGGAAACATTAAACCCTGCAAAAACAGAGCGAGCATTCACGAATAGCAAATGAGGTCTGAGATTTCTACATGAAAAATAATCCATCTGTGGAAACAGGGATTCTTTCAAAAATGCAAATTAGTGCCACAGCTGACTGCGTATAAAAACGACTTGAAAAACTATTTTAACATTTATAAATCTTTGATAAATGCTTCTAGTCTTAGCGATAATTCATACTTGCTCGGGCTATAATCCTCTAAGGGACAGACGAAAGTTTATGTCCATGCCTTCGTTAAACTAGTCACTACAAACCTTATAGTCCAATAGGCGAGATGCGTGATAGCATATGGATGTTCATAACAGAAACTATACCAATTCGCACGAAGCTATATTAGTGGACTATGACCATCTGTAGAGAAGACCCTTTTTATGTATGCTCAATAATATGAGTATGTATTATGCGAAGTATATGTACGTCCTGAAAATAAACATTCGGCTACACTTGGCCTAGATACACAAAATATGTAAGTGTATTATCACTTAGGAACATTATGCTAGTCATGCTACCAGTAACCTCACTACTAAAATACAAAGTCCCAACATCCTTTTCCATGAATGATAGTTGTAAATTAAATATTAAAATAATACTGGGAATATCCTTTGATGCAGTCTTAAATGTCGTGTAAACAAGCGTATCACTTATATTCATGTTCAGGAGATATTGAAAATGTGATAATTATTTTGCCACACCGTGTGCGTTCAAGGTTGTTGAAAACTTAAATATTATCTAATCGCAGTTCCGTTTTCTCAACGCGGGGAAAATCACAATTTGTTTTATTTCACATAATTGGAATGCTGTAATATGTAAATTTACCCACCAGTTAGTAACTCAAATTTCTTGGTAATGCAACTGGCGAGCGTCAGAATAATCAAAACACCATAATAATATTGTGTTAGCAGACACTTGCCATCTAACATTACCTTATAAAGGAGACCATTAATTGTAACTGTATACAAAGGAGACAAACTTTAAAAAGATCCTATTTTTATACGTTTGGAACCGCGGAAAGAACTGGTAATGTAAATAACTGTTTAAAACTAAAAATATGTAGACATGTGTAAAAATTAATAGAGTTTTTTGTAAGCTGACTCACACAAGCCCTGTTTTACATAGAATATTGAAATGCAAATAACATATATCAAATTTGGCGTAAAGTAATCAATACATTATTAATATTAGCATAATCAGATAACGCGGTAGATTCTTGAAATTTTAAACAGTCAAAAGGTGACTCTCGGTTAATGTGGCCAATTATTGCTGTATAGGCTTAAAATTGAATAAATTAAGCGGACAACGATCTCTTCTCTTAAATATTACATTAAAATAACAAAATAATTAGTCATTGTTTATTTAATATTTTGTTCAAGTTGTACTGAGTAAAGTAATTCTCTAATAATGACTATTATTCTAACTAAATTTTGAAATAGATGAATGTAATATTTTTATTGAATAAATATTATTATATTTTATCGCTTAAAAGAGAGCGAGTTTGAACCTCACACAGTTCAGTAAATGTACGGCATACCACTAAGATCCGGGTTTGTTTGTTATGAAAAATCTTCGAAATTTATTTACCATTATTAATCCTAGTAGTTACTAAAAAAAGATGTGGTCTTAAAACCACGGCAACTTGATTTATTCACGAAGGACGAAGATGAAACAATATTTAGCCGAAGTAATTTTAAAAATATGTCAACAATTGTCTGAATGCCAATATTGCTTCCTTAATAAATCTTATCTATCATCTCACTTGGAACATCTTCCGCACTCCGTTAATTTCAAACATTTGCAATGTTACTGTACAAAGTTTTTTTCCAATGACTAGTAGACCAGTGGTTACGTGTGTGAAATAATTATCCTTTTATCTTTTAGAACAATATCGCAGCGTTTGAATCAACCTGTGAGCACAGCGGGACAGTAGGCCACACACTAACGTTAGTTTACTATTGTATTGTCGGCCGCGTTGTCGATCTTATCTATTCAGATTCAAAATATGTCAAAGCTGAATGCAAAAATCAGTCCATGTTTAAAAGACAACAAGTTTTTTATCGATGAGATTTAATTAGAAACGGTTAGTGGACCGTTACGCGTTGATGGAGGTGATCATTAAGTCGCATGTTTATACATATTCGACGTCACAAAAATTTGGTATACCTATTTATAAAATATTTATTACATATCCTAATCGACAGATTTGATACTTTACTTTTAATATTTTTAAGTGTCACAAACGTAATAAAATACTTTTTACGGTGTGTTTATATTATTTCATAAATTTAAAAATTATAAATATTTTATCATAAAATTAGGAAAGGCGAGACAAATATAATATCAAATGAACCTTTTTTTTCTCCGTTACTTTTCCTACAATCAAAGAATAGTGAATCCCGAAGATATTTATTGACAGCCCCGTGGCGCAGTTGGCTAGATACCAGCTTGCAAAGCGAGCGGCCGCGGGTTCGATCCCCGCACCGAGACAAATGTTTGTGTGATCCACAAATATTTGTTTCGGGTCTGGGTGTTTGTGAGACCGAAAAGTCTCTCGTAGTTTCTGATACCCACGACACAAGACTCGTATCTTAATGTGGGGTCAGGACTATGTATGTGACTGTTGGGTGTATTTATTTATTTATTTATTTAGTAATTATTAATAGTTTGTATTACCTTGTCACACACACGATAACATGCAAATCTTCCCAATTAAAAGTATGTATATATAGCAACTATGCGGTGTCCTACATTACAAACTTTTATGTCAAAGATAAATAATACCTCGGACTTCGTATAGAAAGTTAAGCAATTTGATAGAACTGAGTTGTTGCGGAAAGGCAAACATTTTATTTCCATCCAGACACCTTTGTTAAGCGAGTTAAGTTTCACAAACTTTGTGCCCTAGCTGTTTGCTTTGGAACATTAAGCCAACAAATAATTAACGAGCCAAAGTTTTAAAATCTACTGCTTAATTTTCCTGTGACTAGAAATCTCTTTAATATTGTTATATTCTACGTATCCCCAATCACTCCAGTATTTATTCTAAAATACTTCATTGTTTTTAAAAAAGCTAGTCTGTTGTAAAGTGCCAAAGCTTGCGATCTATTTCAATCATTAGAGAAGATGCTAACTCCACAAAGCAGAACGAATTTTTTTCGCCGATCTGCAAGAATCAACCTCCGTACTGGCTGATTCCTAAATACTACTTATTTTTATTCATCATAATCACCAAATCTATTCGCCAATATACATATTTAAGTCAAAGAAATTCGTGTTACATTTTAACGATTAAATATAAAAACCAAAGTGCTTTAATATAAAAAAGGAGTATAAATTGAGCTTTTTGAATCTTAAAAAAAGAATATTAAATTTTTTAAAGTGGAATATAAATAATGTCATCTAAGTATTGTATTTTGCACGCCCGCGGCAATCTTATAAAGAAGCAATAAAATTGCAGCAGTGCGCTGCTAGCAGTGCTCATAATACCGGCCATTTGTGTCATACATTTTCTTTTAATTCTATGAGAGAGATTATCTGCCTTTTTTCACAATTGCATTAGAGTAGTTGCACGTGGACCTTCTTAAAAACTAAATATTCTACGGTAGACTTTTTGTACGGGACTAATGTTCCACGAGAAATATTTTTATATCTTCGTATTCTGCATGCCTTGCCGAGGCGCCCTGCGGTGCAAGTAAGTTTAGCGATGTTATACAACGTAGTTTTCTAAAAGATAAAAATACCTGTTTTGATGGCAGTTCATTGTATCTATATCTATAGATAGTTATCTAACAATTATGTTGGATGTATGACATTTACAGTCAGCATGAAATTATTTTTTTCGGGATTTCTATATGAATAGTTAATAATAATAATATACCAAAATTATAAAGTATTAATTTAAAATAAATTAACGGTGAAAAACATATTTTAAAATCAAGCTTTTATTATGCACGAAAAATTAAAAAAATAATTTCGTTAATGCAAAGACCTCGGCCGCGATGAGCTTTTAGATCACTTAAGAATATTAATATACTAGTTATAGATAATATATGTTTATGTATCATACTTCTAATGATAAACCGAACACTTTTGTAAATTATTACTTGTAAAGTTTAAAAAACTACGAATTTTATGAATGTTTTCTTAGTTTATTTTTTTAATTTTTCGTGCATAATAAAAGCTTGATTTTAAAATGTTTTTCACCGTTAATTTATTTTTAGCTTTTTAGTTGGAAATATTTCTAAGTCTATCCATTTCGTAGTCATACCGAAATTCAACTCAATCGGTCCATGGAAACTAGTGTTCCTATGGGCACTGTTATACCCCTGTTAAAACAGGCGTGAATATAAAATAAAAACGCTGCGTTTCCTATCGCATTGACGTCAATGCAATAGGAAACCAATCCAATACTCAATCATTATAAATATTAGTGCTTTGCTATTTTCAAGTAGTTTTTGATCGGACTTTCGTCGGGTGTAGGCCATTTGTAATATATATTAAATAAATATCAATTCTTTAATAAAAAGTCTTTTTAAAAAAGTCTTCTTCGACCCACCCCGTAACATTGGTGTCAGAAGTGGGATACCAGTGCCAAGAAACATCGAAGAATCGCGCTGGTATAAAGGGTCGCAAATCAATCACCGTGGACCTACACCGTAAAGAAACCAAAAACTCCGGGGCTTCATAAACCAACGCCTCGACAAACTTGTCGCCGTATCGCCGTGTCGACGTGTCGCTGAGTCACCGTGTCCCAATATCTCCGTGCCTGAGCACCTCCGTGTCGCCGTGTCCGAATACCTCCGTCTCGTCGTGTCTCCGTGTTGCTCTATCTCCGTGCCTCCGTCTCGTCGTGTCTCCGTGTTGCTCTATCTCCGTGCCTCCGTCTCGTTGTGTCTCCGTGTTGCTCTATCTCCGTGCCTCCGTCTCGTCGTGTCTCCGTGTTGCCCTATCTCCGTGTCTCCGCGTAGCCACGTGTCACTGAACTGCTGTGCCACGTGTCTCCGAAAACTTGCTGCGTTTCTGGCTGCTGAAGCGTCCCTGTTTCCTGTGCCACTGAAGCGTTGCTGTGATCCGTGCTGCTGAAGCGTGGCCGTAGTTCCTGTGTCACCGCTGCAGCCGCTGTCCTTGCTGTCGTGCCGCTCCACCGCCACTGCTGTACGAGTTTCCCGATGTCTGCCGCTGTGGCCGTGCTCCTGCTGATTCTGTAAGTAGAACATCTTATCTCTGTTATCGCTAATCCTCCGACCTTACTATCCTTTTTAAATATTTTGTAGTTATACTTACCTTAATTATCCTTATCCATATAATCTTATTTATTTAAAACTATTATATTCTTTCCCAACATAGTCCAAATTAAATTATTATTTAATTTCCTCCATAATTTTATATATTTTTCTATTTAATTTCTCTTTTTCCCAGTTAAAATGACTGAATCAAAGAAAAACGTAGCTTCAGCCGAAATCATAATGAGTGAACAATTTTCTTTAAATGTTTTATGCAAGTTTATTAATTCATATAATGGTGATCGCGAAACCCTCACAGCCTTCTTATCTAACTGTCAAGACGCCTTAGATTCAGCATCACCTAGTCAAAAAACATTACTTTTTAAATTTATTAAAACCAAATTAGAGGGTAAAGCCCAAATCGCATGTTCTAACAGAGTCTTCGACGACTTTGAGTCATTAAAGAGTTTCTTAAGGCAAAATTTTGGGCAACGGAAACACTATAACCATTTATTCCTAGATCTCCAGGCCTGCAAGCAACAACCGAGTGAGAGTGTAACACAATTTTCGCTTAGGGTTGAGAAATGTCTAACTGAACTACAGACAGAAATTTATAATTCTGATACGTTAAAAAAAGATTTATCAGGTCGGTTAGCTATGACGGAAGACTTAGCGTTGCACACTTTCATGTTAGGATTACATTCGCAGATTAGTAATTTGGTGCGTTGTCGAAATCCAAAGTCCCTTAACGACGCCGTAAACGTTGCAATTGAGGAAGAAAAAATACAAAATTTCGTTTCAAGGAGTGCGTTAAAATCAGAGTCTATAAATAATAATAAACCGAATAGCTCCCGATTTTCTCCAGTTAGACAGTCATTTAGTCCTAATGCCTCTCGATTTCCGCAAAATAGGCAATCACATCCCCAAAATTCGCGCGATCAGATTTATTGTAAATACTGTAAAAATCCGGGCCATGATATTTCACAATGCCGCAAACGCAAATTTAACAACGAAAGGCGTAAACAATTGCATGCGCAAGTAGCTCATCATATTTCTGAAGCGCCGCCGCCACCATTGGCGTCATTGCCGACATACGATGACATGGCACACGCCAACGTCAATGATGTATCGGATTTAAACTAGCTCCTCGGATTACGAACTCGTGCCGGCGCATTCCGAGAAATAATGGCACAAATCATTTTGTTTCCAAGCGCGTTTCAAATATCAACATGTCACAATCAAAGACGATGTTAACTTCTAAATCTATAATACCTAAAAATCGTAACATCGACCTATCGCGTAAATCTCTTACACCTCAACACATTCCTCCGGGAACCGCTGTCTCGTTGAGTCCTAAATCTCTTACACCTCAACACATTCCTTCGGGAACCACTGTTTCGTTGAGTCCTAAATCCTTTACACCTCAACACATTCCTTCGGGAACCGCTGTCTCGTTGAGTCCTAAATCTCTTACACCTCAACACATTCCTACGGGAACCACTGTTTCGTTGAGTCCTAAATCCTTTACACCTCAACACATTCCTTCGGGAACCGCTGTCTCGTTGAGTCCTAAATCCTTTACACCTCAACACATTCCTTCGGGAACCGCTGTCTCGTTGAGTCCTAAATCTCTTACACCTCAACACATTCCTACGGGAACCACTGTTTCGTTGAGTCCTAAATCTTCTACACCTCAACACATTCCTTCGGGAACCGCTGTTTCGTTGAGTCCTAAATCTCCTACACCTCAACACATTCCTACGGGAACCGCTGTTTCGTTGAGTCCTAAATCTTCTACACCTCAACACACTCCTTCGGGAGCCACTGTTTCGTTGAATCAAAAACCAAATTACCGAGCTCGACATGTTTCGCCGCGAGTCCATACATCATCTAAATCTAAGATTATAAGTACGTCAGACGTTTCTACTCCTTTATATGAGGTAAACACACTACAGAATAAAATATCTTTACCTCATATATTCTTAAACACTAAGTACTCTCAGATCCCTCTTTGTTTTCTTATTGATACCGGATCAAGCGTTAGTATAGCGAAACTCTCTAACTTTAAAGTAAGACCTTTAATGGCAAACGAAAAAATACACCTTAAAGGTCTTAATGCGGAAAATTCTTATTGTGAAACGCTAGGGTCATTTGAAATGGAATTTCAATGTTCTTCAAATAAAAGTAGTGCAAACTTTATTCCATTCGTTTTTAAATTTCACGCTATCAACGAAAATATACAATTAGAATATGATGGCATTTTAGGCAACGACTTTCTAAGAAAATTTCATGCCGACATCAAATATTCCGAAAATTGCCTCAAAATACAAAATCATTATTTGCCCATCTATTTTTCTCAACCTAGTTACATTATTCCTTCGCGTTCGGAGGCAGTTATCGAATGTCCCATTTTAAACTCACCATCAGAACTTATGAACGTTACCGAAGGCCTAGTTCTTGACCACAGCATATCGGACGGTGTTTATATAGCCAATTGTATAGTTACAGTCAAACCAAACCATAGAGTCAATATATCAGTACTTAATACTACCGAGTCTGACGTAGTTATAAAAGATTATCGCGTTCATTTAATTCCTTTCGATGTCCAATCATCCGTACAACTCAATAAAAACATTACGGAACACGTTTACAACATTCATAGTTCCCACTTAGACAGATCTCAAAAAGTACTAGATCTTATCAGAACATCTCATCTTAATAATGAGGAGACCAAAACACTACTCGAGTGTTGTTCTTGTTACACCGACATCTTTTATTTGGAAGGTGAACCACTTTCTTGTACGAATGCCATAGAGCATTCAATCGATACCAAAGATGCTGCGCCTATTCATGTAAAATCTTATCGTTTTCCTGAGTGTCACAAGGGTGAAGTTGAGAGCCAAATAAAAAAAATGTTAGATCAAAATATAATTCGCCCTTCTATATCGCCATGGAGCGCTCCCGTGTGGGTTGTTCCCAAAAAACAAGACGCCTCCGGTAAACAAAAGTGGCGAATTGTAATAGATTACAGAAAGCTCAATGATACTACAGTAACCGAAATTTACCCAATTCCTTTAATAACAGATATCTTAGATCAGTTAGGACACTCTAAATATTTCACTACTCTTGATCTCGTGAGCGGATTTCATCAGATCAAAATTAAGGCCGAGGATGCTCCTAAAACGGGTTTCACAGTTGTCACTAATGGTAGCGCATCAGGACATTACGAATTTACTCGAATGCCATTCGGGCTCAAAAATGCACCTTCAACCTTTCAAAAATTAATGAACACGGTGTTGTCGGGATTACAGGGACTTCATTGTTACGTGTATTTAGATGACTGTATCATTTATTCCCACGACCTTCAGTCACACATGCAAAAGCTCAAGTTAGTATTCGACAGGCTTCGTCAATTTAACCTCAAATTACAACCGGATAAGTGCGAATTCTTACGTCGCGAAGTTAGTTATTTAGGTCATATAATTACCGATAACGGTGTATCGCCTAACCCAGAAAAAGTCAAAGCTGTCGTACATTTTCCAATCCCTAAGTCTCCTAAAGACATAAAATCATTTCTCGGTCTAGTCGGATATTATCGTCGATTCATTGAAAATTTCTCCAAAATCACAAAACCTTTAACTTCACTTCTAAAAAAGGACGCCGTATTCCAATGGTCACAGGATCAACAACAGGCTTTTTGTACTCTAAAAAATAAATTAACCTCAGCTCCACTTCTCCAATACCCCGATTTTAGTCGCCAATTTTTATTAACAACTGACGCGTCGAATTACGCATTAGGTGCCATTTTATCGCAAGGTGACATAGGTAAGGACAAGCCGATCGCGTATGCGTCGCGAACTCTGAACAAAGCTGAAGGGAATTACTCAACGATAGAAAAAGAACTTCTCGCTATTTTATTCGGTGTAAAGACCTTTAGGCCCTATCTTTATGGTCGTAAATTCAAAATTATAACCGACCATAAACCTCTCGTATGGTTATTTAGTGTCAAAGATCCCGGGTCAAGACTTATCAGATGGCGCCTTAAATTGGAAGAATACGATTATGAGATAGTGTATAAACAAGGCAAATTAAACGCAAACGCGGACGCGTTGTCTCGCTTTCCGGTAAACACCTTAGAAAACGACTTAAATATAAATGTCCCTAATTCATTGGCATGTGATCCAACACCAGCCGTTGGTAATAACGATGACTCACACAACATGCCGTCGATATCGGAAACATACGAACAATTCCTCCAAATAAATAAGCAAGCAGGAATATCATACGACACTGTTATCGAAGAACATAATGAATCTCTACTCAAAGCAAAATGTAAGCTTATTGCCTACCCAACATCGGTCGATCTTGATGAATCCGTGCCATACTGCTTAGATATCATAAACGCGTCTACAAGTAAACCCGATATCCGCGATATTGAACGAGAATTATATACATTCTATTCGACAGATAATGATAAACATCTTTTTACACATTTATTTGTACGTCTTAATCATTTTGACGAAATGACTTACAAAGATATATTTAATTTACTCCGTGATTACCGAGAAATGATAAAATACTGGTACCCGGAGGAAAACGAATTCGCTATATCAGATTTCTCAGATCCATTTAGTAAGCTAACGTTTAATAAAATTTACAATATCATATCGTTTTTGTTTCATAATTCTAGTATCAAGGTGCATATATATCACAATTCAATTAAATACCCGACACCGGACGAAGTTAAGCAGATTCTTAAGGATAACCACGATTCTCCTTCTGCTGGTCATCCCGGTAGTACACGTATGCTCGAGAGAATAAAACCCCAATTCTGGTGGAAAGGTATGCGGCAAGATATTGAAGAATATGTTAAAAATTGTCGCTCTTGCCAAATCAATAAGCCACTTAGGCATACCAATCGCGCGCCTATGATTATAACATCCACCGCGACTAGACCTAACGAAAAATTATTTTTAGATCTCGTCGGTCCCCTTCCGGAAACTCACGAAAATAACTTCAAATTCATTTTAACGTTACAAGACGACTTAACAAAATTTTCCCAAGCATATCCCATGCGATCATGTTCCGCTGAGGAGACGGCAAAACTTTTAGTTAATTACATCTCTCACATGGGAATACCTAAAATGCTTATAACAGATCAGGGTACAAATTTTTGTTCAGACGTCTTCAAACAATTAGCCAAATTATTCGGTATTAAACACATCTTTGCTTCCCCGTATCATCCGCAAACATGTGGGGCTTTAGAAAGGAGTCACGCTACGTTAAAAGAATACTTGAAGTCGTACGTAGGTGAAAATCAACACACTTGGGATTTATATATCCCCAGTGCGATGATCGCTTACAATTCCAACGTTCATAGCACTACAGGGTTTTCACCCCTAGAGTTATTATTTGGATATAAGCCATATATACCTAGCAGTATCGATAACATTGATCACAATACATACACAGATTACATTCGTGCATTAAATCACCGACTTTATTACAGTCGCCAGAAGGCCCTTCAAAATATTCAAACGTCGAAAGAAAAATCTAAAACCCGCTTCGACACACACGCAAAGCCCATCACATATAATGCAAATGATATGGTATACGTGAGGTGTCACCACAAACAAAACAAATCATTAATGCCAGTGTGGAAAGGCCCATTTAAAATCATTAAAATAAACGGAAATCATACCGTCACTTTATTGATAGGAAGAAAATATGTTCGTCATCATTATGACGAAATTAAACTCGCCGCCGCTCATATACCACAACAATAAAACATCATTACATCATAGTCGTTCATTCTGTTCCAGATCAGCTCATGCATCCGCGTCACCCGAATACGTCTCGACAATAGTAGGAAGTCCGGGTCTATACTTCGACAAACTTCTCGATGTCAAATTTACTAACGATGACTGGAACATAATAACTTATATTGACATCAGTCACGTTAAGCCCACTATCAATAAAATTGAATTTTTATTTGAAAAAATAGAATCACTTTGTAAATCATTCACATCACAAAAATTTATGCAGGAGTGTTCTAACTCACTATCGGCGTTACAAAATCAACACAATAACAATGTGAAAAAATTCTCGTCCATTTCGTATTTGCTAACTGACGAAAAACCTAGCGCTCGTTTTAAAAGAGGTCTTATGGATTTTGGAGGCACTATTCTCAAAACATTTTTCGGTACTTTAGATCATGATGACGCAACGCAATTTTCTAAAGCGATTGATGACGTCCAAACGGACGAACAGAAAATAGTTCATTTAATGAAGGATAACATCCATGTTATAAAATCTACCATATCTTCCTTTAACAACTCTATCAGCAAAGTAAATAGAAACGAAAAATACTTATTGAATAACATGGAAACGATCCATAGTAATTTAGAAAAACTTTATTATTCCATTGATAGTACGCAAATTACGGCTGAGCTTAACTCCTTATTAAATGCATTAGAAGCGATTATTGTCACGCTCTCATTCGATATTGACGATATGAACAATGCCATTTTATTCGCGAAACTAAATATTTTACATCCAACGGTTCTTAGTCCCCATCAACTATATCATGAACTAGACAAAAACAGGAATAACCTTCCAAGACAATACGAACTTCCTGTTTCCTTGACTTTACAGAATGTTCACGAATTAATAGACTTATCTAAATTAATATGTTACTATCACCAGAATAAAGTCATAATTGTAGTGAAATTACCTTTAGTATTACCCCAAACTTATAACTTGTTCAATGTCATTCCTCTTCCTGTCCCATACGACATTACTAAACCTAATACCTTCGTCCTAATTTCTCCTACCAGCTCCTACATAGCGATAACAGCTGATCATATGTTCTATTCACTGATAAGCGACATAGACAAATGCCAACTAATCGGTGAAAAATGTTATATGTGTTCGTTGACAAGTATATATTCCACTATAGCCAATCCTATCTGTGAAACTACTTTGTTAAGTGAAATAGTCAGAAAACTTCCAAGTAATTGTGAGACTAAACTATTACATGGTTCAATTGATGTCTTCCACAAAATTTCTGGTAACCGATGGATTTTTGTACAATCAGAACCAGGTAGATGCCATATTACTTGCAACGATAATATGGATAAAATTGAAAAAACTCTATTTGGAACTGGCATTTTAAAATTGAGAAAACATTGTAATGCGTTCTTTAAAACTTTGCAGTTTTCGCCTAAAGTTGAAATTCTAGCAGGAAACTCAACTAATATTATATCAAATTTTAATGTCTTAATGGACGATTGTTGTGAAAAATCCAGAGTAAATAAAACATTTTCCAAATTACCCTTTAAACAATTGCATAACATCGACAATTTAAACTCGCTAATTCATGCGAGTGTTCATCTCGACCATTTTGAAAACGAGTTGAACAGATTAGAAAATCCATCTCATTTCGATAAATATGGCATTCATTACATGTCAATAACCTATTTATTTGGGATAATATTTTCTATTTTTATTCTCTATAAAGCCAAAAACTTCATTTGCAGACCCGATATTAAAGGCAAATCAGGATGCATCCAAATATTTAACCAATGCCACAATACCAAATGCGTTAAAAAGCCGTCCACACAAATGATAGTAATTAAGGACGATACCAAGACGTCAGAGTCCTCTTCAGAGGAAATCGATGTTACCATACATCGATCTCCTATGAAAAGAAATATCATGTATGATAACAAATGTCATACCTACTAAAGTCAAATCTCTTTTATTCAAATAGACTTTTACAAGCTCTTTTGAATCGTCATTATGCTATTTTTTACTAGTGCCGCTCCAAAACGTGCCATCGCTTTGGAGAAGAAACGGCAAGAAACATAACACATAAACTTTTTCCTTACTTAATTTACGTTTACTACATATAATTTAATTTTCTATTTCTATAAAGTAGTCACGTAACTTTCTATTTCTTAAATGTATGATTTCAATTACTTTTATTATTCATTTTTATGTTACACCTAGGAAACGTATTTTTATCGATATTTTAAAAAAAAAAATGTCAAATTCTTAAATTTTAATTATTTTTATTCTAGTTCTTAATTTCGAATAAATAATGTATTTTATTTTATTTGTAAACCGATGACAGTCCGAATAGCTTCCATTAAATCAATTTCCAATTAATATTATCTTCACGTCTAGTTATCTCTTAATCTCTCATCACTATAATGAGTGATGATCGATCTTAACGGGGGGGTTGTTATACCCCTGTTAAAACAGGCGTGAATATAAAATAAAAACGCTGCGTTTCCTATCGCATTGACGTCAATGCAATAGGAAACCAATCCAATACTCAATCATTATAAATATTAGTGCTTTGCTATTTTCAAGTAGTTTTTGATCGGACTTTCGTCGGGTGTAGGCCATTTGTAATATATATTAAATAAATATCAATTCTTTAATAAAAAGTCTTTTTAAAAAAGTCTTCTTCGACCCACCCCGTAACAACTTCCAACTTTTCATGACACCAGATCAACGATACCTTGTTATTATGTTGTCACTGAAAATACAAAGGCATACCAAATTTTAGCTTAATTGGTCCACAGGAATCGGAGTTCCTGTGGGCTTCTTCCAACTCCTCAATAGATTAGCTCTATGATACCATTTTTTGTATTGTTACCGAAATTATGAAGAGATACAAAATTTCAGCTCAATTGGACCATAGGAATCGGAGTTCTTATGGGCATCCTCTAACTCCTCATCAGATCAGCTCCATGATACCATATATTTGTATTGTTACCGAAGTTACGAAGAGATACAAAATTTCAGCTCAATTCGACCATAGGAATCGGAGTTCCTATGACCATCCTCCAACTCCTTATCAGATCAGCTCCATAATATCATATTTTTGTATTGTTACCGAAGCTACGAAGACATACCAAATTTCAGCTCAATCGGTCCACAAGAACCGATGTTTCTATGGTCATCTTCCAACCTCATCATCAGACCAGCTCCATGGTACCATATTATTGTATTATCATCTAAGTTACGTAGGTATACAATATTTCAGCACAATCGGTCCATTGGATGTGGTTCAAATCTTCATTGCAAGATTTGTAAACATACATACATACAAAAGTGAAGTTAAATAAAAGCTTGTAAAAAAACCTTTCAAATTCGAAATATAAAATGATCTTCGCTTACTGATATTTCATAACCCAATACCAACCAACAAATAATACCAACATCAGGAGAAATGCCATAAATATTCTCACTCTATGTTTAAAACGTTTTCCGCGCCATTTGGCTCGAGAAAGAAAAAAAGGATAAAACCTTTTGTGAACAGCAAACTTCCTGCCCATTACGCTCTTTAATGTTGCTTATGCAGCAAAATTCTACTCTCCGAGTGTCGCGGTGTATTTTTTATTACATAGGTACTTTACCAATTTGATAACATCTTGCAGATTCGTTTTTAAATTATTATTTGTGATTAATGTTTGCGGCGTGGTTTTAATATTCTTATATTTTGAAAGCGAGTTGAAATTCCTCAATAATTTATACATTTAACCCAATGTGTTCAAAAATGGACATAGACATACCTACTGCTCCCGAAATATACCACGCCTAAGTATTGAACAATTATAGTCACCAGCAAATTAAATGCAACCGCATTGGTGCAAGTCAATTTTCTGTAAAGCCAGTATAATCAGTTCATCTTTAAAGTAAACTAGGCAGTCTATAATTACGTGAGCTTCATAATATGTCCGAGAAAAACATTAGACTATAAATGTGCCTGTTATTTGTATACCAATAATCCCCCAACATTGTTTGTGTGATCCACAAATATTTGTTTCCGGTCTGGGTGTTTGTGAAACCGAAAAGTCTCTCGTAGTTTCTGATACCCACGACACAAGCCTCGTATCTTAGTGTGGGGTCAGGACTATGTATGTGACTGTTGGGTGTATTTATTAACATCCTTTTCTATTTTTCGAAATTAAAAGTAGTGTACAACAGATTTAAATAAATATAGATAGATATCTTTGCTATTTGTTTCATATTTTCGTACGTATTCACGAAATTATTTTAATCACAAACTAGAATCACTTTTCTATGAAACTTCGTATAATAAAAGATACTAAGAAACTAAGTCAATAATCTCAACATATTTAAACTAATTACCAAAGTAACGTTTACAGACGTTAACAAAGTTATAATTAAAATTATGTTTGAGAAGCATTTTCTTTGAACCTACATTATTTTAAGGCATAGTCCCTGCCTAAGTGATTTTGCTAATTTGGTGTAATTTAAGGCTGAACAAACAGGCGCGGCTGTTTTATTACAAATGTGCCAAGTTCGCAGGTGTTTTTAAAGAAAAATTCAAACACTTTTTATAATAGCTGTATCATGAGATTAAGTTTTAAAATCATAACCATTCGTGCAAAATATGAGAACATTGGAATTTTAAAGATTATTTGGGGACTAAAATAGAAATATATGCTGATTGGCGTTGGACATGTGGATAGGATGATTGTAAGACAAATTATGAAGGGAATGTAACAAGCGAATGTAAATGGGAAATTCATAAGAGCATTCGCGGAGAACAAAATAGTCACATCAAATAACTACCTATATTACGTTCTGAGGAAAGACCAGCTTCTGTCACTTATAAGACGTGACCCGTATGATGTATTTACATAAATAAGAAGATGTAAAGATACAAAATAATCAAAATATGTAGCTATGACAGGATTGTAACCCATTGCACTTAATAGTATTTGCTAATAATGTAGATTTTCTTTATTTCGTTTAAAAGTTGCTAAGAGGCATATTCACAAATCTCTCGGCACTCAATGCTTTATTTAGGCAGCACTGTGATCAACGTCTGGTGCCGTCTTTTCATTTTACCGAGATGACAATAAAATAAAGCAACTCCATATGATGTAAAAATCTCTAATATGGATATCACCAGCAGTCATGGTAGTAATATACTACATTAAATACGCTTATACGCTGAAGGGAACTTCAGCGTAGGAGAATATAGTGACCAGTTCGCCCACTTCATTGACGATAGGTTTTTATCGGAATAATAGACATTACCCAGGTGATCAAGAAAAAGTTTTATAAAGGCTTCTTTGTATAAATAACATAACACACACATGCACCGCATGAACCTCGTTTTGAAACTCTTAAGGCTAAGTATCATGTTTGACAGTAAAGCGTTTTATAATAAATGCAAGGTTAAAAATTCTGTTAATGAAATAGGAGGATGAACACATCTTAAAAACAATTTAAAGCTTATCACTCGACTCCTAATGAAAACCACATATTCAACAGAGAGATTTAAGACACATAACGGTTTCCTTAATAAAATATGCAACATTTCCGAGTAAACTGCTACTAAATAGTCGTAAAACTGTCATAAATAAGGGATCGCAAAATATTATTTTAGATTTAAAATGCAAAATAGTTTATGTAGGTGGATATTCTGCGTTATGTTCTGGGTCAATCACCCCCAAAACCAAAAGTATGAGAATAAACAGCGAATAATATTAATAGAACATTTTATTCCACTATAAATATAATCGACACATGACCGGTACTTAAGGTCTGCTCACAGTTAACTAGGTCCATTCCCATTATACATTCTAAATTCTACGAAAACACGTTAACTTGCGTTTATCATTTTCGTATGTATGGTACAGAATTTTTGAAGTAAACAGGATATTTTGTCTCCGGTGAAGCGATTTGAGGAAAACTTTTTGCTTTTGATTTATTATGTGTATGTTTGAAAAACTAATTTTATGTTCTCTACCTTGGTAATAAATGTTATAACAAACATTACTGTATTATCATAAAACAATAATTGTTTTATTAAGTAAGTAATATCAATGCTCTTTATCAGCAATTATAATTGTGGATACGGCTTAACACATTCGTTTCCCCTATCATCTATCACTTATAATGGGGCTCAAGCAAAGCTGTTAGCAATCTTAATGACCTGTACATATTAATCAAAATAATGGATGTGAGGACTTTTTCGGCAGAATAAAATGGTAACTTAATGCTTACTTGTGGAATTTTCCACAGCTTTTGTCACCATTTAAGATAAAACTAGCGGTAACAAATAATGACAATAAAATTCTAAACCGTTGCATTAATAAAATTTGTCGAATCTTAAGCTTTTTATACCGCAATAAAATGCATGATAGTAAATGTATCTATCAAAAAGATTACAAATTTATACATAACAAAAATATTCATGTATTCGCAAAAGTCATGTTAATCGAAGCTGTCTACAATACGCTGTTTATAGCGTAAGCGATATAAAAAACCGAGTTCCTTTACGAGATTTTAGCAAGTTTAACGTCATACGGATGTTTACCATTTTGCATGGTAGTGTAGGAGTGGCGACTTTGTGTCCTCTAACAATTACTCGCATATCTTTGCGTACTTATCATGCAGTAGCGATACTATTATCGTTTGTGTACACATCTCGCTTCACAAAGTAAACTCAGGTGGAAACTGAATAGAGTAGCTCATCCGAATGCTGGCGCAATATCCGTAATTATTGTCATTGTTGTTTGCTGTCCTATTGTGCCGGTAATAAAAGTTTCCATTCTTTCTTTTATCGTCTCCGTGATGCTTTTTAAATTTTCATTTTAATAGAAGTTAAAAATATTTGAAGGGGATTTCGTACTTTTGTATCTCATGCCTAATAGATGCCATTATTGTTTATATAATTATTTTTAATGCTGATAAGATGAAATGAGTGTCAATCTAATGACATAGATAGACAATAATAATCACCAGCTAGTCCGATATAAAATTGAATAAATCTATACGTTGGTTAAGCAGTGATGGCCTCGAGGTTTGGGCGCGCGGTCGAGAATCTCGACGGTCGCGGGTTCGAACCCCAGGCACACACCTCTGACTTTTCGAAGTTATGTGTGTATTCACATTGAATTATCGCTTGCTTTAACGGTGAAGGAAAACATCGTGATGAAACCTGCACACCTAAGAGTTCTTAGGAATTTCTTAGGTGTGTAGTCCGCCAACCCGCACTAGGCCAGCGTGGTGGACTATGGCCTAAACCTTCTCAATTCTCAATGGTAGAGGAGACCTGTGCTCAGCAGTGGGCGAATATGGGTTGATGATGATGATGATGATACGTTGGTTTTGGTGAAACAGATACCAACCTTAACGACTGAGTCCATTCTTAACGCTTTTTAAGCCGATGGCGGCATATCTCTGAAACTTCAACTTCCATATTTTATAACAGCCCATATACGTCATACTGCAGACTTTCTTTAGATCTGAAAGCTGTTTCCATGGTTCACTACGACAGCGTAGGCCAGCCTAGTCCTAGATGCTGAACATCATTTTTAATATTTTTTATGATCTTTTAGTTATGCTTTTGTCTCTACAACTTAAACAACAGAAATGGCAAGAAAAAATAAAAAAATCTAAGTAACGAATTGTGCGAATATTTAACTTTCTTCAAACTTTTTTAACTTCGGTCAAAATAAAGTAAGACAATAAAATCTACTTAGAAGGCAAAACCTTCTGTTTTTATTACATCTAACCAAGAACGATACAAGATAAGTGCTGAGATTTTTTTTTACTTTTTTTTTAAACATTACAATGCATGCCTCATTCTTAGTAATTTCAACAATTTTTTTTAATATCTTGCCTGTTTATTACGGAATTTGAATATAATCAGTCCGTCGAGTTGGTAAGTATATATAACACTTGTCATTGTAGACATCCAGATGAATAAAAGGTAATTTTGAAAACGATGTAAAGAAATCTGTTCGGCACAAAAAATACCCTAACGATCGCACTTAGTACGCGCTCTCAACTGCACACCATGATAATATTCTGTAATTTTCGCCGGTCACTAAATTTGCCCTCGGGGACCTCCAAATTTATTAAAACATATCCTCATAATGCTAAATTTTGTTTTAAAAAAATCTTTGCTCGCTCACTTTAAGATTTACATGGACATATACCTACAATTGCCTTTCCACGATTCATTGAGGTTTGTTTCGTGAAATAAATACTTTAGAATCAAATTTTGACCAACTCCTAGCGCAAATAGACATAAGCTTATGATAGGAGAGGCTAAGCCGCTTGTTCGATTCCCAAGTTTCTCAAAGGCCCTTTTACTATGATAATATCAGGAAAAAAAATTCAAACAAAAACATTCACACAAACAAGAAATACCAATATTTGTGTCAAAACTAGCTTGAATGGCTATTGCGTTCAATTTATTGATTTCTTTAATATAACAAAAGTGAAGATTGAAGTATCAATACGTAACCTTTGTGCATTACTTGAATACAATAAGCGAGTTGACTCCGACCCTCATCATCCTTTGTGACATTAAACGATATAAATTGACATTAAACCTATCACGCTGACTGCGCACCAGAGCAATTCTTTTCAGGGCTTCAACTTTATTACCGTCAGGAATTTTAAGAATTCATTTCAAATAGGCATTATTTTACGCTGACGCTGGGATTACAAAAGTGAAAATGATTATAAGATTTTAATATCCCCAAAATTACTTTGCATTCCAGGCATTTGATTTGATTGTTTTAATAAAGTAAATCATAAATCATATATCTAATATTAAAAGTGGTTATTAAACTACAAGTGTTATAAAGTGTTACCAAATTCTACGTCAGTCACATATGTAATTGTGCGTGTAAATACAATTTAAGAAACAGGTATGAGAAAATAAAGGCTAGGGATCTATTTCATAAACGTATAATAAACTTAAAACAATATAGATTTCTAACCTATACTTACGGCAGCAACACGAAATACCGCTTAATTATGGCAGAAAATATGAATTTTATGAATAAAGTGGTAACAGGTTTTAATCCAACAAAGAGGGGGCTGCATTAAAATTCTAATGTAATACTTACCTAATGTACATACGAATTTTATGGAATGTTTACATTACAAGATACAAGTTTTAAGGTATGCAGAGGAATATGATTCAACGTCGCAATAAAAAAGGAGCAAAACAAGTATGGAAATGCAAATTTGTGCCTAAATTTCATTTACGCGGGGCGGGTTGCTTAGATGACGTGCGTTCTGTTATCTCGGGGGAAAAAATAAAATGCCGTGAATCAGGTAGAGGTGCCATGGACAGAATTCAGACTTACGCCTTTTTTAAATCTCATGACATCATACCGGACAGCCGCTTTTGATTTTTATTTTTTCTCATGAACTCAACGCAACTGGTATTGAGTTTTATCACGTTTTCTGAATAATTTTGAGATTAATTATGCAACAAAATAATATATATTACTGAAGGCATTCACCTTTAATTTTAATATATTCACGTAATACCGAATAATGTGTACTGTTTATGAAATAATACGCAATTAGAAGGTAAAGGTATTCGTCATCAGTAAGCCTGTGTACCTTTAAAGATTATTGATGTATTTGAAGTTTTATGATGCGGACTAGACCAGCCTAGACTACTAGACAGACCAGTACACGAAGGTCTTATCCTTCTTGGCAGTAAAGGACCCGACCTTGCCTCATAATTTTACGGATACGGATCAATTTTAAAAACATATCGCATATCCGAGCTAATGTTGTTTAACTCTTTTCATAGAGCTTACGAAATGAGATTATACAATAAATATTATATGCTTAACGAAAAAAATACTTGCTTAAATTTTTATTTCACTTTGCATATATAGAATTAATGTTTGCTTATTTTGATACGCAGTAGCGAAACAGCCAACTCCGGTTCACCTATCGCATGGGTCATGGGTGTATATTTATACAAGTTTTCTTCAAAAGATTTTTCTGCTAACCTGTTTATTGAAATATTACTATTTATTTACTATTTAACCCATCGCTAAATAAATATCAAGCGCAGAACGAATTTAGAAGAAGAAACTTGCTACAGATGCTTAGCTTTGGTAAGCAGGAGAAAATTGATCGGAATGAAGCAACTGTAGACTAGAAAACGTTCATCAAGGCAGTTATGAATTACTGATGGTACATAAAAACTTATAACAGACTATAAATGCTATAATAAGTTGGCATTTGCATCCAACGCTAAGCTACAGAGTAAATTCATTTTCCTAGCCTATTGGAACAGCATAAACAATGTGTTTAAGAATGCTATTTGTTCCATTTCAGAATACTCTTATTTTGAAATATTTTTGAAAAGAATCTTAATTGCGATTATAAGAGCAACAAACTTACATATACTTCATAATAATGCTCAATATTGACTGGACATAACGCGCAAGAAAATTTAACATGAGTGTATTTAAGGAGACATAAATGCAATTACATATTTTATTAATTCACCAAATGTAATGGGAAATCAAGGTCATAGTGGTACTTCAGGGCGGTCCTTACATTGTTGCTGTCTGTAATAAAATGTATTGAGATCTTGTAGAAAGGCCTTTTATGTTTATTTTTTAGAGGATTTTTTTCCCGTTGATACTTTCTCAAATTTGCATTTTTTCCACAATCTTTTTATCAAGGAGCATAAATCAAGAAGCATTGCTCACAGCACCCAATTTCTTATAAAGAAGAAAGCCAATATTTGTTTATTTATTCTAAGTCGCGCCGATCGGGGTTAGTCAAACTTTTCGATACATTTAAACCGCATTTTTGTAACTTGTTTTGCCAAATAATACTTTAACATTAGCGAAATTTCGAATTTAAATTGTGTTAATTGTTTGTAACAGCTTTTGCTTTTAACCTCAATCCTTTCTTATCTATTTAGTATAAATAAAACTGACTGCTCCATAATAAATTAACATTAAATATGGAGATATAAGCATAATCCTCTGTTTTAGACTCATGTATTTTTAAGAAACATTTACACATCTGAATATAATAATGATACTAAGTAAAGTAATGCCGTTGACTCCTGCGTGGCAAAATATTTCAAAATCGTATGAAATTTAGACTGCATTTACATAAGGCGCCGTCTAACCCTGGGCGCTAAAAAGTGATAAGTAACCGCAGTCTGTGTGTTCGGAGCAAAGAAACGTTTGATTGTAACCAAGACGTACGGCAGCTTCAAAGTCTTTTAATATTTGCTTAACTCACACTCATCGAATGATGTGCGTAAAACTTTGAAAAGGTTAAATGCAAGTTTATTATAATGAGATTTCACGCCTTGCAAATTTTATTAGTATTTAAAGCGTATGCGACGGGATTGAGAAACTTTTGTGTAAATAGAAAAAAACTATAATGTTTGATAAAATAGCCTAGCATCTCAAGGACGTATGTCTATAACAAGAGTAAAAATTGCAAAATATAGCGAAATATATAGGTATATACGGTATAATGTATATAAGCGAATAAATATTTTTAAGCGAGATTATTCTTTCGAGGACACATCTTTTTTGTATAAACGTAGGTGATCAAAGAAGTATCCGCAATTTCCGTCGAATATGTTTTAAAAAACATATTCGGGATATATATCGTTACATTCGTATGTTTTGCTAGTTATTTTGGCGCATTGAATACATAAGTTTAACGGTATTATAAACACATTCTTCCTTCCTTTCCATATATATCAGAATATTATAATGATTATACGCTGTGCCTACTCCTTTCTACCTACTTTTTGTGCGAGGTAAACCGTTGACTTTAAAACGTTGCTTGTTTTTAAATTGTGTGAAAACAACAACGCCGGAGATATGTACACTCTTATGAATGCCTAGTACATTCGATTTGATCATCTTAAATCTAAACACGAAAAATATCCTGTGTTTAGTTAGATGTTGGTTGCATTTACAAAAAATCGATACATTCAATCAACTACTACCATGCACGTTGAATTTTAATAAGGTTTGTAAATCTTTTGTAAGCACCATCTCTCGGCCTATGTTAAAAGAATACTTATACTGTATTTTATAAAATACATGTATAGTATAGATGAGTAAGGGCTATTTTTACATTAAGAAGAAATTATGCCATAATTATTTCATTGTTTGAATTTTTATTGTATGAAACGATAATTTTCTGATATATTTTTTAACTCTATTCCATGTTCTGTATGTTAATAATTTCGTATGTTTCTAACCACCTCTCAAAGCCATACCCATACATACTAGTGTTATAAATTAAAACCTAAAATAGATAGGTAAAATTTAAATACTTAGTACTTGCCCTAAGACGAGTAAAAAGTTCGTGAAAATATATTGATAAATAAACATTCTTTTAACACCGGTAGCTATTGATAAAATATGTTTTTGATTTAGACCTTGTATAATTGCCGTATTATAGGTACATACAGCAAATATTAACCACGAATAACCAATATATAGCAAAATTATTACACCATGTACCGAGTAAAATTAATTAAAAGCTCGTAGCGGTTCGCTCGGTTTTAACAGGTATTATAATTCAATTATAAATTCATTTATATGAGCCAGCAGAATTATAACTAGTATACTGTATCCATTTAAAGTATTTAACGGTTACATAAAACAATAAAGAATGCTTAATCGAAGCAAGATAACATGTCGCTGAATAGTCGGCTTCTTTTTTGTTTTAGTGAAGGTTCGGTCTCGCCACACACATTTAAATTGTAGTCTTTGGGTAAAGAGGCCGGATGAAAGGTCGACGACCCTACTGATCAGGAGGAAAAAATCCTGCCTTTTATTGAATCTCGCAATTTTTGTCACTGCTCACTTTCGAAGAATGGACACAGACCCAAATTTTGCGGCGCGTTTTCTCAAATATACCGCTACGTGAATCGCGCGCTCCCAAAATAAATGTTACGCTACATTACCTACACTTACATTTAAGGTCCTTATTATTTAGAAGGCGAGACTTGGAGTCTTTGTGAATCCATAATTTATTAACACGGAACCAAAATAAATAAACAAATCAAATGACCTGCACAATCCTTTTAGCAGCGTTCTGCATGTTTAGCGTCGCGTTTTATAGTTAATACATGATTATGATATAATGTGGTCGGAATTTTTACGTAAACAAATTTCAGACACATTTTTTACTTAACCTCCCATCAATAAAGTCAACGTAATAACTTTCTGTATGAGAATTTTATTTATTCAGTAGTCCTTTTGATTGTATAAGTACATGTATATATTATAAAATCTACGTCCACTTTTCCAATTGTGTTTTTACAGTATCAAAACTATTTGGCGAAAACTAAACTATCAGGATTCTAAAAAATAGCGTTTTTTGGTATTTCTAATCCTAATAATTTTAATTTATCTACTCATCTGTAGTTTTGGCTAGTTAATCACCATAACGGGTGAAAAATATCTGGCTTTTTTCAGGGACGATAATATTTGAACTGTTTTTGTCAATAAAATGTAAAGCTAAAGAGTTTGTAATCGTAGAAAATCTACCCAAAAAAAGCCGAGAGCTTCGCTTCCTACAAGAACTTGAAACTAAGGAGCTGCAAAAAACATAAAGTAATAGCTAACGTATGGTTAAGGCTCATCGTTCTTTATCAATACAGTTCCGTCATACATAATCAGAGTTCCTTAACATCCATCAAAGGTAATGTTGAACACTGCCGCCCATATATGTATGTATGTAGTTGAAAAAAATATATTTGTTGTTCTTATAAAGCAACCACGTTCAATAACTTACTCGTATAAATTATAAGAAAAAATATTTTATTAAGACGAAAATCTTTTAAGAAAAGCTAAAAATACTTTTCATAATCATCCTTAGACTTAGTTGAGGAAAATTCTTAGTAATAATTTATCTTAATAAATTCAATAAAAGTTGATAGGTCTGATGTAATCCATTTAGATATGGCTCTAGCGTTCTTCTTCTTCTTCTTCATCAACCCATATACGCCCACTGCTGAGCACGGGTCTCCTCTACCATTGAGAGGGTTTAGGCCATAGTCCACCACGCTGGCCTAGTGCGGGTTGGCGGACTACACACCTAAGAAATTCCTTAGAACTTTTAGGTGTGCAGGTTTCATCACGATGTTTTCCTTCACCGTTAAAGCAAGTGATAATTCAATTTGAATACACACATAACTTCGAAAAGTCAGAGGTGTGTGCCTGGGGTTCGAATCCGCGACCGCCGAGATTCTCGACCGCGCGCCTAAACCTCGAGGCCATCACTGCTTATTTTGCTCTAGCGTTGGTAAAACCAAATTTTTACCATGAAGGCATAGTAGAAAATTGCTGTTTTTGCTGTTGTGTCACGTACAGCGGGTATTTTACCCATGGACGGAATAATCTTTATAGCCTTTTCACCTTTTTAATTGTTGTCAACCCACCATAATTTTCCCTGGATGCCAAAGTGGAAGTCTTATTATTTCTGATCAAGATTACTCTTATCGGCAAATTCCAATGTTAATCTTTCCTTAACCCGTTTCAAATTTAAAAAAATATATAAACAAAATGTAGAGTCGTATAAAAAAAAATATTTTAATTTCACATTTTTCTTCAGGCACCCTCTACAATATGCTGTACACAGGTGACAGAAGTGAAACGCTTAAGCTCCCTTGTGACTGGCTACGTGGAAAGGGTATAACGGTGCATATCCCGAAATGTAATGGACGTGTGGACGTACCAGAAGCCGTCCAACGTGTGGGATTAATTGCCAGTATTGAGCTTAAGTCAGCAAGAAATTCAAAAAGCATTCACCAAATGACAAGCGCCAATTTTATCTGGTCTTACAAGAAGTAACATTGCATTTATTCGCAAATAAATGTACTTTTTGCTTATTTATTTTTAAACGCATTCGATTTTTTTATTCAAATATATTTTACTTTTAAAAATGTAATATTATCACTTTCAATTCCAACTAATCAATCTTTTAGTTTCAGTGTGCTTCGCCACTGCGCTCTTTCATATCGCACCACTCTATGTTTTCGCTCTACCCTATATTCCTCATAAAAAACACAGTCTGTTTCCACAGATTAAAACAACACATCACCTTTCTTCTGTTAGGATTCAATTAGAATAGGGACTTTCACACTAAAATCTGTTGACAGCTTTCCTTCGAAAAAAGGTATACATTTAAGTGTAATAAATCTACTTATCTTGTCAATATATGTTAAGCGAAGAAAACCTTTTGTAAATTCAATTTAAATAAAACTTCTCACGATACATTTCGAGCGGAGTATTAATGTAAAACAAGTTTATTTATTGGGGCGAATTCAAAATGTTTTTTTTGCATTACAAAGCAATGATGCCTATAGTTTACTATATTAAATAAGAAAATTAATTAATTAATTTCTAAGCCGTCCCAGGTATTGATCTGCCTATCCATGGATCGCATGGACGGATGATGATAACAATAGATCAGAAACCTTACTTTAACCTAGATTTTCGATTTATGTACATATCATTGAAATAATTAATGTAAACCAAAGTAAAAAAAACAAAGACGTTAAATTTTAAATATAAAAATGAAGCTAAATGAAGCAATACCAACAATATTCATTCGTCATACTTATTAAAAACATATTTTTATGCCTGTACCCTAATAAAGATTCACGTCGTTTGAAAAGTTTTAAATATAATCGTCTGTTGATGAATAACCACGGTATGAACTGGGTACTTGTATATATATATATATATATCGAACATCAGCTCGGGGGTCGTGCGTTCAAATCTGAAGTACTTACCCGGAGTATACGTGTATTTCAAATGAATCGCAAGGCACTTGAAGCAATGCCACAAAATATTACTAAGACTTCTTCATAAAGAATATTTCAAGAATAAGAGCTCCACTCAACGACAATAGGCTCTAAGCCCCTCAATCACGGAAACGGGCCAAGCTTACTCAATACTTCCAACTATATATAGAATAAAGTTAAATTTACAAACTTTCAACTTCTCTTTCTCAGCGATTTAAACTTAATTGGGCACAAAATTATCTGTAACTTTTTTGTTTTTCAAACAACAACAAAAGTTATGATTATTACTTCACTAGTGCAATATATAAACAAGTTTAACTCTATAAAGACATAAAAAGTACTTTGGTGTTATAGTCATAAGTAACCTTATTCTATGAATAGGTCGATTTGGTCTATGGAAGTTTACGCATGCAAGGAATAAAAAAGTACCTATATAAGTTATTATAAATAATTAAATAAAAACTTTCAGTGCATACCGAAGCCTCAAAATGTAGAAATAATACCAATATTTTAATATGGTGCAAAATTTGAAGGCAATAACGTGCTCGCTCAATGAACCATAAAAATCTATAAGGTTGCCAATAGAGATAGTGAAACAACACTTCAAAGTTATTGGGTTTACGATCAAACTAAAATTAAGCCACTGAATCGTGGCGTCAAATCTTTCTTACCTACGATTTTTATTTCTAAACATTTATATTTTTTCATTCTGACTGTTCAAATTTTTATTAAAGCTAAATGTAATTAAAAATTATAGGTATGTAGAAAAGTAAGGTCTTAAATTTTAGTTGAACGGGTTTGAATAGAACCCCACCGGGTTTGAATAGAAGCAAAAAGCATTAAGCGTAGTAAGCAGTAACGTCACTACTTATAAGATCACCACAAGCTAAAATAATAAGGATGATTGATTATAGTTAGTGCTTCTTTTCTATCTCACTTATTCTTTCCATTACACATTCTGCTATTATCTACAGTTACATCGTATTTGATGTTATTTCAATAGGCATACATACATACTTTAGTTCGGTTAGGTCAATTCTAATGACTACCTGACAAGTCTTAATGTTGTGTCAAGATAGTTTGTACTTACATCGTGAGTTTTTTATCTTGTATCTTCGCAACTTTATTTAGGATTCGAAACCTGTACTTCAAAAGTGGTATGTGTTGTTGCAGATGTGTTTGGCGTTCATGTGGGACTGCATCGTGACACATTACATTACTCAACCAGACAAAACATCATATCATAGACTTCATCAAATTATGTGAAATTTTGAAAGTTACCTCGTTTATCACTATTGCTTTTTTACATTCATTTAGTTAATTTAAGGGGACGTATCCTTTAATAATATTGGTAATTTCTTTTTCCGAATACGGATAACTTTATATCTTATATCGTTCTTCTATTTATCGACGATTACTTAGGATAGCAAATTATTTCCTTTGAATTGTCCTAATTAGTTCCAAGACTTAGTTTCACAACGTGAGAAGAGTCGATTGAATAAAATTCAATAGAAATATTGAGACTTTCATCAACAGATTTTCATTAATAGCATAGTCTCGAAAAACGCAATATCTTAGTTTCCCATTCCTTTGATGGCCTGAAATTAATGTAAGAGGTTTTATCCTATAATATATCTCATAATCCTGAAAAATAGATTTAATTCTCTGGTAGGTACAAGGTATCTTATCCGTCATGCCTGTCTGAAAAAGATTATTGAGATAAGCTATCAAGACTAAGCTTAACAAGTAAATTAAAAGTGAAAGACTAAGTGCGAAAAGTTTAAAAGCGATGTCTATCGAGTTAATAATCTCTTAATTACCAACTTGAACATAAGTAAGATTTTATTCTGACTATTTTTAGTAGGAATACATTTTTTTATTTTGTTTTTGAACGTACCATTTTAAAGTAAACGCCACAAGTATTCATTATATTATGGTACTTTTGAATTCATAAACAACAATGATAACTTGTTTATACTAAAGCACATAAATAAACCCATATTGCTAAGTTTAAAATCAGTAGGTAGCATTTGCGAAAATTTCTAAGAATTTTTGGTAAGTACTGTGAGAGCCGCGGAGGTAACCGCAGCAGATTATTTTTTCTGTTTTGCAGGAAATCACGCACATAACTTTTATGAAATTCTACAACTTAAATCCATTTAAAACAACAGGTAAAGATTGCGTGAAGATTGTCGTTCAACATTTTTCAAATACGAATTATGCTTAGTCCCGCAGTATAAGCATGCTACGTATATTTTAGAAGTATCCAGGCCGATTCCCGAGAAGCGCTAAAACACTATATTGGAATTTCCCATTAATATACGCAGCACGCAGCTTCGTAATGTGCCCGGAAAACGGAAATAGGTTTCCCCCATTAATTTGATGCTAAAATTGCTGCCCTATTGGAGATGTCGAAGTAAAATTCTGCCAATCCATTGAATTCCCGCGAGAGTGTGCGTATTTTTTTCATATTTTAATTGTCTATACAATTAAAGTTATTATATTTCAATATCCCGCTGAATGCCTACACATATTTTGCATGTATTCGCTATATACCTATATTGTTTGCATTATTTATAGCATCAAGTCGGAATGTTTGTCAAAAAATCCGATTAAAACAACCGTTACGCCATTCGAATATCCATATTATAGAAATTAAATTTATTCATTCGTGTCGTCGCCCCGGGTTGTCCAATTTTAAGTTCATTAATCTAGGTTCAATAGTCCTATTTGTTATAATAATTACACGACGCGAATTTAAACGGAGCCACAAATTATTATTTATCTGCCGTCGTTTAAATCTATTACGGCAGCGTACATATTCTTAAATAAAGATTATTCAATCCATTTCGACGGATGTAATTATGATCAACTTGGATTACATTTTGAAATCTACACTCATAAATTTATATATATAAAAGAAACAAAATCGGTTATAATCTTTTTAATTTACCAATTATCTCTCTATCAATCAATATTAATTTATGTATCCTTTAAAGTTTGATCTAAGTGTCCATTCATTTTTATTAGGTATCCAAAACTTACTTTGGAGATGGCTCATTCAATCTTGTCAAAAAAGGCCTATCCTTATGGATATTTTTTTAATATTTTCTCTAAAAATGTCAAAGTAACACCGTATGTCACTTTTATAATGTTTTCAGCAAGTAATGTTGAATTAATTTATTTTATTTTACCTAACACTGCCGACCCATATATGGAGCAGGATAATTGTCGCTTTTAGTCGTTTAAAGTAAAGCATAGAGGAATAGGGTGTTCAAGTTTGTATGCTGAATCTTTATAGAATTGTGCGAGCATTGGTGTTTAAGCTCGCCAGTATACTTATAAAATTTCGCATCATCATAAAACTACAGCGGAGAAGTCTGTGTCCTGTAATTACTCACGCAAGATTCACAGTTATGTCCAAATTGTACAAACAAAGGTCTTAGGTTATACTCAGTTGTAAATTAAGAAAAAACATTATTTGTGGACGTTCTTACAAAAGTTGGAAGCACTTTCTACGTTTTTTGGCAAAAAAATTCGCGGAAATATAATTTGGGGTCAGCACGTGATTGGGTGTGTTGCGTATGAGACATTGTTTGTTTTTCCGGCCACCTACAAATAGGGAGTACGTGCGAAATCAAGTTATGAAGCGTTTTTACGGCTCTCGACGCGTAATAAAAAAGGGTAACTCATAGGGCCATGACGTTCGTCTGCACTGTTGAAGCCGGTTAGCAAAAGTAAAATGAAATCAATATGAACTGCTACTTGGAAACGCTTACTACTTTACACTGTCTCACATCTGCGTTACTACTAAATTTTAACAAACACAATACAATTCTATTAACCATTAACCCCAGCCGTGTATATAAAATTCATGCTATACTTTAAAGTTAAATGGAAGTGATAATATATACTATAATCAGAACCTTATTTGATACAATTGGGCTCTTGTCACTGAAAACCGGTGTTGCCGGTTATAGGGTATATCCCGCGCGATTTGAAAGCCAAAATGTGTTTCCTAAGCAAATATGATAGCATAAGTTAGGAAATCGGAAATACCAATGTTATAACTATTATTATTCACATTCTGCATACACACTCGTGCATAAGAATAAGAATATATTTCTGTCTGTTGCCATCCTTCATGCACGTTTTCAGACTCAGTGGTGCTAATGAGAATTTCCAAAGGGAAAAACAATCCCTTAAATCGCAAGGCATATAGGTACTAGTGCCGCGAGACCAAGAGGCTTAATCTCGACAGTATATATATTCTTTTTATATTATTAAATTTAAAAAAAAAATAATCATGCAGTATATTAGCGCTTGATAAGCACTCACAAAATAACAGCAAGAGGTCACTTAAACACGCTCCCGGGATCCCGATGAGTTAAACCTGTTATGTTTCGGGATTCTTGGTAATACCAAATTTAAATTACGAAGTTAATGTTTTGTGGTGGAGCTCGAAAATGAACATTCCCCAAGGATTAAAGGCGGGAAATTCTAATCAAATTCTTTCTATGCCATAACACGATTACTCAGTTGTAAATTCTTTATATATAGATGTCGCACATGATACGTACAAACGCGCACTGAATTATAAATAAGTTATTTTTAATAAACCTCGGCACCACAGGCGATTGACTTACTGGAACCGAGGATTAAACACAACGGAAGCCTTTAGATCATACAGTAATATTGGCAGATTGTTTAATCTACGTCATAAACACGATACCCTCGACACCAGCACTAAAGAAAGACTGACCAAAAATTAATTAAGATGATAAGAGATTTATGTGTCTCCGGTAAAAATATGGTAAAAGGATATAACATTCCGGAGCACACACGCACGTGTTATCTCGTGTGGCGACGGCACACAGGCGCACGAGGAAGCTTGAACCGCCGAAAATACGCACACATGAGTAGCACACCTATACGGCAAATAAGTTGCGGTATCCGACGTTAACGTAAGAAGTAATATAAGAGGCGCATCTTCGAGTTTGCACATTTCAGTTTTAAAAGCCGATCGTCGGCGAACGGGTCATGTTGGCGAATTTTAGCACAACTTGTGCTTAGACGGCTTCGTATAGGCTTTGCTTTGTGTGGCCAGGACTGAGGTTGTCTTCGGGCAGCCAGAGTTGCGAGACACAGGCCTGAGCGGCCGACTCCCAGGCCATGGGGCCGGGAATACTCTTTTATCTTTTGGTGAGTTTTATTTTATATTTGTTCTTATTACAGGCGTTAGTTTTATTTCTACTTTAATTATATATTTATTATTATGCACAATAATTGTATATTTAATAATACATACATAAAAAATATTAGAGTATTATTATTAATTATGATTAGTTTTTTTTTTTATTTAATTCAAAGTTAATGTTGTGTTAATAAAAAATATAGAATTAATATATTTTTTCAAAGTACGCAATTATGATCAAATTTCATTTCAAAATATAACGTAACATATAAATTAGTGTTAGATTATGGTTTCAAAACTAATTTCGAATTAAGCCACTTCCATTTTATGTTTTATGTCTCTTAATAAATATCTAATAATACTTAAAATATTTATTACGGAAATTGGTACTTTATTATCATTTCATGATAAGAAATCAAATGCGGGTTGAAAAAGACTAAAAACAGAGTTTCTATTAACCGCAATATTTTTGTTGCATGTATTAATCTTTTAATATGAAGATGTCATTCAATAATGTCAACGTTTTCACATCCCATGCACAAATTAAACTCATGATAATTTTAGTTCTATGAATATTATTTTAATTTGGTAAATAGCTCAGATTTGTTCCGTATTATTCTAATAAGAAATGTCAAAAATTGCTTAACGTGTATGTTAAAATGAATGATATTGTTTATATCTTGCTCAAGGACGCATAAAACACAGCCTGTCAAAATCTAATCATTATTACACACATCGCGATGACCAAGTAACCTAATGTACAAAATCCACGTACAGAATTTAAAATCATCATATGTTCCTTACGGCATAAAAATAGCCATTTTCAAATAAAAGCCTTGAACTGTGTTCATCGCTACAAATATTTCGAGACACACTTTGTTTTATTAACACTTAATAAGTGTCTAATGAAGGCCAAAATCCATGGTAATGTCAAATACTCCGACGTTAAAAAATCCTTGGGTCGATTCAAATAATTGCATCTTAAATTTCATTTAAAAAAAAGTTTACCCTTCAACAGAGAATGAGATTATCAGAGTCTAGCTCTAGATGATTATTTTCTTATCTTTAACTAAGGTAGTTTAAAAAATTGTTTCTATATTCTGGTTGAATAAAATTGCTGAATTCTCACTATTCCCCGTATTGAGCATCTCAAAAGTATGATTCCAAAACAAAAGACAATCTCATATTCTTATTATGCTGTTATTTTTTTAAATTAATTTCTATTTTCTTATTACTTTCTCAAACCTTTATAAAAGCTTTAGCATCCACTAGAAGGAATTTTCTTTCACTTTATAAAATACAATTTCAGGTATTTGGAGGAAGTATAAAAATATTGATAAAATGAAAAAATCGATTCAAAATTGCCTAAAAATTAAGATATTAATAGTTTGAATGACCTTTTTTAATTTCCATTCCATTTTTGTAATACTATTATAACCTTATTGTATTCTATTAATACCTATGTAAAATACACAATGATTTTTCCGATATACGTTAGAAAAAGACTCTTTATATCCGCCTCCTGCCTACTCTGCTATTAAAACTATAAAATGTCACGAAGAAATTAAAATAAATATATAGAACGAGCCATTTATGTGTTATAAATCAAAGCTTATGCACACAAAGCATAATAGTTCCTCATATACATTGTTATACATCATCTTCATAAATAAAACTGTTTTTTCACTATCGCAGACCCGATCGTTATATATGTATATAATTACGTTTTACTATGAGTTGTAAAAGGTCAAAGTTTGTACAAATGGTACATCAACATTCGGATATGCCAATATCATTTGTATCACGAATTTAGCGTCTTTGATATTACTTGAAGATTTGACATAAATAGACAGTTACGTCAGTGTTAGGAAGACAAATAAAAATACATATACGAACTTGTGAATATACTGGAAAATTATTTGACCTTGCATAACTATTAAAAGAATAAGTGTAAAAACATTATATTATTATTTTTAAAGTTTAGTTTCATTTATTACAGTCCTGCTCATATTTAAAACACTAAAGTTCGTTTGATAGTTTTATTTAAATAAAAGCCGTAAAGTATCCGGTTTCTATGCTCAAATTGAATAGTGATTTTATTCTATTTTTCAAACCAAACTTAAAAAACACTTTTAAATTTAAAAGTAAGCATGTCAAATAGAAAAAGAGATTATAAAAGACGAAAAAGATAGAAAGATATCAAAGATATAAAATGTATCTTATTTTTTATTAATGTAAAAAAGCTTATATAACGTGTAAGTAACGTTAGAAGACAAAGTTTCCACCTTCGCTGAATTTGATAGTCTCTACATTAGTTTTGCTTAATCATTTTACTGTAAATACATATACTTAATTATACATAATTATATTAAAAAACATAACCGTAATTACATTATGTAATTTTACATTAATAAAACATAAAAATGTTTGTAAAGCCAGATTGATACATTTACATGAATGATATAAACGACGTCAGATTGTAGCGGCGCACTGAATTGTATCAATCATCTGGATTAATGTCGCATTTTTTCTTCAGTGTACAAGAATTGAAATATCATCAATCACGGCGACATTATACAACGGCTTATAATAATAAAAGATCAAGTTGAACGCACTCTGCCGTGGAACTTTAATGGGGCGGTGACGTAATTCTAGAGCAAAATCCGGGGTTGTTTCCACCCACACAATCGTATAAAGTTTACATCTAGACCGTTCATTTATTAATAACATTTGTTTCTATAACAACTTTATATAAATTTACTTAGTCCCTAATAAAAGAATCCGTCGAACTTATAAGGGTTTTCTGTAATTGGCTATTCATTTGTTCACCAAATTAATTAATATTCAAAGTTGTTATATACCAGTTTCCGTTGAACCGTTTCCCAGAACGAAACCCTTTTCACGGCTAACAAGACAAGACCACTAATAACCAAAAACTTTTACAGTGATTAACTTTTAGAGTGTTAACAAAAGTTAATTTGGCACGAGTCTTTTGTGAATCCCAGACACTCATCGTACGGATAATCGGTGGTAGAATAACTGAGGCGTTGGCCCCAATTGTTTAGGTTTTAGCAAACCTCATTATAGTAGTCGTAAAGACACGTTATTTAGTTTACATAACAAACGATAGAATAGCAAAACGTGTTTGTAGGATCATGACAAAAACCGTTGTGTGAAGATCAATGAGTGACACCGCCATTCTCGACTTACCGCGTACACCTCGACAAAGACTTCCGCTTAAAAACAATTGGTAAACATTGTCAACTATATTGCTAAATCAAACATTTGTTATTACATATTCTTATGTTTCTATTAGTCCATATTTTGCGCTGTTTGTTCTGTATTTGCTTTGAAATGAAACGTTAAGAAAAATATAACGAGAACTCTTTCCTAATTATATTACTTCTATTACACGAAAATAATAAAAAAAACTAACTTTGGTTTTAGTACAATAGATATCTCAATCTCATTTTTTTGTGTAATAAATTATTATCATGTATTATAACGAAGTCGGCTAGAGATGACACAACAAGTCATAGGCAGAATTGTTTCCGATTGTAAATCACTTAAAACAGGTTAGTGACACAAAATTAAGTTGGCAAAGGACATTGACGTCGAATAAAAACCGTCAACTTAAATGAGCGTAACAAAAGTAAGCCGATAAGAATATGTTTAACTCATTGTCTTGTCAATCATTGTTACATTTAATAGATTAAAATGAATTAGCGCCTCTTAATAAATATTTAAATATCAATTTTGACGGCGGTATTTTGTTCAAATCCTTTCTACTATCTTCACCGCTTAATCACATTAAAGAATCAAGCGATTAATTTTTTCACAGATATTTTAAAGCCAATTGAAAAGTTTTGTGTTAATATCGACTCCACTCCTGCCGAATATAAAAATTGATCTTGATTTATTCACGAACAATTCTTGTTTGGTATGATACGAGGAGCTTAAAGGACCCTAATAAACAAGAATGTCGTCATTAAATTACCTTTTTAAGAATGCGTGATATGAGTCATCCCCTGTTATAAACACTTGATACCGGTTGCAAAGATTTGAGAAGACTCGTGCGAGCTGTTGAGTAATGTCGTTTGCTTAGGAGTTTGAATAGTTTAAAGGTTGAGGATGCCTGTTCACCTCAGACCGTCGGCGGGTCATGTGGTGACGTAATTATCCTCCACAATGTTCACAGCGACCTTTCCAAAATATCATTAGCTCGAAGAAATTGAAACAATATTAAAAATATGCTAATAACAATAGATCATTCTCTAATTGAATCACAATGACTATTGCATTCAGTAAATCCAAGGTCTTTATCTATTTAAGCTTATTTTTATTTATGCACATCGAATGACTGATTGAATTGTTATATATATAGAATAGAACAGAATTAACAAAAAAAAAACATAAACACAGCATAACGGCTAATTTAATTTCGTAGTAAAACAAAAAATCATAAGCAAAAAGGTTGCATATGCCATCAGTGCCACCTTAAAATTAATTTCGGCGAAGTTGAGAGTAAAAACAAAGAGAAACACTCGCGTCGACTATCCAACAAACCTTAATTGCATTTTTTGAAATCAAGGTTCATAAACCTTCATTAAACAAGCTGTTGTCGTCGAAAGCACCGGGCTGGTCACGTTTTTACCGTCCCAACGTGATGAGCGACACTCGCACAAGTAACTCAATGTGTCTTCTTGAATCAAGTTGTTTCAGACACTTTCCAATTCAAACGAAATCACTTCATTGCTCTCATTCAATTAATCTTATCTTCTTTTGGAACATATCTAGTTATTTTAAACATTCATTCTATATAAGTTTCAAATTGTATTCACATTTCCCATTATTTCTGAGATATCAGAAAAAATGACATAAAAATTAGTTATTTTTTGCAGCAAAGAATGAACTGTCAAATAATAAACAATGTATTTTTATTATCTGTTTATGTATAAAAATTTAACTTCTCTTTAAAGTATCCCGCGTGTTCTTCCTTAGTGGCAACTTTTTTGATACCAGCCAGTATTATAAGTTATGTATAACTTCAATCAAAATGGATGCAAAAAGCATTGCCCTAATAATTATATTTTTTGTTGCGCACCTGTGTGAACCCACGCACATCTAAATGGATCTGATGTTTTATTAAACTGTTGATCAAACAGTGATGCAATAAACTTTTGTGACTCACGTAACAAGGAAGCATTTTAAAGGAAATGTTTTGTAGAAAATATCTCCAGTTAACAATGCAACGATTTGTATATGGTATTTTAATCACGCATGGTTACGGTCAAATTAAGAAACAATATACAGATGAGAGCAATAATCATTTTGTTTGGTTGTTCTCACGCACTGTTCTCACTTAACAAGAACTGTTGAAAGTTCATGAGAGTTTGAAAGAAAGAAAGAGGTTTTAGGCCAAAACATGATAAAATCATTAATCAATAAGTATCATCAGTGCCAATTCAAATTACATGACTAAATATTTACATTCTATACATTTTAAATACCAAGAATGATTGGTTCATTCTGCTCACACGTCACTATATGAAAAGATTTCTCCATACAACTTAAAGGTTGTATTAGAATAAAGCCCTACTCTGAGTAACCCTAATTTGCGCCTACGGTCATCTGATGGATTAAGTAAGGGGGCCCATTTCTCACGGAGTCGCATCGATTGCTTGCGTCTGGGTATTATGAAATTCTAATTGTTCCTCTATTGACCCAATGATTATACCATTAATAGTTTAAGGACGATTATTAATAGACATAGCGTTAGTCAGCACTCGCTCAATTGTGGTTACGCTCATGACTTGTAAAGGATCTGAGCTTAAATTGTTGCCATTACTTAGTATTACCATATAGGTGTTTAATAAATTGTTAGTGTGACGAATAAGTAAACAAATCGGGTTTTCCTATAGTATAGGTGTATCATCGGTATTGTAATGATAGATTTTGAAACGTTTTGTCCGAGCAATAAACTTCACGACGAAGGAGTGTTTACGATGTTGTTTATATACGCGAAGAATGTAAAGCCTTAAATATTCTTAACAGTTGTATTTCGAAAATCGATATCGTATACGCGTCGTAATCGATATCGTAATAGCAAAGAATTGTATTAAAATTTTATTTAATGCATGATTAAACATGCCTCTTATCTTAATTAATGTGGTTAAACTAGGTAATGTACACGAGCACGACCTTACAAAATAGAAAAAAGATTTAGCTAGCATCAATGCGCAGTCGATCGATGATAAATGTTAAAATATTTGACCTATGACGCAAACTCATGTGACAGGTTGTGTCAGAGGAGAACGCAATACATCTTTTGTAAGTCCTTGTGTTTTATCAACAATGCAATTATATGACATGAATACGATTTGATGAAAGGAAATGGGACGCATGAGTTTTCATTGATTCTTTTTTAAAGCGTCGCTTGACGGATGCTGTTTGCAAGCGACCTTCAATAGTTTGCCCAGCTACTTAGCGTTTAGCTTAGTGGTCGAACATCGAAGAGTGCGTGACATAACCTGCTGGCGTCACCCAAACGCACCTTGACATAATATAAATATAAACTCCACTGCATACAAGCTACATTAGAAACACGTCAATCGAAGAAAGGAATAAAATAGTTGTGCAATTACGTAAACTCTATCTTTATATCCGTTGACAACTTGTTATGTATTTATCTTTTTTTGTTGTACCCAAATATATATTGTTGTTAAATAAATGAACAGGCATTTAAAATATCATTTATAACTGAGTTGTCATAGTTGGCCCCGAGCAGATTTTTATAAAGGCTCTATTTGAATAGCGCCCATCTTGCATATTGATAAATAGCCATTCACTTAACGATCATCTTTACTATTCATGAGGTGGAAGATAAAACATGTAGTATATTGTAAATACGGATTCCGAGGTCATTTTAAAGAATTTAAGCAGTACTCGTATCGTTGTTTTCAAATGTTTCGTCACGTGACACACCCAATGTTAAACGTCGATCTGTCTTTTGGGGACACCATACCCTTATCGAGCGCAATAAAGTACAGGACCCTTTTAGGGTTAACGACACGTAACACTATTCGAAATGAGCAACAATAAATTATATTACGTAAAGTATCGAACCGTGATTTATTTGTATCGATGAAGATTCTTACGATTGTTAACACGGTGGCGTTTCGAAATCGTGCGCCGATCGCAGCAATACATCTTTACTAAAAGTGAATATTTTGCATTCAGTACAATAATGTGTAATCTTTATTATTAATAAATGTCTAATTTTTTTGTTTAACAAATATAGGATAAATACTTAAAATACGGTGACCTCCACGCTAATGTATTTTTATGTGACATTAAATCCAACTGTAGACGTTTATGAATCATTTCAAGTTGCAATTAAATATATATTGAATTACAATAGGCAAGGGCGGATTGTACAAGATCCGCATAGAAATAAACGCGCAATAAATAAGCGGCAATAAAGATGAATGCAGAAGCGCTCGTCCGTTGTACAACAAAATGTCATATGACTGATTATTATTATCCACAAATCCTGTAGAATTCATACAATGTTACTTCACTAGTTTAACACAAATTTACATATTTTAATTACGTAATAAGTAGCTTACATTACAAATGCCTACTTTGTTACGGATTTCCGAGAAGATCCTTCAAAAGCTTTCGATGCGTTTTCGCACATTACATGAGACAATAGAGATGTTTATAAAGTTTTATGTGAGGTAATGCGTCGGCGTTCTGAGAAAATACTTTCCTAATAATGTTGACTGAAAGCTTTTTATTAATACGAATAAAGCGCGGTTTAATCCTAGTGTTCTCTTTCAACAACAAACAGCTTTGAGAAAATGAATAAATATAACCATCGTAAGGGATATTTGATTTCTATCACAATACTTATAAGGGATCAAAAGGACAATAATTATTCTTTATCTACCTTAACGGATTTCAATAGATTGATTTATGCGACACATCAGTACATGTTCTATTGGTAGCATTAATCCTGGCAAAAAATCTCCTTGACAAATAAAACCTTTGCCGCAAACCTAAATCGAATGCGTTATTTCATTTCACGTCATGTTTAGGTTGCGAGAAATGAATATAAGAAACAGCATTTACGGGTTTCTATGCCATCGCCATTGTTTCGCGAAAATCCTGCCACTACAACTTCGCATGCCTCCTTAGAATGCTTACACGTTGATGGCCCAGATCAAAAAACAATTTACCTCTGATGTTTGTCTCTGCCGTACGTGAGATTGAAACATAAGGCGGGGTTACGGTCACGGACATCGGAGCCCGCTGAAGCTTGGCCTGGACGTGCACTACATTACAATGCGCGAATTTGGACACCACCGCGTTCAGTGAATATTCTTTTTAGTGCGACCAACTTAGATTGTAATCCGCGCGATAAGAATGAATGGTCTCGTCCTACTCCGTGACAATGCACTGAGCCAAGCGATGCCGACGCCGCGCATAGTGATTCACATCTCCGCCGGAATAACGTTCTGAACGCTTCGGAAAATTGAATTCAGAAATGGAAATTAATAACGGCTTTTTTGTTTTAATTAAAACATTTATGTCACGTTCGGGAGCGTTCGAAAAGTTTTATTAATAGCCATGTTTTGACGACTCAGCGCCAAAGATTTAATTGCTTGCAAAACAATAGCTCGCGCGTTCGTTCACGTCGGAGAAACTATTATTAACCTTCATAAGGTCTTAGGGTCAATTTTGACCCATTTTGTTATAAAAATGCAATTTTCTCAGAAAGTATGCGTTCAAGGAGTTTGATATTCTATGACTTTTAATTATTCGCTTCAATTTACTTAATTATGGAAAAAGTTTATAAAAAATGATTAAAATATTCCACGTATGATTTTTTTTACTCTAACGGTCTTCGGGTCAGAATTGACCCCAACTAATAACAAGCGCACAGTGCATCTGTTATCGTTCGAATTGTTTATGCTTCGCATAACTTTTTGGATAAGACGTTCTTTTGTTCTACTCAAATAAATATTAGTGTTATGTTATACATCAAATCAACAACCCAACCTAAGTTTACAATGGTAAAAACGTTATTTGCTTATAAGAAATGATACGACAGTCAAATACATAAAACAGTTTTATTGGATGATATGACGGATAGTAATGAATCTTGTTCTAAAACAAAAGATTATATCATAGAAGCTGAACTATCTGATGGCTCGGATAGTGACAGTGCATCAGTGATTATTCAATGACGTCAAAGTATGGGCTAGTACAATAATCCAGAAACCGTGTCACACAATCTTGTGGCAAAGCCTTCAGAGAAAACATAATTTACTTGACACCAGGTTTCTATTCTTGCTCAAGAATGATCTGGGAAGAAAATATATCACTGTAGTAGAAACCATACGTATCATAAGCCGGAATTACCCCCAGAAAGAGTAGCAACAAAGGGAAGTCTGTTATGTTCATCATGTTGCTTTTACCAAAGATACTACACTTGTTCCTTACACAACCAAAATAATAAGTCGGTGAACCTTCTCAGCACTTTGGACCACAGCTTAGAAGTGAGTAATTGCTCAGATACAAAGCCTGTAGTAATTTTACACTACAACAAATGTAAGGGTGGCGTTGATACACTGGATGAAGCTGTCTTCGGTTACAGTAGCAATAGAAAACAAAACGATGGCCTCAAGTGATATTTAGTAACATGGTAAACATATCAGCCCACATTGCTTTCATATTATTCACGACTGGCAATAGCAGCTGGAAGGAAGGCTGCCTAGCAAAACAGCTACATTATTTGGAAAACTTAGGTATGCAGCTGGTGAGAGTATACATAAAAAACAGGCAAACATTTTCATGGACACCCTTTTCAATAGAAATTGCAAAAAAGCTTCGTCAATGTATTGACAACGTACATAATCCATCGATTTTGACCCACCAACTCTCAAACAATACTTGTTTAGCTAAAAAGGCTCCCAAAGAAGTTGTTGCCAATTTTGAACTAAAAGTGACAATAAAACACCTTTGATTGTCCACAATTGTTTTATATACCCAAATTATATCTTATTACACTTATAGGATATAATTTCATTTACTTTTTTTTTTAATATTGCTTAGTTTCTTGTTACATAAATGTCTAACAACGTAGTAACTTTTTTTTCTATTAAGTGTATTAAATCAAAATTTAAATAAAAAAATCATACTTATTCAGTAGAAATAAATATGATATGTTAAATAAATCCATTACATATTTGTATTTTTATTTTTTGTTCATTTTTCAGTTTAATTTTACTACTGGGTCAAATCTGACCCGAAGCACGGCAACGTTGGTAAAATTAAAGACCGTATGAAGGTTAATATGTTTCAAATATGTTCGTGTCTTGCTCGTGCTACTCGAAATATAAATCTTATACAACGATATAAAACAATAAAACAACAACTTTTAACTACCTTAAGCATTGATGCTATTTGGGTATTTTTTTCGAGTAAAACTTCTTTATTGTAAAATTATCAAAGTACTACATTAAATACTTATACAATTTTGAGATGCACGGAAATTATGTGCGTTTCCCCGCCTGCATTCTATTAAGAAACTGTGCAGCTACTTAAATTTTCGTAAGAAATATTGCAACGCTCAGCTTTAGAACAAGGGACCTGTCAGTTGCACGCTACTTATAAACTTACGCCGAATTAACAACGAATTCTTTTTTTTGTATCTTTCTCGGATAAAGACTTTTTTCTAACTGCTACCTAATTTTATTTCTATTATAATTATGAACTATTGACTATAGAATCCAAAATAATACAATCCGATTGCCAAAACATTTTACAAAAAGCCAAAAAACTTTATTATGAAAAACAACAATATGTTAATATTTCGACATTTTTGTTCATTAATATGTTAAATTTATGGATACTTAATTAATTTAAATAGTTTATCACTATTAAACAATCTTGTCAATTAATTATCTTCATGATTTCCATTTATTTAAATATTTGTGTTAACAATGACTTTTATGACCTGGTTTACATAATATATAAAGTTAAAATTTAACTAACTTATTTTCTGACGATGTTTTTTATCCGGTTTTTCGCTACCCAAATCCCATTAATCTTCGCATTTTGAATTACTACTATGGTGCAACAAATATTTCAAGAAGATAGGTTGCTTTTACAAAAAGTGAATGATTCACATGAAAGCATCTAATTTATCTGACATAGATAATTTTCGCGACACAGCACGTATACATCAATAGTTATGGAATATTTAAACGTATTGTGCAAAACACCAGACGACCTGATGCAACCGTTGTGAAATTTTAGCGGTCTTCGGAAACACTGTGTGTTTACATCTATCGGCTGCATAATTTATTAATAAGAATATTTGCGAACAGACTTCCTCGTGATACGACTTACTTTTTCATCCATTGAGTAATCAAAGAAATACATCAATTTGAGCCTGATGCTAAGCGCTAGGACGTTAATTAGTAATTTAGTAAAATATATCAGCAACGACCTCGTTTATGCTGCAACAGAAGAATAGATAAAGAGATCGAGGGTTTCTAAATTCAATTTTCAAGTCTAACAAAGAATTATGGGGGTTTCCCTACGGAATTTTTTAATTAAACGGATATATATTAATGAAAAATCGCAATAGAGTCTTAAAAAAATAACTATGGAAAAGTGGGTGCAGAAATATATTTCTGGCAATCCCTTCGATGATACAGGCGTGCGGGTTTGTCGCGCCTACATACTCTTCTATTATCAACATACAGACAGTTATTGCCATTGTATTAGCATAAGGTTTATTTAACGACTGTATTATGTTAAATTAATATGCTTGAAGGTCGAGGCTTGTATTTGATTTTGCTCAAATGGATATACTACAAGCCTGAAGGTATCATACAAGGCTATTATTTTTTTTTTAATCTGGAACCAATGCAAGTTCAATGCAATTCAAGTTAAGTTCTTCAAAATAAATATTATCTAGAATTGGTTACCTTATTTCTGTTTGTGTCTTATCTCAACTTAGAAATTATAATTACATTCTAGTTTCTTGATTTCAATATACTTGAAATACTAAACTTTTCTTATCATTAATATAATCTCAAACAAATATATTAATGTTTGTTTTTAATTGTTACAGGCCGTGCTAGTGGTAACACAGGCTAGCGCAGAGAAGCCAAAAAATGAAACAAAAGCAGTTACGAATACAGAAGGCCGTGGATCAAGACAGCTCAGTCCTTACGAAGGACAGAACAACAACGAAGTAGTGGTGGACATTGAAGACGATGAAAAGAAACAGTACTACGAAACCAACTATGATACAAGTGAGTAATATTATGGCCACTTCATGTTTAGATGATTTACAATTTCATCTGTATTATGACCACCAATATCGACAATATTCGCCCAAGCATCCCTACAAACTAAATGGTATTCTCTAATAGTTAGATTTATGCAAAGACCTCTTCTCCATATAACTTCCTTATGGGATACCGGTGTCTCAAAATATAATTTCAAAGAGATATCCTGATTCAAAGTTCTCTAAACCGAAGTGTATGCAAGAAGATATTGACAGTTCAGGAAGCGAAAAAAATGTGTTTGGATCGTAGCATTTGGCGCTCCGTAGTCTCTGCCTACTCCAACGGGAGACCGGCATAAGTTTATGTAGGTATATAAGTTTTGGTATAAATTTTTCTCCACTTTCTTTTGCAGGTGCATATGGATTTGGTTACGATGTAGGCCCCAACGGCCAGTTCCACCACGAGAACCGTGGCCCTGACGGCGTCACGTACGGTTGTTATGGTTACGTCGACGCTGACGGATACCTTCGCGCCACCCACTACGTCGCCGACAGTCATGGCTACAGAGTAGTAGAGCCCGAGAAACCCGTCGAAGTATACCCCGACGAGAAATACGAATACGATGAGAAGTGAGTATTATAACATACTTGTACTATCTTTATTCTAAAAGCTATAGTATTCGTATTGTTTTTAATAAAAAATTCTATGTATAAGAGTAACTGATACGATATCTCAAAACTAAGCATCGTTAACTCTAACAAGTTATAAATCTTCATGTTCCTTAACGCAATACATATCTTGTTTCAGCTCCGACAATCAGCCAACCGAACCGGTGCCTGGTCAAATTATCCCATGGAACAAACTGTTCTTCCCGAAAGGATGTGGTCGTACGCCCGGTGGCGTCCCTTCGAAACCTCTGCCGAAACCTCCGCCGAAACCACCAAAGCCCGCCAAGCCTATAGACAGCACCGGTCAAACAAGCAACCCCAGCCCTGGCGTGTCCTACCCCGGACAAGGTACTTGCACTATTTTACATTGCTGTTTAGACACTCACGGATTTGCTTAAAAGCCTGTGACAAAGTACACATTATATATGTTAAATTTAATAAATATTTAACTAATGTTTATAAGGAGGGCCCAATCAATTATAATAGTACCATACTATTTAATATTTAAAATACATTTGATATATTACTTTGCAAAACACATTCCGTTTACTTTAGGTACTTTAACAAATAAGTGCCTGTTATGTATTAACTTAAATTATGTTCGATTTGTACTATGTTATTTCCATAGGCCCTAACGGACCTTACGGTCCTGGTGGACCAAGCGGACCAAATGGACCCTACGGACCCGGTGGCCCAAGTGGACCGAACGGACCTTACGGACCCGGAGGATCTGGTGGACCTGGCGGACCTGGTGGACCTAACGGACCTTACGGACCCGGTGGCCCAAGTGGACCTAACGGACCCTACGGACCCGGCGGACCCGGTGGACCGAACGGACCTTATGGCCCTGGAGGTCCCGATGACGGATCTTATCGACCTGACGGTTCTTATGGACCCGACGGATCATACCAGCCCGACGGCTCTGGTGAGTAATAATTCTGTATTACAGTTAAAGAGAGACTAGATTATATAGAGTATATCAAATACTTATAAAAGAACTTTAGCTCGTTATAAAATATGAGGCGCTTTTCACATACGCGTAGCAATAAAATAAGACGTCTGTGACAATGCACAAGCAGTCTCAATTAGCATGTGATACTAAGAGAACGAAATTCTTAACAGCATTAAGTCTAGGATTTTGCGCCGTTAATTGCTTATAGCTCATAACACATGTAGCGAATTCATTTGACGTAGCAAATAAAATTTGAGTCTTATATTAAAATGTAATTATTTTCAATTCAGGCGCGTATTACCCGGGTTCAGCTGGAAGTCCAGGGTCTCCTGGTTCTCCAGGCAGCCCCGGCACTCCCGGCACTCCAGGTTCACCAGGTACTCCCGGCTCCCCAGGATACCCCGGCACTGGCGGCGGTTACTACCCAGGAGGACAAGGTAAAACTCACTTATCTCTCACTCTTTTGCCAACGACCTGTAAACATTAGACTATCAAAAATAAAAACGTTTACATAATCATAAATATGAGATTAAGCTATCCAGAGAAAATTAACACTTATAAATATTATAGTCTACTGCTGTCCAGCCTTGTTGGAAGCATTCTGTGTTGCGTACTATTAATTATTTGTAATCAAGTGATGGGGGTACTTATATAAATCTGTGAAATATTTAACAATATACCAAGTATAAAAAAATATTATGATTAACCTGATCCTTCCCACTTCTGAGCACAGGTCTTCTCTTTAATATATATTCACCCATGAATAACCGCCGAGATTTTGACTTCGAGACTTCGACACTTCATCGATTTATCATGTTCTTACCAAAAGCCTTAGATAAACTATAACCTTAATTTATCTTCTCAGGCGGGCCGAGTGGACCAAATGGTCCATCCGGTGGTGGCTACTACCCTGGCGGATCTGGCAGTCCAGGTAGTCCCGGCACTCCTGGAACTCCAGGCACTCCAGGAACACCAGGTACTACTAAGTTTCTTTCGTGTTCACCATCAAATATTTCAAAGTATATGGTAGTAAATATCGAATCGGAAATCGAATCATCAAGTCTTAGCAAAAAATAGCGAAAATTTAAATTATTACGATTCCACCTAGTACAATTTGTTCAATAAATTTTCTGTTAAGGTGGTCCAGGTGGCCCCGGAGGTCCAGGTGGTCCAGGAGGCCCTAGTGGACCTGGTGGTCCCAGTGGACCAAGCGGACCTAGTGGCCCTTCGTCGCCTGGTTACTACCCAGGTCAACCCGGCGGACCAGGGTCTCCCGGCTCACCAGGCACACCAGGTGGCCCTGGAGGTCCCGGAGGCCCAGGAGGCCCAGGTGGACCCGGAGGTCCAGGTAGGTCTATGCGACTGTTTATTTGACCATAGTTTTACATTTCGTATATTAATCAAACAATCATCTTGTAGCACAATAACAAAACAGCGACCATTTAAAATAAATATATATTTGGGATTATTTATTTCTTGTTTTAAAACTACTTAATAACCTTCTCAGGTAGCCCCAGCGGACCTACAAGCCCAAGCGGCCCAGGATCAGGTGGCTATTACCCAGGACAACCAGGCACACCAGGATCACCTGGCACACCAGGCACACCCGGCACTCCAGGAGGACCAGGTAAAAAGTCACACAAGTAATTTAATTTTACATCATAGTAAGACATACAAAAGATTTGACGTTAATATACCAACTATTGAGGAATGGATGTATTAGTTTTGTATAAATCTTTCCTTTACTAAGCAACCGGAAAAGCAACTTTTTGACTATAACAACAATTAACAATTTGTAGTCTTCGAAGACAGCTAATGACAATCAATAAACCATTGTGTGGTCACTTGTAACATGAACACTGAGCAATGATCAGTGACATTAACACTTCAAAATTCAAATCAAATATGTACATATGTATGTATAGTACGTATAATTGTATATACAGTATGTATATTATACGTATCTAAATATATGGCGATAGATTAGGATTTTAGCAATTCTAAAAATCCTAGTGGTATTTACCAATCCTAGATAATTTACACGTTGAGATTCGAAATTATACATTAGTAGATTCATTTTTGAATGATTATATCGATATTATAGGTGGTCCCGGGGGTCCCGGTGGACCCGGCGGTCCCAGTGGTCCAAGCGCTCCAGGAAGTCCAAGTGGCCCAGGAGGGCCTAGCGGACCAGGCGGCCAAGGTGGCTATTACCCAGGCTACCCTGGTAGCCCCGGCTCACCGGGCAGCCCAGGCTCACCTGGTGGACCCGGAGGGCCAGGAGGCCCTGGTGGTCCAGGAGGTCCCGGTGGTCCAGGTACATGCATTTAATACATTTGTCTAAATATTATTTTGTACGTAAGTAGTGATGGCCTGGAGGTTTAGGCGCGCGGTCGAGAATCTCAGCGGTCGCGGGTTCGAACCCCAGGCACACACCTCTGACTTTTCGAAGTTATGCGTGTATTCAGAATGAATGATCACTTGCTTTAACGGTGAAGGAAAAACATCGTGATAAAACCTGCACACCTAAAAGTTCTTAGGAATTTCTTAGGTGTGTAGTCCGCCAACCCGCATTAGGCCAGCGTGGTGGACTATGGCCTAAAACCCTCTCAATGGTAGAGGAGACCCGTGACCAGTAGTGGGACGTATATGGGTTGATGATGGAAGTTACATTGTAACGGACAATTTTTGTAATGAAACTATGTAGTTGAATTATACAAAATATGCTAAATATTTTATTTTGCTTTATGTATACAAATGGAATGATGATGGCATTTTTTTCAGGTGGTCCTGGGGCACCCTCGGGTGGAGGTTATTACCCAAGCCAGCCCGGTGGCACAGGTTCAGGCTCATCAGGTATTTAATATTTAAACTTATACATGTTTCAAATTTGAAGATAGTTACGGTCTTTGACAAAATTAAACAACATTTAATAGCCTTGATACTTAAAAACTATTATTCACGCTTACAGGATACCCGCCGCAATCAGGTAAACCAGGACAAGGGCAGCCCGGACAGGTCGGTCAGCCTGGAAGCCCGGGACAACCAGGACAGCCTGGCCAACCAGGATACCCAGGACAGCCTGGTCAGCCAGGTGGCCCGGGACAACAAGGACAGCCAGGTCAACCAGGACACCCAGGACAGCCTGGTCAGCCAGGTCAACCAGGACACCCAGGACAGTCTGGTCAGCCAGGAGTCCCCGGACAACCAGGACAGCCAGGATACCCAGGACAACCAGGACAGCCAGGCCAGCCCGGACAACCTGGATACCCAGGACAACCAGGACAGCCCGGTCAGCCAGGCGGCCCTGGAGAACAAGGACAACCCGGTAAACCAGGACAACCAGGCCAGCCCGGACAACCTGGATACCCAGGTCAACAAGGACAACCCGGCCAGCCCGGACAACCTGGATACCCAGGACAACCAGGACAGCCTGGTCAGCCAGGAGGCCCGGGACAACCAGGACAGCCAGGACAACCAGGTTACCCAGGACAACCAGGATACCCTGGACAACCAGGACAGCCTGGCCAGCCCGGACAACCTGGACACCAAGGACAACCAGGACAGCCCGGTCAGCCAGGTGGCCCGGGACAACAAGGTCAGCCAGGCCAACCAGGATACCCAGGACAACCAGGACAGCCCGGTCAGCCAGGCGGCCCAGGACAACAAGGACAACCCGGTAAACCAGGACAACCAGGATATCCAGGACAGCCTGGTCAGCCAGGAAGCCCGGGACAACCAGGACAGCCAGGCCAACCAGGATATCCAGGACAGCCAGGCCAACCAGGATATCCAGGACAGCCAGGCCAACCAGGATATCCAGGACAGCCTGGTCAGCCAGGAGGCCCAGGACAACAAGGACAACCCGGACAACCAGGTTACCCAGGCCAGCCAGGTCAACCAGGAGGCCCAGGACAACAAGGACAACCCGGTAAACCAGGACAGCCAGGCCAGCCAGGATACCCAGGACAACCAGGACAGCCAGGCCAGCCAGGTGGCCCAGGACAACAAGGACAGCCAGGACAACCAGGATATCCAGGACAACCAGGACAACCTGGCCAGCCCGGACAACCTGGATACCCAGGTCAACAAGGACAACCAGGACAGACCGGTCAGCCAGGCGGCCCAGGACAACAAGGACAACCCGGTAAACCAGGACAACCAGGATATCCAGGACAGCCCGGTCAGCCTGGAAGCCCGGGACAACCAGGACAGCCTGGCCAACCAGGATACCCAGGACAGCCTGGTCAGCCAGGTAGCCCGGGACAACAAGGACAACCCGGTCAACCAGGATACCCAGGACAGCCTGGTCAGCCAGGAAGTCCGGGACAACCAGGACAGTCAGGCCAACCAGGATACCCAGGACAACCAGGACAGCCTGGCCAGCCCGGTCAACCTGGATACCCAGGTCAACAAGGACAACCCGGCCAGCCCGGACAACCTGGATACCCAGGTCAACAAGGACAACCCGGCCAGCCCGGACAACCTGGATACCCAGGACAACCAGGACAGCCCGGTCAGCCAGGCGGCCCAGGACAACAAGGACAACCCGGTAAACCAGGACAACCAGGATATCCGGGACAGCCTGGTCAGCCAGGAAGCCCGGGACAACCAGGACAGCCAGGCCAACCAGGATACCCAGGACAGCCTGGTCAGCCAGGTGGCCCAGGACAACAAGGACAACCCGGTCAACCAGGATACCCAGGACAACCAGGACAGCCTGGTCAGCCAGGATACCCAGGACAACCAGGACAGCCTGGCCAGCCCGGACAACCTGGATACCCAGGTCAACAAGGACAACCCGGCCAGCCCGGACAACCTGGATACCCAGGACAACCAGGACAGCCTGGTCAGCCAGGCAGCCCAGGACAACAAGGACAACCCGGTAAACCAGGACAACCAGGATATCCAGGACAGCCTGGTCAGCCAGGAAGCCCGGGACAACCAGGACAGCCAGGACAACCAGGATACCCAGGACAGCCCGGTCAGCCAGGTGGCCCAGGACAACAAGGAGAACCCGGTAAACCAGGACAGCCAGGACAACCAGGTTATCCAGGACAACAAGGACAACCCGGACAACCAGGATACCCCGGACAACCAGGACAACCAGGCCAGCCCGGACAACCTGGATACCCAGGACAACCAGGGCAGCCAGGTCAACCAGGATACCCAGGACAACCAGGACAGCCAGGAAGCCCGGGACAACCAGGACAGCCAGGCCAGCCCGGACAACCTGGATACCCAGGACAGCCCGGTCAGCCAGGTGGCCCAGGACAACCCGGTAAACCAGGACAGCCAGGACAACCAGGTTATCCAGGACAACAAGGACAGCCCGGACAACCAGGGCAGCCAGGTCAATCAGGATACCCAGGACAACCAGGACAGCCAGGAAGCCCGGGACAACCAGGACAGCCAGGCCAGCCCGGACAACCTGGATACCCAGGACAGCCCGGTCAGCCAGGTGGCCCAGGACAACCCGGTAAACCAGGACAGCCAGGACAACCAGGTTATCCAGGACAACAAGGACAGCCCGGACAACCAGGGCAACCAGGTCAACCAGGATACCCAGGACAGTCTGGTCAGCCAGGAAGCCCGGGACAACCAGGACAGCCAGGCCAGCCCGGACAACCTGGATACCCAGGACAGCCCGGTCAGCCAGGTGGCCCAGGACAGCAAGGAGAACCCGGTAAACCAGGACAACCAGGTTATCCAGGACAACAAGGGCAGCCCGGTCAACCAGGATACCCAGGACAACCCGGTCAGCCAGGAGGCCCGGGACAACAAGGACAACCCGGTAAACCAGGACAGCCAGGTCAACCAGGATACCCAGGACAACCTGGTCAACCAGGAGGCCCCGGACAACCAGGACAGCCAGGACAGCCAGGCCAACCAGGATACCCAGGACATCCCGGTCAGCCAGGCAGCCCAGGACAACAAGGACAACCCGGACAACCAGGTTACCCAGGCCAGCCAGGTCAACCAGGAGGCCCGGGACAACAAGGACAACCCGGTAAACCAGGACAGCCAGGTCAACCAGGATACCCGGGACAACCTGGTCAACCAGGAGGCCCAGGACAACAAGGACAACCCGGACAACCCGGACAACCAGGTTACCCAGGCCAGCCAGGTCAACCAGGAGGCCCGGGACAACAAGGACAACCTGGACAACCAGGTTACCCAGGCCAGCCAGGTCAACCAGGAGGCCCAGGACAACAAGGACAACCCGGACAACCCGGACAATCAGGTTACCCAGGCCAGCCAGGTCAACCAGGAGGCCCGGGACAACAAGGACAACCTGGACAACCAGGTTACCCAGGCCAGCCAGGTCAACCAGGAGGCCCGGGACAACAAGGACAACCCGGTAAACCAGGACAGCCAGGTCAACCAGGATACCCAGGACAACCTGGTCAACCAGGAGGCCCTGGACAACCAGGACAGCCAGGCCAACCAGGACATCCAGGACAGCCTGGTCAGCCAGGAGGGCCAGGACAACAAGGACAACCCGGACAACCAGGCTACCCAGGCCAGCCGGGTCAACCAGGAGGCCCAGGACAACAAGGACAACCCGGTAAACCAGGACAGCCAGGTCAACCAGGATACCCAGGACAACCTGGTCAACCAGGAGGCCCCGGACAACCAGGACAGCCAGGCCAACCAGGATATCCAGGACAGCCTGGTCAGCCAGGAGGCCCAGGACAACAAGGACAACCCGGACAACCAGGCTACCCAGGCCAACCGGGTCAACCAGGAGGCCCAGGACAACAAGGACAACCCGGACAACCAGGTTACCCAGGCCAGCCAGGTCAACCAGGAGGCCCGGGACAACAAGGACAACCCGATAAACCAGGACAGCCAGGTCAACCAGGATACCCAGGACAACCTGGTCAACCAGGAGGCCCCGGACAACCAGGACAACCCGGACAACCAGGCTACCCAGGCCAGCCGGGTCAACCAGGAGGCCCAGGACAACAAGGACAACCCGGACAACCAGGTTACCCAGGACAACCAGGACAGCCCGGACAACCTGGATACCCAGGACAGCCTGGTCAACCAGGAGGCCCCGGACAACCAGGACAACCAGGGCAGCCAGGTCAACCAGGATACCCAGGGCAGCCTGGTCAGCCAGGTGGCCCAGGACAACAAGGACAGCCTGGTCAGCCAGGCGGCCCTGGACAACAAGGACAACCCGGTAAACCAGGACAGCCCGGTCAACCAGGATATCCAGGACAGCCTGGTCAGCCAGGAAGCCCCGGACAACCAGGACAGCCAGGACAGCCGGGCCAACCAGGATATCCAGGACAGCCTGGTCAGCCAGGTGGCCCAGGACAACAAGGACAGCCCGGTCAGCCAGGCGGCCCTGGACAACAAGGACAACCCGGTAAACCAGGACAGCCAGGTCAACCAGGATATCCAGGACAGCCTGGTCAGCCAGGAAGCCCCGGAGAACCAGGACAGCCAGGACAGCCGGGCCAACCAGGATATCCAGGACAGCCTGGTCAGCCAGGTGGCCCAGGACAACAAGGACAGCCCGGTCAGCCAGGCGGCCCTGGACAACAAGGACAACCCGGTAAACCAGGACAGCCAGGTCAACCAGGATATCCAGGACAGCCTGGTCAGCCAGGAAGCCCCGGACAACCAGGACAGCCAGGACAGCCGGGCCAACCAGGATATCCAGGACAGCCTGGTCAGCCAGGAGGCCCAGGACAACAAGGACAACCCGGACAACCCGGATATCCAGGACAACCTGGTCAGCCAGGAAGCCCAGGTCAGCCAGGAGAGCCAGGCCAGCCCGGACAACCAGGATACCCAGGACAGCCTGGCCAGCCAGCACAGCCAGGAAGCCCAGGACAACCAGGACAGCCAGGAGGCACAGGACAACCAGGACAACCCGGACAACCAGGAAGCCCTGGCCAACAAGGTCAGCCAGGAAAGCCTGGCCAGCCTGGTCAACCAGGAGGCCCAGGACAACCAGGACAACCCGGTCAACCTGGCTCCCCAGGACAGCCTGGTCAACCAGGATACCCAGGACAAGCTGGACAGCCAGGATATCCAGGTAAATACACTTATTGTTACAATTGTCCATTGGTACAAATTACACAAGAGAGTCTGCGAGTCTTGTCTCCGCAATTCAGTTAATGATTTATAACGCCTGTATTTACGGCGAGATGAAAAAAGTGCATGCCTTTACCCACATTCCGTCAGATAATCATCAGCCCCACCTAATAGGGGTGAGCATATTGGCTTTATTCGGGCACGTTTATTAATGATTCACTTATGTATTTACAAAAATATTTATTTTTATTGCTTAAATGTCTGTAATACTGGAGTATTTAAAGGCTTGGCCATATAATTCTAACCTATGATAAAAGAAACACTTCAGTGACCCTTACTTCATTATTTGTTTTTAGGTGGCGACTCAGTACCATCTGGAACTGGCGTACAACCACCAAACTACGTACCATCGTATCAAATGCCGCCATTCCCGATATACGTCATACCTTTCCTGTTGCCGATCGTCCCGAGCCCAGGATCATGTCCTTGCTATTTAGTCAACCCAGGAAATAATAACACGACAACACAGGGCTCTCAGTCACCATCCAGTGTTCAAAATCAAGGAAACCAAGGTTACGCACCGTACGGCATCTTAGGATACGTACCAGTAGTATTTGTGCCATATTGTCCAGGAAATGCCGGCAGTATGAACTCTGCGCAGCAAAACTTCCCAAATGCAGTACCAGTCCAATACAATTGTGCTCAATGCCAAGCCAACAGGGATATCTACAGATATCTTGGCCGATTCAACGGTGCGCGCGCCGTCAAGGAGCTGAAGGAAATTAACACCCTCGATGAGCTAAATGACCTCATAAGACATACAATAAAGCCAACAAAGAGGACATTACGGCAGATAGCTGCTCACCCAAAAATTTTAGAAGAAACTAATTAAGATTTCAATTGGTCGGGGAGCTAATAAGATTCGACTGCGATATTAAGACCTTAGAACCGTCACTTTGTCGTCAAACACATAATATTCGTATGTCAAAATCGAAACAAAATTTTGAGACTGTCCGATAAATATTCTTGGACGATCTCAAAATTAATGGGTATAGAAAATGAAGATATTTATTAAATATAGCATAAAATTTAATTATGTTTATCTAGGAATACGATTGGGATCTTTTTTCACGTATAACATTAAATTTCGTAAAATTTATACAACACAAAATGTCTATTATTGTCTGTACTTTTATAACTTTAAGAAAAATAAATATATTTTCTATTTAATTTATTTTATTTAGTTTTATTGCTACACACGCTCCTTCAGTAAAA